>JASWHV010000005.1:72933554-75404521 GCA_030760725.1 Neostapfia colusana | reverse complement strand
CTTCTCCTTCTTCTCCTTCTTCTTCTTCTTCTTCTTCTTCTTCTTCGTCGTCGGCCATGTCGGGTTGGACGAAGTCCCGTGTTACCGCCAGCCGCCTTTCTTCATTGGGCGAGCGAGGGATTATCTTGGTGTGGGAGCTCCAGCGGATTTGCATTCCGTCGGGAGAGATGGCGCCCGAGCCACGCGAAGGCGAGGTCATCAGCTTCGTCGATTTTCATCTCCCCGGGCTGGAATTTCCAGTGCACGAATCCTTTGCGTCGCTCTCTTCCACTACAGCTTTGTGCTTCACCATTTGACACCAACCAAGATTCTTCATGCTGTCGTCTTCTGCACGCTGTGCGAAGGGTTCCTAGAGATCGAGCCCCACTTCGAGTTGTGGAAGAGATTCTTCTGGCTGCGTCCATCCTGCGCAGACTCTCCGATCTCGGCGGTCGGCGGTGCATATATTCAACTCCGACGGGCCCAGCCCTGGTACTTCGACCTCCCGCTCCCTAAGTCCATAAAGAACTGGCGCCAGGACTGGTTCTACTTTCGTAACAACCGTCCGGTTCTTTTACTCTTCACCGGTCAGTTGCCTGCCGTTCGGGAGCAGTGGCAGCGGGGAGATGCAGAGGTGCACCGATGGCGGGTCGCTGTTATTTTGTAGCAGCTCAAGGCGCTACGGGCAGAGGGACTGACCGGGGAGGTTATCCTGCGTGTCTTCCTTGAGTGGAGGACCTAGCCCCTTCGCGCCCGTGTCTGCGCCATGTGGCAGTATATTGGCCTTGGATGACCCCACGCGTGGGTCGACGTACAAGGTCTCTGACTCGAAGTCCAGCAGAGGTTCTGCGACCTCACCGGGAAGGATGTGAAGGATGGTGGGATGTCATCCGCGCCCCCTTTCCGCGGATCGTCCTTCCACTTGGGTAAGCGTCTGTCCTTCGTTCGAGGCGCTTTCTGGGGCTCCTTCCTGACCTGTTGCCATGACGCTTTGCCCAGGTGCTCGGGGGCATCATGTGATACCCTCATTTATGATTTCTGCATGTATTCATGTTTCATGTAGAAAAACATTTTTAAAATAAGTTGAAAAGAGAAAATATCAAAAAGATAGCCAAAAAGAGCCAATTCTAGTTCACCGAGGGCGCCGAAGACAAGTCCCCCAGCTCGCTGGCCACGTGGCGCCTCCAGAGCTCATCCCTGTAGAGGGGGAGAGGTCCGCCGCCAAACTGGCTACGTGGCAGGCTCGGGGGCTCGTATATGTGAAAAAGGGCGAGGTCCGACCCGCGGGACACGTGTTTGCTCCCGGAGCTAGCCTCTGCGGAGAAGCGAGGCAGTCCCCGCAGGACACGTGTTGCCTTCGGAGCTAGTCACTGCGGAAAAGAGAGGACCATCCGCGCGGGACACGTATCGCTCTCGGAGCTCACCTCCGAGAGATCTAACCCCGCTAGACATGCGTCACTCTCGGAGCCTACCTCTGAGAGGTCCGGTCCTACCGGACACGTGTCACCTCCGGAGCTCATCTCCAAGAGGTCCGACACTATCGGGACACGTGTCACCTCCGGAGCTCATCTCCGGGAGGTCCGACACTGTTGGACACGTGTCCGGAGCTCGTCTCTGAGGAGAAAGGAAGTCTGGCGCTGTTAGGACACGTGGCGCTATCGGAGCTCACCTCCGAAGAAAGGGGAGGTCCGGCACTGACACGTGGCACATTCGGAGCCACCTCCAAAGAGAGGGGGAGGTCCGGAACTGACACGTGGCGTTCGCGGAGCTCGCCTCTGTTGAGGAGGGGAGGTCCCGACCCACCAGACACGTGGCACACGCGGAGCTCGCCTCTGTGGAAGAGGGAGGTCCCGCCCGCCAGGACGCGTGGCGCACGCGGAGCTCACCTCCAGGAAGAGGGAGGTCTCGCCCGCCTGACACGTGGCATAACCGGAGCTGGTCTTTGCGGAAAAGGGAAGTGCAGGCCTCTACAGGACACGTCGAGCTTCCGGAGCTCACCGCCGCGAAGGAAACGAGATTTGAAGCGGTTCTTCTTCTGTACGCGTGGGAATACCGGTACGGAAGGAAACCGACACAAATTGCACGTTGCTACCTGTCACACCCGGTTTCTCTGAAGAACGACCGAGTGAATATCACATGTATGCCAGGATCATTCTCTAATACATGTGATGACAAATAGTGAAGCATCATTATATTACAAGCCAAATGTTCGGATATAAATAAGTCTTACATAGCATAATATCTCGATGGACGGTAATATGTTCATAACATGTAAATAAAACAGCAGCGGAATATAAATCTTGTGGGCTCCGTCACAGGCGTTGCCCGGGGGACTCCGTGAACCTAGAATCCTTCTTCGGGTCTGAAGTCTTGGTCATTGAACACCACATCATACCCTTGACCTGAGCAGCAATTTAAACCAACAGAAAAGCAAACTTGAGTACCGTTGGTACTCAGCAAGTGTGGGAAAGTTATGTCATGCATGGCTAGAGCAAGGAGAGGTTGAACTCATGGTTAAAGCACTACGCAATTAATACCTATCACCTTAGCTTATTAAGCACCTACATTACTACACAGGTGAAATGGTGCCAATCCCTCAACCCATCATCAATATCAATTAACCATAATCTCATCTCCAATGTTAAGCTTCCCGCTTAACATCCTCAACTTCCCAATTCATCATCCTCTAATCATGAATAAGTCCAAGCCGCTCTTGGTCGTGAGCACGGCTGTCATGACAGTTTTGACTCTGCAGAGTTTGCACCACTGTACCCACATGTAGTGATTTCATCCCCCGTTGCCGGGTGGATCAAAAGAACCTCCATTATGCTATTGGCCGCGAACCACGTTCAGGCTTCCGAGGTGTGTAGCCAAGAGATCACTACGAGGCCTTTACAAAGGGATTCCCGACGAGTGTGGGCCCACTGAGGTTTCACCCCTAACAGCATACAAGAGGCTCCAACCCCGCTGCAGTGGCCCCCTCTTGAGCCTTGCGGTTCATATGGTATTCCAGCTGACACCTATTCCCCGCACCATGCAAACACCCATACTATGCCGGGGATGCACCTAATTAATTAGCCAAGCTGCCCCATCTCAGCATGTGGTCAGAACGGTAAATCCAGGTTACATGCTCCATGAACCGGTCCTTAGGATCCAGCCAAGCACTAAACACAAACCCGAGTCTCGTGCACACAGCACCAACCAAAGCATCCAACTTGCCTCGATCCCTACCTCTACATAATTCATAATATCTCATTCAAGGGTAAGGTGAACAAGTTGATGATCTCATATCCCATTTATCCCATTCTAAGCATGGCTAAGCATAAGTAATATAAATGAATGACATAATAAAATAAATCCCACCCCAGGTTTCAAGGAAGTAAGATAATGAAAATCTAGGGAAACTTCCTAGCTTGGGCATCATATTCCAAATTGACAATGCAATTAAATTCTAACTACACATCCTAGTATAGGATCAAAGTGGTCAAAGACACTTGCCTTCTTCCTGCTGCTCTGTAAATGGAAAGTCTTGATCTTGAAAGGTGAGAACCTACTCTGGGGCTGGTTCTACTCATGCCAATACACACATAGCAAAAACGAAACAACATTCCATAAGCCATAGTACACACTTCCACTCATGCAAACCACACATACATACATATGAATGTCATTCACATTTTTAAGTGTTGGGGTTACCCTAGATATGTTGATTTTAGGCCTACATGCACTTTTAAACATATATATTATTTCTAACTTTAATATTCAGATTTCTAAGTGCTCACTATATATGAATTTCCAATTTGAACAAATTCTCTATATTAGATAATACATTTCTTAGCAACAAAATTTGCATGAAAGATATTTTCCTACTCCAAATAGGTTTTCAGATCTTCTACAAAATCTTAATTTGAAGTTTTTGGATTTGGAGACCTCATTTAACATTTTCTAATTATGCATGCCTATTTTCCTATATTTTCAGATTTATTTTCTATGCCTACAAGTGAACTTTAATATTAAAATAGCAAGACATATCACCTAAACAGAATATGTTCTGATCTAAAATGTGTCAATAAAATATCTTTGGGCTTCCTCTCTGATGGGGATCAAATTAAATTTATTTTACCCGTCTTCAGAATTATTTTCTAGTCTAAAAATGAATTTCCAGCAATAGTAAAAGTAAACAGCACTTAGTAAGATTTCATTTCAGCCTAAAATCAGTCCTCAACTCAATCTAAATGTTTTCCAGTGCTAGGAAAATTTAAATTTGTATTTGTACATGTGTTTGCATCACCCTTTGAATTTAAATTCTACTCATATGTTCAAATTTCTGAATTTAATGTCCTATAGGGTCTGAAGTGCAAGTCCACCCTACTGCAGGGTCTAATTTACTATCTCCTAAATTTCCAGGGCCTAATTACACAAAACAGAGAGGTTTTCCTAATTTTTATTAAGTCCAGGGGCTAAAACTGATGTTTATACGGGTTTGCATAAATTCCCGAGGGTCCAGGGGCTAGATCAGAAGTTTTCCGGGGCTAGATCCGTTTTCCTCAGAACCCTAGGGGATAGCGGGTAAGTTTCCCGGGCTTCAATATGTGGGGCTGATGTGGGCCGTTGGATTTAAAACCGACGGCTGAGATTATAACGGGTACCCGGGGGTTCCGTTTTCATCCGCCCGATTTAAAATGGACGGGCCACAGAGGGCCACATCGCCCTAACCGGAGCCAGCCTGCGCGCGCTGCGCCGCGCGGCGGCAGGGGCGGTGATCTCGCCGGCGCAGCTTCGGTTCCTTGCCGCTACATGCTAGAACTTGCGGTTTTTCACACGGATCGACTGCGGAGGGGTAGGGGAAGCTCACCTAGGGGTTTCTCGGGCTTGGAGGGGTCAGAATTTGGCTCTGCGATGACGGTGGTTGGAGCTGCTCCTCGGTGCTCGTCGAAGCCAATGCTAGGGCGCAAAACTCGTCGCTTCCTTCACCTGCAGGGCTCCCCGGCGGCGGTGGAACACGACAAGCCCATTAGATCAGAGAATCCGGACGAGGATCGAAAGTAAACAGCCGAGGATGCCTCGGTTCTCACCGGAGAGAAAGATGGAGCGGGTAAGGGGGAACCGGCGAGTTTTCTTGCGTTTAAATGCACAAGGAGAGGCGACGGGGGTCGGTTTAGATGTGCAGCAGCGCCTTGCCGAAGATCGGGCGTGGAAATCGGTTGGAGCAGTGGTGATCGGCGCGGGAAGATCGGGGCAGTTGGGGGCGCGCGAGGGAGGGGGGAGAAAGAAGATGACATGCGGGCCCCGCGTGTCAGAGAGAGAGGGGGGAAACAGCCGCTGGCTGTTGGCCCGACTGAGGTGGGTTTCGGCCCACTGGTCGTTTTTCTTTTTCTTTTTCTGTTTTGATTCAAATTTCAAATTCCAGTTTGAGTTTGAATTGTTTCACCACATGCACTACGTCCAAAAATTTTAAATTCCCCTCTTTAACAGGTTTTGGGGTGTTACAACTCTACCTCCCTTAAAAGAAATCTCGTCCTCGAGATTAGTGACTCTAGGAAAACAAATCCAGAAACTGTGCCTTGAGCTCGTCTTCTCGCTCCCATGTGGCTTCTGCTTCCGAGTGATGCTTCCACTGCACTTTGCACATTCGGATTCTTTTATTTCTTGTGAGGCGTTCCATTGTCTCCAGAATCTTGACCGGTTGCTCGGCATATGAAAGATCCTCTCGTACGTCCACCTCATTCATGGGTAACATCTCTTCGGGTGTTCTTAAACATTTCTTGGGTTGTGACACATGGAATACATCATGCACATCTGATAGGCGATCCGAGAGTTCTAGCTGATATTCCACTTAGCCTTTCCTCTCTAGAATCTGGAAGGGTCCGATGTATCGAGGTGATAGTTTCCCTTTCACCTTGAATCCGACGAAGCCCTCGGATAGGGGACACCTTGAGATAAACATAGTCCCCCACGTTGAAACGAGCTTTATTCTCCGTACATCGGCATAGCTCTTTTGTCGAGTCTGGGCTATCCTCAAATTGTTGCGGATTTCCCTCACTTTCGCCTCGGCTTCTTGTAGTACCTCGGGCCCAAACACTTTACTTTCCCCAGTTTGGTTCCAAAATAGTGAAGTTTGGCACTTCCTCCCATACAATGCCTCAAATGGTGACATCTTCATACTAGCCTGATAACTGTTGTTGTAGAAGAACTCTGCATACGGTAAGTTCTTATCCCAACTCCTATTGTTCTTGAGTGCACAAGCTCTCAGCATATCCTCAAGGATTTGGTTGGTTATTTCCGTCCGCCCGTCAGTCTGGGGGTGATAGGCAGAACTAAAATTCAGATGAGTTCCCATGGTTTCATGTAACTTCTGCCAGAACCTTGAGGTGAACTGTGTCCCTCGGTCCGACACTATCTTCTTTGGCACCCCATGAAAACACACGATTCTTGACATGTACGATTCTGCCAACTTGGATCTGCTGTAGCTCTCTTTCAAGGGGATGAAATGAGCTACTTTAGTCAGCCTGTTGATGATGACCCATATCGAATCATATCCCGATTGGGTCCTAGGCAGTCCCACTATGAAGTCCATACCTATTTCTTCCCATTTTCATTCAGGCACTTTGAGTGGTTGCAACAGTCCCGCGGGTCTTTGATGTTCTGCTTTTACTAGCTGACATGTGTCACATAGGGCGACATGTTCCGCGACATCTCGCTTCATGCCATACCACCAATATCTGCTCTTGAGGTCATGATACATCTTCGTACTCCCAGGATGAATGGAATAGTCGGAATCATGAGCCTCCTTCAAAATCAGTTCACGGATCTCCTTCACCTCGGGCACACAGATTCTTTTCCCATGCCACACCGTACCTTGTTCATCCTCTCTGAACCCAGGGGCTTTATTTTCTTTGATGAGTTCTCTAATTTCTTGTATCTTTTCGTCATTCTTCTGACTGTTGCGTATGTCTTGCTCTAATGTGGAGTCCACTTCCATGGCGATGGCCTCACTACTTTTCACCAGACATAGATTGAGTTTTGCAATTTCTTCCTTCAATTCCATAGGCATGTCCTTTAAGCTCAACATGTTGACATGCATCTTCCGGCTTAAAGCATCAGCCACGACGTTCGCTTTCCCAGGATGATAGTTGATGCCCACATCAAAGTCGTTGATTAGCTCTAACCATCTCCTTTGTCTGAGGTTGAGATCTAGCTGTGTGAAAATGTACTTTAAGCTCTTATGGTCTGTATATATCTCTGTCCTCTTTCCCATCAAGTAATGCCGCCAAATCTTCAATGCGTGGACAACTGCGGCTAGTTCTATGTCATGCGTAGGATAGTTCTTCTCGTGTTTTCGTAGCTGCCGGGACACATAGGAAACGACATGCCCCTCTTGCATGAGAACACTTCCCAACCCGTGTCCAGATGCATCGCAGTACACCTAAAAGTTCTGCATATCTGGCATAACTAGCACTGGGGCTGTTGTCAATATTTTGTTCAGCTCTTGGAAACTCGTCTCACACTCTGGTGTCCAGGTGAATGTGATTCCCTTCTCTAACAATTTGGTGAGGGGTCTAGAGATCTTGGAGAAACCCTCAATGAACCGTCGATAATACCCAGCCAATCCTAAGATGCTTCAAATTTCCCCGACATTTTCAGGGGTCTTCCACTTCTGCACATCCTCGATCTTGGCGGGATCTACGAAGATTCCTCCCTCCGAGATTATATGTCCTAAGAATGGAACTCTCTTCAGCCAAAACTCACACTTGCTCAACTTGGCATATAGTTGGTGTTCTCTCAACTTTTGCAACACCAATCTTAAATGTCCCTCATGTTCTTCTTCATCTTTGGAGAAGACGAGAATGTCATCAATGAAAACCACCACAAATTTGTCCAGATATTCCATGAATACCTTGTTCATGAGATACATGAAATATGCCGGGGCATTAGTTAGCCCGAACGGCATGACGGTGTATTCATACAGCACGTACCGAGATACAAAAGCTGTCTTTGGAATGTCAGTTTGCCTTATCTTCTGTTGGAGGTATCCCGACCTGAGATCAATTTTTGAGAATACACAAGCTCCCCTCAACTGATCAAATAAGTCTTCAATGCGGGGTAATGGGTACTTGTTCTTGATGGTTACTTCATTCAACGCACGGTAGTCTACGCATAACCTTTGGGTTCCGTCCTTCTTGGGCACAAATATCACTGGAGCTCCCCATGGTGAGGAACTAGGATGAATATACCCCTTTTCTGTCAATTCTCTTATATGTTCTTGGAGCTCTTCCAGCTGTTTGGAGTCCATCCGATAAGGCCTCTTGTATATTGGGGCTGTTCCAGGTACTAGTTCAATCGTGAATTCCACTTCACGATCTGGAGGCATACCTGGCAACCCCTCCGGAAAAACGTCTGGATATTCCCTGATAATCCTTATCTCTTCCACTTCCACCTCAGCTTGATTGAGTTTAATGTCCCTCCTAGTTTCTTGCACGGCTATGAACTTCACTTTTGTGCCACTAGTGTGAGTTAGTTCCACCGTTCTTGTCGAACAATGGATGATACCTTTATGTCTGGTCAACCAATCCATACCCAAAATAATATCTATCCCTTGTGAGTCTATCACTATGAGATTTGTAGTAAATACTACCCCATTAATGTCTAGACTCACCTTGGGACACCCTTGTCTTGTTCTTATTTCTCCCCTGGAGAGTTCACTGCTAACATATGGTTCATTTGTGTTGTTGCTAGACCATGCTTCTTAACAAACCCTTGAACAATGAACAAGTGGGTAGCACCAGAATCAAACAATAGGGTTGCGATGTGAAAATTTGCAGGAAACTTACCAATTACCACGTCAGGTGCCTCTTGCGCTTCCTCCATGGTCACGTGGTTCACCCGTCCTCGCATCACATTCTTCTGCTGTGGCTGCATAGGCTTTTTCTTTGGGCACTTATGAGCGTAGTGCCCTACTTCACCACAGTTGAAGCATTGCACCCCAACTTTAGGTGCCTGGCCTTTGTTATCTTGGGGTTGGTTCTATGGCCCTTGTCCTGCTGGTCGAGGTTGATAAGTGGGGCGTGGCTGCTGCATAAACTGACGCTGCGGCTGTACTGGTGCTGATGGAGGCCTGAAGTTCGGGTTGTACCCTCTCGGTGTCGGGTAGGGTACCACAGCATGGCTCGTCTGCCCTGCAGGTTGCTGCATCAGACGTGGACGTGTGTTGCTGCTTGATGCTTGGTGTGACCATCCCATCTTCCTCTTGTTTTCATTCTCCAAGGCCCTCAGCTTTCTCTTCACGACAAACGCTCTGTCTACCATCTTTTGGAAACTTTCATATTCGTTGGAGGACATTGCACATTGCATTTCCATGGTAAGTCCTTCCACAAAACAGTCCTGTTTCTGCTCATCGGTTTCGATGTCCCATGGTGCATAACTGGATAGTTGGGTGAACTTGGTGAGGTATCCCTCACAGTAACGTTGCCTTGCTGCAGTCCCAAGAACTCCTTTCTCTTGTTCTTGAGTTCACCCCTTGGTATGTAGTGGTTGAGGAAACTGCGCTTGAACTCTTCCCAAGTGATGTTCTCGGGGTCGTGATGGGCTGCCACGTAAGCGGTCCACCAATCAGCAGCGGGTCCATGCAATTGGTGAGAGGCAAACAGCACCCTCTCATACCCTTGGCATTGTATGATCCTCATCTTGCTCTCAATGGTCTTTATCCAATCATCTGCCTTCAGAGGTTCAGCAGCACTTGCAAACTTTGGGGGTTGAGTTCCCAGAAACTCACTCAACCTTGGTTGACGTGGTGCATCTTGTGGGGGTGGAGCTTGGTGTAAGTTGGCCACCACTTGAGTTAAACTCTGGATGAGCTGATTCTGATTTTCGATCATTTGGTAGATAGGATCAGCTCCTTCACGGCGATCACCCCTGTCTTGCCCTCCAGGAAGGTGAGGATTGACGGCCTCATCGTTGTTGTTGTTGGGGTTGGCACCACGACCTTTTCCTCTTCCAGCCATCTATCATGATCAACCAAATGTTAACTTTAATCATTACGCATTAACTTCCCAAATTGCTTGTTTAAACTTAAACTTTTGAGGCCTTAATATCTAGACAATTTCTGAAGATTTCACATAGATCTTTGGGCATCATGTCTCACGCGAAACTAAATGCACTATTGATTCATAGGGGTTCACACACCAAAGCAAAGCAAACTTAAAGACGAGGTTGTGGACAAGTGCCTATGGCTTCCACAACTCACGTCACACACTAACACTAACAAGCAAATAGATGGGTTATTGACTCGACTACTCGATAATCATGCAGAAACAAGGGAAATAATTCTAACAACTCGTATCACTGAGCTGGCTCGTCGGGGTCTTCCTCATCATTGCGGCTGCCCTCTGATTCCACTTTAGGTGGGGAAGCCGCTGGTGTAGAAGGGCGGCGACACTTGCTCGCCCGGCGGTCTGGGGGGTCAGGAGTCCATGTGTCATTCACAGTGACACACAGTTCATTCCCATCTCCTCTTTCTCTCGCCCTCAAGCTGGCGAGAAGCAACGCCTCAGTCTCCTTCAGGGTGTCACGAACATCCTGAAGCTCCTGCTGGCACTCCTGCAGTCGAGTGCTAAGCATAGCTGCATCCTCAAGGCACAGGTCCATGTGCTCATGGGAAGTCCCCTGCTGCACTAACGGGTACTTGTACTCCGCGGTGCCACTCTCACGCTGGAGGACATACATGTACTCAGTCCTGTCCAGGTGGCGACGGTTGATGTAACTCTGGCAGGTTATGGCCTCCTAGGTGACATCCTTCTCAGCATCAGCCTGAGTCGCCCGACAAGCTGGAGAGCGGTGGATCTTGAGCAGCTGGTTTTCATGGATAATCCTCATCTCTGAGCTCCATTCTTCACGCTTCTCACGGATGATCCTGGTGGAGCTGTAGTGTATTATCAGCTTGCCAACATTGCCAGCGGCGTGGAGCATACGCCGAAGACGGCGCAACAAGCCTCCTACTGCCAACCCGTAGGAGTGGTACGTCACCGGGCGGTCCTCCTCCCTCAAGGCAAGGGCAGCTACAGGAACTCTCCCTCCGGTGGACTTGCGAGCGGTGCGGACCATGCGAACCATCTAAAACATAAAGCATTTAAAATCAAGTTAGATAAAAATTAAATAAAAATTGTATTTTGAATAAAGTTGGGGGCAAGATGAACAAATAAAATGACCCCATTAAATAACACTTTCAACCCACACCTTTTGTAAAATAGTTTTTAACAAAATAGGGTCCTTAAATACGTCCATTTCTACCTAGGTCCATGTTCCTATGGGCAACCTTGGCACTGATACCACTTCTGTCACACCCGGTTTCTCTGAAGAACGACTGAGTGAATATCACATGTATGCCAGGATCATTCTCTCATACATGTGATGACAAATAGTGAAGCATCATTGTATTACAAGCCAAGTGTTCGGATATAAATAAGTCTTACATAGCATAATGTCTCGATGGACGGTAATATGTTCATAACATATAAATAAAAAAGCAGCGGAATATAAATCTTGTGGGCTCCGTCACAGGCGTTGCCCGGGGGACTCCGTGAACCTAGAATCCTTCTTTGGGTCCGAAGTCTTGGTCATTGAACACCACATCATCCCCTTGACCTGAGCAGCAATTTAAACCAACAGAAAAGCAAGCTTGAGTATCGTTGGTACTCAACAAGTGTGGGAAAGTTATGTCATGCATGGCTATAGCAAGGAGAGGTTGAACTCATGGTTAAAGCACTACGCAAATATACCTATCACCTTAGCTTATTAAGCACCTACATTACTACACAGGTGAAATGGTCCCAATCCCTCAACCCATCATCAATATCAATTAACCATAATCTCATCTCCAATGTTAAGCTTCCCGCTTAATATCCTCAACTTCCCAATCCATCATCCTCTAATCATGAATAAGTCCAAGCCGCTCTTGACCGTGAGCACGGTTGTCATGACAGTTTTGACTCTGCAGAGTTTGCACCACTGTACCCACATGTAGTGATTTCATCCCCCATTGCCGGGTGGACTAAAAGAACCTCCATTATGCAAGTGGCAGCGAACCACGTTCACACTTCTGAGGTGTGTAGCCAGGAGATCACTACGAGGCCTTTACAAAGGGATTCCCGATGAGTGTGGGCCCACTGAGGTTTCACCCCTAACAGCATACAAGAGGCTCCAACCCTGCTGCAGTGGCCCCCACTTGAGCCTTGCGGTTCATATGGTAGTCCAGGTGACACCTATTCCCTGCACCATCCAAACACCCATACTACGCCGGGGATGCACCTAATTAATTGGCCAAGCTGCCCCATCTCAGCATGTGGTTGGCACGGTAAAGCCAGGTTACATGCTCCATGAACCGGTCCTTAGGATCCATGCAAGCACTAAACACAAACCCGAGTCTCGTGCACACAACACCAACCAAAACATCCAACTTGCCTCAATCCCTACCTCTACATAATTCATAATATCTCATTCAAGGGTAAGGTGAACAACTTGATGATCTCATATCTCATTTATCCCATTCTAAGCATGGCTAATCATAAGTAATATAAATGAATGACATAATAAAATAAATCCCAACCCAGTTCCAAGGAAGTAAGATAATGAAAATGTAGGGAAACTTCCTAGCTTGGGCATCATATTCCAAATTGACAATGTAATTAAATTCTAACCACACATCCTAGTATAGGATCAAAGTGGTCAAGGACACTTGCCTTCTTCCTGCTGCTCTGGAAATGGAAAGTCTTGATCTCGAAAGGTGAGAACCTGCTCTGGGGCTGGTTCTACTCATGCCAATACACACATAGCAAAAAGGAAACAACATTCCATAAGCCATAGTCCACACTTCCACTCATGCAAACCACACATACATACATATGAAAGTCATTTACATTTTTAAATGTTGGGGTTACCCTAGATATGTTGATTTTAGGCCTACATGCACTTTTAAACATATATATTATTTCTAACTTTAATATTCAGATTTCTAAGTGCACACTATATATGAATTTCCAATTTGAACAAATTCTCTATATTAGATAATACATTTCTTAGCCACAAAATTTGCATGAAAGATAATTTCCTACTACAAATAGGTTTTCAGATATTCTACAAAATCTTAATTTGAAGTTTTTGGATTTGGAGACCTCATTTAACATTTTCTAATTATGCATGCCTATTTTCCTATATTTTCAGATTTATTTTCTATGCCTACAAGTGAACTTTAATATTAAAATAGCAAGACATATCACCTAAACAGAATATGTTCTGATCTAAAATGTGTCAATAAAATATCTTTCGACTTCCTCTCTGATGGGGATCAAATTATAATTATTTTACCCATTTTTAGAATTATTTTCTAGCCTAAAATGAATTTCCAGCAATAGTAAAAGTAAACAGCACTTAGTCAGATTTGTATTTGAACATGTGTTTGTCCTCAACTTAGTCCTCAACTTATTCTAAATGTTTTCCAGTGCTAGGAAAATTCAAATTTGTATTTGCACATGTGTTTGCATCACCCCTTTGAATTTAAATTCTACTCATATGTTCAAATTTCTGAATTTAATGTCCTATAGGGTCTGAAGTGCAAATCCACCCTACTGCAGGCTCTAATTTACTATTTCCTAAATTTCCAGGGGCCTAATTACACAAATCAGAGAGGTTTTCCTAATTTTTATTAAGTCCAGGAGCTAAAACTGATGTTTAAACGGGTTTGCATAAGTTCCCGAGGGTCCAGGGGCTAGATCAGAAGTTTTCCAGGGCTAGATCCGTTTTCCTCAGAACCCCAGGGGGTAACGCGTAAGTTTCCCAAGGTTTAATATGCGGGGCTGATGTGGGCCGTTGCATTTAAAACCGACGGCTGAGATTATAACGCGAAGGGGTACGCGGGGGTTCTGTTTTCATCCGCCCGATTTAAAATGGACGGGCCACAGAGGGCCACGTCGCCCTGACCGGAGCCAGCCCGCGCGCGCGGCGGCAGGGGCAGTGACCTCGCCGGCGCAGCTTCGGTTCCTTGCCATTACACGCTAGAACTTGCGGTTTTTCACACGGATCGACTGCGGAAGGGTAGGGGAAGCTCATCTAGGGGTTTCTCGGGCTTGGACGGGTCGGAATTCGGCTCTGCGACGACGGTGGTTGGAGCTGCTCCTCGGTGCTCGTCGAAGCCGATGCTAGGGCGCAAAACTCGTCGCTTACTTCACCTGCAGGGCTCCCCGGCGGCGGTGGAACACGACAAGCCCATTAGATCGGAGAATCCGGACGAGGATCGAAAGAAAACAGCCGAGGATGCCTCGGTTCTCGCCGGAGAGAAAGATGGAGCGGGTAAGGGGGAACCGGCAAGTTTTCTTGCATTTAAATGCACAAGGAGAGGCGGCGGGGGTCGGTTTAGATGTGCAGCAGCGCCTTGCCGAAGCTCGGGCGTGGAAATTGGTTGGAGCAGCGGCGATCGGCGCGGGAAGATCGGGGCAGTTGGGGGCGCGCGGGGGAGGGGGGAGAAAGAAGATGACATGCGGGCCCCATGTGTCAGAGAGAGGGGGGAAACACCCGCGGGCTGTTGGGCCGGCTGAGGTGGGTTTCGGCCCACTGGCTGTTTTTCCTTTTCTTTTTCTGTTTTGATTCAAATTTAAATTCCAGTTTGAGTTTGAATTGTTTCACCACATGCACTACGTCCAAAAAATTTAAATTCTCCTCTTTAACATGTTTTGGGGTGTTACACTACCGCACCAAATCAACTGAAGATAAGTTGTTAAGATCCAAAAACAATTTAAATAGGACTCTTATTCGAATTCTGATCAGATTAGGACTCTTCTCTTCCGGATTATAAATAGAACCCAGAACCTTTGGCCGCAACCACAAACTTCTTTTCCACCTCCTGAGCTGACAACTTAGATCCCTAGACCCCAGCTCGCCGAGTAAACCAATTCGCCGTGTTTGACCACTGGAAAGATCACCGACGAAGTCTGAGACTATTGCCATCGCCGGAGGAGAGCCGACGATCTGTTTTTGCTAGAGGAAGGACCCGAAGGAAGTAATGTAGGTCTCCAATACCACGTTACGACGTCATCACGTATTCTTTGCATCTGTTCTCCGATTCCTTTCCAACAGAAGCTTTTTCGTGGATAGATCACGTGTTGATCGGTTTGATCTAATGTCAAGATCAACGCCACGTCCACAATTGATCCTTACACCTCTGTTCATCGTAAACCCATGCAAGACATGCAAGAACACGTACAAACTAAACTGCATCATAGGATTAACATGCATATGCATCGTTGCATCTTAAGGTAGAGTTTGTGCATGATGATTGATTCCTATGAATCTTGTATGTGCGTGATCGTGTATAGGAGGATAAGCTCAGGGAGCTACCTACGACGGACTACAACAGCAAGAATTTGAGCAACAGTAACCGCAAGAACAAGGCAAGTGCTCCTTGACCATATTGATCCCATGTTTTTGGAAAACTGTTTTGTTTGCGAAAAGGTGTGTGTGCAAATTTATGGGAAACCCTTTTATAGGAGTTTACTAGTTTTGGTTAAACCACCCTTGTCGCCAGGGAAGTTTATGAGTCAGGTATGGTTTTTTGATTTTATGTTTCGTTGAGTCCATGGGATATGGGAAGCGAGATAGATGTGTCTAGCTAACTGCACTCGTATGAATAATGTTAATGAGAAACTGTGAATGAACATGAATCGGAGGGAGATCTAGGCAAGACTGGGTTTGTTAATGAGGTAGCATGAGATGGTGGTTTTACTTGCCGTAGATCTAAGGACCGGTTCATGCGAGCACATGCCAGGATAACAGTGCCACCACAAGGCCAAGTATGGGTGCGGCTTAGCTGACTAGTTAGGTAAGTTGCTAGATTGTTATGGACCGTGGAAGGCGCGGGGAATGGGAGTCGAGTGAGGACTGCCCTGGGAACTGCATGGCACAAGAGGGGGCCCGTGGGTGGGAGAATTGGAGATTCTAGCCTGCCGGTGAAACCTTAGTGAGTCCATACATCTAGTAACCCCTTTGTAAAGGCTATTTTGTGATCTCTTGACCATACACCGACGGTTGTGTACTGGTATAATGGAGGTTCTGCAGTCGCCCGACTGGTGACGAAATCACAAACTTGTGGGTAAAGAGGTGCAAACTCTACACAGTCTAAAACTATCATGATAGCCGAGCTTACGGTCACGAGCGCCTGACCAACTTCCATGATTAGTTGGGATGGTGATTGGATAAGGTTATTGGTTATGGTTTGGATTGGTTTTCGAGACTGTTGAGTCCAGGTGATAAGATGGTTTGCATGACTGTTGAGTCATGGCAACAAGGTTAGTCTCGGTGGGAGACGAAGTTGTTTTATGAGATGAAATGGTAGCGAATATGAGATGGTATTCGTGAGATGGTAGCGAATACGAGGAGGTACTCGTGAGCAAGAATGAGATTTATTGATGTCTGGTTGTGAATGGAAGGTAATAAACATAATGGAGGTATGATCGGTATTTTAATACATGTTGGCATTACATTCACTTAAAGATAAGTTGCTGTTTCATCATGGTTTTGATAAATAACTTTGCTTTATTAAATGAGCCTTTTTATACCTACCTTGTTGGGAGCTACATATCTTATTTTCCTACACTTGCTGAGTACATCATTGTACTCAAACATGCATTATTATTTCATCATTAGCAACAGGAGAAGATTTCTATGAAGACCAAGTGGAGCATTAGGCGTGTGATCTGTTCTCAACCTTGCCTGTGGGGATGGAGTAGAGATGGAGCCACTGCTGCCTAGAATTGCTTCCACATTAGTTAAATTGCTTCCGCATTAGTTAGAAGACTTCCGCTGCATAGAAATAAGACATCCGCTGTGAGCATGAGTCCAAGACTCATGAAACATTGTAATAAACTCTGTTATTTATGGTTATATATATTCTGAATTCAGTTTGTGGAACATATGTGTATGTGTGATGAACATCCTGGGCACACATATGCATCAGTTCTCGGTTCCGTGGTTTTCCACAGAATTGAGGGCGTCACAGATTGGTATCAGAGCCACGGTTGACAGTGAGTTACACACCTAAATAGGAAACACAGAATGGTATCAAAAGCCACGGATGAGGGTAGATTACACACCTAGATACAAATCACAGATTGGTACCAGAATCACGCGTTGAAGGTAGGTTACACACTTAGATAGATCACAGATTGGTATCCGGCACAGATTGGTAGCTAACCCACGCTGACCCTAGGATGCTTAGATTGGCCTTGAAACTACCTTGACATAGGATACAAGCCTAGGAGAAGCCATAGTTGGATCACAGATTTGACATCACCCTAAGCCATATAGGACCCCCATTGAACATGCCTTGAATAGGAGTTGTGTGAGCCCTTGTGATGATTGTTTGTGAATTGTCTGCTTAGTGTGAGTCGTGGGACGTCTCCAAACGTTGTCCACATCCACACATAAGTAGAAGGAGGTGTGAGATGCTTCGGCACTTGTTCACATCCTCATATGGGCTAGTATATATAGTCCAACTCACCTTGATCCATATAGTTGAGGGGATCTACCTAACCTTCTAACCTTCTATTCTATTTTGATCTCTCTCACAGATGGTGAGAGGAGATGCCGACCGAAGGAACATCCGTGATGTGACGCCCTCAATTCTAAGGAAAACCACGGAACCAAGAACTAATGCATATGTGTACCCTGGATGTTCATCACACATACACATACATTCCACAAACTGAATTCAGAATATATATAACCACGAATAATAGAGTTTATTACAATAGCTCATGAGTCTTGGACTCATGCTCACAGCGGAAGTCTTTATTTCTATGCAGCGGAAGTCTTTATTCTAATGCGGAAGCAATTTAACTAATGCGGAAGCAAATCTAAGCAGCAATGGCTCCATCTCTATTCCATCCCCACAGGCAAGGTTGAGAACAGATCACACGCCTAATGCTCCATTTGGTCTTCATAGTAGTCTTCTCCTGCTGCTGCTGATGAAATAATAATGCAAGTTTGAGTACAATGATGTACTCAGCATGTGCGGGAAAATATGATATGTAGCTCATAACAAGGTAGGTATAAAAAGGCTCATTTGCAGAAAAGCAAAGTTATTTATCAAAAGCATGATAAAATAGTGACTTATCTTTAAGTGAATGTAATCCCATCATGTATTAAAATACCAATCATACCTCCGCTATGCTCATCACCTTCCTTGTCACAATCAATCAACCTCATTCTCGCTCACGAATACCTTCTCGTATTCGCTACCATCTCACGAATACCATCCTGTATTCGCTACCATCTTACGAATACCATCCTGTATTCGCTACCATTTCACCTCATAAAACAACTTCGTCTCCCACCGAGACCAACCTTGTTGCCATGACTCAACAGTCATGCAACTCATTTTATCACCCGGACTCAACAGTCCCAAAACCAAACCATGACCAATAACCATCCCAATAACCATCCCAATTAATCATGGCAGTTGGCCAGGTGCTCGTGACCGTAAGCTCGGCTATCATGATAGTTTTAAGAACTCTGCAGGGTTTGCACCTCTTTACCCACAAGTTTGTGATTTCGTCACCCGTTGGCGACTGCAAAACCTCCATTATACCAGTACACAACCGTCGGTGTATGGCCAAGAGATCACAAAATAGCCTTTACAAAGGGGCTACTAGATGTATGGACTCACTAAGGTTTCACCGGCAGGCTAGAATCTCCAATTCTCCCACTCATGGGCCCCCTCTTGTGCCATGCAGTTCCCAGGACAGTCCTCACTCGACTCCCATTTCACACGCCTTCCACAGTCCATAACACTCTAGCAACTTACCTAATTACTCAGCTAAGCCGCACCCATACTTGGCCTTGTGGTGGCACTGTTATCTGGCATGTGCATGCATGAACCGGTCCTTAGATCTACGGCAAGTAAACCACAATCTCATGCTACCTCATTCACAAACCCAGTCTTGCCTAGATCTCCCTCCGATCCATGTCCATTGTTAACATCAGTTTCTCATTATCATTACGAGTGCAGTTAGCTAGACACATCTATCTCGCTTCCCAATCCCATGGACTCAGCGAAGCATAAAACTAAAACCCATACCCGACTCATAGACTTCCCAGGCGACAAGGGTTGTTTAACCAAAGCTAGTAAACTCCTATAAAAGGGTTTCCCATCATGTTTGACTCAATACACACAACTTTTCACAAAACAAAACAGTTTTACCCAAAACATAGGATCAATATGGTCAAGGGGCACTTGCCTTGTTCTTGCGGTTCTGGTGGCTCTTGGATCTCGAAAGCTTGTTGTTGCAGCTCGTCGTAGACAGCTCCCTGAGCGTGTCCTTCTATACAGGATCACGCACATACAAGATTCATAACAATCAATACCATGCACAAACTTTAAACTAGATGCGATGATGCATATGCATGCTATCCTATGATCAGTTTTATTAGATCGGTTTGCACGTGTTCTTGCATGGCTTGCATGGATTTACGATGAACAGAGGTGTTCGGATCAGATGCGGACGTGGCGATGACCTTGTCTTAAGATCAACCCGATCAACCAGTGATCTGTCCACGAGAAAGCTTTTGTTCGAAAGGAATCGAAGAACAGATGCAAAGAAAACACGATGATGTCGTAAGGTGGTATTGGAGACCTACCTTACGTTGTTCTCGGTCTCGGGTCCTTCTCCGATCGTTGGTTTCTCTTTCGGCGATCTTCGCTGAACTCCGGCGATGGGCTTACTCGGCGAGTTGGGACTAGGGCTCTAAGTCGTCGGCTTAGGAGTTGGAAAAGACGTTCGTGGTTTCGGCCAAAGGTTCTGGGTTCTATTTGTAATCGGGAAGAGAAAAGTCCTAATCTGCTGGGACTTCGAATAAGAGTCCTATTCAGATCGTCGTTGAATCCTAACATCTTATCTTTAGTTGATTTGGTGCGGTGTCATTGTGGAGTTCAGGTCGGTTTCTCCCCCGTACCGGTATTTTTACGCGTACAGAATCCAAAAACCGTTCCAGAACTCGTTACCCCTACGGTGATGAGATCCGGAAGCTCCACGTGTCCACCGGGGCCAGGTCTCTTCCTTTCCGCAGAGACGAGCTCCGGTTGTGCCGCGTGTCAAGCGAGCGAGACCTCCTTTCTCCTTCGGAGGTGAGCTCCATGTAGGCCACGTGTTAGTGCCGGACCTTCCCTCTCTCCGGAGGTGGCTCCAGCGCCAGACATCCTTTCTTCTCAGAGATGAGCTCCGAGGTTAATACGTGTCCAACAGTGACGGTCCTCCCGGAGATAAGCTCCGGTGACGGCGCGTGTCCAATAGAACTGGACCTCTCGGAGGTGAGCTCCGAGATCGACACGTATCCCACGCGACTTGTCCTCTGATTCCCGCGTTGACTAGCTCCGAAGGTGACATGTGTCCTGCGGAAATTCCTTTGCTTCTTCCGCAGAGGCTAGCGCCGGGGGCAACACGTGTCCCGCAGGGTCGGACCTCTCCCCTTTTGCGGAGATGAGCCCCGAGCCTGCCACATAGCTAGTTTAGCGGCGGACCTCTTCCCACTTTGCAGGAATGAGCTCCGAACACGCCACGTGTCAACGGGCCGCGGAAGTTGTCTTCGGCGCTCTCTGTGAACTGGATTCGGCTGTTATTAGCTATCCTTTTGATATTTTTCTCTGTTCCTATTTTTCTAAAATATTTTCTCTTCAAAAAACATGAATATATGCTGACACCAGAAATGAGGGTGTCACACGTGACAACCAAGAGGATGGACACGATGAAGTTCCTGTTAACTCCGGAGCTGGTGAGAACCAACTGGAACGGTTGATGGCCATGCAGAGCCAACTTATGCAAACTATGATCCAAACTTTGGGTCAGTTGCAGGCCAACAACAACAACCCCGTTCCGGCACCACCGCCACCACCACCGCCGGCTCATAGTAGACTGGGTGAGTTCATGAGGACTCGACCACCCACTTTGCTCAAGCTAACGACCCCATGGAGGCCGACGACTGGTTGAAATCCTTGGAGAAGAAGCTTGCCATAGTGCAGTGCAATGACCGAGAGAAGGTTCTTTTTGCGTCGCACCAACTTATGGGAGCTGCCGCTGACTGGTGGGATGCCCTATGCAACGCTCATGTTGACCCGGAGACGATCACTTGGACTGAGTTCAAGGAAAGTTTCCGCTCTCATTACATCCCTGCTGGTGTAATGATGCTCAAGAGACAGGAGTTTGAAGGTCTCCGCCAAGGACAGAGAGGCGTGAATGAGTATCTCAACAAGTTCACACAACTGTCCCAGTATGCCCCCGAATATGTCAACTCAGACCAGAGCAAGCAATACCTGTTCATGAGAGGGTTGAACAATGAGATCCAGGTTCAGCTCCTCAACAATGACGACGCAAGCTTTCAGAAGCTGGTTGACAAGGCTATAGTGGTTGAAAGGAAGATCCGAGAGATCGAGCGAGAGTGCAAGAGGAAGATGCCATATCAGCCCCAAGGGAGCAACGTACGACCTCGGTACATGCCCCCGACCGCACCACAGTATGGATCGACCACTCCTGCATACCGCCCTAGTCAGCCACCACAACAATGACCCGTTGCACCAGCACCTCGTGTGCCCTTGCCTCCTGTGCCCCGACCTAACATGGGCGCTCCTGTTCAAAACCCCCGCCCCAACGTACCTGCTGCCGTAGGCAACAGGGCATGCTTTGCATGCGGGGAAACAGGACACTTCGTGAACCAGTGCCCAATGAGAGGCCCTGGACAGCAAGGCAACGTGCCCAAGTAGAACCCGCGACCGAACAGAGGGGACAATCAAGGAAACCGGGGACAGCAGAACTATGCTCGCGGCAACGTGAACCATGTCTCTGCTGAGGAAGCACAATAGGCTGAGGACGTCGTAATTGTTATGTTCCTTGCCAACTCCAACCCAGTGTCACACCCGGTTTTTCCGAAGAACAACCAAGTGAATATCACATGTATGCCAGGATCATTTTCTCATACATGTGATGACAAATAGTGAAGCATCATTTATTATATGCCAGGTGTCGAATATAAATAAGTTTTACATAGCAAATATCTCGATGGACAATAATAAATTCATCACAAGTAAATAAACTAGCAGCGGAATATTATTCTTGAGGGCTCCTTCACAGGCGTTGCCCGGGGTCTCCATGAACCTAGAAACCTTCTTCGGGTCCAAAGTCTTGGTCATTATACACCACCTCATTATCTTGACCTGAGCAGCAATATAAACCAACAAAATATGCAAGGTTGAGTACCAATGGCACTCAGCAAGTGTGGGAAAATTATATCATGCATGGCTAGAACAAGGGGAGGTTGAACTAATGGTTAAAGCACTACGCAATTAATACCTATCACCTTAGCTTATTAAGCACCTACACTACTACATAGGTGAAATGGTTCCAATCTCCCATCCCATCATCATAATCAAATAACCATAACATCATTTCCAATGTTAAGCTCCCCGCTTAACACTCACACCCTCCAAGGACATCATACTCTAATCATGAATAAGTCCAAGCCGCTCTTGACCGTGAGCACGGCTGTCATGACAGTTTTGACTCTGCAGAGTTTGCACCACTGTACCCACATGTAGTGATTTCATCCCCCGTTGCCGGGTGGACTAAAAGAACCTCCATTATGCCAGTGGCCACGAACCACATACACACTTCCCAGGTGTGTAGCCAGGAGATCACTACGAAGCCTTTACAAAGGTATTGCCGACGAGCGTGGGCCCACTGAGGTTTCACCGCTAACAGCATACAAGAGGCTCCAACCCCGCTGCAGTGGCCCCCTCTTGAGCCTTGCGGTTCATATGGTAGTCCAGCTGACACCTACTCCCCGCACCATTCAACACACCCATACTACGCCGGGGATACACTTAATTAATTGGCCAAGCTGCCCCATCTCAGCATGTGGTTGGCACGGTAAAGCCAGGTTACATGCTCCATGAACCGGTCCTTAGGATCCAGGCAAGTACTAAACACAAACCCGAGTCTCGTGCACCCAGCACACAACCAAAACATCCAACTTGCCTTGATCCCTACCTCTACATAACTCACAATATCTCATTCAAGAGTATGGTAAAATAAACTGATGATCTCATATCCCAAATATCCCATTCTAAGCATGGCTAAGCATATGCATAATAGTAAATGACATGATAAAATAAATCCCAACCCAAGTTACAAGGAAACAAGTTAATGCAATTCTAGGGAAACTTCCTAGCATGGGTTTCATATTTAACTTGACAATGCAATAATTCTATCTAAACATCCTAGTATAGGATCAAAGTGGTCAAGGACACTTGCCTCCTTCCTGCTGCTCTTGAAATGGGTAGTCTTGATCTTGGAAAGGAATAACTTGCTCTTGAGCAGGTTCTACATCATACCATAACACATAGCAAAAGAAAAACAACAATCCATAAGACATAGTTCACACTTCCACTTCATACAAACCACACATTCATATTTATGAAAGTCATTCACCATTATATGTGTTGTGGTTACTCTATGTGCGTTGATCTTTGGCTTACATATACTTTTAATCATGTGTATATGATTTCTACTTTTGCATTCACATTTATACTTACTTACTATATATATATATATATATATATGAGTTTCCAATTTAGATAAATTCCTTATATTCAATTACTATACCTTTTAGCTACCAAGTATGCATGAAAGGTATTTCCTACTCCATATGTGTCTTCATAATTTCTACCAACCCTAAACTGAATTCTTTGGATTTTAGAACTCCATTTATCATTTACTATTTGCTATCTTTTCAGATTTATTTCCTATGCCTAAATGTGAACTTTATTATAAAAATAACAAAACACATCATCTAAACAGAATAGGTTCTGATCTAAAACATTTACTAATATATTTTTGACCTTTTCCTCTGATGTAAACTATTTTACATTTATTTTCCCTATTTTCAGAACTATTCTTTACTTAAAAATGTGTCCCTATAACTAATAAATGTGAATAATACATTAAACAGATTCATTTCAGCCCAAAATATATTTTTATCTCACTCCAAAGTTTTCTAAGTACTGAGAAAGTTCTTAATTTAATTTTTGACAATATGTTTGTCCCACTTTTTAAATTCTAAATACTAGCCACATATTCAATTTCCTAGATTAAATATCAAACAGGGTTAAAAAGGTAAACTTACCCCACTATAGGGTCTATAATATTATTTTAACAATTTTCAGGGGTCTAGCTATACATAACGGAGGAGTTTTTCCTAATTTTTATTAAGTCTAGGGGCTAAAACTGATTTTTAAATGAATTTACATGATTTTCTGAAGTTCCAGGGGCTAGATCAGAAGTTTCCGGGGCTAGCTCTTATTTCCCGAGAACCCCAGGGGGTAGCACGTAAGATTTCCAGTCTTTATAACGCGGGGCTGACGTGGACCATCCGATTTAAAACAGACGGCTGAGATTATAACGTCGAACCGGTACGCGGGGGTTTAAACCCTACCGTGCGATTTAAAATAAACGGCGCACAAGCGGCCACGTCGCTCTCGAGCGCGGGCGGCGCTGCCGGTGGCGCACGGCGGCGGGAAGCGGCGATCTCGCCGGAGACTTTCGGTTCTTCAAGAATTCTTCCTAGAACTGTGATTTTATGGCATAGATCGGGAGAGGAGAGGTCGGGGATCTCACCTCGGGGGTTTTCTTGAGCTCGGAGGTCCTGGAAGGTGATCGGCGAGAGGTCCGAGGTGAATTCACGGCGAGGCTCGTCGGCGCTGCGTTTACACCGCAAGTCACCGAGTTTTCTGCACCTGCAAGGTTCCCCGGAGGCAGTGGATCAAGACCAGCGAGTTAGATCGGAATTTCCGAGCTTAGATCGGCCAGAATTCGCCGGAGAAGACTAGGGTTCTCACAGGAGGAAAAACAGCAGATCGCGTGGAAAAACAGAACGAGGCCGGGGCTTTTATAGACGGGGGATGGTGGCGGGGTGGTTTAGATCGAGTTTGCATCGCCCCCGAGCGGAATTCGGCTAGGATTCGCAGAAATCCCGATCGGTTTTGATTCAGGTGAGAGAGAGTCCGGCGAGGGCGCAAGGTAGAAGACGAGCTGGCGGGTCCCACCTGTCAGCGGAAGGAAAGAGCGCGCGCGGCTGCGGGCTGGCGCAGGTTCTGGTTGGGCCGGCTGGTGGGTTTCGGCCCACTGGCCGGTTTTTTTCTGTTTTACTTTTTCTTTTTCTATTTCTTTTCTGTTTTGAGTTTAATTTGAATTCCAGTTTGAATTTGAATTTTTGCAAAACATGCAACACGTCCAAAAATTGTTAAATTTCCCTCTTAACATGATTTAGGGTCTTAACATGATTTTTGGGGTGTTACACCCAGCCACCATCTTATTTGATTCTGGAGCATCACATTCCTTCATATCATCCAAGTATGTTGCCAAGCATAATCTACCCATATCCCACTTAAAATGTGACATGTTAGTTAATTCTCCCGGAGGAGAAATGAGGACTAATATAGTATGTCCGAAAGTAAGCCTTAAAATAAGGGGGTAGACTTCCTTGCCAACCTTATTGTCTTGGATTCCCAAGGGATTGACATAATACTCGGGATGGATTGGTTAAGCAAGCACAACGGGGTAATCCAATGTGCTGAAAGAAGCGTGCAGTTGACAAATGAGCACAGTATTTGTGTCAAGTTTGAGTCAGCCCAACAAACAACAGAAAAGGCAATCTTGAACCATGTTGAAGGAGCAACATTGGACAGCATTCCAGTGGTTCAAGAATTCACGGACGTGTTTCTAGAGGAGCTTCCAGGTATGCCCCTTGATCGGGACATTGAGTTTACCATTGATTTGATACCCGGAACTGCACGCATAGCAAAGAGACCCTATAGGATGCCTATCAATGAACTAACAGAACTCAAGAAGCAAATCCAAGAGCAGTTGGAGAAGGGTTTTATACGTCCAAGCTCGTCACCATGGGGAGCTCCTGTGCTCTTCGTAGACAAGAAGGATGGGACCCAAAGGATGTGCGTGGACTATAGGTCTCTCAACGAGGTGACAATCAAGAACAAATACCCTCTGCCCCGTATAGATGACCTATTCGACCAAATGAAAGGGGCCCGAATGTTCTCCAAGATTGATCTTCGGTCGGGATATTTCCAACTGAAGATTAAGCCCTCCGATATACCCAAGACTGCCTTTCAAACACGGTATGGTTCGCATAAATATACCGTCATGTCTTTTGGGTTAACAAATGCACCTGCATACTTCATGTACCTCATGAACAAGGTTTTCATGGAGTACTTGTATAAGTTCATCGTGGTTTTCATCGACGACATTATGGTGTATTCAAAAAGTGAGGAGGAGCATGAAGAGCATTTGAAATTGACCTTGCAGAAAATGCGTGAGCATCAATTGTATGCCAAGATTAACAAGTGTCAATTTTGGCTAAAGGAAATATCGTTCCTAGGCCACATTATCTCCGAAGAAGGGGTATCGGTTGATCCTGGAAAAGTGAGAGATGTTCTGAAGTGGGACCAGCCGCAAAACGTGAGGGATATTCGGAGTTTTCTTGGGATGGCTGGATACTACCGACGCTTCCTTAAAGACTTCTCTAAGATAGCAAAGCCTATGACGGAGTTGCTAACGAAAGGGAAAGACTTTTGATGGACGCCAGCATGCCAAGAAAGTTTTGAGGAACTCAAGAAAAGGCTAACCACAGCGCCGGTTTTGGTATTACCGGACGTAAGCAAGAGCTTTGACATATATTGTGACGCATCCAGACAGGGGCTCGGATGTGTGCTCATGCAAGAAGGACAAGTGGTAGCCTATGCCTCACGACAATTAAAGAAGCACGAGCTTAATTATCCTACACATGACTTGGAGCTAGCAGCAGTAGTGCATGCATTGAAGATTTGGAGACATTATATCCTTGGTCATCGATGTGAGATCTGTACGGATCATAAAAGCCTCAAGTACATATTTACACAAACGGACTTGAATTTGAGGCAATATCGATGGTTGGAACTCATCAAGGATTATGATGTTGGAATCAACTACCACCCTGGGAGGGCCAATGTAGTAGCTGATGCATTGAGCCTGAAGGGAGCATGTCACCAACTCACGATTCAGGAGCTACTACCCGAACTACGTAAGGAGTTCGAACGGTTACACCTCGGATTCTTGAACAACATGGAAATGATGGAGATCCACTCTTCATTGGAGCAAGAGATAAGAGATGGCCAAGCAACGGATGAGGAGATCAAGGAGATCAAGGAAAGGATCCGACAAGGAATAGAGAAGGATTTCAAGGAAGATGAGAAGGGTACGTTTTGGCTAGGAAAAAGGATTTGTGTGCCTAACGTGAAGCACCTCCGCGACATGATATTAAAAGAGACACATGATTCACCCTATTCCATACATCCCGGAAGTACCAAATGTACAAGGACTTGAAGACTTGTTACTGGTGGGATGGTATGAAAAGAGATATAGGCGAATACATTGCCCTATGCGACACATGCCAACGATGAAGGCCGAACATCAAATACCCGCTGGATTGTTGCAACCTTTGAAGGTACAAGAGTGGAAGTGGGAGGACATCAGTATGGATTTCATCGTCGGATTGCCACGTACTTAGTCGGGTTACGACTCCATCTGGGTTATCGTGGACCGATTGACGAAAACAGCCCATTTTCTCCCTATAAGGGCCAAGTACAACGTTGCACAATTAGCCGAGTTGTACAAGGAGCAGATTGTGTGCCGTCATGGAGTCCCAAGGAGGATAGTCTCAGATCGAGGTTCTCAGTTTACCTCTAGATTCTGGAGGAAGCTGCAGAAAGCTATGGGTACACGACTGGATTTTAACTCCGCCTATCACCCACAAACCGATGGGCATACCGAAAGGATAGACAAAATTTTGGAGGACATGTTGAGAGCTTGCGCCTTGAAACATGGGCGTAGTTGGGATAGGAGTTTACCGTACGCTGAATTCTCCTACAACAACAGCTATCAAGCTAGCTTGAAGTTGTCGCCTTTCAAAGCATTGTACGGTAGACGGTGTAGAACGCCGCTGTTTTGGAATGAAACCGGAGAGAACCAGGTGTTTGGACCCGAAGTGCTACAAGAAGCGGAAAAGCAAGTCCAAACGATACGGGGGAACTTAAAGGCTGCTCAATCACGACAGAAAGGCTATGCGGACAATAGGCGAAGGAAGTTGACCTTTGAAATAGGAGACTTCGTATACCTTAAGGTATCGCCTATCCGTGACCAACGACGTTTCAACGTCAAAGGCAAGCTAGCACCTCGCTACATCGGACCATTTAAAATTTTGGACAAGCGAGGAGAAGTAGCCTATCAACTAGAGCTCCCAACATATCTCTCCGATGTACATGACGTATTTCATGTATCCTAGCTCAAGAAGTGCTTGAGAGTACCAGATGAGCAAATACCAATGGAAGAGCTTGAACTTCAAGAAGACCTAACTTATGCGGAGTACCCTGTCAGAATTTTGGACGTAAAGGAAAGGGTCACAAGGAACAAAGTAATCCGATGGTGCAAGGTGCAATGGAGCCATCACACCGAAGCTGAAGCCACATTGGAGCATGAAGAAGACATCAAGGCAGAATTTCCTCATCTATTCTCTACCAACGAATCTGGAGGGCGAGATTCAATTTAAGGGGGGTAGATTTGTGACACCCTCATTTCTGGTTTCTGCATGTATTCATGTTTCATGTAGAGAAAATATTTTAAAGGAAGTAGGAACAGAGAGAGAATTAAAAAGATAGCCAAAAAGAGCCGAATCCAGTTCACCGAGAGTGCCGAAGACAACTTCCGCGGCCCACTGGCCACGTGGCATATTCGGAGCTCATTCCTGCAAAGTGGGGAGAGGTCCGCCGCTAAAATGGCTATGTGCTAGGCTCGGGGCTCATCTTCGCAAAGAAGGAGAGGTCCGACCCTGTGGGACACGTGTTGCCCCAGGAGCTAGCCTCTGCGGAAGAAGCAAAGGCAGTTCCGCAGAACACATGTCACCTTCGGAGCTAGTCACCGCGGAAATCAGAGGTCTAGTCGCGCGGGATACGTGTCGATCTCGGAGCTCACCTCCGAGAAGGTCCGGTTCTATTGGACACGTGTCGTCACCGGAGCTTATCTCCGGGAGGTCTGACACTGTTGGACACGTGTCGACCTCGGAGCTCGTCTCTGAGGAAAAGGAAAAGTACGGCGCTACTTGAAGCATGGCATTCACGGAGCTCACCTCAGAAGAGAGGGAGGTCCGGAATGGATACGTGGCACACCCGGAGCTACCTCCGGAGAGAGGAAAGGTCCGGCACTGACACGTGGCGCATGCGGAGCTCACCTCCGAAGGAGAAGGGAGGTCTCGCTCGCTTGACACGCGGCACAACCAGAGCACGTCTCTACGGAAGGGGGGAGACCAGGCCGATGGACACGTGGAGCTTCCGGAGCTCATCACCGCGGAGGTAACGAGTTCTGGAGCGGTTTTTGCTTCTGTACGCGCGGAAATACCGGTACGGGAGAAAACCGACCTGAATTTCACAATGTTACTGCACCAAATCAACTAAAGATAAGTTGTTAAGATTCAACGACAATCTGAATTGAACTCTTATTTGAAGTCCAATCAGATTAGGACTCTTCTTCTCCCGATTATAAATAGAAACCAGAACCTTTGGCCGAAACCACAACCTTCTTGTCCAACTCCTGAGCCGACGACTTAGAGCCCTAGCCCCAACTCGCCGAGTAAGCCATCGCCGGAGTTCAGTGAGCAAGATCGCCGGAAGAGAGCCCCAACGA
This sequence comes from Neostapfia colusana, assembly GCA_030760725.1. NCBI lineage: Eukaryota > Viridiplantae > Streptophyta > Magnoliopsida > Poales > Poaceae > Neostapfia > Neostapfia colusana. Next base: position 75,374,726 of record JASWHV010000005.1, on the reverse strand, counting down.
TCTGTCTGATCAGAGAAGGACCCCGAGACCGAGAAGAACGTAAGGTAGGTCTCCAATACCACCTTGCGACATCGTCGTGTTTTCTTTGCGTCTGATTCCTTTCAAACAGAAGCTTTCTTATGGACAGATCACTCGTTGATCGGGTTGATCTAAAGACAAGGTCATCGCCACATCCACATTTGATCCAAACACCTCTGTTCATCGTAAAACCATGCAAGCCATGCAAGAACACGTACAAACCAATCTAATAAAACTGATTATAGGATAGCATGCATATGCATCATCGCATCTAGTTTAAAGTTTGTGCATGATAATGATTGCTGTGGATCTTGTATGTGTGTAATCCTGTATAGCAGGACAAGCTCAGGGAGCTGTCTACGACGAGCTGCAACAATAAGGTTTCGAGATCCAAGAGCAACCAGAACCGCAAGAACAAGGCAAGTGCCCCTTGACCATATTGATCCTATATTTTGGGAAAAAATGTTTTGTTTTGAGAAAAGGCGTGTGTGCTAAGTCAAACATGATGGGAAACCCTTTTTAGGAGTTTACTAGTTTTGGTTAAACCACCCTTGTCGCTAGGGAAGTTTATGAGTCTGGTATGGTTTTTACTTTTATGCTTTGCTGAGTCCATGGGATTGGGAAGCGAGATAGATGTGTCTAGCTAACTGCACTCGTAATGATAAAAAGAAACTGATGTTGTTAATGAACATGGATCGGAGGGAGATCTAGGCAAGACTAGGTTTGTGTAACACCCCAAAACCTGTTAAAGAGGGGAATTTAAAATTTTTGGACGTAGTGCATGTGGTGAAACAATTCAAACTCAAACTGGAATTTAAATTTGAATCAAAACAGAAAAAGAAAAGGAAAAAGAAAAAAAACGGTCAGTGGGCGAAACCCACCTCAGCCGGCCCAACAGCCCGCGGCTGTTTCCCCACCCCCTCTCTCTCTGATGTGCGGAGCACGAATGTCATCTTCTTTCTCCCCCCTCCCCCGCGGGCCCCCAACTGCCCCGATCTTCCCGCGCCGATCGCCGTTGCTCCAACCGATTTCCACGCCCGATCTTCGGCAAGGCGCTGCTGCACATCTAAACCGACCCCTGCCGCCTCTCCTTGTGCATTTAAACGCAAGAAAACTCGCCGATTCCCCCTTACCCGCTCCATCTTTCTCTCCGGTGAGAACCTAGGCATCCTCGGCTGTTTTCTTTCAATCCTCATCTGGATTCTCTGATCTAATGGGTTTGTCGTGTTCCACCACCGCCGGGGAGCCCTGCAGGTGAAGGAAGCGACGAATTTTGCGCCCTAGCATCAGCTTCGATGAGCACCAAGGAGCAGCTCCATCCACCGTCGCCGCAGAGCCGAATTCCGACCTCTCCAAGCCCGAGAAACCCCTAGGTGAGCTTCCCCTACCCCTCCGCAGTCGATCCGTGTGAAAAACCGCAAGTTCTAGTGTGTAGCAGCAAGGAACCGAAGCTGCGCCGGCGAGATCACCGACCCTGCCGCTCCGGTCAGGGCGACGTGGCCCTCTGTGGCCCGTCCATTTTAAATCGGGCGGATGAAAGAAGAACCCCCACGTACCCCTTCGCGTTATAATCCTAGCCGTCGGTTTTAAATCCAATGGCCCACATCAGCCCCGCATATTAAACCTCGGGAAACTTACGCGCTACCCCCTGGGGTTCTGAGGAAAACGGATCTAGCCCCGGAAAACTTCTGATCTAGCCCTTGGACCCTCGGGAATTTATGCAAACCCGTTTAAACATCAGTTTTAGCCCCTGGACTTAATAAAAATTAGGAAAACCTCTCTGTTTTGTGTAATTAGGCCCCTGGAATTTTAGGAAATAGTAAATTAGACACTGCAGTAGGGTGGATTTGCACTTCAGACCCTATAGGACATTAAATTCAGAAATTTGAACATATGAGTAGAATTTAAATTCAAAGGGTGATGCAAACACATGTGCAAATACAAATTTAAATTTTCCTAGCACTTTAAAACATTTAGAATGAGTTGAGGACTGATTTTAGGCTGAAATGAAATCTGACTAAGTGCTTTTTACTTTCACTATTGCTAGAAATTCATTTTTAGGCTAGAAAATAATTCTAAAAATGGGTAAAATAAATTTAATTTGATTCCCATCAGAGAGGAAGTCCAAAGATATTTTTCTCCAAATCCAAAAACTTCAAATTAAGATTTTGTAGAAGATCTGAAAACCTATTTGGAGTAGGAAATTATCTTTCATGCAAATTTTGTGGCTAAGAAATGTATTATCTAATATAGAGAATTTATTCAAATTGGAAATTCATATATAGTGTGCACTTAGAAATCTGAATATTAAAGTTAGAAATAATATATATGTTTAAAAGTGCATGTAGGCCTAAAATCAACATATCTAGAGTAACCCCAACACTTAAAAATGTGAATGACTTTCATATGTATGTATGTGTGGTTTGCATGAGTGGAAGTGTGGACTATGGCTTATGGAATGTTGTTTCCTTTTTGCTATGTGTGTATTGGCATGAGTATAACCAGCCCTAGAGCAGGTTCTCACCTTTCAAGATCAAGACTTTCCATTTCCAGAGTAGCAGGAAGAAGGCAAGTGTCCTTGACCACTTTGATCCTATACTAGGATGTGTAGTTAGAATTTAATTGCATTGTCAGTTTGGAATATGATGCCCAAGCTAGGAAGTTTCCCTAGATTTTCATTATCTTACTTCCTTGAAACCTGGGTTGGGATTTATTTTATTATGTCATTCATTTATATTACTTATGCTTAGCCATGCTTAGAATGGGATAAATGGGATATGAGATCATCAACTTGTTCACCTTACCCTTGAATGAGACATTATGAATTATGTAGAGGTAGGGATCGAGACAAGTTGGATGCTTTGGTTGGTGCTGTGTGCACGGGACTCGGGTTTGTGTTTAGTGCTTGCCTGGATCCTAAGGACCGGTTCATGGAGCATGTAACCTGGCTTTACCGTGCCAACCACATGCTGAGATGGGGCATCTTGGCCAATTAATTAGGTGCATCCCCAGCGTAGTATGGGTGTTTGGATGGTGCACGGAATAGGTGTCAGCTGGACTACCATATGAACCGCAAGGCTCAAGAGGGGGCCACTGCAGTGGGTTGTAGCCTCTTGTATGCTGTTAGGGGTGAAACCTCAGTGGGCCCACACTCGTCGAGAATCCCTTTGTAAAGGCCTCGTAGTGATCTCCTGGCTACACACCTCAGAAGTGTGAACGTGGTTCGCAGCCACTGGCATAATGGAGGTTCTTTTAGTCCACCCGGCAACGGAGGATGAAATCACTACATGTGGGTACAGTGGTGCAAACTCTGTAGAGTCAAAACTGTCATGATAGCCGTGCTCACGGTCAAGAGCGGCTTGGACTTATTCATGATTAGAGGATGATGAATTGGGAAGTTGAGGATGTTAAGCGGGAAGCTTAACAGTGGAGATGAGATTATGGTTAATTGATATTGATGATGGGTTGAGGGATTGGGACCATTTCACCTGTGTAGTAATGTAGGTGCTTAATAAGCTAAGGTGATAGGTATTAATTGCGTAGTGCTTTAACCATGAGTTCAACCTCTCCTTGCTCTAGCCATGCATGACATAACTTTCCCACACTTGCTGAGTACCAACGGTACTCAAGATTGTTTTTCTGTTGGTTTAAATTGCTGCTCAGGTCAAGGGGATGACGTGGTGTTCAATGACCAAGACTTCGGACCCAAAGAAGGATTCTAGGCTCACGGAGTCCCCCGGGCAATGCCTGTGACGGAGCCCACAAGATTTATATTCCGCTACTGTTTTATTTACATGTTATGAACATATTACCGTCCATCAAGACATTATGCTATGTAAGACATATTTATATCTGAACACTTGGCTTGTAATATAATGATGCTTCACTATTTGTCATCACATGTATTAGAGAATGATCCTGGCATACATGTGATATTCACTTGGTCGTTCTTCAGAGAAACCGGGTGTGACAGAAGTGGTATCAGAGCCAAGGTTGCCCGTAGGAACGTGGACCTAGGTAGAAATGGACGTATTTAAGGACCCTATTTTCTTAAAAACTATTTTACAAAATGTGTGGGTTGAAAGTGCTATTTAATGGGGTCACTTTATTTGTTCGTCTTGCCCCAACTTTATTCAAAATACAATCTTTATTTAATTTTTATCTAACTTGATTTTAAATGCTTTATGTTTTAGATGGTTCGCATGGTCCGCACCGCTCGCAAGTCCACCGGAGGGAGAGTTCCTGTAGCTGCCCTTGCCTTGAGGGAGGAGAACCGCCCGGTGACGTACCACTCCTAAGGGTTGGCAGTAGGAGGCTTGTTGCGCCGTCTTCGGCGTATGCTCCACGCCGCCGGCAATGTTGGCAAGCTGATCATACACTACAACTCCACCAGGACCATCCGTGAGAAGCGTGAAGAATGGAGCTCAGAGATGAGGATTATCCATGAAAACCAGCTGCTCAAGATCCACTGCTCTCCAGCTTGTCGAGCGACTCAGGCTGATGCTGAGAAGGATGTCACCTGGGAGGCCATAACCTGCCAGAGTTACATCAACCGTCGCCACCTGGACAGGACTGAGTACATGTATGTCCTCCAGTGTGAGAGTGGCACCGCATAGTACATGTACCCGCCAGTGCAGCAGTGGATTTCCCATGAGCACATGGACCTGTGCCTGGAGGATGCAGCTATGCTTAGCACTCGACTGCAGGAGTTCCAGCAGGAGCTTCAGGATGTTCGTGACACCCTGAAGGAGACTGAGGCGTTGCTTCGCGCCAGCTTGAGGGCGAGAGAAAGAGGAGATGAGAATGAACTATGTGTCACCATGAATTACACATGGACTCCTGACTCCCCAGACCGCCGGGTGAGCAAGCGTCCCCGCCCTTCTACACCAGCAGCTTCCCCACCTAAAGTGGAATCAGAGGGCAGCCGCAATGATGAGGAAGACCCCGACGAGCCAGCTCAGTGATACGAGTTGTTAGAATTATTTCCCTTATTTCCGCATGATTATCGAGTAGTCGAGTCAATAACCCATCTATTTGCTTGTTAGTGTTGGTGTGTGACGTAAGTTGTGGAAGCCATAGGCACTTGTCCACAACCTCGTCTTTAAGTTTGCTTTGCTTTGGTGTGTGAACCCCTATGAATCAATAGTGCATTTAGTTTCGCTTGAGACATGACGCCCAAAGATCTATGTGAAATCTTCAGAAATTTTCTAGATATTAAGGCCTCAAAAGTTTAAGTTTAAACAAGCAATTTGGGAAGTTAATGCATAATGATTAAAGTTAACATTTGGTTGATCATGATAGATGGCTGGAAGAGGAAAAGGTCGTGGTGCCAACCCCAACAACAACAACAACAACAACGATGAGGCCGTCAATCCTCACCTTCCTGGAGGGCAAGACAGGGGTGATCGCCATGAAGGAGCTGATCCTATCTACCAAATGATCGAAAATCAGAATCAGCTCATCCAGAGTTTAACTCAAGTGGTCGCCAACTTACACCAACCTCCACCCCCACAAGCTGCACCACGTCAACCACGGTTGAATGAGTTTCTGGGAACTCAACCCCCAAAGTTTGCAAGTGCTGCTGAACCTCTAGAGGCAGATGATTGGCTAAAGACCATTGAGAGCAAGATGAGGATCATACAATGCGAAGGGTATGAGAGGGTGCTGTTTGCCTCTCACCAATTGCATGGACCCGCTGCTGATTGGTGGACCGCTTACGTGGAAGCCCATCACGACCCCGAGAACATAAATTGGGAAGAGTTCAAGCTTAGTTTCCGCAACCACTACATACCAAGGGGTGAACTCAAGAACAAGAGAAAGGAGTTCTTGGTACTGCAGCAAGGCAACACGACTGTGAGGGAATACCTCACCAAGTTCACCCAACTATCCCGTTATGCACCACGGGACATCAAAACCGATGAGCAGAAACAGGACTGTTTTGTGGAAGGACTTACCATGGAAATGCAATGTGCAATGTCCTCCAACGAATACGAAAGTTTCCAAAAGATGGTAGACAGAGCGTTTGTCGTGGAGAGGAAGCTGAAGGCCTTGGAGAATGAAAACAAGAGGAAGATGGGATGGTCACACCAAGCATCAAGCAGCAACACACGTCCACGTCTGATGCAGCAACTTGCAGGGCAGACGAGCCGTGCTGTGGTACCCTACCCGACACCGAGAGGGTACAACCCGAACTTCAGGCCTCCATCAGCACCAGTACAGCCGCAGCGTCAGTTTATGCAGCAGTCACGCCCCACTTATCAACCTCGACCAGCAGGACAAGAGCCACAGAACCAACCCCAAGATAACAAAGGCCAGGCACCTAAAGTTAGGGTGCAATGCTTCAGCTGTGGTGAAGTGGGGCACTACGCTCATAAGTGCCCAAAGAAGAAGCCTATGCAGCCACAGCAGCAGAATGTGATGCGAGGACGGGTGAACCACGTGACCATGGAGGAAGCGCAAGAGGCACCTGACGTGGTAATTAGTAAGTTTCCTGCAAATTTTCACATCGCAACCCTATTGTTCGATTCTGGTGCTACCCACTCGTTCATTGCTCAAGGGTTTGTTAAGAAGCATGATCTAGCAACAACACAAATGAACCATATTATAGCAGTGAACTCTCCAAGGGGAGAAATAAGAACAACACAAGTGTGTCCCAAGGTGAGTATAGACATTAATGGGGTAGTATTTACTGCAAACCTCATAGTGATAGACTCACAAGGGATAGATATTATTTTGGGTATGGATTGGTTGACCAAACATAAAGGTATCATCCATTGTTCGACAAGAACGGTGGAACTAACTCACACTAGTGGCACAAAAGTGAAGTTCATAGCCGTGCAAGAACCTAGGAGGGACATTAAACTCAATCAAGTTGTGGTGGAAGTGGAAGAGATGTAACACCCCAAATTTTGATTCAAAACTCTAAACCATGTTCAGAGGGGAATTTAAAATTTTTTGGACGTGTTGCATGTTTTGTAAAAATTCAAATTCAAACTGGAATTCAAATTATACTCAAAACAGAAAAGAAATGGAAAAAGAAAAAGAGAAACGGGAAAAAAACAGGCCAGTGGGCCGAAACCCGCCAGCCGGCCCAGTTTTCCTAGCGCCAGCCCGCCCCCGCGCGCCCGCGCTCTCTCACACAGACAGGTGGGACCCACCTGTCATCCCCAACCTCGCTCGCGCCGACCCCGGACTTTTCCCCCTGAGCGCGCGCGATCTTAACCGATCGAAAAACCGCGTTCCTCAGCCGAATTCCGGTCCCAGAAGAATCAAACTCGATCACAACCGACCCACCGCCCTTCCCCGGCTATAAAAACCCCAGCCCCCATCGGTTTTTCCCACGCGATCGCCGATTTTTACTCCGGTGAGCACCGAGACTTCGCCGGTGAATTCTGACCGATCTAAGCTCGGAAATTCTGATCTAACTCACTGGTCTTGATCCACCGCCTCCGGGGAGCTTTGCAGGTGCAGAAAACTCGGAGACTTACGGTGTAAACACAGCGCCGACGAGCTTCGCCGTGGTTTTGCCTCGGACCTCGCCGCCGATCACTTTCCAGGACCCCCGAGCTCGAGAAAACCCCCGAGGTGAGATCCCTGACCTCCCCTCTACCGATCTATGCCATCAGATCACAGTTCTAGGCAGAATTCTCGAGAATCCGAAACTTTCCGGCGAGATCGCCGCTTCCCGCCGCCGTGCGCCGCCGGCAGCGCCGCCCGCGCTCGATCAGAGCGACGTGGCCGCTTGTGCGCCGTTTATTTTAAATCGCACGGTAGACTTTAAAACCCCGCGTACCGGTTCGATGTTATAATCTCAGCCGTCGGTTTAAAATCGGATGGACCACGTCAGCCCCGCGTTATAAAGACTGGAATTCTTACGTGCTACCCCCTGGGGTTCTCTGGAATTGAGAGCTAGCCCCGGAAACTTCAGATCTAGCCCCTGGAACTCCAGAAAATCATGTAAATTCATTTAAAAATCAGTTTTAGCCCCTGGACTTAATAAAAATTAGGAAAAACACCTCTGATAAGTGTAGCTAGACCCCTGGAAATTATGAAAATAATATTATAGACCCTGTAATGGGGTGAATTCATTATTTTAGCCCTGTTTAGTATTTAATTTAGAAAATTGAATATGTAACTAGTGTTTAAAAATTAAAAAGAGGGACAAACATAATTGTCAAAATTAATTAAAAACTTTCTCAGTACTTAGAAAACTTTGGAGTGAGCTAAAAATATATTTTTGGGCTGAAATGAATCTGTTTCATTAATTATTCACATTATTTAGTATAGGGACACATTTTTAAGTAAAGAATAGCTATAGAAAAAAAAAGGGAAAATAATTATGAAATAGTTTACATCAGAGGCCAAGGTTAAAATGTGTTATTAAATTATTTAGGGCCAAAACCTATACTGTTTAGATGATGTGTATTACAAGTTTCATAATAAAATACACAATTATGCATAGGAATATAAATCTGAAAATATAGCAACTAGTAAAAGATAAATGGAGTTTCTAAAATCCAAAGAATTCAGTTTAGGGTTGATAGAAATTATGAAGGCACATATGGAGAAGAAAAATGCTTTTCTTACATACTTGGTAGTTTAATATAAGGAATTTATTTAAAAACTGAAACACACACACATATATATATATAGTATGTAAGTATAAATATGAACACCAAAGTAAGAATCATACACATATAAATAAAAGTGTGTGCAAGCCACAGATCAACACATAAAGTAACCACAACACATATAATGGTAAAGAACTTTTATAAATGTGAATGTGTGGTATTTATGAAGTAGAAGTGTGAACTATGTCTTATGATTGTTGTTTTTCTTTTGCTATGTGTGATTGTATGAGTAGAACCTGTTCAAGAGCAAGTTATTCCTTTCCAAGATCAGGACTACCCATTTCAAGAGCAGCAAGAAGGAGGCAAGTGTCCTTGACCACTTTGATCCTATGCTAGGATGTGTAGATAGAATTATTTGCATTGTCAAATGAAATATGAAACCCATGCTAGGAAGTTTCCCTAGAATTGCATTACCTTGTTTCCTTGTAGCTTCGGTTGGGATTTATTTTGTCATGTCATTTATTTCCATGCATATTCTTAGCCATGCTTAGAATGGGATGTTTGGGACATGAAATCATCAGTTTATATTACCATACTCTTGAATGAGACATTGTGAGTTATGTAGAGGTAGGGATCAAGGCAAGTTGGATGTTTTGGTTGTGTGCTGGGTGCACGAGACTTGGGTTTGTGTTTAGTACTTGCCTGGATCCTAAGGACCGGTTCATGGAGCATGTAACCCGGATTTACAGTGCCAACCACATGCTGAGATGGGGCAGCTTGGCCAATTAATTAGGTGTATCCCCGGCGTAGTATGGGTGTGTTGGATGGTGCGGGGAGTAGGTGTCAGCTGGACTACCATATGAACCGCAAGGCTCAAGAGGGGGCCACTGCAGCGGGGTTGGAGCCTCTTGTATGCTGTTAGGGGTGAAACCTCAGTGGGCCCACGCTCGTCGGGAATCCCTTTGTAAAGGCTTCGTAGTGATCTCCTGGCTACACACCTGGGAAGTGTGAATGTGGATCGTAGCCACTGGCATAATGGAGGTTCTTTTAGTCCACCCGGCAACGGGGGATGAAATCACTACATGTGGGTACAGTGGTACAAACTCTGCAGAGTCAAAACTGTCTTGACAGCCGTGCTCACGGTTAAGAGCGGCCTGGACTTATTCATGATTAGAGGATTGATGGTTTTGGAAGTTAAGCGGGGAGCTTAACATTGGAAATGATGTTATGGTTATGGGATTATGATGATGGGATGGGAGATTGGGACCATTTCACCTGTGTAGTAATGTAGGTGCTTAATAAGCTAAGGTGATAGGTATTAATTGCGTAGTGCTTTAACCATGAGTTCAACCTCTCCTTGTTCTAGCCATGCATGATATAATTTTCCCACACTTGCTGAGTACCATTGGTACTCAACCTTGCATATTTGTTGGTTTATATTGCTGCTCAGGTCAAGATAATGAAGTGGTGTATAATGACCAAGATTTTGGACCCGAGGAAGGTTTTTAGGTTCATGAAGACCCCCGGGCAACGCCTGTAATGGAGCCCTAAAGAATAATATTCCGCTGCTAGTTTATTTACTTGTGATGAACTTATTATTGTCCATCGAGACATTTACTATGTAAGACTTACTTATATTCGACACCTGGCTTGTAATAAATGATGCTTCACTATTTGTCATCACATGTATGAGAAAATGATCCTGGCATACATGTGATATTCACTTGGTTGTTTCTTCAGAAAAACCGGGTGTGACAGAGGTGGTATCAGAGCCAAGGTTGCCCGTAGGAACGTGGACCTAGGTAGAAATGGACGTAGTTAAGGGCCCTATTTTCTTAAAAACTATTTTCCAAGGTGTGGGCGGAAAAGTGTTATTAAAGGAGTCATTTTCTTCATCTTACCCCAACTTTCATTCAAAATAGGATTTTTGTTTGAGAATTTATCTAACCTAATTTTAAATTCTTTTGTTTTAGATGGTTCGCATGATTCGCACCGCTCGTAAGTCCATAGAAGGGAGAGTTCCCGTAGTTGCCCTTGCCGAAAGAGAGGAGAGTCGTCCAGTGACGTACCTTTCCTATGGATTGGCAGTAGGAGATTTGTTGCGCCGTCTTCGGCGTATGCTCGAAGCCGCCGGCAATACGGGCAAGCTAATCATCCACTATAACTCCACCAGGACCATCCGTGAGAAGAGGGAAGAATGGAGTTCGGAGATGAGGATTATACACGAGAATCAACTGCTTAAGATTCACCACTCTCCAGCTTGTCGAGCAACACAAGTTGATGCGGAGAAAGATGTCACCTGGGAGGCCATCACCTGCCAGAGTCACATCTATCGTCGCCACTTGGACAAAACTGAGTACATGTATGTCCTCCAACGTGAGAGTGGTACCACGGAGTACAAGTACCCACCGGTGCAGCAAGGGACTTCCCATGAGCACATGGACTTGTGCTTGGAGGATGCTGCTATGCTCAGCACTCGACTGCAGGAGTGTCAACAAGAGCTTCAGGATGTCCGAGACACCCTGAAGGAAACGGAGGCATTGCTGCGAGCTTGCTTAAAGGCGAGAGAAAGAGGAGATGGGAATGAACTGTGTGTCACCGTGAATGATACATGGACTCCTGACTCCCCGGATCGCCGAGCGATCAGGCGTCGTCGCACTTCTCCACCAGCAGCCTCCCCACCCAAAGCAGAGTCAGAAGGTAGCCGAAATGAGGAGGAAGATCCCGAGGAGCCAGCTCAAGAGGACGAGTAGTGTAGAGTCTTTCCCCTAGCTAGCAAGAGGTCGAGTAGTCGAGTCGTTACGTAGTTAATGGTGTGATAATGCTTGGTGTGTGACGTGAGTTGTGGAAGCCATGAGCAATTGTCCACAGCCTCGTCTTCAGATTGTTTTGCTTTGGTGTGTGAACCCACAGGAAATAATAGTGCATTTATTTGGTGTGAGATATGAACCCTCGTAAAATTTTAACAAAGCCTCAACACCTTAAAGTACCAAGAAATGAAAGTAGTAAGATGATACTAAATGGTATCAAAATTAACATTTGTTGATTCTGCCAGATGGCCGGAAGAGGAAAAGGACGTGCTGCCAACCCCGCCAACAACAATGATGAGGCATGCAACCCTCATCTTTCTGGGGGCCAGGACCGGGGTGGTCGCCGTGAAGAAGTTGATCCTCTCCACCAAATGCTGGAAAATCAAAATCAGCTCATCCAGAACTTGACTCAAGTGGTGGCTAACTTGCATCAAGTTCCACCTACACAAGCTGCACCACGCCAACCAAGGTTGAGTGAGTTTCTAGGAACTCAACCTCCAAAGTTTGCAAGTGCTGCTGAACCTCTGGAGGCAGATGATTGGCTGAAGGCCATTGAAAGTAAGATGAGGATAATACAATGCCAAGGGTATGAGAGGGTGCTGTTTGCCTCTCATCAATTGCATGGACCCGCTGCTGATTGGTGGACCGCCTACGTGGCCGCCCATCATGACCCTGAGAACATCACTTGGGAAGAGTTCAAGCGTAGCTTCCGCAACCACTACATCCCAAGAGGTGAACTCAAAAACAAGAGGAAGGAGTTTTTGGGACTGCAGCAGGGAAACATGACGGTGAGGGAATACCTCACTAAATTTACTCAACTATCCCGTTATGCTCCACGAGACATAGAGACTGATGAGCAGAAACAAGATTGTTTCGTGGAAGGACTTACCGCAGAGATGCAGTGTGCCATGTCCTCCAATGAGTATGAAAGCTTTCAAAAGATGGTGGACAGAGCATTTGTGGTGGAAAGGAAGCTAAAGGCCCTAGAAAATGAGAATAAGAGGAAGGCGGGGTGGTCACATCAGGCCTCAGGGAGCAACACCCGCCCACGTATGATGCAGCAACCTACGGGGCAGACGAGCCGTGCTGCGGTACCCTATTCAGCACCAAGAGGGTACAACCCAAACTACAGGCCTCCCGCAGCACCAGCACAGCCGCAACGTCAGTTTGTACAGCAGCCTCGCCCCGCATATCCACCTCGACCAGCAGTGCAAGGACCCCCAAACCAACCCCAAGACAACAAGGGCCAGGCATCTAAGATTGGGGTGCAATGTTTCAGCTGTGGTGAAGTGGGGCACTACGCCCATAAGTGTCCAAAGAAGAAGCCTGCGCCGCCACAACAGCAGAATGTATTGAGAGGACGGGTGAACCATGTCACTATGGAGGAAGCACAAGAGGCACCCGACGTGGTAGTTGGTAAGTTTCCTGCCAATTTACATCTTGCAACTCTGCTGTTTGATTCTGGTGCTACCCACTCGTTCATTGCTCAAGGGTTTGTTAAGAAACATGACCTAGCAACCACACAAATGAACCATATGCTAGCGGTAAACTCTCCAGGTGGAGAAATAAGGACAAGACAAGTGTGTCCCAAAGTGAGCCTAGACATTAATGGGGTAGTATTTACTGCTAACCTCATAGTGATAGATTCACAAGGGATAGATATTATTTTGGGTATGGATTGGTTGACCAAACATAAAGGAATCATCCATTGTTCGACCAGAATGGTGGAACTAACTCACCCCAGTGGTACCAGAGTAAAGTTCATAACAATACACGAGCCTAGGAGGGACATTAAATTAAATCAAGTGGAGGTGAAATTTGAGGAAATCAGGACTATCAGGGAATATCCCGATGTTTTTCCGGAGGAATTGCCAGGTATGCCTCCCGACCGTGACGTGGAATTCGCAATTGAGCTAGTACCGGGAACAGCCCCGATATACAAGAGACCTTATCGAATGGACTCCAAGCAGCTAGAAGAGCTCAAGGATCATTTGAGAGAATTGACGGAGAAGGGGTATATTCGCCCTAGTTCCTCACCATGGGGAGCTCCGGTGATATTTGTGCCCAAGAAAGACGGAACCCAAAGGTTATGCGTGTATTACCGTGCCTTGAATGAGGTAACCATCAAAAACAAGTACCCATTACCCCGCATTGAAGACTTGTTTGATCAGTTGAGGGGAGCTTGTGTGTTCTCGAAAATTGATCTCAGGTCGGGATACCACCAACTCAAGATAAGGCAATCTGATATTCCCAAGACAGCTTTCGTATCTCGGTACGGACTGTATGAATACACTGTCATGCCTTTCGGGCTAACCAATGCCCCGGCATATTTCATGTACCTCATGAACAAGGTATTCATGGAATATCTGGACAAATTTGTGGTGGTTTTCATAGATGATATTCTCGTCTTCTCCAAAGATGAAGAAGAACATGAGAAACATCTAAGGTTGGTGTTGCAGAGGCTGAGAGAACACCAACTATATGCCAAGTTGAGCAAGTGTGAGTTTTGGCTGAAGAGAGTTCCCTTTTTAGGACATATAATCTCGGAGGGAGGAATCTCCGTAGATCCCGCCAAAATCGAAGATATCCAGAAGTGGAAAACCCCTGAAAATGTCGGGGAAGTTCGAAGCTTTTTGGGATTGGCTGGATACTATCGACGGTTTATTGAGGGATTCTCCAAGATCTCGAGACCTCTCACTAAACTATTGGAAAAGGGAATCACATTCACCTGGACGCCACAATGCGAGACGAGCTTTCAGGAGCTAAAGAAGAGATTGACAACAGCCCCAGTGTTGGTTATGCCAGATATGCAGAAGAATTTCACAGTGTACTGCGATGCCTCTGGAAACGGGTTGGGATGTGTTCTCATGCAAGAAGGACATGTCGTGGCTTATGCATCCCGGCAGCTTCGGAAGCACGAGAAGAACTATCTTACACATGACCTAGAACTAGCCGCAGTGGTACACGCGTTGAAAATTTGGCGGCACTATTTGATGGGGAAGAGGACCGAGATATATACGGATCATAAGAGTTTGAAGTACATATTCACACAACCAGATCTCAACCTCAGACAAAGGAGATGGTTAGAGCTAATCAATGACTTTGATGTGGGCATCAACTATCATCCTGGGAAAGCAAACGTCGTGGTTGATGCTTTGAGTCGGAAAGTGCAGGTCAATAAGTTGAGCTTGAAGGACATGCCCGCAGAATTGAAGGACGAAGTTATAAGGCTCAATCTATGTCTAGTAAATAGTGGTGAAGCCATCGCCATGGAAGTGGACTCCACACTCGAGCAAGACATACACGAGGGCCAAAAGAATGATGAGAAGATACAAGAGATCAGACAGCTCATTAAGGAAAATAAAGCTCCTGGTTTTAGAGAGGATGAACAGGGAACGGTGTGGCACGAGAAAAGGATCTGTGTGCCAGAAGTAAAGGAGATTCGTGAATTAATTTTGAAGGAGGCTCACGATTCTGACTATTCCATTCATCCTGGGAGTACGAAGATGTACCAGGACCTCAAAAGCAGGTATTGGTGGTATGGCATGAAGCGAGATGTCGCGGAACATGTTGCCCTATGTGACACATGTCAGTTGGTGAAAGCAGAACATCAACGACCCGCGGGATTATTGCAACCACTCAAAGTGTCTGAATGGAAGTGGGAAGAAATCAGCATGGATTTTGTCGTAGGATTGCCTAGGACCCAATCCGGGTATGATTCAATATGGGTCATTATTGATCGGCTAACCAAGGTAGCTCATTTCATTCCTGTGAAAGAAAGCTACAGCGGATCCAAATTGGCAGAATTGTACATGTCAAGGATTGTGTGTTACCATGGAGTGCCAAAGAAGATAGTGTCGGACCGAGGGACACAGTTCACCTCGAGGTTTTTGCAGAAGTTGCATGAAACCATGGGAACCCATCTGAACTTCAGCTCTGCCTATCATCCCCAAACTGACGGGCAGACGGAGAGAACCAATCAGATCCTTGAAGATATGTTAAGGGCATGTGCACTCAAAAACAATAGGAGTTGGGACAAGAACCTACCGTATGCGGAGTTTTCCTATAACAACAGTTATCAAGCTAGTATGAAGATGTCACCGTTTGAAGCTTTGTATGGAAGGAAGTGCAGAACTCCCCTATTTTGGAACCAAACAGGAGAAAGTAAAGTGTTTGGTCCAGAAGTACTACAAGAAGCCGAGGCGAAGGTGAGGGAGATTCGCAACAACTTGAGGATAGCACAAACACGCCAAAAGAGCTATGCCGATGTACGAAGAAGAGAGCTCGTTTTCAGCGTGGGAGACTATGTTTATCTCAAGGTGTCCCCTATCAGAGGACTTCATCGGTTCAAGGTGAAAGGGAAGTTGTCACCTCGATACATCGGACCCTTTCAAGTTTTGGAAAGAAAAGGCGAAGTGGCGTACCAACTAGAGTTACCAGTTCATCTATCGGACGTGCACGATGTATTCCATGTGTCACAACTCAAGAAATGCCTGAGGACGCCTGAGGAGGTGTTACCCATGAATGAAGTGGATGTAGCTGAAGATTTGTCTTATGCCGAGCAACCATACAAGATTTTGGAGACAATGGAACGCCTCACCAGAAATAAAAGAATCCGGATGTGCAAGGTGCAGTGGAAGCATCACTCAAAAGAGGAAGCCACCTGGGAACGGGAAGATGAGCTCAAGGCACAATTTCCGGAATTGTTTTCTTAGAAACACCAATCTCGAGGACGAGATTCCTTTTAAGGGGGGTAGAGCTGTAACACCCCAAATTTTGATTCAAAACTCTAAATCATGTTCAGAGGGGAATTTAAAAATTTTTGGACGTGTTGCATGTTTTGTAAAAATTCAAATTCAAACTGGAATTCAAATTATACTCAAAACAGAAAAGAAATGGAAAAAGAAAAAGAGAAATGGGAAAAAAACAGGCCAGTGGGCCGAAACCCGCCAGCCGGCCCAGTTTTCCCCGCGCCAGCCCGCCCCCGCGCTCTCTCACATAGACAGGTGGGACCCACCTGTCATCCCCAACCTCGCTCGCGCCGACCCCGGACTTTTCCCCCCGAGCGCGCGCGATCTTAACCGATTGAAAAACCGCGTTCCTCAGCCGAATTCCGGTCCCAGAAGAATCAAACTCGATCACAACCGACCCACCGCCCTTCCCCGGCTATAAAAACCCCAGCCCCGATCGGTTTTTCCCACGCGATCGCCGATTTTTACTCCGGTGAGCACCGAGACTTCACCGGTGAATTCTGGCCGATCTAAGCTCGGAAATTCTGATCTAACTCTCTGGTCTTGATCCACCGCCTCCGGGGAGCTTTGCAGGTGCAGAAAACTCGGAGACTTACGGTGTAAACACAGCGCCGACGAGCTTCGCCGTGGTTTTGCCTCGGACCTGGCCGCCGATCACTTTCCAGGACCCCCGAGCTCGAGAAAACCCCCGAGGTGAGATCCCTGACCTCCCCTCTACCGATCTATGCCATCAGATCACAGTTCTAGGCAGAATTCTCGAGGATCCGAAACTTTCCGGCGAGATCGCCGGTTCCCGCCGCCGTGCGCCGCCGGCAGCGCCGCCCGCGCTCGATTAGAGCGACGTGGCCGCTTGTGCGCCGTTTATTTTAAATCGCACGGTAGACTTTAAAACCCCGCGTACCGGTTCGATGTTATAATCTCAGCCGTCGGTTTAAAATCGGACGGACCACGTCAGCCCCGCGTTATAAAGACTGGAATTCTTACGTGCTACCCCCTGGGGTTCTCTGGAATTGAGAGCTAGCCCCGGAAACTTCAGATCTAGCCCCTGGAACTCCAGAAAATCATGTAAATTCATTTAAAAATCAGTTTTAGTCCCTGGACTTAATAAAAATTAGGAAAAACACCTCTGATAAGTGTAGCTAGACCCCTGGAAATTATGAAAATAATATTATAGACCCTGTAATGGGGTGAATTCATTATTTTAGCCCTGTTTAGTATTTAATTTAGAAAATTGAATATGTAACTAGTGTTTAAAAATTAAAAAGGGGGACAAACATAATTGTCAAAATTAATTAAAAACTTTCTCAGTACTTAGAAAACTTTGGAGTGAGCTAAAAATATATTTTTGGGCTGAAATGAATCTGTTTCATTAATTATTCACATTATTTAGTATAGGGACACATTTTTAAGTAAAGAATAGCTATAGAAAAAAAAGCGAAAATAATTATGAAATAGTTTACATCAGAGGCCAAGGTTAAAATGTGTTATTAAATTATTTAGGGCCAAAACCTATACTGTTTAGATGATGTGTATTACTAGTTTCATAATAAAATACACAATTATGCATAGGAATATAAATCTGAAAATATAGCAACTAGTAAAAGATAAATGGAGTTTCTAAAATCCAAAGAATTCAGTTTAGGGTTGATAGAAATTATGAAGGCACATATGGAGAAGAAAAATGCTTTTCTTACATACTTGGTAGTTTAATATAAGGAATTTATTTAAAAACTGAAACACACACACACACATATATATATATATATATAGTATGTAAGTATAAATATGAACACCAAAGTAGGAATCATACACATATAAATAAAAGTGTGTGCAAGCCACAGATCAACACATAAAGTAACCACAACACATATAATGGTAAAGAACTTTTATAAATGTGAATGTGTGGTATTTATGAAGTAGAAGTGTGAACTATGTCTTATGATTGTTGTTTTTCTTTTGCTATGTGTGATGGTATGAGTAGAACCTGTTCAAGAGCAAGTTATTCCTTTCCAAGATCAGGACTACCCATTTCAAGAGCAGCAAGAAGGAGGCAAGTGTCCTTGACCACTTTGATCCTATGCTAGGATGTGTAGATAGAATTATTTGCATTGTCAAATGAAATATGAAACCCATGCTAGGAAGTTTCCCTAGAATTGCATTACCTTGTTTCCTTGTAGCTTGGGTTGGGATTTATTTTGTCATGTCATTTATTTCCATGCATATGCTTAGCCATGCTTAGAATGGGATGTTTGGGACATGAAATCATCAGTTTATATTACCATACTCTTGAATGAGACATTGTGAGTTATGTAGAGGTAGGGATCAAGGCAAGTTGGATGTTTTGGTTGTGTGCTGGGTGCACGAGACTTGGGTTTGTGTTTAGTACTTCCCTGGATCCTAAGGACCGGTTCATGGAGCATGTAACCCGGATTTACAGTCCCAACCACATGCTGAGATGGGGCAGCTTGGCCAATTAATTAGGTGTATCCCCGGCGTAGTATGGGTGTGTTGGATGGTGCGGGGAGTAGGTGTCAGCTGGACTACCATATGAACCGCAAGGCTCAAGAGGGGGCCACTGCAGCGGGGTTGGAGCCTCTTGTATGCTGTTAGGGATGAAACCTCAGTGGGCCCACGCTCGTCGGGAATCCCTTTGTAAAGGCTTCGTAGTGATCTCCTGGCTACACACCTGGGAAGTGTGAATGTGGATCGTAGCCACTGGCATAATGGAGGTTCTTTTAGTCCACTCGGCAACGGGGGATGAAATCACTACATGTGGGTACAGTGGTACAAACTCTGCAGAGTCAAAACTGTCTTGACAGCCGTGCTCACGGTTAAGAGCGGCCTGGACTTATTCATGATTAGAGGATTGATGGTTTTGGAAGTTAAGCGGGGAGCTTAACAATGGAAATGATGTTATGGTTATGGGATTATGATGATGGGATGGGAGATTGGGACCATTTCACCTGTGTAGTAATGTAGGTGCTTAATAAGCTAAGGTGATAGGTATTAATTGCGTAGTGCTTTAACCATGAGTTCAACCTCTCCTTGTTCTAGCCATGCATGATATAATTTTCCCACACTTGCTGAGTACCATTGGTACTCAACCTTGCATATTTGTTGGTTTATATTGCTGCTCAGGTCAAGATAATGAGGTGGTGTATAATGACCAAGATTTTGGACCCGAGGAAGGTTTTTAGGTTCATGAAGACCCCCGGGCAACGCCTGTAATGGAGCCCTAAAGAATAATATTCCGCTGCTAGTTTATTTACTTGTGATGAACTTATTATTGTCCATCGAGACATTTACTATGTAAGACTTACTTATATTCGACACCTGGCTTGTAATAAATGATGCTTCACTATTTGTCATCACATGTATGAGAAAATGATCCTGGCATACATGTGATATTCACTTGGTTGTTTCTTCGGAAAAACCGGGTGTGACAAGAGATAAGGATTATCAGGGAATATCCAGACGTTTTTCCGGAGGGGTCGCCAGGTATGCCTCTAGATCGTGAAGTGGAATTCGCGATTGAACCAGTACCTAGAACAGCCCCAATATACAAGAGGCCTTATCGGATGGACTCCAAGAAGCTGGAAGAGCTCAAAGAACATATAAGAGAATTGACAGAAAATGGGTATATTCGTCCTAGTTCCTCACCATATGGAGCTCCAGTGATATTTGTGCCCAGAAGGACGGAACCCAAAGGTTATGCGTAGACTACCGTAATGAAGTAACCATCAAGAACAAGTACCCATTACCCCGCATTGAAGACTTATTGGATCAGTTGAGGGGAGCTTGTGTATTCTCAAAAATTGATCTCAGGTCGGGATACCACCAACTGAAGATAAGGCAAACTGACATTCCAAAGAGAGCTTTCGTATCTCGGTACGGGCTGTATGAATACACCGTCATGCCGTTCGGGCTAACTAATGCCCCGGCGTATTTCATGTATCTCATTAACAAGGTATTCATGGAATATCTGGACAAATTTGTGGTGGTTTTCATTGATGACATTCTCGTATTCTCCAAAGATGAAGAAGAACATGAGGGACATTTAAGATTGGTGTTGCAAAAGTTGATAGAACACCAACTATATGCCAAGTTGAGCAAGTGTGATTTTTGGCTGAAGAGAGTTCCCTTCTTAGGACATATAATCTCGGAGGGAGGAATCTCCGTAGATCCCGCCAAGATCGAGTATGTGCAGAAGTGGAAGACCCCTGAAAATGTCGGGGAAATTCGAAGCTTCTTAGGATTGGCTGGGTATTATCGACGGTTCATTGAGGGTTTATCCAAGATCTCGAGACCCCTCACCAAATTGTTGGAGAAGGGAATCACATTCACCTGGACACCGGAGTGTGAGACGAGTTTCCAAGAGCTGAAGAAAAGATTGACAACAGCCCCAGTGCTAGTTATGCCAGATATGCAGAAGAACTTTTCGGTGTATTGCGATGCATCTGGACATGTGTTGGGATGTGTTCTCATGCAAGAGGGGCATGTCGTTGCCTATGCGTCCCGGCAGCTCCAAAAACACGAGAAGAACTATACTACACATGACCTAGAACTAGCCGCAATGGTCCACACATTGAAGATTTGGTGGCATTACTTGATGGGAAAGAGGACAGAGATATATACAGACCATAAGAGCTTAAAGTACATTTTCACACAGCCAGATCTCAACCTCAGACAAAGGAGATG
This sequence comes from Neostapfia colusana, assembly GCA_030760725.1. Lineage (NCBI taxonomy): Eukaryota > Viridiplantae > Streptophyta > Magnoliopsida > Poales > Poaceae > Neostapfia > Neostapfia colusana. The sequence continues at coordinate 75,353,879 of JASWHV010000005.1, read as the reverse complement.
GTTAGAGCTAATCAACGACTTTGATGGGTGCATCAACTATCATCCTGGGAAAGCGAACGTCGTGGCTGATGCTTTAAGCCGGAAGATGCATGTCAACATGTTGAGCTTAAAGGACATGCCTATGGAATTGAAGGAAGAAATGGAAAAACTCAATCTATGTCTGGTGAATAGTGGTGAGGCCATCGCCATGGAAGTGGACTCCACATTAGAGCAAGACATACGCAACGGTTAGAAGAATGACGAGAAGATACAAGAAATTAGAGAACTCATCAAAGAAAATAAAGCCCCTGGGTTCAGAGAGGATGAACAAGGTACGGTGTGGCATGGGAAAAGAATCTGTGTGCCTGAGGTGAAGGAGATCCGTGAACTGATTTTGAAGGAGGCTCATGATTCTGACTATTCCATTCATCCTGGGAGTACGAAGATGTATCATGACCTCAAGAGCAGATATTGGTGGTATGGCATGAAGCGAGATGTCGCGGAACATGTCGCCCTATGTGACACATGTCAGCTAGTTAAAGCAGAACATCAAAGACCCGCGGGACTGTTGCAACCATTCAAAGTGCCTGAATGGAAATGGGAAGAAATAGGTATGGACTTCATAGTGGGACTGCCTAGGACCCAATCAGGGTATGATTCGATATGGGTCATCATCGACAGGCTGACTAAAGTAGCTCATTTCATCACCGTGAAAGAAAGCTACAGCGGATCCAAGTTGGCAGAATTGTACATGTCAAGAATCGTGTGTTTTCATGGGGTGCCAAAGAAGATAGTGTCAGACCGAGGGACACAGTTCACCTCAAGGTTCTGGCAGAAGTTACATGAAACCATGAGAAACTCATCTGAATTTTAGTTCTGCCTATCACCCCCAGACTGATGGGCAGACGGATAAGAACTTATTGTATGCGGAGTTCTCCTACAACAATAGTTATCAGGCTAGTATGAAGATGTCACCATTTGAGGCGTTGTATGGGAGGAAGTGCAGAACTCCCCTATTTTGGAATCAAACAGGGGAAAGTAAAGTGTTTGGGCCCGAGGTACTACAAGAAGCCGAGGCGAAAGTGAGGGAAATCCGCAACAATTTGAGGATAGCCCAGACCCGACAAAAGAGCTATGCCGATGTACGGAGAAGAGAGCTCGTTTTCAATGTGGGGGACTATGTTTATCTCAAGGTGTCCCCTATCCGAGGGCTTCGTCGGTTCAAGGTGAAAGGGAAACTATCACCTCGATACATCGGACCCTTCCAGATTCTGGAGAGGAAAGGCGAAGTGGCATATCTGCTAGAACTCTGGGCTCGCCTATCAGATGTGCACGATGTATTCCATGCGTCACAACTCAAGAAATGTTTAAGAACACCCGAAGATATGTTACCCATGAATGAGGTGGACGTACGAGAGGATATTTCATATGCTGAGCAACCGGTCAAGATTCTGCAGACAATGGAACGCCTCACAAGAAATAAAAGAATCCAAATGTGCAAAGTGCAGTGGAAGCATCACTCGGAAGCAGAAGCCACATGGTAGCGAGAAGACGAGCTCAAGGCACAGTTTCCGGATTTGTTTTCCTAGAGTCACCAATCTCGAGGACGAGATTTCTTTTAAGGGGGGTAGAGTTGTAACACCCCAAAACCTGTTAAGAGGGGAATATAAAATTTTTGGACGTAGTGCATGTGGTGAAACAATTCAAACTCAAACTGGAATTTAAATTTGAATTAAAACAGAAAAAAGGAAAAAGAAAAAAGAAAAACGGCCAGTGGGACGAAACCCACCTCAGCCGGCCCAACAGCCCACGACTGTTCCCCTCCCTCTCTCTCTAACACGCGGGGCCCGCATGTCATCTTCTTTCTCCCCCCTCCCCCGCGCGCCCCCAACTGCCCCGATCTTCGCGCGCCGATCGCCGCTGCTCCAACCGATTTCCACGCCCGATATTCGGCAAGGCGCTGCTGCACATCTAAACCGACCCCCGCCGCCTCTCCTTGTGCATTTAAATGCAAGAAAACTCCCCGGTTCCCCCTTACCCGCTCCATCTTTCTCTCCGGTGAGAACCGAGGCATCCTCGGCTGTTTTCTTTCGATCCTCATCCGGATTCTCTGATCTAATGGGCTTGTCGTGTTCCACAGCCGCCGGGGAGCCCTGCAGATGAAGGAAGCGACGAGTTTTGTGCCCTAGCATCGGCTTCGACGAGCACCGAGGAGCAGCTCCAACCACCGTCGTCGTAGAGCCGAATTCCGACCTCTCCAAGCCCGAGAAACCCCTAGGTGAGCTTCCCCTACCCCTGCGCAGTCGATCCGTGTGAAAAACCGCAAGTTCTAGCGTGTAGCGGCAAGGAACCCAAGCTGCGCCGGCGAGATCACCGCCCCTGCCACCACGCGCCGCCGCGCTCGCAGGCTGGCTCCGGTCAGGGCGACATGGCCCTCTGTGGCCCGTCCATTTTAAATCGGGCGGATGAAAACAGAACCCCCGCGTACCCCTTCGCGTTATAATCTCAGCCGTCGGTTTTAAATCCAACTGCCCACATCAGCCCCGCATATTAAACCCCGGGAAACTTACACGCTACCCCCTGGGGTTCTGAGGAAAACGGATCTAGCCCCGGAAAACTTCTGATCTAGCCCCTGGACCCTCGGGAATTTATGCAAACCCGTTTAAACATCAGTTTTAGCCCTTGGACTTAATAAAAATTATGAAAACCTCTCTGTTTTGTGTAATTAGGCCCCTGGAAATTTAGGAAATAGTAAATTAGACCCTGCAGTAGGGTGGATTTGCACTTCAGACCCTATAGGACATTAAATTCAGAAATTTGAACATATGAGTAAAATTTAAATTCAAAGGGTGATGCAAACACATGTACAAATACAAATTTAAATTTTCCTAGCACTGGAAAACATTTAGAATGAGTTGAGGACTGATTTTAGGCTGAAATGAAATCTGACTAAGTGCTGTTTACTTTTACTATCGCTGGAAATTCATTTTTAGGCTAGAAAATAATTCTGAAAATGGGTAAAATAAATTTAATTTGATCCCCATCAGAGAGGAAGTCCAAAGATATTTTATTGACACATTTTAGATCAGAACATATTCTGTTTAGGTGATATGTCTTGCTACTTTAATATTAAAGTTCACTTGTAGGCATAGAAAATAAATCTGAAAATATAGAAAAATAGGCATGCATAATTAGAAAATGTTAAATGAGGTCTCCAAATCCAAAAACTTCAAATTAAGATTTTGTAGAAGATCTGAAAACCTATTTGGAGTAGGAAATTATCTTTCATGCAAATTTTGTGGCTAAGAAATGTATTATCTAATATAGAGAATTCGTTCAAATTGGAAATTCATATATAGTGTGCACTTAGAAATCCGAATATTAAAGTTAGAAATAATATATATGTTTAAAAGTGCATGTAGGCCTAAAATCAACATATCTAGGGTAACCCCAACACTTAAAAATGTGAATGACTTTCATATGTATGTATGTGTGGTTTGCATGAGTGGAAGTGTGGACTATGGCTTATGGAATGTTGTTTCCTTTTTGCTATGTGTGTGTTTGCATGAGTAGAACCATGCCCAGAGCAGGTTCTCACCTTTCAAGATCAAGACTTTCCATTTCCAGAGCAGCAGGAAGAAGGCAAGTGTCCTTGACAACTTTAATCCTATACTAGGATGTGTAGTTAGAATTTAATTGCATTGTCAATTTGGAATATGATGCCCAAGCTAGGAAGTTTCCCTAGATTTTCATTATCTTACTTCCTTGAAACCTGGGTTGGGATTTATTTTATTATGTCATTCATTTATATTACTTATGCTTAGCCATGCTTAGAATGGGATAAATGGGATATGAGATCATCAACTTGTTCACCTTACGCTTATATGAGATATTATGAAGTTTGTAGAGGTAGGGATCGAGGCAAGTTGGATGCTTTGGTTGGTGCTGTGTGCACGAAACTCGGGTTTGTGTTTAGTGCTTGCCTAGATCCTAAGGACCGGTTCATGGAGCATGTAACCTGGCTTTACCGTGCCAACCACATGCTGAGATGGGGCAGCTTGGCCAATTAATTAGGTGCATCCCCGGCGTAGTATGGGTGTTTGGATGGTGCGGGGAATAGGTGTCAGCTGGACTACCATATGAACCGCAAGGCTCAAGAGGGGGGCCACTGCAGCGGGGTTGGAGCCTCTTTTATGCTGTTAGGGGTGAAACCTCAGTGGGCCCACACTCGTCGGGAATCCCTTTGTAAAGGCCTCGTAGTGATCTCCTCGCTACACACCTCGAAAGTGTGAACGTGGTTCGTGGCCACTGGCATAATGGAGGTTCTTTTAGTCCACCCGGCAACGGGGGATGAAATCACTACATGTGGGTACAGTGGTGCAAACTCTGCAGAGTCAAAACTGTCATGACAGCCGTGCTCACGGTCAAGAGCGGCTTGGACCTATTCATGATTAGAGGATGATGAATTGGGAAGTTGAGGATGTTAAGCGGGAATCTTAACATTGGAGATGAGATTATGGTTAATTGATATTGATGATGGGTTGAGGGATTGGGACCATTTCACCTGTGTAGTAATGTAGGTGCTTAATAAGCTAAGGTGATAGGTATTAATTGCGTAGTGCTTTAACAATGAGTTCGACCTCTCCTTGCTCTAGCCATGCATGACATAACTTTCCCACACTTACTGAGTACCAACGGTACTCAAGCTTGCTTTTCTATTGGATTAAATTGCTGCTCAGGTCAAGGGGATGACGTGGTGTTCAATGACCAAGACTTCGGACCCGAAGAAGGATTCTAGGTTCACGGAGTCCCCCGGGCAACGCCTGTGACGGAGCCCACAAGATTTATATTCCGCTGCTGTTTTATTTACATGTTATGAACATATTACCATCCATCGAGACATTATGCTATGTAAGACTTATGTATATCCGAACACTTGGCTTGTAATATAATGATAATTCACTATTTGTCATCACATGTATGAGAGAATGATCCTGGCATACATGTGATATTCACTCGGTCGTTCTTCAGAGAAACCGGGTGTGACAGTTTGTGAATGAGGTAGCATGAGATGGTGGTTTTACTTGCTGTAGATCTAAGGACCTGTTCATGCGAGAACATGCCAGGATAACAATGCCACCACAAGGCCAAGTATGGGTGCGGCTTAGCTGACTAATTAGGTAAGTTGCTAGATTGTTATGGACTGTGGAAGGCGCGGGGAATGGGAGTTGAGTGAGGACTGCCCTGGGAACTGCATGGCACAAGAGGGGGCCCGTGGGTGGGAGAATTGGAGATTCTAGCCTGCCAGTGAAACCTTAGTGAGTCCATGCATCTAGTAACCCCTTTGTAAAGGCTATTTTGTGATCTCTTGACCATACACTGGCGGTTGTGTACTGGTATAATGGAGGTTCTGCAGTCGCCGACGGGTGACGAAATCATAAACTTTTAGGTAAAGAGGTGCAAACTCTGCAGAGTCTAAAACTATCATGATAGCCGATCTTACGGTCACGAGCACCTGGCCAACTTCCATGATTAGTTGGGATGGTGATTGGATATGGTTATTGGTTATGGTTTGGATTTCTTTTCGGGACTGTTGAGTCCGGGTGATAAGATGGTTTGCATGACTGTTGAGTCATGGCAACAAGGTTAGTCTCGGTGGGAGACGAAGTTGTTTTATGAGATGAAATGGTAGCGAATATGAGATGGTATTCGTGAGATGGTAGCGAATACGAGGAGGTATTCATGAGCAAGAATGAGATTTATTGATGTCTGGTTGTGACATGGAAGGTAATAAACATAATGGAGGTATGATCGGTATTTTAATGCATGTTGGGATTACATTCACTTAAAGATAAGTTGTTGTTTCATCATGGTTTTGATAAATAACTTTGCTTTCTGCAATGAGCCTTTTTATACCTACCTTGTTGTGAGCTACATATCATATTTTCCCGCACTTGTTGAGTACATCATTGTACTCAAACTTGCATTATTATTTCATCATCAGCAACAGGAGAAGATTTTGATGAAGACCAAGTGGAGCATTAGGCGTGTGATCTGTTCTCAACCTTGCCTGTGGGGATGGAGTAGAGATGGAGCCACTGCTGCCTAGAATTGCTTCCGCATTAGTTAGAAGACTTCCGCTGCATAGAAATAAGACTTCCGCTCTGAGCATGAGTCCAAGACTCATGAAACATTGTAATAAACTCTGTTATTCGTGGTTATATATATTCTGAATTCAGTTTGTGGAACATATGTGTATGTGTGATGAACATCCTGGGCACACATATGCATCAGTTCTCGGTTCCGTGGTTTTCCACATAATTGAGGGCGTCACACACCCTCATTTTCGATTTATGCATGTATTCATGTTTCATGTAGAAAAACATTTTTTAAAAAAGTTGAAACAGAGAAAATATCAAAAAGATAGCCAAAAAGAGCCAATTCCAGTTCACCGAAAGCGCCGAAGACAACTCTCGCGGCTCGCTGGCCACATGGCGCCTTCGGAGCTCGTCCCTGCAGAGGGGGAGAGGTCCGCCGCCAAACTGGCTACGTGGCAGGCTCGGGGCTCGTCTCTATGAAAAAGGGCGAGGTCCGACGCCATGGGACACGTGTTGCTCCCGGAGCTAGCCTTTGCGGAGAATCGAGGCCAGTCCTGCAGGACACGTGTTGCCTTCGGAGCTAGTCACTGCAGAAAAGAGAGGACCAGCCGCGCGGGACACGTGTCGCTCTCGGAGCTCACCTCCGAGAGATCTGACCCTGCTAGACACGCGTCGCTCTCGGAGCCTACCTCCGAGAGGTCTGGTCCTACCAGACGCGTGTCACCTCCGGAGCTCATCTCCGAGAGGTCCGACAGTATCGGACACGTGTCACCTCCGGAGCTCATCTCCGGGAGGTCCGACACTGTTGGACACGTGTCAACCTCTGAGCTCGTCTCGGAGGAGAAAGGAAGTCTGACGCTGTTAGGACATGTGGCACTATCGGAGCTCACCTCCGAAGAGAGGTGAGGTCCGGCACTGACACGTGGCACATTCGGAGCCACCCCCGAAGAGAGGGGGAGGTCATGAACTGACACGTGACGTTCGCGGAGCTCGCCTCTGTGGAAGAGGGAGGTCCCGCCCACCAGGACGTGTGGCACACGCGGAGCTCACCTCCGTGAAGACGGAGGTCTCGCCCGCCTGACATGCGGCACAACCGGAGCTGGTCTTTGCGGAAAAGGGAAGCCCAGGCCTCCTCAGGACACGTGGAGCTTCCGGAGCTCACCGCCGCGAAGGAAACGAGATTTGAAGCGATTCTTCTTCTGTACGCGTGGGAATACCGGTACGGGAGGAAACTGACACGAATTCCACGTTGCTACCGCACCAAATCAACTAAAGATAAGTTGTTAAGATCCAAAAACAATTTGAATAGGACTCTTATTCGAATTCCGATCAGATTAGGCCTCTTCTCTTTCCGATTATAAATAGAACCTAGAACCTTTGGCCGCAACCACGAACTTATTTTCCACCTCCTGAGCCGACAACTTAGATCCCTAGCCCCCAGCTCGCCGAGTAAACCCCTTCGCCGAGTTTGACCACCGGAGAGATCACCGACGAAGCCAGAGACAATTGCCATCATCGGAGGAGAGCCGACGATCTGTTTTTGCTAGAGGAAGGACCCGAAGGAAGTAAGGTAGGTCTCCAATACCACCTTACGACATCATCACGTTTTCTTTGCATATGTTCTTCGATTCCTTTCCAACAAAAGCTTTTTCATGGACAGATCATGTGTTGATCAGTTTGATCTAAAGTCAAGATCAACGCCACGTCCACAATTGATCTTTACACCTCTGTTCATCGTAAACCCATGCAAGATATGCAAGAACATACAAACTAAACTGCATCATAGGATTAACATGCATATGCATCGTTGCATCTTAAGGTAGAGTTTGTGCATGATGGTTGATTGCTATGAATCTTGTATGTGCGTGATCGCGTATAGGAGGACAAGCTCAGGGAGCTACCTACGACGGACTACAACAGCAAGAATTTGAGCAACAAGAACCGCAAGAACAAGGCAAGTTCTCCTTGACCATATTGATCCCATGTTTTTGGAAAACTGTTTTGTTTGCGAAAAGGTGTGTGTGCTGAGTCAAATTGATGGGAAACCCTTTTATAGGAGTTTACTAGTTTTGGTTAAATCACCCTTGTCACCAGGGAAGTTTATAAGTCGGGTATGGTTTTTGCTTTTATGCTTCACTGAGTCCATGGGATACGGGAAGCGAGATAGATGTGTCTAGCTAACTGCACTCGTATGAATAATGTTAATGAGAAACTGTGAATGAACATGAATCGGAGGGAGATCTAGGCAAGCCTGGGTTTGTGAATGAGGTAGAATGAGATGGTGGTTACTTGCCGTAGATCTAAGCACCGGTTCATGCGAGCCATGCCAGGATAACGGTGCCACCACAAGGCCATGTATGGGTGCGGCTTAGCTGAGTAATTAGGTAAGTTACTAGATTGTTATGGACTGTGGAAGGCGCGAGGAATGGGAGTCGAGTGAGGACTGCCCTGGGAACTGCATGGCACAAGAGGGGGCCCGTGGGCAGGGGGAGAATTGGAGATTCTAGCCTGCCAGTGAAACCTTAGTGAGTCCATACATCTAGTAGCCCCTTTGTAAAGGCTATTTTGTGATCCCTTGACCATAAACCGACGGTTGTGTACTGGTATAATGGAGGTTCTGCAGTCGCCGACGGGTGACGAAATCACAAACTTGTGGGTAAAGTGGTACAAACTCTACAGAGTCTAAAACTATCATAATAGCCGAGCTTACGGTCACGAGCGCCTGGACAACCACATGATTAGATGGGAAGGTTTTTGGGATGGTTTTGATGGTATTTGGTTTTGTTTATGGTTTGGTCTTCGGATTTGGTTTTTGGGACTGTTGAGTCCGGGTAATGAGAATGGTTGCATGACTGTTGAGTCATGGCAACGAGATTGGGTCTCGGAATACGACGGAATTGATTATGAGATGAATGGTAGTGAATACGAGATGGTATTCATGAGATGGTAGTGAATGCGAGATGATATTCATGAGCAAAGTTGATGTCTAGTTGAGACATGGAAAAGGATGAATCATAATGGAGGTATGTTAATGTTGGGATTACATTCACTTAAAGCTAAGTTGTTGTTTTTATCGTGTTTTGAGAAATAAACTTTGCTTTCTGCAACGAGTCTTTTTATACCTTTCTTGTTGTGAGCTACATATCATATTTTCCCGCACTTGCTGAGTACATCATGTACTCAAACTTGCATTATTACTTCATCATCAGCAACAGGAGAGGAGTACTATGAAGACCACGTGGAGGATTAGGCGTGTAATCTGTCCTCAACCTTGCCTGTGGAGTAGAGATGGAGCCGCTGCTGCTGCTTAGTTGCTTCCGCATTAGTTTAGAAGACTTCCGCTGCTAGAATAAAGACTTCCGCTGCTAAGATTAGACTTCCGCTGCTAAGATAAGACTTCCGCTGTTAGCATGAGTTTTGAGACTCATGAGACTTTGTAATAAACCCTGTTCATTCGTGGTATTATATTCTGAATTCAGTTTGTGAATGATATGCGTATGTGTGATGAACATCCTGGGCACACATACACATCAGTTCTTGGTTCTGTCTTCTACAGAATTGAGGGCGTCACAGATTGGTATCAAAGCTACCACGGTTGACTGTAGGACACAAACCTAGGATGATCACAGATTGGTATCAGAGCCACGGTTGACGGTAGGTTACATGCCTAGATGGAAAATACAAATTGGTATCAACCTGCCACGGGTTGATCGTAGATCACACACCTAGATAGGTCATAGATTGGTATCAACCTACCACGGGTTGATCGTAGGTCACACATCTAGATAGAAATCACAGATTGATATTAGAGCTGCCATGTCTAGTCACAGAGTGGTACAATCCACATATTGGTATCAAGCTACCACGGTTGGCTGTAGGTCACAAGCCTAGATTGATCACAGATTGGTAGTTGAACCACGTTGACTGTAGGACGCACCCTAGTAACAGATTAGTATTAGAAGCCACGCTGACCATAGGATGCAAGCCTAGGATGCATAGATTGGCATTGGAACCACCTTGACATAGTATGCAAGCCTAGGAGAAGCCATAGTTGGATCATAGATTGGTATCACCCCAAACCACCTTGACATAGGGTGAAATCATAGATTGGTATCACCCCAAAAACCCCATAGGACCCCCGTTGAGTAAGCCTTGAATAGGAGTTGTGTGCTAAACTTTGTGATGATTGCTTGTGCTTGTTTGCTTAGTGTGAGTTGTGGGACGTTTCAGCGTTGACCATATCCACACATGGTAGAGAGGTGTGAGATGCTTCGGCACTTGTTCACATCCTCATATAGGACGATATATAGTCCATCCACCTTGATGCATATAGTTAGGGGGATCCATCTAACCTTCTAACCTCTATTCTATTCCGTTCTCTCTCACAGATGGTGAGAGGAAACGCTGGCCGCCAAGGAAGGAACGTCCGTGGCAACCAAGAGGTTGGCCACGATGAAGTTCCTGTTAACCCCGGAGCTGGTGAAAATAACCTGGAACGGTTGATGGCCATGCAGAATCAGCTTATGCAAACCATGATCCAAACTTTGGGTCAGCTGCAGGCCAACAACAACAACCCCGTTCCGGCACCACTGCCACCACCGCCACCACCACCGGCTCACAACCGACTGGGAGAGTTCATGAGGACTCGACCACCCACTTTTGCTCAAGCTAATGACCCCATGGAGGCCGACGATTGGTTGAAATCCATGGAGAAGAAGCTTGCCATAGTTCAGTGCAATGACCGAGAGAAAGTTCTCTTCGCATCGCACCAACTTATGGGAGCTGCCGCTGATTGGTGGGATGTGAGGGCCCGTCGTCCCGGTTCATGGGGACGGGGCACCTCGCTCGGGAATCGCATTGGGTGGTGCCGTGCGATGCGGCACCCAACAGCACACATAACAAATCATCATATTACATAAATCAAACGGAAGCTTACAAAGTGCAAATTTTACAAATACTTCTCAAAATGTTCTACAGCGGAAGACTATTACAACTCACGCCTCATACTTATGCTAAGCAATAGAGAAGGTGTCCAGCCCGTGGACCCTTCTCGCTAGCAACACTATCACAGTAGCAGCGGCAGGGGTTGCCATGAGTTCACCACTCGGAGATCTCCAAGTCTCATCGGACACCCGTACATATCAGCGTACAGTTATTACCTGCAAAATAACTTATGCAGTATCTGTGAGCACGAAGCTCAGCAAGACTGATCCGTCACCCTAGCCATGAAACTCTACATGCTAAAATAGAAGGCTGAATATAGAAGTTTGCACAAAAGATAAACTTGAGCTAAAGGAGAGTCCTTACTTCCAGTTTTTAAGCAACTTTTATAGCCCTCGTGCAATTTACATCGAGACTCCACAATCAAACAAGAAACGCTTTATCTCGATGTCACTTGCCCGAGGTGAAAGTAACTTTAGTGAGCTACCCTAGACTCATACGGACCTTGCGCCATCAACGTCGAGACTCCACAATCAAACAAGAAACGCTTTGCCTCGACGCTACTAGCCCAAGGTGGAAATTAAATTTAGTGAAATGTTGATCGTTCCTCATCTCCATTATGAGGATTACCCATGAAGCATATTAAATGTTTCCCGGTTTATTAGTACGTCACGACGCAAAGAACAAGTATGCTCAGTCCATTCCGTGAGCGACAGTGATTTATGAAATAATAAATTAGACCCTGTAGTAGGGTGGATTTACCTTTTTGACCCTATATGATATTAAATTCAGAAATTTGAATATGTGATTAGGATTTAAATTTAAAAAGGTGAGGCAAACACATTGTAAATTCAAATTTGAACTCTCCTAGCACTTGGAAAACTTTAGAATGAGTTAAAAATAGATTTTAAGCTGAAATGAATCTGTCTAATTGATTGTTCACATTTATTAGTTATAGGGACACATTTTTAGGTCAGGAAATAATTCTGAAAATTGGTAAAATAAATTTAAATTAGTTCACATCAGAGGAGAAGTTCAAAAATATATTATTTAATATTTTAGATCCAAACCTATTCTGTTTAGATGATATGCCCCACTATTTAATATTAAAACTCACTTTTAGGCATAGAAAGTAATTCTGAAAAATATAGGAAAATGGGTATGCATAATTAGAAGATGATAGATGAAGTCTCTAACTCCAAAAACTTCATTTTAGGATTTGGTAGAAGATCTGAAAACCTATTTGGAGTAGGAAATTACCTTTCATGCAAACTTGGTAGCTAAGAAGTGTATTAATTGAATATAAGGAATTTGTTCAAATTGGAAATTCATATATAGTGTGCAAACAGAAATCTGAATACAAAAGTTAGAAATCATATACATATGTTTAAAAGTGCATGTAGGCTACAAATCATATGTATGTATGTGAATGACTATCATATGTATGTATGTATGTGTGGGTTGTATGAAGTGAAAGTGTGAACTATGTCTTATGTATTGTTGTTTTCTTTTGCTATGTGTATTGTCATGAGTAGAACCTGCCCCAGAGCAAGTTCTTCCCTTCCAACACCAAGACTTTCCATTCCCAGAGCAGCAGGAAGAAGGCAAGTGTCCTTGACCACTTTGATCCTATGCTAGGATGTGTAGATAGAATTATTTGCATTGTCAATTGAAATATGAAACCCATGCTAGGAAGTTTCCCTAGAATTGCATTATCTTGTTTCCTTGTAGCTTGGGTTGGGATTTGTTTTACTATGTCATTCATTCATATTACTTATGCTTAGCCATGCTTAGAATGGGATAAGTGGGATATGAGATCATCAATTTATTTACCTTACTCTTGAATGAGATATTGCGAGTTATGTAGAGGTAGGGATCGAGGCAAGTTGGATGATTTGGTTGGTGCTGGGTGCACGAGACTCGGGTTTGTGTTTAGTACATGCCTGGATCCTAAGGACCGTTTCATGGAGCATGTAACCTGGCTTTACCGTGCCAACCACATGCTGAGATGGGGCAGCTTGGCCAATTAATTAGGTGTATCCCCGGCGTAGTATGGGTGTGTTGGATGGTGCGGGGAGTAGGTGTCAGCTGGACTACCATATGAACCGCAAGGCTCAAGAGGGGGCCACTGCAGCGGGGTTGGAGCCTCTTGTATGCTGTTAGTGGTGAAACCTCAGTGGGCCCACGCTCGTCGGGAATCCCTTTGTAAAGGCTTCGTAGTGATCTCCTGGCTACACACCTGGGAAGTGTGAATGTGGTTCGTTGCCACTGGCATAATGGAGGTTCTTGTAGTCGACCCGGCAACGGGGGATGAAATCACTACATGTGGGTACAGTGGTGCAAACTGTGCAGAGTCAAAACTGTCATGACAGCCGTGCTCACGGTCAAGAGCGGCTTGGACTTATTCATGATTAGAGGATGATGACTTTGGAAGTTGTGGATGTTACGAGGGGAGCTTAACATTGGAAATGATGTTATGGTTATTTGATTATGATGATGGGTTGGGAGATTGGGACCATTTCACCTATGTAGTAATGTAGGTTCTTAATAAGCTAAGGTGATAGGTATTAGTTGCGTAGTGCTTTAACCATGAGTTCAACCTCTCCTTGTTCTAGCCATGCATGACATAACTTTCCCACACTTTCTGAGTACCAACGGTACTCAAACTTGCATATTTGTTGGTTTAAATTGCTGGTCAGGTCAAGGGGATGATGTGGTGTTCAATGACCAAGACTTCGGACCCGAAGAAGGATTCTAGGTTCATGGAGTCCCCTGGGCAACGCCTGTGATGGAGCCCACAAGAATAATATTCCGCTGCTATTTTATTTACATGTTATGAACTTATTATCGTCCATCGAGACATATGCTATGTAAGACTTATTTATATTCGACACCTGGATTGTAATAAATGATGCTTCACTATTTGTCATCACATGTATGAGAAAATGATCCTGGCATACATGTGATATTCACTCGGTTGTTCTTCGGAGAAACCTGGTGTGACATCATCTCTCCGTTGTTTATTCCCATCTGTAGGTGAGACCTACCTTTGTTTCTCCTCCGCACTCCAGCAATCTTTCCGCAGATTGTTGGAATGGGAGCAGTGTTACAAAGTACTCCCTATGGAATGACACAGAGACTTGGTTCCTTTGTTTCCAACTCAGCAATCGCCAAGTTGTGAACGTGGTCTCTTCCAACTAACACGTCGGCAACCACTTTCACTTTTCCCAGATGGCAATGGATCATGATGTCATAATGTCTTATGAGCTCCAACCATCTTCGAGAATACCCTGGCCTCAACTAGTTGATCAGTTAAACCATCGATGCGGGCCAGGGTCCTTATTCTTTATAATCACGGCATTGAGTGAACGATAATCAACACTTAATCTTAGTGTCTCATCGTTCTTCTTAACGAACAGCGCAGAGCAACCCCAAGGTGAGGAGCTAGGTCGTATAAAACCTTTGCTCATAAGTTCACTTAGTTGCTCCTTCAACTCCGCTAGTTCATTGGGTGCCATCTTACACAGCCTTCGTGAAATCGGTGTTGTTTCCGGCGTCAGTTAAATCTTGAACTTGACGTCTCGTTAGCCAGCATTGCCCGGTAACTCATCGAAAACACATTGAATATTCATGTCCCACCGGACTATCCTCGAGTTTAATTACTTCCATAGGATAGGCCTAACCAGTTCTCTTCTCTGTACAGGACGGACTCTTCTGTCCTCATCCGGATTCTTGATCCGTTAAACAGCATATTCATAACTCACGTTGAATACTAAAGTTAAAGTTAACTGTAGTATATTTCTAACGAGTATTCATATGCCTTCGGATCCTCTCTAGATTAACAGTTATGATTGTTCAAAGTTGACAGAATTCCTGGATAAAATTTGCCAGCATCTCCTTTGTATGTGGCTACTTTATCACAGTTGTATATGGAAATACAGTAAGAATCTGAGCAAACTCTGAACAACAACAATGTTGCACATCTCATAACCTTTCCAACGGTGTATTATAGGCTCCTTAAGGATTTTTCTACAGGAAGTTATGGCTTAAAAACAGAAAGGTCCAGAGAGGTTTTTGGTACTGTCCTGGTTCTGAACAGTTTGCCTTCAACTGGACTTTTCACCAACTTAACGTGTGATTTTGCTCTGGCGGTCTACAAAGAAATTGTAGAGCACTTGAAAATCTTTCCATAACCGTATCATACACCTTAATTGGTTAAAGCCACTCAGATTATGCTCTGTTAATGTCCAGCAAGAATTCCTGCCAGAACCAGAGCACTCTGTTTTTTTTTAAAAAACTTTGACGCCTAGTAATTCTCTCATTTGAATCTTAGCTCAAAATAAGAGTTCATTAACTAATACTTGTTTCAAACTCCCATTTTTAGTTGAAAGTTAGTTCATGAATCATTTTTTCATAGGGAAGAGATTATTAAGTGTAGTACGGTGTCGATGCACCGTAAGAAACATGTCGGTACTACGTTGCCTCACCAAAGGAGAAATCCTAAACCGGATTATACCGGCATATCCGTTTTATCAGTGGCACTAAGACGGTCTCTCGCACACGTGTACTACACAGGATACGTACGTGGTTAGTACCTGCAGAAGAACAATCAATCGTGGTGCACTCAAAGGTTTTTTCATTTCAGGCAGTTCCATAGTTGAAAGTAAATACAAATGCCCGTATCATTGCCATATGGCCATCCTTGAGTTAAGCCACGTCTCAAGGTGCGTGATCATGTTTCAACACCACACGATGGGGAACCCGAGTATATCATGAACGGGTCATCACGATTGGGAATGTTATCAACCCAACAGATACCACCTACTGCCCTGCAGGGCACGCCGATGGCAAGCACTGCGTATGTCCCCCTGAGCTATTTCCATACGAACACACTCTCGTGTTACTGACCACGCGATGGGGTCTACACTTACTTGCCTAATGCACGCTAGGGATCAGCGTTTCATATGAACTCCAGAACATGAAGAGTTCAAGAGTTTCATATTGACATCTCACACCAGCTGTGAGATCTATCCCTGAGCCCCATTCCTCGTCAGGGGAGCTAACCGAAATTGAACCGCTTTCGGTGGCGTTCCTTACCATGTTTACCTGAGCGTAGGTGCGTCGTTACATAATCAAAATTCAGAATTGTAACAAATATGTTAGTGCTGCCACTTTAAGTAACTATACTACTATAGTCCTTATGTGGGCCTAATACCGTTTCCTCACCGTATCCTAAGTTTTTGTCGTAATACGATCCTTATTCCGTGCGCTATTACCAATGCAGCTCTGATACCACGCTGTGAGGGCCCGTCGTCCCGGTTCACGGGGATGGGGCACCTCGCCCGAGAATCGCATTGGGTGGTGCCGTGCGATGCGGCACCCAACAGCACACATAACAAAGCATCATATTACATAAATCAAACGGAAGCTTACAAAGTGTAAGTTTTACAAATAATTCTCAAAATATTCTACAGCGGAAGACTATTACAACTCACGCCTCATACTTATGCTAAGCAATAGAGAAGGTGTCCATCCCGCGGACCCTTCTCGCTAGCGACACTATCACAGTAGCAGCAGCAGGGGTTGCCATGAGTTCACCACTCTGAGATCTCCGAGTCTCATCGGACACCCGTATATATCAGCGTACAGTTATTACCTGCAAAACAACTTATGCAGTATCTGTGAGCACGAAGCTCAGCAATACTGACCCGTCACCCTAGCATGAAACTCTACATGCTAAAATAGAGGGCTGAATATAGAAGTTTGCACAAAAGATAAACTTGAGCTAAAGGAGAGTCCTTACTTCCAGTTTTTAAGCAACTTTTATAGCCCTCGCGCAATTTAAATCGAGACTCCACAATCAAAAGAGAAACACTTTATCTCGATGTCACTTGCCCAAGGTGAAAGTAACTTTAGTGAGCTACCCTAGACTCATACGGACCTTGCGCCATCAACGTCGAGACTCCACAATAAAACAAGAAATGCTTTGCCTCGACGCTACTAGCCCAAGGTGGAAATTAAATTATCAAACCCGATTTTCCGAAGAACAACCGAGTGAATATCACATGTATGCCAGGATCATTTTCTCATACATGTGATGACAAATAGTGAAGCATCATTTATTACAAGCCAGGTGTCGAATAGAAATAAGTCTTACATAGCAAATGTCTCGATGGACAATAATAAGTTCATCACAAGTAAATAAAGTAGCAGCGGAATATTATTCTTGAGGGCTCCGTCACAGGCGTTGCCTGGGGGACTCCATGAACCTAAAAACCTTCTTCGGGTCAAAAGTCTTGATCATTATACACCACCTCATTATCTTGACCTGAGCAGCAATATAAACCAACAAATATGCAAGGTTGAGTACCGATGGTACTCAGCAAGTGTGGGAAAGTTATGTCATGCATGGCTAGAACAAGGGGAGGTTGAACTCATGGTTAAAGCACTATGCCATTAATACCTATTAACTTAGCTTATTAAGCACCTACATTACTACACAGGTGAAATGATCCCAATCTCCCATCCCATCATCATAATCAAATTACCATAACATCATTTCCAATGTTAAGCTCCCCGCTTAACATCCACAACTTCCAAAACCATCAATCCTCTAATCATGAATAAGTCCAAGCCGCTCTTGACCGTGAGCACGGCTGTCATGACAGTTTTGACTCTACAGAGTTTGCACCACTGTACCCACATGTAGTGATTTCATCCCCCGTTGCCGGGTGGACTAAAAGAACCTCCATTATGCCAGTGGCTATGAACCACATTCACACTTCCCAGGTGTGTAGCCAGGAGATCACTACGAAGCCTTTACAAAGGGATTCCCGACGAGCGTGGGCCCACTGAGGTTTCACCCCTAACAGCATACAAGAGGCTCCAACCCTGCTGCAGTGGCCCCCTCTTGAGCCTTGCGGTTCATATGGTAGTCCAGCTGACACCTATTCCCCGCACCATCCAACACACCCATACTACGCCGGGGATACATCTAATTAATTGGCCAAGCTGCCCCATCTCAGCATGTGGTTGGCACTGTAAAGCCAGGTTACATGCTCCTTGAACCGGTCCTTAGGATCCAGGCAAGTACTAAACACAAACCCGAATCTCGTGCACCCAGCACACCACCAAAACATCCAACTTGCCTTGACCCCTACCTCTACATAACTCACAATATCTCATTCAAGAGTATGGTAAAATAAACTGATGATCTCATCTCCCAAATATCCCATTCTAAGCATGGCTAAGCATATGCATAATAATAAATGACATGATAAAATGAATCGCAACCCAAGCTACAAGGAAACAAGATAATGCAATTCTAGGGAAACTTCCTAGCATTGGTTTCATATTTCATTTGACAATGCAAATAATTCTATCTACACATCCTAGCATAGGGTCAAAGTGGGCAAGGACACTTGCCTCCTTCCTGCTGCTCTTGGAATGGGTAGTCCTGATTTTGGAAAGGAATAACTTGCTCTTGAGCAGGTTCTACATCATACCATCACACATAGCAAAGGAAAACAACAATCCATAAGACACAGTTCACACTTCCAACTTCAAACAAATCACACATTCACATTTATGAAAGTCATTCACAATTATATGTGTTGTGGTTACTCTATATGTGTTGATCTTTGGCTTACATGTACTTTTAATCATGTGTATATGATTCCTACTTTTGTATTCACATTTATACTTACATACTATATATATGAGTTTCCAATTTAAATAAATTCCTTATATTTAATTACTACACCTTTTAGCTACCAAGTATGCATGAAAGGTATTTTCCTACTCCATATGTGTCTTCAGAATTTCTACCAACCCTAAACTCAACTCTTTGGATTTTAGAAACTTTATTTATCATTTACTAGTTGCTATATTTTCAGATTTATTTCCTATGCCTAAATAAGAACTTTATTATTAAAATAACAAGACACCTCATCTAAACAGAATAGGTTCTGATATAAAATATTTAATAATATATTTTTGACCTTTTCCTCTGATGTAAACTATTTTACATTTATTTTCCCTATTTTCAGAACTATTCTTTACTTAAAAATGTGTCCCTATAACTAATAAATGTGTATAATAAATTAAACAGATTCATTTCAGCCCAAAAATATATTTTTATCTCACTCCAAAGTTTTCTAAGTACTGAGAAAGTTTTTAATTAAATTTTGACAATATGTTTGTCCCACTTATTAAATTTCAAATACTAGCCACCTATTCAATTTCCTAAATTAAATATCAAACAGGGTTAAAAAGGTAAACTCACCCAACTACAGGGTCTATAATATTATTTTAACAATTTTCAGGGGTCTAGCTACTCATAACAGAAGGGGTTTTCCTAATTTTTATTAAGCCCAGGGGTCAAAACTGATTTTTAAATGAATTTACATGATTTTCTGAAGTTCCAGGGGCTAGATCGGAAGTTTCCGGGGCTAGCTCTTATTTCCTGAGAACCCCAGGGGGTAGCACGTAAGATTTCCAGTCTTTATAACGCAGGGCTGACGTGGGCCGTCCGATAAACAGACGGCTGAGATTATAACGCCGAACCGGTACGCGGGGTTTTAAAGTCTACCGTGCGATTTAAAATAGACGGCGCACAAGCGGCCACGTCGCTCTGATCGAGCGCAGGCGGCGCTGCCCGGCGGCGCACGGCAGCGGGAGGCGGTGATCTCGCCGGAGATATTCGGATCTTCGAGAATTCTTCCTAGAGCTGTGATTTTATGGCATAGATCCGTGGAGGGGAGGTCGGGGATCTCACCTCAGGGGTTTTCTTGAGCCCGGGGGTCCTGGAAAGCGACCGGCGACGAGGTCCGAAGTGAAACCACGGCGAAGCTCATCGGCGCTGTGTTTGAACCGCAAGTCACCGAGTTTTCAGCACCTGCAAGGTTCCCCGGAGGCGGTGAATCAAGACCAGCGAGTTAAGTCAGAATTTCTGAGCGTCGATCGGCCAGAATTCGCCGGAGAAGGCTCGGGTTCTCACCAGAGTAAAAACGACGGATCGCATGGGAAAAACAGAACGAGGCTGGGGTTTTTATAGACGGGGGAGGGCGGCGGGTTGGTTTAGATCGAACTGGAGTCTTCGGGGTCCGGAAATCGGCTGGGATACGCGAGAATTCCCGATCAGTTTTGATTCGGGTGAGAGAGTCCCGGCCGATCGCGGCGCGGGCGCGAGGAAGATGAAAGCTGGCGGGCCCCGCCTGTCAGTGGGATGAAGGGGGCGCGCGCGGCTGCGGGCTGGCGCGGAGCAGAGTGGGCCGGCTGGTGGGTTTCGGCCCACTGGCCAGTTTTTTTCTGTTTCCCTTTTTCTTTTTCTATTTCTTTTCTGTTTTGAGTTTAAATTGAATTCCAGTTTGAATTTAAATTGTTGCAAAACATGCAACACATCCAAAAATTTTTAAATTCCCCTCTTAACAGGATTTTGGGTTTTAACAGAATTTTGGGGTGTTATAGCTCTACCCCCCTTAAAAGAAATCTCGTCCTCGAGATTAGTGGTTCTAAGAAAACAATTCCGGAAATTGTGCCTTGAGTTCATCTTCCCGTTCCCAGGTGGCTTCTTCTTCTGAGTGATGCTTCCATTGCACCTTGCACATCCGGATTCTTTTATTTCTGGTGAGGCGTTCCATTGTCTCCAAAATCTTGTATGGTTGCTCAGCATAAGACAAATCCTAATCTACGTCCACTTCATTCATGGGTAACACCTCTTCAGGCGTTCTCAGGCATTTCTTGAGTTGTGACACATGGAATACATCGTATACATCCGATAGACGAGCCGGTAACTCTAGTTGATACGCCACTTCGCCTTTCCTTTCCAGAACTTGAAAGGGTCCGATGTATCGAGGTGACAACTTCCCTTTCACCTTGAACCGACGAAGTCCTCTGATAGGGGACACCTTGAGATAGACATAGTCTCCCACGTTGAAAACGAGCTCTCTTCTTTGTACATCGGCATAGCTCTTTTGGCGTGTTTGTGCTATCCTCAAATTGTTGCGAACTTCCCTCACCTTTGCCTCGGCTTCTTGTAGTACTTCTGGACCAAACACTTTACTTTCCCTGTTTGGTTCCAAAATAGGGGAGTTCTGCACTTCCTCCCGTACAAAGCTTCGAACGGTGACATCTTCATACTAGCCTGATAGCTGTTGTTATAGGAAAACTCCGCATACGTTAAGTTCTTATCCCAACTCCGATTGTTTTTGAGTGCACATGCCCTCAGCATATCTTCAAGAATCTGATTGGTTCTTTCTGTCTGCCCATCAGTTTGAGGATGATAGGCAGAACTAAAGTTCAGATGGGTTCCCATGGTTTCGTGCAACTTCTGACCAGAACCTCGAGGTGAACTGTGTCCCTGGATCCGACACAATCTTCTTTGGCACTCCATGGTAACACACGATCCTTGACATGTACAACTCTGCCAATTTGGATCCGCTGTAGTTTTCCTTCACAGGGATGAAGTGAGCTACCTTGGTTAGCCTGTCGATGATGACCCATATTGAATCATATCCTGATTGGGTCCTAGGCAATCCCACTATGAAATCCATACCGATTTCTTCCCATTTCCATTCAGGAACTTTGAGTGGTTGCAATAATCCCACGGGTCGTTGATGTTCTGCTTTCACCAACTGACATGTGTCACATAGGGCAACATGCTCCGCGACATCTCACTTCATGCCATACCACCAATACCTGCTCTTGAGGTCCTGGTACATCTTCGTACTCCCAGGATGAATGGAATAGTCAGAATCGTGAGCCTCCTCCAAAATCAATTCACGGATCTTCTTTACTTCTGGCACACAGATTCTTTTCCTGTGCCACACCGTTCCTTGTTCATCCTCTCTGAAACCAGGGGCTTTATTTTCCTTGATGAGTTGCCTGATTTCTTGGATCTTCTCGTCATCCTTTTGACCCTCGCGTATTTCTTGCTCTAGTGTGGAGTCCACTTCCATGGCGATGGCTTCACCACTATTTACCAGGCATAGATTGAGACTTATAACCTCGTCCTTCAATTCTGCAGGCATGTCCTTCAAGCTCAACTTATTGACCTGTACTTTCCGACTTAAAGCATCGGCCACGATGTTTGCTTTCCCAGGATGATAGTTGATGCCCACATCAAAGTCATTGATTAGCTCTAACCATCTCCTTTGTCTGAGGTTGAGATCTGGCTGTGTAAAAATGTACTTCAAACTCTTATGATCTGTATATATCTCTGTCCTCTTCCCCATCAAATAGTGTCGCCAAATTTTCAACGCGTGTACCACTGCGGCTAGTTCTAGGTCATGTGTAGGATAGTTTTTCTCGTGCTTCCGGAGATGTCGGGATGCATAAGCCACGACATGCCCTTCTTGCATGAGAACACATCCCAACCCGTTTCCAGAGGCATCACAGTACACCGTAAAGTTCTTCTGCATATCTGGCATAACTAGCACTGGGGCTGTTGTGAATCTTTTCTTTAACTCCTGAAAACTCGTTTCGCACTGGGGCGTCCATGTGAATGTGATTCCCTTCTCCAACAGTTTGGTAATGGGTCTCGAGATCTTAGAGAATCCCTCAATAAACCGTCGATAGTATCCAGCCAATCCCAAAAAGCTTCGAACTTCCCCGACATTTTCAGGGGTCTTCCACTTCTGGATATCCTCGATGTTGGCGGGATCTACGGAGATTCCTCCCTCCGAGATTATATGTCCTAAGAAGGGAACTCTCTTCAGCGAAAACTCACACTTGCTCAGCTTGGCATATAGTTGGTGTTCTCTCAGCCTCTACAACACCAACCATAGATGTTTCTCATGTTCTTCTTCATTTTTGGAGAAGACGAGAATATCATCTATGAAAACCACCACAAATTTGTCCAGATATTCCATAAATACCTTGTTCATGAGATACATGAAGTATGCCGGGGCATTAGTTAGCCTGAAAGGCATGACAGTGTATTCATACAGTTCGTACTGAGATACGAAAGTTGTCTTGGGAATATCAGATTGCCTTATCTTGAGTTGGTGGTATCCCGACCTGAGATCAATTTTCGAGAACACACAAGCGCCCCTCAATTGATCAAACAAGTCTTCAATGCGGGGTAATGGGTACTTGTTCTTGATGGTTACCTCATTCAAGGCACGGTAATCCATGCATAACCTTTGGGTTCCGTCCTTCTTGGGCACAAATATCACCGGAGCTCCCCATGGTGAGGAACTAGGATGAATATACCCCTTCTCCGTCAATCCTCTCAAATGATCCTTGAGTTCTCCCAGCTTCTTGGAGTCCATCCGATAAGGTCTCTTGTATATCGGGGCTGTTCCAGGTACTAGCTTAATTGCAAATTCCACTTCACGATCGGGTGGCATACCTGGCAACTCCTCCGGAAAAACATCTGGATATTCCCTGATGGTCCTGATCTCCTCCACTTTCACCTCAAATTGATTTAATTTAATGTCTCTCCTAGGCTCGTGTATTGTTATGAACTTTACTCTTGTGCCACTAGGGTGAGTTAGTTCCACCGTTGTGGTCGAACAATGGATAATCCCTTTATGTTTGGTCAACCAATCCATACCCAAGATAATATCTATCCCTTGTGAATCTATCACTATGAGGTTAGCAGTAAATACTACCCCACTAATGTCTAGGTTCACCTTGGGACACACTTGTCTTGTCCTTATTTCTCCACCTGGAGAGTTTACGGCTAGCATATGGTTCATTTTTGTGGTTGCTAGGTCATGCTTCTTAACAAACCCTTGAGCAATGAACGAGTGGGTAGCACCAGAATCAAACAGCAGGGTTGCAATGTATAAATTGGCAGGAAACTTACCAACTACCACGTCGGGTGCCTCTTGTGCTTCCTCCATAGTGACGTGGTTCACCCGTCCTCTCATTACATTCTGCTGTTGTGGCTGCGTGGGCTTCTTCTTTGGGCACTTATGGGCGTAGTGCCCTACTTCACCACAACTAAAACATTGCACCCCAACCTTAGGTGCTTGACCTTTATTGTCTTGGGGTTGGTTTGGGGGTCCTTGTACTGCGGGTCGAGGTGGATATGCGGGGCGAGGCTGCTGTACAAACTGACGTTGCGGCTGTGCTGGTGCTGCCGGAGGCCTGTAGTTCGGGTTGTACCCTCTTGGTGCTGAGTAGGGTACCGCAGCACGGTTCGTCTACCCTGCAGGTTGCTGCATCAGACGTGGGCGGGTGTTGCTCCCTGAGGCTTGATGTGATCACCCGGCCTTCCTCTTATTCTCATTTTCCAAGGCCTTCAGTTTCCTTTCCACCACAAACACTCTGTCCACCATCTTTTGGAAGCTTTCATACTCATTTGACGACATTGCACACTGCATTTCTGCGGTAAGTCCCTCCACGAAACAATCTTGTTTCTGCTCATCAGTCTCTATGTCCCGTGGGGCATAACGGGATAGTTGAGTAAATTTAGTGAGGTATTCCCTTACCGTCATGTTTCCCTGCTGCAGTCCCAAGAACTCCTTCCTCTTGTTTTTGAGTTCACCTCTTGGGATGTAATGGTTGAGGAAACTACGCTTGAACTCTTCGCAAGTGATGTTCTCAGGGTCATGATGGCCGTCCACGTAGGCGGTCCACCAATTAGCAGCAGGTCCATGCAATTGATGAGAGGCAAACAGCACCCTCTCATACCTTTGGCACTGTATGATCCTCATCTTTCTTTCAATGGTCTTTAGCCAATCATCTGCCTCTAGAGGTTCAGCAGCACTTGCAAACTTTGGAGGTTGAGTTCCTAGGAACTCACTCAACCTTGGTTGGCGTGGTGCAGCTTGTGGAGGTGGAACTTGATGCAAGTTGGCCACCACTTGAGTCAAGTTCTGGATGAGCTGATTTTGATTCTCCAGCATTTGGTGGAGGGGATCAACTCCTTCACGGCGACCACCCCTGTCCTGGCCTCCAGAAAGATGAGGGTTGCAGGCCTCATCGTTGTTGTTGGCGGGGTTGGCAGCATGACCTTTTCCACTTCCGGCCATCTAGCATGATCAATCCAAATGTTAATTTAAAGTATTACGTATTATCTTACTACTTTCACTTGTTTGTACTTTGAAGTGTTGAAGCTTTGTTATACTTTTCTGAGGGTTCATATCTCACACAAAAATAACTGCAATATTATTTCATGTGGGTTCACACACCAAAGCAAAACAATCTGAAGACGAGGCTGTGGACAATTACTCATGGCTTCCACAACTCACGTCATACACCAAGCATTAACACACCATTAACTATCGTTACGACTCGACTACTCGACATCCTTCTAATTTAAGGAAAAGGCTCTACGCTACTCGTTTTCTGGAGCTGGCTCCTCGGGATCTTCCTCGTCAATTCGGCTGCCTTCTGACTCTGCTTTGGGTGGGGAGGCTGCTGGTGGTGAAGTGCGACGACGCCTTATTGCCCGACGATCTGGGGAGTCAGGAGTCCATGTATCATTCGCGGTGACACACAGTTCATTCCCATCTCCTCTTTCTCTCGCCCTCAGGCAGGCTCGCAGCAACGCCTCCGTTTCCTTCAGAGTGTCCCGAACATCCTGAAGCTCTTGCTGACACTCCTGCAGTCGAGTGCTGAGCATAGCAGCATCCTCCAAGCACAGGTCCATGTGCCCATGGGAAGTCCCTTGCTGCACTGGTGGGTACTTGTACTCCGTGGTATCACTCTCACGCCGTAGGACATACATGTACTCAGTTCTGTCCAGGTGGCGACGATAGATGTGACTCTGGCAGGTGATGGCCTCCCAGGTGACATCCTTCTCCGCATCGACCTGTGTCGCGTGACAAGCTAGAGAGCGGTGGATCTTGAGCAGCTGATTTTCGTGTATGATCCTCATCTCTGAACTCCATTCTTCCCTCTTCTCACGGATGGTCCTGGTGGAGTTATAGTGGATGATTAGCTTGCCCGTATTGCCGGCGGCTTCGAGCAAATGTCGAAGACGGCGCAACAAGCCTCCTACTGCCAATCCGTAGGAAAGGTACGTCACCGGACGTCTCTCCTCTCTTTCAGCAAGGGCCACTACGGGAACTCTCCCTCCTGTGGACTTGCGAGCGGTGCGAACCATCTAAAACAAAAAGCATTTAAACTTAGGTTAGATAAACTTTTAAGCAAAAATCCTATTTTGGATGAAAGTTGGGGTAAGATGAAGAAAGTGACTCCTTAAATAACACTTTTCAACCCACACCTTGTAAAATAGTTTTTAAGAAAATAGGGCCCTTAAATACGTCCATTTCTACCTAGGTCCACGTTCCTACGGGCAACCTTGACTCTGATACCACTTCTGTCACACCCCGTTTTCCGAAGAACAACCGAGTGAATATCACATGTATGCCAGGATCATTTTCTCATACATGTGATGACAAATAGTGAAGCATCATTTATTACAAGCTAGGTGTCGAATAGAAATAAGTCTTACATAGCAAATGTCTCGATGGACAATAATAAGTTCATCACAAGTAAATAAACTAGCAGCGGAATATTATTCTTGAGGGCTCCGTCACAGGCGTTGCCCGGGGGACTCCATGAACCTAGAAACCTTCTTCGGGTCCAAAGTCTTGATCATTATACACCACCTCATTATCTTGACCTGAGCAGCAATATAAACCAACAAATATGCAAGGTTGAGTACCGATGGTACTCAGCAAGTTTGGGAAAGTTATGTCATGCATGGCTAGAACGAGGGGAGGTTGAACTCATGGTTAAAGCACTATGCCATTAATACCTATTACCTTAGCTTATTAAGCACCTACATTACTACACAGGTGGAATGATCCCAATCTCCCATCCCATCATCATAATCAAATAACCATAACATCATTTCCAATGTTAAGCTCCCCGCTTAACATCCACAACTTCCAAAACCATCAATCCTCTAATCATGAATAAGTCCAAGCCGCTCTTGACCGTGAGCACGGCTGTCATGACAGTTTTGACTCTGCAGAGTTTGCACCACTGTACCCACATGTAGTGATTTCATCTCCCATTGCCGGGTGGACTAAAAGAACCTCCATTATGCCAGTGGATATGAACCACATTCACACTTCCCAGGTGTGTAGCCAAGAGATCACTACGAAGCCTTTACAAAGGGATTCCCGACGAGCATGGGCCCACTGAGGTTTCACCCCTAACAGCATACAAGAGGCTCCAACCCCGCTGTAGTGGCCTCCTCTTGAGCCTTGCGGTTCATATGGTAGTCCAGCTGACACCTATTCCCCGCACCACCCAACACACCCATACTACGCCGGGGATACACCTAATTAATTGGCCAAGCTGCCCCATCTCAGCATGTGGTTGGCACGGTAAAGCCAGGTTACATGCTCCTTGAACCGGTCCTTAGGATCCAGACAAGTACTAAACACAAACCCGAGTCTCGTGCACCCAGCACACCACCAAAACATCCAACTTGCCTTGACCCCTACCTCTACATAACTCACAATATCTCATTCCAGAGTATGGTAAAATAAACTGATGATCTCATCTCCCAAATATCCCATTCTAAGCATGGCTAAGCATATGCATAATAATAAATGACATGATAAAATGAATCCCACCCAAGCTACAAGGAAACAAGATAATGCAATTCTAGGGAAACTTCCTAGCATGGGTTTCATATTTCATTTGACAATGCAAATAATTCTATCTACACATCCTAGCATAGGATGAAAGTGGTCAAGGACACTTGCCTCCTTCCTGCTGCTCTTGGAATGGGTAATCCTAATCTTGGAAAGGAATAACTTGCTCTTGAGCAGGTTCTACATCATACCATCACACATAGCAAAGGAAAAACAACAATCCATAAGACACAGTTCACACTTCTGACTTCAAACAAATCACACATTCACATTTATGAAAGTCATTCACAATTATATGTGTTGTGGTTACTCTATATGTGTTGATCTTTGGCTTACATGTACTTTTAATCATGTGTATATGATTCCTACTTTTGTATTCACATTTATACTTACATACTATATATATGAGTTTCCAATTTAAATAAATTCCTTATATTTAATTACTACACCTTTTAGCTACCAAGTATGCATGAAAGGTATTTTCCTACTCCATATGTGTCTTCAGAATTTCTACCAACCCTAAACTGAACTCTTTGGATTTTAGAAACTTCATTTATCATTTACTAGTTGCTATATTTTCAGATTTATTTCCTATGCCTAAATGTGAACTTTATTATTAAAATAACAAGACACCTCATCTAAACAGAATAGGTTCTGATCTAAAATATTTAATAATATATTTTTGACCTTTTCCTCTGTTGTAAACTATTTTACATTTATTTTCCCTATTTTCAGAACTATTCTTTACTTAAAAATGGGTCCCTATAACTAATAAATGTGTATAATAAATTAAACAGATCCATTTCAGCCCAAAAATATATTTTTATCTCACTCCAAAGTTTTCTAAGTACTGAGAAAGTTTTTAATTAAATTTTGACAATATGTTTGTCCCACTTATTAAATTTCAAATACTAGCCACCTATTCAATTTCCTAAATTAAATATCAAACAGGGTTAAAAAGGTAAACTCACCCCACTACAGGGTCTATAATATTATTTTAACAATTTTCAGGGGTCTAGCTACTCATAACACAGGGGTTTTCCTAATTTTTATTAAGCCCGGGGGTCAAAACTGATTTTTAAATGAATTTACATGATTTTCTGAAGTTCCAGGGGCTAGATCAGAAGTTTCCGGGGCTAGCTCTTATTTCCCGAGAACCCCAGGGGGTAGCACGTAAGATTTCCAGTCTTTATAACGCGGGGCTGACGTGGACCATCCGATTTAAAATAGACGGCTGAGATTATAACGCCGAACCGGTACGCGGGGTTTTAAAGTCTACCGTGCGATTTAAATTAGACGGCGCACAAGCGGCCACGTCGCTCTGATCGAGCGTGGGCGGCGCTGCCCGGCGGCGCACGGCGGCGGGAGGCGGCGATCTCGCCGGAGATTTTCGGATCTTCGAGAATTCTTCCTAGAACTGTGATTTTATGGCATAGATCGGTGGAGGGGAGGTCGGGGATCTCACCTCGAGGGTTTTCTTGAGCTCGGAGGTCCTGGAAAGCGACCGGCGACGAGGTCCGAAGTGAAACCACGGCGAAGCTCGTCGGCGCTGTGTTTGAACCGCAAGTCACCGAGTTTTCAGCACCTGCAAGGTTCCCCGGAGGCGGTGGATCAAGACCAGCGAGTTAGATCGGAATTTCCGAGCGTAGATCGGCCAGAATTCGCCGGAGAAGGCTCGGATTCTCACCGGAGTAAAAATGGCGGATCGCGTGGGAAAAACAGAACGAGGCCGGGGTTTTTATAGACGGGGGAGGGCGGCGGGTTGGTTTAGATCGAGCTGGAGTCTTCGGGGTCCGGAAATCGGCTGGGATACGCGAGAATTCCCGATCAGTTTTGATTCGGGTGAGAGAGTCCCGGCCGATCACGGCGCGGGCGCGAGGAAGAAGAAAGCTGGCGGGCCCCGCCTGGCAGTGGGAGGAAGGGGGCGCGCGCGGCTGCGGGCTGGCGCGGAGCAGAGTGGGCCGGCTGGTGGGTTTCGGCCCACTGGCCGGTTTTTTTGTTTCCCTTTTTCTTTTTCTATTTCTTTTCTGTTTTGAGTTTAAATTGAATTCCAGTTTGAATTTAAATTGTTGCAAAAGATGCAACACGTCCAAAAATTTTTAAATTCCCCTCTTAACAGGATTTTGGGTTTTAACAGAATTTTGGGGTGTTACATAAATTTAGTGAAATGTTGATCGTTCCTCATTTCCATTATGAGGATTACCCACGAAGCATATTAAATATTTCCCGGTTTATTACTACGTCACGACGCAGAGAACAAGTATGCTCGGTCCATTCCGCGAGTGACGGTGATTGCAATAAAAAACACTGGGCTGACACGACACATACGCCCGTACTCGACGTTGCACACAGCAACCGTCACTGACATCGTACGTGGCAACCTTTCACACAACACCCAAATGTCGAACCTGTCCCACCGACTGGCAAACCCTCATAGAGCCGACTTCTCTATCCTTTCAGCATTGGCATCAGACGGTGAGGTATGCCTCGACACCCAGGTTAACATGTTACATCGGTTTCTAGGATCCCATATAGCCAGTATGCATCCAGTACACAACTCAAACTTGTCCAACGGGCCGCACACGAGAACGGGCCTTAATCGACTCAGGCATAGACTGGGTTCACAGGACCACGTCCTTGATCCTTCCATCCACTGCCCGGTCTCCATTCCCAACTATGAGGATCAATTCCCAACTCTTCCGATTGATCCCCCTAAATCCCGGTTCACGAGTAGGATCTATCCACTCGAGTTATGTCTCTTTTAATCCACTTTTGTTGATATCAGCAGTTATAATCAATTGATAACATATGTTACATTAAACTCCAGGATTTTCTGGGTCATGCATTTGGAGTTTCATACCATCTAGACGTACTGCAATAAACCAATGCTAGACAATATAATGTGAATACAAATAAAAACTTGTAAGTTTGATGCAAACTGGGGCTTGCCTTGGTTTTGCAGGTGACTAAAGTCAGATAATATGGAGTTAGTTGCTGATGACTTGAAGTTCAATCCCTGCCCTTCTTGTTCCTTGATCCAAGCTCAACTTCTCCTTCTTCACTTTCCATGAATAAGCATACATGTTTAATTGTAAAACCCTTGCTAACAAGTGCTAAAGACAAGTTTAAAACTGGAACTTTGTTTAAGAATTTAAAATAACACTGGGGCTAGTGGTTTGGTTTGGGTGAAGCAACATGGTCAAGTGATAATTACATTTCATCACTTGTGTGCTACTCATCTAAGTAGGTTGAACAGGATAGTGGTGATCCAGAGCTCTAATGGAGCTGAAAATTTTCATGTGAGTTCCTTGTCACAAGAAAGTCCTCTGGACCAAAATTCGGAATATTTCCCTAAGTAGATCACCCAGAACAATTCCCTAAGCATTTAGGCAAAACGAATTAATTCTGAATAATGCACTTTCATGCAATTTTAAGTGAACTAAAATTTCAGACATAGCTCAGGGAGCATGCATGAATTTTCCTAGGATTTTTGGAGCTAAGGAATGCCCAGAACTGAATTTCCAAGTTTTGGAAATTCTCTGAAAATGTTTCTGTACTCATTTGAATACAGAAATTTGAAATCAGAATTACCCTAACTAAATCAACTCCAAATGGGCTGAAACTTTTACAGTAGTTCCCTAACATCCTAAAGAATATCCTGGCAAAATTTGAGGAATTTTGGATGACCCAAACTCCCTCTAAAATTCTTTTTTTCTGAAAAGTTTTAAAGAATTTTCCATTTATTTTCTTACAAATTGGGTTGCATATTTGGATAGAGTCTTTCATCCTGAATCCAACCCAATTTGAATCACTAAATTTGGAGCTTCCTAGCAAAAGTTATGAATTTCTAAACTTTATTTGAAATCTGGAATTAATTTCCTACAGAAAATCTAACTGGACCCACTGTTTAAATGGCAGCCAATAGAATGCGAGGACACACGGGTTTACACAGTTATTCGCCCATAGCCACAAAAGATCAGCAGCCACAGGGGATCCAATTTAAACTCTCGGCGGCTGACAGGTGGGACCACCACCTTCTTCAATCTCCGGCTCCTCTCTTTCCCGCGCCCGCGCCCCCTCGCCGGCAGAAATTCCCCCCACTCGGTCCCCCCGTTCTGTCACACCCAGTTTCTCCGAAGAACAACCGAGTGAATATCACATGTATGCCAGGATCATTTTCTCATACATGTGATGATAAATAGTGAAGCATCATCATATTACAAGCCAGGTGTTCGAATATAAATAAGTCTTACATAGCATAATGTCTCGATGGACGATAATAAGTTCATAACATGTAAATAACACAGCAGTGGAATATAAATCTTGTGGGCTCCGTCACAGGCGTTGCCCGGGGGACTCCATGAACCTAGAATCCTTCTTCGGGTCCGAAGTCTTGGTCATTGAACAACACATCATCCCCTTGACCTGAGCAACAATTTAAACCAACAGAAAAGCAAGGTTGAGTACCGTTGGTACTCAGAAAGTGTGGGAAAGTTATGTCATGCATGGCTGGAACAAGGAGATGTTGAACTCATGGTTACAGCACTACACAATTAATACCTATCACCTTAGCTTATTAAGCACCTACATTACTACATAGGTGAAATGGTTCCAATCCCTCAACCCATCATCAATATCAAGTAAACATAGTCTCATCTCAAATGTTAAGCATCCCGCTTAACAACCTCAACTTCCAAATCCATCATCCTCTAATCATGAATAAGTCGAAGCCACTCTTGACCGTGAGCATGGCTTTCATGACAGTTTTGACTCTGCAGAGTTTGCACCACTGTACCCACATGTAGTGATTTCATCCCCCATTGCCGGGTGGACTAAAAGAACCTCCACTATGCCAGTGGCCACGAACCACATTCACACTTTCCAGGTGTGTAGCCAGGAGATCACTACGAGGCCTTTACAAAGGGATTCCCGACGAGCATGGACCCACTGAGGTTTCACCCCTAACAGCATACAAGAGGCTCCAACCCCGCTGCAGTGGCCCCCTCTTGAGCCTTGCGGTTCATATGGTAGTCCAGCTGACACCTATTCCCCGCACCATCCAAAACACCCATACTACGCCGGGGATACACCTAATTAATTGGCCAAGCTGCCCCATCTCAGCATGTGTTTGGCAGGGTGATGCCAGGTTACATGCTCCATGAACCGGTCCTTAGGATCCAGGCAAGCACTAAACACAAACCCGAGTCTCATGCACACAGCACCAACCAAATCATCCAACTTGCCTCGATCCCTACCTCTACATAACTCATAATATCTCATTCAAAAGTAAGGTAAATAAGTTGATCATCTCATATCCCACTTATCCCATTCTAAGCATGGCTAAGCATAAGTATGTAAATAAATGATATAATAAAATAAATCCCAACCCAGGCTACAAGGAAATAAGATAATGAAAATCTAGGGAAACTTCCTAGCTTGGGTATCATATTCCAAATTCACTATGCAAATTAATTCTAGCTACACATCCTAGTATAGGATCAAAGTGGTCAAGGGCACTTGCCTTCTTCCTGCTGCTCTGTGAATAGAAAGTCTTGGTCTTGGAAGGGGAGAACTTGCTCTGGGGCAGGTTCTACTCATGCCAATACACATAGCAAGAAAACAACAATCCATAAGCCATAGTCCACACTTTCACTCATGCAAACCACACATACATACATATGAAAGTCATTCACATGTTTAAGTATTGTGGTTACCCTAGATGTGTTGATTTTAGGCCTACATACACTTTTAAACATTTATATATTATTTCTAACTTTTGTATTCAGATTTCCATTTGTACACTATATAGGAATTTCAAATTTGAACAAATTCTCTATATTTAATTAATACACTTTTAGCCACAAGTGTGTATGAAAGATAATTTCCTACTTCAAATAGGTTTTCAGATCTTCTACCAAATCCTAAACTGAAGTTTTTGGATTTGGAGACCTCATTTATCATTTTCTAATTATGCATACCTATTTTCCTATATTTTCAGATTTATTTTCTATGCCTAAAAGTGAATTTTAATATTAAAATAGTAAGACATATCATCTAAACAGAATAGGTTCTGATCTAAAATATTAAATAATATATTTTTGAACTTCTTCTCTGATGTGAACCAATTTAAATTTATTTTATCAGTTTTCAGAATTATTTCCTAGCCTAAAAATGTGTCTCTAGAGATAATAAAAATGAGCAACACTTAGCCGGATTTCATTTCAGCCTAAAATCTATTTTTAACTTCCTCTAAAGGTTTTCCAAGTACTAGGAGTGTTTAAATTTGTATTTGCACATGTGTTTATATTACCTTTTTAATTAAATTCTACTCATATGTTCAAATTTCTGAATTTAATATCTTATAGGGTCAAAAAGGCAAATCCACCATACTGCAGGGTTTAATTTACTATTTCCACAATTTTTAGGGGCCTAATTACACATAACAGAGAGGTTTTCCTAATTTTTATTAAGTCCAGGGGCTAAAACTGATTTTTAAATGAATTTACATGAATTTCTGAAGGTCCAAGGGCTAGATCAGAAGTTTCCGGGGCTAGCTCGTGTTTTCCGAGATCCCAGGGGGTAGCGCGTAAGATTCCCGACCTTTATAACGCGGGGCTGACGTGGACCGTTGGATTTAAAACAGATGGCTCAGATTAGATCGTCGAAGCGGTACGGGGTAGATCTAATAGGAACCGCACGATTTAAAATGGACGGGCCTCAGGGGGCCACGTCGCCCTGGCCGGAGCCAGCCCGGGCGCGCGGCGGCGGGGGCGGTGATCTCGCCGGCGCAGTTTCGGTTCCTTGCCTCTACACGTTAAAACTTGCAGTTTTTCACACGGATCGACTGCGGAGGGGTAGGGGAAGCTCACCTAGGGGTTTCTCCGGCTTAGGGAGGTCGGAATTCGGCTCTGCGACGACGATGGTTGAAGCTGCTCCTCGGTGCTCGTCGGAACCGATGCTAGGGCGCTAAACTTGTCGCTTCGTTCACCCACAGGGCTCACTAGAGGCGATGGAGCACGGAAAGCTCGTTAGTCCAGCAAAAAATGAAGAGATCCGAAGGTTTTTTTCAGTGGGGGATGATCGGTTCTCACCGGGAGGAAAAACAGCCGATCGGGAAGCAAAAAGGGGCGATCGTCGGCGTTTAAATGGGCGAGGGAGGGCGGCGGGGTCTGTTGATATCGCGCTGGGGTGTCCGGGACCGAGAATCGGGTCTGGGAGTGCGGGTTCCGGAGGGGCGGCTGTGATCGGCGTGAGAGAGAGCCGGAGAGGTTGGGGCGCGCGGGGGAAAGGGATGACAAGCGGGCCCCACGCGTCAGAGAGAGGGAAAGAGGGAGGGGGCGCGCGCGGGTTTTGGGCTGGCCGAGTTGGGTTTCGGCCCACTGGTCGTTTTTCTTTTTCCTTTTCCTTTTCTTTTTTCTGTTTTGATTTGAATTTGAATTCCAATTTGAATTTGAATTGCTTTACCACATGCATTACTTCCAAAATTTTTTAAATTCCCCTCTTTAGCAGGTTTTGGGGTGTTACAGCTCTACCCCCCTTAAAAGAAATATCGTCCTCGAGATTGGTGATTCTAGGAAAATAAATACGGAAACTGTGCCTTAAGCTCGTCTTCTCGCTCCCATGTGGCTTCTGATTCCGAGTGATGCTTCCACCGCACCTTGCACATCCGGATTCTTTTATTTCTTGTGAGGCGTTCCATTGTCTCCAAAATCTTGACCGGTTGCTCGGCATAAGAAAGATCCTCTCGTACATCCACCTCATTGACGGGTAACATCTCTTCGGGTGTCCTTAAACACTTCTTGAGTTGTGACACATGGAATACATCGTGCACATCTGGTAGACGAGCCGGTAGTTCTAGTTGATATGCCACTTCACCTTTCCTCTCCAGGATCTGGAAGGGTCCGATGTATCATGGTGATAATTTCCCTTTCACCTTGAACCGATGAAGTCCTCGGATAGGGGGCACCTTGAGATAAACATAGTCTCCCACATTGAAAACGAGCTCTCTTCTCCGTACATCGGCATAGCTCTTTTGTCGGGTCTGGGCTATCCTCAAGTTGTTGCGAATTTCCCTCACCTTTGCCTCGGCTTCTTGTAGTACCTCGGGCCCAAACACTTTACTTTCCCCTGTTTGGTTCCTAACTAGTGGAGTCCTGCACTTCCTCCCATACATCTTCATACTAGCCTGATAGCTGTTGTTGTAGGATAACTCCGCATACAGTAAGTTCTTGTCGCAACTCCTATTATTCTTGAGTGCACACGCTCTCAGCATATCCTCAAGGATCTGATTGGTTCTTTCCGTCTGCCCGTCAGTCTGGGGGTGATAGGCAGAACTAAAATTCAGATGAATTCCCATGGTTTCATGTAACTTCTGCCAGAACCTTGTGGTGAACTGTGTCCCTCGATCTGACACTATCTTCTTTGGCACTCCATGAAAACACACGATCCTTGACATGTACAATTCCGCCAATTTGGATCCGCTGTAGCTTTCTTTCACGGGGATGAAATGAGCTACCTTAGTTAGCCTGTCGATGACGACCCATATCGAATCATATCCCGATTGGGTCCTAGGTAGTCCCTCTATGAAGTCCATGCCTATTTCTTCCCATTTCCATTCAGGCACTTTGAGTGGTTGCAATAGTCCCACGGGTCGTTGATGTTCTGCTTTCACCAACTGACATGTGTCACATAGGGCAACATGTTCCGCGACATTTCGCTTCATGCCATACCACCAATATCTGCTCTTGAGCTCATGATACATCTTCATATTTCCAGGATTAATGGAATAGTCGGAATCATGAGCCTCCTTCAAAATCAATTCACGGATCTCCTTCACCTCAGGCACGCAGATCCTTTTCCCACGCCACACCATACCTTGTTCATCCTCTCTAAATCCAGGGCTTTATTTTCTTTGATGAGTTCTCTAATTTCTTGTATCTTCTCGTCATTCTTCTGACCGTTGCATATGTCTTGCTCTAATGTGGAGTCCACTTCCATGGCGATGACCTCACCACTATTTACCAGACATAGATTGAGTTTTGCAATCTCTTCCTTCAATTCTGTAGGCATGTCCTTTGAACTCAATATGTTGACCTGCACTTTCCGGCTTAAAGCATCAGTCACGACGTTCGCTTTCCCAGGATGATGGTTGATGCCCACATCAAAGTCGTTGATTAGCGCTAACCATCTCCTTTGTCTGAGGTTGAGATCTGGCTGTGTGAAAATGTACTTTAATCTCTTATGATCCGTATATATCTCTGTCCTCTTTCCCATCAAGTAATGCCGCCAAATCTTCAATGCGTGTACCACTGCGGCTAGCTCTAGATCGTGCGTAGGATAGTTCTTCTCGTGTTTTCGGAGCTGCCGAGACGCATAGGCAATGACATGCCCCTCTTGCATGAGAACACATCCCAATCCGTGTCCGGATGCATCGCAATACACCGAAAAATTCTTCTGCATATCTGGCATAACTAGCACTGGGGCTGTTGTCAACCTTTTCTTCAGTTCTTGAAAACTCGTCTCACACTCCGGTGTCCATGTGAATGTGATTCCCTTCTCTAACAATTTGGTAAGGGGTCTCGAGATCTTGGAGAAACCCTCAATGAACCGTCGATAATACCCAGCCAATCCTAAGAAGCTTTGAATTTCCCCGACATTTTCAGGGGTCTTCTACTTCTGCACATCCTCGATCTTGGCGGGATCTACAGAGATTCCTCCCTCCGAGATTA
Organism: Neostapfia colusana; assembly: GCA_030760725.1. Classification (NCBI taxonomy): domain Eukaryota; kingdom Viridiplantae; phylum Streptophyta; class Magnoliopsida; order Poales; family Poaceae; genus Neostapfia; species Neostapfia colusana. Next base: position 75,316,568 of record JASWHV010000005.1, on the reverse strand, counting down.
TATGTCCTAAGAAGGGAACTCTCTTTAGCCAAAACTCACACTTGCTCAACATGGCATATAGTTGGTGTTCTCTCAGCTTTTGCAACACCAGTCTTAAATGTCTCTCATGTTCTTCTTCATCTTTGGAAAATATGAGAATGTCATCAATGAAAACCACAAAAAATTTGTCCAGATATTCCATGAATACCTTGTTCATGAGATACATGAAATATGCCAGGGCATTAGTTAGCCTGAACGGCATGACGGTGTATTCATACAGCCCGTACCGAGATAAGAAAGCTGTCTTTGGAATGTCTGTTTGCCTTATCTTCAGTTGGTGGTATCCCGACCTGAGATCAATTTTTGAGAACACACAAGCTCCCCTCAACTGATCAAATAGGTCTTCAATGCGGGGTAATGGGTACTTGTTCTTGATGGTTACTTCGATCAACGCACGGTAGTCTACGCATAACCTTTGGGTTCCGTCCTTCTTGGGCACAAATATCACTGGAGCTCCCCATGGTGAGGAACTAGGATGAATATACCCCTTCTGTGTCAATTCTCTTAAATGTTCCTTGAGCTCTTCCAGCTGTTTGGAGTCCATCCGATAATGCCTCTTGTATATTGGGGCTGTTCCAGGCACTAGCTCAATCGCGAATTCCACTTCCCGATCGGGAGGCATACCTGGCAACTCCTCCGGAAAAACATCTGGATATTCCTTGATAATCCTTATATCTCCTACTTCCACCTCAACTTGATTGAGTTTAATGTCCCTCCTAGGTTCTTGCACGACTATGAACTTCACTTTCGTGCCACTAGTATGAGTTAGTTCCACCGTTCTTGTCGAACAGTGTATGATACCTTTATGTTTGGTCAACCAATCCATGCCCAAAATGATATCTGTCCCTTGGGAGTCTATCACTATGAGGTTTGCAGTAAATACTACCCCATGAATGTCTATATTCACCTTGGGACACACTTGTCTTGTTCTTATTTCTCCCCCTAGAGAGTTCACTGCTAACATATGGTTCATTTGTGTTGTTGCTAGATCATGCTTCTTAACAAACCCTTGAGCAATAAACGAGTGGGTAGCACCAGAATCGAACAATATGGTTGCAATGTGTAAATTTGCAGGAAACTTACCAATTACCACATCAGGTGCCTCTTGCGCTTCCTCCATGGTCACGTGGTTCACCCGTCCTCCCAACACATTTTGCTGTTGTGGCTGCATGGGCTTCTTCTTTGGGCACTTATGGGCGTAGTGCCCCACTTCACCACAGTTGAAGCATTGCACCCCAACTTTAGGTGCCTGGCATTTGTTATCTTTGGGTTGGTTCTGTGGCACTTGTCCTGCTGGTCGAGGTTGATATGTGGGGCGAGGCTGCTGTACGAACTGACGCTGTGGCTGTGCTGGTGCTGATGGAGGCCTGAAGTTCAGGTTGTACCCTCTCGGTGCTGAGTAGGGTACCACAGCACGGCTCGTCTGCCCTGCGGGTTGCTGCATCAGACGTGGACGTGTGTTGCTACGTGAGGCTTGGTGTGACCATCCCACCTTCCTCTTGTTTTCATTCTCCAAGGCCTTCAGCTTCCTCTCCACGACAAATGCTCTGTCTACATCTTTTGGAAGCTTTCATACTCGTTGGAGGACATTGCACATTGCATTTCCATAGTAAGTCCTTCCACAAAACAGTCCTGTTTTTGCTCATCAGTTTCGATGTCCCGTGGTGCATAACGGGATGGTTGGGTGAACTTGGTGAGGTATTCCTTCACAATCATGTTGCCTTGTTGCAGTCCCAAGAACACCTTTCTCTTGTTTTTGAGTTCACCCCTTGGTATGTAGTGGTTGCAGAAACTGCGCTTGAACTCTTCCCAAGTGATGTTCTCGGAGTCATGATGGGCTGCCACGTAAGCGGTCCACCGATCAGCAGCAGGTCCATGCAATTGGTGAGAGGCAAACAGCACCCTCTCATACCCTTGGCATTGTATGATCCTCATCTTGCTCTCAATGATCTTTAGCCAATCATCTGACTCCTGAGGTTCAGCAGCACTTGCAAACTTTGGGGGTTGAGTTCCCAGAAACTCACTCAACCTGGGTTGGCGTGGTGCAGCTTGTGGGGGTGGAGCTTGGTGCAAGTTGGCCACCACTTGAGTTAAACTCTGGATGAGCTGATTCTGATTTTCGAGCATTTGGTGGATAGGATCAGCTCCTTCACGGCGACCACCCCTGTCTTGTCCTCCTGAAAGGTGAGGACTGTCGGCCTCATCGTTGTTGTTGGTGGGGTTGGCACCACAACCTTTTCCTCTTCCAGCCATCTATCATGATCAACCAAGTGTTAACTTAAAGCATTACGTGTTAACTTCCCAAATTGCTTGTTTAAACTTAAACATTTGAGGCCTTAATATTTAAACAATTTCGGAAGGTTTCACATAGATCATTAGGGCGTCACGTCTCATGCGAGAATAAATGCTCTATTCATTCATATGGGTTCACACACCAAAGCAAAGCAACCTAAAGGCGAGGTTGTGGACAAATGCTCATCGCTTTCACAACTCACATCACACACCAACATTAACACACAAATAAATAGGGGATTGACTCGACTACTCGATAACCTGCTGAATTAAGGGAAATGACACTAAACAACTCGCATCACTGAGCTGGCTCGTTGGGGTCTTCTTCATTATTGCGGCTTCCCTCTGATTCTGCTTTAGGTGTGGAGGCTGCTGGTGTAGTAGTGCGGTGACGCTTGCTCGCCCGGCGGTCTGGGGAGTCAGGAGTCCATGTGTCATTTACGGTGACACACAGTTCATCCCCATCTCCTTTTTCTCTCGCCCTCAAGCTGGAGCGAAGCAACGCCTCAGTCTCCTTCAGGGTGTCACGAACATCCTGAAGCTCCTGCTGGCACTCCTGCAGTCGGGTGCTGAGCATAGCAGCATCCTCCAAGCACAGGTCCATGTGCTCATGGGAAGTCCCCTGCTGCACTGGTGGGTACTTGTACTCCGTGGTGCCACTCTCACGCTGAAGGACATACATGTACTCAGTCCTGTCCAGGTGGCGACGGTTGATGTAACTCTGGCAGGTGATGGCCTCCCAGGTGACATCCTTCTCAGCATCGGCCGGAGTCGCCCGACAAGCTAGAGAGCGGTGGATCTTGAGGAGCTGATTTTCATGGATAATCTTCATATCTGAGCTCCATTCTTCCCGCTTCTCACGGATGGTCCTGGTGGAGCTGTAGTGTATGATCAGCTTGCCCACATTGCCGGCGGCGTGGAGCATATGCCGAAGACGGCGCAACAAGTCTCCTACGGCCAACCCGTAGGAGTGGTACATCACCGGACGGTTCTCCTCTCTCAGGGCAAGGGCAACTACAGGAACTCTCCCTCTGGTGGACTTGCGGGCGGTGCGGATCATACGAACCATCTAAAACATAAAGCATTTAAAATTAAGTTTGATTAAATAAAGATTGTATTTTGAATAAAAGTTAGGGCAAGATGAACAAATAAAGTGACCCTATTAAATAACACTTTCAACCTACACCTTTGTAAAATAGTTTTTAAGAAAATAGGGTCCTTAAATACGTCCATTTCTACCTAGGTCCACGTTCCTACAGGCAACCTTGGCTCTGATACCACTTCTGTCACACCCGGTTTCTCCGGAGAACAACCGAGTGAATATCACATGTATGCCAGGATCATTTTCTCATACATGTGATAACAAGTAGTGAAGCATCATCATATTACAAGCCAGGTGTTCGAATATAAATAAGTCTTACATAGCATAATGTCTCGATGGACGATAATAAGTTCATAACATGTAAATAACACAGCAGCGGAATATAAATCTTGTGGGCTCCGTCACAGGCATTGCCTGGGGGACTCCATGAACCTAGAATCCTTCTTCGGGTCCGAAGTCTTGGTCATTGAACACCACATCATCCCCTTGACCTGAGCAGCAATTTAAACCAACAGAAAAGCAAGGTTGAGTACCGTTGGTACTCAGCAAGTGTGGGAAAGTTATGTCATGCATGGCTGGAACAAGGAGAGGTTGAACTCATGGTTACAGCACTACGCAATTAATACCTATCACCTTAGCTTATTAAGCACCTACATTACTACATAGGTGAAATGGTCCCAATCCCTCAACCCATCATCAATATCAAGTAAACATAGTCTCATCTCAAATGTTAAGCTTTCCGCTTAACATCCTCAACTTCCCAATCCATCATCCTCTAATCATGAATAAGTCCAAGACGCTCTTGACCGTGAGCACGGCTGTCATGACAATTTTGACTCTGCAGAGTTTGCACCACTGTACCCACATGTAGTGATTTCATCCCCCGTTGCCGGGTGGACTAAAAGAACCTCCATTGTGCCAGTGGCCGCGAACCACATTCACACTTCCCAGGTGTGTAGCCAGGAGATCACTACGAGGTTTTTACAAAGGGATTCCCGATGAGCATGTGCCCACTGAGGTTTCACCCCTAACAGCATACAAGAGGCTCCAACCCCGCTGCAGTGGCCCCCTCTTGAGCCTTGCGGTTCATATGGTAGTCCAGCTGACACCTATTCCCCGCACCATCCAAAGCACCCATACTACGCCGGGGATACACCTAATTAATTGTCCAAGCTGCCCCATCTCAGCATGTGGTTGGCACGGTAAAGCCAGGTTACATGCTCCATGAACCGGTCCATAGGATCCAGGCAAGCACTAAACACAAACCCGAGTCTCGTGCACACAGCACCAACCAAATCATCCAACTTGCCTCGATCCCTACCTCTACATAACTCATAATATATCATTCAAAAGTAAGGTAAATAAGTTGATGATCTCATATCCCACTTATCCCATTCTAAGCATGGCTAAGCATAAGTATGCAAATAAATGATATAATAAAATAAATCCCAACCCTGGCTACAAGGAAATAAGATAATGAAAATCTAGGGAAACTTCCTAGCTTGGGTATCATATTCCAAATTGACAATGCAAATTAATTCTAGCTACACATCCTAGTATAGGATCAAAGTGGTCAAAGACACTTGCCTTCTTCCTGCTGCTCTGGGAATGGAAAGTCTTGGTCTTGGAAGGGGAGAACATGATCTGGGGAAGGTTCTACTCATGCCAATACACATAGCAAAAGAAAACAACAATCCATAAGCCATAGTCCATACTTTCACTCATGCAAACCACACATACATATATATGAAAGTCATTCACATGTTTAAGTGTTGTGGTTACCCTAGATGTGTTGATTTTAGGCCTACATACACTTTTAAACATTTATATATTATTTCTAACTTTTGTATTCAGATTTCCATTTGTACACTATATAGGAATTCCAAATTTGAACAAATTCTCTATATTTAATTAATACACTTTTTAGCCACAAGTGTGTATGAAAGATAATTTCCTACTTCAAATAGGTTTTCAGATCTTCTACCAAATCCTAAACTGAAGTTTTTGGATTTGGAGACCTCATTTATCATTTTTCTAATTATGCATACCTATTTTCCTATATTTTCAGATTTATTTTCTATGCCTAAAAGTGAATTTTAATATTAAAATAGTAAGACATATCATCTAAACAGAATAGGTTCTGATCTAAAATATTAAATAATATATTTTTGAACTTCTTCTCTGATGTGAACCAATTTAAATTTATTTTATCAGTTTTCAGAATTATTTCCTAGGCTAAAAATGTGTCTCTAGAGATAAAAAAATGAGCAACACATAGGCAGATTTCATTTCAGCCTAAAATCTATTTTTAACTCCCTCTAAAGGTTTTCCAAGTACTAGGAGAGTTTAAATTTGTATTTGCACATGTGTTTATATTACCTTTTTAATTTAAATTCTACTCATATGTTCAAATTTCTGAATTTAATATCTTATAGCGTCAAAAAGGCCAATCCACCCTACTTCAGGGTTTAATTTACTACTTCCTCAATTTTCAGGGGCCTAATTACACATAACAGAGAGGTTCTCCTAATTTTTATTAAGTCCAGGGGCTAAAACTGATTTTTAAATGAATTTACATGAATTTCTGAAGGTCCAGGGGCTAGATCAGAAGTTTCTGGGGCTAGCTCATGTTTTCCTAGATCCCAGGGGGTAGCGCGTAAGATTCCCGGCCTTTATAATGCGGGGTTGACGTGGACCGTTGGATTTAAAACAGATGACTCAGATTAGATTGTCGAAGCGTTACGGGGTAGATCTAATAGGAACAGCACGATTTAAAATGGACGGGCCTCAGGGGGCCACGTCGCCCTGGCCGGAGCCAGCCCGCGTGCGCGGCGGCGCGCGGCGGCAGGGGCGGTGATCTCTCCGGCGCAGCTTCGGTTCCTTGCCGCTACACGTTAAAACTTGCAGTTTTTCACACGGATCGACTGCGGAGGGGTAGGGGAAGCTCACCTAGGGGTTTCTCCGGCTTGGGGAGGTCAGAATTCGGCTCTGCGACGATGATGGTTGAAGCTGCTCCTCGGTGCTCGTCGGAACCGATGCTAGGGTGCGAAACTTGTCGTTTCCTTCACCCGCAGGGCTCCCTGGAGGTGGTGGAGCACGGCAAGCTCGTTAGTCCAGCGAAAAACGAAGAGATCCAAAGGTTTTTTCGGTGGGGGATGATCGGTTCTCACCGGGAGGAAAAATAGCCGATCGGGAAGGAAAAAGGGGCGATCGACGGCGTTTAAATGGGCGAGGGAGGGCGGCAGGGTCTGTTGAGATCGCGCTGGGGTGTCCGGGTGTGACGCCCTCAATTCTGTGGAAAACCACGGAACCAAGAACTAATGCATATGTGTGCCCAGGATGTTCATCACACATATACATATATTTCACAAACTGAATTCAGAATATATATCTATATATATAACCACGAATAACAGAGTTTATTACAACGTCTCATGAGTCTTGGGCTCATGCTTACAGCGGAAGTCTTATTTCTATGCAGCGGAAGTCTTATTTTAATGCGGAAGCAAAAACTAATGCGGAAGCAAAACTAAGCAGAAGTGGCTCCATCTCTACTCCTTCCATAGGCAAGGTTGAGAACAGATCACACGCCATGATGCTCCACTTGGTCTTCATAATAGCCTTCCCTTGCTGTTGATAAAGAAATAATAATGCAAGTTTGAGTACAATGATGTACTCAGCAAGTGCAGGAAAACACATGATATGCAGCTCATAAACAAGGTAGGTATAAAAGGCTTATTTGCAGAAAAGCAGATTTGTAAAACCATGATAAAACAGTAACTTATCTTTGGATGTAATCCCAACATGTATTGAATCACCAACATACCTCCATCACTTCCCGTGTTCCATCTGAACATTAACCAATCCTTTATTCATACTCACGAATACCTCCTCGTATTTGCTACCATTTCTCCTCGTAAATCAACCGCGTCTCACACCGAGACCAATCTCATGTCATGTCCAAACAGTCATGCAACCATCTCATCACCCAGAATCAACAGTCCCAACAACTAAACCATAACCAAATCCATAAGCAAATCCATAACCAAATTCATAACCCTATAACCATCCCAACTAATCATGGTAGTTTAGACAGGTGCTCGTGACCGTAAGCTCGGATATCATGATAGTTTTAGACTCTGCAGAGTGTGCACCTCTTTACCCACAAGTTTGTGATTTCGTCACCCGTCGTTGACTGCAGAACCTCCATTATACCAGTACACATCCATCGGTGTATGGTCAAGAGATCACAAAATAGACTTTACAAAGGGGTTACTAGATGTATGGACTCAGTGAGGTTTCACCGGCAGGCTAGAATCTCCAATTCTCCCACCCACGGGCCCCCTCTTGTGCCATGCAGTTCCCAGGGAAGTCCTCACTCAACTACCATTCCCCGCGCCTTCCACAGTCCATAACACTCTAGCAACTTACCTAATTACTCAGCTAAGCCGCACCCATACTTGGCCTTGTGGTGGCACTGTTATCCTGGCATGTGCATGCATGAACCGGTCCTTAGATCTACGGCAAGTAAAACCACCATCTCAAGCTACCTCATTCACAAACCCAGGCTTGCCTAGATCTCCCTCCGACCCATATTCATTAACCTCATCAGTTTACTTATTATCAGTACGAGTGCAGTTAGCTGGACACATCTATCTCACTTCCCAATCCCATAGACTCAGCGAAGCATAAAGCAAAAACCATACCTGACTCATAAACTTCCTAGGCGACAAGGGTGGTTTAACCAAAACTAGTAAACTCTTATAAATGGGCTTCCCATCATGTTTGACTCAGGACACACACCTTTTCGCAAAACAAAACAGTTTTACCTAAAACACAGGATCAATATGGTCAAGGAGCACTTGCCTTGTTCTTGCGGTTCCGGTTGTTCTTGATTCTCAAAACCTGGTTTCTGCAGTTCGTCGTAGACAGCTCCCTGAGCTTGTCCTTATAGGTAGGATCACGTGCATACAGGATTCACAGCAATCAATATTTATGCACAAACCTTAAACTAGTTGCGATGATGCATATGCATGCTATCTCATGATTAGTTTTATTAGATTGATCTGTACGTGCTTTTGCATGGCCTTGTATGGACAGGGGTGTTCGGATCAAAGGTGGACGTGGCGATGATTTTGTCTTTAGATAAATCTAATCATCAAGTGATCTGCCCACGAGAAGGCTTCTGTTCGAAAGGAATTGAAGAACAGATGCAAAGAGATGAACACAATGATATTGAAGTCCTACCTCACGTTCTTCTTGACTTCGAGGTCCTCCTAAAACCGCTCGGTTCTTCTCCGATGATCTCCCTTGTTGCGCTTCAGCGATGGTTTGCTCGGCGAGATAGGGCTAGGGCTCTAAGTCGTCGGCTCAGGAGTCGAAAGAGAAGTTTGTGGTTTCGGCCAGAGGTTTTGGGTTCTATTTATAATCGGGAAGAGAAGAGTCCTAATCTGATTGTATCCCGAATAAGAGTCTTACTCAGATCTTTGTTGGATCCTAACATCTTATCTTTAGTAACATCGTGGAATTTAGATCGGTTTCTGTTGCATACCGGTATCTTTACGCGTAAAACCTGCTCCAGAACTCGTTACCTCCGTGATGATGAGCTCCAGAAGCTCCACGTGTCCTCCGGGGCCTGGTATCTCCTCGTACGCAGAGACGAGCTCCGGTTGTGCCGTGTGTCACGAGCGAGACTTCCCCCTTCTTTGGAGGTGAGCTCCGCGCACGCCACGTGTTGGCGCCGGTCTTCCCTCTCTTCCTTCCTCAGGAACATGCCCTGAGGTCGACACGTGTCCAGCAACGACAGACCTCCCGGAGATACGCTCCGGTGGTGACACGTGTTCGATAGATCCGGACTTCTCTGAGATGGGCTCCGAGATCGACACGTACCCCGCGCGACTGGTCCTCTGATTTTCGTGGGGACTAGCTCCGAGGATGACACGTGTCTTGCGGAAATGCCTTTGCTTCCTCTGCAGAGGCTAGCTCCGTGGGCAACACGTGTCCCACAGGATCGGACCTCTCCCCTTTCTGGCGACGAGCCCCGATCCTGCCACGTAGCTCTTTTAGCGATGGACCTCTCTTCACTTCGCAGGGACGAGCTCCGATCACGCCACGTGGCTAGCGGCCGTGGTTAGTTGTCTTCAGCGCTCTCGGAGGGCTTTATTGGCTATTCTTTTGATAATTCTCTCTGTTCCTATTTCTCATTAAGATGTTTCCTCTTCATAGAACATGAACGTATGCTGACACCCGAGGCGAGGGTGTCACACCGGGACCGAGAATCGGGGCTGGGAGCGCGGGTTCCGGAGGGGTGGTTGTGATCGGCGCGAGAGAGAGCCGGAGCTGTTGGGGCGCACGGGGGAAAGGGATGACATGTGGGCCCCATGCGTCAGACAGAGGGAGAGAGGGAGGGGGCGCGTGCGGGTTTTGGGCCGGCCGAGTTGGGTTTCGGCACACTGGTCGTTTTTCTTTTTCCTTTTCCTTTTCTTTTTTCCTGTTTTGATTTGAATTTGAATTCCAGTTGGAATTTGAATTGCTTTAGCACATGCATTACGTCCAAAAATTTTTAAATTCCCCTCTTTAGCAGGTTTTGGGATGTTACACGTTCTCGGTCTTCTCCCTGCCCGAAGTCTGCTGCCTTGGGGTTTTTGAAGGTGGGAAAACCATTTCCAAGGTCGGTGTCAGCGACGGGCGGCGGCCTCGGTCCATATCCGGTGACGTCGTCCGGCTTCCCTACCGACCCAAACTCGTAGCTTTCTTGCTCTAGAGAATCAGTGACTCATGGCAACGGTCGTCATGCAAGCAAAAGAGCTTGAAAACGCCCCTAACCACCAAGTCACCGTGTGCCCTAGCTCAAAAACTAGCGGTCGAAGCTAAAACTCAAATAACACCGTTGAGACTCTATGATTCTTCTAGGTTTTTGATCTCAGCGATTCACAAGGATGTCTCTAGCCTATCCCGTGATCAGAATGAGCAAAGAAGTGCTATCGGTCACGAATTTTGGGAAATTCCCCAACAACGGCTTATGGACACCTTGTCGGTTTTCTAGAAATTCCCGGGACCACCATGGATGAATTGCCTAGGATTTTCGGCAGCGTGAAGAGAAGGGAGTGGCGCACCTTTTTGCCGTTCAGCCCTCGGTGTGACACGCCCTGTATCGCCGGGGCGTCGAGGAGGCACAGCGGCAGCTTGCACCGAAGCTTCCCGGCAAATTCTTGCTGTGAACCGCGAACAAGGGCTGGTGGGTCGGTTTGGGTAGCTCGAGGAGGATCAGTGGGCTCTTGTGCATGTTTCCACGAGCTCAGATGCCCGTGCGAAGGACGAGCGGTGCCCAGCGAGGATCGGCGCCGAGGTTCGGTCGAGCGGCGGTTCTCGGTGTTCGGGCGAGGGACGAGTAGAGCCCGAGTGGGGGTCGGCTGGGGCAAAAGATCACGCTGAGTCCGAGTGAACCGTTGAGTCGGTCGCCAGCGCGAGAGAAACCAGGAGGTGTCCTCCCCGTGGAGTCTCCGTGGCGCCTGAAGCCCCCTCAGCAGTTCGGGTAAGAACAGATACACAGATGCTAAAACTTAAGCAGTAAATCACTCTGTCACACCCGGTTTCTCCGAAGAACAACCGAGTTAATATCACATTTATGCCAGGATCATTTTCTCATACATGTGATGACAAATAGTGAAGCATCATTTACTACAAGCCAGGTGTCGAATATAAATAAGTCTTACATAACATATTTCTCGATGGACGATAATAAGTTCATCACAAGTAAATAGCAGCGGAATATAAATCTTGTGGGCTCCGTCACAGGCATTGCCCGGGGGACTCCATGAACCTAGAAACCTTCTTCGGGTCCAAAGTCTTGATCATTAAACACCACATCATTCTCTTGACCTGAGCAGCAATATAAACCAACAAATATGCAAGTTTGAGTACCGTTGGTACTCAGCAAGTGTGGGAAAGTTATGTCATGCATGGCTAGAACAAGGAGAGGTTGAACTCATGGTTAAAGCACTACGCAATTATTACCTACCACCTTAGCTTATTAAGCACCTACATTACTACACAGGTGAAATGGTCCCAATCTCCCATCCCATCATCATAATCAAGTAACCATAACATCATTTCCAATGTTAAGCTCCCCGCTTAACATCCACAACTTCCAAAGTCATCATCCTCTAATCATGAATAAGTCCAAGCCGCTCTTGACCGTGAGCACGGCTGTCATGACAGTTTTGACTCTACAGAGTTTGCACCACTGTACCCACATGTAGTGATTTCATCCCCCGTTGCCGGGTGGACTAAAAGAACCTCCATTATGCCAGTGGCCACAAACCACATTCACACTTCCTAGGTGTGTAGCCAGGAGATCACTACGAAGCCTTTACAAAGGGATTCCCGACGAGGGTGGGCCCACTGAGGTTTCACCCCTAACAGCATACAAGAGGCTCCAACCCCGCTGTAGTGGCCCCCTCTTGAGCCTTGCGGTTCATATGGTAGTCCAGTGTAACACCCCAAAAATATTGTTAAGACCCTAAATGATGTTAAGAGGGGAATTTAAACAATTTTGGACGTGTTGCATGTTTTGCAAAAATTCAAATTCAAACTGGAATTCAAATTAAACTCAAATCAGAAAAGAAATAGAAAAAGAAAAAAAAACAGAAAAAAAACCGGCTAGTGGGCCGCAACCCACCAGCCGGCCCAACCAGAACCTGCGCCAGCCTGCAGCCGCGCGCGCCCCTTTTCTCCCACTGACAGGCGGGGCCCGCCAGTTCTTCGTCTACCTCGAGCCCGCGCCGGGACTCTCTCACCCGAATCAAAACTGATCGGGAATTCACGCGTATCCCAGCCGATTTCCGGACCCCGAAGGCTCCAGCTCGATCTAAACCAACCCGCCGCCCTCCGCCGTCTATAAAAACCCCGGCCTCGTTCTGTTTTTCCCACGCGATCCGCCGTTTTTACTCCGGTGAGAACCCGAGCCTTCTCCGGCGAATTCTGGCCGATCTAAGCTCGGAAATTCCGATCTAACTCGCTGGTCGTGATCCACCGCCTCTGGGGAACCATGCAGGTGCAGAAAACTCGGTGACTTGCGGTGTAAACACAGCGCCGACGAGCCTCGCCGTGAATTCACCTCGGACCTCGTCGCCGATCACCTTCCAGGACCTCCGAGCTCAAGAAAACCCCCAAGGTGAGATCCCCGACCTCCCCTCCGCCGATCTATGCCATAAAATCACAGTTCTAGGAAGAATTCCCGAAGATCCGAAACTCTCTGGCGAGATCGCCGCTTCCCGCCGCCGTGCGCCGCCGGCAGCGCCGCCCGTGCTCGATCAGAGCGACGTGGCCGCTTGTGCGCCGTTTATTTTAAATCGCACGGTAGGGTTTAAATCTCCGCGTACCGGTTCGACGTTATAATCTCAGCCGTCGGTTTAAAATCGGACAGTCCACGTCAGCCCCGTGTTATAAAGACTGGAAATCTTACGTGCTACCCCCTGGGGTTTTTGGGAAATAAGAGCTAGCCCAGGAAACTTCTGATCTAGCCCCTGGAACTTCAGAAAATCATGTAAATTCATTTAAAAATCAGTTTTAGCCCCTGGACTTAATAAAAATTAGGAAAAACTCCTCTGTTATGAGTAACTAGATCCCTGAGAATTCTTAAAATAATAGTATAAACGCTGTAGTGGGGTGAGTTTATCTTTTTAGCCCTGTTTAATATTTAATTTGGGAAATTGAATATGTTGCTAGTGTTTAAAATTTAAAAAGTGGGACAAACATATTGTCAAAAATTAAATTAAAAACTTTCTCAGTACTTTGAAAACTTTGGAGTGAGATAAAAATATATTTTGGGCTGAAATGAATTTGTTTAATGTATTATTCACATTTATTAGTTATAGGGACACATTTTTAAGTAAAGAATAGTTCTGAAAATAGGGAAAATAAATGTAAAATAGTTTACATCAGAGGAAAAGGTCAAAAATATATTAGTAAATATTTTAGATCAGGACCTATTCTGTTTAGATGATGTGTTTTGTTATTTTTATAATAAAGTTCACATTTAGGCATAGGAAATAAATCTGAAAATATAGCAAATAGTAAATGATAAATGGAGTTCTAAAACCCAAAGAATTCAGTTTAGGGTTGGTAGAAATCATGAAGACACATATGGAGAAGGAAAATACCTTTCATGCATATTTGGTAGTTAAAAGGTGTAGTAATTGAATATAAGGAATTTATTTAAATTGGAAACTCATATATATACTATGTAAGTATAAATGTGAACACAAAAGTAGGAATCATATACATATGATTAAAGGTGCATGCAAGCCACAAATCAACACACATAGAGTAACCACAACACATATAATGGTGAATGACTTTCATAAATATGAATGTGTGGTTTGTATGAAGTGGAAGTGTGAACTATGTCTTATGGGTTGTTGTTTTTCTTTTGCTATGTGTGATGGTATGATGTAGAACCTGCTCAAGAGCAAGTTATTCCTTTCCAAGATCTGGACTACCCATTTCAAGAGCAGCAGGAAGGAGGCAAGTGTCCTTGACCACTTTGATCCTATGCTAGGATGTGTAGCTAGAATTATTTGCATTGTCAATTGAAATATGAAACCCATGCTAGGAAGTTTCCCTAGAATTGCATTACCTTTTTTCCTTGTAGCTTGGGTTGGGATTTATTTTATCATGTCATTTATTATTATGCATATGCTTATCCATGCTTAGAATGGGATATTTGGGATATGAGATCATCAGTTTACTTTACCATACTCTTGAATGAGATATTGTGAGTTATGTAGAGGTAGGGATCAAGGCAAGTTGGATGTGTTGGTTGTGTGCTGGGTGCACGAGACTTGGGTTTGTGTTTAGTACTTGTCTGGATCCTAAGGACCGGTTCATGGAGCATGTAACCTGGCTTTACCGTGCCAACCACATGCTGAGATGGAGCAGCTTGGCCAATTAATTAGGTGTATCCCCGACGTAGTATGGGTGTGTTGGATGGTGCGAGGAGTAGGTGTCCCAATCCCAAGCTACAAGGAAAACAAGATAATGCAATTCTAGGGAAACTTCCTAGCATGGGTTTCATATTTCAATTGGCAATGCAAATAATTCTATCCACATATCCTAGCATAGGATCAAAGTGGTCAAGGACACTTGCCTTCTTCCTGCTGCTCTAGGAATGGAAAGTCTTGTTCCTGGAAGGGAAGAACTTGCTCTGGAGCAGGTTCTACTCATACCATCACACAAAGCAAAACAAAACAACAATCCATAAGACATAGTTCACACTTTCACTTCATACAAACCAAACATTCACACCTACGAAAGTCATTCACACTTCTAAGGGTTGTGGTTACTCTATGTGTGGTGATTTTTGACCTACATGCACTTTTAAACATATGTATATTATTTCTAACTTTTGTATTCAGATTTCTGTTTGTGCACTATATATAAATTCATAATTTAAACAAATTCTTTAATACCCTCTTTAGCTACCAAGAGTGCATGCAAGGTAATTTCCTACTCCAAATGGTTTTCAGACCTTCTACCAATCCTAAACTGAATTCTTTGGATTTTGGAAACTTCATTTATCATTTTCTAGTTATTCACACCTAGCTTGCTATATTTACAGATTTATTTCCTATGCCTAAATGTGAACTTTATTAGGAAAATAGTAAGACACCTCATCTAAACAGAATAGGTTCTGATCTAAAATATTAAATAATATATTTTTGAACTTTTCCTCTGGTGTGAACTAATTTAAATTTATTTTATCAATTTTCAGAATTATTTCCTAGCCTAAAAATGTGTCCCTATAACTAACAAATGTGAACAATCAATTAGACAGATTCATTTCAGCTAAAAATCTATTTTTATCTCACTCCAAAGTTTTCCAAGTGCTAGGAAAGTTTAAATTTGAATTTACAATGTGTTTGTCCCATCTTTTAAATTTTAAATACTAATCACGTATTCAAATTCCTAAATTTAATATCACATAGGGTTAAAAAGGTAAACTCACCCACTACATGGTCTATTATATTAATTTAAGAATTTCCAGGGGCCTAACTATGCATAACAGAGTGGTTTTTGCTAATTTTTATTAAGTCCAGGGGCTAAAACTGATTTTTAATTGAATTTAGATGAATTTCTGAAGTTCCAGGGGCTAGATCAGAAGTTTCCGGGGCTAGCTCGTATTTTCCGAGATCCCTAGGGGGTAGCACATAAGAATCCCAGCCTTTATAATGCGGGGCTGACGTGGACCGTCCGATTTAAAACAGACGGCTGAGATTATAAAGTTGAACCGGTACGTGGGGATTTAAATTCTACCGTGCGATTTAAAATAGACGGCGCACAAGCGGCCACGTCACTCTGATCGAGCGCGGGCGGCGCTGCCCGGCGGCGCGCGGCGGCGAGAGGCGGCGATCTCGCCGGAGAGCTTCGAATCTTCGTCAATTCTTCCTAAAACTGGGATTTCATGGCATAGATCGGTAGAGGGGAGGTCGAGGATCACACCTCGGGGTTTTTCTTGAGCTCGGAGGTCCCGGAAGGTGGTCGACGACGAGGTCCGAGGTGAATTCACGGCGATGCTCGTCGGCGCTGTGTCTGAGGCGCAAACCACCGAGTTTTCTACACCTGCGTGATTCCCCAGAGGCGGTGGAATACGATCGGCGCGTTAGATCAGAGAACCTGAGCAGAGATCGAGAGAAAACGGTGATCGGAGCTTCGGTTCTCACCGGGAGGAAAAACAGCCGATCGCAGGTGAAAATCGGGACGGTGCCGGTGTTTATATAGCCGGGGGAGGGCGGCGTTCGGTTGTGATCGAGTTTGCGTCGTCCAGAACCGAAATTCAGCTGGGATACGTGGGTATCCGGGGAGGTTTCGATTCGGAGGAGAGAGGAGTCCCGGTCGGCCGAGCGCGCGCGCGAGGAGGAAGAAGATGGCGGGCCCAACACGTCAATGAGAAGAAAACGGGGCGCGCGGCTGCGGGCTGGCGCGGGGTGAGGTGGGCCGGCTGGTGGGTTTCGGCCCACTGGCCGGGGAGGTTTGTTTTTTTCTTTTTCTTTTCTGTTTTGAGTTGAATTTGAATTCCAATTTGAATTTGAATTTCTGCACCACATGCAATACGTCCAAAAATTTTTAAATTCCCCTCTTGACACGTTTTGGGGTGTTACAGCTCTACCCCCTTTAAAAGAAATCTCGTCCTCGATATTGGTGGTCCTAGGAAAACAATTCCGGAAATTGTGCCTTAAGCTCGTCTTCTCGCTCCCATGTGGCTTCCTCTTCCGAGTGATGCTTCCACTGCACCTTGCACATCCGGATTCTTTTATTTCTTGTGAGGCGTTCCATTGTCTCCAAAACCTTGACCGGTTGCTCGGCATAAGACAGATCCCCGGCTATGTCAACCTCATGCATGGGTAACATCTCTTCAGGCGTCCTCAGACATTTCTTGAGCTGTGACACATGGAATACGTCATGCACATCCGATAGGCGAGCCGGTAATTCTAGTTGATACGCCACTTCGCCTTTCCTCTCCAGAACTTGAAAGGGTCCGATGTATCGAGGTGATAACTTCCCTTTCACCTTGAACCGACGAAATCCTCGGATAGGGGACACCTTGAGGTAGACATAGTCCCCCACGTTGAAAACGAGCTCTCTTCTCCGAACATCGGCACAGCTCTTTTGTCGTGTCTGTGCTATCCTCAAGCTGTTGCGGATTTCCCTCACTTTTGCCTCGGCTTCTTGTAATACTTCGGGCCCAAACACTTTACTTTCCCCCGTTTGGTTCCAAAATAGGGGAGTTCTGCACTTCCTCCCATACAAAGCTCTAAATGGTGACATCTTCATACTAGCCTGATAGCTGTTGTTATAGGAGAACTCCGCATACGGTAAGTTCTTATCCCAACTCCGATTGTTTTTAAGTGCACACGCTCTCAGCATATCCTCAAGGATCTGATTGGTTCTTTCCGTCTGCCTGTCAGTTTGGGGATGACAGGCAGAACTAAAATTCAGATGGGTTCCCATGGTTTCATGGAACTTCTGCCAGAACCTTGAGGTGAACTGTGTCCCTCGATCCGACACTATCTTCTTTGGCACTCCATGGTAACACACGATCCTTGACATGTACAACTCTGCCAATTTGGATCCGCTGTAGCTTTCTTTCACGGGGATGAAATAAGCTACCTTGGTTAGCCTGTCGATGATGACCCATATCGAATCGTATCCTGATTGGGTCCTAGGCAATCCCACTATGAAGTCCATACCGATTTCTTCCCATTTCCATTCAGGCACTTTGAGTGGTTGCAATAATCCCGCGGGTCGTTGATGTTCCGCTTTCACCAACTGACATGTGTCACATAGGGCAACATGTTCCGCGCTATCTCGCTTCATGCCATACCACCAATACCTGCTCTTGAGGTCCTGGTACATCTTCGTACTCCCAGGATGAATGGAATAGTCGGAATCGTGAGCCTCCTTCAAAATCAATTCACGGATCTCCTTTACTTCAGGCACACAGATTCTTTTCCCGTGCCACACCGTACCTTGTTCATCCTCTCTGAAACCAGGGGCTTTATTTTCCTTGATGAGTTGTCTGATTTCTTGTATCTTCTCGTCATTCTATTGACCATCGGGTATGTCTTGCTCTAGTGTGGAGTCCACTTCCATGGCGATGGCTTCACCACTATTCACCAGGCATAGATTGAGTCTTACAACATCATCCTTCAATTCTGCAGGCATGTCCTTCAAGCTCAACCTATTGACCTGCACTTTCCGGCTTAAAGCATCTGCCACGATGTTTGCTTTCCCAGGATGATAGTTGATGCCCACATCAAAGTCATTGATTAGCTCTAACCATCTCCTGTGTCTGAGGTTGAGATCTGGCTGTGTGAAAATGTACTTTAAACTCTTATGATCCGTATATATCTCTGTCCTCTTCCCCATCAAGTAGTGCCGCCAAATTTTCAACGCGTGTACCACTGCGGCTAGTTCTAGGTCATGTGTAGGATAGTTCTTCTCATGTTTCCGGAGCTGCCGGGATGCATAAGCCACGACATGCCCTTCTTGCATGAGAACACATCCCATCCCGTTTCCAGAGGCATCACAGTACACCGAAAAGTTCTTCTGCATATCTGGCATAACTAGCACTGGGGCTGTTGTCAATCTTTTCTTTAGCTCCTGAAAACTCGTCTCGCACTGCAGCGTCCATGTGAATGTGATTCCCTTCTCCAACAGTTTGGTGAGGGGTCTCGAGATCTTGGAGAATCACTCAATAAACCGTCGATAGTATCCGGCCATTCCCAAGAAGCTTAGAACTTCCCCGACATTCTCAGGGGTCTTCCACTTCTGTACCTCCTCGATCTTGGCGGGATCTACGGAGATTCCTCCCTCCGAGATTATATGTCCTAAGAAGGGAACTCTCTTCAGCCAAAACTCACACTTGCTCAATTTGGCATATAGTTGGTGTTCTCTCAGCTTCTGCAACACCAACCTTAGATGTTTCTCATGTTCCTCTTCATCTTTGGAGAAGACGAGAATGTCATCTATGAAAACCACCACAAATTTGTCCAGATATTCCATGAATACCTTGTTCATGAGATACATGAAGTATGCCGGGGCATTAGTTAGCCCGAAAGGCATGACGGTGTATTCATACAGTCCGTACCGAGATACGAAAGCTGTCTTTGGAATATCAGTTTGCCCTATCTTCAGTTGGTGGTATCCTGACCTGAGATCAATTTTCGAGAACACACAAGCTCCCCTCAACTGATCAAACAAGTCTTCAATGCGGGGTAATGGGTACTTGTTCTTGATGGTTACTTCATTCAAGGCACGGTAGTCTACGCATAACCTTTGGGTTCCGTCCTTCTTGGGCACAAATATCACTGGAGCTCCCCATGGTGAGGAACTAGGACAAATATACCCCTTCTCCGTCAATTCTCTTATATGATCCTTGAGTTCTCCCAGCTGCTTGGAGTCCATCCGATAAGGTCTCTTTTATATCGGAGCTGTTCCAGGCACTAGCTCAATCGCGAATTCCACTTCACGATCGGGAGGCATACCTGGCAACTCCTCCGGAAAAACGTCTGGGTATTCCCGGATAATCCTGATCTCCTCCACTTCCACCTCAACTTGATCTAATTTAATGTCCCTCCTAGGCTCTTGTATTGTTATGAACTTTACTCTTGTGCCACTAGGGTGAGTTAGTTCCACCGTTCTGGTCGAACAATGGATGATTCACTTATGTTTGGTCAACCAATCCATGCCCAAAATAATATCTATCCCTTGTGAATCTATCACTATGAGGTTGGCAGTAAATACTACCCCATTAATGTCTAGATTCATCTTGGGACACACTCGTCTTGTTCTTATTTCTCCACCTGGAGAGTTTACTGCTAGCATATGGTTCATTTGTGTTGTTGCTAGGTCATGCTTCTTAACAAACCCTTGGGCAATGAACGAGTGGGTAGCACTAGAATCGAACAACAGGGTTGCAATGTGTAAATTGGCAGGAAACTTACCAACTACCACGTCGGGTGCCTCTTGCGCCTCCTCCATGGTGACGTGGTTCACCCGTCCTCGCATTACATTCTGCTGTTGCGGCTGCACGGGCTTCTTCTTTGGGCACTTATGGGCGTAGTGTCCCACTTCACCACAGTTAAAGCATTGCACCCCAATCTTAGGTGTCTGGCCTTTGTTGTCTTGGGGTTGGTTTGGGGGTCCTTGCACTGCTGGTCGAGGTTGATATGTAGGGCGAGGCTGCTGTCCAAACTGACGTTGTGGTGGTGCTGGCGCTGCCGGAGGCCTGAAGTTCGGGTTGTACCCTCTCGGTACTGAGTAGGGTACCGCAGCACGGCTCGTCTGCCCTGCAGGTTGCTGCATCAGACGTGGGCGGGTGTTGCTACCTGAGGCTTGGTGTGACCATCCCGCCTTCCTCTTGTTCTCATTTTCCAAGGCCTTCAGCTTCCTTTCTACAACAAATGCTCTGTCCACCATCTTTTGGAAGCTTTCATACTCGTTGGAGGACATTGCACACTGCATTTCTGCGGTAAGTCCTTCCACGAAACAATCCTGTTTCTGCTCATCAGTCTCTATGTCCCGTGGGGCATAACGGGATAGTTGAGTGAATTTAGTGAGGTATTCCCTCACAGTCATGTTTCCTTGCTGCAATCCCAGGAACTCCTTCCTCTTGTTTTTGAGTTCACCCCTTGGTATGTAATGGTTGTGGAAGCTATGCTTGAACTCTTCCCAAGTGATGTTCTAAGGGTCATGATGGGCGGCCACGTAAGCGGTCCACCAATCAGCAGCAGGTCCATGCAATTGGTGAGAGGCAAACAACACCCTCTCATACCCTTGGCATTGTATGATCCTCATCTTGCTCTCAATGGTCTTTAGCCAGTCATCTGCCTCCAGGGGTTCAGCAACACTTGCAAACTTTGGAGGTTGGGTTCCCAGGAACTCACTCAACCTTGGTTGGCGTGGTGCAGCTTGTGGAGGTGGAGCTTGGTGCAAGTTGGCCACCACTTGAGTCAGGTTCTGGATGAGCTGATTTTGGTTCTCAAGCATTTGGTGGATGGGATCAACTCCTTCACGGCGACCACCCCTGTCTTGGCCTCCAGAAAGATGAGGGTTGCCGGCCTCATCGTTGTTGTTGGCGGGGTTGGCACCACGACCCTTTCCTCTTCCGGCCATCTATCATGATCAACCAAATGTCAATTTAAAGCATTACATATTATCTTACCAATTTTACTTGTTTACACTTGTAATGTTGAGGCCTTGTTGAATTTATATTTTTCTGAGGGTTCATGTCTCACGCAAAAATAAATGCACTATTTATTTCATAGGGGTTCACACATCAAAGCAAAGCAACCTGAAGACAAGGTTGTGGACAATTGCTCATGGCTTCCACAACTCACGTCACACACCACACATTAACACACCGTTAACTAAGGTATTGACTCGCCTACTCGATAACCTGCTGAACTATGGGGAAGGATTCTACACGACTCGTATCACTGAGCTGGCTCCTCGGGATCTTCCTCATTATTGCGGCTGCCTTCTGACTCCGCTTTGGGTAGGGAGGCTGCTGGTGGAGAAGTGCGACGACGCCTGATCGCCCGGCGATCTGGGGAGTCAGGAGTCCATGTGCCATTCATGGTGACACACAGTTCATTCCCATCACCTCTTTCTCTCGCCCTCAAGCTGGCTCAAAGCAATGCCTCAGTCTCCTTCAGGGTGTCACGTACATCCTGAAGCTCCTGTTGCCACTCCTGTAGTCGAGTGCTGAGCATAGCAGCATCCTCCAAGCACAAGTCCATGTGCTCATGGGAAGTCCCCTGCTGCACTGGCGGGTACTTGTACTCCATTGTACCACTCTCACGCTGGAGGACATACATGTACTCAGTCCTGTCCAGGTGGCGATGGTAGATGTGACTCTGGCAGGTGATGGCCTCCCAGGTGACATCCTTCTCCGCATCGACCTATGTCGCTCGACAAGCTGGAGAGCGGTGGATCTTAAGCAGCTGATTTTCATGGATAATCCTCATTTCTGAACTTCATTCTTCCCGCTTCTCACGGATGGTCCTGGTGAAGCTATAGTGTACGATTAGCTTGCCTGTGTTGCCGGCGGCTTGGAGCATGCGTCGAAGACGGCGCAACAAGCCTCCTACTGCCAATCCGTAGGAGAGATACGTCACCGGACGGCTCTCCTCTCTCAGGGCAAGGGCAACTACGGGAACTCTCCCTCCCGTGGACTTGCGGGCGGTGCGGATCATGCGAACCATCTAAAACATAAAGCAATTTAAACTTATGTTAGATAAAATTTTAAACAAAAATCCTATTTTGAATAAAAGTTGGGGTAAGATGAAGAAAGTGACCCCATTAAATAACACTTTTCAACCCACACCATGTAAAATAGTTTTTAAGAAAATAGGGTCCTTAAATACGTCCATTTCTACCTAGGTCCACGTTCCTACAGGCAACCTTGGCTCTGATACCACTTCTGTCACACCCGGTTTCTCCGAAGAACAATCGAGTGAATATCACATGTATGCCAAGATCATTTTCTCATACATGTGCTGACAAATAGTGAAGCATCATTTATTACAAGCCAGGTGTCGAATATGAAAAAGTCTTACATAACATATGTCTCGATGGACGATAATAAGTTCATCACAAGTAAATAGCAGCGGAATATAAATCTTGTGGGCTCCGTCACAGGCGTTGCCCGGGGGACTCCATGAACCTAGAAACCTTCTTCGGGTCCAAAGTCTTGATCATTAAACACCACATCATTCTCGTGACCTGAGCAGCAATATAAACCAACAAATATGCAAGTTTGAGTACCGTTGGTACTCAGCAAGTGTGGGAAAGTTATGTCATGCATGGCTAGAACAAGGAGAGGTTGAAATCATGGTTAAAGCACTACACAATTATTACCTACCACCTTAGCTTATTCAGCACCTACATTACTACACAGGTGAAATGGTCCCAATCTCCCATCCCATCATCATAATCAAGTAACCATAACATCATTTCCAATGTTAAGCTCCCCGCTTAACATCCACAACTTCCAAAGTCATCATCCTCTAATCATGAATAAGTCCAAGCCGCTCTTGACCGTGAGCACAGCTGTCATGACAGTTTTGACTCTGCAGAGTTTGCACCACTGTACCCACATGTAGTGATTTCATCCCCAGTTGCCGGGTGGAATAAAAGAACCACCATTATGCCAGTGGCCACAAACCACATTCACACTTCCCAGGTGTGTAGCCAGGAGATCACTACGAAGCCTTTACAAAGGGATTCCCGATGAGGATGGGCCCACTGAGGTTTCACCCCTAACAGCATATAAGAGGCTCCAACCCCGCTGCAGTGGCCCCCTCTTGAGCCTTGCGGTTCATATGGTAGTCCAGCTGACACCTACTCCCCGCACCATCTAACATACCAATACTACGTCGGGGATACACCTAATTAATTGGCCAAGCTGCCCCATCTCAGCAAGTGGTTGGCACGGTAAAGCCAGGTTACATGCTCCATGAACCGGTCCTTAGGATCCAGACAAGTACTAAAAACAAACCCGAGTCTCGTGCACCCAACACCAACCAAATCATCCAACTTGCCTTGATCCCTACCTCTACATAACTCATAACATCTCATTCAAGAGTATGGTAAATAAACTGATGATCTCATATCCCAATTATCCCATTCTAAGCATGGCTAAGCATAAGCATGTAAATGAATGATATGATAAAATAAATCCCAATCCTAAGCTACAAGGAAAACAAGATAATGCAATTTTAGGGAAACTTCCTAGCATGGGTTTCATATTTCAATTGACAATGCAAATAATTCTATCTACATATCCTAGCATAGGATCAAAGTGGTCAAGGACACTTGCCTTCTTCCTGCTGCTCTGGGAATGGAAAGTCTTGTTCTTGGAAGGGAAGAACTTGCTCTGGAGCAGGTTCTACTCATACCATCACACATAGCAAAAGAAAACAACAATCCATAAGACATAGTTCACACTTTCACTTCATACAAACCAAACATTCACACCTACGAAAGTCATTCACACTTCTAAGGGTTGTGGTTACTCTATGTGTGGTGATTTTTGACCTACATGCACTTTTAAACATATGTATATTATTTCTAACTTTTGTATTCAGATTTCTGTTTGTGCACTATATATAAATTCCCAATTTAAACAAATTCTTTAATACCCTCTTTAGCTACCAAGAGTGCATGCAAGGTAATTTCCTACTCCAAATGGTTTTCAGACCTTCTACCAATCCTAAACTGAATTCTTTGGATTTTGGAAACTTCATTTATCATTTTCTAGTTATTCACACCTAGCTTGCTATATTTTCAGATTTATTTCCTATGCCTAAATGTGAACTTTATTAGGAAAATAGTAAGACACCTCATCTAAACAGAATAGGTTCTGATCTAAAATATTAAATAATATATTTTTGAACTTCTCCTCTGATGTGAACTAATTTAAATTTATTTTATCAATTTTCAGAATTATTTCCTAGCCTAAAAATGTGTCCCTATAACTAATAAATGTGAACAATCAATTAGACAGATTCATTTCAGCTAAAAATCTATTTTTATCTCACTCCAAAGTTTTCCAAGTGTTAGGAAAGTTTAAATTTGAATTTACAATGTGTTTGTCCCATCTTTTAAATTTTAAATACTAATCACATATTCAAATTCCTAAATTTAATATCACATAGGGTTAAAAAGGTAAACTCACCCCACCACATGGTTTATTATATTATTTTAAGAATTTCTAGGGGCCTAACTATGCATAACAGAGGGGTTTTGCAAATTTTTATTAAGTCCAGGGGCTAAAACTGATTTTTAATTGAATTTACATGAATTTCTGAAGTTCCAGGGGCTAGATCAAAAGTTTCCGGGGCTAGCTCGTATTTTCTGAGATCCCCAGGGGGTAGCGCGTAAGAATCCTGGCCTTTATAATGCGGGGCTGACGTGGACCGTCCGATTTAAAACAGACGGCTGAGATTATAATGTCGAACCGGTACGCGGGGATTTAAATTCTACCGTGCGATTTAAAATAGACGGCGCACAAGCGGCCACGTCGCTCTGATCGAGCACGGGCGGCGCTGCCCGGCGGCGCGCGGCAGCGAGAGGCGGCGATCTCGCCGGAGAGCATCGGATCTTCGTCAATTCTTCCTAAAACTGGTATTTCATGGCATAGATCGGTAGAGGGGAGATCGGGGATCTCACCTCGGGGTTTTTCTTGAGCTCGGAGGTCCCGGAAGGCGGTCGGCGACGAGGTCCGAGGTGAATTCACGGCGATGCTCGTCGGCGCTGTGTCTGAGGCACAAACCACCGAGTTTTCTGCACCTGCGTGATTCCCCGGAAGTGGTGGAACACGATCGGCGCGTTAGATCAGAGAACCCGAGCAGAGATCGAGAGAAAACGGTGATCGGAGCTTCGGTTCTCACGGGGAGGAAAAACAGCCGATCGCGGGTGAAAATCGGGACGGTGCCGGTGTTTATATAGCCGTGGGAGGGCAGCGTTCGGTTGTGATCGAGTTTGCGTCATCCAGAACCGAAATTCAGCTGGGATACGCGGGTATCCGGGGCGGTTTCGATTCGGAGGAGAGAGGAGTCCCAGTCGGCCGAGGACGCGCGCAAGGAGGAAGAAGATGGCGGGCCCCACACGTCAGTGAGAAGAAAACGGGGCGCGCGGCTGCGGGCTGGCGCGGGGTGAGGTGGGCCGGCTGGTGGGTTTCGGCCTACTAGCCGGGGAGGTTTGTTTTTTTCTTTTTATTTTTCTTTTTCTTTTCTGTTTTGAGTTGAATTTGAATTCTAATTTGAATTTAAATTTCTGCACCACATGCAATACGTCCAAAAGTTTTTAAATTCCCCTCTTGACAGGGTTTGGGGTGTTACACACTCCCCCCCTCTCCATGACAATTGAGGCCCACAGCTCCTCTCTGCCCCAAATATCTCCAAATTTTTGGCACATGCAAAGTTCACTCATATGGAGCTCAAATTAAAAAGCCATTTGACAATTTGACAAGTTGTGCCTCAGTTTCAAATTTGAATTCAAATTTAGAGGAAATTTACAAGTCCCCTTGATATACATATCAAAGCACCTCCAAATTTTCTCAAAATTTGTCTCCCTCATAATTTGGACCTGAGGAATTCAAATATGCCATCTGATCCTTAAGTTGGCCATTGCAAATACAAATTTTCAAACAACAGATTGAATTTCCTTTTTGGAAAGGGCCTTCTTTGCCTTGAAGTAAACCATTTAATTCAAACTGAAATTTAAGTCCTCTTTGGTGATTACCCATCTGAATTTGGGTGAAACACTTTGGTTTGCTCCTAGCGCATGCTTGATCAATCTTGGTCCTAAGCTGAACCGCACAAGTTCAGTTTGACCATGCCCCTCAAACTTGAATTTGAAGGTGATCTCAAACAATGCTTTGAACAAATGGTATATGAGCTTAAAATCCCTCCCATTTTGGAACTTAAGCTCTTCAATACCTGAGGACTGCAATGGTCATCTCATATATATGCTTTTGGACCATCTGAACATGAATGCTTTGCAAGGGTTAAAAAATGGGGTTTAAACTTTCCTCCCCTCTACTCATAGAGAATGTGCATATGAGTTAGATTTTTGGGAGTGAAATCCTTTCCCGGGTTAACATGTGTTCAACAGGAGTTAAAGAAGATTTTAGCTCTTCCCACATGTCCATGTTTGAGTTTATCATTTTATGTGACATAACTCAAGTCATTTCCTTGTCCTAACATGTTTGAATTCAGCATGAACTCAACATGATCATAGCCCATTCCCTTTTGGCTCACCCTCAAATCAGAAAGTTGCCACCACATTCTCCTCAATTCAAATGTATGAGGCTCCATGTGTATACAAAAGTTCGGCAGCAATTTGAGCTGAGCCTTTGAGACTAAATGAATGTGGCCTAGAGGGGGGGGTGAATAGGCCTTTAAAGAATTCCTGCACACTTAATAAAGTTATCAGAAACTTGACTGACCGGACTAGTCCGGTTGTGTGGGCGGACTAGTCCGGTGTGCTGAATTATTTGAGTTGATTAAGTGTGTCTCACTAATTTAATCTTATAGCAGCGGAATAAGAACAACAGTTTTTATAACTTAAATTTATTGTATGGATGCACGTGCAAACTTGTAAGGAACTCAAACGATGACTAGCAAACTAGTGATCTAATGTGTCAAGATGTAAAACAAATGAGAGACAAAAGACACGAATTTTTACCAAGGTTCGATCTCACCAAGAGATCTACGTCCTCGTTGAGGAAGCTCACACAGAGCCGGGTTCCCAACCCTTTCCCTCTTCAAGTCACCACACAGGCCGACTTGACTTCACTATCAAGTGTAATCACCGTGTTTATGGGGCAACCTCACACGTTGAGGGCTCCCACAAGAATTACAATGAGAAGTTGATCAAATACACTCAAAAAGATTACAATGCAGAATATGAGTGTAGAGAGATCAAACCCCAAGAGCTCACAACGAAGGAACGACGGTCTCCCAATCCCAAATCCAAGTATTTTATTGATCTTCACCTTTTTGCACCTTAGATGTGTGGGGAGACGTGTCTTTGGGCTCTTGGGACAGGTGGCGGCGCTAGGGTTTCATTTTTTGACAGTATGAGTCGTGTCTTTTTGGGGAAAAGATGAAGGACCTATTTTTATAGGCTTTCCCAAAAAGTTACCTTTGTTAAACCTACTACCGGACTAGTCCGGTATATGATCGGACTTGTCCGGCCTACTTCCAGTGGGTCAACCGGACTAGTCCGGTCCACAAACCGGACTTGTCCGGTGCTATGTGAGATGAGGTTTCAGAAACTTTAGCGGACTAGTCATGTCGCTTGGATGGACTAGTCCGTAGTCCTCTAAAGAGAACAACAGAGACATGACCGGACTAGTCCGGTCTAAAACCGGACTTGTCCGGTTGCATTCCAGTGAGCTGACCGGAATAGTCCGGTTCACAAGGCGGACTAGTCCGTTGCACTATGTTTGCGTCTTTCAGAAAGTTAAACGGACTAGTCCGGTCCATGAACGGACTAGTCCGGTTTTCAGTGGATTTTAGTTGATTTTTAAACCCCTTACCCTTACGCAAAGTCATGAGCTCTTGGGATGTGTCTCTTTCACACACAACCTATACATTTATATCAACTTTGCTCCTCTAAATTCCACTAACGTCTTCCTTTTCGGGCATCACTCTATTTTTCATCTTTTTGTGTGTGCCGAGCCAGTTCACTTTGTTTATCCTACAATCATCTTAATAGTTTCATTAAGATCTCATATGTTCGTCATCAATTAGCCAAAACCCACAAGGGATATCCTAGATGCACTTACAATCTCCCCCTTTATGGTGATTGATGACAACCATTTGAGATATCACAATTGAGAATAAAAGGTTGATTTTCATAAGGTGTGTACATATGAGAATAATAAAGAATTCACAAAACGCTTCTCACATATGCACACACCTTATGGTGGGGTGCCTCACAGGTGTGTGATAAACAAAATGTGATAAATTAAAGACAAACAGTAGTGAACATGTAAGTGGGCATTAGAGCATAGTACATCACACATAAGAAAAGAAATAGTGCATTACAAGATTTTAAAAATAGGTACATGTCCTTGATCACACAAGATCTTAATGACTAATACTAGATAGAAAAAGTCCAAGTCTAATCTCAATCTTCCATCTCAATCTCTTCCCCTTTGGCATCAAGACACCAAAAAGGGAAAAATTGAGGGGAATCACTCATCGCTGCCTCCTCCGTCAGTCTCAGTCTGATCTTCATCTTCAGCATCCACGGGAGCAGGATCTTCCTCTGAGTCCTCGGAGGCGGGCGGTGATCCAACAGGCTCAATCTCAAGCTTTGCACAGATAGACTTGATATTTGCATTGACGTACTGTTGATGTTTCTTCCTTGCAAGCTTTTCTTTGCGTTGCCTGTCTTCGATCTTATGGCAGCAGGCAAAGATAGAGGAGAGCATCTTGAGGATGCCGCTAGATGATTCTTGGGCAGGTGGAGAACCAGGAGGAGCAGCTGCAGACCTAGTGTCATCATGAGCTTGCTTTGATCTCCTCTCCACTGGTGGAGAGGACGGGGCAGTTGGAGCCGGAGGGAGAGTGTACTCGGTGGGTTTTTGCGGCTTCAACCCCGTATGCTTGACATCCTTGACAAACTCGAGTCCCGTCACTTTCTCAATCATGTACATGATATACGGTGCGTATCCACATGACCTATTGGGGGTAATTGAGATGTTCACAATGTCGTTGTAGATATACTCAAAGACATTGAATGTTCTCCTCCCACTAATGACCTTCATGAGAGTCCTCAAGGTTCCTTGTATAGTTCCTACATCTCCATCCTTCGGAGCTATCGTCTTTCTCAAGACTCTATTTAGGACCACAAAGAAGGGCTTTAGATATTTAATGGTGGGAGGAACATATGGCATCCTTGTGTCATAGAGAAACTCAAGCTCTTCCTTCTCCAGGGGTTTCAGATTATGGATGACCAGTTCATGATCCAAAGTGTTTTGGAGGTGAAGAATCCTAGCAAATTCATCATACGTGACACTATACCTTGAACCATGAGTCATCCAAGTAAGATTGTCTCCATCATCCCGAGCAAAGTAGAGAGTGGAGTAAAACTGGGTAATGACTTCATTGTTCCAGTCATACTCAAAGGATAGCAGGTCCGTCAGACTGTGCCTCTCTAAGGCCTCCACCATCTCACGAAAGGCAGGATACCTCTTCGACTTCAGGTATTCAACATTTAGCCATTGACTCTCTACTACGGGATTCTTCATCTTCATGTACACATGCTCGTAGTAGTCTGCATGGAAGTTGCTCCAGAACCTAGGATCAGAACATTGTTTAGGTCGGCCATACACTTCAATCTTCCTGAAGTTATCAGCTAGCTCATTCCCTTTTCCAGTGAAATCCTCACTTGAAGGCTGCCTGTTGCGGTGAACGGGATTTTTCAATTTTAGAGGCCCAATGGGGCCACTAGCAAGTCCCTTCCCTTTATTGAGAACTCTTCTTGGCCCTTATGAGCCCTCAGCAGCATCTTTCCTTTGAGGCCTTTTGATAATGACTTTCCTCTTCTTAGGTAGATTGTCGTCGGAGGGTGGAGAGTGAGCATTGACATCATGTCTCTTCTTCATCACTCCCTCCTTAGCTCTCCTCACTCTTTCACGTTGAACTTCTTCGTCAATGTGAAAAGAGCCGTCATCTTATCCTGAAGACATGATGCCTGATAAGGAGTTTAAGGATTAGATGCAAACGGACGCATTATCGACTTTAAATGGGAATGTAGGAGTTCAGCTGTCAGAGACCGGACTTGTCCGGTTTCAGAGTGCGGACTAGTCCGGTGGACCGGACTTGTCCGCATCTGAACGCCGGACTAGTCCGGCCTACCATAAGAACCTTAAATTGAATGTTTCATTTGAAGCAAATCTTCTATCTAAGGACACAAGGATAGGAAAGTGGTAAGAATACATCTATTTATGCAATGTACATCCTTTTGAAATCAAAGGAAACTAGCTAGAGCTAGAAAAATTGAGATTTTGGTTTTTGGGGGGATTTACCAAGATTTGAAGATTCGCGTTGAAGGAGTGGAAATCAGTCCGGATGAGTCCGGAAAGTAGGATCCCCTCGTCGAGAAGAGGCTTTTTCACGGAGAAAACTCCGAGTTTGAGGGCTCAACTCGAAAATCACTTTGAGAGCTAGGGTTTAGGAGAGAGGGTGAGACAAAGTGCTTATGAGTGGAGAGGGAGGCGTTTGGTCCGGCTAACTGCTTCGATATGCAACTGACCGGACTAGTCCGGTCATGGTAGCGGACTAGTCCGGTACCCCTGAGTTAACCTAATTGTTGTCTGTCCGGACTAGTCCGGTTGGAAATCGGACTAGTCCGTTTCCAACAGACTTGATATATATATAGATAACTAATAGTGATCCAAGGACAACAATTTTGCAAGTAGTCTTGGTGATTACGACCAGTAGGCAATCAACAATCGAACAATGGTCATAATCCACAAGATTTATTCATTAAGAATAGTTTTCTGAGTAGAAAGGAGAGGAGGAGCATTTTTGACAATACGGAGGAACAATTTAAGTTGCAACCAGGTATGCAATGTTTCAAGCCACATTTCGAGAGTCAAGAATGTTTAGCTCATTTCTTAGTTCACAGAACCTTTTCTCATCTAATGGTTTGGTAAAAATATCTGCAAGTTGTTTTTCAGTCCTAACATGTGAAATAGCTATGTCACCTTTTAATGAATGATCTCTAAGAAAGTGATGACGGATGTCTATGTGCTGAGTTCTTGAGTGCTCTACAGGGTTGTGTGCAATCTTTATAGCACTTTCATTATCGCATAGAAGCAGGATATGACTTAGATTGTAGCCCTAGTCCCTAAGAGTTTGTTGCATCCAAAGCAGTTGCGCACAGCAACTACCGGCTGCAACATACTCTGCTTCCGCTGTGGAAAGAGCAATGGAGTTTTGCTTTTTAGATGACCAAGAAACTAGGGACCTACCAAGAAATTGACAAGTTCCTGACGTGCTCTTTCTATCGACTTTGCATCCTGCATAGTCGGCGTCGGAATACCCTATCAAGTTAAACTTGGATCCTTTGGGATACCAAAGGCCCAAGTTGGGTGTGTGCACAAGGTACCTTAGGATTCTTTTTACAACAATTAAGCGACACTCTTTAGGTGCGGCTTGAAACCTTGCACACATGCAAACACTAAGCATAATATCTGGCCTAGATGCACATAAGTATAGTAAGGAGCCAATCATGGACCGATATACCTTTTGGTCCACATTTGGACCGTCTTCATTGAGGTCGAGATGTCCGTTGATGGCCATGGGTGTCTTGATGTGCTTGGCTTTGTCCATATTGAATTTCTTGAGAATGTCTTGTGTATATTTAGTTTGGCTTATAAATGTACCTTCTCTCAGTTGCTTTACTTGAAATCCCAAGAAGAACTTCAATTCACCCATCATTGACATCTCGAACCTGTGTGTCATTATTTTGCTAAATTCTTCACAGAAGGACTTGTTAGTGGATCCAAAGATAATGTCATCAACATAAATTTGACATACGAATAAATGATCATCAAAATGTTTAGTAAAGAGTGTATAGTCAGCTTTACCAATTTTGAATCCATTTTGAATCAGAAAATCTCTAAGGCACTCATACCAGGCTCGAGGAGCCTGTTTGAGGCCATAGAGAGCCTTACGCAGTTTATAGACATGGTTGGGATACTTCTGATCTTCGAAACCCGGTGGCTGCTCCACATAGACTTCCTCCTTTATCGGACCATTGAGAAAGGCACTCTTGACGTCCATTTGATACAACTTAAAATTATGGTGAGTAGCATATGCCAATAAAATGCGAATGGACTCAAGTCTAGCTACAGGAGCGAAGGTTTCATCGAAATCCAAACCTTCCACTTGAGAATAACCTTTGGCCACCAACCTCGCTTTATTTCTTGTCACTACTCCATGTTCATCTTGCTTGTTCCGAAAGACCCATTTGGTTCCAACGATGTTCCCCCTTGGTCTTTTCACCAGCTCCCACACTTCATTTCTTTTGAAGTTGTTCAGCTCCTCTTGCATCGCAATCACCCAGTCTGGATCCCTTAAGGCTTCTTCTACCCTGTATGGCTCCAGAAAAGACACAAAAGAATAATGTTCACAAAAATTTGCAATTTGAGATCTAGTAGTTACTCCCTTAGCAATATCTCCAAT
Organism: Neostapfia colusana; assembly: GCA_030760725.1. Classification (NCBI taxonomy): domain Eukaryota; kingdom Viridiplantae; phylum Streptophyta; class Magnoliopsida; order Poales; family Poaceae; genus Neostapfia; species Neostapfia colusana. The sequence goes on along the minus strand of JASWHV010000005.1, from coordinate 75,283,862 downwards.
GATATTGTTGACAGGACGGTCCCTTTGCACACACTGATGTACTCTTGGGTGTGGAATTTGTATAGTTGTTTGTTCTTCATTGTCTTCATGTGTCATGTCTCCCCCTAGATCATTGCTTCCATGATCATCTTGATTTTCTTGATCCTCCTCAACTTGATCTTGTGTAGGAGCTCCCCCTTGATCATTGCTTCCTTGTTGAAATTCATCTTGTGTCTCCTCTTGTGGTAGGATATCACCAAGTGCCATTTTCTTCAGCGCTTCACATGGAGATTCCTCCTTATCTAGCATAGACTTATCGACTTGCTCCACTTGTGAGCCGTTAGCTTCATCGAACACTACGTCACGCGCTACTTCAACAAGGTCGGACACCTTGTTGAAGACACGATAGGCGTAGGCGTTCGATTCATATCCGAGCAAGAATTCTTCATCGGACTTCGAAGCAAACTTCGAGGCCCTTGGTTTCTTGTTCAGAATAAAACATTTGCAACCAAAAACTTTGAAATAGGAAACGTTAGGCTTTTTACCCGTGAGAAGCTCATATGGAGTTTTCTTCAGAAGTCGATGAAGGTACAACCGATTTGTGGCATGACAAGCGGTGTTCACCGCTTCTGCCCAAAATCGGTCTGACGTCTTGTATTCATCCAACATTGTTCTCGCCATTTCGATCAATGTTCTGTTCTTCCTTTCAGCCACCCCGTTTTGTTGAGGAGAGTAGGGTGCTGAGAATTCATGCTTTATACCTTCTTCATTGAGATATTCTTCAACTTGGGTGTTCTTGAATTCTGTCCCATTGTCACTTCTGATACTCTTTACAGTTGATGAGAATTCATTTTGAGCTCTTTTCAAGAACTTCTTGAGGATTCCTTGAGTTTCTGATTTATCATACAAGAAAAATACCCAGGTAAATCTTGAAAAATCATCAACAATTACTAAACCGTATTTGTTACCGCCGATGCTGATGTACGCAATTGGACCAAAGAGATCCATGTGGAGAAGTTCCAGCGGTTTAGCGGTGGTCATCACATTCTTGGCGGGGTGTGGTGCTCCAACCTGTTTTCCTGCTTGACAAGCGCTGCACGGCCTGTCTTTTTCAAAAACCACATCCTTAAGACCACGGATGTGACCATCTTTTAGAAGTTTCTGCAAATTTCTCATTCCAACATGGGCTAGCCGTCTATGCCACAGCCATCCCATGTTGGTCTTAGCAACCAAGCAAGTGTTGAGTTCGGCTTTATCTTTGTTGAAGTCAACAAGATAAAGCTTTCCCTTCAACAATCCCTTGAATGCAATTGAGCCATCGCTTCTTCTAAAGACGGTCACACCCTCATTAGTGAATAAACAGTTGTAACCTTTGTCGCATAGTTGAGATATTGATAAAAGATTATAATCTAGAGAGTCTACATGTAAAACATTAGATAAGGTGTGTTGAGAGGATATTTCAATGTTACCACTACCAAGGACCTTTCCTTGGCTGTTATCTCCAAATTATATACCTTCACTTGGATCCTTGTTGCACTCGTATTCCACAAACATACCTCTCTCTCCGGTCATATGATTTGTGCATCCGCTATCTAGCACCCACTTAGATCCACCGGAGGAGTAAGCCTGCAAAATAGAATTATTTCTGGGTTTTAGGTACCCAAGCTTGCTTGGGTCCTCTCAGGTTAGTCACAAGAGTCTTGGGCACCGACACACAAGTTTTAAAGTTCTTGTGGCGTGGCGCTGTATATTTAGCAATGACTTTTCCATACTTGTTTTTCATGAGAACATAAGAAGCATCAAATGTAGGGAATAGTGTTTGTAGCTCAGATTCATGGGATTTTTCTTTAACAAAAATGATCCTATTCTTAGCATGATTAGAAGTAGACATGTGTTTATTCCTGTCGAAGCCAAGTCCATCTTTGACATTGGGAGGTCTAGTGATCATATATGCACTTCGTGCATATTTGATCTTCTCCTTATCAAAGATGCCGTTTTGAGAAGAATGCATGTCATGTGGGGTTAAAGCATTAGAAATTACATTCTTCTTACTAGAGCAAGTGCAGGTTCTTACTGTTGTTGAGCTCATGTCTTTGGAGGAAGAGCTCTTGGAGGAAGAGGAGTCACTTTGTTTGAGCGACTCAACTTGCACCTCAAGGATTTTGTTAACTTTTGACAAGTTAGCAAGTTCTTCCTTGATCGCAATGTGTGAGTCCTCTAACTTTGAGTAAGTTTCCTTACTCAAGGCTAGCTCTAACTCAAGTGACTCATTCTTCTCTCTTTCAAGCTCAAGAAGCTTTTCGACTTCTTGATATCTCTTCCTCTCACGGATGAGCATATCTTCTTGTCGGTTGACAAGTTCCTCCTTTTCAAAGATTTCGTTTGACAACATTTCCATTTTCTTTAAAGCAATTTTACTTAGCCCTCTAAACAATTCTTCATTATCACTAGAGCTATCAAAGTCATCAACGGAGGAATTTAGCACAGGAGGAGTAAGTCGAACCTTTTTCTTGCCTTCCTTAGCCATAAGACAAGTGTGGTTGTTCATGTCCCATCCTCCCATGTTCGGAAAGAGTGTGGCTCTCATAGTTGGTTTCTTGACTGTGAAAGTGGCCATCTCTTCTTCTTCATCGGAGGAGGACTCGTCGTTTGAGTCCCACTCCTTCCCAATGTGAGCTTGATGGGCTTGTCTTCTTTTTCTGAAATTTTTCTTTTCTTGAGATCTTGGTTCCTTCTTCTTTTTGTTTTCCTCATAAGTACAGTCCACCATGAAGTGACCATACTCTCCGCAGTTGTAGCAAGTGCGACGAGCCTTGGATTTTCCTTTATCCTTGCTTTTGCCATCATGTGAATTGTTGCCGTGTCTTCTCTTCATCATGCGTTTGAACTTTTTGATGAAGAGTACCATTTCTTTGTCATCAAGATCGGTGCTTTCGTCGCTTGTATCTCCATCGTCTTGGTCTTCATGAGTTTCTTTGAATTTGGGTCTGCACGTTGCTTTGAGGGCAACTTCTTTCTTTTTAGAAGAGGTGAGCTCGGCTAAGTCTTTGACGTATTGAGCCTCTTTCTCCATCATTTCATGATTTATGATCTTTCCCAATAACTCATCAGGAGTCATTTTGTGAAACCCGGGGCTTTCTCTAATCATTGAGCAAAGTGTGACGTTTCTCGGTATGAAGGCTCTAATCATTCTTTTGACCACTTCGTGATCTGTCCATTTCTTACTTCCATAAGCACGAATTTTGTTGATGAGTGCTTTCATCCGGTTGTACATGTCTTGAGATGATTCGCCTTCTTCAATAGCAAATCTCCCTAACTCTCCTTCAAGCATTTCAATTTTGGCTTCACGAACTGACCTATTTCCTTCGTGAGCTGTCTTGAGGGTATCCCAGATTTCTTTTGCACTTTATAACCCATCGATCTTGGTGAATTCCTCTCTGCTTAGTGATGATGTGATCACGGCGACGGCTTGTGCGTTTCTGTGAATCTCTTGTTCTTGTTCTGGGGTGAGTTCATCATCCGTGTCCGGAATATCGATGCCTGTGCAAACAATGTGCCACAGACTAGGGTTCAGGGATATCAGATGCATCTTCATGTTGTACTTCCACATGGTGTAGTCACTTCCGTCAAACTGTGGGGGCTTTCCCATAGGAATAGAGAGATAATGATTATTTGAATTGAGACGGTTGTAGTTGTAAGGATACCGGGAGTAGTCGTGATGACCACTCCCCATCGTCTTTTCTTCCTCTTTTCCCTTTTGTGCCATTAACTTCTTTCTCAGTAATGTCTTTAGCTGTCTCACTTCATCATCGTCATGTGGATTTTCTTTCAGCACATCGAAGGCTTTGGCTTCTTGCTCCTCATCGTTGTTGTTCGTCTTCGGGATATCGTTGTTCTTCTCAGAGGCCATTGATCTCTCCGAGATGTGAGTCTCGTTGATGGAGAACTTGGCTCTGATACCAATTGAATGTGGCCTAGAGGGGGGGTGAATAGGCCTTTAAAGAATTCCTGCACAATTAATAAAGTTATCAGAAACTTGACTGACCGGACTAGTCCGGTTGTGTGGGCGGACTAGTCCGGTGTGCTGAATTATTTGAGTTGATTAAGTGTGTCTAACTAATTTAATCTTATAGCAGCGGAATAAGAACAACAGTTTTTATAACTTAAATTTATTGTATGGATGCACGTGCAAACTTGTAAGGAACTCAAACGTTGACTAGCAAACTAGTGATCTAATGTGTCAAGATGTAAAACAAATGAGAGACAAAAGACACGAATTTTTACCAACGTTCGATCTCACCAAGAGATCTACGTCCTCGTTGAGGAAGCTCACACCGAGCCGGGTTCCCAACCCTTTCCCTCTTCAAGTCACCACACAGGCCGACTTGACTTCACTATCAAGTGTAATCACCGTGTTTATGGGGCAACCTCACACGTTGAGGGCTCCCACAAGAATTACAATGAGAAGTTGATCAAATACACTCAAAAAGATTACAATGCAGAATATGAGTGTAGAGAGATCAAACCCCAAGAGCTCACAACGAAGGAACGACGGTCTCCCAATCCCAAATCCAAGTATTTTATTGATCTTCACCTTTTTGCACCTTAGATGTGTGGGGAGACGTGTCTTTGGGCTCTTGGGACAGGTGGCGGCGCTAGGGTTTCAGTTTTTGACAGTATGAGTCGTGTCTTCTTGGGGAAAAGGCGAAGGACCTCTTTTTATAGGCTTTCCCAAAAAGTTACCGTTGTTAAACCTACTACCGGACTAGTCCGGTATATGATCGGACTTGTCCGGCCTACTTCCAGTGGGTTAACCGGACTAGTCCGGTCCACAAACCGGACTTGTCCGGTGCTATGTGAGATGAGGTTTCAGAAACTTTAGCGGACTAGTCCTGTCGCTTGGATGGACTAGTCCGTAGTCCTCTAAAGAGGACAACAGAGACATGACCGGACTAGTCCGGTCTAAAACCGGACTTGTACGGTTGCATTCCAGTGAGCTGACCGGACTAGTCCGGTTCACAAGGCGGACTAGTCCGGTGCACTATGTTTGCGTCTTTCAGAAAGTTAAACGGACTAGTCCGGTCCATGAACGGACTAGTCCGGTTTTCAGTGGATTTTAGTTGATTTTTAAACCCCTTACCCTTACGCAAAGTCATGAGCTCTTGGGATGTGTCTCTTTCACACACAACCTATATATTTATATCAACTTTGCTCCTCTAAATTCCACTAACGTCTTCCTTTTCAGGCATCACTCTATTTTTCATCTTTTTGTGTGTGCCGAGCCAGTTCACTTTGTTTATCCTGCAATCATCTTAATAGTTTCATTAGGATCTCATATGTTCGTCATCAATTAGCCAAAACCCACAAGGGATATCCTAGATGCACTTACACTAAAGACCTTATTTTTGTTCTTTCTCATGTACATGTATGATTACACATGAGTTTAACTCCACCTTGGTCCAACACCTTCAAAGGCATGCTTGAACCCATGTGGTTGCAACTCGTGTATACCATCCCATGTAAGAAAGTTTTTGTAAGTCCCATTTTTCATGAACAGAAACACAATGACGTTCAATCATCCGTTCCTTTGCATTCACGTTTTTGGGTCTTTTATATTCCTCCCCCTTAAAAAGAATCTCGTCCCGAGATTCCAATAGGAGAACGAGACGGGAGAGGTAATGCCAAGTTGTATGACGATAAAAATTCCAGATAGTTCATGTGGAGGTAATCTTTGCTCTCCATGTTGTTTCTTCCATGGTATGATTACCCCACAGCACCTGGTAAAATTTTACTATCCGATTCCAGGTGTTCCGGATTCTTCTCCTCGATAGTCTGAACCGGTCGCTCGGTGTAGATACGATCCGGCTTCAACTAGTCAAGTTCTTCAGTGTGGACAGCGATAGTAGTTTTAAAGTATCTCCGTAGCTGTGACACATGCAATATGTCGTGAATACCAGCAAGGTTTGCCGGTAGTTACAGCCGGTAAGCTACGGGTCCACACTTTTCTATGACAACAAATGGATCTAAGGCTAGGGAAGCAAAATCTCCCCTTTACATTGGACCGGTGAATTCCTTTCCATCGGAGACACGGGAAGACAAACGTGTTCTCCGCCATCGAAAGGCAACGGTCTATGCCTTTGACCATCTTAACTTTCCTGTCGGGATTGCACAGCCTCCAAGTCCGCTTCTACCGCCCGAACTCGGTCATCGGCTTCATTGAAAAATCAACCCCGAACAGTACTCTTGCCCCGTACTCACACCACTTCCGCGGGTGTGACATTTCCGGCTGTAGAGCTTCCTCTTACGAGGTATAACTGTACGGTCCTTAAACCATAGAGTACCCTCATTGTCCTTCCTGAACCATCTCATCTGTAACACCCAAAATTCTGTTAAGAGGGGAATTTAAAAATTTTTGGACGTATTGCATGTGGTGCAGAAATTCAAATTCAAATCAAAACAGAAAAGAAATGGAAAAAGAAAAAGAAAACCCCACCGGCCAGTGGGCCGAAACTCACCAACCGGCCCACTCTCCCCGTGCCAGCCCCGAACCCGCGCCCCTCTCTTCCTCTCACTGACACGCGGGGCCCGCATGTCATCCCCCACCTCTCGCGCGCTCGGCCGACCCCGGGACTCTCCTCTCTCCCAAATCTAAACAACCTCCGAAAAACCGCGCCAACAGCCCGATCTTCGGCCCCGGACGCTGCTATATAACCCAGTTGATCCTCCGCCGCCTCCCCTCGTGAAATTCCCGCACCGAAACTCGCCGAATTCCCCAGCGCACTCCAATTTTCAAAGCTCCGATCACCGTTTTCTCTCGATCCTTGCTCGGGTTTTCTGATCTAACACGCCGATCATGTTCCACCGCCTCCGGGGAATCACGCAGGTGCAGAAAACTCGGTGTTTTGCACCCTAGACGCAGCTCCGGCGAGCACCGCCACTATTTCATCTCGGACCTCGCCGCCGACCGTCTTCCAGGACCTCCGAGCTCAAGAAAAATCCCGAGGTGAGATCCCCGACCTCCCCTCTACCGTTCTATGCCATGAAATCCCAGTTTTAGGAGGTATAGACGAAGATCCGAAGTTCTCCGGCGAGATCGCCGCCGCGCGCCGCCGAGCAGCGCCGCCCGCGCACGGCCAGGGCGACGTGGCCTCCTGAGGCCCGTCCATTTTAAATCGTGCGGTTCCTATTAGATCTAGCCCGTACCGCTTCGTGTTATAATCTCAGCCGTCTGTTTTAAATCGGACGGTCCACATTGGCCCCGCATTATAAAGGTCGGGATTCTTACGCGCTACCCCCTGGGGATCTTGAAAAACACGAGCTAGCCCCAAAAACTTCTGATCTAGCCCCTGGAACTTCAGAAATTCGTGTAAATTCATTTAAAAATCAGTTTTAGCCCCTGGACTTAATAAAAATTCGGAAAACCCCTCTGTTATGTGTAGTTAGACCCCTAGAAATTTATGAAATAATAAATTAGACCCTGTAGTAGGGTGGATTTACCTTTTGACCCTATATGATATTAAATTCAGAAATTTGAATATGTGATTAGGATTTAAATTTAAAAAGGTGAGGAAAACACATTGTAAATTCAAATTTGAACTCTCCTAGCACTTGGAAAACTTTAGAATGAGTTAAAAATAGATTTTAAGCTGAAATGAATCTGTCTAATTGATTGTTCACATTTATTAGTTATAGGGACACATTTTTAGGTTAGGAAATAATTCTGAAAATTGGTAAAATAAATTTAAATTAGTTCACATCAGAGGAGAAGTTCAAAAATATATTATTTAATATTTTAGATCAGAACCTATTCTGTTTAGATGATATGCCCCACTATTTAATATTAAAACTCACTTTTAGGCATAGAAAGTAATTCTGAAAAATATAGGAAAATGGGTATGCATAATTAGAAGATGATAGATGAAGTCTCTAACTCCAAAAACTTCATTTTAGGATTTGGTAGAAGATCTGAAAACCTATTTGGAGTAGGAAATTACCTTTCATGCAAACTTGGTAGCTAAGAAGTGTATTAATTGAATATAAGGAATTTGTTCAAATTGGAAATTCATATATAGTGTGCAAACAGAAATCTGAATACAAAAGTTAGAAATCATATACATATGTTTAAAAGTGCATGTAGGCTAAAAATCAACACATCTAGAGTAACCACAACACTTAGAAATGTGAATGACTATCATATGTATGTATGTGTGGGTTGTATGAAGTGAAAGTGTGAACTATGTCTTATGTATTGTTGTTTTCTTTTGCTATGTGTATTGGCATGAGTAGAACCTGCCCCAGAGCAACTTCTTCCCTTCCAAGACCAAGACTTTCCATTCCCAGAGCAGCAGGAAGAAGGCAAGTGTCCTTGACCACTTTGATCCTATGCTAGGATGTGTAGATAGAATTATTTGCATTGTCAATTGAAATATGAAACCCATGCTAGGAAGTTTCCCTAGAATTGCATTATCTTGTTTCCTTGTAGCTTGGGTTGGGATTTGTTTTATTATGTCATTCATTCATATTACTTATGCTTAGCCATGCTTAGAATGGGATAAGTGGGATATGAGATCATCAATTTATTTACCTTACTCTTGAATGAGATATTGTGAGTTATGTAGAGGTAGGGATCGAGGCAAGTTTGATGATTTGGTTGGTGCTGGGTGCACGAGACTCGGGTTTGTGTTTAGTACTTGCCTGGATCCTAAGGACCGTTTCATGGAGCATGTAACCTGGCTTTACCGTGCCAACCACATGCTGAGATGGGGCAGCTTGGCCAATTAATTAGGTGTATCCCAGGCGTAGTATGGGTGTGTTGGATGGTGCAGGGAGTAGGTGTCAGCTGGACTACCATATGAACCGCAAGGCTCAAGAGGGGGCCACTGCAGCGGGGTTGGATCCTCTTGTATGCTGTTAGTGGTGAAACCTCAGTGGGCCCATGCTCGTCGGGAATCCCTTTGTAAAGGCTTCGTAGTGATCTCCTGGCTACACACCTGGGAAGTGTGAATGTGGTTCGTTGCCACTGGCATAATGGAGGTTCTTTTAGTCCACCCGGCAACGGGGGATGAAATCACTACATGTGGGTACAGTGGTGCAAACTGTGCAGAGTCAAAACTGTCATGACAGCCGTGCTCACGGTCAAGAGCGGCTTGGACTTATTCATGATTAGAGGATGATGACTTTGGAAGTTGTGGATGTTACGAGGGGAGCTTAACATTGGAAATGATGTTATGGTTATTTGATTATGATGATGGGTTGGGAGATTGGGACCATTTCACCTATGTAGTAATGTAGGTGCTTAATAAGCTAAGGTGATAGGTATTAGTTGCGTAGTGCTTTAACCATGAGTTCAACCTCTCCTTGTTCTAGCCATGCATGACATAACTTTCCCACACTTGCTGAGTACCAACGGTACTCAAACTTGCATATTTGTTGGTTTAAATTGCTGGTCAGGTCAAGGGGATGATGTGGTGTTCAATGACCAAGACTTCGGACCCGAGAAGGATTCTAGGTTCATGGAGTCCCCCGGGCAACGCCTGTGACGGAGCCCACAAGAATAATATTCCGCTGCTATTTTATTTACATGTTATGAACTTATTATCGTCCATCAAGACATATGCTATGTAAGACTTATTTATATTCGACACCTGGCTTGTAATAAATGATGCTTCACTATTTGTCATCACATGTATGAGAAAATGATCCTGGCATACATGTGATATTCACTCGGTTGTTCTTCGGAGAAACCTGGTGTGACATCATTTCTCCGTTGTTTATTCCCATCTGTAGGTGAGACCTACCTTTGTTTCTCCTGCGCACTCCAGCAATCTTTCCGCACATTGTTGGAATGGGAGCAGTGTTACAAAGTACTCCCTATGGAATGACACAGAGACTTGGTTCCTTTGTTTCCAACTCAGCAATCGCCAAGTTGTGAACGTGGTCTCTTCCAACTAACACGTCGGCAACCACTTTCACTTTTCCCAGATGGCAATGGATCATGATGTCATAATGTCTTATGAGCTCCAACCATCTTCGAGAATACCCTGGCCTCAACTATTTGATCAGTTAAACTATCGATGCGGGCCAGGGTCCTTATTCTTTATAATGACGGCATTGAGTGAACGATAATCAGCACTTAATCTTAGTGTCTCATCGTTCTTCTTAACGAACAGCGCAGAGCAACCCCAAGGTGAGGAGCTAGGTCGTATAAAACCTTTGCTCATAAGTTCACTTAGTTGCTCCTTCAACTCCGCTAGTTCATTGGGTGCCATCTTACACAGCCTTCGTGAAATCGGTGTTGTTTCCGGCGTCAGTTAAATCTTGAACTTGACGTCTCGTTAGCCAGCATTGCCCGGTAACTCATGGAAAACACATTGAATATTCACGTCCCACTGGACTATCCTCGAGTTTAATTACTTCCATAGGATAGGCCTAACCAGTCCTCTTCTCTGTACAGGACGGACTCTTCTGTCCTCATCCAGATTCTTGATCCGTTAAACAGCATATTCATAACTCACGTTGAATACTAAAGTTAAAGTTAACTGTAGTATATTTCTAATGAGTATTCATATGCTTTCGGATCCTCTCTAGATTAACAGTTATGATTGTTCAAAGTTGACAGAATTCCTGGATAAAATTTGCCAGCATCTCCTTTGTATGTGGCTACTTTATCACAGTTGTATATGGAAATACAGTAAGAATCTGAGCAAACTCTGAACAACAACAATGTTGCACATCTCATAACCTTTCCAACGGTGTATTATAGTCTCCTTAAGGATTTTTCTACAGGAAGTTATGGCTTAAAAACAGAAAGGTCCAGAGAGGTTTTTGGTACTGACCTGGTTCTGAACAGTTTGCCTTCAACTGGACTTTTCACCAACTTAACGTGTGATTTTGCTCTGGCGGTCTACAAAGAAATTGTAGAGCACATGAAAATCTTTCCATAACCGTATCATACACCTTAATTGGTTAAAGCTACTCAGATTATGCTCTGTTAAAGTCCAGCAAGAATTCCCTCCAGAACCAGAGCACTCTGTTTTTTTTAAAAACTTTGACGCCTAGTAATTCTCTCATTTGAATCTTAGCTCAAAATAAGAGTTCATTAACTAATACTTGTTTCAAACTCCCATTTTTAGTTGAAAGTTAGTTCATGAATCATTTCTTCATAGGGAAGAGATTATTAAGTGTAGTACGGTGTCGATGCACCGTAAGAAACATGTCGGTACTACGTTGCCTCACCAAAGGAGAAATCCTAAACCGGATTATACCGGCATATCCGTTTTATCAGTGGCACTAAGACGGTCTCTCGCACACGTGTACTACACAGGATACGTACGTGGTTAGTACCTGCAGAAGAACAATCAATAGTGGTGCACTCAAAGGTTTTTTCATTTCAGGCAGTTCCATAGTTGAAAGTAAATACAAATGCCCGTATCATTGCCATATGGCCATCCTTGAGTTAAGCCACGTCTCAAGGTGCGTGATCATGTTTCAACACCACACGATGGGGAACCCGAGTATATCATGAACGGGTCATCACGATTGGGAATGTTATCTACCCAACAGATACCACCTACTGCCCTGCAGGGCACGCCGATGGCAAGCGCTGCGTATGTCCCCCTGGGCTATTTCCATACGAACACACTCTCGCGTTACTGACCACGCGATGGGGTCTCCACTTACTTGCCTAATGCACGCTAGGGATCAGCGTTTCATATGAACTCCGGAACATGAAGAGTTCAAGAGTTTCATATTGACATCTCACACCAAGCTGTGAGACCTATCCCTGAACCCCATTCCTCGTCAGGGGAGCTAACCGAAATTGAACCGCTTTCGGTGGCGTTCCTTACCATGTTTACCTGAGCGTAGGTGCGTCGTTACATAATCAAAATTCAGAATTGTAACAAATATGTTAGTGCTGCCATTTTAAGTAACTATACTACTATAGTCCTTATGTGGGCCTAATACCGTTTCCTCACCGTATCCTAAGTTTTTGTCGTAATACGATCCTTATTCCGTGCGCTATTACCAATGCGGCTCTGATACCACGCTGTGAGGGCCCGTCGTCCCGGTTCACGGGGATGGGGCACCTCGCCCGAGAATCGCATTGGGTGGTGCCGTGCGATGCGGCACCCAACAGCACACATAACAAAGCATCATATTACATAAATCAAACGGAAGCTTACAAAGTGTAAATTTTACAAATACTTCTCAAAATATTCTACAGCGGAAGACTATTACAACTCACGCCTCATACTTATGCTAAGCAATAGAGAAGGTGTCCATCCCGCGGACCCTTCTCGCTAGCAACAGTATCACAGTAGCAGCGGCAGGGGTTGCCATGAGTTCACCATTCGGAGATCTCCGAGTCTCATCGGACACCCGTATATATCAGCGTACAGTTATTACCTGCAAAACAACTTATGCAGTATCTGTGAGCACGAAGCTCAGCAATACTGACCCGTCACCCTAGCCATGAAACTCTACATGCTAAAATGGAGGGCTGAATATAGAAGTTTGCACAAAAGATAAACTTGAGCTAAAGGAGAGTCCTTACTTCCAGTTTTTAAGCAACTTTTATAGCCCTCGTGCAATTTACATCGAGACTCCACAATCAAACAAGAAACGCTTTATCTCGATGTCACTTGCCCGAGGTGAAAGTAACTTTAGTGAGCTACCCTAGACTCATACGGACCTTGCGCCATCAACGTCGAGACTCCACAATCAAACAAGAAACGCTTTGCCTCGACGCTACTAGCCCAAGTTGGAAATTAAATTTAGTGAAATGTTGATCGTTCCTCATCTCCATTATGAGGATTACCCATGAAGCATATTAAATGTTTCCCGGATTATTAGTACGTCACGACGCAAAGAACAAGTATGCTCAGTCCATTCCGTGAGCGACGGTGATTGCAATCAAAAACAACCGGCTGACATGACACGTACGCCCGTACTCGACGTTGCACACAGCAACCGTCACTGACGTCGTACGTGGCAACCTTTTACACGACACCCAAATGTCGAACCGGTCCCACCGACTGGGATTAAGTCTCTCTACGGCAAACCCTCGTAGAGCCGACTTCTCTATCCTTTCAGCATCGGCATCAGACGGTGAGGTATGCCTCGACACCCAGGTTAACATGTTACATCGGTTTCCTGGGTCCCATATAGCCAGTATGCATCCGGTACACAACTCAAACTTGTCCAATGGGCTGCACACGAGAACGGGCCTTAATCGACTCAGACATAGACTGGGTTCACAGGACCACGTCCTTGATCCTTCCATCCACTGCCCGGTCTCCATTCCCAACTATGAGGATCAATTCCCAACTCTTCCGATTGATCCCCCTAAATCCCGGTTCACGAGTAGGAATCTGCCCACTCGAGTTATGCCTCTTTTAATCCACTTTTGTTGAGATCAGCAGTTATAATCAATTGATAACATATCCTACATTAAACTCCTGGGTTTTCTGGGTCATGCATTTGGAGTTTCATACCATCTAGACGTACTGCAATAAACCAATGGTAGACAATATAATGTGAATACAAATAAAAACTTGTAAGTTTGATGCAAACCGGAGCTTGCCTTGGTTTTGCAGGTGACTAAAGTCAGATAATATGGAGTTAGTTGCTGATGACTTGAAGTTCAATCCCTGCCCTTCTTGTTCCTTGATCCAAGCTCAACTTCTCCTTCTTCACTTTCCACGTTTAATCTCTACACGTTATGAATAAGCATACATGTTTAATTGTAAAACCATTGCTAACAAGTGCTAAAGACAAGTTTAAAACTAGAACTTTGTTTAAGAATTTAAAATAACACAGGGGCTAGTGGTTTGGTTTGGGTGAAGCAACATGGTCAAGTGATAATTACATTTCATCACTTGTGTGCTACTCATCTAAGTAGGTTGAACATGATAGTGGTGATCCATAGCTCTAATGGAGCTGAAAATTATCATGTGAGTTCTTTGTCACAAAAATGTCCTCTGGACCAAAATTCAGAATATTCCTAAGTAGATCACCCAGAACAATTCCCTAAGCATTTAGGCAAAAGGAATTAATTCTGAATAAATTTGCACTTTCATGCAATTTTAAGAAGGGCAGGCCTGGCGCAGTGGTAGAGTCTCTCCACTTGTGTCCTGGAGGTCCTGGGTTCAAATCAGCCTCCTTGCAAAATAAGCAAGGGGAAGGCTGCCTAGAAATTCCCTTCCCCAGACCCCACAACGTGTGGGAGCTTTCAGCACTGGGTATGCCCTTTTTTATGCAATTTTAAGTGAACTACAATTTCAGACATATCTCAGGGATGATGCATGAATGTTCCTAGGATTTTTGGAGCTAAGGGATGCCCAGAACTGAATTTCCATGTTTTGGAAATTCTCTGAAAATGTTTTTGTACTCATTTGAATATAGAAACTTGAAATCAGAATTACCCTAACTAAATAAACTCTAAATGGGCTGAAACTTTTACAGAAGTTCCCAAACATCCTAAAGAATATCCTGGCAAAATTTGAGGAATTTTGGATGACCCAAACTACCTCTAAAATTCTTTTGCTGAAAAGATTTAAAGCATTTTCCAGAATTTTCCATTGCTTTTCATAGATTGGGTTGCATATTTGGATAGAGTTGTTCATCCAGAATCCAACCCAATTTGAATCACTAAATTTGGAGCTTTCTAGCAAAAGTTATAAATTTCTAAACTTTATTTGAAATCTGGAATTAATTTCCTACAGAAAATCTAACTGGACCCACTGTTTAAAAGGCAGCCAATAGAATGCGAGGACACACGGGTTTACACAGTTATTCGCCCATAGCCAAAAAAGATCAGCAGCCACAGGGGATCCCGTTTAAACACTCGGCAGCTGACAGGTGGGACCACCACCTTCTTCAACCTCCGGCTCCTCTCTTTCCCGCGCCCGCGCCCCCTCGCCGGCAGAAATTTCCCCCCCCCACTCGGTCCCCCCGTTCCGCGGTCGTCTCCCGGCCCGAAGTCCGCCGCCTGGGGGTTTTTGAAGGCAGGAAAACCATTTCCGGGGTCGGTGTGGGCTGTAGAGGACCGCAAGGGGTAGGGCGACGGGCGGCGGCCTCGGTCCATATCCGGTGACGTCGGCCAGCTTCCCTACCGACCCAAACTCGCAGCTTTCTTGATCTAGAGCATCAGTGACTCATGGCAACGGTCGTCATGCAAGCAAAAGAGCTTGAAAACGCCCCTAACCACCAAGTCACCGTGCACCCTAGCTCGAAAACTGGCGACCGAAGCTAAAACTCGAATAACACCGTTGAGACTCTATGATTCTTCTAGGTTTTTGATCTTAGCGACTCACAAGGATGTCTCTAGCCTATCCCGTGATCAGAATGAGCAAAGAAGTGCTATCGGTCACGAATTTTGGGTAATTCCCCAATCACGGCTTATGGACACCTTGTCGGTTTTCTAGAAATTCCCGGGACCACCGTGGATGAATTGCCTAGGGTTTTCGGCAGCGTGAAGAGAAGGGAGTGGCACACCTTTTTGCCGTTCAGCCCTCAGTGTGACACGCCCTGTATCGCCGGGGCGTCGAGGAGGCACGGCGGCAGCTTGCACCGAAGCTCCCCGGCAAATTCTTGCTGTGAACCGCGCACAAGGGCTGGTGGGTCGGTTTGGGTAGCTCGAGGAGGATCAGTGGGCTCTTGTGCACGTTTCCACGAGCTCAGATGCCCGTGCGAAGGACGAGCGGTGCGCTGCGAGGATCGGTGCCGAGGTTCGGTCGAGCGGCGGTTCTCGGTGTTTGGGCGAGGGACGAGTAGAGCCCGAGTGGGGGTCGGCTGGGGCAAAAGATCACGCTGAGGATGAGTGAACCGTCGAGTCGGTCGCCAGCACGAGAGAAACCAGGAGGTGTCCTCCCCGTGGAGTCTCGGTGGCGCCTGCAGCCCCCTCGGCAGTTCGGGTAAGAACAGATACACAGTGGCTAAAACTTAAGCAGTAAGTCACTCCCCCCCCTCTCCATGACAATTGGGGCCCACAGCTCCTCTCTGCCCCAAATATCTCAAAATTTTTGGCACATGCAAAGTTCACTCATATGGAGCTCAAATTCAAAAGCCATTTGACAATTTGACAAGTTGTGCCTCAGTTTCAAATTTGAATTCAAATTTAGAGGAAATTTACAAGTCCCCGTGATATACATATCAAAGCACCTTCAAATTTTCTCAAAATTTGTCTCCCTCATAATTTGAACCTGAGGAATTCAAATATGCCATCTGATCCTTAAGTTGGCCATTGCAAATACAAATTTTCAAACAACAGTTTGAATTTCCTTTTTGGAAAGGGCCTTCTTTGCCTTGAAGTAAACCATTTAATTCAAACTGAAATTTAAGTCCTCTTTGGTGATGACCCATCTGAATTTGGGTGAAACACTTTTGTTTGCTCCTAGCTCATGCTTGATCAATCTTGGTCCCAAGCTTAACCGCACAAGTTCAGTTTTACCATGCCCCTCAAACTTGAATTTGAAGGTGATCTCAAACGATGCTTTGAACAAATGGTATATGAGCTTAAAATCCCTCCCATTTTGGAACTTAAGCTCTTCAATACCTGAGGACTGCAATGGTCATCTCATATATATGCTTTTGGACCATCTGAACATGAATGCTTTGCAAGGGTTCAAAAATGGGGTTTAAACTTTCCTCCCCTCTACTCATAGAGAATGTGCATATGAGTTAGATTTTTGGGAGTGAAATCCTTTCCCGGGTGAACATGTGTTCAACAGGAGTTAAAGTAGATTTTAGCTCTTCCCACATGTCCATGTTTGAGTTTATCATTTTATGTGACATAACTCAAGTCATTCCCTTGTCCTAACATGTTTGAATTCAGCATGAACTCAACATGATCATAGTCCATTCCCTTTTGGCTCACCCTCAAATCAGAAAGTTGCCACCACATTCTCCTGAATTCAAATGTATGAGGCTCCATGTGTATACAAAAGTTCGGCGGCAATTTGAGCTGAGCCTTTGAGACTAAAGACCTTATTTTTGTTCTTTCTCATGTACATGTATGATTACACATGAGTTTAACTCCACCTTGGTCCAACACCTTCAAAGGCATGCTTGAACCCATGTGGTTGCACCTCGTGTATACCATCCCATGTAAGAAAGTTTTTGTAAGTCCCATTTTTCATGAACAGAAACACAATGACGTTCAATCATCCGTTTCTTTGCATTCACGTTTTTGGGTCTTTTACATGAGACTCCCCTTGCAATGCTCATGTCGACCCGGAAACTATTACTTGGACTGAGTTCAAGGAGAGTTTCCGCTCTCATTACATCCCTGCTGGAGTAAAGATGCTCAAAATACAAGAGTTTGAGGGTCTCCGCCAAGGACAGAAGAGCATGAATGAGTACCTCAACAAGTTCACACAACTGTCACGGTATGCCCCTCAAGATGTCAACTTGGACCAAAGGAAGCAGTACCTGTTCATGCAAGGGTTGAACAATGATATCCAGGTTCAACTTCTCAACAATGACTATGCTAACTTCCAGAAGCTGGTTGACAAAGCCATAGTGGTTGAGAGCAAGATCTGAGAGATCGAGCAAGAGGGCAAAAGGAAGATGCCATACCATCCACATGGGAGCAACGTACGCCCTCGGTATATGCCCCCAGCTGCACCACAGTATGAGTCGTCCACTCCTACTTTTCGCCCAAATCAACCACCACACCAACGACCCGTTGCACAAGCACCTCGTGTGCCTTTGCCTCTAGCGCCCAGTCCCAACATGGGCACCCCTGCTCAAAACCCCTGCCCCAACGTACCTTCTGTCGTGGGCAACAAGGCATGCTTTGCATGCGGAGAAACAGGACACTTTGCGAGCCAGTGCCCGAGGAGAGGTCCTGGACAGCAAGGAAACCGTGGACAGCAGAACTATGCTCGCGGCAACGTGAACCATGTCTCTGCTGAGGAAGCGCAACAGGCTGAGGACGTTGTGATTGGTTTGTTCCTTGCCAACTCCAACCCAGCCACCATTCTATTTGATTCTGGAGCATCACATTCATTCATATCATCCAAGTATGTTGCCAAGTATAATCTACCCATATCACACTTGAAATATACTATGTTTGTTAATTCTCCTGGTGGAGAGATGAGGACTAACATAGTATGTCCGAAAGTAACCCTTAATTTAAGGGGGGTAGACTTCCTTGCCAACCTCATTGTCTTGGATTCCCAAGGGCTTGACATAATACTCGGAATGGATTGGTTAAGCAAGCACAACGGAGTAATCCAATGTGCTGAGAGGAGCGTGCAGTTGACAAACGAGCATGGTACTCGTATTCAGTTTGATTCAGCCCAACCAACAGCCGAGAAGGCAGAATTCCCTCATCTATTCTCCCCTAGCGAATCTCGAGGGCAAGATTCAATTTAAGGGGGGTAGATTTGTGACATCCTCATTTTTTATTTCAGCATGTATTCATGTTTCATGTAGAAAAACATTTTTAAAATAAGTTGAAACAGAGAAAATATAAAAAAGACAGCCAAAAAGAGCCAATTCCAGTTCACCGAGAGCGCCGAAGACAACTCCCGCGGCTCGCTGGCCACATGGCGCCTCCGGAGCTCATCCCTGCAGAGGGGGAGAGGTACGCCACCAAACTGGCTACGTGGCAGGCTCGGGGCTCATCTCTGTGAAAAACGGCGAGGTCCGACCCCGTGGGACACGTGTTGTCCCGGAGCTAGCCTCTGCGGAGAAGCGAGGCCGGTCCCGCAGGATACGTGTTGCCTTCGGAGCTAGTCACTGTAAAAGCCCAAGAAAAGGGACTTGCAAAAACTTTTTATCACCTCACAACACCACAGTTTTGTTGTGGATAGATTGTGAAAAAGTGTGAAGAGCAAGTAACCTCCATCAAAAGAGTAATTAGAGGGGAAAGCCTTCACTTTCACAAAGTAGGATTTTTATACATGAACATGAGAGGTTGAGCTCACCCCTAGAACCTAAAAAGTCTTGGGAAGGTTCAGTCCAAGTTTCATGTAAATCCAACACTTTTTGAGGCACTTTTAGAGGTATTTGAAAAAGAGGCCAATTTGAATGTAAATTCAAATTGCAGCAACTTTCATCACCCAAATTCAAAAGTTAGCTTCATATTCAAACTTAGCAAATTTTTCTGAGTAAGCCCACCAATTTTCATCCTCATTGGAGTTCATCTTGTCAAGAGCTAAATTTGCAAGAATTCAAAACTGAATTTGAATTTCAGTTTAAACATGCAGCAAATTTAGCCAAACACAGTTCAAATTTGAGAATTCAAATTCAAACCAAGACTTGGTGACTAAGTCTCACATTAAATTGTGAGTAGCTGAGGATATTTTGGCACCCCAGAATTGAGAAAATTTGGAAAAAGAATTAGGGGGGAGGTCCCACCTGTCAGTAGACTTAACAGAGAAGTTTTCCACTGATTTTCCCTCTCTTAGCCGAGGCAGCGCGGCAGCTGCGGACAGCACCGGCGTCCGAACGCCTCACCTCGCCACCTCCTGCTCAGCGACCGAGCACACGCGTGCCCGACGCGGTTAAAGTCCCCAGACCACGTGAGCCAGCCTCATCTCCTCTGCTCTGCCCATTCCCACCCGAAACGAAAAACGGCACCAGCCGCTCCCCTCGGCTCCTCGTCGCGCCGTTGATCCAGGCGACCTCGCGACCCGGAGCTCAACAGCAAAGATACGCGCCGGGGACTGCTTGAACTCACGGTGAAGACCCTACCCTCTTCCATGCTCTGTAGAGGTAGTATTTCCCCGTCTAGTCCTCGGTGTTCGACAAAAACGAGTGAGCAGACATGCTGAAATTCGCGGCGATCGGTCCTGCACTGCGTAAACCCAGACGAGCACATGTTCTACACGTCCCCACGGCCATCTAGGATTCAAAACCATCGAAAACCGTCGAGTCTTTGCGCTGATATCCAAGTTTTTCAAGCAACAGCCGATATCGGGCCTAGGTCGACGGTGAGGTCCTAGTTCCGGCCAGTTCCATGGCCAACCGAGCTCATATCCGTGCGCAGCATGCCACGGCGGAGCTGTAGGAGCAAACCGCTTGAGAAATAAGGCCCGGAGTAGCCTGGGCGACGTCGCCGGACTAGAGGGAGGCTCTGTCACCGTCGCGGGCATAGTTCCGGCCATTGCCGAGCTCCGTGAGGGCACCAGTGTGTTCTCCGAGTCGAGTTAGGCACGGGCGGCAAGTTTCGTCGAAGGTCGGGCGGTGAAACGCCCGGCGGCGAGCGCTCCGGCGAAGCGCCACCGCGGGAGCTGCGGGAGAGCGCGAGGTAGACGAAGGGGGGCCGGGTCCACCGGTCAGCCTCTGATCTCGCACGGGGATCGGTTTGCGGCCGGAATTCGGTGCGGCAGCGTGGGTAAAACCCCGTGGGCCGCGGTGTGGCCGCATTCTGAGTGGGCCGGCTCGAGGAGACGGTGCCACCCGCAGGATTTAAACATTTCTGGAATTTCCAGTTTTAGTTCAAACTTCAAATGCATAGAACTTTTGCTAGGAAACTCCAAATTCGATGAACCAAATTTTTCTGAACTCAGAATTCTGAGTAATTTCCAGAAATACCAAATTCAGCCCATGAAAGTAAATAGTTTTCCAGAATTAAATCCCTAAAGTTTAAATTGTTGGGAATTTTATCTGGAGAACTACTTTATGAGAAATTCTGAAATTTGGCTGAGAGGTTCATTGGAAAACCCCTGAACCCCAGTAAAATTTTCAGACTCATACAAGTTCATTTAGTTACCCTAATGGGGTGATTAAGGCAACTGCACTGAGAAGATAGAAAAAATGTACAGAAACATTTTTCAGATTTTCTCAAATCTTAATTAGGGCATAACTTTCTGTAGAATTCTTCAAATGACATGAAACCAACTCCATTAGAACCATCCTAAATTCTAGTTTCCAGAAAGTAATGGTTGGAGCCATGAAAACCCCTGGAATTAGTTAGAGACTCAAATATTGACCAAATGGGCTTCTATTTGTACAAGGTTCAAATGAACTTTGTTTCAAATGAAACTTGGTCACGACTCTGGTTAGGACCCTACCAAGCCACCACGAAAATTTCAGAACCAAAGGGGAGGGCTAGCTAGAGTTATTAGTAATTAAGTATTCAAGTTCACATATTACATTTAAATTGACATGTAGTATTTCATTAACGTGTAGTCACTGAAGAAGAGACTCCGGAAGTGCTGGACTTCCTCCTTTCGGAAGAAGACCTAACTACTGACCAGCAGCAACAAGGCAAGCCCCGGTTTGCATTAACCTTTTATAAGTTTTACTTTGTTTACATGTGTCATATGAAGTGTGAATGTGCATTAGGTATAGGATGGATGGAACCCCACTTGCATGACCAGAAATTTTCCGTAAGAGTGAGGGTAGCGTCTAAGACCTCGAGTAGATAGGCTATGCTTAAACATTCATAGGGCTTCGGTACAAGTCGAGTAGTTGGAATCTACTCACGAGATAGGCTTGGGACACACGGGTTCGGTTGAGTGATGTGAGATCACATTAGTAATGAAAATGAGACTAGGCAGGGGCTAGGGCGCAGCAAGAGGGAGTCTTGTGTGCGCAGCCCTGTCCGTGTCGATTGAGGACCAATCCGTGTGCGGCCCACGCTGATCAAGTTTGAACGTACCGAAGGCATATCGGATATATGGGCCCCGATAAACCGATGTAGCCTAAACCTCCGGGCGTCGAGGCATAACGCACCGATTTATAGGTGTAGGCTGAGGGCAGCAAGGTGGCAATCTGCCAACGGGCATAGAGAGATGCTCCGTGTGGGGAACCTCCTGCTTGTTTCGGTGCGACCGGTTCGACGTTTGGGCTGTTGGGTGAAAGGTTGTCCCGTACGACATCGAGTGAGCGTGCTGTGCAGCTCCACGGGTGGGCGTACGTGACATGCTCTTTGGGTTTCCCTGCAGGTGTATATCGAGTCGATTCGCCGTCCCTCGCGGTGAAGAGTACCACTTGGTCACTGAGTCGTGACGTAGACTAATGTATGAAATATGGTGATTCAATACTGCTGATTTGATATAATATTCTATTGCTACATGTTTGCCACCAAATATTGCTTACTAAATTTCAGCTTCCTGAACTGCTAACTTGTTGCTAAAAGTTGAACTAAGGATGAACTTGTAGGCGAGTCCATTTGTTGCAATATGACTATCCTACGTCATGGTACACCTCATGTAGAGTTTCATGCTTAGGTGAGTCGGTTAAGCCTTGCTGAGCCTTCGTGCTCACGGTTGCTGCTTAAGTGTTTTTCAGGTGAGGAGCCACCCACGGACTCGGAGTACGAGTCCACCGGCGAGGGTTACCCTCCGTCGGGGACCACGGCTGAGTGGGAGCCGTACATGCCGCGCTGAGCTGAGGAGTGCAGCTAGTGTGGGTTGCCCTAGGGCTGGGCAACCGACTTTTGCTAGGTAGGCGGGCGTGAGTTGTAGAATAGTAGACTTCCGCTGTGTAGTAAAGAACACTAGTTTGTAACTGAGTATTGTACCTTTTGTACAGTTCAGTTTGTTTTTCCCATGTAATACATTATGTTCTTATGACGTGTGCTGTCGGGTGTCGCATCGAGCGGCACCACCCTATGCGATCCTGGATGGGCGGATCCCGGTCCGCCACAGCCTGGTATCAGAGCCGCATTGGGGATAGCACAGTACTTAAGGACTGCATTACGGGAAAATTTAGGTATACGGTGAGGATTCGGTAGTTGCCCAAGTAAGGACTATATTAGCTTAGTTACTTAAAGTGGCAAAGACTAACCTATGTGTTATAATTCTGAATTTTCATTATGTAAAGACGCACCTACGCTCTGGTAAGAATGGTAAGGAATGCCACCGAAAGCGGTTCAATTTCGGTTAGCTCCCCTGACGAGGAACGTGGTTCAGGGATAAGTCTCACAGCTTGGTGTGAGACGTCAATATGAAACTCTTGGACTGTTCATGTCCCTGAGTTCATATGAAACGCTGATCCCTAACGTGCATTAGGCAAGTAAGTGGAGACCCCATCGCGTGGTCAGTAACGCGAGAGCGTGTTCATCTGGCAATAGCCCAGGAGGACATATGCAGTGCTTGCCATCGGCGTGCCCTGCAGGGCAGTAGGAGGTATATGTTGGGCTGATAACATTCCCAACCGTGACGACCCGTTCATGACATACTCGGGTTCCCTGTCGTGTGGTGTTAAAACACGATCACGTACCTTGAGACGTGACCTAACTCAAGGACGGCCGTATGGAAATGATATGGGCGTTTGTATTTACTTTTAAATATGGAACTGCCTGAAATGAACAACCTTTGAGTGCACCATTATTGTATGGTCTTATGCAGGTACTAACCATGTATGTATCCGTGTAGTAAACGTGTGCGAGAGACCGTTTAGTGCCACACTTGCGACGTATATGCCGGTAGAATCCGGTTAGGATTTTCTTTTGTGAGGAACGTAGTACCGAGATATTGTAGGCATATGCATGAAAATAATGATAACAAGGAATTAAAATCACTAGGATCAACATCTAGGACTTTGGTTGGGTAGAAAAGTTGATAATTGATGAGTGTAGTTCCAAAAGACTGAAAAACAGAGTGCTCTGTTTTGGGCAGCAAGTTTGCTGATCTTCAACAGGGCATAACTCACAGGTCTTTTAGCCCAGGGAGGTGTGCTATATAGTTCTGGAAAGGTAATTAAGTACTCTACTACTTTGTTGTAGACTCCCAGAGCTGAAACACACCTTGAGATGGCCTAAAACCCAGAGGGATGTAAACTGTCCAGAACCAGGACAGAGTGGAACACTCTCTGGACTGTTCTGTTTTTTTTTCAAACATAACTCCCAGTAGAAAATTTTAAAATTTTAATATGATACATCCTTAGAAAGAGTAGAAGATGTGTTACATCTTTGCAATTCAAAGTTTCTGAAATTTCAGCACAGATTTCAGTGGAAACCAGGGTTGAAAACAGCCACTTCCTAGGGAGGTGCTGTTAAAATTCTTCTGGAAATTCTGCTGACTTTGAATTAGCATAATATTGTAACCAAAGATGATCTGGGGGAAAATAAATACTCGTTGGAAAGATACTGAAGTTAACTTTAACTTTAGTATTCAGCTTGAGTCATGAAAATGCCCAGAACCAGATCAAAACTGGGATTAGGTAGAAACTGGTCATTCTGACAGAAGAATGACAGTTGAACTCATTGGAGAGGGTGTTGTACCCTATGGGTGGTTTACGTGATGACAAAGTGATGGTAATATCTCGTAGTGACCAAACCTAGTTATGGTGAGCTTACAAGGAGGAGGTTCATCAAGTTGGATGTAACTAGCATGTGTTTGGTCTGATGGTTCGCACTAGGACCACGCACAAGGTGGGTGGCTCTAGCCAAGGGGGAGGCGATGACTCCCAGCCACCAGCCTACGACAGCACCCCGCAGAAGCAGCCACCACCGCCGCCTCCGCTTACTATAGCAGATGTGATAGCGGCACTGGTGGGAGGTCGTGAGGAGCAGACCGACCTGCTCCGCACGATCGTGCAGAATACGTCCCAGGCGGGGGGACGTCAAGACAGAGGGCCTCGTGAGCCCCGTGAAGTGTCGTACTCGGATTTCATGAGTACGCACCCTCCAGTGTTCACCGAAGCCGAAGAACCACTGGAGGCGGACAACTGGCTGCGGACTATCGAGTCCAAATTCGGGCTGCTCCAATGTACGGAGCGGCAGAAGACTCTGTTCGCAGCGCAGCAACTCCACGGTGCAGCTGGTGCGTGGTGGGCGAATTATGTCGCCTCACGTCCGGCTGGCCATGCCGTGGAATGGCAAGAGTTCCGGGAGGCGTTCCGCGCCTATCACATTCCTCCCGGAATCATGAAGAGGAAGTTCCAAGAATTTTTGGAACTGAAGCAGGGCGGGAGGAGTGCCCACGACTACTCCCGTGCCTTCAACCATCTGGTGCAATATGCGTCAGATTACATCTCCACTGATGAGAAGAAGCGAGAACATTTCTATCGGGGGTTACACCCTGAAATGAAGACACATCTCGTTCAGTGGAATCGCGGCACATTCAACGACTTAGTCAATGCCGCGATCATGCAAGAGGATGCTCAGCGGGAGTTGGCAGCTGAGCAGCGAAAGCGCAGCGCTCCACCCAGCGGTGGGAGTGGCGCTCCCCAGAAGTACCGTATGGTGTATCGGACCCCATCTGGGCAGCAGTGGCGACCACAGGCACGGCCTCAACAGTTCGGGGGACGTCCTTTTCAGGCACCTCCGTTCCGTCCGCCGATGCCACCACCAAGACAGCAGCAGCAGCAGACGGTACCCCGGGCGTTTCCACCGCCACAACGCGCCCCGGGATTCCGTCCACCGATCAGCGGGGGACCGCCCCGTTTCACCTGCTTCACGTGTGGCCAGGCGGGCCACTTCGCGAAGGACTGTCCCCAGGGGCAGCAGAGCAGTGGGCAAGCCCAGTTTCAGGGCGGTGCTCGAGGCCGACCTCCGGTGAAGAAGGTTGGTCAGCGGACTGGAGGCGTCCGCAACCTCGACAATGAGGACGCTCCAGAGGGAGACAACGTGCTGGCGGGTACGTTTACTCTCAACAATCAAGCCATCATCATACTTTTTGATTCTGGTGCAACCCACAACTTTATAAGTGCATCATATGTGGTTAAGCATCAGCTGGAAGCCTTTCCAACCGAGTGTTCTTATATGATCTGCTCACCGGGAGGAAAGATTTCAGCAACAATGATGGTTCCGAAAGCACCACTGTGCTTAGGTGGGAATATATATCCCACCACTATGATTATCCTTGAGGGGCAGAAGATTGATGCAATCTTGGGAATGTCATGGCTAAGTTACCATGGCGCTGTCCTGGAAACCCTATCACGGACGGTTCACCTCAACTCTCCATTACACCGTCCGCAGTCCCTCTTATTAGATAATCCAGTCCGGGAAGTTTCAGTGATCAACAATACTGAAGCTCTCAAGTTGGAGGACATCCCCGTAGTCCGGGAGTATCCCGACGTGTTCCCGGATGATCTTCCGGGCATGCTACCTGAGCAGGATGTTGAGTTCAAGATCAAGCTCGCACCCGGGACTACGCCCATATCACGGAGACCATACAAGATGGCTCCAAATGAACTGGCGGAACTGAAAGAACAGCTCAATGATCTGTTGAGCAAGGGTTTCATTAGGCTGAGTTCGTCGCCTTGGGGATGCTCGGCGCTGTTCGTGAAGAAGAAGGATGAAACCCTGAGGCTGTGTGTGGATTACCGGCCGCTCAACGCCGTCACCATCAAGAATAAGTACCCACTGCCCCTCATCGACATATTGTTTGATCAACTTATGGGTGCAAGTGTATTCTCCAAGATGGACCTTCGCTCTGGATATCATGAGATCAAGATCCGGGCGGAGGATATCCCGAAGACGGCCTTCTCGACGAGATATGGACTATATGAATATCTCGTCATGTCCTTTGGTCTCACAAACGCTCCAGCTCATTTCATGTATCTCATGAACTCGGTGTTCATGCCGGAGCTGGACAAGTTCATAGTAGTGTTCATCGACGATATCTTGGTTTACTCCAAGACAGAAGCCGAACATGCCGAACACTTGCGGATCGTTCTTCAACGATTATGAGACCACAAGCTCTACACCAAGTTCAGTAAATGCGAGTTTTGGATCAGCCAAGTGCCATTCTTGGGACATATCATCTCAGCGAAAGGCATTGCGGTTGACCCAAGTAAAATAGAGCAAGTGCTGAAATGGAAAGCTCCCACTTCAGTCCATGAAGTCAGAAGCTTCCTCGGGTTAGCGGGATACTATCGGAGATTCATTCCAAGCTTCTCCAAGCTCGCTAAGCCGATGACAGAATTGCTGAAGAAAGGGACGAAATATGTTTGGAACACAGCGTGTGAAGGAGCATTCCAAACATGGGTGAAGCATCTCACCACAGCCCCGGTCTTAGCTCAGCCGGATACAACAAAGCCCTTCGACGTGTATTGTGACGCGTCTGGTATTGGGCTTGGCTGCGTGTTGATGCAGGAAGGACGTGTGGTCGCTTATGGCTCACGCCAACTTCGGAACCATGAGCAGCATTATCCCACTCATGATCTTGAGCTTGCTGCAGTGGTTTTGGCACTGAAAATGTGGAGGCACTATCTCCTGGGGAATCTGGTGCATCTCTACACCAACCACAAGAGCTTAAAATATATTTTCACCCAGATGGAGCTGAACATGAGGCAAAGGAGGTGGTTAGAGCTGATCAAAGATTATGAGATTGAGATCCATTACCACCCCGGCAAGGCGAATGTGGTTGCCAACGCGTTGAGTCGGAAATCACATGTCCATCACCTCACCATTACACCGGTGGAGGAGGAAGAGCCGAGTTTATACTTGGTTCCTTATGGATCGCTGTACAACCTTGCCCTCATCCCTACCATTAGGGGAGATATCATTGCAGCTCAGAAGACGGACAAAGGCATGGCACATCTCCGGAGACGGATAGACAATGGAGAGATCAAGTGTTTCCAGAAAGATGATGAGGGGACGCTGTGGTTCAATGATCGAATAGTCGTACCCCGAGATATGGAACTGAGGAAGAAGATCCTCGATGAAGCTCACTTGTCCAAATACTCCATTCATCCGGGAAGTAACAAAATGTACCAAGACTTGAAAAAGAAATTTTGGTGGACACGGATGAAGAGGGAGGTAGCTAAGTACGTATCCGAGTGCGGTACGTGTAGACGAGTCAAGGCGGATCATATGAGGAAGTCAGGGTTGTTGCAACCCCTGAAAATTCCAGCATGGAAATGGGAAGATGTGAGCATGGATTTCATTTTGGGGTTACCCTTAACATCCAACAAACATGATTCCATTTGGGTGATCATTGACCGACTGACCAAGTCAGCTCACTTCATCCCCGTACATACACATTTCCATGCCAACAGATATGCGGAGTTATATATCGCCAGAATCTTATGTTTGCATGGCGTACCCAAGACCATAGTCTCATATTGAGGTGCATTATTTTTATCTCGCTTTTGGGAGCAGATACACGCTGCATTGGGTACTAAGTTGATCAGGAGCTCACCACCCTAAGACAAGTGGCCAGATAGAGAGGGTGAATCAAGTATTAGAAGACATGTTGAGAGCATGTGCCATCCACCATGGGAGGAACTGGGATGATCACCTACCATTGGCGGAATTATCGTACAACAACGGCTATCAGGCGAGTATCAAGATGGCACCCTACGAAGCTCTCTACGGTTGGAAATGCCACACCCCATTAAATTGGTGCGAGTCCGGTGAAAGAGTCACATTCGGGGTTGATGTGGTGAATGACGCCGAAGAGCGCGTTCGGACGATTCAAGCCAACCTGAAGGCCGCTCAATCCCGGCAGAAAAGCTACGCGGATAAGAGGCGTAGACGTTGCACTTTGACGTTGGGGAACACGTGTACCTCCGCATGTCTCCGATGAAAGGCGTGCACCGATTCGGTGTGAAGGGGAAGCTCGCTCCCCGTTTTATTGGACCCTATGCCATCACCGAGAAGTGTGGACCAGTGGTGTATCGCTTGGAGTTACCGGCATCCCTTTCTGGTGTCCATGATGTTTTCCATGTTTCGCAACTGCGAAAATGTTTGGAGCATACAGCTGCTGTTCCTACCGAAGACATCGGCGAGCTGAAACCGGATTTAACATATGATGAGTATCCGGTGGAAATTCTTGATGAGAAAGCCCGAACCACGCGTAGCAGAACGTTGTGGTTCTACAAGATCCTCTGGAGCAACCACACCGCTGAAGAAGCGACGTGGGAGAGCGAGGAGTTCCTTCGCTCAAATTACCCGGAGTTCATGGCATCTCAACGCGGGTAAGTCCCTATTACATCGCTATCTCTTCTTTTGTAATCTCGGGACGAGATTCTTTTAAGGGGGGAGGGATGTAAAACCCAAGAAAAGGGACTTGCAAAAACTTTTTATCACCTCACAACACCACAGTTTTGTTGTGGACAGATTGTGAAAAAGTGTGAAGAGCAAGTAACCTCCATCAAAAGAGTAATTAGAGGGGAAAGCCTTCACTTTCACAAAGTAGGATTTTTATACATGAACATGAGAGGGTGAGCTCACCCCTAGAACTTAAAAAGTCTTGGGAAGGTTCAGTCCAATTTTCATGTAAATCCAACACTTTTTGAGTCACTTTTAGAGGTATTTGAAAAAGAGGCCAATTTGAATGTAAATTCAAATTGCAGCAACTTTCATCACCCACATTCAAAAGTTAGCTTCATATTCAAACTTAGCACATTTTTCTGAGTAAGCCCACCAATTTTCATCCTCATTGGAGTTCATCTTGTCAAGAGCTAAATTTGCAAGAATTCAAAACTGAATTTCAATTTCAGTTTAAACATGCAGCAAATTTAGCCAAACACAGTTCAAATTTGAGAATTCAAATTAAAACCAAGACTTGGTGACTAAGTCTCACATTAAATTGTGAGTAGCTGAGGATATTTTGGCACCCCAGAATTGAGAAGATTTGGAAAAAGAATTAGGGGGGGAGGTCCCACCTGTCAGTAGACTTAACAGAGAAGTTTTCCACTGATTTTCCCTCTCTCAGCCGAGGCAGCACGCCAGCTGCGGACAGCACCGGTGTCCGACCACCTCACCTCACCACCTCCTTCTCGGCGACTGAGCACACGCGTGCCCGACGCGGTTATAGTTACCAGCCCAGTGAGCCGTCCTCATCTCCTCCGCTCTGCCCGTTCCCACCCGAACGAAAAACGGCACCAGCCGCTCCCCTCGGCTCCTCGTCGCGCCGTTGATCCAGGCGACCTCGCGACCGGAGCTCAACAGCAAAGATACGCGCCGGGGACTGCTTGAACTCACGGTGAAGACCCTACCCTCTTCCATGCTCTGTAGAGGTAGTATTTCCCCATCTAGTCCTCGGTGTTCGAAAAAACGAGTGAGCAGACATGCTAAAATTCGCGGCGATCGGTCCTGCACTGCATAAACCCAGCCGAGCACATGTTCTACATGTCCCCACGGCCATCTAGGATCCAAAACCATCGAAAACCGTCGAGTCTTTGCGCTGATATCCAAGTTTTTCGAGCAACAGCCGATATCGGGCCTAGGTCGACGGTGAGGTCCTAGTTCCGGCCAGTTCCATGGCCATCCGAGCTCATATCCGTGCGCAGCATGCCACGGCGGAGCTGTAGGAGCAAACCGCTTGAGAAATAAGGCCCGGAGTAGCCTGGGCGACATCGCCGGAGTAGAGGGAGGCTCTGTCACCGTCGCGAGCATAGTTCCGGCCATTGCCGAGCTCTTGTGAGGGCACCAGTGTGTTCTCCGAGTCGAGTTAGGCACAGGCGGCAAGTTTCGTCGAAGGTCGGGAGGTGAAACGCCTGGCGGCGAGCACTCCGGCGAAGCGCCGCCGCAGGAGCTGCGGGAGAGCGCGAGGTAGACGAAGGGGGGCCAGGTCCACCGGTCAGCCTCTGATCTCGCGTGGGGATCGGTTTGCGGCCGGGATTCGGTGCGGCAGCGCGGGTAAAACCCCGTGGGCCGCGGTGTGGCCGCATTCTGAGTGGGCCGGCTCGAGGAGACGGTGCCACCCGCAGGATTTAAACATTTCTGGAATTTCCAGTTTTAGTTCAAACTTCAAATGCATAGAACTTTTGCTAGGAAACTCCAAATTCGATGAACCAAATTTTGCTGAACTCCGAATTCTGACTACTTTTCAGCAATACCAAATTCAGCCCATGAAAGTAAATAGTTTTCCAGAATTAAATCCCTAAAATTTAAATTGTTGGGAATTTTATCTGGAGAACTACTTTATGAGAAATTCTGAAATTTGGCTGAGAGGTTTATTGGAAAATCCCTGAATCCCAGTAAAATTTTCAGACTCATACAAGTTCATTAGTTACCCTAATGGGGTGATTAAGGGAACTGCACTGAGAAAATAGAAAAAATGTACAGAAACATTTTTCAGATTTTCTCAAATCTTAATTAGGGCATAACTTTCTGTAGAATTCTTCAAATGACATGAAACCAACTTCATTAGAACCATACTAAATTCTAGTTTCCATAAAGTAATGGTTGGAGCCATGAAAACCCCTGGAATTAGTTAGAGACTCAAATATTGACCAAATGGGCTTCTATTTGTACAAGGTTCAAATGAACTTTGTTTCAAATGAAACTTGGTCAAGACTCTGGATAGGACCCTACCAAGCCACCACAAAAATTTCAGAACCAAAGGGGAGGGCTATCTAGAGTTATTAGTAATTAAGTCTTCAAGTTCACATATTACATTTAAATTGACATGTAGTATTTCATTAACGTGTAGTCACTGAAGAAGAGACTCCGGAAGTGCTGGACTTCCTCCTTCCGGAAGAAGAGGTAACTACTGACCAGCAGCAACAAGGCAAGCCCCGGTTTGCATTAACCTTTTATAAGTTTTACTTTGTTTACATGTGTCATATGAAGTGTGAATGTGCATTAGGTATAGGATGGATGGAACCCCACTTGCATGACCAGAAAATTTCCATAAGAGTGAGGGTAGCGTCTAAGACCTCGAGTAGATAGGCTATGCTTAAACATTCATAGGGCTTCGGTACAAGTCGAGTAGTTGGAATCTACTCGCGAGATAGGCTTGGGACACACGGGTTCGGTTGAGTGATGTGAGATCACATTAGTAATGAAAATGAGACTAGGCAGGGGCTAGGGCGCAGCAAGAGGGAGTCTTGTGTGTGCAGCCCTGTCCGTGTCGACTGAGGACCGATCCGTGTGCGGCCCACGCTGATCAAGTTTGAATGTACCAAAGGCATATCGGATATATGGGCCCCGATAAACCGATGTAGCCTAAACCTCCGGGCGTCGAGGCATAACGCACCGATTTATAGGTGTAGGCTGAGGGCAGCATGGTGGAAATCTGCCAACGGGCATAGAGAGATGCTCCGTGTGGGGAACCTCCTGCTCGTTTTGGTGCGACCGGTTCGACGTTTGGGCTGTTGGGTGAAAGGTTGTCTCGTACGACATCGAGTGAGCATGCTGTGCAGCTCCACGGGTGGGCGTATGTGACGTGCTCTTTGGGTTTCCCTGCAGGTGTATATCGAGTTGATTCGCCGTCCCTCGCGGTGAAGAGTACCACTTGGTCACTGAGTCGTGACGTAAACTAATGTATGAAATATGGTGATTCAATACTGCTGATTTGATATAATATTGTATTGCTACATGTTTGCCACCAAATATTGCTTACTAAATTTCAGTTTCCTGAACTGCTAACTTGTTGCTAAAAGTTGAACTAAGGATGAACTTGTAGGCGAGTCCATTTGTTGCAATATGACAATCCTACGTCATGGTACACCTCATGTAGAGTTTCATGCTTAGGTGAGTCGGTTAAGCCTTGCTGAGCCTTCGTGCTCACGGTTGCTGCTTAAGTGTTTTTCAGGTGAGGAGCCACCCACGGACTCGGAGTACGAGTCCACCGGCGAGGGTTACCCTCCGTCGGGGACCACGGCTGAGTGGGAGCCGTACACGCCGCGCTGAGCTGAGGAGTGCATCTAGTGTCGGTTGCCCTATGGCTGGGCAACCCACTTTTGCTAGGTAGGCGGGCGTGAGTTGTAGAATAGTAGACTTCCGCTGTGTAATAAAGAACACTAGTTTGTAACTGAGTGTTGTACCTTTTTGTACAGTTCAGTTTGTTTTTCCCATGTAATATATTGTGTTCTTATGACGTGTGCTGTCGGGTGTCGCATCGCGCGGCACCACCCTCTGCGATCCTGGATGGGTGGATCCCGGTCCGCCACAGTCACTGCAGAAAAGAGAGTACCAGCTGCACGGGACACGTGTCGCTCTCGGAGCTCACCTCCGAGAGATCCGACCCCGCTAGACACGCGTTGCCCTCGGAGCCTACCTTTGAGAGGTCCGGTCCTACCTGACACGTGTCACCTCCGGAGCTCATCTCTGAGAGGTCCGACACTATCGGACACGTGTCACCTCCGGAGCTCATCTCTGGGAGGTCCGACACTGTTGGACACGTGTCAACCTCGGAGCTCGTCTCTGAGGAGAAAGGAAGTCTGGCACTGTTAGGACACGTGGCACTATCGGAGCTCACCTCCGAAGAGAGGGGAGGTCTGGCACTGACACGTGGCACATTCGGAGCCACCTCCAAATAGAGGAGGAGGTCCTGAACTTACACGTGGCATTCGCGGAGCTCGCCTCTGTTGAGAGGGGAGGTCCCGACCCACCAGACACGTGGCACACGCGGAGCTCGCCTATGTGGAAGAGGGAGGTCCCGCTCGCCAGGACGCGTGGTGCACGTGGAGCTCACCTCTGGGAAGAGGGAGGTCTCGCCCGTCTGACACGCGGCACAACCGGAGCTGGTCTTTGCGGAAAAGGGAAGCCCAGGCCTCCGCAGAACACGTGGAGCCTCTGGAGCTCACTGCCGCAAAGGAAACGGGATTTGAAGCGGTTCTTCTTCTGTACGCGGGAATACCGGTACGGAGGAAACCGACACGAATTCCACGTTGCTACCGCACCAAATCAACTAAAGATAAGTTGTTAAGATCCAAAAACAATTTGAATAGGACTCTTATTCGAATTTCGATCAGATTAGGACTCTTCTCTTCCCGATTATAAATAGAACCCAGAACCTTTAGCCGCAACCACGAACTTCTTTTCCACCTCCTGAGCCGACAACTTAGAGCCCTAGCCCCTAGCTCGCCGAGTAAACCCCTTCGCCGAGTTTGACCATCGGAGAGATCACCAACGAAGCCAGAGACGATTGCCATTGTCGGAGGAGAGCCGATGATCTGTTTTTGCTAGAGGAAGGACCCGAAGGAAGTAAGGTAGGTCTCCAATACCACCTTACGACGTCATCACGTTTTCTTTGCATCTGTTCTTCGATTCCTTTCCAACAGAAGATTTTTCGTGGACAGATCACGTGTTGATCGGTTTGATCTAAAGTCAAGATCAATGCCACGTCCACAATTGATCTTTACAGCTATGATCATCGTAAACCCATGCAAGACATGCAAGAACACGTACAAACTAAACTGCATCATAGGATTAACATGCATATGTATCGTTACATATTAAGATAGAGTTTGTCCATGATGATTGATTGCTATGAATCTTGTATGTGCGTGATCGCGTATAGGAGGACAAGCTCAGGGAGCTACCTACGACGGACTATAACGGCAAGAATTTGAGCAACAAGAACCGCAAGAACAAGGCAAGTGCTCCTTGACCATATTAATCCCATGTGCTTGGAAAACTGTTTTGTTTGCGAAAAGGTGTGTGTGCTGAGTCAAATTGATTGGAAACCCTTTTATAGGAGTTTACTAGTTTTGGTTAAACCACCCTTGTCGCCAGGGAAGTTTATGAGTCGGGTATGGTTTTTGCTTTTATGCTTTGTAGAGTCCATGGGATATGGGAAGCGAGATAGATGTGTCTAGCTAACTGCACTCGTATGAATAATGTTAATGAGAAACTGTGAATGAACATGAATCGGAGGGAGATCTAGGCAAGTCTGGGTTTGTGAATGAGATAGAATGAGATGGGGGTTACTTGTCGTAGATCTAAGGACCGGTTCGTACGAGCCATGCAAGGATAACAGAGCCACCACAAGGCCAAGTATGGGTGCGGCTTAGCTGAGTAATTAGGTAAGTTACTAGATTGTTATGGACCGTGGAAGGCGCGGGTAATGGGAGTCGAATGAGGACTGCCCTGGGAACTGCATCGCACAAGAGGGGGCCCGTTTGGGGGGGAGGGGAAAATTGGAGATTCAAGCCTGCCGGTGAAACCTTAGTGAGTCCATACATCTAGTAGCCACTTTGTAAAGGCTATTTTGTGATCTCTTGACCATACACTGATGGTTGTGTACTGGTATAATGGAGGTTCTGCAGTCACCGACGGGTGACGAAATCACAAACTTGTGGGTAAAGTGGTACAAACTCTGCAGAGTCTAAAACTATCATGATAGCCGAGCTTACGGTCACGAGCGTCTGGACAACCCACATGATTAGATGGGAAGGTTTTTGGGATGGTTTGGATGGTATTTGGTTTTGGTTATGGTTTGGACTTCGGATTTGGTTTTTGGGACTGTTGAGTCCGGGTAATGAGATTGGTTGCATGACTGTTGAGTCATGGCAATGAGATTGGGTCTCGGAATTAGAAGGAATTGATTATGAGATGAATGGTAGTGAATACGAGATGGTATTCATGAGATGGTAGTGAACACGAGATGGTATTCATGAGCAAAGTTGATGTCTGGTTGAGACATGGAAAAGGATGAATCATAATGGAGGTATGTTAATGTTGGGATTACATTCACTTAAAGCTGAGTTGCTGTTTTTATCGTGTTTTGAGAAATAGACTTTGCTTTCTGCAATGAGCCTTTTTATACCCTCCTTGTTGTGAGCTACATATCATATTTTGCTGCACTTTCTGAGTACATCATGTACTCAAACATGCATTATTACTTCATCATCAGCAACAGGAGAGGAGTACTATGAAGACCACATGGAGGATTAGGCGTGTAATCTGTCCTCAACCTTGCCTGTGGAGTAGAGATGGAGCCGCTGCTACTGCTTAGTTGCTTCCGCATTAGTTTAGAAGACTTCCGCTGCTAGAATAAAGACTTCCGCTGCTAAGATTATACTTCCGCTTCTAAGATAAGACTTCCGCTGTTAGCATGAGTTTTGAGACTCATGAGACTTTGTAATAAACCCTGTTCATTTGTGGTATTATATTCTGAATTCAGTTTGTGAATGATATGTGTATGTGTGATGAACATCCTGGGCACACATACGTATTAGTTCTCGGTTCTGTGTTCTACAGAATCGAGGGCGTCACACATCATCAGCCTGCCAAAGCTACCCGATTACAAGTCAACGGCGGAAGAGAGGGTAGCGCACGACGCCGCCCTGGAGAAGGGAAGATATGATCACGTGGACAGCCATCTTCGTCGTTGGAGACGGCCGGAGGAACAGCGAAGGGCGGCACGAGACGTGACGGCCACCGGGGAGGCTGCTCCTGCCACTCCTTAGGGGTTGGTGTCCCTTTCCTCTGAGCCGGATGACACTTTGACGCTGACCGAGCAGTGGAGGAGAAGCGGTGGTGACGCTCCGGGCACAAAGAAGAGTCAGACGGGAGAGGGGAGTGGCTCTTCCTTGCCCCCCGCCCTAGCTCTTGGTGGTTTATCGAGCCCGGACCTTCAGCATCCATGGTTCTAAGAGGCCAGGCGAAAAGCCAGCAGCTTGCAACCTGACCTTTCACGAAGAGCACTCCGACAAACGACCCGTCGTCACCCGGCGTCCAGTCCTCCGCGGCTCTGGCGGGTGGTTGGCCCCCGGGCAACGCCGATCATTCCCCTGAATGCTGGACCCCGAGCGGTTATGCCTCCAATTCATCCCCAGTCGAAGAGGTCCATCCTTTAATCCTTGTTTATTATACTTACATAGTCCCCTCCTGTTATGGTTTTTCGATCTCTCTTACCTCAGCCTAATGCAGGAAGTACCAAGCGGGCATCCTGGCTCTGCCGGGAGCTTCGTCAACCCCGTCCTCTAGCGCCCCTTCTGTCGGTCCTGCTCCGTTGTCGGTAGGAGGTGCGGGGCTGGCAACGGGGGAAGTTCCCCTTCCTTTGACCGGGGTACGGGCATTCCAGCCGTCTCCACCGGTCCTGTCCTCAGCCCTGTCTCGGCCGCGAGGGTTCAGCCCCGGGGGTACAAGGCTCCCTGCTCTGGAATGAGGTTAGTTATCGCCAAGGACGAGATGGAGTCATCTCCGGAGGTGCCTCTGATTTGCAGGAAGTTGCAGGGCTGGGCGGCGAAGCAGGTTCTTACGATAGAGATGACTTTTCCCTCTTTTGTTGTTGTTTCCAGGGCCTCGGGGCCTGGCGTGTTAGGGTAGGAGCTCCTGCTGTGGCTCCGAGTCAGGGCGAGGAGGGGTCGGAGCTCCCTTCAGCGAGCCAGTGACCCTCCAGTCCTAGCGGCGCGGTGGGCCAAGAGGACGACATCTCCCTCTCCTGTTCCCAACTCGCCGAAGCCATGGAGCTGTTCCGCTCGGGCCAGGATCGTCTCGCGGTCGTGCTCCAAAGGCATGTCGCAGCGTGCTTCTGAGCGAGGTAAACCGTATTCCCCCAACTATCTCCATCGCAAGTCATCCTCGGGCTCGTTCGTGACCATGGTATTATTGACTTTCCTTTGACAGGGATCTGTCAGACGAGAGGTCGAGCGGGATCGTCTCATTGGGAGATCCCTTGGCGGCGGGAGCTTTGTGACGCCCCGGTTCTGTAGAAAAACCACGTAACCTGGACTGATGCATATGTGTGCCCAGGATGTTCATCACACATACACATATAATCCACAAACTGAATTCAGAATATATATAACCACGAATGAATAGATTCAAGTACTTTATAACATCAATCTTTATTGCAGCAGAAGTCTTATCTTAGCAGCGAAAGTCATATTCTAGCAGCGGAAGTCTTCTAAACTATAGCGGAAGCAAACTAAGAAGCATCAGCAGCCCCATCTCTACTCCACAGGCAAGGTTGAGGGTAGATTACACGCCTAATACTCCACGTGGTCTTCATAGTACTCCTCTCCTGTTGCTGATGATGTATGATAATGCAAGGGTGAGTACATGACGTAGTCAGCAAGTGCGGAAAGTATGACACGTAGCTTACAACAAGGTAGGTATAAAAAGGCTCATTGCGTAAAAGCAAATTTTATTTCACAAATCATGATAAAAACAGCAACTAGCTTTTAAGTGAATGTAATCCCAACATGTATTTAAACATCAACATACCTCCATCATGATTCACCACTTTTCAGATCTCATCCAAACATTTATCTTTCTCAACTTTTCACATGCTCATGAATACCATCTCGTATTCACTACCATCTCATCTCATAACCGAGATCAAATCTCATTGCCATGACTCAACAGTCATGCAACCAATCTCATTACCGGGACTCAACAGTCCCGAAAACCAAATCCAAAGACGAAACCATCACCAAACCAATAACCAAACCAAATACCATCCCAATAACGACCCGTTGCACCAGCACCTCGCGTGCCCATGCCTCCTGTGCCCCGACGTAACATGGGCGCTCCTGTTCAAAACCCCTGCCCCAACGTACCTGCTGCCGTAGGCAACAGGGCATGCTTTGCATGCGGGGAAATAGGACACTTCACAAACCAGTGCCCGAGGAGAGGCCCTGGACAGCAAGGCAACGTGCCCAAACAGAACCCGCGACCTAACGGAGGGGACAATCAAGGAAACCGGGGACAGCGGAACTATGCTCGTGGCAACGTGAACCATGTCTCTGTTGAGGAAGCACAACAGGCTGAGGACGTCGTAATTGGTATGTTCCTTGCCAACTCCAACCTAGCCACCATCTTATTTGATTCTGGAGCATCACATTCCTTCATATCATCCAAGTATGTTGCCAAACATCATCTACCCGTATCCCACTTAGAATGTGCTATGTTAGTTAATTCTCCCGGAGGAGAAATGAGGACTAATTTAGTATGTCCGAAAGTAAGCCTTAAAATAAGGGGGGTAGACTTTCTTGCCAACCTTATTGTCTTGGATTCCCAAGGGATTGACATAATACTCGGGATGGATTTGTTAAGCAAGCACAATGGGGTAATCCAATGTGTTGAAAGAAGCGTGCAATTAACAAATGAGCACGACATCCGTGTCGAGTTTGAGTCAACCCAACAAACCACTGAAAAGGCAATTTTGAACCACGTTGGAGGAGCAACATTAGACAGCATTACAGTGGTTCAAGAATTCCCGGACGTATTTCCAGAAGAGTTTCCAGGTATGCCCACTGATCGGGACATTGAGTTTGCCATTGATTTGGTACCCGGAACTGCACCCATAGCCAAGAGACCCTATAGGATGCCTGTCAATGAACTGGTAGAACTCAAGAAGCAAATTCAAGAACAGTTGGAGAAGGGTTTCATACGTCCAAGCTCGTCACCATGGGGAGCCCCCGTACTCTTCATAGACAAGAAGGATGGAACCCAAAGGATGTGCGTGGACTATAGGTCTCTCAATGAGGTGACAATCAAGAACAAATACCCTCTGCCCTGTATAGAGGACCTATTCGACCAAATGAAAGGATCCCGAGTGTTCTCAAAGATTGATCTTCGGTCAGGATATTTCCAGCTGAAGATTAAGCCCTTCGATATACCCAAGACTGCCTTTCAAACACGGTATGGTTCGTATGAATATACCGTCATGTCTTTTGGGTTAACAAATGCACCCGCATACTTCATGTACCTCATGAACAGGGTTTTCATGGAGTACCTGGATAAGTTTGTTGTGGTTTTCATCGACGACATTATGGTGTATTCAAAAAGTGAGGAGGAGCATGAAGAACATTTGAAATTGACCTTGCAGAAAATGTGTGAGCATCAATTGTATGCCAAGCTTAACAAGTATCAATTTTGGCTAAAGGAAATATCGCTCCTAGGCCACATTATTTCTGAAGAAGGGGTATCGGTTGATCCCGGAAAAGTAAGAGATGTTCTGAAGTGTGACCAGTCGCAAAAAGTGAGGGATACTCGGAGTTTTCTTGGGATGGCGGGATACTATCAAAGATTCATCAAAGACTTCTCTAAGATAGCAACGCCTATGACGGAGTTGCTAATGAAGGGAAAAGCCTTTCGATGGACACCAGCATGCCAAAAAAGTTTTGAGGAACTCAAGAAAAGGCTAACCACAGCACCGGTTTTGGTATTGCCGGACGTAAGCAAGAGATTTGAAATATATTGTGACGCATCCAGACAGGGGCTCGGATGTGTGCTCATGCAAGAAGGACAAGTGGTAGCCTATGCCTCACGACAATTAAAGAAGCACGAGCTTAATTATCCTACACATGACTTGGAGCTAGCAGCAGTAGTGCATGCATTGAAGATTTGGAGACATTATATCCTTGGTTATCGATGTGAGATCTATACGGATCATAAAAGCCTCAATTACATATTTACCCAAACGGACTTGAATTTGGGGCAACGTCGATGGTTGGAACTCATCAAGGATTACGATGTTGGAATTAACTACCACCCCGGGAAGGCCACTGTAGTAGCTGATGCACTGAGCCGGAAGGGAGCATGTCACCAACTCACGGTTCGGGAGCTACCACCCGAACTACGTAAGGAGTTTGAACGGTTACACCTCGGATTCTTGAACAACATGGAAATGATGGAGATCCACTCTTCATTGGAGCAAGACATAAGAGATGGACAAGCAATGGATGAGTAGATCAAGGAGATCAAGGAGAGGATCCGACAAGGAATAGAGAAGGATTTCAAAGAAGATGAGAAGGGTACGCTATGGCTAGGAAAAAGGATTTGTGTGCCTAACGTGAAGCACCTCCGCGACATGATATTGAAGGAGGCACATGATTGACCCTATTCCATACATCTGGAAGTACGAAAATGTACAAGGACTTGAAAACTTGTATTGGTGGGATGGTATGAAAAAAGATATAGCCGAATGTGTTGCCCTATGCGACACATGCCAACGGGTGAAGGCTGAACATCAAAGACCCGCTGGATTGTTGCAACCTTTGAAGGTACCCGAGTGGAAGTGGGAAGACATTAGCATGGATTTCATCGTCGGATTGCCACGCACCCAGTCGGGTTATGACTCCATCTGGGTAATCGTGGACCGATTGACGAAAACCGCCCATTTTCTCCCTGTAAGGGCCAAGTACAACGTTGCACAACTAGCCGAGTTGTACATGGAGCAGATCGTGTGTCGTCATGGAGTCCCGAAAAGGATAGTCTCAGATCGAGGTTCTCAGTTTACCTCTAGATTCTGGAGGAAGCTGCAGAAAGCTATGGGTACACGACTAGATTTTAGCTCCGCCTATCACCCACAAACCGATGGGCAAACCGAAAGGACAAACCAAATTTTGGAGGACATGTTGAGAGCTTGCGCCTTGAAACGTGGGCGTAGTTGGGATAGGAGTTTACCGTACGCCAAATTCTCCTATAACAACAGCTATCAAGCTAGTTTGAAGATGTCGCCTTTCGAAGCATTATACGGTAGACGGTGTAGAACGCCACTGTTCTGGAATGAGACCGGAGAGAACCAGGTGTTTGGACCCGAAGTGCTACAAGAAGCTGAAAATCAAGTCCAAACGATACGGGAGAACTTAAAGGCTGCTCAGTCACGACAGAAAGGCTATGCGGATAATAGGTGAAGGAAGTTAGCCTTTGAAGCAGGAGACTTCGTATACCTTAAGGTATCGCCTATACGAGGCCAACAACGTTTCAACGTCAAAGGCAAGCTAGCACCTCGCTACATCGGACCATTTAAGATTTTGGACAAGCGAGGAGAAGTAGCCTATCAACTAGAGCTCCCAACATATCTCTCCGACGTACATGACGTGTTTCATGTATCCCAGCTCAAGAAGTGCTTGAGAGTACCATAGGAACAAATACTAATGGAAGAGCTGGAAATTCAAGAAGACCTGACCTATACGGAGCACCCTGTCCAAATTTTGGACGTAAAGGAAAGGGTCACCAGGAACAAAGTGATCCGATGGTGCAAGGTACAATGGAGCTATGACACCGAAGCTGAAGCCACATGGGAGCGTGAAGAAGACATCAAGGCAGAATTTCCTCATCTATTCCCTACTAACGAATATCGAGGGCGAGATTCAATTTAAGGGGGGTAGATTTGTAACACCCTCATTTTCGGTTTCTGCATATATTCATGTTCCACGAATATAAAACATTTTAAAAGGAAGTAGGAACAGAGAAAAATATCAAAAAGGTAGCCAATAAGAGCCGAATCCAGTTCACCAAGAGCGCCGAAGACAACTTACCACGGCCCGCTGGCCACGTGACATGTTCGGAGCTCATCCCTGCGAAGTGGGGAGAGGTCCGCCGCTAAATTGGCTACATGGCAGGCTCGGGGCTCATCTCCACAAAGGGGGAGAGGTCCGACCCTGTGGGACACGTGTTGCCCTCGGAGCTAGCCTCTGCGGAAGAAGCAAAGGCATTTTCCGCAGGACACATTTCACCTTCGGAGCTAGTCACCATGGAAATCAGAGGACCAATCGCGCGGGATACGTGTCGATCTCGGAGCTCACCGCCGAGAGGTCCGGTTCGATCGGACACGTGTCGCCACCGGAGCTTATCTCCGGGAGGTCCATCACTGCTGGACACGTGTTAACCTCGGAGCTCGTCTCTGAGAGGAAAGGAAGTCTGGCGCTGGAGCTACCTCCGGAGAGAGGAAAGGTCTGGCACTGACACGTGGCGTGTGTGGAGCCACCTCCGAATAAGAGAGGATGTCCCGACCGCCAGGATACGTGGCGCACGCGGAGCTCACCTCCAAAGAAGAGGGAGGTCTCACTCGCTTGACACGCGGCACCACCAGAGCTCGTCTCTGCAGAAAAGGAGAGACCAGGCCCGATGGACATGTGGAGCTTCCGGAGCTCATCACCGAGAAGGTAACGAGTTCTAGAGCGGTTTTGGATTCTGTACGCGTAGAAATATCGGTACGGAGAAGAAACCGACCTGAATTCAACAATGTTATCACACCAAATCAACTAAAAATAAGATGTTAGGATTCGACGACGATCTGAATAGGACTCTTATTCGGAATCCAATCAGAATAGGACTCTTCTTCTCCCGATTATAAATAGAACCCAGAACCTCTGGCCGAAACCACAAACTTTTTTCCAACTCATAAGACGACGACTTAGAACCCTAGCCTCAACTCGCCGAGAAAGCCATCGCCGGAGTTCAGCAAGGGAGATCGCCGGAAGAAAGCCCAACGATCTGAGAAGAACCTGGGACCGAGAAGAACGTAAGGTAGGTCTCCAATACCACCTTATGACATCGTTGCGTTTTCTTTGCGTCTGTTCTTCGATTCCTTTTGAACAGAAGCTTTCTCGTGGACAGATCACTAGTTGATCGGGTTGATCTTAAGGTCATCGCCACGTCCACATCTGATCCGAACACCTCTGTTCATTGTAAAACCATGCAAGCCATGTAAGAACCCATACAAACCGACCTAATAAAACTAAACTGCATTATAGGATAGCATGCATACGCATCATCGCATCTAGTTTAAAGTTTGTTCATAGTATTGATTGTTATGAATCTTGTACGGGCGTGATTGCGTATAGAGGGACAAGCTCAGGGAGCTATCTATGACGAGCTGCAACAACAAGGTTTCGAGGTCCAAGAGCAACCGGAACTGCAAGAACAAGGCAAGTGCTCCTTGACCATATTGATCATATGTTTTGGGTAAAACTGTTTTGTTTTGCGAAAAGGTGTGTGTGCTGAGTCAAACATGACGGGAAACCCTTTTATAGGAGTTTACTAGCTTTGGTTAAACCACCCTTGTCGCCTGGGAAGTTTATGAGTCGGGTATGGTTTTTACTTTTATGCTTCGCTGAGTCCATGGGATTGGGAAGCGAGATAGATGTGTCTAGCTAACTGCACTCGTAATGATAATGAGAAACTGATGTTAATAATGGACATGGATCGGAGGGAGATCTAGGCAAGACTGGGTTTGTGAATGAGGTAGCATGAGATGGTGGTTTACTTGCCGTAGATCTAAGGACCGGTTCATGCATGCACATGCCAGGATAACAGTGCCACCACAAGGCCAAGTATGGGTGCGGCTTAGCTGAGTAATTAGGTAAGTTGCTAGATTGTTATGGACTGTGGAAGGCGCGGGGAATGGGAGTCGAGTGAGGACTGCCCTGGGAACTGCATGGCACAAGAGGGGGCCCGTGGGTGGGAGAATTGGAGATTATAGCCTGCCGGTGAAACCTTAGTCAGTCCATACATCTAGTAGCCCTTTGTAAAGGCTATTTTGTGATCTCTTGGCCATACACCGATGGTTGTGTACTAGTATAATAGAGGTTCTGCAGTCGTCGACGGGTGACGAAATCACAAACTTGTGGGTAAAGAGGTGCAAACTCTACAGAGTTCTTAAAACTATCATGATAGCCGAGCTTACGGTCACGAGCGCCTGGCCAACTGCCATGATTAGTTGGGATGGTTATTAGGATGGTTATTGGTTATGGTTTTGGATGGTTTCCTTATGGTTTGATTTTGGGACTGTTGAGTTCGGGTGATAAGATGGTTGTGTGACTGTTGAGTCATGGCAACAAGGTTGGTCTCGGTGGAG
Organism: Neostapfia colusana; assembly: GCA_030760725.1. NCBI lineage: Eukaryota > Viridiplantae > Streptophyta > Magnoliopsida > Poales > Poaceae > Neostapfia > Neostapfia colusana. Next base: position 75,239,766 of record JASWHV010000005.1, on the reverse strand, counting down.
ACAAAGTTGTTTATGAGATGAAATGGTAGCGAATACGAGATGGTATTCATGAGATGGTAGCGAATACGAGGAGGTATTCGTGAGAATGAGGTTGATTGATGACCGGTTATGACATGGAAAGGTAATGAACATAATGGAGGTATTATTGGTATTTTAATACATGTTGGGATTACATTCACTTAAAGATGAGTTGCAGTTTTTTCATGGTTTTGATAAATAACTTTGCTTTCTTCAATAAGCCTTTTTATACCTACCTTGTTATGAGCTACATATCATATTTTCCCGCACTTGCTGAGTACATCATTGTACTCAAACTTGCATTATTTCATCATCAGCAGCAGGAGAAGACTACTATGAAGACCAAATGGAGCATTAGGCGTGTGATCTGTTCTCAACCTTGCCTGTGGGAAGGGAATATAGATGGAGCCATTGCCGCTTAGATTTGTTTCCGCATTAGTTAAATTGCTTCCGCATTAGAATAAAGACTTCCGCTGCATAGAAATAAAGACTTCCGCTGTGAGCATGAGTCCAAGACTCATGAGATATTGTAATAAACTCTGTTATTCGTGGTAATATATAACCTGAATTCAGTTTGTGGAACATGTGTGTATGTGTGATGAACATCCTGGGCACACATATGCATTAGTTCTCGGTTCCGTGGTTTTCCACAGAATTGAGGGTGTCACAGTTATCACCCGTGTCACACGAATGACCTCGCCACGAAGGCTTATCCCTGCAAGCGCAATCAAGAACACGAGCAAGAACAGAGAAGTTGCAATCAAAACTGAATTGATCACGAATTTAGGGTTTCACAACCGATGATCGGCGACACTGTTCAATGACAGATTGTAACTAAGCAAAACCCGACCCTAATGTGGTGACGGCTGCTGTATAAAAAGGAGTTTAGGGGCATGCAAGACCCCTGGACGCAACCCTAATGTGCTTCCACACGATACACAGGCCAGCAGCCCAAAAGGCGGTGGCGCAGCACCGGACAGATTCTGGATGCCCACTTGTTTTGCTGATTCCCGTCAAATTAGAAGGAATTTTGAGGTGGGGCTGGTTCCATTGGAAGATTTATGAAATCACGGTTCCAACGATATATAGAACATCCAAATCCGACTCCGTATGTGTCCGGGACGTCAGTTTTGGTGAAGGCAGCTCCTGGAACCCGAGGTGGAGTCGAAGTCGAGTTGTACTTGGGATCCTCCTTGGTGTGCACGTCCTATCTCCTCCTCCTTGACTCCTTGGACTCCTCCCAGACCTTGCTGGTCCTCTCCATTGTTCCTAATCAATAAAACATGCATGGAAACAAGCGTAAGTTCTAAAAAACAATTGATAAGGTTAGAACGTACCTGGAGATCCAATTGTCATGCACCTGCTCTAGTGATCGGTCCTTGCGTTGTATGCAAAGGAGAGATGTCCTCATCATCCTCCCCCTCTTGAATTGGAGTCGTCCTCGACTCAAGCTCATCTTCCTCACCCAAGTATGACTTCAAATCTGAAATGTTAAATGTGGGACTAACCCCAAACTCGGGAGGCAACTCAAGTTTATATGCATTGTCATTTATCTTCTCAAGAACCTTAAAAGGTCCAGCAGCACGTGGCATGAGTTTGGACTTTCTCAAATCCGGGAACCTATCTTTTCTCAAATGAACCCACACCAAATCACCGGGTTCCAATTTTACCTCCTTCCTACCTTTACTAGCAGCAATGCGATACATTTCATTCATTTTTTTAATTTGTAACTTAGTAGTTTCATGCAACTTAAGAATAAATTCAGAACGTTGTGTAGCATCTAAGTTCACAATTTAAGTATGTGGTAAAGGTAGCAAATCAATTGGAGCACGAGGATTGAAACCATAGACTACCATAAACGGACTTAACTTGGTTGTGGAGTGAATAGACCTGTTATAAGCAAACTCAATATGTGGCAAACACTCCTCCCACAACCTCAAATTGTCTTTCAAAACAGCCCGCAACATAGTGGATAAGATACGATTAACTACCTCCGTTTGCCAATCAGTTTGTGGATGACAAGTAGTAGAAAACAGCAACTTTGTTCCCAATTTATACCATAAAGTTCTCCAAAAGTGACTCAAAAACTTAGCATCCCTATCAGAAACAATAGTATTGGGAACACCATGCAAACGCACAACCTCATTAAAGAACAAATCAGCAAGTGAAGCATTATCGGTCTTGTGGCAGGGTATAAAATGAGCCATTTTACAGAAACGATCAACAACCACAAAGACACTATCCCTCCCCATCTTTGTTCTAGGAAATCCTAAAACAAAGTCAATAGAAATATCCTCCCAAGGTGCACTAGGAACCGGAAGAGGCATATAAAGACCATGTGGGTTAAGTCGAGACTTAGCTTTGTTGCATGTCGTGCAACGTGAAACGTAGTGCTCCACATCACGCCTCATTCGTGGCCAAAAGAAGTGAGCGGCCAGCACATCCTCTGTCTTTTTAACACCAAAATTGTCACACCCGGTTTTTCCCGAAGAACAACCAAGTGAATATCACATGTATGCCAGGATCATTTTCTCATACATGTGATGACAAATAGTGAAGCATCATTTATTACAAGCCAGGTGTCGAATATAAATAAGTCTTACATAGAAAATGTCTCGATGGACAATAATAAGTTCATCACAAATAAACAAACTAGCAGCGGAATAATTATTCTCGTGGGCTCCGTCACAGGCGTTGCCCGGGGGGACTCCATGAACCTAGAAACCTTCTTCGGGTCCAAAGTCTTGATCATTAAACACCACTTCATTATCTTGACCTGAGCAGCAATATAAACCAACAAATATGCAAGGTTGAGTACCGATGGTACTCAGCAAGTGTGGGAAAGTTATGTCATGCATGGCTAGAGCAAGGAGAGGTTGAACTCATGGTTAAAGCACTACGCAATTCATACCTATCACCTTAGCTTATTAAGCACCTACATTACTACACAGGTGAAATGGTCCCAATTTCCCATCCCATCATCATAATAAAATAACCATAACATCATTTCCAATGTTAAGCTCCCCGCTTAACATTCTTAACTTCCAAAACCATCCCTCCTCTAATCATGAATAAGTCCAAGCCACTCTTGACCGTGAGCACAGCTGTCATGACAGTTTTGACTCTGCAGAGTTTGTACCACTGTACCCACATGTAGTGATTTCATCCCCCGTTGCCGGGTGGACTAAAAGAACCTCCATTATGCCAGTGGCTACGAACCACATTCACACTTCCCAGGTGTGTAGCCAGGAGATCACTATGAAGCCTTTACAAAGGGATTCCTGACGAGCATGGGCCCACTGAGGTTTCACCCCTAACAGCATACAAGAGGCTCCAACCCCGCTGCAGTGGTCCCCTCTTGAGCCTTGCGGTTCATATGGTAGTCCAGCTGACACCTATTCCCCGCACCATCCAACACACCCATACTACGCCGGGGATACACCTAATTAATTGGCCAAGCTGCCCCATCTCAGCATGTGGTTGGCACGGTAAAGCCAGGTTACATGCTCCATGAACCGGTCCTTAGGATCCAGGCAAGTACTAAACACAAACCCGAGTCTCGTGCACCCAGCACACAACCAAAACATCCAACTTGCCTTGATCCCTACCTCTACATAACTCACAATATCTCATTCAAGAGTATGGTAAAATAAACTGATGATCTCATATCCCAAATATTCCATTCTAAGCATGGCTAAGCATATGCATAATAATAAATGACATGATAAAATAAATCCCAACCCAAGCTTCAAGGAAACAAGGTAATGCAATTCTAGGGAAACTTCCTAGCATGGGCTTCATATTTTAATTTGACAATGCAAATAACTCTAGCTACATGTCCTAGTATAGGGTCAAAGTGGTCAAGGACACTTGCCTCCTTCCTGCTGCTCTTGGAATGGGTAGTCCTGATCTTGGAAAGGAAGAACTTGCTCTGGAGCAGGTTCTACATCATACCATCACACATAGCAAAAGAAAAACAACAATCCATAAGACATAGTTCACACTTCCACTTCAAACAAATCACACATTCACATTTATGAAAGTCATTCACAATTATATGTGTTGTGGTTACTCTATGTGCGTGAAATCTTTGGCTTACATGTACTTTTAACCATGTGTATATGATTCCTACTTTTGTATTCAGATTTAGGCTTACATACTATATATATGAGTTTCCAATTTAAATAAATTCCTTATATTTAATTACTACATCTTTTAGCTACCAAGTATGCATGAAAGGTATTTTCCTACTCCATATGTGTCTCCAGAATTTCTACCAACCCTAAACTGAATTCTTTGGATTTTAGATACTTCATTTATCATTTACTAGTTGCTATATTTTCAGATTTATTTCCTATGCCTAAATGTGAAATTTATTATGAAAATAACAAGACACATCATCTAAACAGAATAGGTTCTGATCTAAAATATTTAATAATATATGTTTGACCTTTTCCTCTGATGTAAACTATTTTACATTTATTTTCCCTATTTTCAGAACTATTCTTTACTTAAAAATGTGTCCCTATAACTAATAAATGTGAATAATAAATTAAACAGATTCATTTCAGCCCAAAAATATATTTTTATCTCACTCCAAAGTTTTCTAAGTACTGAGAAAGTTTTTAATTAAATTTTGACAATATGTTTGTTCCACTTTTTAAATTTTAAATACTAGCCACCTATTCAATTTACTAAATTAAATATCAAACAGGGTTAAAAAGGTAAACTCACCCCACTACAGGGTCTATAATATTATTTTAACAATTTTCAGGGGTCTAGCTACTCATAACAGAGGAGTTTTTCCTAATTTTTATTAAGTCCAGGGGCTAAAACTGATTTTTAAATGAATTTACATGGTTTTCTGAAGTTCCAGGGGCTAGATCAGAAGTTTCCGGGGCTAGCTCTTATTTCCCGAGAACCCCAGGGGGTAGCACGTAAGAATTTCAGTCTTTATAACGCGGGGCTGACGTGGACCGTCCGATTTAAAACAGACGGCTGAGATTATAACGCCGAACCGGTATGCGGGGATTTAAAGTCTACCATGCGATTTAAAATAGATGGCGCATAGGCGGCCACGTCGCTCTAACCGAGTGCGGGCGACGCTGCCAGGCGGCGCACGGCGGCAGGAAGCGGCGATCTCGCTGGAGATTTTCTGATCTTCGAGAATTCTTCCTAGAACTGTGATTTTATGGCATAGATCGGTGGAGGGGAGGTCGGGGATCTCACCTCGGGGGTTTTCTTGAGCTCGGAGGTCCTGAAAAACGATCGGCGACGAGGTCCGAAGCGAAACCACGGCGAGGGTCGTCGGCGCTGTGTTTGAACCGCAAGTCACCGAGTTTTCTGCACCTGCAGGGTTCCCCGGAGGCGGTGGATCAAGACCAGCGAGTTAGATCGGAATTTCCGAGCGTAGATCGCCCAGAATTCGCCGGAGAAGGCTCGGGTTCTCACCGGAGTAAAATCAGCAGATCGCGTGAGAAAAACGGGACGAGGCCGGGGTTTTATAGACGGGGGAAGGGCGGCGTTCGGTTGTGATCAAGTTTGCGTCGCCCACGAGCAAAATTCAGCTGGGATACGCAGAAATCCGGGTCGGTTTGGATTCGAGGTGAGAGAGAGTCCGGCCGATCGCGGGCGCGGGCGCGAGGTAGAAGAAGGGCTGGCGGGCCCCGCCTGTCAGTGGGAAGAAGAGGGCGCACGTGGCTGCGGGCTGGCGCGGGTGCTGGGTAGGTTGGCTGGTGGGTTTCGGCCAACTGGCCGGTTTTTTTTCTGTTTTCCTTTTTCTTTTTCTATTTCTTTTCTGTTTTGAGTTTAAATTGAATTCCAGTTTGAATTTAAATTGTTGCAAAACATGCAACACGTCCAAAAATTTTTAAATTCCCCTCTTAACATGATTTTGGGGTGTTACAGCTCTACCCCCTTAAAAGAAATCTTGTCCTCGAGATTGGTGGTTCTAAGAAAACAATTCCGGAAATTGTGCCTTGAGCTCATCTTCCCGTTCCTAGGTGGCTTCCTCTTCTGAGTGATGCTTCCACTGTACCTTGCACATCCGGATTCTTTTATTTCTAGTGAGGCGTTCCATTGTCTCCAAAATCTTGTATGGTTGCTCAGCATAAGACAATTCCTCAGCTACGTCCACTTCATTCATGGGTAACACCTCTTCAGGCGTCCTCAGGCATTTCTTGAGTTGTGACGCATGGAATACATCGTGCACATCCGATAGGCGAGCCGTAACTCTAGTTGATACGCCACTTCGCCTTTCCTTTCCAGAACTTGAAAGGGTCCGATGTATCGAGGTGACAACTTCCCTTTCACCTTGAACCGACGAAGTCCTCTGATAGGGGACACCTTGAGATAAACATAGTCTCCCACGTTGAAAACGAGCTCTCTTCTTCGTACATCGGAATAGCTCTTTTGGTGTGTCTGTGCTATCCTCAAATTGTTGCAAATTTCCCTCACCTTCGCCTCAGCTTCTTGTAGTACTTCCGAACCAAACACTTTGCTTTCCCCCGTTTGGTTCGAAAATAGGGGAGTTCTGCACTTCCTCCCGTACAAGGCTTCAAACGGTGACATCTTCATACTAGCTTGATAGCTGTTGTTATAGGAAAACTCCGCATACGGTAAGTTCTTGTCCCAACTCCTATTGTTTTTGAGTGCACATGCCCTCAGCATATCTTCAAGGATCTGATTGGTTCTCTCCGTCTGCCCATCAGTTTGGGGATGATAGGCAGAACTAAAGTTCAGATGGGTTCCCATGGCTTCGTGCAACTTCTGCCAGAACCTTGAGGTGAACTGTGTCCCTTGATCCGACACAATCTTCTTTGGCACTCCATGGTAACACACGATCCTTGACATGTACAACTCTGCCAATTTGGATCCGCTGTAGCTTTCTTTCACGGGGATGAAATGAGCTACCTTGGTTAGCCTGTCAATGATGACCCATATCGAATCATATCCTGATTGAGTCCTAGGCAATCCCACGATGAAATCCATGCCGATCTCTTCCCATTTCCATTCAGACACTTTGAGTGGTTGCAATAATCCCGCGGGTCGTTGATGTTCTGCTTTCACCAACTGACATGTGTCACATAGAGCAACATGTTCCGCGACATCTCGCTTCATGCCATACCACCAATACCTGCTCTTGAGGTCCTGGTACATCTTCATACTCCCAGGATGAATGGAATAGTCAGAATCATGAGCCTCCTTCAAAATCAATTCACAGATCTCCTTTACTTCTGGCACACAGATTCTTTTCCCGTGCCACACCGTTCCTTGTTCATCCTCTCTAAAACCAGGAGCTTTATTTTCCTTGATGAGTTGTCTGATCTCTTGTATCTTCTCGTCTTTCTTTTGACCCTCGCGGATGTCTTGCTCTAGTGTGGAGTCTACTTCCATGGCGATGGCTTCACCACTATTCACAAGGCATAGATTGAGCCTTATAACCTCGTTCTTCAATTCTACAGGCGTGTCCTTCAAGCTCAACTTATTGACCTGCACTTTCCGACTTAAAGCATCGGCCACGACGTTTGCTTTCCCAGGATGATAGTTGATGCCCACATCAAAGTCATTGATTAGCTCTAACCATCTCCTTTGTCTGAGGTTGAGATCTGGCTGCGTGAAAATGTACTTTAAACTCTTATGATCCGTATATATCTCTGTCCTCTTCCCCATCAAGTAGTGCCGCCAAATTTTCAACGCGTGTACCACTGCGGCTAGTTCTAGGTCATGTGTAGGATAGTTCTTCTCGTGCTTCCGAAGTTGCCGGGATGCATAAGCCACGACATGCCCTTCTTGCATGAGAACACATCCCAACCCGTTTCCAGAGGCATCGCAGTACACCGTAAAGCTCTTCTGCATATCTGGCATAACTAGCACTGGGGCTGTTGTCAATCTTTTCTTTAACTCCTGAAAACTCGTCTCGCACTGCGGCGTCCATGTGAATGTGATTCCCTTCTCCAACAGTTTGGTGAGAGGTCTCGAGATCTAAGAGAATCCCTCAATAAACCGTCGATAGTATCCTGCCAATCCCAAGAAGTTTCGAACTTCCCCGACATTTTCAGGGGTCTTCCACTTCTGTATATCCTCGATTTTGGCAGGATCCATGGAGATTCCTCCCTCCGAGATTATATGTCCTAAGAAGGGAACTCTTTTCAGCCAAAACTCACACTTGCTCAACTTGGCATATAGTTGGTGTTCTCTCAGCCTTTGCAACACCAACCTTAGATGTTTCTCATGTTCTTCTTCATCTTTGGAGAAGACGAGAATGTCATCTATGAAAACCACCACAAATTTGTCCAGATATTCCATGAATACCTTGTTCATGAGATACATGAAGTACGCCAGGGCATTAGTTAGCCCGAAAGGCGTGACAGTGTATTCATACAGTCCATACCAAGATACGAAAGCTGTCTTGGGAATATCAGATTGCCTTATCTTAAGTTGGTGGTATCCCAACCTGAGATCAATTTTCGAGAACACACAAGCTCCCCTCAACTAATCAAACAAGTCTTCAATGCGGGTTAACGGGTACTTGTTCTTGATGGTTACCTCATTGAAGGCACGGTAGTCCACGCACAACCTTTGGGTTCCGTCCTTCTTGGGGACAAATATCACTGGAGCTCCCCATGGTGAGGAACTAGGACGAATATAACCCTTCTCCGTCAGTTCTCTCAAATGATCCTTGAGTTCTCCCAGCTGTTTGGAGTCCATCCGATAAGGTCTCTTGTATATCGGGGCTGTTCCAGGCACTAGCTCAATTGCGAATTCCACTTCACGATCAGGAGGCATACCTTGCAATTCCTCCGGAAAAACATCTGGATATTCCCTGATGGTTCTGATCTCCTCCACTTTCACCTCAACTTGATTTAATTTAATGTCCCTCCTAGGCTCTTGTATTGTTATAAACTTTACTCTTGTGCCACTAGGGTGAGTTAGTTCCACCATTCTGGTCGAACAATGGATGATTCCTTTATGTTTGGTCAACCAATCCATACCCAAGATAATATCTATCCCTTGTAAATCTATCACTATGAGGTTAGCAGTAAATACTACCCCATTAATGTCTAGGTTCACTTTGGGACACACTTGTCTTGTCCTTATTTCTCCACCTGGAGAGTTTACTGCTAGGATATAGTTCATTTGTGTTGTTGCTAGGTCATGCTTCTTAACAAACCCTTGGGCAATGAACGAGTGGGTAGCACCAGAATCAAACAACAGAGTTGCAATGTGTAAATTGGCAGGAAACTTACCAACTACCACGTCAGGTGCCTCTTGCGCTTCCTCCATGGTGACGTGGTTCACCCGTCCTCTCATTACATTCTGCTGTTGTGGCTGCGCGGGCTACTTCTTTGGGCACTTATGGGCATAGTGCCCCACTTCACCACAGCTAAAACATTGCACTCCAACCTTAGGGGCTTGACCTTTATTGTCTTGGGGTTGGTTTGGAGGTCCTTGCACTGCTGGTCGAGGTGGATATGCGGGGCGAGGCTGCTGTACAAACTGACGTTGTGGCTGTGCTGGTGCTGCGGGAGGCCTGTAGTTCGGGTTGTACCCTCTTGGTGCTTAGTAGGGTACCGCAGCACGGTTCGTCTGCCCTGCAGGTTCCTGCATCAGACGTGGGCGGGTGTTGCTCCCTGAGGCTTGATGTGACCACCGGCCTTCCTCTTATTCTCATTTTCCAAGGCCTTTAGCTTCCTTTCTACCACAAACGCTCTGTCCACCATCTTTTGGAAGCTTTCATACTCATTTGAGGACATTGCACACTGCATTTCTGCGGTAAGTCCCTCCACGAAACAATCTTGTTTCTGCTCATCAGTCTCTATGTCCCGTGGGGCATAATGGGATAGTTGAGTAAATTTAGTGAGGTATTCCCTCACCGTCATGTTTCCCTGCTGCAGACCCAAAAACTCCTTCGTCTTGTTTTTGAGTTCACCTCTTGGGATGTAATGGTTGCGGAAGCTACGCTTGAACTCCTCCCAAGTGATGTTCTCAGGGTCATGATGGGCGGCCACGTAGGCGGTCCACCAATCAGCAGCAGGTCCATGCAATTGATGAGAGTCAAACAGCACCCTCTCATACCCTTGGCACTGTATGGTCCTCATCTTGCTCTCAATGGTCTTTAGCCAATCATCTGCCTCCAGAGGTTCAGCAGCACTTGCAAACTTTGGAGGTTGAGTTCCTAGAAACTCACTCAACCTTGGTTGGCGTGGTGCAGCTTGTGGAGGTGGAACTGTAACACCCCAAATTTTGATTCAAAACCCTAAACCATGTTTAGAGGAGAATTTAAAAATTTTTGGACGTATTGCATGTTTTGCAAAAATTCAAATTCAAACTGGAATTCAAATTATACTCAAAACAGAAAAGAAATGGAAAAAGAAAAAGGAAAACGGAAAAAAACTGGCCAGTGGGCCGAAACCCGCCAGCCGGCCCAGCTTTCCCCGCGCCAGCCCGCCCCGCGCGCGCCTCGCTGCCTCTCACCGACGGGTGGGACCCACCTGTCATCCCTAACCCGAGCCCCCGCGACCCCGGACTTTTCCCCCCGAGCGCGCGCGATCGCAACCGATCGGGAAACCCGTCCCCGCAGCCGAATTCCGGTCCCAGAGGACTCCAACTCGATCACAACAGCCCCACCGCCCTCCCCCGGCTATAAAAACCCCCGATCCGATCAGTTTTTCCCACGCGATCGCCGATTTTCACTCCGGTGAGCACCGAGACTTCGCCGGTGAATTCTGGCCGATCTAAGCTCGGAAACTCTGATCTAACTCGCTGGTTTTGATCAACCGCCTCCGGGGAACTTTGCAGGTGCAGAAAACTCGGAGAGTTACGGTGCAAACACAGCGCCGACGAGCTTCGCCGTAGTTTTGCCTCGGACCTCGCCGCCGATCACTTTCCAGGACCCCCGAGCTCGAGAAAACCCCCGAGGTGAGATCCCTGACCTCCCCTCTACCGATCTAGGCCATAAGATCACAGTTCTAGGCAGAATTCTCGAGGATCCGAAAGTTTCCGGCGAGATCGCCGCTTCCCGCCACCGTGCGCCGCCGGCAGCGCCGCCCGCGCTCGATCAGAGCGACGTGGCCGCTTGTGCGCCGTTTATTTTAAATCGCACGGTAGACTTTAAAACCCCGCGTACCGGTTCGATCTTATAATCTCAGCCGTCGGTTTAAAATCGGACGGTCCACGTCGACCCCGCGTTATAAAGACTGGAGTTCTTACGTGCTACCCCCTGGGGTTCTCTGGAATTGAGAGCTAGCCCCGGAAACTTCAGATCTAGCCCCTGGAACTCCAGAAAATCATATAAATTCATTTAAAAATCAGTTTTAGCCCCTGGACTTAATAGAAATTAAGAAAAACACCTCTGATAAGTGTAGCTAGACCCCTGGAAATTATGAAAATAATATTATAGACCCTGTAATGGGGTGAGTTTACTTTTTAACCCTGTTTAGTATTTAATTTAGAAAATTTAATATGTAACTAGTGTTTAAAAATTAAAAAGGGGGACAAACATAATTGTCAAAATTAATTAAAAACTTTCTCAGTACTTAGAAAACTTTGGAGTGAGACAAAAATATATTTTTGGGCTGAAATAAATCTGTTTCATCTATTATTCACATTTATTAGTATAGGGACACATTTTAAAGTAAAGAATAGTTATAGAAAAATAGGGAAAATAATTATGAAATAGTATACATCATAAGCCATGGTCAAAATATGATTTTAAATTATTTAGGACCAGAACCTAATCTGTTTAGGTGATGTGTATTACTAATTTAATAATAAAATACACAATTATGCATAGGAATATAAATCTGAAAATATAGCAACTAGTAAATGATAAATGGAGTTTCTAAAATACAAAGAATTCAGTTTAGGGTTGATAGAAATTGTGAAGGCACATTGTATGCAAGTATAAATGTGGACACAAAAGTAGGAATCATATATACATGGTTAAAAGTGCATGCAAGCCACAACTTAACACACATAAAATAACCAAAACACATATAATGGTGAATGAATTTCATAAATGTGAATGTGTGGGTTGTATGAAGTGTAAGTGTGAATTATGTCTTATGGATTGTTGTTTTTCTTTTGCTATGTGTGATGGTATGAAGTAGAACCTGTTCAAGAACAAGTTATTCAATTCCAAGACCAGGAATACCCATTTCAAGAGCAGCAAGAAGGAGGCAAGTGTCCTTGACCACTTTGATCCTATGCTAGGATGTGTAGATAGAATTATTTGCATTGTCAAGTTAAATATGAAACCCATGCTAGGAAGTTTCCTTAGAATTGCATTACCTTGTTTCCTTGAAGCTTGGGTTGTGATTTATTTTGTCATGTCATTTATTTACATGCATATGCTTAGCCATGCTTAGAATGGGATATTCGGGATATGAGATCATCAGTTTATTATACCATACTCTTGAATGAGCTATTGTGAGTTATGTAGAGGTAGGGATCAAGGCAAGTTGGATGTTTTGGTTGTGTGCTGGGTGCACGAGACTTGGGTTTGTGTTTAGTACTTGCCTGGATCCTAAGGACCGGTTCATGGAGCATGTAACCCGGCTTTACAGTGCCAACCACATGCTGAGATGGGGCAGCTTGGCCAATTAATTAGGTGTATCCCCGGCGTAGTATGGGTGTGTTGGATGGTGCGGGGAGTAGGTGTCAGCTGGACTACCATATGAACCGCAAGGCTCAAGAGGGGGCCACTGCAGCGGGGTTGGAGCCTCTTGTATGCTGTTAGGGGTGAAACCTCAGTGGGCCCACGCTCGTCGGGAATCCCTTTGTAAAGGCTTCGTAGTGATCTCCTGGCCGCACACCTGGGAAGTGTGAATGTGGATCGTAGCCACTGGCATAATGGAGGTTCTTTTAGTCCACCCGGCAACGGGGGATGAAATCACTACTTGTGGGTACAGTGGTACAAACTCTGCAGAGTCAAAACTGTCTTGACAGCCGTGCTCACGGTTAAGAGCGGCCTGGACTTATTCATGATTAGAGATTGATGGTTTGGAAGTTAAGCGGGGAGCTTAACATTGGAAATGATGGTTATGGTTATTGGATTATGATGATGGGATGGGAGATTTGGGACCATTTCACCTGTGTAGTAATGTAGGTGCTTAATAAGCTAAGGTGATAGGTATTAATTGCGTAGTGCTTTAACCATGAGTTCAACCTCTCCTTGTTCTAGCCATGCATGATATAATTTTCCCACACTTGCTGAGTACCATTGGTACTCAACCTTGCATATTTGTTGGTTTATATTGCTGCTCAGGTCAAGATAATGAGGTGGTGTATAATGACCAAGATTTTGGACCCGAGGAAGGATTTTAGGTTCATGAAGACCCCCGGGCAACGCCTGTGATGGAGCCCTAAAGAATAATATTCCGCTGCTAGTTTATTTACTTGTGATGAACTTATTATTGTCCATCGAGACATTTACTATGTAAGACTTACTTATATTAGACACCTGGCTTGTAATAAATGATGCTTCACTATTTGTCATCACATGTATGAGAAAATGATCCTAGCATACATGTGATATTCACTTGGTTGTTTCTTCGGAAAAACCGGGTGTGACAGAGGTGGTATCAGAGCCAAGGTTGCCCGTAGGAACGTGGACCTAGGTAGAAATGGACGTAGTTAAGGGCCCTATTTTCTTAAAAACTATTTTCCAAGGTGTGGGTGGAAAAGTGTTATTAAAGGAGTCATTTTCTTCATCTTATCCCAACTTTCATTCAAAATAGGATTTTTGTTTGAGAATTTATCTAACCTAATTTTAAATTCTTTTGTTTTTAGATGGTTCGCATGATTCGCACCGCTCGTAAGTCCACAGGAGGGAGAGTTCCCGTAGTTGCCCTTGCCGAAAGAGAGGAGAGTCGTCCAGTGACGTACCTTTCCTACGGATTGGCAGTAGGAGACTTGTTGCGCCGTCTTCGACGTATGCTCGAAGCCGCCGGCAATACGGGCAAGCTAATCATCCACTATAACTCCACCAGGACCATCCGTGAGAAGAGGGAAGAATGGAGTTCGGAGATGAGGATTATACACGAGAATCAACTGCTTAAGATTCACCACTCTCCAGCTTGTCGAGCAACACAAGTTGATGCGGAGAAAGATGTCACCTGGGAGGCCATCACCTGCCAGAGTCACATCTATCGTCGCCACTTGGACAAAACTGATTACATGTATGTTCTCCAACGTGAGAGTGGTACCACGGAGTACAAGTACCCACTGGTGCAGCAAGGGACTTCCCATGAGCAAATGGACTTGTGCTTGGAGGATGCTGCTATGCTCAGCACTCGACTGCAGGAGTGTCAACAAGAGCTTCAGGATGTCCGAGACACCCTGAAGGAGACGGAGGCGCTGCTGCGAGCTTGCTTAAAAGCGAGAGAAAGAGGATATGGGAATGAACTGTGTGTCACCGTGAGTGATCCATGGACTCCTGACTCCCCGGATCGCCGAGCGATCAGGCGTCGTCACACCTCTCCACCAGCAGCCTCCCCACCCAAAGCAGAGTCAGAAGGTAGCCGAAATGAGGAGGAAGATCCCGAGGAACCAGCTCAAGAGGACGAGTAGTGTAGGGTCTTTCCCCTAGCTAGCAAGAGGTCGAGTAGTCGAGTCGTTACGTAGTTAATGGTGTGATAATGCTTGGTGTGTGACGTGAGTTGTGGAAGCCATGAGCAATTGTCCACAGCCTCGTCTTCAGATTGTTTTGCTTTGGTGTGTGAACCCACAAGAAATAATAGTACATTTATTTGGTGTGAGATATGAACCCTCGTAAAAGTATAACAAAGCCTCAACACTTCAAAGAACAAACAAATGAAAGTAGTAAGACGATATTAAATGATTTCAAATTGACATTTGTTGATTCTGCCAGATGGCCGGAAGAGGAAAAGGACGTGCTGCCAACCCCGCCAACAACAATGATGAGGCATGCAACCCTCATCTTTCTGGAGGCCAGGACAGGGGTGGTCGCCGGGAAGAAGTTGATCCTCTCCACCAAATGCTGGAGAATCAAAATCAGCTTATCCAGAACTTGACTCAAGTGGTGGCCAACTTGCATCAAGTTCCACCTCCACAAGCTGCACCACGCCAACCAAGGTTGAGTGAGTTTCTAGGAACTCAACCTCCAAAGTTTGCAAGTGCTGTTGAACCTCTGGAGGCAGATGATTGGCTGAAGACCATTGAAAGTAAGATGAGGATAATACAATGCCAAGGGTATGAGAGGGTGCTGTTTGCCTCTCATCAATTGAATGGACCTGCTGCTGATTGGTGGACCGCCTACGTGGCTGCCCATCATGACCCTGAGAACATCACTTGGGAAGAGTTCAAGCGTAGCTTCCGCAACCACTACATCCCAAGAGGTGAACTCAAAAACAAGAGGAAAGAGTTTCTGGGACTGCAGCAGGGAAACATGACGGTGAGGGAGTACCTCACTAAATTTACTCAACTGTCCCGTTATGCTCCACGAGACATAGAGACGGATGAGCAGAAACAAGATTGTTTCGTGGAAGGACTTACCGCAGAGATGCAGTGTGCCATGTCCTCCAATGAGTATGAAAGTTTTCAAAAGATGGTGGACAGAGCGTTTGTGGTGGAAAGGAAGCTAAAGGCCCTGGAGAATGAGAATAAGAGGAAGGCGGGATGGTCACATCAGGCCTCA
Source organism: Neostapfia colusana (assembly GCA_030760725.1). Classification (NCBI taxonomy): domain Eukaryota; kingdom Viridiplantae; phylum Streptophyta; class Magnoliopsida; order Poales; family Poaceae; genus Neostapfia; species Neostapfia colusana. Next base: position 75,224,090 of record JASWHV010000005.1, on the reverse strand, counting down.
GGGAGCAACACCCGCCCACGTATGATGCAGCAACCTACGGGGCAGACAAGTCGTGCTGCGGTACCCTATTCAGCACCAAGAGGGTACAACCCAAACTATAGGCCACCCGCGGCACCAGCTCAGCCGCAACGTCAGTTTGTGCAGCAGCCTCGCCCCACATATCCACCTCGACCAGCAGTGCAGGGGCCCCCGAACCAACCCCAAGACAACAAAGGCCAAGCACCTAAGGTTGGGGTGCAATGTTTTAGCTGCGGTGAAGTGGGGCACTACGCCCATAAATGCCCGAAGAAGAAGCCTGCGCCGCCACAACAGCAGAATGTAGTGAGAGGACGGGTGAACCATGTCACTATGGAGGAAGCACAAGAGGCACCCGACGTGGTAGTTGGTAAGTTTCCTGCCAATTTACACCTTGCAACTCTGCTGTTTGATTCTGGTGCTACCCACTCGTTCATTGCTCAAGGGTTTGTTAAGAAGCATGACCTAGCAACCACACAAATGAACCATATGCTAGCCGTAAACTCTCCAGGTGGAGAAATAAGGACAAGACAAGTGTGTCCCAAAGTGAGCCTAGACATTAATGGGGTAGTATTTACTGCTAACCACATTAATGGGGTAGTATTTACTGCTAACCTCATAGTGATAGATTCACAAGGGATAGATATTATTTTGGGTATGGATTGGTTGACCAAACATAAAGGAATCATCCATTGTTCGACCAGAACGGTGGAACTAACTCACCCCAATGGCACAAGAGTAAAGTTCATAACGATACACGAGCCTAGGAGGGACATTAAATTAAATCAAGTGGAGGTGAAAGTTGAGGAAATCAGGACTATCAGGGAATATCCAGATGTTTTTCCGGAGGAATTGCCAGGTATGCCTCCCGACCGTGATGTGGAATTCGCAATTGAGCTAGTACCGGGAACAGCCCCGATATACAAGAGACCTTATCGAATGGACTCCAAGCAGCTAGAAGAGCTCAAGGATCATTTGAGAGAATTGACGGAGAAGGGGTATATTCGCCCTAGTTCCTCACCATGGGGAGCTCCGGTGATATTTGTGCCTAAGAAAGACGGAACCCAAAGGTTATGCGTGGATTACCGTGCCTTGAATGAGGTAACCATTAAGAACAAGTACCCATTACCCCGCATTGAAGACTTGTTTGATCAGTTGAGGGGAGCTTGTGTGTTCTCGAAAATTGATCTCAGGTCGGGATACCACCAACTCAAGATAAGGCAATCAGATATTCCCAAGACAGCTTTCGTATCTCGGTACGGACTGTATGAATACACTGTCATGCCTTTTGGGCTAACCAATGCCCCGGCATATTTCATGTACCTCATGAACAAGGTATTCATGGAATATCTGGACAAATTTGTGGTGGTTTTCATAGATGATATTCTCGTCTCCTCCAAAGATAAAGAAGAACATGAGAAACATCTAAGGTTGGTGTTACAGAGGCTGAGAGAACACCAACTATATGCCAAGTTGAGCAAGTGTGAGTTTTGGCTGAAGAGAGTTCCCTTTTTAGGACATATAATCTCGGAGGGAGGAATCTCCGTAGATCCGGCCAAAATCGAGGATATCCAGAAGTGGAAAACCCCTGAAAATGTCGGGGAAGTTCGAAGCTTTTTGGGATTGGCTGGATACTATCGACGGTTTATTGAGGGATTCTCCAAGATCTCGAGACCTCTCACCAAAATGTTGGAGAAGGGAATCACATTCACCTGGACGCCACAGTGCGATACGAGCTTTCAGGAGCTAAAGAAGAGATTGACAACGGCCCCAGTGCTGGTTATGCCAGATATGCAGAAGAATTTCACAGTGTACTGTGATGCCTCTGGAAATGGGTTGGGATGTGTTCTCATGCAAGAAGGACATGTCGTGGCTTATGCATCCCGGCATCTTCGGAAGCACGAGAAGAACTATCCTACACATGACCTAGAACTAGCCGCAGTGGTACACGCGTTGAAAATTTGGCGGCACTATTTGATGGGGAAGAGGACAGAGATATATACGGATCATAAGAGTTTGAAGTACATATTCACACAACCAGATCTCAACCTCAGACAAAGGAGATGGTTAGAGCTAATCAATGACTTTGATGTGGGCATCAACTATCATCCCGGAAAAGCAAACGTCGTGGCCGATGCTTTGAGTCGGAAAGTGCAGGTCAATAAGTTGAGTTTGAAGGACATGCCTGCAGAATTGAAGGACGAGGTTATAAGACTCAATCTATGTCTAGTAAATAGTGGTGAAGCCATCGCCATGGAAGTGGACTCCACACTTGAGCGAGACATACGCGAGGGCCAAAAGAATGATGAGAAGATACAAGAGATCAGACAACTCATTAAGGAAAATAAAGCTCCTGGTTTTAGAGAGGATGAACAGGGAACGGTGTGGCACGGGAAAAGGATCTGTGTGCCAGAAGTAAAGGAGATCCGTGAATTAATTTTGAAGGAGGCTCACGATTCTGACTATTCCATTCATCCTGGGAGTACGAAGATGTACCAGGACCTCAAAGGCAGGTATTGGTGGTATGGCATGAAGCGAGATGTCGCGGAACATGTTGCCCTATGTGACACATGTCAGTTGGTGAAAGCTGAACATCAACGACCCGCGGGATTATTGCAACCACTCAAAGTGCCTGAATGGAAGTGGGAAGAAATCAGCATGGATTTTGTCGTGAGATTGCCTAGGACCCAATCCGGGTATGATTCAATATGGGTCATTATTGATCGGCTAACCAAGGTAGCTCATTTCATCCCTGTGAAAGAAAGCTACAGCGGATCCAAATTGGCAGAATTGTACATGTCAAGGATTGTGTGTTACCATGGAGTACCAAAGAAGATAGTGTCGGACCGAGGGACACAGTTCACCTCGAGGTTTTGGCAGAAGTTGCATGAAACCATGGGAACCCATCTGAACTTTAGTTCTGCCTATCATCCCCAAACTGACGGGCAGACGGAGAGAACCAATCAGATCCTTGAAGATATGTTAAGGGCATGTGCACTCAAAAACAATAGGAGTTGGGACAAGAACCTACCGTATGCGGAGTTTTCCTATAACAACAGTTATCAAGCTAGTATGAAGATGTCACCATTTGAAGCTTTGTATGGAAGGAAGTGCAGAACTCCTCTATTTTGGAACCAAACAGGAGAAAGTAAAGTGTTTGGTCCAGAAGTGCTACAAGAAGCCGAGGCGAAGGTGAGGGAGATTCGCAACAACTTGAGGATAGCACAAACACGCCAGAAGAGTTATGCTGATGTACGAAGAAGAGAACTCGTTTTCAACGTGGGAGACTATGTTTATCTCAAGGTGTCCCCTATCAGAGGACTTCGTCGGTTCAAGGTGAAAGGGAAGTTGTCACCTCGATACATCGGACCCTTTCAAGTTTTGGAAAGAAAAGGTGAAGTGGCGTACCAACTAGAGTTACCGGTTCATCTATCGGACGTGCACGATGTATTCCATGTGTCACAACTCAAGAAATGCCTGAGAACGCCTGAGGAGGTGTTACCCATGAATGAAGTGGATGTAGCTGAAGATTTGTCTTATGCCGAGCAACCATACAAGATTTTGGAGACGATGGAACGCCTCACCAGAAACAAGAGAATCCGGATGTGCAAGGTACAATGGAAGCATCACTCAGAAGAGGAAGCTACCTGGGAACGGGAAGATGAGCTTAAGGCACAATTTCCGGAATTGTTTTCCTAGAAACACCAATCTCGAGGACGAGATTTCTTTTAAGGGGGGTAGAGCTGTAACACCCCAAATTTTGATTCAAAATCCTAAACCATGTTCAGAGGAGAATTTAAAATTTTTTGGACGTATTGCATGTTTTGCAAAAATTCAAATTCAAACTAGAATTCAAATTATACTCAAAACAGAAAAGAAATGGAAAAAGAAAAAGGAAAACGGGAAAAAACTGGCCAGTGGGCCGAAACCCGCCAGCCGGCCCAGCTTTCCCCGCGCCAGCCCGCCCCGCGCGCGCCTCGCTGCCTCTCACCGACGGGTGGGACCCACCTGTCATCCCTAACCCGAGCCCCCGCGACCCCGGACTTTTCCCCCCGAGCGCGCGCGATCGCAACCGATCGGGAAACCCGTCCCCGCAGCCGAATTCCGGTCCCAGAGGACTCCAACTCGATCACAACAGCCCCACCGCCCTCCCCCGGCTATAAAAACCCCCGATCCGATCAGTTTTACCCACGCGATCGCCGATTTTCACTCCGGTGAGCACGGAGACTTCGCCGGTGAATTCTGGCCGATCTAAGCTCGGAAACTCTGATCTAACTCGCTGGTTTTGATCCACCGCCTCCGGGGAACTTTGCAGGTGCAGAAAACTCGGAGAGTTACGGTGCAAACACAGCGCCGACGAGCTTCGCCGTAGTTTTGCCTCGGACCTCGCCGCCGATCACTTTCCAGGACCCCCGAGCTCGAGAAAAACCCCCGAGGTGAGATCCCTGACCTCCCCTCTACCGATCTAGGCCATAAGATCACAGTTCTAGGCAGAATTCTCGAGGATCCGAAAGTTTCCGGCGAGATCGCCGCTTCCCGCCGCCGTGCGCCGCCGGCAGCGCCGCCCGCGCTCGATCAGAGCGACGTGGCCGCTTGTGCACCGTTTATTTCAAATCGCACGGTAGACTTTAAAACCCCGCGTACCGGTTCGATCTTATAATCTCAGCCGTCGGTTTAAAATCGGACGGTCCACGTCGACCCCGCGTTATAAAGACTGGAGTTCTTACGTGCTACCCCCTGGGGTTCTCTGGAATTGAGAGCTAGCCCCGGAAACTTCAGATCTAGCCCCTGGAACTCCAGAAAATCATGTAAATTCATTTAAAAATCAGTTTTAGCCCCTGGACTTAATAGAAATTAAGAAAAACACCTCTGATAAGTGTAGCTAGACCCCTGGAAATTATGAAAATAATATTATAGACCCTGTAATGGGGTGAGTTTACTTTTTAACCCTGTTTAGTATTTAATTTAGAAAATTTAATATGTAACTAGTGTTTAAAAATTAAAAAGGGGGACAAACATAATTGTCAAAATTAATTAAAAACTTTCTCAGTACTTAGAAAACTTTGGAGTGAGACAAAAATATATTTTTGGGCTGAAATAAATCTGTTTCATCTATTATTCACATTTATTAGTATAGGGACACATTTTTAAGTAAAGAATAGTTATAGAAAAATAGGGAAAATAATTATGAAATAGTATACATCATAAGCCATGGTCAAAATATGATTTTAAATTATTTAGGACCAGAACCTAATCTGTTTAGGTGATGTGTATTACTAATTTAATAATAAAATACACAATTATGCATAGGAATATAAATCTGAAAATATAGCAACTAGTAAATGATAAATGGAGTTTCTAAAATACAAAGAATTCAGTTTAGGGTTGATAGAAATTGTGAAGGCACATTATATGCAAGTATAAATGTGGACACAAAAGTAGGAATCATATATACATGGTTAAAAGTGCATGCAAGCCACAACTTAACACACATAAAGTAACCAAAACACATATAATGGTGAATGAATTTCATAAATGTGAATGTGTGGGTTGTATGAAGTGTAAGTGTGAATTATGTCTTATGGATTGTTGTTTTTCTTTTGCTATGTATGATGGTATGAAGTAGAACCTGTTCAAGAACAAGTTATTCAATTCCAAGACCAGGAATACCCATCTCAAGAGCAGCAAGAAGGAGGCAAGTGTCCTTGACCACTTTGATCCTATTCTAGGATGTGTAGATAGAATTATTTGCATTGTCAAGTTAAATATGAAACCCATGCTAGGAAGTTTCCTTAGAATTGCATTACCTTGTTTCCTTGAAGCTTGGGTTGGGATTTATTTTGTCATGTCATTTATTTACATGCATATGCTTAGCCATGATTAGAATGGGATATTTGGGATATGAGATCATCAGTTTATTATACCATACTCTTGAATGAGCTATTGTGAGTTATGTAGAGGTAGGGATCAAGGCAAGTTGGATGTTTTGGTTGTGTGCTGGGTGCACGAGACTTGGGTTTGTGTTTAGTACTTGCCTGGATCCTAAGGACCGGTTCATGGAGCATGTAACCCGGCTTTACAGTGCCAACCACATGCTGAGATGGGGCAGCTTGGCCAATTAATTAGGTGTATCCCCGGCGTAGTATGGGTGTGTTGGATGGTGCGGGGAGTAGGTGTCAGCTGGACTACCATATGAACCGCAAGGCTCAAGAGGGGGCCACTGCAGCGGGGTTGGAGCCTCTTGTATGCTGTTAGGGGTGAAACCTCAGTGGGCCCACGCTCGTCGGGAATCCCTTTGTAAAGGCTTCGTAGTGATCTCCTGGCCGCACACCTAGGAAGTGTGAATGTGGATCGTAGCCACTGGCATAATGGAGGTTCTTTTAGTCCACCCGGCAACGGGGGATGAAATCACTACTTGTGGGTACAGTGGTACAAACTCTGCAGAGTCAAAACTGTCTTGACAGCCGTGCTCACGGTTAAGAGCGGCCTGGACTTATTCATGATTAGAGGATTGATGGTTTGGAAGTTAAGCGGGGAGCTTAACATTGGAAATGATGGTTATGGTTATTGGATTATGATGATGGGATGGGAGATTTGGGACCATTTCACCTGTGTAGTAATGTAGGTGCTTAATAAGCTAAGGTGATAGGTATTAATTGCGTAGTGCTTTAACCATGAGTTCAACCTCTCCTTGTTCTAGCCATGGATGATATAATTTTCCCACACTTGCTGAGTACCATTGGTACTCAACCTTGCATATTTGTTGGTTTATATTGCTGCTCAGGTCAAGATAATGAGGTGGTGTATAATGACCAAGATTTTGGACCCGAGGAAGGATTTTAGGTTCATGAAGACCCCCGGGCAACGCCTGTGATGGAGCCCTAAAGAATAATATTCCGCTGCTAGTTTATTTACTTGTGATGAACTTATTATTGTCCATCGAGACATTTACTATGTAAGACTTACTTATATTCGACACCTGGCTTGTAATAAATGATGCTTCACTATTTGTCATCACATGTATGAGAAAATGATCCTGGCATACATGTGATATTCACTTGGTTGTTTCTTCGGAAAAACCGGGTGTGACAGGAACTTGATGCAAGTTGGCCACCACTTGAGTCAGGTTCTGGATGAGCTGATTTTGATTTTCAAGCATTTGGTGGATGGGATCAACTTCCTCACGGCGTCCACTCCTGTCTTGGCTCCCAGAAAGATGAGGGTTGCAGGCCTCAACGTTGTTGTTGGCGGGGTTGGCAGCACGACCCTTTCCTCTTCCGGCCATCTAGCATGATCAACCAAATGTTAATTTAAAGCATTACGTATCATCTTACTACTTTCACTTGTTTTTTACTTTGAAGTGTTGAGGCTTTGTTATACTTTCTGGGGGTTCATGTCTCACAAAAATAAATGCACTATTATTTCATGTGGGTTCACACACCAAAGCAAAACATTCTGAAGACGAGGTTGTGGTCAATTGCTCATGGCTTCCACAACTCACGTCACACACACACCAAGCATTAACACACCATTTACTAAGGTAACGACTCGACTATTCGACATCTTACTAACTGAGGGAAAGACTCTACACTACTCGTATTCCTGAGCTGGCTCCTCAGGATCTTCCTCATTATTGCGGCTACCTTCTGACTCTTCTTTGGGTGGGGAGGCTGCTGGTGGAGAAGTGCGACGACGCCTGATCGCCCGGCGATCTGGGGAGTCAGGAGTCCATGTATCATTCACGGTGACACATAGTTCATTCCCATCTCCTCTTTCTCTTGCCCTCAAGCAGGCTCAAAGCAACGCCTCGGTTTCCTTCAGGGTGTCACGAACATCCTGAAGCTCCTGCTGACACTCCTGCAATAGAGTGCTGAGCATAGCAGCGTCCTCCAAGCACAGGTCCATGTGCTCATGGGAAGTCCCCTGCTGCACTGGCGGGTACTTGTACTCCGTGGTACCACTCTCACGCTGGAGGACATACATGTACTCAGTCCTGTCCAGGTGGCGACGATAGATGTGACTCTGGCAGGTGATGGCCTCCCAGGTGACATCCTTCTCCGCATCGACCTGTGTCGCTCAACAAGCTGGAGAGCGGTGGATCTTAAGCAGCTGATTTTCATGGATAATCCTCATCTCTGAACTCCATTCTTCCCTCTTTTCACGGATCGTCCTGGTGGAGCTATAGTGTATGATTAGCTTGCCCGTATTGTCGGCGGCTTGGAGCATACGTCGAAGACGGCGCAACAAGCCTCCTTCTGCCAATCCGTAGGAAAGGTACGTCACCGGACGGCTCTCCTCTCTTTGGGCAAGGGTAACTACGGGAACTCTCCCTCCTGTGGACTTGCGAGCGGTGCGAATCATGCGAACCATCTAAAACAAAAAGCATTTAAACTAGGTTTGATAATACTTTTAAACAAAAATCCTATTTTGATAGTTGGGGTAAGATGAAGAAAGTGACTCCATTAAACAACACTTTTCAACACACACCTTGTAAAATAGTTTTTAAGAAAATAGGGCCCTTAAATACGTCCATTGCTACCTAGGTCCACGTTCCTACGGGCAACCTTGGCTCTGATACCACTTCTTGTCACACCCGGTTTTTCCCGAAGAACAACCAAGTGAATATCACATGTATGCCAGGATCATTTTCTCATACATGTGATGACAAATAGTGAAGCATCATTTATTACAAGCCAGGTGTCGAATATAAATAAGTATTACATAGAAAATGTCTCGATGGACAATAATAAGTTCATCACAAATAAACAAACTAGCAGTGGAATAATTATTCTCGTGGGCTCCGTCACAGGCGTTGCCCGAGGGGACTCCATGAACCTAGAAACCTTCTTCGGGTCCAAAGTCTTGATCATTAAACACCACTTCATTATCTTGACCTGAGCAGCAATATAAACCAACAAATATGCAAGGTTGAGTACCGATGGTACTCAGCAAGTGTGGGAAAGTTATGTCATGCATGGCTAGAGCAAGGAGAGGTTGAACTCATGGTTAAAGCACTACGCAATTCATACCTATCACCTTAGCTTATTAAGCACCTACATTACTACACAGGTGAAATGGTCCCAATTTCCCATCCCATCATCATAATCAAATAACCATAACATCATTTCCAATGTTAAGCTCCCCGCTTAACATTCTTAACTTCCAAAACCATCCCTCCTCTAATCATGAATAAGTCCAAGCCGCTCTTGACCGTGAGCACGGCTGTCATGACAATTTTGACTCTGCAGAGTTTGTACCACTGTAGCCACATGTAGTGATTTCATCCCCCGTTGTCGGGTGGACTAAAAGAACCTCCATTGTGCCAGTGGCTACGAACCACATTCACACTTCCCAGGTGTGTAGCCAGGAGATCACTACGAAGCCTTTACAAAGGGATTCCTGACGAGCGTGGGCCCACTGAGGTTTCACCCCTAACAGCATACAAGAGGCTCCAACCCCGCTGCAGTGGCCCCCTCTTGAGCCTTGCGGTTCATATGGTAGTCCAGCTGACACCTATTCCCCGCACCATCCAACACACCCATACTACGCCGGGGATACACCTAATTAATTGGCCAAGCTGCCCCATCTCAGCATGTGGTTGGCACGGTAAAGCCAGGTTACATGCTCCATGAACCGGTCCTTAGGATCCAGGCAAGTACTAAACACAAACCCGAGTCTCGTGCACCCAACACACAACCAAAACATCCAACTTGCCTTGATCTCTACCTCTACATAACTCACAATATCTCATTCAAGAGTATGGTAAAATAAACTGATGATCTAATATCCCAAATATTCCATTCTAAGCATGGCTAAGCATATGCATAATAATAAATGACATGATAAAATAAATCCCAACCCAAGCTTCAAGGAAACAAGGTAATGCAATTCTAGGGAAACTTCCTAGCATGGGCTTCATATTTTAATTTGACAATGCAAATAACTCTAGCTACATGTCCTAGTATAGGGTCAAAGTGGTCAAGGACACTTGCCTCCTTCTTGCTGCTCTTGGAATGGGTAGTCCTGATCTTGGAAAGGAAGAACTTGCTCTGGAGCAGGTTCTATATCATACCATCAGACATAGCAAAAGAAAAACAACAATCCATAAGACATAGTTCACACTTCCACTTCAAACAAATCACACATTCACATTTATGAAAGTCATTCACAATTATATGTGTTGTGGTTACTCTATGTGCGTGGATCTTTGGCTTACATGTACTTTTAACCATGTGTATATGATTCCTATTTTGTATTCACATTTAGGCTTACATACTATATATGTGAGTTTCCAATTTAAATAAATTCCTTATATTTAATTACTACACCTTTTAGCTACCAAGTATGCATGAAAGGTATTTTCCTACTCCATATGTGTCTCCAGAATTTCTACCAACCCTAAACTGAATTCTTTGGATTTTAGAAACTTCATTTATCATTTACTAGTTGCTATATTTTCAGATTTATTTCCTATGCCTAAATGTGAACTTTATTATGAAAATAACAAGACACATCATCTAAACAGAATAGGTTCTGATCTAAAATATTTAATAATATATTTTTGACCTTTTCCTCTGATGTAAACTATTTTACATTTATTTTCCCTATTTTCAGAACTATTCTTTACTTAAAAATATGTCCCTATAACTAATAAATGTGAATAATAAATTAAACAGATTCATTTCAGCCCAAAAATATATTTTTATCTCACTCCAAAGTTTTCTAAGTACTGAGAAAGTTTTTACTTAATTTTTGACAATGTGTTTGTCCCACTTTTTAAATTTTAAATACTAGCCACCTATTCAATTTCCTGAATTAAATATCAAACAGGGTTAAAAAGGTAAACTCACCCCACTACAGGGTCTATAATATTATTTTAACAATTTTCAGGTGTCTAGCTACTCATAACAGAGGAGTTTTTCCTAATTTTTATTAAGTCCAGGGGCTAAAACTGATTTTTAAATGAATTTACATGATTTTCTGAAGTTCAAGGGGCTAGATCAGAAGTTTCCGGGGCTAGCTCTTATTTCTAGAGAACCCCAGGGGGTAGCACGTAAGAATTCCAGTTTTATAACGCGGGGCTGACGTGGACCGTCCGATTTAAAACAGACGGCTGAGATTATAACGCCGAACCGGTACGCGGGGATTTAAAGTCTACCGTGCGATTTAAAATAGACGGCGCACAGGCGGCCACGTCGCTCTAACCGAGCGTGGGCGGCGCTGCCCTGCGGCGCACGGCGGCGGGAAGCGGCGATCTCGCCGGAGATTTTCGGATCTTCGAGAATTCTTCCTAGAACTGTGATTTTATGGCATAGATCAGTGGAGGGGAGGTCGGGGATCTCACCTCGGGGTTTTTCTTGAGCTCGGAGGTCCTGAAAAACGATCGGCGACGACGTCTGAAGCGAAACCACGGCGAGGCTCATCGGCTCTGTGTTTGAACCGCAAGTCACCGAGTTTTCTGCACCTGCAGGGTTCCCCGGAGGCGGTGGATCAAGACCAGCGAGTTAGATCTGAATTTCCGAGCGTAGATCGCCCAGAATTCGCCGGAGAAGGCTCGGGTTCTCACCGGAGTAAAATCAGCAGATCGCGTGAGAAAAACGGGACGAGGCCGGGGTTTTTATAGACGGGGGAAGGGCGGCGTTCAGTTGTGATCAAGTTTGCGTCGCCCACGAGCAAAATTTAGCTGGGATACGCTGAAATCCGGGTCGGTTTGGATTCGGGGTGAGAGAGAGTCCTGCCGATCGCGGGCGCGGGCGCAAGGTAGAAGAAGGGCTGGCGGGCCCCGCCTGTCAGTGGGAAGAAGAGGGCGCGCGCGGCTGTGGGCTGGCGCGGGTGCTGGGTGGGCCGGCTGGTGGGTTTCGGCCCACTGGCCGTTTTTTTTTCTGTTTTCCTTTTTCTTTTTCTTTTTCTTTTCTGTTTTGAGTTTAAATTGAATTCCAGTTTGAATTTAAATTGTTGCAAAACATGCAACACGTCCAAAAATTTTTAAATTCCCCTCTTAAAATGATTTTGGGGTGTTACAAAAATGTCCCATCAAACCACTTCCATGCGCTTCCTGCAACAACAAAAGACAAATGGAGCTAGCTGGAACACACAGCTTGTTAGCACGGTAGAGAAGGCCTTCACGCAGCAGGAATTTTCGTCACGTTCTTCCCTCTACAATTTTCAAAGGCATCTTTGAAGTCCAAATCAGTAGCATATAACCTCTTTATGGTTTCCAAACCAAAGATTTTATGAGAATGTTGGGACAGCATGGTATAACGTCTAGATAAAGCATCGGCAATCACATTGTTTTTCCCTTTCTTATGTTTAATGATGTAAGGAAATGATTCTATGAACTCAATCCATTTAGCATGACGTTTGTTCAGATTAGCTTGTCCTTTAAGATACTTCAAAGACTCATGATCTGAATGTATGACAAATTCTTTAGACCATAGGTAATGTTGCCATGTTTGCAAGACACGCACTAAAGCATAAAGTTCTTTGTCATATATAGAATAATTCAGCGAAGGCCCATGCAATTTTTCACTAAAGAAGGTAACAGGTTTACCTCCTTGAATTAGCACTCCTCCAATGCCAATGCCGCTCGCGTCACATTCAAGCTCGAAGGTCTTCTCAAAATCAGGAAGTTGCAGCAATGGTGCTTGTGTGAGCTTCGACTTGAGAACATCAAAAGCTTGTTGTTGTACTGGTCCCCATTGAAACAACACTCCATGCTTTGTCAACTCATGGAGAGGTGCCGCAATGGTGCTGAAATTCCGCACGAAACGCCGGTAGAAACCTGCGAGACTAAGAAAACTCCGAACCTGTGTGACCGTAGTCGGAAGTGGCCAGCTCGTGATGGCAACAATCTTTGCCTCGTCCACCTCAATGCCCTGTGAAGTAACAACATACCCAAGAAAAGGCACACGATCGGTGCAAAAGGTGCAGTTCTCAAGGTTACCATGTAAACGTGCATCGCGCAAGACATTAAAAACAGCACGCAAATATTCAAGATGCTCATCATATGACTTGCTGTAAATAAGGATATCATCAAAGTAAACCACCACAAATTTACCAATGAAAGCACGTAAAACCTCATTTATCAACCTCATGAAAGTGCTGGGCGCATTAGTTAAACCAAATAGCATGACTAACCATTGATAAAGTCCGAATTTAGTTTTAAAAGCAGTTTTCCATTCATCACCTAAAGCCATACGAATCTGATGATACCCACTACGCAAATCAATCTTGGAGAAAATAACAGAACCACTCAACTCATCAAGCATGTCATCCAATCTAGGAATTGGATAGCGATAACGAATGGTAATGTTATTGATGGCTCTACAATCAACACACATGCGCCAAGTGCCATCTTTTTTTGGAACCAAAAGAACAGGAACAGAACAAGGACTAAGGCTCTCATGAATGTACCCGCGGTCCAGAAGATCTTGGACTTGTCGCTGAATTTCCTTAGTCTCGTCGGGGTTGGTCCTGTAGGCAGCACGATTTGGCAAGCTCGCCCCTGGAACCAAATCAATCTTGTGCTCAATGCCTCGCACAGGTGGTAATCCAGGGGGTATCTCTGATGGAAAAACATCCATATATTCCTGCAAAAGGTTAGCAACAGCAGGTGGCAAGACAATGGATGTATCCTCAATGGAATATAAAGCATGTTTGCACACTAAAGCATAGCAAGTTCCATTAGAGGCATATAAATCATCAAGATCAGATTTAGTTGCAAGCAAAATAGGATTTTTCAACTTAATAGGTTGCTGAATTTCAGAATTGAAAAACACTTTTGCTTAGCATTATTCTTTTTCTCCTGCTCAAATTGTACAATTTCATTGGGACTCATAGGAAGCAACACAATTTTCTTGCCCTTATGCATGAGAGTATACTTATTAGATCGACCATGGTGAATAGCATCAGTATCAAACTCCCAAGGACGTCCCAACAAAAGAGAACAAGCATCCATAGGTACCACATCAAAATCAGCAAAATCATGATAAGAACCAATGGAAAAATGTATCCTTGCTGTTTGTGTTACCTTAACCTTACCATTGTTGTTAAACCATTGAACGTGATAAGGGTGGGGATGCTGCCGTGTGGTCAAGCCAAGCTTCTTGACCACCTCAACATTCACCAAATTGTTGCAGCTACCACCATCAATGATGGTATGTACACGGCAGTCCTTGACGACGAGAAACATGTTGAAAAGGTTGTGACGTTGGCGGTTGTCGTTCCTCTCGAACCGTGGCACTCAAAGCTCGCTGCACAATCAAAGTCCTATAGTTGTTTGTCGCAGATGTACCAAGAACCTCCTCAGCACCATCATCCGAACCTGAAATGTTAGTTGCAATAATATTTTCATCTTCAATATCAGAAGCACTAACATACCCACCATCAGCAGTGGCAATGATCGCCCGTTTACTGGGGCAATCTCGTTGCATATGGCCAAGTCCCTGGCAGCGGTGGCACTTGATGTCGGAGCTGCGACTTGTCAAAGTGTTGGGTGCAGTCGCCTTTGCTGCAACACCTGGAGACATCTGGGACTTGCTGTTATCTTGTCCCCGTGATGTAGAAGGTGCGATGCTGCTGCGTACAACACCAGTGGAGGGTGGTGTAGAAGCACGTACGCTCGAGGAGGGCGCTGCTTTGGATGGCGCCGGAAATTGTCGTGGTGTGAAGGTGTTGTTCCGCCGCTGCTGTTGGCGACCCTGCACTTCTTTTTCTGCTAACATAGAAAGTTAAAATAAACGTTGAATAGAATGATATTCCTTGTAGTCAACTATGTCCTGGATCTCATGCCGCAAGCCCCCATAAAACCTAACAATTTGGTCTTCCTGATCCTCAACTACCCCACAATGAAGCATACCTTTCTGCAACTCTTGGTAGTACTCTTGGACAGTCATGTCACCCTGATCAAAGCGTTGCAATTTCTTAAGAAGATTACGTCTATATAAAGGAGGAACAAACCTAGCGCGCATCTCTTCTTTTAATGCAGCCCATGTCTATGGTGCATTTCGTGTATTGACAAGTTCATTCCACCAAATTATAGCAAAATCTTTAAACTCACTAGTAGCTTGTCTAACTCTATGTCGCTCTGGAACAAGATGAGAGCTAAATTTTTGTTCTACCGTCATCTCCCAATCCAAGTAAGTATCAGCATCATAAGATCCATAAAATGTTGGAATAGAAAACTTAATCTTAACATAAGGATCATTATCTTGTTCAGGAGCATGAGGACGAGGTCTACCTCCCATACCTTGATGATTTCGTCGAGGGCGACGGTGCTGCTGTGCATCAACCTCATTGTTATTGAAGTCATCCTCTGTGTCGTAGTGAGCATGTGCATTACCATCAAGGATGATAGAGGGTGTAGCTTGTTGGGGAACACGAGTCTCCATCTCGTCCAACCGTGTGGTCAGACCAGCAACACTTGTATGGAGCCTCTGAAAGGTGGCTGTTGTAGTGGTCTGGTAATTGTTGAAAGCTTCCGTCATTGCCCGCATCATGTCCCTTAGTTCCATATGGGACACACACTCATCATCATCCGGAGGTGTAGAACCAGAGGTCTTATCCATAGGCTTCTTTCCTGTCATTGTTAGTACAAAACAGAAACGAAGACAAAAAGATCGTGAAGAACCCTATTACTAAGCTCTCCGAAGTGGGTGGAAAATCGATCAGTAAGATGCGTCTTACCCCGCTCTTACAAGTTTCTTACCAGCACTGCAGGTGGCTAACGGTGACCGGTGTGAAGCAAGCAGAGAGTGGGTGTGATTGCAAAGGTTACCTGTTCTGCTCGAGAGAAGGTGGAGCTTGGGAGGCTCAAATGCAGTATATGTATGTGGCACACAAGTTAGTAACAGATAGCAATGCTGAATAAGTGTCCAAAGAATTTACCTAGTTGCTGGCCTAAGAATGTATTAGAACAGTTGTGGCAACAAGAATGGACAAGGATGAATGATGATGAATAACAATGATAATATCAGCAAGTATCCAGCACTCACACAGAAATAGCACAACTAGAAAACCCCTTAGCCTCCTGTTTTTGTCTTGAAGAACTAGTAGAAATCAAAATATTTTTCTCTTTATTTTTTTGATATTTTTTCTCAACCAGGGGCACAAGAATAGAAACAGCACCAAGTATTAGATCAAACCGATGAAAGATGAGATCGGCACAAATTCAGGAGCGATTGGAAAAACTGGTGCTGAAACTTTCGAGTTCGAAACGAGGGCCTTCTTAATTTTTTTTATTTTTTTTGAAAATGCCATGACCAGCGTAGCTGGTGTATCGTATGTGGACTTTTTCGAGACCTTTCCGGGAAAAAAATGCGCCTCAATCGGAGTTACGAGTGAAAAGTTATGCCCGTTTTAAGAAGGATACCCCGAATCAGGTTTTGGTGGTGGTGGAAACTGCAACAGAAACGAATCGGTGGATGGAATTTTTTTATAGATGGCAGCAGATGGAAGAAACAAATCTGAACCAAAACAAATCTAAACCAGCAACCAGACTCAACCTAGGACACGAACTCAGAACTACGGACTCCGAAACTAAATTGTGCAAAAGGTTGAGCGGGGGTTGTAGGTCAGGGAAACTAAAATTTTTTTGTGGCTTTTTGTGGATGATAGGACTGAAACAAAATAAATCTAAAGGGCACACAAGTATACCTCATGGTGAACCTGGAAATCCGATACCAATCGATAGGAGGATGAGTCCCGATCTTCCGAGAGGTAGGGTGAACTTGATTGGGTGGAGATCTCGACATTGATGATCCAAGGCTCCGAACAAACGAAACCCCGCAATCACTACACCACTGCTCCGTTGGTTATCACCCGTGTCACACGAATGACCTCGCCAAGAAGGCTTATCCCTGCAAGCGCAATCAAGAACACAAGCAAGAACAGAGAAGTTGCAATCAAAACTGAATTGATCACGAATTTGGGGTCTCACAACCGATGATCGGTGACACTGTTCAATGACAGATTGTAACTAAGCAAAACCTGACCCTAATGTGGTGATGGCGGCAGTATAAACAGGAGTTTAGGGGCATGCAAGACCCCTGGACGCAACCCTAGTGGGCTTCCACACGATACACGGGCCAGCAGCCCAAAAGGCGGTGGCGCAGCACCGGACAGATTCTGGATGCCCACTTGTTTCGCTGATTCCCGTCAACTTAGAAGGAATTTTAAGGTGGGGCTGGTTCCATTGGAAGATTTATGAAATCACGGTTCCAACCATATATAGAACGTCCAAATCCGACTCTGTATGTGTCCGGGACATCAGTTTTGGTGAAGGCAGCTCCTGGAACCCGAGGTGTAGTCGAAGTCGAGTTGTACTTGGGCTCCTCCTTGGTGTGCACGTCCTATGTCACACCCGGTTTTTCCGAAGAACAACCAAATGAATATCACATGTATGCCAGGATCATTTTCTCATACATGTGATGACAAATAGTGAAACATCATTTATTACAAGCCAGGTGTCGAATATAATTAAGTCTTACATATCAAATGTCTCGTTGGATAATAAAAAGTTCATCACAAGTAAATAAACTAGCAGCGGATTATTATTCTTGAGGGCTCCGTCACAGGCGTTGCCCGGGGGTCTCCATGAACCTAGAAACCTTCTTCGGGTCCAAAGTCTTGGTCATTATACACCACCTCATTATCTTGACCTGAGCAGCAATATAAACCATCAAAATATGCAAGGTTGAGTACCAATGGTACTCAGCAAGTGTGGGAAAAATTATATCGTGCATGGCTAGAACCAGGAGAGGTTGAACTCATGGTTAAAGCACTACGCATTTAATACCTATCACCTTAGCTTATTAAGCACCTACATTACTACACAGGTGAAATGGTCCCAAACTCCCATCCCATCATCATAACCAAATAACCATAACATCATTTCCAATGTTAAGCTCCCTGCTTAACATTCTCACTTCCAAAACCATCACTCCTCTAATCATGAATAAGTCCAAGCCGCTCTTGACCGTGAGCACGGCTGTCATGACAGTTTTGACTCTGCAGAGTTTGCACCACTGTACCCACATGTAGTGATTTCACCTCCCGTTGCCGGGTGGACTAAAAGAACCTCTATTATGCCAGTGGCTACGAACCACATTCACACTTCCCAGGTGTGTAGCCAGGAGATCACTACGAAGCCTTTACAAAGGGATTCCCGACGAGCGTGGGCCCACTGAGGTTTCACCCCTAACAGCATACAAGAGGCTCCAACCCCGCTGCAGTGGCCCCCTCTTGAGCCTTGCGGTTCATATGGTAGTGCAGCTGACACCTATTCCCCGCACCATCCAACACACCCATACTACGCCGGGGATACACATAATTAATTGGCCAAGCTGCCCCATCTCAGCATGTGGTTGGCACGGTAAAGCCAGGTTACATGCTCCACGAACCGGTCCTTAGGATCCAGGCAAGTACTAAACACAAACCCGAGTCTCGTGCACCCAGCACACAACCAAAACATCCAACTTTCCTTGATCCCTACCTCTACATAACTCACAATATCTCATTCAAGAGTATGGTAAAATAAACTGATGATCTCATGTCCCAAATATCCCATTCTAAGCATGGCTAAGCATATGCATAAGAATAAATGACATGATAGAATAAATCCCAACCCAAGCTACAAGGAAACAAGGTAATGCAATTCTAGGGAAACTTCCTTGCATGGGTTTCATATTTCAATTGACAATGCAAATAATTCTAGCTACACATCCTAGCATAGGATCAAAGTGGTCAAGGACACTTGCCTCCTTCCTGCTGCTCTTGAAATGGGTAGTCCAGATCATGGAAAGGAATAACTTGCTCTTGAGCAGGTTCTACATCATACCATCACACATAGCAAAAGAAAAACAACAATCCATAAGACATAGTTCACACTTCCACTTCATACAAACCACACATTCATATTTATGAAAGTCATTCACCATTATATGTGTTGTGGTTACTCTATGTGTGTTGATTTGTGGCTTGCATGCACTTTTGATCATATGTATATGATTTCTACTTTTGTGTTCACATTTATACTTACATACTATATATATGAGTTTCCAATTTAAATAAATTCCTTATATTCAATTACTACACCTTTTAGCTACCTAGTATGCATGAAAGGTATTTTCCTTCTCCATATGTGTCTTCATAATTTCTACCAACCCTAAACTGAATTCTTTGGATTTTAGAACTCCATTTATCATTTACTATTTGCTATATTTTCAGATTTATTTCCTATGCCTAAATGTAAACTTTATTATAAAAATAACAAGACACATCATCTAAACAGAATAGGTTCTGATCTAAAGTATTTGCTAATATATTTTTGACCTTTTCCTCTGATGTAAACTATTTTACAATTATTTCCCCTATTTTCCAAAACTATTCTTTACTTAAAAATGTGTCCCTAAATGTGAATAATAAATTAAACAGATTCACTTCAGCCCAAAATATGTTTTTATCTCACTCCAAATTTTTCTAAATACTGAGAAAGTTTTTAATTTAATTTTGACAATATGTTTGTCCCACTTTTTAAATTTTAAACACTAGCCACATATTCAATTTCCTAAACTAAATATTAAACAGGGCTAAAAAGGTAAACTCACCCCACTACAGGGTCTATAATATTATTTTAAAAAATTTCAGGGGTCTAGCTATACATAACAGAGGAGTTTTTCCTAATTTTTATTAAGTCCAGGGGCTAAAAGTGATTTTTAAACGAATTTACATGATTTTCTGAAGTTCCAGGGGCTAGATCAGAAGTTTCTGGGGCTAGCTCTTATTTCCCGAGAACCCCAGGGGGTAGCACGTAAGATTTCCAGTCTTTATAACGCGGGGCTGACGTGGACCGTCCGATTTAAAACAAACGGCTGAGATTATAACGCCGAACCGGTACGCGGGGATTTGAAGTCTACCGTGCGATTTAAAATAGACGGCGCACAAGCGGCCACATCGCTCTGATCGAGCGCGGGCGGCGCTGCCCGGCGGCGCACGGCGGCGGGAGGCGGCGATCTCGCCGGAGAGTTTCGGATCTTCGGGAATTCTTCCTAGAACTGTGATTTTATGGCATAGATCGGTGGAGGGGAGGTCGGGGATCTCACCTCGGGGGTTTTCTTGAGCTCGGAGGTCCTGGAAGGCGGTCGGCGACGAGGTCCCAATTGAAACCACGGCGAGGCTCGTCGGCGCTGTGTTTGAACCGCAAGTCACCGAGTTTTCTGCACCTGCAGGGTTCCCTGGAGGCGGTGGATCAAGGCCAGCGAGTTAGATCAGAATTTCCGAGCTTAGATCGGCCAGAATTCGCCCGAGAAGGCTCGGTTTCTCACCGGAGTAAAATCGGCGGATCGCGTGGGAAAAACAGAACGAGGCCGGGGTTTTTATAGACGGGGTAGGGCGGCGGGTTTGTTTAGATCGAGTTTGTGTCACCCCCGATCGAAATTCGGCTGGGATTCACAGAAATCCGGGTCGGTTTGGATTCGGGGTGAGAGAGTCCCGGCGCGGGCGCGAGGTAGAAGAAGGGCTGGCGGGCCCCGCCTGTCAGTGGGAGGAAGAGGCGCGCGCGGCTGCGGGCTGGCGCGGTTGCTGGTTGGGCCGGCTGGTGGGTTTCGGCCCACTGGCCGGTTTTTTTTTCTGTTTTCTTTTTTTCTTTTTCTATTTCTTTTCTGTTTTGAGTTTAAATTGAATTCCAGTTTGAATTTAAATTGTTGCAAGACATGCAACACGTCCAAAAATTTTTAAATTCCCCTCTTAACAGGATTTTGGGGTGTTACATCCTATCTCCTCCTCCTTGACTCCTTGGACTCCTCCCAGCCCTTGCTGGTCCTCTCCATTGTTCCTAATCAATAAAACATGCATGGAAACAAGCGTAAGTTCTGAAAAACAATTGACAAGGTTAGAACGTACCTGGAGATCCAATTGTTGTGCACGTTCTCTAGTGATCGGTCCTTGCATTGTATGCAAAGGAGAGATGTCCTCATCATGCGTGAACTTGTTAGGGTACTCATTCATGCTCTTTTGTCCTTGGTAGAGACCTTCAAACTCTTGCCTCTTTAGCATCATGATTCCGGCAGGGATGTAATGAGAACGGAAACTCTCCTTGAACTCAGTCCAAGTAATAGTCTCCGGGTTGTCATGAGCATTGCACAGGGCATCCCACCAGTCAGCGGCTGCTCCCATAAGTTGGTGCGATGCGAAGAGAACTTTCTCTCGATCATTGCACTGAACTATGGCAAGCTTCTTCTACATGGACTTCAACCAATCATCGGCCTCCATGGGATCATTAGCTTGTGCAAAGGTGGGTGGTCGAGTCCTCATGAACTCTCCCAAGCGGTTCTGAGCCAGCAGTGGTGGCGGTGGTGGTGGTGGGGGTGCAGGAACGGGGTTGTTGTTGTTGGCTTGCAACTGACACAATGTTTGGATCATTGTTTGCATGAGCTGGTTCTGCATAGCCATCAACCGTTCCAAGTTGTTTGCACCAGCCTCGGGGTTGACATTCTCAAGAACTTCGACGTGGTCATCCTCTTGGTTGCCACGGACATTCCTCCTTTGTCGGCTGGCATTTTCTCTCACCATCTTTGGATATAATAGAAGTTAGAAGTTTAGAGTGATCTCTCCAACTATATGCATCAAGGTGAATGGACTATATATCATCCTATATGAGGATGTGAACATGTGCCGAAGCATCTCACATCTATCTACTATGTGTGGATATGGACAACGCTGAAACGTCCCACAACTCACACTAAGCACTCAAGCACAACAATAATCACAAAAGTTCAGCACACAACTCCTATTCAAGGCTTACTCAATGGGGGTCCTATGTGGTTTGGGGTGATACCAATCTGTAACTACCAATCTGTGACTTTGTCCTATGGTCAATGGGGTTCTAATGCCAATCTATACATTCTACCTAGGCTTGCATCCTATGTTCAGCATGGCTCCTAATACCAATCTGCGACTAGGCTTGCGTCTTACGGTCAACCGTGGTTCTGCTATCAATCTGTGATTTCTATCTAGGCTTGTGATCTACAGTCAAATGTGGTAGCTTGATACCAATCTGTGACCTGTCTAGGCGTGTGACCTACGATCAACCGTGGCTCTGATACCAATCTGTGACGCGCCAGTTCTATGGAAAAACCACGGAACCTGGACTGGTGCATATGTGTGCCCAGGATGTTCATCACACATACACATAATCCACAAACTGAATTCAGAATATATATAACCACAAATGAATAGATTCAAGTACTTTATTACATCAATCTTTATTGCAGCGGAAGTCTTATCTTAGCAGCAGAAGTCTTATTCTAGCAGCGGAAGTCTTCTAAACTATAGCGAAAGCAAACTAAGCAGCAGCAGCGGCTCCATCTCTACTCCACAAGAAAGGTTGAGGGTAGATTACATGCCTAATACTCCACGTGGTCTTCATAGTACTCCTCTCCTGTTGCTGATGATGTATGATAATGCAAGGGTGAGTACATGACGTACTCAGCAAGTGCGGAAAGTATGACATGTAGCTTACAACAAGGTAGGTATAAAAAGCTCATTGCATAAAAGCAAAGTTTATTTCACAAATCATGATAAAAACATCAACTAGCTTTTAAGTGAATGTAATCCCAACATGTGTTTAAACATCAACATACCTCCATCATGATTCACCACTTTTCATATCTCATTCGAACATTTATCTTTCTCAACTTTTCACATGCTCATGAATACCATCTCGTATTCACTACCATCTCATCTCATAACCGAGATCAAATCTCATTGCCATGACTCAACAGTCATGCAACCAATCACATTACCCGGACTCAACAGTCCCGAAAATCAAATCCAAAGACCAAACCATCACCAAACCAATAACCAAACCAAATACCATCCTAATAACCATCCCATCTAATCATGTGGGTTGTCCAGGCGCTTGTGACGGTAAGCACGGCTATCATGATAGTTTTATACCCTGCAGAGTTTGCACCACTTTACCCACAAGTTTATGATTTCGTCACCCGTCGGCGACTGCAGAACCTCCATTATACCAGTACACAACCATCGGTGTATGGCCAAGAGATCACGAAACAGCCCTTACAAAGGGGCTACTAGATGTATGGACTCACTAAGGTTTCACCAGCAGGCTAGAATCTCCAATTCTCCCACCTACAGGCCCCCACTTGTGCCATGCAGTTCCCAGGGCAGTCCTCACTCGACTCCCATTCCCCGCGCCTTCCACGGTCCATAACGATCTAGCAACTTACCTAATTAGTCAGCTAAGACGCACACATATTTAGCCTTGTGGTGGCACTGTATTCCTGGCATGGCTCGCATGAACCGGTCCTTAGATCTACAGCAAGTAAACCACCATCTCATTCTACCTCATCCACAAACCAATCTTGCCTAGATCTCCCTCCGATTAATGTCCATTATCAAAATCAAGCACTCATTCTTTATTCGTATGAGTGCAGTAGCTAGACACCTTCTATCGCTTCTCATATCCCGTGGACTCAGCGAAGCATAAAAGCAAAACAAACAACCATGCCCGACTCATAAACTTTTCCTGGCGACAAGGGTGGTTATCAAAACTAGTAAACTCCTATAAAAGGGTTTCCCATCAAGTTTGACTCAAGCATACACAGTTTTCACAAACAAAGCAGTTTCCAAAACATGGGATCAAAATGGTCAAGGGGCACTTGCCTTGTTCCTGTGGCTTCTGTTGCTCTTGGATCTCGAAGTCTTGTTGTTGTAGCTCGTCGTAGATAGCTCCCTGAGCTTGTCCTTCTACTCACGATCACGCATATACAAGATTCACAACAATCAATATTCATGCACATACTTTACTCAAGATGAAATGGTGCATATGCATGCTAACCTATGATGATGTCTTATTTAGATCGGTTTGTACGTGTTCTTGCATGTTTTAATAGGCTTGCATGGGTTTTTACGATGAACAGAGGTGTAAATATCAATTGTGGACGTGGCGATGATCTTGACCTAGATCAAATCGATCAACACGTGATCTATCCACAAAAAAGCTTTTGTTCGAAAGGATCGAAGAGAACAAATGCAAATAAAACCGCGATGATGTCGTAAGGTGGTAATGGAGACCTTCCTTACCTCCTTCGGGTCCTTTCTCCTAGCAAAAAACAGATCGTCGGCTCTCCTCCGGCGATGGCGATCGTGTCTGGGCTCGTCGGCGGTCTCTCCATTGGTCAACTCCAGCGAAGGGGTTTTAGCTCGGCGAGTTTGGGGCTAGGGCTTCTAAGTTGTTGGTTTAGAAAAGATGTTACAACCAAGGGGTTGTTTCGGGTTCTATTTATAACTGGAAAAAGAAGAGTCCTAATCTGATTGAATTTCGAATAAGAGTCCTATTCAAATCGTTTTTGAATCTTAACAACTTATCTTTCAATTGATTTGGCTGCAGTATTCAACGTAGAAGAGTTCATGTCGGTTTCCTCAGTAACGGGTACTCACGTACAGAGGAAAACCACTTCAGAATCGCGTCCTTCCACAGGGATAAGCTCCGGAGGCTCCACGTGTCCAGCAGGGGCCAGGCCTCCCTTTTTCCGCACAGGCGGGCTCCTGTTGTACCGCGTGTTAGGCGGGCGAGACCTCCCTCTTCCTCAGAGGTGAGCTCCGCGTGCGCCACATGTCCTGGTGGGTCAGGACCTCCCCTCTCTCCAGAGGCGAGTTCCGCGTATACCACGTGTCAGTGCCGGACCTCCCCTCTCTTTGGAGGTGGGCTCCGGAAGTTCCACGTGTCCTAGCAGCGCCGGATCTCCTTTCTGCTCAGAGATGAGCTCTGAGGTCGACACGTGTCCATCAGTGTCGGACCTCCCAGAGGTGAGCTCCGAGGTCGACACATGTCCAACAGTGTCGGACCTCCCAGAGGTGACACGTGTCCAATAGGACCGGACCTCCCGGAGGTAAGCTCCGAGAGCGACACGTGTCCAGCGGGTCAGACCTCTCGGAGACGAGCTCCGAGAGCGACACGTGTCCCATGCGGCTGGTTTTCTCTTTTCCACAGTGACTAGCTCCAAAGACGACACGTGTCCTGTGGGGCTGGCCTCGCTTCTCCTCAGAGGCTAGCTCCGTGAGCAACACGTGTCCCACGGGGTCGGACCTCACCCCTTTTTCAGAGACAAGCTCCGAGCCAGCCACGTAGCCAGTTAGCGGTAGACCTCTCCCCCTTTGCGGGGATGAGCTCTGAAGGCGCCACGTGGCCAGCGGGCCGCGGGAAATGTCTTTGGCGCTTCTCGGTGGATTGGATTCGGCTCTTTTTAGCTATGTTTCTGATTCCTTCTCTGTTTCTACTTATTTTAAAAATGTTTTTCTACATGAAATATGAATGCATGCATGATTACGATTGAGGGTGTCACAAATCTACCCCACTTAAATTGAATCTCACCCTCGATATTCGATAGAGTGGAGAATAGATGAGGGAATTTTGCCTTCTCGGTTGCCGGTTGGGCTGACTCGAACTCGATACGAGTACCATGTTCGTTTGTCAACTACACGATCCTCTCAGCACATTGGATTACTCCGTTGTGCTTGCTTAACCAATCCATTTCGAGTATTATGTCAAGCCCTTGAGAATCCAAGACAATGAGGTTGGCAAGAAAGTCTACCCCCTTATTTTAAGGTTTACTTTTGGACATACTATATTAGTCCTCATCTCTCCACCGGGAGAATTAACCAACATAGTATATTTCAAGTGTGATATGGGTAGATTATACTTGGCAACATACTTGGATGATATTGATGAATGCGATGCTCCGGAATCAAATAGAATGGTGGCTGGGTTGGAGTTAGCAAGGAACATACCAATTACGACGTCCTCAGCCTGTTGCGCTTCCTCAGCAGAGACATGGTTCACGTTGTCGCGGATGTAGTTCTGCTGTCCACGGTTACCTTGCAAAGCTCCTCCGTTCGGCCATGGGTTCTGCTTGGGCGCATTGCTTGGTTGTCCAGAACCTTTCCTCGGGCACTGATTTGCAAAGTGTCGCGTTTCTCCGCATGCAAAGCATTCCATGCTTCCCAAGACAGCGGGGGCGTTGGGATGAGGGTGGTTTTGAGTATAAGCACCCATGTTTGAACTGGGTGCAGAAGGCAAAGGCACACAAGGTGCTTGCATGACAGGACGTTGCTGTGGTGGTTGGTTAGGTCAAAAAGTAGAAGTAGACGAGCCATGCTGTGGTGCAGCTGGCGGCATGTACCTGGGGCGTACGTTGCTCCCTTGTGGCTGGTATGGCATCTTTCTTTTGCCCTCTTGCTTGATCTCTCGGATATTGCACTCAACCACTATAGCCTTGTCAATCAGATTCTGGAAGTTAGCAAAGTCATTGTTGAGAAGTTGAACCTAGATCTCATTGTTCAACCCTCTCATGAACATGTACTGCTTCTATTGGTCCGAGTTGACATGTTCAAGGGAATACCTCGAGAGCTGCGTGAACTTGTTAAGGTGTCACACCCGGTTTTTCCGAAGAAACAACCAAGTGAATATCACATGTATGCCAGGATCATTTTCTCATACATGTGATGACAAATAGTGAAGCATCATTTATTACAAGCCAGGTGTCGAATATAAATAAGTCTTACATCGCAAATGTCTCAATGGACACTAATGCTTCATCACAAGTAAATAAACTAGCAGCGGAATATTATTCTTTAGGGCTCCATCACAGGCGTTGCCCGGGGGTCTTCATGAACCTAGAAACCTTCCTCGGGTCCAAAATCTTGGTCATTATACACCACCTCATTATCTTGACCTGAGCAGCAATGTAAACCAACAAATATGCAAGGTTGAGTACCAATGGTACTCAGCAAGTGTGGGAAAATTATATCATGCATGGCTAGAACAAGGAGAGGTTGAACTCATGGTTAAAGCACTACGCAATTAATACCTATCACCTTAGCTTATTAAGCACCTTCATTACTACACAGGTGAAATGGTCCCAATCTCCCATCCCATCATCATAATCCAATAACCATAACATTATTTCCAATGTTAAGCTCCCCGCTAAACATCCACAACTTCCAAAAACCTTCACTCCTCTAATCATGAATAAGTCCAGGCCGCTCTTAACCGTGAGCACGGCTGTCAAGACAGTTTTGACTCTGCAGAGTTTGTACCACTGTACCCACAAGTAGTGATTTCATCCCCCGTTGCCGGGTGGACTAAAAGAACCTCCATTATGCCAGTGGCTACGATCCACATTCACACTTCCCAGGTGTGCGGCCAGGAGATCACTACGAAGCCTTTACAAAGGGATTCCCGACGAGCGTGGGCCCACTGAGGTTTCACCCCTAACAGCATACAAGAGGCTCCAACCCCGCTGCAGTGGCCCCCTCTTGAGCCTTGCGGTTCATATGGTAGTCCAGCTGACACCTACTCCCCGCACCATCCAACACACCCATACTACGCCGGGGATACACCTGATTAATTGGCCAAGCTGCCCCATCTCAGCATGTGGTTGGCACTGTAAAGCCGGGTTACATGCTCCATGAACCGGTCCTTAGGATCCAGGCAAGTACTAAACACAAACCCAAATCTCGTGCACCCAGCACACAACCAAAACATCCAACTTGCCTTGATCCCTACCTCTACATAATTCACAATGTCTCATTCAAGAGTATGGTAATATAAACTGATGATCTCATTTCCCAAATATCCCATTCTAAGCATGGCTAAGCATATGCATGTAAATAAATGACATGACAAAATAAATCCCAACCCAAGCTACAAGGAAACAAGGTAATGCAATTCTAGGGAAACTTTCCTAGCATGGGTTTCATATTTCATTTGACAATGCAAATAATTCTATCTACACATCCTAGCATAGGATCAAAGTGGTCAAGGACACTTGCCTCCTTCTTGCTGCTCTTGAAATGGGTAGTCCTGATCTTGGAAAGAAATAACTTGCTCTTGAACAGGTTCTACTTCATACCATCACACATAGCAAAAGAAAAACAACAATCATAAGACATAGTTCACACTTCTACTTCATACAAACCACACATTCATATTTATGAAATTCATTCACCATTATATGTGTTGTGGTTACTTTATGTGTGTTGAGTTGTGGCTTGCATGCACTTTTAACCATGTGTATATGATTCCTACTTTTGTGTCCACCTTTATACTTACATACTATTTATATGGGTTTCCAATAAATTTCTTATATTCAACTACTTCACCTTTTTACTACCAAGTGTGTATGAAAAGTATTATTCTTCCCCATATGTGCCTTCATAATTTCTACCAACCCTAAACTGAATTCTTTGTATTTTAGAAACTCCATTTATCATTTACTAGTTGCTATATTTTCAGATTTATATTCCTATGCATAATTGTGTATTTTATTATGAAATTAGTAACACACATCATCTAAACAGTATAGGTTCTGGTCCTAAATAATTTAATAACATATTTTAACCTTGGCCTCTGATGTAAACTATTTCATAATTATTTTCCCTATTTTTCTATAACTATTCTTTACTTAAAAATGTGTCCCTATACTAATAGATGTGAATAATAGATGAAACAGATTCATTTCAGCCCAAAAATATATTTTTATCTCACTCCAAAGTTTTCTAAGTACTGAGAAAGTTTTTAATTAATTTTTGACAATTATGTTTGTCCCCCTTTTTTAAATTTTTAAACACTAGTTACATATTCAATTTTCTAAATTAAATACTAAACAGGGCTAAAATAATGAACTCTCCCCCTTACAGGGTCTATAATATTATTTTCATAATTCCCAGGGGTCTAGCTACACTTATCAGAGGTGTTTTACCTAATTTTTATTAAGTCCAGGGGCTAAAACTGATTTTTAAATGAATTTACACGATTTTCTAGAGTTCCAGGGGCTAGATCTGAAGTTTCCGGGGCTAGCTCTCAATTCCAGAGAACCCCAGGGGGTAGCACGTAAGAATTCCAGTCTTTATAATGCGGGGCTGACGTGGACCGTCCGATTTTAAACCGACGGCTGAGATTATAACATCGAACCGGTACGCGGGGATTTAAAGTCTACCGTGCGATTTAAAATAAACGGCGTACAAGCGGCCACGTCGCTCTGACCGAGCGCGGGCGGCGCTGCCGGCGGCGCACGGCGGCGGGAAGCGGCGATCTCGCCGGAAAGTTTCGGGTCCTCGAGAATTCTGCCTAAAACTGTGATCTTATGGCATAGATCGGTAGAGGAGAGGTCAGGGATCTCACCTCGGGGGTTTTCTCGAGCTCGGGGGTCCTGGAAAGTGATCGGCGGCGAGGTCCGAGGCAAAACCACGGCGAAGCTCGTCGGCGCTGGATTTACACCGTAACTCTCCGAGTTTTCTGCACCTGCAAAGTTCCCCGGAGGCGGTGGATCAAGACCAACGAGTTAGATCAGAGTTTACGAGCTTAGATCGGTCAGAATTCACCGGCGAAGTCTCGGTGCTCACCGGAGTAAAAATCGGCGATCGCGTGGGAAAAACTGATCGGATCGGGGGTTTTTATAGCCGGGGGAGGGCGGTGGGTCTGTTGTGATCGAGTTGGAGTCCTCTGGGACCGGAATTCAGGCTGCGGGGCGGGTTTTCCGATCGGTTAAGATCGCGCGCGCTCGGGGGGAAAAGTCCGGGGTCGCGGGGTTAGGGATGACAGGCGGGTCCCACCCGTCTGTGAGAGGCAGCGCGGCGCGCGCGGGGCGGGCTGGCGCGGGGAAAACTGGGCCGGCTGGCGGGTTTCGGCCCACTGGCCGGTTTTTTTCCCGTTTCTCTTTTTCTTTTTCCATTTCTTTTCTGTTTTGAGTATAATTTGAATTCCAGTTTGAATTTGAATTTTTGCAAAACATGCAACACGTCCAAAAATTTTTAAATTCCCCTCTGAACATGGTTTAGAGTTTTGAATCAAAATTTGGGGTGTTACAAGGTACTCATTCACGCTCTTTTGTCCTTGGCGGAGACCTTCAAACTCTTGCCTCTTTAGGATCATGACTCCGGCAGGGATGTAATGAGAACAGAAACTCTCCTTGAACTCAGTCCAAGCAATAGTCTTCGGGTTGTCATGAGCATTGCACAGGACATCCCACTAGTCAGCGGCTGCTCCCATAAGTTGATGCGATGCAAAGAGAACTTTCTCTCGATCATTGCACTGAACTATGACAAGCTTCTTCTCCATGGACTTCAACCAATCATCGGCCTCCATGGGATCATTAGCTTGTGCAAAGGTGGGTGGTCGAGTCATCATGAACTCTCCCAAGCGGTTGTGAACTGGCGGTGGTGGCGGTGGTGGTGATGGGGGTGTAGGAACGGGGTTGTTGTTGTTGGCTTGCAACTGACCCAAAGTTTGGATCATTGTTTGCATGAGCTGGTTCTGCATAGCCATCAACCGTTCCAAGTTGTTTGCACCAGCCTTGGGGTTGACATTCTCAGGAACTTCAACATGGTCATCCTCTTGGTTGCCACGGACGTTCCTCCTTTGTCGGCCGGCGTATTCTCTCACCATCTTTGGATAGAATAGAAGTTAGAAGTTTAGAGTGATCCCTCCAACTATATGCATCAAGGTGAATGGACTATATATCATCCTATATGAGGATGTGAACAAGTGCCGAAGCATCTCACATCTCTCTACTATGTGTGGATGTGGACAATGCTGAAACGTCCCACAACTCACACTAAGCACTCAAGCACAACAATCATCACAAAAGTTCAGCACACAACTCCTATTCAAGGCTTACTCAATGGGGGTCCTATGTGGTTTGGGGTGATACCAATCTGTGACTACCGATCTGTGACTTTGTCCTATGGTCAATGGGGTTCTAATGCCAATCTATGCATTCTACCTAGGCTTGCATCCTATGTTCATCGTGACTCCTAATACCAATCTGCGACTAGGCTTGTGTCCTACGGTAACCGTGGTTCTGCTACCAATCTGTGATTTCTATCTAGGCTTGTGATCTACAGTCAACCGTGGTAGCTTGATACCAATCTGTGACCTATCTAGGCGTGTGACCTACGATCAACCGTGGCTCTCATACCAATCTGTGACGCGCCGGTTCTGTGGAAAAACCATGGAACCTGGACTGATGCATATTTGTGCCCGGTATGTTCATCACACATAAACATATAATCCAAAAACTGAATTCAGAATATATATAACCATGAACGAATAGATTCAAGTACTTTATTACATCAATCTTTATTGCAGCGGAAGTCTTATTCTAACAGCGGAAGTTTTCTAAACTATAGTGGAAGCAAACTAAGCAGCAGCAGCGGCTCCATCTCTACTCCACAGGCAAGGTTGAGGGTAGATTACTGTCACACCCGGTTTCTCCAAAGAGCAACCAAGTGAATATCACATGTATGCCAGGATCATTTTCTCATACAAGTGATGACAAATAGTGAAGCATCATTTATTACAAGCCAAGAGCTCGAATATAAAATAAGTCTTACATAGCATAATGTCTTGATGGACGATAATATGTTCATAACATGTAAATGAAACAGCAGCGGAATATAAATCTTGTGGGCTCTGTCACTGGTGTTGCCTGGGGGACTCCGTGAACCTAGAATCCTTCTTCGTGTCCGAAGTCTTGGTCATTGAACACCACATCATCCCCTTGACCTGAGCAGCAATTTAAACCAATAGAAAAGCAAGCTTTAGTACCGTTGGTACTCAACAAGTGGGGGAAAGTTATGTCATGCATGGCTAGACCAAGGAGAGGTTGAACTCATGGTTAAAGCACTATGCAATTAATACCTATCACCTTAGCTTATTAAGCACCTACATTACTACATAGGTGAAATGGTCCCAATCTCCCAACCCATCATCAAAAATCAAGTAACCATAAAAACATTTCCAATGTTAAGCTCCCCGCTTAACATCCTCAACTTCCAAATTTATCATCCTCTAATCATGAATAAGTCCAAGCCGATCTTGACCGTGAGCACGGCTGTCATGACAGTTTTGACTCTGCAGAGTTGGCACACTCTACCCACATGTAGTGATTTCATCCCCCGTTGCCGGGTGGACTAGAAGAACCTCCATTATGCCAGTGACCGTGAACCACGTTCACACTCCCGAGGTGTGTAGACTGGATATCACTACGAGGCCTTTACAAAGGGATTTCCGATGAGCGTGGGCCCACTGAGGTTTCACCCCTAACAGCATGCAAGAGGCTCCAACCCCGCTGCAGTGGCCCCCTCTTGAGCCTTGCGGTTCATATGGTAGTCCAGCTGACACCTATTCCCCGCACCATCCAAAAACCCATACTACGCCGGAGATGCTACTAATTAATTGGCCAAGCTGCCCCATCTCAGCATGTGGTTGGCACGGTAAAGCCAGGTTACATGCTCCATGAACCGGTCCTTAGGATCCAGGCAAGCACTAAACACAAACCCGAGTCTCGTGCACACAGCACCAACCAAATCATCCAACTTGCCTCGATCCCTACCTCCACATAACTCATAATATCTCATTCAAGAGTAAGGTAAATAAGTTGATGATCTGATATCCCACTTATCCCATTCTAAGCATGGCTAAGCATAAGTATATAAATAAATGACATAATAAAATAAATCCCAACCCAGGCTACAAGGAAATAGTATAATGAAAATCTAGGGAAACTTCCTAGTTTGGGTATCATATTCCAAATTGACAATGCAATTAAATTCTAATTACACATCCTAGTGTAGGATCAAAGTGGTCAAGCACACTTGCCTTCTTCCTGCTGCTCTGGGAATGGAAAGTCTTGATCTTGAAAGGTGAGAACCTGCTCTGGGGCTGGTTCTACTCATGCCAATACACACATAGCAAAAGAAAACAACATTCCATAAGCCATAGTCCACTTTCCACTCATGCAAACCACACAAACATGCATATGAAAGTCATTCACATTTTTAAGTGTTGTGGTTACCCTAGATGTGTTGATTTTAGGCCTACATGTACTTTTAAACATACATATTACTTCTAACTTTTGTATTCAGATTTCTAATTGCACACTATATATGAATTTCCAATTTGAACAAATTCTCTATATTTAATTAATACACTTCTTAGCCACAAAATTTGCATGAAAGAAAATTTCCTACTCCAAATAGGTCTTCAGATCTTCTACAAAATCTTAATTTGAAGTTTTTGGAATTGGAGACCTCATTTAAAATTTTCTAATTATGCATACCTATTTTCCTATATTTTTAGATTTATTTTCTATGTCTAAAAGTGAACTTTAATATTAAAATAGTAAGACATATTACCTAAACAGAATAGGTTCTGACCTAAAATGTTCAATAAAATATCTTTGAACTTCCTCTCTGATGGAGATCAAATTAAATTCATCTTACCCATTTTCAGAATTATTTTCTAGCCTAAAAATGAATTTCCAGAAATAATAAAAGTAAACAGCACTTAGTCAGATTTCATTTCAGCCTAAAATCAGTTCTCAACTCATTCTAAATGTTTTCCAAGTGCTAGGAAAATTTACATTTGTATTTGCACATGTGTTTACATCACCATTTGAATTCAAATTCTACTCATATGTTCAAATTTCTGAATTTAATACCCTATAGGGTCTAATGGGCAAATCCACCCTACTGCAGGGTCTATTTTACTATTTCCTGAATTTTCAGGGGCCTAATTACACAAAACAGAGAGGTTTTCCTAATTTTTATTAAGTCCAGGGGTTAAAACTGATTTTTAAATTAATTTACATGAATTTCTGAAGGTCCAGGGGCTAGATCAGAAGTTTCCGGGGCTAGCTCGTGTTTTCCGAGATCCCCAGGGGGTAGCACGTAAGATTCCCGGCCTTTATAACGTGGGGCCAACGTGGGCCGTTGGATTTAAAACCGACGGCTGAGATTATAACGCGAAGGGGTACGTCGGGTTCCTATTATGCGCCACATGATTTAAAATAGACGGCCCACAAGAGACCACGTCGCTCCTGGCCGGAGCTCGCCCATGCGCGCGGCGGCGCATGGCGGCAGAGGCACGATCTCACCGGCGAGGTCGCGGATCTTCATCTACAGATGCTAACACCCGCCCTTTTTGGTAGCAAATGGCAGAGGGAAGACAGGAGAGCCCACCAGTGCGGTTTTCTTGGATCTGAAGGGTCGGGAGGGCTCAACTGCGGCGAGGAGCGGCGACCGAAGGCGATCTTCGGTGGGAGAGCAATGGGGTCGATCCTCCTCAGATTTTCTTTGGCGATGAGCTTCTCTGGAGGCGGTCAAGCACTGCCAGCACGTTAGCATGGGGAAGAATGGAAGAGAAAGCCGAAAAAGGGCAGCAGCGGCGGCGGTTCTCACCTTGCGTCGGTTGTGGCCGATCGGGGAGGAAGGGGCGGACTTTCAGCATTTAAATGGCGAGGGAGGGCGGCGGGGTCGGTTGAGATCACGCTGGAGTGCCCGGGACCGAAGATCAGGGTGTGCGAGCGCGGGTTTCGGGAGCGGCGGTGCGATCAGGCGCGGGAGTAGTGGTGGCGGTTGGGGGCGCGCGCAGGGAAGAAGATGACACGCGGGCACCGCGCGTCGGAGAGAGGGGGAGGGGGGAAGCGGTCGCGGGCTTTGGGCCGGCTGAGGTGGGTTTCGTCCCACTGGCCGTTTTTCTTTTTCCTTTTTATTTTCTGTTCTGATTCAAATTTGAATTCAGTTTGAATTTGAATTGTTTCACCACATGCAA
Source organism: Neostapfia colusana (assembly GCA_030760725.1). Classification (NCBI taxonomy): domain Eukaryota; kingdom Viridiplantae; phylum Streptophyta; class Magnoliopsida; order Poales; family Poaceae; genus Neostapfia; species Neostapfia colusana. The sequence goes on along the minus strand of JASWHV010000005.1, from coordinate 75,189,442 downwards.
TACGTCCAAAAATTTTAAATTTCCCTCTTTAACAGGTTTTGGGGTGTTACAACTCTACCCCCCCTTAAAATAAATCTCGTCCTCGAGATTGGTGACTCTAGGAAAACAAATCCAGAAACTGCGCCTTGAGCTCGTCTTCTCGCTCCCATGTGGCTTCTGCTTTCGAGTGATGCTTCCACTGCACTTTGCACATTCAGATTCTTTTATTTCTTGTGAGGCGTTCCAGTGTCTCCAAAATCTTGACCGGTTCCTTGGCATAAGAAAGATCCTCTCGTACGTCCACCTCATTCATGGGTAACATCTCTTCGGGTGTTCTTAAACATTTCTTGAGTTGTGACACATGGAATACATCGTGCACATCTGATAGGCGAGCGGGTAGTTCTAGCTGATATGCCACTTCGCCTTTCCTCTCCAGAATCTGAAAGGGTCCGATGTATCGTAGTGATAATTTCCCTTTGACCTTGAACCGACGAAGTCCTCGGATAGGGGACACCTTGATATAAACATAGTCCCCCACGTTGAAAATGAGCTCTCTTCTCCGTACATCAGCATAGCTCTTTTGTCGGGTCTGGGCTATCCTCAAATTGTTGCGGATTTCCCTCACTTTCGCCTCGGCTTCTTGTAGTACCTCGGGCCCAAACACTTTACTTTCCCCAGTTTGGTTCCAAAATAGTGGAGTTCGGCACTTCCTCCCGTACAACGCCTCAAATGGTGACATCTTCATACTAGCCTGATAACTGTTGTTGTAGGAGAACTCTGCATACGGTAAGTTCTTATCCAAACTCCTATTGTTCTTGAGTGCACAAGCTCTCAGCATATCCTCAAGGATCTGATTGGTCCTTTCGGTCTGCCCGTCAGTCTGGGGGTGATAGGCATAACTAAAATTCAGATGAGTTCCCATGGTTTCATGTAACTTGTGCCAGAACCTGGAGGTGAATTGTGTCCCTCGGTCTGACACTATCTTCTTTGGCACTCCATGAAAACACACGATTCTTGACATGTACAATTCTGCCAACTTGGATCCGCTGTAGCTTTCTTTCATGGGGATGAAATGAGCTACTTTAGTCAGTCTGTCGATGATGACCCATATCGAATCATATCCCGATTGGGTCCTAGGTAGTCCCACTATGAAGTCCATACCGATTTCTTCCCATTTCCATTCAGGCACTTTAAGTGGTTGCAATAGTCCCTCGGGTCGTTGATGTTCTGCTTTCACCAACTGACATGTGTCACATAGGGCAACATGTTCCGCGACATCTCGCTTCATGCCATACCACCAATATCTGCTCTAGAGGTCATGATACATCTTCGTACTCCCAGGATGAATGGAATAGTCGGAATCATGAGCCTCCTTCAAAATCAGTTCACGGATCTCCTTCACCTGAGGCACACGGATTCTTTTCCCATGACACACCGTACCTTGTTCATCCTCTCTGAACCCATGAGCTTTATTCTCTTTAATGAGTTCTCTGATTTCTTGTATCTTCTCATCATTCTTCTGACCGTTGTGTATGTCTTGCTCCAATGTGGAGTCCACCTCCATGGCGATGGCCTCACCACTATTCACCAGGCATAGATTGAGTTTTGCAATCTGTTCCTTCAATTCCGTAGGCGTGTCACTTAAGCTCAACATGTTGATGTGCACCTTCCGGCTTAAAGCATCTGCCACGACGTTCGCTTTCCCAGGATGATAGTTGATGCCCACATCAAAGTCGTTGATTAGCTCTAACCATCTCCTTTGTCTGAGGTTGAGATCTGGCTGTGTGAAAATGTACTTTAAGCTCTTATGATCTGTATATATCTCTGTCCTCTTTCCCATCAAGTAATGCCGCCAAATCTTCAATGCGTGGACCACTGCGGCTAGCTCTAGGTCATGCGTAGGATAGATCTTCTTGTGTTTTCGGAGCTGCCGGGACGCATAAGCAACGACATGCCCCTCTTGCATGAGAACACATCCCAACCCGTGTCCAGATGCATCGCAGTACACTGAAAAATTCATCTGCATAACTGGCATAACTAGCACTGGGGCTGTTGTCAATCTTTTCTTCAGTTCTTGAAAACTCGTCTCACACTCCGGTGTCCATGTGAATGTGATTCCCTTCTCTAACAATTGGGTGAGCGGTCTCAAGATCTTGGAGAAACCCTCAATGAACTGTCGATAATACCCAGCCAACCCTAAGAAGCTTCGAATTTCCCCGACCTTTTCAGGGGTCTTCCACTTCTGCACATCCTCGATCTTGGCGGGATCTACGGAGATTCCTCCCTCTGAGATTATATGTCCTAAGAAGGGAACTCTCTTCAGACAAAACTCACACTTACTCAACTTGGCATATAGTTGGTGTTCTCTCAGCTTTTGCAACACCAATCTTAAATGTTCCTCATGTTCTTCTTCATCTTTGGAGAAGACGAGAATGTCATCAATGAAAACCACTACAAATTTGTCCAGATATTCCATGAATACCTTGTTCATGAGATACATGAAATACGCCGGGGCGTTAGTTAGCCCGAACGGCATGACAGTGTATTCATACAGCCCGTACCGAGATACGAAAGCTGTCTTTAGAATGTCAGTTTGTCTTATCTTCAGTTGGTGGTATCCCGACCTGAGATCAATTTTTGAGAACACACAAGCTCCCCTCAACTGGTCAAATAAGTCTTCAATGCGGGGTAATGGGTACTTGTTCTTGATGGTTACTTCATTCAACGCACGGTAGTCTACACATAACCTTTGGGTTCCGTCCTTCTTGGGCACTAGCTCAATTGCGAATTCCACTTCACGATCGGGAGGCATACCTGGCAACTCCTCCGGGAAAACATCTGGATATTCCCTGATGGTCCTGATCTCCTCCACTTTCACCTCAACTTGATTTAATTTTATGTCCCTCCTAGGTTCCTGTATGGTTATGAACTTTACTCTTGTGCCACTAGGGTGAGTTAGTTCCACCGTTCTGGTCGAACAATGGATGATTCTCTTATGTTTGGTCAACCAATCCATGCCCAAAATAATATCTATCCCTTGTGAATCTATCACTATGAGGTTGGCAGTAAATACCACCCCATTAATGTCTAGATTCACCTTGGGACACACTTGTCTTGTCCTTATTTCTCCACCTAGAGAGTTTACTGCTAGCATATGGTTCATTTGTGTTGTTGCTAGGTCATGTTTCTTAACAAACCCTTGGGCAATGAAGGAGTGGGTAGCACCAGAATCAAACAGCAGGGTTGCAATGTGGAAATTGGCAGGAAACTTACCAACTACCACGTCGGGTGCCTCTTGCGCCTCCTCCATGGTGACGTGGTTCACCCGTCCTCTCATTACATTCTGCTGTTGCGGCTGCGTGGGCTTCTTCTTTGGGCACTTATGGGCGTAGTGCCCCACTTCACCACAGTTAAAACATTGCACCCCAACCTTGGGTGCCTGGCCTTTGTTGTCTTGGGGTTGGTTTGGGGGTCCTTGTACTGCTGGTCGAGGTTGATATGTAGGGCGAGGCTGCTGTACGAACTGACGTTGTGGCTGTATTGGTGCTGCCGGAGGCCTGTAGTTCGGGTTGTACCCTTTTGGTGCTGAGTAGGGTACCGCAGCACGGTTCGTCTGCCCGGCGGGTTGCTGCATCAGACGTGGGCGGGTGTTGCTCCCTGAGGCTTGTTGTGACCACCCGGCCTTCCGCTTGTTCTCATTTTCCAAGGCCTTCAGCTTCCTTTCTACCACAAATGCTCTGTCCACCATCTTTTGGAAGCTTTCATATTCGTTGGAGGACATTGCACACTGCATTTCTGCGGTAAGTCCTTCCACGAAACAATCATGTTTCTGCTCATCAGTCTCTATGTCCCGTGGGGCATAACGGTAGAGTTGATTAATTTTAGTGAGGTATTCCCTCACAGTCATGTTTCCTTGCTGCAGTCCCAAGAACTCCTTCCTCTTGTTTTTGAGTTCACCCCTTGGTATGTAATGGTTGCGGAAGCTACGCTTGAATTCTTCCCAAGTGATGTTCTCAGGATCATGATGGGCAGCCACGTAGGCGGTCCACCAATCAGCAGCAGGTCCATGCAATTGATGAGAGGCAAACAGCACCCTCTCATACCCTTGGCACTGTATGATCCTCATCTTGCTCTCAATGGTCTTTAGCCAATCATCTGCCTCCAGAGGTTCAGCAGCACTTGCAAACTTTGGAGGTTGAGTTACTAGAAACTCACTCAACCTTGGTTGGCGTGGTGCAGCTTGTGGAGGTGGAACTTGATGCAAGTTGGCCACCACTTGAGTCAGGTTCTGGATGAGCTGATTTTGATTCTCAAGCATTTGGTGGATGGGATCAACTCCCTCACAGCGTCCACTCCTGTCTTGGCTCCCAGAAAGATGAGGGTTGCAGGCCTCATCGTTGTTGTTGGCGGGGTTGGCAGAACGACCCTTTCCTCTTCCGGCCATCTAGCATGATCAACCAAATGTTAATTTAAGGCATTACGTATTATCTTACTACTTTCACTTGTTTTTACTTTGAAGTGTTGAGGCTTTGTTATACTTTCTGAGGGTTCATGTCTCATACAAAAATAGATGCACTATTATTTCATGTGGGTTCACACATCAAAGCAAAACAATCTGAAGACAAGGCTGTGGACAATTGCTCATGGCTTCCACAACTCACGTCACACACCAAGCATTAACACACCATTAACTAAGATAACGACTCGACTACTCGACATCTTGCCAAACTAAGGGAAGGACTCTACACTACTCGTATCACTGAGTTGGCTCCTCGGGATCTTCCTTATTATTGCGGCTGCCTTCTGACTCCGCTTTGGGTGGGGAAGCTGCTGGTGGGGAAGTGCGACGACGCCTGATCGCCCGGCGATCTGGGGAGTCAGGAGTCCATGTGTCATTCACGGTGACACACAGTTCATTCCCATCTCCTCTCTCTCTCGCCCTTAAGCAGGCTCGAAGCAACGCCTCGGTTTCCTTCAGGGTGTCACGAACATCCTGAAGCTCCTGCTGACACTCCAGCAGTCGAGTGCTAAGCATAGCAGCATCCTCCAAGCACAGGTCCATGTGCTCATGGAAAGTCCCCTGCTGCACTGGCGGAAACTTGTACTCCGTTGTACCACTCTCGCGCTAGAGGACATACATGTACTCGGTCCTGTCAGGTGTCTACGATAGATGTGACTTTGGCAGGTGATGGCCTCCCAGATGACATCCTTCTCCGCATCGACCTATGTCGCTCGACAAGCTGGAGAGCGGTGGATCTTAAGCAGCTGATTTACATGGATAATCCTCATCTCTGAACTCCATTCTTCCCGCTTCTCCCGGATGGTCCTGGTGGAGCTATAGTGTATGATTAGATTGTCCGTATTGCCGGCAGCTTGGAGCATACGTCGAAGACAGCGCAACAAGCCTCCTACTGCCAATCCGTAGGAAAGGTACGTCACCGGACGGCTCTCCTCTCTTTGGGCAAGGGAAACTACGGGAACTCTCCCTCCTGTGGACTTGTGAGCGGTGCGAATCATGCGAACCATCTAAAACAAAAAGCATTTAAACTTAGGTTAGATAAACTTTTAAACAAAAATCCTTTTTTGAATGTAAGTTGGGGTAAGATGAAGAAAGTGACTCCATTAAATAACACTTTTCAACCCACACCTTGTAAAATAGTTTTTAAGAAAATAGGGCCCTTAAATACATCCATTTCTACCTAGGTCCACGTTCCTATGGGCAACCTTGGCTCTGATACCACTTCTGTCACACCCAGTTTATCCGAAGAACAACCGGGTGAATATCACATGTATGCCAGGATCATTTTCTCATACATGTGATGACAAATAGTGAAGCATCATTTATTACAAGCCAGGTGTCGAATATAAATAAGTCTTACATAACATATGTCTCGATGGACGATAATAAGTTCATAACAAGTAAATAAAATAGCAGCGGAATATTATTCTTGTGGGCTCCGTCACAGGCGTTGCCCGGGGGACTCCATGAACCTAGAATCCTTCTTCGAGTCCAAAGTCTTGATCATTAAACACCACTTCATTATCTTGACCTGAGCAGCAATATAAACCAACAAATATGCAAGGTTGAGTACCGATGGTACTCAGCAAGTGTGGGAAAGTTATGTCATGCATGGCTAGAACAAGGGGAGGTTGAACTCATGGTTAAAGCACTACGCAATTAATACCTATCACCTTAGCTTATTAAGCACCTACATTACTACACAGGTGAAATGGTCCCAATCTCCCATCCCATCATCATAATCAAATAACCATAACACCATTTCCAATATTAAGCTCCCCACTTAACATCTTTAACTTCCAAAACCATCACTCCTCTAATCATGAATAAGTCCAAGCCGCTCTTGACCGTGAGCACGGCTGTCATGACAGTTTTGACTCTGCAGAGTTTGCACCACTGTACCCACATGTAGTGATTTCATCCCCCGTTGCCGGGTGCACTAAAAGAACCTCCATTATGCCAGTGGCTAAGAACCACATTCACACTTCCCAGGTCTCTAGCCAGGAGATCACTACGAAGCCTTTACAAAGGGATTCCTGACGAGCGTGGGACCATTGAGGTTTCACCCCTAACAGCATACAGGAGGCTCCAACCCTGCTGCAGTTGCCCCCTCTTGAGCCTTGCGGTTCCTATGGTAGTCCAGCTGACACCTATTCCCCTCACCATCCAACACACTCATACTACGCCGGGGATACACCTAATTAATTGGCCAATCTGCCCCATCTCAGCATGTGGTTGGCACGGTAAAGCCAGGTTACATGCTCCATGAACCGGTCCTTAGGATCCAGGCAAGTACTAAACACAAACCCGAGTCTCGTGCACCCAACACCAACCAAAACATCCAACTTGCCTTGATCCCTACCTCTACATAACTCACAATATCTCATTCAAGAGTATGGTAAAATAAACTGATGATCTCATATCACAAATATCCCATTCTAAGCATGGCTAAGCATATGCATAATAATGAATGACATGATAAAATAAATCCCAACCAAAGCTACAAGGAAACATGGTAATGAAATTCTAGGGAAACATCCTAGCATGGGTTTCATCTTTTCAATTGACAACGCAAATAATTCTATCTACACATCCTAGTATAGGATCAAAGTGGTCAAGGACACTTGCCTTCTTCTTGTTGTTCTGGGAATGGGTAGTCCTGATCTTTGAAAGGAAGAACTTGCTCTGGAACAGGTTCTACTCATACCATCACACATAGCAAAAGAAAACAACAATCCATAAGACATAGTTCACACTTCCACTTTATACAAACCACACATTCACATTTATGAAAGCCCTTCACATTTCTATGTGTTGTGGTTACTCTATGTGTGTTGATTTTGGCTTACATGCACTTTTAAACATGTGTATATGATTTCTACTTTTGTATTCACATTTATGTTTACATACTATATATGAGTTTCCAATTTAAATATATTCCTTATATTACTACACCTTTTAGCTACCAAGTATGCATGAAAGGTATTTTCCTACTCCATATGTGTCTTCAGACCTTCTACCAACCCTAAACTGAATTCTTTGGATTTTGGAAACTTCATTTATCATTTTCTAGTTATTCATACCTAGTTTGCTATATTTTCATATTTATTTCCTATGCCTAAATGTGAACTTTATTATGAAAATAGTAAGACACCTCATCTAAACAGAATAGGTTTTGGGTCTAAAATATTAAATAATATATTTTTGAACTTCTCCTCTGATGTGAACTATTTTACATTTATTTTACTATTTTTCAGAATTATTCTCTACTTAAAAATTGTGTCCCTATAACTAATAAATGTGAATAATCAATTAAACAGATTTATTTCAGCCAAAATCTATTTTTGTCTCACTCCAAAGTTTTCCAAGTATTAGGAAAGTTTTTAATTTGAATTTACAATGTGTTTGTCCCATCTTTTAAATTTTAAATACTAAACACATATTCAAATTCCTAAATTTAATATCACATAGGGTTAAAAAGGTAAACTCACCCCACTACAGGGCGTATTATATTATTTTTAGAATTTCCAGGGGTCTAACTACACATAACAGAGGGGTTTTCCTAATTTTTACTAAGTCCAGGGGCTAAAACTGATTTTTAAATGAATTTACATGGTTTTCTGAAGTTCCAGGGGCTAGATCAGAAGTTTCCGGGGCTAGCTCGTATTTTCCGAGAACCCTAGGGGGTAGCGCGTAAGATTCCTGGCCTTTATAATGCGGGGCTGACGTGGACCGTCCGATTTAAAACAAACGGCTGAGATTATAACGTCGAACCGGTACGCGGAGATTTAAATTCTACCGTGCGATTTAAAATAGACGGCGCACAAGCGGCCACGTCGCTCTGATCGAGCGCGGGCGGCGCTGCCCGGCGGCGCGCGGCGGCGGGAGGCGGCGATCTCGCCGGAGAGCTTCGGATCTTCATAAATTCTTCCTAAAACTGGGATTTTATGGCATAGATCGGTAGAGGGGAGGTCGGGGATCTCACCTCGGGTGTTTTCTTGAGCTCGGAGGTCCTGGGAAGCGGTCGGTGACGAGGTCCGAGGTGAATTCACAGCGAGGCTCGTCAGTGCTGTGTTTGAAGCGCAAACCACCGGGATTTCTGCACCTGCGCGGTTCCCCGGAGGCGGTGGATCAAGATTAGCGCGTTACATGAGAAATTCCGAGCGAAGATCGAGCGAAATTGGCCGGAGAAGCTCGGGTTCTCACCGGGAGGAAAAACGGCGGATCGTGGGGAAAACGGGGAGATGCCGGGGTTTATATAGCCGGGTAAGGGCGGCGGGTTTGTTTAGATCGAGCCGGAGTCTTCTGGGACCGGGAGTCGGGCGGAAATCCGGTCGGTTAAGATCGCGCGCGCGCGGGGAACAGTCCGGGGTCGGCGCGATCGGGAGCTCGGGGATGACAGGTGGGTCCCGCCTGTCTGCGAGAGGTGCGAGGGCGCGCGGCTGCGGGCTGGCGCGAGGGTTGAGTGGGCCGGCTGGTGGGTTTCGGCCCACTGGCCGGGAAGGTTTATTTTTTTCTTTTTCTTTTTCTTTTTCATTTCTGTTTTGAATTTAATTTGAATTCCAGTTTGAATTTGAATTTTCGCAACACATGCAATACGTCCAAAATTTTTTAAATTCCCCTCTTAACTGGATTTTGGGGTGTTACAGCTCTACCCCCCTTGAAAGAAATCTCGTCCTCAAGATTAGTGGTTCTAAGAAAACAATTCCGGAAATTGTGCCTTAAGCTCATCTTCTCGCTCCCAGGTGGCTTCTTCTTCCGAGTGATGCTTCCACTGCACCTTGCACATCCGGATTCTTTTATTTCTGGTGAGGCGTTCCATTATTTCCAAAATCTAGGATGGTTGCTCGGCATAAGACAAATCCTCAGCTACGTCAATCTCATTCATGGGTAACACCTCTTCAGGCGTTCTCAGACATTTCTTGAGCTGTGACACATGGAATACATCGTGCACATCCGATAGGCGAGCCGGTAATTCTAGTTGATACGCCACATCACCTTTCCTCTCCAGAACTTGAAAGGGTCCGATGTATCGAGGTGACAACTTCCCTTTTACCTTGAACCGACGAAGTCCTCGGATAGGGGACACCTTGAGATAGACATAGTCTCCCACGTTGAAAACGAGCTCTCTTCTCCGTACATCGGCATAGCTCTTTTGTCGTGTCTGTGCTATCCTCAAGTTGTTGCGAATTTCCCTCACTTTCGCCTCGGCTTCTTGTAGTACTTCGGGACCAAACACTTTACTTTACCCTGTTTGGTTCCAAAATAGGGGAGTTCTGCACTTCCTCCCGTACAAAGCTTCAAACGGTGACATCTTCATACTAGCCTGATAGCTGTTGTTATAGGAGAACTCCGCATACGGTAAGTTCTTATCCCAACTCCGATTGTTTTTGAGTCCACACGCTCTCAGCATATCCTCAAGAATCTGATTGGTTCTTTCCGTCTGTCCGTCAATTTGGGGATGATAGGCAGAGCTAAAATTCAGATGGGTTCCCATGGTTTCATGCAACCTCTGCCAGAACCTTGAGATTAACTGCGTCCCTCGATCTGACACTATCTTCTTTGGCACCCCATGGTAACACACGATCCTTGACATGTACAACTCCGCCAATTTGGATCCGCTGTAGCTTTCTTTCACGGGGATGAAATGAGCTACCTTGGTTAGCCTGTCGACGATGACCCATATCGAATCATATCCTGATTGGGTCCTAGGCAGTCCCACTATGAAATCCATATCGATTTCTTCCCATTTCCGTTCAGGCACTTTGAGTAGTTGCAATAATCCCGTGGGTCGTTGATGTTCTGCTTTCACCAACTCACATGTGTCACATAGGGCAACATGTTCCGCGACATCTCGCTTCATGCCATACCACCAATACCTGCTCTTGAGGTCCTGGTACATCTTCGTACTCCCAGGATAAATGGAATAGTCAGAATCGTGAGCCTCCTTCAAAATCAATTCATGGATCTTCTTTACTTCTGGCACACAGATTCTTTTCCCGTGCCACACAGTTCCTTGTTCATCCTCTCTGAAACCAGGGCTTTATTTTCCTTGATTAGTTGCCTGATTTCTTGTATCTTCTCGTCATTCTTTTGTCCCTCGCGTATTTCTCGCTCTAGTGTGGAGTCCACTTCCATGGCGATGGCTTCATCACTATTCACAAGGCATAGATTGAGCCTTATAACCTCGTCCTTCAATTCCGCAGGCATGTCCTTCAAGCTCAACTTATTGACCTGCACTTACCAACTTAAAGCATCTGCCACGATGTTTGCTTTCCCAGGATGATAGATGATGCCCACATCAAAATCATTGATTAGCTCTACCCATCTCCTTTGTCTGAGGTTGAGATCTGGCTGTGTTAAAATGTACTTTAAACTCTTATGATCCGTATATATCTCTGTCCTCTTCCCCATCAAGTAATGCCGCCAAATTTTCAACGCGTGTACCACTGCGGCTAGTTCTAGGTCATGTGTAGGATAGTTCTTCTCGTGCTTCTGGAGCTGCCGGGATGCATAAGCCACGACATGCCCTTCTTGCATGAGAACACATCCCAACCCGTTTCCAGAGGCATCGCAGTACACCGTAAAGTTCTTCTGCATATCTGGCATAACTAGCACTGGGGCTGTTGTCAATCTTTTCTTTAACTCCTGAAAACTCGTCTCGCACTGCGGCGTCCATGTGAATGTGATTCCCTTCTCCAACAGTTTGGTGAGGGGTCTCGAGATCTTAGAGAATCCCTCAATAAACCGTCGATAGTATCCTGCCAATCCCAAGAAGCTTCGAACTTCCCCGACATTTTCAGGGGTCTTCCACTTCTGTATATCCTCGATTTTGGCAGGATCCACGGAGATTCCTCCCTCCGAGATTATATGTCCTAAGAAGGGAACTCTCATCAGCCAAAACTCACACTTGATCAACTTGGCATATAGTTGGTGTTCTCTCAGCTTCTGCAACACCAACCTTAGATGTTTCTCATGTTCCTCTTCATCCTTGGAGAAGACGAGAATGTCATCTATGGAAACCACCACAAATTTGTCCAGATATTCCATGAACACCTTGTTCATGAGATACATGAAGTATGCCAGGGCATTAGTTAGCCCGAAAGGCACGACGGTGTATTCATACAGTCCGTACCGAGATACGAAAGCTGTCTTTGGAATATCAGCTTGCCTTATCTTAAGTTGGTGGTATCCCGACCTGAGATCAATTTTCGAGAACACACAAGCTCCCCTCAACTGATCAAACAAGTCTTCAATGCGGGGTAATGGGTACTTGTTCTTGATGGTCACTTCATTCAAGGCACGGTAGTCTACGCACAAACCATTGGGTTCCGTCCTTCTTGGGCACAAATATGACTGGAGCTCCCCAAGGTGAAGAACTAGGACGAATATACCCCTTCTCCGTCAATTCCCTCAAATGATCCTTGAGTTCTCCCAGCTGCTTGGAGTCCATCCGATAAGGTCTCTTGTATATCGGGGCTGTTCCCGGCACTAGCTCAATTGTGAATTCCACTTCACGATCGGGAGGCATACCTGGCAACTCCTCCGGGAAAACATCTGGATATTCCCTGATGGTCCTGATCTCCTCCACTTTCACCTCAACTTGATTTAATTTTATGTCCCTCCTAGGTTCTTGTATGGTTATGAACTTTACTCTTGTGCCACTAGGATGAGTTAGTTCCACCGTTCTGGTCGAACAATGAATGATTCCCTTATGTTTGGTCAATCAATCCATGCCCAAAATAATATCTATCCCTTGTGAATCTATCACTATGAGGTTGGCAGTAAATACCACCCCATTAATGTCTAGATTCACCTTGGGACACACTTGTCTTGTCCTTATTTCTCCACCTAGAGAGTTTACTGCTAGCATTGGTTCATTTGTGTTGTTGCTAGGTCATGTTTCTTAACAAACCCTTGGGCAATGAACGAGTGGGTAGCACCAGAATCAAACAGCAGGGTTGCAATGTGGAAATTGGCAGGAAACTTACCAACTACCACGTCGGGTGCCTCTTGCGCCTCCTCCATGGTGACGTGGTTCACCCGTCCTCTCATTACATTCTGCTGTTGCGGCTGCGCGGGCTTCTTATTTGGGCACTTATGGGCGTAGTGCCCCACTTCACCACAGTTAAAACATTGCACCCCAACCTTGTGTGCCTGGCCTTTGTTGTCTTGGGGTTGGTTTGGGGGTCCTTGTACTGCTGGTCGAGTTTGATATGTGGGGCAAGGCTGCTGTACGAACTGACGTTGTGGCTGTATTGGTGCTGCCGGAGGCCTGTAGTTCGGGTTGTACCCTTTTGGTGCTGAGTAGGGTACCGCAGCACGGTTCGTCTGCCCGGCGGGTTGCTGCATCAGACATGGGCGGGTGTTGCTCCGTGAGGCTTGGTGTGACCAGCCGGCCTTCCGCTTGTTCTCATTTTCCAAGGCCTTCAGCTTCCTTTCTACCACAAATGCTCTGTCCACCATCTTTTGGAAGCTTTCATATTCGTTGGAGGACATTGCACACTGCATTTCTGCGGTAAGTCCTTCCATGAAACAATCCTGTTTCTGCTCATCAGTCTCTATGTCCCGTAGGGCATAACAGGAGAGTTGAGTAAATTTAGTGAGGTATTCCCTTATGTCACACCCGGTTTTTCCCGAAGAACAACCAAGTGAATATCACATGTATGCCAGGATCATTTTCTCATACATGTGATGACAAATAGTGAAGCATCATTTATTACAAGCCAGGTGTCGAATATAAATAAGTCTTACATAGCAAATGTCTCGATGGACAATAATATATTCATCACAAATAAACAAACTAGCAGCGGAATAATTATTCTCGTGGGCTCCGTCACAGGCGTTGCCCGGGGGTCTCCATGAACCTAGAAACCTTCTTCGGGTCCAAAGTCTTGGTCATTATACACCACCTCATGATCTTGACCTGAGCAGCAATATAAACCAACAAAATATGCAAGGTTGAGTACCGATGGTACTCAGCAAGTGTGAGAAAGTTATGTCATGCATGGCTAGAACAAGGGGAGGTTGAACTCATGATTAAAGCACTACGCAATTAATACCTACCACCTTAGCTTATTAAGCCCCTACATTACTACACAGGTGAAATGGTCCCAATTTCCCATCCCATCATCATAATCAAATAACCATAACATCATTTCCAATGTTAAGCTCCCCGCTTAACATTCTCAACTTCCAAAACCATCACTCCTCTAATCATGAATAAGTCCAAGCCACTCTTGACCGTGAGCACGGATGTCATGACAGTTTTGACTCTGCAGAGTTTGTACCACTGTACCCACATGTAGTGATTTCATCCCCCGTTGCCGGGTGGACTAAAAGAACCTCCATTATGCCAGTGGCTACGAACCACATTCACACTTCCCAGGTGTGTAGCCAGGAGATCACTACGAAGCGTTTACAAAGGGATTCCCGACGAGCGTAGGCCCACTGAGGTTTCACCCCTTACAGCATACAAGAGGCTCCAACCCCGCTGCAGTGGCCCCCTCTTGAGCCTTGCGGTTCATATGGTAGTCCAGGTGACACCTATTCCCCGCACCATCCAACACACCCATACTACGCCGGGGATACACCTAATTAATTGGCCAAGCTGCCCCATCTCAGCATGTGGTTGGCACGGTAAAGCCAGGTTACATGCTCCATGAACAAGTCCTTAGGATCCAGGCAAGTACTAAACACAAACCCGAGTCTCGTGCACCCAGCACACAACCAAAACTTCCAACTTGCCTTGATCCCTACCTCTACATAACTCACAATATCTCATTCAAGAGTATGGTAAAATAAACTGATGATCTCATATCCCAAATATTCCATTCTAAGCATGGCTAAGCATATGCATAATAATAAATGACATGATAAAACAAATCCCAACCCAAGCTTCAAGGAAACAAGGTAATGCAATTCTAGGGAAACTTCCTAGCATGGGCTTCATATTTTAATTTGACAATGCAAATAACTCTAGCTACATGTCCTAGTATAGGGTCAAAGTGGTCAAGGACACTTGCCTCCTTCCTGCTGCTCTTGGAATGGGTAGTCCTGATCTTGGAAAGGAAGAACTTGCTCTGGAGCAGGTTCTACATCATACCATCACACATAGCAAAAGAAAAACAACAATCCATAAGACATAGTTCACACTTCCACTTCAAACAAATCACACATTCACATTTATGAAAGTCATTCACAATTATATGTGTTGTGGTTACTCTATGTGCGTGGATCTTTGGCTTACATGTACTTTTAACCTTGTGTACATGATTCCTACTTTTGTATTCACATTTATGCTTACATACTATATATATGAGTTTCCAATTTAAATAAATTCCTTATATTTAATTACTACACCTTTTAGCTACCAAGTATGCATGTAAGGTATTTTCCTACTCCATATGTGTCTCCAGAATTTCTACCAACCCTAAACTGAATTCTTTGGATTTTAGAAACTTCATTTATCATTTACTAGTTGCTATATTTTTAGATTTATTTCCTATGCCCAAATGTGAACTTTATTATGAAAATAACAAGACACATCATCTAAACAGAATAGGTTCTGATCTAAAATATTTAATAATATATTTTTGACCTTTTCCTCTGATGTAAACTATTTTACATTTATTTTCCCTATTTTCAGAACTATTCTTTACTTAAAAATGTGTCCCTATAACTAATAAATGTGAATAATAAATTAAACAGATTCATTTCAGCCCAAAAATATATTTTTATCTCACTCCAAAGTTTTCTAAGTACTGAGAAAGTTTTTAATTAAATTTTGACAATATGTTTGTCCCACTTTTTAAATTTTAAATACTAGCCACCTATTCAATTTCCTAAATTAAATATCAAACAGGGTTAAAAAGGTAAACTCACCCCACTACAGGGTCTATAATATTATTTTAACAATTTTCAGGGGTCTAGCTACTCATAACAGAGGGGGTTTTCCTAATTTTTATTAAGTCTAGGGGCTAAAACTGATTTTTAAATGAATTTACATGATTTTCTGAAGTTCCAGGGGCTAGATCAGAAGTTTCCGGGGCTAGCTCTTATTTCCCGAGAACCCCAGGGGGTAGCACGTAAGAATTCCAGTCTTTATAACGAGGGGCTGACGTGGACCGTCCGATTTAAAACAGACGGCTGAGATTATAACGCCGAACCGGTACGCGGGGATTTAAAGTCTACCGTGCGATTTAAAATAGACGGCGCACAAGCGGCCACGTCGCTCTAACCGAGCGTGGGCGGCGCTGCCCGGCGGCGCACGGCGGCAGGAAGCGGCGATCTCGCCGGAGATTTTCTGATCTTCGAGAATTCTTCCTAGAACTGTGATTTTATGGCATAGATTGGTGGAGGGGAGGTCGGGGATCTCACTTCGGGGGTTTTCTTGAGCTCGAAGGTCCTAGAAAGCGATCGGCGACGAGGTCCGAGGTGAATTCACGGTGAGGCCCGTCGGCGCTGTGTTTGAACCGCAAACCACCGAATTTTCTGCACCTGCGAGGTTCCCCGGAGGCGGTGGATCAAGACCAGCGAGTTAGATCAGAATTTCCGAGCGTAGATCGAGCAGAATTCACCGGAGAAGCTCGGTTTCTCACTGGGAGGAAAATCGGCGAATCATGGGGAAAAACGAGACGATGTCGGGGTTTTTATAGATGGGGGAAGGGCGGTGTTCGGTTGTGATCGAGTTTGCATCATCCACGAACGAAATTCGGCTGGGATACGCGAGGATCCGGGGCGGTTTCGATTCGGAGGTGAGAAGAGTCCGGCCGGCCGAGCGCGGCCGCGAGGAGGAAGAAGGGTTGGTGGGCCCCGCGTGTCAGTGGGAAAGATGGGGGGCGCGCGGCTGCGGGCTAGCGTGGGGGTTAGTGGGCCGGCTGGTGGGTTTCGGCCCACTGGCCGGGGAGGTTTTTTTTCTTTTTCTTTTTCATTTCTGTTTTGAGTTTAATTTGAATTCCAGTTTGAATTTGAATTTTTGCAACACATGCAATACGTCAAAAAAATTTTAAATTCCCCTTGACAGGATTTTTGGGTGTTACACCTCACAGTCATGTTTCCTTGCTGCAGTCCCAAGAACTCCTTCCTCTTGTTTTTGAGTTCACCCCTTGGTATGTAATGGTTGCGGAAGCTGCGCTTGAATTCCTCCCAAGTGATGTTCTCAGGATCATGATGGGCGGCCACGTAGGCGGTCCACCAATCAGCAGCAGTCCATGCAATTGATGAGAGGCAAACAGCACCCTCTCATACCCTTGGCACTGTATGATCCTCATCTTGCTCTCAATGGTCTTCATCTGCCTCGAGAGGTTCAACAACACATGCAAACTTTGGAGGTTGAGTTCCTAGAAACTCACTCAACCTTGGTTGGCGTGGTGCAGCTTGTGGAGGTGGAACTTGATGCAAGTTGGCCACCACTTGAGTCAGGTTCTGGATGAGCTGATTTTGATTCTAAAGCATTTGGTGGATGGGATCAACTCTCTCACGACGTCCACTCCTGTCTTGACTCCCTGAAAGATGAGGGTTGCAGGCCTCATCGTTGTTGTTGGCGGGGTTGGCAGCACGACCCTTTCCTCTTCCGGCCATCTAGCATGATCAACCAAATGTTAATTTAAGGCATTACAAATTATCTTACTACTTTCACTTGTTTTTACTTTGAAGTGTTGAGGCTATGTTATACTTTCTGAGGGTTCATGTCTCATACAAAAATAGATGCACTATTATTTCATGTGGGTTCACATACCAAAGCAAAACAATCTGAAGACGAGGCTGTGGACAATTGCTCATGGCTTCCACAACTCACGTCACACACCAAGCATTAACACACCATTAACTAAGATAACGACTCGACTACTCGACATCTTGCCAAACTAAGGGAAGGACTCTACACTACTCGTATCACTGAGCTGGCTCCTCGGGATCTTCCTCATTATTGCGGCTGCCTTCTGACTCCGCTTTGGGTGGGGAAGCTACTGGTGGGGCAGTGCGACGACGCCTGATCGCCCGGCGATCTGGGGAGTCAGGAGTTCATGTGTCATTCACGGTGACACACAGTTCATTTCCATCTCCTCTCTCTCTCGCCCTCAAGCAGGCTCGAAGCAACGCCTCGGTTTCCTTCAGGGTGTCACGAACATCCTGAAGCTCCTGCTGACACTCCTGCAGTCGAGTGCTAAGCATAGCAGCATCCTCTAAGCACAGGTCCATGTGCTCATGGGAAGTCCCCTGCTGCACTGGCGGGTACATGTACTCCGTTGTACCACTCTCGCGCTGGAGGACATACATGTACTCGGTCCTGTCCAGGTGTCGACGATAGATGTGACTTTGGCAGGTGATGGCCTCCCAGGTGACATCCTTCTCCGCATCGACCTGTGTCGCTCGACAAGCTGGAGAGCGGTGGATGTTAAGCAGCTGATTTTTATGGATAATCCTCATCTCTGAACTCCATTCTTCCCGCTTCTCCCGGATGGTCCTGGTGGAGCTATAGTGTATGATTAGCTTGCCCGTATTGCCGGCAGCTTGGAGCATACGTCGAAGACGGCGCAACAAGCCTCCTACTGCCAATCCGTAGGAAAGGTACGTCACCGGATGGCTCTCCTCTCTTTGGGCAAGGGCAACTACGGGAACTCTCCCTCATGTGGACTTGCGAGCGGTGCGAATCATGCGAACCATCTAAAACAAAAAGCATTTAAACTTAGGTTAGATAAACTTTTAAACAAAAATCCTATTTTGAATGTAAGTTGGTGTAAGATGAAGAAAGTGACTCCATTAAATAACACTTTTCATCCCACACCTTGTAAAATAGTTTTTATGAAAATAGGGACATTAAATACGTCCATTTCTATCTAGATCCACGTTCCTACGGGCAACCTTGGCTCTGATACCACTTGTAATAGCTCTCTAGGATCATAGACCGGCCCCACACACCACCACTCGTCTTTTCTGCGCACTTTGTCCTCACTCGTGCGCACCCGGGAAAACTTCCCGGTCGGTCACCCATCCCCAAATTCCTCCAGGCCAAGCACGCTTAACCCTGGAGTCCTTTGCAGGTGGGCTTCCGGAAAAGAAGGTATACCTTGGTGGTATGAGTACTCTATCAATCCTATTAAGCCGGGAATCAGGATATCACACAATCCACCCCCCTTAGAAGTCCGACGTCCTCGTCGGTCAACGCCAAGACAGGAACGTCCCCTCTTAGCCACGTCCGTACATTCAGTACTGCCATACGCATACCGTACGTCCGGTAAGCAGCATACGTACCATACCGTGTCCCACACAGAGGACCCACGCGTCATGCCTACGTACCTGCGTCCCTGACCCGTACGCTACCGTATCCTTGTTACTGACCCGTACGCACCCGTGAAACTGCGAGGGTCGGCTCTGATACCACTTCTATCACACCCGGTTTATCCGAAGAACAATCGGGTGAATATCACATGTATGCCAGGATCATTTTCTCATACATGTGATGACAAAAGTGAAGCATCATTTATTACAAGCCAGGTGTCGAATATAAATAAGTCTTACATAACATATGTCTCGATGGACGATAATAAGTTCATAACAAGTAAATAAAATAGCAGCGGAATATTATTCTTGTGGGCTCCGTCACAGGCGTTGCCCGGGAGACTCCATGAACCTAGAATCCTTCTTCGGGTCCAAAGTCTTGATCATTAAACACCACTTCATTATCTTGACCTGAGCAGCAATATAAACCAACAATTATGCAAGGTTGAGTACCGATGGTACTCAGCAAGTGTGGGAAAGTTATGTCATGCATGGCTAGAACAAGGGGAGGTTGAACTCATGGTTAAAGCACTACGCAATTAATACCTATCACCTTAGCTTATTAAGAACCTACATTACTACACGGGTGAAATGGTCCCAATCTCCCATCCCATCATCATAATCAAATAACCATAACATCATTTCCAATGTTAAGCTCCCCGCTTAACATCTTTAACTTCCAAAACCATCACTCCTCTAATCATGAATAAGTCCAAGCCGATCTTGACCGTGAGCACGGCTGTCATGACAGTTTTGACTCTGCAGAGTTTGCACCATTGTACCCACATGTAGTGATTTCATCCCCCGTTGCCGGGTGGACTAAAAGAACCTCCATTATGCCAGTGGCTACAAACCACATTCAAACTTCCCAGGTGTGTAGCCAGGAGATCACTACGAAGCCTTTACAAAGGGATTCCCGACGAGCGTGGGCCCACTGAGGTTTCACCCTAACAGCATACAGGAGGCTCCAACTCCGCTGCAGTGGCCCCCTCTTGAGCCTTGCGGTTCATATGGTAGTCCAGCTGACACCTATTCCCCGCACCATCCAACACACCCATACTACGCCGGGGATACACCTAATTAATTGGCCAAGCTGCCGCATGTGGTTGGCACGGTAAAGCCAGGTTACATGCTCCATGAACCGGTCCTTAGGATCCAGGCAAGTACTAAACACAAACCCGAGTCTCGTGCACCCAACACCAACCAAAACATCCAACTTGCCTTGATCCCTACCTCTACATAACTCACAATATCTCATTCAAGAGTATGGTAAAATAAACTTATGATCTCATATCCCAAATATCCCATTCTAAGCATGGCTAAGCATATGCATAATAATGAATGACATGATAAAATAAATCCCAACCCAAGCTACAAGGAAACAAGGTAATGAAATTCTAGGGAAACATCCTAGCATGGGTTTCATATTTTCAATTGACAATGCAAATAATTCTATCTACATATCCTAGTATAGGATCAAAGTGGTCAAGGACACTTGCCTTCTTCTTGCTGTTCTGGAAATGGGTAGTCCTGATCTTGGAAAGGAAGAACTTGCTCTGGAACAGGTTCTACTCATACCATCACACATAGCAAAAGAAAACAACAATCCATAAGACATAGTTCACACATCCACTTCATACAAACCACACATTCACATTTATGAAAGCCCTTCACATTTCTATGTGTTGTGGTTACTCTATGTGTGTTGATTTTGGCTTACATGCACTTTTAAACATGTGTATATGATTTCTACTTTTGTATTCACATTTATGTTTACATACTATATATGAGTTTCCAATTTAAATATATTCCTTATATTACTACACCTTTTAGCTACCAAGTATGCATGAAAGGTATTTTCCTACTCCATATGTGTCTTCAGACCTTCTACCAACCCTAAACTGAATTCTTTGGATTTTGGAAACTTCATTTATCATTTTCTAGTTATTCATACCTAGTTTGCTATATTTTCAGATTTATTTCCTATGCCTAAATGTGAACTTTATTATGAAAATAGTAAGACACCTCATCTAAACAGAATAGGTTTTGGGTCTAAAATATTAAATAATATATTTTTTAACTTCTCCTCTGATGTGAACTATTTTACATTTATTTTACTAATTTTCAGAATTATTCTCTACTTAAAAATTGTGTCCCTATAACTAATAAATGTGAATAATCAATTAGACAGATTTATTTCAGCCCAAAATCTATTTTTGTCTCACTCCAAAGTTTTCCAAGTATTAGGAAAGTTTTTAATTTGAATTTACAATGTGTTTGTCCCATCTTTTAAATTTTAAATACTAAACACATATTCAAATTCCTAAATTTAATATCACATAGGGTTAAAAAGGTAAACTCACCCCACTACAGGGTCTATTATATTATTTTATGAATTTCCAGGGGCCTAACTACACATAACAGAGGGGTTTTCCTAATTTTTATTAAGTCCAGAGGCTAAAACTGATTTTTAAATGAATTTACATGATTTTCTGAAGTTCCAGGGGCTAGATCATAAGTTTCCGGGGCAAGCTCGTATTTTCTGAGAACCCCAGGGGGTGGCGCGTAAGATTCCCGGCCTTTATAACGCGGGGCTGACGTGGACCGTCCGATTTAAAACAGACGGCTGAGATTATAACGTCGAACCAGTTCACGGAGATTTAAATTCTACCGTGCGATTTAAAATAGACGGCGCACAAGCGGCCACGTCGCTCTGATCGAGCGCGGGCGGCGCTGCCCGGCGGCGGGAGGCGGCGATCTCGCCGTAGAGCTTCGGATCTTCGTAAATTCTTCCTAAAACTGGGATTTTATGGCATAGATCGGTAGAGGGGAGGTCGGGGATCTCACGTCGGGGGTTTTCTTGAGCTCGGAGGTCCTGGAAAGCGGTCGGCGACGAGGACCGAGGTGAATTCACGGCGAGGCTCGTCGGCGCTGTGTTTGAAGCGCAAACCACCGGGTTTTCTGCACCTGCGCGGTTCCCCGGAGGCGGTGGATCAAGATTAGCGCGTTAGAGGAGAAATCCCGAGCGAAGATCGAGCGAAATTGGCCGGAGAAGCTCGGGTTCTCACCGGGAGGAAAACGGCGGATCGTGGGGAAAAACAAGGAGATGCCGGGGTTTATATAGCCGGGGAAGGGCGGCGGGTTTGTTTATATCGAGATGGAGTCTTCTGGGACCGGGAGTCGGGCGGAAATGTGGTCGGTTACGATTGCGCGCGCGTAGGGAATAGTCCGGGGTCGGCGCGATCGGGAGCTCAGGGATGACAGGTGGGTCCTGCCTTTCTGCGAGAGGTGCGCGGGCGCGCGACTGAGGGCTGGCGCGGGGGTTGGGTGGGCCGGCTGGTGGGTTTCGGCCCACTGGCCGGGAAGGTTTATTTTTTCTTTTTCTTTTTCTTTTTCATTTGTGTTTTGAATTTAATTTGAATTCCAGTTTGAATTTGAATTTTTGCAACACATGCAATACGTCCAAAAATTTTTAAATTCCCCTCTTAACAGGATTTTGGGGTGTTACATGGTGAGGAACTAGGACAAATATACCCCTTCTCTGTCAATTCTCTTATATGTTCCTTGAGCTCCTCCAGCAGTTTGGAGTCCATCCGATAAGGCCTCTTGTATATTGGGGCTGTTCCAGGTACTAGTTCAATCGCGAATTCCACTTCACGATCTGGGGGCATACCTGGCAACTCCTCCGGAAAAACGTCTGGATATTCCCTGATAATCCTTATCTCTTCCACTTCCACCTCAACTTGATTGAGTTTAATGTCCCTTCTAGGTTCTTGCACGGCTACGAACTTCACTTTTGTGCCACTAGTGTGAGTTAGTTCCACCGTTCTTGTCGAACAGTGGATGATTCCTTTATGTTTGGTCAACCAATCCATAACCAAAATAATATCTATCCCTTGGGAGTCTATCACTATGAGGTTTGCAGTAAATACTACCCCATTAATGTCTAGATTCACCTTGGGACACACTTGTCTTGTTCTTATTTCTCCCCCTGGAGAGTTCACTGCTAACATATGGTTCATTTGTGTTGTTGCTAGATCGTGATTCTTAACAAACCCTTGAGCAATGAACGACTGGGTAGCACCAGAATCGAACAGTAGGGTTGCTATGTGTAAATTTTCAGGAAACTTACCAATTACCACGTCCGGTGCCTCTTGCGCTTCCTCCATGGTTACGTGGTTCACCCGTCCTTGCATCACATTCTGCTGCCGTGGCTGAGTGGGCTTCTTCTTTGGGCACTTATGAGCGTAGTGCCCCACTTCACCACAGTTGAAGCATTGCACACCAACTTTAGGTGCCTGGCCTTTGTTATCTTGGGGTTGGTTTTGTGCCCCTTGTCCTGCTGGTCGAGGTTGATAAGTGGGGCGTGGCTGCTGCACAAACTGACGCTGCGGCTGTACTGGTGCTGATGGAGGCCTGAAGTTCGGGTTGTACCCTCTCGGTGTCGGGTAGGGTACCACTGCACGGCTCGTCTGCCCTGCCGGTTGCTGCATCAGACGTGGACGTGTGTTGCTGCTTGATGCTTGGTGTTACCATCCCATCTTCCTCTTGTTTTCATTCTCCAAGGCCTTCGGCTTCCTCTCCACGACAAAGTCTCTGTCTACCATCTTTTGGAAGCTTTCATACTCGTTGGAGGACATTGCACATTGCATCTCCATGGTAAGTCCTTCCACAAAACAGTCCTGTTTCTGCTCATCGGTTTCAATGTCCCATGGTGCATAACGGGATAGTTTGGCGAACTTGGTGAGGTATTCACTCACAGTCATGTTGCCTTGCTGCAGTCCCAAGAACTCCTTCCTCTTGTTCTTGAGTTCACCCCTTGGTATGTAGTGGTTGCGGAAACTGCGCTTGAACTCTTCCCAAGTTATGTTCTCGGGGTCGTGATGGGCTGCCACGTAAGCGGTCCACCAATCAGAAGCAGGTCCATGCAATTGGTGAGAGGCAAACAGCACCCTCTCATACCCTTGGCATTGTATGATCCTCATCTTGCTCTCTATGGTCTTTAGCCAGTCATCTGCCTCCAGAGGTTCAGCAGCACTTGCAAACTTTGGGGGTTGAGTTCCCAGAAACTCACTCAACCTTGATTGACGTGGTGCAGCTTGTGGGGGTGGAGCTTGGTGCAAGTTGGCCACCACTTGAGTTAGACTCTGGATGAGCTGATTCTGATTTTTGAGCATTTGGTGGATAGGATCAGCTCCTTCACGGCGATCACCCCTGTCTTGCCCTCCAGGAAGGTGAGGATTGGCGGCCTCATCGTTGTTGTTGTTGTTGGGGTTGGCACCACGACCTTTTCCTCTTCCAGCCATCTATCATGATCAACCAAATGTAAACTTTAATCATTATGTATTAACTTCCCAAATTGCTTGTTTAAACTTTTGAGGCCTTAATATCTAGGCAATTTCTGAAGATTTCACATAGATCTTTGAGCGGTATGTCTCACGCGAAAATAAATGCACTATTGATTCATAGGGGTTCACACACCAAAGCAAAGCAACTTAAAGACGAGGTTATGGACAAGTGCCTATGGCTTCCACAACTCACGTCACACACCAACACTAACAAGCAAATAGGGGGGTTATTGACTCGACTACTCGATAATCATGCGGAAACAAAGGAAATAATTCTAACAACCCGTATCAATAAGCTGGCTCGTCGGGGTCCTCCTCATCATTGCGTCTGCCCTCTGATTCTGCTTTAGGTGGGGAAGCTGCTGGTGTAGAAGGACGGCGACGCTTGCTCGCCCAGCGGTCTGGGGAGTCAGGAGTCCACGTGTCATTCACGGTGACACACAGTTCATTCCCATCTCCTCTTTCTTTCGCCCTCAAGCTGGCGCGAAGCAACGTCTTAGTCTCCTTCAGGGTGTCACGAACATCCTGAAGCTCCTGCTGGCACTCCTGCAGTCGAGTGCTGAGCATAGATGCATCCTCTAGGCACAGGTCCATGTGCTCGTGGGAAGTCCCCTGCTGCACTGGCGGGTACTTGTACTCCGCAGTGCCACTCTCACGCTGGAGGACATACATGTACTCAGTCCTGTCCAGGTGGCGACGGTTGATGTAACTCTGGCAGGTGATGGCCTCCCGGGTGACATCCTTCTCCGCATCGGCCTGTGTCGCCCGACAAGCTAGAGAGCGGTGGATATTGAGCAGCTGGTTTTCATGGATAATCCTTATCTCTGAGCTCCATTCTTCACGCTTCTCACGGAGGGTCCTGGTGGAGCTGTAGTGTATGATCAGCTTGCCAACATTGCCGGCGGCGTGGAGCATACGCCGAAGACGGCGCAACAAGCCTCCTACTGCCAACCCGTAGGAGTGGTACGTCACCGGGCGGTTCTCCTCTCTCAAGGCAAGGGCAGCTACAGGAAATCTCCCTCCGGTGGACTTGCAAGCGGTGCGGACCATGCGAACCATCTAAAATATAAAGCATTTAAAATCGATTTAGACAAGAATTAAATAAAGATTGTATTTTGAATAAAAGTAGGGACAAGATGAACAAATAAAGTGACCCCATTAAATAACACTTTCAACCCACACCTTTTGTAAAATAGTTTTTATGAAAATAGGATCCTTAAATACATCCATTTCTACCTAGGTCTACGTTCCTACGGGCAACCTTGGCTCTGATACCACTTTTGTCACACCCGGTTTCTCCAAAGAGCAACCGAGTGAATATCACATGTATGCCAGGATCATTTTCTCATACAGGTGTGACACCCTCATTTCTGGTGTCAGCATATATTCATGTTTTATGAAGAGAAAACATTTTTAAGAAGAAGTATGAACAGAGAAAAATATCAAAAAGATAGCCAGTAAGAGCCGAATCCAGTTTTCAGAGAGCGCCGAAGACAACTTCCACGGCTCGCTGACCACGTGCCGTGTTCGGAGCTCATCCCTGCGAACTGGGGAGAGGTCCACCGCTAAACTGGCTACGTGGCAGGCTCGGAGCTCATCTCCGCGAAGGTGGAGAAGTCCGACCCTGTGGGACACGTGTTGCCCTGAGCTAGCCTCCGCGGAAGAAGCAAAGGCATTTTCCGCAGGACACATGTCACCTTCGGAGCTAGTCACCACGGAAATCAGAGGACCAGTCGCACGGGATGCGTGTCGACCTCGGAGCTCACCACCGAGAGGTCCGGTTCCATTGAACACATGTCGCCACCGGAGCTTATCTCCGAGAAGTCCATCACCGTTGGACACGTGTCGACTTTGGAGCTCGTCTCTAAGGAAAGAAGAGAGGGGACACGTGGCCTGTGCGGAGCCACCTCCGAGTAAGAAAGGAGATCCCGACGGCCAGGATACGTGGCGCATGCGGAGCTCACCTCCGAAGGTGAGGGAAGTCTTGCTCACTTGACACGAGGTACAACAGGAGCTCGTCCCTGCGGAGAGGGAGAGACCAGGACCCGGTGGACACGTGGAGCCTCCGGAGCTCATCACCGAGGAGGTAACAAGTTCTAGGGACGGTTTTTGGAATCTGTACGCGTAGAAATACCGGAAAAGAAACCGACTTGAATTCCACAATGATACCGCACAAAATCAACTAAAGATAAGTTGTAAGATTCAACGACAAATTTGAATAGGACTCTTATTCGGGATACAATCAGATTAGGACTCTTCTCTTCCCGATTATTAATAGAACCCAGAACCTCTGGCCGAAACCACAAACTTTTTTTCCAAGTCCTGAGCCGACGACTTAGAGCCCTAGCCCCCAACTCGCCGAGAAAGCCATCGCCGGAGTTCAGCAAGGAAGATCACCGGAGGAAAGCCCAACAGTCTGAGGAGGACCTCGAGACCAAGAAGAACGTAAGGTAGGTCCCTAATACCACCTTACGACATCGTTGTCTTTTCTTTGCATCTGTTCTTTGATTCCTTTCAAATAGAAGCCTTGTCGTGGACAGATCACTTGATGATCAGGTTGATCTAAAGACAAGATCATCGCCACGTCCACCTTTGATCCAAACACCTCTGTCCATGCAAGCCATGGGAGAACACGTACAAACCAATCTAATAAAACTAATCATAGGATAGCATGCATATGCATCATCGCATCTAGTTTAAGGTTTGTGCATGATATTGATTGCTGTGAATCTTGTATGCACGTGATCCTACATATCAGGACAAGCTCAGGGAGCTGTCTACGACGAACTGCAGCAACAAGGTTTTGAGATCCAAGAACAACCGGAACCTCAAGAACAAGGCAAGTGCTCCTTGACCATATTGATCCTATGTTTTGGGTAAAACTGTTTTGATTTGCGAAAAGGTGTGCGTGCTGAGTCAAACATGATGGGAAACCCTTTTATACGAATTTACTAGCTTTGGTTAAACAACCCTTGTCACCAGGGATGTTTATGAATCGGGTATGGTTTTTGCTTTATGCTTCGCTGAGTCCATGGGATTGGGAAGCGAGATAGATGCGTCTAGCTAACTGCACTCGTAATAATAATGAGAAACTGATGATGTTAATGAACATGGATCGGAGGGAGATCTAGGCAAGCTTGGGTTTGTGAATGAGGTAGCATGAGATGGTGGTTTACTTGCCGTAGATCTAAGGACCGGTTCATGCATGCACATGCCAGGATAATAGTGCCACCACAAGGCCAAGTATGGGTGCGGCTTAGCTGAGTAATTAGGTAAGTTGCTAGAGTGTTATGGACTGTGAAAGGTGCGGGGAATGGGAGTCGAGTGAGGACTGCCCTGGGAACTGTATGGCACAAGAGGGGACCCGTGGGTGGGAGAATTGGAGATTCTAGCCTGCCGGTGAAACCTTAGTGAGTCCATACATCTAGTAGCCCCTTTGTAAAGGCTATTTTGTGATCTCTTGACCATACACCGACGGTTGTGTACTGGTATAATGGAGGTTCTGCAGTCGCCGACGGGTGACGAAATCACAAACTTGTGGGTAAAGAGGTGCAAACTCTGCAGGGTTCTAAAAAACTATAATGATAGCCGAGCTTACGGTCACGAGCGCCTGGCCAACTGCCATGATTAGTTGGGATGGTTATTGGTTATGGTATGGTTTTGAGACTGTTGAGTCCTGGTGATAAGATGGTTGCATGAAGGTTGAGTCATGGCAAAAAGGTTGGTCTCGGTGTGAGACGAAGTTGTTTATGAGATAAGATGGTAGCGAATACGAGAAGGTATTCGTGAGATGGTAGCGAATACGAGGAGGTATTCGTGAGCAAGAATGAAGTTGGTTAATGTTCGGGTGGAACATGGAAAGTGATGGAGGTATGTTGGTAATTTAATA
Organism: Neostapfia colusana; assembly: GCA_030760725.1. NCBI lineage: Eukaryota > Viridiplantae > Streptophyta > Magnoliopsida > Poales > Poaceae > Neostapfia > Neostapfia colusana. Next base: position 75,161,427 of record JASWHV010000005.1, on the reverse strand, counting down.
CATGCTGGGATTACATTCATCTAAAGATAAGTTGCTGTTTTACCATGGTTTTATAAATCTGCTTTTCTGCAAATGAGCCTTTTTATACCTACCTTGTTATGAGCTACATATCATGTTTTTCACGCACTTGCTAAGTACATCATTGTACTCAAACTTGCATTATTATTTCATCATCAGCAGCAGGAGAAGACTACTATGAAGACCAAGTGGAGCATTAAGGCGTGTGATCTGTTCTTAACCTTGCCTGTGGAGGGAGTAGAGATAGAGTCACTTCTGCTTAGATTTGCTTCCGCATTAGAATAAAGACTTCTGCTGTGAGCATGAGTCCAAGACTCATGAGACATTGTAATAAACTCTGTTATTCACGGTTATATATATTCTGAATTCAGTTTGTGGAACATATGTGTATGTGTGGTAAACATCCTAAACACACATATGCATTAGTTCTCGGTTCCGTGGTTTTCCACAGAATTGAGGGCGTCACAGATTGGTATCAGAGCCACGGGTTGACAGTAGGTTACACGCCTAGTTAGAAATCTCAGATTGATATTAGAGCCACGGGTTGACAGTAGGTTACACACCTAAATAGGAATCACAGATTGGTATTGGACACAAATTGGTAGCTAAAGCCACGCTGACCATAGGAAGCACCTAGGACGCTTAGATTGGCCTTGAAACTACCTTGCCATAGGAAGCCATCCTTGAATAGGAGTTGTGTGAGCCCTTGTGATGGTTGGTTGTGAACTGTGTGCTTAGTGTGAGTCGTGGGATGTCTCAGAACGTTGTCCATATCCACACGTAAGTAGAAAGAGGTGTGAGATGTTTCGGCACTTGTTCACATCCTCATATGGGCTAATATATATAGTCCAACTCACCTTGATGCATATAGTTGAGGGAATCTACCTAACCTTCTAACATTCTATTTTGATCTCTCTCACAGATGGTGAGAGGAAACGCCAGCCGAAGGAACGTCCGTGACAACCAAGAGGACGGTCACGAGGAAGTTCCTGTTAACCCCGGAGTTAGTGAAAACTACCTGAAACGGTTGATGGCTATGCAGAACCAACTTATGCAAACCATGATCCAAACTTTGGGTCAATTGCAGGCCAACAACAACCCTGTTCCGGCACCACCGCCGGCTCACAACAGACTGGGAGAGTTCATGAGGACTCGACCACCCACCTTTGCTCAAGCTAGTGACCCCATGGAGGCCGATGATTGGTTGAAATCCATGGAGAAGAAGCTTGCCATTGTTCAGTGCAACGACCGAGAGAAGGTTCTCTTTGCGTCGCACCAACTTATGGGAGCTGCCGCTGACTGGTGGGATGCCCTATGCAACGCCCATGTCGACCCGGAGACAATCACTTGGACTGAGTTCAAGGAGAGTTTCCGCTCTCATTACATCCCTGCTGGTGTAATGATGCTCAAGAGACAGGAATTTGAAGGTCTCCGCCAAGGACAGAGAAGTGAATGAGTACCTCAACAAGTTCACGCAACTGTCCCGGTATGCCCCCGAGGATGTCAACTCAGATCAGAGGAAGCCGTACCTGTTCATGAGAGGATTGAACAATGAGATCCAAGTTCAGCTCCTCAACAACGACTACGTGAGCTTCCAGAAGCTGGTTGACAAGGCTATAGTGGTCGAAAGCAAGATCAAAGAGATCGAGCGAGAGGGCAAGAGGAAGATGCAATTACCAGCCCCAAGGGAGCAACGTACGACCTCGGTACATGCCCCCAGCTGCACCGCAGTATGGATCAACCACTCATGTATACCGCCCTGGTCAGCCACCACAGCAACAATTCGTTGCACCAGCACCTCGCGTGCCCATGCCTCCTGCGCCCCGTCCCAACATGGGCGCCCCTGCTCAAAACCCCTGCCCCAACGTACCTACTGCCATAGGCAACAGGGCATGCTTTGCATGCTGGGAAATAGGACACTTCACGAACCAGTGCCTGAGGAGAGGCCCTGGACAGCAAGGTAACGTGCCCAAGCAGAACCCACGACCAAACGGAGGGGACAATCAAGGAAATCACGGACAGCAGAACTATGCTCGCGGCAACGTGAACCATGTCTCTGCTGAGGAAGCACAATAGGCTGAGGACGTCGTAATTGGTATGTTCCTTGCCAACTCCAACCCAGCCACCATCTTATTTGATTCTGGAGCATCACATTCCTTCATATCATCCAAGTTTGTTGCCAAGCATAACCTACCCGTATCCCACTTAGAATGTGCTATGTTAGTTAATTCTCCCGGAGGAGAAATGAGGACTAATATAGTATGTCCGAAAGTAAGCCTTAAAATAAAGGGGGGTAGACTTCCTTGCCAACCTTATTGTCTTGAATTCCCAAGGGATTGACATTATACTCGGGATGGATTGGTTAAGAAAGCACAACGGGGTAATCCAATGTGCTGAAAGAAGCCTGCAGTTGACAAATGAGCACGGCATCCGTGTCGAGTTTGAGTCAGCCCAACAAACCACTGAAAAGGCAAATTTGAACCACGTTGAAGGAGCAACATTGGACAGCATTCCGGTGGTTCAGCAATTTTCTGACGTGTTCCCGGAAGAGCTTCCAGGTATGCCCCCTGATCGGGACATTGAGTTTGCCATTGATTTGGTACCCGGAACTGCACCCATAGCCAAGAGACCCTATAGGATGCCCGTCAATGAACTAGTAGAACTCAAGAAGCAAATTCAAGAGCAGTTGGAGAAGGGTTTTATACGTCCAAGCTCGTCACCATGGGGAGCTCCTGTGCTCTTCGTAGACAAGAAAGATGGAACCCAAAGGATGTGCGTGGACTATAGGTCTCTCAACGAGGTGACAATCAAGAACAAATACCCTCTGCCCCGTATAGAGGACCTGTTCGACCAAATGAAAGGAGCCCGAGTGTTCTCCAAGATTGATCTTCGGTCGGGATATTTCCAGCTAAAGATTAAGCCCTACGATGTACCCAAGAAAGCCTTTTGAACATGGTATGGTTCGTATGAATATACCGTCATGTCTTTTGGATTAACGAATGCACCCACATACTTCATGTACCTCATGAACAAGGTTTTCATGGAGTACTTGGATAAGTTCGTTGTGGTTTTCATCGACGACATTATGGTGTATTCAAAGAGTGAGGAGGAGCATGAAGAACATTTGAAATTGACCTTGCAGAAATTGCGTGAGCATCAATTGTATGCCAAGCTTAACAAGTGTCAATTTTGGCTAAAGGAAATATCATTCTTAGGCCACATTATCTCCATGGAAGGGGTATCGGTTGATCCCGGAAAAGTGAGAGATGTTCTGAAGTGGGACCAACCGCAGAGCGTGAGGGATATTCGGAGTTTTCTTGGGATGGCTGGATACTATCGACGCTTCATTAAAGACTTCTCTAAGATAGCAAAGCCTATGACGGAGTTGCTAACGAAGGGAAAAGTCTTCCAATGGACATCAGCATGCCAAGGAAGTTTTGAGGAACTCAAGAAAAGGCTAACCACAGCACCGGTTCTGGTATTGCCGGACGTAAGTAAGAGCTTTGACATATATTGTGACGCATCCAGACAGGGGCTCGGATGTGTGCTCATGCAAAAGGGACAAGTGGTAGCCTATGCCTCACAACAATTAAAGAAGCACGAGCTCAATTATCCTATGCATGACTTGGAGCTAGCAGCAGTAGTGCATGCATTGAAGATTTGGAGACATTATATCCTTGGCCATCGATGTGAGATCTATACGGATCATAAAAGCCTCAAGTACATATTTACCCAAACGGACTTGAATTTGAGGCAAAGTCGATGGTTGGAACTAATCAAGGATTACGATGTTGGAATCAACTACCACCCTTGAAAGGCCAATGCAGTAGCTGATGCATTGAGCAGAAAGGGAGCATGTCACCAACTCACGGTTTGGGAGCTACCACCCGAACTACGTAAGGAGTTTGAACGGTTGCACCTCGGATTCTTGAACAACATGGAAATGATGGAAACCCACTCTTCATTGGAGCAAGAGATAAGAGATGGCCAAGCAACGGATGAGGAGATCAAGGAGATCAAGGAAAGAATCCGACAAGGAATAGAGAAGGATTTCAAAGAAGATGAGAAGGGTACGATTTGGCTAGGAAAAAGGATTTGTGTGCCTAACGTGGAGCACCTCCGCGACATGATATTGAAGGAGGCACATGATTCACCCTATTCTATACATCCCGGAAGTACCAAAATGTACAAGGACTTGAAAACTTGTTATTGGTGGGATGGTATGAAGAGGGATATAGCCGAATAAGTTGCTAGAGTGTTATGGACCGTGAAAGGGGCAGGGAATGGGAGTCTAGTGAGGACTGCCCTGGGAACTGCATGGCACAAGAGGGGGCCCGTGGGTGGGAGAATTGGAGATTCTAGCCTGCCGGTGAAACCTTAGTTAGTCCATACATCTAGTAGCCCCTTTGTAAAGGCTATTTTGTGATCTCTTGACCATACACCGACGGTTGTGTACTGGTATAATGGAGGTTCTGCAGTTGCCGACGGGTGACAAAATCACAAACTTGTGGGTAAAGAGGTGCAAACTCTGCAGGGTTCTCAAAAACTATCATGATAGCCGAGCTTACGGTCACGAGCGCCTGGCCAACTGCCATGATTAGTTGGGATGGTTATTAGGATGGTTTTTGGTTATGGTTTGGTTTTGGGACTGTTGAGTCCGGGTGATAAGATGGTTGCATGACGGTTGAGTCATGGCAACAAGGTTGGTCTCGGTGTGAGACGAAGTTGTTTATGAGATAAGATGGTAGCGAATACGAGAAGGTATTCGTGAGATGGTAGCGAATACGAGGAGGTATTCATGAGCAAGAATGAAGTTAGTTAATGTTCGGGTGGAACATGGAAAGTGATGGAGGTATGTTGGTAATTTAATACATGCTGGGATTACACTCATCTAAAGATAAGTTGCTGTTTTACCATAGTTTTATAAATCTGCTTTTCTGCAAATGAGCCTTTTTTATACCTACCTTGTTATTAGCTACATATCATGTTTTTCACGCACTTGGTGAGTACATCATTGTACTCAAACTTGCATTATTATTCCATCATCAGCAGCAGGAGAAGACTACTATGAAGGCCAAGTGGAGCATTAAGGCGTGTGATCTGTTCTCAACCTTGCCTGTGGAGGGAGTAGAGATAGAGCCACTTCTGCTTAGATTTGCTTCCGCATTAGAATAAAGACTTCCGCTGTGAGCATGAGTCCAAGACTCATGAGACATTGTAATAAACTCTGTTATTCGTGGTTATATATATATTCTGAATTTAGTTTGTGGAACATATGTGTATGTGTGATAAACATCCTGGACACACATATGCATTAGTTCTCGGTTCCGTGGTTTTCCCCAGAATTGAGAGCGTCACAAAAGGTGATGACAAATAGTGAAGCATCATTTATAACAAGCCAAGAGTTCAAATATAAAATAAGTATTACATAGCATAATGTCTCGATGGATGATAATATGTTCATAACATGTAAATAAAACAGCAGCGGAATATAAATCTTGTGGGCTCCGTCACAGGTGTTGCCCAGGGGACTCCGTGAACCTAGAATCCTTCTTCGGGTCCGAAGTCTTGGTCATTGAACACCATGTCATCCCCTTGACCTGAGCAGCAATTTAAACCAACAGAAAAGCAAGCTTGAGTACCGTTGGTACTCAGCAAGTGGGGGAAAGTTATGTCATGCATGGCTAGAGCAAGGAGAGGTTGAACTCATGGTTAAAGCACTATGCAATTAATACCTATCACCTTAGCATATTAAGCACCTACATTACTACATAGGTGAAATGGTCCCAATCTCCCAACCCGTCATCAAAAATGAAGTAACAATAACAACATTTCCAATGTTAAGCTCCCCGCTTAACATCCTCAACTTCCAAATTTATTATCCTCTAAACATGAATAAGTCCAAGCCGCTCTTGACCGTGAGCACGGCTGTCATGACAGTTTTGACTCTGCAGAGTTTGCACCACTGTACCCACATGTAGTGATTTCATCCCCCGTTGCCGGGTGGACTGGAAGAACCTCTATTATGCCAGTGGCCGCGAACCACGTTCACACTTCTGAGGTGTGTAGCCAGAAGATCACTACGAGGCCTTTACAAAGGGATTTCTGACGAGCGTGGGCCCACTGAGGTTTCACCCCTAACAGCATACAAGAGGCTCCAACCCTGCTGCAGTGGCCCCCTCTTGAGCCTTGCGGTTCATATGGTAGTCCAGCTGACACCTATTCCCCGCACCATCCAAACACCCATACTATGCCGGAGATGCTCCTAATTAATTGGCCAAGCTGCCCCATCTCAGCATGTTGTTGGCACGGTAAAGCCAGGTTACATCCTCCATGAACCGGTCCTTAGGATCCAGGCAAGCACTAAACACAAACCCGAGTCTCGTGCACACAACACCAACCAAATCATCCAACTTGCCTCGATCCCTACCTCCACATAACTCATAATATCTCATTCAAGAGTAAGGTAAATAAGTTGATGGTCTCATATCCCACTTATCCCATTGTAAGCATGGCTAAGCATAAGTATATAAATAAATAATAATAAAATAAATCCCAACCCAGGCTACAAGGAAATAAGATAATGAAAATCTAGGGAAACTTCCTAGTTTGGGTATCATATTCCAAATTGACAATGCTATTAAATTCTAACTACACATCCTAGTATAGGATCAAAGTGGTCAAGGACACTTGCCTTCTTCCTGCTGCTCTGGGAATGGAAAGTCTTCATCTTGAAAGGTGAGAATCTGCTCTGGGGCTGGTTCTACTCATGCCAATACACACATAGCAAAATAAAACAACATTCCATAAGCCATAGTCCACACTTCCACTCATGCAAACCACACAAACATGCATATGAAAGTCATTCACATTTTTAAGTGTTGTGGTTACCGTAGATGTGTTGATTTTAGGCCTACATGTACTTTTAAACATACATATTACTTCTAACTTTTGTATTCAGATTTCTAATTGCACACTATATATGAATTTCCAATTTGAACAAATTCTCTATATTTAAATAATACACTTCTTAGCCACAAATTTTGCATGAAAGAAAATTTCCTACTCCAAATAGGTTTTCAGATCTTCTACAAAATCTTAATTTGAAGTTTTTGGAATTGGAGACCTCATTTAACATTTTCTAATTATGCACACCTATTTTCCTATATTTTCAGATTTATTTTCTATGTCTAAAAGTGAACTTTAATATTAAAATAGTAAGACATATCACCTAAACAGAATAGGTTCTGACCTAAAATGTTCAATAAAATATCTTTGAACTTCCTCTCTGATGGGGATCAAATTAAATTCATTTTACCCATTTTCAGAATTATTTTCTAGCCTAAAAATGAATTTCCAGAAATAATAAAAGTAAACAGCACTTGGTCAGATTTCATTTCAGCCTAAAATCAGTTCTCAACTCATTCTAAATGTTTTCCAAGTGCTAGGAAAATTTACATTTGTATTTGCACATGTGTTTACATCACCCTTTGAATTCAAATTCTACTTATATGTTCAAATTTCTGAATTTAATACCCTATAGGGTCTAATGTGCAAATCCACCCTACTACAGGGTCTATTTTACTATTTCCTAAATTTTCAGGGGCCTAATTACACAAAACAGATAGGTTTTCCTATTTTTTATTAAGTCCAGGGGTTAAAACTGATTTTTAAATGAACTTACATGAATTTCTGAAGGTCCAGGGGCTAGATCAGAAGTTTCCGGGGCTAGCTCATGTTTTCCGAGATCCCCAGGGGGTAGCGCGTAAGATTCCCGGCCTTTATAATGTGGGGCTGATGTGGGCCGTTGGATTTAAAACCGACGGCTGAGATTATAACGCGAAGGGGTACGCCAGGTTCCTATTATGCGCCACACGATTTAAAATAGACGACCCACAAGAGGCCACGTCGCTCCTGGCCGGAGCTCACCCATGCGCGCGGCGGCGCACGGCGGTAGAGGCGCGATCTCACCGGCGAGGTCGCGGATCTTCATCTACAGACACTAACACCCGCCCTTTTTGGTAGCAAATGGCAGAGGGAAGATAGGAGAGCTCACCAGTGCGGTTTTCTTGGATCCGAAGGGGTCGGGAGGGCTCAACGGCGGCGAGGAGCGGCGACCGAAGGCGATCTTCGGTGGGAGAGCAATGGGGTCGATCCTCCTCAGATTTTCTTCGGCGATGAGCTTCTCTGGAGGAGGTCAAGCACTGTAAGCACGTTAGCGTGGGGAAGAACAGAAGAGAAAGCCGGAAAAGGGCAGCAGCGGCGGCGGTTCTCACCTTGCGTCGGTTGTGGCCGATCGGGGAGGAAGGGGCAGATTTTCGGCGTTTAAATGGCGAGGGAGGGCGGCGGAGTCGGTTGAGATCACGCTGGAGTGCCTGGGACCGAAGATCGGGGTGTGCGAGTGCGGGTTTCGGGAGCGGCGGTGCGATCGGGCACGGGAGTAGCGGTGGCGGTTGGGGGCGCGCGCGGGGAAGAAGATGACACGCGGGCCCCACGCGTCAGAGAGAGGGGGAGGGGGGGGGGAAGCGGTCGCGGGCTTTGGGGCGGCTGAGGTGGGTTTTGGCCCACTGGCCGTTTTTCTTTTTCCTTTTTCTTTTCTGTTCTGATTCAAATTTTAATTCCAGTTTGAATTTGAATTGTTTCACCACATGCAATACGTCCAAAAAATTTAAATTTCCCTCTTTAACAGGTTTTGAGGTGTTACAATTACACGCCTAATACTCCACGTGGTCTTCATAGTACTCCTCTCCTGTTGCTGATGATGTATGATAATGCAAGGGTGAGTACATGACGTACTCAGCAAGTGCGGAAAGTATGACATGTAGCTTAAAACAAGGTAGGTATAAAAAGGCTCATTGCATAAAAGCAAAGTTTCTTTCACAAATCATGATAAAAACAGTAACTAGCTTTTAAGTGAATGTAATCCCAACATGTATTTAAACATCAACATACCTCCATCATGATTCACCACTTTTCATATCTCATCCGAACATTTATCTTTCTCAACTTTTCACATGCTCATGAATACCATCTCGTATTCACTACCACCTCATCTCATAACCGAGATCAAATCTCATTGCCATGACTCAACAGTCATGCAACCAATCTCATTACCCGGACTCAACAGTCCCGAAAACCAAATCCAAAGACCAAACCATCACCAAACCAATAACCAAACCAAATACCATCCTAATAACCATCCCATCTAATCATGTGGGTTGTCCAGGCGCTTGTGACGGTAAGCACGGCTATCATGATAGTTTTATACCCTGCAGAGTTTGCACCACTTTACCCACAAGTTTATGATTTCGTCACCCGTCGGCGACTACAGAACCTCCATTATACCAGTACACAACCGTCGGTGTATGGCCAAGAGATCACAAAACAGCCCTTACAAAGGGGCTACTAGATGTATGGACTCACTAAGGTTTCACCAGCAGGCTAGAATCTCCAATTCTCCCACCTACAGGACCCCACTTGTGCCATGCAGTTCCCAGGGCAGTCCTCACTCGACTCCCATTCCCCGCGCCTTCCACGGTCCATAACGATCTAGCAACTTACCTAATTAGTCAGCTAAGCCGCACACATATTTGGCCTTGTGGTGGCACTGTATTCCTGGCATGGCTCGCATGAACCGGTCCTTAGATCTACGGCAAGTAAACCACCATCTCATTCTACCTCATCCACAAACCAATCTTGCCTAGATCTCCCTCCGATTCATGTCCATTATCAACATCAGTTTCTCATTACCATTATTCATACGAGTGCAGTTAGCTATATACATTCTATCGCTTCCCACATCCCGTAGATTAGCGAAGCAAAAAGCAAAAACAAGCGTACCCGACTCATAAACTTCCCTGGCATCAAGGGTGGTTTAACAAAACTAGTAAACTCCTATGAAAGGGTTTCCCATCAAGTTGACTCAAGCATTCACAGTTTTTGCAAACAAAACAGCTTCCAAAACATGGGATCAATATGGTCAAGGGGCACTTGCCTTGTTCGTGTGGTTTCTGTTGCTTTTGGATCTCGAAGTCTTGTTGTTGTAGCTCATCGTAGATAGCTCCCTAAGCTTGTCCTTCTTTTCATGATCACGCATATACAAGGTTCACAACAATCAATTATCATGCACAAACTTTACTCAAGATGCAATGGTGCATATGCATGCTAATCCTATGGTGCTGTCTTATTTAGATCGGTTTGTACGTGTTCTTGCATGTTTTAAGGGTTTGCATGGGGGTTTATGATGAACAAAGATGTAAAGATCAAGTACGGACGTGGTGATGATCTGGACTGAAGACCTAGATCAAACCGATGAACACGTGATCTGTCCATGAAAAAGCTTCTGTTCGAAGGGATCGAAGGAAACAGATGCAAGGAAAACCGTGATCTCGTCGTAAGGTGGTAATGGAGACCTACCTTACTTCCTTCGTGTCCATCCTCCTAGCAAAAACAGATCGTCGACTCTCTTCCGGCGGCGGCGATCGTGTCTGGGCTCGTCGGCAGTCTCTCTGGTGGTCAAACTCCGGCGAAGGGGTTTAGCTCGGCGAGTTGGGGGCTAAGGCTCCAAGTCGTCGACTCGGGAGGTGGAAAAGAAGTACGTGGTTGCGGCCAAAGGTTCTGGGTTCTATTTATAAGAGGGAAACGAAGAGTCCTACTCTGATCAGAATTCGAATAAGAGTCCTATTCAAATTGTTTTTGAATCTTAACAACTTATCCTCAATTGAATTGGTGCGGTAGCAACGTGGAATTCATATCGGTTTCCTTCCGTGTCGGTATTCCCACGCGTATAGAAGCAGAAACTGCTTCAAATCTCGTCACCTCCGTGGTGATGAGCTCTGGAGGCTCCACGTGTCCTGAGGGGGCCGGGCCTCCCTTTTCTGCATAGGCGGGCTCCAGTTGTGCCACGTGTCAGGCGGGCGAGACCTCCCTCTTACTCAGAGGCAAGCTCCGCGTGCGCCATGTGTCCTGGCAGGCGGGACCTACCTCTCCTTCAGAGGCGAGCTCCGCGTGTGCCATGTGTCAGTGCCGTACCTCCCCTCTCTTCGGAGGTGAGCTCCGAGAGTGCCACGTGTCCTAGCGGCGCCAGACTTCCTTTCTCCTAAGAGACAAGCTCCGAGGCCGACACGTGTCCAATAGCATCGGACCTCCCGGAGGTGAGCTCCGAGGTCGACACGTGTCCTTCAGCGTCAGACCTCCCAGAGATGAGCTCCGGAGGTGACACGTGTCCAGTAGTGCCGGACCTCTCGGAGGTGTGTTCCGAGAGCAACACGTGTCCTGCAGGTCGGACCTCTTGGAGGTGAGCTCCGAGAGCGACACGTTTCCCGCGCGGCTAGGCCTTTCTTCTCCGCAGTGTCTAGCTCCGAAGGCGACATGTGTCCTGCGGGGCTGGCCTCGCTCTTCCACAGAGGCTAGCTCCGGGAGCAACACGTGTCCCACGGGGTCGGACCTCGCCCCTTCCGCAGAGACGATCCGTGAGCCTGCCACGTAGCCAGTTTAGCGGCGGATCTCTCCCCCTTTGCGGGGATGATCTCCGAAGGCGCCACGTGGCCAGCAGGCCGCGGGAAGTGTCTTCGGCGCTCTCGGTGAACTGGAACTAGCTCTTTTCAGCTATCCTTTTGATTCTTTTTTCTGTTTCCACTTCTTTTAAAATGTTTTCTCTATATAAAATATGAATGCATGCAGAAATAAAAATTGAGGGTGTCACAAATCTACCCCCCTTAAATTGAATCTCGCACTCGAGATTCGCTAGTGGAGAATAGATGAGGGAATTCTGCCTTGATGTTTTCTTCACACTCCCATGTGGCTTCAGCTTCGGTGTGATGGCTTCATTGTACCTTGCACCAATGGATCACTTTGTTCCTTGTGACCCTTTCCCTCACATCCAAAATTTGGACAGGGTGCTCTACATAGGTCAAATCTTCTTGAAGTTCGAGCTCTTCCATTGGTACTTGCTCTTCCGGTACTCTCAAGCACTTCTTGAGCTGGGATACGTGAAACACCTCATGCACGTCGGAGAGGTGCATCAAAAGTTCTAGTTGATAGGCTACTCCCCCTCGCTTGCCCAAAATCTTAAATGGCCCGATATAGCAAGGTGCTAGCTTGCCTTTAACGTTGAAACGTCGTTGGCCACAGATAGGCAATACCTTAAGGTATACGAAGTCTCCTACTTGGAAAGTAAATTTCCTTCGCCTATTGTCCGCATAGCCTTTCTGTCGTGACTGAGCGGCCTTCAAGTTCTCCCGTATTGTTTGGACTTGCTTCTCAGCCTCTTGCAGCACTTCTGGTCCAAACACTTGGTTTTCTCCGGTCTCATTCCAAAACGACGGTGTTCTACACCGTCTACCATATAATGCTTCGAAAGGTGACATCTTCAAGCTGTCTTGATAGCTGTTGTTATAGGAGAATTCGGCATATGGCAAACTCCTATCCCAACTACGCCCATGTTTCAAGGCGCAAGCTCTCAACATGTCCTCCAAAATTTGGTTCGTCCTCTCGGTTTGTCCATCGGTTGCAGGTGGTAAGCGTAGCTAAAATCCAGTCATGTACCCATGGCTTCATGCAGCTTCTTCCAAAACCTAGAGGTAAACTGAGTACCCCGGTCTGAAACTATCCTCTTCGGGATTCCATGACGACACACGATTTGCTCCATGTACAACTTAGCTAGTTGTGCAAACGTTGTACGCGGTCTTAACAAGAAGAAAATGGGCTGTTTTCGTCAATCGGTCCATGATAACCCAGATGGAGTCGTAACCCGATCGAGTACGTGGTAACCCGACGATGAAATCCATACTGATGTCTTCCCACTTCCACTCGGGTACCTTCAATGGTTGCAACAGTCCAGCGGGTCTTTGATGTTCGTCCTTCACCCGTTGGCATGTGTCGCATAGGGTAACATACTCGGCTATGTCCCTTTTCATACCATCCCACCAATAACAAGTTTTCAGGTCCTTGTACATCTTTGTACTTCCGGGATGTATGGAATAAGGTGAGTCATTTGCCTCCTTTCATATCGTGTCGTGGATGTGCTTCATGTTAGGAACACAAATCCATTTTCCCAGCCAAAGCGTACCCTTCTCGTCTTCCTTGAAGTCCTTTTCTATGCCTTGTCGGATTCTTTCCTTGATCTTCTTGATTTCTTCATCTGATGCTTGGCCATCTCTTATCTCTTGTTCCAACGAAGAGTGGAGTTCCATTACTTCCATCTCGTTCAAGAACCCGAAATGTAACCGTTCAAACTCCTTGCGCAGCTCGGGTGGTAGCTCCCGAACTGTGAGTTGGTGACATGCTCCCTTTCGGCTCAATGCATCAGCTACTACATTGGACTTTCCAGGGTGATAGTTGATTCCAACATCATAATCCTTGATGAGTTCCAACCATCGACGTTGCCTCAAATTCAAATCCGTTTGGGTGAATATGTACTTGAGGCTTTTGTCATCCGTATAGATCTCACATCGATGACCAAGGATATAATGTCTCCAAATCTTTAATGCATGCACCACGGCTGCGAGTTCCAAGTCATGTGTAGGGTAATTCAGCTCGTGCTTCTTTAATTATCGTGAGGCATAGGCTACCACTTGTCCTTCTTGCATGAGCACGCATCCGAGCCCTTGTCTTGATGTGTCATAATATATGTCAAAGCTCTTGCTTACGTCTGGCAATACTGATAGGAGGACGAGTCCCGATCTTCCGAGAGGTAGGGTAAACTTGATTGGGTGGAGATCTCGACGTTGATGATCCAAGGCTCCGAATGAACGAAACCCTGCAATCACTACACCACTGCTCCGTTGGTTATCACCCGTGTCACACGAATGACCTCGCCACGAAGGCTTATCCCTGCAAGCGCAATCAAGAACACAAGCAAGAACAGAGAAGTTGCAATCAAAACTGAATTGATCACGAATTTGGGTTCTCACAACCGATGATTGGCGACACTGTTCAATGACAGATTGTAACTAAGCAAAACCCCACCCTAATGTGGTGACAACTGCTGTATAAAAAGGCGTTTAGGGGCGTGCAAGACCCCTGGACGCAACTCTATTGGGCTTCCACACGTTACACGGGCCAGCAGCCCAAAAAGCGGTGGCGCAGCACCTGACAGATTCTGGATGCCCACTTGTTTCGCTGATTCCCATCAACTTAGAAGGAATTTTTAGGTGGGGCTGGTTCCAATGGAAGCTTTATGAAATCACCGTTCCAACCATATATAGAACGTCCAAATCCGACTCCATATGTGTCCGGGACGTCAGTTTTGGTGAAGGCAGCTCCTGGAACCCGAGGTGGAGTCGATGTCGAGTTGTACTTGGGTTCCTCCTTGGTGTGCACGTCCTATATCCTCCTCCTTGACCCCTTGGACTCCTCCCAGCCCTTGATGGCCCTCTCCATTGTTCCTAATCAATAAAACATGCATGGAAACAAGCGTAAGTTCTGAAAAAACAATTGACAAGGTTAGAACGTACCTGGAGATCCAATTGTCATGCACGTGCTCTTGTGATCGGCCCTTGCATTGTATGCAAAGGAGAGATGTCCTCATCATTCTCCCCCTCTTGAATTGGAGTCGTACTCGACTCAAGCTCATCTTTCTCACCCAAGTATGGCTTCAAATCTGAAATGTTAAATGTGGGACTAACCCCAAACTCGGGAGGCAACTCAAGTTTATATGCATTGTCATTTATCTTCTCAAGAACCTTAAAAGGTCCAGCAGCATGTGGCATGAGTTTGGACTTTCTCAAATCCGGGAACCTATCTTTTCTCAAATGAACCCACACCAAATCACCGGGTTCCAATTTTACCTCCTTCTTACCTTTACTAGCAGCAATGCGATACTTTTCATTCATTTTTTCAATTTGTAACTTAGTAGTTTCATGCAACATAATAATAAATTCAGAACGTTGTGTAGCATCTAAGTTCACAATTTCAGTATGTGGTAAAGGTAGCAAATCAATTGGAGCACGAGGATTGAAACTATAGACTACCATAAACGGACTTAACTTGGTTGTGGAGTGAATAGACCTGTTATAAGCAAACTCAATATGTGGCAAACACTCCTTCCACATCCTCAAATTGTCTTTCAAAACAGCCCACAACATAGTAGATAAGGTACGATTAACTACCTCCGTTTGCCCATCAGTTTGTGGATGACAAGTAGTAGAAAACAGCAACTTTGTTCCCAATTTATACCATAAAGTTCTCCAAAAGTGACTCAAAAACTTAGCATCCCTATCAGAAACAATAGTATTGGGAACACCATACAAACGCACAACCTCATTAAAGAACACACAGCTTGTTAGCACGGTAGAGAAGGCCTTCACGCAGCAGGAATTTTTGCCACGTTCTTCCCTCTCTACAATTTTCAAAGGCATCTTTGAAGTCCAAATCAGTAGCATATAACCTCTTTATGGTTTCCAAACCAAAGATTTTATGAGAAAGTTGGGACAGCATGGTATAACGTCTAGATAAAGCATCGGCAATCACATTGTCTTTCCCTTTCTTATGTTTAATGATGTAAGGAAATGATTCTATGAACTCAATCCATTTAGCATGACGTTTGTTCAGATTAGCTTGCCCTTTAAGATACTTCAAAGACTCATGATCCGAATGTATGACAAATTCTTTATACCATAGGTAATGTTGCCAAGTTTACAAGACACGCACTAAAGCATAAAGTTCTTTGTCATATGTAGAATAATTCAGCGAAGGCCCAAGCAATTTTTCACTAAAGAAGGCAACAGGTTTACCTCCTTGAATTAGCACTCCTCCAATGCCAATGCCGCTCACGTCACATTCAAGCTCGAAGGTCTTCTCAAAATCAGGAAGTTGCAGCAGTGGTGCTTGTGTGAGCTTCGACTTGAGAACATCAAAAGCCTGATGTTGTGCTGGTCCCCATCGAAACGGCACTCCATGCTTTGTCAACTCGTGGAGAGGTGCCGCAATGGTGCTGAAATCCCGCACGAAACGCCGGTAGAAACCTGTGAGACCAAGAAAACTCCGAACCTGTGTGACCGTATTCGGAA
Source organism: Neostapfia colusana (assembly GCA_030760725.1). Lineage (NCBI taxonomy): Eukaryota > Viridiplantae > Streptophyta > Magnoliopsida > Poales > Poaceae > Neostapfia > Neostapfia colusana. Next base: position 75,145,399 of record JASWHV010000005.1, on the reverse strand, counting down.
GTGGCCAGCTCGTGATGGCAACAATCTTTGCCTCGTCCACCTCAATGCCCTGCGAAGTAACAACATACCCAAGAAAAGACACACGATCGGTGCAAAAGGTGCACTTCTCAAGGTTACCATATAAACATGCATTGTGTAAGACATTAAAAACAGCACGCAAATGTTCAAGATGCCCATCATATGACTTGCTGTAAATAAGGATATCATCAAAGTAAACCACCACAATTTTTTACCAGTGAAAGCACGTAAAACCTCATTCATCAACCTCATGAAAGTGCTGGGCACATTAGTTAAACCAAATGGCATGACTAACCATTCATAAAGTCCAAATTTGGTTTTAAAAGCAGTTTTCCATTCATCACCTAAAGCCATACGAATATGATGATACCCACTACGCAAATCAATCTTGGAGAAAATAACAGAACCACTCAACTCATCAAGCATGTCATCCAATCTAGGAATAGGATGGCGATAACGAATGGTAATATTATTGATGGCTCTACAATCAACACACATGCGCCAAGTGCCATATTTTTTTGGAACCAAAAGAACAGGAACGGAACAAGGGCTAAGGCTCTCACGAATGTACCCACGGTCCAGAAGATCTTGGACTTGTCGCTGAATTTCCTTAGTCTCGTCGGGGTTGGTCCTGTAGGCAGCACGGTTTGGCAAGCTCGCCCCTGGAACCAAATCAATCTTGTGCTCAATGCCTCGCACAGGTGGTAATCCAGGGGGTATCTCTGATGGAAAAACATCCATATATTCCTGCAAAAGGTTAGCAACAACAGGTGGCAAGACAATGGATGTATCCTCAATGGAATATAAAGCATGTTTGCACACTAAAGCATAGCAAGTTCCATTAGAGGCATATAAATCATCAAGATCAGATTTAGTTGCAAGCAAAATAGGATTTTTCAACTTAATAGGTTGCTGAATTTCAGAATTGAAAATACCCTTTTGCTTAGCATTATTCCTTTTCTCCTGCTCAAATTGTACAATCTCAGTGGGACTCATAGGAAGCAACACAATTTTCTTGCCCTTATGCATGAGAGTATACTTATTAGATCGACCATGGTGAATAGCATCGGTATCAAACTCCCAAGGACGTCCCAACAAAAGAGAACAAGCATCCATAGGTACCACATCAAAATCAGCAAAATCATGATAAAAACCAATGGAAAATGTATCCTTCCTGTTTGTGTTACCTTAACCTTACCATTGTTGTTAAACCATTGAATGTGATAAGGGTGGGGATGCTCCTGTGTGGTCAAGCCAAGCTTCTTGACCACCTCAACATTCACCAAATTGTTGCAGCTACCACCATCAATGATGATATGTACACGGCAGTCCTTGACGACGAGAAACATGTTGAAAAGGTTGTGACATTGGCGGTTGTCGTCCTCTCGAACCGTGGCACTCAAAGCTAGCTGCACAATCAAAGTCCTATAGTTGTTTGTCGCAGATGTACCAAGAACCTCCTCAGCACCATCATCCGAACCTGAAATGTTAGTTGCAATAATATTTTCATCTTCAATATCAGAAGCACTAACATACCCACCATTAGCAGTGGCAATGATCGCCCATTTTCGGGGGCAATCTCGTTGCATATGGCCAAGTCCCTGGCAGCGGTGGCACTTGATGTCGGAGCTGTGACTTGTCGAAGTGTTGGGTGCAGCCGCCTTTGCTGCAACACCTGGAGGCATCTGGGACTTGCTGTTATCTTGTCCCCGTGATGTAGAAGGTGTGATGCTGCTGCGTACAACACCCGTGGAGGGTGGTGTAGAAGCACGTACGCTTGAGAAGGGCGCTGCTTTGGATGGCACCGGAAATTGTCGTGGCGTGAAGGTGTTGTTCCGCCGCTGCTGTTGGTGACCCTGCACTTCTTTTTCTGCTAACATAGCAAGTTGATATAAATGCTGAATAGAATGATATTCCTTGTAGTCAACTATGTCCTCGATCTCATGCTGCAAGCCCCCATAAAACCTAACAATTAGGTCTTCCTGATCCTCAACTACCCCACAACGAAGCATACCTTTCTGCAACTCTTGGTAGTACTCTTGGACAGTCATGTCACCCTGATCAAAGCTTTGCAATTTCTTAAGATGATCACGTCTATATGAAGGAGGAACAAACCTAGCGCACATCTCTTCTTTTAACGCAGCCCATGCCTGTGGTGCATTACGTGTATTGACAAGTTCATTCCACCAAATTATAGCAAAATCTTTAAACTCACTAGTTGCTTGTCTAACTCTATGTCGCTCTGGAACAAGATGAGAGCTAAATTTTTGTTCTACCGTCATCTCCCAATCCAAGTAAGTCTCAGCATCATAAGATTCATAAAATGTTGGAATAGAAAACTTAATCTTAGCATAAGGATCATTATCTTGTTCAGGAGCATGAGGACGAGGTCTACCTCCCATACCTTGACGATTTCGTCGAGGGCGACGGCGCTGCTGTGCATCAACCTCATCGTTATTGAAGTCATCCTCTGTGTCGTAGTGAGCATGTGCATCACCATGCATCAAGGATGATAGAGGGTGTAGCTTGTTGGGGAATATGAGTTTCCATCTCATCCAACCGTGTGGTCAGACCAGCAACACTTGTATGGGGCCTCTGAAAGGTGGCTGTTGTAGTGGTCTGGTAATTGTTGAAAGCTTCGGTCATTGCCCGCATCTTGTCCTTTAGATCCATATGGGACACGCACTCATCATCATCCGGAGGTGTAGAACTAGAGGTCTTATCCATAGGCTTCTTTCCTATCATTGTTAGTACAAAACAGAAACGAAGACAAAAAGATCGTGAAGAACCCTATTACTACGCTCTCCGAAGTTGGTGGAAAATCGATCAGTAAGATGCGTCTTACCCCGCTCTTACAAGTTTCTTACCAGCACTGCAGGTGGCCAACGGTGACCGGTGTGAAGCAAGCAGAGAGTGGGTGTGATTGCAAAGGTTACCTGTTCTGCTCGAGAGAAGGTGGAGCTTGGAAGGCTCAAATGCAGTATATGTATGCGGCACACAAGTTAGTAACAGATAGTAATGCTGAATAAGTGTCCAAAGAATTTCACCTAGTTGCTGGCCTAAGAATGTATTAGAACAGTTGTGGCAACAAGCAAGGACAAGGATGAATTATGATGAACAACAAGGATAATACCAGCAAGTATCCAGCACTCACACAGAAATAGCACAACTAGAAAACCCCTTAGCCTCCTGTTTTTGTCTTGAAGCACTAGTAGAAATCAAAATCTTTTTTTTTTCTCTTAATTTTTTGATATTTTTTTCTCAACCAGGGGCACAAGAATAGAAACAGCACCAAGTATTAGCTCAAACCGATGAAAGATGAGATCGGCACAAATTCAGGAGCGATTGGAAAAACTGGTGCTGGAACTTCAGAGTTCAAAACGAGGGCCTTCTTAATTTTTTTTATTTTTTTTGAAAACGCCGTATGTGGACTTTTTCGAGACCTTTCCGGGAAAAAAATGCGCCTCAATCGGAGTTACGAGCCTAAAGTTATGCCCGTTTTAAGGAGGATACCCCGAATCAGGTTTTAGTGGTGGTGGAAACTGCAACAGAAACGAATCGGTGGATGTAATTTTTTTGTAGATTGGTTTTTTGTAGATGGTAGCGAATGGAAGAAACAAAACTGAACCAAAACAAATCTAAACCAGCAACCAGACTCAACCTTGGACACGAACTCAGAACTACGGACTCCGAAACTAAATTGTGCAAAAGGTTGAGTGGGGGTTGTAGGTCAGGGAAACTAAAATTTTTTTGTGGCTTTTTGTGGACGATAGGACTGAAACAAAATAAATCTAAAGTGCACACAAGTATACCTCACGGTGAACATGGAAATCTGATACCAATTGATAGGAGGATGAGTCCCGATCTTCCGAGAGGTAGGGTAAACTTGATTGGGTGGAGATCTCGACGTTGATGATCCAAGGCTCCGAACGAACGAAACCCCGCAATCACTACACCACTGCTCCGTTGGTTATCACCCGTGTCACACGAATGACCTCGCCACGACGGCTTATCCCTGCAAGCACAATCAAGAACACAAGCAAGAACAGAGAAGTTGCAATCAAAACTGAATTGATCACGAATTTGGGGTCTCACAACCGATGATCGGCGACACTGTTCAATGACAGATTGTAACTAAGCAAAACCCCACCCTAATGTGGTGACGGCTGCTGTATAAAAAGGATTTTAGGGGCGTGCAAGACACCTGGACGCAACCCTAATGGGCTTCCACACGTTACACGGGCCAGCAGCCCAAAAGGCGGTGGCGCAGCACCTGACAGATTCTGGACGCCCACTTGTTTCGCTGATTCCTGTCAACTTAAAAGGAATTTTGAGGTGGGGCTGGTTCCATTGGAAGCTTTATGAAATCACGGTTCAAACCATATATACAACGTCCAAATCTGACTCGGTATGTGTCCGGGACGTCAGTTTTGGTGAAGGCAGCTCCTAGAACCCGAGGTGGAGTCGAAGTCGAGTTGTACTTGGGTTCCTCCTTGGTGTGCACGTCCTATCTCCTCCTCCTTGACTCCTTGGACTCCTCCCAGCCCTTGCTGGTCCACTTCATTGTTCCTAATCAATAAAACATGCATGGAAACAAGTGTAAGTTCTGAAAAACAATTGACAAGGTTAGAACGTTCCTAGAGATCCAATTGTCGTGCACGTGCTCTAGTGATCGGTCCTTGCACTGTATGCAAAGGAGAGATGTCCTCATCAAATACCAGGACCGGCGCTGTGGTTCGCCTTTTCTTTAGCTCCTCAAAGCTTTCTTGGCACGCTGATGTCCATCGGAAGGCTTTTCCTTTCATTAGCAATTCCGTCAAAGGTTTTGCTATCTTGGAGAAGTCCTTGATGAACCGTCGGTAGTATCCAGCCATCCCAAGAAAACTCCGAACATCTCTCATGTTTTGCGGTTGGTTCCACTTCAGAACATCTCCCACTTTTCCGCGATCAACCGATACTCCTTTCTCGGAGATGATGTGGCCTAGGAACGATATCTCCTTTAGCCAAAATTGACACTTGCTGAGCTTGGCATACAATTGATGCTCTCGCAGCTTCTGTAATGTCAATCTCAAGTGTTATTCATGTTCCTCCTTGCTTTTCGAATACACCATGATGTCGTCGATGAAGACCACAAGGAACTTGTCCAAGTACTCCATGAAGACCTTGTTCATGAGGTACATGAAGTATGCGGGTGCGTTCGTTAACCCAAAAGACATAACGGTATATTCATACGAACCGTACCGTGTTCCAAAGGCAGTCTTGGGTATGTCAGAGGGCTTAATCTTCAGTTGGAAGTATCCTGACTGAAGATCAATCTTGGAGAAGACTCGGGCTCCCTTCATTTGGTCGAACAGGTCCTCTATACTGGGCAGAGGGTACTTGTTCTCGATCGTCACCTCATTGAGAGACCTATAGTCCATACACATCGTTTGGGTTCCATCCTTCTTGTCTACGAAGAGCATGGGGGCTCCTCATGGTGACGAGCTTGGACATATAAAACCCTTCTCTAGCTGCTCCTGGATTGAGCTTCACTAGTTCATTTACGGGCATCCTATATGGTCTCTTTGCTATAGGTGCAAATCCGGGTGCCAAGTCAATGGAAAACTCAATGTCCCGGTCAGGTGGCATACCTGGAAGTTCTTCCGGGAACATGTCCGAGAATTCTTGAACCACTGGAATGCTTTCTAATGTTGCTCCTTTGACGTGGTTCAACATTGCCTTCTCGGTTGCCGGTTGGGCTGACTTGAACACGATACGAGTACCGTGCTCGTTTGTCAACTGCACGCTCCTCTCAGCACATTGGATTACTCCGTTGTTGTGACGCCCTCAATTCTGTGGAAAACCACGGAACCGAGAACTGATGCATATGTGTGCCCAGGATGTTCATCACACATATACATATATTCCACAAACTGAATTCAGAATATATATTACCATGAATAACAGGGTTTATTACAAACTCTTGGACTCATGCTAACAGCGGAAGTCTAAATCTAAGCAGCGGAACTCTAAATCTATTCTGGCAGCGGAAGTCTTTATTCTAGTGCGGAAGCAATCTAAGCAGCAGCAGTGGTTCCATCTCTACTCCACCCCCACAGGCAAGGTTGAGGACAGATTACACGCCTAATGCTCCACTTGGTCTTCATAGTAATCTTCTCCTGTTGCTGATGATGAAATAATAATGCAAGTTTGAGTACAATGATGTACTCAGCAAGTGCGGGAAAATATGATATGTAGCTCACAACAAGGTAGATATAAAAAGGCTCATTGCAGAAAGCAAAGTTATTTCTCAAACCGCGATTAAACAACAACTTAACTTTAAGTGAATGTAATCTCAACATGTATTAAAATACCAACATACCTCCATTATGTTTCATCACTTTCCATGCCTAGACCAGACATTAATCTTCCTCAACTTTGCTCACGAATACCTTCTCATATTCGCTACCATCTCACGAATACCATCTCGTATTCGCTACCATCTCATCTCATAAACAAATCCGTCTCACACAGAGACCAATCTCAATGCCACGACTCAACAGTCATGCAACCAATCTTATTACCCGGACTCAACAGTCCCAAAAACCAAAACCAAACCATAGCCAAAACCATAACCAAAAACCATCCCAACTAATCATGGAAGTTGGCCAAGCGCTCGTGACCGTAAGCTCGGCTATCATGATAGTTTTAGACTCAGCAGAGTTTGCACCTTTTTACCCACAAGTTTTTATTTCGTCACCCGTCGGCGACTGTAGAACCTCCATTATACTAGTACACAACCGTCGGTGTATGGTCAAGAGATCACAAAATAGCCTTTACAAAGGGGTTACTAGATGTATGGAGTCACTAAGGTTTCACCGGCAGGCTAGAATCTCCAATTCTCCCACCCACGGGCCCCTCTTGTGCCATGCAGTTCCCAGTACAGTCCTCACTTGACTCCCATTCCCCTCGACTTCCACGGTCCATAACAATCTAGCAACTTACCTAATTTACTTGGCCAAGCCGCGCTCATACATGGCCTTATGGTGGCACTGTTATCCAGGCATGTGCTCGCATGAACCGGTCCTTAGATCTACGGCAAGTAACCACCATCTCATGCTACCTCATTCACAAACCCGGATTGCCTAGATCTCCCTTCGATCCATGTTCATTAACAACATCAAGTTCTCATTATCATTATGAGTGCAGTTAGCTAGACACATCTATCTCGCTCCCCAAAATCCCATGGACTTAGCAAAGCATAAAAGTAAAACCATACCTGACTCAGTTACTTCCCTGGCGACAAGGGTGGTTTAACCAAAACTAGTATATGAAAGAGTTTCCCATCATGTTTGACTCAGCACACACACCTTTTCGCAAACAAAACAGTTTTCCAAAACATAGGATCAATATGGTCAAGGGGTACTTGCCTTGTTCTTGCGGTTCCTGTTGCTCTTGGATCTCAAAACCTTGTTGTTACAGCTCGTCGTAGACAGCTCCATGAGATTGTCCTTCTTTACACGATCACGCACATACAAGATTCATAGCAATCAATCATCATGCACAAACTCTATTTAAAGATGCAATGATGCATATGCATGTAAATCCTACGGTGCAGTTTTTATTAGATCGGTTTGTACGTGTTCCTGCATGTTTGCATGGGTTTTACGATGAACAGAGGTGTAGAGATCAATTGTGGGCATGGCGATGATCTTGACTTTAGACCAAAACAGATCAAAACGTGATCTGTCCATGAAAAGCTTCTGTTCGAAAGGAATCGAAGAACAGATGCAAAGAAAATGCGATGATGTCGTAAGGTGGTATTAGAGACCTACCTTACGTTCTTCTTGGTCTTAGGGTCCTTCTCCTAGCAAGACAGATCGTCGGGGCTCTCTTCCGGCGATCTCCGGTGACTGAACTCCGGCGAAGGGGTTTACTCGGCGAGCTGGGGCTAGGGCTCTAAGTCGTCGGCTCAGGAGGTGGAAAAGAAGTTCGTGGTTGCGGCCAAAGGTTTTCGGTTCTATTTATAAGAGGAAACGAAGAGTCCTCCTCTGATCGGAATTCGATTAAGGGTCCCATTCAAACTGTTTTTGAATCTTAAAAACTTATCTTTAGTTGATTTGGTGCGGTAGCATTGTAGAAATCGTGTCGGTTTCCTCCCGTACCGGTATTCCCGTGCGTACAGAAGCAAAACTGCTTCAATCTCGTCACCCTCGTGGTGATGAGCTCCGGAAGCTCCACGTATCCTGCGGGAACCTGGGCTCCCTTTTTCCGTAGAGACAAGCTCCAGTTGTGTCGCGTGTCAGGCGGGCGAGACCTCCCTCTCCTCAGAGGTGAGCTCCGCGTGCGCCACACGTCTGGTGTGTCGGGACCTCCCCTCTCTACAGAGGCGAGCTCCGCAAACGCCACGTGTGAGTTCCGGACCTACCCCTCTCTTCGTAGGTGGCTCCGGGGGTGCCATGTTTCAATTCCGGACCTCCCCTCTCTTCGGAGGTGGCTCCGGATGTGCCACGTGTCCTAACAGCGCCAGACTTCCTTTCTCCTCAGAGACGAGCTCCGAGGTCGACACGTGTCCATCAGCGTCGGACCTCCTGGAGATAAGCTCCGGAGGTGACACGTATCCAATAGTGTCGGACCTCCTAGAGGTGAGCTCTGAGAGCGACACGTGTTTGGTGGGGCCGGACTTCTCGGAGGTGAGCTATGAGAGCGACACGTGTCCTGCACGGCTGGTCCTCTCTTTTCCGCTGTGAATAGCTCCGCAGCCGACACGTGTCCTGCGGGACTGGCCTCGCTTCTCCGCAGAGGCTAGCTCCGGGGGCAACACGTGTCCCACGGGGTCGGACCTCTCCGCCTTTGCGGGGATGAGTCCCAAGCCTGCCACGTAGCCAGTTTAGCGGCGGACCTCTCCCCATTTGTGGAGATGAGCTCCGAACATGCCACGTGGGCAGCGAGCCTCTGGAGTTGTCTTTGGCACTCTCTGTAACTGGAATTCTCTCTTTTTGGCTATCTTTTTTATTCTTTCTTGGTTTCAACTTATTTTAGAAGTGTTTTTCTACATAAAACATGACTACATGCAGAACCCGAAAATGAGGGTGTCACAAATCTACCCCCCTTAAATTGAATCTTGCCCTCGAGATTCGTTAGTAGTGAATAGATGAGGGAACTCTATCTTGATGTCTTCTTCACGCTCCCATGTGGCTTCAGCTTCGGTGTGATGGATCCATTGTACCTTGCACCAACGGATCACTTTGTTCCTCGTGACCCTCTCCTTCACGTCCAAAATTCGGACGGGGTGCTCTATATTGGTCAGGTCCTCTTGAAGTTCAAGTTCATCCATTGGTACTTGCTCTTCTGGCACTCTCAAGCACTTCTTGAGCTGGGATACATGAAACACATCATGTACGTCGGAGAGGTGCGTTGGGAGCTCTAGTTGATAGGCTACTTCTCCTCGCTTGTCCGAAATCTTAAACAGCCCGATGTAGTGAGGTGCTAGCTTGCCTTTGACGTTGAAACGTCGTTGGCCACGCATAGGCGATACCTTAAAATATACGAAGTCTCCTACTTTGAAAGTCAATTTCCTTCGCCTATTTTCCGCATAGCCCTTTTGGTGTGACTGAGCACCCTTCAAGTTCTCCCGTATTGTTTGGACTTGCTTCTCAGCCTCTTGTAGCACTTCAGGTCCAAACACTTGATTCTCTTCGGTCTCGTTCCAAAACAGCGGCGTTCTACACCATCTACCGTACAATGCTTCGAAAGGCGACATCTTCAAGCTAGCTTGATAGCTGTTGTTATAGGAGAATTCAGCGTACGGTAAACTCCTATCCCAACTACGCCCATGTTTCAAAGCGCAAGCTCTCAACATGTCCTCCAAAATTTGGTGTGTCCTTTCGGTTTGCCCATCGTTTTACGGGTGGTAAGCGGAGCTAAAATCCAGTGTACCCATAGCTTTCTGCAGCTTCCTCCAGAACCTAGAGGTAAACTGAGAACCCCGATCTGAGACTATCCTCTTCGGGACTCCATGGCGGTACACGATTTGCTCCATGTAAAGCTCGGCTAGTTGTGCAACGTTGTACTTGATCTTTATGGGAAGAAAATGGGCGGTTTTCGTCAATCGGTCCACGATAACCCAGATTCAGTCGTAACCCGACTGAGTACATGGTAATCCGACGATGAAATCCATACTGATGTCTTCCCATTTCCACTTGGGTTCCTTCAAGGGTTGCAACAGTCCAGTGGGTCTTTGATGTTCGGCCTTCACCCATTGGCATGTGTCGCATATGGCAATATACTCGGCTATGTCCCTCTTCATACCATCCCACCAATAGCAAGTCTTCAGGTCCTTGTACATCTTGGTACTTCTGGGATGTATGGAATAAAGTGAGTCATGTGCCTCTTTTAATACCGTGTCGCAGATGTGCTTCACGTTAGGCATAGAAATTCTTTTTCCTAGCCAAAGTGTACCCTCTTCGTCTTCCTTGAAGTCCTTCTCTATTCCTTGTTGGATCCTTTCTTTGACCTCCTTGATCTCCTCATCCGTAGCTTGGACATATCTTATTTCTTGTTCCAATGAAGATTGGAGTTCCATCACTTCCATCTCGTTCAAGAAACCGAGATATAACCGTTCGAACTCCTTACGCAGCTCGGGCAGTAGCTCCCGAACCGTGAGTTGGTGACATGCTCCCTTCCGGCTCAATGTATCGGCTACTACATTGGCCTTTCCTTGGTGATAGTTGATTCCAACATCATAATCCTTGATAAGTTCCAACCATCGACGTTGCCTCAAATTCAAATCCGTTTGAGTGAATATGTACTTGAGGCTCTTATGATCCGTATAGATCTCACATCGATGACCAAGGATATAATGTCTCCAAATCTTTAATGCATGCACCACGGCTGCGAGTTCCAAGTCATGTGTGGGGTAATTGAGCTTGTGTTTCTTGAGTTGTCGTGAGGCATAGGCTACCACTTGTCCTTCTTGCATGAGAACACATCCGAGCCCTTGTCTTGATGCGTCACAATATATTTCAAAGGTCTTGCTCACGTCCAGCAATACCAATACCGGCGCTGTGGTTAGCCTTTTCTTGAGCTCCTCAAAGCTTTCTTGGCACGCTGGTGTCCATTGGAAGGCTTTTCCCTTCGTTAGCAACTTCGTCATAGGGTTTTCTATCTTAGAGAAATCCTTGATGAACCGGCGGTAGTATCTAGCCATCCCAAGAAAACTCCGAATATCCCTCACGTTTTGCGGTTGGTTCCACTTCAGAACATCTCCCACTTTTCTGGGATCAACCGATACTCCTTCCTCGGAGATGATGTGGCCTAGGAACGATATCTCCTTTAGCCAAAATTGACATTTGCTGAACTTGGCATACAATTGATGCTCTCACAGCTTCTGCAATTTCAATCTCAAATGTTCTTCATGCTCCTCCTTACCTTCCTAATACACCATGATGTCGTCAATGAAAACCACGACGAACTTGTCCAAGTACTCCATGAAGACTTTATTCATGAGGTACATGAAGTATGCAGGTGCATTCGTTAACCCAAAAGACATAACGGTATATTCATATGAACCATACCGTGTCCGAAAGGCAGTCTTGGGTATATCGGAGGGCTTAATCTTCAGCTGAAAATATCCCGACCGAAGATCAATCTTGGAGATGACTCGGGCTCCCTTCATCTGGTTGAATAGGTCCTCTATATGGGGCAGAGGGTACTTGTTCTTGATTATCACCTCGTTGAGAGACCTATAGTCCACACACATCCTTTGGGTTCCATCCTTCTTGTCCACGAAGAGCACGGGGGCTCCCCATGATTACGAGCTTGGATGTATAAAACCCTTCTCTTGCTGCTCTTGGATTTGCTTCTTGAACTCCACGAGTTCATTGACGGGCATCCTATATGGTATCTTTGCTATAGGTGCAGTTCCGGTACTAGGTCAATGGAAAACTCGATATCCCGGTCAGGTGGCATACCAGGAAGTTCTTCCTGGAACACGTCCGAAAACTCTTGAACCACCGGAATGCGGTCCAGGGTTGCTTCTTCGATGTGGTTCAATGTTGCCTTCTCGGTTGCCGGTTGGGCTGACTCACACTCGATACGGGTACCATGCTCGTTGGTCAACTGCACGCCCCTTTCAGCACATTGGATTACCCCGTTGTGCTTACTTAGCCAATCCATTCCGAGTATTATGTCAAGCCCTTGAGAATCCAAGACAATGAGGTTGGCAAGGAAGTCTACCCCCCTTATATTATGGTGTACTTTCGGACATGCTATACTAGTCCTCATCTCTCCACCGGGAGAATTAACCAACATAGTATATTTCAAGTGTGATATGGGTAGATTGTACTTGGCAACATATTTGGATGATATGAAAGAATGTGATGCTCCAGAATCAAATAAGATGGTGGCTGGGTTGGAGTTGGCAAGGAACATACCAATCACGACATCCTCAGCATGTTGCGCTTCCTCAGCAGAAACATGGTTCATGTTGCCGCGAGCGTAGTTCTGCTGTCCACGGTTTCCTTGATTGGCTCCTCCGTTTGGCCGTGGGTTCTGCTTGGGGACGTTGCCTTGCTGTCCAAGACCTCTCCTCGAGCACTGGCTTGCGAAGTGTCCAATCTCCCCGCATGCAAAGCATGCCCTGTTGCCCACGGCAGCAGGTATGTTGGGCGGGGGTTTTGAACAGGAGCACCCACGTTAGGACGGGGCGCAGGAGGCAAAGGCACACAAGGTGCTTGTGCAACGGGTCGTTGCTGTGGTGGCTGATTAGGGCGGTATGCAGGAGCGGTCGATCCATACTTCGGTGCAGTTGGGGGCATGCACCGAGGTCGTACGTTGCTCCCTTGGGGCTGGTATGGCATCTTCCTCTTGCCCTCTCGCTCGATCTCTCAGATCTTGCTTTCCACCACTATGGCCTTGTCAACTAGCTTCTGGAAGCTAGCGTAGTCATTGTTAAGCAGTTGAACCTGGATCTCATTGTTCAACCATCTCATGAACAGGTACTGCTTCCGTTGGTCCGAGTTGACATCTTCAGGGGCGTACTGGGACAGTTGTGTGAACTTGTTGAGGTACTCATTCACGCTTTTCTGTCCTTGGCGGAGACCTTCGAACTCCTGTCTCTTGAGCATCATTACACCAGCAGGGATATAATGAGAATGGAAACACTCCTTGAACTCAGTCCAAGTGATCGTCTCCGGATCGACGTGAGCGTTGGATAGGGCATCCCACCAGTCAGCGGCAGCTCCCATGAGTTGGTGCGACGCGAAGAGAACTTTCTCTCGGTCATTTCACTGGACGATGGCAAGCTTCTTCTCCATGGACTTCAACCAATCGTCGGCCTCCATGGGGTCATTAGCTTGAGCAAAGGTAGGTGGTCGAGTCCTCATGAACTCTCCCAGCCTGTTATGAGCCGGCGGTGGTGGCGGTGGTGGCGGTGGTGCCGGAACAGGGTTGTTGTTGTTGTCCTTCAAATGACCCAAAGTTTGGATCATGGTCTGCATAAGATGATTCTGCATGGCCATCAACCGTTCCAGGTTGTTCTCACCAGCTTCGGGGTTAACAGGAACTTCATCGTGGCCATCCTCTTGGTTGCCACGGACGTTCCTTCCTTGGCAGCCGGCGTTTCCTCTCACCATCTATGAGAGCGAATGGAATAGAATAGAGGTTAGAAGTTTAGATTGATCCCTCCCAACTATATGCATCAAGGTGGATGGACTGTATATATATTAGCCCATATGAGGATGTGAATCATGTGCCGAGGCATCTCACACCTCTTTCTACTTATGTGTGGATATGGACAACGCTTGGGACGTCCCACAGCTCAAACTAAGCACTCAAGCACAAACAATCATCACAAAGGCTCACACAACTCCTATTCAAGGCTTATTCAATGGGAGTCCTATGTGGGTTAGGGTGAATACCATTCTGTGACTTCACCCTATGTCAAGGTGGTTTGGGGTGATACCAATTTGTGATCCGACTATGGCTTCTCCTAGGCTTGCATCCTATGTCAAGGTGGTTCCAATGCCAAGCTATGCATCCTAGGCTTGCATCCTATGGTCAGCGTGGCTTCCAATATGTTACTAGGGGTGCGTCCTACAGTCAACGTGGCTCAGCTACCAATCTGTGATCATTCTAAGTTTGTGTCCTACAGTCAACCGTGGTAGCTTGGCACCAATCTGTGGATTGTACCAATCTGTGACTACGCATGGCAGCTCTAATATCAAACTGGGACCTATTGAGGCTGTGTGATCTACGATCAACCGTGGTAGGTTGATACCAATCTGTGTCTGATACCAACTTGTGTTTTCTATCTAAGCGTGTAACCTACCGTCAACCCGTGGCAAGTTGATACCAATCTGTGGTTTCTATCTAGGCGTATAACCTACCGTCAACCGTGGCTCTAATACCAATTTGTGAAGCTCTCAATTTTGTGGAAAACCATAGAACCAAGAACTGATGCATATGTGTGCCTAGGATGTTCATCACACATATGCATATGTTCCACAAACTGAATTCAGAATATATATTATCACGAATAACAGGGTTTATTACAAAGTCTCATGAGTCTTGGACTCATGCTAACAGCGGAAGTCCAAATCTAAGCAGCGGAAGTCTAAATCTATTCTGGCAGCGGAAGTCTTTATTCTAGTGCGGAAGCAATCTAAGCAGCAGCAGTGGCTCCATCTCTACTCCATCCACACGGGCAAGGTTGAGGACAGATTACACGCCTAATGCTCCACTTGGTCTTCATAGTAATCTTCTCCTGTTGCTGATGATGAAATAATAATGCAAGTTTGAGTACAATGATGTACTCAGCAAGTGCGGGAAAATATGATATGTAGCTCACAACAAGGTAGGTATAAAAAGGCTCATTGCAGAAAGTAAAGTTATTTCTCAAACCACGATAAAACAGCAACTTAACTTTAAGTGAATGTAATCCCAACATGTATTAGAATACCAACATACCTCCATTATGTTTCATCACTTTCCATGTCTCAACCAGACATTAATCTTTCTCAACTTTGCTCACAAATACCTTCTTGTATTCGCTACCATCTCACGAATACCATCTCGTATTCGCTACCATCTCATCTCATAAACAACTCCGTCTCACACCGAGACCAATCTCGTTGCCACGACTCAACAGTCATGCAACCAATCTTATCACCCGGACTCAACAGTCCCAAAAACCATCCCAACTAATCATGGAAGTTGGCCAGGCGCTCATGACCGTAAGCTCGGCTATCATGATAGTTTTAGACTCTGCAGAGTTTGCACCTCTTTACCCACAAGTTTGTGATTTCGTCACCCGTCGGCGACTGCAGAACCTCCATTATACCAGTACACAACCGTCGGTGTATGGTCAAGAGATCACAAAATAGCCTTTACAAAGGGATTACTAGATGTATGGACTCACTAAGGTTTCACCGGCAGGCTAGAATCTCCAATTCTACCACCCACGGGCCCCCTCTTGTGCCATGCAGTTCTGAGGGCAGTCCTCACTCGACTCCCATTCCCCGCGCCTTCCACGGTCCATAACAACCTAGCAACTTACCTAATTATTTGGCTAAGCCGCGCCCATACTTGGCCTTGTGGTGGCACTGTTATCCTGGCATGTGCTCGCATGAACCGGTCCTTAGATCCATGGCAAGTAACCACCATCTCATGCTACCTCATTCACAAACCCGGCTTGCCTAGATCTCCCTCCGATCCATGTTCATTAACAACATCAAGTTCTCATTATCATTACGAGTGCAGTTATCTAGACACATCTATCTGGCTTCCCAAAAACCGGTGGACTCAGCAAAACATAAAAGTAAAACCATACCCGACTCATTTACTTCCCTGGCGACAAGGGTGGTTTAACCAAAACTAGTAAACTCCTATGAAAGAGTTTCCCATCATGTTTGACTCAGCATACACTCCTTTTCGCAAACAAAACAGTTTGCCAAAACATAGGATCAATATGGTCAAGGGGCACTTGCCTTGTTCTTGCGGTTCATGTTGCTCTTGGATCTCGAAACCTTGTCGTTGCAGCTCATCGTAAACAGCTCCCTGAGCTTGTCCTTCTATACACGATCATGCACATACAAGATTCATAGCAATCAATCATCATGCACAAACTCTATTTAAAGATGCAATGATGCATATGCATGTAAATCCTACGGTGCAGTTTTTATTTGATCGGTTTGTACGTGTTCCTGCATGTTTGCATGGGTTTTACAATGAACAGAGGTGTAGAGATCAATTGTGGGCGTGACGATGATCTTGACTTTAGATCAAAACAGATCAACACGTGATCTGTCCATGAAAAGCTTCTGTTCGAAAGGAATCGAAGAACAGATGCAAAGAAAACGCGATGATGTCGTAAGGTGGTATTGGAGACTACCTTACGTTCTTCTTGGTCTTGGGGTCCTTCTCCTAGCAAGACAGATCGTCGGGGCTCTCTTCCGGCGATCTCCGGCGACTGAACTCTGGCAAAGGGGTTTACTCGGCGAGCTGGGGCTAGGGCTCTAAGTCATCGGCTCAGGAGGTGGAAAAGAAGTTCGTGGTTGCGGCCAAAGGTTTTCGGTTCTGTTAGATGAAACGAAGAGTCCTCCTCTGATCGGAATTCGATTAAGAGTCCCATTCAAACTGTTTTTGAATCTTAACAACTTATCATTAGTTGATTTGGTGCAGTAGCATTGTAGAAATCATGTTGGTTTCCTCCCGTACCGGTATTCCCGTGCGTACAGAAGCAAAACTGCTTCAAATTTCGTCACCCTCGCGGTGATGAGCTCCGGAAGCTCCACGTTTCATGCAGGAACCTGGGCTCCCTTTTTCCACAGAGACAAGCTCCGGTTGTGCCGCGTGTCAGGCGGGCGAGACCTCCCTCTCCTCAGAGGTGAGCTCCCCGTGTGCCACGCGTCTGGTGGGTCGGGACCTCTCCTCTCAACAGTGGCGAGCTCCGCGAACACCACATGTCAGTTCCGGACCTCCCCCTCTCTTCGGAGGTGGCTCCGGGGGTGCCATGTGTCAATTCCGGACCTCCCCTCTCTTCGGAGGTGGCTCAGGATGTGCCACGTGTCCTAACAGCGCCAGACTTCCTTTCTCCTTAGAGACGAGCTCCGAGGTCGACACGTGTCCATCAGCGTCGGACCTCCCGGAGATAAGCTCCGGAGGTGACACGTATCCAATAGTGTCGGACCTCCCGGAGGTGAGCTCCGGAGGTGACACGTGTCCAATAGTGTCGGACCTCCCGGAGGTGAGCTCCGAGAGCGACACGTGTGTGGCGGGGCCGGACCTCTCGGAGGTGAGCTCCGAAAGCGACACGTGTCCCGCACGGCTGGTCCTCTCTTTTCCGCGGTGAATAGCTCCGCAGCCGACACGTGTCCTGCGGGACTTACCTCGCTTCTCCACAGAGGCTAGCTCCGGGGGCAACACGTGTCCCACGGGGTCGGACCTCTCCCCCTTTGCGGGTATGAGCCCTGATCCTGCCACGTAGCCAGTTTAGCGACGGACCTCTCCCCCTTTGCGGAGATGAGCTCCGAAAACGCCACGTGTACAGCGAGCCGCGGGAGTTGTCTTTGGCGCTCTCTGTAAACTGGAATTCACTCTTTTTGGCTAACTTTTTTATTCTTTCTCGGTTTCAACTTACTTTAAAAGTGTTTTTCTACATGAAACATGAATACATGCAGAACCCAAAAATGAGGGTGTCACAGTTGTGCTTGCTTAACCAATCCATCCCGAGTATTATGTCAATCCCTTGGGAATCCAAGACAATGAGGTTGACAAGGAAGTCTACTCCCCTTATTTTAAGGTTTACTTTGGGACATACTATATTAGTCCTCATCTCTCCACCGGGAGAATTAACTAACATAGTAGATTTCAAATGTGATATGGGTAGATTATACTTGGCAACATACTTGGATTATATGAATGAATGTGATGCTCTGGAATCAAATAAAATGGTGGCTGGGTTGGAGTTGGCAAGGAGCATACCAATCACGACGTCCTCAGCCTGTTGCGCTTCCTCAGCAGAGACATGGTTCACGTTGCCGCGAGCGTAGTTCTGCTGTCCACGGTTTCCTTGATCGGCTCCTCCGTTCGGCCGTGGGTTCTGCTTGGGCATGTTTCTTGGTTGTCCAGGACCTCTCTTCGGGCACTGGCTCGCAAAGTGTCCCGTCTCTCTGCATGCAAAGCATGCCTTGTTTCCCACGACAGCAGGTACGTTGGGGCGGGGGTTTTGAACAGGTTTTCCCATATTGGGTCGGGGCGCAGGAGGCAAAGGCACACGAGGTGCTTTCATGGCAGGACGTTGCTGTGGTGGTTGATTAGGGCGAAAAGCAGGAGTGGACGAGCCATACTGTGGTCCAGCTGGGGGCATGTAATGGGGACGTACATTGCTCCCTTATGGCTGGTATGGCATCTTTCTTTTGCCCTCTTGCTCGATCTATCGGATCTTGGTCTCAACCACTATGGCTTTTTCAACTAGCTTCTGGAAGCTCGCATAGTCATTGTTGAGGAGCTGAACCTAGATCTCATTGTTCAACCCTCTCATGAACAAGTATTGCTTCCTCTGGTCCGAGTTGACATATTCGGGGGCATACCTTGAAAGCTGTGTGAACTTGTTGAGGTACTCATTTACGCTCTTCCTGCCCTGGCAGAGACCTTCAAACTCTTGTATTTTGAGCATCATTACTCCAGCAGGGACATAATGAGAGCGGAAACTCTCCTTGAACTCAGTCCAAGTAATAGTCTCCGGGTCGACATGAGCGTTGCATAGAGCGTCCCACCAATCAGCGGCAGCTCCCATAAGTTGGTGCGATGCAAAGAGAACTTTCTCTCGATCATTGCACTGAACTATGGCAAGATTCTCCTCCATGGACTTCAACCAATCGTCGGCCTCCATGGGGTCATTGTCTTGTGCAAAAGTAGGTGGTCGAGTCCTCATGAACGCTCCCAATCGGTTGTGAGCCGGCGGTGGTGGCGGTGGTGGTGGTGGGGGTGCAGGAACGGGGTTATTGTTGTTGGCTTGCAGCTGACCCAAAGTTTTGATCATAGTTTGCATAAGCTGGTTCTGCATAGCCATCAACCTTTCAAGGTTGTTTCCACCAGCCTCGGGGTTGACATTCTCAGGAACCTCAACATGGTCATCCTCTTGGTTGCCACGGACGTTCCTCCCTTGGCGGCCGTCGTTTCCTCTCACCATCTGTGACAGAGAGTTGAGTAGAATAGAGGTTAGAAGTTTAGAGTGATCGTGGCGGACCGGGATCCGCTCATCCAGGATCGCAGAGGGTGATGCCGCACGATGCGACACCCGACAGCACACGTCATAAGAACACAATATATTACATGGGAAACCAACTGAACTGTACAAACAGGTACAAACTTCAGTTACAAACTATTGTTTATACTACACAGCGGAAGTCTAAATTATACAACTCACGCCCGCCTATCTAGCAAAAGTCGGTTGCCCAGCCCTAGGGCAACCCACACTAGCTGCACGTCTCAGCTCAGCGCGGCGTGTACGGCTCCCACTCAGCCGTGGTCCCCGACGGAGGGTAACCCTCACCGGTGGACTCGTAACCCGAGTCCGTGGGTGGCTCCTCACCTGAAAAACACTTAAGCAGCAACCGTGAGCACGATGGCTCAACAAGACTTAACCGACTCAACTAGGAATGAAACTCTACATGAGATGTACAATGAACATAGGATAGTAACAGTGCATCAAATGGACACGCCTACAAGTTCATCCTTAGTTCATCTTTTAGCCACAAGTTAACAGTTCGGGAATCTGAAATTTAGTAAGCAATAATTGGTGGCACACATGTAGCAATACAATTATATCATACAGCAGAAGTGAATCACAACATTCCATAAATTATCTACGTTATGACGTAGTGAACAAGCGGTACTCGTCACCGCGAGAGACTGCGAATCGACTCGATATACATCTGCAGAGATACCCAAAGAGCACGTCACGTACGCCCACCCGTGGAGCTGCACAGCACGCTCACTCGATGCCGTACGGGACAACCTTTCACCCAACAGCCCAAACGTCGAACCGGTCGCACCGAAATGAGCAGGAGGTTCCCTACATGGAGCATCTCTCTATGCCCGTTAGCAGATTTCCACCTTGCTGCCCTCAGCCTACACCTATAAATCGGTGCGTTATGCCTCGACGCCCGGAGGTTTAGGTTACATCGGTTTATCGGGGCCCATATATCCGATATGCCTTCGGTACGTTCAATACTTGTTCAGCAGGGCCGCACACGGATCGGTCCTCAATCGACACGGACAGGGCTGCGCACACAAGACTTCCTCTTGCTGCGCCCAAGCCCCTGCGTAGTCTCATTTTCATTACTAAAGTGATCTCACATCACTCGAACCAATCCCGTGTGTCCCACGCCTAACTCGTGAGTAGATTCCAACTACTCGACTTCTACCGAAGTCCTATGAATCATTAAGCATAGCCTGTCTATTCGAGGCCCTAGACACTACCCTCACTCTTGGGGAAAAATTCTGGTTATGCAGTTGGGTATTCATCCATCCTACACCTAATGCACATACACACTTCACACTACATATGTAAACAAAGTAACACTTTATGAAAGGCTTAATGCAAACCGGGGCTTGCCTTGTTGCTGCTGGTCTAATAGTATATAGTTCAGTTAGATTCTTGTATCCCTTGAGGCTTGATTGTAACACCCCAAAACCTGTTAAGAGGGGAATTTAAAAATTTTTGGACGTATTGCATGTGGTGCAGAAATTCAAATTCAAATTGGAATTCAAATTCAACTCAAAACAGAAAAAAAAAGAAAAAAAAAAGAAAAAAACAAAACCCTCCGGCCAGTGGGCCAAAATCCACCAGCCAGCCCACCTCGCCCCCACGCCAGCCCGCAGCCACGCGCTCCGTTTTCCTCTCACTGACATGTGGGGCCCACCGTCATCTTCCTCCTCGCGCGCGCTCGGCCGACCCGGGACTCCTCTCTCCCCCGAATCGAAACCACCCCGGATACCCGCGTATCCCAGCCAAATTTCGGTTCTGGAAGACTCCAGCTCGATCCCAACCGAACGCCGCCCTCCCCCGGCTATATAAACACCGGCATCGTCCCGTTTTTCGCCCGCGATCGGCTGTTTTTCCTCCCGGTAAGAACCGAAGCTCCGATCACCGTTTTCTCTCGATCTTTGCTCGGGTTCTCTGATCTAACGTGCCGATCGTGTTCCACCGCCTCCGGGGAGTCACGCAGGTGCAGAAAACTCGGTGGTTTGCGCTTCAGACACAGCGCCGATGAGCATCGCCGTGAATTCACCTCGGACCTCGTCGCCGACCGCCTTCCAGGACCTCCGAGCTCAAGAAAAACCCTGAGGTGAGATCCCCGACCTCCCCTCTACCGATCTATGCCATGAAATCCCAGTTTTAGGAAGAATAGACGAAGATCCGAAGTTTTCCGGCGAGATCGCCGCCTCCCGCCACCGTGCGCCGCCGGGCAGCGCCGCCCGCGCTTGGTCAGAGCGACGTGGCCGCTTGTGCCCGTCTATTTTAAATCGCACAGTGGAATTAAAACCCGCACGTACCGGTTCGGCGATCTAATCTGAGCCGTCTGTTTTAAATCGGACGGTTCACGTCGGCCCTGCATTATAAAGGCCGGGATTCTTACGCGCTACCCCCTGGGGATCTCGGAAAATACGAGCTAGCCCCGGAAACTTCTGATCTAGCCCCTGGAACTTCAGAAATTCATGTAAATTCAATTAAAAATCAGTTTTAGCCCCTGGACTTAATAAAAATTAGGAAACCCCTCTGTTATGCATAGTTAGGCCCCTGGAAATTCTTAAAATAATAAATTAGACCCTGTAGTAGGGTGAACTTACCTTTTTAACCCTATATGATATTCAATTTAGAAATTTGAATGTGTGACTAGGATTTAAATTTAAAAGGAAATACAAACACATTGTAAATTCAAGTTTAAACTCTACTAACACTTGGAAAACTTTAGAATGAACTAAAAATAAATTTTAGGCTGAAATGAAATCTGTTTGGGTGTGTTCATGTTTATTAGTTCTAGGAACACATTTTTAGGTTAATAAATAATTTTGAAAATGGGTAAAATAGATTTAAATTAGTTCACATCAGAGGAGAAGTTCAAAAATATATTATTTAATATTTTATATCAGAACCTATTCTGTTTAAATGAGGTGTCTTACTATTTTCATAATAAAGTTCACATTTAGGCATAGGAAATAAATCTGAAAATATAGCAACTCGGTATGCATAACTAGAAAATGATAAATGAAGTTTCCAAATCCAAAGATTTCAGTTTAGGATTTGGTAGAAGATCTTAAAAGCCATTTGGAGTAGGAGATTACCTTCCATGCAAACTTGGTAGCTAAAGAGGGTATTAAAGAATTTGTTTAAATTGGAAATTCATATATAGTGTGCAAACAGAAATCTGAATACAAAAGTTAGAAATAATATACATATGTTTAAAAGTGCATGTAGGCCAAAAATCAACACACATAGAGTAACCACAACCCTTAGAAGTGTGAATGACTTTCATAGGTGTGAATGTGTGGTTTGTATGAAGTGAAAGTGTGAACTATGTCTTATGGATTGTTGTTTTATTTTGCTATGTGTGATGGTATGAGTAGATCCTGCCCCAGAGCAAGTTCTTCCCTTCCAAGAACAAGACTTTCCATTCCCAGAGCAGCAGGAAGAAGGCAAGTGTCCTCGACCACTTTGATCCTATGCTAGGATGTGTAGATAGAATTATTTGCATTGTCAATTGAAATATGAAACCCATGCTAGGATGTTTCCCTAGAATTGCATTATCTTGTTTCCTTGTAGCTTGGGTTGGGATTTGTTTTATTATGTCATTCACTCATATTACTTGTGCTTAGCCATGCTTAGAATGGGATAATTGGGATATGAGACCATCAGTTTATTTACCATACTCTTGAATGAGATGTTATGAGTTATGTAGAGGTAGGGATCGAGGCAAGTTGGATGATTTGGTTGGTGCTGGGTGCACGAGACTCGGGTTTGTGTTTAGTACTTGCCTGGATCCTAAGGACCGGTTCATGGAGCATGTAACCTGGCTTTACCGTGCCAACCACATGCTGAGATGGGGCAGCATGGCCAATTAATTAGGTGTATCCCCGGCGTAGTATGGGTGTGTTGGATGGTGCGGGGAATAGGTGTCAGCTGGACTACCATATGAACCGCAAGGCTCAAGAGGGGGCCACTGCAGTGGGGTTGGAGCCTCTTGTATGTTGTTAGGGGTGAAACCTCCGTGGGCCCATGCTCGTCAGGAATCCCTTTGTAAAGGCTTCATAGTGATCTCCTGGCTACACACCTGGGAACTGTGAATGTGGTTCGTAGCCACTGGCATAATGGAGGTTCTTTTAGTCCACCCGGCAACAGGGGATGAAATCACTACATGTGGGTACAGTGGTGCAAACTCTGTAGAGTCAAAACTGTCATGACAGCCGTGCTAATGGTCAAGAGTGGCTTGGACTTATTCATGATAGAGGATGATGGATTTGGAAGTTGAGGATGTTAAGCGGGGAGCATGACATTGGATATGATGATTATGGTTACTTGATTTTGATGATGGGTTGGGAGATTTGGATCATTTCACCTATGTAGTAATGTAGGTGCTTAATAAGCTAAGGTAATAGGTATTAACTGTGTAGTGCTTTAACCATGAGTTCAACCTCTCCTTGTTCTAGCCATGCATGACATAACTTTCCCACACTTGCTGAGTACCATCGGTACTCAAACTTGCATATTTGTTGGTTTATATTGCTGCTCAGGTCAAGAGAATGATGTGATGTTCAATGACCAAGACTTCAGACCCAAAGAAGGATTCTAGGTTCATGGAGTCCCCCGGGCAACTCCTGTGACGGAGCCCACAAGAATAATGTTCCGCTGCTAGTTTATTTACATGTTATGAACTTATTATTGTCCATCGAGACATATGCTTTGTAAGACATATTTATATTTGACACCTGGCTTGTAATAAATGATGCTTCACTATTTGTCATCACATGTATGAGAAAATGATCCTAGCATACATGTGATATTCACTCGGTTGTTCTTCGGAGAAACCGAGTGTGATAGAAGTGGTATCAGAGCCAAGGTTGCCCGTAGGAACGTGGACCTAGGTAGAAATGAACGTATTTAAGGACCCTATTTTCTTAAAAACTATTTTACAAGGTGTGGGTTGAAAAGTGTTATTTAATGGGGTCACTTTCTTCATCTTATCCCAACTTTTATTCAAAATTAGGATTTTTGTTTAAAATTCTATCTAACTTAAGTTTAAATGCTTTATGTTAGATGGTTCGCATGATTTGCACAGCTCGCAAGTCCACGGAGGGAGAGTTCTGGTAGTTGCCCTTGCCTTGAGAGAGGAGAATCGTCGGGTGACGTACCTCTCCTACGGATTGGCTGTAGGAGGCTTGTTGTGCCATCTTCGACGCATGCTCCAAGCCGCCGGCAATACGGGCAAGCTAATCATACACTATAGCTCCACCCGGACCATCCGTGAGAAGCGGTAAGAATGAAGTTCAGAAATGAGGATTATCCACGAAAATCAGCTGCTCAAGATCCACCGCTCTCCAGCTTGTCGAGCGACACAGGTCGATGCGGAGAAGGATGTCACCTGGGAGGCAATCACCTGCCAGAGTCACATCTATCGTCGCCACCTGGACAGGACTGAGTACATGTATGTTCTGTAGCATGAGAGTGGTACGACGGAGTACAAGTACCCGCCAGTGCAGCAAGGGACTTCCCATGAGCACATGGACCTGTGCTTGGAGGATGCTGCTATGCTCAACACTCGACTGTAGGAGTGTCAGCAGGAGCTTCAGGATGTTCGCGACACCCTGAAGGAGACAGAGGCGTTGCTTCGAGCCAGCTTGAGGGCGAGAGAAAGAGGAGATGGGAATGAACTGTGTGTCACCGTGAATGACACATGGACTCCTGACTCCCCAGATCGCCAGGCGAGTAGGCGTCGCCGCACTTCTCCACCAGCAGCCTCCCCACCCAAAGCGGAGTCAGAAGGCAGCCGCAATAATGAGGAAGATCCCGAGGAGCCAGCTCAGTGATACGAGTCGTGTAGAGTACTTCCCCATAGTTCAGTAGGTTATTGAGTAGGCGAGTCAATACCTTAGATAATGGTGTGTTAATGTGTGGTGTGTGACGTGAGTTGTGGAAGCCATGAGCAATTGTCCACAACCTCGTCTTCAGGTTGCTTTGCTTTGATGTGTGAACCCTTATGAAACTAATAGTGCATTTATTTTTGCGTGAGACATGAACCCTCAGAAAATATAAATACAACAAGGCCTCCACATTTCAAAGTGTAAACAAGTAAAATTGGTAAGATAATACGTAATGCTTTAAATTGACATTTGGTTGATCATGATAGATGGCCAGAAGAGGAAAGGGTCGTGGTGCCAACCCCGCCAACAACAACGATGAGGCCGGAAACCCTCATCTTTCTGGAGGCCAAGATAGGGGTGGTCGCCATGAAGGAGTTGATCCCATCCACCAAATGCTTGAAAATCAGAATCAGCTCATCTAGAGCCTGACTCAAGTGGTGGCCAACTTGCACCAAGCTCCACCTCCACAAGCTGCACCACGCCAACCGAGGTTGAGTGAGTTTCTAAGGACTCAACCTCCAAAGTTTGCAAGTGCTGTTGAACCTCTGGAGGCAGATGATTGGCTAAAGACCATTGAGAGCAAGATGAGGATCATACAATGCCAGGGGTATGAGAGGGTGCTGTTTGCCTCTCACCAATTGCATGGACCTGCTGCTGATTGGTGGACTGCTTACGTGGCCGCCCATCATGACCCTGAGAACATCACTTGGGAAGAGTTCAAGCATAGCTTCCGCAACCATTACATACCAAGGGGTGAACTTAAAAACAAGAGAAAGGAGTTCTTGGGGCTGCAGAAAGGAAACATGACGGTGAGGGAATACCTCACTAAATTCACCAAAATATCCCGTTATGCACCACGGGACATAGAGACTGATGAGCAGAAACAGGATTGCTTTGTGGAAGGACTTACAGCAGAAATGCAGTGTGCAATGTCCTCCAACGAGTATGAAAGTTTCCAAAAGATGGTGGACAGAGCATTTGTTGTGGAAAGGAAGCTGAAGGTCTTGGAAAATGAAAACAAGAGGAAGGCCGGATGGTCACACCAAGCCTCGGGTAGCAACACCCGCCCACGTCTGATGCAGCAAACCGCGGGGCAGACGAGCCGTGCTGCGGTACCCTACTCAGCACCGAGAGGGTACAACCCGAACTTCAGGCCTCCGGCAGCGCCAGCACCACCACAACGTCAGTTTGTACAGCAGCCTCGCCCTACATATCAACCTGGACCAGCAGTACAAGGACCCCCAAACCAACCCCAAGACAACAACGGCCAGGCACCTAAGGTTGGGGTGCAATGATTTAACTGTGGTGAAGTGGGGCACTACGCCGATAAGTGCCCAAAGAAGAAGCCCGTGCAGCCGCAACAGCAGGATGTGATGCGAGGACAGGTGAACCACGTGACCATGGAAGAAGCGCAAGATGCACCCGACGTGGTAGTTGGTAAGTTTCCTGCCAATTTACACATTGCAACCCTGTTGTTCGATTCTTGTGCTACCCACTCGTTCATTGCCCAAGGGTTTGTTAAGAAGCATGATCTAGCAACAACACAAATGAACCATATGCTAGCAGTAAATTCTCCAGGTGGGGAAATAAGGACAAGACGAGTGTGTCCCAAGGTGAATCTAGACATTAATGGGGTAGTATTTACTGCCAACCTCATAGTGATAGATTCACCACGGATAGATATTATTTTGGGTATGGATTGGTAACCAAACATAAGGGAATCAGCCATTGTTCGACCAGAACGGTGGAACTAACTCACCCTAGTGGCACAAGAGTAAAGTTCATAACAGTACAAGAGCCTAGGAGGGACATTAAATTAAATCAAGTTGAGGTGAAAGTGGAGGAGATCAGGATCATCAGGGAATATCCAGATGTTTTTCCAGTGGAGTTGCCAGGTATGCCTTCTGATCGCGAAGTGGAATTCGCAATTGAGCTAGTGCCTGGAACAACTCCGATATACAAGAGACCTTATCGGATGGACTCCAAGCAGCTGGGAGAACTCAAGGATCATTTGAGAGAATTGAAGGAGAAGGGGTATATTTGCCCTAGTTCCTCACCATGGGGAGCTCCAGTGATATTTTTGCCCAAGAAGGACGGAACCCAAAGGTTATGCATAGACTACCGTGCCTTGAATGAAGTAACCATCAAGAACAAGTACCCATTACCCCGCATTGAAGACTTGTTTGATCAGTTGAGGGGAGCTTGTGTGTTCTCGAAAATTGATCTCAGGTCAGGATACCACCAACTTAAGATAAGGCAAACTGATATTCCCAAGACAGCTTTCGTATCTCGGTACGGACTGTATGAATACACCGTCATGCCTTTCGGGCTAACTAATGCCCCGGCATACTTCATGTATCTCATGAACAAGGTATTCATGGAATATCTGGACAAATTTGTGGTGATTTTCATAGATGGCATTCTTGTCTTCTCCAAAGATGAATAAGAACATGAGAAACATCTAAGGTTGGTGTTGCAGAAGCTGAGAGAACACCAACTATATGCCAAGCTGAGCAAGTGTGAGTTTTGGCTGAAGAGAGCTCCCTTCTTAGGACATATAATCTCGGAGGGAGGAATCTCCGTAGATCCCGCCAAGATCGAG
The DNA here is from genome assembly GCA_030760725.1 of Neostapfia colusana. NCBI lineage: Eukaryota > Viridiplantae > Streptophyta > Magnoliopsida > Poales > Poaceae > Neostapfia > Neostapfia colusana. Next base: position 75,117,657 of record JASWHV010000005.1, on the reverse strand, counting down.
GATGTACAGAAGTGGAAGACCCCTGAGAATGTCGGAGAAGTTCGAAGCTTCTTAGGATTGGCTGGGTGTTATAGACGGTTTATTGAGGGTTTCTCCAAGATCTCGAGATCCCTCACCAAACAGTTAGAGAAGGGAATCACTTTCACATGGACGCCGCAGTGTGAGACGAGTTTCCAGGAACTGAACAAAAGATTGACAACAGCCCCAGTGCTAGTTATGCCAGATATGCAGAAGAACTTTTCGGTGTACTGCGATGCCTCTGGAAACGGGTTGGGATGTGTTCTCATGCAAGAGGGGCATGTCGTGGCTTATGCATCCCGGCAGCTCCGGAAACACGAGAAGAACTATCCTACACATGACCTAGAACTAGCCGCAGTGGTACACGCGTTGAAGATTTGGCGGCATTACTTGATGGGGAAGAGAACAGAGATATATACGGACCATAAGAGCTTAAAGTATATTTTCACACAGCCAGATCTCAACCTCAGGCAAAGGAGATGGTTAGAGCTGATCAACGACTTTGATGTGGGAATCAACTATCATCCTGGGAATGGGAACGTCGTGGCAGATGCTTTAAGCCGGAAGGTGCAGGTCAATAGGTTAAGCTTGAAGGACATGCCTACAGAATTGAAGGAAGAGGTTATAAAACTCAATCTATGTCTGGTGAATAGTGGTGAAGCCATCGCCATGGAAGTGGATTCCACCTTAGAGAAAGACATCCGCAATGGTCAAAAGAATGACGAGAAGATACAAGAGATTAGAGAACTCATCAAGGAAAATAAAGCCCCTGGGTTCAGAGAGGATGAACAAGGTACGGTGTGGCACGGGAAAAGAATCTGTGTGCCTGAAGTAAAGGAGATCCGTGAATTGATTTTGAAGGAGGCTCATGATTCAGACTATTCCATTCATCCTGGGAGTACGAAGATGTACCATGACCTCAAGAGCAGGTATTGGTGGTATGGCATGAAGCGAGATGTCGCGGAACATGTTGCCCTATGTGACACATGTCAGTTGGTGAAAGCTGAACATCAACGACCCGCGGGATTATTGCAACCACTTAAAGTGGCTGAATGGAAATGGGAAGAAATCGGTATGGATTTCATAGTGGGATTACCCAGGACCCAATCAGGATATGATTCGATATGGGTCATCATTGACAGGCTAACCAAGGTAGCTCATTTCATCCCTGTGAAAGAAAGCTACAGCGGATCCAAATTGGCAGAATTATACATGTCAAGGATCGTGTGTTTCCATGGAGTGCCAATGAAGATAGTGTCAGATCGAGGGACACAGTTCACCTCAAGGTTCTGCCAGAAGTTGCATGAAACCATGGGAACTATCTGAATTTTAGTTCTGCCTATCATCCCTAGACTGACGGACAGACGGAAAGAACCAATCAGATCCTTGAGGACATGCTGAGAGCGTGTGCACTAAAAAACAATCGGAGTTGGGATAAGAACTTACCGTATGCGGAGTTCTCCTATAACAACAACTATCAGGCTAGCATGAAGATGTCACCATTTGAGGCTTTGTATGGGAGAAAGTGCAGAACTCCACTATTTTGGAACCAAACGGGGGAAAGTAAAGTGTTTGGGCCTGCAGTACTACAAGAAGCCGAGGCGAAAGTGAGGGAAATCCGCAACAACTTGAGAATAGCACAGACACGACAAAAGAGCTATGCCGATGTACGAAGAAGAGAGCTCGTTTTTAACGTGGGGGACTATGTCTACCTCAAGGTGTCCCCTATCCGAGAACTTCGTCGGTTCAAGGTGAAAGGGAAGTTATCACCCCGATACATCGGACCCTTTCAAGTTCTGGAGAGGAAAGGTGAAGTGGCATATCAACTAGAACTGCCGGCTCGCCTATTGGATGTGCACGATGTATTCCATGTGTCACAGCTCAAGAAATATCTGAGGCACACCTGAAGAGATGTTACCCATGAATGAGGTTGACGTAGCCGAGGATCTGTCTTATGCCGAGCAACCGGTCAAGGTTTTGGAGACAATGGAACGCCTCACAAGAAATAAAAGAATCCGGATGTGCAAGGTGCAGTGGAAGCATCACTCGGAAGAGGAAGCCACATGGGAGTGAGAAGACGAGCTTAAGGCACAGTTTCCGGAATTGTTTTCTTAGAACCACCAATCTCGAGGACGAGATTTCTTTTAAGGGTGGTAGAGCTGTAACACCCCAAAGCATGTTAAGAGGGGAATTTAAAAATTTTTGGACGTATTGCATGTGGTGCAGAAATTCAAATTCAAATTGGAATTCAAATTCAACTCAAAACAGAAAAGAAAAAGAAAAAAACAAAACCCTCCAGCTAGTGGGCCGAAACCCACCAGCCGGCCCACCTCGCCCCCGCGCCAGCCCGCAGCCGCGCGCCCCGTTTTTCTCTCACTGACATGTGGGGCCCGCCATCGTCTTCCTCCTCGCACGCGCGCTCGGCCGACCCGGGACTCCTCTCCCCCCGAATCGAAACCACCCCGGATACCCGCGTATCCCAGCCGAATTTCTGTTCTGGACGACTCCAGCTCGATCCCAACCGAACGCCGCCCTCCCCTGGCTATATAAATACCGGCATCGTCCTGTTTTTCGCCCGCGATCGGCTGTTTTTCCTCCCGGTGAGAAACGAAGCTCCGATCACCGTTTTCTCTCGATCTTTGCTCGGGTTCTCTGATCTAATGCGCCGATCGCGTTCCACCGCCTCCGGGGAGTCACGCAGGTGCAGAAAACTCGGTGGTTTGCGCTTCAGACACAACACCGATGAGCATCGCCGTGAATTCTCCTCAGACCTCATCGCCGACCACCTTCCAGGACCTCCGAGCTCAAGAAAAACCCTGAGGTGAGATCCCCGACCTCCCCTCTACCGATCTATGCCATGAAATCCCAGTTTTAGGAATAATAGACGAAGATCCGAAGTTTTCCGACGAGATCGCCGCCTCCCGCCGCCGTGCGCCACCGGGCAGCGCCGCCCGCGCTCGGTCAGAGCGACGTGGCCGCTTGTGCGCCGTCTATTTTAAATCGCACGGTGGAATTAAAACCCGCGCGTACCGGTTTGGCGATCTAATCTGAGCCGTCTGTTTTAAATCGGACGGTTCACGTCGGCCCTGCATTATAAAGGCCGGGATTCTTACGCGCTACCCCCTGGGGATCTCGGAAAATACGAGCTAGCCCCGGAAACTTCTGATCTAGCCCCTGGAACTTCAGAAATTCATGTAAATTCAATTAAAAGTCAGTTTTAGCCCCTGGACTTAATAAAAATTAGCAAAACCCGTCTGTTATGCATAGTTAGGCCCCTGGAAATTCTTAAAATAATAAATTAGACCCTGTAGTAGGGTGAACTTTCCTTTTTAACCCTATATGATATTCAATTTAGAAATTTGAATGTGTGACTAGGATTTAAATTTAAAAGGAAATACAAACACATTGTAAATTCAAGTTTAAACTCTACTAACACTTGGAAAACTTTAGAATGAACTAAAAATAAATTTTAGGCTGAAATGAAATCTGTTTGGGTGTGTTCATGTTTATTAGTTCTAGGAACACATTTTTAGGTTAATAAATAATTTGGAAAATGGGTAAAATAGATTTAAATTAGTTCACATCATAGGAGAAGTTCAAAAATATATTATTTAATATTTTATATCAGAACCTATTCTGTTTAGATGAGGTGTCTTACTATTTTCATAATAAAGTTCACATTTAGGCATAGGAAATAAATATGAAAATATAGCAACTAGGTATGCATAACTAGAAAATGATAAATGAAGTTTCCAAATCCAAAGATTTCAGTTTAGGATTTGGTAGAAGATCTGAAAACCCATTTGGAGTAGGAGATTACCTTCCATGCAACTTGGTAGCTAAAGAGGGTATTAAAGAATTTGTTTAAATTGGAAATTCATATATAGTGTGCAAACAGAAATATGAATACAAAAGTTAGAAATAATATACATATGTTTAAAAGTGCATGTAGGCCAAAAATCAACACACATAGAGTAACCATAACCCTTAGAAGTGTGAATGACTTTCATAGGTGTGAATGTGTGGTTTGTATGAAGTGAAAGTGTGAACTATGTCTTATGGATTGTTGTTTTCTTTTGCTATGTGTGATATGAGTAGAACCTGCCCCAGAGCAAGTTCTTCCCTTCCAAGAACAAGACTTTCCATTCCCAGAGCAGCAGGAAGAAGGCAAGTGTCCTTGACCACTTTGATCCTATGCTAGGATGTGTAGATAGAATTATTTGCATTGTCAATTGAAATATGAAACCCATGCTAGGATGTTTCCCTAGAATTGCATTATCTTGTTTCCTTGTAGCTTGGGTTGGGATTTGTTTTATTATGTCATTCACTCATATTACTTGTGCTTAGCCAGGCTTAGAATGGGATAATTGGGATATGAGACCATCAATTTATTTACCATACTCTTGAATGAGATGTTATGAGTTATGTAGAGGTAGGGATCGAGGCAAGTTGGATGATTTGGTTGCTGTTGGGTGCACGAGACTCGGGTTTGTGTTTAGTACTTGCCTGGATCCTAAGGACCGGTTCATGGAGCATGTAACCTGGCTTTACCGTGCCAACCACATGCTGAGATGGGCAGCTTGGCCAATTAATTAGGTGTATCCCCGGCGTAGTATGGGTGTGTTGGATGGTGCGGGGAATAGGTGTCAGCTGGACTACCATATGAACCGCAAGGCTCAAGAGGGGGCCACTGCAGCGGGGTTGGAGCCTCTTGTATGCTGTTAGGGGTGAAACCTCAGGGGGCCCACGCTCGTCAGGAATCCCTTTGTAAAGGCTTCGTAGTGATCTCCTGGCTACACACCTGGGAAGTGTGAATGTGGTTCGTAGCCACTGGCATAATGGAGGTTCTTTTAGTCCACCCAGCAACGGGGGATGAAATCACTACATGTGGGTACAGTGGTGCAAACTCTGCAGAGTCAAAACTGTCATGACAGCCGAGCTCACGGTCAAGAGCGGCTTGGACTTATTCATGATTAGAGGATGATGGATTTGGAAGTTGAGGATGTTAAGCGGGGAGCTTGACATTAGATATGATGATTATGGTTACTTGATTTTGATGATGGGTTGGGAGATTTGGATCATTTCACCTGTGTAGTAATGTAGGTGCTTAATAAGCTAAGGTAATAGGTATTAACTGCGTAGTGCTTTAACCATGAGTTCAACCTCTCCTTGTTCTAGCCATGCATGACATAACTTTCCCACACTTGCTGAGTACCATCGGTACTCAAACTTGTATATTTGTTGGTTTATATTGCTGCTCAGGTCAAGAGAATGATATGGTTTTCAATGACCAAGACTTCAGACCCGAAGAAGGATTCTAGGTTCATGGAGTCCCCCGGGCAACTCCTGTGACGGAGCCCACAAGAATAATATTCCGCTGCTAGTTTATTTACATGTTATGAACTTATTGTTGTCCATCGAGACGTATGCTTTGTAAGACATATTTATATTCGACACCTGGCTTGTAATAAATGATGCTTCACTATTTGTCGTTACATGTATGAGAAAATGATCCTGGCATACATGTGATATTCACTCGGTTGTTCTTCGGAGAAACCGGGTGTGACATTGATCAACTGGTCCACTTCAATGGAACCACTCCGTCGAAGTCCTCCATTGGTTGCCTCCGTCGTAAGTCCTATTGATATGTATATGCATCTGTTCTTATTATGCAATTTAAAGAAGTAAGGACTCAACTTGTTAATAACAGGGAACTGTGTGGGATTACTAAAAATGAAGTTCTTGTCCCTGTTGTGCAGAGAAACTAAAGGAAAACCACATGTCCATAAGACTTTCCATTAACATGTTTTATGGTTCCTATGTGAAATGAGTTGAAATGGGTTGAAGGGAACTAAAGGTCCTGATCTCCAATGACTTCAAAATTTTTACCTCAAGTCATACATTACACAGAGACTTAGCTTGCCAAATTGAAGCTAATGTGAGTGGAAATTGTGTCTTACATAATTCCCCCTATAATTCTCTTTGTGTGGCTCATATACATAACCATGGAGAACAAGAACAGATAGATCAGAAGTTCAATTTGAGCTGAAACTTTACATGTGAGTTCCTGGTCACCTGAAAGTACTTTGGTACAAAATTCAGACTTTATACTTGAGTAGTTCTCCCAGAATAATTTTTGAAGCAGTTATGCTACCAGGAATTAATTCTGAAGCAAGGTGCATTTTCATGCCCAAACAACTGAACTACCATTCCAAGTATGGCTCAGAGAGCATGTCTGAAGTTTCCTATGATTTTTGGAGCTAAGGATTGCCAAGAACTGATTTTACAAAGGAAAACTATTTTCTGGAAGAGTTTCTGGACAATTTTGAGTACAGCAGGTTGTACTCTGGAAATTCCTATTCAAATCAAATTCAATTGAGATCAAACTTTGCTGAAAGTTCAATAATATCCTAAAAAATATTCTGGCGAAAATTGAGGATTTTTGGATAAACCAAACTCCCTCAAAAATTCTTTTGCTGAAAAGCTTTAAGGAATTTTCCAGAATTTTCTATTGGTTTTCATACAAATTGTGTTGCATATTTGGATAGAGCTTTTCATCCCAAATACAACCCAAAAACTATGAATTTTCAAAGTTGGAGCTGAAACTGGAATTGTTTTGCTATTGGAAAAAGGACTTGGGCCCACGTTTTAAATCCCAGCCACTGAAAACCGAGAACACACGAGGCTACACGGTTCCAGCGCACAGCCACAGTGGATCCCCAGCCACAGCAGATCAAGTTTTTAAACCGCAGTCACTGACGGCTGGGCCCGGCCCTTTCTTCTTCCTCCCGCCCGCGCTCTCGCGCGCGCCGCCGCCCCCTCGCCGGACTGAGACAGTGCCTCACCTGAGGGGCATTCCCGGCTGCCATCCGACCGGAAGGTCGCCGCCGGTGGGTTTACAGTGACGGGAAATCGATTGGAGGGGTCGGCATAGGTGGTATACCACCGGAAATGTGCCGGCGTCGTGCGGCCTCCTCGGGAGAAGTCCGGCGCCGTCGACCGGTGATCCTAGCCCGCCAAACTTTCGAGGAATTGGCTCTACAGCCTCCTTGGATGCTAGGGAATCTTGGCATAGCCTTAGAATTGCTCGGCAACAGCGGCAAATGGGTCTTCACCGTGCACCCGAGACACCTTCCATGTTTGAGCTCGGAAAACTCAGAATTTGGGCGGTCTACCTGCGTTTCTAAGCTAAGGTTGTGAAGAACAAATGTTCGCCGACTAGTTTCGGTCCTGTGTGCAAGATTTGGAGAACTAAGAATGAAAATTGAGATCGAATTTGAGAGTGCCTCATTGGAAGGTCGGTTTATGGCCGCCGGGGAAATTTCCTTGAATTCACGCTCTGTCGTCCATGTCATGGCCCGAGCTTCGGAGGTGAGCATCACCGAGTATTAGCGCATCTGGAAATGCTCTTGCTCGGGCACGAGAAGCTCTCGGTAGAGCTGCCCATGGGAGACCTAGCCGTTGGTTCCTCTCGTCCACCCCTAGGTATTGGTTTGCTCGGCAGAGGGAGGGCTTAGCGCGCTCGGTGGTGCGTCCATGAGGTGGTAGACGATCACAGGGTGTCGTTTTTCTCTTCACTGGGCGCTATTCGAGTGAGTGCAGCCATCTCCTGAGGAAAACCGAGATGGCGGCGCCAGAGGGGTTCTTTTCCGTGTGAGAGGGAGGGAGCGTCGGTGTCCGTTTTGTAAGCAATGAGAGACACGTCTGGAGCTGCTGATCATTTTAAGCAAGCCACGGAGGTGCTTCAGCTGCTGAGGAGGTCTCCCGATCAGTCCTCGGTGTCACCCGGAGCTCACTCGGCTCGGTTGCTTCGAGAGGGTGATGAGCGAGGGAAAAAACAGACCGCGGTTGGCTCAGCTGTGGTCGCGTGGATCGCACCGAGCGAGAGGGAAACAGCGAGACCGATCGCCAGCGCGAGGAAAAACGGGGTGGTGGCCACTGCATTGAGTCTCGGTGGCGCTCGGGGATGTCCCGGTGTGTTTGAACCTGAGCAGCGAGTATAGTCGGTTGCTTCGGTGTGAACAGGGAAACAACAGCTCAATTACTTCAGTTTCAAGTCTCCCTTCCAATGACATGTGGGTCTCACTTTTAGGACCCCCTTATCCCCTCAATTTCCCTTAAGGTTGGAACTGACTCCATTCATTTGTGGAAAACTTGAATCCTAACTGAATTTGAAGATCTGGACAGGTTTCATCCACTTTCGCATTTGAATTTGAATTCCCATGCAATTTAAGTCCATTTGACAAATGGGTAGCAAATCATTTCTAAAGTTCATGGAACTTTGCCTACCCACTTATTTGGACCTAAGGAATTCAAATACGGACTCAGATTTTTATTTTTGCTGCTGCAAATGAGGTTTTGAGCACAACAGTTTGCATTCCTATTTGTTGCCCTCACTTGAAATTTGAATTGAATAATTTGAGTTCAAACTCTGAATTTCATTTTTCCCCTGGCACATGAGAGCTTACACATGGGTTTTTACTTAACTTTGTCCCACAAACACTCACTTGATCCTAGGCTAGAGTGGTGGAACACTCATGTGTGTCATCGCATGTGGAAAAATTTAAACAAGTCCCAACTTCTACAAACATGAAACCAAAGGGTGTTCCCACTTCAGTCCTTTTGTTTTCAAAATTTTGGGACCTTAAAAGTGATCCCTCCCAACTATATGCATCAAGGTGAATGGACTATATTTCATCCTATATGAGGATGTGAACAAGTGCCAAAGCATCTCATATCTCTCTACTATGTGTGGACATGGACAACGCTGAAACGTCCCACTACTCACACTAAGCACTCAAGTACAACAATCATTACAAAAGTTCAGCACACAACTCTTATTCAAGCCTTATTCGATGGGGGTCCTATGTGGTTTGGGGTGATACCAATCTGTGACTTTGTCCTATGGTCAATGGGGTTCTTATGCCAATCTATGCATTCTACCTAGGCTTGCATCCTATGGTCAGCGTGACTCCTAATGCCAATCTGCGACTAGGCTTGCGTCCTATGGTCAACCGTGGTTCTGCTACCAATCTGTGACCTTATCTAGGCTTGCAACCCACAGTAAACCGTGGTAGCTTGATACCAATCTGTGATCTTACCTAGGCTTGGCCGCTCTAATATCAATCTGTGATTTCTATCTAGGTATGTGACCTACGATCAACCGTGGCTCTGATACCAATCTGTGACTGTGACACCCTCTTTTCTGGTGTCAGCATATATTCATGTTTTATGAAGAGAAAACATTTTACGAAAAGTAGGAACAGAGAAAAATATCAAAAGGATAGCCAATAAGAGCCGAATCTAGTTCACAGAGAGCGCCGAAGACAACTTCCGCGGCCCGTTGACACGTGGCATGTTCGGAGTTCATTCCTGCAAAGTGGGAAGAGGTCCGCCGCTAAACTAGCTACGTGGCAGGATCAGGGCTCATCTCCGCAAAAGGGGAGAGGTCCGACCCTGTGGGACACGTGTTTCCCCCGGAGCTAGCCTCTGCGAAAGAAGCAAAGGCATTTCCGCAAGACACATGTCACCTTCGGAGCTAGTCAAAGCGGAAATCAGAGGACCAGTCACGCGGGATACATGTCGATCTCGTATCTCACCTCCGAGAGGTCCGGTTCTATTGGACACGCGCCTTCACCGGAGCTTATCTCTGGGAGGACCGTCACTGTTGGACACGTGTTAACCTCGGAGCTCGTCTCTGAGAAGAAAGGAAGTATGGCGCTGGAGCCACCTCCGGAGAGAGGGAAGATCCGGCACTAACACGTGGCGTACGCGGAGCTCACCTCCGAAGGAGAAAGGAGGTCTCGCTCGCTTGACACGCGGCACAATCGGAGCTCGTCTCTGCGGAAAGGAAGAGACCAGGCCCCGGTGGACACGTGGAGCTTCCGGAGCTCATCACCACGGAGGTAACGAGTTCTGGAGCGGTTTTTGGATTCTGTACACGTAGAAATATCGGTAAGGAGAAGAAACCGAACTGAATTCCACAATGTTACCACACCAAAACAATTAATATAAGATGTTAAGATTCAACGAAGATCTGAATAGGACTCTTATTCAGGATACAATCAGATTAGGACTCTTCTTCTCCCAGTTATAAATAGAACCCAGAACCTCTGGCCAAAACCACAAACTTCTTTTCCAACTCCTGAGCCGACGACTTAGAGCCCTAGCCCCCAACTCGCCGAGAAAGCCATCGCCGGAGTTCAGCGAGGAAAATCACCGGAAGAGAGCCCAACAATTGGAGAAGGACCCGAGACCGAGAAGAATGTAAGGTAGGTCTCCATTACTACCTTACAACATCGTTGTTTTCAAACAGAAGCTTTCTCGTGGACAGATCACTAGTTGATCGGGTTGATCTTAAGACAAGGTCATCGCCACGTCCGCATCTGATCCGAACACCTCTTTTCATCGTAAAACCATGCAAGCCATGCAAGAATACGTGCAAACCGATCTAATAAAACTGATCATAGGATAGCATGCATATGCATCATCACATCTAGTTTAAAGTTTGTGCATGGTATTGATTGTTATGAATCTTGTATGTGCGTGATCCTGTATGGAAGGACAAGCTCAGGGAGCTGTCTACGACGAGCTGCAACAACAAGGTTTCGAGATCCAAGAGCCACCAGAACCGCAAGAACAAGGCAAGTGCCCCTTGACCATATTGATCCTATGTTTTGGGTAAAACTGTTTTGTTTTGTAAAAAGGTGTGTGTACTGAGTCAAACATGATGGAAACCTTTTATAGGAGTTTACTAGCTTTGGTTAAACCACCCTTGTCACCTGGGAAGTCTATGAGTCGGGTATGTTTTTTACTTTTATGCTTTGCTGAGTCCATGGGATTGGGAAGAGAGATAGATGTGTCTTGCTAACTGCACTCGTAATGATAATGAGAAACTGATGTTAACAATGGACATGGATCGGAGGGAGATCTAGCCAAGACTGGGTTTGTGAACGAGGTAGCCTGAGATGGTGGTTTACTTGCCGTAGATCTAAGGACCGGTTCATGAATGCACATGCCAGGATAACAGTGCCACCACGAGACCAAGTATGGGTGCGGCTTAGCTGAGTAATTAGTTAAGTTGCTAGAGTGTTATGGACTGTGGAAGGCGCGGGGAATGGGAGTCGAGTGAGGACTGCCCTGGGAACTGCATGGCACAAGAGGGGGCCCATGGGTGGGAGAATTGGAGATTCTAGCCTGCCGGTGAAACCTTAGTGAGTCCATACATCTAGTAGCCCCTTTGTAAAGGCTATTTTGTGATCTCTTGGCCGTACACCGACGGTTGTGTACTGGTATAATGGAGGTTCTGCAGTCGCCGACGGGTGACGAAATCACAAACTTGTGGGTGAAGAGGTGCAAACTCTGCAGAGTTCTTAAAACTATCATGACAGCCGAGCTTACGGTCACGAGCGTCTGGCCAACTGCCATGATTAGTTGGGATAGTTATTGGGATGGTTATTGGTCATGGTTTGGTTTTGGGACTGTTGAGTCCGGGTGATAAGATGGGTTGCATGACTGTTGAGTCATAGCAACAAGGTTGGTCTCGGTGGGAGACGAAGTTGTTTTATGAGGTGAAATGGTAGAGAATACAGGATGGTATTTGTGAGATGGTATAGAATACAAGGAGGTATTCATGAGCAAGAATAAGGTTGATTGATTGTGACATGGAAGGTGATGAGCATAGCGGAGGTATGATTGGTATTTTAATACATGATGGGATTACATTCACTTAAAGATAAGTCACTGTTTTATCGTGCTTTTGATAAATAACTTTGCTTTTCTGCAAATGAGCCTTTTTATACCTACCTTGTTATGAGCTACATATCATATTTTCCTGCACTTGCTGAGTACATCGTTGTACTCAAACTTGCATTATTATTTCATCATCAGCAGCAGGAGAAAACTACTATGATGACCAAATGGAGCATTAGGCGTGTGATCTTTCTCAACCTTGCCTGTGGGGATGGAATAGAGATGGAGCCATTGCTGCTTAGATTTGCTTCTGCATTAGTTAAATTGCTTCCGCATTGGAATAAAGACTTCCGCTGCATAGAAATAAAGACTTCCGCTGTGAGCATAAGTCCAAGACTCATGAGCTATTGTAATAAACTCTGTTATTTGTGGTTATATATATTCTGAATTCAGTTTGTGGAATATATGTGTATGTGTGATGAACATCCTGGGCACACATACGCATTAGTTCTCGGTTCCGTTGTTTTCCACAGAATTGAGGGCGTCACAGTGACCTATCTAGGCGTGTGACCTACGATCAACCGTGGCTCTGATACCAATCTGTGACGCCCTGGTTCTGAGAGAAAACCTCTCGGAACCGAGACTGATGCATATGTGTGCCCAGGATGTTTATCACACATACACATTTAATCCACAAACTGAAATCAGAATATATATAACCATGAATGATATGTTTAAGTACTTTATTATATCAATCTCTATTGCAGCGGAAGTCTTTATTCTAGCAGCGGAAGTCTTCTAACTAGTGCGGAAGCAAACTAAGCAGCAGCAGCGGTTCCATCTCTACTCCACAGGCAAGGTTGAGGATAGATTACACGCCTAATACTCCACGTGGTCTTCATAGTACTCCTCTCCTGTTGCTGATGATGTATGATAATGCAAGGGTGAGTACATGACGTACTCAGCAAGTGCAGGAAGTATGACATGAAGCTTACAACAAGGTAGGTATAAAAAGGCTCATTGCATAAAAGCAAAGTTTATTTCACAAATCATGATAAAAACAGCAACTAGCTGTTAAGTGAATGTAATCCCAACATGTATATCAACATACCTCCATCATGATTCACCACTTTTCATATCTCATCCGAACATTTATCTTTCTCAACTTTTCACATGCTCATGAATATCATCTCGTATTCACTACCATCTCATCTCATAACCGAGATCAAATCTCATTGCCATGACTCAACAGTCATGCAACCAATCTCATTACCCGGACTCAACAGTCCCGAAAACCAAATCAAAAGACCAAACCATCACCAAATCAATAACCAAACCGAATACCATCCCAATAACCATCCCATCTAATCATGTGGGTTGTCCAGGCACTTGTGACCGGAAGCACGGCTATCATGATAGTTTTACACTCTGAAGAATTTGCACCACTTTACCTACAAGTTTGTGATTTCGTCACCCGTCGGCGACTGCAGAACCTCCATTATACCAGTACACAACCGTCGATGTATGGTCAAGAGATCACAAAATAGCCTTTACAAAGGGGCTACTAGATGTATGGACTCACTAAGGTTCACCAGCAGGCTAGAATCTCCAATTCTCCCACCTACGGGCCGTGACACCCTCATTTTCGGATTCTGCATGTATTCATGTTTCATGTAGAAAAACACTTTTAAAATAAGTTGAAATCGAAAAAGAATAAAAAAGTTAGCCAAAAAGAGCAAATTCCAATTTACAGAGAGCGCCAAAGACAACTCCCGCGACTCGCTGGCCACGTGGCGTGTTCGGAGGTCGTCTCCTCAAATGGGGAGAGGTCCGCCGCTAAACTGGCTACGTAGAAGGATCGGGGCTCATCCCTGCAAAGGGGGGGAGGTCCGACCCTGTGGGACACGTGTTGCCCCCAGAGCTAGCCTCTACAGAGGAGCGAGGCCAGTCCCAAAGGACACGTATCGGCTGCGGAGCTATTCATCGCATAAAAGAGAGAGGACCAGCCGCGCGGGACACGTGTCGCCCTCGGAGCTCACTTCCGAGAGGTCCGGCCCCGCTAGACACATGTCGCTTTCAGAGCTCACCTCCGAGAGGTCCGGTCCAATGGGACACATGTCACCTCTGGAGCTCACCTCCGGGAGGTCCGACACTATCGGACACGTGTCACCTCCGGAGCTTACATCCGGGAGGTCCGTTACTGATGGACATGTGTCAATCTCGGAGCTCGTCTCTAAGAAGAAAGGAAGTCTGGCGCTGTTAGGACACGTGGCACATCCGGAGCCACCTCCGAAGAGAGGGGAGGTCCGGAATTGACACATGGCACCCCCGGAGCCACTTCCGAAGAGAGGGGGAGGTCCGGAACTGACATGTGGCGTTCACGGAGCTCGCCTCTGTTAAGAGAGGAGGTCCTGACCCACCGGACACGTGGCGCACGCGGAGCTCGCCTCTGGAGAGAGGGAGGTCTCGACCCGCCAGGACGCGTGGCGCAATAACAGCTCACCTCTGGGGAAGAGGGAGGTCTCGACCGCCTGACACGCGGCACAACCGGAGCTTGTCTCTACGGAAAAAGGGAGCCCAGGTTCCCGCAGGACACGTGGAGCTTCCGAAGCTCATCACCGCGATGGTGACGAGATTCGAAGCAGTTTTGCTTCTGTACGCACGGGAATACCGGTACGGGAGGAAACCGACACGAATTCCACGTTGCTACCGAACCAAATTAGCAAGGAATAAGTTGTTAAGATTCAAAAACAGTGTGAATGGGACTCTTAATCGAATTATGATCAGAGGAGGACTCTTCGTTTCCTCTTATAAATAGAACCGAAAACCTTTGGCTGCAACCACGAATTTCTTTTCCACCTCCTGAGCAGACAACATAGAGCCCTAGCCCCAGCTCGCCGAGAAACCCCTTCGCCGGAGTTCAGTCGCCGGAGATCGCCAGAAGAGAGCCCGACGATCTGTCTTGCTAGGAGAAGGACCCCAAGATTCAAGAAGAACGAAAGGTAGGTCTCCAATACCACCTTACGAAATCATCGCGTTTTCTTTGCATCTGTTCTTCGATCCTTTCGAACAGAAGATTTTTCGTGGACAGATAACTTGTTGATCGGTTTGATCTAAAGTCAAGATCGTCGCCACGTCCACATTTGATCCGAGCACCTCTGTTCACCGTTAAAACCATGCAAGAACACGTACAAAACGATCTAATAAAAACTGCATCATAGGATTTGCATGCATATGCATCATCGCATCTTGATTAGAGTTTTTGCATGGTATTGATTGTAATGTATCTTTTATGTGCGTGATCGCGTATAGAAGGACAAGCTTAGGGAGCTGTCTACGACGAGCTGCAACAATAAGGTTTCGAGATCCAAGAGCAACCGGAACCGCAAGAACAAGGCAAGTGCCCCTTGACCATATTGATCCCATATTTTGGAAAACTGTTTTATTTGCGAAAAGGTGTGAGTGCTTGAGTCAAACATGATAGGAAACCCTTTCATAAGAGTTTACTTGTTTTGTTTAAACCACCCTTGTCGCCAGGGAAGTAAATGAGACCGAGTATGGTTTTACTTTTATGCTTTGCTGAGTCCATGGGATTATGGGAAGCGAGATAGATGTGTCTAGCTAACTGCACTCGTAAGAATAATGAGAAACTGATGTTGAACATGGATCGGAGGGAGATCTAGGCAAGCCTGGGTTTGTGAATGAGGTAGCATGAGATGGTGGTTTTACTTGCCGTAGATCTAAGGACCGGTTCATGCCAGCCATGCCAGGATAACAGTGCCACCACAAGGCCAAGTATGGGTGCGGCTTAGATGAGTAATTAGGTAAGTTACTAGATTGCTATGGACCGTGGAAGGCGCGGGGAATGGGAGTCGAGTGAGGACTGCCCTGGGAACTGCATGGCACAAGAGGGGGCCCGTGGGTGGGAGAATTGGAGATTCTAGCCTGCCAGTGAAACCTTAGTGAGTCCATACATCTAGTAACCCCTTTGTAAAGGCTATTTTGTGATCTCTTGACCATACACCGACGGTTGTGTACTGGTATAATGGAGGTTCTGCAGTCGCCGACGGGTGACGAAATCACAAACTTGTGGGTAAAGTGGTACAAACTCTGCAGAGTCTAAAACTATCATGAGAGCCGAGCTTACGGTCACGAGCGCCTGGACAACTCACATGATTAGATGGGATGGTTTATGGTTTCTGGTTTGGTTATGGTTTTGGTTATGGTTTGGTTTTCGGGACTGTTGAGTCCGGATGATCAGATTAGTTGCATGACTGTCGAGTCGTGTCAACGAGGTTGGTCTCGGTGTTAGACGGAATTGTTGTGAGATGAAATGGTAGCGAATACGAGATGGTATTCGTGAGATGGTAGCAAATACGAGAAGGTATTCGTGAGCAAAATTGAGAAAGATTAATGTCTGGTTTAGACATGGAAAGTGATGAAACATAATGGAGGTATGTTGGTACTTAATACATGTTGGGATTACATTCACTTAAATCTAAGTTGTTGTTTTATCGTGGTTTTGAGAAATAACCTTGCTTTCTGGCATTGTTAGGACACGCGGGACACTAGGAGCCACCTCCGAATAAAGAGGAGGTCCCGACCGCCAGGATACGTGGCGCACGCGGAGCCCGCCTCTGAGAAAGAGAGAGGTCTCACTCGCTTGACAAGCGGCACAACCGAAGCACGTATCTGCAGAAGGGGGGATACCAGGCCCGATGGACACGTGGAGCTTCCGGAGCTCATCACCGTGGAGGTAACGAGTTCTGGAGCAGTTTTTGCTTCTGTACGCGTGGAAATACCAGTACGGGAGGAAACCGACACGAATTCCACAATGCTACCGCACCAAATCAACTAGAGATAAGTTGTTAAGATCCAACGACAATTTGAATAGGACTCTTATTCGAAATACAATCAGATTAGGACTCTTGTCCGCCTGATTATAAATAGAACCCAGAACCTTTGGCCGAAACCACGAACTTCTCCTGAGCCGACGACTTAGAGTCCTAGCCCCATCTCGCCGAGTAAACCCTTTGCCAGAGTTGGTTGAGAGAGATCGCCGGAAGAAAGCCCCAATGATCTGTCTGATAGGAGAAGGACCCCGAGACTAAGAAGAACATAAGGTAGGTCTCCAATACTACCTTACGACGTCATTGCGTTTTCTTTGCATCTGTTCTTAGATTCCTTTCGAACTGAAGCTTTTTCGTGGACAGATCACTTGTTGATCGATTTGATCTAAAGTCAGGATCATCGCCACGTCCACAATTAATCCCTACAACTCTGTTCATCGTAAAACCCATGCAAGCCATGCTAGAACACGTACAAACCGATCTAATGAAAACTGCACCATAGGATTAACATGCATATACATCATTGCATCTTAAAGTAGAGTTTATGCATGATATTGATTGCTGTGAATCTTGTATGTGCACAATCGTGAATAGAAGGACAAGATCAGGGAGCTACCTACGACGGACTACAACAACAAGATTTTGAGCAACAGGAACCGCCAGAACAAGGCAAGTGCCCCTTGATCATATTGATCCTATGTTTTGGAAAAACTATTTTGTTTGCGAAAAGGTGTGTGTGCTGAGTCAAACATGATGGGAAAACCTTTTATAGGAGTTTACAAGTTTTCCACCCTTGTCGCCAGGGAAGTTTATGAGTCGGGTATGGTTTTTTTTTACTTTTATGCTTTGCTGAGTCCATGGGATTGGGAAGCGAGATAGATGTGTCTAGCTAACTACACTCATAATGATAATGAGAAACTGATGTTGTTAATGAACATGGATCGGAGGGAGATCTAGGCAAGCCTGGGTTTGTGAATGAGGTAGAATGGGATGGTGGTTTACTTGCCGTAGATCTAAGGACCGGTTCATGCGAGCACACGCCAGGATAACAGTGCCACCACAAGGCCAAGTATGGGTGCGGCTTAGCTGAGTAATTAGGTAAGTTGCTAGATTGTTATGGACCGTGGAAGGCGCGGGGAATGGGAGTCGAGTGAGGACTGCCCTGGGAACTACATGGCACAAGAGGGGTCCCATGGGTGGGAGAATTGGAGATTCTAGCCAGCCGGTGAAACCTTAGTGAGTCCATACATCTAGTAGCCCCTTTATAAAGGCTATTTTGTGATCTCTTGACCATACACCCACGGTTGTGTACTGGTATAATGGAGGTTCTGTAGTCGCCGACGGATGACAAAATCACAAACTTGTGGGTAAAGTGGTACGAACTCTGCAGAGTCTAAAACTATCATGATAGCCGAGCTTACGGTTACGAGCGCCTGGACAACTCACATGATTAGATGGGATGGTTTATGGTTTCTGGTTTGGTTATGGTTTTGGTTATGGTTTGGTTTTCGGGACTGTTGAGTCCAGGTGATCAGATTAGTTGCATGACTGTCGAGTCGTGGCAATGAGGTTGGTCTCGGTGTGAGACGGAATTGTTGTGAGATGAAATGGTAGTGAATACGAGATGGTATTCGTGAGATGGTAGCGAATACGAGAAGGTATTCGTGAGCAAAATTGAGAAAGATTAATGTCTGGTTGAGACATGGAAAGTGACGAAACATAATGGAGGTATGTTGGTATTTAATACATGTTGGGATTACATTCACTTAAAGCTAAGTTGTTATTTTATCGTGGTTTTGAGAAATAACTTTGCTTTCTGCAATGAGCCTTTTTATACCTTCCTTGTTGTAAGCTACATATCATATTTTCCTGCACTTGCTGAGTACATCATTGTACTCAAACTTGCATTATTACTTCATCATCAGCTACAGGAGAAGATTACTATGATGTGACACCCTCATTTTTGTTAAACCACTCTTGTCGCCAGGGAAGTTTATGAGTCGGGTGGTTTTTTTTACTTTTATGCTTTGCTGAGTCCATGGGATTGGGAAGCGAGATAGATGTGTCTAGCTAACTGCACTCGTAATGATAATGAGAAACTGATGTTGTTAATGAACATGGATCGGAGGGAGATCTAGGCAAGTCCGTGTTTGTGAATGAGGTAGAATGAGATGGTGGTTTACTTGTCGTAGATCTAAGGACCGGTTCATGCGAGCACACGCCAGGATAACAGTGCCACCACAAGGCCAAGTATGGGTGCGGCTTAGCTGAGTAATTAGGTAAGTTGCTAGATTGTTATGGACCGTGGGAGGCGCGGGGAATGGGAGTCAAGTGAGGACTGCCCTGGGAACTGCATGACACAAGAGGGGGCCCGTGGGTGGGAGAATTGGAGATTCTAGCCTGCCGGTGAAACCTTAGTGAGTCCATACATCTAGTAGCCCCTTTGTAAAGGCTATTTTGTGATCTCTTGACCATACACCGATGGTTGTGTACTGGTATAATGGAGGTTCTGCAGTCGCCGATGGGTGACGAAATCACAAACTTGTGGGTAATGTGGTACAACCTCTGCAGAGTCTAAAACTATCATGATAGCCGAGCTTATGGTCAGGAGCGCCTGGCCATCTTCCATGATTAGTTGGATGGTTATTTTGGGATGGTTATGGTTATTGGTTATGGTTTGGTTTTGGTTTGGTTTTTTTGTGACTGTTGAGTCCGGGTGATAAGATTGGTTGCATGACTGTTGAGTCGTGGCAACAAGATTGGTCTTGGTGTGAGGCGAAATTGTTTATGAATGAAATGGTAGCAAATACGGGATGGTATTCGTGAGATGGTAGCGAATACGAGAAGGTATTCGTGAGCAAGAATGAGGTTGATTAATGTCTGGTTGGGACATGGAAAGTGAGGAATATAATGGAGGTATGATTGGTAATTTAATACATGTTGGGATTTTGTTCACTTAAAGTTAAGTTGTTGTTTTATCATAGTTTTGATAAATAACTTTGCTTTCTGCAATGAGCCTTTTTATACCTACCTTGTTGTGAGCTACATAGCATATTTTCTGCACTTGCTGAGTACATCATTGTACTCAAACTTGCATTATTATTTCATTATCAGCAACAGGAGAAGATTACTATGAAGACCAAGTGGAGCATTAGGCGTGTAATCTGTTCTCAACCTTGCCTGTGGGGATGGAGCAGAGACGGAGCTGCTGCTGCTGTTTGGATTGCTTCCGCATTAGTTAGAAGACTTCCGCTACTAGAATAAAAACTTCCTCTGTTAGATTAAGACTTTCGCCGTTAGCATGAGTCCAAGACTCATGAGACATTGTAATAAAACCCTGTTATTCATGGTAATATATATAATTTGAGTTCAGTTTGTGGAACATATGTGTATGTGTGATGAACATCCTGGGCACACATATACATCAGTTCTCGGTTTCGTGGTTTTCCACAGAATTGAGGGCGTCACAGATTGGTATCAGAGCCACGGGTTGACAGTAGGTCACACGCCTAGATAGAAACCTCAGATTGGTATCAGCCTGCCATGGTTGACGGTAGGACACAAATTAGATAGAAGTCACAAGTTGGTATCAGGCACTGATTGGTATCAACCTGCCACGGGTTGATCGTAGATCACACAACCTAGAATGATCACAGATTGGTAGCTAAGCCACGCTGACCATAGGATACAAGCCTAGGAGAAGCCATAGTTGGATCACAGATTTGGCATCACCCTAAGCCATATAGGACTCCCATTGAATAAGCCTTGAATAGGAGTTGTGTGAGCCCTTGTGATGATTGTTGTGATTGTGTGCTTAATGTGAGTTGTGGGACGTCTCAAGCATTGCCCATACCCACACATAAGTAGAAAGAGGTGTGAGATGCCTCGACACTTGTTCACATCCTCATAGGGGCTAATATATATAGTCCAACCCACTTTGATGCATATAGTGAGGGGGGTCCATCTAACTTTCTAACCTCTATTCGATTTTGTTAGATGGTGAGAGGAAACGCCAGCCGCCAAGGAAGGAACGTGTAACACCCTCATTTTTGGTTTCTACATGTATTCATGTTTTATGTAGAGAAAACATTTTAAAAGAAGTGGGAACAGAGAAAGAATAAAAAAGATAGCCAAAAAGAGCAAAATCCAGTTCATCAAGAGCGCCGAAGACACTTCCGGCGGCCCGCTGGCCACGTGGCGCCGTCGGAGCTCATCTCCACAAATGGGGAGAGGTCTGCCGCTAAACTGGCTACGTGGCAGGCTCGGGGCTCATCCCTGCGTAGGGGGAGAGGTCCGACCCCGTGGGACACGTGTTGCCCCGGAGCTATCCTCTGCGGAGAAGCAAGGCCAGTCCCGCAGGACACGTGTCACCTTAGGAGCTATTCACCGCGGAAAACAGAGGACCGGTCGCGTGGGATACGTGTCGATCTCGGAGCTCATCTCCGGGAGGTTCGGTCCTATTGGACACGTGTCACCTCCGGAGCTTATCTCCGAGAGGTCCGTCACCGTTGGACACGTGTCAACCTCGAGAGCTCATCTCTGAGAAGAAAGGAAGTCTGGCACTATTAGGACACGTGGCGCACCCGGAGTCACCTGTGAAGAGAAGGGAGGTCCGGAAACTGACACGTGGCGTTCGCGGAGCCACCTCCGAATAGAGAGGAGGTCTCGACCGACAGGATACGTGGCGCACGCAGAGCCCGCCTCTGAGAAAGAGGGAGGTCTCGCTCGTTTGACACGTGGTAGAACCGGAGCGCGTCTCTGCGGAAGGGGGGAGACTAGGCACAATGGACACGTGGAGCTTCCGGAGCTCATCACCGCGGAGGTAACGAGTTCTGGAGCGGTTTTTGCTTCTGTACGCATGGGAATACCGGTACGGGAGGAAACCGACACGAATTCCACAATGTTACCGCACCAAATCAACTAAAGAATAAGTTGTTAAGATTCAACGACAAGTTGAATAGGACTCTTATTCGAATTCCAATCAGATTAGAACTCTTTCCTCCCGATTATAAATACAACCCAGAACCTTTGGCCGAAACCACGAACTTCTTTTCAAACTCCTGAGCCGACGACTTAGAGCCCTAGCCCCAACTCGCCGAATAAACCCTTCGCCGGAGTTTTGTCGGGAGAGATCGCCAGAAGAGAGCCCCAACGATCTGTCTTGCTAAGCGAAGGACCTCGAGACCCAGAAGAACGTAAGGTAGGTCTCCAATACTACCTTACAACATCATCACGTTTCCTTTGCATCTGTTTTTTTATTCCTTTCGAACAGATGCTTTTTCGTGGACAGATCACTTGTTGATCGATTTAATCTAAAGTCAAGATTATCGCTATGTCCACAATTAATCCCTACAACTCCGTTCATCGTAAAACCCATGCAAGCCATGGAAGAACACGTACAAACTAAACTATATCATAGGATTAACATGCATAAGCATCATCAAATCTAGTTAAAGTTTATGTGTGATATTGATTGTTGTAAATCTTGTATGTGTGTGATCGTGTATAGAAGGACAAGCTCAGGGAACTACCTACGACGGACTACAACAACAAGATTTTGAGCAATAGGAACCGCCAGAACAAGGCAAGTGCCCCTTGACCATATTGATCCTATGTTTTCGGAAACTGTTTTGTTTTGCGAAAAGGTGTGTCTGCTGAGTCAAATATGATGGGGAAACCCTTGTACAGGAGTTTACTAGATTTGGTTAAACCACCCTTGTCGCCAGGGAAGTTTATGAGTCGGGTATGTTTTTACTTTTATGCTTCACTGAGTCTATGGGATTGGGAAGCGAGATAGATGTGTCTAGCTAACTGCACTCGTAATGATAATAAGAAACTGATGTTGTTAATGAACATGGATCGGAGGGAGATCTAGGCAAGCCGTGTTTGTGAATGAGGTAGCATGAGATGGTGGTTTACTTGCCGTAGATCTAAGGACCGGTTCATGCGAGCACATGCCAGGATAACAGTGCCACCACAAGGCCAAGTATGGGTGCGGCTTAGCCAAGTAATTAGGTAAGTTGGTAGATTGTTATGGACTGAGGAAGGCGCGGGGGATGGGAGTCGAGTGAGGACTGCCCTAGGAACTGCATGGCACAAGAAGGGGCCCGTGGGTGGGAGAATTGGAGATTCTAGCCTGCCGGTGAAACCTTAGTGAGTCCATACATCTAGTAACCCCGTTGTAAAGGCTATTTTGTGATCTCTTGGCCATACACCGACGGTTGTGTACTGGTATAGTGGAGGTTCTGCAGTCGCCGACGGGTGACAAAATCACAAACTTGTGGGTAAAGAGGTGCAAACTTTGCAGAGTCTAAAACTATCATGATAGCCGATCTTACGTCACGAGCGCCTAGACAACTTCCATGATTAATTGGATGGTTATTTTGGGATGGTTTTGGATGGTTTGGTTTTGGTTTGGTTTTCGGGACTGTTGAGTCCGGGTGATAAGATTGGTTGCATGACTGTTGAGTCATGGCAACGAGATTGATCTCGGTGTGAGACAGAATTGTTTATGAGATAAAATGGTAGCGAATACAAGATGGTATTCGTGAGATGGTAGCAAATACGAGAAGGTATTCGTGAGCAAGAATGAGGTTGATTAATGTCTGGTTGGGACATGGAAAGTAATGAACATAATGGAGGTATGATTGGTGTTTTAATACATGTTGGGATTACATTCACTTAAAGTTAAGTTGCTGTTTTATCATGGTTTTGATAAATAACTTTGCTTTCTGCAATGAGCCTTTTTATACCTACCTTGTTGTGAGCTACATATCATATTTTCCCGCACTTGCTGAGACGAAGTTCCTGTTAACCCCGGAGCTGGTGAAAACAACCTAGAACGGTTGATGGCCATGCAGAATTAACTTATGCAAACCATGATCCAAACTTTGGGTCAGTTGCAGGCTAACAACAACAACCCCATTCCGGCACCACCGTCACCACCACCGCCACCACCGCTGGCTCATAACAAACTGGGAGAGTTCATGAGGACTCGACCACCCACCTTTGCCCAAGCTAACGCCCACATGGAGGCCGACGACTGGTTGAAATCCATGGAGAAGAAGCTTGCCATAGTGCAGTGCGATGACCGAGAGAAGGTTCTTTTTGTGTCGCACCAACTCATGGGAGCTGCCGCTGACTGGTGGGATGCCCTATGCAACACTCATGTCGACCCAGAGATGATCACTTGGACTGAGTTCAAGGAGAGATTCCGCTCTCATTACATCCCTGCTGGTGTAATGATGCTCAAGGGACAGGAGTTCGAAGGTCTCCGCCAAGGACACCAGGAGCCACCTCCGAATAAAGAGGAGGATCCGACCGTCAGGATACGTGGCGCACGCGGAGCCCGCCTCTGAGAAAGAGGGAGGTCTCGCTCGCTTGACACGCGGCACAACCGGAGCACGTCTCTGTGGAAGGGAGGAGACCAGGCCCGATGGACACGTGGAGCTTCCGGAGCTCATCACCGCAGAGGTAACGAGTTCTGGAGCGGTTTCTGCTTCTGTACGCGTGGAAATACTGGTACGGGAGGAAACCGACACGAATTCCACAATGCTAGCGCACCAAATCAACTAGAGATAAGTTGTTAAGATTCAACGACAATTTGAATAGGACTCTTATTTGAAATACAATCAGATTAGGACTCTTCTCCTCCCGATTATAAATAGAACCCAAAACCTTTCGTCGAAACCATGAACTTTTCCTGAGCTGACGACTTAGAGCCCTAGCCCCAGCTCCCCGAGTAAACCCTTCACCGGAGTTGGTCGAGAGAGATCACCGGAAGAAAGCCCCAACGATCTGTCTGATAGGAGAAGGACCCCGAGACTAAGAAGAACATAAGGTAGGTCTCCAATACTACCTTACGACATCATCGCGTTTGCTTTGCATCTGTTCTTAGATTCCTTTCGAACAGAAGCTTTTTTTGTGGACAGATCACTTGTTGATCGATTTGATCTAAAGTCGGGATCATCGTCACGTCCACAATTGATCCCTACAACTCTGTTCATCGTAAAACCCATGCAAGCCATGCTAGAACACGTACAAACCGATCTAATGAAAACTGCACCATAGGATTAACATGCATATACATCATTGCATCTTAAAGTAGAGCTTATGCATGATATTGATTGCTGTGAATCTTGTATGTGCGCAATCGTGAATAGAAGGACAAGCTCATGGAGCTACCTACGATGTACTACAACAACAAGATTTTGAGCAACAGGAACCGCCAGAACAAGGCAAGTGCCCCTTGACCATATTGGTCCTATGTTTTGGAAAAACTGTTTTGTTTGCGAAAAGGTGTGTGTGCTATGTCAAACATGATGGGAAACCCTTTTATAGGAGTTTACTAGTTTTGGTTAAACCACCATTGTCGCTAGGAAAGTTTATGAGTCGGGTATGGTTTTTTTTCACTTTTATGCTTCGCTGAGTCCATGGAATTGGGAAGCGAGATAGATGTGTCTAGCTAACTGCACTCGTAATGATAATGAGAAACTGATGTTGTTAATGAACATGGATCGGAGGGAGATCTATGTAAAAGTCCCAAAATGTGTATGAATAAAAACCAAGGTTTGAATTCATATGTGTGGCAATGACATGAAAAATGGTACTTGCTAAAACTTTTCTTCATGCAAGGTAATACATGGATGAACATCCAACATGAGGTTCACCTTTTTATTTAAAAGTGTTGAACCAAGGAGTTAAATACCTCTTTGCATGTAAGTTTAAAAATCAGATTTGAAATTCAAAGTTCACACATGTAGTGACCAAGGACTTTGATTAAAATTGCAGCCACATAGTTGGAATTATAGGGAGGAGTTTGATCCCCAACTTTCTATTTGTAGGGTGGGCTCAAAAAGGAGTTAAAGAGAAGCATTTGCAAATTCTAGCCAAATTCAAATTTGTCACAACTCAAACTGAATTTGGAGAATTCAAATTCTAACCCACACTTTAAAACTCAAAATTGTGGGAATTAAGAGGATCAGCTTGAGAAGATATTTGGGGAAGAAATGTGGAGAGGGACCCACATGTCATAGAGCTAAAGGAGGAGCCTTACTCACTAAGTTTACCCTAGGTGGGAAAATTTCCCGAACAGCTCACGGGCTCCACCGAGGAGCTTGCTGCGCCAGCTGCTGCTGTCGGTCTTCACGCGCTGGCGCTCTGGGGTCGGTCCTGACCGCGTCTTCATCGTGATCACGTTCCCCCCCCCCCCGGCCGAAGCAAAGCGCAGTTGCCTTCTTCTCCTCGCAAACAAACCGAGAGCCGAGCGCCTCACTGCCGCTGCTTTGGTCTGCTCGAGAAATCACGGAAACGGCGCGCCTCCTCCTCCCCCGAGCTGCTAAACACTCCCACGAGATCAACCTCCACCTCCCTGACCCACGAGCAAGTGAGCTGCGGCCTCCGGTGCCCGAGAACGACCGCCGCCGCGGTGACCTAATCCGAGAATGTGATCGGGCGCTCGTGGACAGCTCTCCACAGGGGGTTTCACGGCCGAGCAATCGCAGCTACGGACGCGCACGGATGCGGTGCTGCTCTCAGCCCAAGCTCAGGCCATACCGTGAAGCATCGCCGGTGAATTTTGTAGTTTTGCTCCGGCGGCTTCAACCCGAGCATCCGGTACGGGAATCCAAAATTCTCCGCTTCTATTCATTCTTAGCTCATCAGACATTGCACGTAGGAGCTGGACTAGCCGGCGATCATATTCTCTTTAGCATCCGTCGCATGAAAACCCTTTGGGATGACGTATTTTGAGGTCTACCGAGCACTTCTCCGGCGGACCGAATCGGGCGCACGGTGACGACAGGTTTGCAGCCGTTTCCGAGCCATTTAGGGGCCATGCCGAGCCTTGCGATCATCCACTGGTTCTGTAGGGCTCGTCGGCACAGGTTTTGGCGGGCTGGATACCTCAGGCAACGCCGCCGAACCCCCACAGTAGCTGTCGCACGTCGCCGGCCATGTTCCGGTCGTTGGCAGCCCTAGCAAACCCCACAGGCATGTTCCTCAGTGTCACAAACTCCCTGGCGGCGAGTTTCAGCTCAGGCGGTGGCCGGAAACGGCGAGCCGGCAAGCTCCGGCGTCGGGCCGGCGAGGGGCAGCGTGGGCGCGAGGTAGGAAGCCGGAGGAAGAAGAAGACGAGTGGGCCCCAGCTGTCAGCAGCTCAAATTTTAAACCCGGGATGGGGTGTGGCCGGGATCCCGTGTGTTGGCACGCAGAGGCGCTGTGGCCCGGTGTGGCTTCGTTTCTATTGGCTGGAATTCAAAACTGTGGGTCCAGCCGAATTTGCTGTAGGGAAATAATTCCAGACTTAGCTCAATCTTTGGAAATTCATATCTCCCTGTAGAAAACTCTAATTTGAGTGATGCCACTTGGGTTGGATTCATCTCTATGAGTTCTATCCAAATATGAACTCAGATTTGTATGAAAGTTAATATTATACGCTGGAAAATTATTTGAAGGTACTCAGAAAAAGAATTATTGAGTGAGTTTGGTTTATCCAAAAATCCCCAAATTCTGCCAGAATATTCTTTAGCATGGTGTTGACCTGCTAGCAAGTTTTCAGCTCATTCGAAGATCATTTGAGTAGGAATTTGCTAAATGCAAACCACTGTGTTCAAAAGAGTCCAGAAACATTTTCAGAAAATGTTTTCCACTTCAAAAATCTGTTCTGAACAATCCATAGCTCCAAGAATCATAGGAAAATTTAGGCAAGCTCTCTGGGACATACTTGAAATTGTGGTTCATTTAATTGAGCATGAAAATGCACATTACCTCATAATTAATTCTTTTGAGTAGGAATGCTTAAAGAATTGTTCTGGGAGAACTACTCAAGTAAATGGGCTGAATTTTGGACTAGATTACTCTTACATGATCAAGAACTCACATGTAAATCATCATCCCAAGATGAGTCCTTGAACTCTGTTCTTATTCTCCCTACTTATGTATAGGGAAAAATACATAAGAGATATTGTGAGAATTATGGAGGACACAATATGACTCCACTTTAGCTGCAATTTGGCAAGCTAAACCCTTAGGTAATATAGAACCTGCTGTAAAAGTTTTGAGGCCATTGGAGTTCCTGTTCTTCAGTTGCACTCAAATCTTTTCAGCTTCTCTATTATGTTCATTAGGGGGAATGATTAGTGTATAGCTAAGGCCTTAAGATCAATTTAGTTTATTTCTGTTCTTTGCACAACAGAGGAAAACCAAGCCATGCTTGGCTTTTCCACACAACCTCTGTTTCTAAGAAAGTAATTCTATAACTTCTTTCCATTACATTCTATAAAACATATGCATATGCATTTCAATAGGAACCACAACGAAGGGGATTCAAAGGAGCGATTCATCGAAGTGGATCAAGCTCCGGAGAATCAAGGGTGGATCTGTAAGGACACTAACTGTTATATACGACTACCCTGCAAAACAGGCAAGCTCCGGTTTGCATTTAACAGCTGTTAAGTTTTTCTTTTGTATTCACTTTCGGTTAAGATTTGAACTGTGTATTAGGTCTAATGTTTGATACTCCTCTTGCATAGCCAAATGGCCCATGGAGTATTGGGTAGGTGTCTTTCACCGTGTAGAACTGCCATGCTTAAGTACGATTCGGTAGAAGTCGAGTGGTGAGATGCTACTCGCAGATTTAGGAACAACAGGGGCATACGGGATTGGTTTGTAATTGAATTAGCAAGTTAAAGTTGAGACCGGAAGGTTGTAGGAGCAGCAGGACATAGGGGCCTGGGTGCTGTAGACCTGTCCGTGTCGGTCAAGGACCGATCCGTATGCGGCCCTGTTGAACAAGTTTGAGTTGTGTACCGGACTCATGCTGGCTATATGTGACCCAGTAAACCGATGTACCTCGGGAAGCTGTCGTTGGGACTTTTCGGGTCGCCTCAGGCGGACGGCCGGTGTGCAGTATGTGGGGAATATTCTCATGACAT
Source organism: Neostapfia colusana (assembly GCA_030760725.1). Lineage (NCBI taxonomy): Eukaryota > Viridiplantae > Streptophyta > Magnoliopsida > Poales > Poaceae > Neostapfia > Neostapfia colusana. The sequence continues at coordinate 75,089,165 of JASWHV010000005.1, read as the reverse complement.
CTCACGTCGGAAGGTTCACCATGAGAGTAGCTACTGTACGGGGCGACTTGATCGATTCAGCGGGGGTGAAACGGGGGAAAGGCTGCCACGTACGACGTCAGTGATGGTTGTTGTAGGCAACGTCGAGTACGGGCATACGTGTCGTGTAGTCCGGGTGTTATTGATTCGAATCACCGTCGCTCGCGGAATGGTCCGAGCATACTTGTTCTCACAGTCGTGACGTAGTAAGAACTTGCATGAGAAATGAACTAATCATATTGATGTGAAGTATTATACTAGCGTTGTATTGGACCTTGATGAATAGGCTAGTGCAAACTCGATTCTTTTATGCCATGAGCAATTTACATCGGGGGAAAGCGTATCTTGTTTGATTGTGGACTCCCGATGTGGCGTGCCCTGGGTTACTTAAAATGCTGCAATAATTACCTGAAAGTAAGGATTCACTTTTAGGCGAGTAATTATGCTTATGCCATCCTATGTTAGGTTCATAACCTCACTTAGAGTTTCATGTTTAGGTTGACGGTTAAGTCTTGCTGAGCGTTATGCTCACGGATGCTATCCGAGTTGTTTTGCAGGTAATTGACTCGATGCTTATGAGAAGGGATGCCGATGAGACTCGGGAACCTCCGAGTGCTTACTCAAAGAGCATCCTCGCCGCTGCAGATTGATCTTCGTGTTGCTAGTAAGGAACGTCCGCGGGCTGGGCTGTTTCTTTGTTGCTAGTTTAGATATGAGCCGTGAGAGTGACAGTCTTCCGTTGTAGTTTACCCTGATATAACTATTTGTAAAACTTTCCTGTACGCTTCTGCTAATTTCATTTATGTAATATGATGTGTGTATATCGACCCGTGTGCTGTTGGGTGCTGCATAACACGGCACCACCCGACGAGGTCCTGGCCGTCTCAGCTGGTATCAGAGCTGCGTTGGGAACAGAGCATGGATTGAACATCATATTATGTCAAAAACTTAGGATACGGTGAGATAACGGCACTAGACCCACATAAGGACTACTATTAGCATATTATGAAGGTGGCAAGCTAACCTATTTGTTATGTCGGAAAATCGTGCATCTTGGGACGTCTATGTCTTGGGGGGAGCACGTATGCGCTGTCCACTATTGCGCACAAGCTGAAGGGTGGAGCCCCACGGGTGGCAGGTAACCCGACCCGCTTTAGTATCCTCTACGACTCTTCATGTCGTTTGGGATATTCGAGCAACGTCTTCCCTGGCGTGCGCGGTGCAATTTGGGAGACCCCGTCACGTGGTCAGTAACGTGAACACGTAGCTCAAGGCGTGTTTGGCTTGAGAACACCTGGGCGAGTGATGACGGCCGGGTGTACAAACTGTTATGGATACCGGGTTCGGTGTGCAGCCGAACCTGATGATTGAGTGTGGCTTATGTAGGTGCTAACCACGAAACCTTAGTGCGTGTAGAACACGTTTGTGAGTAACCGTTTTAGTGCCACCTAAGGATACATATATGCCGGTGTAATCCGGTTAGGTTTTTCTTTGGTGAGGCAACGTAGTACCATCATATGTCTTACGGTGCATCGTCACCGTACTACACTGGATAGTATTCTTACCTATGAAGAAATCATTCATGACTAACTTACAAACTAAAAATGGATGTGATAAAGCACATATTAGTTACTGAGCTCTTCATTTGAACTAAGTTTCAAAGAAGAGACTTGCTAGGCTTCTTTTGATCTCAAAGACAGAGTGCTCTGTTCAGACAGGAATTTTTCTGCGCTTTAACAGAGCGTAACTATAATTAGTTTGACCCAATTGAGGTGTTTGAGATAGTTATGGAAAGGTTATTAAGTGCTCTACAACTTTTCTGTAGAACTCAAGAGCCAAATCCGACACCAACTTGGTTGAACGTCCAGATGAATGCAAACTGTTCAGAAAACAGAGCAGCTGCAAACTTCTCTGGATGTTGCTGTAAATTAGCCGTCACAGTCTGTATAAAAATTTCTAAGGGTCATATGATACACCATTGGAAAGGTTAGGAAATTTGCAACAATTTTGTAGTTCATAGTGTGTTCAGAATTGTACTTCATTTGTATGTAAAACTGTGATGAAAACAGCCACATACAAAGGAGGTTCTGGCAAAATTTAGCCAGAAAATTCTGTCAACTTTGAACAATCCTAACTTTTGTTCCAGAGATGATCCAGAGGCATGTGGGTACTCGATGGAAAGATAATGAAGTTAACTTTAACTTTGGTGTTCGACTTGAGTTCTGAAAATGCTGGTAACTGGATCGAAATCTGGGTTAAGTACAGAAAGGTCGGTTCTGTACAGCAAATGGGGATGATTTTGTGTTAGCTTTAGAAAGATGTGTAAACATGAAATTTTGTTATGCTTTCATAAAGTTTTAGCATGTTCATGTTTTACATACTTTCACATACTGCTGAGATCATGTTTTGACTCCCCTCAAAAATTATGCTTTTGCAGTATGGTGCGTACTCAGTCTCCGAGTAGGGCTGAAAGTTCTCGCCAAGACGGTGATGACTCGACTCCACCACAGGCACCGCCATAAACGGTATGGGCGGATGTCATGGCTCAGATGGTCGAGTCAAGTCAAGAGAACACCAGACTACTCCAAGCCTTGGTACAACAAGGTTTACTCCAACGTGCACAACAGAACGTTCCACCTCGGAACGCCTATTTGGACTTCTTGGCGACACAACCGCCAATTTTCACGGAAGCCAATGAACCAGTGGAAGCTGATCAGTGGCTTCGAGTTATGGAGTCCAAGTTTGGAGTGTTTGAGTGCGATGAGTATCAGAAGACATTATTTGCAGCTCAACAGCTCCATGGAGCCGCCGGAAATTGGTGGTTTGCTTATCTCGCCACCGTTCCAGAAGGCCATCAAGTGGAGTGGACAGAATTTCGTGAAGCATTCCGTGCTCGTCACATTCCTATGGGTTTTATCAAGGCCCAACAGCAAGAATTTAGGAACTTGAAACAGGGGGACATGAGTGTCCTCGATTATGTCAGACGATTCAACCTTCTGGCACAATATGCTCCTGCTTATGCGACGAGCGAAGCTGCAATGTGTGACTACTTTTTCTATGGCTTGAGTGCCATACTAAAAGAGAAGTTAGCTTTGTTCAATCAAGGCAGTTACACCGAGTTGATCAGTGCTGCTCTGCTGCAAGAACAAGCGACACTTGAGTGTCAAGCAGAGAAGAGGGACCGGGAGGATGTGCAGGAAGACACACCAGTCGTTCCTCATAAATATCATGTGGTGTATCACACACCATCCAATGAAAGATGGCAAACGCCAGTGAGATCAACTCCGTACAGATTTCCTGCTCAAGAGTCTTGTCTTGAAGCAACACCATTGCCACAGCAACGAAGGACACCTGTTGCATCATTGCTGCAGCCAAGTACATCAACTTCTCCACCACAAGTCAACGAAGAACCGGGGAAACCTCCGTGTTCTTATTGCCACCGTTCTGGGCATTTTAGGCAGGAATGCCGGGAGAAGTTGGTGAACACCAGACAGCCACCATCGTCAGGTGGTATGCCGCCACCTGCTCAAGTCAACATAACAGCATTGCAATCTGAGAGTGTGCAAAATCTTGCTATTGAGGATGTCCCGGAGGGAGCACCGGTGTTAGCAGACATGTTTGCTCTCAAAAACATGCCCGTGCTGGTACTTTTTGATTCCGGTGCAACCCACAATTTCATCAGCAAATCATGCGTGGATCAGCACCAATTATCCACCAATACTCCCACAACGAGTTATCTTATATGTTCACCGGGAGGAAATATCTCTGCCAATCAGATTGTGTCCCGAGCAGCTTTGTGTTTGGGCGGAAAAATATACCCAACATCGCTGATTATGTTGGATAGGCAGAAGATAGACATTATATTGGGGACGTCTTGGTTAAATCGTCACGGTGCCGTTCTCAATATCGGTAACCGGACTGTCCAGATTGACTCGCCGATTCACGGACAGCACACGCTGTTTTTAGACAGCGAAGACCCAGATATGGTAGAGGCTTACCACACGGAAGCGCTGAAGCTTGAAGATATTCCGGTGGTACGAGATTATCCTGACGTATTTCCCGATGACTTACTGGGCATGCCGCCCGAACGGGACGTCGAGTTCAAGATTGAACTGGTGCCGGGAACGACGCCTATCTCACGAAGGCCTTACAAGATGGCACCTAACGAGCTAGCGGAGTTGAAAAAGCAACTGAATGAACTCATGAGCAAGGGTTTCATACGACCAAGTTCTTCACCTTGGGGTTGCTCAGCGCTGTTCGTCAAGAAGAAGGAAGAAACACTACGGCTATGTGTTGATTACCGTCCTCTAAATGCTGTCACGATCAAGAACAAGTATCCTTTGGCTCGCATCAACATCCTGTTCGATCAACTTGTGGGTGCAAAGGTATTTTCGAAAATGGATCTTCGGTCGGGGTATCATCAAATCAAGATCCGACCGGAGGACATACCAAAGACAGCTTTCTCGACGAGATACGGACTCTATGAGTACCTCGTCATGTCATTTGGGTTAACCAACGCTCCGGCACACTTCAGGTACTTGATGAATTCAGTGTTCATGCCGGAGTTAGACAAGTTCGTCATGGTATTCATCGACGACATATTGGTTTACTCCAAATCTAAAGAAGAGCACGCTGAACATCTGCGTATTGTGCTACAACGGTTGCGGGAGCACCAGTTATGTGCCAAGTTCAGCAAGTGCGTGTTCTGGATCGATCAAGTGCCTTTCCTAGGCCATATTATTTCAGCAGAGGGTATTGCCGTGGACCCCAGCAAGATCGAACAGGTGCTGAAGTGGGAATCGCCCAAGTCAGTCCACGAGATCCGAAGTTTCCTATGTTTAGCGGGGTATTATCGGAGGTTTATTCTGAGCTTCTCAAAGATTGCTAAACCAATGACAGAGCTGCTGAAGAAGGGCACTAAATACATGTGGAGTGCAGCATGTGAAGCCGCATTCAAAACTTTGGTGAAACACCTCACAACAGCTCCAGTTCTTGCTCAGCCGGACACGACGAAGCCATTTGATGTATATTGTGATGCATCCGGCATCGGTCTCGGCTGTGTTCTGATGCAAGAAGGGTGTGTAGTCGCCTATGGGTCTCGTCAACTGCAAAACCACGAGCAGCATTATCCAACTCATGATCTTGAGCTTGCTGCAGTGGTGTTGGCGTTAAAAATGTGGAGGCATTACCTACTGGGTAATCTTGTTCACCTCTACACCGACCATAAAAGCCTGAAGTATATCTTCATGCAGAAGGAGCTAAATATGAGGCAACGGAGATGGTTGGAGCTCATCAAGGATTATGAAATTGAGATCCACTATCATTCGGGGAAAGCAAACGTGGTTGCCGACGCGCTTAGTTGGAAATCCCACGTTCACAACTTAGCGGCTGCTGAGTTGGAAGAGGAAGAACCAAGCCTCCGTGTCATCCCGTATGGCGCGCTTTATAATCTCGCGCTCATTCCAACAATCCGTGAAGAGATTGCTGAAGCTCAAAGAAGAGACAGGGGTATGTCTCACATACGGAGAAGACTAGACCACGGAGAGATGAAATGTTTCCGGAAGGATGAGAACGGTACAATATGGTTTAACGACCGTATAGTGGTAGCGCACAATATGAAACTCCGGAAGAAGATCTTGGATGAAGCCCACCTGTCTCAATTTTCCATTCATCCCGGAAGTAACAAGATGTACCAAGATTTGAAACAGAAATTTTGGTGGACGAGGATGAAGAGGGAGATCGCTAAATACGTATCTGAGTGTGATACGTGTAGACGGGTCAAGGCTGATCATATGCGGAAAGCCGGACCGCTACAACCTCTGAAGATACCGGCATGGAAATGGGAGGATGTGAGTATGGACTTCATCGTCGGATTACCGCTCACATCCAGGAAGCATGACTCGATATGGGTGATCGTCGACCGGTTGACAAAGTCGGCTCATTTCATACTGGTGAACACTCATTATCGAACAAGGCAATATGCGGAGTTATTCATCTCCAGAATTATATGCTCACATGGTGTCCTGAAGACCATCATCTCAGATCGAGGTGCGCTGTTTGTTGCTTGTTTTTGGGAGCAGCTGCATGCCTCGTTGGGCACCAAGCTGATTAGGAGCTCCGCATATCACCCTCAAACCGATGGACAAACTGAGAGGGTGAATCAAGTGCTTGAGGATATGTTGAGAGCGTGTGCCATCCACCACGGTAGGAATTGGGATGATCACCTACCGCTGGCGGAGTTTTCATAAAACAACGGTTATCAAGCCAGTATTAAAATGGCACCGTATGAAGCTCTCTACGGCTGGAAGTGTCGCACACCACTAAATTGGTGAGTCCGGCGAAAGAGTTCTGTTTGGGATTGATCTTGTCAACGAAGCCGAAGACCGAGTTCGGTTGATACAAGAGAACTTGAAGGCTGCACAATCCCGACAGAAGAGCTACGCTAATCAAAGGCGTAGGCCGTTACATTTTGACGTCGGAGAGCACGTATATCTTCGTGTATCTCCTATGAAGGGAATTCACCGGTTCGGTGTAAAGGGGAAACTCGCTCCCCGTTTTATTGGTCCTTTTGCTATCAAGGAGAAGTGCGGACCTGTAGCCTACCGGCTGGAATTACCGGCAAGTCTAGCGGGTGTTCATGATGTATTTCATGTTTCACAGCTGCGGAAGTGCCTCAAATTCACTGCTGCTGTTCGCACTGAGGATATCGACGAGTTGAAACCGGACCTGACCTACACCGAGCGACCGGTTCGGATTCTAGATGAAAAGACCCGGGTAACCCGGAACCGGACGATAAGATTTTTCAAGGTGCTGTGGAGTAATCACACCGCGGAAGAGGCGACATGGGAAAGTGAAGATTACCTCCGCACCAACTATCCGTAATTTTTAGCTTTGTACAGCTTGTAATTACCTCTCCCGTCTCGTTCCTCTTTTATAATCTCGGGACGAGATTCTTTTAAGGGGGGAGGAATGTAAAAGTCCCAAAAATGTGTATGAATAAAAACCAAGGTTTGAATTCATATGTGTGGCAAAGACATGAAAAATGGGACTTGCTAAAACTTTTCTTCATGCAAGGTAATACATGGATGAACATCCAACATGAGGTTCACCTTTTTATTTAAAAGTGTTGAACCAATAAGGAGTTAAATACCTCTTTGCATGTAAGTTTAAAAATCAGATTTGAAATTCAAAGTTCACACATGTAGTGACCAAGGACTTTGATTAAAACTGCAGCCACATAGTTGGAATTATAGGGAGGAGTTTGATCCCCAACATTCTATTTGTAGGGTGGGCTCAAAAAGGAGTTAAAGAGAAGCATTTGCAAATTCTAGCCAAATTCAAATTTGTCACAACTCAAACTGAATTTGGAGAATTCAAATTCTAACCCACACTTTAAAACTCAAAATTGTGGGAATTAAGAGGATCAGCTTGAGAAGATATTTGGGGAAGAAATGTGGAGAGGGACCTACATGTCATAGAGCTAAAGGAGGAGCCTTACTCACTAAGTTTACCCTAGGTGGGAAAATTTCCCGAACATCTCACGGGCTCCACCGAGGAGCTTGCCGCGCCAGCTGCTGCTGTCGGTCTTCACGCGCTGGCGCTCTGGGGTCGGTCCTGACCGCGTCTTCATTGTGATCACGTGCCCCCCCCCCGGCCGAAGCAAAGCGCAGTTGCCTTCTTCTCCTCGCAAACAAACCGAGAGCCGAGCGCCTCACTGCCGCTGCTTCGGTCTGCTCGAGAAATCACAGAAATGGCGTGCCTCCTCCTCCCCCGAGCTGATAAACACTCCCACGAGCTCAACCTCCACCTCCCTGACCCACGAGCAAGTGAGCTGCGGCCTCCGGTGCCCGAGAACGACCGCCGCCACGGCGACCTAATCCGAGAAAGTGATCGGGCGCTCGTGGACAGCCCTCCACAGGGGGTTTCACGGCCGAGCAATCGCAGCTACGGACGCGCACGGGTGCGGTGCTGCTCTCAGCCCAAGCTCAGGCCATACCGTGAAGCATCGCCGGCGAATTTTGAAGTTTTGTTCCGGCGGCTTCAACCCGAGCATCCGGTACGGGAATCCAAAATTCTCTGCTTCTATTTGTTCTTAGCTCATCAAACTTTGCACGTAGGAGCTGGACTAGCCGGCGATCATATTCTCTTTAGCATCCGTTGCATGAAAACCCTTTGGGACGACGTATTTTGAGGTCTACCGAGCACTTCTCCGGCGAACCGAATCGGGCGCACGGTGACGACCGGTTTGCAGCCATTTCCGAGCCATTTAGGGGCCATGCCGAGCCTTGCGATCATCCACTGGTTCTGTAGGGCTCGTCGGCACAGGTTTTGGCGGGCTGGATACCTCAGGCAACGCCGCCGAACCCCCACAGTAGCTGTCGCACATCGCCGGCCATGTTCCGGTCGTTGGCAGCCCTAGCAAACCCCACAGCCATGTTTCTCGGTGTCACAAACTCCCTGGCGGCGAGTTTCAGCTCAGGCGGTGGCCGGAAACGGCGAGCCGGCAAGCTCCGGCGTCGGGCCGGCGAGGGGCAGCGCGGGCGCGAGCGAGGAAGCCGGAGGAAGAAGAAGACGCGTGGGCCCCGGCTGTCAGCAGCTCAAATTTTAAACCCGGGATCGGGTGTGGCCGGGATCCCGTGTGTTTGCGTGCAGAGGCGCTGTGGCCCGGTGTGGCTTCGTTTCTATTGGCTGGAATTCAAAACTGTGGGTCCAGCCGAATTTGCTGTAGGGAAATAATTCAAGACTTAGCTCAAACTTTGGAAATTCATATCTCCCTGTAGAAAACTCTAATTTGAGTGATTCCACTTGGGTTGGATTCATCTCTCTGAGTTCTATCCAAATATGAACTCAGATTTGTATGAAAGTTAATATTATATGCTGGGAAATTCTTTGAAAAATATTCTGAAAAAGAATTATTGAGGGAGTTTGGTTTATCCAAAAATCCCCAAATTCTGCCAGAATATTCTTTAGCATGGTGTTGACCTGCTAGCAAAGTTTCAGCTCATTCGAAGATCATTTGAGTAGGAATTTGCTAAATGCAAACCACTGTGTTCAAAAGAGTCCAGAAACATTTTCAGAAAATGTTTCCCACTTCAAAAATCTGTTCTGAGCAATCCATAGCTCCAAGAATCATAGGAAAATTTAGGCAAGCTCTCTGGGACATACTTGAAATTGTGGTTCATTTAATTGAGCATGAAAATGCACATTACCTCAGAATTAATTCTTTTGAGTAGGAATGCTTAAAGAATTGTTCTGGGAGAACTACTCAAGTAAAAGGGCTGAATTTTGGACTAGATTACTCTTACGTGATCAAGAACTCACATGTAAATCATCAGCCCAAGATGAGTCCTTGAACTCTCTGTTCTTATTCTCCCTACTTATGTATAGGGAAAAATACATAAGAGATATTGTGAGAATTATGGAGGACAGAATATGACTCCACTTTAGCTGCAATTTGCCAAGCTAAATCCTTAGGTAATATAGAACCTGCTGTAAAAGTTTTGAGGCCATTGGAGTTCTTGTTCTTCAGTTGCACTCAAATCTTTTCAGCTTCTATATTATGTTCATTAGGGGGAATGATTAGTGTATAGCGAAGGCCTTAAGATCAATTTAGTTTATTTCTGTTCTTTGCAAAACAGAGGCAAACCAAGCCATGCTTGGCTTTTCCACACAACCTCTGTTTCTAAGAAAGTAATTCTATAACTTCTTTCCATTACATTCTATAAAACATATGCATATGCATTTCAATAGGAACCACAACGAAGGGGATTCAAAAGAGCGATTCATCGAAGTGGATCAAGCTCCGGAGAATCAAGGGTGGATCTGCAAGGACACTAACTGTTATATACGACTACCCTGCAAAACAGGCAAGCTCCGGTTTGCATTTAACAGCTGTTAAGTTTTTCTTTTGTATTCAGTTTCGGTTAAGATTTGAACTGTGTATTAGGTCTAATGTTTGATACTCCTCTTGCATAGCCAAATGACCCATGGAGTATTGGGTAGGTATCTTTCACCGTGTAGAACTGCCATGCTTAAGTACGGTTCGGTAGAAGTCGAGTGGTGAGATGCTACTCGCAGATTTAGGAACAACAGGGGCATACGGGATTGGTTCGTAATTGAATTAGCAAGTTAAAGTTGAGACCGGAAGGTTGTAGGAGCAGCAGGACATAGGGGTCTGGGTGCTGTAGACCTGTCCGTGTCAGTCAAGGACCGATCCGTATGCGGCCCTGTTGAATAAGTTTGAGTTGTGTACCGGACTCATGCTGGCTATATGGGACCCAGTAAACCGATGTACCTCGGGAAGCTGTCGTTGGGACTTTTCGGGTCGCCTCAGGCGGACGGCCGGTGTTCAGTATGTGGGGAATATTCTCATGACATCTCACGTCAGAAGGTGCACCATGAGAGTAGCTACTGTACGGGGCGACTTGATCGATTCAGCGGGGGTGAAACGGGGGAAAGGCTGCCACGTACGACGTCAGTGATGGTTGTTGTAGGCAACGTCGAGTACGGGCGTACGTGTCGTGTAGTCCGGGTGTTATTGATTCGAATCACCGTCGCTCGCGGAATGGACCGAGCATACTTGTTCTCACAGTCGTGACGTAGTAAGAACTTGCATGAGAAATGAACTAATCATATTGATGTGAAGTATTATACTAGCGTTGTATTGGACCTTGATGAATAGGCTAGTGCAAACTCGATTCTTTTATGCCATGAGCAATTTACATCGGGGGAAAGCGTTTCTTGTTTGATGGTGGACTCTCGATGTGGCGTGCCCAGGGTTACTTAAAATGCTGCAATAATTACCTGAAAGTAAGGATTCACTTTTAGGCAAGTAATTATGCTTATGCCATCCTATGTTAGGTTCATAACCTCACTTAGAGTTTCATGTTCAGGTTGACGGTTAAGTCTTGCTGAGCGTTATGCTCACGGATGCTATCCGAGTTGTTTTGCAGGTAATTGACTCGATGCTCATGAGAAGGGATGCCGATGAGACTCGGGAACCTCCGAGTGCTTACTCAAAGAGCATCCTCGCCGCTGCAGATTGATTTTCGTGTTGCTAGTAAGAAACGTCCGCGGGCTGGACTGTTTCTTTGTTGCTAGTTTAGATATGAGCCGTGAGAGTGATAGTCTTCCGTTGTAGTTTACTCTGATATAACTATTTGTAAAACTTTCCTGTACGCTTCCGCTAATTTCATTTATGTAATATGATGTATGTATATCGACCCGTGTGCTGTTGGGTGCCGCATAACACGGCACCACCCGGCGAGGTCCTGGCCGTCTCAATCTAGGCAAGCCTAATTTTGTGAATGAGATAGAATGAGATGGTGGTTTACTTGCCGTAGATCTAAGGACCGGTTCATGCGAGCACATGCCAGGATAACAGTGCCACCACAAGGCCAAGTATGGGTGCGGCTTAGCTGAGTAATTAGGTAAGTTGCTAGATTGTTATGGACCGTGGAAGGCACGGGGAATGGGAGTCGAGTGAGGACTGCCTTGAGAACTGCATGGCACAATAGGGGGACCGTGGGTGGGAGAATTGGAGATTCTAACCTACCGGTGAAATCTTAGTGAGTCCATACATCTAGTAGCCCCTTTGTAAAGGCTATTTTGTGATCTCTTGACCATACACCGATGGTTGTGTACTGGTATAATGGAGGTTTTGGAGTCCCCGACGGGTGACAAAATCACAAACTTGTGGGTAAAGTGGTACAACCTCTGCAGAGTCTAAAACTATCATGATAGCCAAGCTTACGGTGACGAGCACCTGGCCAACTTCCATGATTAGTTAGATGGTTATTTTTGGATGGTTATGGTTATTGGTTATGGTTTGGTTTTGGTTTGGTTTTTTTGGGACTTTTGAGTCCGGGTGATAAGATTGGTTGCATGAATGTTGAGTCATGGCAACAAGATTGGTCTCGTTGTGAGGCGAAATTGTTTATGAAATGAAATGGTAGCAAATACGGGATGGTATTCGTGAGATGGTAGCGAATACGACAAGGTATTCGTGAGCAAGAATGAGGTTGATTAATGTCTGGTTGGGACATGGAAAGTGAGGAATATAATGGAGGTATGATTGGTAATTTAATACATGCAGGGATTTCGTTCACTTAAAGTTAAGTTGCTATTTTATCATGGTTTTGATAAATAACTTTGCTTTCTGCAATGAGCCTTTTTATACCTACCTTGTTTTGAGCTACATAGAACATTTTCCTGCACTTGCTGAGTATATCATTGTACTCAAACTTGCATTATTATTTCATCATCAGCAACAGGAGAAGATTACTATGAAGACCAAGTAGAGCATTAGGCGTGTAATCTGTTCTCAACCTTGCCTGTGGGGATGGAGCAGAGATGGAGCTGCTGCTGCTGTTTGGATTGCTTCCGCATTAGTTAGAAGACTTCCGCTGCTAGAATAAAAACTTCCGTTGTTAGATTAAAACTTCCGCCGTTAGCATGAGTCCAAGACTCATGAGATATTGTAATAAAACCCTGTTATTCGTGGTAATATATAATCTGAATTCAGTTTGTGGAACAATGTGTTTGTGTGATGAACATCCTGGGCACACATATACATCAGTTCTCGGTTCCGTGGTTTTCCACAGAATTGAGGGCGTCACATATGAAGACTGTGACGCCCTGAATTCTGTGGAAAACCATGGAACCGAGAACTGATGCATATGTATGACCAGGATGTTCATCACACGTATACATATGTTTCACAAACTGAATTCCGAATATATATTACCACGAATAACAGGGTTTATTACAAAGTCTCATGAGTCTTGGACTCATGCTAACAGCGGAAGTCTTATCTAAGCAGTGGAAGTCTAAATTTAATCAGCGGAAGTTTAAATCTAGCAGCGGAAGTCTTTATTCTAGTGCGGAAGCAATATAAGCAGCAACAGTGGCTCCATCTCTACTTCATCCCCACAGGCAAGGTTGAGGACAGATTACGCGCCTAAGGCTCCACTTGGTCTTCATAGTAATCATCTCCTGTAGCTCATGATGAAGTAATAATGCAAGTTTGAGTACAATGATGTACTCAGCAAGTGCGGGAAAATATGATATGTAGCTCACAACAAGGTAGGTATAAAAAGGCTCATTGCAGAAAGAAAAATTATTTCCCAAAAGACGATAAAAACAGTAACTCAGCTTAAAGTGAATGTAATCCCAACATGAATTAAAATACCAACATACCTCCATTATGTCTCATCACTTTCCATGTCTCAACCAGACATTAATCTTTCTCAACTTTGCTCACGATTACCTTCTCGTATTCGCTACCATATCATGAATACCATCTCGTAATCGCTACCATTTCATTTCATAAACAATTCCGTCTCACACCAAGACCAATCTCGTTGCCATGAATCAGCAGTCATGCAACCAAATCTTATCACCCGGACTCAACAGTCCCAAAAACCAAACCATAACCAAAACCATAACCAAAATCATCCCAAAAACCATCCCAACTAATCATGGAAGTTGGCCAGGCGCTCGTGACCGTAAGCTCGGCTATCATGATAGTTTTAGACTCTGCAGAGTTTGCACCTCTTTACCCACAAGTTTGTGATTTCGTCACCCGTCGGCGACTGCAGAACCTCCATTATACCAGTACACAACCGTCGGTGTATGGTCAAGAGATCACAAAATAGCCTTTACAAAGGGGCTACTAGATGTATGGACTCACTAAGGTTTCACCGGTAGGCTAGAATCTCTAATTCTCCCACCCATGGGCCCCCTATTGTGCCATGCAGTTCCCAGGGCAGTCCTCACTCGACTCCCATTCCCCGCGCCTTCCATGGTCCATAACAATCTAGCAACTTACATAATTACTCGGCTTAGCCACGCCCATACTTGGCCTTGTGGTGGCACTGTTATCCTGCCATGTGCTCGCATGAACCGGTCCTTAGATCTACGGCAAGTAACCACCATCTCATTCTACCTCATTCACAAACCCAGGCTTGCCTAGATCTCCCTCCGATCCATGTTCATTAACAACATCAAGTTCTCATTACCATTACGAGTGCAGTTAGCTGGACACATCTATCTCACTTCCCTTATCCCATGGACTCAGCGAAGCATACAAGCAAAAACCATACCCGACTCAATAACTTCCCTGGTGACAAGGGTGGTTTGACAAAACTAGTAAACTCCTATGAAAGGGTTTCCCATCATATTGACTCAGCACACACACCTTTTCACAAACAAACCAGTTTTCCAAAATATGGGATCAATATGGTCAATGGGCACTTGCCTTGTTCTTGCGGTTTCGGTTGCTCTTGGATCTCGAAACCTTGTTTTTGCAGCTCGTCGTAGACAGCTCCCTGATCTTGTCCTTCTATACGCAATCATGCACATACAAGATTCATAGCAATCAATATCATGCACAAACTCTAATCAAGATGCGATAATGCGTATGCATGTTAATTCCTATGATGCAGTTTAATTTGTACGTGTTCTTTCATGGCTTGCATGGCTTTTACGATGAACAAAAGTGTTCGGATCAATTTTGTACGTGGTGATGATCTTGAATTTAGATCAAACCGATCAACACGTGATCTGTCCATGAAAAAGCTTCTACTCGAAATGAATCGAAGAACGGATGCAAAGAAAACGCGATGATGTCATAAGGTGGTATTGGGGACCTACCTTACGTTCTTCTTGGTCTCGGGGTCCTTCTCCTAGCAAGACAGATCGTCGGGGCTCTCGTCCGGCAATCTCCGGCGATTGAACTCCGAAGAAGGGGTTCACTCGGCGAGTTTGGGGCTAGGGCTTCTAAGTTGTCGGCTTAGAGAAGATGTTACGACCAAGGGGTTTGTTTCGGGTTCTATTTATAAGAGGAAACGAAGAGTCCTCCTCTGATCGGAATTTGAATAAGATTCCCATTCAAACTGTTTTTGGATCTTAACAACTTATCTTAGATTGAATCGGTGCGGTAACATTGTGGAAATCGTGCCGGTTTCCTCCCGTACCGGTATTCCCACGCGTACAGAGGAAAACCGCTTCAGAATTGCGTTACCTTCACGGCGGTGACCTCCGGAAGCTCCACGTTTCCTATGGGAACCTGGGCTCCCTTTTCCGCAGAGGCAGGCTCCGGTTGTGCCGCGTGTCAGGCGGGCAAGACCTCCCTCTTACTCAGAGGTGAGCTACGCGTGCGCCACGCGTCTTGGCAGGTCGGAACCTTCCCTCTCAGCAGAGGCGAGCTCCGCGAATGCCACGTGTCAGTTACAGACCTCCCCCTCTCTTCGGAGGTGTCTCCGGGGGTGCCATGTGTCAAGTAGCGCCGGACTTCCTTTCTGCTCAGATACGAGCTCCGAGGTTGACACGTGTTCAATAGTGAAGGACCTCCCGGAGACGAGCTCCGGAGGTGACACGTGTCCGGTAGTGTCGGAACTCCCGGAGGTGAGCTCCGGAGGTGACACGTGTCTAGCGGGGCTGGACCTCTTGGAGGTGAGCTCCGAGAGCGACACGTGTCCCTCGCGGCTGGTCCTCTCTTTTCCGCGGTGACTAGCTCCGAAGGCGACATGTGTCTTGTGGGGCTGGCCTCGCTCCTCCGCGGAATCTAGCTCCGGGGGCAACACGTGTCCCACGAGGTCGGACCTCTCCCTTTGCCGCAGGGACGAGCCTCGAGCCTGCCACGTAGCCAGTTTAGCGCGGAACTCTCCCCCTTTGTGGAGATGAGCTCCGATCGCGCCACGTGGCCAGCGGGCCACGGTTCGGCACTCTCTGTGAACTGGAATTGGCTATTTTTTGGCTATCTTTTTGATATTTTCTCTGTTTCAATTTATTTAAAAAGTGTTTTTCTACATGAAACATGAATACATGCAGAACTCGAAAATTAGGGTGTCACAAATCTACCCCCCTTAAATTGAATCTCGCCCTCGAGATTCCTTAGTAGAGAATAGATGAGAGAACTCTTTCTTGATGTCTTCTTCACGCTCCCAGGTAGCTTCTGCTTCCGTGTGATTGCTCCATTGTACCTTGCACCAACGGATCACTTTGTTCCTCGTGAACCTCTTTTTCACGTGCAAAATTCGGACAGGGTGCTCTGCATAGGTCAGGTCCTCTTGAAGTTCAAGTTCATCCATCGGTACTTGCTCTTCCGGTACTCTCAAGCACTTCTTGAGCTGGGATACATGAAACACGTCATGTACATCGGAGAGGTGCGTTGGGAGCTCTAGTTGATAGGCTACTTCCACTCGCTTGTACAAAATCTTAAATGGTCCGATGTAGCGAGGTGCTAGCTTGCCTTTGACGTTGAAACGTCGTTGGCCACGGATAGGCGATACCTTAAGGTATACGAAGTCTCCTACTTCGAAGGTCAACTTTCTTCGCCTATTGTCACAAAGCCTTTCTGTCGTGACTGAGCAGCCTTCAAGTTCTCCCGTATTGTTTGGACTTGCTTCTCCGCCTCTTGTAGCACTTCGGGTCCAAACACTTGGTTCTCTCCAGTCTCGTTCCAAAACAACGGCGTTCAACACCGTCTACCGTACAATGCTTCGAAAGGTGACATCTTCAAGCTAGCTTCATAGCTGTTGTTATAGGAGAACTCAGCGTATGGTAAACTGCTATCCCAACTACGCCCATGTTTCAAGGCGCAAGCTCTCAACATGTCCTTCAAAATTTGGTTTGTCCTTTTGGTTTGTCCATCCATCTGCGGGTGGTAGGCGGAGCTAAAATCCAGTCGTGTACCCATAGCTTTATACAGCTTCCTCCAAAATCTAGAGGTAAACTGAGAACCCCAATCTGAGACTATCCTCTTCGGGACTCCATGGCGGCACACGATTTGCTCCATGTAGAGCTCGGCTAGATCTGCCACACGGTACGTGGTTTTAACAGGAATAAAATGAGCTGTTTTCATCAATCGGTCTACGATGACCCAGATTGAGTCGTAACCCGCGTGGCAATCCGACGATGAAATCCATACTGATGTCTTCCCACTTCCACTCAGGTACCTTCATGGGTTGCAACAGTCCAGCGGGTCTTTGATGTTCGGCCTTCACCCGTTGGCATGTGTCGCATAAGGCAACATACTCGGCTATGTCTCTTTTCATACCATCCCACAAATAACAAGTCTTCAGGTCCTTGTACATCTTGGTACTTCCGGGATGTATGGAATAAAGTGAGTCGTGTGCCTCTTTTAATATCGTGTCACGGATGTGCTTCACGTTAGGCACACAAATCCTTTTTCCTAGCCAAAGTGTACCCTTTTCGTCTTACTTGAAGTCCTTCTCTATTCCTTGTTGGATCCTTTCCTTGATCTCCTCATCCGTAGTTTGGCCATCTCTTATCTCTTGTCCCAATGATGAGTGGAGTTCCATCACTTCCATCTCGTTCAAGAATCCGAGATATAACTGTTCGAACTCCTTTTGTAGCTCAGGTGTAGCTCCCGAACCGTGAGTTGGTGACATGCTCCCTTTCGGCTCAATGCATCAGCTACTACATTCGCCTTTCTGGGGTGATAGTTTCCAACATCATAATCCTTGATGAGCTCCAACCATCGACGTTGCCTCAAATTCAAATCCGTTTGGGTGAATATGTACTTGAGGCTTTAATGATGCGTATAGATCTCACATCGATGACCAAGGATATAATGTCTCCAAATCTTCAATGCATGCACCACGGCTGCTAGCTCCAAGTCATGCATGGGGTAATTGAGCTCATGTTTCTTGAGCTGTATCGACACATAGGCTACCACTTGTCCTTCTTGCATGAGCACACATCCAAGCCCTTGTCTGGATGCGTCACAATATAGGTCAAAGCTCTTGCTTACGTCTGGCAATACCAGAACCGGCGCTGTGGTTAGCCTTTTCTTGAGCTCCTCAAAACTTTCTTGGCACACTGGTGTCCATTGGAAGGCTTTTCCCTTCGTTAGCAACTCCGTCATAGGCTTTGCTATCTTAGAGAAGTCCTTGATGAAACAGCGACAGTATCCAGCCATCCCAAGAAAACTCCGAATATCCCTCACGTTTTACGGTTGGTTCCACTTCAGAACATCTCCCACTTTTCCGGGATCAACCGATACTCCTTCCTTGGAGATGATGTGGCCTAGGAACGATATCTCCTTTAGCCAAAATTACATTTGCTAAGCTTGGCATATAGTCGATGCTCCTGCAGCTTTTGCGATGTCAATCTCAAATGTTCTTCATGCTCCTCCTCGCTTTTTGAATACACCATGATGTCGTCAATGAAAATCACGACAAACTTATCCAAGTACTCCATGAAGACCTTGTTCATGAGGTACATGAAGTATGCGGGTGCATTCGTTAACCCAAAAGACATAACGGTATATTCATACGAACCATACCGTGTCCGAAAGGCAGTCTTGGGTATATCGGAGGGCTTAATCTTCAGCTGGAAATATCCTAACCGAAGATCAATCTTGGAGAACACTCGGGCTCCCTTCATCTTGTCGAACAGGTGCTCTATACGGGGCAGAGGGTACTTGTTCTTGATCGTCACCTCATTGAGAGACCTATAGTCCAGGCACATCCTTTGGGTTCCATCTTTCTTGTCTACGAAGAGCACGGGGGCTCCCCATGGTGACGAGCTTGGACGTATAAAACCCTTCTCTTGCTGCTCCTGGATTTGCTTCTTGAGCTCCACTAGTTCGTTGACGGGCATCCTATATGGTCTCTTTGCTATAGGTGCGGTTCCGGGTATTAGGTCGATGGAAAACTCGATATCCCGGTCAGGTGGCATACCAGGAAGTTCTTCTGGGAACACGTCCGAAAACTCTTGAACCACCGGAATTCTGTCCAGGGTTGCTTCTTCGACATGGTTCAGTGTTGCCTTCTCGGTTGCCGGTTGGGATGACTCAAACTCGATACGGGTACCGTGCTCGTTGGTCAACTGCACGCTCCTTTCAGCACATTGGATTACTCTGTTGTGCTTACTGAGCCAATCCATTCCAAGTATTATGTCAAGCCCTTGGAAATCTAAGACAATGAGGTTGGCAAGGAAGTCTTCCCCCCTTATATTAAGGTGTACTTTCAGACATACTATATTAGTCCTCATCTCTCCACCGGGAGAATTAACTAATATAGTATATTTCAAATGTGATATGGGTAGATTATACTTGGCAACATACTTGGATGATATGAAAGAATGTGATGCTCCAGAATCGAATAGAATGGTGGCTGGGTTGGAGTTGGCAAGGAACATACCAATCACGACGTCCTCATCCTGTTGTGCTTCCTCAGCAAAAACATGGTTCACGTTGCCGCAAGCGTAATTCTGCGGTCCATGGTTGCCTTGATTGGCCACTCCGTTCGGCCATGGGTTCTGCTTGGGGACGTTGCCTTGCTGTCCAGGACCTCTCCTCGGGCACTGGATCGCAAAGCATCCCGTTTCCCCACAAGCAAAGCATGCCCTAATGCCTACGGCAGCAGGTACATTGGGGCGGAGGTTTTGAACAGGAGCACCCACGTTAGGATGGGGCGCTGGAGGCAGAGGCACACGAGGTGCTTGCATAGCAGGACGTGGCTGTGGTGGCTGATTAGGGCGGTATGCAGGAGCGGTCGATCCATACTGCGGTGCAGCTGGGGGCATGTACCGAGGTCATGCGTTGCTCCCTTGCGGCTGGTGTGACATGTTCCTCTTGCCTTCTCGCTCGATCTCTTGGATCTTGCTTTCAACCACTATAGCCTTGTCAACCAACTTCTGGAAGCTCGCGTAGTCATTATTGAGGAGCTGAACCTGGATCTCATTGTTCAACCCTCTCATGAACAGGTACTGCTTCTGTTGGTCCGATTTGACATCTTCAGGCGCATACCGGGACAGTTGTGTGAATTTGTTGAGTTACTCATTCACACTTTTCTATCCATGGCGGAGATCTTCGAACTCCTGTCTCTTAAGCATCATTACACCAGCAGGGATGTAATGAGAGCGGAAACTCTCCTTGAACTCAGTCCAAGTGATCGTCTCCGGGTCGACATGAGCGTTGCACGGGCATCCCACCAGTCAGCGGCTGCTCCCATGAGTTGGTGCGACGCAAAGAGAACCTTCTCTCGGTCATTGCACTGAACTATGGCAAGCTTCTTCTCCATGGACTTCAACAACTGTCGGCCTCCATGGGGTCATTAGCTTGAGCAAAGGTAGGTGGTTGAGTCCTCATGAACTCTCCCAGCCTGTTGTGAGCCGGCGGTGGTGGCGGTGGTGCCGGAACAGGGTTGTTGTTGTTGGCCTGCAGCTGACCCAAAGTTTGGATCATGGTTTGCATAAGCTGATTCTGCATGGCCATCAACCGTTCCATGTTGTTTTCACCAGCCCCAGGGTTAGCAGGAACTTCATCGTGGCCATCCTCTTGGTTGCCACAGACGTTCCTTCCTTGGTGGCCGGCGTTTCCTCTCACCATCTGTGAGAGAGAATGGAATAGAATAGAGGTTAGAAGGTGTGACACTCTCAATTCTGGTTTCTGCATGTATTCATGTTTCATGTAGAGAAAACATTTTAAAAGAAGTGGAAACAGAGAAAATATCAAAAAGATAGCAGAAAAGAGCCGAATCCAGTTCACAGAGAGCGCCGAAGACAACTTCCGCAGCCTGCTGGCCACGTGGCGTGTTCGGAGCTCATCCCTGCGAGGTGGGGGGAGGTCCGCCGCTAAACTGGCTACGTGGCAGGCTCGGGGCTCATCTCCGCAAAGGGGGAGAAGTCCGACCCTGTGGGACACGTGTTGCCACCGAAGCTAGCCTCTGCGGAAGAAGCAAAGGCAGTTCCGCAGGACACATGTCACCTTCGGAGCTAGTCACCGCGGAAATCAGAGAACCCGTCGCGCGGGATACGTGTCGATCTCGTAGATCACCCCAGAGAAGCCCGGTTCTATTGGACACGTGTCACCACCGGAGCCTATCTCCAGGAGGTCTGACACTGTTGGACACGTGTCTACCTCGGAGCTCATCTCTGAGGAAAAAGGGAGTCCGGTGCTACTTGATCCATGGAATTCATGGAGCTCACCTCCAAAGAGAGGGAGGTCCAAAATGGATACATGGCACACCCGGAGCCACCTCCGAAGAGAGGGAAGGTCCGGCACTGACACGTGGCGTGCGCGGAGCCACCTCCGAATAGAGAGGAGGTCCCGACCGCCAGGATACGTGGCGCACGCGGAGCTCACCTCCAAAGTGGAGGGAGGTCTATCTCACTTGACACGCGGCACAACCGGAGCTCGTCTTTGTGGAAAGGGAGAGACCAGGCCCGGTGGACA
The DNA here is from genome assembly GCA_030760725.1 of Neostapfia colusana. Classification (NCBI taxonomy): domain Eukaryota; kingdom Viridiplantae; phylum Streptophyta; class Magnoliopsida; order Poales; family Poaceae; genus Neostapfia; species Neostapfia colusana. The sequence goes on along the minus strand of JASWHV010000005.1, from coordinate 75,067,942 downwards.
CGTGGAGTTTCCGGAGCTCATCACCGCGGAGGTAACGAGTTCTGGAGCGGTTTTTGGATTCTGTACGCGTAGAAATACCGGTACGGAAGAGAAACCGACCTGAATTCCACGATGTCACCGCACCAAATCAACTAAAGATAAGTTGTTAAGATTCAACGACAATCTGAATAGAACTCTGATTTGAAGTCCAATCAGATTAGGACTCTTCTTCTCCCGATTATAAATAGAACCAAGAACCTCTGGCCGAAACCACAAACTTGTTTTCCAACTCCTGAGCCGACGACTTAGAGCCCTAGCCCCAACTCACCAAGTAAGCCCATCGCCAGAGTTCAGTCGAGGAAGATCGCCGGAAGAGAGCCCAACGATCTGTCTGATCAGAAAAGGAATCCGAGACCAAGAAGAACGTAAGGTAGACCTCGATATCACCTGCGACATCTTCGTGTTTTCTTTGCATCTGTTCTTTGATTCCTTTCAAACAGAAGCTTTCTCGTGGACAGATCACTTGTTGATTGGGTTGATCTAAAGACAAGGTCATCGCCACGTCCACATCTGATCCGAACACCTCTGTTCATCATAAAACCATGCAAGACACGTACAAACCGACCTAATAAAACTAAACTGATTATAGGATAACATGCATATGCATCATCGCATCCAGTTTAAAGTTTGTGCATGATATTGATTGCTGTGGATCTTGTATGTGCGTGATCCTGTATAACAGGACAAGCTCAGGGAGCTGTCTACGACGAACTGCAACAACAAGGTTTCGAGATCCAAGAGCAACCGGAACCGCAAGAACAAGGCAAGTGCTCCTTGACCATATTGATCCTATGTTTTGGGAAAAACTGTTTTATTTTGCGAAAAGGTGTGTGTGCTGAGTCAAACATGATGGGAAACCCTTTTATAGGAGTTTACTAGTTTTTCTTAAACCACCCTTGTCGCCTGGGAAGTTTATGAGTCGGGTATGGTTTTTACTTTTATGCTTTGCTGAGTCCATGGGATTGGGAAGCGAGATAGATGTGTCTAGCTAACTGCACTCGTAATGATAATGAGAAACTGATGTTGTTAATGAACATGGATCGGAGGGAGATCTAGGCAAGACTGGGTTTGTGAATGAGGTAGCATGAGATGGTGGTTTACTTGCCGTAGATCTAAGGACCGGTTCATGCGAGCACATGCCATGATAACAGTGCCACCACAAGGCCAAGTATGGGTGCGGCTTAGCTGACTAATTAGGTAAGTTGCTAGATTGTTATGGACCGTTGAAGGCACGGGGAATGGGAGTCGAGTGAGGACCGCCCTGGGAACTGCATGGCACAAGAGAGGGCCCGTGGGTGGGAGAATTGGAGATTCTAGCCTGTCGGTGAAACCTTAGTGAGTCCATACATCTAGTAGCCCCTTTGTAAAGGCTATTTTGTGATCTCTTGGCCATACACCGACAGTTGTGTACTGGTATAATGGAGGTTCTGCAGTCGCCGATGGGTGACGAAATCACAAACTTTTGGGTAAAGAGGTGCAAACTCTGCAGAGTCTAAAACTATCAAGATAGCCGAGCTTACGGTCACGAGCGCCTGGCCAACTTCCAAGATTAGTTGGGATGGTTATTGGATATGGTTATTGTATTTTAGTTATGGTTTTGGATGGTTTGGTTTTCGGGACTGTTGAGTCCGGGTGATAAGATGGGTTGCATGACTGTTGAGTCATGGCAACAAGGTTGGTCTCGGTGGGAGACGAAGTTGTTTATGAGATGAAATGGTAGCGAATACGAGATGGTATTCGTGAGATGGTAGCGAATACGAGGAGGTATTCGTGAGCAAGAATGAGGTTGATTGATGACTGGTTGTGACATGGAAGGTAATAAACATAATGGAGGTAGGATCGGTATTTTAATACATGTTGGGATTACATTCACTTAAAGATAAGTTGCTGTTTTATCGTGGTTTTTGATAAATAACTTTGCTTTCTGCAATGAGCCTTTTATACCTACCTTGTTATGAGACTTCATATCATATTTTCCTGCACTTGCTGAGTACATCATTGTACTCAAACTTGCATTATTATTTCATCATCAGCAACAGGAGAAGATTTCTATGAAGACCAAGTGGAGCATTAGGCGTGTGATCTGTTCTCAACCTTGCCTGTGGAAATGGAGTACAGATGGAACCACTACTGCTTAGAATTGCTTCCACACTAGTTAGAAGACTTCCGCTGCATAGAAATAAGACTTCCGCTATTAGATTAAGACTTCCGCTGTGAGCATGAGTCCAAGACTCATGAGACATTGTAATAAACTCTGTTATTCGTGGTAATATATAATCTGAATTCAGTTTGTGGAACATATGTGTATGCGTGATGAACATCCTAGGCACACATATGCATTAGTTCTCGGTTCCGTGGTTTTCCACAGAATTGAGGGCGTCACAGAAGGTTAGATGGATCCCCCTACCTATATGCATCAAGGTGGATAGACTATATATATTAGCCCATATGAGGATGTGAATCAAGTGCCGAGGCATCTCACACCTCTTTCTACTTATGTGTGGATATGGATAACGCTTGAGACATCCCACAACTCACACTGAGCACACAAACATAAACAATCATCACAAAGGCTCACACAACTCCTATTCAAGGCTTATTCAATGGGAGTCCTATGTGGTTTTAGGGTGAATACCAATATGTGACTTCACCCTATGTCAAGGTGGTTTGGGGTGATATCAATCTGTGATCCAACTATGGCTTCTCCTAGGCTTGCATCCTATGTCAAGGTGGTTCCAATGCCAATCTATGCATCCTAATCTTGCATCCTATGGTCAGCGTGGCTGCTAATACTAATCTGTTACTTGGGGTACGTACTACAGTCAACGTGGCAGCTACCAATAAGTGATCATTCTTGGCTGTGTGATCTACGATCAACCCGTGGCAGGTTGATACCAACTTGTGTTTTCTATCTAGGCATGTAACCTACCGTCAACCCGTGGCTTTGATACCAATCCATGTTTCCTATTTAGGCATGTAACCTACCGTCAACCGTGGCTCTGATACCAATCTGTGACGCCCTCAATTCTATGGAAAACCACGGAACCGAGAACTGATTCCTATGTATGCCCAGGATGTTCATAACACATATACATATGTTCCACAAACTGAATTCATAATATATATTACCACAAATAACAGGGTTTATTACAAAGTCCATGAGTCTTGGACTCATGCTAACAGCGGAAGTCTTATCTAAGCAGCGGAAGTCTAAATTTAAGCAGTGGAAGTCTAAATCTAGCAGCGGAAGTCTTTATTCTAGTGCGGAAGCAATCTAAGCAGCAGCAGTGGCTCCATCTCTACTCCATCCCCACAGGCAAGGTTGAGGACAGATTACACGCCTAGGGCTCCACTTGGTCTTCATAGTAATCTTCTCCTGTAGCTCATGATGAAGTAATAATGCAAGTTTGAGTATAATGATGTACTCAGCAAGTGCGGGAAAATATGATATGTAGCTCACAACAAGGTAGGCTCATTGCAGAAAGAAAAGTTATTTCTCAAAACACGATAAAAAAAATAACTCAGCTTAAAGTGAATGTAATCCCAACATGTATTACAATACCAACATACCTCCATTATGTCTCATCACTTTCCATGTCTCAACCTGTGACACCCTCATTTTTTGTTTCTGCATGTATTCATGTTTCATGTAGAGAAAACATTTTAAAAGAAGTAGGGAACAGAGAAAGAATCAAAGAAGTTAGCCAAAAGAAGCAAATTCCTGTGTACAGAGAGCGTCGAAGACAACTCCCGCGGCTCGCTGGCCACGTGGCGTGTTCGGATCTCATCTCCGCAAATGGGGAGGGGTCTGCCGCTAAACAGGCTACGTGGCAGGCTCGGGGCTCATCTCCGCAAAGGGGGAGAGGTCCGACCATGTGGGACACGTGTTGCCCCCGGAGCTAGCCTCTGCGGAGAAGCGAAGGCAGTCCCGCAGGACACGTGTCACCTTCGGAGCTAGTCACTGCGGAAATCAGAGGACCAGTCCGTGGGATACGTGTCGATCTCAGAGCTCACCTCCGAGAGGTCCGGTTCTATTGGACACGTGTCGCCACCGGAGCTTATCTCCGTGAGGTCCAACACTGTTGGACACGTGTCAACCTCGGAGCTCGTCTCTGAGAAGAAAGGAAGTCTAGCGCTGTTTGGATACGTGGCACACGCGGAGCCACCTCCAAAGAGAGGGAAGGTCCGGCACTGACACGTGGCATGCGCGGAGCCACCTCCGAATAGAGAGGAGGTCCTGACCGCCAGGATACGTGGCGCACGCGGAGCTCACCTCTGAAGGGGAGGGAGGTATCGCTCGCTTGACACGCGGCACAACCGGAGCTCATCTCTGCGAAAAAAGGGGAGACCAGGCCCCGGTGGACACGTGGAGCTTCCGGAGCTCATCACCGCGGAGGTAACGAGTTCTGGAGCGGTTTTTGGATTCTGTAGCATAGAAATATCGGTACGGAGAAGAAACCGACCTGAATTCCACAATGTTACCGCACCAAATCAACTAAAGATAAGTTGTTAAGATTAAATGATAATCTGAATAGGACTCTTATTCGAAATACAATCAGATTAGGACTCTTCTTCTCAAGATTATAAATAGAACCCAGAACCCTTGGCCGCAAACCATGAACTTCTCTTCCACCTCCTGAGCCGACGACCTAGAGCCCTAGCCCCCAACTCGCCGAAGTAAAATCATCACCGGAGTTCAGTCGAGGAAGATCGCCGGAAGAGAGTCCCAACGATCTGTCTTGCTAAGAGAAGACCCGAGACCAGAAGAGCGTAAGGTAGGTCTCCAATATCACCTTACGACATCATCGCGTTTTCTTTGCATCTGTTCTTTGATTCCATTCAAACAGAAGCTTTTTCGTGGACAGATCACTTGCTGATCGGTTTGATCTAGAACTAAAGTCAAGATCATCGCCACATCCACATTTGATCTGAACACCTCTGTTCATCGTAAAACCATGCAAGTCATGCAAGAACACGTACAAACTGATCTAATAAAAACTGCATCATAGGACTAACATGCATATGCATCATCACATCTAGTTAAAGTTTGTGCATGGTATTGATTGTTATGAATCCTGTATGTGTGTGATCCTGTATAGAAGGACGAGCTCAGGGAGCTGTCTTAGACGAGCTGCAACAACAAGGTTTCGAGATTCAAGAGCAACCGGAACCGCCAGAACAAGGCAAGTGCCCCTTGACCATATTGATCCTATGTTTTGGGAAAAACTATTTTGTTTTGCGAAAAGGTGTGTGTGCTGAGTCAAACATGATGGGAAACCCTTTTATAGGAGTTTACTAGCTTTGGTTAAACCACCCTTGTCTCCAGGGAAGTTTATGAGTCGGGTATGGTTTTTGCTTTTATGCTTCGCTGAGTCCATGGGATTGGGAAGCGAGATAGATGTGTCTAGCTAACTGCACTCGTAACGATAATGAGAAACTAATGTTGTTAATGAACATGGATCAGAGGGAGATCTAGGCAAGACTAGGTTTGTGAATGAGGTAGAATGAGATGGTGGTTTACTTGCCGTAGATCTTAGGACCGGTTCGTGCGAGCACATGCCACGATAACAGTGCCACCACAAGGCCAAGTATGGGTGCGGCTTAGCTGACTAATTAGGTAAGTTGCTAGATTGTTATGGACTGTGGAAGGCGCAGGGAATGGGAGTCGAGTGAGGACTGCCCTGGGAACTGCATGGCACAAGAGGGGGCCCGTGGGTGGGAGAATTGGAGATTATAGCCTGCCGGTGAAACCTTAGTGAGTCCATACATCTAGTAGCCCCTTTATAAAGGCTATTTTGTGATCTATTGGTCATACACCGATGGTTGTGTATTGGTATAATGGAGGTTCTGCAGTCGCCGACGGGTGACAAAATCACAAACTTGTGGGTAAAGAGGTGCAAACTCTGCAGAGTCTTAAAACTATCATGATAGCCGTGCTTACGGTCACGAGCGCCTGGCCAACTTCCATGATTAGTTGGATGGTTATTTTGGGATGACATTGGATGGTTTTGGTTATGGTTTGGTTTTGGTTTTGTTTTCGGGACTGTTGAGTCCGGGTGATGAGATGGGTTGCATGACTGTTGAGTCATGGCAACGAGGTTGGTCTTGGTGTGATACGAAGATGTTTATGAGATGAAATGGTAGTGAATACGAGATGGTATTCGTGAGATGGTAGCGAATACGAGGAGGTATTCGTGAGCAAGAATAAGGTTGATTAATGTCTGGTTGGGACATGGAATGTAATGAACATAACGGAGGTATGATTGGTATTTGAGTACATGTTGGGATTACATTCACTTAAAGATAAGTTGCTGTTTTTATCATGGTTTTGATAAATAACTTTGCTTTCTGCAATGAGCATTTTTATACCTACCTTGTTGTGAGCTACATATCATATTTTCCCGCACTTGATGAGTACATCATTGTACTCAAACTTGCATTATTATTTCATCAGCAACAGGAGAAGATTATTATGAAGACCAAGTGGAGCATTAGGTGTGTAATCTGTCCTCAACATTGCCTGTGGGAATGAAGTAGAGATGGAGCTGCTGCTTAGATTGTTCCGCATTAGTTAGAAGACTTCCGCTGTTAGATTAAGACTTCCTCTGTGAGCATGAGTCCAAGACTCATGAGGCATTGTAATAAACTCTGTTATTCATGGTCATATATATTCTGAAATTCAGTTTGTGGATGATGTGTATATGTGTGATGAACATCCTGGGCACACATATGCATCAGTTCTCGGTTCCGTGGTTTTTCACAGAATTGAGGGCGTCACACAACCAGCCATTAATCTTACCCAACTTTGCTCATGAATACCTTCTCGTATTCGCTACCATCTCACGAATACCATCTCGTATTCGCTGATGAGGACATCACAACAGTGGATACTGACATTGATATACTAGGACCGATCACAAGAGGACGAGCACGGTTACTAAATCAGCAGGTGAACTCGTTCCTAACTTCCTACCCATGTGATTTTGAGAATGGATTGCTATTGAATGATTTAATTGTTATTAGGAACCATGGACATGATCAACAAGTAAAGGGAGGAGGATTTGGAGATGTGGAGAATCATATGGGACGTCCACAAGTTGATGGAAACAGTCACCAACTCGGACTCGAGTTCAACTCGGAGTCCAGGAGCAGTACATCTTAAAATGGACGCCAAGGATGCATACGGACTCTGTTTTTGATGTTCCACATATGCATGGAAAGATGAGAAGATAAACTTTGCAATGGTTCTAGTCCCACATTAAAATTTGTCACACCCAGTTTGCCCCAAAGAGAAACCGAGTGAATATCACATGTATGCCAGGATCATTTTCTCATACATGTGATGACAAATAGTGAAGCATCATTTATTACAAGCCAAGTATACGAATATAAATAAGTCTTACATAGCATACGTCTCGATGGACGATAATATGTTCATAACATGTAAATAAAGCAGCAGCGGAATATAAATCTTGTGGGCTCTGTCACAGGCGATGCCCGGGGGACTCCGTGAACCTAGAATCCTCCTTCGGGTCCAAAGTCTTGGTCATTGAACACCACATCATCCCCTTGACCTGAGCAGCAATTTAAACCAACAGAAAAGCAAGTTTGAGTACCGTTGGTACTCAGCAAGTGTGGGAAAGTTATGTCAAGCATGGCTAGAGCAAGGAGAGGTTGAACTCATGGTTTAAGCACTATGCAATTAATGCCTATCACCTTAGCTTATTAAGCACCTACATTACTATATAGGTGAAATGGTCCCAATTTCCCAACCAATCATCAATATCAAGTAACCATAATCTCACCTCCAATGTTAAGCTTCCCGCTTAACATACTTAACTTCCCAATTCATCATCCTCTAATCATGAATAAGTCCAAGCCGCTCTTGACCGTGAGCACGGCTGTCATGATAGTTTTGACTCTGCAGAGTTTGCACCACTGTACCCACATGTAGTGATTTCATCCCCCATTGTCGGGTGGACTAAAAGGACCTCCATTATACCAGTGGCCGAGAACCACGTTCACACTTCCCAGGTGTGTAGCCAGGAGATCACTACGAGGCCTTTACAGAGGGATTCCCGACGAGCATGGGCCCACTGAGGTTTTACCCCTAACAGCATACAAGAGGCTCCAACCCCGCTGCAGTGGCCCCCTCTTGAGCCTTGCAGTTCATATGGTAGTCCAGCTGACACCTATTCCCCGCACCATCCAAAACACCCATACTACGCCGGGGATACACCTAATTAATTGGCCAAACTGCACCATCTCAGCATGTGGTTGGCACGGTAAAGCCAGGTTACATACTCCATGAACTGGTCCTTAGGATCCAGGCAAGTACTAAACACAAACCCGAGTCTCGTGCACCCAGCACCAACCAAATCATCCAACTTGCCTCGATCCCTACCTCTACATAACTCATAATATCTCATTCAAGAGTAAGGTAAGTAAGTTGATGATCTAATATCCCAATTATCCTATTCTAAGCATGGCTAAGCATAAGCATATAAGTAAATGACATAACAAAATAAATCCCAACCCAGGCTACAAGGAAATAAGATAATGAAAATCTAGGGAAACTTCCTAGCTTGGGTATCATATTCCAAATTGACAATGCAAATTAATTCTAGCTACACATCCTAGTATAGGATCAAAGTGGTCAAGGACACTTGCCTTCTTCCTGCTGCTCTGGGAATGGAAAGTCTTGGTCTTGGAAGGTGAGAACCTGCTCTGGGGCTGGTTCTACTCATGCCAATACACATAGCAAAAGAAAAAAACAATCCATAAGCCATAGTCCACACTTTCACTCATGCAAACCACACATACATACATATTAAAATCATTCACATGTTTAGGTGTTGTGGTTACCCTAGATGTGTTGATTTTAGGCCTACATACACTTTTAAACATATATATATATATATAATTTCTAACTTTTGTATTCAGATTTCTAGTTGCACACTATATATTAATTTCCCATTTGAACAAATTCTCTATATTTAATTAATACACTCCTTAGCCACAAAATTTGCATGAAAGAAAGTTTCCTACTCCAAATAGGTTTTCAGATCTTCCTCAAAATCTCAATTTGAAGTTTTTGAAAATAAAGACCTCATTTAACATTTTCAAATTTTGCATACTTATTTTACATATCATCTAAACAGAATAGGTTCTGATCTAAAATGTTCAATAAAATATTTTTGAACTCCCTCTCTGATGTGAAACAATTTAAATTTATTTTACCAGTTTTTAGAATTATTTCCTAGCCTAAAATGTGTCTCTAGAGATAATAAAAATGAGCAACACTTAGGCAGATTTCATTTCAGCCTAAAATCTATTTTTAACTCCCTCTAAAGGTTTTCCATGTGCTAGGAGAGTTTAAATTTGTATTTGCACATGTGTTTATATTACCTTTTGAATTTAAATTCTACTCATATGTTCAAATTTCTGAATTTAATATCTTATAGGGTCAAAAAGGCAAATCCACCCTACTGCAGGGTTTAATTTAACATTTCCTAAATTTTCAGGGGCCTAATTACAAATAACAGAGAGGTTTTCCTAATTTTTTATTAGGTTCAGGGGCTAAAACTGATTTTTAAATGAATTTACATGAATTTCTGAAGGTCCAGGGGCTAGATCAGAAGTTTCCGGGGCTAGCTCGTGTTTTTCGAGATCCCCAGGGGGTAGCGCGTAAGATTCCCGGCCTTTATAATGCGGGGCCGACGTGGACCGTCCGATTTAAAACAGACGGCTGAGATTATAACGCGAAGCAGTACGGGTTAGATCTAATAGGAACCACACGATTTAAAATGGACGGGCCTCAAGGGGCCACGTCGCCCTGGCCGTGTGCGGGCGGCGCTGCCTGGCGGCGGGAGGCGGCGATCTCGCCGTAGAACTTTGGGTTTTCGTCTATACTTCCTAAAACTTGGATTTCTTGGCATAGAACGGAAGAGGGGAGGTCGGGGATCTCTCCTCGTGGTTTTTCTTGAGCTCGGAGGCCCTGGAACGTGGTCGGCGACGAGGTCCGAGGTGAAAATGCGGCGGTGCTCGCCGGAGCTGTGTCTAGAGTGCAAAACACCGGGTTTCCTTCACCTGCAAAACTCCCCGGTGGCGGTGGAACATGATCAGCACGTTAGATCAGGAAATCCGAGCGAGGATCGAAGGAAAATGGCGGTAGAAGCTTCGGTTCTCACCGGAGAGAAAAAGGGCCGATCGGGGAGGAAAAAGGGGCGATTGTCGGCGTTTAAATGGGCGAGGGAGGGCGGCGGAGGGTTGGTTTGGATATTGAGTAGCGCCCTGCCGAAGATCGGGCGTGGAAACCGGTTGGAGCAGCCGCGATCGGCGCGGGAAGATCGGGTTAGTTGGGGCGCGCGGGGGAGGGGGGAAGAAGATGACAAGCGGGCCCCGCGCGTCAGAAAGAGGGAGAGAGGGAGGGGGCGCGCGGGGGTTTTGGGCCGGCTGGGTGGGTTTCGGCCCACTGGCCAGTTTTTTTCTTTTTCTTTTTCCTTTTCCTTTTTCTGTTTTGATTCTAATTTAAATTCTGGTTTGAATTTGAATTGCTACACCACATGCAATACGTCCAAAAATTTTTAAATTCCCCTCTTTAGCAGGTTTTGGGGTGTTACAGCTCTACCCCCCTTAAAAGAAATCTCATCTTGGAGATTGGTGATTCTAGGAAAACAAATCCGGAAACTGTGCCTTAAGCTCGTCTTCTCGCTCCCATGTGGCTTCTGCTTCCGAGTGATGCTTCCACTGCATCTTGCACATTCGGATACTTTTATTTCTTGTGAGGCGTTCCATTGTCTCCAAAATCTTAACCGGTTGCTCGGCATAAGAAAGATCCTCTCGTACGTCCACCTCATTCATGGGTAACATTTCTTCGGGCGTTCTTAAACATTTCTTGAGCTGTGACACATGGAATACATCGTGCACATCTGATAGGCGAGCCGGTAGTTCTAGTTGATATGCCACTTCGCCTTTCCTCTCCAGAATCTAAAAGGGTCCGACTTATCGCGGTGATAATTTCCCTTTCACCTTGAACCGACGAAGTCCTCGGATAGGGGACACCTTGAGATAGACATAGTCCCCCACGTTGAAAGTAAGCTCTCTTCTCCGTACATCGGCATAACTCTTTTGTCGGGTCTGTGCTATCCTCAAATTGTTGCGAATTTCCCTCACTTTCGCCTCGGCTTCTTGTAGTACCTCGGGCCTAAACACTTTACTTTCCCCTGTTTGGTTCCAAAATAGTGGAGTCCTGCAGTTCCTCCCATACAACGCCTCAAATGGTGACATCTTCATACTGGCCTCATAGCTGTTGTTGTAGGAGAACTCCGCATACGGTAAGTTCTTATCCCAACTCCTATTATTCTTGAGTGCACACGCTCTCAGCATATCCTCAAGGATCTGATTGGTTCTTTCCGTCTGCCCGTCAGTCTGGGGGTGATAGGCAGAACTAAAATTCAGATGAGTTCCCATGGTTTCATGTAACTTCTGCCAGAACCTTGAGGCGAACTGTGTCCCTCGATCCAACACTATCTTCTTTGGCACTCCATGAAAAATAAGATTCTTGACATGTACAATTCTGCCAATTTGGATCCACTGTAGCTTTCTTTCACGGGGATGAAATGAGCTACCTTGGTTAGCCTGTCGATGATGACCCATATCGAATCATATCCCGATTGGGTCCTAGGTAGTCCCACTATGAAATTCATACCGATTTCTTCCCATTTCCATTCAGGCACTTTGAGTGGTTGCAATAGTCCCGCGGGTCATTGATGTTCTGCTTTCACCAACTGACATGTGCCACATAGGGCAACATGCTCCGCGACATCTCGCTTCATGCCATACCACCAATATCTGCTCTTGAGGTCATGATACATCTTCATACTCCCAGGATGAATGGAATAGTCGGAATCATGAGCTTCCTTCAAAATCAATTCACGGATCTCCTTCACTTCAGGCACACAGATTCTTTTCCCATACCACACCGTACCTTGTTCATCCTCTCTAAACCCAGGGGCTTTATTTTCTTTGATGAGTTCTCTAATCTCTTGTATCTTCTCGTCATACTTCTGACCGAAGCGTATGTCTTGCTCTAATGTGGAGTCCACATCCATGGCGATGGCCTCGCCACTATTCACCAGACATAGATTGAGTTTTGCAATCTCTTCCTTCAATTCTGTAGGCATGTCCTTTAAGCTCAACATATTGACCAGCACCTTCCGGCTTAAAGCATCCGCCACGACGTTCTCTTTCCCGGGATGATAGTTGATGCCCACATCAAAGTGGTTGATTAGCTCTAACCATCTTCTTTGTCTGAGGTTGAGATCTGGCTGTGTGAAAATGTACTTTAAGCTCTTATGATCCGTATATATCTCTGTCCTCTTTCCCATCAAGTAATGCAGCCAAATCTTCAATGCGTGTACCACTGCGGCTAGCTCTAGGTCATGCGTATGATAGTTCTTCTCATGTTTTCTGAGCTGCCGGGACACATAAGCAACGACATGCCCCTCTTGCATGAGAACACATCCCAACCCGTGTGCATCGCAGTATACCAAAAAATTCTTCTGCATATCTGGCATAACTAGCACTGGGTTGTTGTCAATCTTTTCTTCAGTTCCTGAAAACTTGTCTCACACTCTGGTGTCCATGTGAATGTGATTCCCTTCTCTAACAATTTGGTGAGGGGTCTCGAGATCTTGGAGAAACCCTCAATGAACCGTCGATAATACCCAGCCAATCCTAAGAAGCTTCGAATTTCCCCGACATTTTCAGGGGTCTTCCACTTCTGCACATCCTCGATCTTGGCGGGATCTACGGAGATGTTCTCCCTCTGAGATTATATGTCCTTAGAAGGGAACTCTCTTTAGACAAAACTCACACTTGCTCAACTTGGCATATAGTTGGTGTTCTCTTAGCTTTTGCAACACCAATCTTAAATGTCTCTCATGTTCTTCTTCATCTTTGGAAAAGACGAGAATATCATCAATGAAAACCACCACAAATTTGTCCAGATATTCCATGAATACCTTGTTCATGAGATACATGAAATATGCCAGGGCATTAGTTAGCCCGAACGGCATGACGGTGTATTCATACAGCCCGTACAGAGATACGAAAGTTGTCTTTGGAATGTCGGTTTGCCTTATCTTCAGTTGGTGGTATCCCGACCTGAGATCAATTTTTGAGAACACACAAGCTCCCCTCAACTGATCAAATAGGTCTTCAATGCGGGGTAACGGGTACTTGTTCTTGATGGTTACTTCGTTCAACGCACGGTAGTCTACGCATAACCTTTGGGTTTCGTCCTTCTTGGGCACAAAATCATTGGAGCTCCCCATGGTGAGGAACTAGGACGAATATACCCCTTCTCTATCAATTCTCTTATATGTTCCTTGAGCTCTTCCATCTGTTTGGAGTCCATCCGATAAGGACTCTTGTATATTGGGGCTGTTCCAGGTACAAGTTCAATCGTGAATTCCACTTCACGATCGGGAGGCATACCGGGCATCTCCTCTGGAAAAACGTCTGGATATTCCCTAATAATCCTTATCTCTTCTACTTCCACCTCAACTTGATTGAGTTTAATGTCCCTCCTAGGTTCTTGCATGTCTATGAACTTCACTTTCGTGCCACTAGTGTGTGTTAGTTCCACCGTTCTTGTCGAACAGTGGATAATACCTTTATGTTTGGCCAACCAATCCATGCCCAAAATGATATCTATCCCTTGTCTATCACTATGAGGTTTGCAGTAAATACTATCCCATGAATGTCTAGATTCACCATGGGACACACTTGTCTTGTTCTTATTTCTCCCCCTGGAGAGTTCACTGCTAACATATGGTTCATTTGTGTTGTTGCTAGATCATGATTCTTAACAAACCCTTGAGCAATGAACGAGTGGGTAGCACCAGAATCGAACAATAGGGTTGCAATGTGTAAATTTGCAGGAAACTTACCAATTACCACGTCAGGTGCCTCTTGCGCTTCCTCCATGGTCACGTGGTTCACCCGTCCTCGCATCACATTCTGCTGCTGTGGCTGCATGGGCTTCTTCTTTGGGCACTTATGGGCGTAGTGCCCCACTTCACCACAGTTGAAGCATTGCACCCCAACTTTAGGTGCCTGACCTTTGTTATCTTGGGGTTGGTTCGGTGGCCCTTGTCCAGCTGGTCGAGGTTGATATGTGGGGCGAGGCTGCTGCACAAACTGACGCTGCGGCTGTGCTGGTGCTGATGGAGGCCTGAAGTTCGGGTTGTACCCTCTCGGTGTCGGGTAGGGTACCACAGCACGAGTCGTCTGCCCTGCAGGTTGCTGCATCAGACGTGGACGTGTGTTGCTACTTGAGGCTTGGTGTGACCATCCCGCCTTCCTCTTGTTTTCATTCTCCAAGGCCTTCAGCTTCCCCTCCACGACAAATGCCCTGTCTACCATCTTTTGGAAGCTTTCATACTCGTTGGAGGACATTGCACATTGCATCTAAGTCCTTCCACAAAACAGTCCTGTTTTTGCTCATCAGTTTCGATGTCTCGTGGTGCATAACGGGATAGTTGGGTGAACTTAGTGAGGTACCCCCTCACAGTCATGTTGCCTTGCTGCAGTCCCAAGAACTCCTTTCTCTTGTTTTTGAGTTCACCCCTTGGTATGTAGTTGTTGCGGAAACTGCGCTTGAACTCTTCCCAAGTGATGTTCTCGGGGTCGTGATGGGATGCCACGTAAGCGGTCCACCAATCAGCAGCAGGTCCATGCAATTGGTGAGAGGCAAACATCACCCTCTCATACCCTTGGCATTGTATGATCCTCATCTTGCTCTCAATGGTCTTTAGCCAATCATCTGCCTCCAGAGGTTCAGCAGCACTTGCAAACTTTGGGGGTTGAGTTCCCAGAAACTCACTCAACCTTGGTTGGCGTAGTGCAGCTTGTGGGGGTGGAGCTTGGTGCAAGTTGGCCACCACTTGAGTCAGACTCTGGATGAGCTTATTCTGATTTTCGATCATTTGATAGATAGGATCAGATCCTTCACGGCGACCACCCCTGTCTTGTCCTCCAGAAAGATGAGGGTTGCCGGCCTCATCGTTTTTGTTTTTGGGGTCGGCACCACGACCCTTTCCTCTTCCAACCATCTATCATGATCAACAAAATGTTAACTTAAAGCATTACGTATTAACTTCCCAAATTGCTTGCTTAAATTTAAACTTTTGAGGCCTTAATATTTAAACATTTTCTGAAGGTTTCACGAAGATCTTTGGGAGTCACATCTCACTCGAAAATAATTGCACTCTTGATTCATAGGGGTTCACAAATCAAAGCAACGCAGCCTAAAGACGAGGTTGTGGACAAATGCCCATGGCTTCCACAACTCACGTCACACACCAAACATAAACACATAAATAAATAGGTTATTGACTCGACTACTCGATAACCCGCTGAACTAAGGGAAATGACTCTAAGCAACTCGTATCACTAAGCTGGCTCGCCGGGGTCTTCCTCATTATTGCGGCTGCCCTCTGATTCCGCTTTAGGTGGGGAAGCTGCTGGTGGAGAAGTGAGGCGACGCTTGCTCGCCCGGCGGTCTGGGGAGTCAGGAGTCCACGTGTCATTCACGGTGACATACAGTTCATTCCCATCTCCTCTTTCTCTCACCCTCAAGCTGGTGCGAAGCAACACCTCAGTCTCCTTCAGTGTGTCACGAACATCCTGGAGCTCCTGCTAGCACTCCTGTAGTCGAGTTCTGAGCATAGCAGCATCCTCCAAGCACAAGTCCATGTGCTCATGGGAAGTCCCCTGCTGCACTGGCGGGTACTTGTACTCCGCGGTGCCACTCTCACGCTGGAGGACATACATGTACTCAGTCCTGTCCAGGTGGCGACGATTGATGTAACTCTGGCAGGTGATGGCCTCCTAGGTGACATCCTTCTCAGCATCGACCTGAGTCGCCCGACAAGATGGAGAGTGGTGCATCTTGAGTAGCTGATTTTCATGGATAATCCTCATCTGTGAGCTCCATTCTTCCCGCTTCTCACGGATGGTCCTGGTGGATCTGTAGTGTATGATCAGCTAGCCAACATTGCCGGCGGCGTGGAGCATACGCCGAAGACGGCGCAACAAGCCTCCTGCTGCCAACCCGTAGGAGTGGTACGTCACCGGACGGTTCTCCTCTCTCAAGGTAAGGGCAACTACAGGAACTCTCCCTCCGGTGGACTTGCGGGCGGTGCGGATCATGCGAACCATAAAGCATTTAAAATTAAGTTAGATAAGAATTAAATAAAGATTGTATTTTGAATAAAAGTTGGGACAAGGTGAATAAAGTGACCCCATTTAATAACACTTTCAACCCACATCTTTGTAAAATAGTTTTTAAGAAAACAGGGTCCTTAAATATGTCCATTTCTACCTAGGTCCACGTTCCTACGGGCAACCTTGGCTCTGATACCACTTCTGTCACACCCGGTTTGCCCCAAAGAGCAACCGAGTAAATATCACATGTATGCCAGAATCATTTTCTCATACATGTGATGACAAATAGTGAAGCATCATTTATTACAAGTCATGTATTCGAATATAAATAAGTCTTACATAGCATACGTCTCGAGTGACGATAATATGTTCATAACATGTAAATAAAGCAGCAGCGGAATATAAATCTTGTGGGCTCCGTCACAGGCGTTGCCCGGGGAACTCCGTGAACCTAGAATCCTCCTTCGGGTCCAAAGTCTTGGTCATTGAACACCACATCATCCCCTTGACCTGAGCAGCAATTTAAACCAACAGAAAAGCAAGTTTGTGTACCGTTGGTACTCAGCAAGTGTGGGAAATTTATGCCATGCATGGCTAGAGCAAGGAGAGGTTGAACTTATGGTTTAAGCACTACGCAATTAATACATATCACCTTAGCTTATTAAGCACCTACATTACTATATAGGTGAAATGGTCCCAATGTCCCAACCCATCATCAATATCAAGTAACCATAATCTCATATCCAATGTTAAGCTTCCCGCTTAACATCCTCAACTTCCCAATTCATCATCCTCTAACCATGAATAAGTCCAAGACGCTCTTGACCGTGAGCACAGCTGTCATGACAGTTTTGACTCTGCAGAGTTTGCACCACTGTACCCACATGTAGTGATTTCATCCCCCGTTGCCGGGTGGACTAAAAGAACCTCCATCATGCCAGTGGCCGTGAACCACGTTCACACATCCCAGGTGTGTAGCCAGGAGATCACTATGAGGCCTTTACAAAGGGATTCCCGTCGAGCGTGGGCCCACTGAGGTTTCACCCCTAACAACATACAATAGGCTCCAACCCTGCTGCAGTGGCCCCCTCTTGAGCCTTGCGGTTCATATGGTAGTCCAGCTGACACCTATTCCCCGCACCATCCAAAACACCCATACTACGCCGGGGATACACCTAATTAATTGGCCAAGCTGCACCATCTCACCATGTGGTTGGCACGGTAAAGCCAGGTTACATGCTCCATGAACTGGTCCTTAGGATCCAGGCAAGTACTAAACACAAACCCGAGTCTCGTGCACCCAGCACCAACCAAATCATCCAACATGCCTCAATCCCTACCTCTACATAACTCATAATATCTCATTCAGCTGTAAGGTAAGTAAGTTGATGATCTCATATACCAATTATCCCATTCTAAGCATGGCTAAGCATAAGAATATAAGTAAATGACATAACAAAAAAAATCCCAACCCAGGCTACAAGGAAATAAGATAATGAAAATCTATGGAAACTTTCTAGCTTGGGTATCATATTCTAAATTGACAATGCAAATTAATTCTAGCTACACATCCTAGTATAGGATCAAAGTGGTCAAGGACACTTGCCTTCTTCCTGCTGCTCTGGGAATGGAAAGTCTTGGTCTTGGAAGGTGAGAACCAGCCCCACTCTGCAAACCACACATACATACATACATACATATTAAAGTCATTCACATGTTTAGGTGTTGTGGTTACCCTAGATGTGTTGATTTTAGGCCTACATACACTTTTAAACATATATATATATATTATTTCCAACTTTTGTATTCAGATTTCTAGTTGCACACTATATATTAATTTCCCATCTGAACAAATTCTCTATATTTAATTAATACACTCCTTAGCCACAAAATTTGCATGAAAGGAAGTTTCCTACTCCAAATAGGTTTTCAGATCTTCCTCAAAATCTCAATTTAAAGTTTTTAAAAATAAAGACCTCATTTAACATTTTCAAATTTTGCATACTTATTTTCCTATATTTTCAGATTTATTTTCTATGCCTAAAAGTAAATTTTAATATTAAAATTGTAAGACATATCATCTAAACAGAATAGGTTCTGATCTAAAATGTTCAATAAAATATTTTTGAACTCCCTCTCTGATGTGAAACAATTTAAATTTATTTTACTAGTTTTTAGAATTATTTCCTAGCCTAAAATGTGTCTCTAGAGATAATAAAACTGAGCAACACTTAGGCAGATTTCATTTCAGCCTAAAATATATTTTTAACTCCCTCTAAAGGTTTTCCAAGTGCTAGGAGAGTTTAAATTTGTATTTGCACATGTGTTTATATTACCTTTTGAATTTAAATTCTACTCATATGTTCAAATTTCTGAATTTAATATCTTATAGGGTCAAAAAGGCAAATCCACCCTATGGCACGGTTTAATTTACCATTTCCTAAATTTTTAGGGGCCTAATTACACATAACTGAGAGGTTTTTCTAATTTTTTATTAAGTCCAGGGGCTAAAACTGATTTTTAAATGAATTTACATGAATTTCTGAAGGTGCACGGGCTAGATCAGAAGTTTTCGGGGCTAGCTTGTGTTTTCCAAGATCCCCAGGGGGTAGCGCGTAAGATTCCCGGTGTTTATAATGCGGGGCCGACGTGGACCGTCCGATTTAAAACAGACGACTGAGATTATAATGCGAAGCGGTACGGGTTAGATCTAATAGGAACCACACGATTTAAAATGGACGGGCTTCAAGGGGCCACGTCGCCCTGGCCGTGTGCGGGCAGCGCTGCCCAGCGGCGGAAGGCGGCGATCTCACCGGAGAACTTCGGGGTTTCATCTATACTTCCTAAAACTTGGATTTCTTGGCATAGAACGGAAGAGGGGAGGTCGGGGATCTGACCTCGGGGTTTTTCTTGAGCTCGGAGGCCCTGGAACGCGGTCGGCGACGAGGTCCGAGGTGAAAACGCGGCGGTGCTCACCGGAGCTGTGTCTAAAGCGCAAAACACCGGGTTTCCTTCACCTGCAAGACTCCCCGGCGGTGGTGGAACATGATCAGCACGTTAGATCAGGAAATCCGAGCGAGGATCGAAGGAAAACGACGGTGGAAGCTTCGGTTCTCACCGGAGAGAAAAAGGGCTGATCGGGGAGGAAAAAGGGGCGATTGTCGGCGTTTAAATGGGCGAGGGAGGGCGTCGGAGGGTTGGTTTGGATATGCAGTAGCGCCCTGCCGAAGATCGGACGTGGAAACCGGTTGGAGCAGCCGCGATCGGCGCGGGAAGATCGGGTTAGTTGGGGCCGTGGGGGAGGGGGGAAGAAGATGACAAGCGGGCCCCGCGCGTCAGAGAGAGGGAGAGAGGGAGGGGGCGCGCGCGGGTTTTGGGCCGGCTGGGTGGGTTTCGGCCCACTGGCCAGTTTTTTTCTTTTTCTTTTTCTTTTTCCTTTTCCTTTTTCTGTTTTGATTCAAATTTAAATTCCGGTTTGAATTTGAATTGCTACACCACATGCAATACGTCCAAAATTTTTTAAATTCCCCTCTTTAGCAGGTTTTGGGGTGTTACAGCTCTACCCCCCTTAAAAGAAATCTCGTCCTCGAGATTGGTGATTCTAGGAAAACAAATCCGAAAACTGTGCCTTAAGCTCGTCTTCTCGCTCCCATGTGGCTTCTGCTTCCGAGTGATGCTTCCACTGCACCTTGCACATTCGGATTCTTTTTATTTGTTGTGAGGCGTTCCATTGTCTCCAAAATCTTGACCGGTTGCTCGGCATAAGAAAGATCCTCTCGTACGTCCACCTCATTCATGGGTAACATTTCTTCGGGCGTTCTTAAACATTTCTTGAGCTGTGACACATGGAATACATCGTGCACATCTGATAGGCGAGCCGGTAGTTCTAGTTGATATGCCACTTCGCCTTTCCTCTCTAGAATCTGAAAGGGTCCGATGTATCGCGGTGATAATTTCCCTTTCACCTTGAACCGACGAAGTCCTCAGATAGGGGACACCTTGAGATAGACATAGTCCCCCACGTTGAAAATAAGCTCTCTTCTCCGTACATCGGCATAACTCTTTTGTCGGGTCTGTGCTATCCTCAAATTGTTGCGAATTTCCCTCACTTTCGCCTCGGCTTCTTGTAGTACCTCGGGCCCAAACACTTTACTTTCCCCTGTTTGGTTCCAAAATAGTGGAGTCCTGCTCTTCCTCCCATACAACGCCTCAAATGGTGACATCTTCATACTGGCCTGATAGCTGTTGTTGTAGGAGAACTCTGCATACGAGAAGTTCTTATCCCAACTCCTATTGTTCTTGAGTGCACACGCTCTCAGCATATCCTCAAGGATCTGATTGGTTCTTTACGTCTGCCCATCAGTCTGGGGGTGATAGGAAGACCTAAAATTCAAATGAGTTCCCATGGTTTCATGTAACTTCTGCCAGAACCTTGAGGTGAACTGTGTCCCTCGATCTGACACTATCTTCTTTGGCCCTCCATGAAAACATACGATTCTTGACATGTACAATTCTGCCAATTTGGATCCACTGTAGCTTTCTTTCACGGGGATGAAATGAGCTACCTTGGTTAGCTTGTCGATGATGACCCATATCGAATCATATCCCGATTGAGTCCTAGGTAGTCCCACTATGAAATTCATACAGATTTCTTCCCATTTCCATTCAGGCACTTTGAGTGGTTGCAATAGTCCCGCGGATCGTTGATGTTCTGCTTTCACCAACTGACATGTGCCACATAGGGCAACATGCTCCGCGACATCTCGCTTCATGCCATACCACCAATATCTGCTCTTGAGGTCATGATACATCTTCGTACTCCCAGGATGAATGGATTAGTCGGAATCATGACCTTCCTTCAAAAACAATTCACGGATCTCCTTCACTTCAGGCACACAGATTCTTTTCCCATGCCACACCGTACCTTGTTCATCCTCTCTGAACCCAGGGGCTTTATTTTCTTTGATGAGTTCTCTAATCTCTTGTATCTTCTCTTCATTCTTCTGACCGAAGTCTATGTCTTGCTCTAATGTGGAGCCCACTTCCATGGCGATGGCCTCGCCACTATTCACAAGACATAGATTGAGTTTTCCAATCTCTTCCTTCAATTCTGTAGGCATGTCCTTTAAGCTCAACATATTGACCTGCACCTTCCGGCTTAAAGCATCCGCCACGACGTTCGCTTTCCCGGGATGATAGTTGATGCCCACATCAAAGTCGTTGATTAGCTCTAACCATCTTCTTTGTCTGAGGTTGAGATCTGGCTGTGTGAAAATGTACTTTAAGCTCTTATGATCCGTATATATCTCTGTCCTCTTTCCCATCAAGTAATGCCGCCAAATCTTCAATGCGTGTACCACTGCGGCTAGCTCTAGGTCATGCGTAGGATAGTTCTTCTCGTGTTTTCGGAGCTGCCGGGACGCATAAGCAACGACATGCCCCTCTTGCATGAGAACACATCCGAACCCGTGTCCAGATGCATGGCAGTATACCAAAAAATTCTTCTGCATATCTGGCATAACTAGCACTGGGGTTGTTGTCAATCTTTTCTTCAGTTCTTGAAAACTTGTCTCACACTCTGGTGTCCATGTGAATGTGATTCCCTTCTCTAACAATTTAGTGAGGGGCCTCGAGAGAAAACCTCAATGAACCGTCGATAATACCAAGCCAATCCTAAGAAGCTTCGAATTTCCCCAACATTTTCAGGGGTTTTCCACTTCTGCACATCCTCAATCTTGGCGGGGTCTACGGAGATTCCTCCCTCCGAGATTATATGTCCTAAGAAGGGAACTCTCTTTAGACAAAACTCACACTTGCTCAACTTGGCATATAGTTGGTGTTCTCTTAGCTTTTGCAACACCAATCTTAAATGTCTCTCATGTTCTTCATCATCTTTGGAAAAGACGAGAATGTCATCAATGAAAACCACCACAAATTTGTCCAGATATTCCATGAATACCTTGTTCATGAGATACATGAAATATGCCGGGGCATTAGTTAGCCCGAACGACATGACGGTGTATTCATACAGCCCGTACCGAGATACGAAAGCTGTCTTTGGAATGTCGGTTTGCCTATCTTCAGTTGGTGGTATCCCGACCTGAGATCAATTTTTGAGAACACACAAGCTCCCCTCAACTGATCAAATAGGTCTTCAATGCGGGGTAACGGGTACTTGTTCTTGATGGTTACTTCGTTCAACGCACGGTAGTCTACGCATAACCTTTGGGTTCCGTCCTTCTTGGGCACAAATATCACTGGAGCTCCCCATGGTGAGGAACTAGGACGAATATACCCCTTCTCTGTCAATTCTCTTATATGTTCCTTGAGCTCTTCCAGCTGTTTGGAGTCCATCCGATAAGGCATCTTGTATATTAGGGCTGTTCTAGGTACAAGTTCAATCGCGAATTCCACTTCACAATCGGGAGGCATACCGGGCAACTCCTCCCGAAAAACGTCTGGGTATTCCCTAATAATCCTTGTCTCTTCTACTTCCACCTCAACTTGATTGAGTTTAATGTCCCTCCTAGGTTCTTGCACGGCTATGAACTTCACTTTCGTGCCACTAGTGTGAGTTAGTTCCACCGTTCTTGTCGAACAGTGGATGATACCTTTATGTTTGGTCAATCAATCCATGCCCAAAATGATATCTATCCCTTGGGAGTCTATCACTATGAGGTTTGCAGTAAATACTATCCCATGAATGTCTAGATTCACCTTGGGACACACTTGTCTTGTTCTTATTTCTCCCCCTGGAGAGTTCACTGCTAACATATGGTTCATTTGTGTTGTTGCTAGATCATGCTTCTTAACAAACCCTTGAGAAATGAACGAGTGGGTAGCGCCAGAATCGAACAATAGGGTTGCAATGTGTAAATTTGCAGGAAACTTACCAATTACCATGTCAGGTGCCTCTTGCGCTTCCTCCATGGTCACGTGGTTCACCCGTCCTCGCATCACATTCTGCTGCTGTGGCTGCATGGGCTTCTTCTTTGGGCACTTATGGGCGTAGTGCCCCACATCAGCACAGTTGAAGCATTGCACCCCAACTTTAGGTGCCTGACCTTTGTTATCTTGGGGTTGGTTCGGTGGCCCTTGTCCTGCTGGTCGAGGTTGATATGTGGGGTGAGGCTGCTGCACAAACTGATGCTGCGGCTGTGCTGGTGCTGATGGAGGCCTGAAGTTCGGGTTGTACCCTCTCGGTGTCAGGTAGGGTACCACAACACGACTCGTCTGCCCTGCAGGTTGCT
The DNA here is from genome assembly GCA_030760725.1 of Neostapfia colusana. Classification (NCBI taxonomy): domain Eukaryota; kingdom Viridiplantae; phylum Streptophyta; class Magnoliopsida; order Poales; family Poaceae; genus Neostapfia; species Neostapfia colusana. The sequence goes on along the minus strand of JASWHV010000005.1, from coordinate 75,044,420 downwards.
GCATCAGACGTGGACTTGTGCTGCTACTTGAGGCTTGGTGTGACCATCCCGCCTTCCTCTTGTTTTCATTCTCCAAGGCCTTCCGCTTCCCCTCCACAACAAATGCCCTGTCTACCATCTTTTGGAAGCTTTCATACTCGTTGGAGGACATTGCACATTGCATCTAAGTCCTTCCACAAAACAGTCCTGTTTTTGCTCATCAGTTTCGATGTCTCGTGGTGCATAACGGGATAGTTGGGTGAACTTAGTGAGGTACTCCCTCACAGTCATGTTGCCTTGCTGCAGTCCCAAGAACTCCTTTCTCTTGTTTTTGAGTTCACCCCTTGGTATGTAGTGGCTGTGGAAACTGCGCTTGAACTCTTCCCAAGTGATGTTCTCGGGGTTGTGATGGGATGCCACGTAAGCGGTCCACCAATCAGCAGCAGGTCCATGCAATTGGTGAGAGGCAAACAGCACCCTCTCATACCCTTGGCATTGTATGATCCTCATCTTGCTCTCAATGGTCTTTAGCCAATCATCTGCCTCCAGAGGTTCAGCAGCACTTGCAAACTTTGGGGGTTGAGTTTCCAGAAACTCACTCAACCTTGGTTGGCGTGGTGCAGCTTATGAGGGTGGAGCTTGGTGCAAGTTGGCCACCACTTGAGTCAGACTCTGGATGAGCTGATTCTGATTTTCGATCATTTGATAGATAGGATCAGCTCCTTCATGGCGACCACCCCTGTCTTGTCTTCCAGAAAGATGAGGGTTGCCGGCCTCATCGTTGTTGTTGTTGGGGTTGGCACCACGACCCTTTCCTCTTCCAGCCATCTATCATGATCAACAAAATATTAACTTAAAGCATTACGTATTAACTTGCCAAATTGCTTGCTTAAACTTAAACTTTTGAGGCCTTAATATTTAAACATTTTCTGAAGGTTTCACGTAGATCTTTTGGAGTCACGTCTCACGCGAAAATAATTGCACTCTTGATTCATAGGGGTTCACACATCAAAGCAACGCAACCTAAAGACGAGATTGTGGACAAATGCCCATGGCTACCACAACTCACGTCACACACCAAACATAAACACATAAAGAAATAGGTTATTGACTCGACTACTCGATAACCCGCTGAACTAAGGAAAATGACTCTAAACAACTCGTATCACTGAGCTGGCTCGTCGGGGTCTTCCTCATTATTGCGGCTGCCCTCTGATTCCGCTTTAGGTGGGGAAGCTGCTGGTGGAGAAGTGCGGCGACGCTTGCTCGCCCGGCGGTCTGGGGAGTCAGGAGTCCACGTGTTATTCACGGTGACACACAGTTCATTCCCATCTCCTCTTTCTCTCGCCCTCAAGCTGGCGCGAAGCAACGCCTCAGTCTCCTTCAGCGTGTCACGAACAGCCTGGAGCTCCTGCTGACACTCCTGTAGTCGAGTGCTGAGCATAGCAACATCCTCCAAGCACAGGTCCATGTGCTCATGGGAAGTCCCCTGCTGCACTGGCGGGTACTTGTACTCCGCGGTGCCACTCTCACACTGGAGGACATACATGTACTCAGTCCTGTCCAGGTGGCGACGGTTGATGTAACTCTAGCAGGTGATGGCCTCCCTGGTGACATCCTTCTCAGCATCGGCTTGAGTCGCCCGACAAGCTGGAGAGCGGTGGATCTTGAGCAGCTGATTTTCATGGATAATCCTCATCTCTGAGCTCCATTCTTCCCGGTTCTCACGGATGGTCCTGGTGGAGCTGTAGTGTATGATCAGCTTGCCAACATTGCCGGCGGCGTAGAGCATACGCCGAAGATGGCGCAACAAGCCTCCTACTGCCAACCCATAGGAGTGGTACGTCACCGGACGATTCTCTTCTCTCAAGGCAAGGGCAACTACATGAACTCTTCCTCCGGTAGACTTGCGAGCGGTGCGGATCATGCGAACCATAAAGCATTTAAAATTAAGTTAGATAAGAATTAAATAAAGATTGTATTTTGAATAAAAGTTGGGACAAGGTGAATAAAGTGACCCCATTTAATAACACTTTCAACCCACATATTTGTAAAATAGTTTTTAAGAAAACAGGGTCCTTAAATATGTCCATTTCTACCTAGGTCCACGTTCCTACGGGCAACCTTGGCTCTTATACAACTTCTGTCACACCCGGTTTGCCCCAAAGAGCAACATGTGATGACAAATAGTGAAGCATCATTAATTACAAGCCAGGTATTTGAATATAAATAAGTCATACATAGCATACATCTCGATGGACGATAATATGTTTATAACATGTAAATAAAGCAGCAGCGGAATATAAATCTTGTGGGCTTCGTCACAGGCGTTGCCCGGGGGACTCCGTGAACCTAGAATCCTCCTTCGGGTTCAAAGTCTTGGTCATTGAACACCACATCATCCCCTTGACCTGAGCAGCAATTTAAACCAACAGAAAAGCAAGTTTGAGTACCGTTGGTACTCAGCAAGTGTGGAAAAGTTATGCCATGCATGGCTAGAGCAAGGAGAGGTTGAACTTATGGTTTAAGCACTATGCAATTAATACCTATCACCTTAGCTTATTAAGCACCTACATTACTATATAGGTGAAATGGTCCCAATGTCCCAACCCATCATCAATATCAAGTAACCATAATCTCATCAACAATGTTAAGCTTCCCGCTTAACATCCTCAACTTCCCAATTCATCATCCTCTAATCATGAATAATTCCAAGCCGCTCTTGACCGTGAGCACGGCTGTCATGACAGTTTTGACTCTGCAGAGTTTGCACTACTGTATCCACATGTAGTGATTTCATCCCCCATTGCCGGGTGGACTAAAAGAACCTCCATTATGCCAGTGGCCGCGAACCACGTTCACACTTCCCAGGTGTGTAGCCAGGAGATCACTACGAGTCCTTCACAAAGGGATTCCCGACGAGCATGGGCCCACTGAGGTTTCACCCTTAACAGCATACAAGAGGCTCCAACCCCGCTGCAGTGGCCCCCTCTTGAGCCTTGCGGTTCATATGGTAGTCCAGCTGACACCTATTCCCCGCACCATCCAAAACACCCATACTACGCCGGTGATACACCTAATTAATTGGCCAAGCTGCACCATCTCAGCATGTGGTTGGCACGGTAAAGCCAGGTTACATGCTCCATGAACCGGTCCTTAGGATCCAGGCAAGTACTAAACACAAACCCGTGTCTCGTGCACCCAGCACCAACCAAATCATCCAACTTGCCTCGATCCCTATCTCTACATAACTCATAATATCTCATTCAGGAGTAAGGTAAGTAAGTTGATGATCTCATATCCCAATTATCCCGTTCTAAGCATGGCTAAGCATAAGCATATAAGTAAATGACATAACAAAATAAATCCCAACCCAGGCTACAAGGAAATAAGATAATGAAAATCTAGGGAAACTTTCTAGCTTGGGTATCATATTCTAAATTGACAATGCAAATTAATTCTAGCTACACATCCTAGTATCGGATCAAAGTGGTCAAGGACACTTGCCTTCTTCCTGCTGCTCTGGGAATGGAAAGTCTTGGTCTTGGAAGGTGAGAACCTGCTCTGGGGCTGGTTCTACTCATGCCAATACACATAGCAAAAGAAAACAACAATCCATAAGCCATAGTCCACACTTTCACTCATGCAAACCACACATACATACATATTAAAGTCATTCACATGTTTAGGTGTTGTGGTTACCCTAGATGTGTTGATTTTAAGCCTACATACACTTTTAAACATATATATATATATATAATATTTCTAACTTTTGTATTCAGATTTCTAGTTGCACACTATATATTAATTTCCCATCTGAACAAATTCTCTATATTTAATTAATACACTCCTTAGCCACAAAATTTGCATGAAAGAAAGTTTCCTACTCCAAATAGGTTTTCAGATCTTCCTCAAAATCTCAATTTGAAGTTTTTGAAAATAAAGACCTCATTTAAAATTTTCAAATTTTGCATACTTATTTTCCTATATTTTCAGATTTATTTTCTATGCCTAAAAGTAAATTTTAATATTAAAATGGTAAGACATATCATCTAAACAGAATAGGTTCTGATCTAAAATGTTCAATAAAATATTTTTGAACTCCATCTCTGATGTGAAACAATTTAAATTTATTTTACCAGTTTTTAGAATTATTTTCTAGCCTAAAATGTGTCTCTAGAGATAATAAAAATGAGCAACACTTAGGTAGATTTCATTTCAGCCTAAAATCTATTTTTAACTCCCTCTAAATATTTTCCAAGTGCTAGGAGAGTTTGAATTTGTATTTGCACATGTGTTTATATTACCTTTTGAATTTAAATTCTACTCATATGTTCAAATTTATGAATTTAATATCTTATAGGGTCAAAAAGGCAAATCCACCCTACTGCAGGGTTTAATTTACCATTTCCTAAATTTTCAGGGGCCTAATTACACATAACAGAGAGGTTTTCCTAATTTTTTATTAAGTCCAGGGGCTAAAACTGATATTTAAATGAATTTCTGAAGGTCCAGGGGCTAGATCAGAAGTTTCCGGGGCTAGCTCGTGTTTTCTGAGATCCCCAGGGGGTAGCGCGTAAGATTCCTGGCCTTTATAATGCGGGGCCGACGTGGACCGTCCGATTTAAAACAGACGGCTGAGATTATAACGCGAAGCAGTATGGGTTAGATCTAATAGGAACCGCACGATTTAAAATGGACGGGCCTCAAGGGGCCACGTCACCCTGGCCGTGTGCGGGCGGTGCTGCCCGGCGGCGATCTCGCCGGAGAACTTCGGGTTTTCGTCTATACTTCCTAAAACTTGGATTTCTTGGCATAGAACGGAAGAGGGGAGGTCAGGGATCTGACCTCGGGGTTTTTCTTGAGCTCGGAGGCCCTGGAACGCGGTCGGCGATGAGGTCCGATGTGAAAACGCGGCGGTGCTCGCCGGAGCTGTGTCTAGAGTCCAAAACACCGGGTTTCCTTCACCTGCAAGACTCCCCGGCGGCGGTGGAACATGATCAGCACGTTAGATCAGGAAATCCGAGCGAGGATCGAAGGAAAATGGCGGTAGAAGCTTCGGTTCTCACCGGAGAGAAAAAGGGCCGATCGGGGAGGAAAAAGGGGCGATTGTCGGCGTTTAAATGGGCGAGGGAGGGCGGCAGAGGGTTGGTTTGGATATGCAGTAGCGCCCTGCCGAAGATCGGGCGTGGAAACCGGTTGGACCAGCCGCGATCGGCGCGGGAAGATCGGGTTAGTTGTGGCGCGTGGGGGACGGGGGGAAGAAGATGACAAGCGGGCCCCGCGTGTCAGAGAGAGGGAGAGAGGGAGGGGGCGCGCGCGGGTTTTGGGCCGGCTGGGTGGGTTTCGGCAGACTGGCCGGTTTTTTTCTTTTTCTTTTTCTCTTTCCTTTTCCTTTTTCTGTTTTGATTCAAATTTAAATTCCGGTTTAAATTTAAATTGCTACACCACATGCAATACGTCCAGAAATTTTTAAATTCCCCTCTTTAGCAGGTTTTGGGGTGTTACAAAATTCGCCCAGAGTCGTTGGGAGTCGTCGAAACAAGTTGAATTCAGAGTTCTGTCTGGTGTTGCACCACCGTATTGGGCTTTTGGGCCTTGTATCCCGTATGAGTCCATTAGGGACACGTCTAAGGGTCTTATGGTCGAACCCTAGCCTTTAAATACTGCAGCCACCAGCCATATTTGGTGGGTTTTGCTTAGATTAAACACTTTCGCCGTTCTACGGTTTGTGAGACCCCAATTTCGCAATTTCAGATTGCATTTTCGTCATTCTTGCTTGTGTTCTCGGTTGTGCCTGCAGTGATAGCCTTCTTTGCGAGGTCAAGTGTGTGAAGCACGGTTGATAACCAACGGAGCAGTGGTGTAGTGATTGCAGGGGTGTTCGGGTCTGCTCGAGTTCCTCGGATCATCAACGTCGAGATCTCCACTTCAATCGACCTACCTTTCGGAAGATCGGGCCTAAACAACTCATCATTTGGTATCAGAATTCAGGTTGCCCGTGAGGTACTTTGATTTCCCACTAGATTAGTTTTTGTTTTTCATACCTAGAGTCCATAGAAAAAGCCACAAAAAAAACATATCGTGTTACCGATTCCTAGACTATAGTGCCTACAAGTTTTCGTTTTTCAGTTTGCATTATTGAGTTTGCATTCGTGTGGTCGAGTCTTGTTGCTGGTTTAGCTTTTTGTTTTTGGGTCGTAGTTATCGTTTTTCTTCCTTGTTTTTCTTGCTACTCACCTATTCCACAATCCCTAAACAACAAACCGAGCCACCAAGATCATCGGTTTGCCCTAGCTAGCCGCCTTGCGTGAACTCCCGCATCGCCAGCCCTAGAACAGGTTACAAACTATTGTGCCAATCCTCCTTGATTCATCACACAACATCCCATCAGACTTTGTTTCTCAATTCCGATTGTTTTTCACATCCTATTGGGAGATCTTTTTCAAAACCGAGTTTGAATCAACATAAAAAAAGTAACTCGGATAGCCTACCTTAAAACGGCCATAACTTTTGCTTACGAACTCAAAATCGGGCGATTTTTTTTCAAATTGATCTACTTGAAATATGGCAACCGATGTTCCACAGCTTTGCCGTGTTCGGCAAAATTTGTTTGGCCAAATTCCCCTCAGAAGATAGACTATCCGGCCTCCGAAGTTTCAGCACAAATTTTAAAGAATCTTCCTGATTTTCTATAGGCCACATCTTACATCCAATTGAGTTGCAAAGTTGTGTGCTTCCTATTTTTATGCTCTCAAGTAAACAAAAAATATCAGAAAAATATTAAAAAAAAAGAAAAAAAATAGTGAAGAGAGCACAGTTATAAAAGCATTGACAGCACACACGTGAAACAGTTGGCCTATACACTTGTGTTGTACTTGTTGCTTACATCTTCCTGATCTTCTATACGTATTGTGTTGTGCTAGGCCTAGAACACTTGTTAACCAGCAACAGTTCCTACATTGAATACTTATTCAACTTTGTTTTGCTGTTAACGATTTTCTTTGCCTATTAGCCACTATATTGTGCCATCCAAGCTCCACTCTTCCTCTTGAGCAGAACAGGTACCTTTGCAATCACTCCACGCTTCATTGGTTCTCACCGTCCACCGTTTACCACCTGCTGTATCGGTAAGAACACTTGTAAGAACGTGGTAAGACGCTTGAGAGAGAGAGAGAGATTGTTTCCTTCCTTCCACTTTTCACATTGCCACTATCCTTCGTAGTTGATAGGGATAACATCTTTTTGTTGTCTTTTGTTTACTACTAACAATGGCAAGATAAAAGGGATGATGAATGTGTTCAACATACCGAGTTGCGTGACATGATGAGGGAAATGACAGATATGTTCACCAAAACCCAAGCATCGACAGAGGCGTCATTGACGACATTGAATCGCCAACTTGCTGATCTTGTTGTTCGGATGGATACTCTTGAGACACGGCTGCCTCTCGCTGAAGATCGTGAAGACGATGCTTATAATATGGGAGATCATAACAATCAACCACGACTTCCACGTTATCTACGAGGTATGGGAGGTAATAATCGTTATAATTACAATGATCATCATAACAATTTTAACCGCCCTCTTGATGATCCTTTTGCTAAAGTCAAATTTACTATACCCTCTTTTTCTGGTGCTTATGATGCTGAGGCATATATTGGTTGGGAGATGACAGTAGAGCAGAAATTTAATGCCCACCTTGTTTCTGAACAACATAGAGTTCGTCAAGCCACTAGTGAGTTTAAGGATTTTGCTATCATATGGTGGAATGAATTTGTTAAAACTAGAACTGATCCTCCATCATGGGATAGATTAAAGGAAGCTATGCGTATTCGTTTTGTTCCTCCTTCTTTTCAGTGGGACCTTCGCAAAAAATTGCAGCGCTTAGACCAAGGTAACATGTCCGTAGAGGAGTATTATCAAGAGTTACAAAAAGGGTATGTTGCGCTGTGGGGTAGTAGAGGACATGGATGATAAAATAGCTAGTTTTTATGGGGGGTTGAGGCGTGAAATTCAGAACATTGTTGATTATAAGGAATATGATACTGTTAACAGATTATTTCAGCTGGCTATGTTGGCAGAAAAAGAATTGCAGGGCCGCCAACAGCAGCAGCACCAACGCATGAGGAGCACATTTACACCGCGTTCGACATCTACACCATCCAAAACAGCACCATCTTCGAGTTTTCCTACTGCCACTACACCATCCAATGGTGGCCAACAAACTTCATCTACTGCTCCATTTCCTCGCGCGCTGGAGGGCAGCAAGACGACATCATTCAAGCCTACGTCTTCCACTCCTTCCACAAGTCGAACTTCTAACATTAAGTGTCACCGCTGCCAGGGAGTTGGTCATGTGATGAAAGATTGCCCTAGCAAACGAGCATACATAGCACGAGGTGATGGCGGGTATGATAGTACTTCGGATGTTGAAGATGAATATTCTCTTGCTACTAACATTGCAGGACCAAAAGATGACCACTATAGCACAGATGAAGAGGTACTTGGTACTGCAGCAACGGAAAATTATAGAAGCATAATTGTGCAGCGTGCTTTGAGCTCCAAAGTTGAGGCGGATGACAAGCTACAATGACACAATCTTTTTCACATGTTTCTCATCGTCAAGGACTGCCGCGTGCACACTATAATTGATGGAGGCAGCTGCAACAACTTGGTGAACATGGATGTGGTCAGGAAACTTGGGTTGACAACAAGAGCACACCCTCATCCATACCAAATTCAGTGGTTCAACAACAGCAGTAAGGTTAGGGTAACACAAACAGCGAGGGTACATTTTTCGATTGGTTCTTACCATGATTTTGCTGATTTTGATGTCGTACCTATGGATGCTTGTTCTCTTTTATTGGGACATCCTTGGGAATTTGATACGGATGCTATTCATCATGGTAGAACTAATAAATATACTCTGATGCATAAAGGAAAGAAAATCACTTTGCTTCCTATGACTCCTGCTGAAATTGTACATTTTGAGAAAAGTAAAACACGTGATGATAAGGCAACAAAATCACTAGACTCTGAAAAACAGTAAGTAATTAAGTTAAAATCACTTTCGTTGCTCACAACTAAATCTGACCTTGCTGATTTATTTAATACCAAGGGGATGTACTACGCTTTAGTATGCAAAGAAGCCATGTTTTCAATTCATGAAGTGTCCATTGCATTGCCCCCTGCTGTTGCTAACCTTTTGCAGGATTTTGCGGATGTGTTTCCCCCCGAGATACCCCCTAGATTACCACCTATGAGGGGCATTGAACATAAGATCGACTTGATTCCAGGGGCAAGTTTGCCAAATCGTGCGGCGTACAAGGCGAATCCGGAAGAGACAATGGAAATTCAGCGACAAGTTCAAGATCTTTTGAACCGTGGGTATATTCGTGAAAGCCTTAGTCCTTGTTCTGTTCCTGTTCTTTTTGTTCCTAAGATAGATGGTAGCCAGCACATGTGTGTTGATTGTAGAGCGATTAATAACAACCACTATTCGATATCGTTATCGTATTCCTCGCTTAGATGACATGCTTGATGAATTGAGTGGTGCTATTATTTTCACAAAAATTGACTTGCGTAGTGGTTACCACCAAATTAGAATGGCACTAGCAGATGAATGGAAAACTACATTTAAAACCAAGTTTGGACTTTATGAGTGGTTAGTAATGCCTTTTGGTTTAACTAATGCACCTAGCACTTTTATGCGATTAATGAACGAGTTTTTACGTCCTTTTATTGGAAAATTTGTGGTGGTTTACTTTGATGATATCCTCATTTACAGCAAGTCATATGACAAACATCTTAATCACTTACGTGCTGTTTTCAGTGTCTTGAGAGATGCACATTTGTTTGGTAACCTCAAAAAGTGTGTCTTTTGCACCAATCGAGTTTCGTTTCTTGGATATGTTGTTTCATCGCAGGGAATTGAGATGGATGAGGCAAAAATTGTGGCAATCACGAGCTGGCCAACTTCATCGAACGTCACGCAGGTGCGTAGTTTTCTTGGGCTTGCAGGCTTTTATCGACGCTTTGTGCGGGATTTCAGCACCATTGCAGCACCTCTCCATGAACTAATGAAGAAGGGAGTGCAGTTTTGATGGGGCGAACAGCAGCAACAAGCTTTTGATGTTCTCAAATCAAAGCTTACACAAGCACCATTGCTACAACTTCCTGATTTTGACAAGACATTTGAGCTAGAATGTGATGCAAGCGGCATTGGTATTGGAGGTGTTCGCATACAAGGAGGTAAACCCGTTGCATTCTTTAGTGAAAAATTGCATGGTCCTTCTCTGAATTATCCTACTTATGATAAGGAATTGTATGCCTTAGTGCGAATTCTACAAACTTGGCAACATTACCTGTGGTCTAAGGAGTTCGTCATACATTCCGATCATGAATCTTTGAAGTATCTTAAGTGTCAAAACAATCTGAATAAACGACATGCTAAATGGATTGAGTTCATAGAATCATTTCCATACATCATTAAGCATAAGAAAGGGAAGGAGAATGTTATTGCAGATGCATTATCTAGACGTTACACCATGCTGTCCCAACTTGATCATTATCCTACAGATTTGGACTTTAAAGATGCCTTTGAAAATTGTAGAGAAGGAAGAACATGGAATAAATATGTACTACGGGAGGGCCTCCTGTATCATTCTAACAAGCTATGTATTCCTGCTAGTTCCGTTCGCCTATTACTTTTGCAGGAAGCACATGGAGGAGGTTTGATGGGACATTTTGGAGTGAAGAAAACGGAGGATGTGCTGTCCACACACTTATTTTGGCCAAAGATGAGACATGATGTCGAGCGCTATGTGTCACGATGCACTACTTGCAATAAAGCTAAGTCTCGACTTAACCCACATGGTCTTTATATGCCTCTTCCTGTTCCTAGTGTACCTTGGCAGGATATTTCCATGGATTTTGTTTTGGGATTGCCTAGTACTAAGAGGGGGAGGGATAGTATTTTTGTGGTTGTTGATCGTTTCTCCAAAATGGCACATTTCATACCTTGTCATAAGAATGATAATGCCTCACACATTGCTGATTTATTTATGACGGAAATTATTCTTTTACATGGTGTGCCAAATACCATTATTTCTGATCGTGATGCAAAATTTTTAAGTCATTTTTGGAGAACTTTGTGGTATAAATTGGGAACCAAGCTGCTGTTTTCAACCACATGTCACCCACAAACTGATGGACAAACTGAGGTAGTAAATCGTACTCTATCCACTATGTTGCGGGCTGTTTTCAAAACAAATTTAAAGGGTTGGGAGGATTGTTTACCACATATAGAATTTGCTTACAACAGGTCAGTTCACTCTACTACAAAGGTAAGCCCATTCCAGGTAGTGTATGGTTTCAATCCCCGTGCTCCTATTGATTTATTACCTTTGCCTCCTTCTGAAACTATAAATTTTGATGCTACACAAGGATCTGGATTCATTCTTAAGATGCATAAAACTACAAAGAAAAATATTGAAAGGATGAATGATAAGTATAGAATTTCTGGTAGTAAAGGTAGAAAAGAAGTAAAACTTGAACCAGGGGACTTGGTATGGCTACATTTGAGAAAAGAACAATTCCCTCACTTGAGAAAATCTAAACTTATGCCACGAGCTGCTGGTCCTTTTTAAGATTGTTGAAAAGATCAATGACAATGCATATAAGCTTGAGTTGCCTCCTGATTTTGGGGTTAGTCCCACATTTAACATTTCAGATTTACGACCATACTTGGGGGAAGAAGATGATTTTGAGTCGAGGACGACTCCGATTCAAGAGGGGGGATGATGAGGACATCACGACAGTGGATATTTACATTGATATACAAGGACCAATCACAAGAGGACGAGCACGGTTACTAAATCAGCAGGTGAACTCGTTCCTAACTTCCTACCCATGTGATTTTGAGAATGGATTGCTATTGAACGATTTAATTGTTATTAGGAACCATGGACATGATCAACAAGTAAAGGGAGGAGGATTTGGAGACGTGGAGAATCAGATGGGACGTCCACAAGTTGAAGGAAACAGTCACCAACTCGGACTCGAGTTCAACTCGGAGTCCAGAAGCAGTACATCTTAAAACGGACGCCCAGGATGCATACGGACTCCGTTTTTGATGTTCCACATATGCATGGAAAGATGAGAAGATAAAATTTGCAATGGTTCTGGTCCCACATTAAAATTTGCGCGGAGTCGTTGGGAGTTGTCGAAACAAGTTGAATTCGGAGTTCTGTCCGGTGTTGCACCACCGTATTGGGCTTTTGAGCCTTGTATCCCGTATGAGTCCATTAGGGACGCGTCTAAGGGTCTTATGGTCGAACCCTAGACTTTTAATACTACAGCCGCCAGCCATATTTGGTGGGTTTTGTTTATATTAAACACTTTCGCCGTTCTACGGTTTGTGAGACCCCAATTTCGCAATTTCAGATTGCATCTTCGTCGTTCTTGCTTGTGTTCTCGGTTGCGCCTGCAGGGATAGCCTTCTTGGCGAGGTCAAGCGTGTGAAGCACGGTTGATAACCAACGGAGCAGTGGTGTAGTGATTGCAGGAGTGTTCGGGTCTGCTCGAGTTCCTCGGATCATCAACGTTGAGATCTCCACTTCAATCGACCTACCTTTCGGAAGATCGGGCCTAAACAACTCATCATTCGCTACCATTTCATCTCATAAACAATTCCATCTCACACCAAGACCAATCTCGTTGCCATGACTCAACAGTCATGCAGCCAAATCTTATCACCCGGACTCAAAAGTCCCATAAACCAAACCATAACCAAAATCATCCCAAAAACCATCCCAACTAATCATGGAAGTTGGCCAGGCGCTCGTGACCGTAAGCTCGGCTATCATAATAGTTTTATACTATGCAGAGTTTGCACCTCTTTACCCACAAGTTTGTGATTTCGTCACCCGTCGGTGTCACACCCGGTTTCTCCGAAGAACAACCGAGTGAATATCACATGTACGCCAGGATCATTTTCTCATACATGCGTGAGGACAAATAGTGAAGCATCATTTATTACAAGCCAGGTGTCGAATATAAATAAGTCTTACATAGCATATGTCTCGATGGACGATAATAAGTTCATAACATGTAAATAAAATAGCAGCGGAATATTATTCTTGTGGGCTCCGTCACAGGCGTTGCTCGGGGAACTCCATGAACCTAGAATCCTTCTTCGGGTACGAAGTCTTGGTCATTGAACACCACATCATCCCCTTGACTTGAGCAGCAATTTAAACCAACAAATATGCAAGTTTGAGTACCGTTGGTACTCAGCAAGTGTGGGAAAGTTATGTCATGCATGGCTAGAACAAGGAGAGGTTGAACTCATGGTTAAAGCACTACGCAACTAATACCTATCACCTTAGCTTATTAAGCACCTACATTACTACATAGGTGAAATGGTCCCAATCTCCCAACCCATCATCATAATCAAATAACCATAACATCATTTCTAATGTTAAGCTCCCCGCTTAACATCCACAACTTCCAAAGTCATCATCCTCTAATCATGAATAAGTCCAAGCCGCTCTTGACCATGAGCATGGCTGTCATGACAGTTTTAACTCTGCAGAGTTTGCACCACTGTATCCACATGTAGTGATTTCATCCCCCGTTGCCGGGTGGACTAAAAGAACCTCCATTATGCCAGTGGCAACGAACCACATTCACACTTCCCAGGTGTGTAGCCAGGAGATCACTACGAAGCCTTTACAAAGGGATTCCCGACGAGCATGGGCCCACTGAGGTTTCACCCCTAACAGCATACAAGAGGCTCCAACCCCGCTGCAGTGGCCCCCTCTTGAGCCTTGCGGTTCATATGGTAGTCCAGCTGACACCTATTCCCCGCACCATCCAACACACCCATACTACGCCGGGGATACACCTAATTAATTGGCCAAGCTGCCCCATCTCAGCATGTGGTTGGCACGGTAAAGCCAGGTTACATGCTCCATGAACCGGTCCTTAGGATCCAGGCAAGTAGTAAACACAAACCCGAGTCTCGTGCACCCAGCACCAACCAAATCATCCAACTTGCCTCGATCCCTACCTCTACATAACTCACAATATCTCATTCAAGAGTAAGGTAAATAAATTGATGATCTCATATCCCACTTATCCCATTCTAAGCATGGCTAAGCATAAGTAATATGAATGAATGACATAATAAAACAAATCCCAACCCAAGCTACAAGGAAACAAGATAATGCAATTCTAGGGAAACTTCCTAGCATGGGTTTCATATTTCAATTGACAATGCAAATAATTCTATCTACACATCCTAGCATAGGATCAAAGTGGTCAAGGACACTTGCCTTCTTCCTGCTGCTCTCGGAATGAAAAGTCTTGGTCTTGGAAGGGGAGAACATGCTCTGGGGCAGGTTCTATTCATGCCAATACACATAGCAAAAGAAAACAACAATCCATAAGACATAGTTCACACTTTCACTTCATACAAACCACACATACATATCTATGAAAGTCATTCACATTTCTAAGTGTAGTGGTTACTCCACATGTGTTGATTTTTGGCCTACATTCACCTTTAAACCTTTGTATATTATTTCTAACTTCTATGTTCAGATTTCTATTTGCACACTATATATGAAGTTCCAATTTGAACAAATTCTTTATATTTAATTATTACATTTCTAAGCCACAAAGTTTGTATAAAAGGTATTTTCCTACTCCAAATAGGTTTTCAGATCTTCTACCAAATCCTAAACTGAATTTTTTGGATTTGGAGACTTCATTTAGCATTTTTTTAATTATGCATACCTATTTTCCTATATTTTCATATTTATTTTCTATGCCTAAAGGTGAGTTTTATTATGAAAATAGTAAGACACCTCATCTAAACAGAATAGGTTCTGATCTAAAATGTTCAATAATATATCTTTGAACATCCTCTATGATGTGGAACAATTTAAATTTATTTTACTAGTTTTTAGAATTATTTCCTAGCCAAAAATATGTTTCTAGAACTAATAAATATGACTATCATTTAGACAGAATTCATTTCAGCCAAAAAACTATTTCTAACTCATTCTAAAGTTTTCCAAGTGCTAGTAGAGTTTAAATTTGAATATACAATGTGTTTGCCTCACCTTTTAAATTTAAATCCTAATCACATATTCAAATTTCTAAATTTAATATCATATAGGGTTAAAAAGGTAAATTCACCCTACTACAGGGTCTAATTTATTGTTTTATAAATTTCCAGGGGTCTAACTACACATAACAGAGGGGTTTTCCTAATTTTTATTAAGTCCAGGGGCTAAAACTGATTTTTAAATGAATTTTCACGAATTTCTGAAGTTCCAGGGGCTAGATCAGAAGTTTCAGGGGCTAGCTCGTGTTTTCCGAGATCCCCAGGGGATAGCGTGTCACACCCGGTTTTTCCGAAGAAACAACCAAGTGAATATTACATGTATGCCAGGATCATTTTCTCATACATGTGATGACAAATAGTGAAGCATCATTTATTACAAGCCAGGTGTCGAATATATATATAAGTCTTACATCACAAATGTCTCAATGGACACTAATGCTTCATCACAAGTAAATAAACTAGCAGCGGAATATTATTCTTTAGGGCTCCATCACAGGCGTTGCCCGGGGGTCTTCATGAACCTAAAATCCTTCCTCGGGTCCAAAATCTTGGTCATTATACACCACCTCATTATCTTGACCTGAGCAGCAATATAAACCAACAAATATGCAAGGTTGAGTACCAATGGTACTCAGCAAGTGTGGGAAAATTATATCATGCATGGCTAGAACAAGGAGAGGTTGAACTCATGGTTAAAGCACTACGCAATTAATACCTATCACCTTAGCTTATTAAGCACCTACATTACTACACAGGTGAAATGGTCCCAATCTCCCGACCCATTATCATAATCCAATAACCATAACATCATTTCCAATGTTAAGCTCCCCGCTTAACATCCACAACTTCCAAAAACCTTCACTCCTCTAATCATGAATAAGTCCAGGCCGCTCTTAACCGTGAGCACGGCTGTCAAGACAGTTTTGACTCTGCAGAGTTTGTACCACTGTACCCACAAGTAGTGATTTCATCCCCCGTTGCCGGGTGGACTAAAAGAACCTCCATTATGCCAGTGGCTACGATCCACATTCACACTTCCCAGGTGTGTGGCCAAGAGATCACTACGAAGCCTTTACAAAGGGATTCCCGACGAGCGTGGGCCCACTGAGGTTTCACCCCTAACAGCATACAAGAGGCTCCAACCCCGCTGCAGTGGCCCCCTCTTGAGCCTTGCGGTTCATATGGTAGTCCAGCTGACACCTACTCCCGGCACCATCCAACACACCCATACTACGCCGGGGATACACCTAATTAATTGGCCAAGCTGCCCCATCTCAGCATGTGGTTGGCACTGTAAAGCCGGGTTACATGCTCCATGAACCGGTCCTTAGGATCCAGGCAAGTACTAAACACAAACCCAAGTCTCGTGCACCCAGCACACAACCAAAACATCCAACTTGCCTTGATCCCTACCTCTACATAACTCACAATAGCTCATTCAAGAGTATGGTATAATAAACTGATGATCTCATATCCCAAATATCCCATTCTAAGCATGGCTAAGCATATGCATGTAAATAAACGACATGACAAAATAAATCCCAACCCAAGCTTCAAGGAAACAAGGTAATGCAATTCTAGGGAAACTTCCTAGCATGGGTTTCATATTTAACTTGACAATGCAAATAATTCTATCTACACATCCTAGCATAGGATCAAAGTGGTCAAGGACACTTGCCTCCTTCTTGCTGCTCTTGAAATTGGTAGTCCTGATCTTGGAAAGGGTTAACTTGCTCTTGAGCAGGTTCTACTTCATACCATCACACATAGCAGAAGAAGAACAACAATCATAAGACATAGTTCACACTTCTTACTTCATACAAACCACACATTCATATTTATAAAAGTTCTTTACCATTATATGTGTTGTGGTTACTTTATGGGTGTTAAGTTGTGGCTTGCATGCACTTTTAACCATGCATATATATGATTCCTACTTTTGGTGTCCACATTTATACTTGCATACAATGTGCCTTCACAATTTCTATCAACCCTAAACTGAATTCTTTGTATTTTAGAAACTCCATTTATCATTTACTAGTTGCTATATTTTCAGATTTATATTCCTATGCATAATTGTGTATTTTATTATTAAATTAGTAATACACATCACCTAAACAGATTAGGTTCTGGTCCTAAATAATTTAAAATCATATTTTGACCATGGCTTATGATGTATACTATTTCAAAATTATTTTCCCTATTTTTCTTTAACTATTCTTTACTTAAAAATGTGTCCCTATACTAATAAAATGTGAATAATAGATAAAACAGATTTATTTCAGCCCAAAAATATATTTTTATCTCACTCCAAAGTTTTCTAAGTACTGAGAAAGTTTTTAATTAATTTTGACAATTATGTTTGTCCCCCTTTTAATTTTTAAACACTAGTTACATATTCAATTTTCTAAATTAAATACTAAACAAGGCTAAAATAATGAATTCACCCCATTACAGGGTCTATAACATTATTTTCATAATTTCCAGGGGTCTATCTACACTTAACAGGGGTGTTTTTCCTAATTTCTATTAAGTCCAGGGGTTAAAACTGATTTTTAAATGGATTTACATGATTTTCTGGAGTTCCAGGGGCTAGATCTGAAGTTTCCGGGGCTAGCTCTCAATTCCAGAGAACCCCAGGGGGTAGCACGTAAGAACTCCAGTCTTTATAACGCGGGGTCGACGTGGACCGTCCGATTTTAAACCGACGGCTGAGATTATAAGATCGAACCGGTACGCGGGGTTTTAAAGTCTACCGTGCGATTTAAAATAAACGGCGCACATGCGGCCACGTCGCTCTGATCGAACGCGGGCGGCACTGCCGGCGGCGCACGGCGGCGGGAAGCGGCGATCTCGCCGGAAAGTTTCGGATCCGCGAGAATTCTACCTAGAACTGTGATCTTATGGCCTAGATCGGTAGAGGGGAGGTCAGGGATCTCACCTTGGGGGTTTTCTCGAGCTCGGGGGTCCTGGAAAGTGATCGGCGGCGAGGTCCGGGGCAAAACCACGGCGAAGCTCGTCGGCGCTGTGTTTGCACCGTAACTCTCCGAGTTTTCTGCACCTGCAAAGTTCCCCGGAGGCGGTGGATCAAAACCAGCGAGTTAGATCTGAGTTTCCGAGCTTAGATCGGCCAGAATTCACCGGCGAAGTCTCGGTGCTCACCGGAGTAAAAATCGGCGATCGCGTGGGAAAAACTGATCGGATCGGGGGTTTTTATAGCCGGGGGAGGGCGGTGGGTCTGTTGTGATCGAGTTGGAGTCCTCCGGGACCGGAATTCGGCTGCGGGACGCGGTTTCCAGATCGGTTGCGATCGCGCGCGCGGGAGAGAGTCCGGGGTCGCGGGGTTAGGGATGACATGTGGGTCCCACCCGTCGGTGAGAGGCAGCGCGGCGCGCGCGGGGGCGGGCTGGCGCGGGGGTAGCTGGGCCGGCTGGCGGGTTTCGGCCCACTGGCCAGTTTTTTCCCGTTTTCCTTTTTCTTTTTCCATTTCTTTTCTGTTTTGAGTATAATTTGAATTCCAATTTGAATTTGAATTTTTGCAAAACATGCAACACGTCCAAAAATTTTTAAATTCCCCTCTGAACATGGTTTTGGGTTTTGAATCAAAATTTGGGGTGTTACAGCTCTACCCCCCTTAAAAGAAATCTCGTCCTCGAGATTGGTGTTTCTAAGAAAACAATTCCGGAAATTGTGCCTTGAGTTCATCTTCCCGTTCCTAGGTAGCTTCCTCTTCTGAGTGATGCTTCCACTGCACCTTGCACATCCGGATTCTCTTGTTTCTGGTGAGGCGTTCCATTGTCTCCAAAATCTTGTATGGTTGCTCGGCATAAGACAAATCTTCAGCTACATCCACTTCATTCATGGGTAACACCTCCTCAGGCGTCCTCAGACATTTCTTGAGTTGTGACACATGGAATACATCGTGCACGTCCGATAGATGAGCCGGTAACTCTAGTTGGTACGCCACTTCGCCTTTTCTTTCCAACACTTGAAAGGGTCCGATGTATCGAGGTGACAACTTCCCTTTCACCTTGAACCGACGAAGTCCTCTGATAGGGGACACCTTGAGATAAACATAGTCTCCCACGTTGAAAACGAGTTCTCTTCTTCGTACATCAGCATAACTCTTCTGGCGTGTTTGTGCTATCCTCAAGTTGTTGCGAATCTCCCTCACCTTCGCCTCGGCCTCTTGTAGCACTTCTGGACCAAACACTTTGCTTTCTCCTGTTTGGTTCCAAAATAGGGGAGTTCTGCACTTCCTTCCATACAAAGCTTCAAACGGTGACATCTTCATACTAGCTTGATAACTGTTGTTATAGGAAAACTCCGCATACGGTAGGTTCTTGTCCCAACTCCTATTGTTTTTGAGTGCACATGCCCTTAACATATCTTCAAGGATCTGATTGGTTCTCTCTGTCTGCCCGTCAGTTTGGGGATGATAGGCAGAACTAAAGTTCAGATGGGTTCCCATGGTTTCATGCAACTTTTTCCAAAACCTCGAGGTGAACTGTGTCCCTCGGTCCGACACTATCTTCTTTGGCACTCCATGGTAACACACAATCCTTGACATGTACAATTCTGCCAATTTGGATCCGCTGTAGCTTTCTTTCACAGGAATGAAATGAGCTACCTTGGTTAGCCGATCAATAATGACCCATATTGAATCATACCCGGATTGGGTCCTAGGCAATCCCACGACAAAATCCATGCTGATTTCTTCCCACTTCCATTCAGGCACTTTGAGTGGTTGCAATAATCCCGCGGGTCGTTGATGTTCTGCTTTCACCAACTGACATGTGTCACATAGGGCAACATGTTCCGCGACATCTCGCTTTATGCCATACCACCAATACCTGCCTTTGAGATCCTGGTACATCTTCGTACTCCCAGGATGAATGGAATAGTCAGAATCGTGAGCCTCCTTCAAAATTAATTCACGGATCTCTTTTACTTCTGGCACACAGATCCTTTTCCCGTGCCACACCGTTCCTTGTTCATCCTCTCTAAAACCAGGAGCTTTATTTTCCTTAATGAGCTGTCTGATCTCTTGTATCTTCTCATCATTCTTTTGGCCCTCACGTATGTCTCGCTCAAGTGTGGAGTCCACTTCCATGGCGATGGCTTCACCACTATTTACTAGACATAGATTGAGCCTTATAACCTCGTCCTTCAATTCTGCAGGCATGTCCTTCAAGCTTAAGTTATTGACCTGCACTTTCCGACTCAAAGCATCAGCCACGACGTTTGCTTTTCCGGGATGATAGTTGATGCCCACATCAAAGTCATTGATTAGCTCTAACCATCTCCTTTGTCTGAGGTTGAGACCTGGCTGTGTGAATATGTACTTCAAACTCTTATGATCCGTATATATCTCTGTCCTCTTCCCCATCAAATAGTGCCGCCAAATTTTCAACGCGTGTACCACTGCAGCTAGTTCTAGGTCATGTGTAGTATAGTTCTTCTCGTGCTTCCGAAGCTGCCGGGACGCATATGCCACGACATGTCCTTCTTGCATGAGAACACATCCCAACCCATTTCCAGAGGCATCACAGTACACTGTGAAATTCTTCTGCATATCTGGCATAACCAGCACTGGGGCCGTTGTCAATCTCTTCTTTAGCTCCTGAAAGCTCGTATCGCACTGTGGCCTCCAGGTGAATGTGATTCCCTTTTCCAACAGTTTGGTGAGAGTTCTCGAGATCTTGGAGAATCCCTCAATAAACCGTCGATAGTATCCAGCCAATCCCAAAAAGCTTCGAACTTCCCCGACATTTTCAGGGGTCTTCCACTTCTGGATATCCTCGATTTTGGCGGGATCTACGGAGATTCCTCCCTCCGAGATTACATGTCCTAAAAAGGGAACTCTCTTCAGCCAAAACTCACACTTGCTCAATTTGGCATATAGTTGGTGTTCTCTCAGCCTCTGTAACACCAACCTTAGATGTTTCTCATGTTCTTCTTCATTTTTGGAGAAGACGAGAATATCATCTATGAAAACCACCACAAATTTGTCCAGATATTCCATGAATACCTTGTTCATGAGGTACATGAAATATGCCGGGGCATTGGTTAGCCCAAAAGGCATGACAGTGTATTCATACAGTCCGTACCGAGATACGAAAGCTGTCTTGGGAATATCTGATTGCCTTATCTTGAGTTGGTGGTACCCCGACCTGAGATCAATTTTCGAGAACACACAAGCTCCCCTCAACTGATCAAACAAGTCTTCAATGCGGGGTAATGGGTACTTGTTTTTGATGGTTACCTCATTCAAGGCACGGTAATCCACGCATAACCTTTGGGTTCCGTCTTTCTTGGGCACGAATATCACCGGAGCTCCCCATGGTGAGGAACTAGGAAGAATATACCCCTTCTCCGTCAATTCTCTCAAATGATCCTTAAGCTCTCCTAGCTGCTTGGAGTCCATTCGATAAGGTCTCTTGTATATCGGGGCTGTTCCCGGTACTAGCTCAATTGCGAATTCCACGTCACGGTCGGGAGGCATACCTGGTAACTCCTCCGGAAAAACATCTGGATAATCCCTGATGGTCCTGATTTCTTCAACTTTCACCTCCACTTGATTTAATTTAATGTCCCTCCTAGGCTCGTGTATCGTTATGAACTTTACTCTTGTGCCATTGGGGTGAGTTAGTTCCACCGTTCTGGTCGAACAATGGATGATTCCTTTATGTTTGGTCAACCAATCCATACCCAAAATAATATCTATCCCTTGTGAATCTATCACTGTGAGGTTAGCCGTAAATACTACCCCATTAATGTCTAGGCTCACTTTGGGACACACTTGTCTTGTCCTTATTTCTCCACCTGGAGAGTTTACGGCTAGCATATGGTTCATTTGTGTGGTTGCTAGGTCATGCTTCTTAACAAACCCTTGAGCAATGAACGAGTGGGTAGCACCAGAATCAAACAGCAGAGTTGCAAGGTGTAAATTGGCAGGAAACTTACCAACTACCACGTCGGGGGCCTCTTTTGCTTCCTCCATAGTGACGTGGTTCACCCGTCCTCTCACTACATTCTGCTGTTGTGGCGGCGCAGGCTTCTTCTTAGGGCACTTATGGGCGTAGTGCCCCACTTCACCGCAGCTAAAACATTGCACCCCAACCTTAGGTGCTTGGCCTTTGTTGTCTTGGGGTTGGTTCGGGGGTCCTTGCACTGCTGGTCGAGGTGGATATGCGGGGCGAGGCTGCTGCACAAACTGACGTTGCGGCTGTGCTGGTGCTGCGGGTGGCCTGTAGTTTGGGTTGTACCCTCTTGGTGCTGAATAGGTTACCGCAGCACGGCTTGTCCGCCCCGTAGGTTGCTGCATCATACGTGGGCGGGTGTTGCTCCCTGAGGCCTGATGTGACCATCCCGCCTTCCTCTTATTCTCATTTTCCAGGACCTTTAGCTTCCTTTCCACCACAAATGCTCTGTCCACCATCTTTTGAAAGCTTTCATACTCATTGGAGGACATGGCACATTGCATCTCTGCGGTAAGTCCTTCCACGAAACAATCTTGTTTCTGCTCATCAGTCTCTATGTCTCGTGGAGCATAACGGGATAGTTGAGTGAATTTAGTGAGGTATTCCCTCACCGTCATGTTTCCCTGCTGCAGTCCCAGAAACTCTTTCCTCTTGTTTTTGAGTTCACCTCTTGGGATGTAGTGGTTGCGGAAGCTACGCTTGAACTCTTCCCAAGTGATGTTCTCAGGGTCATGATGGGCGGCCACGTAGGCGGTCCACCAATCAGCAGCAGGTCCCTGCAATTGATGAGAGGCAAACAGCACCCTCTCATACCCTTGGCATTGGATTATCCTCATCTTACTTTCAATGGTCTTCAGCCAATCATCTGCCTCCAGAGGCTCAGCAGCACTTGCAAACTTTGGAGGTTGAGTTCCTAGAAACTCACTCAACCTTGGTTGGCGTGGTGCCGCTTGTGGAGGTGGAACTTGATGCAAGTTGGCCACCACTTGAGTCAAGTTCTGGATGAGCTGATTTTGATTCTCCAGCATTTGGTGGAGAGGATCAATTTCTTCACGGCGACCACCCCGGTCCTGGCCTTCAGAAAGATGAGGGTTGCATGCCTCATCGTTGTTGTTGGCGGGGTTGGCAGCACGTCCTTTTCCTCTTCCGGCCATCTGGCAGAATCAACAAATGTTAATTTGATACCATTTAGTATCATCTTACTACTTTCATTTGTTGGTACTTTAAGGTGTTGAGGCTTTGTTAAAATTTTACGAGGGTTTATATCTCACACCAAATAAATGCACTATTATTTCCTGTGGGTTCACCCACCAAAGCAAAACAATCTGAAGACGAGGCTGTGGACAATTGCTCATGGCTTCCACAACTCACGTCACACACCAAGCATTATCACACCATTAACTATGTAACGACTCGACTACTCGACCTCTTGCTAGCTAAGGGAAAGACTCTACACTACTCGTCCTCTTGAGCTGGCTCCTCGGGATCTTCCTCCTCATTTCGGCTACCTTCTGACTCTGCTTTGGGTGGGGAGGCTGCTGGTGGAGAAGTGCGACGACGCCTGATCGCTCGGCGATCCGGGGAGTCAGGAGTCCATGTATCATTCACGGTGACACACAGTTCATTCCCATCTCCTCTTTCTCTCGCCTTTAAGCAAGCTCGCAGCAACGCCTCCGTCTCCTTCAGGGTGTCTCGAACATCCTGAAGCTCTTGTTGACACTCCTGCAGTCGAGTGCTGAGCATAGCAGCATCCTCCAAGCACAAGTCCATGTGCTCATGGGAAGTCCCTTGCTGCACCGGTGGGTACTTGTACTCCGTGGTACCACTCTCACGTTGGAGGACATACATGTACTCAGTTTTGTCCAAGTGGCGACGATAGATGTGACTCTGGCAGGTGATGGCCTCCCAGGTGACATCTTTCTCCGCGTCAACTTGTGTTGCTCGACAAGCTGGAGAGTGGTGAATATTAAGCAGCTGATTCTCGTGTATAATCCTCATCTCCGAACTCCATTCTTCCCTCTTCTCACGGATGGTCCTGGTGGAGTTATAGTGGATGATTAGCTTGCCCGTATTGCCGGCGGCTTCGAGCATACGTCGAAGACGGCGCAACAAATCTCCTACTGCCAATCCGTAGGAAAGGTACGTCACTGGACGACTCTCCTCTCTTTCGGCAAGGGCAACTACAGGAACTCTCCCTCCTGTGGACTTACGAGCGGTGCGAATCATGCGAACCATCTAAAAACAAAAGAATTTAAAATTAGGTTAGATAAATTCTCAAACAAGAATCCTGTTTTGAATGAAAGTTGGGGTAAGATGAAGAAAATGACTCCTTTAATAACACTTTTCCACCCACACCTTGGAAAATAGTTTTTAAGAAAATAGGGCCCTTAAATACGTCCATTTCTACCTAGGTCCACGTTCCTACGGGCAACCTTGGCTCTGATACCACCTCTGTCACACCCGGTTTTTCCGAAGAAACAACCAAGGGAATATCACATGTATGCCAGGATCATTTTCTCATACATGTGATGACAAATAGTGAAGCATCATTTATTACAAGCCAGGTGTCGAATATATATATAAGTCTTACATCACAAATGTCTCAATGGACACTAATGCTTCATCACAAGTAAATAAACTAGCAGCGGAATATTATTCTTTAGGGCTCCATCACAGGCGTTGCCCGGGGGTCTTCATGAACCTAAAATCCTTCCTCGGGTCCAAAATCTTGGTCATTATACACCACCTCATTATCTTGACCTGAGCAGCAATATAAACCAACAAATATGCAAGGTTGAGTACCAATGGTACTCAGCACGTGTGGGAAAATTATATCATGCATGGCTAGAACAAGGAGAGGTTGAACTCATGGTTAAAGCACTACGCAATTAATACCTATCACCTTAGCTTATTAAGCACCTACATTACTACACAGGTGAAATGGTCCCAATCTCCCGACCCATTATCATAATCCAATAACCATAACATCATTTCCAATGTTAAGCTCCCCGCTTAACATCCACAACTTCCAAAAACCTTCACTCCTCTAATCATGAATAAGTCCAGGCCGCTCTTAACCGTGAGCACGGCTGTCAAGACAGTTTTGACTCTGCAGAGTTTGTACCACTGTACCCACAAGTAGTGATTTCATCCCCCGTTGCCGGGTGGACTAAAAGAACCTCCATTATGCCAGTGGCTACGATCCACATTCACACTTCCCAGGTGTGTGGCCAAGAGATCACTACGAAGCCTTTACAAAGGGATTCCCGACGAGCGTGGGCCCACTGAGGTTTCACCCCTAACAGCATACAAGAGGCTCCAACCCCGCTGCAGTGGCCCCCTCTTGAGCCTTGCGGTTCATATGGTAGTCCAGCTGACACCTACTCCCCGCACCATCCAACACACCCATACTACGCCGGGGATACACCTAATTAATTGGCCAAGCTGCCCCATCTCAGCATGTGGTTGGCACTGTAAAGCCGGGTTACATGCTCCATGAACCGGTCCTTAGGATCCAGGCAAGTACTAAACACAAACCCAAGTCTCGTGCACCCAGCACACAACCAAAACATCCAACTTGCCTTGATCCCTACCTCTACATAACTCACAATAGCTCATTCAAGAGTATGGTATAATAAACTGATGATCTCATATCCCAAATATCCCATTCTAAGCATGGCTAAGCATATGCATGTAAATAAACGACATGACAAAATAAATCCCTACCCAAGCTTCAAGGAAACAAGGTAATGCAATTCTAGGGAAACTTCCTAGCATGGGTTTCATATTTAACTTGACAATGCAAATAATTCTATCTACACATCCTAGCATAGGATCAAAGTGGTCAAGGACACTTGCCTCCTTCTTGCTGCTCTTGAAATTGGTAGTCCTGATCTTGGAAAGGGTTAACTTGCTCTTGAGCAGGTTCTACTTCATACCATCACACATAGCAAAAGAAGAACAACAATCATAAGACATAGTTCACACTTCTTACTTCATACAAACCACACATTCATATTTATAAAAGTTCTTTACCATTATATGTGTTGTGGTTACTTTATGGGTGTTAAGTTGTGGCTTGCATGCACTTTTAACCATGCATATATATGATTCCTACTTTTGGTGTCCACATTTATACTTGCATACAATGTGCCTTCACAATTTCTATCAACCCTAAACTGAATTCTTTGTATTTTAGAAACTCCATTTATCATTTACTAGTTGCTATATTTTCAGATTTATATTCCTATGCATAATTGTGTATTTTATTATTAAATTAGTAATACACATCACCTAAACAGATTAGGTTCTGGTCCTAAATAATTTAAAATCATATTTTGACCATGGCTTATGATGTATACTATTTCATAATTATTTTCCCTATTTTTCTTTAACTATTCTTTACTTAAAAATGTGTCCCTATACTAATAAAATGTGAATAATAGATAAAACAGATTTATTTCAGCCCAAAAATATATTTTTATCTCACTCCAAAGTTTTCTAAGTACTGAGAAAGTTTTTAATTAATTTTGACAATTATGTTTGTCCCCCTTTTAATTTTTAAACACTAGTTACATATTCAATTTTCTAAATTAAATACTAAACAAGGCTAAAATAATGAATTCACCCCATTACAGGGTCTATAACATTATTTTCATAATTTCCAGGGGTCTATCTACACTTAACAGGGGTGTTTTTCCTAATTTCTATTAAGTCCAGGGGTTAAAACTGATTTTTAAATGGATTTACATGATTTTCTGGAGTTCCAGGGGCTAGATCTGAAGTTTCCGGGGCTAGCTCTCAATTCCAGAGAACCCCAGGGGGTAGCACGTAAGAACTCCAGTCTTTATAACGCGGGGTCGACGTGGACCGTCCGATTTTAAACCGACGGCTGAGATTATAAGATCGAACCGGTACGCGGGGTTTTAAAGTCTACCGTGCGATTTAAAATAAACGGCGCACATGCGGCCACGTCGCTCTGATCGAACGCGGGCGGCGCTGCCGGCGGCGCACGGCGGCGGGAAGCGGCGATCTCGCCGGAAAGTTTCGGATCCGCGAGAATTCTACCTAGAACTGTGATCTTATGGCCTAGATCGGTAGAGGGGAGGTCAGGGATCTCACCTTGGGGGTTTTCTCGAGCTCGGGGGTCCTGGAAAGTGATCGGCGGCGAGGTCCGGGGCAAAACCACGGCGAAGCTCGTCGGCGCTGTGTTTGCACCGTAACTCTCCGAGTTTTCTGCACCTGCAAAGTTCCCCGGAGGCGGTGGATCAAAACCAGCGAGTTAGATCAGAGTTTCCGAGCTTAGATCGGCCAGAATTCACCGGCGAAGTCTCGGTGCTCACCGGAGTAAAAATCGGCGATCGCGTGGGAAAAACTGATCGGATCGGGGGTTTTTATAGCCGGGGGAGGGCGGTGGGTCTGTTGTGATCGAGTTGGAGTCCTCCGGGACTGGAATTCGGCTGCGGGACGCGGTTTCCAGATCGGTTGCGATCGTGCGCGCGGGAGAGAGTCCGGGGTCGCGGGGTTAGGGATGACATGTGGGTCCCACCCGTCGGTGAGAGGCAGCGCGGCGCGCGCGGGGGCGGGCTGGCGCGGGGGTAGCTGGGCCGGCTGGCGGGTTTCGGCCCACTGGCCAGTTTTTTCCCGTTTTCCTTTTTCTTTTTCCATTTCTTTTCTGTTTTGAGTATAATTTGAATTCCAGTTTGAATTTGAATTTTTGCAAAACATGCAACACGTTCAAAAAATTTTAAATTCCCCTCTGAACATGGTTTTGGGTTTTGAATCAAAATTTGGGGTGTTACATAGCGCGTAAGAATCCCGGCGGGGCTGACGTGGACCGTCTGATTTAAAACAGACGGCTGAGATTATAACGCGAAGCGGTACGGGTTAGATCTAATAGAAACCGCACGATTTAAAATGGACGGCCTCAGGGGGCCACGTCGCCCTGGCCGTGCGCGGGCGGCGCTGCCCGGCGGCGCGCAGCGGCGGGAGGCGGCGATCTCGCCGGAGAACTTCGGATCTTCGTCTATACTTCCTAAAACTGGGATTTCATGGCATAGAACGGTAGAGGGGAGGTCGGGGATCTCACCTCGGGGTTTTTCTTGAGCTCGGAGGTCCTGGAAGACGGTCGGCGGTGAGGTCCAAGATGAAATAGTGGCGGTGCTCGCCGGAGCTGCGTCTAGGGTGCAAAACACCGAGTTTTCTGCACCTGCGTGATTCCACGGAGGCGGTGGAACATGATCGGCGCGCTAGATCAGAAAACCCGAGCAAGGATCGAGAGAAAACGGTGATCGGAGCTTCGGTTCTCACCGGAGAGAAAATTGGAGTGCGCTAGGGAATTCGGCGAGTTTTGGTGCGGGAATTTCACGAGGGGAGGCGGTGGAGGATCGACTGGATTATATAGCAGCGTCCGGGTCCGAAGATCGGGCTGTTGGCGCGGTTTTTCGGAGGTTGTTTGGATTCGGGAGAGAGGAGAGTCCCGGGGTCGGCCGAGCGCGCGAGAGGTGGGGGATGACATGTGGGCCCGCGTGTCAGTGAGAGGAAGAGAGCGGCGCGGGTTCGGGGCTGGCGCGGGGAGAGTGGGCCGGCTGGTGGGTTTCAGCCCACTGGCCAGTGGGCTTTTCTTTTTCTTTTTCTTTTTCCATTTATTTTCTGTTTTGATTTGAATTTGAATTCCAATTTGAATTTGAATTTCTGCACCACATTCAATACGTCCAAATTTTTTTTAAATTCCCCTCTTAACAGAATTTTGGGGTGTTACAGTCAGCGACTGCAGAACCTCCATTACACCAGTACATAACCGTCGGTGTATGGTCAAGAGATCACAAAATAGCTTTTACAAAGGGGCTACTAGATGTATGGACTCACTAAGGTTTCACCGGCAGGCTAGAATCTCCAATAACCCACGGGCCCCCTCTTGTGCCATGCAGTTCCCAGGGCAGTCCTCACTCGATTCCTATTCCCCGCGCCTTCCACGGTCCATAACAATCTAGCAACTTACCTAATTACTTGGCTTAGACGCGCCCGTACTTGGCCTTGTGGTGGCACTGTTATCCTAGCATGTGCTCGCATGAACCGGTCCTTAGATCTACGACAAGTAACCACCATCTCATTCTACCTCATTCACAAACCCAGGGCTTGCCTAGATCTCCCTCTGATCCATGTTCATTAACAACATCAAGTTCTCATTACCATTACAAGTGCAGTTAGCTGGGCACATCTATCTCGCTTCCCTTATCCCATGGACTCAGCGAAGCATAAAAGCAAAAACCATACCCGACTCAAT
Organism: Neostapfia colusana; assembly: GCA_030760725.1. Lineage (NCBI taxonomy): Eukaryota > Viridiplantae > Streptophyta > Magnoliopsida > Poales > Poaceae > Neostapfia > Neostapfia colusana. The sequence goes on along the minus strand of JASWHV010000005.1, from coordinate 75,015,037 downwards.
AACTTCCCTGGTGGCAAGGGTGGTTTGAAAAAACTAGTAAACTCCTATGAAAGGGTTTCCCATCATATTGACTCAGCATACACACCTTTTCACAAACAAACCAGTTTTCCAAAATATGGGATCAATATGGTCAAGGGGAACTTGCCTTGTTCTTGCGGTTCCGGTTGCTCTTGGATCTCGAAACCTTGTTGTTCCAGCTTGTCGTAGACAGCTCCCTGAGCTTGTCCTTCTATATGTGATCACGCACATACAAGATTCATAGCAATCAATATCATGCACACACTCTAATCAAGATGCGATGATGTGTATGCATGTTAGTTCCTATGATGCAGTTTAATTTGTATGTGTTCTTTCATGGCTTCATGGCTTTTATGATGAACAAAAAAGTTCGGATCAATTGTGGACGTGGCGATGATCTTGACTTTAGATCAAACCGATCAACACATGATCTGTCCATGAAAAAAGCTTCTTTTCGAAAGGAATCGAAGAACATATGCAAAGAAAACGCGATGATCTCGTGGTATTGGAGACCTACCTTACGTTCTTCTTGGTCTCGGGGTCCTTCTCCTAGCAAGACAGATCGTCGGGGCTCTCTTCCGGCGATCTCCTACGACTGAACTCCGGCGAAGGGGTTTACTCGGCGAGTTTGGAGCTAGGACTTCTAAGTTGTTGGCTTAGAGAAGATGTTACGACCAAGGAGTTCTTTTCGGGTTCTATTTATAAGAGGAAAAGAAGAGTCCTAATCTGATCGGAATTCGAATAAGAGTCCCATAAAAACTGTTTTTGGATCTTAACAACTTATCTTAGATTGATTCGGTGCGGTAACATTTTCGAAATCGTGTCAGTTTCTTCCCGTACCTGTATTCCCACGCGTACAGAGGAAAACCGCTTCAAAATCGCGTTACCTTCGCGGCGGTGAGCTCTGGAAGCTCCACGTGTCCTGTGGGAACCTGGGCTCCCTTTTTCGTAGAGGCGGGCTCCGGTTGTGCCGCGTGTCAGGCGGGCGAGACCTCCCTCTTACTCAGAGGTGAGCTCCCCGTGCGCCACGTGTCCTGGCGGGTCGGAACCTCCCCTCTCAGCAGAGGCGAGCTCCGCGAACGCCACGTGTCAGTTTCGGACCTCCCCTCTCTTCGGAGGTGGCTCCGGGGGTGCCATGTGTCAAGTAGCGCCGGACTTCCTTTCTGCTCAGATACGAGCTCCGAGGTTGACACATGTCCAATAGTGACGGACCTCCCGGAGACGAGCTCTGGAGGTGACACGTGTCCGGTAGTGTCGGACCTCCCGGAGGTGAGCTCCGGAGGTGACACGTGTCTAGTGGGGCTAGACCTCTCGGAGGTGAGATCCGAGAGCGACACGTGTCCCACGCGGCTGGTCCTCTCTTTTCCGCGGTGACTAGCTTTGAAGGCGATACTTGTCCTATGGGGCTGGCCTCGCTCCTCCGCGGAAGCTAGCTCCGGGGGCGACACGTGTCCCACGGGGTCGGACCTCGCCCTTTGCCGCAGGGACGAGCCCTGAGCCTGCCACGTAGCCAGTTTAGTGGTGGAACTCTCCCCCTTTGTGGAGATGAGCTCCGAACGCGCCATGTGGCCAGCGGGCCGCGGGTATTGTCTTCGGCGCACGCTGTGAACTGGAATTGGCTCTTTTTTTGCTATCTTTTTTATATTTTCTCTGTTTCAACTTATTTTAAAAGTGTTTTTCTACATGAGACTGAATACATGCAGAACCCAAAAATGAGGGTGTCACAAAGACCAAGTGGAGTCTTAGGCGTGTAATTTGTCCTCAACCTTGCATGTGGGGATGGAGTAGAGATGGAGCTGCTGCTGCTGCTGCTTAGTTTGCTTCCGCATTAGTTACAAGACTTCCGCTGCCAGAATAGAATAAAGACTTCCGCTGTTAGATTTAGACTTCCGCTGCCAGCATGAGTCCAAGACTCATGAGACTTTGTAATAAACCCTATTATTCGTGATAATATATATTCTGAATTCAGTTTGTGGAACATATGTATATGTGTGATGAACATCATGGGCACACATATGCATCAGTTCACGATTCCGTGGTTTTCCACAGAATTGAGGGCGTCACAGATTGGTATCAGAGCCACGGTTGAGGGTAGGTTACACACCTAGATACAATCACTGATTGGTATCAGAGCCAGGGGTTGATAGTAGGTTATACGCCTAGATAAAAAACACAAGTTGGTATCAGACACATATTAGTATCAACCTACCATGGTTGATCGTAGATCACACAGCCTCAATAGGTCACAGATTGATATTGAGATGTCATGCCTAGTCACAGATTGGTACTGTCACACCCGGTTTTTCCGAAGAAACAACCAAATGAATATCACATGTATGCCAGGATCATTTTCTCATACATGTGATGACAAATAGTGAAGCATCATTTATTACAAGCCAGGTGTCGAATATAAGTAAGTCTTACATAGTAAATGTCTCGATGGACAATAATAAGTTCATCACAAGTAAATAAACTAGCAGCGAAATATTATTATTGAGGGCTCCTTCACAGGTGTTGCCCGGGGGTCTCCATGAACCTAGAAACCTTCTTCGGGTCCAAAGTCTTGGTCATTATACACCACCTCATTATCTTGACCTGAGCAGCAATATAAACTAACAAAAATGCAAGGTTGAGTACCAATGGTACTCAGCAAGTGTGGGAAAATTATATCATGCATGGCTAGAACAAGGAGAGGTTGAACTCATGGTTAAAGCACTATGCAATTAATACATATCACCTTAGCTTGTTAAGCACCTACATTACTACACAGGTGAAATGGTCCCAATCTCCCATCTCATCATCATAATCCAATAACCATAACATCATTTCCAATGTTAAGCTCCCTGCTTAACTTCCAAAACCATCAATCCTATAATCATGAATAAGTCCAAGCCGCTCTTGACCGTGAGCACGGCTGTCATGATAGTTTTGACTCTGCAGAGTTTGTACCACTGTACCCACATGTAGTGATTTCATCCCCCGTTGCCGGGTGGACTAAAAGAACCTCCATTATGCCAGTGGATACGATCCACATTCACACTTCCCAGGTGTGCAGCCAGGAGATCACTATGAAGCCTTTACAAAGGGATTCCCGACGAGCGTGGGCCCACTGAGTTTCACCCCTAACAGCATACAAGAGGCTCCAACCCCGCTGCAGTGGCCCCCTCTTGAGCCTTGCGGTTCATATGGTAGTCCAGCTGACACCCACTCCCCGCACCATCCAACACACCCATACTACGCCGGGGATACACCTAATTAATTGGCCAAGCTGCCCCATCTCAGCATGTGGTTGGCACGGTAAAGCCAGGTTACATGCTCCAAGAACCGGTCCTTAGGATCCAGGCAAGTACTAAACACAAACCCAAGTCTCGTGCACCCAGCACACAACCAAAACATCCAACTTGCCTTGATCCCTACCTCTACATAACTCACAATAGCTCATTCAAGAGTATGGTATAATAAACTGATGATCTCATATCCCAAATATCCCATTCTAAGCATGGCTAAGCATATGCATGTAAATAAATGACATGACAAAATAAATCCCAACCCAAGCTACAAGGAAACAAGGTAATGCAATTTTAGGGAAACTTCCTAGCATGGGTTTTATATCTCATTGGACAATGCAAATAATTCTATCTACACATCCTAGCATAGGATCAAAGTGGTCAAGGACACTTGCCTCCTTCTTGCTGCTCTTGAAATGGGTAGTCCTGATCTTGGAAAGGGATAACTTGCTCTTGAACAGGTTCTACTTCATACCATCACACATAGCAAAAGAAAAACAACAATCATAAGACATAGTTCACACTTCTTACTTCATACAAACCACACATTCACATTTATAAAAGTTCTTTACCATTATATGTGTTGTGGTTACTTTATGTGTGTTGAGTTGTGGCTTGCATGCACTTTTAACCATGTGTATATGATTCCTACTTTTATGTCCACATTTATACTTACATACTATTTATATGGGTTTCCAATAAATTTCTTATATTCAACTACTACACCTTTTCACTATCAAGTGTGTATGAAAGTATTTTTCTTCCCCATATGTGCCTTCATAATTTCTACCAACCCTAACCTGAACTCTTTGGATTTTTAAAAACTCCATTTATCATTTACTAGTTGCTATATTCTCAGATTTATATTCCTATGCATAATTGTGTATTTTATTATGAAATTAGTAATACACATCATTTAAACAGTATAGGTTCTGGTCCTAAATAATTTAATAACATATTTTAACCTTGGCCTCTGATGTAAACTATTTCATAATTATTTTCCCTATTTTTCTATAACTATTCTTTACTTAAAAATGTGTCCCTATACTAATAAATGTGATTAATAAATGAAACAGATTCATTTCAGCCCAAAATATATTTTTATCTCACTCCAAAGTTTTCTAAGTACTGAGAAAGTTTTAATTAATTTTGACAATTATGTTTGTCCCACTTTTTAATTTTTAAACACTAGTTACATATTTAATTTTCTAAATTAAATACTAAACAGGGCTAAAATAATGAACTCACCCCATTACAGGGTCTATAATATTATTTTCATAATTTCCAGGGGTCTAGCTACACTTATCAGAGGTGTTTTTCCTAATTTTTATTAAGTCTAGGGACTAAAACTGATTTTTAAATGAATTTACATGATTTTCTGGAGTTCCAGGGGCTAGATCTGAAGTTTCCGGGGCTAGCTCTTAATTCTAGAGAACCCCAGGGGGTAGCACGTAAGAATTCCAGTCTTTATAACGCGGGGCTGACGTGGACCGTCCGATTTTAAGCCGATGGCTGAGATTATAACATCGAACCGGTACGCGGGGTTTTAAAGTCTACCGTGCGATTTAAAATAAACGGCGCACAAGCGGCCACGTCGCTCTGATCGAGCGCGGGCGGCGCTGCCGGCGGCGCACGGCGGCGGGAAGCGGCGATCTCGCCGGAAAGTTTCGGATCCTCGAGAATTTTGCCTAGAACTGTGATCTTATGGCATAGATCGGTAGAGGGGAGGTCAGGGATCTCACCTCGGGGGTTTTCTTGAGCTCGGGGGTCCTGGAAAGTGATCGGCGGCGAGGTCCGAGGCAAAACCACGGCGAAGCTCGTCGGCGCTGTGTTTACACCGTAAGTCTCCGAGTTTTCTGCACCTGCAAAGCTCCCCGGAGGCGGTGGATCAAGACCAGCGAGTTAGATCAGAGTTTCCAAGCTTAGATCGGCTAGAATTCACCGGCGAAGTCTCGGTGCTCACCGGAGTAAAAATCGGCGATCGCGTGGGAAAAACTGATCGGGGCTGGGGTTTTTATAGCCGGGGGAGGGCGGTGGGTCAGTTGTGATCGAGTTTGAGTCTTCTGGGACCGGAAGTCGGGCTGAGGGACGCGGTATTCCGATCGGTTAAGATCGCGCGCGCGCGGGAGAGAGTCCGGGGTCGGCGCGAGCGAGGTTGGGGATGACAGGTGGGTCCCACCTGTCTGTGTGAGAGAGCGCGGGCGGGCGCGGCTGCGGGCTGGCGCGGGGGAAACTGGGCCGGCTGGCGGGTTTCGGCCCACTGGCCGGTTTTTTTCCGTTTTCTCTTTTTCTTTTTCCATTTCTTTTCTGATTTGAGTTTAATTTGAATTCCAGTTTGAATTTGAATATTTGCAAAACATGCAATACGTCCAAAAATTTTTAAATTCCCCTCTGAACATGGTTTAGTGTTTTGAATCAAAATTTTGGGGTGTTACAGCTCTACCCCCCTTAAAAGAAATCTCGTCCTCGAGATTGGTGTTTCTAAGAAAACAATTCCGGAAATTGTGCCTTGAGCTCATCTTCCCGTTCCCAGGTGGCTTCCTCTTCTGAGTGATGCTTCCACTGCACCTTGCACATCCGGATTCTTTTATTTCTAGTGAGGCGTTCCATTGTCTCCAAAATCTTGTATGGTTGCTCGGCATAAGACAAATCTTCAGCTACATCCACTTCATTCATGGGTAACACCTCCTCAGGCGTCCTCAGGCATTTCTTGAGTTGTGACACATGGAATACATCGTGCACGTCCGATAGATGAACCGGTAACTCTAGTTGGTACGCCACTTCGCCTTTTCTTTCCAAAACTTGAAAGGGTCCGATGTATCGAGGTGACAACTTCCCTTTCACCTTGAACCGACGAAGTCCTCTTATAGGGGACACCTTGAGATAAACATAGTCTCCCACGTTGAAAACGAGCTCTCTTCTTCGTACATCAGCATAACCCTTCTGGCGTGTTTGTGCTATCCTCAAGTTGTTGCGAATCTCCCTCACCTTCGCCTCGGCTTCTTGTAGCACTTCTGGACCAAACACTTTACTTTCTCCTGTTTGGTTCCAAAATAGGGGAGTTCTGCACTTCCTTTCATACAAAGCTTCAAACGGTGACATCTTCATACTAGCTTGATAGCTGTTGTTATAGGAAAACTCCGCATACGGTAAGTTCTTGTCCCAACTCCTATTGTTTTTGAGTGCACATGCCCTTAACATATCTTCAAGGATCTGATTGGTTCTCTCCGTCTGCCCATCAGTTTGGGGATGATAGGCAGAGCTGAAGTTCAGATGGGTTCCCATGGTTTCATGCAACTTCTGCCAAAACCTCGAGGTGAACTGTGTCCCTCGGTCCGACACTATCTTCTTTGGCACTCCATGGTAACACACAATCCTTGACATGTACAATTTTGCCAATTTGGATCCGCTGTAGCTTTCTTTCACAGGGATGAAATGAGCTACCTTGGTTAGCCTATCAATAATGACCCATATTGAATCATACCCGGATTGGGTCCTAGGCAATCCCACGACAAAATCCATGCTGATTTCTTCCCACTTCCATTCAGGCACTTTGAGTGGTTGCAATAATCCCGCGGGTCGTTGATGTTCTGCTTTCACCAACTGACATGTGTCACATAGGGCAACATGTTCCGCGACATCTCGCTTCATGCCATACCACCAATACCTGCTCTTGAGGTCCTGGTACATCTTCGTACTCCCAGGATGAATGGAATAGTCAGAATCATGAGCCTCCTTTAAAATCAATTCACCGATCTCCTTTACTTCTGGCACACAGATTCTTTTCCCGTGCCACATCGTTCCTTGTTCATCCTCTCTAAAACCAGGAGCTTTATTTTCCTTGATAAGCTATCTGATCTCTTGTATCTTCTCATCATTCTTTTGGCCCTCGCGTATGTCTCGCTTGAGTGTGGAGTCCACTTCCATGGCGATGGCTTCACCACTATTTACTAGACATAGATTGAGCCTTATAACCTCGTCCTTTAATTCTGCAGGCATGTCCTTCAAGCTCAACTTATTGACCTGCACTTTCCGACTCAAGGCATCGGCCACGACGTTTGCTTTCCCGGGATGATAGTTGATGCCTATATCAAAGTCATTGATTAGCTCTAACCATCTCCTTTGTCTGAGGTTGAGATCTGGCTGTGTGAATATGTACTTCAAACTCTTATGATTCGTATATATCTCTGTCCTCTTCCCCATCAAATAGTGCCGCCAAATTTTCAACGCGTGTACCACTGCGGCTAGTTCTAGGTCATGTGTAGGATAGTTCTTCTCGTGCTTCCGAAGCTGCCGGGATGCATATGCCACGACATGTCCTTCTTGCATGAGAACACATCCCAACCCATTTCCAGAGGCATCGCAGTACACTGTGAAATTCTTCTGCATATCTGGCATAACCAACACTAGGGCTGTTGTCAATCTCTTCTTTAGCTCCTGAAAGCTCGTCTCGCACTGTGGCGTCCAGGTGAATGTGATTCCCTTCTCCAACAGTTTGGTGAGAGGTCTCGAGATCTTGGAGAATCCCTCAATAAACCGTCGATAGTCTCCAGCCAATCCCAAAAAACTTTGAACTTCCCCGACATTTTCAGGGGTCTTCCACTTCTGGACATCCTCGATTTTGGCGGGATCTACGGAGATTCCTCCCTCCGAGATTATATGTCCTAAAAAGGGAACTCTCTTCAGCCAAAACTCACACTTGCTCAACTTGGCATATAGTTGGTGTTCTCTCAGCCTCTGTAACACCAACCTTAGATGTTTCTCATGTTCTTCTTCATCTTTGGAGAAGACGAGAATATAACCTATGAAAACCACCACAAATTTGTCCAAATATTCCATGAATACCTTGTTCATGAGGTACATGAAATATGCCGGGGCATTGGTTAGCCCGAAAGGCATGACAGTGTATTCATACAGTCCGTACCGAGATACGAAAGCTGTCTTGGGAATATCAGATTGCCTTATCTTGAGTTGGTGGTATCCCGACCTGAGATCAATTTTCGAGAACACACAAGCTCCCCTCAACTGATCAAACAAGTCTTCAATGCGGGGTAATGAGTACTTGTTCTTGATGGTTACCTCATTCAAGGCACGGTAATCCACGCATAACCTTTGGGTTCCGTCTTTCTTGGGAACAAATATCACCGGAGCTCCCCATGGTGAAGAACTAGGGCGAATATACCCCTTCTCCGTCAATTCTCTCAAATGATCCTTGAGCTCTTCTAGCTGCTTGGAGTCCATTCGATAAGGTCTCTTGTATATCGGGGCTGTTCCCGGTACTAGCTCAATTGCGAATTCCACGTCACGGTCGGGAGGCATACCTGGCAACTCCTCCGGAAAAACATCTGGATATTCCCTGATAGTCCTGATTTCCTTAACTTTCACCTCCACTTGATTTAATTTAATGTCCCTCCTAGGCTCGTGTATCGTTATGAACTTTACTCTTGTGCCACTAGGGTGAGTTAGTTCCACCGTTCTGGTCAAACAATGGATGATTCCTTTATGTTTGGTCAACCAATCCATACCCAAAATAATATCTATCCCTTGTGAATCTATCACTATGAGGTTAGCAGTAAATACTACCCCATTAATGTCTAGGTTCACTCTGGGACACACTTGTCTTGTCCTTATTTCTCCACCTGGAGAGTTTAAAGCTAGCATATGGTTCATTTGTGTGGTTGCTAGGTCATGCTTCTTAACAAACCCTTGAGCAATGAACGAGTGGGTAGCACCAGAATCAAACAGCAGAGTTGCAAGGTGTAAATTGGCAGGAAACTTACCAACTACCACGTCGGGTGCATCTTGTGCTTCCTCCATTGTGACGTGGTTCACCCGTCCTCTCAATACATTCTGCTGTTGTGGCTGCGCGGGCTTCTTCTTTGGGCACTTATGGGCGTAGTGTCCCACTTCACCACAGCTAAAACATTGCACCCCAATCTTAGATGCTTGGCCCTTGTTGTCTTGGGGTTGGTTTGGGGGTCCTTGCACTGCTGGTCGAGGTGGATATGCGGGGTGAGGCTGCTGCACAAACTGACGTTGCGGCTGTGCTGGTGCTGCGGGAGGCCTGTAGTTTGGGTTGTACCCTCTTGGTGCTGAATAGGGTGCCGCAGCACGGCTCGTCTGCCCCGTAGGTTGCTGCATCATACGTGGGCGGGTGTTGCTCCCTGAGGCTTGATGTGACCACCCGGCCTTCCTCTTATTCTCATTTTCCAGGGCCTTTAGCTTCCTTTCTACCACAAATGCTCTGTCCACCATCTTTTGGAAGCTTTCATACTCATTTGAGGACATTGCACACTGCATCTCTGCGGTAAGTCCTTCCACAAAACAATCTTGTTTCTGCTCATCAGTCTCTATGTCTCGTGGAGCATAACGGGATAGTTGAGTAAATTTAGTGACGTATTCCCTCACCGTCATGTTTCCCTGCTGCAGTCCCAAAAACTCCTTCCTCTTGTTTTTGAGTTCACCTCTTGGGATGTAATGGTTGCGGAAGCTACGCTTGAACTCTTCCCAAGTGATGTTCTCAGGGTCATGATGGGCGGCCACGTAGGCGGTCCACCAATCAGCATCAGGTCCATGCAATTGATGAGAGGCAAACAGCACCCTCTCATACCCTTGGCATTGTATAATCCTCATCTTACTTTCAATGGTCTTCAGCCAATCATCTGCCTCCAGAGGTTCAGCAGCACTTGCAAACTTTGGAGGTTGAGTTCCTAGAAACTCACTCAACCTTGGTTGGCGTGGTGCCGCTTGTGGAGGTGGAACTTGATGCAAGTTGGCCACCACTTGAGTCAAGTTCTGGATGAGCTGATTTTGATTCTCCAGCATTTGGTGGAGAGGATCAACTTCTTCACGGCGACCACCCCGGTCCTGGCCTCCAGAAAGATGAGGGTTGCATGTCTCATTGTTGTTGTTGGCGGGGTTGGCAGCACGTCCTTTTCCTCTTCCGGCCATCTGGCAGAATCAACCAATGTCAATTTGAAATCATTTAGCATCATCTTACTACTTTCATTTGTTTGTACTTTGAAGTGTTGAGGCTTTGTTATGCTTTTACGAGGGTTCATATCTCACACCAAATAAATGCACTATTATTTCCTGTGGGTTCACACACCAAAGCAAAACAATCTGAAGACGAGGCTGTGGACAATTGCTCATGGCTTCCACAACTCACGTCACACACCAAGCATTATCACACCATTAACTACGTAACGACTCGACTACTCGACCTCTTGCTAGCTAAGGGAAAGACTCTACACTACTCGTTCTCTTGAGCAGGCTCCTCGGGATCTTCCTCCTCATTTCGGCTACCTTCTGACTCTGCTTTGGGTGGGGAGGCTGCTGGGGGAGAAGTGCGACGACGCCTGATCGCTCGGCGATCCGGGGAGTCAGGAGTCCATGTATCATTCACGGTGACACACAGTTCATTCCCATCTCCTCTTTCTCTCGCCTTTAAGCAAGCTCGCAGCAACGCCTCCGTTTCCTTCAGGGTGTCTCGGACATCCTGAAGCTCTTGTTGACACTTCTGCAGTCGAGTGCTGAGCATAGCAGCATCCTCCAAGCACAAGTCCATGTGCTCATGGGAAGTCCCTTGCTGCACCGGTGGGTACTTGTACTCCGTGGTACCACTCTCACGTTGGAGGACATACATGTACTCAGTTTTGTCCAAGTGGCGACGATAGATGTGACTCTGGCAGGTGATGGCCTCCCAGGTGACATCTTTCTCCGCGTCAACTTGTGTTGCTCGACAAGCTGGAGAGTGGTGAATCTTAAGCAGCTGATTCTCGTGTATAATCCTCATCTCCGAACTCCATTCTTCCCTCTTCTCACGGATGGTCCTGGTGGAGTTATAGTGGATGATTAGCTTGCCCGTATTGCCGGCGGCTTCGAGCATACGCCGAAGACGGCGCAATAAGCCTCCTACTGCCAATCCATAGGAAAGGTACGTCACCGGACGGCTCTCCTCTCTTTCGGCAAGGGCAACTACGGGAACTCTCCCTTCTGTGGACTTGCGAGCGGTGCGAATCATGCGAACCATCTAAAACAAAAAGAATTTAAAAATTAGGTTAGATAAACTTTTTAAACAAAAATCCCATTTTGAAGGAAAATTTGGGGTAAGATGAAGAAAATGACTCCTTAAATAACACTCTTCAACCCACACCTTGGAAAATAGTTTTTAAGAAAATAGGGCCCTTAAATACGTCCATTTCTACCTAGGTCCATGTTCCTACGGGCAACCTTGGCTCTGATACCACCTCTGTCACACCCGGTTTTTCCGATAAACAACCAAGTGAATATCACATGTATGCCAGGATCATTTTCTCATACATGTGATGACAAATAGTGAAGCATCATTTATTACAAGCCAGGTGTCGAATATAAGTAAGTCTTACATAGTAAATGTCTCGATGGACAATAATAAGTTCATCACAAGTAAATAAACTAGCAGCGGAATATTATTATTGAGGGCTCCTTCACAGGTGTTGCCCGGGGGTCTCCATGAACCTAGAAACCTTCTTCGGGTCCAAAGTCTTGGTCATTATACACCACCTCATTATCTTGACCTGAGCAGCAATATAAACCAACAAAAATGCAAGGTTGAGTACCAATGGTACTCAGCAAGTGTGGGAAAATTGTATCATGCATGGCTAGAACAAGGAGAGGTTGAACTCATGGTTAAAGCACTATGCAATTAATACCTATCACCTTAGCTTGTTAAGCACCTACATTACTACACAGGTGAAATAGTCCCAATCTCCCATCCCATCATCATAATCCAATAACCATAACATCATTTCCAATGTTAAGCTCCGCGCTTAACTTCCAAAACCATCAATCCTCTAATCATGAATAAGTCCAAGCCGCTCTTGACCGTGAGCACGGCTGTCATGACAGTTTTGACTCTGCAGAGTTTGTACCACTGTACCCACATGTAGTGATTTCATCCCCCGTTGCCGGGTGGACTAAAAGAACCTCCATTATGCCAGTGGCTACGATCCACATTCACACTTCCCAGGTGTGCAGCCAGGAGATCACTACGAAGCCTTTACAAAGGGATTCCCGACGAGCGTGGGCCCACTGAGGTTTCACCCCTAACAGCATACAAGAGGCTCCAACCCCGCTGCAGTGGCCCCCTCTTGAGCCTTGCGGTTCATATGGTAGTCCAGCTGACACCCACTCCCCGCACCATCCAACACACCCATACTACGCCGGGGATACACCTAATTAATTGGCCAAGCTGCCCCATCTCAGCATGTGGTTGGCACGGTAAAGCCAGATTACATGCTCCATGAACCGGTCCTTAGGATCCAGGCAAGTACTAAACACAAACCCAAGTCTCGTGCACCCAGCACACAACCAAAACATCCAACTTGCCTTGATCCCTACCTCTACATAACTCACAATAGCTCATTCAAGAGTATGGTATAATAAACTGATGATCTCATATCCCAAATATCCCATTCTAAACATGGCTATGCAATGCATGTAAATAAATGACATGACAAAATAAATCCCAACCCAAGCTACAAGGAAACAAGGTAATGCAATTCTAGGGAAACTTCCTAGCATGGGTTTTATATCTCATTGGACAATGCAAATAATTCTATCTACACATCCTAGCATAGGATCAAAGTGGTCAAGGACACTTGCCTCCTTCTTGCTGCTCTTGAAATGGGTAGTCCTGATCTTGAAAAGGGATAACTTGCTCTTGAACAGGTTCTACTTCATACCATCACACATAGCAAAAGAAAAACAACACATAAGACATAGTTCACACTTCTTACTTCATACAAACCACACATTCACATTTATAAAAGTTCTTTACCATTATATGTGTTGTGGTTACTTTATGTGTGTTGAGTTGTGGCTTGCATGCACTTTTAACCATGTGTATATGATTCCTACTTTTATGTCCACATTTATACTTACATACTATTTATATGGGTTTCCAAAAAATTTCTTATATTCAACTACTACACCTTTTCACTATCAAGTGTGTATGAAAAGTATTTTTCTTCCCCATATGTGCCTTCATAATTTCTACCAACCCTAAACTGAACTCTTTGGATTTTTAAAAACTCCATTTATCATTTACTAGTTGCTATATTCTCAGATTTATATTCCTATGCATAATTGTGTATTTTATTATGAAATTAGTAATACACATCATCTAAACAGTATAGGTTCTGGTCCTAAATAATTTAATAACATATTTTAACCTTGGCCTCTGATGTAAACTATTTCATAATTATTTTCCCTATTTTTCTATAACTATTCTTTACTTAAAAATGTGTCCCTATACTAATAAATGTGATTAATAGATGAAACAGATTCATTTCAGCCCAAAATATATTTTTATCTCACTCCAAAGTTTTCTAAGTACTGAGAAAGTTTTTAATTAATTTTGACAATTATGTTTGTCCCACTTTTTAATTTTTAAACACTAGTTACATATTCAATTTTCTAAATTAAATACTAAACAGGGCTAAAATAATGAACTCACCCCATTACAGGGTCTATAATATTATTTTCATAATTTCCAGGGGTCTAGCTACACTTATCAGAGGTGTTTTTCCTAATTTTTATTAAGTCCAGGGGCTAAAACTGATTTTTAAATGAATTTACATGATTTTCTGGAGTTCCAGGGGCTAGATCTGAAGTTTCCGGGGCTAGCTCTTAATTCTAGAGAACCCCAGGGGGTAGCACGTAAGAATTCCAGTCTTTATAACGCGGGGCTGACGTGGACCGTCCGATTTTAAACCGACGGCTAAGATTATAACATCGAACCGGTACGCGGGGTTTTAATGTCTACCGTGCGATTTAAAATAAACGGTGCACAAGCGGCCACGTCGCTCTGATCGAGCGCGGGCGGCGCTGCCGGCGGCGCACGGCGGCGGGAAGCGGCGATCTCGCCGGAAAGTTTCGGATCCTCGAGAATTCTGCCTAGAACTGTGATCTTATGGCATAGATCGGTAGAGGGGAGGTCAGGGATCTCACCTCGGGGGTTTTCTTGAGCTCGGGGGTCCTGGAAAGTGATCGGCGGCGAGGTCCGAGGCAAAACCACGGTGAAGCTCGTCGGCGCTGTGTTTACACCGTAAGTCTCTGAGTTTTCTGCACCTGCAAAGCTCCCCGGAGGCGGTGGATCAAGACCAGCGAGTTAGATCAGAGTTTCCAAGCTTAGATCGGCTAGAATTCACCGGCGAAGTCTCGGTGCTCACCGGAGTAAAAATCGGCGATCGCGTGGGAAAAACTGATCGGGGCTGGGGTTTTTATAGCCGGGGGAGGGCGGTGGGTCAGTTGTGATCGAGTTTGAGTCTTCTGGGACCGGAATTCGGGCTGAGGGACGCGGTATTCCGATCGGTTAAGATCGCGCGCGCGCGGGAGAGAGTCCGGGGTCGGCGCGAGCGAGGTTGGGGATGACAGGTGGGTCCCACCTGTCTGTGTGAGAGAGCGCGGGCGCGCGCGGATGCTGGCTGGCGCGGGGGAAACTGGGCCAGCTGGCGGGTTTCGGCTCACTGGCCGGTTTTTTTTCCGTTTTCTCTTTTTCTTTTTCCATTTCTTTTCTGATTTGAGTTTAATTTGAATTCCAGTTTGAATTTGAATTTTTGCAAAACATGCAATACGTCCAAAAATTTTTAAATTCCCCTCTGAACATGGTTTAGTGTTTTGAATCAAAATTTTGGGGTGTTACAGGTACGATCCACAGATTGGTGCCAAGCTACCACGGTTGACTGTAGGACACAAACTTAGAATGATCATAGATTGGTAGCTGCCACGTTGATTGTAGGACGCACCCTAGTAACAGATTGGTGTTAAAAGCCACGCTGACCATAGGTGTGGCGCCCTCAATTCTGTGGAAAACCATGAAACCGAGAACTGGTGCATATGTGTGCCCAGGATGTTCATCACACATCCACATATCATCCACAAGCTGAATTCAGAATATATAATACCACGAATGAACAGGGTTTATTACAATGTCTCATAGGTCTTGGACTCATGCTAACAGCGGAAGTCTAAATCTAAGCAGCGGAAGTCTAAATCTAGCAGCGGAAGTCTTTATTCTAGTGCCGAAGCAATCTAAGCAGCAGCAGCAGCTCCATCTCTACTCCATCCCCACAGGCAAGGTTGAGGACAGATTACACACCTAAGGCTCCACTTGGTCTTCATAGTAATCTTCTCCTGTTGCTGATGATGAAATAATAATGCAAGTTTGAGTACAATGGTGTACTCTGCAAGTGCGGGAAAATATGATATGTAGCTCACAACAAGGAAGGTATAAAAAAGGCTCATTGCAGAAAGCAAAGTTATTTCTCAAAACCACGATAAAACAACAACTTAACTTTAAGTGAATGTAATCCCAACATGTATTAAAATACCAACATACCTCCATTATGTTTCATCACTTTCCATGTCTCAACCAGACATTAATCTTTCTCAAATTTGCTCACGAATACCTTCTCGTATTCGCTACCATCTCACGAATACAATCTCGTATTCACTACCATTTCATCTCACAACAATTCCGTCTCACACCGAGACCAACCTCGTTGCCATGACTCAACAGTCATGCAACCAATCTTATCATCTGGACTCAACAGTCCCAAAACCAAAACCAAACCATAACCTCCCAAAAACCATCCCATCTAATCATGTGAGTTGTCCAGACGCTCGTAACCATAAGCTCGGCTATCATGATAGTTTTAGACTCTTCAGAGTTTGCACCTCTTTACCCACAAGTTTGTGATTTCGTCACCCGTCGGCGACTGTAGAACCTTCATTATACCAGTACACAACCGTCGGTGTATGGTCAAGAGATCACAAAATAGCCTTTACAAAGGGGTTACTAGATGTATGGACTCACTAAGGTTTCACCGGCAGGCTAGAATCTCCAATTCTCCCACCCACGGGCCCCCTCTTGTGCCATGCAGTTCCCAGGGCAGTCCTCACTCGACTCCCATTCCCCGCGCCTTCCACGGTCCATAACAATCTAGCAACTTTCCTAATTACTCAGCTAAGCCACAACCATACTTGGCCTTGTGGTGGCACTGTTATCCTGGCATGGCTGGCATGAACCGATCCTTAGATCTACGACAAGTAAAACCACCATCTCGTTCTACCTCATTCACAAACCCAGGCTTGCCTAGATCTCCCTCCGATCCATTTTCATTAACAACATCAGTTTCTCATTATCACTACGAGTGCAGTTAGCTAGACACATCTATCTCACTTCCCGTATCCCATGGACTCAGCGAAGCAGAAAGTAAAAATCATACTCGACTCATTTACTTCCCTAGTGACAAGGGTGGTTTAACCAAAACTAGTAAACTCCTATGAAAAGGTTTTGCATCATGTTTGACTCAGCACACACACCTTTTCGCAAACAAAACAGTTTTTCCAAAACATAGGATCCATATGGTCAAGGGGCACTTGCCTTGTTCTTGCGGTTCCGGTTGCTCTTGGATCTCGAAACCTTTTTGTTGCAGCTCGTCATAGACAGCTTCCTGAGCTTGTCCTTCTATACTTGATCACACACATACAATATTCATAGCAATCAATACCATGCACAAACTTTAATCAAGATGCGATGATGCATATGCATGCTAATTCCTATGATGCAAATTTTTATTAGATTGGTTGTACGTGTCCTTGTATGTTTGCATGGGTTTTAAGATGAACAGAGTTGTAGAGATCAATTGTGGACGTGGCGATGATCTTGACTTAGATCGAACCGATCAACAAGTGATCTATCCATGAAAAAGCTTCTGTTCGAAAGGAGTCGAAGAACAGATGCAAAGAAAACGCGATGATGTCGTAAGGTGGTATTGGAGACCTACCTTATGTTCTTCTTGGTCTCGGGGTCCTTCTCCTAGCAAGACAGATCGTCGGTGCTCTCTTCCGGCGATCTCCGGCGACTGAACTCCGGCGAAGGGGTTTACTCGGCGAGCTAGGGGCTAGGGCTCTAAGTTGTCTGCTCGAGAGTTGGAAAAGAAGTTTGTGGTTGCGGCCAATGGTTTTCGGTTCTATTTATAACCGGGAAGAGAAGAGTTCTAATCTGATTGGACTTTGAATAAGAGTCCCATTCAAACTGTTTTTAGATCTTAACAACTTATCCTAGATTGATTTGATGCAGTAACATTGTGGAATTCATGTCGATTTCCTCCCGTACCGGTATTCTCATGCGTACAGAAGCGAAACTGCTTCAAATATCGTCACCTCGCGGTGATGAGCTCCAGAAGCTCCATGTGTCCGGCGGAACCTGCGCTCCCTTTTCCGCAGAGGCGAGCTCCGGTTGTGCCGCGTGTCAGGCGGGCGAGACCTCCCTCTCCTTCAGAGGTGAGCTATGCGTGCGCCATGTGTCCTGGCAGGCGGGACCTCCCTCTCTCTAGAGGCGAGCTCCGCGTGCACCACGTATCTGTTCCGGACCTCCCCCTCTCTTCGGAGGTAGCTCCGGGGGTGCCATGTGTCAATTCCGGACCTCCCCTTTCATCGGAGGTGGCTCCAGATGTGCCACGTGTCCTAACAGCGCTAGACTTCCTTTATTCTCAGAGAGGAGCTCCGAGGTCTACACGTGTCCAACAGTAAGGAACCTCCCGGAGATGAGCTTCGGAGGTGACACGCGTCCATCAGCGTCGGACCTCCCTGAGGTAAGCTCCGGAGGTGACACGTGTCCAATGAGACCGAACCTCCCGGAGGTGAGCTCCGAGAGCGACACGTGTCTGGCGGGGCCGGACCTCTCGTAGGTGAGCTCCGAGAGCGACACGTGTCCCGCGCGGCTGGTCCTCTTTTTTTCGCGGTGAATAGCTCCGCAGCCGACACGTGTCCTTCGAGACTGGCCTCGCTCCTCTGCAGAGGCTAGCTACGGGGGCAACCTGTGTCCCATGGGGTCGGACCTCTCCTCCTTTTGGGGGGATGAGCCCGGAGCCTGCCACGTAGCCAGTTTAGCGACTGACCCCTCCCCATTTGCGGAGATGAGCTCCGAACACGCCACGTGGCCAGCGAGCCGCTTGAGTTGTCTTCGGCGCTCTCTGTGAACTGGAATTGGCTCTTTTTGGCTATCTTTTTAATATTTTCTCGGTTTCAACTTATTTTAAAAGTGTTTTTTTCATGAAACATGAATACATGCAGAACCTAAAAATGAGGGTGTCACAAATCTACCCCCCTTAAATTGAATCTCGCCCTCGATATTCGATAGCAGAGAATAGATGAGGAAATTCTGTCTTGATGTCTTCTTCACGTTCCCATGTAGCTTCTGCTTCTGTGTGATGGTTCCATTGTACCTTGCACCAGCGGATCACTTTGTTCCTCGTGACCCTTTCCTTTACGTCCAAAATTCGAACGGGGTGCTCTGCATAGGTCAGATCCTCTTGAAGTTCAAGCTCTTCCATTGGTATTTGCTCTTCTTGCACTCTCAAGCACTTCTTGAGCTGGGATACATGAAACACGTCATGTACGTCGGAGAGGTGCATTGGGAGCTCTAGTTGATAGGCTACTTCTCCTCGCTTGTCTAGAATCTTAAACGGCCTGATGTAGCAAGGTGCTAGCTTGCCTTTGACGTTGAAACATCATTGGCCTCAGATAGGCGATACCTTAAGGTATACGAAGTCTCCTACTTCGAAAGTCAACTTCCTTCGCCTATTGTCCGCATAGCCTTTCTGTCGTGACTGAGCAACCTTCAAGTTCTCCCGTATGGTTTGGACTTGCTTTTCAGCCTCTTGTAGCACTTCTGGTCTGTGAGACCTATGTGTGCTGAATACATTGGCTTTGACGATAAAAGTTTTGAATACTACCAAAACACCTTTTTAACAAGGTCCGACTCTAGGTCCGAGCTCCTGCAAGATCCGACGATAGGTCCGACTTGTTTTCGGTAGCTCCGGCAAGGTCCGACGTAAGGTCCGACTTGCTTTGTCTAGGTCTGACTTATTTTGGCTAGGTCCGACTTGTTTTTGCTAGCTCTGGTGCTAGGTCCGACTAGCTTTGGTAAGTTCCGTGCTAGGTCTGACTAAGCTTTAGTAAGCTCCGGCGCTGGGGCCGACTAGCTTTGGTAAGCTCCGGTTCAAGGTCCGGTTAGCTTTGGTAAGGTTCGGAGCTTGATTGCAATGGTTCTGCTTTTAACTTACAATGTTTCAAACTTGCTTTACTCTTATGGAAAGTTTGCTTAGTATTATTTTACTAAGTTTTTGGTGTGTTTTTGTGGTTATGGCTGATATCATTTTGCTATGGTTTACAACATGCTTATGTGAGGTGCTCACGTAAGATGTTGTAGTTTCGGAACTAACGAGAGTCAAGTCGAGGACTTGTGCTCAGAAGTATTGGTTGTTTATTCATGTGCAGGTGTTGCTTGAGTTCAAGACATGGCTGGTGACGGGACCCATTGAACTAGTCTTAGGGAGAAGATGAGGTTCAACAACCAAGTTCGGGAGGAATTGTGGTTGAGTTGATCGGGAGGTTGCGCAGTATGTTTGAATCAAGAACAATGCATATGAAGGTATCTTGGACGTCGTTGGAAGATGTTTGCATGTGTGCAAGGAGTGCATGGACATGGCTGCATGGTTCCAAGGCGTTATAAAGAGATGTGTACAAAGAATTGGTCGGAAAGGTCCAACCGACTAGGTTTTGCACTCAGGCTGCGGCTGAGGCGGTTATGGTTTGTTTATGGAAAGTTTCGAGTTGGTTATAACAGGATTTTGTGTTAGGCATGAAGTAGAGTTGTTTTAGGAATGTTTGGGACGTTCCTAATGTGTTTGGAAGTGTTAAGATTGCTTCTATCTGCGTATAGAAGAGTCTTGAGCAGTATTGGAAAGTTACAGTTTGAATCCAAGTAGGAGTAGGAGTCCTAGTTTGAATTGGATTGGCCATAGAGCTGGTTATATAAGAAAGGGAGGCCAAGGCTCGTGGAGAGTACGACTTTGGGGCTGTTCCTCTTGTATTTTGATACATAAAATTCGTATTCTAAAGGAACTTTTGTGCCTTGTTCGTCCGACTTGTTTCAGACAAGTTTTTCTCGTCAAGTTTTTGTTCAGCACTACCTTGCTTCGGTGGTTTTATCATAACTCGAGTTTTACAGATCCAATTGATGTGATTCCTTTTGGGTTGTCTTCACAACTTGATTATCTATCATCTGTGAAAATTTCACGGTCATTTAATTTTTGGTTTCTGATCTATACAAGTTTCTTTGCAGTATTCCAGAACTGTTTTTCTCGCGTAGGACAGATTGACCTTTGTTCGATATTTCGATCGTAACTTGACTTTCTCTCAACGGATTTTCATGATTCTTGTTGTGACGTCTTCGTGACTTGATTATGTACAATCTATACTAGTTTTGTCACAGTTGAACATGTTTAGATTAGTCACACACATGGTTTATTTAACAGATTGGTTTTCTGCTGAGGGGTGTTTTGTTGCTTCCGCTGAAAAGTTTTTATCTACTATTCACCCCCCTCTGGTATCTTTACACGTGTACTTCGATCCTACATGGTCCAAACACTTGGTTCTCTCCGGTCTCGTTCCAAAACAGCGGTGTCCTACACCGTCTATCATATAATGCTTCGAAAGGTGACATCTTCAAGCTAGCTTGATAGCTGTTGTTATAGGAGAATTCGGCGTACGGTAAACTGATATCCCAACTATGCCCATGTTTCAAGGCACAAGCTC
Organism: Neostapfia colusana; assembly: GCA_030760725.1. Taxonomy (NCBI): domain Eukaryota; kingdom Viridiplantae; phylum Streptophyta; class Magnoliopsida; order Poales; family Poaceae; genus Neostapfia; species Neostapfia colusana. The sequence goes on along the minus strand of JASWHV010000005.1, from coordinate 74,994,083 downwards.
TCAACATGTCCTCCGAAATTTGGTTTGTCCTTTTGGTTTGCCCATCGGTTTGTGGATGGTAGGCGGAGCTAAAATCCAGTCGTGTACCCATCGCTTTCTGCAGCTTCCCCCAAAATCTAGAGGTAAACTGAGAACCCCGATCTGAGACTATCCTCTTCGGGACTCCATGGCAGCACAAGTTTTGCTCCATGTACAGCTCGGCTAGCGGTGCAATGTTGTACACGGTCTTAACAGGAAGAAAATGAGCTGTTTTCGTCAATCGGTCCACGATAACCCAGATTGAGTCGTAACCCGATCGAGTACGTGGCAACCCGACGATGAAATCCATACTGATATCTTCCCACTTCCACTTGTGTACCTTCAAGGGTTGCAACAGTCCAGCGGGTCTTTGATGTTCGGCCTTCACCCGTTGGCATGTGTCGCATAGGGCAACATATTCGGCTATGTCCCTCTTCATACCATCCCACCAATAACAAGTCTTCAGGTCCTTGTACATCTTGGTACTTCCGGGATGTAAGGAATAAAGTGAGTCATGTGCCTCTTTTAATATTGTGTCACGGATGTGCTTCACGTTAGGCACACAAATCCTTTTTACTAGCCAAAGCGTACCCTTTTCATCTTCCTTGAAGTCCTTCTCTATTCCTTGTTGGATCCTTTCCTTGATCTCCTTGATCTCCTCATCCGTAGCTTGGCCGTCTCTTATCTCTTGTTCCAATGATGAGTGGAGTTTCATCACTTCCATCTTGTTCAAGAAACCGAGATGTAACCGTTCGAACTCCTTTCGTAGCTCGGGTGGTAGCTTCCAAACCGTAAGTTGGTGACATGCTCCCTTCCGGCTCAATGCATCGGCTACTACATTGGCCTTTCCGGGGTGATAGTTGATTCCAACATAATAATCCTTGATAAGTTCTAACCATCGAGTGCCTCAAATTCAAATCCGTTTGAGTGAATATGTACTTGAGGCTCTTATGGTCCATATAGATCTCATATCGATGACCAAGGATATAATGTCTCCAAATATTCAATGCATGCACCACGGCTGCTAGTTCCAACTCATGTGTGGGGTAACTGAGCTCGTGTTTCTTGAGTTGTCTCGATGCATAGGCTACCACTTGTCCCTCTTGCATGAGCACACATCCAAGCCCTTGTCTGAATGCGTCACAATATATGTTAAAGCTCTTTCTTACGTCCGGCAATACCAAAACCGGCACTGTGGTTAGCCTCTTCTTGAGCTCCTCAAAGCTTTCTTGGCATGCTGGTGTCCATTGGAAGGCTTTCCCCTTCGTTAGCAACTCCGTCATAGTCTTTGCTATCTTAGAGAAGTCCTTGATGAACCTTCGGTAGTATCCAGCCATCCCAAGAAAACTCCGAATATCCCTCACGTTTTGCGGTCGGTTCCACTTCAGAACATCACCCACTTTTCCGGGATCAACCGATACTCCTTCCTCGGAGATGATGTGGCCTAGGAACGATATCTCCTTTAGCCAAAATTGACATTTGCTGAACTTGGCATACAGCTGATGCTCTCACAGCTTCTATAATGTCAATCTCAAGTGGTCTTCATGTTCCTCCTCACTTTTCGAATACACCATGATATCGTCAATGAAAACAACGATGAACTTGTTCATGAGGTACAAGAAGTATGCGGGTGCATTCTTTAACCCAAAAAACATCACGGTATATTCATACGAGCCATACCGTGTTCAAAAGGCAGTCTTGGATACATCAGAGGGCTTAATTTTCAGCTGGAAGTATCCCGACCGAAGATCAATCTTGGAGAACACTCGGGCTCCCTTCATCTGGTCGAACAGGTCCTCTATACAAGCAGAGCGTACTTGTTCTTGATTGTCACCTCATTGAGAGACCTATAGTCCACACACATCCTTTGGGTTCCATCCTTCTTGTCCACGAAGAGCACAGGGGCTCCCCATGGTGACGAGCTTGGATGTATAAAACCCTTCTCTTGCTGCTCCTGGATTTGCATCTTCAGTTCCACTAGCTCGTTGACGGGCATCCTATATGGTCTGTTTGCTATAGGTGCGGTCCCTGGCACTAGGTCAATGGAAAACTCGATGTCCCGGTCAGGTGGCATACCGGGAAGTTCTTCTGGGAACACGTCCGAAAATTCTTGAACTACCGGAATGCTGTCCAGGGTTGCTTCTTCGACGTGGTTCAATGTTGCCTTCTCGATTGCCGGTTGGGCTGACTCAAATTCGATATGCGGGTACCGTGCTCATTGGTCAACTGCACGCTCCTTTGAGCACATTGAATTACCCCATTGTGCTTACTTAGCCAATCCATTCTGAGTATTATGTCAAGCCCTTGGGAATCCAAGACAATGAGGTTGGCAAGGAAGTCTACCCCCCTTATATTAAGGTGTACTTTCGGACATACTATATTAGTCCTCATCTCTCCACCGGGAGAATTAACCAACATAGTATATTTCAAGTGTGATATGGGTAGATTATACTTGGCAACATACTTGGATGATATGCAGGAATGTGATGCTCCAGAATCAAATAAGATGGTGGCTGGGTTGGAGTTGGCAAGGAACATACCAATCACGACGTCCTCTGCCTGTTGTGCTTTCTCAGCAGAAACATGGTTCACGTTGCCGCGAGCGTTGTTCTGCTGCCCACGGTTTCCTTGGTTGGCTCCTCCGTTCGGCCGTGGGTTCTGCTTGGGGACGTTGCCTTGCTGTCCAGGACCTCTCCTCGGGCACTGGCTCGCGAAGCGTCCAGTCTCCCCGCATGCAAAGCATGCCCTGTTGCCCACGGTAGCAGGTACGTTGGGGCGGAGGTTTTGAACAGGAGCACCCACGTTGGGACAGGGCGCAGGAGACAAAGGCACACGAGGTGCTTGTGCAACGGGTCGTTGCTGTGGTGGCTGATTAGGGCGGTATGCAGGAGCGGTCGATCCATACTGCGGTGCAGCTGGGGGCATGTACCGAGGTCGTACATTGCTCCCTTGTGGCTGGTATGGCATCTTCCTCTTGCCCTCTCGCTCGATCTCTCGGATCTTACTTTCAACCACGATAGCCTTGTTAACCAGCTTCTGGAAGCTCACGTAGTCATTGTTGAGGAGCTGAACCTAGATCTCATTGTTCAACCCTCTCATGAACAGGTACTGCTTCCTCTGGTCTGAGTTGACATCTTCGGGGGCATACCGGGACAGTTGTTTGAACTTGTTGAGATACTCATTCACACTTTTCTGTCCTTGGCGGAGACCTTTGAACTCTTGTCTCTTGAGCATCATTACACCCGCAGGGATGTAATGAGATCGGAAACTCTCCTTGAACTCAGTCCAAGTGATCGTCTCCGGGTCGACGTGAGCGTTACAAAGGGCATCCCACCAGTCAGCGGTAGCTCCCATGAGTTGGTGCGACGCAAAGAGAACTTTCTCTCTGTCTTTGCACTAGACGATGGCAAGCTTCTTCTCCACGGACTTCAACCAATCGTCGGACTCCATGGGGTCGTTAGCTTGTGAGAAAGTAGGTGGTCGAGTCCTCATGAACTCTCCCAACCTGTTATGAGCCGGCGGTGGTGGCGGTGGTGCCGGAATAGGGTTGTTGTTGTTGGCCTGCAGCTGACCCAAAATTTGGATCATGGTCTGCATAAGCTGATTCTGCATGACCATCAACCGTTCCAGGTTGTTCTCACCAGCTCCGGGGTTAACAGGAACTTCATCGTGGCCCTCCTCTTGGTTGCCACGGACATTCCTTCCTTGGTGGCGACGCTTCCTCTCACCATCTGTGAGAGAGAACGGAATAGAATAGAGGTTAGAAGGTTAGATGGATCCCTCCCAACTATATGCATCAAGGTGGATTGGACTATATATATATTAGCCCATATGAGGATGTGAACAAGTGCTGAGGCATCTCACACCTCTTTCTACTTATGCGTGGATATGGACAACGCTGAAACGTCCCACAACTCACACTAAGCACACAATCACAACAATCATCACAAAGGCTCACACAACTCCTATTCAAGGCTTTTTCAATGGGGGTCCTATGGAGTTTTAGGGTGATATCTGTAAGGGCCTCAGTTTTTGACACATATTCGAAGTGTTCATCACCATACACACACACCTCATTTGAGGAAAGATGGTGAACACAAATGAAGAGCAAGTAACCACCATCAACATGCTCATTAGAGAACAAACTCACATATTGCAAAAGTGGTATTTCTCACATGTGATATAGGTGGGCTGGACATATGAAAACTCCTACACATTGCTAAGGATGTCCATGCCAAGTTTCACCCAAATTCAAAACCTTTTTGAGGTCATTTTGGGTATAGCTAGAAAGAGGGCAGTTTGAAACCATATTCAAATTCAAACTGTTGTTATCCCATGAATTCAAAAGTGGGAGGCATATTCTTACTCAGCACATTTTCGTGAGCCCACACACCAATTTTCACTCCATTTGGAGTTGATCTTGACATGAGCTAAGTGGGACAAATTCAAACTTTATTTGAATTCAAAACTGAACTTGTGCTGAGATTCATTCAAACCAAACCCAATTTGAATTCTAATCAATTCAAATGGCTCATGGGTGAATAATTTGAATCACCAGGGGTATTATGGGGCTCACTGTTTACAACAGTGATTAGGAGTAAATTTCAGAGGTTAAAACACCAGGTGGGACCCACATGTCATAGAGAGAAGGAGGCAAAACTTGCACACAAAGTCACAGCCTCGGTGGGAAATTCCACCGAGCAGCTGTCGGCTGTGCCACCGAGCAGCTACCGGCGCCACCAGCTGCTTCCCCTCTACGCGCGCTTGCACCCAGGGCGGCTTGCTCGCGCCCCCACACGACCGGCACCTCCTCCACTGAGCAGGAGTCGGCCGGCTTTATCTTCTCGCGGGCAAATCCGAGCAGCGGCATTGTTTCTCGCCGCAGCTCTCTGCTCAATCGGGAAAACCAGCAAAAGCATCTCCTCCTTCGTCCCTGAGCTGCTAGACAGCCACCTGAGGTCGCACTTCACCTCCCCAACGCCAGAAACCCCGAGCGCCGACCTCCTTTGCCCAGAAACGATCGCCACCGCGGCGACCTAGCCTCAGCCGAGAGTCAGGCGCCCGTGGACAGCGTTCCACAGGCGTTTTCATGGTCCAGCAAGAGAGGCAACAGGAGCGCGCGACCACCGTGCTGCTCTCCTCCAAGTTTGGAAGCAAACCGTGAAGAATCCATAGAGAATTTCCAGTTTTTGCTCCGGCGACCGTAAACCGAGCTTCTGGTACGGTTTCTTTAAATTCTCGCTCTATGATCTTTCGGAGGTTATCAAATCTTGCACATAGACGCTGGACTAGCCGGCGATCAAGTTCTTTTCTGCATCCGTAGCGTGAAACTGTCTAGGAGTGACGAATTTCGAGCTCGATCGAGGGCGGTCATGGCGGGCACGATCGGTCACACGGTGCCGACCGACTTGCCGCCATCCCTGAACCCTTTTGACACCTTGTCGAGCTTCCTAGAGGTACACTGATGCTGTAGGACCGTTTGTTCGAGGTGTTGGCGGGTTAGAACCCACGGTCGACGGCGCCGAACCTCAACCGAAGCCGCGGCACGTCGCCGAGCTATTTCCGGTCACCCCCAGCCCGACCTGACACCACCGACGTGTTCCCCGACGTCGACAACCCCCTGGCGGCGAGTTTCAGACCATGGGAGGTCTGGCAGCGGCGAAACGGCGAGCTCCGGGTCTGCTCCAGCGAGGTCGGCGGCGCGGGTGCGAGAGAACGGCGGGAGGAAGACGAAGCCAGCTGGCCCACGTGTCAGCGGCTGAAGAATTTTAATCGGGATCAGGTGTGGCCGGGGATCGGCTGTGCTGGCGCGTAAATACCCTGTGAGCTCCGGTGTGCCGGACACCTCCGCGCTCGACACGTGTCCCCGCAGGCCCCCGCGAGTTTAAACTTTTCCCCCGATTTTCAGAATTCTTCCAAACTTCAAATCCTCATAACTTTGGTTAGAAAGCTCCAAATCGAGTGAACCAAATTTTGTTGGATTCAGCTCTCTGAGCAATTTCCAGGAAATCAAGTTTCACTTCATGAATATCCTTAATTCTCCAGAATTAATTACTCAAAGTTTAAATTGTTTGGAATTTTAACTGGAGAATCCTTTGGGGGAAGATCCTGAAATTTTGCTGGGCTTTTTACCAAAATATCCCAGAACTACCATAAAAATTTCAGATCCATTTGAGCTCATTTGATCGACCATGGTGTGATTAGTGAAACTGTTCCAGAGAAAATAAAAAATGTTCAGAAACATTTTCATAATTTTCTCTGAAATTGTTTAGCTCATATCTTTAGCTAGTAACCTGCAAATTAAGTGAGACCAACTCCATTAGAACCCTCTGAAAATCTAGTTTTCAGAAAGTCATAGTTTGTTTCATGAAAAATCCTTAGAACACCCTAAAAGCCTTCAATTAAGGTCAAGTGCATAATTAATTGTGGAGGGCTCAAATGAGCTTTACTGCAACTAAGACTTGACCAAGTCTCTGTTTAGGTTGTAACCAAACCACAGTAAAAGTTTCACAATCATAGAGTCTGTCTAGTGGGCCTTATAAGCTTCACAAGTTCAAACTTAATACAAATACATGTAAATTAATACATATGTTGCTTCTCTCATGTAGTCGCTAAGGTCTAGGAGGAACCCGAAGTCCTAGACTTCGTTACTCCAGAGGAACAGCTAGCCTACGACCAAGAGGAGCAAGGCAAGCTCCGGTTTGCATTAACCTTTTTACAATTGTTTATTGTTTTGAGCACATCTTTGAATACTGTTGTGATTCTTTGCATTAGAGTCTTGCTTGGAAACCCAACTGCATAGCCACGAAAACCATGGGTTGGGTTTAGGATTGCAAAACCCCGTTAGCTACTGCGATGCTAAGATATAGTAGGATTCGGTACAAGTCGAGTAGTTGGAACTACTCGCGAGCATAGGCTAGAGGCACTCGACACGGGTAGTGATAGCACATGAAACACATGGCAAGAAAATGAGACCAAGCGGAGGGTAAGGGCAGCAGGACTTTGGGGCCTGTGTGCTGTAGCTCCGCTTGTGTCGATTGAGGACCGAGCCGTGTGCGGGCCTGTTGAACAAGCTAGAACAGTACCGAAGACCTACCGGCTATATGGGAACCGGGAAACTGATGTAACTCGGGTAGCTGGGTATTGAGGCATTGCCCGTCGTTCAGAGGGTAGGTTGAGAGCTCGAGGTGTAAATCAGCTGGCGGCACTGAGATGCGCGTGCAGAGACCTCTTGCTCGGGACGATGGGACCGGTTCAATATTTGGCTGACGGGCGAAAGGTGGTTGCGTACGGCGTCCGTGATGGTTGTTGTAGGCAACATCGAGTACGGGCGTACGTGACGGGTTGTTCGGGTAACCCTGCAGGTGTAAATCGATTATAATCGCCGTCCCTCGCGGTCAGTGAGTACCACTTGTTCACTGTACCGTGACGTAGAAAGAACAGGCTAGTTACATGTTAAAATGTTGCTGATTGAATGATGGACTTGATTTCTAATGACTTGATGTAGTTTAGAGCTAACTAAAGTTCCTTTAAACTTTGGGCAAAGTACATAAGAGAAATGCGTTTCTTGTTTGATTGCGGCTCTCTCATGTACCTTAGCGTAAGGTTCTCCACAACCTGCTGCTAAAACTTGAAAGTAAGGTTCTACTCATTAGGCGAGTCCTTGCAAATGATTTTTATCTCATGTAACCCACCACCCCTCATTAAGAAGTTCCATGTTTAGGTGAGACGGGTCAGACTTGCTGAGCCTTCGTGCTCACTGCTTGTGTTTGAAGCTTTTGCAGGGTTCTATGAGGAAGGGACTCCCAAAGAGGAGACGGAACCCCAGGAGGGAAACCCCGTCGAGTGGGAGTCGTGCACGCCGCAGAGTTAGTGTGCGTGTGTGCTAGCAAGGACACGTTCAAGGGCTGAACGTGGACTTGATGCGTAGTCTACGCCCGTGAGTGTAGACTGGACTTATTTTGATGTAAACATGTTCATAAACTTGTTTATGTAATAAAATTCCGCTTCCGCTTTGTACCTTTATCGTGTGTTATACGGTGCTGTGCAACGTAGCACTCCTCAGCGTGATCCTGGCTCGACAAGACCGTGGGGTCGTGTCAGCGTGGTATCAGAGCTCGCTTGAGGTTTAACGCACTACAAAGCTTATCTTTTTCAAAAATCCAGTGAGGAACGAGTTAGTAGCCCGTATAAGGATGTTATTAGCATATAGAAAGTGGCATATTAACCTATTTGCTTATGTCGGAAAATCATGTATCTCGGGACATTTATGTCTTGGGGGGGTACACGTAAGCACTGTCCACCAGTGCACACAAGCTGAAGGGTGGAGCCCCACGGGTGGCAGGTAACCCGACCCGCTTTGATATCCTCTACGGCTCTTCATGTCGTTTGGGGTATTCAAGCAACGTCTATCCCTGGCATGCGTGGTGCAACTTGGGAGACCCCGTCACATGGTCTGAAACGTGAACACGTAGCTCAAGGCGTGTTTGGCTTGAGAACATCCGGGCGAGTGATGACGGCCGGTTCTACGAACTGTATGGATTTCGGGCTCGGTGTGCAGCCGAGTATGACGATTGTTTGAGTTTCTGCAGGTAGCCTGACCACGAAACGGTAGACGTGTAGCATCCGTGTGCGAGTGACGTTTAGTGCCACGGAAATAACGAAGCCGGCTAAGTCCAGTATAGGTTTCTCTTTGTGAGCTTCATTTAATTGAGGTTTTGATCTAAAGTAGTAAAACTTGATGTAACTCCTTCCCTTGAACAGGATATTTCAAAGTTAACAAGTTTTCAACTTATAGGTTGTTAAGGACAGAGTACTCTGGTTTCAGCTGAAGTAGGGCTGAAGTTGATCAGAGGTTAGAGGTTGAGTTCTTTCGAGGTTGGGGTCATATGATATATTTCTGGAAAGCTTTGGAAGAGATTTACAACTTTTCTGTTGAGGTCCAGAGGTGTTTCATCCCTTAACCAATCGAAAAATGCAGTAGAGTTGAAACTGTCCAGAAAACAGGGCAGAGCAAACACTCTCTGTAAACTCTCTGTAAATTAAGCATAACCTCCTGCTTAAAAATCCAAAAATAGAAAATGAGGTAGTTCTGGAAATCTTATGAGATGGCTCCAGAATTGGATTTGCCCTTAACATGGCCTAAATCAGGTTGAAATGGAAACTGGTCAGGGCAGTCATGGGAACAGCAGATCAGCAGTCAAATTTGTTTAAAATTTGAACTATGTTTCCAAGTTTTATGGGTTCAATGACATGTCTTATGTTATAACTCAGAGGTTTACTGTTTAAATAAATATTTGACATTTCTCAAATATATTTTTACAGATGACAGCAGATAAGCAATTGGAGAACGGGTGGGTGGTGTCCCACTGTTCTCACCGTAGCGGCTACCCGGAAGCATTGTGGCAAATGCTCCAATATTTCGGGTACAACCAGATGCCGCAGTACTTCGCCAAGGAAGAAGGCGAAGAGGGGAACAAGACATGGACGATCCATGTCGATGTCCCTGCAGGACCTACGCCACCCGGTTGTGTGCCCTTCACCGTTACGGTGAGAGGTAGGCAACCGGAAGGGATGTGGCAAGTGGCAGCCCGTGACACTATGTCACGTTTCTGCCAACTACACGTGCAGGCTATGGAGGGCACTCCATACGCGCTCGTTCCGGTGGAGGGACGGGCTCAGCATGTGTGGGAAGAGAGGTACCTGGAGGCAACGGACCCGAGTTGCCCAAGGTACAATCCTGCGGAGGCAAATCTCAGCCTCCAAATGAGGGCGGGAAACGCCGTGATGGACAGCCAAGCTGATCATACGGAGCATCTCGCCACAAAGCTCAAGGAGAGCACAAGCCGTGGAGACCATTTCGATAGTGCTCACAGCGCACTCCGCAATGTGCTCCTTCCGATGATCAAGCGACTGAATGAACAACACAATCAGTTGCGTCGTCTGAAGAAGGCAAGGAAAAAGAACCGTGTTGACATCGCGGCATTGCAGGAACTGGTACAGAATCTGACCCAGCAGAACGAGGACCTTGCTCAAAAGCGAGACGACGCTATTGAGGAAGGGCAAGGCTGGGAAGAAGATTACAACCAAGCCATGGACGAGGTGCATGCATTGCAGGACCTCGTACCTCTGGTGTTAGGCGTACCGGTGGTCTTGGGTCTTCCAGCAATGGGAGAACCCAGGATGGGAGAAGAGGTGGTAGATCCAGAGCCACCAGCAGAGGTACCGGAGGAGGACCCGCAGGAGGTTGAGTTCTACTCCGAGTAGGGGGGTGCAGTTGCCATGTAGGGCAGCCAGGGTAGTGTAGCCCAAATTTTGTAATCGGTGACATGTCGTGTAGACAGTAGTGTATGCATAGGTAGTGACGACATGAGCACGACTTCTTGGAGACCCGAGAATAATGTATCTTGTATAAAGTTTATGCTTTTTCAATATATGTGAATGTTGTGCAAATTAATCATGTGTCACATCAATACCTACTGTTACATATGGAATTTTAAGTAAGACATGTGCTAATCACTGCTGTTTTGAATTTCAGAATGACGCGTACTCGTGCCAACCCTGACGTTGGGGGTACTAGTCAAGGGGGAGAGACCTCCCAACAGCCTCCCGAGGACTCCTCGGGGCAACAGCAGCAGCAACAGCAACAGCAAACACCGCCACCGCCACTGCCAATGGTTACATTGGCCGACATCATCGCGGCAATGGCGGGTTCACATCAGCAGCACACGGAGTTGCTGCAAACGCTTATTGCTAATACGTCTCGCCCAAAGAGACGTCAAGACCGTGAGGAGCGTCAACAGAGCTCCTACTCCGAATTTCTGGCGACTCATCTCCCAGTATTCTCAAGGGCGGATGAACCTCTTGACGCGGACAACTGGCTCCACGCGATAGAGATGAAGTTCGGGCTGCTCCAGATAAGTGAGCAGCGCAAGACTCAGTTCGTGGTCCAGCAGCTCCAAGGATCCGCGAGCGCGTGGTGGGCCATCTTCTGTGCTTGACAACCCACCGACCGAGTGATGACCTGGACGGAGTTCCGGACGGCCTTCAGGGCCTATCATATACCGCCAGGTCTGATGAAAAGAAAGACGCAGGAGTTCTTACACCTGCAGCAAGGGAGCCGGAACGCGCTGGAATACTCCAGGGCGTTCAACGATCTCACGCTCTACGCGTCGTATCACGCAGATACTGACGAGAAGCGGCGGGACCACTTTTACCAGGGGCTTAACCCACTCCTGAAGGACAAGTTGGCGATGTTCAATCGCGGCAGCCTCAACGACATCATTGATGCTGCGATTGTTCAGGAGGACTCCGGCAAGGAGTTGGCGGCCGCAGAGCGAAAGCGAAGCGCGCCGCAAAGCAGCGGAGAAGGAGGCGGTCCTTCTCAGAAGTTTCGGATGGTGAATCACCCACCATCAGGTCCACGCTGGCAGCCACCACAGCGGTCGATGCCGTCCTGCAGTCGGCCGTATTCTTCACCGGCATTCAAGCCGGCACTGCCAGTACCACCTCCGCAACAACAGCAGCAGCGGGCGATGCCGCGTGCGTATGCGCCTCAGCAGCGCATGCCGGGTTTTCGTCCCCCGAGCACTACACCAGCAGCGGCCACATGTTACAAGTGTGGTTGTCCAGGACACTTCGCGAGCAGTTGCCTGGAGAGGCAAGGCGGCGGAGTGGCACCGCAATTTCCGGGGAGGAATCAACCCCGGAATCCCACTAATGCGCGGCGGGCAAACCCTAGGCCCGGTACCGTCCACCAGCTTGCCATTGAGGATGTGCCGGAGGGCGAGCCAATCCTTGCGGGTATGTTCCAACTCCACCAGCATCCCGCTATAGTACTGTTTGATTCAGGCGCCATGCATAATTTTATTAGCCAAGCTTTCATTGCTAAACACAGCTTGCCAATACTACCCACCGATAGGCCATATTTAATTTCTTCACCGGGTGGGAAGATTTCAGCAAGCGTAATGGTTTCCAAAGCAGCATTATGCTTAGCAGGTAGAATGTACCCCACGTCTCCCATTATCTTAGAGGGACAGAAGGTCGATGTCATCCTAGGGATGTCGTGGTTAACCCGCCACGGCGCTGTTTTAGACACCGTCCTTCGAGTCGTGCAATTAAACTCAGCAGTGCACGGGTCTCACTCATTATTTCTGGACAATCCAGAAATAAAACTTCCAAGTGTCTATCAAGCTACAACTATCAGATTGGAAGATATTCCAGTAGTCCGAAAGTTCCCTGATGTGTTCCCGGATGATTTACCGGGGATGCCACCTGATAGAGAGGTGGAGTTCAAGATTGAACTTGCACCAGGAACCATGCCAATATCCCGAAGGCCGTACAAGATGGCGCCCAAGGAATTGGCTGAACTGAAGACTCAGCTCACGGACCTGCTGGAGAAGGGTTTTATTAGGCCGAGCTCCTCACCATGGGGTTGTTCGGCATTATTGGTCAAGAAGAAGGATGAGACGTTGCGGCTTTGCATGGACTATCGTCCATTAAATGCCGTAACCATCAAGAACAAGTACCCGTTGCCACGGATCGACATGTTGTTTGATCAGTTGGTCGAAGCAAATATCTTTTCCAAGATGGATTTAAGATCCGGGTACCATCAGATTAAGATAAGGGCTAAGGACATTCCAAAGACAGCTTTCTCGACAAGGTACGAACTCTATGAGTACCTGGTCATGTCTTTCGGCCTCACCAATGCTCCAGCTCACTTCATGTACTTGATGAACTCGGTATTCATGCCGGAGCTGGACAAGTTTGTCGTGGTCTTCATCGACGATATCCTGGTATATTCCAAGTCGGAAGCAGATCACAAGAAGCATCTGCGTATAGTCTTGCAACGGCTGCGGGATCACAAGCTATACGCGAAATTCAGCAAATGTGAATTCTGGATATCACATGTACCTTTTCTCGGGCATATCATCTCAGCGGAGGGTATCGCTGTACACCCGAGTAAGATCACTCAAGTGCTGAATTGGAAATCCCCGAGAACTGTTCACGAGGTACGGAGTTTCCTCGGACTCGCGGGATATTATCGGAGGTTCATTCCGAACTTCTCGAAGATTGCCAAGCCTATGACAGAGCTGCTAAAGAAGGCTACCAAATATGTTTGGAGTCCAGCGTGTGAAGCAGCATTCAAGGCTTTAGTTAAGCACCTGACATCAGCACCGGTTTTGGCGCAGCCAGACACAACAAAACCGTTCGATGTGTACTGCGATGCATCCGGCATTGGGCTCAGATGTGTGCTGATGCAAGACCGAAGAGTGGTCGCGTATGGATCACGGCAGATTAGAAACCATGAGAAAAATTATCCAACTCACGACTTGGAGCTCGCTGCCGTGGTACTTGCACTGAAAATGTGGAGGCACTACCTACTCGGTAACCTCGTACATTTATATACCGACCACAAAAGCTCAAGTACATATTCACTGAGAAGGAGCTGAACATGAGGCAACGAAGATGGTTAGTACTGATAAAGGATTACGAAATAGAGATCCATTATCATCCGGGTAAGGCAAACTTAGTGGCAGATGCGCTAAGCCGCAAGTCACACGTCAACAATCTGACCATCACACCGTTGGAAGAGAGCGAACCACCACTACATGTGATTCCACACGGAGCTCTCTACAACCTAGCTTTGATCCCCACCATCCGTGAAGAGATAGCGGCAGCTCAGAAACATGACAAGGGCATGACGCATTTGCGGAGACGTGTAGATAGTGGGGAGCTGAAATGTTTCCGGAAGGACGGAGACGGCGTCCTATGGTTCAAGGACCGGATCGTCGTACCCCGAAACCCGGAGTTACGGAAGAAAATCTTTGATGAGGCTCACTTATCAAAATTTTCTATTCACCCCGGCAGCAACAAGATGTATCAAGAACTCAGAAGCAAGTTTTGGTGGACACGGATGAAGCGAGAGACTGCAAAATACGTGTCCGAGTGTGATACATGTCGAAGGGTGAAGGCAGACCACATGCGAAAACCGGGACTGCTGCAACCACTAGGTATTCCTGCCTGGAAGTGGGAGGATGTGAGCATGGATTTCATCGTCGGTTTACCCACCACTTTTCAGAAGCATGATTCGGTGTGGGTGATCGTCGATCGGCTCACCAAAGTGGCCCATTTCATCCCGATTAACACCAAGTACAACGCCAAGAAGTACGCTGAACTGTACATCTCACGGATCCTATGCTTGTACGGCGTACCCCGTACCATCATATCGGATCGGGGCACTTTATTTGTGTCCCGTTTTTGGGAGCAGCTACACGCTGCATTGGGGACGAAGCTGATCCGTAGTTCAGCATACCACCGCAGACGGATGGGCAAACCGAGCGGGTAAATCAGATCTTAGAACACATGTTGCGAGCTTGCGCTATCAACCACGGCAAGAATTGGGATGATCACTTGCCGTTAGCCGAGTTCTCGTACAACAATGGGTACCAAGCCGGCATAAAGATGACGTCTTATGAGGCGCTATACGGGCGGAAATGCCGCACACCACCGAATTGGTGTGAGTCTGGCGAAAGGGTTACCTTCGGGATTGACCTTGTCAACAACGCGCTAGAAAAGGTTCGACTGCTTCAAGCAAACCTAAAAGCCGCTCAATCCCGTCAGAAACAGTATGCGGACCGGAGAAGCCGCCCATCACAATTCGAAGTTGGAGATCACGTATATCTACGCGTGTCTCCAATGAAGGGCGTAAACAGATTTGGGGTGAGAGGAAAGTTGGCACCCCGATTCATCGGTCCATTCCAGATTACCGAAAGATGTGGATCAGTAGCATACCGGATGAAATTACCAGAAGCACTTTCCGGTGTGCACGACGTCTTTCACATTGCCCAGCTGAGGAAGTGTCTTAAGCTATCAACTACCGTTCAGATGGAAGATATTGAAGAACTGCAACCGGATCTCACCTATCGGGAGGAACCGGTGCAGATTATTGATGAAAAGGCCCGAACCACACGCAACCGCACGTTGTGGTTCTACAAGGTTCTATGGAGTAATTACTCCGTGGATGAAGCGACATGGGAGAGCGAAGGATTCCTTCGCACTAACTACCCCGACTTTTTCACGTCACATATCCGGTAATTTTTCCACCGTCCTCTCTCTCATTTTCTCCTTATAATCTCGGGACGAGATTCTTTTAAGGGGGGAGGAATGTAAGGGCCTCAGGTTTTGACACATATTCGAAGTGTTCATCACCATACACACACACACACCTCATTTGAGGAAAGATGGTGAACACAAATGAAGAGCAAGTAACCACCATCAACATGCTCATTAGAGAACAAACTCACATATTGCAAAAGTGGTATTTCCCACATGTGATATAGGTGGGCTGGACATATGAAAACTCATACACATTGCTAAGGATGTCCATGCCAAGTT
Source organism: Neostapfia colusana (assembly GCA_030760725.1). Lineage (NCBI taxonomy): Eukaryota > Viridiplantae > Streptophyta > Magnoliopsida > Poales > Poaceae > Neostapfia > Neostapfia colusana. The sequence goes on along the minus strand of JASWHV010000005.1, from coordinate 74,978,669 downwards.
TCACCCAAATTCAAAACCTTTTTGAGGTCATTTTGGGTATAGCTAGAAAGAGGGCAGTTTGAAACCATATTCAAATTCAAACTGTTGTTATCCCATGAATTCAAAAGTGGGAGGCATATTCTTACTCAGCACATTTTTGTGAGCCCACACACCAATTTTCACTCCATTTGGAGTTGATCTTGACATGAGCTAAGTGGGACACATTCAAACCTGAACTTGTGCGGAGATTCATTCAAACCAAACCCAATTTGAATTCTAATCAATTCAAATGGCTCATGGGTGAATAATTTGAATCACCAGGGGTATTATGGGGCTCACTGTTTACAACAGTGATTAGGAGTAAATTTCAGAGGTTAAAACCCCGGGTGGGACCCACATGTCATAGAGAGAAGGAGGCAAAACTTGCACACAAAGTCACAGCCTCGGTGGGAAATTCCACCGAGCAGCTGTCGGCTGTGCCACCGAGCAGCTACCGGCGCCACCAGCTTCTTCCCCTCTGCGCGCGCTGGTGCCCAGGGCGGCTTGCTCGTGCCCCCACGCGACCGGCACCGCCTCCACTGAGCAGGAGTCGGCCGGCTTTATCTTCTCGCGGGCAAACCCGAGCCGCGGCATTGTTTCTCGCCGCAGCTCTCTGCTCAATCGGGAAAACCAGCAAAACCATCTCCTCCTTCGTCCCTGAGCTGCTAGACAGCTACCTGAGGTCGCACTTCACCTCCCCAACGACAGAAACCCCGAGCGCCGACCTCCTTTGCCCAGAAACTATCGCCACCGCGGGGACCTAGCCTCAGCCGAGAGTCAGGCACCCGTGGAGAGCGTTCCACAGGCGTTTTCACGGTCCAGCAAGAGAGGCAACAGGAGCGCGCGACCACCGTGCTGCTCTCCTCCAAGTTTGGAAGCAAACCGTGGAGAATCCACAGAGAATTTCCAGTTTTTTCTCCGGCGACCGTAAACCGATCTTCCGGTACGGTTTTTTTAAATTCTCGCTCTATGATCTTTCATAGGTTATCAAATCTTGCACATAGACGCTGGACTAGCCGGCGATCAACTTCTTTTCTGCATCCGTGGCGTGAAACTGTCTAGGAGTGATGAATTTCGAGCTCGATCGAGGGCGGTCATGGCGGGCACGATCGGTCACACGGTGCCGACCGACTTTCTGCCATCCCTGAACCCTTTTGACACCTTGTCGAGCTTCCTAGAGGTACACTGATGCTGTAGGACCGTTTGTTCGAGGTGTTGGCGGGTTAGAACCCACGGTCGACGGCGCCGAACCTCAACCGAGGTCGCGGCACGTCGCCGAGCTATTTCCGGTCACCCCCAGCCCGACCTGACACCACTGACGTGTTCCCCGATGTCGACAACCCCCTGGCGGCGAGTTTCAGACCATGGGAGGTCCGGCAGCGGTGAACCGGTGAGCTCCGGGTCTGCTCCGGCGAGGTTGGCGGCGCGGGCGCGAGAGAACGGCGGGAGGAAGACGAAGCTGGCTGGCCCACGTGTCAGCGGCTGAAGAATTTGAATCGGGATCGGGTGTGGCCGGGGATTGGCTGTGCTGGCACGCAAATACCCTGTGAGCTCCGGTGTGCCGGACACCTCCGCTCTCGACACGTGTCCCCGCAGGCCCCGCGAGTTTAAACTTTTCCCCCGATTTTCAGAATTCTTCCAAACTTCAAATCCTCATAACTTTGGTTAGAAAGCTCCAAATCGAGTGAACCAAATTTTGTTGGATTCAGCTCTCTGAGCACTTTCCAGCAAATGAAGTTTCACTTCATGAAAGTCCTTAATTCTCCAGAATTAATTCCTCAAAGTTTAAACTGTTTGGAATTTTAACTGGAGAATCCTTTGGAGGAAGATCCTGAAATTTTGCTGGTATGTTTACCAAAATATCCCTGAACTACCATAAAAATTTCAGATCCATTTGAGCTCATTTGATCCACCTAATGGTGTGATTAGTGAAACTGTTCCAGAGAAAATAGAAAATGTTCAGAAACATTTTCAGAATTTTCTCTGAAATTGTTTAGCTCATATCTTTAGCTAGGAACCTGCAAATTAAGTGACACCAACTCCATTAGAACCCTCTGAAAATCTTGTTTTCAGAAAGTCATAGTTTGTTTCATGAAAATCCTTAGAACACCCTAAAAGCCTTCAATTAATATCAAGTGCATAATTAATTGTGGAGGGCTCAAATGAGCTTTACTGCAACTAAGACTTGACCAAGTCTCTGTTTAGGTTGTAACCAAACCACAGTAAAAGTTTCACAGTCATAGAGTCTGTCTAGTGGGCCTTATAAGCTTCACAAGTTCAAACTTAATATAAATACATGTAAATTAATACATATGTTGCTTCTCTCATGTAGTCGCTAAGGTCGAGGAGGAACCCGAAGTCCTAGACTTCGTTACTCCGGAGGAACAGCTAGCCTACGACCAAGAGCAGCAAGGCAAGTGTCACACCCGGTTTTTCCGAAGAACAACCAAGTGAATATCACATGTATGCCAGGATCATTTTCTCATACATGTGATGACAAATAGTGAAGCATCATTTATTACAAGCCAGGTGTCGAATATAAATAAGTCTTACATAGCAAATATCTCGTTGGACAATAAAAAGTTCATCACAAGTAAATAAACTAGCAGCGGAATATTATTCTTGAGGGCTCCGTCACAGGCGTTGCCCGGGGGTGTCCATGAACCTAGAAACCTTCTTCGGGTCCAAAGTCTTGGTCATTATACACCACCTCATTATCTTGACCTGAGCAGCAATATAAACCAACAAAATATGCAAGGTTGAGTACCAATGGTACTCAGCAAGTGTGGGAAAAATTATATCGTGCACGGCTAGAACAAGGAGAGGTTGAACTCATGGTTAAAGCACTACGCATTTGATACCTATCACCTTAGCTTATTAAGCACCTACATTACTACACAGGTGAAATGGTCCCAAACTCCCATCCCATCATCATAACCAAATAACCATAACATCATTTCCAATGTTAAGCTCCCTGCTTAACATTCACACTTCCAAAACCATCACTCCTCTAATCATGAATAAGTCCAAGCCGCTCTTGACCGTGAGCACGGCTGTCATGACAGTTTTGACTCTGCAGAGTTTGAACCACTGTACCCACATGTAGTGATTTCATCCCCCGTTGCCGGGTGGACTAAAAGAACCTCCATTATGCCAGTGGCTACGAACCACATTCACACTTCCCAGTTGTGTAGCCAGGAGATCACTACGAAGCCTTTACAAAGGGATTCCCGACGAGCGTGGGCCCACTGAGGTTTCACCCCTAACAGCATACAAGAGGCTCCAACCCCGCTGCAGTGGCCCCCTCTTGAGCCTTGCGGTTCATATGGTAGTCCAGCTGACACCTATTCCCCGCACCATCCAACACACCCATACTACGCCGGGGATACACCTAATTAATTGGCCAAGCTGCCCCATCTCAGCATGTGGTTGGCACGGTAAAGGCAGGTTACATGCTCCATGAACCGGTCCTTAGGATCCAGGCAAGTACTAAACACAAACCCGAGTCTCGTGCACCCAGCACACAACCAAAACATACAACTTGCCTTGATCCCTACCTCTACATAACTCACAATATCTCATTCAAGAGTATGGTAAAATAAACTGATGATCTCATGTCCCAAATATCCCATTCTAAGCATGGCTAAGCATATGCATAAGAATAAATGACATGATAGAATAAATCCCAACCCAAGCTACAAGGAAACAAGGTAATGCAATTCTAGGGAAACTTCCTAGCATGGGTTTCATATTTCAATTGACAACGCAAATAATTCTAGCTACACATCCTAGCATAGGATCAAAGTGATCAACGACACTTGCCTCCTTCCTGCTGCTCTTGAAATGAGTAGTCCTGATCTTGGAAAGGAATAACTTGCTCTTGAGCAGGTTCTACATCATACCATCACACATAGCAAAAGAAAAACAACAATCCATAAGACATAGTTCACACTTCCACTTCATACAAACCACACATTCATATTTATGAAAGTCATTCACCATTATATGCGTTGTGGTTACTCTATGTGTGTTGATTTGTGGCTTGCATGCACTTTTGATCATATGTATATGATTTCTACTTTTGTGTTCACATTTATACTTACATACTATATATATTAGTTTCCAATTTAAATAAATTCCTTATATTCAATTACTACACCTTTTAGCTACCTAGTATGCATGAAAGGTATTTTCCTTCTCCATATGTGTCTTCATAATGTCTACCTACCCTAAACTGAATTCTTTGGATTTTAGAACTCCATTTATCATTTACTATTTGCTATATTTTCAGATTTATTTCCTATGCCTAAATGTGAACTTTATTATAAAAATAACAAGACACATCATCTAAACAGAATAGGTTCTGATCTAAAATATTTGCTAATATATTTTTGACCTTTTCCTCTGATGTAAACTATTTTACAATTATTTTCCCTATTTTCCAGAACTATTCTTTACTTAAAAATGTGCCCCTAAAAGTGAATAATAAATTAAACAGATTCACTTCAGCCCAAAATATGTTTTTATATCACTCCAAATTTTTCTAAATACTGAGAAAGTTTTTAATTTAATTTTGACAATATGTTTGTCCCACTTTTTAAATTTTAAACACTAGCCACATATTCAATTTCCTAAATTAAATATTAAACAGGGCTAAAAAGGTAAACTCACCCCACCACAGGGTCTATAATATTATTTTAAAAATTTTCAGGGGTCTAGCTATACATAACAGAGGAGTTTTTCCTAATTTTTATTAAGTCTAGGGGCTAAAACTGATTTTTAAACAAATTTACATGATTTTCTGAATTTCCAGGGGCTAGATCAGAAGTTTCCGGGGCTAGCTCTTATTTCCCGAGAACCCCAGGGGGTAGCACGTAAGATTTCCAGTCTTTATAACGCGGGGCTGACGTGGACCGTCCGATTTAAAACAAACGGCTGAGATTATAACGCCGAACCGGTACGCGGGGATTTGAAGTCTACCGTGCGATTTAAAATAGACGGCGCACAAGCGGCCACGTCGCTCTGATCGAGCGGGGGCGGCGCTGCCCGGCGGCGCACGGCGGCGCGAGGCGGCGATCTCGCCGGAGAGTTTCGGATCTTCGGGAATTCTTCCTAGAACTGTGATTTTATGGCATAGATCGGTGGAGGGGAGGTCGGGGATCTCACCTCGGGGGTTTTCTTGAGCTCGGAGGTCCTGGAAGGCGGTCGGCGACGAGGTCCGAATTGAAACCACGGCGAGGCCCGTCGGCGCTGTGTTTGAACCGCAAGTCACCGAGTTTTCTGCACCTGCAGGGTTCCCCGGAGGCGGTGGATCAAGGCCAGCGAGTTAGATCGGAATTTCCGAGCTTAGATCGGCCAGAATTCGCCGGAGAAGGGTCGGTTTCTCACCGGAGTAAAATCAGCGGATCGCGTGGGAAAAACAGAACGAGGCCGGGGTTTTTATAGACGGGGTAGGGCGGCGGGTTTGTTTAGATCGAGTTTGCGTCGCCCCCGATCGAAATTCGGCTGGGATTCGCAGAAATCCGGGTCGGTTTGGATTCGGGGTGAGAGAGTCCCAGCACGGGCGCGAGGTAGAAGAAGGGCTGGCGGGCCCCGCCTGTCAGTGGGAGGAAGAGGCGCGCGCGGCTGCGGGCTGGCGCGGTTGCTGGTCGGGCCGGCTGGTGGGTTTCGGCCCACTGGCCGGTTTTTTTTCTGTTTTCTTTTTTTCTTTTTCTATTTCTTTTCTGTTTTGAGTTTAAATTGAATTCCAGTTTGAATTTAAATTGTTGCAAAACATGCAACACGTCCAAAAATATTTAAATTCCCCTCTTAACAGGATTTTGGGTCTTAACAGGATTTTGGGGTGTTACAGCTCTACCCCCCTTAAAAGAAATCTCGTCCTCGAGATTGGTGGTTCTAAGAAAACAATTCCGGAAATTGTGCCTTGAGCTCATCTTCCCGCTCCCTGGTGGCTTCCTCTTCTAAGTGATGCTTCCACTGCACCTTGCACATCCGGATTCTTTTATTTATGGTGAGGCATTCCATTGTCTCCAGAATCTTGTATGGTTGCTCGGCATAAGACAAATCCTCAGCTACGTCCACTTCATCCATGGGTAACGCCTCCTCAGGCGTCCTCAGGCATTACTTGAGTTGTGATACATGGAAGACATCGTGCACATCCGGTAGACGAGCCGGTAACTCTAGTTGATACGCCACTTCGCCCTTCCTTTCCAGAACGTGAAAGGGTCCGATGTATCGAGGTGACAACTTCCCTTTCACCTTGAACCGACGAAGTCCTCTGATAGGGGACACCTTGAGATAGACATAGTCTCCCACGTTGAAAACGAGCTCTCTTATTCGTACATCCGCATAGCTCTTTTAGCGTGTCTGTGCTATCCTCAAATTGTTGCGAATTTCCCTCACCTTCGCCTCGGCTTCTTGTAGTACTTCTGGACCAAACACTTTACTTTCCCCCGTTTGGTTCCAAAATAGGGGAGTTCTGCACTTCCTCCCGTACAAGGCTTCAAACGGTGACATCTTCATACTAGCTTGATAGCTTTTGTTATAGGAAAACTCCGCATACGGTAAGTTCTTGTCCCAACTCCGATTGTTTTTGAGTGCACACGCCCTCAGCATATCTTCAAGAATCTGACTGGTTCTTTCCGTCTGCCCGTCAGTTTGGGGATGATAGGCAGAATTAAAGTTCAGATGGGTTCCCATGGTTTCGTGCAACTTCTGCCAGAACTTTGAGGTGAACTGTGTCCCTCGATCCGACACAATGTTCTTTGGCACTCCATGGTAACACACGATCCTTGACATGTACAACTCTGCTAATTTGGATCCGCTGTAGCTTTCTTTCACGGGGATGAAGTGAGCTACCTTGGTTAGCCTATCAATGATGACCCATATCGAATCATACCCTGATTGGGTCCTGGGCAGTCCCACTATGAAATCCATACTGATTTCTTCCCATTTCCATTCAGGCACTTTGAATGGTTGCAATAATCCCGCAGGTCGTTGATGTTCGGCTTTCACCAACTAACATGTGTCACATAGGGCAACATGTTCCGCGACATCTCGTTTCATACCATACCACCAATACCTGCTCTTGAGGTCCTGGTACATCTTCGTACTCCCAGGATGAATGGAATAGTCGGAATCTTGAGCCTCCTTCAAAATTAATTCACGGACCTCCTTTACTTCAGGCACACAGATCCTTTTCCCGTGCCACACCGTTCCTTGTTCATCCTCTCTAAAACCAGGGGCTTTATTTTCCTTGATGAGTTGCCTGATTTCTTATATCTTCTCATCTTTCTTTTGACCCTCGCGGATTTCTTGCTCGAGTGTGGAGTCCACTTCCATGGCGATGGCTTCCCCACTATTTACCAGACATAGATTGAGCCTTATAACCTCGTCCTTCAATTTTGCAGGCATGTCCTTCAAACTCAACTTATTGACCTGCACTTTCTGACTTAAAGCATCGGCCACGACGTTTGCTTTCCCAGGATGATAGTTGATGCCCACATCAAAGTCATTGATTAGCTCTAACCATCTCTTTTGTCTGAGGTTGAGATCTGGCTGTGTGAAAATGTACTTCAAACTCTTATGATCCGTATATATCTCTGTCCTCTTCCCCATCAAATAGTGTCGCCAAATTTTCAACGCGTGTACCACTGCAGCTAGTTCTAGGTCATGTGTAGGATAGTTTTTCTCGTGCTTCCGAAGCTGCCGGGATGCATATGCCACGACATGCCCTTCTTGCATGAGAACACATCCCAACCCGTTTCCAGAGGCATCGCAGTACACCGTGAAATTCTTCTGCATATCTGGCATAACCAGCACTGGGGCTGTTGTCAATCTTTTTTTTAACTCCTGAAAACTCGCCTCGCACTGTGGCGTCCATGTGAATGTGATTCCCTTCTCCAACAGTTTGGTGAGGGGTCTCGAGATTTTAGAGAATCCCTCAATAAACCGTCTATAGTATCCAGCCAATCCCAAGAAGCTTCGAACTTCCCCGACATTTTCAGGGGTCTTCCACTTCTGTATATCCTCGATTTTGACAGGATCCACGGAGATTCCTCCCTCCGAGATTATATGTCCTAAGAAGGGAACTCTCTTCAGCCAAAACTCACACTTGCTCAACTTGGCATATAGTTGGTGTTCTCTTAGCCTCTGCAACGCCAACCTTAGATGTTTCTCATGTTCTTCTTCATCTTTGGAGAATACGAGAATGTCATCTATGAAAACCACCACAAATTTGTCCAGATATTCCATGAATACCTTGTTCATGAGATACATGAAGTATGCCGGGGCATTAGTTAGCCCGAAAGGCATGACAGTGTATTCATACAGTCCGTACCGAGATACGAAAGCTGTCTTGGGAATATCAGATTGCCTTATCTTGAGTTGGTGGTATCCCAACCTGAGATCAATTTTCGAGAACACACAAGCTCCCCTCAACTGATCAAACAAGTCTTCAATACGGGGTAATGGGTACCTGTTCTTGATGGTTACCTCATTCAAGGCACGGTAATCCACACATAACCTTTGGGTTCCGTCCTTCTTGGGCACAAATATTACCGGAGCTCCCCATGGTGAGGAACTAGGGCGAATATACCCCTTCTCCGTCAATTCTCTCAAATGATCCTTGAGCTCTTATAGCTGCTTGGAGTCCATCCGATAAGGTCTCTTGTATATCGGGGCTGTTCCAGGCACTAGCTCAATTGCGAATTCCACTTCACGATCAGGAGGCATTCCTGGCAACTCCTCCGGAAAAACATCTGGATATTCCCTGATGGTCCTGATCTCCTCCACTTTCACCTCAACTTGATTTAATTTAATGTCCCTCCTAGGCTCTTGTATTGTTATGAACTTTACTCTTGTGCCACTAGGGTGAGTTAGTTCCACCGTTCTGGTCGAACAATGGATGATTCCCTTATGTTCGGTCAACCAGTCCATGCCCAAAATAATATCGATCCCTTGGGAATCTATCACTATGAGGTTAGCAGTAAACACTACCCCATTAATGTCTAGGTTCACTTTGGGACACACTTGTCTTGTCCTTATTTCTCCACCTGGAGAGTTTACGGCTAGCATATGGTTCATTTGTGTGGTTGCTAGGTCATGCTTCTTAACAAACCCTTGAGCAATGAACGAGTGGGTAGCACCAGAATCAAACAGCAGGGTTGCAAGGTGTAAATTGGCAGGAAACTTACCAACTACCACGTCGGGTGCCTCTTGCGCTTCCTCCATAGTGACATGGTTCACCCGTCCTCGCATCACATTCTGCTGTTGTGGTTGTGCGGGCTTCTTCTTTGGGCATTTATGGGCGTAGTGCCCCACTTCACCGCAGCTAAAACATTGCACCCCAACCTTAGGTGCCTGGTCTTTGTTGTCTTGGGGTTTGTTTGGAGGTCCCTGTACTGCTGGTCGAGGTGGATATGCGGGGCGAGGCTGCTGTACAAACTGACATTGTGGCTGTGCTGGTGCTGCGGGAGGCCTGTAGTTTGGGTTGTACCCTCTTGGTGCTGAGTAGGGTACCGCAGCACGGTTCGTATGCCCTGTAGGTTCCTGCATCAGACGTGGGCGGGTGTTGCTCCCTGAGGCTTGATGTGACCACCCGGCCTTCCTCTTATTCTCATTTTCCAAGGCCTTTAGCTTACTTTCTACCACAAATGCTCTGTCCACCATCTTTTGGAAGCTTTCATACTCATTTGAGGACATTGCACACTGCATCTCTGCGGTAAGTCCCTCCACGAAACAGTCTTGTTTCTGCTCATCAGTCTCTATGTCCCGTGGGGCATAACGGGATAGTTGAGTAAATTTAGTGAGGTATTCCCTCACCGTCATGTTTCCCTGCTGCAGTCCCAAAAACTCCTTCCTCTTGTTTTTGAGTTCACCTCTTGGGATGTAATGGTTGCGGAAGCTACGCTTGAACTCTTCCCAAGTGATGTTCTCCGGGTCATGATGGGCAGCCACGTAGGCGGTCCACCAATCAGCAGCAGGTCCATGCAATTGATGAGAGGCAAACAACACCCTCTCATACCCTTGGCACTGTATGATCCTCATCTTGCTCTCAATGGTCTTAAGCCAATCATCTGCCTCTAGAGGTTCAGCAGCACTTGCAAACTTCAGAGGTTGAGTTCCTAGAAACTCACTCAACCTTGGTTGGCGTGGTGCAGCTTGTGGAGGTGGAACTTGATGCAAGTTGGCCACCACTTGAGTCAAGTTCTGGATGAGCTGATTCTGATTCTCCAGCATTTGGTGGAGGGGATCAACTCCTTCACGGCGACCACCCTGGTCCTGGCCTCTAGAAAGATGAGGGTTGCATACCTCATCGTTGTTGTTGGCGGGGTTGGCAGCACGTCCTTTTCCTCTTCCGGCCATCTGACAGAATCAACCAATGTTAATTTGAAAGCATTTAGTATCATCTTACTACTTTCATTTGTTTATACTTTGAAGTCTTGAGGCTTGTTTATACTTTTCTGAGGGTTCATTTCTCACACCAAAAATAAATACAATATTATTTCATGTGGGTTCACACACCAAAGCAAAACAATCTAAAGACGAGGCTGTGGACAATTGCTCATGGCTTCCACAACTCACGTCACACACCAATCATTAACACACCATTAACTTAACGTAACGACTCGACTATTCAACCTCTTGCTAGCTAAGGGAAGGATTCTACACTACTCGTTTTCTTGAGCAGGCTCCTCGGGATCTTCCTCATCATTTCGGCTGCCTTCTGACTCTGCTTTGGGTGGGGAGGCTGCTGGTGGAGAAGTGCGACGACGCCTGATCGCTCGGCGATCTGGGAAGTCAGGAGTCCATGTATCATTCACGGTGACACATAGTTCATTCCCATCTCCTCTTTCTCTCGCCCTCAAGCAGGCTCGCAGCAATGCCTCCGTTTCCTTCAGGGAGTCCCGAACATCCTGAAGTTCTTGCTGACACTCCTGCAGTCGAGTGCTGAGCATAGAAGCATCCTCCACGCACAAGTCCATGTGCTCATGGGAAGTCCCTTGCTGCACTGGCGGGTACTTGTACTCCGTGGTACCACTCTCACGCTGGAGGACATACATGTACTCAGTCCTGTCCAGGTGGCGACGATAGATGTGACTCTGGCAGGTGATGGCCTCCCAGGTGACATCCTTCTCCGCATCGACCTGTGTCGCTCTACAAGCTGGAGAGCGGTGGATCTTAAGCAGCCGATTTTCGTGTATAATCCTCATTTCTGAACTCCATTCTTCCCTCTTCTCACGGATGGTCCTGGTGGAGTTATAGTGGATGATTAGCTTGCCCGTATTGCCGGCAGCTTCGAGCATACGTCAAAGACGGCGCAACAAGCCTCCTACTGCCAATCCGTAGGAAAGGTACGTCACCGGACGGCTCTCCTCTCTTTCGGCAAGGGCAACTACGGGAACTCTCCCTCTTGTGGACTTGCGAGCGGTGCGAATCATGCGAACCATCTAAAACAAAAAGCATTTAAACTTAGGTTAGATAAACTTTTAAACAAAAATCCTATTTTGAATGAAAATTGGGGTAAGATGGAGAAAGTGACTCATTAAATAACACTTTTCAACACACACCTTGTAAAATAGTTTTTAAGAAAATAGGGCCCTTAAACACGTCCATTTCTACCTAGGTCCATGTTCCTACGGGCAACCTTGGCTCTGATACCACTTCTGTCACACCCGGTTTTTCCGAAGAACAACCAAGCGAATATCACATGTATGCCAGGATCATTTTCTCATACATGTGATGACAAATAGTGAAGCATCATTTATTACAAGCCAAGTGTCTAATATAAATAAGTCTTACATAGCAAATGTCTCGTTGGACAATAAAAAGTTCATCACAAGTAAATAAACTAGCAGTGGAATATTATTCTTGAGGGCTCCGTCACAGGCGTTGCCCGGGGGTCCCCATGAACCTAGAAACCTTCTTCGGGTCCAAAGTCTTGGTCATTATACACCACCTCATTATCTTGACCTGAGCAGCAATATAAACCAACAAAATATGCAAGGTTGAGTACCAATGGTACTCAGCAAGTGTGGGAAAAATTATATCGTGCATGGCTAGAACAAGGAGAGGTTAAACTCATGGTAAAAGCACTACGCATTTAATACCTATCACCTTAGCTTATTAAGCACCTACATTACTACACAGGTGAAATGGTCCCAAACTCCCATCCCATCATCATAACCAAATAACCATAACATCATTTCCAATGTTAAGCTCCCTGCTTAACATTCTCACTTCCAAAACCATCACTCCTCTAATCATGAATAAGTCCAAGCCGCTCTTGACCGTGAGCACGGCTGTCATGACAGTTTTGACTCTGCAGAGTTTGAACCACTGTACCCACATGTAGTGATTTCATCCCCCGTTGCCGGGTGGACTAAAAGAACCCCCATTATGCCAGTGGCTACAAACCACATTCACACTTCCCAGGTGTGTAGCCAAGAGATCACTACGAAGCCTTTACAAAGGGATTCCTGACGAGCGTGGGCCCACTGAGGTTTCACCCCTAACAGCATACAAGAGGCTCCAACCCCGCTGCAGTGGCCCCCTCTTGAGCCTTGCGGTTCATATGGTAGTCCAGCTGACACCTATTCCCCGCACCATCCAACACACCCATACTACGCCGGGGATACACCTAATTAATTGGCCAAGCTGCCCCATCTAAGTATGTGGTTGGCACGGTAAAGCCAGGTTACATGCTCCATGAACCGGTCCTTAGGATCCAGGCAAGTACTAAACACAAACCCGAGTCTCGTGCACCCAGCACACAACCAAAACATCCAACTTGCCTTGATCCCTACCTCTACATAACTCACAATATCTCATTCAAGAGTATGGTAAAATAAACTGATGATCTCATGTCCCAAATATCCCATTCTAAGCATGGCTAAGCATATGCATAAGAATAAATGACATGATAGAATAAATCCCAACCCAAGCTACAAGGAAACAAGGTAATGCAATTCTAGGGAAACTTCCTAGCATGGGTTTCATATTTCAATTGACAACGCAAATAATTCTAGCTACACATCCTAGCATAGGATCAAAGTGGTCAACGACACTTGCCTCCTTCCACCTGCTCTTGAAATGGGTAGTCCTGATCTTGGAAAGGAATAACTTGCTCTTGAGAAGGTTCTACATCATACCATCACACATAGCAAAAGATAAACAACAATCCATAAGACATAGTTCACACTTCCACTTCATACAAACCACACATTCATATTTATGAAAGTCATTCACCATTATATGCGTTGTGGTTACTCTATGTGTGTTGATTTGTGGCTTGCATGCACTTTTGATCATATGTATATGATTTCTACTTTTGTGTTCACATTTATACTTACATACTATATTTATGAGTTTCCAATTTAAATAAATTCCTTATATTCAATTACTACACCTTTTAGCTACCTAGTATGCATGAAAGGTATTTTCCTTCTCCATATGTGTCTTCATAATTTCTACCTACCCTAAACTGAATTATTTGGATTTTAGAACTCCATTTATCATTTACTATTTGCTATATTTTCAGATTTATTTCCTATGCCTAAATGTGAACTTTATTATAAAAATAACAAGACACATCATCTAAACAGAATAGGTTCTGATCTAAAATATTTGCTAATATATTTTTGACCTTTTCCTCTGATGTAAACTATTTTACAATTATTTTCCCTATTTTCCAGAACTATTCTTTACTTAAAAATATGTCCCTAAATGTGAATAATAAATTAAACAGATTCACTTCAGCCCAAAATATGTTTTTATCTCACTCCAAATTTTTCTAAATACTGAGAAAGTTTTTAATTTAATTTTGACAATATGTTTGTCCCACTTTTTAAATTTTAAACACTAGCCACATATTCAATTTCCTAAATTAAATATTAAACAGAGCTAAAAAGGTAAACTCACCCCACTACAGGGTCTATAATATAATTTTAAAAAATTTCAGGGGTCTAGCTATACAGAGGAGTTTTTCCTAATTTTTATTAAGTCCAGGGGCTAAAACTGATTTTTAAATGAATTTACATGATTTTCTGAAGTTCCAGGGGCTAGATCAGAAGTTTCCGGGGCTAACTCTTATTTCCCGAGAACCCCATGGGATAGCACGTAAGATTTCCAGTCTTTATAACGCGGGGCTGACGTGGACCGTCCGATTTAAAACAAACGGCTGAGATTATAACGCCGAACCGGTACGCGGGGATTTGAAGTCTACCGTGCGATTTAAAATAAACGGCGCACAAGCGGCCACGTCGCTCTGATCGAGCGCGGGCGGCGCTGCCCGGCGGCGTACGGCGGCGGGAGGCAGCGATCTCGCCGGAGATTTTCGGATCTTCGGGAATTCTTCCTAGAACTGTGATTTTATGGCATAGATCGGTGGAGGGGAGGTCGGGGATCTCACCTCGGGGGTTTTCTTGAGCTCAGAGGTCCTGGAAGGCGGTCGGCGACGAGGTCCGAATTGAAACCACGGCGAGGCTCATCGGCGCTGTGTTTGAACCGCAAGTCACCGAGTTTTCTGCACCTGCAGGGTTCCCCAGAGGCGGTGGATCAAGGCCAGCGAGTTAGATCAGAATTTTTGAGCTTAGATCGGCCAGAATTCGCCGGAGAAGGCTCGGTTTCTCACCGGAGTAAAATCGGCGGATCGCGTGGGAAAAACAGAACGAGGCCGGGGTTTTTATAGACGGGGTAGGGCGGCGGGTTTGTTTAGATCGAGTTTGCGTTGCCCCCGATCGAAATTCGGCTGGGATTCATAGAAATCCGGGTCGGTTTGGATTCGGGGTGAGAGAGTCCCGGCGCGGGCGCGAGGTAGAAGAAGGGCTGGCGGGCCCCGCCTGTCAGTGGGAGGAAGAGGCGCGCGCGGCTGCGGGCTGGCGCGGTTGCTGGTTGGGCCGGCTGGTGGGTTTCGGCCCACTGGCTGGTTTTTTTCTGTTTTCTTTTTTTTCTTTTTCTATTTCTTTTCTGTTTTGAGTTTAAATTGAATTCCAGTTTGAATTAAAATTGTTGCAAAACATGCAACACGTCCAAAAATTTTTAAATTCCCCTCTTGACAGGATTTTGGGTCTTAACAGGATTTTGGGGTGTTACAGCAAGCTCCGGTTTGCATTAACCTTTTTATAATTGTTTATTATTTTGAACACATCTTTGAATAATATTGTGATTCTCTGCATTAGAGTCTTGCTTGGAAACCCAACTGCATAGCCAAGAAAACCATGGGTTGGGTTTAGGATTGCAAAACCCCGTTAGCTACTGCGATGCTAAGATAGAGTAGGATTCAGTACAAGTCGAGTAGTTGGAACTACTCGCGAGCATAGGCTAGAGGCACTCGACTTGGGTAGTGATAGCACGTGAAACACATGGCAAGAAAATGATACCAAGCGGAGGGTAAGGGCAGCAGGACTTTGGGGCCTGTGTGCTGTAGCTCCGCTTGTGTCGATTGAGGACCGAGCCGTGTGCGGGCCTGTTGAACAAGCTAGAACAGTACCGAAGACCTACCGTCTATATGGGAACCGGGAAACTGATGTAACTCGGGTAGCTGGGTATTGAGGCATTGCCCGTCGTTCAGAGGGTAGGTTGAGAGCTCGAGGTGTAAATCGGCTTGCAGCACTGAGATGCGCGTGCAGAGACCTCTTGCTCGGGATGATGGGACCGGTTTAATATTTGGCTGACGGGCGAAAGGTGGTTGCGTACGGCGTCCGTGATGGTTGTTGTAGGCAACATCGAGTACGGGCGTACGTGACGGGTTGTTCGGGTAACCCTGCAGGTGTAAATCAATTATAATCGCCGTCCCTCGCGGTCAGTGAGTACCACTTGTTCACTGTACCGTGACGTAGAAAGAACAGGCTAGTTACATGTTAAAATGTTGCTGATTGAAAGATGGACTTGATTGCTAATGACTTGATGTAGTTTAGAGCTAACTAAAGTTCCTTTCAACTTTGGGCAAGGTACATGAGAGAAATGCATTTCTTGTTTGATTGCGGCTCTCTCATGTACCTTAGCGTAAGGTTCTCCACAACCTGCTGCTAAAACTTGAAAGTAAGGTTCTACTCATTAGGCGAGTCCTTGCAAATAATTTTTATCTCATGTAACCCACCACGCGTCATTTAGAAGTTTCATGTTTAGGTGAGACGGGTCAGACTTGCTGAGCCTTCGTGCTCACTGCTTGTGTTTGAAGCTTTTGCAGGGTTCTATGAGGAAGGGACTCCCGAAGAGGAGACGGAACCCCAGGAGGGGAACCCCGTCGAGTGGGAGTCGTGCACGCCGCAGAGTTAGTGTGCGTGTGTGCTAGCAAGGACACGTTCAAGGGCTGAACGTGGACTTGATGCGTAGTCTACGCCCGTGAGTGTAGACTGGACTTATTTTGATGTAAACATGTTCATAAACTTGTTTATGTAATAAAATTCCGCTTCCGCTTTGTACCTTTGTCGTGTGTTATACGGTGCTGTGCAACGCAGCACCCCTTAGCATGATCCTGGCTCGACAAGACCGTGGGGTTGTGTCAATATCGATCTGTGACTTCACTCTATGTCAAGGTGGTTTGGGGTGATACCCATCTGTGATCGAACTATGGCTTCTCCTAGGCTTGCATCCTATATCAAGGAGGTTCCAATGCCAATCTATGCATCCTAGGCTTGCATCCTATGGTCAACGTGGCTTCTAACACCAATCTGTTTCTAGGGGGCATCCTACAGTCAACGTGGCAGCTACCAATCTGTGATCATTCTAGGTTTGTGACCTACAGTCAACCGTGGTAGCTTGGTACTAATCTGTGACTAGGCATGACAGCTTTAATATCAAGCTGTGACCTATCTAGGCTGTGTGATCTTCGATCTACCAGTGACAGGTTGATACCAATTTGTGTCTGATACCAATCTGTGTTTTCTATCTAGGCTTGTGTGATCTCTGATCAACCGTGGTAGGTTCATACCAATCTAAGGTTTCTATCTAGGTGTATAATCTACCCTCTATCGTGGCTCTGATACCAATCTGTGACGCCCTCAATTCTGTGGAAAACCATGGAACCGAGAACTGATGCATATGTGTGTCCAGTATGTTCATCACACATACACATATCATCCACAAACTGAATTCAGAATATATATTACCACGAATGAACAAGGTTTATTACAATGTATCATGAGTCTTGGACTCATGCTATGTGACACCCTCAATTTTGGTTTCTGCATGTATTCATGTTTCATGTAGAGAAAACATTTTAAAAGAAGAGGGGACAGAGAAAGAATTAAAAAGATAGCCAAAAAGAACGAAAATCCAGTTCAACAAGAGTGCCGAAGACACTTCTCGCGGCCCGCTGGCCACGTGGCGCCTTCGGAGCTCATCTCCGCAAAAGGGGGAGAGGTCCGACCCTGTGAGACATGTGTTGCCCCCGGAGCTAGCCTCTGCGGGGAAGCGAAGGCAGTTCCGCAGGACACATGTCACCTTCAGAGCTCGTTACCGCGGAAATCAGAGGACTAATCGCGTGGGATACGTGTCGATCTCGGAGCTCACCTCCGAGAGGTCTAGTTCTATTGGACACGTGTCACCGTTGGAGCTTATCTCCGGGAGGTCCATCACTGTTGGACATGTGTTAACCTTGGAGCTCGTCTCTGAGAAGGAAGGAAGTCTGGCGCTGTTAGGAGACGTGGCACACGCGGAGCCACCTCCAAAGAGAGGGAAGGTCCGGCACTGACACGTGGCGTGCGCGGAGCCACCTCCGAATAGAGAGGAGGTCCCGACCGCCAGGATACGTGGCGCACGCGGAGCTCACCTCCGAAGGGGAGGGAGGTCTCGCTCGCTTGACATGCGGCACAACCGGAGCTCGTCTCTGTGGAAAAGAGGAGACCGGGCCCCGGTGGACACGTGGAGCTTCCGGAGCTCATCACCGCGGAGGTAACGAGTTCTGGAGCGGTTTTGGATTCTGTACGTGTAGAAATACCGGTACGGAGAGGAAATTGACATGAATTCCACAATGTTACCGCACCAAATCAACTAAAGATAAGTTGTTAAGATTCAACGACGATCTGAATAGAACTCTAATTCGAAATACAATCAGATTAGGACTCTTCTTCTCCCGATTATATATAGAACCCAGAACCTTTGGCCAAAACCACGAACTTCTTTTCCAACTCCTGAGCCGACGACTTAGAGCCCTAGCCCCAACTCGCCGAGTAAGCCCATCGCCGGAGTTCAGTCGAGGGAGATCGCCGGAAGAGAGCCCCAACGATCAGTCTTGCTAGGAGAAGGACCCCGAGACCAAGAAGAACATAAGGTAGGCCTCCAATACCACCTTACGACATCATCGTGTTTTCCTTGCATCTGTTCTTCGATTCCTTTCGAACAGAAGCTTTCTCGTGGACAGATCACTTGTTGATCGGGTTGATCTAAAGACAAGATCATCGCCACGTCCACATTTGATCCGAACACCTATGTTCATCGTAAAACCATGCAAGCCATGCGAGAACACGTACAAACTGATTTAATAAAAACTAATCATAGGATTTACATGCATAAGTATCATCACATCTGGTTAAAGTTTGTGCATGGTATTGATTGTTATGAATCTTGTATGTGCATGATCCTGTATAGAAGGACAAGCTCAGGGAGCTGTCTACGATGAGCTGCAACAACAAGGTTTCGAGATCCAAGAGCGATCGGAACCGCAAGAACAAGGCAAGTGCCCCTTGACCATATTGATCCTATGTTTTAGGAAACTGTTTTGTTTTGCGAAAAGGTCTGTGTGTGCTGAGTCAAACATGATGGGAAACCCTTTTATAGGAGTTTACTAGTTTTTGTTAGACTACCCTTGTCGCAAGGGAAGTTTATGAGTCGGGTATAGTTTTTGCTTTATGCTTCGCTGAGTCCATGGGATTGGGAAGCGAGATAGATGTGTCTAGCTAACTGCACTCGTAACGATAATGAGAAACTGATGTTATTAATGAACATGGATCGGAGGGAGATCTAGGCAAGACTGGGTTTGTGAATGAGGTAGCATGAGATGGTGGTGTACTTTTCGTAGATTTAAGGACCGGTTCATGCGAGCACATGCCAGGATAACAGTGCCACCACAAGGCCATGTATGGGTGCGTCTTAGCTGACTAATTAGGTAAGTTGCTAGATTGTTATGCACCGTGGAAGGCGCGGGGAATGGGAGTCCAGTGAGGACTGCCCTGGGAACTGCATGGCACAAGAGGGGGCCTGTGGGTGGGAGAATTGGAGATTCTACCCTGCCGGTGAAACCTTAGTGAGTCCATACATCTAGTAACCCATTTGTAAAGGCTATTTTGTGATCTCTTAGCCATACACCGATGGTTGTGTACTGGTATAATGGAGGTTCTGCAGTCGCCGACGGGTGAAGAAATCACAAACTTGTGGGTAAAGAGGTGCAAACTCTGTAGAGTCTTAAAACTATCATGATAGCCGAGCTTACGGTCACGAGCGCCTGGCCAACTTCCATGATTAGTTGGATGGTTATTTTGGGATGACTTTGAATGGTTTTGGTTATGGTTTGGTTTTGGTTTTGTTTTCGGGACTGTTGAGTCCGGATGATAAGATGGGTTGCATGACTGTTGAGTCATGGCAACAAGGTTGGTCTTGGTGTGAGACGAAGTTGTTTATGAGATGAAATGGTAGCGAATATGAGATTGTATTCGTGAGATGGTAGCAAATACAAGAAGGTATTCGTGAGCAAGAATGAGGTTGATTGATGTCTGGTTGGGACATGGAAGGTAATGAACATAACAGAGGTATGATTGGTATTTGAGTACACGTTGGGATTACATTCGCTTAAAGATAAGTTGCTGTTTTATTATGGTTTTGATAAATAACTTTGCGTTCTGCAATGAGCCTTTTTATAGCTACCTTGTTGTAAGCTACATATCATATTTTCCCACACTTGCTGAGTACATCATTGTACTCAAACTTGCATTATTATTTCATCATCAGCAACAGGAGAAGATTACTATGAAGACCAAGTGGAGCATTAGGCGTGTAATCTGTCCTCAACCTTGCCTGTGGGGATGAAGTAGAGATAGAGCTGCTTCTTAGATTGCTTCCACATTTGAATAAAGACTTCAGCTGTTAGATTAAGACTTCCGCTGTGAGCATGAGTCCAAGACTCATGAGACATTGTAATAAACTCTGTTATTCGTGGTCACATATATTCTGAAATTCAGTTTGTGGATGATTGTATATGTGTGACGAACATCCTGGGCACACATATGCATCAGTTCTCGGTTCCGTGGTTTTCCACAGAATTGAGGGCGTCACATGCTAACAGCGGAAGTCTAAATCTAAGCAGCGGAAGTCTTTGTTCTAGTGCGGAAGCAATCTAAGCAGCAGCAGCAGCTCCATCTCTACTCCATCCCCACAGGCAAGGTTGAGGACAGATTACACGCCTAAGGCTCCACTTGGTCTTCATAGTAATCTTCTCCTGTTGTTGATGATGAAATAATAATGCAAGTTTGAGTACAATGGTGTACTCAGCATGTGCAGGAAAATATGATATATAGCGCACAACAAGGAAGGTATAAAAAGGCTCATTGCAGAAAGCCAAGTTATTTCTCAAAACCACGATAAAACAGGAACTTAACTTTAAGTGAATGTAATCCCAACATGTATTAAAATACCAACATACCTCCATTATGTTTCACCACTTTCCATGTCTCAACCAGACATTAATCTTTCTCAAATTCGCTCATGAATACCTTCTCGTATTCACTACCATCTCACGAATATCATCTCGTATTCGCTACCATTTCATCTCACAACAATTCCGTCTCACACCGAGACCAACCTCGTTGCCATGACTCAACAGTCATGCAACCAATCTTATCATCCAGACTCAACAGTCCCAAAACTAAAACCATAACCAAAAACCATAACCTCCCAATAACCATCCCATCTAATCATGTGAGTTGTCCAGGCGCTCGTGACCGTAAGCTCGGCTATCATGATAGTTTTAGACTCTGCAGAGTTTGCACCTCTTTACCCACAAGTTTGTGATTTCGTCACCCGTCGGTGACTGCAGAACCTCCATTATACCAGTACACAACCGTCGGTGTATGGTCAAGAGATCACAAAATAGCCTTTACAAAGGGGTTACTAGATGTATGGACTCACTAAGGTTTGACCGGCAGGCTAGAATCTCCAATTCTCCAATCCACGGGCCCCCTCTTGTGCCATGCAGTTCCCAGGGTAGTCCTCACTCGACTCCCATTCCCCGCGTCTTCCACAGTCCATAACAATCTAGCAACTTACCTAATTACTCAGCTAAGCCGCACCCATACTTAGCCTTGTGGTGGCACTGTTATCCTGGCATGGCTGGCATGAACCGGTCCTTAGATCTACGGCAAGTAAAACCACCATCTCATTCTACCTCATTCACAAACACAGGCTTGCCTAGATGTCCCTCCAATCCATGTTCATTAACAACATCAGTTTCTCATTATCATTGCGAGTGCAGTTATCTAGACACATCTATCTCGCTTCCCGTATCCCATGGACTCAGCGAAGCAAAAAGTACAAACCATACCCGACTCATTTACTTCCCTGGTGACAAGGGTGGTTTAGCCAAAACTAGTAAACTCCTATGAAAGGGTTTCCCATCATGTTTGACTCAGCACACACACCTTTCCGCAAACAAAACAGTTTTTTCAAAAACATAGGATCTATATGGTCAAGAGGCACTTGCGTTGTTCTTGCGGTTCCGGTTGCTCTTGGATCTCGAAACCTTGTTGTTGCAGCTCGTTGTAGACAGCTCCCTGAGTTTGTCCTTCCATACACCATCACGCACAAACAAGATTCATAGCAATCAATACAATGCACAAACTTTAATCAAGATGCGATGATGCATATGCATGCTAATTCCTATGTTGCAAATTTTTATTAGATCGATTGTACGTGTCCTTGTATGTTTGCATGGGTTTTACGATGAACAGAGTTTTATAGATCAATTGTGGACGTGGCGATGATCTTGACTTAGATCAAACCAATCAACAAGTGATTTGTCCATGAAAAAGCTTCTATTTGAAAGGAGTTGAAGAACAGATGCAAAGAAAACGCGATGATGTCGTAAGGTGGTATTGGAGACCTACCTTATGTTCTTCTTGGTCTCGGGGTCCTTCTCCTAGCAAGACAGATCGTCTCTTCCGGTGATCTCCGGTGACTGAACTCCAGAGAAGGGGTTTACTCGGTGAGCTAGGGGCTAGGGCTCTAAGTGATCTGCTCGAGAGTTGGAAAAGAAGTTCGTGGTTGCGGCCAAAGGTTTTCGGTTCTATTTATAATCGGGAAGAGAAGAGTTCTAATCTCATTGGACTTTGAATAAGAGTCCCATTCAAACTATTTTTAGATCTTAACAACTTATCCTAGATTGATTCGATGCAGTAACATTGTGGAATTCATGTCGGTTTCCTCCCGTACCGGTATTCTCGTGCGTACAGAAGCGAAACTGCTTCAAATCTCGTCACCCTCGCGGTGATGAGCTCCGGAAGCTCCACGTGTCCGGCAGAACCTGGGCTTCCCTTTTCCACAGAGGCGAGCTCCGGTTGTGCCGCGTGTCAGGCGGGCGAGACCTCCCTCTCCTCCAGAGATGAGCTCCGCGTGCGCTATGTGTCCTGGCGGGCGGGATCTCCCTCTCTCCAGACGCTTGCTCCGCGTGCTCCACGTGTCAGTTCCGGACCTCCCCCTCTCTTCAGAGGTAGCTCCGGGGGTGCCATGAGTCAATTCTGGACCTCCCCTTTCTTCGGAGGTGGCTCCGGATGTGCCATGTGTCCTAACAGAGCCAGACTTCCTTTCTTCTCAGAGACGAGCTCCGAGGTCTACACGTGTCCAACAGTAAGGAACCTACCAGAGATGAGCTCTGGAGGTGACACGCGTCCATCAGCGTCGGACCTCCCGGAGGTAAGCTCTTGAGGTGACACGTGTCCAATGAGACCGGACCTCCTGGCGGTGAGCTCCGAGAGCAACACGTGTCTGGCGGGGCCGGACCTCTCGGAGGTGAGCTTTGAGAGCGACACGTGTCCCGCGCGGATGGTCCTCTTTTTTCTGCGGTGAATAGCTCCTCAAGTGACACGTGTCCTTCGGGACTGGCCTCGCT
Organism: Neostapfia colusana; assembly: GCA_030760725.1. Taxonomy (NCBI): domain Eukaryota; kingdom Viridiplantae; phylum Streptophyta; class Magnoliopsida; order Poales; family Poaceae; genus Neostapfia; species Neostapfia colusana. Next base: position 74,955,553 of record JASWHV010000005.1, on the reverse strand, counting down.
CCTCTGCAGAGGCTAGCTCCGGGGGCAACACGTGTCCCACAGGTTCGGACCTCTCCCCCTTTTGCGGGGATGAGCCCCGAGCCTGCCACGTAGCCAGTTTAGAGATGGACTCTTCCCCACTTGCGGAGATGAGCTCCGAACACGCCACGTGGCCAGTGAGCCGCGGGAGTTGTCTTCGGCGCTCTCTGTGAACTGGAATTGGCTCTTTTTGGATATCTTTTTAATATTTTCTTGATTTCAACTTATTTTAAAAGTGTTTTCTACATGAATACATGCAGAACCCGAAAATGAGGGTGTCACAAATCTACCCCCCTTAAATTGAATCTCGCCCTCGAGATTCGTTAGCAGAGAATGGATGAGGAAATTCTGTCTTGATGTCTTCTTCATGTTCCCATGTAGCATCTGCTTCTGTGTGATGGCTCCATTGTACCTTACTAGCGGATCACTTTGTTCCTCATGACCCTTTCCTTTCCGTCCAAAATTTGGACGGGGTGCTCTGCACAGGTCACATCCTCTTGAAGTTCAAGCTCTTCCATTGGTATTTGCTCTTCTGGCACTCTCAAGCACTTCTTGAGCTGGGATACATGAAACACGTCATGTACGTCAGAGAGGTGCGTTGGGAGCTCTAGTTGATAGGCTACTTCTCCTCGCTTGTCCAGAATGTTAAACGGCCCAATGTAGTGAGGTGCTAGCTTGCCTTTGACGTTGAAACGTCGTTGGCCTCGGATAGGCGATACCTTAAGGTATACGAAGTCTCGTACATCGAAAGTCGACTTCCTTCGCCTATTGTACGCATAGCCTTTCTGTCGTGACTGAGCAGCCTTCAAGTTCTCCCGTATGGTTTGGACTTGCTTTTCAGCCTCTTGTAGCACTTCTGGTCCAAACACTTGGTTCTCTCCGGTGTCGTTCCAAAACAGCGGTGTCCTACACCATCTACCATATAATGCTTCGAAAGGCGACATCTTCAAGCTAGCTTGATAGCTGTTGTTATAGGAGAATTCGGCGTATGGTAAACTCCTATCCCAACTACGCCCATATTTCAAGGCGCAAGCTCTCAACATGTCCTCCAAAATTTGGTTTGTACTTTCGGTTTGCCCATCGGTTTGCGGTGGTAGGCGGAGCTAACATCCAGTCGTGTACCGATCGCTTTCTGCAGCTTCCTCCAAAATCTAGAGGTAAACTGAGAACCCTGATCTGAGACTATCCTCTTCGGGACTCCATGGCGGCACACAATTTGCTCCATGTACAGCTCGGCTAGCTGTGCAACGTTGTACACGGTCTTAACAGGAAGAAAATGAGCTGTTTTCGTCAATTGGTCCATGATAACCCAGATTGAGTCGTAACCCGATCGAGTACGTGGCAACCCGACGATGAAATCCATACTGATATCTTCCCACTTCCACTCGGGTACCTTCAAGGGTTGCAACAGTCCAGCGGGTCTTTGATGTTCGGCCTTCACCCGTTGGCTTGTGTCGCATAGGGCAACATATTCGGCTATGTCCCTCTTCATACCATCCCACCAATAACAAGTCTTCAGGTCCTTGTACATCTTGGTACTTCCGGGATGTATGGAATAAAGTGAGTCATGTGCCTCTTTTAATATCGTGTCGCGGATGTGCTTCACGTTAGGCACACAAATCCTTTTTCCTAGCCAAAGCGTACCCTTTTCGTCTTCCTTGAAGTCCTTCTCTATTCCTTGTTGGATCCTTTCATTGATTTCCTTGATCTCCTCATCCGTAGCTTGGCCGTCTTTTATCTCTTGTTCCAATGATGAGTGGAGTTCCATCACTTCCATCTCGTTCAAGAAACTGAGGTGTAACCGTTCGAACTCCTTTCGTAGCTCGGGTGGTAGCTCCCGAACCATAAGTTGGTGACATGCTCCCTTCTGGCTCAATGCATCGGCTACTACATTGGCCTTTCCGGGGTGATAGTTGATTCCAACATCATAATCCTTGATAAGTTCCAACCATCAATGTTGCCTCAAATTCAAATCCGTTTGAATGAATATGTACTTGAGACTCTTATGATCCATATAGATCTCACATCGATGACCAAGGATATAATGTCTCCAAATCATCAATGCATGCACCACGACTGCTAGTTCCAAGTCATGCATGGGGTAATTGAGCTCAGGTTTCTTGAGTTGTCTCGACGCATAGGCTACCACTTGTCCCTCTTTCATGAGCACACATCCAAGCCCTTGTCTGGATGCATCACAATATATGTCAAAGCTCTTGCTTACGTCCGGCACCAAAACCGGCGCTGTCGTTAGCCTCTTCTTGAGCTCCTCAAGCTTTCTTGGCACGCTGGTGTCCATTGGAAGGCTTTTCCCTTCATTAGCAACTCTGTCATAGGCTTTGCTATCTTAGAGAAGTCCTTGATGAACCTTTGGTAGTATCCAGCCATCCCAAGAAAACTCCGAATATCCCTCACGTTTTGCGGTTGGTTCCACTTCAGAACATCACCCACTTTTCCGGGATCAACCGATACTCCTTCCTTGGAGATGATGTGGCCTAGGAACGATATCTCCTTTAGCCAAAATTGACATTTGATGAACTTGGCATACAGCTGATTCTCTCACAGCTTCTGTAATGTCAATCTCAAGTGTTCTTCAAGTTCCTCCTCACTTTTCGAATACACCATGATATCGTGAATGAAAACCACGATGAACTTGTCCAAGTACTCCATGAAAACTTTGTTCATGAGGTACATGAAGTATACGGGTGCATTTGTTAACCCAAAAGACATCACGGTATATTCATACGAACCATACCGTGTTCGAAAGGCAGTCTTGGGTATATCGGAGGGCTTAATCTTCAGCTGGAAGTTTCCCGACCGAAGATCAATCTTGGAGAACACTCGGGCTCCCTTCATCTTGTCGAACAGGTCCTCTATACAGGGCAGAGGGTACTTGTTCTTGATTGTCACCTTATTGAGAGACCTATAGTCCACGAACATCCTTTGGGTTCCATCCTTCTTGTCCACGAAAAGCACGGGGGCTCCCCATGGTGACGAGCTTGGGCATATAAAACCCTTCTGTTGCTGCTCCTGGATTTTCTTCTTCAGTTCCACTAGCTCGTTGACGGGCATCCTATATGGTCTCTTTGCTATAGGTGCGGTCCCGGGCACTAGTTCAATGGAAAACTCGATGTCCCGGTTAGGTGGCATACGGGGAAGTTCTTCCAGGAACACGTCCGAAAATTCTTGAACTACCGGAATGTTGTCCATGGTTGCTTCTTTGACTTGGTTCAATGTTGCCTTCTCGGTTGCCGGTTGGGCTGACTCAAACTCGATACGGGTACCGTTCTCGTTGGTCAACTGCACGCTCCTTTCAGCACATTGAATTACCCCGTTGTGCTTACTTAGCCAATCCATTCTGAGTATTATGTCAAGCCCTTGGGAATCCAAGACAATGAGGTTGGCAAGGAAGTCTACCCCCTTATATTAAGGTGTACTTTCGGACATACTATATTAGTCCTCATCTCTCCACCGGGAGAATTAACCAACATAGTCTATTTCAAGTGTGATATCGGTAGATTATACTTTGCAACATACTTGAATGATATGAAGGAATGTGATGCTCCAGAATCAAATAAGATGGTGGCTGGGTTGGAGTTCGCAAGGAACATACCAATCACGACGTCCTCCGCCTGCTGTGCTCCCTCAGTAGAAACATGGTTCACGTTGCCACGAGGATAGTTCTGCTGTCCATGGTTTCCTTGGTTGGCTCCTCCGTTCGGCCGTGGGTTCTGCTTGGGGACGTTGCCTTGTTGTCCAGGACCTCTCCTCGGGCACTGGCTCGCGAAGTGTCCTGTCTCCCCGCATGCAACGCATGCCTTGTTGCCCACAGCAGCAGGTATGTTGGGGAGGGGATTTTGAACAGGAGCACCCACGTTGGGACGGGGCGCAGAAGGCAAAGGCACACGAGGTGCTTGTGCAACGGTTCGTTGCTGTGGTGGCTGATTAGGGTGGTATGAAGGAGCGGTCGATCCATACTGCGGTGCATCTGGGGGCGTGTACCGAGGTCGTACGTTGCTATCTTGTGTCTTGTATGGCATATTCCTCTTGCCCTCTCGCTCGATCTCTCGGATCTTGCTTTCAACCACGATAGCCTTGTCAACCAGCTTCTGGAAGCTCGCGTAGTCATTGTTGAGGAGCTGAACCTGGATCTCATTGTTCAACCCTCTCATGAACAGGTACTACTTCCTCTGGTCTGAGTTGACATATTCAAGGGCATACCGGGACAGTTGTGTGAACTTGTTGAGATACTCATTCACACTTTTCTGTCCTTGGCGGAGACCTTCGAACTCCTGTCTCTTGAGCATCATTACACCTGCAGGGATGTAATGAGATCGGAAACTCTCCTTGAACTCAGTCCAAGTGATCGTCTCCGGGTCGACGTGAGCGTTACAAAGGGCATCGCACCAGTCAGTGGTAGCTCCCATGAGTTGGTGCGACGCAAAGAGAACTTTCTCTCTGTCGTTGCACTAGACGATGGCAAGCTTCTTCTCCATGGACTTCAACCAATCGTCGGCCTCCATGGGGTCGTTAGCTTGTGAGAAAGTAGGTGGTCGAGTTCTCATGAACTCTCCCAACCTGTTATGAGCCGGCGGTGGTGGCGGTGGTGGCAGTGGTGCCGGAACAGGGTTGTTGTTGTTGGTCTGCAGCTGACCCAAAGTTTGGATCATGGTCTGCATAAGCTGATTCTGCATGGCCATCAAACGTTCCAGGTTGTTCTCACCAGCTCCGGGGTTAACAGGAACTTCATCGTGGCCCTCCTCTTTGTTGCCACGGACGTTCCTTCCTTGGCGGCCGGCGCTTCCTCTCACCATCTGTGAGAGAGAACGGAATAGAATAGAGGTTAGAAGGTTAGATGGATCCCTCCCAACTATATGCATCAAGGTGGATTGGACTATATATATTAGCCCATATGAGGATGTGAACAAGTGCCGAGGCATCTCACACCTCTTTCTACTTATGTGTGGATATGGACAACGCTGAAACGTCCCACAACTCACACTAAGCACACAATCACAACAATCATCACAAAGGCTCACACAACTCCTATTCAAGGCTTTTCAATGGGGGTCCTATGGGGTTTTAGGGTGATATCGATCTGTGACTTCACCCTATGTCAAGGTGGTTTGGAGTGATACCCATTTGTGATCCAACTATAGCTTCTCCTAGGCTTGCATCCTATATCAAGGTGTTCCAATGCCAATCTATGCATCCTAGGCTTGCATCCTATGGTCAACGTGGCTTCTAACACCAATCTGTTTCTAGGGTGCGTCCTACAGTCAACGTGGCAGCTACCTATCTGTGATTATTCTAGGTTTGTGACTTACAGTCAACCGTGGTATCTTGGTACCAATCTGTGACTAGGCATGACAGCTTTAATATCAAGCTGTGACTTATCTAGGCTGTGTGATCTTCGATCTACCCGTGGCAGGTTGATACCAATTTGTGTCTGATACCAATCTGTGTTTTCTATCTAGACTTGTGTGATCTATGATCAACCGTGGTAGGTTGATACCAATCTGTGGTTTCTATCTAGGTGTGTAATCTACCCTCAACCGTGGCTCTGATACCAATCTGTGACACCCTCAATTCTGTGGAAAACCACGGAACCGAGAACTTATGCATATATGTGCCCAGGATGTTCATCACATATACACATATCATCCACAAACTGAATTCAGAATATATATTACCATGAATGAACAGGGTTTATTACAATGTCTCATGAGTCTTGGACTCATGCTAACAGCGGAAGTCTAAATCTAAGCAGCATAAGTCTAAATATAGCAGCGGAAGTCTTTATTCTAGTGCCGAAGCAATCTAAGCAGCAGCAGCAGCAGCAGCTCCATCTCTACTCCATCCCCACATGCAAGGTTGAGGATAGATTACACGCCTAAGGCTCCACTTGGTTGTAAAAGTCCCAAAACTTGTAAATAGAGAACTTGAGCTATGAATAAAGTTGAGTTTATATGCAAGAAATGGGAATTACAAAAACTTTTGTATACTCATGAAAGTGTTGGCTTGTGCAATAAAACTTTGAGTTCAGTTTGAACTAAAAGGGTCACTTCAAAAGGAAGAAGGGCACTTTCAAAAGAGGGAATTCAAACTGTTGTTTGAGAAGTTGTATTTGCAATAGCCAACTCAAAGATCAGAGGACATATTTGAATTCCTCAGGTCCAAATTATGAGGGAGCCAAGTTTTGAGCAAATTTGGAGGGACTTTGATATGAATGTCAAACGAACTTGTAAATTTCATCCAAATTTGAATTTAAACTTGAAACTGTGGCACAAATTGTCAAATGTCAAAATGGCTTTTGTATTTGGATCCTTCATAGATGAATTTACAATGTGTCAAAAATTTGGAGATATTTTGGGGCAGAGGGGAGCTGTGGGTCCCACTGGTCATTGAGAGGAGGGGGCCTAACTTACTGCCTAAGTCTCCCTTCCCTGTTTCGCTCGGCCGCAGAACCAGCGTGGGTGACACCGAGGAAGCAGTCACACCACCTCCCGGCACTGTCGATTGAACCGCCTAAGCCCCGGTAATATCCCACGAGCAGCTGCCGCACGTAGGGAAAATTGATCGCGCCTCCCCAACCCCGTGACTGCTGCCGTGAGCGCCGCTCCTCCCGCAGCTACCGCGCCCCATCGGAGCAACAACGTCCGACCGCCTCAACAGCTCTCACGCTGATCTAAGCTTCCCCACGACGTCGCCGGTTCCTCCTCGAGGTGTCTGGCCCAAGAAACCGGCGTCTTATTCCACGGGAACGCGGCACCGAGCTCAGTTTATCCAGCGACGCCACTGCGAACCGCCGGCCGGAAGAACTCGTCGCCCGGCCGCCACAGGGATTCTTCCACCCAGCTGCAAAAGCAAAAAGGTGCGCCTGTAGACCTTCTCGCTTCACAACAACGCCGGCAGCGTGTCATGGACCGTGCTCGCCGGAATTTCAGTTTTGCCGACGACATACGATAATGGCCGAGGGGAGAAACTCGGCGAATTTGTTTCACACATCGAACCACTCTCCACACGACGTAGCCTACACCTTCTATACCACCGTGCGCGTTCATAGGATCAAGAACCACCGAGAACCATCGAGCAGAGCCGCTGTTCATCGAGTTTTTCGATTTTCGCCAGATTTTGACCTAGCCCGACGGTGAGGTCATATTTCCGGCAAGTTCCAGCGAGATCGGCGGTAGGGCCCGGTTTCTCCTCGGTGCAGTGGTGCCGTACGAGCAAAAGACGACGTATTTGATGGGGTATAACGCCCTAGCGACGTCGCCGGAATTGTCGCGGTTACTGTCACCGTCGCGTCTAGGGTTCCGGCCATCTTCGATCAGAGGTAAGGCCGGCAACGTGTTCCTCGCGTGAAAATATGCAGTGGCGGCAAAAATCAACGAGTTCCGAGGACCGGAACCCCTTCCCGGCGAGGTCTCCGGCGAGCCCGGCGGCGGGGTCGCGCGGGAGCCGGGGGAAGACGAACACGGGGCTGGCCCATGCGTTAGTCTCTGTTGCGAGGGAGTGGGATTTTCTGTGGCCTCAGATCGGTCTGTGACAACGCGGGGACGGGTCTGTGGCCCCGTGTGGCTTGAATGCAGCAGCTGACACGTGGGGATGGGGCCACTGTCAGAGTTTAAACATTTTCCCGATTTAATTTGAATTCCAGATTTAGTTCAAACTTTAGAACCTCATAACTTTTGCTAGGAAGCTCCAAAATTAGTGATTCAAATTGAGTTGGATTCAGGATGAAGAACTATATCCAAATATGCAACCCAATTGGCACTAAAACCAATAGAAAATTCTGGAGAATTCTTTAAAGCTTTTCAGCAAAAGAATTTTATAGCGAGTTTAGTTCATCCAAGAATCCCCAAATTTTTCCAGGATATTATTTAGGATATTATGAGACTCCTGTAAGAGTTTCAGCTCATTTGGAGTTGATTTAATTAGGTTAATTCTGATTTCAAATTTGTATTCAAATGAATACAGAAACATATTCAGAGAATTTCCAAAACTTGGAAATTCAGTTCTGGGCATTCCTTAGCTCCAAAAATTCTAGGAAAATTCATGCATGCTCCTTAAGCTATGTATGAAATTGTAGTTCACTTGGATTTGCATGAAAGTGCAAATTTATTCAAAATTAATTCCTTATGTGTTAGATGGTTAAGGAATTATTCTGGGTGATCTACTTAGTGAAATATTCTGAATGTTGGTCCAGAGGACTTTCTTGTGACAAGGAACTCACAAGAAAATTTCCAGCTCCATTGGAGCCCTGGATTAGTAGTGTTCTGTTCCACCATTAGTTGATTCCCACCCAAGTGATGAAACCCCACTCGTCACTTGATCCTAGTACATAAACACAAACCCAAACCACCAGCCCCAGTGTCATTTTAAATTCTTAAACAGGGTTCCAGTTTTAAACTTATCCGTAGCACTTGTTAGCAAAGGTTTTATAATTAAACATGTATACATATTCATAACGTGTAGTGATTAAACGTGGAAAGTGAAGAAGGAGAAGTTGAGCTTGGATCAAGGAGCAAGAAGGCAGGGATTGAGCTTCAAGTCATCAGGAACTAACTTGATACATCTCTGACTTTAGTCACCTGCAAAACTAAGGCAAGCCCCGGTTTGCACTTAAGTTGTTTATAAAGTTTTTCATTTGTTCATTACTATTGGTCAAAGTTTGTATGTGCATTAGGTCAAGGATGTTTGATACTCCACTTGCATAACCAAACATGAACCCTGAGGTCAAGGGTAGAATTGTGTCATCGCTGTAGAATAAGGCCGTGCTAAATAGGCTAGGACATCCGGTAGAAGACGAGTAGTTGGAAAGCTACTCGTGAGCTTTGTTTCAGGATCACCTAAGTGGGGATGGAAAGAGAGGCAAACTAAAGTTTACATTTCTAAAGATGAGACCAGGCAGAGGGGTTAGGCAGCGACAAGACGAGGTCTTGGCCGAGTAGCTCTGCCCGTGTCGGTCAAGGACCGGAGCGTATGCGGCCCTGGGAACAAGTATTGAGTTGTGTACCGGATGCTTACTGATATATGGGAACCAGGAAACCGATGTACCGGGTTCACTGGATTGTAGAGGCATACCACAAGACGGCGCGACCGGTTCTACAGTTTAGTGGCCTGAGAAAGGTTGCCACATACGACGTAATGAAGGATGCCAGAGTTGGGTCTTCAGAGGCGGGCGTATGTGTCGAGTTATCCGGGTAGTGTTTGATTCGAATCACCGTCCCTCGTGGTTATGAGTACCGCTTGCTCACTGCGCTGTGACATAGTAATCAAGTTGTGTGGGAATAGTTTGCAAAGTTTAAATGCTGTTATGCTAATTATAAATTGCATGGAAACCATGTTTGAAGTAGAGATAGAGCAAACTAAATTTATTTTTCACCTTGGGACAGGTAACATTGGAATGAAGCGTTTCTTGTTTGATTGTGGAGTTCCAATGTTGCTGGGCGAAAGGTCACTACTATTATGGCAAAAATCAGAAAGTTAAGGATGAACTCGTAGGCGAGTCTTTTCGGAAATGACAGGCTTAAGTCTTAGGATACTTTCATATAGAGTTTCATGTCTTAGGAGAGACGGTTAAGTCTTGCTGAGCCTTTGTGCTCACTCTTGCTATATAAGTGGTTTTGCAGGTAAGCATCGACGTTATAAAGAAGGTTGTCCGGTGAAACTCGGAAACTTCCGAGTCATGTCACACATGGAGAACCTAGCCACTGCCGTGTCTTCGTGTTGCTAGCGAGAGGAGTCCGCGGGCTGGATCTCTTCTCGAGTGCTTCTTAGATATTCATCGTGAGCTGTTTATAGACTTCCGCTGTAGCTATTTTATGTAAATTATTTACAAAGAATAATTGTAAGCTTCCGCTTTTGATTTATGTAATACTGTGTTCCTTATATGTGTGCTGTTGGGTGCCGCATAACACGACACCACCCAATGCGATTCCTCGGGCGAGGCGGCACGGCGCCGTGATCGGGACCGGGCCCTCTCAGCGTGGTATCAGAGCCGCATTGGTAATAGCACACGGAGTAAGGATCGTATTACGGCAAAAACTTAGGATACGGTGAGGAAACGATATTAGGCCCACATAAGGACTATAGTAGTGTAGTTACTTAAAGTGGCAAGACTAACATATGTATTTTAATTCTGAATTTTCATTATGTAACGACGTACCTACGTTCTGGTAAGAATGGTAAGTAACGCCACCGAAAGCGGTTCAATTTCGGTTAGCTCCCCTGACGAGGAAAGTGGTTCAGGGATAGGTCTCACAGCTTGGTGTGGGACGTCAATATGAGACTCTTGAACTCTTCATGTTCCTGAGTTCATATGAAACGCTGATCATTAGCGTGCATTAGGCAAGTAAGTGGAGACCCCATCGTGTGGTCAGTAACGCGATAGTGTGTTCGTCTGGAAGTAGCCCAGGAGGACATACGCAGTGCTTGCCATCGGCGTGCTCTGCAGGACTGTAGGTGGTATCCGTTGGGTTGATAACGTTCCCAACCGTGACGACCCGTTCATGACATACTCGGGTTCCCCGTCGTGTGGTGTTGAAACACGATCACGTACCTTGAGACGTGACTTAACTCAAGGACGGCCGTATGGCAATGATACGACCGTTAGTATTTACTTTCAATTATGGAACTGCCTGAAATGAAAAACCTTTGAGTGCACCACTATTGAATGTTCTTCTGCAGGTACTAACCACGTACGTATCCCGTGTAGTACACGTGTGCGAGAGACCGTCTTAGTGCCACTGATAAAACGGATATGCCGGTATAATCCGGTTTAAGACTTTCTTTTGGTGAGGCAACGTAGTACCGACATGTTATTACGGTGCATCGACACCGTACTACACTTAATAACCTCTTCCCTATGAAGAAATGATTCGTGGACTAACTTGAAACTAAAAATGGAAATTTGAAACAAATATTAGTTACTGAACTCTTATTATGAGCTAAGACTCAAATGAGAGTATAACTAGGTGTCAAAGTTCTCAAAGACAGAGTGCTCTGTTTCTGGCAGGAATTCTTGCTGGACTTTAACAGAGCATAACTCTGAGTAACTTGACCCAAATAAGGTGTATGATACAGTTCTGGAAATATTTTCAAGTGTTCTACAACTTCCTTGTAGACCTCCAGAGCAAAATCACACTTTAAGTTGGTGAAAAGTCCAGCGGAAGGCAAACTGTTCAAAACCAGGACAGTAGCAAAAACCTCTCTGGATCTTTCTGTTTTTAAGCCATAACATCCTGTAGAAAAATCCTTAAGGAGCACACAAGTACTCGTTGGAAAGATACTGAAGTTTACTAAAACTTTGGTATTGAACTCAAGTCAAGAATCTGTTGATAACTTGAGTAAAATTTGGAGTTTGTGTGAACTGGTCAGGGTAGTCCCGCTGATTAGTTTAGTGTACCTAAGATCTGTTTAAACATGAATGTGGTTATGCTTTCATAAAGTTCATGACATGTTCATGTTTTACTTATCTTTACTTTCTACTGAGATAGAATTTTGATTGACTCAAAATTTTGTTTCGTGCAGTATGGTACGCACACATCCTCAAATGGAGATTGGAGGTTCAAGTCGAGGTGGGAATGACTCGACTTCATCACAAGAGCCATCGCCAACCGGATTGGCGGAAATTATGGCCAAAATGAATGAAACTCTCCAAACACTAGTTCAGCAAGGCATAGATCGAGAAGCTCAACGTCACATGCCAACCCAGAGCACGTATCTGGATTTCTTGGCGACACAACCGCCAACATACTCTGAGGCGGCTGACCATTGTGAAGCAAATCACTGGTTACGTGTCATAGAGTCCAAGTTTGGGTTGATCCAATGTGATGAATTTTCGAAGACCCTAATTGCCGCTCAGCAGCTTCACGGCTTTGCTGGAGCATGGTGGGCAGAGTACCTTGCTGTCCAACCAGCAGGGCATCGTGTCACATAGGCGGAGTTCCAGGCTGCATTTCGTGCTCGTTTCATTCCTGCGGGCATAATGCAAACCAGTCTGGATGAATTCTGGAGTCTGAAGCAAGGGGACATGAGTGTTATGGAGTATGCGAAGGAATTCAATCGCTTAGCTAAATATGTCCCTGACTATATGAAATCACCATCCATGAAGGGTTATCACTTTTACCGAGGGCTGACCGCTAGGCTGCGATGTGAATTGGCTCAGGTTAGCCAAGAGAACTTTGATGAGTTCGTGAGCTGTGCTATCACTCAGGAATATTATTCCAATCTCTACCTCAAAGAAAAGAGGGAGAGGGACTCATCACAGGCTGAAGACAATCATCTGCCTCAGAAGTATCAGTTGGTGATCCGTTCACCTTCCGGTCGGGAGATTCCACAAGAGGTGCAATCATTCTGGGAGTGTGACGACTCTTCTACTCCACAGAGGTCTTATTCACCTCCACCGCAGCAGCAACATGTTTCTCTTGCACCTCAGTATCAACGAAGTGCACTAGAATATTATTGCCCTCAAGAGGCTGAAGATGAACAAGGCGATTTCTCAGCTGAACCAAGTGCTGTCCCACTTCATGTTGACAACGAGCTCCACGTAAATAAAGCGACTGAACCGAGCAGTAACATTGTGTCTGCGGGTCCAGAACCAAAAAGTGATCTTGGACAGCCAAGAAAAGCTATGTCCAAAGTGGGGACAGTTAATTATGTGTCAGTCGATGATCTGCCAAAGGGAGGACCTGTTCTTGCCGGCAGATTCACTTTAAATGACAAGCCGGTTGTCATTTTATTCGACTCGGGTGCAACACATAACTTCATTAGCCGGGCAACGGTAAGCCGGGATCAGATCTCCACCACTGTCGCAAAAGGTTCATACCTTATTCATTCACCAGGTGGAGACATATCAACTAATGAAGTCGTTTCTCGAGCACCACTTTGTTTGGCTGGAAAAATTTATCCTACCACCCTCATCATTCTCGAAGACCAAGGAATCAATGCCATATTGGAAATATCATGGCTGACCTTCCATAAGGCTGTTCTGGACATCGAGAACAGGAGTGTCCACTTGGACTCTCCACTTCACGGGCGTCAAACATTGTACCTCGGTGAAGCGGTTTCCAAAGACCCGGAAGTATGTAATGCCGAGGCTTGCAAGTTAGAAGACATTCCGGTAGTCCGTGAATATCTGGACGTGTTTCCCGAAGATCTTACAGGCTTACCACCTGAGCGCGAGATGGAATTCAAAATAGAGTTGATACCGGGAACCACGCCGATCTCTCGGAGACCATACAAAATGGCTCCGAATGAACTAGCAGAACTGAAGGAGCAACTCAAAGATCTGATGGACAAGGGGTTTATTCGTCCAAGTTCATCACCATGGGGTTGCTCAGCTTTGTTTGTGAAAAAGAAGGATGAGACGCTGAGGCTATGCGTCGATTATCATCCTTTAAATGCTGTGACAATAATGAACAAGTATTCACTACCAAGAATTGATATTCTTTTCGATCAGCTAGTGGGTGCTAAAGTCTTCTCCAAAATGGATTTAAGGTCGGGATATCATCAAATCAAGATTCGAGCGGAAGATGTCCCGAAAACAGCATTCTCGACAAGATACGGACTCTATGAGTATCTTGTCATGTCATTTGGATTGACCAATGCTCCAGCTCACTTTATGTATCTTATGAACTCGGTGTTCATGCCGGAGCTGGATCAGTTCGTCGTGGTGTTCATCGACGACATCTTGGTCTATTCCAAATCTGAAGAGGAACATGCTAAACATTTGCATATTGTGCTTCAACGCTTGAGAGATCACAAGCTCTATGCAAAGTTTAGTAAATGTGAATTCTGGATCAACCAAGTGCCATTTCTTGGGCACATTATTTCAGCAGAAGGCATTGCTGTTGATCAAAGCAAGATTGAACAAGTGCTGAAATGGAAGTCTCCAACATCAGTCCATGAAGTTCGTAGCTTCTTGGGTTTGGCGGGATATTACCGGAGGTTCATCCTGAGCTTCTCAAAAATCTCCAAACCTATGACTGAGCTACTGAAGAAGGGCATCAAATATGATTGGAGCAAGCCATGTGAGGAAGCTTTTCATGCATTGGTGAAACACCTCACAACAGCCCCGGTTCTAGCTCAACCGGATACAACCAAGCCTTTTGATGTTTATTGTGATGCATCCGGCGTCAGGCTTGGTTGTGTACTCATGCAAGGAGGACGCATGGTCGCATATGGATCACGGCAATTACGGAATCATGAGCAACATTATCCAACTCATGATCTCGAGCTTGCTGCCGTGGTACTAGCTTTGAAGATGTGGAGACATTACCTATTGGGAAATCTGGTTCATCTCTACACCGACCACAAAAGTTTGAAGTACATATTCACTCAGAAAGAGTTGAATATGCGACAACGGCGATGGTTGGAGCTGATCAAGGACTATGAGCTTGAAATTCATTATCATCCAAGCAAGGCAAATGTGGTTGCCGATGCACTCAGCCGGAAGTCTCATATTCATAACCTAACCATTACGCCAATAGAAGAGGAAGAACCAAGTCTTCACTTGGTTCCATATGGAGCTTTACATAATCTGGATCTCATACCTACAATAAGAGAGGAGGTCATGGAAGCTCGAAAGAAAGACAAGGGCATGGCTCATATCAGAAGGAGATTGAAGAACGGGGAAATGAAATGTTTCCGGTTAGATGATGAAGACACCCTATGGTTCAAGGACCGGATAGTCATACCCCGTGATATGAGGCTGCGGAAGAAAATTTTGGATGAGGCTCACTTATCCAAATTTTAATTCATCCGGGCAGCAACAAGATGTACCAAGAATTGAGGACTAAATTTTGGTGGACCTGGGTGAAGATAGAGGTTGCTAAATACGTATTAGAATGTGATACGTGTCAGCGAGTTAAAGCCGACCACATGAAGAAAGCGGGAACCTTACAACCGTTAAGCGTTCTGGCATGGAAGTAGGAGGATATTAGTATGGACTTCATTGTTGGACTACCTCTCACGGCTAATAAGCATGATTCGATTTGGGTGATCGTGGATCGGTTAACCAAATCAGCACGCTTCATTCCGGTGCGTACCAAATACAGCGCCAAAAAGTATGCGGAGTTGTACATAGCACGGATCTTTTGCTTGTATGGAGTTCCCCGTACGATTGTCTCCAACAGAGGATCGCTGTTTGTGTCCCGCTTCTGGGAACAGCTACACACATCCTTGGGAACTAAACTGATTCGAAGCTCCGTGTACCACCCTCAAACCGATGGGCAAACTGAGAGGGTGAATCAAATACTTGAAGATATGCTGAGAGCATGTGCCATTCATCACGGTAAGAGCTGGGATGATCACTTACCGTTGGCGGAGTTCTCATATAAAAACGGGTATCAATCAAGTATCAGAATGGCGCCTTATGAAGCTCTCTACGGCCGGAAGTGCCGCACACCCTTGAACTGGTGTGAATCTGGCGAGAGAGTGATTTACGGGATTGACCTCGTAAATGAAGCTGAAGAGCGGGTAAGGCTTATTCAAGCAAATCTGAAAGCCGCTCAGTCCAGACAAAAGAGCTATGCGGATAGGAGACGTCGTCCTCTGGATTTCCATGTTGGGGACCACGTATACCTCCGCGTATATCCGATGAAGGGCATTCACCGATTTGGAGTGAAAGGAAAATTAGCTCCACGTTTTATCGTTCCCTTCATTGTCATTGAAAGGTGTGGACCCGTGGCATACCGTTTGGAGCTACCGGCAGCCTTAGCCGGAGTTCGTAACATCTTCCACATATCTCAGTTGCGGAAGTGTTTAAAAGTTCCAACGGAGGTTCTCATGGGAGACATAGCAGATTTGAAGCCGGACCTCACTAATGTTGAGCGACCAACCCGGATAATTGATGAAAAGACTCGCGAGACCAGAAACCGGACGCTGCGATTTTTCATGGTGCTATGGGAAAATCACACGTCCGACGAAGCTACATGGGAAAGCGAGGAGTATTTGCAGCGCAATCATCCGGAGTTGTTAGAGGCTTATATGTAGTAATTGTCCTCTCCACCTTGTCTTTAATCATGAATCTCAGGACGAGATTCTTTTTAAGGGGGGAGGAATGTAAAAGTCCCAAAACTTATAAATAGAAAACTTGAGCTATGAATAAAGTTGAGTTTATATGCAAGAAATGGGACTTACAAAAACTTTTGTATACTCATGAAAGTGTTGGCTTGTGCAATAAAACTTTGAGTTCAGTTTGAACTAAAAGGGTCACTTCAAAAGGAAGAAGGGCACTTTCAAAAGAGGGAATTCAAACTGTTGTTTGAGAAGTTGTATTTGCAATAGCCAACTCAAAGATCAGAGGACATATTTGAATTCCTCAGGTCCAAATTATGAGGGAGCCACGTTTTGAGCAAATTTGGAGGGACTTTGATATGAATGTCAAAGGAACTTGTAAATTTCATCCAAATTTGAATTTAAACCTGAAACTGTGGCACAAATTGTCAAATGTCAAAATGGCTTTTGTATTTGGATCCTTCATAGATGAATTTACAATGTGTCAAAAATTTGGAGATATTTTGGGGCAGAGGGGAGCTGGGGTCCCACTGGTCATTGAGAGGAGGGGGCCTAACTTACTGCCTAAGTCTCCCTTTCCTGTTTCGCTCG
The DNA here is from genome assembly GCA_030760725.1 of Neostapfia colusana. Lineage (NCBI taxonomy): Eukaryota > Viridiplantae > Streptophyta > Magnoliopsida > Poales > Poaceae > Neostapfia > Neostapfia colusana. Next base: position 74,938,921 of record JASWHV010000005.1, on the reverse strand, counting down.
GCCGCAGAACCAGCGCGGGCGACACCGAGGCAGCAGTCACGCCACCTCCCGGCACTGTCGATCGAACCGCCTAAGCGCCGGTAATATCCCACGAGCAGCTGCCGCACGTAGGGAAAATTGATCGCGCCTCCCCATCCCCGTGACTGCTGCCGTGAGCGCCGCTCCTCCCGCAGCTACCGCGCCCCATTGGAGCAACGACGTCCGACCGCCTCAGCAGCTCTCACGCTGATCTAAGCTTCCCCACGACGTCGCCGGTTCCTCCTATAGGTGTCTGGCCCATGAAACCGGCGTCTTCTCCCATGGGAACGTGGCGCCGAGCTCAGTTTATCCAGCGACGCCACTGTGAACGGCCGGCCGGAAGAACTCGTCGCCCGGCCGCCACAGGCCTTCTTCCACCCAGCTGCAAAAGCAAAAAGGTGCACCTGTAGACCTTCTCGCTTCACAACAACGCCGGCAGCGTGTCATGGACCGTGCTCGCCGGAATTTCAGTTTTGCCGACGACATACGATAATGGCCGAGGGGAGAAACTCGGCGAATTCGTTTCACACGTCGAACCACTCCCCACACGACGTAGCCTACACCTTCTATACCCCCGTGCGCGTTCATAGGATCAAGAACCACCGAGAACCATCGAGCAGAGCCGCTGTTCATCGAGTTTTTTGATTTTCGCCGGATTTAGACCTAGCCCGACGGTGAGGTCATATTTCCGGCGAGTTCCAGCGAGATCAGCGGTGGGACCTGTGTTCTCCTCGGTGCAGTGGTGCCGTACGAGCAAACAGCAACGTGTTTGATGGGGTATAACGCCCTAGCGACGTCGCTGGAATTGTCGCGGTTACTGTCACCGTCGCGCCTAGGGTTCCGGCCATCTTCGATCGGAGGTAAGGCCGGCAACGTGTTCCTCACGCGAAAATATGCAGTGGCAGCGAAAATCAACGAGTTCCGAGGACCGGAACCCCTTCCCGGCAAGATCTCCGGCGAGCCCGGCGGCGGGGTCGCGCGGGAGCCGGGGGAAGACGAAGACGGGGGCTGGCCCACGCGTCAGTCTCTGTTGCGAGGGAGTGGGATTTTGTGTGGCCTCGGATCGGTCTGTGACAACGCGGGGACGGGTCTGTGGCCCCGTGTGGCTTGAATGCAGCAGCTGACACGTGGGGATGGGGCCACTGGCAGAGTTTAAACATTTCCCCGATTTAATTTGAATTCCAGATTTAGTTCAAACTTTAGAACGTCATCACTTTTGCTAGGAAGTTCCAAAATTAGTGATTCAAATTGGGTTTGATTCAGGATGAAGACCTCTATCCAAATATTCAACCCAATTAGCATGAAAACCAATAGAAAATTCTGGAGAATTCTTTAAATCTTTTCAGAAAAAGACTTTTAGAGGGAGTTTGGTTCATCCAAAAATCCCCAAATTTTGTCAGGATATTCTTTAGGATATTAGGAGACTCCTGTAAAAGTTTCAGCTCATTTGGATTTGATTTAGTTAGGTTAATTCTGATTTCAAGTTCTGGGCATTCCTTAGCTCCAAAAACATTCCTTAGCTCCAGAAACATTTTCAGAGAATTTCCAAAACTTGGAAATTCAGTTCTGGGCATTCCTTAGCTCCAAAAATCCTAGGAAAATTCATGCATGCTCCCTAAGTTATGTATGAAATTGTAGTTCACTTGGATTTGCATGAAAGTGCAAATTTATTCAAAATTAATTCCTTTTGGCTTAGAATCTTAAGGAATTATTCTGGGTGATCTACTTAGTGAAATATTCTGAATTTCGGTCCAGAGAACTTTCTTGTGACAAGGAACTCACAAGAAAATTTCCAGCTCCATTGGAGCCCTGGATCAGTAGTGTTCTGTTCCACCATTAGTTGATTCCCACCCAAGTGATGAAACCCCACTCATCACTTGATCCTAGTACTTAAACACAAACCCAAACCACCAGCCCCAGTGTCATTTTAAATTATTAAACAGAGTTCCAGTTTTAAACTTGTCCGTAGCACTTGTTAGCAAAGGTTTTATAATTAAACATGTATACATATTCATAACGTGTAGTGATTAAACGTGGAAAGTGAAGAAGGAGAAGTTGAGCTTGGATCAAGGAGCAAGAAGGCAGGGATTGAGCTTCAAGTCATCAGCAACTAACTTGATACATCTCTGACTTTAGTCACCTGCAAAACCAAGGCAAGCCCCGGTTTGCACTTAAGTTGTTTATAATGTTTTTCATTTCTTCATTACTATTGGTCAAAGTTTTTATGTGCATTAGGTCAAGGATGTTTGATACTCCACTTGCATAACCAAACATGAACCCTGAGGTCAAGGGTAGAATTGTGTCATCGCTGTAGAATAAGGCCGTGCTAAATAGGCTAGGACATCCGGTAGAAGACGAGTAGTTGGAAAGCTACTCGCGAGCTTTGTTTCAGGATCACCTAAGTGGGGTTGGAAAGAGAGGCAAACTAAAGTTTACATTTCTAAAGATGAGACCGGGCAGAGGGGTTAGGCAGCGACAAGACGAGGCCTTGGCCGAGTAGCTCTGCCCGTGTCGGTCAAGGACCGAAGCGTATGCGGCCCTGGGAGCAAGTATTGAGTTGTGTACCGGATGCTTACTGATATATGGGAACCAGGAAACCGATGTACCGGGTTCACTAGATTGTAGAGGCATACCACATCGTATCGTTAGACCTATGTGCCCGAGACGGCGCGACCTGTTCTACAGTTTAGTGGCCTGAGAAAGGTTGCCACATACGACATAATGAAGGACGCCAGAGTTGGGTCTTCAGAGGCGGGCGTATGTGTCGAGTTATCCGGGTAGTGTTTGATTCGAATCACCTTCCCTCGCGGTTATGAGTACCGCTTGCTCACTGCGCTGTGACGTAGTAATCAAGTTGTGTGGGAATAGTTTGCAAAGTTTAAATGCTGTTATGCTAATTATAAATTGCATGGAAACCATGTTTGAAGTAGAGATAGAGCAAACTAAATTTATTTTTCACCTTGGGACAAGTAACATTGGAATGAAGCATTTCTTGTTTGATTGTGGAGTTCCAATGTTGCTGAGCACAAGGTCACTACTATTATGGCAAAAATCTGAAAGTTAAGGATGAACTCGTAGGCGAGTCTTTTCGCAAATGACAGGCTTAAGTCTTAGGATACTTTCATGTAGAGTTTCATGTCTTAGGAGAGACGGTTAAGTCTTGCTGAGCCTTTGTGCTCACTCTTGCTATATAAGTGGTTTTGCAGGTAAGCATCGACGTTATAAAGAAGGTTGTCCGGTGAAACTCGGAAACTTCCGAGTCATGTCACACTTGGAGAACCTAGCAGCTGCCGTGTCTTCGTGTTGCTAGCGAGAGGAGTCCGCGGGCTGGATCTCTTCTCGAGTGCTTCTTAGATATTCATCGTGAGCTGTTTATAGACTTCCGCTGTAGCTATTTTATGTAAATTATTTACAAAGAATAATTGTAAGCTTCTGCTTTTGATTTATGTAATACTGTGTTCCTTATATGCGTGCTGTTGGGTGCCACATAACACAGCACCACCCAATGCGATTCCTCGGGCGAGGCGGCACGGCCCCGTGATCGGGACCGGGCCCTCTCATTGGTCTTCATAGTAATCTTCTCCTGTTGCTGATGATGAAATAATAATGCAAGTTTGAGTACAATGGTGTACTCAGAAAGTGCGGGAAAATATGATATGTAGCTCACAACAAGGAAGGTATAAAAAGGTTCATTGCAGAAAGCAAAGTTATTTCTCAAAACCACGATAAAACAGCAACTTTACTTTAAGTGAATGTAATCCTAACATGTATTAAAATACCAACATACCTATATTATGTTTCGTCACTTTCCATGTCTCAACCAGACATTAATCTTTCTCAAATTCGCTCACAAATACCTTCTCGTATTCGCTACCATCTCACGAATACCATCTCGTATTCGCTACCATTTTATCTCACAACAATTCCATCTCACACCGAGACCAACCTCGTTGCCATGACTCAACAGTCATGCAACCAATCTTATCATCCGGACTCAACAGTCCCAAAACTAAAACCATAACCAAAAACCATAACCTCCCAATAACCATCTCATCCAATCATGTGAGTTGTCCAGGCGCTCGTGACCGTAAGCTCGGCTATCATGATAGTTTTAGCCTCTGTAGAGTTTGCACCTCTTTACCCACAAGTTTGTGATTTCGTCACCCGTCGACGACTGCAGAACCTCCATTATACCAGTACACAACCATCGGTGTATGGTCAAGAGATCACAAAATAGCCTTTACAATGGGGTTACTAGATGTATGGACTCACTATGTTTTCACCGGCAGGCTAGAATCTCCAATTCTCCCACCCACGGGCCCTCTCTTGTGCCATGCAGTTCCCAGGGCAGTCCTCACTCGACTCCCATTCCCCACGCCTTCCACGGTCCATAAGAATCTAGCAACTTACCAAATTACTCAGCTAAGCTGCACCCATACTTGGCCTTGTGGTGGCACTGTTATCCTAGCATGGCTGGCATGAACCGGTCCTTAGATCTACGGCAAGTAAAACCACCATCTCATTCTACCTCATTCACAAACCCATGCTTGCCTAGATCTCCCTCTGATCCATGTTCATTAACCACATCAGTTTCTCATTATCATTACGAGTGCAGTTAGCTAGACACATCTATCTCGCTTCCTGTATCCCATGGACTCAGCGAAGCAAAAAGTAAAAAACCATACCCGACTCATTTACTTCTCTGGCGACAAGGGTGGTTTAACAAAAACTATTAAACTCCTATGAAAGGGTTTCCCATCATGTTTGACTCAGCACACACACCTTTTCGCAAACAAAACAGTTTTTCCAAAACATAGGATCAATATGGTCAAGGGGCACTTGCCTTGTTCTTGCGGTTCCGGTTGCTCTTGGATCTCGAGACCTTGTTGTTGAAGCTCGTCGTAGGTAGCTCCTTGAGCTTGTCCTTCTATACACGATCACGCACATACAAGATTTATAGCAATCAATACCATGCACAAACTTTAATCAAGATGCAATGATGCATATGCATGCTAATTCCTATGATGCAAATTTTTATTAGATCGGTTGTACGTGTCCTTGTATGTTTGCATGGGTTTTACAATGAACGGAGTTGTAGAGATCAATTGTGGACGTGGCGATGATCTTGACTTATATCAAACAGATTAACAAGTGATCTGTCCACGAAAAAGCTTCTGTTCGAAAGAAGTGGAAGAACAGATGCAAAGAAAATGCGATGATGTCGTAAGGTGGTATTGGAGACCTATCTTACGTTCTTCTTGGTCTCGGGGTCCATCTCCTAGCAAGACAGATCGTCGGGGCTCTCTTCCGGCGATCTCCGGCGACTGAACTCTGGTGAAGGGGTTTACTCGGCGAGCTAGGGGCTAGGGCTCTAAGTTTTCTGCTCGAGAGTTGGAAAAGAAGTTCGCGGTTGCGGCCAAAGGTTTTCGGTTCTATTTATAACCGGGAAGAGGAGAGTTCTAATCTGATCGTACTTCGAATAAGAGTCCCATTCAAACTGTTTTTAGATCTTAACAACTTATCCTAGATTGATTCGGTGCGGTAACATTGTGGAATTCGTGTCGGTTTCCTCCCGTACCGGTATTCCCGTGCGTACAGAAGCGAAACTGCTTCAAATCTCGTCACCCTCGCGGTGATGTGCTCCGGAAGCTCCACGTGTCCGGCAGAACCTGGGCTTCCCTTTTCTACAGAGGCGAGCTCCGGTTGTGCCGTGTGTCAGGCGGGTGAGACCTCCCTCTCCTTCAGAGGTGAGCTCCGCGTGCGCTATGTGTCCTGGCGGGCGGGACCTCCCTCTCTCCAGTGGCGAACTCCGCGTGCGCCACATGTCAGTTCTGGACCTCCCCCTCTCTTCGGAGGTAGCTCCGGGGGTGCCACGAGTCAATTCCGGACCTCCCCTTTCTTCGGAGGTGGCTCCGGATGTGCCACGTGTCCTAACAGCGCTAGACTTCCTTTCTTCTCAGAGACGAGCTCCGAGGTCTACACGTGTCCAACAGTAAGGAACCTCCCGGAGATGAGCTCTGGAGGTGACACGCGTCCATCAGCGTCGGACCTCCCGGAGGTAAGCTTCGGAGGTGACACGTGTCCAATGAGACCGGACCTCCCGGAGGTGAGCTCTGAGAGCGACACGTGTCTGGCGGGGCCGGACCTCTCGGAGGTGAGCTCCGAGAGCGACACGTGTCCCGCGCGGCTGGTCCTCTTTTTTTTGGCGGTGAATAGCTCCGCAGCCGACTCGTGTCCTTCGGGACTGGCCTCACTCCTCTGCAGAGGCTAGCTCCGGGGGCAACACGTGTCCCACGGGGTCGGACCTCTTCCCCTTTTTCGGGGATGAGCCCCGAGCCTGCCACGTAGCTAGTTTAGCGACGGACCCCTCCCCATTTGCGGAGATGAGCTCCGAACACGCCACGTGGCCAGCGAGCCACGGGAGTTGTCTTCGGCGCTCTCTGTGAACTGGAATTGGCTCTTTTTGGCTATCTTTTTAATATTTTCTTGGTTTCAACTTATTTTAAAAGTGTTTTTCTACATGAAACATGAATACATGCAGAACCCGAAAATGAGGGTGTCACAATAGGATGCAAGCCTAGGATGCATAGATTGGCATTGGAACCACCTTGACATAGGATGCAAGCCTAGGAGAAACCATAGTTGGATCACAGATTGGTATCACCCCAAACCACCTTGACATAGGGTGAAGTCACAGATTGATATTGTGGGGACCACCCCGTGGCTCACCCACTCCAGGATCGCATAGGGTGGTGCCGTGTGATGCGGCACCCAACAGCACACATGAAAATATTAGAGAACAACATACAAACTTTTATTTAATATAAAACAGCGGAAGTCTTTTTACAAAACCTATTCATACAGCGGATGTAATATACATATAAGACCTCTCATCCTAACTATGCAAAAGTGCAGCCGTCCAGCCCGGGGACGCTACACACTAGCAGCATGAAACCGGAGATCACGGCGGCGTGCAGGGCTCCATCTCGGCCGTGTACCCTGACGGGGGCATCGCCTCATCCTCGGAACCCTCCTCATAGCTCTCACCTGCATACAGCTCAAATATTGCAACCGTGAGCACGATGGCTCAGCAAGGCTTAACCGTCTGACCTAGGCATGGAACTCTACATGCAGGGAGGTGTATGATAGGAAAAAAAGTTTGTGACAAAGACACGCCTATAAGTTGATCCTTACTTTCAGTTTTATAGCAGCAAATTCATGTGCCTTAGGCGGCCCTCACATCGGAAGTCCACAATCAAACAAGAAACGCTTTCCTCTGATGTGGTGATGCCCAAAGCGGAAAGTAAACTTAATTAGCTCTACATCTACAGCAGACATGGTTTCCAAAACATTAATATATCATCACAGCATACTATCATTCAACTGGCTTACTTCACTTCTTACTACGTCATGAAACAGTGAACAAGCGGTACTCAAATAACCGCGAGGGAGGTGATTGCAATCAGGAGACACCCGGACAACACGTTGCATACACCCACTTTCAGAAGCATGATTCCACACCCCTTCCTACTCTGTTGTATGCAACAACCTTTCAAAGGCAACCCAAATGCCGAACTGGTCCATCCGTAACGGGTAGGAGGTCCCCGCGTGGAGCGTGACTGTGCCCACTGGCAGATTTACACCTTGCCACCCTCAACCCACTCCTATTTACGGTTGGGTAAGCCTTGACACCCAGGTTAACCATTTACATCGGTGTCCTGCTTATGTCAGTATGCCATCCGGTACTGTTCAATACTTGTTCATCAGGCCCGCACACGACTCGGTCCTCAATCGACACCAACAGGGCTACGCACGTGAGATCTCCGCTCACTGCTTCCTATCCCCCCTGCTGGGTCTCATTTTCACCATTCTTAAGCCATTTTCTATTCTGACCAAACCGTGTGATAAACCTTACCTCACGAGTAGATTCCAACTACTCGACTTCTACCGAGGTCCTAAGCATATTAGCAGGGCCTTGTCTACTCATCGGCTCTGTAAGCTACCCAACCCTTTATAGGATTTAAAAGGTTATGCAAGTGGGGTTTCAATCACCTTAACTCTAATGCAAACATTCACCGTAGACATAAGTGATACAAATAAAGAATTTTATAAAAGGTACTTAAGTGCAAACCGGGGCTTGCCTGGTTGCGAGTCAGAGAAGAAGTGAGCTTCTGGTGGGAGGACGTCCAAGGGCTCCGGTGCGTCCTCAACTTCGGTCACTATTATGAAATGTAATAAAATACATGTGTAAGTATTAAGGATTTAAAGGAATTGAAATTCTATTCATAGCTACTGCTATTTAGGATCCTTAATTGGCTTTGGGACTTTTACAGTGGGTACTAGACTCTCTAAGGATGATTTGAGCCAGATTTGGAGATATGTCATTGCACAATGTAGTATTTAAAATTTCTACAAGTACAATGCTCCTCTGAATTTTGATCCCAATTCAGGAGCTTTGACATAGCTAATAGTGGAAGATCTGATTAGGGTAACTCTACATGGTTCTAACCAAATTTGTTTCACCATTTTTGGAGCTACCATCAGAGAGATATGAATTTTTGAAGTTTGGACAGGAGTGCTGACCAGTTTCTGTTTAAATTTGAATTTCCAAATAAAGGCTGAACATGGGAAGGTAATTTGACCTAGAAAATTAACTCCAATGAAGCCCTAATTTTTACTGGAGATCAGTATCTATGAAGAGGATTTGCTGCCTAAATTTGGGAATATTTCATAAAGAATTGCTCCTGTAATAAATCCCTAAAGGATTTAATAAAAACAATTCTACAGAAATTCCTCGGCATTTTCATAGCCTAAAATTGGTTTCTCTGTGAAGTACTCCTCATGAGGATTCCAACAAAATTGGTCTCACTCTTTTTGGAGTTTTCTATACAAAGTTATGGGCTTATAAAGACCAGCTAATTCCTGGAATTATTTCTCTAACAGAAACTTCAAACAATTGGGCTGGGCCCACTGTTTTAAATTGGACCAGTGAGATCTCGCCAACACCGGGGGCTACGGGGTTGTTCCCGCGCGGCCGCACCGGATCCGGTGCCACAGGCCGATCCCCGCGCGCATACGGAGGCTGACCGGTGGGACCCAGCCCTCCTTCGTCTTCCTCGCGCTGCCCGCCTCCCGCGGCGGCGCACGCCGGCGAGGCTCGCCGGGTTAGGGTTCCCGTGGTCCAAACTTTGTCAATTTCGCCACTCCCCCATATTTAACTGCGCTGAACGCTGTGGCAGGGTCGCCGGCGGCCGTGGCTCACCGGAAACCATCGCGCACCGGTGGCAGCAAAGTTTTGAACTCCGGCGAGGTCGGGAACCCTTATTCCTCCATCATACGATTGATTCTCGGTCTCTAGAGCATCAGTGAATGATGTAGGAGCCCGTAAGGGTCCTGGCCGCCGGTGAAACAGACGGCAACCGAGGGCTCCACGGCGACCCGAGGTGCTTTTGCACCGGCGACTAAGAAAACAGCTAGGGCTCCCTCGTTTCTTGATGTTTTTGCATGGTCCTTCGTCGAGGACAGGCGCTAGGAAGTAGAGAAGCTCTGTGCAAGCTTACTCGAGGTCTAAAGGATCGTGCACCACGAATTTTTGGCTAGACCGAGCACTACCCGTCGGTGTAGCGTTTGGGGAAACAGTGAAATCCTCACCACTGGTTCTAGGAATCGCTAAATGGCTTCCGGCTACACGATCAGGACATGTAAACGCACCTTTCTTGTGTAGGGAAGGGTCGGTGACACCTGCCGTAGCACGCTGTCCACGGTGACCTCCCTCGGTTCTTTCACGTTCACCCGAGGATCGTGGTTATTTTGCCAATATCATGAGCAATCACGTTCGGGACAGGGAAGGAGAGGTGCTGGATGGCTAGAACACTGGTGGGCGCAGCTCTTCGCTGTTGGGCGCTCGAGCAACCGAGCTCAGTAGCTGCGGCGTGATCAGGAGGAACGGCGGCGGTGTTCTGGGCGAAAGAAACGGCGGAGGCGCGAATTATAGCAGGGGAAGAAGTGAAACAGCTCCGGCGCACCTTTTTCCATGATCCAACCGAGCCACCGAGGCAGCAGGAGGTGGCGCGGGCTCTTCCTCGGGCGCGGGTTCAACCTGGAGCTGGCGCGCTCCCGCTGTTCGACCGCCGTCGGCTGACGCGGTAGCTCCCGTGGGTGGCTGACAAATGGGCCCCACCTCCCCCCTTTGTTTAATCAAATTTTCCTGATATTTTCTATCCAGCAACTCAACATTAAAGGCTTTACTTCACCCCAAAGTTAAGTTTGAATTTTCTGAATTCAAATGGTTTGAATTCAGGTGTGAAATTTGGATGTGGTTTGATCATTTGAATTTGAAAATAAGTTTGAATTCTCCACTTTGTATTGCCTCAAAAATATAGCAAACCAGCTCCAAAGTTTCCAATTTTTGGCATGGCTGCTTATTAAAAGGTGGAGAACACATTTGTGAAACCAAAATTTGAAATTGAGGAAATTGGAATTTGAAACTGAATTTGAAATTCAGATTAGAGGGCTTTTCCTTTTAATGCCAAACAAATATTGAAACTCCTCCAAATGAGCTGAAATTTGGAAGGTTGAATATTTGGACTATGAAGATCCAAGTTATGAATTTAGATCTCCATGTTTGGAAGTTTTGGGAAGTTTAAACCCTTACTTTGGACTTACACCATTATAATTCAAAGTTTTAATTCCCCTCATTTTTCATAAGTGCACATGAGCAGAATTTTCTTGCTACCACTCTTGGGGATTTTACATCCCTCCCGCCTTAAAAAGAATCTCGTCCCGAGATTCCAAAAGAAAGCAAAGTGGGGAAAAACTTTACCGGGTATATGATGCTAGCAAGTCCGAATAGTATGTTCGTAGATAGTCCTCGCTTTCCCATGTCGCTTCATCAGCGGTATGGATACTCCACAAGACCTTGTAGAACTATAAGGTCCGGTTTCTTGTGGCACGAGTCTTTTCATCGATGACCCGGATTGGATACTCCGTGTACGTGAGGTCCGGTTGAAGAAATTCTATGTCTTCAGTGCGGATTTCAGCGGAGGGTTTGAGACACTTCCACAGCTGAGAGATGTGGAAGACATTGTGAATGCCTGCGAGCGACGCCAGTAACTCCAAGCGATAGGCCACGGGTCCGCATTTTTCAATAATGGCGAACGGACCAATGAATCGCGGCGCAAGCTTGCCCTTCACTCCAAAACCGTGAACTCCCTTCATCGGAGACACATGAACATACACATGGTCCCCGATGTTGAAGTGGAGAGGACGGCGTCTTTTATCTGCATAGCTTTTCTGACGAGATTGAGCAGCCTTGAGGTTGGCTTGTATCACTCGCACTCGTGCTTCAGCTTCATTCACCAGTCCAATGCCGTAGATGATTCGCTCGCCGGACTCGCACCAGTTGAGAGGTGTGTGACATTTCCGGCCGTAGAGAGCTTCATACGGCGCCATCTTGATGCTAGCTTGATAGCCATTGTTGTAAGAAAACTCCGCCAATGGCAAATGATCATCCCAATTCTTGCTGTGGTGGATGGCACAAGCGCGTAGCATGTCTTCCAACACTTGGTTCACCCGTTCGGTTTGACCATCTGTCTGCGGATGATACGCGGAACTTTGGATCAGTTTGGTCCCCAAGGATGCGTGCAACTGCTCCCAAAACCGAGAAATGAACAGTGCACCATGATCTGAAATAATGGAGCGGGGAACACCGTGCAAGCACAATATTCTTGCAATGTACAGCTCCGCATATTTCCTGGCCACGTAGCCCGTATGTACGGGAATAAAATGAGCCGACTAGGTTAGTCGATCGACTATCACCCAAATTGAGTCATGTTTGTGCGACGTGAGAGGTAATCTGACTATGAAGTCCATGCTGATATCCTCCCACTTCCACGCCGGAATGTTCAATGGTTGCAGCTGTCCGGCTTTACGCATATGGTCGGCTTTCACCCGCCGACACGTATCACATTCGGATACGTACTTTGCGATTTCTCTTTTCACCCGTGTCCACCAAAACCTTGTTTTCAGATCTTGGTACATCTTGTTGCTGCCCGGATGAATAGAATACTTGGACAAATGAGTTTCGTCCAAGATTTTCCTCCGAGGCTTCATGTCACGGGGTACCACTATACGGTCTTTAAACCATAGTGTACCGTTATCATCTCTTCGGAAGCATTTCATTTCGCCATTCTTCATCCTTCTCCGAATGTGCGACATCCCACGTCTTTCTTCTGCGCTTCCATAATCTCCTCTCGTATTGTAGGGACGAGAGCAAGATTATACAATGCCCCATATGGAACCAAGTACAGACTTGGCTCCTCCTCTTCAGGTGGGGTGATGGACAGATTGTGGACATGGGATTTGCGGCTTAAGGCATCGTCAACCACTTTTGCCTTACCGAGATGGTAGTGAATCTCAATCTCATAGTCTTTGATCAGTTCTAGCCATCTCCATTGCCACATATTCAACTCCTTTTGAGTGAATATATACTTCAAACTCTTGTGGTCGGTGTAGAGGTGCACTAAGTTCCCAAGCAAATAGTGCCTCCACATCTTCAAGGCCAACACCACAGCAGCGAGCTCAAGATCATGAGTCGGATAGTGCTGCTCGTGGTTACGAAGTTGACGTGAGCCATAGGCGACCACTCTTCCCCCTTGCATCAATACACAGCCAAGCCCGATGCCAGACGCATCACAATATACGTCGAAGGGCTTGGTTGTATCGGGTTGAGCTAACACCGGGGCTGTTGTAAGATGCTTCACTAATGCTTGGAAAGCTTCTTCGCAAGCTGAGCTCCAAACATATTTGATCCCCTTCTTCAACAGTTCAGTCATTGGCTTAGCAAGCTTGGAGAAGTTGGGTATGAATCTCCGATAATATCCTGCTAACCTGAGGAAACTCCTGACTTCATGGACTGATGTGGGGGATTTCCATTTCAGCACTTGTTCGATTTTGCTTGGATCAACTGCAATACCTTCTGCAGAAATAATGTGATCAAGGAATGGCACTTGGCTGATCAAAAACTCGCACTTGCTGAACTTGGCATAAAGCTTATGGTCTCTTAATCGTTGAAGTACGATATGCAAGTGTTTGGCGTGTTCTTCTTCAGACTTGGAGTAAACCAAGATTTCGTCTATGAACACCACCACAAACTTGTCCAACTCCGGCATGAACACTGGGTTCATGAGATACATGAAATGTGCCGGGGCGTTGGTGAGACCAAAGGACATGACGAGGTATTCATACAACCCATATCTCGTCGAGAAGGCCGTATTTGGGATATCCTCCGCTTGGATATTGATTTGGTGATATCTGGAGCGAAGATCCATCTTGGAAAATACATTCGCACCCACAAGTTGATCGAATAGAATATCGATGCGGGGCAGTGGATATTTATTCTTGATGGTGACGGCGTTGAGAGGTCGGTAGTCCACACACAACCTTAAGGTTTCATCCTTCTTCTTCACAAACAGCGCCGAGCATCCCCATGGCGAGGAGCTCGGTCGAATGAAACCCTTCTTCATTAAGTCATTGAGCTGCTCCTTCAATTCAGCCAGCTCATTTGGAGCCATCTTGTACGGTCTCCGTGAGATCTGTGTTGTCCCCGGTACAAGTTCAATCTTGAACTCGACATTTCTTTTGGGTGGCATGCCCGGAAGATCATCCGGAAAGACATCCGGGTATTCACGGACCATATGAATATCCTCAAGTTTTGTGGCTTCCGTGTTATATGTGGCTGGAGCTTCTTGAACCGAGCGGTCAAAAATAAGAACATGTGGTTCATGAAGTGGGGAGTTTAAACGAACCACACGTGGAATGATGTCAATAACAGCACCATGGTGATGTAGCCATGACATTCCTAAAATGACATCAAGTTTTTGACTCTCTAACATGATTAGAGAAGTCGGATATAGATTCCCACCCAATTGTAATGGTGCTCTATAGACCATTCTATCAGCTGTTATTTTCCCACCCGGAGAACATATCAAATATGAATTATTTGTGGGAATGATAGGCAGTTGATATTTAATAACATAAGACTGACTAATGAAATTATGGGTGGCACCGGAGTCAAAAAGTATGACTACGGGATGATCTAGGTAAGAGAACGTACCCGCGAGGACGGGTTCACCTTCCGGCACGTCTTCGATAGCTAAGTGGTGGGCGTTGCCGGGTTTTGGTGCTGGTTTCTTGGGCTGGTTGTGGGGCTGATTAGCACCCTGATATGGTGCTGCACCCCTGCCCTGTCGCGGCTCGGGGCAGTCCCTCGAAATGTGCCCGACAAGGCCACACGTGTAGCACGTGTAAGGTGTCGGGGTCCCGCCGACTTGAGGACGGAATCCCTGTGCACGCTGTTGAAACTGAGGCGCACGCGGGACCATCCTTTGCTGCTGCTGTTGCTGCGGTGGATACGTCGGTCGAAAGCCCGGCGCATTATTTTGCCGCCCGCGAAACTGAGGCGGTCGCGCCGGTGGCTGCCATCTCTGACCGGATGGTGAGCGATACACCACGCGGTTTTTCTGTGGCGTTCCACCACTGCTGCTTGTCAGCGCGCTGCGTTTCCTCTTGTCAGAACTGCGCTCACGCTGAGCATTCTCTTGTAGAATCGCGGCATTAACTAGGTCGTTGAATGTGCCGCGATTGCTCTGGGCGAGATGGACCTTCATCTTTGAATTCAGGCCCCGGAAGAAAGCGTTGCGCTTATTGTCTTCCGTCCCCACAAATCCTGGCGCATACTGCGCCAGCCAGTTGAATAACCTGGAGTACTCATGAGCACTCCTCTCGCCTTGCCGTAGCGCCAGGAACTCCTGGAGCTTCATTTCCATCACAACAGGAGGGGTGTGATAGGCGCGGAACGCCTCCCGGAACTCCGTCCATGTGACGGCATGGCCAGCCGTTAAGGAGGCGGTGTAGTTCGCCCACCAGGTACCGGCTTCTCCTTGAAGCTGTTGCGCTGCGTACAGCGCCTTCTGATGTTCGGTGCATCGTAGCAGCCCGAACTTTGCCTCCAGAGTGCGGATAAAGCTGTCCGCCTCCAAAGGTTCTTCGGCCTCCGTGAAGACCGGTGGATGGGTCGCCATGAATTCTGAATACGAGCTTTGTTGGGGCTGGCGTTGCCCATTGTCTTGGCGTCCTCCCTGATGGAACGCATTCTGCTGCACTAACATCCGCAGCAACTCGGTTTGCTCGTTGCGCCAGCCGAGCACTGCAGCGAGAACCTCCGCAAGATTCCTTGGAAGTTCTGGCGGTGGAGGAGGTGGTTGCTGCTGCGTCGTGGTTTGCTCCGGAGGTGGAGACTCATCACCACGAACCTGACTCGGACCTCCCTCCTCTTGCGTTGAACGTGTCCGCACCATTCTGCATTCATATCATTCAAACGATCAGCACATGTGGGTTTAGCTCATCCAGTCTATACAATAGTAATGCGAGAATGGGATAAACAATGCGCATAACCATCACACATATGGATAAAGTATAAACTTTATACAACATATACATCCCTGGACCGTGTCACACGATCGAGTTCCAAAGTATTGAACTTTATAGGTTAAAAGTTCATTTCGACCATCGGGGTCACCGCGGGATGTTAAGTGTGTTAGCATGCGTAATTCCTCGCTATTGTACTGGACCCAAACATGTACTAACTCGAAGTGATATGTCAAATGCATAAACCCTTCGACTCCAACTCCTGTTTTACAACAGCCACTGGACGATAAACGGTGAAACTAAGTGTTTTGCTTGAAACACAGAAAATTCCAGAGAGCATTTGGTCTGCCCTGTTTTTGGACAGTACCTACTCATCGGAGATTTTCATCCCTTTGGATGGAGATTTTGTTCTGGAACTCTACAGAAAAATTGTAGAGGACTTCAAAACCTTTCCAGAATGGTATCCCACACCTCCATTGGTTCAACCAATATTAAGTTATCCCTGTTCAATTTCAGCAAAATTTTTGCCGAAAACAGGGAAGATTGTTCCTAAGTTTTTGAGATTGAATCTATACTCCCAATTGACTCTCAGTTCAATATGGAAGTTCAATACACACTAAATGGAATCCTAAACTTCATTTCGACTCTTTTCTTTGAAAATAAACTTTTATGCAGTCGGTACTACTTTTCCTCACAAAAGAAAAATCCTAAACCGGTATTCCGGCATATACGTGTCAAATGGTGGAACTAAAGTCGTCACTCACAAACGGTTTCTACACGTCATGCACTAACGTGGTTAATGTACCTGCAGAAGAACACACAATAATGGTGCACACAATGGTTTATGACATTTCAGGCAGTTCCATATCATAGTAAAAACATACGGTCCGTATCATTGCCATACGGATCGTCCTTGAGTCAAGCCACGTCTCAAGGTACATGGTTGTGTTTTCACACCACACGACGGGGAACCCGAGTAGACCGCGAACGGGTCGTCACGGTTGGGAATTTTATCAACCCAACAGATACCACCTACTGCCTCATGACCGTTGAGGCACGCCGATGGCGAGCGCTGCGTATGGCCCTTTGAACATTGAACGTTCAAGAGTAGCATACTATCGTGTTGCTTACCACACGATGGGGTATTCTCACTTTTGCTTAAAGCACGCTGGAGAACAGCGTTTTCATATGCTCTCAGAACCATTAAGAGGTTCAGAGACTCATATTCACTACCGTGCCAAGCCACAGTATATCCTTCCGTACTATTTCTCGTATGGCGAGTTACCGCAATTGATCCACCTGTGGTGGCGTATCTTACCTCTTACCTGACGTCGGAACGTCATTACAGAATGTATAACAAATATGTTAGCTTTCCACCATCATAACTAGTACTATCATAGACCTTATGTGGGCTTAATGACTAATCCTCACTCGACTACTTCTAAATTTTCAAAATAAGCTCTTTTCGAGCGTGCTATTCCCAATGCGGCTCTGATACCACGTCTGTGGGGACCACCCCGTGGTTGACCCACTCCAGGATCGCATAGGGTGGTGCCGTGCGATGCGGCACCCAACAGCACACACGAAAATATTAGAGAACAACATACAAACTTTTATTTAATATAAAACAGCGGAAGTCTTTTTACAAAACCTATTCATACAGCAGAAGTAATATACATATACGGCCTCTCATCCTAACTATGCAAAAGTGCAGCCGTCCAGCCCGGGGACTCTACACACTAGCAGCATGAAACCGGAGATCACGGCGGCGTGCAGGGCTCCATCTCGGCCGTGTACCCTGACGGGGACATCGCCTCATCCTCGGAACCCTCCTCATAGCTCTCACCTGCATACAGCTCAAATATTGCAACCGTGACCACGATGGCTCAGCAAGGCTTAACCGTCTGACCTAGGCATGGAACTCTACATGCAGGGAGGCGTATGATATGAAAAATAAGTTTGCGACAAAGACACGCCTATAAGTTGATCCTTACTTTCAGTTTTATAGCAGCAAATTCATGTGCCTTAGGCAGCCCTCACATCGGAAGTCCACAATCAAACAAGAAACGCTTTCCTCCGATGTGGTGATGCCCAAAGCGGAAAGTAAACTTAATTAGCTCTACATCTACAGCAGACATGGTTTCCAAAACATTAATATATCATCACAGCATATTATCATTCAACTGGCTTACTTCACTTCTTACTACGTCACGAAATAGTGAACAAGCGGTACTCAAATAACCGCGAGGGACGGTGATTGCAATCAGGAGACACCCGGACAACACGTTGCATACACCTACTTTGAGAAGCATGATTCCACACCCCTTCCTACTCTGTTGTATGCAACAACCTTTCAAAGGTAACCCAAATGCCGAACCTGTCCATCCGTAACGGGCAGGAGGTCCCCGCGTGGAGCGTGACTGTGCCCACCGGCAGATTTACACCTTGCCACCCTCAACCCACTCCTATTTATGGTTGGGTAAGCCTCGACACACAGGTTAACCATTTACATCGGTTTCCTGCTTATGTCAGTATGCCATCCGGTACTGTTCGATACTTGTTCATCAGGCCCGCACACGACTCGGTCCTCAATCGACACCAACAGGGCTACGCACGTGAGATCTCCGCTCACTGCTTTCTATCCCCCCTGCTGGGTCTCATTTTCACCATTCTTAAGCCATTTTCTATTCTGACCAAACCGTGTGATAAACCTTACCTCGCGAGTAGATTCCAACTACTCGACTTCTACCGAGGTCCTAAGCATATTAGCAGGGCCTTGTCTACTCATCGGCTCTGTAAGCTACCCAACCCTTTATAGGATTTAAAAGGTTATGCAAGTGGGGTTTCAATCACCTTAACTCTAATGAAAACATTCACCCAAGACATAAGTGATACAAATAAAGAATTTTATAAAAGGTACTTAAGTGCAAACCGGGGCTTGCCTGGTTGCGAGTCATAGAAGAAGTGAGCTTCTGGTGGGAGGACGTCCAAGGGCTCCGGTGCGTCCTCAACTTCGGTCACTATTATGAAATGTAATAAAATACATGTGTAAGTATTAAGGATTTTTAAGAATTGAACTTCTATTCATAGCTACTGCTATTTAGGATCCTAATTGGCTTTGGGACTTTTACAGTGGATACTAGACTCTCTAAGGATGATTTGAGCCAGATTTGGAGATATGTTATTGCACAATGTAGTATTTAAAATTTCTACAAGTACAATGCTCCTCTGAATTTTGATCCCAATTCAGGAGCTTTGACATAGCTAATAGTGGAAGATCTGATTAGGGTAACTCTCCATGGTTCTAACCAAATTTGTTTCACCATTTTTGGGGCTACCATCAGAGAGATATGAATTTTTGAAGTTTGGACAAGAGTGCTGACCAGTTTCTGTTTAAATTTGAATTTCCAAATAAAGGCTGAACTTGGGAAGGTCATTTGACCTAGCAAATTAACTCCAATGAAGCCCAATTTTTTACTGGAGATCAGTATCTATGAAGAGGATTTGCTGCCCAAATTTGGGAATATTTCATAAAAAATTGCTTCTGTAATAAATCCCTAAAAGATTTACTAAAAACAATTATACAGAAATTCCTGGTCATTTTCATAGCCTAAAATTGGTTTCTCTGTGAAGTACTCCTCATGAGGATTCCAACAAAATTGGTCTCACTCTTTTTGGAGTTTTCTATACAAAGTTATGGGCTTATAAAGATCAGCTAATTCCTGGAATTATTTCTCTAACAGAAACTTCAAATAATTGGGCTGGGCCCATTGTTTTAAATTGGACCAGTGAGATCTCGGCAACACCGGGGGGCTACGGGGTTATTCCCGCGCGGCCGCACCGGATCCGGTACCACAGGCCGATCTCCGCGCGCATACGGAGGCTGACCGGTGGGACCCGGCCCTCCTTCATCTTCCTCTCGCTGCCCGCGCCTCCCGCGGAGGCGCACGCCGGCGAGGCTCGCCGGGATAGGGTTCCCGTGGTCCAAACTTCGTCAATTTCGCTGCTCCCCCATATTTAACCGCGCTGAACACTGTGGGAGGGTCACCGGCGGCCGTGGCTCACAGGAAACCATCGCGCACCGGTGGCAGCAAAGTTTTGAACTCCGGCGAGGTCGGGAACCCTTATTCCTCCATCATACGATCGATTCTCGGGCTCTAGAGCATCAGTGAATGATGTAGGAGCCCGTAAGGGTCCTGGCCGCCGGTGAAACAGCCGGCAACCGAGGGCTCCACGGCGACCCGAGGTGCTTTTGCACCGGCGACTAAGAAAACAGCTAGGGCTCCCTCATTTCTTGATGTTTTTGCTTGGTTCTTCATCGAGGAGAGGCTCTAGGAAGTAGAGAATCTCTGTGCAAGCTTACTCGAGGTCTAAAGGATCGTGCACCATGAATTTTTGGCTAGACCGAGCACTACCCGTCGGTGTACCGTTTGAGGAAACAGTGAAATTCTCGCCACTGGTTCCAGCAATCGCTAAATGGCTTCCGGCTACACGATCAGGACATGTAAACACACCTTTCTTGTGTAGGGAAGGGGCGGTGACACCTGCCGTAGCACGCTGTCCACGGCGACCTCCCTCGGTTCTTCCACATTCACCCGAGGATTGTGGTTATTTTGCCAATATCCGGAGCAATCACGTTCGGGACAGGGAAGGAGAGGTGCTGGATGGGTAGAGCACTGGTGGGCGCAGCTCTTCTCCTTTGGGCGCTCGAGCAACCGAGCTTAGTAGCTGCGGCGTGATCGGGAGGAACGGCGGCGGTGTTCTGGGCGAAAGAAACGGCAGAGGCGCGAATTATAGCAGGGGAAGAAGTGAAACAGCTCCGGCGCACCCCTTGCCGTGATCCAACCGAGCCACCGAGGTAGCAGGAGGTGGCGCGGGCTCTTCCTCGGGCGCGGGTTCAACCGGGAGCTGGCGCGCTCCCGCTGTTCGACTGCCGTCGGCTGAGGCGGTAGCTCCTGTGGGTGGCTGACAAATGGGCCCCACCTCCCCCTTTGTTTAATCAAATTTTCCTGATATTTTCTATCCAGCAACTCAACATTAAAGGCTTTACTTCACCCCAAAGTTAAGTTTGAATTTGCTGAATTCAAATGGTTTGAATTCAGGTGTGAAATTTGGATGTGGTTTGATCATTTGAATTTGAAAATGAGTTTGAATTCTCCACTTTGTATTGCCTCAAAAATATAGCAAACCAGCTCCAAAGTTTCCAATTTTTCGCATGGCTGCTTATTAAAAGGTGGAGAACACATTTGTGAAACCAAATTTTGAAATTGAGGAAATTGGAATTTGAAACTGAATTTGAAATTCAGATTAGAGGACTTTTCCTTTTAATCCCAAACAAATATTGAAACTCCTCCAAATGAGCTGAAATTTGGAAGGTTGAATATTTGAACTATGAAGATCCAAGTTATGAATTTAGATCTCCATGTTTGGAAGTTTTGGGAAGTCTAAACCCTTACTTTGAACTTACACCATTATAATTCAAAGTTTTAATTCCCCTCATTTTTCATAAGTGCACATGAGCAGAATTTTCTTGCTACCACTTTTGGGGATTTTACAGATATCACCCTAAAACCCCATAGGACCCCCATTGAAAAAGCCTTGAATAGGAGTTGTGTGAGCCTTTGTGATGATTGTTTGTAATTGTGTGCTTAGTGTGAGTGGTGGAACGTCTCAAGCGTTATCCATATCCACACATAAGTAGAAAGAGGTGTGAGATGCCTCAGCTCTTGATTCACATCCTCATATGGGCTAATATATATACAGTCCATCCACCTTGATGCATATAGTTAGGGGGATCCATCTAAACTTCTAAATCTCTATTCTATCCAATTCCACTCAAGATGGTGAGAAGAAACGCCGGCCGTCAAGGGAGGAACGTCCAAGAGGTGGATCACGATGAAGTTCCTGTTAACCCCGGAGCTGGTGAAAACAACCTGGAACGGTTGATGGCCATGCAGAATCAGCTTAAGCAGACCATGATACAAACTATGGGTTAGCTGAAGGCCAACAACAACAACCCCGTTCCGTCACCACCGCCACCACCGCCGGCTCACAACAGGCTGGGAGAGTTCATGAGGACTCGACCACCCACTTTTTCTCAAGCTAACGATCCCATGGAGGCCGACGATTGGTTGAAGTCCATGGAGAAGAAGTTTGCCATCGTCCAGTGCAATGACCGAGAGAAAGTTCTCTTCACGTCGCACAAACTCATGGGAGCAGCCGCCCGACTGGTGGGATGCCCTGTGCAACGCTCATGTCGACCCAGAGACGATCACTTGGACTAAGTTCAAGGAGGGTTTCCGATCTCATTACATACCCACTGGTGTAATGATGCTCAAAAGACAAGAGTTCGAAGGTCTCCGCGAAGGACAGAAAAGTGTGAATGAGTACCTCAACAAGTTCACACAACTATCCCGGTATGCCCCCGAAGATGTTAACTCAGACCAAAGGAAGCAGTACCTGTTCATGAGAGGGTTGAATAATGAGATCCAGGTTCAGCTTCTCAACAATGACTACGCGAGCTTCCAGAATTTGGTGGACAAAGCCATAGTGGTTGAAAGCAAGATCCGAGAGATCGAGCGAGAGAGCAAGAGGAAGATGTCATACCAGCCACAAGGGAGCAACGTACGACCTCGGTACATGCCCCCAGCTGCACCGCAGTATGGATCGACCGCTCCTGCATAC
The DNA here is from genome assembly GCA_030760725.1 of Neostapfia colusana. Classification (NCBI taxonomy): domain Eukaryota; kingdom Viridiplantae; phylum Streptophyta; class Magnoliopsida; order Poales; family Poaceae; genus Neostapfia; species Neostapfia colusana. Next base: position 74,916,793 of record JASWHV010000005.1, on the reverse strand, counting down.
CGCCCTAATCATCCACCACAGCAATGACCCGTTGCACAAGCACCTTGTGTGCCTTTACCTCCTACGCCTCGTCCCAACACGGGTGCTCCTGTTCAAAACCGCCGCCCCAACGTACCTGCTGCCGTAGGCAACAGGGCATGTTTTGCATACGGGAAGACGGGACACTTTGCGAGCCAGTGCCCGAGGAGAGGTCCTGGACAGCAAGGAAACCGTGGACAGCAGAACTACGCTCGCGGCAACGTGAACCATGTCTCTGCTGAGGAAGCGCAACAGGCTGAGGACGACGTAATTGGTATGTTCCTTACCTACTCCAACCCAGCCACCATCTTATTTGATTCTGGAGCATCACATTCCTTCATATCATCCAAGTATGTTGCCAAGCATAATCCACCCATAACACACTTGAAATATACTATGTTGGTTAATTCTCCCGGTGGAGAGATGAAGACTAATATAGTATGTCTGAAAGTAAACTTTAATTTCAGGGGGGTAGACTTCCTTGTAACCTCATTGTCTTGGATTCCCAAGGCTTGACATAATACTCGGAATGGATTGGCTAAGTAAGCACAACGGAGTAATCCAATGTGCCAAAAGGAGCGTGCAGTTGACAAACGAGCACGGAACTCATATCGAGTTTGAGTCAGCCCAACCAACAGCCGAGAAGGCAGAATTCCCTCATCTATTCTCCACTAACGAATCTCGAGGGCGAGATTCAATTTAAGGGGGGTAGATTTGTGACACCCTCATTTTCGGGTTCTGCATGTATTCATGTTTCATGTAGAAAAACACTTTTAAAATAAGTTGAAATCGAAAAAGAATCAAAAAGTTAGCCAAAAAGAGCAAATTCCAGTTTACAGAGAGCGCCAAAGACAACTCCCGTGGCTCGCTGGCCACGTGGCGTGTTCAGAGCTCATCTCGGCAAATAAGGAGAGGTCCGGCGCTAAACTGGCTACCTGGCAGGCTCGGGGCTCATCCCCGCAAAGGGGGAGAGGTCCGACCCCGTGGGACACGTGTTGCCCCCGGAGCTAGCCTCTGCAGAGGAGGGAGGACAGTCCCGAAGGACATGTGTCGGCTGCGGAGCAATTCACCGAGGAAAAGAGAGAGGACCAGCCGCGCGTGACACGTGTCGCTCTCGGAGCTTACTTCCGAGAGGTCCGGCCCCACTAGACACATGTCGCTCTCGGAGCTCACCTCCGAGAGGTCCGGTCCAATGGGACACGTGTCACCTCCAGAGCTCACCTCCGGGAGGTCCGACACTATCAGACACGTGTCACCTCCGGAGCTTACCTTCGGGAGGTCCGTTACTGATGGAAACGTGTCAATCTTGGAGCTCGTCTCTGAGAAGAAAGGAAGTCTGGCGCTGTTAGGACACGTGGCACATCCGGAGCCACGTCCGAAGAGAGGGGAGGTGCGGAATTGACACATGGCACCCCCGGAGCCACCTCCAAAGAGAGGAGGAGGTCCGGAACTGACACGTGGCATTCGCAAAGCTTGCCTCTGTTAAGAGAGGAGGTCCTGACCCACTGGACACGTGGCGCACGCTGTGACACCCTCATCTCTGGTTTCTGCATGTATTCATATTTCATGTAGAGAAAACATTTTAAAGGAAGTGGGAACAGAGGAATTATCAAATAGATAGCCAGTAAGAGCCGAATCCAGTTCACAGAAAGCGCCGAAGACAACTTACCGCGGCCGCTGGCCACATGGCGTGTTTGGAGCTCATCCCTGCAAAGTGGGGAGAGGTCTGCCGCTAAAATGGCTACGTGGCAGGCTCGGGGCTCATCTCCGCAAAAGGGGAGAGGTCCGACCCTGTGGGACACGTGTTACCCTCGGAGCTAGCCTCTGCGGAAGAAGCAAAGGCATTATTTCCGTAGGTCACATGTCACCTTCGGAGCTAGTCACCACGGAAATAAGAGGACCAGTCGCACGGGATATGTGTCGATCTCGGAGCTCACCTCCGAGAGGTCCGGTCCTATCGAACACGTGTCGCCACCGGAGCTTATCTCCGTGAGGTCCGACACTGTTGGACACATGTCAACCTTGGAGCACGTCTGTGAGGAAAGAAGGAAAGACCGGCACTAACACGTGGCGCACGCGGAGCTCACCTCCGAAAGAAAAGGGAGGTCTCGCTCGTTTGACACGCGGCACAACTGGAGCTCGCCTCTGCGAAAAAGGAGAAACCAGGCCCGATGGACACGTGGAGCCTCCGGAGCTAATCACCTAGGAGGTAACGAGTTCTAGGAACGGTTTTTGGATTCTGTACGCGTAGAAATACCGGAGCAGAAACCGACCTGAATTCCACATCGAATCAATTAAAGATAAGATGTTAGGATCTAATGACGATCTGAATAGGACTCTTATTCGGGATGCAATCAGATTAGGACTCTTCTCTTCCCGATTATAAATAGAACCCAGAACCTCTGGCCGAAACCACAAACTTCTTTTCCAACTCCTGAGCCAACAACTTAGAGCTCTATTCCCAAACCGCCGAGTAAACCATCGCCGGAGCGCGGCAAGGAAGATCGCCGGAGGAAAGCCCAGCGATCTGAGGAGGACCTCGAGACCAAGAGGAACATAAGGTAGGTCTCCAATACCACCTTACGACATCGTTGTGTTTTCTTTGCATCTGTTCTTTGATTCCTTTCGAACAGAAGCCTTCTCGTGGACAGATCACTTGATGATCAGGTTGATCTAAAAGACAAGATCATCGCCACGTCCACCTTTGATCCGAACACCCCTGTTCATCATAAAATCTATGCAAGCCATGCAAGAACACGTGCAAACCAATCTAATAAACCTTATCATAGGATAGCATGCATATGCATCATCGCATCTAGTTTAAGATTTCTGCATGATATTGATTGCTGTAAATCTTGTATGCACATGATCCTACATAGTGGGACAAGCTCAGGTAGCTGTCTACGACGAGCTGCAGCAACAAGGATTTGAGATCCAAGAACAACCGGAACCGCAAGAACAAATCAAGTGCTCCTTGACCATATTGATCCTATGTTTTGGGTAAAACTGTTTTGTTTTGCGAAAAGGTGTGTGTGCTAAGTCAAACATGATGGGAAACCCTTTTATAGGAGTTTACTAGTATGGTTAAACCACCCTTGTCGCCAGGGATGTTTATGAGTCGGGTATGGTTTTTGCTTTATGCTTCGCTGAGTCTATGGGATTGGGAAGCGAGATAGATGTGTCTAGCTAACTGCACTCGTAGTGATAATGAGAAACTGATGATGTTAATGAACGTGGATCGGAGGGAGATCTAGGCAAGCCTGGGTTTGTGAATGAGGTAGTATGAGATGGTGGTTTACTTGCCGTAGATCTAAGAACCGGTTCATGCATGCACATGCTAGGATAACAGTGCCACCACAAGGCCAAGTATGGGTGCGGCTTAGCTGAGTAATTAGGTAAGTTGCTAGAGTGTTATGGACTGTGGAAGGCGCGGGGAATGGGAGTCGAGTGAGGACTGCCCTGGGAACTGCATGGCACAAGAGGGGGCCCGTGGATGGGAGAATTGGAGATTCTAGCCTGCCGGTGAAACCTTAGTGAGTCCATACATCTAGTAGCCCCTTTGTAAAGGCTATTTTGTGATCTCTTGGCCATACACCGACGGTTGTGTACTGGTATAATGAAGGTTCTGCAGTCGCCGACGGGTGACGAAATCACAAACTTGTGGGTAAAGAGGTGCAAACTCTGCAGAGTCTAAAACTATCATGATAGCCGAGCTTACGGTCACGAGCGCCTGGCCAACTGCCATGATTAGTTGGGATGGTTATTGGGATGGTTCTTGGTTATGGTTATTGATTTTGGTTATGGTTTGATTTTTGGACTGTTGAGTCCGGGTGATAAGATGGTTGCATGACTGTTGAGTCATGGCGACGAGATTGGTCTCGGTGTGAGACGAAAGTTGTTTATGAGATGAGATGGTAGCGAATACTGGAAGGTATTCGTGAGATGGTAGCAAATATGAGGAGGCATTCGTGAGTAAGAATAAGGTTGGTTAATGTTGGGATGGAACACGGAAAGTGATGGAGGTATGTTGGTAATTTAATACATGCTGGGATTACATTCATTTAAAGTTAAGTTGCTGTTTTATCATGGTTTTATAAATCTGCTTTTCTGCAAATGAGCCTTTTTATACCTACCTTGTTATGAGCTACATATCATATTTTCCCGCACTTGCTGAGTACATCATTGTACTCAAACTTGCATTATTATCTCCTCATCAGCAGCAGGAGAAGACTACTATGAAGACTAAGTGGAACATTAAGGCGTGTGATCTATTCCCAACCTTGCCTGTGGAGGGAGTAGAGATGGAGCCACTTCTGCTTAGATTTGCTTCCGCATTAGTTAAATCGCTTCCTCATTAGAATAAAGACTTCCGCTGCATAGAAATAATACCTCTGCTGTGAACATGAGTCCAAGACTCATGAGATATTGAAATAAACTCTGTTTTTCGTGGTAATATATAATTTGAATTCAGTTTGTGGAACGTATGTGTATGTGTGATGAACATCCTGGGCACACATATGCATTAGTTCTCGGTTCTGTGGTTTTTCTACAGAATTGAGGGCGTCACAGATTGGTATCAGAGCCACGGGTTGACAGTAGGTTACACGCCTAGATAGAAACCTCAGATTGATATTAGAGCCACGGGCTAACAGTAGGTTACACACCTAAATAATAATCATAGACTGGTATTAGATACCGGTTGGTAGTCAAGCCACACTGACCAAAGGAAGCACCCTAGGACGCTTAGATTGGCTTTGAAACTACCTTAGCATAGGAAACCAGACTTGAATAGGAGTTGTATGAGCCCTTGCAATGATTGTTTGTGATTTTGTGCTTAGTGTGAGTTATGGGACGTCTCCAAACGTTGTCCATATCCACACGTAAGTAGAAATAGGTGTGATATGTCTCGGCACTTGCTCACATCCTCATATGGGCTAGTATATATATATACAGTCCAACTCACCTTGATGCATATAGTTGAAGGGACCTACCTAACCTTCTAACCCTCTATTCTATTTCAATCTCTCTCACAGATGGTGAGAGGAAACGCCGACCGAAGGAACATCCAAGAGGATGACCACGATGAAGTTCCTGTTAACCCCGGAGCTGGCGAGAACAACCTGGAAAGGTTGATGGCCATGCAAAACCAGCTTATGCAAACCATGATCCAAACTTTGGGTCAGTTGCAGGCCAACAACAACCCCGTTCCGGCACCACCGCCGCCACCACTACCGGCTCACAACAGACTGGGAGAGTTCATGAGGACTTGTCGCACCCGGTTTTTCCGAAGAACAACCAAGTGAATATCACATGTATGCCAGGATCATTTTCTCATACATGTGATGACAAATAGTGAAGCATCATTTATTACAAGCCAGGTGTCGAATGTAAATAAGTCTTACATAGCAAATGTCTCGATGGACAATAATAAGTTCATCACAAGTAAATAAACTAACAGCGGAATATTATTCTTGAGGGCTCTGTCACAGGCGTTGCCCGGGGATTCCATGAACCTAGAAACCTTCTTCGGGTCCAAAGTCTTGATCATTATACACCACATCATTTTCTTGACCTGAGCAGCAATATAAACCAACAAATATGCAACGTTGAGTACCAATGGTACTCAGCAAGTGTGGGAAAGTTATGTCATGCATGGCTAGAGCAAGGGGAGGTTGAACTCATGGTTAAAGCACTACGCAATTAATACCTATCACCTTAGCTTATTAAGCACCTACATTACTACACAGGTGAAATGGTCCCAAACTCCAATTCCATCATCATAATCAAATAACCATAACATCATTTCCAATGTTAAGCTCCCCGCTTAACATCCACAACCTCCAAGGTCATCATACTCTAATCATGAATAAGTCCAAGCCACTCTTCACCGTGAGCACGGCTGTCATGACAGTTTTAACTCTGCAGAGTTTGCACCACTGTACCCACATGTAGTGATTTCATCCCCCGTTGCCGGGTGGACTAAAAGAACCTCCATTGTGCCAGTGGCCACAACCACATTCACACTTCCTTGGTGTGTAGCCAGGAGATCACTACGAAGCCTTTACAAAGGGATTCCCGACGAGCGTGGGCCCACTGAGGTTTCACCCCTAACAGCATACAAGAGGCTCCAACCCAGCTGCAGTGGCCCCCTCTCGAGCCTTGCGGTTCATATGGTAGTCCAGCTGACACCTATTCCACGCACCATCCAACACACCCATACTACGCCAGGGATACACCTAATTAATTGGCCAAGCTGCCCCATCTCAGCATGTGGTTGGCACGGTAAAGCCAGGTTACATGCTCCATGAACCGGTCCTTAGCATCCAGGCAAGTACCAAACACAAACCCGAGTCTCGTGCACCCAGCACCAACCAAATCATCCAACTTGCCTTGATCCCTACCTCTACATAACTCACAATATCTCATTCAAGAGTATGGTAAAATAAACTGATGATCTCATATCCCAAATATCCCATTCTAAGCATGGCTAAGCATAAGAATATAAATAAATGACATGATAAAATGAATCCCAACCCAAGCTACAAGGAAACAAGGTAATGCAATTCTAGGGAAACATCCTAGTATGGGTTTCATATTTTAATTTTACAATGCAAATAACTCTAGCTACACATCCTAGCATAGGATCAAAGTGGTCAAGGACACTTGCCTCCTTCCTGCTGCTCTTGGAATGGGTAGTCCTGATCTTGGAAAGGAAGAACTTGCTCTGGAGCAGGTTCTACATCATACCATCACACATAGCAAAAGAAAAGCAACAATCCATAAGACATAGTTCACACTTCCACTTCATATAAACCACACATTCACATTTATGAAAGCCATTCACAAATTCTATGTGTTGTGGTTACTCTATGTGTGTTGATTTTTGGCTTACATGCACTTTTAAACATGTGTATATGATTTCTACTTTTGTATTCATACTCATGTTGGCATACTATGTATGAATTTCTAATTTAAATAAATCCCTTATATTTAATGGATACACATTTTAGCTACCAAGTATGCATGAAAGGTATTTTCCCACTTCATATGTGTCTTCAAACCTTTTACCAACCCTAAACTGAATTCTTTGGATTTTGGAAACTTCATTTATCATTTTCTAGTTATTCCTACCTAGTTTGCTATATTTTCAGATTTATTTCCTATGCCTAAATGTGCACTTTATTATGAAAATAGTAAGACACCTCATCTAAACAGAATAGGTTTTGGGTCTAAAATATTAAATAATATATTTTTGAACTTCTCTTCTGATGTGAACTGTTTTACATTTATTTTACTAATTTTCAGAATTATTCTATACTTAAAAATGTGTCCCTATAACCAATAAATGTGATTAATCAATTAAACAGACTCATTTCAGCCAAAAATCTATTTTTATCTCACTCCAAGGTTTTCTAAGTACTGGGAAAGTTTTTAATTTGTCTTTGACAATATGTTTGTCCCACCTTTTTAAATTTTAAATATTAGCCACATATTCAAATTCCTAACTTTAATATCAACTAGGGTTAAAAAGGTAAACTCACCCCACTTAAGGGTCCATTATATTATTTTAAGAACTTCCAGGGGTCTAGCTACACTTAACAGAGGAGTTTTTCCTAATTTTTATTATGTCCAGGGGCTAAAACTGATTTTTAAATGCATTTACATGATTTTATAAAGTTCCAGTGGCTAGATCAGAAGTTTCCGGGGCTAGCTCTTATTTTCCGAGAACCCCAGGGGGTAGCGCGTAAGAATTCCAGTCTTTATAACGCGGGGCTGACGTGGACCGTCCGATTTAAAACAGACGGCTGAGATTATAACATCGAACCGGTACGCGGGGATTTAAATTTAACCGTCCGATTTAAAATACCGTGCGATTTAAAATAAACGGCGCACAAGCGGCCACGTCGCTCTGATCGAGCGCGGGCGGCGCTGCCCGGCGGCGCACGGCGGCGGGAGGCGGCGATCTCGCCGGAGAGTTTCGGATCTTCGTAAATTCTTCCTAGAACTGTGATTTTATGGCATAGATCGGTAGAGGGGAGGTCGGGGATCTCAGCTCGGGGGTTTTCTTGAGCTCGGAGGTCCCGAAAAGCGATCGGCGACGAGGTCCGAGGTGAATTCACGGCGAAGCTCGTCGGCGCTGTGTTTAAAACCGCAAGTCACCGAGTTTTCTGCACCTGCAAGGTTCCCCGGAGGCGGTGGATCAAGACCAGCGAGTTAGATCAGAATTCCCGAGCGTAGATCGAGCAGAATTCGCCGGAGGGGCTCGGGTTCTCACCGGAGCGAAAATCGGCTGATCGTGGGGGAAAATGGGACGGTGCCGGGATTTTATAGACGGCGTTCGGTTGTGATCGAGTTTGCGTCGCCCACGAACGAAATTCGGCTGGGATACGTGAGGATCCGGGGCGGTTTGGATTCGGGGTGAGAAGAGTCCGGCCGAGCACGGGCGCGAGCGCGAGGAGGAAGAAAGGTTGGCGGGCCCCGCGTGTCAGTGGGAAGAAGGGGGGGCGCGCGGCTGCGGGCTGGCGCGGGATGGGGTGGGCCGGCTGGTGGGTTTCGGCCCACTGGCCGGTTTTTTTCTGTTTTTCTTTTTCTTTTTTCCATTTCTTTTCTGGTTTGAATTTGAATTTAAATTCCAACTAAGTTTGAATTTCTGCAGCCCATGCAATACGTCCAAAATTTTTTAAATTCCCCTCTTAACAGGATTTTGGGGTGTTACAGCTCTACCCCCCTTAAAAGAAATCTCGTCCTCGAGATTGGTGTTTCTAAGAAAACAATTCCGGAAATTGTGCCTTAAGCTCATCTTCTCGCTCCCATGTGGCCTCCTCTTCCGAGTGATGCTTCCACTGCACCTTGCACATCCGGATTCTTTTATTTCTGGTGAGGCGTTCCATGTGAATGTGATTCCCTTCTCCAACAGTTTGGTGAGAGATCTCGAGATTTTAGAGAATCCCTCAATAAACCGTCGATAGTATCCTGCCAATCCCAAGAAGCTTCGAACTTCCACGACATTTTCAGGGGTCTTCCACTTCTGTATATCCTCGATTTTGGCGGGATCCACGGAGATTCCTCCCTCCGAGATGATATGTCCTAAGAAGGGAACTCTCTTCAGCCAAAACTCACACTTGCTCAACTTGGCATATAGTTGGTGTTCTCTCAGCCTCTGCAACACCAACCTTAGATGTTTCTCATGTTCTTCTTCATCCTTGGAGAAGACGAGAATGTCATCTATGAAAACCACCACAAATTTGTCCAGATATTCCATGAACACCTTGTTCATGAGATACATGAAGTATGCCCGGGCATTAGTTAGCCCGAAAGGCATGACGGTGTATTCATACAATCCGTACCGAGATACGAAAGCTGTCTTTGGAATATCGGCTTGCCTTATCTTAAGTTGGTGGTCTCCCGACCTGAGATCAATTTTAGAGAACATGTAAGCTCCCCTCAACTGATCAAACAAGTCTTCAATGCGGGGTAATGGGTACTTGTTCTTGATGGTTACCTCATTCAAGGCACCGTAGTCTACGCGTAACCTTTGGGTTCCGTCCTTCCTAGGCACAAATATGACTGGAGCTCCCCAGGGTGAGGAACTAGGACGAATATACCCCTTTTCCGTCAATTCCCTCAAATGATCCCTGAGTTCTCCCAGCTGCTTGGAGTCCATCCGATAAGGTCTCTTATAGATCGGGGCTGTTCCAGGCACTAGCTCAATTACGGATTCCACTTCACGATCAGGAGGCATACCTGGCAACTCTTCCGGAAAAACATCGAGATATTCCCTGATGGTCCTGATCTCCTCCACTTTCACCTCAACTTGATTTAATTTAATGTCCCTCCTAGGCTCTTGTATTGTTATAACCTTTACTCTTGTGCCCCTAGGGTGAGTTAGTTCCACCGTTCTGGTCGAACAATGGATTATTCCTTTATGTTTGGTCAACCAATCCATGCCCAAGATAATATCTATCCCTTGGGAGTCTATCACTATGAGGTTAGCAGTAAATACTACCCCATTAATGTCTAGGTTCACTTTGGGACACACTTGTCTTGTTCTTATTTCTCCACCTGGAGAGGTTACTGCTAGCATATGGTTCATTTGTGTTGTTGCTAGGTCATGCTTCTTCACAAACCCTTGGGCAATGAACGAGTGGGTAGCACCAGAATCAAACAGCAGGGTTGCAATGTGTAAATTGGTAGGAAACTTAGCAACTACCATGTCAGGTGCCTCTTGCGCTTCCTCCATGGTGACGTGGTTCACCCATCCTCTTATTACATTCTGATGTTGAGGCTGCGTGGGCTTCTTCTTTGGGCACTTATGGGCGTAGTGCCCCACTTCACCACAGTTGAAACATTGCACCCCAACCTTAGGTGCCTGGCCTTTGCTGTCTTGGGGTTGGTTTGGGGGTCCTTGCACTGCTGGTCGAGGTTGATATGTAGGGCAAGGATGCTATACGAACTGACGTTGTGGCTGTATTGATGCTGCCGGAGGCCTGTAGTTCGGGTTGTACCCTCTTGGTGCTGAGTAGGGTACCGCAGCACGGTTCGTCTGCCCTGCGGGTTGCTGCATCAGACGTGGGCGGGTGTTGCTCCCTGAGGCTTGATGTGACCACCCGGCCTTTCTCTTGTTCTCATTTTCCAAGGCCTTCAGCTTCCTTTCTACCACAAACGCTCTGTCCACCATCTTTTGGAAGCTTTCATACTCATTGGAGGACATTGCACATTGCATTTCTGCGGTAAGTCCTTCCACGAAACAATCTTGTTTCTGCTCATCAGTCTCTATGTCCCGTGGGGCATAACGGGAGAGTTGAGTAAATTTAGTGAGGTATTCCCTCACCGTCATGTTACCTTGCTGCAACCCCAAAAACTCCTTCCTCTTGTTTTTGAGTTCACCCCTTGGTATGTAATGGTTGCGGAAGCTACGCTTGAACTCTTCCCAAGTGATGTTCTCAGGGTCATGATGGGCGGCCACGTAAGCGGTCCACCAATCAGCAGCAGGTCCATGCAATTGATGAGAGGTAAACAGCACCCTCTCATACCCTTGGCACTGTATGATCCTCATCTTGCTCTCAATGGTCTTTAGCCAATCATCTGCTTCCAGAGGTTCAGCAGCACTTTCAAACTTTGGAGGTTGAGTTCCTAGAAACTCACTCAACCTTGGTTGGCGTGGTGCAGCTTGTGGAGGTGGAACTTGATGCAAGTTGGCCACCACTTGATTCAGGTTCTGGATGAGCTGATTTTGATTCTCAAGCATTTGGTGGATGGGATCAACTCCCTCACGGCGTTCACTCCTGTCTTGGCTCCCAGAAAGATGAGGGTTGTCGGCCTCATCGTTGTTGTTGGTGGGGTTGGCAGCACGACCCTTTCCTCTTCCGGCCATCTAGCATGATCAACCAAATGTTAATTTAAGGCATTACGTATTATCTTACTACTTTCACTTGTTTTTACTTTGAAGTGTTGAGGCTTTGTTATACTTTCTGAGGGTTCATGTCTCAAATAAATGCACAATTATTTCATGTGGGTTCACACTCCAAAGCAAAACAATCTGAAGACGAGGTTGTGGACAATTGCTCATGGCTTCCACAACTCACGTCACACACACACCAAGCATTAACACACCATTTACTAAGGTAACGACTTGACTATTCGACATCTTGCTAACTAAGGGAAAGACTCTACACTACTCGTATTCCTGAGCTGGCTCCTCGGGATCTTCCTCATTATTGCGGCTACCTTCTGACTCTGCTTTGGGTGGGGAGGCTGCTGGTGGAGAAGTGCGACGACGCCTGATCGCCCGGCGATCTGGGGAGTCAGGAGTCCATGTATCATTCACGGTGACACACAGTTCATTCCCATCTCCTCTTTCTCTCGCCCTCAGGCAGGCTCGCAGCAACGCCTCTGTTTCCTTCAGGGTGTCCCGAACATCCTGAAGCTCTTGCTGACACTCCTACAGTCGAGTGCTGAGCATAGCAGCATCCTCCAAGCACAAGTCCATGTGCTCATGGGAAGTCCCTTGCTGCACTGGTGGGTACTTGTACTCCGTGGTACCACTCTCACGCTGGAGGACATACATGTACTCAGTCCTGTCCAGGTGGCGATGATAGATGTGACTCTGGCAGGTGATGGCCTCCCAGGTGACATCCTTCTCCGCATCGACCTGTGTCGCTCGACAAGCTGGAGAGCGGTGGATCTTGAGCAGCTGATTTTCGTGGATAATCCTCATCTCTGAACTCCATTCTTCTCTCTTCTCATGGATGGTCCTGGTGGAGCTATAGTGTATGATTAGCTTGCCCGTATTGCCGGCGGCTTGGAGCATACGTCGAAGACGGCGTAACAAGCCTCCTACTGCCAATCCGTAGGAAAGGTACGTCACCGGACGGTTCTCCTCTCTTTGGGCAAGGGCAACTACGGGAACTCTCCCTCTTGTGGACTTGCGAGCGGTGCGAATCATGCGAACCATCTAAAACAAAAAGCATTTAAACTCAGGTTAGATGAACTTTTAAACAAAAATCCTATTTTGAAAAGTTGGGGTAAGATGAAGAAAGTGACTCCATTAAATAACACTTTTCAACACACACCTTGAAAAATAGTTTTTAAGAAAATAGGGCCCTTAAGTACGTCCATTTCTACCTAGGTCCACGTTCCTACGGGCAACCTTGGCTCTGATACCACTTCTGTCACACCCGGTTTTTCCGAAGAACAACCAAGTGAATATCACATGTATGCCAGGATCATTTTCTCATACATGTGATGACAAATAGTGAAGCATCATTTATTACAAGCCAGGTGTCGAATGTAAATAAGTCTTACATAGCAAATGTCTCGATGGACAACAATAAGTTCATCATAAGTAAATAAACTAGCAGCGGAATATTATTCTTGAGGGCTCCGTCATAGGCGTTGCCCGGGGACTCCATGAACCTAGAAACCTTCTTCGGGTCCAAAGTCTTGATCATTATACACCACCTCATTTTCTTGACCTGAGCAGCAATATAAACCAACAAATATGCAAGGTTGAGTACCAATGGTACTCAGCAAGTGTGGGAAAGTTATGCCATGCATGGCTAGAGCAAGGGGAGGTTGAACTCATGGTTAAAGCACTACGCAATTAATACCTATCACCTTAGCTTATTAAGCACCTACATTACTACACAGGAGAAATGATCCCAAACTCCCATTCCATCATCATAATCAAATAACCATAACATCATTTCCAATGTTAAGCTCCCCGCTTAACATCCACAACCTCCAAGGTCATCATACTCTAATCATGAATAAGTCGAAGCCGCTCTTTACCGTGAGCATGGCTGTCATGACAGTTTTAACTCTGCAGAGTTTGCACCACTGTACCCACATGTAGTGATTTCATCCCCCGTTGCCGGGTGGACTAAAAGAACCTACATTATGCCAGTGGCCACAACCACATTCACACTTCCCAAGTGTGTAGCCAGGAGATCACTACGAAGCCTTTACAAAGGGATTCCCGACGAGCGTGGGCCCACTGAGGTTTCACCCCTAACAGCATACAAGAGGCTCCAACCCCGCTGCAGTGGCCCCCTCTTGATCCTTGCGGTTCATATGGTAGTCCAGCTGACACTTATTCCCCGCACCATCCAGCACACCCATACTACGCCAGGGATACACCTAATTAATTGGCCAAGCTGCCCCATCTCAGCATGTGGTTGGCACGGTAAAGCCAGGTTACATGCTCCATGAACCGATCCTTAGGATCCAGGCAAGTACCAAACACAAACCCGAGTCTCGTGCACCCAGCACCAACCAAATCATCCAACTTGCCTTGATCCCTACCTCTACATAACTCACAATATCTCATTCAAGAGTGTGGTAAAATAAACTGATGATCTCATATCCCAAATATCCCATTCTAAGCATGGCTAAGCATAAGCATGTAAATAAATGACATGATAAAATGAATCCCAACCCAAGATACAAGGAAACAAGGTAATGCAATTCTAGGGAAACATCCTAGTATAGGTTTCATATTTTAATTTGACAATGCAAATAACTCTAGCTACACATCCTAGCATAGGATCAAAGTGGTCAAGGACACTTGCCTCCTTCCTGCTGCTCTTGGAATGGGTAGTCCTGATCTTGGAAAGGAAGAACTTGCTCTGGAGCAGGTTCTACATCATACCATCACACATAGCAAAAGAAAAGCAACAATCCATAAGACATAGTTCACACTTCCACTTCATATAAACCACACATTCACATTTATGAAAGCCATTCACAAATTCTATGTGTTGTGGTTACTCTATGTGTGTTGATTTTTGGCTTACATGCACTTTTAAACATGTGTATATGATTTCTACTTTTGTATTCATACTCATGTTGGCATACTATGTATGAATTTCTAATTTAAATAAATCCCTTATATTTAATGGATACACATTTTAGCTACCAAGTATGCATGAAAGGTATTTTCCCACTTCATATGTGTCTTCAAACCTTTTACCAATCCTAAACTGAATTCTTTGAATTTTGGAAACTTCATTTATCATTTTCTAGTTATTCCTACCAAGTTTGCTATATTTTCAGATTTATTTCCTATGCCTAAATGTGCACTTTATTATGAAAATAGTAAGACACCTCATCTAAACAGAATAGGTTTTGGGTCCAAAATATTAAATAATATATTTTTGAACTTCTCTTCTGATGTGAACTGTTTTTCATTTATTTTACTAATTTTCAGAATTATTCTATACTTAAAAATGTGTCCCTATAACCAATAAATGTGATTAATCAATTAAACAGATTCATTTCAGCCAAAAATCTATTTTTATCTCACTCCAAGGTTTTCTAAGTACTGGGAAAGTTTTTAATATGTCTTTGACAATATGTTTGTCCCACCTTTTTAAATATTAAATATTAGCCACATATTCAAATTCCTAACTTTAATATCAACTAGGGTTAAAAAGGTAAACTCACCCCACTTCAGGGTCCACTATATTATTTTAAGAACTTCCAGGGGTCTAGCTACACTTAACAGAGGAGTTTTTCCTAATTTTTATTAAGTCCAGGGGCTAAAACTGATTTTTAAATGAATTTACATGATTTTCTGAAGTTCCAGGGGCTAGATCAGAAGTTTCCGGGGCTAGCTCTTATTTTCCGAGAACCCCAGGGGGTAGCACGTAAGAATTCCAGTCTTTATAACGCGGGGCTGACGTGGACCGTCCGATTTAAAACAGGCGGCTGAGATTTTAACATCGAACCGGTACGCGGGGATTTAAACTCTACCGTGCGATTTAAAATAAACGGCGCACAAGCGGCCACGTCGCTCTGATCGAGCGCGGGCGGCGCTGCCCGGCGGCGCACGGCGGCGGCAGGCGGCGATCTCGCCGGAGAGTTTCGGATATTCGTAAATTCTTCCTAGAACTGTGATTTTATGGCATAGATCGGTAGAGGGGAGGTCGGGGGTCTCACCTCGGGGGTTTTCTTGAGCTCGGAGGTCCCAAAAAGCGATCGGCGACGAGGTCCGAGGTGAATTCACGGCGAAGCTCGTCGGCGCTGTGTTTGAACCGCAAGTCACCGAGTTTTCTGCACCTGCAAGGTTCCCCAGAGGCGGTGGATCAAGACCAGCGAGTTAGATCAGAATTCCCGAGCGTAGATCGAGCAGAATTCGCCGGAGGGGCTCGTGTTCTCACCGGAGAGAAAATCGGCGGATCGTGGGGGAAAATGGGACGGTGCCGGGGTTTTTATAGACGGGGGAGGGCGGTTTCGGTTGTGATCGAGTTTGCGTCACCTACGAACGAAATTCGGCTGGGATACGCGAGGATCCGGGGAGGTTTTGATTCGGGGTGAGAAGAGTCCGGCCGAGCGCAGGCGCGAGCGCGAGGAGGAAGAAAGGTTGGCGGGCCCCGCGTGTCAGTGGGAAGATGGGGGGGCACGCGGCTGCGGGCTGTCGCGGGATGGGGTGGGCCGGCTGGTGGGTTTTGGCCCATTGGCCGGGTTTTTTCTGTTTTTCTTTTTTCCATTTCTTTTCTGGTTTGAATTTGAATTTGAATTCCAACTAAGTTTGAATTTCTGCAGCCCATGCAATACGTCCAAAATTTTTTAAATTCCCCTCTTAACAGGATTTTGGGGTGTTACAGGACTCGACCACCCACCTTTGCTCAAGCTAGTGAGCCCATGGAGGCCGACGGCTGGATGAAATCCATGGAGAAGAAGCTTTTCATAGTACAGTGCAATGACCGAGAGAAGGTTCTCTTCGTCGCACCAACTTACGGGAGCCGCTGCTGACTGGTAGGATGCCCTGAGCAACGCTCATGCCGACCCGGAGACGATCACTTGGACTGAGTTCAAGGAAAGTTTCCACTCTCATTACATCCCTGCTGGTGTAATGATGCTCAAGAGGCAGGAGTTCGAAGGTCTCCGCCAGGGACAGAGAAGTGTGAATGAGTACCTCAACATGTTCATACAACTTTCCCGGTATGCCCCCGAAGATGTCAACTCAGACCAGAGGAAGTAGTACATGTTCATGAGAGCGTTGAACAATGAGATCCAGGTTCAGCTCCTCAACAATGACTACGTAAGCTTCCAGAATCTGGTTGACAAGGCCATAGTGGTTGAAAACAAGATCAGAGAGATCGAGCGAGAGTGCAAGAGGAAGATGCCATACCAGCCTCAAGGAAGCAACGTACGACCTCGGTACATGCCCCCTGCACCGCAGTATGGATCGAAAACTTCTGCATACTGCCCTGGTCAGCCACGACCCGTTGCACCAGCACCTCGTGTGGCCATGCCTCCTGCGCCCCAACCTAACAATGGCGCTCCTGTTCAAAACCCCCGCCCCAACGTGCCTGCTGTCGTAGGCAACAGGGCATGCTTTGCATGTGGAGAAATAGGACACTTTGCGAACCAGTGCCCGAGGAGGGGCCCTGGACAGCAAGGCAACGTGCCCAAGCAGAACCCGCGACCAAACGGAGGGGACAATCAAGGAAACCGTGGACAGCAGAACTATGCTCGCGGCAATGTGAACCATGTCTCTGCTGAGGAAGCACAACAAGCTGAGGACGTTGTAATTAGTATGTTCCTTGCCAACTCCAACCCAGCCACCATCTTATTTGATTCTGGAGCATCACATTCCTTCATATCATCCAAATATTTTGCCAAACATCACCTACCCATATCCCACTTAAAATGTGCTATGTTAGTTAATTCTCCCGGTGGAGAGATGAGGACTAATATATTATGTCTGAAAGTAAGCCTTAAAATAAGGGGGGTAGACTTCCTTGCCAACCTTATTGTCCTGGATTCCCAAGGGATTGACATTATACTCGGGATGGATTGGTTAAGCAAGCACAATGGGGTAATCCAATGTGCTGAAAGAAGCGTGCAGTTGACAAATGAGCACGGCATCCATGTCGAGTTTGAGTCAGCCCAACAAACCACTGAAAAGGCAAATTTGAACCACGTTGAAGGAGCAGCATTGGACAGCATTCCGGTGGTTCAGGAATTTTCGGACGTGTTCTCGGAAGAGCTTCCAGGTATGCCCCCTAATCGGGACATTGAGTTTGCCATTGATTTGGTACTCGGAACTGCACCCATAGCCAAGAGACCCTATAGGATGCTCGTCAATGAACTAGTAGAACTCAAGAAGCAAATTCAAGAACAGTTGGAGAAGGGTTTCATACGTCCAAGCTCGTCACCATGGGGAGCTCCGGTGCTCTTTGTAGACAAGAAGGATGGAACCCAAAGAATGTGTGTGGACTATAGGTCTCTCAATGAGGTAACAATCAAGAACAAATACCCTCTACCCTGTATAGAGGACCTATTCGACCAAATGAAAGGAGCCCGAGTGTTCTCCAAGATTGATCTTCGGTCGGGATACTTCCAGCTGAAGATTAAGCCCTCCGATATACCCAAGACAGCCTTTCGAACACGGTATGGTTCGTATGAATATACCGTCATGTCTTTTGGGTTAACAAATGCACCCGCATACTTCATGTACCTTATGAACAAGGTTTTCATGGAGTACTTGGACAAGTTTTTCGTGGTTTTCATCGACGGCATTGTGGTGTATTTAAAAAGTGAGGAGGAGCATGAAGAACATTTGAAATTGACCTTGCAGAAATTGCGTGAGCATCAATTGTGTGCCGAGCTTAACAAGTGTCAATTTTGGCTAAAGGAAATATCTTTGCTAGGCCACATTATCTCCAAGGAAGGGGTATCGGTTGATCCCGGAAAGGTGAGAGATGTTCTGAAGTGGGACCAACCGCAGAACGTTAGGGATATTCGAAGTTTTCTTGGGATGGTTGGATACTATTGATGCTTCATTAAAGACTTCTCTAAGATAGCAAAGCCTATGACGGAGTTGCTAATGAAGGGAAAAGTCTTCCAATGGACACCAGCATGCCAAGGAAGTTTTGAGGAACTCAAGAAAAGGCTAACCATAGCATCGGTTCTGATATTGCCAGACATAAGCAAGAGCTTTAACATATATTGTGACGCATCCAGACAGAGGCTCGGATGTGTGCTCATGCAAGAAGGACAAGTGGTAGCCTATGCCTCATGGCAATTAAAGAAGCACGAGCATAATTATCCCACACATGACTTGGAGCTAGCAGCAGTAGTGCATGCATTGAAGATTTGGAGACATTATATCCTTGGTCATCGATGTGAGATCTATACGGATCACAAAAGCCTCAAGTACATATTTACACAAACGGACTTGAATTTGAGGCAACGTCGATGGTTGGAACTCATCAAGGATTACGATGTTGGAATCAACTACCACCCCGGAAAGGCCAATGTAGTAGCTGATGCATTGAGCCGAAAGGGAGCGTGTCACCAACTTACGGTTCGGGAGCTACTACCTGAACTATGTAAGGAGTTCGAATGGTTACACCTCGGATTCTTAAATAACATGGAAATAATGGAGATCCACTCTTCATTGGAGAAAGAGATAAGAGAGGGCCAAGCAATGGATGAGGGGATCAAGGAGATCAAAGGAAGAATCCAACAAGGAATAGAGAAAGATTTCAAGGAGGATGAGAAGGGTACGCTTTAGCTACGAAAAAGGATTTGTGTGCCTAACATAAAACACCTCCGCAACATGATATTGAAGGAGGCACACGATTCACCCTATTCCATACATCTCGGAAGTACCAAAATGTACAAGGACTTGAAAACTTGTTATTGGTGGGATGGTATGAAATGGGATATAGCCGAATACTTTGCCCTATGCGACACATGCCAACGGGTTGTCACACCCGGTTTTTCCGAAGAACAACCAAGTGAATATCACATGTATGCCAGGATCATTTTCTCATACATGTGATGACAAATAGTGAAGCATCATTTATTACAGCCAGGTGTCGAATATAAGTAAGTCTTACATAGTAAATGTCTCGATGGGCAATAATAAGTTCATCGCAAGTAAACAAACTAGCAGCGGAATATTATTCTTGAGGGCTCCATCACAGGCGTTACCCGGGGGTCTCCATGAACCTAGAAATCTTCTTCGGGTCCAATGTCTTGATCATTATACACCACCTCATTATCTTGACCTGAGCAGCAATATAAACCAACAAATATGCAAGGTTGAGTACCGATGGTACTCAGCAAGTGTGGGAAGGTTATATCATGCATGGCTAGAACAAGGAGAGGTTGAACTCATGGTTAAAGCACTATGCAACACCTTAGCTTATTAAACACCTACATTACTACACAGGTGAAATGGTCCCAATCTCCCATCCCTTCATCATAACCAAATAACCATAACATCATTTCCAATGTTAAGCTCCCCGCTTAACATCCACAACTTCCAAAGTCATCATCCTCTAATCATGAATAAGTCCAAGCCGCTCTTGACCGTGAGCACGGCTGTCATGACAGTTTTTGACTCTGCAGAGTTTGTACCACTGTACTCACATGTAGTGATTTCATCCCCCGTTGCCGGATGGACTAAAAGAACCTCCATTATGCCAGTGGCTACGAACCACATTCACACTTCCCAGGAGTGTAGCCAGGAGATCACTACGAAGCCTTTACAAAGGGATTCCCGACGAGCGTGGGCCCACTGAGGTTTCACCGCTAACAGCATACAAGAGGCTCCAACCCTGCTGCAGTGGCCCCCTCTTGAGCCTTGCGGTTCATATGGTAGTCCAGCTGACACCTATTCCCCGCACCATCCAACACGCCCATACTACGTTGGGGATACACCTAATTAATTGGCCAAGCTGCCCCATCTCAGCATGTGGTTGGCACTGTAAAGCCAGGTTACATGCTCCATGAACCGGTCCTTAGGATCCAGGCAAGTACTAAACATAAACCCAAGTCTCGTGCACCCAGCACACAACCAAAACATCCAACTTGCCTTGCTCCCTACCTCTACATAACTCACAATATCTCATTCAATAGTATGGTAAAATAATCTGATGATCTCATATCCCAAATATTCCATTCTAAGCATGGCTAAGCATATGCATAATAATAAATGACATGATAAAATGAATCCCAACCCAAGCTACAGGGAAACAAGGTAATGCCATTCTAGGGAAACTTCCTAACATGGGTTTCATATTTCATTTGACAATGCAAATAATTCTATCTACACATCCTAGCATAGGATCAAAGTGGTCAAGGACACTTGCCTCCTTCCTGCTGCTCTTGAAATGGGTAGTCCTGATCTTGGAAAGGAATAACTTGCTCTTGAGCAGGTTCTACATCATACCATCACACATAACAAAACAAAAACAACACTCCATAAGACATAGTTCACACTTCCACTTCATACAAACCACACATTTATATTTATGAAAGTCATTCACCATTATATGTGTTGTGGTTACTCTATGTGTGTTGATTTGTGGCTTGCATGCACTTTTAATCACGTGTACATGATTCCTACTTTTGTGTTCACATTTATACTTACAATTTAAATAAATTCCTTATATTCAATTACTATACCTTTTAGCTACCAAGTATGCATGAAAGGTATTTTCCTACTCCATATGTGTCTTCATAATTTCTACCAACCCTAAACTGAATTTTTTGGATTTTAGAACTCCATTTATCATTTACTATTTGTTATCTTTTCAGATTTATTTCCTATGCCTAAATGTGAACTTTATTATAAAAATAACAAAACACATCATCTAAACAGAATAGGTTCTGATCTAAAACATTTACTAATATATTTTTGACCTTTTCCTCTGATGTAAACTATTTTACATTTATTTTCCCTATTTTCAGAACTATTCTTTACTTAAAAATGTGTCCCTATAACTAATAAATGTGAATAATACATTAAAAAAATTCATTTCAGCCCAAAATATATTTTTATCTCACTCCAAAGTTTTCTAAGTACTGAGAAAGTTCTTAATTTAATTTTTGACAATATGTTTGTCCCACTTTTTAAATTCTAAATACTAGCCACATATTCAATTTCCTAGATTAAATATCAAACAGGGTTAAAAAGGTAAACTTACCCCACTATAGGGTCTATAATATTATTTTAACAATTTTCAGGAGTCTAGCTATACATAACAGATGAGTTTTTCCTAATTTTTATTAAGTCCAGGGGCTAAAACTGATTTTTAAATGAATTTACATGATTTTCTGAAGTTCCAGGGGCCAGATCAGAAGTTTCCGGGGCTAGCTCTTATTTCCCGAGAACCCCAGGGGATAGCACCTAAGATTTCAAGTCTTTATAACGCGGGGCTGACGTGGACCGTGTCACACCTGGTTTTTCCGAAGAACAACCAAGTGAATATCACATGTATGCTAGGATCATTTTCTCATACATGTGATGACAAATAGTGAAGCATCATTTATTACAAGCCAGGTGTCGAATATAAATAAGTCTTACATAGCAAATGTCTCGATGGACAATAATAAGTTCATCACAAGTAAATAAACTAGCAGCGGAATATTATTCTTGAGGGCTCCTTCACAGGTGTTGCCCGGGGGTCTCCATGAACCTAGAAACCTTCTTCGGGTCCAAAGTCTTGGTCATTATACACCACCTCATTATCTTGACCTGAGCAGCAATATAAACCAACAAAATATGCAAGGTTGAGTACCGATGGTACTCAGCAAGTGTGGGAAAATTATATCATGCATGGCTAGAACAAAGAGAGGTTGAACTCATGGTTAAAGCACTACGCAATTAATACCTATCACCTTAGCTTATTAAGCACCTACATTACTACACAGGTGAAATGGTCCAAATCTCCCATCCCATCATCATAATCCAATAACCATAACATCATTTCAAATGTTAAGCTCCCTGCTTAACATCACGACTTCCAAAACCATCAATCCTCTAATCATGAATAAGTCCAAGCCGCTCTTAAACGTGAGCACGGCTGTCATGACAGTTTTGACTCTGCAGAGTTTGTACCACTGTACCCACATGTAGTGATTTCATCCCCCGTTGCCGGGTGGACTAAAAGAACCTCCATTATGCCAGTGGCTACGAACCACATTCACACTTCCCAGGTGTGTAGCCAGGAGATCACTACAAAGCCTTTACAAAGGGATTCCTGACGAGCGTGGGCCCACTGAGGTTTCACCCCTAACAGCATACAGGAGGCTCCAACCCCGCTGCAGTGGCCCCCTCTTGAGCATTGCGGTTCATATGGTAGTCCAGCTGACACCTACTCACCGCACCATCCAACACACCCATACCACGCCGGGGATACACCTAATTAATTGGCCAAGCTGCCCCATCCCAGCATGTGGTTGGCACGGTAAAGCCAGGTTACATGCTCCATGAACCGGTCCTTAGGATCCGGGCAAGTACTAAACACAAACCCGAGTCTCGTGCACCGAGCACACAACCAAGACATACAACGTGCCTTGATCCCTACCTCTACATAACTCATAATATCTCAATCAAGAGTATGGTAAAATAAACTGATGATCTCATGTCCCAAATATCCCATTCTAAGCATGGCTAAGCATATGCATAATAATAAATGACATGATAGAATAAATCCCAACCCAAGCTACAAGGAAACAAGGTAATGCAATTCTAGGGAAACTTCCTAGCATGGGTTTCATATTTCATTTGACAATGCAAATAATTCTATCTACACATCCTAGCATAGGATCAAAGTGGTCAAGGGCACTTGCCTCCTTCCTGCTGCTCTTGAAATGGGTAGTCCTGATCTTGGAAAGGAATAACTTGCTCTTGAGCAGGTTCTACATCATACCATCACACATAGCAAAAGAAAAACAACAATCCATAAGACATAGTTCACACTTCCACTTCATACAAACCACACATTCATATTTATGAAAGTCATTCACCATTATATGTGTTGTGGTTACTCTATGTGTGTTGATTTGTGACTTGCATGCACTTTTAATCATGTGTATATGATTCCTACTTTTGTGTTCACATTTATATTTACATACTATATATATGAGTTTCCAATTTAAATAAATTCCTTATATTCAATTACTACACCTTTTAGCTACCAAGTATGCATGAAATGTATTTTCCTTTTCCATATGTGCCTTCAGAATTTCTACCAACCCTAAACTGAATTCTTTGGATTTTAGAAACTCCATTTATCATTTACTAGTTGCTATATTTTTAGATTTATTTTTCTATGCATAATTGTGTACTTTATTAGTAATACACATCATCTAAACAAAATAGGTTCTGGTCCTATAATAACATATTTTGACCTTTGCCTCTGATGTAAACTATTTCACAATTATTTTCCCTATTTTCTAAAACTATTCATTACTTAAAAATGTGTCCCTAAATGTGAATAATAAATTAAACAGATTCAATTCAGCCCAAAATATGTTTTTATCTCACTCCAAAGTTTTCTAAATACTGAGAAAGTTTTTAATTTAATTATGACAATATGTTTGTCCCACTTTCTTAATTTTTAAACACTAGCCACATATTCAATTTCCTAATTTAAATACTAAACAGGGCTAAAAAGGTAAACTCACCCCACTACAGGGTCTATAATATTATTTTCAGAATTTCTAGGGGTCTAGCTACACTTATCAGAGGTGTTTTTCCTAATTTTTATTAAGTCCAGGGGCTAAAACTGATTTATAAATAAATTTACATGATTTTCTGGAGTTCCAGCGGCTAGATCAGAAGTTTCCGGGGCTAGCTCTTATTTCCCGAGAACCCTAGGGGGTAGCACGTAAGATTTCCAGTCTTTATAACGCGGGGCTGACGTGGACCGTCCGATTTTAAACCGACGGCTGAGATTATAACGTCGAACCGGTACGCGGGGGTTTAAACCCTACCGTGCGATTTAAAATAAACGGCGCACAAGCGGCCACGTCGCTCTGATCGAGCGCGGGCGGCGCTGCCGGCGGCGCACGGCGGCGGGAAGCGGCGATCTCACCGGAAACTTTCGGATCTTCGGGAATTCTTCCTAGAACTGTGATTTTATGGCATAGATCGGTAGAGGGGAGGTCGGGGATCTCACCTCGGGGGTTTTCTTGAGCTCGGAGGTCCTGGAAGGTGATCGGCGATGAGGTCCGAGGTGAAACCACGGCGAAGCTCGTCGGCGCTGCGTTTACACCGCAAATCACCGAGTTTTCTGCACCTGCAAGGTTCCCCGGAGGCGGTGGATCAAGACCAGCGAGTTAGATCGGAATTTCCGAGCTTAGATCGGCCAGAATTCGCCGGAGAAGTCTCGGTTCTCACCGGAGTAAAAATCGGCGATCGCGGGGGGAAAAACAGAACGAGGCCGGGGTTTTTATAGACGGGGGAGGGCGGCGGGGTGGTTTAGATCATGTCCGCGTCGCCTACGAACAGAATTCAGCGGGGATACGCTGAAATCCCGATCGGTTTTGATTCGGGTGCGAGGGAGTCCGGCGCTGTCGCAAGGTAGACGAAGATCGGGTGGGTCCCGCCTGTCTGCGTGAGGAAGCAGCGCGCTCGGCTGCGGGCTGGCGCGGGCGCTGGCTGGGCCGGCTGGTGGGTTTCGGCCCACTGGCCGGTTTTTTTCTGTTTTCTCTTTTTCTTTTTCTATTTCTTTTCTGATTTGAGTTAAATTTGAATTCCAGTTTGAATTTGAATTTTTGCAAAACATGCAACACGTCCAAAAATTTTTAAATTCCTCTCTTAACATGATTTAGGATTTTGAATCAAAATTTTGGATTGTTACAGCTCTACCCCCCTTAAAAGAAATCTCGTCTTCTAGATTGGTGTTTCTAAGAAAACAATTCCGGAAATTGTGCCTTGAGCTCATCTTCCCGCTCCTAGGTGGCTTCCTCTTCTGAGTGATGCTTCCACTGCACCTTGCACATCTGAATTCTTTTATTTCTGGTGAGGCGTTCCATTGTCTCCAAGATCTTGTATGGTTGCTCGGCATAAGACAAATCTTCAGCTACATCCACTTCATTCATGGGTAACACCTCTTCAGGCGTTCTCAGGCATTTCTTGAGTTGTGACACATGGAACACATCGTGCACATCCGATAGACGAGCCGGTAACTCTAGTTGATACACCACTTCGCCTTTCCTTTCCAGAACTTGAAAGGGTCCGATGTATCGAGGTGACAACTTCCCTTTACCTTGAACCGACGAAGTCCTCGGATAGGGGACACCTTGAGATAAACATAGTCTCCCACGTTAAAAATGAGCTCTCTTCTTCGTACATCAGCATAACTCTTTTGGCGTGTCTGTGCTATCCTCAAATTGTTGCGAATTTCCCTTACCTTCGCCTCGGCTTCTTGTAGTACTTCTGGACCAAACACTTTACTTTCCCCGGTTTGATTCCAAAATAGGGGAGTTCTGCACTTCCTCCCGTACAAAGCTTCAAACGGTGACATCTTCATACTAGCTTGATAGCTGTTGTTATAAGAAAACTCCGCATACGGTAAGTTCTTGTCCCAACTCCTATTGTTTTTGAGTGCACATGCCCTTAGCATATCTTCAAGGATCTGATTGGTTCTTTCCGTCTGCCCATCAGTTTGGGGATGATAGGCAGAACTAAAGTTCAGATGGGTTCCCATGGTTTCGTGCAACTTCTGCCAGAATCTTGAGGTGAACTGTGTCCCTCGATCTGACACAATCTTCTTTGGCACTCCATGGTAACACACGATCCTTGAAATGTACAACTCTGCCAATTTGGATCCACTGTATCTTTCTTTCACGGGGATGAAATGAGCTACCTTAGTTAGCCTATCAATGATGACCCATATCGAATCATACCCTGATTGGGCCCTAGGCAATCCCACGATGAAATCCATGCTGATTTCTTCCCATTTCCATTCAGGCACTTTGAGTGGTTGCAATAATCCCGCGGGTCGTTGATGTTCTGCTTTCACCAACTGACATGTGTCACATAGGGCCACATGTTCCGCGACATCTCGCTTCATGCCATACCACCAATACCTGCTCTTGAGGTCCTGGTACATCTTCGTACTCCCAGGATGAATGGAATAGTCAGAATCATGAGCCTCCTTCAAAATCAATTCACGGATCTCCTTTACTTCTGGCACACAGATTCTTTTCCCGTGCCACACCGTACCTTGTTCATCCTCTCTGAAACCTGGAGCTTTATTTTCCTTGATGAGTTGCCTGATTTCCTGTATCTTCTCATCATTCTTTTGACACTCGCGTATGTCTCGCTCTAGTGTGGAGTCCACTTCCATGGCGATGGCCTCACCACTATTTACTAGACATAGATTGAGCCTTATAACCTCGTCCTTCAATTCTGCAGGCATTTCCTTCAAGCTCAACTTATTGACCTGCACTTTCCGACTTAAAGCATCGGCCACGACGTTTGCTTTCCCAGGATGATAGTTGATGCCTTCATCAAAGTCATTGAATAGCTCTAACCATCTCCTTTGTCTGAGGTTGAGGTCTGGCTGTGTGAATATGTACTTCAAACTCTTATGATCCGTATATATCTTGGTCCTCTTCCCCATCAAATAGTGCCGCCAAATTTTCAACGTGTGTACCACTGCGGCTAGTTCTAGGTCATGTGTAGGATAGTTCTTCTCATGCTTCCGAAACTGCCGGGATGCATATGCCACGACATGCCCTTCTTGCATGAGAACACATTCCAACCCGTTTCCAGAGGCATCGCAGTACACCGTAAAGTTCTTCTGCATATCTGGCATAACGAGCACTGGGGCTGTTGTCAATCTTTCCTTTAACTCCTGAAAACTCGTCTCGCACTGCGGCGTCCATGTGAATGTGATTCCCTTCTCCAACAGTTTAGTGAGAGGTCTCGAGATCTTGGAGAATCCCTCAATAAACCGTCGATAGTATCCAGCCAATCCCAAAAAGCTTCGAACTTCCCCGACATTTTCAGGGGTCTTCCACTTCTGTATATCCTCGATTTTGGCGGGATCTACGGAGATTCCTCCCTCCGAGATTATATGTCCTAAGAAGGGAACTCTCTTCAGCCAAAACTCACACTTGCTCAACTTAGCATATAGTTGGTGTTCTCTCAGCCTTTGCAACACCAACCTTAGATGTTTCTCATGTTCTTCTTCATCTTTGGAGAAGACGAGAATGTCATCTATGAAAACCACCACAAATTTGTCCAGGTATTCCATGAATACCTTGTTCATGAGATACATGAAGTATGCCGGTGCATTAGTTAGCCCGAAAGGCATGACGGTGTATTCATACAGTCCGTACCGAGATACGAAAGCTGTCTTGGGAATATCAGATTGCCTTATCTTGAGTTGGTGGTAGCCCGACCTGAGATCAATTTTAGAGAACACACAAGCGCCTCTCAACTGATCAAACAAGTCTTCAATGCGGGGTAATGGGTACTTGTTCTTGATGGTTACCTCATTCAAAGCACGGTAATCCACGCATAACCTTTGGGTTCCGTCTTTCTTGGGCACAAATATCACCGGAGCTCCCCATGGTGAGGAACTAGGGCGGATATACCCCTTCTCCGTCAATTCTCTCAAATGATCCTTGAGTTCTTCTAGCTGCTTGGAGTCCATCCGATAAGTTCTCTTGTATATCGGGGTTGTTCTAGGCACTAGCTCAATTGCAAATTCCACTTCACGATCGGGAGGCATACCTGGCAATTCTTCCGGAAAAACGTCTGGATATTCCCTGATAGTCCTGATTTCCTCAACTTTCACCTCAACTTGATTTAATTTAATGTCCCTCCTAGGCTCGTGTATTGTTATGAACTTTACTCTTGTGCCACTAGGGTGAGTTAGTTCCACCGTTCTGGTCGAACAATGAATGATTCCCTTATGTTTGGTCAACCAATCCATGCCCAAAATAATATCGATCCCTTGGGAATCTATCACTATGGGGTTAGCAGTAAACACTACCCCATTAATGTCTAGATTCACCTTGGGACACACTTGTCTTGTCCTTATTTCTCCACCTGGAGAGTTTACGGCTAGCATATGGTTCATTTGTGTTGTTGCTAGGTCATACTTCTTAACAAACCCTTGAGCAATAAACGAGTGGGTAGCACCAGAATCAAACAGCAGGGTTGCAAGGTGTAAATTGGCAGGAAACTTACCAACTACCACGTCGGGTGCATCTTGTGCTTCCTCCATAGTGACGTGGTTCACCCGTCCTCTCATTACATTCTGCTGGTGTGGCTGCGCGGGCTTCTTCTTTGGGCATTTGTGGGCGTAGTGCCCCACTTCACCGCAGCTAAAACATTGCACCCCAACCTTAGGTGCCTGTCCTTTGTTGTCTTGGGATTGGTTTGGGGGTCCTTGCACTGCTGGTCGAGGTGGATATGCGGGGCGAGGCTGCTGCACAAACGGACGTTGCGGCTGTGCTGGTGCTGCCGGAGGCCTGTAGTTCGGTTGTACCCTCTTGGTGCTGAGTAGGGTACCGCAGCACGGTTCGTCTACCCTGCTGGTTGCTGCATCAGACGTGGGCGGGTGTTGCTCCCTGAGGCTTGATGTGACCACCCGGCCTTCCTCTTATTCTCATTTTCCAAGGCCTTTAGCTTCCTTTCTACCACAAATGCTCTGTCCACCATCTTTTGTAAGCTTTCATACTCATTTGAGGACATTGCACACTGCATCTCCGCGGTAAGTCCTTCCACAAAACAATCTTGTTTCTGCTCATCAGTCTCTATGTCTTGTGGGGCATAACGGGATAGTTGAGTAAATTTAGTGAGGTATTCCCTCACCGTCATGTTTCCCTGCTGCAGTCCCAAAAACTTCTTCCTCTTGTTTTTGAGTTCACCTCTTGGGATGTAATGGTTGCGGAAGCTACGCTTGAACTCTTCCCAAGTGATGTTCTCAGGGTCATGATGGGCGGCCACGTAGGCGGTCCACCAATCAGCAGCAGGTCCATGCAATTGATGAGAAGCAAACAGCACCCTCTCATACCCTTGGCACTGTATGATCCTCATCTTACTTTCAATGGTCTTCAGCCAATCATCTGCCTCCAGAGGTTCAGCAGCACTTGCAAACTTTGGAGGTTGAGTTCCTAGAAACTCACTCAACCTTGGTTGGCGTGGTGCAGCTTGTGGAGGTGGAACTTGATGCAAGTTGGCCACCACTTGAGTTAAGTTCTGGATGAGCTGATTTTGATTCTCCAGCATCTGGTGGAGGGGATCAACTCCTTCACGGCGACCACCCCGGTCCAGGCCTCCAGAAAGATGATGGTTGCATGCCTCATCGTTGTTGTTGGCGGGGTTGGCAGCACGTCCTTTTCCTCTTCCGGCCATCTGGCAGAATCAGCCAATGTTAATTTGAAAGCATTTAGTATCACCTTACTACTTTCATTTGTATATACTTTGAAGTGTTGAGGCTTTGTTATTCTTTTACGATGGTTCATATCTCACACCAAATAAATGCACTATTATTTCATGTGGGTTCACACACCAAAGCAAAACAATCTGAAGACGAGGCTGTGGACAATTGCTCATGGCTTCCACAACTCACGTCACACACCAAGCATTAACACACCATTAACTTAACGTAACGACTCGACTATTCGACATATTGCTAACTAAGGGAAGGACTCTACACTACTCGTTTTCTTGAGCTGGCTCCTCGGGATCTTCCTCATCATTTCGGCTGCCTTCTGACTCTGCTTTGGGTGGGGAGGCTGCTGGTGGAGAAGTGCGACGACGCCTGATCGCTCGACGATCTAGGGAGTCAGGAGTCCATGTATCATTCATGGTGACACACAGTTCATTCCCATCTCCTCTTTCTCTCGCCCTCAAGCAGGCTCGCAGCAACGCTTCCGTTTCCTTCAGGGTGTCCGGTACATCCTGAAGCTCTTGTTGACACTCCTGCAGTCGAGTGCTGAGCATAGCAGCATCCTCCAAGCACAAGTCCGTGTGCTCATGAGAAGTCCCTTGCTGCACCGGCGGGTACTTGTATTCCGTGGTACCACTCTCTCGCTGGAGGACATACATGTACTCAGTTTTGTCCAAGTGGCGACGATATATGTGACTCTGGCAGGTGATGGCCTCCCAGGTGACATCTTTCTCCGCATCGACCTGTGTTGCTCTACAAGCTGGAGAGTGGTGAATCTTAAGCAGCTGATTTTCGTGTATTATCCTCATCTCTGAACTCCATTCTTCCCTCTTCTCACGGATGGTCCTGGTGGAGTTATAGTGGATGATTAGCTTGCCCGTATTGCCGGCGGCTTCGAGCATACGCCGAAGACGGCACAATAAGCCTCCTACTGCCAATCCGTAGGAAAGGTACGTCACCGGACGGCTCTCCTCCCTCTCGGCAAGGGCAACTACGGGAATTCTCCCCCTGTGGACTTGCGAGCGGTGCGAATCATGCGAACCATCTAAAATAAAAAGAATTTAAAATTAGGTTAGATAAACTCTCAAACAAAAATCCTATTTTGAATGAAAGTTGGGGTAAGATGAAGAAAGTGACTCCATTAAATAACACTTTTCAACACACACCTTGTAAAATAGTTTTTAAGAAAATAGGGCCCTTAAATACGTCCATTTCTACCTAGGTCCACGTTCCTACGGGCAACCTTGGCTCTGATACCACTTCTGTCACACCCGGTTTTTCCGAAGAACAACCAAGTGAATATCACATGTATGCCAGGATCATTTTCTCATACATGTGATGACAAATAGTGAAGCATCATTTATTACAAGCCAGGTGTCGAATATAAATAAGTCTTACATAGCAAATGTCTCGATGGACAATAAGAAGTCCATCACAAGTAAATAAACTAGCAGCGGAATATTATTCTTGAGGGCTCCTTCACAGGTGTTGCCCGGGGGTCTCACACAGGTGAAATGGTCCAAATCTCTCATCCCATCATCATAATCCAATAACCATAACATCATTTCCAATGTTAAGCTCCCCGCTTAACATCACGACTTCCAAAACCATCAATCCTCTAATCATGAATAAGTCCAAGCCGCTCTTGACCGTGAGCACGGCTGTCATGACAGTTTTGACTCTGCAGAGTTTGTACCACTATACCCACATGTAGTGATTTCATCCCCCGTTGCCGGGTGGACTAAAAGAACCTCCATTATGCCAGTGGCTACGGACCACATTCACACTTCCCAGGTGTGTAGCCAGGAGATCACTACGAAGCCTTTACAAAGGGATTCCCGACGAGCGTGGGCCCACTGAGGTTTCACCCCTAACAGCATACAAGAGGCTCCAACCCCGCTGCAGTGGCCCCCTCTTGAGCCTTGCGGTTCATATGGTAGTCCAGCTGACACCTACTCCCCGCACTAGCCAACACACCCATACCACGCCGGGGATACACCTAATTAATTGGCCAAGCTGCCCCATCTCAGCATGTGGTTGGCACGGTAAAGCCAGGTTACATGCTCCATGAACCGGTCCTTAGGATCCAGGCAAGTACTAAACACAAACCCGAGTCTCGTGCACCCAGCACACAACCAAAACATCCAACTTGCCTTGATCCCTACCTCTACGTAACTCATAACATCTCATTCAAGAGTATGGTAAAATAAACTGATGATCTCATGTCCCAAATATCCCATTCTAAGCATGGCTAAGCATATGCATAAAAATAAATGACATGATAGAATAAATCCCTACCCAAGCTACAAGGAAACAAGATAATGCAATTCTAGGGAAACTTCCTAGCATGGGTTTCATATTTCATTTGACAATGCAAATAATTCTATCTACACATCCTAGCATAGGATCAAAGTGGTCAAGGACACTTGCCTCCTTCCTGCTGCTCTTGAAATGGGTAGTCCTGATCTTGGAAAGGAATAACTTGCTCTTGAGCAGGTTCTACATCATACCATCACACATAGCAAAAGAAAAACAACAATCCATAAGACATAGTTCACACTTCCACTTCATACAAACCACACATTCATATTTATGAAAGTCATTCACCATTATATGTGTTGTGGTTACTCTATATGTGTTGATTTGTGGCTTGCATGCACTTTTAATCATGTGTATATGATTCCTACTTTTGTGTTCACATTTATACTTACATACTATATATATGAGTTTCCAATTTAAATAAATTCCTTATATTCAATTACTACACCTTTTAGCTACCAAGTATGCATGAAATGTATTTTCCTTCTCCATATGTGCCTTCAGAATTTCTACCAACCCTAAACTGAATTCTTTGGATTTTAGAAACTCCATTTATCATTTACTAGTTGCTATATTTTCAGATTTATTTTCCTATGCATAATTGTGTACTTTATTAGTAATACACATCATCTAAACAAAATAGGTTCTGGTCCTATAATAACATATTTTGACCTTTGCCTCTGATGTAAACTATTTCACAATTATTTTCCCTATTTTCTAAAACTATTCATTACTTAAAAATGTGTCCCTAAATGCGAATAATATATTAAACATATTCAATTCAGCCCAAAATATGTTTTTATCTCACTCCAAAGTTTTCTAAATACTGAGAAAGTTTTTAATTTAATTATGACAATATGTTTGTCCCACTTTCTTAATTTTTAAACACTAGCCACATATT
This sequence comes from Neostapfia colusana, assembly GCA_030760725.1. NCBI lineage: Eukaryota > Viridiplantae > Streptophyta > Magnoliopsida > Poales > Poaceae > Neostapfia > Neostapfia colusana. The sequence continues at coordinate 74,883,895 of JASWHV010000005.1, read as the reverse complement.
CAATTTCCTAATTTAAATACTAAACAGGGCTAAAAAGGTAAACTCACCCCACTACAGGGTCTATAATATTATTTTCAGAATTTCTAGGGGTCTAGCTACACTTATCAGAGGTGTTTTTCCTAATTTTTATTAAGTCCAGGGGCTAAAACTGATTTATAAATGAATTTACATGATTTTCTAGAGTTCCAGGGGCTAGATCAGAAGTTTCTGGGGCTAGCTCTTATTTCCCGAGAACCCCAGGGGGTAGCACGTAAGATTTCCAGTCTTTATAACGCGGGGCTCACGTGGACCGTCCGATTTTAAACCGACAGCTGAGATTATAACGTCGAACCGGTACGCGGGGGTTTAAACCCTACCGTGCGATTTAAAATAAACGGCGCACAAGCGGCCACGTCGCTCTGATCGAGCGCGGGCGGCGCTGCCGGCGGCGGGAAGCGGCGATCTCGCCGGAAACTTTTGGATCTTCGGGAATTCATCCTAGAACTGTGATTTTATGGCATAGATCGGTAGAGGGGAGGTCGGGGATCTCACCTCGGGGGTTTTCTTGAGCTCGGAGGTCCTGGAAGGTGATCGGCGACGAGGTCCGAGGTGAAACCACGGCGAAGCTCGTCGGCGCTGCGTTTACACCGCAAATCACCGAGTTTTCTGCACCTGCAAGGTTCCCCGGAGGCGGTGGATCAAGACCAGCGAGTTAGATCGGAATTTTCGAGCTTAGATCGGCCAGAATCCGCCGGAGAAGTCTCGGTTCTCACCGGAGTAAAAATCGGCGATCGCGGGAGGAAAAACAGAACGAGGCCGGGGTTTTTATAGACGGGGGAGGGCGGCGGGGTGGTTTAGATCATGTCCGCGTCGCCTACGAACAGAATTCAGCGGGGATACGCCGAAATCCCGATCGGTTTTGATTCGGGTGCGAGGGAGTCCGGCGCTGTCGCGAGGTAGACGAAGATCGGGTGGGTCCCGCCTGTCAGCGTGAGGAAGCAGCGTGCTCGGCTGCGGGCTGGCGTGGGCGCTGGCTGGGCCGGCTGGTGGGTTTCGGCCCACTGGCCGGTTTTTTCTGTTTTTTCTTTTTCTTTTTCTATTTCTTTTCTGATTTGAGTTAAATTTGAATTCCAGTTTGAATTTGAATTTTTGCAAAACATGCAACACGTCCAAAATTTTTTAAATTCCCATCTTAACATGATTTAGGGTTTTGAATCAAAATTTTGGGGTGTTAAAGACCGTCCGATTTAAAACAGACGGCTGAGATTATAACGTCGAACCGGTACGAGGGGATTTAAACCCCACCATGCGATTTAAAATAAACGGCGCACAAGCGGCCACGTCGCTCTGATCGAGCGCGGGCGGCGCTGCCGGCGGCGCACGGCGGCGGGAAGCGGCGATCTCGCCGGAGACTTTCGGATCTTCGAGAATTCTTTCTAGAAATGTGATTTTATGGCATAGATCGGTGGAGGAGAGGTCGGGGATCTCACCTCGGGGGTTTTCTTGAGCTCGGAGGTCCTGGAAGGTGATCGGCGATGAGGTCCGAGGTGAATTCACGGCGAGGCTCGTCGGCGCTGCGTTTACACCGCAAGTCACCGAGTTTTCTGCACCTGCAATGTTCCCCGGAGGCGGTGGATCAAGACCAGCGAGTTAGATCGGAATTTCCGAGCTTAGATCGGCCAGAATTCGCCGGAGAAGACTCGGGTTCTCACCGGAGGAAAAACAGCAGATCGCGTGGGAAAAACAGAACGAGGCCGGGGTTTTTATAGGCGGGGGGCGGGGGGGGGGGGGGCGGCGGGGTGGTTTAGATCGAGTTTGCATCGCCCCCGAGCAAAATTCGGCTGGGATACGCGAGAATTCCCAATCGATTTCAATTCGGGTGAGAGAGTCCGCCGCAGGCGCGAGGTAGACGATGAACTAGCGGGCCCCGCCTGTCAGTGGGAGGAAGCGGCGCGCGCGGCCGCGGGCTGGCGCGGTTTCTGGTTGGGCCGGCTGGTGGGTTTCGGCCCACTGGCCGGTTTTTTTCTGTTTTTCCTTTTTCTTTTTCTATTTCTTTTCTGTTTTGAGTTTAATTTGAATTCCAGTTTGAATTTGAATTTTTGCAAAACATGCAACACGTCCAAAATTTTTTAAATTTCCCTCTTAACATGATTTAGGGTCTTAACACGATTTTTGGGGTGTTACAGCTCTAACCCCCTTAAAAGAAATCTCGTCCTCGAGATTGGTGGTTCTAAGAAAACAATTCCGGAAATTGTGCCTTGAGCTCATCTTCCCGCTCCCAGGTGGCTTCCTCTTCTGAGTGATGCTTCCACTGCACCTTGCACATCCGGATTCTTTTATTTCTGGTGAGTCGTTCCATTGTCTCCAAAATCTTGCATGGTTGCTCAGCATAAGACAAATCCTCAGCTACGTTCACTTCATTCATGGGTAACACCTCTTCAGGCGTCCTCAGGCATTTCTTGAATTTTGACACATGGAATACATTGTGCAATCCGATAGACGAGCCGGTAATTCTAGTTGATACGCCACTTCGCCTTTCCTTTCCAAAACTAGAAAGGGTCCGATGTATCGAGGTGACAACTTCCCTTTCACCTTGAACCGACAAAGTCCTCTGATAGGGGACACCTTGAGATAGACATATTCTCCCACGTTGAAAACGAGCTCTCTTCTTCGTACATCGGCATAGCTCTTTTGGCGTGTCTGTGCTATCCTCAAGTTGTTGCGAATTTCCCTCACCTTCGCCTCGGCTTCTTGTAGTACTTCTGGACCAAACACTTTACTTTCCCCTGTTTGGTTCCAAAATAGGGGAGTTCTGCACTTCCTCCCATACAAAACTTCAAACGGTGACATCTTCATACTAGCTTGATAGCTGTTGTTATAGGAAAACTCCGCATACTGTAAGTTCTTATCCCAACTCCTATGTTTTTGAGTGCACATGCCCTCAGCATATCTTCAAGGATCTGATTGGTTCTCTCTGTCTGCCCGTCAGTTTGGGGATGATAGGCAGAGCTGAAATTCAGATGGGTTCCCTTGGTTTCATGCAACTTCTGCCAGAACCTTGAGGTGAACTGTGTCCCTCGATCCGACACTATCTTCTTTGGCACTCCATGGTAACACACGATCCTTGACATGTACAACTCTGCCAATTTGGATCCGCTGTAGCTTTCCTTCACGGGGATGAAGTGAGCTACCTTGGTTAGCCTATCATTGATGACCCATATCGAATCATACCCTAATTGGGTCCTAGGCAATCCTACGATGAAATCCATGCTGATTTCTTCCCATTTCCATTCAGGCACTTTGAGTGGTTGCAATAATCCCGCGGGTCATTGATGTTCTGCTTTCACCAACTGACATGTGTCACATAGGGCAACATGTTCCGCTACATCTCGCTTCATGCAATACCACCAATACCTGCTCTTGAGGTCCTGGTACATTTTCGTACTCCCAGGATGAATGGAATAGTCAGAATCATGAGCCTCCTTCAAAATCAATTCACGGATCTCCTTTACTACTAGCACACAGATTCTTTTCCCATGCCACACCGTTCCTTGTTCATCCTCTCTAAAACCAGGAGCTTTATTTTCCTTGATGAGTTGTCTGATCTCTTGTATCTTCTCGTCATTCTTTTGACCCTCGCGTATGTCTCGCTCGAGTGTGGAATCCACTTCCATGGTGTTGGCTTCACCACTATTTACCAGGCATAGATTGAGCCTTATAACCTCATCCTTCAATTCTGCAGGCATGTCCTTCAGGCTGAACTTATTGACCTGCACTTTCCGACTTAAAGCATCGGCCACGATGTTTGCTTTCCCAGGATGATAGTTGATGCCCACATCAAAGTCATTGATTAGCTCTAACCATCTCCTTTGTCTGAGGTTGAGGTCTGGCTGCGTGAATATGTACTTCAAACTCTTATGATCCGTATATATCTCGGTCCTCTTCCCCATCAAATAGTGTCGCCAAATTTTCAACGCGTGTACCACTGCGGCTAGTTCTAGATCATGTGTGGGGTAGTTTTTCTCGTGCTTCCGGAGCTGTCGGGATGCATAAGCCACGACATGCCCTTCTTGCATGAGAACACATCCCAACCCGTTTCCAGAGGCATCGCAGTACACCGTGAAATTCCTCTGCATATCTGGCATAACCAGCACTGAGGCTGTTGTCAATCTTTTCTTTAACTCCTAAAAACTCGTCTCGCACTGCGGCGTCCATGTGAATGTGATTCCCTTCTCCAACAGTTTTGTGAGGGGTCTCGAGATCTTAGAGAATCCCTCAATAAACCGTCTATAGTATCCAGCCAATCCCAAGAAGCTTCGAACTTCCCCGACATTTTCAGGGGTCTTCCACTTCTGTATATCCTCGATTTTGGCAGGATCCACGGAGATTCCTCCCTCCGAGATTTTATGTCCTAATAAGGGAACTCTCTTCAGCCAAAACTCACACTTGCTCAACTTGGCATATAGTTGGTGTTCTCTCAGCCTCTGCAACACCAACCTTAGATGTTTCTCATGTTCTTCTTCATCTTTGGAGAAAACGAGAATGTCATCTATGAAAACCACCACAAATTTGTCCAGATATTCCATGAATACCTTGTTCATGAGATACATGAAATACGCCGGCGCATTAGTTAGCCCGAAAGGCATGACAGTGTATTCATACAGTCCGTACCGAGATACAAAAGCTGTCTTGGGAATATCAGATTGCCTTATCTTGAGTTGGTGGTATCCCGACCTGAGATCAATTTTCGAGAACACACAAGCTCCCCTCAACTGATCAAACAAGTCTTCAATGCAGGGTAATGGGTACTTGTTCTTGATGGTTACCTCATTCAAGGCACGGTAATCCACGCATAACCTTTGGGTTCCGTCCTTCTTGGGCACAAATATCACCGGAGCTCCCCATGGTGAGGAACTAGGGCGAATATACCCCTTCTCCGTCAATTCTCTCAAATGATTCTTGAGTTCTTCTAGCTGCTTGGAGTCCATCCGATAAGGTCTCTTGCATATCGGGGCTGTTCCAGGCACTAGCTCAATTGCAAATTCCACTTCATGATCGGGAGGCATACCTGGCAACTCCTCCGGAAAAACATCTGGATATTCCCTGATGGTCCTGATCTCCTCAACTTTCACCTCAACTTGATTTAATTTAATGTCCCTCCTAGGCTCGTGTATTGTTATGAACTTTACTCTTGTGCCACTAGGGTGAGTTAGTTCCACCGTTCTGGTCGAACAATGGATGATTCCTTTATGTTTGGTCAACCAATCCATACCCAAAATAATATCTATCCCTTGTGAATCTATCACTATGAGGTTAGCAGTAAATACTACCCCATTAATGTCTAGGTTCACTTTGGGACACACTTGTCTTGTCCTTATTTCTCCCCCTGGAGAGTTTACAGCTAGCATATGGTTCATTTGTGTTGTTGCTAGGTCATGCTTCTTAACAAACCCTTGAGCAATGAACGAGTGGGTAGCACCAGAATCAAACAACAGGGTTGCAAGGTGTAAATTGCCAGGAAACTTACCAACTACCACGTCGGGTGCCTCTTGCGCTTCCTCCATAGTGACGTGGTTCACCCGTCCTCGCATCACATTCTGCTGTTGTGGCTGTGCGGGCTTCTTCTTTGGGCATTTATGGGCGTAGTGCCCCACTTCACCGCAGCTAAAACATTGCACCCCAACCTTAGGTGCCTGGCCTTTGCTGTCTTGGGGTTGGTTTGGAGGTCCCTGTACTGCTGGTCGAGGTGGATATGCGGGGCGAGGCTGCTGTACAAACTGACGTTGCGGCTGAGCTGGTGCTGCGGGAGGCCTGTAGTTCGGGTTGTACCCTCTTGGTGCTGAATAGGGTACCGCAGCATGGTTCGTCTGCCCTGTAGGTTGCTGCATCAGACGTGGGCGGGTGTTGCTCCCTAAGGCTTGATGTGACCACCCGGCCTTCCTCTTATTCTCATTTTCCAAGGCCTTTAGCTTCCTTTCTACCACAAATGATCTGTCCACCATCTTTTTGAAGCTTTCATACTCATTTGAGGACATTGCACACTGCATCTCTGCGGTAAGTCCCTCCACGAAACAATCTTGTTTCTGCTGATCAGTCTCTATGTCCCATGGGGCATAACGGGATAGTTGAGTAAATTTAGTGAGGTATTCCCTCACCGTCCTGTTTCCCTGCTGCAGTCCCAAAAACTTCTTCCTCTTGTTTTTGAGTTCACCTCTTGGGATGTAATGGTTGCGGAAGCTACGCTTGAACTCTTCCCAAGTGATGTTCTCAGGGTCATGATGGGAAGCCACGTAGGCGGTCCACCAATCAGCAGCAGGTCCATGCAATTGATGAGAGGCAAACAGCACCCTCTCATACCCTTGGCACTGTATGATCCTCATCTTGCTCTCAATGGTCTTAAGCCAATCATCTACATCCAGAGGTTCAGCAGCACTTGCAAACTTTGGAGGTTGAGTTCCTAGAAACTCACTCAACCTTGGTTGGCGTGGTGCAGCTTGTGGAGGTGGAACTTGATGCAAGTTGGCCACCACTTGAGTCAAGTTCTGGATGAGCTGATTTTGATTCTCCAGCATTTGGTGGAGGGGATCAACTCCTTCACGGCGACCACCCCTGTCCTGGCCTCCAGAAAGATGAGGGTTGGAGGCCTCATCGTTGTTGTTGGCGGGGTTGGCAGCACGTCCTTTTCCTCTTCCGGCCATCTGGCATGATCAACCAATGTTAATTTAAAGCATTACGTATCATCTTACTACTTCCACTTGTTTGTACTTTGAAGTATTGAAGCTTTGTTATACTTTTCTGAGGTTTCATATCTCACACAAAAATAAATGCAATATTATTTCATGTGGGTTCACACACCAAAGCAAGACAATCTGAAGACGAGGCTGTGGACAATTGCTCATGGCTTCCCCAACTCACGTCACACACCAAGCATTAACACACTATTAACTAACGTAACGACTCGACTACTCGACATCCTTCTAATTTAAGGGAAAGCTTCTACGCTACTCGTTTTCTTGAGCTGGCTCCTCGGGATCTTCCTCATCATTTCGGCTGCCTTCTGACTCTGTTTTGGGTGGGGAGGCTGCTGGTGGAGAAGTGCGACGACGCCAGATCGCTCGGCGATCTGGGGAGTCAGGAGTCCATGTATCATTCATGGTGACACACAGTTCATTCCCATCTCCTCTTTCTCTCGCCCTCAAGCAGGCTCGCAGCAATGCCTCCGTTTCCTTCAGGGTGTCCCGAACATTCTGAAGCTCTTGCTGACACTCCTGCAGTCGAGTGCTGAGCATAGCAGCATCCTCCAAGCACAAGTCTATGTGCTCATGGGAAGCCCCTTGCTGCACTGGCGGGTACTTATACTCCGCGGTACCACTCTCACGCTGGAGGACATACATGTACTCCGTCCTGTCCAGGTGGCGACGATAGATGTGACTCTGGCAGGTGATTGCCTCCCAGGTGACATCCTTCTCCGCATCGACCTGTGTTGCTCGACAAGCTGGAGAGTGGTGGATCTTGAGCAGCTGGTTTTCATGGATAATCCTCATTTCTGAACTCCATTCTTCCCGCTTCTCCTGAATGGTCCTGGTAGAGCTATAGTGTATGATTAGCTTGCCCGTATTGCCGGCGGCTTCGAGCATACGTCGGAGACGGCGCAACAAGCCTCCTACTGCCAATCCGTAGGAAAGGTACGTCACCGAACGGCTCTCCTCTCTTTCAGCAAGGGCAACTACGGGAACTCTCCCTCCTGTGGACTTGCGAGCGGTGCGAATCATGCGAACAATCTAAAACAAAAGTATTTAAACTTAGGTTAGATAAACTTTTAAACAAAAATTCTATTTTGAATGAAAATTGGGGTAAGGTGAAGAAAGTGACTCATTAAATAACACTTTTAACACACACCTAGAAAAAATAGTTTTTAAGAAAATAGGGCCCTTAAATACGTCCATTTCTACCTAGGTCCATGTTCCAACGGGCAACCTTGGCTCTGATACCACCTCTGTCACACCCGGTTTTTCCGAAGAACAACCAAGTGAATATCACATGTATGCCAGGATCATTTTCTCATACATGTGATGACAAATAGTAAAGCATCATTTATTACAAGCCAGGTGTCGAATATAAGTAAGTCTTACATAGTAAATGTCTCGATGGACAATAATAAGTTCATCACAAGTAAATAAACTCGCAGCGGAATATTATTCTTGAGGGCTCCATCACAGGCGTTGCCCGGGGGTCTCCATGAACCTAGAAACCTTCTTCGGGTCCAAAGTCTTGATCATTATACACCACCTCATTATCTTGACCTGAGCAGCAATATAGACCAACAAATATGCAAGGTTGAGTACCGATGGTACTCAGCAAGTGTGGGAAGGTTATATCATGCATGGCTAGAACAAGGAGAGGTTGAACTCATAGTTAAAGCACTATGCAATTAATACCTATCACCTTAGCTTATTAAACACCTACATTACTACACAGGTGAAATGGTCCCAATCTCCCATCCCTTCATCATAACCAAATAACCATAACATCATTTCCAATGTTAAGCTCCCGCCTTAACATCTACAACTTCCAAAGTCATCATCCTCTAATCATGAATAAGTCCAAGCCGCTCTTGACTGTGAGCACGGCTGTCATGACAGTTTTTGACTCTGCAGAGTTTGTACCACTGTACCCACATGTAGTGATTTCATCCCCCGCTGCCGGGTGGACTAAAAGAACCTCCATTATGCCAGTGGCTACGAACCACATTCACACTTCCCAGGTGTGTAACCAGGAGATCACTACGAAGCCTTTACAAAGGGATTAACGACAAACGTGGAACCACTGAGGTTTCACCGCTAACAGCATACAAGAGGCTCCAACCCCGCTGCAGCGGCCCCCTCTTGAGCCTTGCGGTTCATATGGTAGTCCAGCTGACACCTATTCCCCGCACCATCCAACACACCCATACTACGTCGGAGATACACCTAATTAATTGGCCAAGCTGCCCCATCTCAGCATGTGGTTGGCACTGTAAAGCCAGGTTACATGCTCCATGAACCGGTCCTTAGGATCCAGGCAAGTACTAAACACAAACCCAAGTCTCGTGCACCCAGCATACAACCAAAACATCCAACTTGCCTTGATCCCTACCTCTACATAACTCACAATATCTCATTCAATAGTATGGTAAAATAAACTGATGATCTCATATCCCAAATATCCCATTCTAAGCATGGCTAAGCATATGCATAATAATAAATGACATGATAAAATGAATCCCAACCCAAGCTACAAGGAAACAAGGTAATGCAATTCTAGGGAAACTTCCTAACATGGGTTTCATATTTCATTTGACAATGCAAATAATTCTATCTACACATCCTAGCATAGGATCAAAGTGGTCAAGGACACTTGCCTCCTTCCTGCTGCTCTTGAAATGGGTAGTCCTGATCTTTGAAAGGAATAACTTGCTCTTGAGCAGGTTCTACATCATACCATCACACATAGCAAAAGAAAAACAACACTCCATAAGACATAGTTCACACTTCCACTTCATACAAACCACACATTTATATTTATGAAAGTCATTCACCATTATATGTGTTGTGGTTACTCTATGTGTGTTGATTTGTGGCTTGCATGCACTTTTAATCATGTGTATATGATTCCTACTTTTGTGTTCACATTTATACTTACATACTATATATATATATATATATATATGAGTTTCCAATTTAAATAAATTCCTTATATTCAATTACTATACCTTTTAGCTACCAAGTATGCATGAAAGGTATTTTCCTACTCCATATGTGTCTTCATAATTTCTACCAACCCTAAACTGAATTATTTGGATTTTAGAACCTAATTTATCATTTACTATTTGTTATCTTTTCAGATTTATTTCCTATGCCTAAATGTGAACTTTATTATAAAAATAACAAAACACATCATCTAAACAGAATAGGTTCTGATCTAAAACATTTACTAATATATTTTTGACCTTTTCCTCTGATGTAAACTATTTTACATTTATTTTCCCTATTTTCAGAACTATTCTTTACTTAAAAATGTGTCCCTATAACTAATAAATGTGAATAATACATTAAACAGATTCATTTCAGCCCAAAATATATTTTTATCTCACTCCAAAGTTTTCTAAGTACTGAGAAAGTTCTTAATTTAATTTTTGACAATATGTTTGTCCCACTTTTTAAATTCTAAATACTAGCCACATATTCAATTTCCTAGATTAAATATCAAACAGGGTTAAAAAGGTAAACTTACCCCACTATAGGGCCTATAATATTATTTTAACAATTTTCAGGGGTCTAGCTATACATAACAGAGGAGTTTTTCCTAATTTTTATTAAGTCCAGGGGCTAAAACTGATTTTTAAATGAATTTACATGATTTTCTGAAGTTCCAGGGGCTAGATCAGAAGTTTCCGGGGCTAGCTCTTATTTCCCGAGAACCCCAGGGGGTAGCACGTAAGATTTCCAGTCTTTATAACGCGGGGCTGACATGGACCGTCCGATTTAAAACAGACGGCTGAGATTATAACGTCGAACCGGTATGCGGGGATTTAAACCCTACCGTGCGATTTAAAATAAACGGCGCACAAGCGGCCACGTCGCTCTGATCGAGCGCGGGCGGCGCTGCCGGCGGCGCACGGCGGCGGGAAGCGGCGATCTCACCGGAGACTTTCGGATCTTTGAGAATTCTTCCTAGAACTGTGATTTTATGGCATAGATCGGTGGAGGAGAGGTCGGGGATCTCACCTCGGGGGTTTTCTTGAGCTCGGAGGTCCTGGAAGGTGATCGGCGACGAGGTCCGAGGTGAATTCACGGCGAGGCTCGTCGGTGCTGCGTTTACACCGCAAGTCACCAAGTTTTCTGCACCTGCAAGGTTCCCCGGAGGCGGTGGATCAAGACCAGCGAGTTAGATCGGAATTTCCGAGCTTAGATCGGTCAGAATTCGCCGGAGAAGACTCGGGTTCTCACCGGAGGAAAAACAGCAGATCGCGTGGGAAAAACAGAACGAGGCCGGGGTTTTTATAGACGGGGGAGGGCGGCGGGGTGGTTTAGATCGAGTTTGCGTCGCCCCCGAGCGAAATTCGGCTGGGATACGCGAGAATTCCGGATCGGTTTCGATTCGGGTGAGAGAGTACGGCGCTGGCGCGAGGTAGACGATGAACTGGTGGGCCCCGCCTGTCAGTGGGAGGAAGCGGCGCGCGCGGCCGCGGGCTGGCGCGATTTCTGGTTGGGCCGGCTGGTGGGTTTCGGCCCACTGGCCGGTTTTTTTTCTGTTTTTCCTTTTTCTTTTTCTATTTCTTTTCTGTTTTGAGTTTAATTTGAATCCCAGTTTGAATTTGAATTTTTGCAAAACATGCAACACGTCCAAAAAAATTTAAATTTCCCTCTTAACATGATTTAGGGTCTTAACATGATTTTTGGGGTGTTACACGGGTGAAGGCCGAACATCAAAAACCCGCTGGATTGTTGCAACCTTTGAAGGTACCAGAGTGGAAGTGGGAAGACATCAGTATGGATTTCATCGTAGGATTGCCACGTACTCAGTAGGGTTACGACTCCATCTGGGTCATCATGGACCAATTGACGAAAACCGCCCATTTTCTCCTTGTAAGGGCCAATTACAACGTTGCATAATTAGCCGAGTTGTACATGGAGCAGGTCGTGTGCCGTCACAGAGTTCCGAGGAGGATAGTCTCAGATCGAGGTTCTCAGTTTACCTCTAGATTCTGGAGGAAGCTGCAGAAAGCCATGGGTACACGACTGGATTTTAGCTCCGCCTATCACCCACAAACTGATGGACAAACCGAAAGGACAAACCAAATTCTGGAGGACATGTTGAGAGCTTGCGACTTGAAACATGGGCGTAGTTGGGATAGGAGTTTACTGTATGCCGAATTCTCCTATAACAACAGCTATCAAGCTAGCTTGAAGATGTCGCCTTTCAAAGCATTATATGGTAGGCGGTGTAGAACGCCGCTGTTTTGGAACAAAACCGGGAGAACCAGGTGTTTGGACCCGAAGTAATACAAGAAGCTGAAAAGCATGTCCAAACGGTACGGGAGAACTTAAAAGCTGCTCAGTCACGACAGAAAGGCTATGCGGACAATAGGCGTAGGAAGTTGACCTTTGAAGTAGGAGACTTCATATACCTTAAGGTATCGCCTATCCGAGGCCAACGACGTTTCAACTTCAAAGGCAAGCTAGCACCTCGCTACATCGGACCATTTAAGATTCTGGACAAGCGAGGAGAAGTAGCCTATCAACTAGAGCTCCCAACCCACCTCTCCGACGTACATGACGTGTTTCATGTATCCCAGCTCAAGAAATGCTTGAGAGTACTAGAGGAGCAAGTATCAATGGGAGAGCTTGAACTTCAAGAGGACCTGACTTATGCGGAACACCCTGTCCAAATCTTGGACGTAAAGGAAAGGGTCACCCGGAACAAGGTGATTCGATGGTGCAAGGTACAATGAAGCCATCACACCGAAGCTGAAGCCACATGGGAGCGTGAAGAGGATATCAAGGCAGAATTTCCCCATCTATTCTCTACTAACGAATCTCGAGGGCAAGATTCATTTTAACGGGGGTAGATTTGTGACACCCTCATCTCTGGTTTCTTCATGTATTCATATTTCATGTAGAGAAAACATTTTAAAGGAAGTGGGAACAGAGGAATTATCAAATAGATAGCCAGTAAGAGCCGAATCCAGTTCACAGAAAGCGCCCAAGACAACTTACCGCGGCCGCTGGCCACGTGGCGTGTTCGGAGCTCATCCCTGCGAAGTGGGGAGAGGTCCGCCGCTAAAATGGCTACGTGGCATGCTCGGGGCTCATCTCCGCAAAAGGGGAGAGGTCCGATCCTGTGGGACACGTGTTACCCTCGGAGCAAGCCTCTGCGGAAGAAGCAATGGCATTTTTTTCCGTAGGACACATGTCACCTTCGGAGCTAGTCACCACGGAAATCAGAGGACCAGTCGCATGGGATACGTGTCGATCTCGGAGCTCAGCTCTGAGAGGTCCGGTCCTATCGAACACGTGTCGCCACCGGAGCCTATCTCCAGGAGGTCCGACACTGTTGGACACATGTCAACCTTGGAGCACGTCTCTGAGGAAAGAAGGAAAGATCGGCACTAACACGTGGCGCATGCGGAGCTCACCTCCGAAGGAAAAGGGAGGTCTCGCTCGTTTGACACGCGGCACAACCGGAGCTCGCCTCTGCGGAAAAGGAGAGACCAGGCCCGATGGACACGTGGAGCCTCCGGAGCTCATCACCGAGGAGGTAACGAGTTCTAGGAACGGTTTTTGGATTCTGTAGGCGTAGAAATACCGGAGCAGAAACCGACCTGAATTCCACATCGAATCAATTAAAGATAAGATGTTAGGATCTAACGACAATCTGAATAGGACTCTTATTCGGGATGCAATCAGATTAGGACTCTTCTCTTCCCGATTATAAATAGAACCCAGAACCTCTGGCCGAAACCACAAACTTCTTTTCCAACTCCTGAGCCGACAACTTAGAGTTCTATTTCCAAACCACCGAGTAAACCATCGCCGGAGCGTGGCAAGGAAGATCGCAAGAGGAAAGCCCAGTGATCTGAGGAGGACCTCGAGACCAAGAGGAACGTAAGGTAGGTCTCCAATACCACCTTACGACATCGTTGTGTTTTCTTTGCATCTATTCTTTGATTCCTTTCGAACAGAAGCCTTCTCGTGGACAGATCACTTGATGATCAGGTTGATCTAAAAGACAAGATCATCGCCACGTCCACCTTTGATCTGAACACCCCTGTTCATCATAAAATCTATGCAAGCCATGCAAGAACACGTGCAAACCAATCTAATAAACCTAATCATAGGTATAGCATGCATATGCATCATCGCATCTAGTTTAAGGTTTGTGCATGATATTGATTGCTGTGAATCTTGTATGCACATGATCCTACATAGCGGGACAAGCTCAGGGAGCTATCTACGACAAGTTGCAGCAACAAGGTTTTGAGATCCAAGAACAACCAGAACCGCAAGAACAAGGCAAGTGGTCCTTGACCATATTGATCCTATGTTTTGGGTAAAACTGTTTTGTTTTGCGAAAAGGTGTGTGTGCTGAGTCAAACATGATGGGAAACACTTTTATAGGAGTTTACTAGTATTGGTTAAACCACCCTTGTCACCAGGGATGTTTATTAGTCGGGTATGGTTTTTGCTTTATGCTTCGCTGAGTCTATGGGATTGGGAAGCGAGATAGATGTGTCTAGCTAACTGCACTCGTAGTGATAATGAGAAACTGATGATGTTAATGAACGTGGATCGGAGGGAGATCTAGGCAATCCTGTGTTTGTGAATGAGGTAGCATGAGATGGTGGTTTACTTGCCATAGATCTAAGGACCGGTTCATGCATGCACATGGTAGGATAACAGTGCCACCACAAGGCCAAGTATGGGTGTTGCTTAGCTGAGTAATTAGGTAAGTTGCTAGAGTGTTATGGACTGTGGAAGGCGCGGGGAATGGGAGTCGAGTGAGGACTGCCCTGGGAACTGCATGGCACAAGAGGTGGCCCGTGGGTGGGAGAATTGGAGATTCTAGTCTGCCGGTGAAACCTTAGTGAGTCAATACATCTAGTAGCCCCTTTGTAAAAGCTATTTTGTGATCTCTTGGCCATACACCGACGGTTGTGTACTGGTATAATGGAGGTTCTGCAGTCGCCGACGGGTGATGAAATTACAAACTTGTGGATAAAGAGGTGCAAACTCTGCAGAGTCTAAAACTATCATGATAGCCGAGCTTACGATCACGAGCGTCTGGCCAACTGCCAAGATTAGTTGGGATGGTTATTGGGATGGTTCTTGGTTATGGTTATTGATTTTGGTTATAGTTTGGTTTTGGTACTGTTGAGTCCGGGTGATAAGATGGTTGCATGACTGTTGAGTCATGGCGACGAGATTGGTCTCGGTGTGAGACGAAAGTTGTTTATGAGATGAGATGGTAGCGAATACGGGAAGGTATTCATGAGATAGTAGCGAATACGAGGAGGTATTCGTGAGTAAGAATAAGGTTGGTTAATGTTCGGGTGGAACATGGAAAGTGATGGAGGTATGTTGGTAATTTAATACATGCTGGGATTACATTCATTTAAAGTCAAGTTGCTGTTTTATCATGGTTTTATAAATCTGCTTTTCTGCAAATGAGCCTTTTTATACCTACCTTGTTATGAGCTACATATCATGTTTTCCCGCACTTGCTGAGTACATCATTGTACTCAAACTTGCATTATTATCTCCTCATCAGCAGCAGGAGAAGACTACTATGAAGACCAAGTGGAACATTAAGGCGTGTGATCTATTCTCAACCTTGCCTGTGGAGGGAGTAGAGATGGAGCTACTTTTGCTTAGATTTGCTTCCGCATTAGTTAAATCGCTTCCGCATTAGAATAAAGACTTCCGCTGCATAGAAATAAGACTTCCGCTGTGAACATGAGTCCAAGACTCATGAGATATTGTAATAAACTCTGTTATTCATGGTAATATATAATTTGAATTCAGTTTGTGGAACATATGTGTATGTGTGATGAACATCCTGGGAACACACGGAGCTCACCTCTGAGGAAGAGGGAGGTCTCGACTGCCTGACACGCGTCACAGTCGGAGCTTGTCTCTACGGAAAAAGGGAGCCCAGGTTCTCGCAGGACACGTGGAGCTTCCGGAGCTCATCACCGCGAGGGTGACGAGATTTGAAGCAGTTTTGCTTCTGTACGCACGGGAATACCGGTACGGGAGGAAACCGACACGAATTCCACACTGCTACCGAACTAAATTAGCAAGAGATAAGATGTTAAGATTCAAAAACAGTTTGAATGGGAAGTAAATGAGTCTGAGATAAGTTGTTAAGATTCAAACAGGTGTGCTCCGAGAGCGACACATGTCCCGCGGGTCGGACCTCTCGGAGGTGAGCTCCGAGAGCGACACGTGTGCCACGCGGCTGGGCCTTTCTTCTCCCCAGTGTCTAGCTCCGAAGGAGACACGCGTCCTGCGGGGCTGGCCTCGCTCCTATGCAGAGGCTAGCTCCAGGAGCAACACGTGTCCCACGGGGTTGGACCTCGCCCCTTCCTCAGAGACGAGCCCCGAGCCTGCCACGTAGCCAGTTTAGCGGCGGACTCTCCCCCTTTGTGGGGATGAGCTCCGAAGGCACCACGTGGCCAGCGGGCCGCGGGAAGTGTCTTCGGGGCTCTCGGTGAACTGGAACTAGCTCTTTTCGGCTAGCCTTTTGATTCTTTTTTCTGTTTCCACTTCTTTTAAAATGTTTTCTCTATATAAAATACAAATGCATGCAGTAATAAAAATTGAGGGTGTCACAAAACCGATCAACACATGATCTGTCCATGAAAAAGCTTTTGTTCGAAGGTATAGAAGATAAGAAATGCAAAGAAAACCGCGATGATGTCGTAAGGTGGTAATGGAGACCTACCTTACCTCCTTCGGGTCCTTTCTCCTAGCAAAAACAGATCGTCGGCTCTCCTCCGGCGATGGCGATCGTGTCTGGGCTCGTCG
This sequence comes from Neostapfia colusana, assembly GCA_030760725.1. NCBI lineage: Eukaryota > Viridiplantae > Streptophyta > Magnoliopsida > Poales > Poaceae > Neostapfia > Neostapfia colusana. The sequence goes on along the minus strand of JASWHV010000005.1, from coordinate 74,867,348 downwards.
GCGGTCTCTCCGGTGATCAACTCCGGCGAAGGGGTTTTAGGTCCGCGAGTTTGGGGCTAGGGCTTCTAAGTTGTTGGCTTAGAAAAGATGTTACTACCAAGGGGTTGTTTCGGGTTCTATTTATAACCGGAAAAAGAAGAGTCCTAATCTGATTGGATTTTGAATCTTAACAACTTATCTTTCAATCGATTTGGTTGCAGTATTCAATGTAGAAGAGTTTGTGTCGATTTCCTCAGTAACGGGTAGTCACGTATAGAGGAAAACCACTTCAGAATCGCGTCCTTCTGCAGGGATAATCTCCGGAGGCTCCACGTGTCCAGTAGGGGTCGGGCCTCCCTTTTTCCGCAGAGGCAGGCTCCTGTTGTACCGTGTGTCAGGCGGGCGAGACCTCCCTCTTTCTCAGAGGCGAGCTCCGCGTGCGCCACGTATCCTGGCAGGTCGGGACCTCCCCTCTCTCCAGAGGCGAGTTCTGCGCATGCCACGTGTCAGTGCCGGACCTCCCCTCTCTTCGAAGGTGGGCTCCGGAAGTGCCACGTGTCCTAGCAGCGCCGGATCTCCTTCGTGCTCAGAGATGAGCTCCGAGGTCGACACGTGTCCATCAGCGTTGGACCTCCCGGAGGTGAGCTCCGAGGTCGACACGTGTCCAACAGTGTCGGACCTCCCGGAGGTGAGCTCAGGAGGTGACACGTGTCCAATAGGACCGGACCTCCTGGAGGTAAGCTCCGAGAGCGACACGTGTCTAGCGGGTCGGACCTCTTGTAGACGAGCTCCGAGATCGACACGTGTCCCATGCGGCTGGTCCTCTCTTTTCCGCAGTGACTAGCTCCGAAGCCGACACGTGTCCTGCGGGTCTGGCCTAGCTTCTCATCAGAGGCTAGCTCCGGGAGCAACACGTATCCCACGGGGTCGGACCTCGCCCCTTTTTCACAGACAAGCTCCGAGCCTGCCACGTAGCCAGTTAGTGGTGGACCTCTCCCCCTTTGCGGGGATGAGCTCCGAAGGCGCCACGTGGCCAGCGGGCCGCGGGAAATGTCTTTGGTGCTTCTCGGTGGATTGGATTTGGCTCTTTTTAGCTATCTTTCTGATTCCTTCTCTTTTTCTACTTATTTTAAAAATGTTTTGCTACATGAAATATGAATGCATGCATGATTACGAAATTGAGGGTGTCACAAGCTTGAGGCGGTGAAGTGGGAGGAGGAGGCAACAAAGGCCCGAGCTGAGTCCCGGAAGAATCGAGCGGCCTCCATGCTGCGATTGCGGCCATTCAAGAAGAGGTGGGTCGGCTTTGTGAAGTGCTCGCTGTCGCCTAGAAGGAGTCCTCCCGAGCAAATTCGTGCAAAAGAGGATCTTGTGGCGGCAACCCGGGCAGAGTCTGCAGGAGAGATTGCAAAGGCACGCACGGCAACGAGGGCCTCCCGGGAGGAGGCTGAGAGGGTCAAGGCAAAGTTGGATAAATCCATCTGGGCTTCCAAGGACACCTTCGCCAAGGAGCTTGATCATGGGTCTTTTTGCTAGGCTTGTGCCTCACCTGCCTTATCCTTGTTACTATGCCCCCTATTTTTTTTGTTTCGCTTCCTATCTACAGAGGTGAAGCGTTCTCTTGCCTGCGCAAGATCAAGTCGCCGCTCAGGAAGCGAAGCTTGTAGAGTTCGATAAAGCCGGGGAATAACTCTGCAAAGTCGTGTTGGGGACCCCAAAACCTACAGCTAGAAAGTCATCTGTCATGTTGGCATCTAGGCTTGGCGATGTAGTCAAGGTTCTGGGGAACCCTTTGGAAAGAGCTTGAGGACCTTCATGTCGCGGGTCAAGTTGCCAAGGATGCGGTGCATGGGAGCTTGCCCGCCCCCCTGACATGCAACTGATGCACCTTCCAGAACGGCTGAGGACACATTTGGATCGGGTGGCGTCTTCTGGGGCATAGTTGGCCATATCCATGGTCGCCTCCCACTATGGCGGGGTTGACCTTCCGGCCATTGGGGAGAGCTTTGCTGTCAGTCGTTCCGAGGAGGACCTATGGGCTATTGACGCTCGGGTTGAGCACGCCACCCTTTCCTTGGCCGAGGTGGTGATGCCAGATTCCGTCCTAGGGCATGTCGACAGGAGTTAAACCCCTTGTATCTTCCCCTCTTTATATTTGTAGTACAAATGTTTTGGCCCTTAGCGGCCCCTATTTTTATAAGAAGGAAGCAAACTTCTATTGTGCATGTCTTGTTTTTTTGTCAAGCCGTGCTTTGATCTAGCGTCGATTCTCAAATAATGAGCAACGCGTCTTAGCTCGGAACCGTAGGGAAGCCTTTTGGAAAAAAGGTCTCACTAAATGCTTTGAGGCTTCATCCATCCTGCTTATGGCAGGTAGGTAGCCCCCGAGTGCCACGTGGCGTCCAGGTCGATTGGCACACTACGGGGCGCTTGAGTCGCGCGGTTTTGTCCGGGTTTCGATCCTTCGGGCCTTCCCATTTTTCCTGGGCGGGCTTCTTACCCTCTTCCCCTTGCTTGTCGGCCTATTGCCTTTGTAGTTTTGGGGACCTTGCTCCTTTCCCAAGAAATGCTTGAGGAGGGCACAATCATTGAGGGTGTGTCTGACCGGGTTGTTATGGTTGGTGCACGGCTTCTCCAGCAGCTTCTCAAAGTGATCAGTTTTCTCCCAAGCCATCCTTTTGCCATTGCGATGCTCGGCTACCACGACCAGGTCCAATTTTGTCTCAGCCTGATGTCGTAGTTTGTTGGTTCCGAACTTCCTTCTCCTCACGTCCTTCTAAAGCGGTGCAGGGTCCCTCCTCACATCGGCCGTCCTAGGCGCCACATGGCAGAAGATTGCCTCGCCGCCTCTTCTCCTACGGCATGGTTGGTGGCGACATAGAGTAATCCCTTGGTGGTCCTCGGTTTGATGCGGTCGAGCTTGTGCACCAGGGATTTACATGTGGTTCTGGAGAGGAAAGCTCCGACGACATCTGCATCGACGACGTCAGGTAGCTTGTTGCACTTCCTGGAGAAGCGCCTGATGCACTGTCTCAAGGTTTTGTCGGGCTTCTGTCGGCATGCCTTGAGGTCCCATGAATTCTCGGGGCGCATATAGGTGCCTTGAAAGTTGCCGAGGAAGGTGTCCTTCAACTCCGCCCAACTTCAAATGCTGTCAGCCGGGGGGTACTCGAGCAAGGTTCAGGTGGAGTCTGCCAAGTAGATGGGGAGATACTAGATGATGAATTGATTATTCATCGCTCCGTCGGCCCTGCACGCTAAAATGGTAGTCCTCTAGCGAGACACTATGGTTCGACTCTCCGTCGTACTTCGTGACGTTAGTCGGGGCGCGAAATCATGGTGGGAAGGGTGTGTTGCATATCCTTCCTCCGATATCCCAAGGTCCAGGAGCGTCGGGGCTTGGGCTGCGACCTTCATTGCCGTTGTATCTCCCGTGGTTCCCTCGTAAGCCCTGAGGGCCTTACCTGGGTCGGGCAACCCTGCCCGTTCGTACGTCGAGCAACACGATGGGTTGGATAAACCGGCTTTCTCGACCTGGCTTGGTGCATAGATGTGAGGTGTCCCTGAGGTGCTAAAACATGCCCGTGGGATCCGGTTTGGAAGGACGATGTGCGCCTTTGAGCGAGCGAGCTCTCAACGTATTAAGTCGTGGCCCTTTCCAGCAGTGAGCGGAGATTATGGTGCATGTGCCTCGCCTCCGGCTCTTCGGGCTCCTGAATGTTGTGTACCATGGCTGCGGCGACTGGCATGTTGTGGCTCGGTCGCTCGAAGCATTATGGGTCATGCAGACTAGCGATAATGCTCGCCCACACCTGGTCACCGCATGCTCGAGCTTCACTAGAGCCGGGATATTGCCCTCGTGATGCCTTGAACGCAGCCATGTTCCTGTCCAACTGTGCCTTCTCCACCTTGAGCGTCATGCGAAGTGCTTCGAGCTGCTCGGCCTGCTTTCTGGGGAGCCACCGGCTCCTCGCCGAGGTTTTGGCGTAGTGCCTCCCACTGTATAAGTATCGGCAAGATAGGGGTTTCAACGGAAGGGGTAGTTGGAGAGGCGTTACCGGTTTCCATGACGTAGCATTCGCGAGACAGAGAGAGATCTTCACTGGGCCTGGTGTCGGAACCATGGCCGCATCCGCCCATGTCCTTCACGATGGAGGGGGGGGGGGGAAGGGATGATGATGCCGCATCGGTCACGCTTGCGAAGCCCTCCTTGTGGGCGTGGCGAACGGTGTCGATGGACGTCGTCCGTCAGATGTAGGGCGTCGTCGCCGTCCATGACGAACTCGAGCTTGTTGTTGGGGGTGATGACGAACTCGAGGGTGTCGAAACAAAGCTTCTTGCCGACACGGAAGCTTGAACTCACAAAAGCCATCACAGCAAAAAGCGAAAAACACAAAGTGCCCCCCTACCTGGTGTGCCAACTGTCGGTATTTTTTTTACCACCGACTAGTAATCGAATGCTTCGTGTTATATATCTGGATGGCTAGCTAACAAAGGCAAGGATTTATCCTAGTTCGGAGAACGTGCCCTACGTCTAGCCTGGGGTGTTCGTCGACCTTGTATTAGCTCAAGCAGTTCAATGAACCGCAGTTACAAGCGAGACTTCCTCGCGTGCAAGAACGAGGAGAAAGTCTAAGTGTTGAGGGTGTGTGAGTAGTTTTCACCGTGCGAGGGAAGGTTTTGGGCCTCCCCTTTTATAGCTCGGTCACTTGTACTCACCCACTGGCTCCTCATAAATGGGCCGGTTCAATGAACCGCAGTTACAAGCGAGACTTCCTCGCGTGCAAGAACGAGGAGAAAGTCTAAGTGTTGCGGGTGTGTGAGTAGTTTTCACCGTGCGAGGGGAGGTTTTGGGCCTCCCCTTTTATGGCTTGGTCTCCTGTGCTCACCCACTGGCTCCTCATAAATGGGGCGGGGGTTTACATGGTGTGTTAGCGCCTAAGGCGGCCCAAAGCGATACAGGAGCAATGAGTACACCTGATCCAATCTAGTCTATGGTCCAAGTCTACTTTCCATCCCTGCATACCCACGCCGAGCGGAATGGGGCTGATGGTGATGATGGCCCGGCGTCGTGCTTATCACGTCACACGTGGCCTACCACTCCATCTTAATTCCCTTATGTCATTCCGTCATATCGGTATTTAAATCTTCTGACTGTCTCAGGTTCGGGCTTTGAGCCCAGATTGCCTCTCTCTTCCAGTCTCGTCATCCGGGCTTGGAGGTCGGCCGCTGCTCCCGCTGTCGAGGGTTCGGACTTCGTGGTGACGTTGCCTTGTGTGTGCGCCTTGACTTATGTCTCGTGGAAACATGGGTGTTGACCTAGTTGGTTGGTTGGCTGTCCTTTGGGTATCCAGGGTACGTTACCCCGTCAGGCAGCCTAATGCCTTGGAGAGGAATGATACACATTGAGTTGCAAAAATCTGCTGAAACCTCATGAATGTAAGTTGAATAAAGAATGAGTGATGCATGCTCTTTAAAAACCGTTCTTTCTCTCAACCACTCAAGATGAGGAGAAGCCAAAAGCCCATGAAGACTAAGGTAAAAGGGTGAGTTACCATTGCCACTTTATTCAATTCATGGTAGAATATTTTTTGTGCACTTCATGCTTTGATTACAACATGATAGCAACATCTGATCAACAAGTTAAGATTTATCTTTGCTTTAGTATGAGCAAATGTTCAACTTAGAAGAGTTATTGACGGTCGTTAAGTATCCATTTGACATTTTTTACATGCGTCTCATTTATAAATAATTTTGCAACACTTAGAGAAATTATGCATGTAGGTGCTTTTTATGGAAATGAGAATAAAACAAACCTACATGGCAAAAAAATACAACTTTGGCTAATGTGGGATCGACACATGGACTACCCATGGATTAAAAGGCCCACAAACAGGTGCAAACCGACTCAAACTTCACGGAAACCACCGAGCATCGCTTTATGGATGTGACACCCTCATTCCTGGTGTCAGCATATATTAATGTTTTATGAAGAGAAAACATTTTAAGAAAAGTAGGAACAGAGAAAAATATCAAAGGAATAGCCAATAAGAGCCAAATCCAGCTCTCAGAGAGCGCCGAAGACAACTTCCGCGGCCCGCTGGCCACGTGGCGTGTTCGGAGCTCATCCCTGCAAAGTGGGGAGAGGTCCGCTGCTAAAGTAGGCTACGTGGCAGGCTCGGGGCTCATCTCCGTAAAGGGGAGAGGTCCGACCCTGTGGGACAGGTGTTGCCCCCGGAGCTAGTCATCATGGAAATCAGAGGACTGGTCGCGCGGGATACGTGTCGATCTCGGAGCTTACCTTCGAGAGGTCCGGAGCTATCGAACACTTGTCGCCACCGGAGCTTATCTCCGGGAGGTCCGACACTGCTGGACACGTGTTAACCTCGGAGCTCGTCTCTGAGGAAAGGAGAGAGGAAAGGTTCGGCACTGACACGTGGCATGCGCGGAGCCACCTCCGAGTAAGAAAGGAGGTCCCGACCGCCAGGATACGTGGCGCACGCGGAGCTCACCTCCGAGTAAGATGGAAGTCTTGCTCGTTTGACACGCGGCACAACCGGAGCCCGTCTCTGCGGAAAGGAAGAGACCAGGCCTGGTGGACACGTGGAGCTTCCGGAGCTCATCACCGCGATGTTGACGGGTTCTAAAGCGATTTTGGAATCTGTACGCGTAGAAATACCGGAACCGAAACCGACCTGAATTCCACGATGATACCGCACCAAATCAACTAAAGATAAGTTGTAAGATTCAAACAGGACTCATATTCGGGATACAATCAGATTAGGACTCTTCTCTTCCCGATTATAAATAGAACCCAGAACCTCTGGCCGAAACCACAACCTTCTTTTCCAACTCCTGAGCCGACGACTTAGAGCCCTAAGTCCCAACCCGCCGAGTAGACCATCGCTGGAGTGCAGCAAGGAAGAACGCCAGAGGAAATCCCAACGATCTGAGGAGGGCCTCGAAGACTGAAAGAAAAGTAAGGTAGGCCCCAATACCACCTTACGACATTGTTGTGTTTTCTTTGCATCTGTTCTTTGATTCCTTTCGAACAGAAGCCTTCTCGTGGACAGATCACTTGATGATCAGGTTGATCTAAAGACAAGATCATTGTCACGTCCACCTTTGATCCAAACACCCCTGTTCATCATAAAATCCATGCAAGCCATGCAAGAACACACCAGTCTAATAAAAATCATAGCATAGCATGCATATGCATCATCGCATCTAGTTTAAGGTTTGTGCATGATATTGATTGCTGTGAATCTTGTATGCGCGTGATCCTACCTAGCAGGACAAGCTCAGGGAGCTGTCTACGACGAGCTGCAGCAACAAGGTTTTGAGATTCAAGAACAACCGGAACCGCAAGAACAAGGCAAGTGCTCCTTTACCATATTGATCCTCTGTTTTGGGTGAAACTGTTTTGTGTTTGCGAAAAGGTGTGTGTGCTGAGTCAAATATGATGGAAAACCCTTTTATAGGAGTTTACTAGTATTGGTTAAACCACCCTTGTCGCCTGGGAAGTTTATGAGTCGGGTATGGTTTTTGCTTTATGCTTCGCTGAGTCTATGGGATTGGGAAGCGAGATAGATGTGTCTAGCTAACTGCACTCGTAATGATAATGAGAAACTGATGATGTTAATGAACATGGATCGGAGGGAGATCTAGGCAAGCCTGGGTTTGTGAATGAGGTAGCATGAGATGGTGGTTTTACTTATCGTAGATCTAAGGACCGGTTCATACATGCACATGCCAGGATAACAGTGCCACCACAAGGCCAAGTATGGGTGCGGCTTAGCTGAGTAATTAGGTAAGTTGCTAGAGTGTTATGGACTGTGGAAGGCGCGGGTAATGGGAGTCGAGTGAGGACTGCGCTGGGAACTGCATGGCATAAGAGGGGGCCCGTGGGTGGGAGAATTGGAGATTCTAGCCTGCCGGTGAAACCTTAGTGATTCCATACATCTAGTAGCCCCTTTGTAAAGGCTATTTTGTGATCTCTTGACCATACACCGACGGTTGTGTACTGGTATAATGGAGGTTCTGCAGTCGCCGACGGGTGACGAAATCACAAACTTGTGGGTAAAGAGGTGCAAACTCTGCAGAGTCTAAAACTATCATGATCGCCGAGCTTACGGTCACGAGCGCTGGCTAAACTGCCATTATTAGTTGGCATGATTAGTTGGGATGGTTATTGGGATGGTTCTTGGTTATGGTTATTGATTATGTTATGGTTTGATTTGGGACTGATGAGTCCGGGTGATAAGATGGTTGCACGACTGTTGAGTCATGGCAATGAGATGGGTCTCGGTGTGACACAAAGTTGTTTATGAGATAAGATGGTAGCGAATACGAGGAGGTATTCGTGAGTAAAAATGAGGTTGGTTAATGTTCGGGTGGAACATGGAAAACGATGGAGGTATGTTGGTAATTTAATACATGCTGGGATTACATTCATCTAAAGTTAAGTTGCTGTTTTATCATGGTTTTTATAAATCTTCTTTTCTGCAAATGAGTCTTTTTATACCTACTTTGTCATGAGCTACATATCATAAGTTTCCCGCACTTGCTGAGTACATCATTGTACTGAAACTTGCATTATTATTTCGTCATCAGCAGCAGGAGAAGCTTACTATGAAGACCAAGTAGAGCATTAAGGCGTGTGATCTGTTCTCAACGTTGCCTATGGAGGGAGTAGAGATGGAGCCACTTCTGCTTAGATTTGCTTCCGCATTAGAATAAAGACTTCCGCTGCATAGAAATAAGACTTCCGCTGTAAGCATGAGTCCAAGACTCATGAGACATTGTAATAAACTCTGTTATTCGTGGTTATATATATTCTGAATTTAGTTTGTGGAATATATGTATATGTGTGATGAATATCCTGGGCACACATATGCATTAGTTCTTGGTTCTGTGGTTTTCCACAGAATTGAGGGTGTCACAATGGACTCACATGTTAGTCTCCCGGCCAATAGGCGGCTTAAGATGGTCCACCAATGAGTCGGTCGAACCAATATTGGAGGCAACGTCGTTGTGTTGTCACATGTTGGCACCTGATGGATCCTTGACATAGCTTCTAGCTCATTCGTGGGAAAATACTGGCCTTAGTGAGACTTTAAATAGGGGGTGTGGCTAACTTCTCCACACACACAAAAAAAATAAATTGCACTCTTGCACTTAGAATTTTGTCATGCTTTAGTAGAGCTATGCCTAGAATGGAGTTTCTCTAGTTTCACAAGTCCTCTTGTAGATTTTGATGTGACTCTTGTATCAATTTTTTTTATGACTATTCTATTTAATGAGATTAGACTTCTTATATAGTTGTGTTTGGATTGTGTGTTCCTTATTTAATTATATGTTCCATATATGTGGTAGAAATATTTGTTGTCATGATAGTTGAGTAATATTACTATACTATCATGACAGTCGTATAACACCACTATATTTCACTTATATATTGTATATTATGCATGTGTGGGCTAGTCGACTTTATACTACGACATGGGTTCAATGATCATATGATCTATCTAGATTTTTCCATGTCGATCCGTAGGGTGGAGCTCCTTGAGTGATATAGAGTACTATTTTAGGTATGCTAGCATGGTGTTCACATAATATAGGTAGCACTGATTATTGCGTACTTTACAGGTTGTAGAGGTAGGCAACAAGTGATGACAACTCTTTCCATACTTTGTAATCTTTCAAGTTCGGGTACGTTGTAGGCCACTTTTCAAGAGTCAACTAACATACCAGAGGTAAGCCCGTGCCTGATGTGCCTACGTGCATAATACTAAGTCCTATACATGCATATGTGAATGTATATTAGTAAACTTTACACACTGTATAAGGTGCACTTTAGAAACTATCTTTTCTAGTTTATCCTCTACTCGACAAATGGATAGTGCGCACTTGCAAGTGCAAGGCAGCCTTGGCTCCCACGGCCAGATGATTACGAGTGGTCTACTTTTCTTTCGTCTCAAAAAACTCCAAAAGTGCAAAAATATTTTTGCAGAGTATTTTTAAGTGGCTTCATAACAGTATGAAAAGAAGCTTGCACACACCAAAAGCGCTCCGTCAGATCTACTGATTGCATTACCTAGTTTTCCAGCATGGCCAGAGCAGCAGCTTTAGAAAAATTTGCTCAGAAGGGCCCTGTTGTATGGTGTTGATAATAGCTAATCTACACCAATAAACCATCCCTGGTAAAGTCGTAAAAAATGCTTACTGTTGTGTCCTAGTGTCAAAATAAAGTACAATCCAAGCGCACAAATATATCATTGTAGCATTTCACCTGGAAGTATCCAGAAATCATATTTGTTTATCCTATGAAAAGGCGGTGAAGTAAGAGAGTTACTATATTTATTATTAAGGTATATAATACTAGTCCAATTATTCAGACAGGGGGGTAATAATAACCATGGGTAGTGTGACACAAAAGAATCTACTGCTAAATGATTTTCTAAGCCCAGTGAAGGAAAAACTAGAAAAGAGAGAGTTCCTAATGTGCTTCTTATACAGGGTGTGTAGTTTACTACTATACATACACATGTATGGGACTTATTATTACGCATCAATTCACTTCGGGCACGGGCTTAACCTTGGTCTGCTAGGCGATTGCCATAAAGTGGCTTACAATATACCCGAACGTGGAGGATCAAAGCGGGGACAAGATTATCATCAACTTCCATCTACCTGTACAACCAATAGAGTACGAGATAATAAATATTAACTAGACTATCCAAACACCATGCTTGCATAGCTAGATAGTACTCTAGATCTCTCTATGAGCTCTAACCCTACGAATCGACATGGCAAGATCTATATGACTCATAACGAACATTAAACCCGTCTCCTAGTATAAAGTCGACTAGCCTACACATACATACTATATAATATAAGAGTAAACTATAGTGTTGTTATATGATTATCATGGTAGTATAGTAGTAATACTTGACTATCATGACAACACATATACCTACCACATACATGGGACATATAACCAAACAAGAAACACATGGACAAACATAACTATATAAGAAGACTAATATTATTAAATAGAACAAAGTCATAAAAGTATAAAAAGATACAAGAGCCATAGCACTGTCTCCAAGGGGACTTGCGGAACTAGAGGAGCTAGATTCTACGCCCAACTCCACTAAAACATGACACAAATTCTAAGTACAAGAGAGTGATTACTTCTTGAGTGTGTATGAACAACAGGAGACCAACAACACCAGAATGAGGTCGGTCGAGCCATTGCCGCTCTGGACACCACCTTTTAGTGAGTGACTGACATGTGAGCCCTTATGGTGGTGCTCGGTGATTCTGTGAAGTTTAAGTCGGTTCGTGCCTATTTGTAGACCCTTCAATCTCTGGGTGGTCTAGTTAGTGATCTTCATTGATCGAATTAGTGATTTGTCGTCATGTAGGTGTTTTCTCTTTATTTTTATGTTAAATCACATGTTGCACAAATTCTCCAAGTACAAGTTGAACTACATTATTTGTAAATGATATGCGTGAAAGTAGAGTTGAATTCTTCATTATTTTGAGTATATTTGATGATTGAAATGAGTACATAACGACCATCAACAATTTCCCTAAGCTAAGCCTTTGCTCGTTCCAAAGCGAAGATAACACTTAAGTTATTTATCAAAAGTTGCTATAATGTACTACTATTCAATAGTATCAGTGCACAAAAAATATTCTACCATGAATTGAATGTAACTTTGATCATGAAAGCATGAAAATAATCCCACAGAAAGGTCACAACAATTTTGACAAATCTTAATGTAAAAACAAGCAGCATATGTCTATGGTTTTGTAATGTAGAACGACATATGCATTCGATAAAAAAAATTATTGAGAAAATTATCATTTTTATCTTTTCTGAAAAATAAAACTTTAGAAGTCAAGCTTCACATAGAACAATATTATAGCAGTTCTATTGTACCATATAAAATCTCACAACAACTTAGAATTGAATCATGCTCATGCTACCCACAAACTCTAAGTCAAAGTGAATATTATTAAGTCAATAAATTCAACAATTGAGAGAACACTAAGTTGTAAACTAAGCACTAGAAAAGAGTACAAAAAGGACAACTATTCATCATCTCAACAATGAATAACTAAAACCATTCTTACTATGCATAATAAAATATTTTTATTGTTTTTATGTTTTATTATTATTATATTTTTTATGCATAATAAAGGGAAATAAATATACAAGTTACCTCGTGGAGGTCCTCCCCCAAGCTTGTTCCTGCTCATAGTCCGCAATAGGAATTAAATCCCTAGTGGAAGAAGTAGGCTATAAGGTCCCGCAATAGGAATTAAATCCCTAGTGGAAGAAGTAGGCTATAAGGTCGGTTTGTACTTGTTGCAGCGTAGCATTGACGTTGGTGAGTTAAGTGCCAATGTGCTGCTGCCACTTATGGGTTCACTGAATGTGGTCAAACAGCGTATTTTCATTTTTGAAGGTCTCCCATCCATTGGGTAAAATCCAACATTTCTCGACTAAGGTTGTGATATGCTCTAGCCATGAAGGAACATCATGCACCCAAGCATTGAGCTATCTGATGTGGACATCACTCCTGCAGATATACACAACACTCACATGGTAGACAGGCAACATCCAATTACTAGAGCTCGAGCACGACAATTGAATTTAGAGGTGAGCTCGTTCCTGAACAATTCTTTATATGTGAATTTTGAGAGTATGTTGCTACCTAATTGTGACACCCTCATCTCGGGTGTCAGCATATGTTCATGTTTTATGAGGAGGAAACATTTTAACAAAAGTAGGAACAGAGAAAAATATCAAAAGGATAGCCAATAAGAGCTGAATCCAGCTCTCAGAAAGCGCCGAAGACAACTTACCGCGGCTGCTGGCCACGTGGCGTGTTCGGAGCTCGTCCCTGCAAGGTGGGGAGAAGTCCGCAGCTAAAATAGCTACGTGGCAGGTTCGGGACTCATCTCCGCAAAAGGGGAGAGGTCCGACCCTGTGGGACACGTGTTTCTCTTGGAGCTTTCCTCTGTAGAAGAAGCAAAGGCATTTCCGCAGGACACATGTCACCTTCGGAGCTAGTCATCACGGAAATCAGAGGACCAGTCGCACGGGATACGTGTCGATCTCGGAGCTCACCTCCGAGAGGTCCGGTTCTATCAGACACGTGTCGCCACCGGAGCTTATCTCCGGGAGGTCCATCACTGTTGGACATGTGTTAACCTCGGAGCTCGTCTCTGAGGAAAGAAGAGAGGAAAGGTCCGGCACTGACACGTGGCGTGCACGGAGTCACCTCCAAAAAAAAGGGAGGTCTCGATCGTTTGACACGCGGCACAACCGGAGCTCGTCTCTGCGGAGAAGGAGATACCAGGCCCCGGAGGACACGTGGAGCTTCTGGAGCTCATCACCGCGGAGGTAACGAGTTCTGGAGCGGTTGTTACGCGTAAGAATACCGGTACGTAAAGGAAACCGACCTGAATTCCACAACGTTACCGCACAAAATCAACTATAGATAAGATGATAGGATCCAACGACAATCTGAATAAGACTCTTATTCGGGATACAACCAGATTAGGACTCTTCTCTTCCCGATTATAAATAGAACCCAGAACCCCTGGCCGAAACCACAAACTTCTTTTCCAACTCCTGAGCCGACGACTTAGAGCCGTAAGTCCCAACCTGCCGAGTAGACCATCGCTGTAGTGCAGCAAGGAAGATCGCCGGAGGAATGCCCAACGATCTGAGGAGGACCTCGAGACCGAGAAGAACGCAAGGTAGGACTCCAATACCACCTTACGACATCGTTGTGTTTTATTTGCATCTGTTCTTTGATTCCTTTCGAACAGAAGCCTTCTCATGGACAGATAACTTGATGATCAGGTTGATCTAAAGATAAGATCATCGCCACGTCCACCTTTGATCCGAACACCTCTGTCCATACAAGCCACACAAGAACACGTGCAAACCAATCTAATAAAACTAATCATAAGAGCGCATGCATGTGCATCATAGCATCTAGTTTAAGATTTGTGCATGATATTGATTGCTGTGAATCTTGTATGCAAGTGATCCTACCTAGCAGGACAAGCTCAGGGAGCTGTCTACGACGAGCTGCAACAACAAGGTTTTGGGATTCAATAACAACCGGAACCACAAGAACAAGGCAAGTGCTCCTTGACCATATTAATCCTATGTTTTGGGTGAAACTGTTTTGTTTTGTGAAAAGGTGTGCGTACTGAGTCAAACATGATGGGAAACCCTTTTATAGGAGTTTACTAGTATTGGTTAAACCACCCTTGTCGCCAGGGATGTTTATGAGTCGGGTATGGTTTTTGCTTTATGCTTCGCTGAGTTTATGGGATTGGGAAGCGAGATAGATGTGTCTAGCTAACTGCACTCGTAATGATAATAAGAAACCGATGATGTTAATGAACGTGGATCGGAGGGAGATCTAGGCAAGCCTGGGTTTGTGAATGAGGTAGCATGAGATGGTGGTTTACTTGCCGTAGATCTAAGGACCGGTTCATGCATGCACATGCCAGGATAACAGTGCCACCACAAGGCCAAGTATGGGTGCGGCTTAGCTGAGTAATTAGGTAAGGTTGCTAGAGTGTTATGGACTGTGGAAGGCGCGGGGAATGGGAGTCGAGTGAGGACTGCCCTGGGAACTGCATGGCACAAGAGGGGGCCCGTGGGTGGGAGAATTGGAGATTCTAGCATGCCGGTGAAACCTTAGTGAGTCCATACATCTAGTAACCCCTTTGTAAAGGCTATTTTGTGATCTCTTGACCATACACCGACGGTTGTGTACTGGTATAATGGAGGTTCTGCAGTCGCCGACGGGTGACAAAATCACAAACTTGTGGGTAAAGAGGTGCAAACTCTGCAGAGTCTAAAACTATCATGATAGCCGAGCTTACGGTCACGAGCACCTAGCTAAACTGCCATGATTAGTTGGGATGGTTATTGGGAAGATTCTTGGTTATGGTTATTGATTATGTTATGGTTTGGTTTGGGACTGATGAGTCCGAGTGATAAGATGGTTGCACGACTGTTGAGTCATGGCAACGAGATGGGTCTCGGTGTGAGACAAAGTTGTTTATGAGATAAGATGGTAGCGAATACTTGAAGGTATTCGTGAGATGGTAGCGAATACGAGGAGGTATTCGTGAGTAAAAATGAGGTTGGTTAATGTTCGGGTGGAACATGGAAAGCGATGGAGGTATGTTGGTAATTTAATACATGCTGGGATTACATTCATCTAAAGTTAGGTTGCTGTTATATCATGGTTTTATAAATCTGCTTTTCTGCAAATAAGCCTTTTTATACCTACCTTGTTATGAGCTGCATATCGTGTTTTTCGCGCACTTGCTGAGTACATCATTGTACTCAAACTTGCATTATTATTTCATCATCAGCAGCAGGAGAAGCTTACTATGAAGACCAAGTGGAGCATTAAGGCGTGTTATCTGTTCTCAACCTTGTTTGTGGAGGGTGTAGAGATGAAGTCACTTCTGCTTAGATTTGCTTCCGCATTAGTTAAATCGCTTCCGCATTAGAATAAAGACTTCCGCTGCATAGAAATAAGACTTCCGCTGTGAACATGAGTCCAAGACTCATGAGACATTGTAAAACTCTGTTATTCGTGGTTATATATATTCTGAATTCAGTTTATGGAATATATGTATACGTGTGATGAACATCCTGGGCACACATATGCATTAGTTCTTGGTTCCGTGGTTTTTCCACAGAATTGAGGGCGTCACAGATTGGTATCAGAGCCACGGGTTGACAGTAGGTTACACGCCTAGATAGAAACCTTAGATTGACATTAGAGCCGCGGGTTAATAGTAGGTTACACCCTTAAATAGGAGTCACAGATTGGACACAGATTGGTAGCAAAGCCACGCTGACCAAAGGAAGCACCCTAGGACGCTTAGATTGGCTTTAAACTAACCTTGACATAGGGAACCATCCTTGAATAGGAGTTGTTTGAGCCCTTGCAATGATTATTTGTGATTGTGTGCTTAGTGTGAGTTATGGGACATCCCCCAAAACGTTGTCCATATCCACACGTAAGAAGAAAAGAGGTGTGAGATGATTCGGCACTTGTTCACATCCTCATACGGGCTAATATATATAGTCCAACTCACCTTGATGCATATAGTTGAAGGGACCTACCTAACCTCCTAACATTCTATTCTATTTTGATCTCTCTCACAGATGGTGAGAGCCAACGCCGGCCGAAGGAACGTCCGTGACACCCAAGAGGATGATCACGAGGAGGTTCCTGTTAACCCCGGAGCTGGCGAGAACAACCTAAAAAGGTTGATGGCCATGCAAAACCAACTTATGCAAACCATGATCCAAACTTTGGGTCAGTTGCAGGCCAACAACAACCCTGTTCCGGCACCACCGCCACCACCACCACCGGCTCACAACAGACTAGGAGAGTTCATGAGAACTTGACCACCCACCTTTGCTCAAGCTAGTGATCCCATGGAGGCCGACGACTGGTAGAAGTCCATGGAGAAGAAGCTTGCCATAGTACAGTGCAATGACCGAGAGAAGGTTCTCTTCACGTCGCACCAACTTATGGGAGCCGCTGCTGACTGGTGGGATGCCCTATGCAACGCCCATATCAACCCGGAGACAATCACTTTGACTGAGTTCAAGGAAAGTTTCCGCTCTCATTACATCCCTGCTGGTGTAAGGATGCTCAAGAGGCAGGAGTTCGAAGGTCTCCGCCAAGGACAGAAAAGTGTGAATGAGTACCTCAACAAGTTCACGCAACTGTCCCGGTATGCCACCGAAGATGTCAACTCAGATCAGAGGAAGCAGTACCTGTTCATGAGAGGGTTGAACAATGAGATTCAGGTTCAACTCCTCAACTATGACTATGTGAGCTTCCAGAAGCTAGTTGACAAGGCCATAGTGGTTGAAAACAAGATCCGAGAGATCGAGCAAGAGTGCAGGAGGAAGATGTCATACCAGCCTCAAGGGAGCAACGTACGACCTCGGTACATGCCCCCCTGCACCGCAGTATGGATCAACCACTCCTGCGTACCGCCCTGGTCAGCCACCACAACAACAATTCGTTGCACCGGCACCTCGTGTGCCCATGCCTCCTGCGCCCCGACCTAACAATGGCGCTCCTGTTCAAAACCCCCGCCCCAATGTACCTTCTGCCGCAGGAAACAGGGCATGCTTTGCATGCGGGGAGATAGGAACTTCGCGAACCAGTGCCCGAGGAGAGGCCCTGGACAGCAAGGCAACGTGCCCAAGTAGAACCCGCGACCGAACGGAGGGGACAATCAAGGAAATCGGGGACAGCAGAACTATGCTCGCGGCAAAGTAAACCATGCCTCTGCTGAGGAAGCACAACAAGCTGAGGACGTCGTAATTAGTATGTTCCTTGCCAACTCCAACCCAGCCACCATCTTGTTTGATTCTGGAGCATCACATTCCTTCATATCATCCAAATATGTTGCCAAACATCACCTACCCATAACCCACTTGAAATGTGCTATGTTAGTTAATTCACCCGGTGGAGAGATGAGGACTAATATAGTATGTCCGAAAGTAAGCCTTAAAATAAGGGGGGTAGACTTCCTTGCCAACCTTATTGTCCTGGACTCCCAAGGGATTGACATAATACTTGGGATGGATTGGTTAAGCAAGCACAACGGGGTAATATAATGTGTTGAAAGAAGCATGCAGTTGACAAACGAGCACGGCATTCGTGTCGAGTTTGAGTCAGCCCAAAAAACCACTGAAAGGGCAAATTTGAACCACGCTGAAGGAGCAACATTGGACAGCATTCCGGTGGTTCAGGAATTTTCAGACGTGTTCCCTGAAGAGCTTCCAGGTATGCCCCCTGACTGAGACATTGAGTTTTCCATCGATTTGGTATCCGGAAGTGCACCCATAGCCAAGAGACCCTATCGGATGCCCGTCAATGAACTAGTAGAACTCAAGAAGCAAATTCAAGAGCTGTTGGAGAAGGGTTTCATATGTCCAAGCTCGTCACCATGGGGAGCTCCTGTGCTCTTCGTAGACAAGAAGGATGGAACCCAAAGGATGTGCGTGGACTATAGGTCTCTCAATGTCACACCCGGTTTTTCCGAAGAAACAACCAAGTGAATATCACATGTATGCCAGGATCATTTTCTCATACATGTGATGACAAATAGTGAAGCATCATTTATTACAAGCCAGGTGTCGAATATAAATAAGTCTTACATCGTAAATGTCTCAATGGACACTAATGCTTCATCACAAGTAAATAAACTAGCAGCGGAATATTATTCTTTAGGGCTCCATCACAGGCGTTGCCCGGGGGTCTTCATGAACCTAAAAACCTTCCTCGGGTCCAAAATCTTGGTCATTATACACCACCTCATTATCTTGACCTGAGCAGCAATATAGACCAACAAATATGCAAGGTTGAGTACCAATGGTACTCAGCAAGTGTGGGAAAATTATATCATGCATGGCTAGAACAAGGAGAGGTTGAACTCATGGTTAAAGCACTACGCAATTAATACCTATCACCTTAGCTTATTAAGCACCTACATTACTACACAGGTGAAATGGTCCCAATCTCCCAACCCATTATCATAATCCAATAACCATAACATCATTTCCAATGTTAAGCTCCCCGCTTAACTTCCAAAACCATCAATCCTCTAATCATGAATAAGTCCAGGCCGCTCTTAACCGTGAGCACGGCTGTCAAGACAGTTTTGACTCTGCAGAGTTTGTACCACTGTACCCACAAGTAGTGATTTCATCCCCCGTTGCCGGGTGGACTAAAAGAACCTCCATTATGCCAGTGGCTACGATCCACATTCACACTTCCCAGGTGTGCAGCCAGGAGATCACTACGAAGCCTTTACAAAGGGATTCCCGACGAGCGTGGGCCCACTGAGGTTTCACCCCTAACAGCATACAAGAGGCTCCAACCCCGCTGCAGTGGCCCCCTCTTGAGCCTTGCGGTTCATATGGTAGTCCAGCTGACACCTACTCCCCGCACCATCCAACACACCCATACTACGCCGGGGATACACCTAATTAATTGGCCAAGCTGCCCCATCTCAGCATGTGGTTGGCACGGTAAAGCCGGGTTACATGCTCCATGAACCGGTCCTTAGGATCCAGGCAAGTACTAAACACAAACCCAAGTCTCGTGCACCCAGCACACAACCAAAACATCCAACTTGCCTTGATCCCTACCTCTACATAACTCACAATGTCTCATTCAATAGTATGGTAATATAAACTGATGATCTCATATCCCAAATATCCCATTCTAAGCATGGCTAAGCATATGCATGTAAATAAATGACATGACAAAATAAATCCCAACCCAAGCTACAAGGAAACAAGGTAATGCAATTCTAGGGAAACTTCCTAGCATGGGTTTCATATTTAACTTGACAATGCAAATAATTCTATCTACACATCCTAGCATAGGATCAAAGTGGTCAAGGACACTTGCCTCCTTCTTGCTGCTCTTGAAATGGGTAGTCCTGATCTTGGAAAGGGTTAACTTGCTCTTGAACAGGTTCTACTTCATACCATCACACATAGCAAAAGAAAAAGAACAATCATAAGACATAGTTCACACTTCTACTTCATACAAACCACACATTCATATTTATGAAATTCATTCACCATTATATGTGTTGTGGTTACTTTACGTGTGTTGAGTTGTGGCTTGCATGCACTTTTAACCATGTGTATATGATTCCTACTTTTGTGTCCACCTTTATACTTACATACTATTTATATGGGTTTCCAATAAATTTCTTATATTCAACTACTTCACCTTTTGACTACCAAGTGTGTATGAAAAGTATTATTCTTCCCCATATGTGCCTTCATAATTTCTACCAACCCTAAACTGAATTCTTTGTATTTTAGAAACTCCATTTATCATTTACTAGTTGCTATATTTTCAGATTTATATTGCTATGCATAATTGTGTATTTTATTATGAAATTAGTAATCACACATCATCTAAACAGTATAGGTTCTGGTCCTAAATAACTTAATAACATATTTTGACCTTGGCCTCTGATGTAAACTATTTCATAATTATTTTCCCTATTTTTCTATAGCTATTCTTTACTTAAAAATGTGTCCCTATACTAAATAATGTGAATAATAAATGAAACAGATTCATTTCAGCCCAAAATATATTTTTATCTCACTCCAAAGTTTCCTAAGTACTGAGAAAGTTTTTAATTAACTCTGACAATTATGTTTGTCCCTACTTTTTAATTTTTAAACACTAGTTACATATTCAATGTTTTAAATTAAATACTAAACAGGGCTAAAATAATGAACTCACCCATTACAGGGTCTATAATATTATTTTCATAATTTCCAGGGGTCTAGCTACACTTATCAGAGGTGTTTTTCCTAATTTTTATTAAGTCCAGGGGCTAAAACTGATTTTTAAATGAATTTACATGATTTTCTGGAGTTCCAGGGGCTAGATCTGAAGTTTCCGGGGCTAGCTCTCAATTCCAGAGAACCCCAGGGGGTAGCACGTAAGAATTCCAGTCTTTATAACGCGGGGCTGACGTGGACCGTCCGATTTTAAACCGACGGCTGAGATTATAACATCGAACCGGTACGCGGGGATTTAAAGTCTACCGTGCGATTTAAAATAAACGGCGCACAAGCGGCCATGTCGCTCCGATCGAGCGCGGGCGGCGCTGCCGGCGGCGCACGGCGGCGGGAAGCGGCGATCTCGCCGGAAAGTTTCGGATCCTCGAGAATTCTGCCTAGAACTGTGATCTTATGGCCTAGATCGGTAGAGGGGAGGTCAGGGATCTCACCTCGGGGGTTTTCTCGAGCTCGGGGGTCCTGAAAAATGATCGGCGGCGAGGTCCGAGGCAAAACCACGGCGAAGCTCGTCGGCGCTGGGTTTACACCGTAAGTCTTCGGGTTTTCTGCACCTGCAAAGTTCCCCGGAGGCGGTGGATCAAGACCAGCGAGTTAGATCAGAGTTTCCGAGCTTAGATCGGCCAGAATTCACCGGCGAAGTCTCGGTGCTCACCGGAGTGAAAATCGGCGATCGCGTGGGAAAAACCGAACGGGGCTGGGGTTTTTATAGCCGGGGGAGGGCGGTGGGTCAGTTGTGATCGAGTTTGATTCTTCGGGGACCGGAATTCGGCTGAGGGACGCGGTTTTCAATCGGTTAAGATCGCGCGCGCTCGGGGGGAAAAGTCCGGGGTCGGCGCGAGTGAGGTTGGGGATGACAGGTGGGTCCCACTTGTCTGTGTGAGAGAGCGCGGCGCGCGCGGGGGCGGGCTGGCGCGGGGAAACTGGGCCGGCTGGCGGGTTTCGGCCCACTGGCCGGTTTTTTTTCCCGTTTCTCTTTTTCTTTTTCCATTTCTTTTCTGTTTTGAGTATAATTTGAAATCCAGTTTGAATTTGAATTTTTACAAAACATGCAACACGTCCAAAAATTTTTAAATTCCCCTCTGAACATGGTTTAGAGTTTTGAATCAAAATTTGGGGTGTTACAGCTCTACCCCTCTTAAAAGAAATCTCGTCCTCGAGATTGGTGTTTCTAAGAAAACAATTCCGGAAATTGTGCCTTGAGCTCATCTTCCCGTTCCCAGGTAGCTTCCTCTTCTGAGTGATGCTTCCACTGCACCTTGCACATCCGGATTCTCTTGTTTCTGGTGAGGCGTTCCATTGTCTCCAAAATCTTGTATGGTTGCTCGGCATAAGACAAATCCTCAGCTACATCCACTTCATTCATGGGTAACACCTCTTCAGGCGTCCGCAGACATTTCTTGAGTTGTGACACATGGAATACATCGTGTACATCCGATAGATGAACCGGTAACTCTAGTTGGTACGCCACTTCGCCTTTTCTTTCCAACACTTGAAAGGGTCCGATGTATCGAGGTGACAACTTCCCTTTCACCTTGGACCGACGAAGTCCTCTGATAGGGGACACCTTGAGATAAACATAGTCTCCCACGTTGAAAACGAGTTCTCTTCTTCGTACATCAGCATAACTCTTCTGGCGTGTTTGTGCTATCCTCAAGTTGTTGCGAATCTCCCTCACCTTCGCTTCGGCTTCTTGTAGCACTTCTGGACCAAACACTTTACTTTCTCCTGTTTGGTTCCAAAATAGGAGAGTTCTGCACTTCCTTCCATATAAAGCTTCAAACGGTGACATCTTCATACTAGCTTGATAATTGTTGTTATAGGAAAACTCCGCATACGGTAGGTTCTTGTCCCAACTCCTATTGTTTTTGAGTGCACATGCCCTTAACATATCTTCAAGGATCTGATTGGTTCTCTCCGTCTGCCCGTCAGTTTGGGGATGATAGGCAGAACTAAAGTTCAGATGGGTTCCCATGGTTTCATGCAACTTCTGCCAAAACCTCGAGGTGAACTGTGTCCCTCGGTCCGACACTATCTTCTTTGGCACTCCATGGTAACACACAATCCTTGACATGTACAATTCTGCCAATTTGGATCCGCTGTAGCTTTCTTTCACAGGGATGAAATGAGCTACCTTGGTTAGCCTATCAATAATGACCCATATTGAATCATACCCGGATTGGGTCCTAGGCAATCCCACGACAAAATCCATGCTGATTTCTTCCCACTTCCATTCAGGCACTTTGAGTGGTTGCAATAATCCCGCGGGTCGTTGATGTTCTGCTTTCACCAACTGACATGTGTCACATAGGGCAACATGTTCCGCGACATCTCGCTTCATGCCATACCACCAATACCTGCTCTTGAGGTCCTGGTACATCTTCGTACTCCCAGGATGAATGGAATAGTCAGAATCGTGAGCCTCCTTCAAAATTAATTCACGGATCTCCTTTACTTCTGGCACACAGATCCTTTTCCCGTGCCACACCGTTCCTTGTTCATCCTCTCTAAAACCAGGAGCTTTATTTTCCTTAATGAGCTGTCTGATCTCTTGTATCTTCTCATCATTCTTTTGGCCCTCGCGTATGTCTTGCTCGAGTGTGGAGTCCACTTCCATGGCGATGGCTTCACCACTATTTACTAGACATAGATTGAGCCTTATAACCTCGTCCTTCAATTCTGCAGGCATGTCCTTCAAGCTCAACTTATTGACCTGCACTTTCCGACTCAAAGCATCGGCCACGACGTTTGCTTTCTCGGGATGATAGTTGATGCCCACATCAAATTCATTGATTAGCTCTAACCATCTCCTTTGTCGGAGATTGAGATCTGGCTGTGTGAATATGTACTTCAAACTCTTATGATCCGTATATATCTCTGTCCTCTTCCCCATCAAATAGTGCCGCCAAATTTTCAACGCGTGTACCACTGCAGCTAGTTCTAGATCATGTGTAGGATAGTTCTTCTCGTGCTTCCAAAGCTGCCGGGATGCATATGCCACGACATGTCCTTCTTGCATGAGAACACATCCCAACCCATTTCCAGAGGCATCGCAGTACACTGTGAAATTCTCCTGCATATCTGGCATAACCAACACTGGGGCTGTTGTCAATCTCTTCTTTAACTCCTGAAAGCTCGTCTCGCACTGTGGCGTCTAGGTGAATGTGATTCCCTTCTCCAACAGTTTGGTGAGAGGTCTCGAGATCTTGGAGAATCCCTCAATAAACCGTCGATAGTATCCAGCCAATCCCAAAAAGCTTCGAACTTCCCCGACATTTTCAGGGGGTTTTCCACTTCTGGATATCCTCGATTTTGGCGGGATCTACGGAGATTCCTCCCTCCGAGATTATATGTCCTAAAAAGGGAACTCTCTTCAGCCAAAACTCACACTTGCTCAACTTGGCATATAGTTGGTGTTCTCTCAACCTCTGCAACACCAACCTTAGATGTTTCTCATGTTCTTCTTCATTTTTGGAGAAGACGAGAATATCATCTATGAAAACCACCACAAATTTGTCCAGATATTCCATGAATACCTTGTTCATAAGGTACATGAAATATGCCGGGGCATTGGTTAGCCCGAAAGGCATGACAGTGTATTCATACAGTCCGTACCGAGATACGAAAGCTATCTTGGGAATATCTGATTGCCTTATCTTGAATTGGTGGTACCCCGACCTGAGATCAATTTTCGAGAACACACAAGCTCCCCTCAACTGATCAAACAAGTCTTCAATGCGGGGTAATGGGTACTTGTTTTTGATGGTTACCTCATTCAAGGCACAGTAATCCACGCATAACCTTTGGGTTCCGTCTTTCTTAGGCACAAATATCACCGGAGCTCCCCATGGTGAGGAACTAGGGCGAATATACCCCTTCTCCGTCAGTTCTCTCAAATGATCCTTGAGCTCTTCTAGCTGCTTGGAGTCCATTCGATAAGGTCTCTTGTATATCGGGGCTGTTCCCGGTACTAGCTCAATTGCGAATTCCACGTCACGGTCGGGAGGCATACCTGGCAATTCTTCCGGAAAAACATCTGGATATTCCCTGATAGTCCTGATTTCCTCAACTTTCACCTCCACTTGATTTAATTTAATGTCCCTCCTAGGCTCGTGTATCGTTATGAACTTTACTCTTGTGCCATTGGGGTGAGTTAGTTCCACCGTTCTGGTCGAACAATGGATGATTCCTTTATGTTTGGCCAACCAATCCATACCCAAAATAATATCTATCCCTTGTGAATCTATCACTATGAGGTTAGCCGTAAATACTACCCCATTAATGTCTAGGCTCACTTTGGGACACACTTGTCTTGTCCTTATTTCTCCACCTGGAGAGTTTACCGCTAGCATATGGTTCATTTGTGTGGTTGCTAGGTCATGCTTCTTAACAAACCCTTGAGCAATGAACCAGTGGGTAGCACCAGAATCAAACAGCAGAGTTGCAAGGTGTAAATTGGCAGGAAACTTACCAACTACCACGTCGGGTGCCTCTTGTGCTTCCTCCATAGTGACGTGGTTCACCCGTCCTCTCACTACATTCTGCTGTTGTGGCGGCGCAGGCTTCTTCTTTGGGCATTTATGGGCGTAGTGCCCCACTTCACCACAGCTGAAACATTGCACCCCAATCTTAGATGCTGGGCCCTTGGTGTCTTGGGGTTGGTTTGGGGGTCCTTGCACTGCTGGTCGAGGTGGATATGCGGGGCGAGGCTGCTGCACAAACTGACGTGGCGGCTGTGCTGGTGCCGCGGGTGGCCTGTAGTTTGGGTTGTACCCTCTTGGTGCTGAATAGGGTACCGCAGCACGGCTTGTCTGCCCCGTAGGCTGCTGCATCATACGTGGGCGGGTGTTGCTCCCTGAGGCCTGATGTGACCACCCCGCCTTCCTCTTATTCTCATTTTCCAAGGCCTTTAGCTTCCTTTCCACCACAAATGCTCTGTCCACCATCTTTTGGAAGCTTTCATACTCATTTGAGGACATTGCACACTGCATCTCTGCGGTAAGTCCTTCCACGAAACAATCTTGTTTCTGCTCATCAGTCTCTATGTCTCGTGGAGCATAACGGGATAGTTGAGTAAATTTAGTGAGGTATTCCCTCACCGTCATGTTTCCCTGCTGCAGTCCCAGAAACTCTTTCCTCTTGTTTTTGAGTTCACCTCTTGGGATGTAATGGTTGCGGAAGCTACGCTTGAACTCTTCCCAAGTGATGTTCTCAGGGTCATGATGGGCGGCCACGTAGGCGGTCCACCAATCAGCAGCAGGTCCATGCAATTGATGAGAGGCAAACAGCACCCTCTCATACCCTTGGCATTGTATAATCCTCATCTTACTTTCAATGGTCTTCAGCCAATCATCTGCCTCCAGAGGTTCAGCAGCACTTGCAAACTTTGGAGGTTGAGTTCCTAGAAACTCACTCAACCTTGGTTGGCGTGGTGCAGCTTGTGGAGGTGGAACTTGATGCAAGTTGGCCACCACTTGAGTCAAGTTCTGGATAAGCTGATTTTGATTCTCCAGCATTTGGTGGAGAGGATCAACTTCTTCACGGCGACCACCCCTGTCCTGGCCTCCAGAAAGATGAGGGTTGCATGCCTCATCGTTGTTGTTGGCGGGGTTGGCAGCACGTCCTTTTCCTCTTCCTGCCATCTGGCAGAATCAACAAATGTTAATTTGATATCATTTAGTATCATCTTACTACTTTCATTTGTTGGTGCTTTGAGGTGTTGAGGCTTTGTTAAAATTTTACGAGGGTTTATATCTCACACCAAATAAATGCACTATTATTTCCTGTGGGTTCACACACCAAAGCAAAACAATCTGAAGACGAGTCTGTGGACAATTGCTCATGGCTTCCACAACTCACGTCACACACCAAGCATCATCACACCATTAACTACGTCACAACTCGACTACTCGACCTCTTGCTAGCTAAGGGAAAAACTCTACACTATTCGTCCTCTTGAGCTGGCTCCTCGGGATCTTCCTCCTCATTTCGGCTACCTTCTGACTCTGCTTTGGGTGGGGAGGCTGCTGGTGGAGAAGTGCGACGACGCTTGATCGCTCGGCGATCCGGGGAGTCAGGAGTCCATGTATCACTCACGGTGACACACAGTTCATTCCCATCTCCTCTTTCTCTCGCCTTTAAGCAAGCTCGCAGCAACGCCTCCGTTTCCTTCAGGGTGTCTCGAACATCCTGAAGCTCTTGTTGACACTCCTGCAGTCGAGTGCTGAGCATAGCAGCATCCTCCAAGCACAAGTCCATGTGCTCATGGGAAGTCCCTTGCTGCACCGGTGGGTACTTGTACTCCGTGGTACCACTCTCACGTTGGAGGACATACATGTACTCAGTTTTGTCCAAGTGGCGACGATAGATGTGACTCTGGCAGGTGATGGCCTCCCAGGTGACATCTTTCTCCGCGTCAACTTGTGTTGCTCGACAAGCTGGAGAGTGGTGAATCTTAAGCAGCTGATTCTCGTGTATAATCCTCATCTCCGAACTCCATTCTTCCCTCTTCTCACGGATGGTCCTGGTGGAGTTATAGTGGATGATTAGCTTGCCCGTATTGCCGGCGGCTTCGAGCATGCGTTGAAGACGGCGCAACAAATCTCCTACTGACAATCCGTAGGAAAGGTACGTCACTGGACGACTCTCCTCTCTTTCGGCAAGGGCAACTACGGGAACTCTCCCTCCTGTGGACTTACGAGCGGTGCGAATCATGCGAACCATCTAAAAACAAAAGAATTTAAAATTAGGTTAGGCAAATTCTCAAACAAAAATCCTATTTTGAATGAAAGTTGGGGTAAAATGAAGAAAATGACTCCTTTAATAACACTTTTCCACCCACACCTTGGAAAATAGTTTTTAAGAAAATAGGGCCCTTAAATACGTCCATTTCTACCTAGGTCCACGTTCCTACGGGCAACCTTGGCTCTGATGCCACCTCTGTCACACCCGGTTTTTCCGAAGAAACAACCAAGTGAATATCACATGTATGCCAGGATCATTTTCTCATACATGTGATGACAAATAGTGAAGCATCATTTATTACAAGCCAGGTGTCGAATATAAATAAGTCTTACATCGTAAATGTCTCAATGGACACTAATGCTTCATCACAAGTAAATAAACTAGCAGCGGAATATTATTCTTTAGGGCTCCATCACAGGCGTTGCCCGGGGGTCTTCATGAACCTAAAAACCTTCCTCGGGTCCAAAATCTTGGTCATTATACACCACCTCATTATCTTGACCTGAGCAGCAATATAGACCAACAAATATGCAAGGTTGAGTACCAATGGTACTCAGCAAGTGTGGGAAAATTATATCATGCATGGCTAGAACAAGGAGAGGTTGAACTCATGGTTAAAGCACTACGCAATTAATACCTATCACCTTAGCTTATTAAGCACCTACATTACTACACAGGTGAAATGGTCCCAATCTCCCAACCCATTATCATAATCCAATAACCATAACATCATTTCCAATGTTAAGCTCCCCGCTTAACTTCCAAAACCATCAATCCTCTAATCATGAATAAGTCCAGGCCGCTCTTAACCGTGAGCACGGCTGTCAAGACAGTTTTGACTCTGCAGAGTTTGTACCACTGTACCCACAAGTAGTGATTTCATCCCCCGTTGCCGGGTGGACTAAAAGAACCTCCATTATGCCAGTGGCTACGATCCACATTCACACTTCCCAGGTGTGCAGCCAGGAGATCACTACGAAGCCTTTACAAAGGGATTCCCGACGAGCGTGGGCCCACTGAGGTTTCACCCCTAACAGCATACAAGAGGCTCCAACCCCGCTGCAGTGGCCCCCTCTTGAGCCTTGCGGTTCATATGGTAGTCCAGCTGACACCTACTCCCCGCACCATCCAACACACCCATACTACGCCGGGGATACACCTAATTAATTGGCCAAGCTGCCCCATCTCAGCATGTGGTTGGCACGGTAAAGCCGGGTTACATGCTCCATGAACCGGTCCTTAGGATCCAGGCAAGTACTAAACACAAACCCAAGTCTCGTGCACCCAGCACACAACCAAAACATCCAACTTGCCTTGATCCCTACCTCTACATAACTCACAATGTCTCATTCAATAGTATGGTAATATAAACTGATGATCTCATATCCCAAATATCCCATTCTAAGCATGGCTAAGCATATGCATGTAAATAAATGACATGACAAAATAAATCCCAACCCAAGCTACAAGGAAACAAGGTAATGCAATTCTAGGGAAACTTCCTAGCATGGGTTTCATATTTAACTTGACAATGCAAATAATTCTATCTACACATCCTAGCATAGGATCAAAGTGGTCAAGGACACTTGCCTCCTTCTTGCTGCTCTTGAAATGGGTAGTCCTGATCTTGGAAAGGGTTAACTTGCTCTTGAACAGGTTCTACTTCATACCATCACACATAGCAAAAGAAAAAGAACAATCATAAGACATAGTTCACACTTCTACTTCATACAAACCACACATTCATATTTATGAAATTCATTCACCATTATATGTGTTGTGGTTACTTTATGTGTGTTGAGTTGTGGCTTGCATGCACTTTTAACCATGTGTATATGATTCCTACTTTTGTGTCCACCTTTATACTTACATACTACTTATATGGGTTTCCAATAAATTTCTTATATTCAACTACTTCACCTTTTGACTACCAAGTGTGTATGAAAAGTATTATTCTTCCCCATATGTGCCTTCATAATTTCTACCAACCCTAAACTGAATTCTTTGTATTTTAGAAACTCCATTTATCATTTACTAGTTGCTATATTTTCAGATTTATATTGCTATGCATAATTGTGTATTTTATTATGAAATTAGTAATCACACATCATCTAAACAGTATAGGTTCTGGTCCTAAATAACTTAATAACATATTTTGACCTTGGCCTCTGATGTAAACTATTTCATAATTATTTTCCCTATTTTTCTATATCTATTCTTTACTTAAAAATGTGTCCCTATACTAAATAATGTGAATAATAAATGAAACAGATTCATTTCAGCCCAAAATATATTTTTATCTCACTCCAAAGTTTCCTAAGTACTGAGAAAGTTTTTAATTAACTCTGACAATTATGTTTGTCCCTACTTTTTAATTTTTAAACACTAGTTACATATTCAATGTTTTAAATTAAATACTAAACAGGGCTAAAATAATGAACTCACCCATTACAGGGTCTATAATATTATTTTCATAATTTCCAGGGGTCTAGCTACACTTATCAGAGGTGTTTTTCCTAATTTTTATTAAGTCCAGGGGCTAAAACTGTTTTTTAAATGAATTTACATGATTTTCTGGAGTTCCAGGGGCTAGATCTGAAGTTTCCGGGGCTAGCTCTCAATTCTAGAGAACCCCAGGGGGTAGCACGTAAGAATTCCAGTCTTTATAACGCGGGGCTGACGTGGACCGTCCGATTTTAAACCGACGGCTGAGATTATAACATCGAACCGGTACGCGGGGATTTAAAGTCTACCGTGCGATTTAAA
The DNA here is from genome assembly GCA_030760725.1 of Neostapfia colusana. NCBI lineage: Eukaryota > Viridiplantae > Streptophyta > Magnoliopsida > Poales > Poaceae > Neostapfia > Neostapfia colusana. The sequence goes on along the minus strand of JASWHV010000005.1, from coordinate 74,837,440 downwards.
ATAAACGGCGCACAAGCGGCCATGTCGCTCCGATCGAGCGCGGGCGGCGCTGCCGGCGGCACACGGCGGCGGGAAGCGGCGATCTCGCCGGAAAGTTTCGGATCCTCGAGAATTCTGCCTAGAACTGTGATCTTATGGCCTAGATCGGTAGAGGGGAGGTCAGGGATCTCACCTCGGGGGTTTTCTCGAGCTCGGGGGTCCTGAAAAATGATCGGCGGCGAGGTCCGAGGCAAAACCACGGCGAAGCTCGTCGGCGCTGGGTTTACACCGTAAGTCTTCGGGTTTTCTGCACCTGCAAAGTTCCCCGGAGGCGGTGGATCAAGACCAGCGAGTTAGATCAGAGTTTCCGAGCTTAGATCGGCCAGAATTCACCGGCGAAGTCTCGGTGCTCACCGGAGTGAAAATCGGCAATCGCGTGGGAAAAACCGATCGGGGCTGGGGTTTTTATAGCCGGGGGAGGGCGGTGGGTCAGTTGTGATCGAGTTTGATTCTTCGGGGACCGAAATTCGGCTGAGGGACGCGGTTTTCAATCGGTTAAGATCGCGCGCGCTCGGGGGGATGTAACACCCCAAATTTTGATTCAAAACCCAAAACCATGTTCAGAGGGGAATTTAAAAATTTTTGGACGTGTTGCATGTTTTGCAAAAATTCAAATTCAAACTGGAATTCAAATTATACTCAAAACAGAAAAGAAATGGAAAAAGAAAAAGGAAAACGGGAAAAAACTGGCCAGTGGGCCGAAACCCGCCAGCCGGCCCAGCTACCCCCGCGCCAGCCCGCCCCCGCGCGCGCCGCGCTGCCTCTCACCGACGGGTGGGACCCACCTGTCATCCCTAACCCCGCGACCCCGGACTCTCTCCCGCGCGCGCGCGATCGCAACCGATCTGGAAACCGCGTCCTGCAGCCGAATTCCGGTCCCGGAGGACTCCAACTCGATCACAACAGACCCACCGCCCTCCCCCGGCTATAAAAACCCCCGATCCGATCAGTTTTTCCCACGCGATCGCCGATTTTTACTCCGGTGAGCACCGAGACTTCGCCGGTGAATTCTGGCCGATCTAAGCTCGGAAACTCTGATCTAACTCGCTGGTTTTGATCCACCGCCTCCGGGGAACTTTGCAGGTGCGGAAAACTCGGAGAGTTACGGTGCAAACACAGCGCCGACGAGCTTCGCCGTGGTTTTGCCTCGGACCTCGCCGCCGATCACTTTCCAGGACCCCCGAGCTCGAGAAAACCCCCGAGGTGAGATCCCTGACCTCCCCTCTACCGATCTAGGCCATAAGATCACAGTTCTAGGCATAATTCTCGAGGATCCGAAAGTTTCCGGCGAGATCGCCGCTTCCCGCCGCCGTGCGCCGCCGGCAGCGCCGCCCGCGTTCGATCAGAGCGACGTGGCCGCATGTGCGCCGTTTATTTTAAATCGCACGGTAGACTTTAAAACCCCGCGTACCTGTTCGATCTTATAATCTCAGCCGTCGGTTTAAAATCGGACGGTCCACGTCGACCCCGCGTTATAAAGACTGGAGTTCTTACGTGCTACCCCCTGGGGTTCTCTGGAATTGAGAGCTAGCCCCGGAAACTTCAGATCTAGCCCCTGGAACTCCAGAAAATCATGTAAATCCATTTAAAAATCAGTTTTAACCCCTGGACTTAATAGAAATTAGGAAAAACACCCCTGTTAAGTGTAGATAGACCCCTGGAAATTATGAAAATAATGTTATAGACCCTGTAATGGGGTGAATTCATTATTTTAGCCTTGTTTAGTATTTAATTTAGAAAATTGAATATGTAACTAGTGTTTAAAAATTAAAAGGGGGACAAACATAATTGTCAAAATTAATTAAAAACTTTCTCAGTACTTAGAAAACTTTGGAGTGAGATAAAAATATATTTTTGGGCTGAAATAAATCTGTTTTATCTACTATTCACATTTTATTAGTATAGGGACACATTTTTAAGTAAAAATAGTTAAAGAAAAATAGGGAAAATAATTATGAAATAGTATACATCATAAGCCATGGTCAAAATATGATTTTAAATTATTTAGGACCAGAACCTAATCTGTTTAGGTGATGTGTATTACTAATTTAATAATAAAATACACAATTATGCATAGGAATATAAATCTGAAAATATAGCAACTAGTAAATGATAAATGGAGTTTCTAAAATACAAAGAATTCAGTTTAGGGTTGATAGAAATTGTGAAGGCACATTGTATGCAAGTATAAATGTGGACACCAAAAGTAGGAATCATATATATGCATGGTTAAAAGTGCATGCAAGCCACAACTTAACACCCATAAAGTAACCACAACACATATAATGGTAAAGAACTTTTATAAATATGAATGTGTGGTTTGTATGAAGTAAGAAGTGTGAACTATGTCTTATGATTGTTGTTCTTCTTTTGCTATGTGTGATGGTATGAAGTAGAACCTGCTCAAGAGCAAGTTAACCCTTTCCAAGATCAGGACTACCAATTTCAAGAGCAGCAAGAAGGAGGCAAGTGTCCTTGACCACTTTGATCCTATGCTAGGATGTGTAGATAGAATTATTTGCATTGTCAAGTTAAATATGAAACCCATGCTAGGAAAGTTTCCCTAGAAATTGCATTACCTTGTTTCTCTGTAGCTTGGGTTGGGATTTATTTTGTCATGTCATTTATTTACATGCATTTGCTTAGCCATGCTTAGAATGGGATATTTGGGAAATGAGATCATCAGTTTATATTACCATACTCTTGAATGAAACATTGTGAGTTATGTAGAGGTAGGGATCAAGGCAAGTTGGATGTTTTGGTTGTGTGCTGGGTGCACGAGACTTGGGTTTGTGTTTAGTACTTGCCTGGATCCTAAGGACCGGTTCATGGAGCATGTAACCCGGCTTTACAGTGCCAACCACATGCTGAGATGGGGCAGCTTGGCCAATTAATTAGGTGTATCCCCGGCGTAGTATGGGTGTGTTGGATGGTGCGGGGGAATAGGTGTCAGCTGGACTACCATATGAACCGCAAGGCTCAAGAGGGGGCCACTGCAGCGGGGTTGGAGCCTCTTGTATGCTGTTAGGGGTGAAACCTCAGTGGGCCCACGCTCGTCGGGAATCCCTTTGTAAAGGCTTCGTAGTGATCTCTTGGCCACACACCTGGGAAGTGTGAATGTGGATCGTAGCCACTGGCATAATGGAGGTTCTTTTAGTCCACCCGGCAACGGGGGATGAAATCACTACTTGTGGGTACAGTGGTACAAACTCTGCAGAGTCAAAACTGTCTTGACAGCCGTGCTCACGGTTAAGAGCGGCCTGGACTTATTCATGATTAGAGGAGTGAAGGTTTTTGGAAGTTGTGGATGTTAAGCGGGGAGCTTAACATTGGAAATGATGTTATGGTTATTTGGTTATGATGATGGGATGGGAGATTGGGACCATTTCACCTGTGTAGTAATGTAGGTGCTTAATAAGCTAAGGTGATAGGTATTAATTGCGTAGTGCTTTAACCATGAGTTCAACCTCTCCTTGATTCTAGCCATGCATGATATAATTTTCCCACACTTGCTGAGTACCATTGGTACTCAACCTTGCATATTTGTTGGTTTATATTGCTGCTCAGGTCAAGATAATGAGGTGGTGTATAATGACCAAGATTTTGGACCCGAGGAAGGATTATAGGTTCATGAAGACCCCCGGGCAACGCCTGTGATGGAGCCCTAAAGAATAATATTCCGCTGCTAGTTTATTTACTTGTGATGAAGCATTAGTGTCCATTGAGACATTTGTGATGTAAGACTTATTTATATTCGACACCTCGCTTGTAATAAATGATGCTTCACTATTTGTCATCACATGTATGAGAAAATGATCCTGGCATACATGTGATATTCACTTGGTTGTTTCTTCGGAAAAACCGGGTGTGACAGAGGTGGTATCAGAGCCAAGGTTGCCCGTAGGAACGTGGACCTAGGTAGAAATGGACGTATTTAAGGGCCCTATTTTCTTAAAAACTATTTTCCAAGGTGTGGGTGGAAAAGTGTTATTAAAGGAGTCATTTTCTTCATCTTACCCCAACTTTCTTTCAAAATAGGATTTTTGTTTGAGATTTTATCTAACCTAATTTTAAATTCTTTTGTTTTAGATGGTTCGCATGATTCGCACCGCTCGTAAGTCCACAGGAGGGAGAGTTCCCGTAGTTGCCCTTGCCGAAAGAGAGGAGAGTCGTCCAGTGACGTACCTTTCCTACGGATTGGCAGTAGGAGACTTGTTGCGCCGTCTTCGACGTATGCTCGAAGCCGCCGGCAATACGGGCAAGCTCATCATCCACTATAACTCCACCAGGACCATCCGTGAGAAGAGGGAAGAATGGAGTTCGGAGATGAGGATTATACACGAGAATCAGCTACTGAAGATCCACCATTCTCCAGCTTGTCGAGCAACACAAGTTGACACAGAGAGAGATGTCACTTGGGAGGCCATCACCTGCCAGAGTCACATCTATCGTCGCCACTTGGACAAAACTGAGTACATGTATGTCCTCCAACGTGAGAGTGGTACCACAGAGTACAAGTACCCACCGGTGCAGCAAGGGACTTCCCATGAGCACATGGACTTGTGCTTGGAGGATGCGGCTATGCTCAGCACTCGACTGCAGGAGTGTCAACAAGAGCTTCAGGATGTCCGAGACACCCTGAAGGAAACGGAGGCGTTGCTACGAGCTTGCTTAAAGGCGAGAGAAAGAGGAGATGGGAATGAACTGTGTGTCACTGTGGGTGATCCATGGACTCCTGACTCCCCGGATCGCCGAGCGATCAGGCGTCGTCGCACCTCTCAACCAGCAGCCTCCCCACCCAAAGGAGAGTCAGAAGGTAGCCGAAATGAGGAGGAAGATCCCGAGGAGCCAGCTCAAGAGGACGAGTAGTGTAAAGTCTTTCCCCTAGCTAGCAAGAGGACGAGTAGTCGAGTCGTTACGTAGTTAATGGTGTGATGATGCTTGGTATGTGACGTGAGTTGTGGAAGCCATGAGCAATTGTCCACAGCCTCGTCTTCAGATTGTTTTGCTTTGGTGTGTGAACCCACAGGAAATAATAGTGCATTTATTTGGTGTGAGATATGAACCCTCGTAAAAGCATAACAAAGCCTCAACACTTCAAAGTACAAACAAATGAAAGTAGTAAGATGATGCTAAATGATATCAAATTAACATGTGTTGATTCTGCCAGATGGCCGGAAGAGGAAAAGGACGTGCTGCCAACCCCGCCAACAACAATGATGAGGCATGCAACCCTCATCTTTCTGAAGGCCAGGACCGGGGTGGTCGCCGTGAAGAAGTTGATCCTCTCCACCAAATGCTGGAGAATCAAAATCTGCTCATCCAGAACTTGACTCAAGTGATGGCTAACTTGCATCAAGTTCCACCTCCACAAGCTGCACCACGCCAACCAAGGTTGAGTGAGTTTCTAGGAACTCAACCTCCAAAGTTTGCAAGTGCTGCTGAACCTCTGGAGGCAGATGATTGGCTGAAGACCATTGAAAGTAAGATGAGGATAATACAATGCCAAGGGTATGAGAGGGTGCTGGTTGCCTCTCATCAATTGTAGGGACCTGCTGCTGATTGGTGGACCGCCTACGTGGCCGCCCATCATGACCCTGAGAACATCACTTGGGAAGAGTTCAAGCGTAGCTTCCGCAACCATTACATCCCAAGAGGTGAACTCAAAAACAAGAGGAAAGAGTTTTTGGGACTGCAGCAGGGAAACATGACGGTGAGGGAATACCTCACTAAATTTACTCAACTATCCCGTTATGCTCCACGAGACATAGAGACTGATGAGCAGAAACAAGATTGTTTCGTGGAAGGACTTACCGCAGAGATGCAGTGTGCCATGTCCTCCAATGAGTATGAAAGTTTTCAAAAGATGGTGGACAGAGCATTTGTGGTGGAAAGGAAGCTAAAGGCCCTGGAAAATGAGAATAAGAGGAAGGCTGGGTGGTCACATCAAGCCTCAGGGAGCAACACCCGCCCACGTATGATGCAGCAACCTACGGGGCAGACAAGCCGTGCTGCGGTACCCTATTCAGCACCAAGAGGGTACAACCCAAACTACAGGCCTCCCGCAGCACCAGCACAGCCGCAACGTCAGTTTGTGCAGCAGCCTCGCCCCGCATATCCACCTCGACCAGCAGTGCAAGGACCCCCGAACCAACACCAAGACAACAAAGGCCAGGCAACTAAGATTGGGGTGCAATGTTTCAGCTGTGGTGAAGTGGGGCACTATGCCCATAAGTGCCCAAAGAAGAAGCCTGCGCCGCCACAACAGCAGAATGTAGTGAGAGGACGGGTGAACCATGTCACTATGGAGGAAGCACAAGAGGCACCCGACGTGGTAGTTGGTAAGTTTCCTGCCAATTTACACCTTGCAACTCTGCTGTTTGATTCTGGTGCTACCCACTCGTTCATTGCTCAAGGGTTTGTTAAGAAGCATGACCTAGCAACCACACAAATGAACCATATGCTAGCCGTAAACTCTCCAGGTGGAGAAATAAGGACAAGACAAGTGTGTCCCAAAGTGAGCCTAGACATTAATGGGGTAGTATTTACTGCTAACCTCATAGTAATAGACTCACAAGGGATAGATATTATTTTGGGTATGGATTGGTTGACCAAACGTAAAGGAACCATCCATTGTTCGACCCGAACGGTAGAACTAACTCACCCCAATGGCACAAGAGTAAAGTTCATAACGATACACGAGCCTAGGAGGGACATTAAATTAAATCAAGTGGAGGTGAAAGTTGAGGAAATCAGGACCATCAGGGATTATCCAGATGTTTTTCCGGAGGAGTTACCAGGTATGCCTCCCGACCGTGACGTGGAATTCGCAATTGAGCTAGTACCGGGAACAGCCCCGATATACAAGAGACCTTATCGAATGGACTCCAAGCAGCTAGGAGAGCTCAAGGATCATTTGAGAGAATTGACGGAGAAGGGGTATATTCGCCCTAGTTCCTCACCATGGGGAGCTCCGGTGATATTTGTGCCCAAGAAAGATGGAACCCAAAGGTTATGCGTGGATTACCGTGCCTTGAATGAGGTAACCATCAAAAACAAGTACCCATTGCCTCGCATTGAAGACTTGTTTGATCAGTTGAGGGGAGCTTGTGTGTTCTCGAAAATTGATCTCAGGTCGGGGTACCACCAACTCAAGATAAGGCAATCAGATATTCCCAAGACAGCTTTCGTATCTCGGTACGGACTGTATGAGTACACTGTCATGCCTTTTGGGCTAACCAATGCCCCGGCATATTTCATGTACCTCATGAACAAGGTATTCATGGAATATCTGGACAAATTTGTGGTGGTTTTCATAGATGATATTCTCGTCTTCTCCAAAAATGAAGAAGAACATGAGAAACATCTAAGGATGGTGTTACAGAGGCTGAGAGAACACCAACTATATGCCAAGTTGAGCAAGTGTGAGTTTTGGCTGAAGAGAGTTCCCTTTTTAGGACATATAATCTCGGAGGGAGGAATCTCCGTAGATCCCGCCAAAATCGAGGATATCCAGAAGTGGAAAACCCCTGAAAATGTCGGGGAAGTTAGAAGCTTTTTGGGATTGGCTGGATACTATCGACGGTTTATTGAGGGATTCTCCAAGATCTCGAGACCTCTCACCAAACTGTTGGAAAAGGGAATCACATTCACCTGGACGCCACAGTGCGAGACAAGCTTTCAGGAGCTAAAGAAAAGATTGACTACAGCCCCAGTGCTGGTTATGCCAGATATGCAGAAGAATTTCACAGTGTACTGCGATGCCTCTGGAAATGGGTTGGGATGTGTTCTCATGCAAGAAGGACATGTCGTGGCATATGCATCCCGGCAGCTTCGGAAGCACGAGAAGAACTATCCTACACATGACCTAGAACTAGCTGCAGTGGTACACGCGTTGAAAATTTGGCGGCACTATTTGATGGGGAAGAGGACAGAGATATATACAGATCATAAGAGTTTGAAGTACATATTCACACAACCAGATCTCAACCTCAGACAAAGGAGATGGTTAGAGCTATTCAATGACTTTGATATAGGCATCAACTATCATCCCAGGAAAGCAAACGTCGTGGCTGATGCTTTGAGTCGGAAAGTGCAGGTCAATAAGTTGAGTTTGAAGGACATGCCTGCAGAATTGAAGGACGAGGTTATAAGGCTCAATCTATGTCTAGTAAATAGTGGTGAAGCCATAGCCATGGAAGTGGACTCCACACTCGAGCAAGACATACGCGAGGGCCAAAAGAATGATGAGAAGATACAAGAGATCAGACAGCTCATCAAGGAAAATAAAGCTCCTGGTTTTGGAGAGGATGAACAGGGAACGGTGTGGCACGGGAAAAGGATCTGTGTGCCAGAAGTAAAGGAGATCCGTGAATTAATTTTGAAGGAGGCTCACGATTCCGACTATTCCATTCATCCTGGGAGTACGAAGATGTACCAGGACCTCAAAAGCAGGTATTGGTGGTATGGCATGAAGCGAGATGTCGCGGAACATGTTGCCCTATGTGACACATGTCAGTTGGTGAAAGCAGAACACCAACGACCCGCGGGATTATTGCAACCACTCAAAGTGCCTGAATGGAAGTGGGAAGAAATCAGCATGGATTTTGTCGTGGGATTGCCTAGGACCCAATCCGGGTATGATTCAATATGGGTCATTATTGATCGGCTAACCAAGGTAGCTCATTTCATTCCTGTGAAAGAAAGCTACAGCGGATCCAAATTGGCAGAATTGTACATGTCAAGGATTGTGTGTTACCATGGAGTGCCAAAGAAGATAGTGTCGGACCGAGGGACACAGTTCACCTCGAGGTTTTGGCAAAAGTTGCATGAAACCATGGGAACCCATCTGAATTTCAGCTCTGCCTATCATCCCCAAACTGACGGGCAGACGGAGAGAACCAATCAGATCCTTGAAGATATGTTAAGGGCATGTGCACTCAAAAACAATAGGAGTTGGGACAAGAACCTACCGTATGCGGAGTTTTCCTATAACAACAGCTATCAAGCTAGTATGAAGATGTCACCGTTTGAAGCTTTGTATGGAAGGAAATCCAGAACTCCCCTATTTTGGAACCAAACAGGAGAAAGCAAAGTGTTTGGTCCAGAAGTGCTACAAGAGGCCGAGGCGAAGGTGAGGGAGATTCGCAACAACTTGAGGATAGCACAAACACGCCAGGAGAGTTATGCTGATGTACGAAGAAGAGAACTCGTTTTCAACGTGGGAGACTATGTTTATCTCAAGGTGTCCCCTATCAGAGGACTTCGTCGGTTCAAGGTGAAAGGGAAGTTGTCACCTCGATACATCGAACCCTTTCAAGTGTTGGAAAGAAAAGGCGAAGTGGCGTACCAACTAGAGTTACCGGCTCATCTATCGGACGTGCACGATGTATTCCATGTGTCACAACTCAAGAAATGTCTGAGGACGCCTGAGGAGGTGTTACCCATGAATGAAGTGGATGTAGCTGAAGATTTGTCTTATGCCGAGCAACCATACAAGATTTTGGAGACAATGGAACGCCTCACCAGAAACAAGAGAATCCGGATGTGCAAGGTGCAGTGGAAGCATCACTCAGAAGAGGAAGCTACCTGGGAACGGGAAGATGAACTCAAGGCACAATTTCCGGAATTGTTTTCTTAGAAACACCAATCTCGAGGACGAGATTTCTTTTAAGGGGGGTAGAGCTGTAACACCCCAAATTTTGATTCAAAACCCAAAACCATGTTCAGAGGGGAATTTAAAAATTTTTGGACGTGTTGCATGTTTTGCAAAAATTCAAATTCAAACTGGAATTCAAATTATACTCAAAACAGAAAAGAAATGGAAAAAGAAAAAGGAAAACGGGAAAAAATTGGCCAGTGGGCCGAAACCTGCCAGCCGGCCCAGCTACCCCCGCGCCAGCCCGCCCCCGCGCGCGCCGCGCTGCCTCTCACCGACGGGTGGGACCCACCTGTCATCCCTAACCCCGCGACCCCGGACTCTCTCCCGCGCGCGCGATCGCAACCGATCTGGAAACCGCGTCCTGCAGCCGAATTCCGGTCCCGGAGGACTCCAACTCGATCACAACAGACCCACCGCCCTCCCCCGGCTATAAAAACCCCCGATCCGATCAGTTTTTCCCACGCGATCGCCGATTTTTACTCCGGTGAGCACCGAGACTTCGCCGGTGAATTCTGGCCGATCTAAGCTCGGAAACTCTGATCTAACTCGCTGGTTTTGATCCACCGCCTCCGGGGAACTTTGCAGGTGCGGAAAACTCGGAGAGTTACGGTGCAAACACAGCGCCGACGAGCTTCGCCGTGGTTTTGCCTCGGACCTCGCCGCCGATCACTTTCCAGGACCCCCGAGCTCGAGAAAACCCCCGAGGTGAGATCCCTGACCTCCCCTCTACCGATCTAGGCCATAAGATCACAGTTCTAGGCAGAATTCTCGAGGATCCGAAAGTTTCCGGCGAGATCGCCACTTCCCGCCGCCGTGCGCCGCTGGCAGCGCCGCCCGCGTTCGATCAGAGCGACGTGGCCGCATATGCGCCGTTTATTTTAAATCGCACGGTAGACTTTAAAACCCCGCGTACCGGTTCGATCTTATAATCTCAGCCGTCGGTTTAAAATCGGACGGTCCACGTCGATCCCGCGTTATAAAGACTGGAGTTCTTACGTGCTACCCCCTGGGGTTCTCTGGAATTGAGAGCTAGCCCCGGAAACTTCAGATCTAGCCCCTGGAACTCCAGAAAATCATGTAAATCCATTTAAAAATCAGTTTTAACCCCTGGACTTAATAGAAATTAGGAAAAACACCCCTGTTAAGTGTAGATAGACCCCTGGAAATTATGAAAATAATGTTATAGACCCTGTAATGGGGTGAATTCATTATTTTAGCCTTGTTTAGTATTTAATTTAGAAAATTGAATATGTAACTAGTGTTTAAAAATTAAAAGGGGGACAAACATAATTGTCAAAATTAATTAAAAACTTTCTCAGTACTTAGAAAACTTTGGAGTGAGATAAAAATATATTTTTGGGCTGAAATAAATCTGTTTTATCTATTATTCACATTTTATTAGTATAGGGACACATTTTTAAGTAAAGAATAGTTAAAGAAAAATAGGGAAAATAATTATGAAATAGTATACATCATAAGCCATGGTCAAAATATGATTTTAAATTATTTAGGACCATAACCTAATCTGTTTAGGTGATGTGTATTACTAATTTAATAATAAAATACACAATTATGCATAGGAATATAAATCTGAAAATATAGCAACTAGTAAATGATAAATGGAGTTTCTAAAATACAAAGAATTAAGTTTAGGGTTGATAGAAATTGTGAAGGCACATTGTATGCAAGTATAAATGTGGACACCAAAAGTAGGAATCATATATATGCATGGTTAAAAGTGCATGCAAGCCACAACTTAACACCCATAAAGTAACCACAACACATATAATGGTAAAGAACTTTTATAAATATGAATGTGTGGTTTGTATGAAGTAAGAAGTGTGAACTATGTCTTATGATTGTTGTTCTTCTTTTGCTATGTGTGATGGTATGAAGTAGAACCTGCTCAAGAGCAAGTTAACCCTTTCCAAGATCAGGACTACCAATTTCAAGAGCAGCAAGAAGGAGGCAAGTGTCCTTGACCACTTTGATCCTATGCTAGGATGTGTAGATAGAATTATTTGCATTGTCAAGTTAAATATGAAACCCATGCTAGGAAAGTTTCCCTAGAAATTGCATTACCTTGTTTCCTTGTAGCTTGGGTTGGGATTTATTTTGTCATGTCATTTATTTACATGCATTTGCTTAGCCATGCTTAGAATGGGATATTTGGGAAATGAGATCATCAGTTTATATTACCATACTCTTGAATGAAACATTGTGAGTTATGTAGAGGTAGGGATCAAGGCAAGTTGGATGTTTTGGTTGTGTGCTGGGTGCACGAGACTTGGGTTTGTGTTTAGTACTTGCCTGGATCCTAAGGACCGGTTCATGGAGCATGTAACCCGGCTTTACAATGCCAACCACATGCTGAGATGGGGCAGCTTGGCCAATTAATTAGGTGTATCCCCGGCGTAGTATGGGTGTGTTGGATGGTGCGGGGGAATAGGTGTCAGCTGGACTACCATATGAACCGCAAGGCTCAAGAGGGGGCTACTGCAGCGGGGTTGGAGCCTCTTGTATGCTGTTAGGGGTGAAACCTCAGTGGGCCCACGCTCGTCAGGAATCCCTTTGTAAAGGCTTCGTAGTGATCTCTTGGCCACACACCTGGGAAGTGTGAATGTGGATCGTAGCCACTGGCATAATGGAGGTTCTTTTAGTCCACCCGGCAACGGGGGATGAAATCACTACTTGTGGGTACAGTGGTACAAACTCTGCAGAGTCAAAACTGTCTTCACAGCCGTGCTCACGGTTAAGAGCGGCCTGGACTTATTCATGATTAGAGGAGTGAAGGTTTTTTGAAGTTGTGGATGTTAAGCGGGGAGCTTAACATTGGAAATGATGTTATGGTTATTTGGTTATGATGATGGGGTGGGAGATTGGGACCATTTCACCTGTGTAGTAATGTAGGTGCTTAATAAGCTAAGGTGATAGGTATTAATTGCGTAGTGCTTTAACCATGAGTTCAATCTCTCCTTGATTCTAGCCATCCATGATATAATTTTCTCACACTTGCTGAGTACCATTGGTACTCAACCTTGCATATTTGTTGGTTTATATTGCTGCTCAGGTCAAGATAATGAGGTGGTGTATAATGACCAAGATTTTGGACCCGAGGAAGGATTTTAGGTTCATGAAGACCCCCGGGCAACGCCTGTGATGGAGCCCTAAAGAATAATATTCCGCTGCTAGTTTATTTACTTGTGATGAAGCATTAGTGTCCATTGAGACATTTGTGATGTAAGACTTATTTATACTCGACACCTGGCTTGTAATAAATGATGCTTCACTATTTGTCATCACATGTATGAGAAAATGATCCTGGCATACATGTGATATTCACTTGGTTATTTCTTCGGAAAAACCGGGTGTGACAGGGGAAAAGTCCGGGGTCGGCGCGAGCGAGGTTGGGGATGACAGGTGGGTCCCACTTGTCTGTGTGAGAGAGCGCAGCGCGCGCGGGGGCGGGCTGGCACGGGGAAACTGGGCCGGCTGGCGGGTTTCGGCCCACTGGCCGGTTTTTTTTTCCCGTTTCTCTTTTTCTTTTTCCATTTCTTTTCTGTTTTGAGTATAATTTGAATTCCAGTTTGAATTTGAATTTTTACAAAACATGCAACACGTCCAAAAATTTTTAAATTCCCCTCTGAACATGGTTTAGAGTTTTGAATCAAAATTTGGGGTGTTACACTCAACGAGGTAACAATCAAAAACAAATACCCTCTACCCCGTATAGAGGACCTATTCGACCAAATTAAAGGAGCCCGAGTGTTCTCCAAGATTGATCTTCGGTCAGGATACTTCCAGCTGAAGAATAAGCCCTCTGATATACCCAAGACAGCCTTTCAAACACGGTATGGTTCGTATGAATATACCGTCATGTCTTTTGGGTTGACAAATGCACCCGCATACTTCATGTACCTCATGAACAAGGTTTTCATGGAGTACCTGGATAAGTTTGTCGTGGTTTTCATCGACGACATTATGGTGTATTCAAAAAGTGAGGAGGAGCATGAAAACATTTGAAATTGACCTTGCAGAAATTGCGTGAGCATCAATTGTATGCCAAGCTTAACAAGTGTCAATTTTGGCTAAAAGAAATATCTTTCCTAGGCCACATTATCTCCAAGGAAGGGGTATCGGTTGATCCCGGAAAAGTGGGAGATGTTCTGAAGTGGGACCAACCGCAGAGCGTGAGGGATATTCGGAGTTTTCTTGGGATGGCTGGATACTATCGACACTTCATTAAAGACTTCTCTAAGATAGCAAATCCTATGACGGAGTTGCTAATGAAGGGGAAGGTCTTCCAATGGACACCAGCCTGCCAAGGAAGTTTTGAGGAACTCAAGAAAAGGCTAACCACAGCACCGGTTCTGGTATTGCCAGACGTAAGCAAGAGCTTTGACATATATTGTGACACATCCAGAAAGGGGCTCGGATGTGTGCTCATGCAAGGAGGACAAGTGGTAGCCTACTCCTCACGACAATTAAAGAAACACGAGCTTAATTATCCTACGCATGACTTGGAGCTAGCAGCAGTAGTGCATGCATTGAAGATTTGGAGACATTATATCCTTGGTCATCGATGTGAGATCTATACGGATCATAAAAGCCTCAAGTACATATTTACACAAACAGAGTTGAATTTGAGGCAACGTCGATGGTTGGAACTCATCAAGGATTATGATGTTGGAACCAACTACCACCCCAGGAAGGCCAATGTAGTAGCTGATGCATTGAGCCGAAAGGGAGCATGTCACCAACTCAACGGTTCGGGAGCTACCACCCGAACTACATAAGGAGTTCGAACGGTTACACCTTGGATTCTTGAACAACATGGAAATAATGGAGATCCAATCCTCATTGGAGCAAGAAATAAGAGATGGCCAAGCAATGGATGAGGAGATCAAGGAGATCAAGGAAAGAATCCGACAAGGAATAGAGAAGGATTTCAAGGAAGATGAGAAGGGTACGCTTTGGCTAGGAAAAAGGATTTGTGTGCCTAACATAAAACACCTCCGCGACATGATAATGAAGGAGGCACATGATTCCTCCTATTCTATACATCCTGGAAGTACCAAAATGTACAAGGACTGGAAAACTTGTTATTGGTGGGATAGTATGATGATGGATATAGCCGAATACGTTGCCCTATGCGACACATGCCAACGGGTGAAGGCCGAACATCAAAAACCCGTTGGATTGTTGCAACCTTTGAAGGTACCAGAGTGGAAGTGGGAGGACATCAGTATGGATTTCATCGTCGGATTGCCACGTACTCAGTCAGCTTACGACTCCATCTGGGTTATCGTGGACCGATTGACGAAAACCGCCCATTTTCTCCCTGTAAGGGCCAATTACAATGTTGCACAATTGGCCGAGTTGTACATGAAGCAGATCGTGTGCCGTCACGGAGTCCCGAAAAGGATAGTCTCTGATCGAGGTTCTCAGTTTACCTCTAGATTCTGGAGGAAGCTGCAGAAAGCTATGGGTACGCGACTGGATTTTAGCTCCGCCTATCACCCACAAACTGATGGGCAAACCGAAAGGACAAACCAGATTTTGGAGGACATGTTGAGAGCTTGCGCCTTGAAACGTGGGCGTAGTTGGGATAGGAGTTTACCCGTATGCCGAATTCTCCTATAACAACAGCTATCAAGCTAGTTTGAAAGTGTCGCCTTTCGAAGCATTATATGGAAGACGGTGTAGAACGCCACTGTTCTAGAACGAGACCGGAGAGAACCAGGTGTTTGGATCCGAAGTACTACAAGAAGCTGAAAAACAAGTCCAAATGGTACGGGAGAACTTAAAGGCTGCTCAGTCACGATAGAAAGGCTATGCGGATAATAGGCGAAGGAAGTTGACTTTCGAAGTAGGGGACTTTGTATACCTTAAGGTATCGCCTATCCGAGGCCAATGACGTTTCAACGTCAAAGGCAAGCTAGCACATCACTACATCGGACCATTTAAGATTTTGGACAAGCGAGGAGAAGTAGCCTATCAACTAGAGCTCCCAACCCACCTCTCCGACGTACATGACGTGTTTCATGTATCCCAGCTCAAGAAGTGCTTGAGAGTACCAGAGGAACAAGTATCAATGGGAGAGCTTGAACTTCAAAAGGACGTGATTTATGCGGAACACCCTGTCTGAATCTTGGACGTAAAGGAAAGGGTCACCCGGAACAAGGTAATTCGATGGTGCAAGGTACAATGGAGCCATCACACAGAAGCTGAAGCCACATGGGAGCATGAAGAGGATATCAAGGCAGAATTTCCCCATCTATTTACTACTAACAAATCTCGAGGGCGAGATTCAATTTAAGGGGGGTACATTTGTGACACCCTCATCTCGGGTGTCAGCATATGTTCATGTTTTATGAAGAGGAAACATTTTAAGAAAAGTAGGAACAGAGAAAAATATCAAAAGGATCGCCAATAAGAGCTGAATCCAGCTCTCAGAAAGCGCCGAAGACAACTTACCGCGGCCACTGGCCACGTGGCGTGTTCGGAGCTCGTCCCTGCGAGGTGGGGAGAAGTCCGCCGCTAAAATAGCTACGTGGCAGGTTCGGGACTCATCTCCGCAAAAGGGGAGAGGTCCGACCCTGTGGGACACGTGTTGCTCTCGGAGCTTTCCTCTGCGGAGAAGCAAAGGCATTTCCGCAGGACACATGTCACCTTCGGAGCTAGTCATCACGCAAATCAGAGGACCAGTCGCACGGGATATGTGTCGATGACACGACCCCATGGTCTTGTCGAGCCAGGATCATGCTGAGGGGTGCTGCGTTGCACAGCACCGGATAACACATGACAAAGGTACAAAGCGGAAGCGAAATTTTATTACATAAACGAGTTTATGAACATTTGTACATCAAAACAAGTCCAGTCCACACTCACGGGCGTAGACTACGCATCAAGTTCACGTTCAGCCCTTGAACGTGTCCTTGCTAGCACACACGCACACTAACTCTGCGGCGTGCACGACTCCCACTCGACGGGGTTCCCCTCCTGGGGTTCCGTCTCCTCTTCGGGAGTCCCTTCCTCATAGAACCCTGCAAAAGATTCAAACACAAGCAGTGAGCACGAAGGCTCAGCAAGTCTGACACGTCTCACCTAAACATGGAACTTATACATGAGGGGTAATGGGTTACATGTGGTAAAAATCATTTGCAAGGACTCGCCTAATTAGTAGAACCTTATTTTCAAGTTTTAGCAGCAGGTTGTGGAGAACCTTACGCTAAGGCACATGAGAGAGCCGCAACCAAACAAGAAACGCATTTCTCTCATGTACTTTGCCCAAAGTTAAAAGGAACTTTAGTTAGCTCTAAACTACAACAAACCATTAACAAGAAAAGTCCATCTTTCAATCAGCAACATTTTAACATGTAACTAGCCTGTTCTTTCTACGTCACGGTACAGTGAACAAGTGGTACTCACTGACCGCGAGGGACGGCGATTATAATCGATTTACACCTGCAGGGTTACCCGAATAACCCGTCACGTACGCCCGTACTCGATGTTGTATACAACAACAATCAGGGACGCCGTACGCAACAACCTTTCGCCCGTCAGCCAAATATTGAACCGGTCCCATCATCCTGAGCAAGAGGTCTCTGCACGCGCATCTCCGTGCCGCCAGCCGATTTACACCTCAAGCTCTCAACCTATCCTCTGAACGACGGGCAATGCCTCAATACCCAGATACCCGAGTTACATCGATTTCCCGGTTCCCATATATCCGGTAGGTCTTCGGTACTGTTCTAGCTTGTTCAACAGGCCCGCACACGGCTCGGTCCTCAATCGACTCAAGCGGAGCTACAGCACACAGGCCTCAAAGTCCTGCTGCCCTTACTCTCCGCTCGGTCTCGTCTTTCTTGCCATGTGTATCATGTGCTATCTCTACCCTAGTCGAGTGCCTCTAGCCTATGCTCGCAAGTAGTTCCAACTACTCGACTTGTACCGAATCCTACACTCTCTTAGCATTGCAGTAGCTAACGGGGGTTGCAATCCTAAACCCAACCCATGGTTTTCTTGGCTATGCAGTTGGGTTTCCAAACAAGACTCTAATGCAAAGAATAATAGTATTCAAAGATGTGCTCAAAACAATAAACATTTGTAAAAAGGTTAATGCAAACCGGAGCTTGCCTTGCTGCTCTTGGTCATAGGCTAGCTGCTCCTCCGGAGTAACGAAGTCTAGGACTTCGGGTTCCTCCTCGACCTTAGCGACTACATGATATACAAGTATATGTATTAATTTAAATGCATTTGATTTAATTTAAACTTGTGAAGTCTATAACTCTTACTAGACAGACCCAATGACTGTGGAAGTTTTACTGTGGCTTGGTTACAACCTAAATACATACTTGGTCAAGTTTTAGTTGCAGCAAAGCTCATTTGAGCCCTCCACAATTAATTATGTACTTGACCTTAATTGGCACTCTTAGGGTGTTCTAGGGATTTTCATGGAGCAAACTATGACTTTCTGAAAACTATATTTTCAGAGGGTTCTAATGGAGTTGGTCTCCCTTAATTTGAAGGTTCCTAACTGAAGATATGAGCTAAACAATTTCAGGGAAAATTCTGAAAATGTTTCTGAACATTTTCTATTTTCTCTGGAACAGTTTCACTAATCACACCATTAGGTGGATCAAATGAGCTCAAACGGATCTGACATTTTTATGGTAGTTCAGGGATATTTTGGTAAACATTCCAGCAAAATTTCAGGATTTTCCTCCAAAGGATTCACCAGTTAAAATTCCAAACAGTTTAAATTTTGAGGATTTAATTCTGGAGAATTAAGGATTTTCATGAAGTGAAACTTGATTTGCTGGAAAGTACTCAGAGAGCTGAATCCAACAAAATTTGGTTCACTCGATTTGGAGTTTGTAGCCAATGTTATGAGGATTTGAAGTTTGAATGAAATCTGAAAATCAGGGGAAAAGTTTAAATCTGTCGGGGCCCGCAGGGACACGTGTTGAGCGCCGAGGCGACCGCACACCGCGGCCCACAGGGTCTTTGCGCGCCAGCACACCTGACCCCGGCCACACCCGATCCCGATTTCAAATCTTGAGCCGCTGACATGTGGGCCAGCCGGCTTCGTCTACCTCTCGACGCGCCCGCGCGCCCGCGCCGCCGCCCCTCGCCGGAGCAGACCCGGAGCTCGCCGCTGCCGGCCATCCCATGGTCTGAAACTTGCCGTCAGGGGTTTGTCAACGTCGAGGAACACATCGGTGGTGTCAGCTCGGGCTGGCGGTGACCGGAAATAGCCCGGCGACGTGCCGCGGCCTTGGTTGAGGTTCGGCGCCGTCGGCCGTGAATTCTAACCCGCCGAAACCTCGAACAATCGGTCCTACAGCATCAGGGTATCTCTAGGAAGCTCGACAAGGTGTCAAAAGGGTTCAGGGATGTTGGCAAGCCGGTCGGCACCGTGTGACCGATCGTGCCCGCCATGACCGCCCTTGATCGAGCTCGAAATTCGTCACTCCTAGACAGTTTCACGCCACGGATGCAGAAAAGAACTTGATCGCCGGCTAGTCCAGCGTCTATGTGCAAGATTTGATAGATAGAGAAGGATCTTAGAGCGAGAATTTGAAGGATCCGTACCAGAAGCTCAGTTTAAGGTCGCCTGAGTAAAAACTGAGAATTCGTCGTGGATTCTTCATGGTTCGCTTCCAAACATGGAGGAGAGCAGCACGGTGGTCGTGCGCTCCTGTTGCCTCTGAGGCTAGGTCGCCGCGGTGGCGATCTTTTTTGGGCAAAGGAGGTCGGAGCTCGGGGTTTCTGGCGTTGGGGAGGTAGAGTGCGAGCTCAGGTTGCCGTTTAGCAGCTCAGGGAAGGAAGAGGCGAGATGTTTTCACGGTTTTCCCGATCGAGCAGAGAGGCGGCAGCCGAGACTCGGTGTTCACGGGAGAGGGGGAGGTGAGCGGTGCCTGCCTCGGTGGAGCACCTTAAGAGGGCCCTGGAACCGCCCTTGGGCTCGTATGTAGGCGCGGGAAGCAGCTGGTGGCGCTGCTCGTCCTCGGTGGCGAGCGCATGTAACACCCCAAATTTTGATTCAAAACCCTGAACCATGTTCAGAGGGGAATTTAAAAATTTTTGGACGTGTTGCATGTTTTGCAAAAATTCAAATTCAAACTGGAATTCAAATTAGACTCAAAACAGAAAAGAAATGGAAAAAGAAAAAGAGAAAACGGGAAAAAAACCGGCCAGTGGGCCGAAACCCGCCAGCTGGCCCAATTTCCCCCGCGCCAGCCCGCAGCCGCGCGCCCGCGCTATCCCTCACAGACAGGTGGGACCCACCTGTCATCCCCAACCCCACGACCCCGGACTCTCCCGCGCGCGCGATCTTAACCGATCGGAATACCGCGTCCCTCAGCCCGAATTCCGGTCCCAGAAGACTCAAACTCGATCACAACTGACCCACCGCCCTCCCCCGGCTATAAAAACCCAGCCCCGATCGGTTTTTCCCACGCGATCGCCGATTTTTACTCCGGTGAGCACCGAGACTTCGCCGGTGAATTGTGGCCGATCTAAGCTTGGAAACTCTGATCTAACTCGCTAGTATTGATCCACCGCCTCCGGGGAGCTTTGCAGGTGCAGAAAACTCGGAGACTTACGGTGTAAACGCAGCACCGACGAGCTTCGCCGTGGTTTTGCCTCGGACCTCGCCGCCGATCACTTTCCAGGACCCCCGAGCTCAAGAAAACCCCCGAGGTGAGATCCCTGACCTCCCCTCTACCGATCTAGGCCATAAGATCACAGTTCTAGGCAGAATTCTCGAGGATCCGAAACTTTCTGGCGAGATCGCCGCTTCCCGCCGCCGTGCGCCGCCGGCAGCGCCGCCCGCGCTCGATCAGAGCGACGTGGCCGCTTGTGCGCCGTTTATTTTAAATCGCACGGTACACTTTAAAACCCCGCGTACCGGTTCGATGTGATAATCTCAGTCGTCGGTTTAAAATCGGACGGTCCACGTCAGCCCCGCGTTATAAAGACTGGAATTCTTACTTGCTACCCCCTGGGGTTCTCGGGAAATAAGAGCTAGCCCCGGAAACTTCTGATCTAGCCCCTGGAACTCCAGAAAATCATGTAAATTCATTTAAAAATCAGTTTTAGCCCCTGGACTTAATAAAAATTAGGAAAAACACCTCTGATAAGTGTAGCTAGACCCCTGGAAATTATGAAAATAATATTATAGACCCTGTAATGGGGTGAGTTCATTATTTTAGCCCTGTTTAGTATTTAATTTAGAAAATTGAATATGTAACTAGTGTTTAAAAATTAAAAAGTGGGACAAACATAATTGTCAAAATTAATTAAAAACTTTCTCAGTACTTAGGAAACTTTGGAGTGAGATAAAAATATATTTTGGGCTGAAATGAATCTGTTTCATTTATTATTCACATTATTTAGTATAGAGACACATTTTTAAGTAAAGAATAGCTATAGAAAAATAGGGAAAATAATTATGAAATAGTTTACATCAGAGGCCAATGTCAAAATATGTTATTAAATTATTTAGGACCTAAACCTATACTGTTTAGATGATGTGTATTACTAGTTTCATAATAAAATACACAATTATGCATAGGAATATAAATCTGAAAAATATAGCAACTAGTAAATGATAAATGGAGTTTTTAAAAATCCAAAGAGTTCAGTTTAGGGTTGATAGAAATTATGAAGGCACATATGGAGAAGAAAAATACTTTTCATACATACTTGGTAGTTTAATGTAAGGAATTTATTTAAAACTGAAACACACACACACATATATATATATATAGTATGTAAGTATAAATATGAACACCAAAGTAGGAATCATACACATATAAATAAAAGTGTATGCAAGCCACAGATCAACACACAAAGTAACCACAACACATATAATGGTGAATGAATTTCATAAATATGAATGTGTGGTTTGTATGAAGTAGAAGTGTGAACTATGTCTTATGATTGTTGTTTTTCTTTTGCTATGTGTGATGGTATGAAGTAGAACCTGTTCAAGAGCAAGTTAACCCTTTCCAAGATCAGGACTACCCATTTCAAGAGCAGCAAGAAGGAGGCAAGTGTCCTTGACCACTTTGAACCTATGCTAGGATGTGTAGATAGAATTATTTGCATTGTCAAATGAAAGATGAAACCCATGCTAGGATGTTTCCCCTAGAATTGCATTACCTTGTTTCCTTGTAGCTTGGGTTGGGATTTATTTTGTCATGTCATTTATTTACATGCATATGCTTAGTCATGCTTAGAATGGGACATTTGGGATATGAGATCATCAGTTTATTTTACCATACTTTTGAATGAGATATTGTGAGTTATGTAGAGGTAGGGATCAAGGCAAGTTGGATGTTTTGGTTGTGTGCTGGGTGCATGAGACTTGGGTTTGTGTTTAGTACTTGCCTGGATCCTAAGGACCGGTTCATGGAGCATGTAACCCGGCTTTACAGTGCCAACCACATGCTGAGATGGGGCAGCTTGGCCAATTAATTAGGTGTATCCCCGGCGTAGTATGGGTGTGTTGGATGGTGCGGGGAGTGGGTGTCAGCTGGACTACCATATGAACCGCAAGGCTCAAGAGGGGGCCACTGCAGCGGGGTTGGAGCCTCTTGTATGCTGTTAGGGGTGAAACCTCAGTGGGCCCACACTCGTCGGGAATCCCTTTGTAAAGGCTTCGTAGTGATCTCCTGGCTGCACACCTGGGAAGTGTGAATGTGGATCGTAGCCACTGGCATAATGGAGGTTCTTTTAGTCCACCCGGCAACGGGGGATGAAATCACTACATGTGGGTACAGTGGTACAAACTCTGCAGAGTCAAAACTGTCTTGACAGCCGTGCTCACGGTTAAGAGCGGCCTGGACTTATTCATGATTAGAGGATTGATGGTTTTGGAAGTTAAGCGGGGAGCTTAACATTGGTAATGATGTTATGGTTATTGGATTATAATGATGGGATGGGAGATTGGGACCATTTCACCTGTGTAGTAATGTAGGTGCTTAATAAGCTAAGGTGATAGGTATTAATTGCGTAGTGCTTTAACCATGAGTTCAACCTCTCCTTGTTCTAGCCATGCATGATATAATTTTCCCACACTTGCTGAGTACCATTGGTACTCAACCTTGCATATTTGTTGGTTTATGTTGCTGCTCAGGTCAAGATAATGAGGTGGTGTATAATGACCAAGATTTTCGACCCGAGGAAGGTTTTTAGGTTCATGAAGACCCCCGGGCAACGCCTGTGATGGAGCCCTAAAGAATAATATTCCGCTGCTAGTTTATTTACTTGTGATGAACCTATTATTGTCCATCGAGACATTTACTATGTAAGACTTACTTATATTCGACACCTGGCTTGTAATAAATGATGCTTCACTATTTGTCATCACATGTATGAGAAAATGATCCTGGCATACATGTGATATTCACTTGGTTGTTCTTCGGAAAAACCGGGTGTGACAGAGGTGGTATCAGAGCCAAGGTTGCCCGTAGGAACGTGGACCTAGGTAGAAATGGACATATGTAAGGGCCCTATTTTCTTCAAAACTATTTTCCAAGGTGTGGGTGGAAGAGTGTTATTTAAGGAGTCATTTTCCTCATCTTATCCCAAAATTTTCATTCAAAATGGGATTTATGTTTAAAAAGTTTATCTAACCTAATTTTAAATTCTTTTTGTTTTAGATGGTTCGAATGATTCGCACCGCTCGCAAGTCCACAGGGGGGAGAGTTCCCGTAGTTGCCCTTGCCGAAAGAGAGGAGAGTCGTCCAGTGACGTACCTTTCCTACGGATTGGCAGTAGGAGACTTGTTGTGCCGTCTTCGACGTATGCTCGAAGCCGCCAGCAATACGGGCAAGCTAATCATCCACTATAACTCCACCAGGACCATCCGTGAGAAGAGGGAAGAATGGAGTTCGGAGATGAGGATTATACACGAGAATCAGCTGCTTAAGATTCACCACTCTCCAGCTTGTCGAGCAACACAAGTTGATGCAGAGAAAGATGTCACCTGGGAGGCCATCACCTGCCAGAGTCACATCTATCGTCGCTACTTGGACAAAACTGAGTACATGTATGTCCTCCAACGTGAGAGCGGTACCACGGAGTACAAGTACCCACCGGTGCAGCAAGGGACTTCCCATGAGCACATGGACTTGTGCTTGGAGGATGCTGCTATGCTCAGCACTCGACTGCAGGAGTGTCAACAAGAGCTTCAGGATGTCCGAGACACCCTGAAGGAAACGGAGGCGTTGCTGCGAGCTTGCCTAAAGGCGAGAGAAAGAGGAGATGGGAATGAACTGTGTGTCACCGTGAATGATACATGGACTCCTGACTCCCCGGATCGCCGAGCAATCAGGCGTCGTCGCACTTCTCCACCAGCAGCCTCCCCACCCAAAGCAGAGTCAGAAGGAAGCCGAAATGAGGAGGAAGATCCCGAGGAGCCAGCTCAAGAGGACGAGTAGTGTAGAGTCTTTCCCTTAGCTAGCAAGAGGTCGAGTAGTTGAGTCATTACGTAGTTAATGGTGTGATAATGATTGGTGTGTGACGTGAGTTGTGGAAGCCATGAGCAATTGTCCACAGCCTCGTCTTCAGATTGTTTTGCTTTGGTGTGTGAACCCACAGGAAATAATAGTGCATTTATTTGGTGTGAGATATGAACCCTCGTAAAAGTATAACAAAGCCTAAACACTTCAAAGTACAAACAAATGAAAGTAGTAAGATGATACTAAATGATTTCAAATTGACATTGGTTGATTCTGCCAGATGGCCGGAAGAGGAAAAGGACGTGCTGCCAACCCCGCCAACAACAACGATGAGGCATGCAACCCTCATCTTTCTGGAGGCCAGGACCGGGGAGGTCGCCGTGAAGAAGTTGATCCTCTCCACCAAATGCTGGAGAATCAAAATCAGCTCATCCAGAACTTGACTCAAGTGGTGGCCAACTTGCATCAAGTTCCACCTCCACAAGCTGCACCACGCCAACCAAGGTTGAGTGAGTTTCTAGGAACTCAATCTCCAAAGTTTGCAAGTGCTGCTGAACCTCTGGAGGCAGATGATTGGCTGAAGACCATTGAAAGTAAGATGAGGATCATACAGTGCCAAGGGTATGAGAGGGTGCTGTTTGCCTCTCATCAATTGCATGGACCTGCTGCTGATTGGTGGACCGCCTACGTGGCCGCCCATCATGACCCTGAGAGCATCACTTGGGAAGAGTTCAAGTGTAGCTTCCGCAACCATTACATCCCAAGAGGTGAACTCAAAAACAAGAGGGAGGAATTTTTGGGACTGCAGCAGGGAAACATGACGGTGAGGGAATACCTCACTAAATTCACTCAACTATCCCGTTATGCCCCACGGGACATAGAGACTGATGAGCAGAAACAAGATTGTTTCGTGGAAGGGCTTACCGCAGAAATGCAGTGTGCAATGTCCTCAAATGAGTATGAGAGCTTTCAAAAGATGGTGGACAGAGCATTTGTGGTGGAAAGGAAGCTAAAGGCCCTGGAAAATGAGAATAAGAGGAAGGCTGGGTGGTCACATCAAGCCTTAGGGAGCAACACCCGCCCACGTATGATGCAGCAACCTACGGGGCAGACGAGCCGTGCTGCGGTACCCTATTCAGCACCAAGAGGGTACAACCCAAACTACAGGCCTCCCGCAGCACCAGCACAGCCGCAACGTCAGTTTGTGCAGCAGCCTCGCGCCGCATATCCACCTCGACCAGCAGTGCAAGGACCCCCAAACCAACCCCAAGACAACAAGGGCCAGGCATCTAAGATTGGGGTGCAATGTTTCAGCTGTGGTGAAGTGGGGCACTACGCCCATAAATGCCCAAAGAAGAAGCCTGCGCCGCCACAACAGCAGAATGTAATGAGAGGACGGGTGAACCACGTCACTATGGAGGAATCACAAGAGGCACCCGACGTGGTAGTTGGTAAGTTTCCTGCCAATTTACACCTTGCAACTCTGCTGTTTGATTCTGGTGCTACCCACTCGTTCATTGCTCAAGGGTTTGTTAAGAAGCATGACCTAGCAACCACACAAATGAACCATATGCTAGCGGTAAACTCTCCAGGTGGAGAAATAAGGACAAGACAAGTGTGTCCCAAAGTGAACCTAGACATTAATGGGGTAGTATTTACGGCTAACCTCATAGTGATAGATTCACAAGGGATAGATATTATTTTGGGTATGGATTGGTTGACCAAACATAAAGGAATTATCCATTGTTCGACCAGAACGGTGGAACTAACTCACCCCAGTGGCACCAGAGTAAAGTTCATAACAATACACGAGCCTAGGAGGGACATTAAATTAAATCAAGTGGAGGTGAAAGTTGAGGAAATCAGGACTATCATGGAATATCCAGATGTTTTTCCGGAGGAGTTGCCAGGTATGCCTCCCGACCGTGACGTGGAATTCGCAATTGAGCTAGTACCGGGAACAGCCCCGATATACAAGAGACCTTATCGAATGGACTCCAAGCAGCTAGAAGAGCTCAAGGATCATTTGAGAGAATTGACGGAGAAGGGGTATGTTCGCCCTAGTTCCTCACCATGGGGAGCTCCGGTGATATTTGTGCCCAAGAAAGACGGAACCCAAAGGTTATGCGTGGATTACCGTGCCTTGAATGAGGTAACCATCAAGAACAAGTACCCATTACCCCGCATTGAAGACTTGTTTGATCAGTTGAGGGGAGCTTGTGTGTTCTCGAAAATTGATCTCAGGTCGGGATACCACCAACTCAAGATAAGGAAATCTGATATTCCCAAGACAGCTTTCGTATCTCGGTACGGACTGTATGAATACACTGTCATGCCTTTCGGGCTAACCAATGCCCCGGCATATTTCATGTACCTCATGAACAAAGTATTCATGGAATATCTGGACAAATTTGTGGTGGTTTTCATAGATGATATTCTCGCCTTCTCCAAAGATGAAGAAGAACATGAGAAACATCTAAGGTTGGTGTTACAGAGGCTGAGAGAACACCAACTATATGCCAAGTTGAGCAAGTGTGAGTTTTGGCTGAAGAGAGTTCCCTTTTTAGGACATATCATCTCGGAGGGAGGAATCTCCATAGATCCCGCCAAAATCGAAGATATCCAGAAGTGGAAAACCCCTGAAGATGTCGGGGAAGTTCGAAGCTTTTTGGGATTGGCTGGATACTATCGACGGTTTATTGAGGGATTCTCCAAGATCTCGAGACCTCTCACCAAAATGTTGGAAAAGGGAATCACATTCACCTGGACGCCACAGTGCGATACGAGCTTTCAGGAGCTAAAGAAGAGATTGACAACAGCCCCAGTGTTGGTTATGCCAGATATGCAGAAGAATTTCACAGTGTACTGCGATGCCTCTGGGAATGGGTTGGGATGTGTTCTCATGCAAGAAGGACATGTCGTGGCATATGCATCCCGGCAGCTTTGGAAGCACGAGAAGAACTATCCTACACATGACCTAGAACTAGCTGCAGTGGTACCCGCGTTGAAAATTTGGCGGCACTATTTGATGGGGAAGAGGACAGAGATATATACGGATCATAAGAATTTGAAGTATATATTCACACAGCCAGATCTCAACCTCAGACAAAGGAGATGGTTAGAGCTAATCAATGACTTTGATGTGGGCATCAACTATCATCCCGGGAAAGCAAACGTCGTGGCCGATGCTTTGAGTCGGAAAGTGCAGGTCAATAAGTTGAGCTTGAAGGACATGCCCGCAGAATTGAAGGACGAGGTTATAAGGCTCAATCTATGTCTAGTAAATAGTGGTGAAGCCATCGCCATGGAAGTGGACTCCACACTCGAGCAAGACATACGCGAGGGCCAAAAGAATGATGAGAAGATACAAGAGATCAGACAGCTCATCAAGGAAAATGAAGCTCCTGGTTTTAGAGAGGATGAACAGGGAACGGTGTGGCACGGGAAAAGGATCTGTGTGCCAGAAGTAAAGGAGATCCGTGAATTAATTTTGAAGGAGGCTCACGATTCCGACTATTCCATTCATCCTGGGAGTACGAAGATGTACCAGGACCTCAAGAGCAGGTATTGGTGGTATGGCATGAAGCGAGATGTCGCGGAACATGTTGCCCTATGTGACACATGTCAGTTGGTGAAAGCAGAACACCAACGACCCGCGGGATTGCTGCAACCACTCAAAGTGCCTGAATGGAAGTGGGAAGAAATCAGCATGGATTTTGTCGTGGGATAGCCTAGGACCCAATCCGGGTATGATTCAATATGGGTCATTATTGATAGGCTAACCAAGGTAGCTCATTTCATCCCTGTGAAAGAAAGCTACAGCGGATCCAAATTGGCAGAATTGTACATGTCAAGGATTGTGTGTTACCATGGAGTGCCAAAGAAGATAGTGTCGGACTGAGGGACACAGTTCACCTCGAGGTTTTGGCAAAAGTTGCATGAAACCATGGGAACCCATCTGAACTTCAGCTCTGCCTATCATCCCCAAACTGACGGGCAGACGGAGAGAACCAATCAGATCCTTGAAGATATGTTAAGGGCATGTGCACTCAAAAACAATAGGAGTTGGGACAAGAACTTACCGTATGCGGAGTTTTCCTATAACAACAGCTATCAAGCTAGTATGAAGATGTCACCGTTTGAAGCTTTGTATGGAAGGAAGTGCAGAACTCCCCTATTTTGGAACCAAACGGGAGAAAGTAAAGTGTTTGGTCCAGAAGTGCTACAAGAAGCCGAGGCGAAGGTGAGGGAGATTCGCAACAACTTGAGGATAGCACAAACACGCCAGAAGAGTTATGCTGATGTACGAAGAAGAGAGCTCGTTTTCAACGTGGGAGACTATGTTTATCTCAAGGTGTCCCCTATCAGAGGACTTCGTCGGTTCAAGGTGAAAGGGAAGTTGTCACCTCGATACATTGGACCCTTTCAAGTTTTGGAAAGAAAAGGCGAAGTGGCGTACCAACTAGAGTTACCGGTTCATCTATCGGACGTGCACGATGTATTCCATGTGTCACAACTCAAGAAATGCCTGAGGACGCCTGAAGAGGTGTTACCCATGAATGAAGTGGATGTAGCTGAAGATTTGTCTTATGCCGAGCAACCCTACAAGATTTTGGAGACAATGGAACGCCTCAACAGAAATAAAAGAATCCGGATGTGCAAGGTGCAGTGGAAGCATCACTCAGAAGAGGAAGCCACCTGGGAACGGGAAGATGAGCTCAAGGCACAATTTCCGGAATTGTTTTCTTAGAAACACCAATCTCGAGGACCAGATTTCTTTTAAGGGGGGTAGAGCTGTAACACCCCAAATTTTGATTCAAAACCCTGAACCATGTTCAGAGGGGAATTTAAAAATTTTTGGACGTGTTGCATGTTTTGCAAAAATTCAAATTCGAACTGGAATTCAAATTAGACTCAAAACAGAAAAGAAATGGAAAAAGAAAAAGAGAAAACGGGAAAAAAACCGGCCAGTGGGCCGAAACCCGCCAGCCAGCCCAATTTCCCCCGCGCCAGCCCGCAGCCGCGCGCCCGCGCTATCCCTCACAGACAGGTGGGACCCACCTGTCATCCCCAACCCCGCGACCCCGGACTCTCCCGCGCGCGCGCGATCTTAACCGATCGGAATACCGCGTCCCTCAGCCCGAATTCCGGTCCCAGAAGACTCAAACTCGATCACAACTGACCCACCGCCCTCCCCCGGCTATAAAAACCCCAGCCCCGATCGGTTTTTCCCACGCGATCGCCGATTTTTACTCCGGTGAGCACCGAGACTTCGCCGGTGAATTCTGGCCGATCTAAGCTTGGAAACTCTGATCTAACTCGCTGGTCTTGATCCACCGCCTCCGGGGAGCTTTGCAGGTGCAGAAAACTCGGAGACTTACGGTGTAAACGCAGCGCCGACGAGCTTCGCCGTGGTTTTGCCTCGGACCTCGCCGCCGATCACTTTCCAGGACCCCCGAGCTCAAGAAAACCCCCGAGGTGAGATCACTGACCTCCCCTATACCGATCTAGGCCATAAGATCACAGTTCTAGGCAGAATTCTCGAGGATCCGAAACTTTCTGGCGAGATCGCCGCTTCCCGCCGCCGTGCGCCGCCGGCAGCGCCGCCCGCGCTCGATCAGAGCGACGTGGCCGCTTGTGCGCCGTTTATTTTAAATCGCACGGTAGACTTTAAAACCCCGCGTACCGGTTCGATGTTATAATCTCAGCCGTCGGTTTAAAATCGGACGGTCCACGTCAGCCCCGCGTTATAAAGACTGGAATTCTTACGTGCTACCCCCTGGGGTTCTCGGGAAATAAGAGCTAGCCCCGGAAACTTCTGATCTAGCCCCTGGAACTCCAGAAAATCATTTAAATTCATTTAAAAATCAGTTTTAGCCCCTGGACTTAATAAAAATTAGGAAAAACACCTCTGATAAGTGTAGCTAGACCCCTGGAAATTATGAAAATAATATTATAGACCCTGTAATGGGGTGAGTTCATTATTTTAGCCCTGTTTAGTATTTAATTTAGAAAATTGAATATGTAACTATTGTTTAAAAATTAAAAAGTGGGACAAACATAATTGTCAAAATTAATTAAAAACTTTCTCAGTACTTAGGAAACTTTGGAGTGAGATAAAAATATATTTTGGGCTGAAATGAATCTGTTTCATTTATTATTCACATTATTTAGTATAGAGACACATTTTTAAGTAAAGAATAGCTATAGAAAAATAGGGAAAATAATTATGAAATAGTTTACATCAGAGGCCAAGGTCAAAATATGTTATTAAATTATTTAGGACCAAAACCTATACTGTTTAGATGATGTGTATTACTAGTTTCATAATAAAATACACAATTATGCATAGGAATATAAATCTGAAAAATATAGCAACTAGTAAATGATAAATGGAGTTTTTAAAAATCCAAAGAGTTCAGTTTAGGGTTGATAGAAATTATGAAGGCACATATGGAGAAGAAAAATACTTTTCATACATACTTGGTAGTTTAATGTAAGGAATTTATTTAAAACTGAAACACACACACACACACACACACACATATATATATATATATAGTATGTAAGTATAAATATGAACACCAAAGTAGGAATCATACACATATAAATAAAAGTGTATGCAAGCCACAGATCAACACACAAAGTAACCACAACACATATAATGGTGAATGAATTTCATAAATATGAATGTGTGGTTTGTATGAAGTAGAAGTGTGAACTATGTCTTATGATTGTTGTTTTTCTTTTGCTATGTGTGATGGTATGAAGTAGAACCTGTTCAAGAGCAAGTTAACACTTTCCAAGATCAGGACTACCCATTTCAAGAGCAGCAAGAAGGAGGCAAGTGTCCTTGACCACTTTGAACCTATGCTAGGATGTGTAGATAGAATTATTTGCATTGTCAAATGAAAGATGAAACCCATGCTAGGATGTTTCCCCTAGAATTGCATTACCTTGTTTCCTTGTAGCTTGGGTTGGGATTTATTTTGTCATGTCATTTATTTACATGCATATGCTTAGTCATGCTTAGAATGGGACATTTGGGATATGAGATCATCAGTTTATTTTACCATACTTTTGAATGAGATATTGTGAGTTATGTAGAGGTAGGGATCAAGGCAAGTTGGATGTTTTGGTTGTGTGCTGGGTGCACGAGACTTGGGTTTGTGTTTAGTACTTGCCTGGATCCTAAGGACCGGTTCATGGAGCATGTAACCCGGCTTTACAGTGCCAACCACATGCTGAGATGGGGCAGCTTGGCCAATTAATTAGGTGTATCCCCGGCGTAGTATGGGTGTGTTGGATGGTGCGGGGAGTGGGTGTCAGCTGGACTACCATATGAACCGCAAGGCTCAAGAGGGGGCCACTGCAGCGGGGTTGGAGCCTCTTGTATGCTGTTAGGGGTGAAACCTCAGTGGGCCCACGCTCATCGGGAATCCCTTTGTAAAGGCTTCGTAGTGATCTCCTGGCTGCACACCTGGGAAGTGTGAATGTGGATCGTAGCCACTGGCATAATGGAGGTTCTTTTAGTCCACCCGGCAACGGGGGATGAAATCACTACATGTGGGTACAGTGATACAAACTCTGCAGAGTCAAAACTGTCTTGACAGCCGTGCTCACGGTTAAGAGCGGCCTGGACTTATTCATGATTAGAGGATTGATGGTTTTGGAAGTTAAGCGGGGAGCTTAACATTGGTAATGATGTTATGGTTATTGGATTATAATGATGGGATGGGAGATTGGGACCATTTCACCTGTGTAGTAATGTAGGTGCTTAATAAGCTAAGGTGATAGGTATTAATTGCGTAGTGCTTTAACCATGAGTTCAACCTCTCCTTGTTCTAGCCATGCATGATATAATTTTCCCACACTTGCTGAGTACCATTGGTACTCAACCTTGCATATTTGTTGGTTTATATTGCTGCTCAGGTCAAGATAATGAGGTGGTGTATAATGACCAAGATTTTGGACCCGAGGAAGGTTTTTAGGTTCATGAAGACCCCCGGGCAACGCCTGTGATGGAGCCCTAAAGAATAATATTCCGCTGCTAGTTTATTTACTTGTGATGAACCTATTATTGTCCATCGAGACATTTACTATGTAAGACTTACTTATATTCGACACCTGGCTTGTAATAAATGATGCTTCACTATTTGTCATCACATGTATGAGAAAATGATCCTGGCATACATGTGATATTCACTTGGTTGTTCTTCGGAAAAACCGGGTGTGACAGCGCAGCTGCTCCCGAGCGTTGAATCGGCAGCTGCTCGGTGGAAGTTCCCACCGAGACCTGTGACTTTTGGTGCAAGTCTCCCTCTTCTCTCTATGACATGTGGGTCCCACCCAGGGTTTTAACCTCTGAAATTTACTCCTAGTCACTGTTGTAAACAGTGAGCCCCAAAATACCCCTGGTGATTCAAATTATTCACCCATGAGCCATTTGAATTGAGTAGAATTCAAATTGGGTTTGGTTTGAATGAATTTCAGCACAAGTTCAGTTTGGAATTCAAATAAAGTTTGAATTTGTCCCACTTAGCTCATGTCAAGATCAACTCCAAATGGAGTGAAAATTGGTGTGTGAGCTCACAAAAATGTGCTGAATAAGAATATGCCTCCCACTTTTGAATTCATGGGATAAAAACAGTTTGGATTTGAATATGGTTTTAAACTGCCCTCTTTCTAGCTATACTCAAACTGACCTCAAAAGGGTTTTGAATTTGAGTGAAATTTGGCATGGACATCCTTAGCAATGTGTAGGAGTTTTCATATGCCCAGCCCACCTATATCACATGTGGGAAATACCACTTTTGCAATATGTGAGTTTGTTCTCTAGTGAGCATGTTGATGATGGTTACTTGCTCTTCATTTGTGTTCATCAACTTTCCTCAAATGAGGTGTGTGTGTATGGTGATGAACACTTCAAATATGTGTCAAAAACTGAGGCCCTTACATTCCTCCCCCCTTAAAAGAATCTCGTCCCGAGATTATAAGGTGAAAATAAGAGAGAGGACGGTGGAAAATTACCGGATATGCGACGTGAAAAAGTTGGGGTAGTTGGCGCGAAGAAATCCTTCCCTCTCCCATGTCGCTTCGTCGACGGAGTGATTACTCCATAGAACCTTGTAGAACCACAGCGTACTGTTGCGTGTGGTTCGGGCCTTTTCGTCAATAATCTGAACCGGTTCCTCCCGATAGGTGAGATCCGGTTGCAGTTCTTCAATGTCTTCCAGCTGAACGGTATTTGATAGCTTGAGACACTTCCTCAGCTGGGAAATGTGAAAGACGTCGTGCACACCGGAAAGTGCTTCTGGTAATTTCAGCCGGTATGCTACTGATCCACATCTTTCGGTAATATGGAATGGACCGATGAATCGGGGTGCCAACTTTCCTCTCACCCCAAATCTGTTTACGCCCTTCATTGGAGACACACGTAGGTATACGTGATCCCCGACTTCGAATTGTAGTGGACGTCTTCTCCGGTCCGCATACTGTTTCTGATGGGATTGGGCGGATTTTAGGTTCGCTTGAATCAGTCGAACCTTCTCTTCCGCATTGTTGACAAGGTCAATCCCAAAGGTAACCCTTTCGCCAGACTCACACCAGTTCAATGGTGTGCGACATTTCCTCCCGTATAGCGCCTCGTAAGGCGCCATCTTGATGCTGGCTTGGTACCCATTGTTGTACGAGAACTCGGCTAACGGCAAGTGATCATCCCAATTCTTGCCGTGGTTGATAGCGCAAGCTCGTAGCATGTCTTCTAAGATTTTGTTTACCCTCTCAGTTTGTCCATCCGTTTGCGGGTGGTATGCTGAACTACGGATCAGCTTCGTCCCCAAGGCAGCGTGCAGCTGCTCCCAAAAATGGGACACAAATAAAGTGCCCCGATCCGATATGATGGTACGGGGTACGCCGTACAAGCATAAGATTCGTGAGATGTATAGTTCAGCGTACTTCTTGACGTTGTAGTTGGTGTTGACCGGGATGAAATGGGCAACTTTGGTGAGACGGTCGATGATCACCCACACAGAATCATGCTTCTTAAAAGTGGTGGGTAAACCGACGATGACGTCCATGCTCACATCCTCCCATTTCGAGGCAGGAACGCCCAGTGGTTGTAGCAGTTGGTCCGCCTTCACCCTTCGGCAAGTATCACACTCGGACACGTACTTGGCGATCTCCCGCTTCATCCGTGTCCACCAAAACTTGCTTCTGAGTTCTTGATACATTTTGTTGCTGCCGGGGTGAATAGAAAGCTTTGACAAGTGAGCCTCATCAAAGATTTTCTTCCGTAACTCCGGGTTACGGGGTACGACAATCCGGTCCTTGAACCATAGGGCGCCGTCTCCGTCCTTCCGGAAACATTTCAACTCCCCACTGTCTACACGTCTCCGCAAATGCGACATGCCCTTGTCATGTTTCTGAGCTGCCGCTATTTCTTCACAGATGGTGGGGATCAAAGCTAGGTTGTAGAGAGCTCCGTGTGGAATCACATGTAGCTGTGGTTCGCTCTCTTCCATCGGTGTGATGGTCAGATTGTTGATGTGTGACTTGCGGCTCAGCGCATCTGCCACTATGTTTGCCTTGTCCAGATGATAATGGATCTCTATTTCGTAATCCTTTATCAATTGTAACCATCTTCGCTGCCTCATGTTCAACTCCTTCTGAGTGAATATGTACTTGAGGCTTTTGTGGTCGGTATATAAATGTACCAGGTTACCGAGTAGGTAGTGCCTCCACGTTTTCAGTGCAAGTACCACGGTAGCGAGCTCCAAGTCGTGGGTTGGATAATTCTGTTCGTGGTTTCTAAGCTGCCGTGATCCATACGCGACCACTCTTCGGTCTTGCATCAGCACACATCTGAGCCCAATGCCGGATGCATCGCAGTACACATCGAACGGTTTTGTTGTGTCTGGCTGCGCCAAAACTGGTTCTGATGTCAGGTGCTTGACTAAAGCCTTGAATTCTGCTTCACATACTGGACTCCAAACATATTTGGTAGCCTTCTTCAGCAGCTCTGTCATAGGCTTGGCAATCTTCGAGAAGTTCAGAATGAACCTCCGATAATATCCCGCGAGTCCGAGGAAACTCCGTACCTCATGAACAGTTCTCGGGGATTTCCAATTCAGCACTTGAGTGATCTTGCTTGGATCTACAGCGATACCCTCCGCTGAAATGATATGCCCGAGAAAAGGCACTTGTGATATCCAGAACTCGCATTTGCTGAATTTCGCGTATAGCTTGTGATCCCGCAGCCGTTGCAAGACTATACGCAGATGCTTCTTGTGATCTTCCTCCGACTTGGAATATACCAGGATGTCGTCGATGAAGACCAGGACAAACTTGTCCAGCTCCGGCATGAATACCGAGTTCATCAAGTACATGAAGTGAGCTGGAGCATTGGTGAGGCCGAAGGACATGACCAGGTACTCATAAAGTCCGTACCTCGTTGAGAAAGCTGTCTTTGGAATATCCTCCACCCTTATCTTAATCTGATGGTACCCGGATCTTAAGTCCATCTTGGAAAAGATCTTCGCTTCGACCAACTGATCAAACAACATGTCGATCCGTGGCAACGGGTACTTGTTTTTGATGGTTACGGCATTTAATGGATGATAGTCCACGCAAAGCCTCAACGTCTCATCCTTCTTCTTTACAAATAATGCCGAACAGCCCCATGGCGAGGAGCTCGGCCTAATAAAACCCTTTTCCAGGAGGTCCATTAGCTGGGTCTTCAATTCAGCCAACTCCTTGGGCACCATTTTGTACAGCCTTCGGGATATTGGCATGGTTCCCGGTGCAAGTTCAATCTTGAACTCCACCTCTCTATCGGGCGGCATCCCCGGTAAATCATCCGGGAACACATCAGGGAACTCTCAGACCACTGGAATATCTTCCAATCTGATAGTTGTGGCTTGATAGACACTTGGAAGTTTTATTTCTGGACTGTCCAGAAATAAGGATTGAGATTTGTGCACTTCTGAGTTTAAGTGCACAACTAGGAGGACGGTGTCTAAAACAGCTCCGTGGTGGGTTAACCACGACATCCCTAAGATGACATCGACCTTCTGTCCCTCTAATATAATGAGAGACGTGGGGTACACTCTACCCGCTAAGCATAATGGTGCTTTGGAAACCATTATGCTTGCTGAAATCTTCCCACCAGGTGAACAAATTAAATATGGACTATCGGTGGGTAGTATTGGCAAGCGGTGTCTAGCAATGAAAGCTTGGCTAATAAAATTATGCGTGGCGCCTGAATCAAACACTACTATAGCGGGATGCTGGTGGAGTTGGAACATACCCGCAAGGATTTGCTCGCCCTCCGGCACGTCCTCTATGGCAAGCTGGTGGACGGTGCCGGGCCTAGGGTTTGCCCACCGCGCATTAGAAGGGTTCCGGGGTTGATTCCTCCCCGGAAACTGCGGTGCCACTCTGCCGCCTTGCCTCTCCGGGCAACTGCTCGTGAAGTGTCCTGGACGACCACACTTGTAACATGTGGCCGCTGCTGGTGTAGTGCTCGGGGGACGAAACCCTGGCATGTGCTGCTGAGGTGCATACGCACGCGGCATCGCCCGCTGCTGCTGTTGTTGCGGAGGTGGTACTGGCAGTGCCGGCCTGAATGCTGGTGAAGAGTACGGCCGACTGCGGAACGGCATCGACCGCTGTGGTGGCTGCCAGCGTGGACCTGATGGTGGGCGATTCACCATCCGAAACTTCTGAGAAGGACCGCCTCCTTCTCCGCTGCTCTGCGGCGCACTTCATTTCCGCTCCGCCGCCGCCAACTCCTTGCCGGAGTCCTCTTGAACAATCGCAGCATCAATGATGTCGTTGAGGCTGCCGCGATTGAACATCGCCAACTTGTCCTTCAGGAGCGGGTTAAGCCCCTGGTAAAAATGGTCCCGCCGCTTCTCGTCAGTATCTGCGTGATACGACGCGTAGAGCGCGAGATCGTTGAATGCCCTGGAGTATTCCAGCGCGTTCCGGCTCCCTTGCTGCAGGTGCAGGAACTCCTGCGTCTTCCTCTTCATCAAGCCTGGCGGTATGTGATAGGCCCTGAAGGCCGTCCGGAACTCCGTCCAGGTCATCACTAGGTCGGTGGGCTGTGAAGTACAGAAGTTGGCCCACCACGCGCTCGCGGATCCTTGGAGCTGCTGGACCGCGAACTGAGTCTTGCGCTGCTCGCTTATCTGGAGCAGCCCGAACTTCATCTCTATGGCGCGGAGCCAGTTGTCCGTGTCAAGAGTTTCATCCGCCCTTGAGAATACGGGGGAATGAGTAGCCAGGAACTCGGAGTAGGAGCTCTGTTGACGCTCCTCACGGCCTTGACGTCTCTCTGGGCGAGACGTATTCGCAATGAGAGTTTGCAGCAACTCCGTGTGCTGCTGATGTGAACCCGCCATTGCCGCGACGATGTCGGCCAATGTAACCGTTGGTAGTGGCGGTGGCGGTGTATGCTGTTGCTGTCCCGAGGAGTCCTCGGGAGGTGGTTGGGAGGTCTCTCCCCCTTGGCTAGTACCCCCAACGTCAGGGTTGGCACGAGTACGCGTCATTCTGAAATTCAAAACAGCAGCGATTAGCACATGTCTTACTTAAAATTCCATATGTATTAGTAGGTATTGAAGTGACACATGATTAATTTGCACAACATTCACATATATTGATAAAGCATAAACTTTATACAAGATACATTATTCTCGGGTCTCCGAGAAGTCGTGCTCACGTCGTCACTACCTATACATACGCTACTGTCTACACGACATGTCACCGATTACAATATTTGGGCTACACTACCCTAGCTGCCCTACTTGGCAACTGTAACCCCCTACTCGGAGTAGAACTCGACCTCCTATGGGTCGTCCTCCTCCGGTATTTCTGCTGGTGGCTCTGGATCTACCACCTCTTCTCCCATCCCGGGTTCTCCCATTGCTGGAAGGCCCAAAACTACCGGTATGTCCAATACCGGAGGTACGAGGTCCTGCAATGCATGCACCTCGTCCATAGCCTGGTTGTAGTCCTCTTCCCAGCCTTGCCCTTCCTCAATAGTGTCGTCTCGCTCTTGAGTAAGGTCCTCGTTCTGCTGGTTCAGATTCTGTACCAGTTCTTGCAACGCCGCGATGTCGACACGGCTCTTCTTCTTTGCCTTCTTCAGACGATGCAACTGATTGTGTTGTTCATTCAGTCGCTTGATCGTCGGAAGGAGCACATTACGGAGTGCGCTGTGAGCACTCTTGAAATGGTCTCCACGGCTCATGCGCTCCTTCAGATTCGTGGCGAGATGCTCCGTATGAACAGCTTGGCTGTCCATCACGGCGTTTCCCGCCCTCATCTGGAGGCTGAGATTTGCCTCCGCGGGGTTGTACCTTGGGCAACTCGGGTCCGTTGCCTCCAGGTACCTCTCTTCCCACACATGATGAGCCCGTCCCTCCACCGGAACGAGCGCATATGGAGTGCCCTCCATAGCCTGCACGTGTAGTTGGCACAAACGTGACATGGTGTCACGGGCTGCCACTTGCCACATTCCCTCGGGTTGTCTACCTCTCACCGTGACGGTGAACGGCACCCACCCGGGTGGCTTAGGTCCTGCAGGGACTTCGACATGGATTGTCCACGTCTTGTTCCGCTCTTCGCCTTCTTCCTTGGCGAAGTATTGCGGCATCTGGTTATATCCGAAATATTGAAGCATCTGCCTCAATGCCTCCGGATAGCCGCTGCGGTGAGAACAGTGGGACACCACCCACCCGTTCTCCAATTGCTTATCTGCTGTCATCTGTAAAAATATATTTGAGAAATGTCAAATATTTATTTAAACAGTAAACCATTGAGTTATAACATAAGACATGTCATTGAACCCATAAAACTTGGAATCAGTTCAAATTTCAAGCAAACTTGACTGCTGATCTGCTGTCCAACATGACAGCCCTGACCAGTTTCCATTTTAACCTGATTTAGGCCATGTTAAAGGAAAAACCAATTCTGGAGCTCAACATCAAAGTTAAATATAACTTCCATAGCTTTCCAGAAAGTATCTGCTTGGCCTAAGATCCGTCCTGGTTCAAGAGTTATGAGAGGTCAAAGTTAACAGAATTTCTGGAGACAATTGGACAGCACCTCCCTGCTTTAGGTACTGATTTGATCCAAGAATTCCAGTTAATTCTGTTCCTAATCTGACAAAACTTTCTGTTACAAAGTTGTAACCCATCTCATAAGATTTCCAGGAACTACCTCATTTTCTATTTTTTAGATTTTTAAGCAGGAAGTTATGCTTAATTTACAGAGTCTACAGAGAGTCTTTACTCTGTCCTGTTTTCTGGACAGTTTCAACTCTACTGCATTTTTCGAGTGGTTAAGGGATGAAAAACCTCTGGACCTCAACAGAAAAGTTGTAAAGATCTTCCAAAGATTTCCAGAAATGTATCATATGACCCCAACCTCGAAAGAACTTAACCTCTAACCTCTGATTAACTTCAGCCTTAATTCAGCTGGAAACAGAGTGCTCTGTCCTTAACAACCTATAAGTCGAAAATTGTTAACTTTGAATATCCTGATTAAGGAAAGAGTTTACAGAAATTTTTAGTGCTTTGGATCAAAACCTTCAAGTTTTACAATGAAGTTGTTCATTTAATGGGGTGTGACGTCGATGTGTCACCAGATTATGTCGGTACTACGTCCTCACAAAGAAAAACCTATACCGGACTTAGCCGGCTTCGTTACTTCAGTGGCACTAAACGTCACTCACACACGGATGCTACACGTCTACCGTTTCGTGGTTAGACTACCTGCAAAAACTCAAACAATCGTCAGACTCGGCTGCACACCGAGTCCGGTATCCATACAGTTCGTACACCCGGCCGTCATCACTCACCCGGATGTTCTCAAGCCAAACACGCCTTGAGTTACGTGTTCACGTTTCAGACCACGTGACAGTGTCTCCAAGATTGCACCACGCACGCCAGGGACAGACGTTGCTCGAATTCCCCAAACAACATGAAGAGTCGTAGAGGACATCAAAGCGGGTCGGGTTACCTGCCACCCGTGGGGCTCCACCCTTCAGCTTGTGCGCACTGGTGGACAACGCTTACGTGCACCCCCCAAGAAATACACGTCCCGAGATGCACGATTTTCCGATATAGACAAATAGGTTAGTATGCCACTTTCTATACACTAATAACATCCTTATACGGGCTACTAACTTGTTCCTCACTGGATTTTTGAAAAGGATGACCTTTTTAGTGCGTTAAACCTCAAGCGAGCTCTGATACCAATGCTGACACGACCCCATGGTCTTGTCGAACCAGGATCAAGCTGAGGGGTGCTGCGTTGCACAGCACCGGATAACACACGTCAAAGGTACAAAGCGGAAGCAAAATTTTATTACATAAACGAGTTTATGAACATTTGTACATCAAAACAAGTCCAGTCTACACTCACGGGCGTAGACTACGCATCAATTTCACGTTCATCCCTTGAACGTGTCCTTGCTAGCACACACGCACACTAACTCTGTGGCGTGCATGACTCCCACTTGACGGGGTTCCCCTCCTGGGGTTGGAGTCCCTTCCTCATAGAACCCTGCAAAAGCTTCAAACACAGGCAGTGAGCACGAAGGCTCAGCAAGTCTGACCCGTCTCACCTAAGCATGGAACTTCTACATGAGGGGTAATGGGTTACATGAGGTAAAAATCATTTGCAAGGACTCGCCTAATTAGTAGAACCTTATTTTGAAGTTTTAGCAGCAGGTTGTGGAGAACCTTACGCTAAGGCACATGAGAGAGCCGCAACCAAACAAGAAACGCATTTCTCTCATATACTTTGCCCAAAGATAAAAGGAACTTTAGTTAGCTCTAAACTACAACAAACCATTAACAAGCAAAGTCCATCTTTCAATCAGCAACATTTTAACATGTAACTAGCCTGTTCTTTCTACGTCACGGTACAGTGAACAAGTGGTACTCACTGACCGCGAGGGACGGCGATTATAATCGATTTACACGTGCAGGGTTACCCGAATAACCCGTCACGTACGCCCGTACTCAATGTTGTATACAACAACCATCACGGACGCCGTACGCAACCACCTTTCGCCCGTCAGCCAAATATTGAACCGGTCCCATCGTCCCGAGCAAGAGGTCTCTGCACGCGCATCTCCGTGCCGCCAGCCGATTTACACCTCAAGCTCTCAACCTACCCTCTGAACGACGGGCAATGACTCAATACCCAGCTACCTGAGTTACATCGATTTCCCGGTTCCCATATATCCGGTAGGTCTTCGGTACTGTTCTAGCTTGTTCAACAGGCCCGCACACGGCTCGGTCCTCAATCGACTCAAGCGGAGCTACAGCACACAGGCCTCAAAGTCCTGCTGCCCTTACTCTCCGCTCGGTCTCGTCTTTCTTGCCATGTGTATCATGTGCTATCTCTACCCTAGCCGAGTGCCTCTAGCCTATGCTCGCAAGTAGTTCCAACTACTCGACTTGTACCGAATCCTACACTCTCTTAGCATTGCAGTAGCTAACGGGGGTTGCAATCCTAAACCCAACCCATGGTTTTCTTGGCTATGCAGTTGGGTTTCCAAACAAGACTCTAATGCAAAGAATAATAGTATTCAAAGATGTGCTCAAAACAATAAACATTTGTAAAAAGGTTAATGCAAACCGGAGCTTGCCTTGCTGCTCTTGGTCGTAGGCTAGCTGTTCCTCCGGAGTAACGAAGTCTAGGACTTCGGGTTCCTCCTCGACCTTAGCGACTACATGATATACAAGTATATGTATTAATTTAAATGCATTTGATTTAATTTAAACTTGTGAAGTCTATAACTCTTACTAGACAGACCCAATGACTGTGGAACTTTTACTGTGGCTTGGTTACAACCTAAATACAGACTTGGTCAAGTTTTAGTTGCAGCAAAGCTCATTTGAGCCCTCCACAATTAATTATGTACTTGACCTTAATTGGCACTCTTTGGGTGTTCTAGGGATTTTCATGGAGCAAACTATTACTTTCTGAAAACTAGATTTTCAGAGGGTTCTAATGGAGTTGTTCTCCCTTAATTTGAAGGTTCCTAACTGAAGATATGAGCTAAACAATTTCAGGGAAAATTCTGAAAATGTTTCTGAACATTTTCTATTTTCTCTGGAAGAGTTTCACTAATCACACCATTAGGTGGATCAAATGAGCTCAAACGGATCTGACATTTTTTATGGTAGTTCAGGGATATTTTGGTGAACATTCCAGCAAAATTTCAGGATTTTCCTCCAAATGATTCTCCAGTTAAAATTCCAAACAATTTAAACTTTGAGGATTTAATTATGGAGAAGTAAGGATTTTCATGAAGTGAAACTTGATTTGCTGGAAAGTACTCAGAGAGCTGAATCCAACAAAATTTGGTTCACTCGATTTGGAGCTTTGTAGCCAAAGTTATGAGGATTTGAAGTTTGAATGAAATCTGAAAATTGGGGGAAAAGTTTAAATCTGTCGGGGCCCGGAGGGACACTTGTTGAGCGCCGAGGCGACCGCACACCGCGGCCCACAGGGTATTTACGCGCCAGCACACCTGATCCCGGCCACACCCGATCCCGATTTCAAATCTTGAGCCGCTGACGTGTGGGCCAGCCGGCTTCGTCTACCTCTCGACGCGCCCGCGCGCCCGCGCCGCCGCCCCTCGCCGGAGCAGACCCGGAGCTCGCCGGCTCGCCGCTGCCGGCCATCCCATGGTCTGAAACTCGCCGCCAGGGGGTTGTCAACGTCGAGGAACACGTCGGTGGTGTCAGCTCGGGCTGGCGGTGACCGGAAATAGCCCGGCGACGTGCCGCGGCCTCGGTTGAGGTTCGGCGCCGTCGGCCGTGAATTCTAACCCGCCAAAACCTCGAACAATCGGTCCTACAGCATCAGGGTATCTCTAGGAAGCTCGACAAGGTGTCAAAAGGGTTCAGGGATGGCGGCAAGCCGGTCGGCACCGTGTGACCGATCGTGCCCGCCATGACCGCCCTTGATCGAGCTCGAAATTCGTCACTCCTAGACAGTTTCACGCCACGGATGCAGAAAAGAACTTGATCGCCGGCTAGTCCAGCGTCTATGTGCAAGATTTGATAGCTAGAAAAGGATCTTAGAGCGAAAATTTGAAGGATCCGTACCGGAAGCTCAGTTTAAGGTCGCCGGAGTAAAAACTGAGAATTCGTCATGGATTCTTCACGGTTCGCTTCCAAACTTGGAGGAGAGCAGCACGGTGGTCGCGCGCTCCTGTTGCCTCTCTTGCTGGACTGTGAAAATGCCAGTGGAACGCTGTCCATGGGCGCCTGACTCTCGGCTGAGGCTAGGTCGCCGCGGTGGCGATCTTTTTCGGGCAAAGGAGGTCGGAGCTCGGGGTTTCTGGCGTTGGGGAGGTAGAGTGCGAGCTCAGGTTGCCGTTTAGCAGCTCAGGGAAGGAAGAGGTGAGATGTTTTCGCGGTTTTCCTGATCGAGCAGAGAGGTGGCAGCCGGGACTCGGTATTCATGGGAGAGGGGGAGGTGAGCAGTGCCTGCCTCGGTGGAGCGCCTTAAGAGGGCCCTGGAACCGCCCTTGGGCTCGTGTGTAGGCGTGGGAAGCAGCTGGTGGCGCTGCTCCTCCTCAGTGGCGAGCGGCAGCTGCTCCTGAGCGTTGA
Source organism: Neostapfia colusana (assembly GCA_030760725.1). Lineage (NCBI taxonomy): Eukaryota > Viridiplantae > Streptophyta > Magnoliopsida > Poales > Poaceae > Neostapfia > Neostapfia colusana. The sequence continues at coordinate 74,793,623 of JASWHV010000005.1, read as the reverse complement.
ATCGGCAGCTGCTCAGTGGAAGTTCCCACCGAGACTTGTGACTTTGGGTGCAAGTCTCCCTCTTCTATCTATGTCATGTGGGTCCCACCCGGGGTTTTAACCTCTGAAATTTACTCCTAGTCACTGTTGTAAACAGTGAGCCCCAAAATACCCCTGGTGATTCAAATTATTCACCCATGAGCCATTTGAATTGAGTAGAATTCAAATTGGGTTTGGTTTGAATGAATTTCAGCACAAGTTCAGTTTGGAATTCAAATAAAGTTTGAATTTGTCCCACTTAGCTCATGTCAAGATCAACTCCAAATGGAGTGAAAATTGGTGTGTGAGCTCACAAAAATGTGCTGAATAAGAATATGCCTCCCACTTTTGAATTCATGGGATAAAAACAGTTTGAATTTGAATATGGTTTCAAACTGCCCTCTTTCTAGCTATACTCAAACTGACCTTTAAGGGGTTTTGAATTTGAGTGAAATTTGGCATGGACATCCTTAGCAATGTGTAGGAGTTTTCATATGCCCAGCCCACCTATATCACATGTGGGAAATACCACTTTTGCAATATGTGAGTTTGTTCTCTAGTGAGCATGTTGATGATGGTTACTTGCTCTTCATTTGTGTTCATCAACTTTCCTCAAATGAGGTGTGTGTGTATGGTGATGAACACTTCAAATATGTGTCAAAAACTGAGGCCCTTACAGTCGATCTCGGAGCTCACCTCCGAGAGGTCCGGTTCTATCGGACACGTGTCGCCACCGGAGCTTATCTCCGGGAGGTCCATCACTGTTGGACACGTGTTAACCTCGGAGCTCGTCTCTGAGGAAAGAAGAGAGGAAAGGTCCGGCACTGACACGTGGCATGCGCGGAGTCACCTCCGAAGAAAAGGGAGGTCTCGATCGTTTGACACGCGGCACAACCGGAGCTCGTCTCTGCGGAGAAGGAGATACCAGGCCCCGGAGGACACGTGGATCTTCCGGAGCTCATCACCGCGGAGGTAACGAGTTTTGGAGCGGTTGTTACGCGTAAGAATACCGGTACGTAAAGGAAACCGACCTGAATTCCACAACGTTACCGCACCAAATAAACTAAAGATAAGATGATAGGATCCTACGACGATCTGAATAAGACTCTTATTCGGGATACAACCAGATTAGGACTCTTCTCTTCCCGATTATAAATAGAACCCAGAACCCCTGGCCGAAAACACAAACTTCTTTTCCAACTCCTGAGCCGACGACTTAGAGCCCTAAGTCCCAACCCGCCGAGTAGACCATCGCCAGAGTGCAGCAAGGAAGATCGCCGGAGGAAAGCCCAACGATCTGAGGAGGACCTCGAGACCGAGAAGAACGTAAGGTAGGACTCCAATACCACCTTACGACATCGTTGTGTTTTCTTTGCATCTGTTCTTTGATTCCTTTTGAACAGAAGCCTTCTCGTGGACAGATCACTTGATGATCAGGTTGATCAAAAGATAAGATCATCGCCACGTCCACCTTTGATCCGAACACCTTTGTCCATACAAGCCACACAAGAACACGTGCAAACCAATCTAATAAAACTAATCATAAGATAGTATGCATGTGCATCATCGCATTAAGTTTAAGGTTTGTGCATGATATTGATTGCTGTGAATCTTGTATGCACGTGATCCTACCTAGCAGGACAAGCTCAGGGAGCTGTCTACGACGAGCTACAACAACAAGGTTTTGGGATTCAAGAACAACCGGAACCGCAAGAACAAGGCAAGTGCTCCTTGACCATATTGATCCTATGTTTTGTGTGAAACTGTTTTGTTTTGTGAAAAGGTGTGCGTACTGAGTCAAACATGATGGGAAACCCATTTATAGGAGTTTACTAGTATTGGTTAAACCACCCTTGTTGCCAGGGATGTTTATGAGTCGGGTATGGTTTTTGCTTTATGCTTCGCTAACTCCACTCGTAATGATAATAAGAAACCAATGATGTTAATGAACGTGGATCAGAGTGAGATCTAGGCAAGCCTGGGTTTGTGAATGAGGTAGCATGAGATGGTGGTTTACTTGCCGTAGATCTAAGGACCGGTTCATGCATGCACATGCCAGGATAACAGTGCCACCACAAGGCCAAGTATGGGTGCGGCTTAGCTGAGTAATTAGGTAAGTTGCTATAGTGTTATGCACTGTTGAAGGCGCGGGGAATGGGAGTCGAGTGAGGACTGCCCTGGGAACTGCATGGCACAAGAGGGGGCCCGTGGGTGGGAGAATTGGAGATTCTAGCCTGCCGGTGAAACCTTAGTGAGTCCATACATCTAGTAACCCCTTTGTAAAGGCTATTTTGTGATCTCTTGACCATACACCGACGGTTTTGTACTGGTATAATGGAGGTTCTGCAGTCGCCGACGGGTGACGAAATCACAAACTTGTGGGTAAAGAGGTGCAAACTCTGCAGAGTCTAAAACTATCATGATAGCCGAGCTTACGGTCACGAGCACCTGGCTAAACTGCCATGATTAGTTGGGATGGTTATTGGGAATGTTCTTGGTTATGGTTATTGATTATGTTATGGTTTGGTTTGGGACTGATGAGTCCGGGTGATAAGATGGTTGCACGACTGTTGAGTCATGGCAACGAGATGGGTCTCGGTGTGAGACAAAGTTGTTTATGAGATAAGTTGGTAGCGAATACGTGAAGGTATTCGTGAGATGGTAGAGAATACGAGGAGGTATTCGTGAGTAAAAATGAGGTTGGTTAATGTTCGGGTGGAACATGGAAAGCGATGAAGGTATGTTGGTAATTTAATACATGCTGGGATTACATTCATCTAAAGTTAGGTTGCTGTTTTATCATGGTTTTATAAATCTGCTTTTCTGCAAATAAGACTTTTTATACCTACCTTGTTATGAGCTGCATATCGTGTTTTTCCCGCACTTGCTGAGTACATCATTGTACTCAAACTTGCATTATTATTTCATCATCAGCAGCAGGAGAAGCTTACTATGAAGACCAAGTGGAGCATTAAGGCGTGTGATCTGTTCTCAACCTTGCCTGTGGAGGGTGTAGAGATGGAGCCACTTCTGCTTAGATTTGCTTCCGCATTAGTTAAATCGCTTCCGCATTAGAATAAAGACTTCCGCTGTGAACATGAGTCCAAGACTCATGAGACATTGTAATAATCTCTGTATTTCGTGGTTATATATATTCTGAATTCAGTTTGTGGAATATATGTATATGTGTGATGAACATCCTGGGCACACATATGCATTAGTTCTTGGTTCCGTGGTTTTTCCACAGAATTGAGGGCGTCACACTAATGGATTAATTATGATTAGGAACCATGGAGAGGACATGGAGATACATGGAGAGGGGTTTGGAGGCGTGGAGGACCAGAAAATACGCCAACAAGAAGTTAGAGACTGAGCCCAACTCAAACTCGAGTCCAACTCGGGCCCAGGAGCAGTCCACCTTAAAATGGATGCACAGGAGGCATACGGACTCCGTTTTTGACGTTCTACATATGCACGGAAAGCTGAGAGGATAAACTTTCAAATGAAACTGGCTCCACATCATAATTCCCTCGGAATCGACGGGAAACTTTGAAACAATATAAAGTTTAGAGTCTTTCAGGGTGTTGCATCACCTAGTTGGGCCATTGGGCCTTGTATCGAGTCCAAGTCCATTATGTATGTGTCTTAGGGTTAGGTCACGACCCCAGCACCCCCCTGGTCGTCCTCCACCTCCTTTATACCCCCTAGCCGCCGTCACAAACAGCTGGGTTTTGCTTAGGTTATTCTGTCAAGAACAGTTTCGGCTTGTGTTCTTCGATTCGCAAGCAAGGATTAGCCTTCTTGAATAGGTCAACCGCGCAATATCGGTTGATAACATGAGGAGACGTGGTGCTGCGATTGCAGGGTTCAGAACGTGTTGTTCGGAAGCCGGATCAATTTGTGTCAAGTCTCCACCAAATCGAGAGTTATCAGAACCTTTCGGAAGATTGGGACCCTTGTACACATCAAGTGGTATCAGAGCTTTAGGTGCACCGTCAGGTTCGCCTTCCCCTAGTTTTGTTTATCTTGAACTCATCCTATCATCCACGAAAAAGCCAAAAAAATTATAGTCATAGGTTTCCCCATCCTAGACCAGGTTTAGCCTTTTGCACAATTCTGTTTTGGAGTCCGTAGTGTTGAATTTGTGTCCTAGTTCGTGCTTTATTGCTGGTTTAATCGTGTTTTGTTCCTACTTTGTTATTCCATCCTCTGCATTCCATCAAAACCCTAGCTGCCACAATCGTTATCAAATCGATCACCATAACTATTCATTGTGCTAGGGTTATGCTTGTTCTTCAGTTTTCATCACATATTACGTGAGTTTATCCTCCTTGATATACGCACACCATCCCACACGTTGTCACCATCATATCCAAAAATTTTTTCACCACCATTTCTAATTCCGCTCCACCAAAAACATAATCTTGTGGTGCTGTCTTAAAACAGCCATAACCTTGGCATTGGGTTAAATTACATTGCCCAGATTCACTTTGGAAGATTGATTATTTGGCATCTAAAGGCTCAACAATAATCATAAAGAAACATATTGAATTTGTGTTGTCCACATCTTCTTTTTTCAAGTGAGCTGAAAATTTGTGCGACGTGTATATTAGTGCTCCTGATTTCACGGCAGATATAAAAAAATCAAAGAAAAAATATAGAAAAGAAAATTTGTGAAGAGGAGCACAAATATCAAAACTTGGGGGTGTTATTTTGCCTTGTGGTGCAATTGTTCCTGCTCAATTATTGTCCTTATCATTCATACTTCTTGCTGACTTGTTCATAACATCCGGGATAAGACACGAGTAGGCCAGCAACTAGGACAAGTATTTGGACATCTATTCAGCATTACTATCTGTTATTGAATTGTGTGCTAATCACATTGTCGAAGTGTGTGGTCGACACTTCCCCCGGACCTGCTCTGGGCAGCCCGCGGAGGTTCTTTCTCGGAGGGGCTAGACACTTGCGGAGAGCTTCAGCATTAGGGACGAGTGAGGGAGAAGCTTGACACGGCGAGTTTTACGTGGTTCGGGCCGCCGGAGCGTAAAACCCTACGTCCACGGTGAGCAGAGGTGCTCGCTTTATTGCTTGCTGCTCAGAACCGGAGTCCTGAGCTTGAGGGTGAGTGAAGTCTAGGGTGTGAGTTCACAGAGTTCAAACCCTTGCTAACGTTGCCTACCCGAGCCTTTTATAGTCCAAGGCTCGAGCGGCTTACAAGGTGGGCCCGGGACCCCATAGGTGGTCCCGGGGAGATTTCCTGCCATCTACCGTATCTGTAGTTATGCCGGTAGTTGTCTCTAGCGAAGGCTTCCGAGTCTTCATTCTGCCGCCCTGCCCATGCCGCAAGCTAGTCGTAGTGGTTGATGACGGCAGGGGCGGCAGGGGATGTCTTGTTGCTGTGTTTATTGGCGGGCAGGCTCTGACACGGCGCATCAGTCTGTGATGTGACTGGGCGCAACGGCACCTGACAGAGGCGTGCTCCACGTCTCCGCGTCTTGGGAAGGCACGGGCCTTGAATACCATGTACGGGCAAGGTATGGCGTCTTTACGCCCGCCGCCTACTGCGCGGGGGCAGGCAGTGTTGTCCTGCTGGCCACGTGGCGGGCCCGGAGCTCTACTCTGAGGAGAGGGAGGTCCGGCCCCGCGGGACACGTGGAGCCTTTGGAGCTCTCCCCGCGGAGGGGGGAGGTCCGGCTTCTGCCGGCCAAGTGGCAGGCCCGGAGCTCTCCTCTGAGGAGAGGGAGGTCCGGCCCCGCGGGACACACGGCGCCTTCAGAGCTCTCCTCGCGGAGGGGGGAGGTCCGGCTGCTGCTGGCCACGTGGCGGGTCTGGAGCTCTCCTCTGAGGAGAGGGAGGTCCGGCCCCGCTGGACACGTGGCGCCTTCGGAGCTCTCCCTGCGGAGAAGGGCGAGGTCCTTAGGCATTTTCCCCTGTGCGCGGGGGTACCCAATATCGAGGAGACCGACAGTGGCCCCCGGGGCCATCTCGGGGGAGATAGCGAGCCCGAGGTGGGGCCTCCGTCTCTTCTGTTCCGCACACTTTCTCAAAGTCCCGTGTTGACCGTTGCCGGAGAACGAACAGTCGCGGGATCGTGGGAGCGTGCGCCCACTTGATGGTTGCTTTTACTGTTGCGGTTCCCAAGGCTGCCACTTCTGCATGTTGCAGTGCTCTTTTCGGGAACCGCCGAAGCGCCTTGCCGTTTTGTCTCCTTGGGAGACTGACCTCTTGGCCCACCGCTTCAGCTGGACGACTTGGGTCCACTTGTCATCGGCGCTCGGTCTTGGAGCCGAAGCGGTTGCCCATGCGGCGTATTCGAAGAGTTTCGAATCGCTTTGAATCGTACCTGGAAAGTTTTAAAAGGGGATCTTACCCGCATTGCGGCTTCCCTTTGCACTTCCCAGCGCGTGCACCTTCCTTGAACTCTTGCGCCTTTGTCTTCCGCCATGGCTTCCAACCAGCCTCCAGAGAAGAAACACGCTCGATCTCCTCCGCTTGCGGCGTCTGCGTCGAGTCAGGGATCCAGGGCATCTGCACGCCCTGCATCTGGAGATGGCACTCTGTCCGGTGGCGACCCCAAGAGGTCTCGGGCTCATCATCCCAACGGGACTCCTCTTGAGCGACGACAGGCTGAAGGTTCTCGGGCGTCGCGTCCTCCCTCCTCAGGCGGTGGAGTCTCCAAGGAGACTGCTGATGTGTCGAGGGGATCTTCAGGAGCATCCCCTGTTCCGTTAGTACGGTCGACTGCGGGGCGGCCTTCGGCGGCGACGGCGGGCTCTAGTGGTCCAACCCCGGCTCGGAAGTCGGGGTTCAGAGCCCGTTGGAGTGCTCGCGTTTCTCGGCCGTCCCTGACTGATGGGGAGTCTGCGCCGCAGCGCTCGGAAACCAGAACGGCTGCCGCGGCCCCCAAGCCAGTGCCAACTCCCCCTGCCGAGACAGTTGCCGCAGCCCCCAAGCCAGCGCAGGTTCGCTCTGTACCAGGCGGCCCGAATTCTATTTCAGCGTCGACTCTCTCCACTCGTCCCTCTCCACCGGCTGAGGAGCAGCTGTCAGTGAGGGTTCGGCGGGTCCGGCTGTCGAAGTTCCAGTGTCGGCTTCTCCTGACCGGCATCTCATCCCGGTCGCCGGTGCGTTGTCTTCTCTTGAGGACGATGTGATGGAGGAGGTCGGGGGCGCCGCTCCGGCCTCTGCTGCCCCACTGCCCCTGGCGGATGCCCTCGTGCTCGCCCAAGTAAGCGTCCGGCAGGTCTTGGCCGCGCTTGGTCGTGAGCGAGAGGAGCAGGCGGTTGAGAGGGATCGCCTCCTCACCTGGAGAACCTTTTGCGGGAGCAGACCACGAAGGTCAAGGGCGAGCTCGACTCCAGGCGGGAGTCGCTTGACATCATGGAAGCGCTCCTCGACCGGCAGAAGCGGGCTATCGACCGTCTGGACTCCAAGACGCAGCAGCTCCACAGGGAGGCCCATGAGGCGCATGCCCGGGCCGAGGAGACCCTCTCTGCCGTGGAGGAGGTATGGCAGAGGCTGGAGCACAGTAAGCACACCGTTGAGGACCAGGAGCGCTCCGTGGCGGACGAGGCGGAGAGGGTCGCTGCGTGGCTGGCGGCAAGCGAGGGCGACCTGCGAGCTCGGGCCAGGGAGCTAGAGGCCCGGAAGGCAGACCTTCCCATGAGGGAAGAGCGGTCTCCCGGGAACGCCAGGCGATCCTGGATCGGGAGCTGGCTGTCGACTTCCGGGCTTCAGAGTTGGAGCGGCTTGCCCACACTATCCGCCTTTGGGAAAGCTCCCTGGCGGCCAAGGAGAAGGAATTCTCCGAGGGGAGCCGCGACGCCCTGCGGGAAGCCCGCCACAAGGTAGAGGAGCTCTTGGCCTCGCGGTCCTCCGAGGCCCGTGCGGTCTCGAGCTTCGTCGACCAGGCGGGATCTGCCTTAGTCCCTCTTGGCTTCAGCCCGGTGAAGGCGGCGGCTCCTGCGCTGAAGGTGGCTGAAGTGATACCCGCGCTGGAGTCAATCGGCGCCAAGCTGAGCAGGCTGGACGCGGTGGTCGCCAGCGAGCTTGAGGCAGAGGGACGGGGCCTAGCCTTGGAGGTTGCCACGCATGTGTTGGCATGCTTCAGGAGCCGGGACCCTTCTTTCTCACTGGAGCCAGCGAGAGAGGGTCCTGCCGCGGAGCGGGAGGAGACCGCCAGGGCTGAAGTCGGGGATGTGGCCGCCCTTGTAGCCTCCAGGTTCTGGCGCGACCCAGGGGGACCCTAGGTTTTGTATTTCCCCCTTTTTATTTTTATTGAGTCTGTAATCCAGCTCATGGAGCCATGAATAAATAGACTCTTGTGACCTTTTGTGCCTGTTATGTTTGTCTTCTTCTTGGCTTTGCCTGGCCGAGTCCTTAGCTCCGCAAGGTACTCAGAGGCCTTAACCAATCTTGAAGCTCTGCATAGACACCCTCCCCGGGTCCTTATTGTATTAAGGGCCCCGGAGGTCTCCGGAGCTCGCCCCATGAGGATGGGGAGGTCCGGATCTGCCGGCCACGTGGCGGGCTCGGAGCTCCCCTCTGAGGAGAGGGGGGTCCGGCCCCGTGGGACACGTGGAGCCTTCGGAGCTCCCCCCCCCCGGACGGGGGAGGTCCGGCTTCTGCCGGCCACGTGGTGGGTCCGGAGCTCCTCCTAAGGAGGCGGGAGCTCCGGCCCCGCTGGACACGTGGGGCCTTCGGGCCTCGTCCCGGTTGAAGGGGTGAAACCGAATCTTCCGGTCCTGCGCTGGAGTAGTCGATAGCTCCTTGCCCCCCACCTCATGCAGCCCCGCAGCTATAACCTGGAGGTCCTGCACACAGGTAGAGGAAACGTAATTCTCCTCGGGGGGTCCTCCCCTCCCTGTCTCTTAGTCTTATTCGGCTTACGGTCCTAGTCCGGTATATGGGGCTTGGGCAATTCTGTGCGCGAGGCACCGGGGCTCCGGCTCCCTCCAAGGTCCGGGTACGACCGTCAGGCCCCTAGTACCAGACCGTACGCCGGACAAGCAGAGTGCACAGGCTTTGGGTACGGAACCAGGCAAAGCGGCTGTACTCCCCTGGACCTCCGGAGGGCAGGGTGCGCACGCTTTGGGTATAGAGCCGGCTAAGCGGGATATGCACCCTGGACCCCCCATGCACGGCGCCGGCCTTTCCTGGAGGTGACCAACTGGCACCGCAACACCTGACTGGGGGAGGCCCGAGAGGCCCCCTGGCCATCGGCAGGTGCCTCAAGTGCAACCGCCTTCGGTAGGATAGCAAATGCTGACTATGGATGAGCGCGGGAAAAGGGGAGCTAAATGTACGGTGAGCATACATAGAAAGTGCGGTCATAAAAATTAATGCGTAATTTAAATGAGCACATGAGAGAGAGCAAAGTAGAACAGGTTTATGTGTAAATGCCCATAGGAGGAAGTCAGGCTGTACATGGAGGCAACGACCCGCCTCATTAAGAAGGGAAGCAAGACTCTACGCGCTTAGGGTCGGAACCAGGGCAAGCTGGACGTAGTCCTGGACCGTCCCCTGAGACTTAGCTGCTCCGAGCGCTGTTCCTAGACTCTATGGGATTTATTACAGAAGGGTACAGCCCTGTTCTACTAATGCTCAAGAGATAGAACTTACTGTGCTGTTCCATGCTAAGAGTTCGGGAACGGATCCCATCCTTGGCTGAAAGGCATGTGTACCTAGGACGGCAACTTTCATGACTCGGAAGGGACCTTCCCGGCAGGGGGACCGTTTATAGGTCCTTCGCGGGAAAGTGTGTGCCGCAGCACCAGGTTGCCTTCTTGCAGGTCCCTGACACGCTTGGTCCTTTGGCGGTAGTGCTAGAGCTCCAGCCGAGGCCGTGCGTTGTGGGGTGTCACCTGCAGCCGGGCCTCGTTGACGAGGTTGTTATCTTCACGCTGGGGCTGGTCCTGCGCGGCTTCTCCCGGGTGCCCCGGGTACCCTCCCCTTCTGGCTAAGGCCTTCAAGGGGTAGGAGGGCCCGGACTCTTCTTGGGAGACCCAAGGCATCTTTCCCCTTCTGGCTAAGGCCGTCAAGAGGTTGACAGACCTTGGGCGGCCCCCAGGAGGTAAGGTCGAGGCATAGTGACGTGCACTCGGGAGAGGTCGCTTTCTTCACGCTGGAGCGGATCCTGCGCAGGTTCTCCCGGGATCCCCGGGTACCCTCCCCTTCTGGCTAAGGCCTTCAAGGGGTAGGAGGACCCGGACCATTCTTGGGAGACCCAAGGCGTCTTTCCCCTTCTGGCTAAGGCCGTCAAGAGGTTGACAGACCCTGGGCGGTCCCCAGGAGGTAAGGCCGAGGCAAAGAGACGTGGACTCGGGTGGAGCTGGCCCGGCTCTACACCATCGGGCTGGTGCTTGGGCTGCTGCAACTACATGGAGCTTCTCCAAGGTTGATATCGCAGCAGTGTAGTCTCCACTAACTTTTTCGGGCAGCCGCAGTCGACTACTGCCCCGGCTCGTCATCACCGGAGATGGAGTCCTCACCATTGTGCACCGTCTTTATGACACGCTGAGGCTCCTAAAACCCCACCTGGTGGCCGGCGCTGACTGAGGCTTCTACCTTCTGCTTGCCCTCCCTTTGACGGAAGGGCGGAGCATCAGCTCGTAGCTGCCTCCCTTTGCGGAAGCGCTCCGCGAGCCTCTGGATGTCCCAGCACTCGGCGGCAGTATGCTGGCTGGTGCCATGCACGGGGCATAGCTTGCTTTGGTCACCATCTGGAGCTGGTGACTGTCGCTGCCTTTTGTCGGGGTGCGGCCCCCGAGCTCCACTGGGTGCCGCTGCTGCGGCAACGGGGGCCGCGTCCGGTGGCTTCATCTTGCCACCGCTCCGGTTCTTGATCTTCTTGCTGCCTCCATATGATGCAGCGCCAGATCAGTGTTGTCCTCCTGACTCGGAGGCTGGCAGGGAGTGCCAGTTCCGCCCTTCTGCTGCTCTGGCACACTTGTCCGCCAGGCTGACGAGCTCTGAGACGTCGTGAACCTCTCTGGTCGCGAGCTTTTCAAGCATCTTCTCGTTCCAGATGCCCTGCCGGAATGCCACCACCACCAAGGCATTTTGGATATGCGGGATGCTGTTCCACACCTGGGAGAACCGCTGGATGAAGGAGCGCAGCGTCTCTCCAGGTTGTTGCTGGATGGCGTGGAGGTCGAGCTCCGTGCCTGGCCGGGTGTAGGAGCTGCCGAAGTTAGCAGTGAACTGCCGGCAGAGCTCTCCCCAGGAGGTTATGGAACCCTAAGGGAGGTTCATGAGCCATGACCGGGCTGGGCAGGTCAAGGCGACGGGGAAGTAGTTGGCCATGACGGCCTCATCCCCTCCTGCGGCAAGGACGGCGGTGGAGTAGATCTGGAGGAACTCCGCCGGGTTGACGCTGCCGTCGTACTTCTCGAGCAGGTGCGGCCGAAACTTGTGCGGCCACCTCGCGAAGCGAAGGTGGGGCGCCAGGGCCGCACATCCTGCTCCTGTAGCCGCAGGCATTGGTGCCGCGAACGCTTGGTTCGATGCTGGCACAGTGTACCCCGGTATGGGCAAGGCTGTGCCATAGACCGGGGGCGCCGTTTGCAGGGCATATGGCTGTGGCATATGCTGCGTGACGTATGCCTGGGGCAGAGATCGCGTGGCGAAAGTCTGCGCCTCAGGCAGGGTTGAGGCAGAAGTCATGCTGTCGCCGGCCTCTTGGTTGTGACGCCTTTCTCGTCGTTGCTCGAGGAATACTCGGGCATCTTGGCCCAAGTGGCATCGTTCCAGCTCTGTCCTCAGGTCCGTCGATGGGAGCCTGGTGGAGCTGGAATCCGCCGTCTGCCCGTCAACCGTTGGCGTGCGCGTCAGCGACACAGCCGGTTGGCCGAAGCGTCGTCCCCCGCCGAAGTCGAGGGTTTGCGGCGGCGACGACGAGACGGTCTACCTCACGAATCCACTGCTGGGTCACTGACTGAGGCGCGTCCCCAGCAGGTGGATTGCACAGCAGCGCTCCTTCTGCAGCTAGCGCGCCCCCGTGGGAGACGCTCAGCGCTGCAGAAGATCTCACGCTAGCTGGAGTCTGTGTTGCCGGAGTCGGCTGCTGGCTTCCAGCTTGTGCCGACACACTCCGTCCAGAGTGCGTCGAGACGTAGTCCCTGCTTGTCACGGTCCGTCGTGAACGCAGGGGAGGTGAGCTTGCCGCTGAAGGAAGCTTCGTCATCTTCGTCGGCAGAAACTCGTCGCGCAAGGGAAAAGCCCCCTTCCTGGCGCGCCAAATGTCGAAGTGTGTGGTCGACACTTCCCCCGGACCTGCTCTGGGCAGCCCGCGGAGGTTCTTTCTCGGAGGGGCTAGACACTTGCGGAGAGCTTCAGCGTTAGGGACGAGTGAGGGAGAAGCTTGATACGGCGAGTTTTATGTGGTTTGGGCCGCCGGAGCGTAAAACCCTACGTCCACGGTGAGCAGAGGTGCTCGCTGTATTGCTTGCTGCTCAGAACCGGAGTCCTGAGCTTGAGGGTGAGTGAAGTCTAGGGTGCGAGTTCACAGAGTTCGAACCCTTGCTAACGTTTCCTACCCGAGCCTTTTATAGTCCAAAGCTCGAGCGGCTTACAAGGTGGGCCCGGGACCCGACAGGTGGTCCCGGGGAGATTTCCTGCCATCTACCGTATCTGCAGTTATGCCGGTAGTTGTCTCTAGCGAAGGCTTCCGAGTCTTCGTTCTGCCGCCCTGCCCATGCCGCAAGCTAGTCGTAGTGGTTGATGACGGCAGGGGATGTCTTGTTGCTGTGTTTATTGACGGGCAGGCTCTGACACGGCGCGCCAGTCTGTGATGTGACTGGGCGCAACGGCACCTGACAGAGGCGTGCTCCGCGTCTCCTCGTCTTGGGAAGGCGCGGCCTTGAATACCATGTACGGGCAAGGTATGGCACGTCTTTACGCCTGCCGCCTACCGTGCGGGGGCAGGCAGCGTTGTCCTGCTGGCCACATGGCGGCCCGGAGCTCTCCTCTGTGGAGAGGGAGGTCCGGCCCCGCGGGACACGTGGAGCCTTCGGAGCTCTCCCCGCGGAGGGGGGAGGTCCGACTTCTGCCGGCCACGTGGTGGGCCCGGAGCTCTCCTCCGAGGAGAGGGAGGTCGGGCCCCGCGGGACACGCGGCGCCTTTGGAGCTCTCCCCGCGGAGGGGGGAGGTCCGGCTGCTTCTGGCCACGTGGCGGGTCCGGAGCTCTTCTGTGAGGAGAGGGAGGTCCGACCCCGCTGGACACGTGGCGCCTTCGGAGCTCTCCCTGCGGAGAAGGGCGAGGTCCTTAGGCATTTTCCCCTGTGCGCGGGGGTACCACATATCGATGGTACCGACACACATATATTTGGCCATCCAAACTCCACATTCATCCTTTCGAACAGCACAAGTTTTTGACCCTTGCAATCGCTGAATCACGTCATCCAGGTATCCTTTGCCTTGTTGTGGTAAGAAACTTGTAAGAGCTTGGTAAGACTCAACCCATTGCTTTGTGAGTTCCACAATCATTGTGTAGTAGTTAATAGGGATAATCTTGTTGTTTTTCATATTATTCTTGCTAACAATGTCAGATCATGTTGATCCTACGGAGTGTGTTTTGAAAAGTGAGATGAAGGGTTACATAGAATAAATGATGAAGTATGTCAAGGAAGCAATCGCACAAGGGGTAAAAGATTATCTTGCTGAACAGAGAATACCCCACACCCTTGAGAGGTTGGACAAACGCTTAAGCTCGCTAGTTGGAAGGATTGATGATATGGAGACCCACCTACCATTCAGCCATGATGCTACCCACCACAACAACTTTGAAGAAGAAGAAGACGTGTTGTGTGATGTCAATGGAGAGGTGGATACACGTGCTACGCAGAATGTACATCTACGTCAACGCCTTTGTCAAAACACTCATGGTATGGTAGGAAACAACATGCGTGGTAACAATAACCGCCCTCTTGATGACCCTTTTGCTAAAGTTAAATTTTCCATACCTTCATTTTCTGGTGCTTATAATGCTGAGGCATATCTTGATTGGGAAATGACGGTGGAGCAGAAATTTAATTCCCACCTTGTTCCTGAACAACATAGAGTTCGACAAGCCACTAGTGAGTTTAAGGGTTTTGCTATAATATGGTGGAATGAACTAGGTACCACACGCTTACAACCTGATACATGGGAACGTTTAAAAGACGCTATGCGTAATCGTTTTGTTCCTCCATCCTACCAATGTGATTTACGAAAGAAATTGCAGCGCTTAGAGCAGGGAATAATTATGTCCAAGATTATTATGCGGAGCTTCAAAAGGGTATGATACGATGTGGGGTAGTAGAGGACACTGAAGATAAAATTTGTCGTTTCTATGGGGGGTTGAGACGTGAGATACAGGATATTGTTGATTATAAGGAATTTAATACTGTCAACCAGTTGTTCCAGCTTGCTATGCTTGCAGAAAAGGAGTTACAGGGTCGTCAACAAAAGAACAAGAGCAGCAGCGGTGCCTCCTACACTCCAGGCACGACAACATCTTCGGGGGCGTCCAAGTCATTTTGTTTTGATGCCCTTTCACCAAAACCAGCAGCCAAGCTTCCTTCTAGCAGCAACAACGTTTCAGCAGCACTGAAACCACCACCTGCACGACCTGCGGATTCGGGTAAAAATTCCATGCAGGTACCCGCCAAAAGTGCTTCATCCGTTCTTCAACAGAGACGCACTTCCAGCATTCAGTGCCACCGCTGTCATGGTCTTGGTCATGTGCAAAAAGATTGTCCTAGTCAGCGGGCATAGGTGGCTACAGAAGAGGGAGGATACATCAGCACCTCCGATGTCGAAGACAACAATGATGATGAAGCTGCCACGGATAATGATGAGGGACATGTTTTTGGGAGTGAAGACACATCAGCCTACATGAACATCATTGTGCAGCGGGTGCTGAACACACAGGTACAACAACTTGATAGATTACAACGTCATAATTTGTTTCAGATTTTCTTTATCATCAAGAACCGGCGAGCGCATGTCATCATTGATGGAGGAAGCTGCAACAACTTGGTGAGTTCTGAATTGGTCAAGAAGCTTAGCTTGAATACACGACCACACTCACATCCGTACTATATTCAATGGTTGAATGATTCTGGAAGAGTTAAGGTAACACAAACTTGCAGAATTCTGTTTTCCATTGGTACATATGTTGATTCCGTTGATTGTGATGTGGTACCCATGCAAGCGTGTTCACTTTTATTGGGTCGACCTTGGGAACATGATAAGGATGCTTTGCACCATGGTAGAAGTAATAAATATACTTTTATGCATAAAGGAAAGAAAATTACTTTGATACCTTTGACTCCTGCTGAAATTGTACAAGCTGATAGGGAGAGAGCTGGAATTTCTAGTAGTTCTAAATCAGAAAATCAACAAGTCATTAATTCTGTGTTACCACCAAATAATGAGAGATCTACACCTAGTTCTAAGACTGAGGGAATTAAATTGAAGGGTCGTGTAATGCTTTCTACAAAATCAGACCTTGCTGAAATTTCTGATCATGATATTTGCTGTGCATTGGTGTGCAAACAAGTTTTGTTCTCCATTGATGATATTGATAGGTCTTTGCCTCCAGAAGTTACTAACTTGTTGCAAGAGTATGAGGATATTTTCCAGCTGAGATACCCCCAGGACTTCCACCTTTGAGAGGGATTGAATATCAAATTGATTTGATTCCAGGTGCAATTTTGCCAAACCGTGCTGTATATAGGACCAAACCCGAGGAGACTAAGGAAATTCAGTGGCAAGTCCAAGACCTTTTGGACCGTGGGTATGTACGTGAAATCCTTAGTCCTTGTGCTGTCCCTGTACTTTTGGTTCCTAAGAAAGATGGTACTTGGCGTATGTGTGTTGATTGTAGAGCCATTAACAATATTACTATAAGGTATCGTCATCCTATTCCTAGGCTAGAAGACATGCTTGATGAGTTGTGTGGTTCTATAATTTTCACTAAGATTGACTTGCGTAGTGGTTACCACCAAATAAGAATGAAATTGGGAGATGAATGGAAAACAGCTTTTGTCGGTACCCTCGATATGGGGTACCCCCGCGCACAGTGGAAAATGCCTAAGGACCTCTTCTCCGCAGGGAGAGCTCCGAAGGCGCCACGTGTCCAGCGGGGCCGGACCTCCCTCTCCTCATAGGAGAGCTCCGGACCCGCCACGTGGCCAGCAGCAGCCGGACCTCCCCCCTCCGCGGGGAGAGCTCCGAAGGCTCCACGTGTCCCGCGGGGCCGGACCTCCCTCTCCTCACAGGAGAGCTCCGGGCCCGCCACATGGCCAGCAGCAGCCGGACCTCCCCCCTCTGCGGGGAGAGGTCCGAAGGCTCCACGTGTCCCGCGGGGCCGAACCTCCCTCTCCTCAGAGGAGAGCTCTGGGCCCGCCACGTGGCCAGCAGAGCAACGCTGCCTGCCCCCGCGCGGTAGGCAGCAGGCGTAAAGACGTGTCATACCTTGCCCGTACAAGGTATTCAAGGCCCGCGCCTTCCCAAGACGCGGAGACGCGGAGCACGTCTCTGTCAGGTGCCATTGCGCCCAGTCACATCGCAGACTGGCACGCCATGTCAGAGCCTGCCCACCAATAAATACAGCGACAAGACATCCCCTGCCGCCCCTGCCATCATCAACCACTACGACTAGCTTGCGGCATGGGCAGGGCGGCAGATAGAAGACTTGGAAGCCTTCGGCAGAGACAACTACCGGCATAACTGCAGATACGGTAGATGATATACAATCTCCCCAGGACCACCTGTCGGGTCCCGGACCCACCTTGTAAGCCTCTCGAACCTTGGACTATAAAAGGCTCGGGTAGGCAACGTTAGCAAGGGTTCGAACTCTGTGAACTCGCACTCTAGACATCACTCACCCTCAAGCTCAGGACTCCGGTTCTGAGCAACAAGCAATACAGCGAGCACCTCTGCTCACCATGGACGTAGGGTTTTACGCTCCGGCGGCCTGAACCACGTAAAACTCCCCATGTCAAGCTTCTCCCTCACTCGTCCCTAACGTTGAAGCTCTCCGCAAGTGTCTAGCCCCTCCGAAAAAAAAACCTCCGTGGGCTGCCCAGAGCAGGTCCGGGGAAAGTGTCGACTACACACTTCGACATTTGGCGCGCCAGGTAGGGGGCTTTTCCCTTGCGCGACGAGCTTTTGCCGGCGAAGATGACCAAGCTTCCCTCAGCGGCAAGCTCTCCTCCCCCGCGTTCACGACGGACCGTGACTAGCGGGGACTACGTCTCGACACACTCTAGACGGAGTGTGTCGGCGCAAGCTGGAAGCCAGCAGCCGACTCCGGCAACGCAGGCTCCAGCGAGCGTGAGATCCTCTGCAGCGCTAAGCGTCCCCCACGGGGGCGCGCTAGCTGCAGCAAGAGCGCTACTGTGCAATCCACCTGTTGGGGACGCGCCTCAGTCAGCGACCCAGCAGTGGATTCGCGAGGTAGACCGTCTCATCGTCGCCGCCGCAAACCCTCGACTTCGGCGGGGACGACGTTCCGGCCAACCGGCTGTGTCGCTGACGCGCACGCCAGCGGTTGACGGGCAGACGGCGGATTCCCGCTCCACCAGGCTCCCATCGACGGACCTGAGGACGGAGCTGGAACGATGCCACTTGGGGTAAGATGCCCGAGTGTTCCTCGAGCGACGATGAGAAAGGCGTCGCAACCAGGAGGCTGCCGACAGCATGTCGACTGCCTCAACCCTGCCTGAGGCACAGACTTTCGCCACGCGATCTCTGCCCCAGGCATACACCACGCAGCATATGCCCCAGCCATATGCCCTGCAAACGGTGCCCCCGGTCCATGGTGCAGCCTTGCCCATACCGGGGTACACAGTGCTAGCAGCGAACCAAGCGTTCATGGCACCAACGCCTGCAGCAACAGGAGCAGGATGTGCGGCCCTGGCGCCGTACCATCGCTTCGCGAGGTGGCCGCGCAAGTTTCGGCCGCATCTGCCCGAGAAGTACGACGGCAGCGTCAACCCGGCGGAGTTCCTCCAGATCTACTCCACCGCCGTCCTCGCTGCAGGAGGGGACGAGGCCGTTATGGCCAACTACTTCCCCGTCGCCTTGACCGGCCCAGCCCGGTCTTGGCTCATGAACCTCCCCCAGGGTCCCATAACCTCTTGGGGAGAACTCTGCCGGCAGTTCACTGCTAACTTCGGCAGCTCCTACACCTGGCCTGGCACGGAGCTCGACCTCCACGCCATCCAGCAACAACCTGGAGACACTGCGCTCCTTCATCCAGCGGTTCTCCCAGGTACGCAACACCATCCCGCACATTCAAAGTGTTTCTGTGGTGGTGGTGTTCCGGCAGGGTGTCCGGGACGAGAAGATGCTTGAGAAGCTCGCGACCAGAGAGGTTCGCGACGTCTCAGAGCTCTTCAGCCTGGCGGACAAGTGCGCCAGGGCAGCTGAAGGGTGGAACTGGCACTCACTGCCAACCTCCGAGTCAGAAGGACAGCGCGGATCTGGCGCCGCTTCCTATAGAAGCGGCAAGAAGATCAACAACCGGGGCGGTGGTAAGATGAAGCCACCAACCGCGGCTCCCGTTGCTGCAGCAGCAGCACCCAGTGGAGCTCGGGGGCCACGCCCCGATAAAAGGCAGTGACAATCACCAGCTCCAGATATTGACCAAAGCGAGCTATGTCCCGTGCACGGCACCAGTTACCATACTGCTGCCGAGTGCTGGGAGATTCAGAAGATCACGGAGCGCTTCCGTAAAGGGAAGCAGCTGCGAACTGATGCCCCTCCCTTCCGTCAAAGGGAGGGAAAGCAGAAGGTCGACGCACCAGACAACGCCGACCATCAAGTGGAGTTCCAGGATCCTCAGCGCGCCGTGAAGGCAGTGCGCAACCATGAGGACTCCAGCTCCAGCGATGACGAGCGCCGGAAGATGCTCTACGTCATCTACGGCGGGTCCGCTGACCCCTTGTCCCGAAGTGCGGTTAAAACTCTGCGCCGAGCGGTAGCGTCGGTGGCTCCCCTCCCAAGTGTCGCGCCGCACCTCAAGTGGATGGGAACCCCCATCAGCTTCGATGCCACCGACTGCCCCAGGAACATGGCTGGGCCGGCCAACTACCGCTCTTGGTAGCGCCCACCATCGCCAACGTCAGGATGTACCACGTTCTGGTAGATGGCGGGGCTGGGCTGAACCTCATCAGCCGCGCAACTTTCCAGAAGCTGCAGATCCCGATGGCCAAGCTCACCCCATCGAGCCCATTCTCAGGGGTAGGGCCGGGACAAGTCGTTCCCTACGGCAACATGAGCCTTCCGGTGACCTTTGGGGCACCGGACAGCTATCGGACAGAGTACATTCTGTTCGACGTGGCGGAGATCAACCTCCCCTTCAACGCCATAATCGGCAAGCCAGCACTGTACCGATTCATGGCAGTAGCCCACTACGGCTACCTCGTCCTGAAGATGCCTACACCAACAGGCGTCCTCAGGATTCGTGGAGACCGCACTGCTGCAGTGTCAGCCTTGGAAAAGCTCCAGGCACTTGCGGCAGCCCGAGCACTAGCCCCTAGCAGTGCAGAATCGGACTGGCTCCACTCGAGTGTACGCCACTGTGCCTCTACCGCAGCACCCCGTGTGCAACCCCTCGACGAGGGCGACGTCCCCTTGAAGATCGTCCAAGTCGGCGCCGATGCTACCCAGACCACCCGGGTAGCCGGGGGCCTGGATAGCAAATAGGAAGGCGCGCTCGTCACCTTCCTCCGGCAAAACGTCGACGTGTTTGCATGGAAGCCGTCACAGATGCCGGGGATCCCTAGGGAGGTGATCGAGCACCACTTGAAGGTCTTCCCCGACGGCCGGCCAGTCCAACAGAAGCCTTGCAAGCAGTCCATCAAGCGGCAAAACTTCATCCGAGAAGAAATCAAGAAGCTGCTGGACGCTGGCTTCATACGGGAGGTCCACCACCCCCGGTGGTTGGCGAACCCCGTTGGTTGTCCCGAAGGCCGGCGGGAAGCTTCGGATGTGCATTGACTACACCAGTCTCAATAAGGCATGTCCCAAAGATCCATTCCCTCTCCCTAGAATAGATCAAATAGTAGACTCGACATCAGGCTGTGACATGTTGTGCTTCCTAGACGCCTATTCGGGTTTCTATCAGATCCCTATGTCTAGAGAAGATGAGGAGCACACCTCCTTCATCACAGTAGATGGCCTGTATTGTTATGTCTCTATGCCTTATGTCCTAAAGAATGCTCTTCCCACCTTTGTACGTGCAATGCACAAAACCTTTGGAGAGTTAATAAGAGACTTAGTTGAGGTGTATGTCGATGACATCGTTGTCAAGGTCAGGCAGAGTTCATCCTTGTTATATAACCTGGCCTTAGTCTTTGACAAACTGCGCTCCTTGTGCACCAAGATGAACCCTGACAAGTGCGTGTTCGGCGTATCCTCTGGAAAGCTCTTAGGATTTCTGGTCTCACACCGGGGAATTGAGGCCAACCCAGAGAAGATCAAGGCCATCGACCTGATGCGGCCTCCCGCCCACATCAAGGAAGTCCAGAAACTCATGGGATGCCTAGCCACGCTGAGTCGGTTTATACCGAGGCTAGCAGAGCGAGCGCTCCCCTTCTTTAAGCTCCTGCGCAAATCCGGTCCATTTGTTTGGACCGACGAAGCAGAAGAAGCTTTCTAGGAGCTGAAGCAACTCCTGACGACCCTACCCATCAAGGTAGCCCCCGAGCCCGAAGAGCATTTGTTGCTCTACATCGCGGCAACAACCGAGGTGGTGAGCATGGTCCTCGTCGCAGAGCGGACGGACCTCTCGCCACCACAGCCTGCTCCGATAGCAGAAGACAAGCACCAGGAGACTCCGGAGGTCCAAGACGGCCTCCCGGACCTCCAAGACAACCTCCCGGGGGTCCAAGACGGCCTCCCGGAGGTCCAACGGGACCTCCCGGACCTCTCGGAAAACCAGCAGGACCCCCCGGAGGCCCAAGGCGACCTAGGAGCTTTCGAGTACCAGCTCCCGGAAGCTTCCCCGGACCCACCTACCTCCGGTAGGCCTGAGCCAATGGATGGAGACATCTCTGGCCCGGAGGGAGGGTCCGGACCATCCAGAGGCCTGTCTACTACATCAGCGAAGTCCTCCACGACGCCAAGACAAGGTATCTCGAGGTCCACAAGCTGCTGTATGCAGTGCTCGTGGCATCCAGGAAGCTCCACCACTACTTTCAAGCCTACCGGATCTCGGTGGTCACCTCCTATCCGCTGAAGGCGATCCTTCACAGCCCTCACGCGACCGGCAATGTCACTAAATGGGCAGCGGAACTGGCAGAGTTTGAGTTGGACTTCCTTCCTCGCCATGCGGTCAAGAGCCAAGCGTTGGCTGACTTCGTGGCTGAGTGGACGCCAACGAAGGCTGACCTAGGGGGCCACGAAGACGGTGAACTGCAGCACCAAGCTTCGGTCTTCACCGGGCCTCACTGGACGCTCTTCTTCGACGGCTCCTCGCGAAAGCAAGGGGCCGGTGCCGACGTACTGCTTCTCATGCCATCGGGGGAGCAGTTTGGGTACATGGTGCGTCTCAATTTCAAGGCAATCAACAACATGGCAGAGTATGAAGCACTCATCTTTGGCCTAAAGACAGCCCTGTCTCTGGGTGCTCGCCAGTTGTTGGCACAGGGCGACTCCCAGCTAGTTATCAAGCAAGTTAAGGGTGAATGCTCCTGCAATGACCCACAGCTAGCTGCTTATCTGCTCCACGTGCAGATGTTGGAGAAAGACTTCCTCGCCTTAGACCTGCGCCATGTACCGCGCGCTGGCAATGCCGCAGCTGACAACCTCTCACCGAAGGCCTCCACCGGAGCCCCTGTGCCCAAAGGAGTCTTCGAGAGGACGTTGTTGCGGCCCACAGCCCGGCCTGCCGAGCCGGGCGAAAGGGGTTGGACCAGCACCTCGAAGCTGGCGGTCCCGGCGGCCCTGTAGCCATGGACGCCGCCAAGGATCGTAAGCGTCACTGGGGACTCCGTGCAACTCAGCGCTCAAGATCCATAAGCTCAAGTCAGGCCCGATGCATAGATCACGGAGATCCGGGACTACTTGAAAGACAACATCCTCCCTGATGAACGTGTATGTGACACCCTCATCTCGGGTGTCAGCATATGTTCATGCTTTATGAAGAGGAACCATTTTAAGAAAAGAAGGAACAGAGAAAAATATCAAAGGAATAGCCAATGAGAGGCGAATCCAGCTTTCAGAAAGCGCCGAAGACAACTCACCGCGGCCACTGGCCATGTGGCGTGTTTGGAGCTCATCCCTGCAAAGTAGGAAGAGGTCCGATCCTGTGGGACACGTGTTGGACACGGAGCTAGCCTCTGCAGAAGAAGCAAAGGCATTTCCGCAGGACACGTGTCATCCTCGGAGCTAGTCCTCGCGGAGGTCAGAGGACCAGTCGCGCGGGATACGTGTCGATCAAGGAGCCCGCCTCCGAGAGGTCCTGTTCTATTGGACACACGTCGTCACCGGAGCTTATCTCTGGGAGGTCTGTCGCTACTAGACACGTGTCGACCTCGGGGCATGTCCCTGAAGAAAGAAGAGAGGAAAAGACCGGCGCCAACACGTGGCGTGTAACACCCCAAAAATCTTGTTAAGACCCTAAATCATGTTAAGAGGGGAATTTAAAAATTTTTGGATGTGTTGCATGTTTTGCAAAAATTCAAATTCAAACTGGAATTCAAATTTAAACTCAAAACAGAAAAGAAATAGAAAAAGAAAAAGGAAAACAGAAAAAAAACCGGCCAGTGGGCCGAAACCCACCAGCCGGCCCAACCAGCAACCGCGCCAGCCCGCAGCCGCGCGCGCCTCTTCCTCCCACTGACAGGCGGGGCCCACCAGCCCTTCTTCTACCTCGCGCCTGCGTCGGGATTCTCTCACCCCGAATCAAAACCGACCCGGATTCCTGCGCATCCCCGCCGAATTCCGTTCGTAGGCGACGCGAACTCGATCTAAACCACTCCGCCGCCCTCCCCCGTCTATAAAAACCCCGACCTCGTTCTGTTTTTCCCACGCGATCCGCTGTTTTTACTCCGGTGAGAACCCGAGCCTTCTCCGGCGAATTCTGACCGATCTACGCTCGGAAATTCCGATCTAACTCGCTGGTCTTGATCCACCGCCTCCGGGGAACCCTGCAGGTGCAGAAAACTCGGTGACTTGCGGTTCAAACACAGCGCCGACGAGCCTCGCCGTGGTTTCACTTCGGACCTCGTCGCCGATCACCTTCCAGGACCTCCGAGCTCAAGAAAACCCTCGAGGTGAGATCCCCGACCTCCCCTCCACCGATCTATGCCATAAAATCACAGTTCTAGGAAGAATTCCCGAAGATCCAAAACTCTCCGGTGAGATCGCCGCTTCCCGCCGCCGTGCGCCACCGGCAGCGCCGCCCGCGCTCGATCAGAGCGACGTGGCCGCTTGTGCGCCGTTTATTTTAAATCGCACGGTAGAGTTTAAATCCCCGCGTACCGGTTCGACATTATAATCTCAGCCGTCGGTTTAAAATCGGACGGTCCACATGAGCCCCGTGTTATAAAGACTGGAAATCTTACGTGCTACCCCCTGGGGTTCTCGGGAAATAAGAGCTAGCCCCGGAAACTTCTGATCTAGCTCCTGGAACCTCAGAAAATCATGTAAATTCATTTAAAAATCAGTTTTAACCCCTGAACTTAATAAAAATTAGGAAAAACTCCTCTGTTATGTGTAGCTAGACCCCTGAGAATTCTTAAAATAATATTATAGACCCTGTAGTGGGATGAGTTTACCTTTTTAGCCCTGTTTAATATTTAATTTAGGAAAATTGAATATGTGGCTAGTGTTTAAAATTTAAAAATTGGGACAAACATATTGTCATAATTAAATTAAAAACTTTCTCAGTATTTAGAAAACTTTGGAGTGAGATAAAAATATATTTTGGGCTGAAATGAATCTGTTGAATTTATTATTCACATTTAGGGACACATTTTTAAGTAAAGAATTGTTCTGGAAAATATGGAAAATAATTGTAAAATAGTTTACATCAGAGGCAAAGGTCAAAAATATATTATTAAATATTTTAGATAAGAACCCATTCTGTTTAGATGATGTATTTTGTTATTTTCATAATAAAGCTCACATTTAGGCATAAGAAATAAATCTGAAAATATAGCAACTAGTAAATGATAAATGAAGTTTCTAAAATCCAAAGAATTCAGTTTAGGGTTGGTAGAAATTCTGAAGACACATATGGAGTAGGAAAATACCTTTCATGCATACTTGGTAGCTAAAAGGTGTAGTAATTAAATATAAGGAATTTATTTAAATTGGAAACTCATATATATAGTATGTAAGCATAAATGTGAATGCAAAAGTAGGAATCATATACGCATGATTAAAAGTATATGTAAGCCAAAGATCAACACACATAGAGTAACCACAACACATAAAATTGTGAATGACTTTCATAAATGTGAATGTGTGGTTTGTTTGAAGTGGAAGTGTGAACTATGTCTTATGGATTGTTGTTTTTCTTTTGCTATGTGTGATGGGATGATGTAGAACCTGCTCAAGAGCATGTTCTTCCTTTCCATTATCAGGACTACCCATTCCAAGAGAAGCAGGAAGGAGGCAAGTGACTTGACCACTTTGATCCTATGCTAGGATGTGTAGCTAGAATTATTTGCATTGTCAATTGAAATATGAAACCCATGCTAGGAAGTTTCCCTAGAATTGCATTACCTTGTTTCCTTGTAGCTTGGGTTGGGATTTATTTTATCATGTCATTTCTTATTATGCATATGCTTAGCCATGCTTAGAATGGGATATTTGGGATATGAGATCATCAGTTTACTTTACCATACTCTTGAATGAGATATTGTGAGTTATGTAGAGGTAGGGATCAAGGCAAGTTGGATGTTTTGGTTGTGTGCTGGGTGCACGAGACTTGGATTTGTGTTTAGTACTTGCCTGGATCCTAAGGACCGGTTCATGGAGCATGTAACCTGGCTTTACCATGCCAACCACATGCTGAGATGGGGCAGCTTGGCCAATTAATTAGGTGTATCCCCGGCGTAGTATGGGTGTGTTGGATGGTGAGGGGAATAGGTGTCAGCTGGACTACCACATGAACCGCAAGGCTCAAGAGGGGGCCACTGCAGCGGGGTTGGAGCCTCTTGTATGCTGTTAGGGGTGAAACCTCAGTGGGCCCACGCTTGTCGGGAATCCCTTTGTAAAGGCTTCGTAGTGATCTCCTAGCTACACACCTGGGAAGTGTGAATGTGGTTCGTAGCCACTGGCATAATGGAGGTTCTTTTAGTCCACCCGGCAACGGGGGATGAAATCACTACATGTGGATACAGTGGTGCAAACTTTGCAGAGTCAAAACTGTCATGACAGCCGTGCTCACGGTCAAGAGCGGCTTGGACTTATTCATGATTAGAGGAGTGATGGTTTTTGGAAGTTGTGGATGTTAAGCGGGGAGCTTAACATTGAAAATGATGATATGGTTATTTGATCATGATGATGGGTTGGGAGTTTGGAACCATTTCACCTGTGTAGTAATGTAGGTGCTTAATAAGCTAAGGTGATAGGTATTAATTGCATAGTGCTTTAACCATGAGTTCAACCTTTCCTTGTTCTAGCCATGCATGACATAACTTTCCCACACTTGCTGAGTACCATCGGTACTCAACCTTGCATATTTGTTGGTTTATATTGCTGCTCAGGTCAAGATAATGAGGTGGTGTATAATGACCAATACTTTGGACCCGAAGAAGGTTTCTAGGTTCATGGAGACCCCCGGGCAACGCCTGTGATGGAGCCCTCAAGAATAATATTCCGCTGCTAGTTTATTTACTTGTGAAGAACTTATTATTGTCCATCGAGACATTCGCTATGTAAGACTTATTTATATTCGACATCTGGCTTGTAATAAATGATGCTTCACTATTTGTCATCACATGTATGAGAAAATGATCCTGGCATACATGTGATATTCACTTGGTTGTTCTTTGGAAAAACCGGGTGTGACAGAAGTGGTATCAGAGCCAAGATTTTGCCCGTAGGAACGTGGACCTAGGTAGAAATGGACGTATTTAAGGGCCCTATTTTCTTAAAAACTATTTTTACAAGGTGTGTGTTGAAAAGTGTTATTTAATGAGTCACTTTCTTCATCTTACCCCCAATTTTCATTCAAAATAGGATTTTTGTTTAAAAAGTTTATCTAACCTAAGTTTAAATGCTTTTTGTTTTAGATGGTTCGCATGATTCGCACCGCTCGCAAGTCCATAGGAGGGAGAGTTCCTGTAGTTGCCCTTGCCGAAAGAGAGGAGAGCCGTTCGGTGACGTACCTTTCCTACGGTTTGGCTGTAGGAGGCTTGTTGCGCCGTCTTCGACGTATGCTCGAAGCCGCCGGCAATACGGGCAAGTTAATCATCCACTATAACTCCACCAGGACCATCCATGAGAAGAGGGAAGAATGGAGTTCAGAGATGAGGATTATACACGAAAATCGGCTGCTTAAGATCCACCGCTCTCCAGCTTGTAGAGCGACACAGGTCGAGGCGGAGAAAGATGTCACCTGGGAGGCCATCACTTGCCAGAGTCACATCTATCGTCGCCACCTGGACAGGACTGAGTACATGTATGTCCTCCAGCGTGAGAGTGGTACCACGGAGTACAAGTACCCGCCGGTGCAGCAAGGGACTTCCCATGAGCACATGGACTTGTGCTTGGAGGATGCTGCTATGCTCAGCACTCGACTGCAGGAGTGTCAACAAGAGCTTCAGGATGTCCGGGACACCCTGAAGGAAACGGAGGCGTTGCTGCGAGCCTGCTTAAGGGCGAGAGAAAGAGGAGATGGGAATGAACTGTGTGTCACCGTGAATGATACATGGACTCCTGACTCCCCGGATCACCGAGCGATCAGGCGTCGTCGCACTTCTCCACCAGCAGCCTCCTCACCCAAAGCAGAGTCAGAAGGCAGCCGAAATGATGAGGAAGATCCCGAGGAGCCAGCTCAAGAAAACGAGTAGTGTAGAGTCCTTCCCTTAGTTAGCAAGATGTCGAATAGTCGAGTCGTTATGTTAAGTTAATGGTGTGTTAATGCTTGGTGTGTGACGTGAGTTGTGGAAGCCATGAGCAATTGTCCACAGCCTCGTCTTTAGATTGTTTTGCTTTGGTGTGTGAACCCACATGAAATAATATTGCATTTATTTTTGTGTGAGAAATGAACCCTCAGAAAAGTATAACAAAGCCTCAACACTTCAAAGTACAAACAAATGAAAGTAGTAAGATGATACTAAATGCTTTCAAATTATCATTGGTTGATTCTGCCAGATGGCCGGAAGAGGAAAAGGACGTGCTGCCAACCCCGCCAACAACAACGATGAGGCATGCAACCCTCATCTTTCTGGAGGCCAGGACCAGGGTGGTCGCCGTGAAGGAGTTGATCCCCTCCACCAAATGCTGGAGAATCAGAATCAGCTCATCCAGAACTTGACTCAAGTGGTGGCCAACTTGCATCAAGTTCCACCTCCACAAGCTGCACCACGCCAACCAAGGTTGAGTGAGTTTCTAGGAACTCAACCTCAAAAGTTTGCAAGTGCTGCTGAACCTCTGGAGGCAGATGATTGGCTTAAGACCATTGAGAGCAAGATGAGGATCATACAGTGCCAAGGGTATGAGAGGGTGCTGTTTGCCTCTCATCAATTGCATGGACCTGCTGCTGATTGGTGGACCGCCTACGTGGCTGCCCATCATGACCCTGAGAACATCACTTGGGAAGAGTTCAAGCGTAGCTTCCGCAACCATTACATCCCAAGAGGTGAACTCAAAAACAAGAGAAAGGAGTTTTTGGGACTGCAGCAGGGAAACATGACGGTGAGGTAATACCTCACTAAATTTACTCAACTATCCCGTTATGCCCCACGGGACATAGAGACTGATGAGCAGAAACAAGATTGTTTCGTGGAGGGACTTACCGCAGAGATGCAGTGTGCAATGTCCTCAAATGTGTATGAAAGCTTCCAAAAGATGGTGGACAGAGCATTTGTGGTAGAAAGGAAGCTAAAGGCCTTGGAAAATGAGAATAAGAGGAAGGCCGGGTGGTCACATCAAGCCTCAGGGAGCAACACCCGCCCACGTCTGATGCAGCAACCTACAGGGCAGACGAACCGTGCTGCGGTACCCTACTCAGCACCAAGAGGGTACAACCCGAACTACAGGCCTCCCGCAGCACCAGCACAGCCACAACGTCAGTTTGTACAGCAGCCTCGCCCCGCATATCCACCTCGACCAGCAGTACAGGGACCTCCAAACCAACCCCAAGACAGCAAAGGCCAGACATCTAAGGTTGGGGTGCAATGTTTTAGCTGCGGTGAAGTGGGGCACTACGCCCATAAATGCCCAAAGAAGAAGCCCGCGCAGCCACAACAGGAGAATGTGATGCGAGGACGGGTGAACCACATCACTATGGAGGAAGCGCAAGAGGCACCCGACGTGGTAGTTGGTAAGTTTTCTGCAAATTTACACCTTGCAGCCCTGCTGTTTGATTCTGGTGCTACCCACTCGTTCATTGCTCAAGGGTTTGTTATGAAGCATGACCTAGCAACCACACAAATGAACCATATGCTAGCCGTAAACTCTCCAGGTGGAGAAATAAGGACAAGACAAGTGTGTCCCAAAGTGAACCTAGACATTAATGGGGTGGTATTTACTGCTAACCTCATAGTTATAGATTCACAAGGGATAGATATTATCTTGGGTATGGATTGGTTGACAAAACATAAAGGAATCATCCATTGTTCGACCAGAACGGTGGAACTAACTCACCCTAGTGGCACAAGAGTAAAGTTAATAACAATACACGAGCCTAGGAGGGACATTAAATTAAATCAAGTTGAGGTGAAAGTGGAGGAGATCAGGACCATCAAGGAATATCCAGATGTTTTTCCGGAGGAGTTGCCAGGTATGCCTCCCGATCGTGAAGTGGAATTTGCAATTGAGCTAGTGCCTGGAACAGCCCCGATATACAAGAGACCTTATCGGATGGACTCCAAGCAGCTAGAAGAACTCAAGGATCATTTGAGAGAGTTGACGGAGAAGGGGTATATTCGCCCTAGTTCCTCACCATGGGGAGCTCCGGTGATATTTGTGCCCAAGAAGGACGGAACCCAAAGGTTATTCGTGGATTACCGTGCCTTGAATGAGGTAACCATCAAGAACAAGTACCCATTACCCCGCATTGAAGACTTGTTTGATCAGTTGAGGGGAGCTTGTGTGTTCTCGAAAATTGATCTCAGGTCGGGATACCACCAACTCAAGATAAGGCAATCTGATATTCCCAAGACAGCTTTCGTATCTCGGTACGGACTGTATGAATACACTATCATGCCTTTCGGGCTAACTAATACCCCGGCATACTTCATGTATCTCATGAACAAGGTATTCATGGAATATCTGGACAAATTTGTGGTGGTTTTCATAGATGACATTCTCGTCTTCTCCAAAGATGAAGAAGAACATGAGAAACATCTAAGGTTGGTGTTGCAGAGGCTGAGAGAACACCAACTATATGCCAAGTTGAGCAAGTGTGAGTTTTGGCTGAAGAGAGTTCCCTTCTTAGGACATATAATCTCGGAGGGAGGAATCTCCGTGGATCCTGCCAAAATCGAGGATATACAGAAGTGGAAGACCCCTGAAAATGTGGGGGAAGTTCAAAGCTTTTTGGGATTGGCTGGATACTATCGACGGTTTATTGAGGGATTCTCTAAGATCTCGAGACCCCTCACCAAACTGTTGGAGAAGGGAATCACATTCACATGGACATCACAGTGCGAGACGAGTTTTCAGGAGCTAAAGAAAAGATTGACAACAGCCCCAGTGTTGGTTATGCCAGATATGCAGAAGAATTTCATGGTGTACTGCGATGCCTCTGGAAACGGGTTGGGATGTGTTCTCATGCAAGAAGGGCATGTCGTGGCTTATGCATCCCAGCAGCTTCAGAAGCACGAGAAGAACTATCCTACACATGACCTAGAACTAGCCGCAGTGGTACACGCGTTGAAAATTTGGCGACATTATTTGATGGGGAAGAGGACAAAGATATATACGGATCATAAGAGTTTGAAGTACATATTCACACAGCCAGACCTCAACCTCAGACAAAGGAGATGGTTAGAGCTAATCAATGACTTTGATGTGGGCATCAACTATCATCCTGGGAAAGCAAACGTCGTGGCCGATGCTTTAAGTCGGAAAGTGCAGGTCAATAAGTTGAGCTTGAAGGACATGCCTGCAGAATTGAAGGACGAGGTTATAAGGCTCAATCTATGCCTGGTGAATAGTGGTGAAGCCATCGCCATGGAAGTGGACTCCACACTAGAGCGAGACATAC
Source organism: Neostapfia colusana (assembly GCA_030760725.1). NCBI lineage: Eukaryota > Viridiplantae > Streptophyta > Magnoliopsida > Poales > Poaceae > Neostapfia > Neostapfia colusana. The sequence continues at coordinate 74,763,226 of JASWHV010000005.1, read as the reverse complement.
GCGAGGGTCAAAAGAATGACGAGAAGATACGAGAAATCAGACAACTCATCAAGGAAAATAAAGCTCCTGGTTTTAGAGAGGATGAACAAGGAACGGTGTGGCACGGGAAAAGAATCTGTGTGCCAGAAGTAAAGGAGATCCGTGAATTGATTTTGAAGGAGGCTCAAGATTCTGACTATTCCATTCATCCTGGGAGTACGAAGATGTACCAGGACCTCAAGAGCAGGTATTGGTGGTATGGCATGAAGCGAGATGTCGCGGAACATGTTGCCCTATGTGACACATGTCAGTTGGTGAAAGCAGAACATCAACGACCCGCGGGGTTATTGCAACCACTCAAAGTGCCTGAATGGAAGTGGGAAGAAATCAGCATGGATTTCATCGTGGGATTGCCTAGGACCCAATCAGGATATGATTCGATATGGATCATCATTGATAGGCTAACCAAGGTAGCTCACTTCATCCCCGTGAAGGAAAGCTACAGCGGATCCAAATTGGCAGAGTTGTACATGTCAAGGATCGTGTGTTACCATGGAGTGCCAAAGAAGATTGTGTCGGATCGAGGGACACAGTTCACCTCAAGGTTCTGGCAGAAGTTGCACGAAACCATGGGAACCCATCTGAACATTAGTTCTGCCTATCATCCCCAAACTGCAGACGGAAAGAACCAATCGGATCCTTGAAGATATGCTGAGGGCATGTGCACTCAAAAACAATCGGAGTTGGGACAAGAACTTACCGTATGCGGAATTCTCCTATAACAACAGCTATCAAGGATTCTTTTATTTCTGGTGAGGCGTTCCATTGTCTCCAAAATCTTGTATGGTTGCTGGGCATAAGACAAATACTCTGCTACGTCCACTTCATTCATGGGTAACACCTCTTCAGGCGTTCTCAGGCATTTCTTGAGTTGTGACACATGGAACACATCGTGCACATCCGATAGACGAGCCGGTAACTCTAGTTGATACGCCACTTTGCCTTTCCTTTCCAGAACTTGAAAGGGTCCGATGTATCGAGGTGACAACTTCCCTTTCACCTTGAACCGACGAAGTCCTCTGATAGGGGACACCTTGAGATAGACATAGTCTCCCACGTTGAAAACGAGCTCTCTTCTTCGTACATCGGCATAACTCTTTTGGCGTGTCTGTGCTATCCTTAAATTGTTGCGAATTTCCCTCACCTTTGCCTCGGCTTCTTGTAGTACTACTGGACCAAACACTTTACCTTCCCCTGTTTGGTTCCAAAATAGGGGAGTTCTGCATTTCCTCCCGTATAAAGCTTCGAACGGTGACATCTTGTGCAAGGTGCAGTGGAAGCATCACTCAGAAGAGGAAGCCACCTGGGAGCGGGAAGATGAGCTCAAGGCACAATTTCTGGAATTGTTTTCTTAGAACCACCAATCTCGAGGACGAGATTTCTTTTAAGGGGGTAGAGCTGTAACACCCCAAAAATCTTGTTAAGACCCTAAATCATGTTAAGAGGGGAATTTAAAAATTTTTGGACGTGTTGCATGTTTTGCAAAAATTCAAATTCAAACTGGAATTCAAATTAAACTCAAAACAGAAAAGAAATAGAAAAAGAAAAAGGAAAACAGAAAAAAAAACCGGCCAGTGGGCCGAAACCCACCAGCCGGCCCAACCAGCAACCGCGCCAGCCCGCAGCCGCGCGCGCCTCTTCCTCCCACTAACAGGCGTGGCCCGCCAGCCCTTCTTCTACCTCGCGCCCGCGCCGGGATTCTCTCACCCCGAATCAAAACCGACCCGGATTCCTGCGCATCCCTGCCAAATTCCATTCGTAGGTGATGCGAACTCGATCTAAACCACTCCGCCGCCCTCCCCCGTCTATAAAAACCCCGACCTCGTTCTGTTTTTCCCACGCGATCCGCCATTTTTACTCCGGTGAGAACCCGAGCCTTCTCCGGCGAATTCTGGCCGATCTATGCTCGGAAATTCCGATCTAACTCGCTGGTCTTGATCCACCGCCTCCGGGGAACCCTGCAGGTGCAGAAAACTCGGTGACTTGCGGTTCAAACACAGCGCCGACGAGCCTCGCCGTGGTTTCACTTCGGACCTCGTCGCCGATCACCTTCCAGGACCTCCGAGCTCAAGAAAACCCTCGAGGTGAGATCCCCGACCTCCCCTCCACCGATCTATGCCATAAAATCACAGTTCTAGGAAGAATTCCCGAAGATCCGAAACTCTCCGGTGAGATCGCCGCTTCCCGCCGCCGGCAGCGCCGCCCGCGCTCGATCAGAGCGACGTGGCCGCTTGTGCGCCGTTTATTCTAAATCGCACGGTAGAGTTTAAATCCCCGCGTACCGGTTCGACGTTATAATCTCAGCCGTCGGTTTAAAATCAGACGGTCCACGTCAGCCCCCCGTTATAAAGACTGGAAATCTTACGTGCTACCCCCTGGGGTTCTCGGGAAATAAGAGCTAGCCCCGGAAACTTCTGATCTAGCCCCTGGAACCTCAGAAAATCATGTAAATTCATTTAAAAATCAGTTTTAACCCCTGAACTTAATAAAAATTAGGAAAAACTCCTCTGTTATGTGTAGCTAGACCCCTGAGAATTCTTAAAATAATATTATAGACCCTGTAGTGGGATGAGTTTACCTTTTTAGCCCTGTTTAATATTTAATTTAGGAAAATTGAATATGTGGCTAGTGTTTAAAATTTAAAAAGTGGGACAAATATATTGTCATAATTAAATTAAAAACTTTCTCAGTATTAAAAAAATTGGAGTGAGATAAAAATATATTTTGGGCTGAAATGAATCTGTTGAATTTATTATTCACATCTAGGGACACATTTTTAAGTAAAGAATTGTTCTGGAAAATAGGGAAAATAATTGTAAAATAGTTTACATCAGAGGCAAAGGTCAAAAATATATTAGTAAATATTTTAGATAAGAACCCATTCTATTTAGATGATGTATTTTGTTATTTTCATAATAAAGCTCACATTTAGGCATAAGAAATAAATCTGAAAATATAGCAACTAGTAAATGATAAAGAAGTTTCTAAAATCCAAAGAATTCAGTTTAGGGTTGGTAGAAATTCTGAAGACACATATGGAGTAGGAAAATAACTTTCATGCATACTTGGTAGCTAAAAGGTGTAGTAATTAAATATAACGAATTTATTTAAATTGGAAACTCATATATATAGTATGTAAGCATAAATGTGAATGCAAAAGTAGGAATCAAATATGCATGATTAAAAGTATATGTAAGCCAAAGATCAACACACATAGAGTAACCACAACACATAAAATTGTGAATGACCTTCATAAATGTGAATGTGTGGTTTGTTTGAAGTGGAAGTGTGAACTATGTCTTATGGATTGTTGTTTTTCTTTTGCTATGTGTGATGGGATGATGTAGAACCTGCTCAAGAGCAAGTTCTTCCTTTCCAAGATCAGGACTACCCATTGCAAGAGCAGCAGGAAGGAGGCAAGTGTCCTTGACCACTTTGATCCTATGCTAGGTTGTGTAGCTAGAATTATTTGCATTGTCAATTGAAATATGAAACCCATGCTAGGAAGTTTCGCTAGAATTGCATTACCTTGTTTCCTTGTAGCTTGGGTTGGGATTTATTTTATCATGTCATTTATTATTATGCATATGCTTAGCCATGCTTAGAATGGGATATTTGGGATATGAGACCATCAGTTTACTTTACCATACTCTTGAATGAGATATTGTGAGTTATGTAGAGGTAGGGATCAAGGCAAGTTGGATGTTTTGGTTGTGTGCTGGGTGCACGAGACTTGGGTTTGTGTTTAGTACTTGCCTAGATCCTAAGGACCGGTTCATGGAGCATGTAACCTGGCTTTACCGTGCCAACCACATGCTGAGATGGGGCAGCTTGGCCAATTAATTAGGTGTATCCCCGGTGTAGTATGGGTGTGTTGGATGGTGCGGGGAATAGGTGTCAGCTGGACTACCATATGAACCGCAAGGCTCAAGAGGGGGCCACTGCAGCGGAGTTGGAGCCTCTTGTATGCTGTTAGGGGTGAAACCTCAGTGGGCCCACGCTTGTCGGGAATCCCTTTGTAAAGGCTTCGTAGTGATCTCCTGGCTACACACCTGGGAAGTGTGAATGTGGTTCGTAGCCACTGGCATAATGGAGGTTCTTTTAGTCTACCCAGCAACGGGGGATGAAATCACTACATGTGGGTACAGTGGTGCAAACTCTGCAGAGTCAAAACTTTCATGACAGCCGTGCTCACGGTCAAGAGCGGCTTAGACTTATTCATGATTAGAGGAGTGATGGTTTTTGGAAGTTATGGATGTTAAGCGGGGAGCTTAACATTGAAAATGATGATATGGTTATTCATGATGATGGGTTGGGAGTTTTGAACCATTTTACCTGTGTAGTAATGTAGGTGCTTAATAAGCTAAGGTGATAGGTATTAATTGCATAGTGCTTTAACCATGAGTTCAACCTTTCCTTGTTCTAGCCATGCATGACATAACTTTCCCACACTTGCTGAGTACCATCGGTACTCAACCTTGCATATTTGTTGGTTTATATTGCTGCTCAGGTCAAGATAATGAGGTGGTGTATAATGACCAAGACTTTGGACCCGAAGAAGGTTTCTAGGTTCATGGAGACCCCCGGGCAACGCCTGTGATGGAGCCCTCAAGAATAATATTCCGCTGCTAGTTTATTTACTTGTGAAGAACTTATTATTGTCCATCGAGACATTCGCTATGTAAGACTTATTTATATTCGACACCTGGCTTGTAATAAATGATGCTTCACTATTTGTCATCACATGTATGAGAAAATGATCCTAGCATACATGTGATATTCACTTGGTTGTTCTTCGGAAAAACCGGGTGTGACATGGCGTGTGTGGAGCTCACCTCCAAAGGAGGGGGAGGTCTCGGTCGATTGACACGTGGCACAACCGGAGCTCGTCTCTGTGGAAAAGGAGTTAGCAGGCCCCGGAAGGACACGTGGAGCCTCCAGAGCTCATCACCGCGAAGGTAACGAGTTCTGGGGCAGCTGTACGAGTAAGAATACCGGTACGTAAAGGAAACCGACCTGAATTCCACAACGTTACCGCACCAAATCAACTAAAGATAAGATGACAGGATCCAACAATGATCTGAATAAGGCTCTTACTCGGGATACAATCAGATTAGGACTCTTCTCTTCCCGATTATAAATAGAACCCAGAACCTCTGGCCGAAACCACGGACTTCTTTTCCAACTCCTGAGCCGACGACTTAGAGCCCCAGCCCTAACTCGCCGAGAAAGCCATCGACGAAGCGCAACAAGGGAGATCATTGGAGGAGAACCGAGCGGTCTGAGGAGGACCTCGCAAACCCAGAAGGGCGTAAGGACAAGCTCAGGGAGCTGTCTACGACGAACTGCAGCAACCAGGTTTTGAGATTCAAGAACAACCGGAACCGCAAGAACAAGGCAAGTGCTCCTTGACCATGTTGATCCTATGTTTTGGGTAAAACTATTCTGTTTGCGAAACCTTTTATAGGAGTTTACTAGTTTTGGTTAAACCACCCTTGTCGCCCGGGAAGTTTATAAGTCGGGTATGGTTTTTACCTTATGCTTCGCTGAGTCCATGGGATTGGGAAGCGAGTACGATGTGTCTAGCTAACTGCACTCATATTGATAATAAGAAACTGATGTTAATAATGGATATGGATCAGAGGGAGATCTAGGCAAGACTGGGTTGTGAATGAGGTAACATGAGATGGTGGTTTACTTGCCATAGATCTAAGGACCGGTTCATGCATGCACATGCCACGATAACAGTGCCACCACAAGGCCAAGTTTGGGTGTGGCTTAGCAGAGTAATTAGGTAAGTTGCTAGAATGTTATGGACTGTGGAAGGTGTGGGGAATGGGAGTCGAGTGAGGACTGCCCTGGGAACTGCATGGCACAAGAGGGGGCCCGTGGGTGGGAGAATTGGAGATTCTAGCCTGCCGGTGAAACCTTAGTGAGTCCATACATCTAGTAACCCCTTTGTAAAGGCTATTTTGTGATCTCTTGGCCATACACCGACGGTCGTGTACTGGTATAATGGAGGTTCTGCAGTCGCCGACGGGTGACGAAATCACAAACTTGTGGGTAAAGAGGTGCAAACTCTGCAGAGTTAATAAAACTATCATGATAGTCGAGCTTACGGTCACGAGCACCTGGCTAAACTGCCATGATTAGTTGGGATGGTTATTGGGAAGGTTATTGGTTCGGTTATGGTTTGGTTGTTGGGACTGTTGAGTCTGGGTGATGAGATGGTTGCATGACTGTTGAGTCATGGCAACGAGTTTGGTCTCAGTGTGAGACGAGGTTGTTTTATGAGATGAGATGGTAGCAAATACGGGAAGGTATTTGTGAGATGGTAGCGAATACGAGGAGGTATTCGTGAGTAAGAATGAGGTTGGTTAATGTTCGGATGGAACACGGGAAGTGATGGAGGTATGTCGGTAATTTAATTCATGCTGGGATTACATTCATATAAAGTTAAGTTGCTGTTTTATCATGGTTTTACAATCTGCTTTTCTGCAAATAAGCCATTTTATACCTACCTTGTTTATGAGCTGCATATCATGTGTTTTCCCGCACTTGCTGAGTATATCATTGTACTCAAACTTGCATTATTACTTCATCATCAGCAGCAGGAGAAGCCTACTATGAAGACCAAGTGGAGCATTATGGCGCGTGATCTGTTCTCAACCTTGCCTGTGGAGGGAGTAGAGATGGAGCTACTTCTGCTTAGATTTGCTTACGCATTAGTTGAATTGCTTCCGTATTAGAATAAAGACTTCCGCTGCATTGAAATAAGACTTCCGCTATGAACATGAGCCCAAGACTCATGAGGTATTGTAATAAACTCTGTTATTCGTGGTAATATATAAACCTGAATTCAGTTTGTGGAACGTATGTGTATGTGTGATGAACGTCCTGGGCACACATATGCATTAGTTCTCGGTTCCGTGGTTTTCCACAGAATTGAGGGCGTCACAGATTGGTATCAGAGCCACGGGTTAACAGTAGGTTACACGACTAGATAGAAACCTTAGATAGATAATAGAACCACGGTTTACACCCCTAAATAGGAGTCACAAGCGTCCTAGGGTGAATAGCTTAGATTGGCCTTTAAACCCACCTTGACATAGGAAACCATCCTTGAATAGGAGTTGTGTGGGCCCTTGTGATGATTATTTGTGATTGTGTGCTTAGTGTGAAGTTGTGAGACGTCTCAAAACGTTGTCCATATCCACACGTAAGAAGAAAGAGGTGTGAGATGTCTCGGCACTTGCTCACATCCTCATATGGGCTAATATATACATAGTCCAACTCACCTTGATGCATATAGTTGGAAGGGATCTACCAAACCTTCTAACATTCTATTCTATTTCGATCTCTCTCACAGATGGTGAGAGGAAACGCCGGCCGAAGGAACGTCCTGGAGGATGACCCTGATGAAGTTCCTGCTAATCCAGGAGCTGGCGAAAACCATCTGGAAAGGTTGATGGCCATGCAAAACCAGCTTATGCAAACCATGATCCAAACTTTGGGTCAGTTGCAGGCCAACCAAAACCCCGTTCCGGTACCGCCGTGTGACGCCCTCAATTCTGTGGAAAACCACGGAACCGAGAACTAATGCATATGTGTGCCTAGGATGTTCATCACACATACACATACGTTCCACAAACTGAATTCAGATTATATATTACCACGAATAACAGAGTTTATTACAATCACCTCATGAGTCTTGGACTCATGCTTACAGCGGAAGTCTTATTTCTATGCAGTGGAAGTCCTTATTTAAATGCGGAAGCAAAAACTAATGCGGAAGCAAAACTAAGCAGAAGTGGCTCCATCTCTACTCCCTCCACAGGCAAGGTTGAGAACAGATCACACGCCATAATGCTCTACTCGGTCTTCATAGTAGTCTTCTCTTGCTATTGATGAAGAAATAATAATGCAAGTTTGAGCACAATGGTGTACTCAGCAAGTGCGGGAAAACATATGATATGCAGCTCATAAACAAGGTCCTCTATACGGGGAAATATCCCGACCGAAGATCAATCTTGGAGAACACTTGGGCTCCTTTCATTTGATCGAACAGGTCCTCTATACGGGGCAGAGGGTATTTATTCTTGATTGTTACCTCGTTGAGAGACCTGTAGTCCACGCACATTCTTTGGGTTCCGTCCTTCTTGTCCACGAAGAGTACCGGGGCTCCCCATGGTGACGAACTTGGACGGATAAAGCCTTTCTCCATCTGTTCTTGAATTTGCTTCTTGAGTTCAACTAGCTCGTTGACGGGCATCCTATATGGTCTCTTAGGTATGGGTGCAGTTCCAGGTACCAAATCTATGGCAAACTCGATGTCCCGGTCAGGTGGCATACCTGGAAGTTCTTCCGGGAACACATCCGAAAATTCCTTAACCACTGGAATGTTGTCCAATGCTACTCCTTCAACATGGTTCCAATCCGCCCGTTCGGTTGCTTGCTGGGCTGACTCAAACTCGACACGGATACCGTGTTCGTTTGTCAACTGCACGCTTCTCTCAGCGCATTTACTCCACTGTGCTTGCTTAACCAGTCCATTCCGAGTATGATGTCAATTCCGTGGGAGTCCAAGACAATAAGGTTGGCAAGGAAGTCTACCCCCTTATTTTAAGGCTTACCTTAGGACATACTATACTAGTCCTCATTTCTCCTCCGGGTGAATTAACTAGCATAGCACATTCTAAGTGGGATACGGGTAGGTGATGTTTGGCAACATATTTGGACGATATGAAGGAATGTGATGCTCCGGAATCAAATAAAATGGTGGCTGGGTTGGAGTTGGCAAGGAACATACCAATTGCGACGTCCTCAGCCTGTTGTGCTTCCTCAGCAGTGACATGGTTAACGTGGCCACGAGCATAGTTCTGCGGTCCACGGTTCCCTTGGTTGTCCCCTCCGTTTGGTCCCTGGTTCTGCCTGGGCACGTTACCTTGCTGTCCAGGGCCTCTCTTCGGGCACTGGTTAGCGAAGTGGCCTACTTCCCCGCATGCAAAGCATGCCCTGTTGCCTACGGCAGCAGGTACGTTGGGGCGGGGGTTTTGAACAGGAGCGCCATTGTTAGGCCGGGGCGCAGGAGGCATGGGCACTCGAGGTGCCGGTGCAACGAACCATTGCTGTGGTGGCTGACCAGGGCGGTACGTAGGAGTGGTCGATCCATACTGCGGTGCAGGGGGCATGTATCTAGGTCGTACGTTGCTCCCTTGGGGCTGGTATGGGATCTTCCTCTTGCATTCTCGCTTGATCTCCCGGATCTTGTTTTCAACCACAATAGCCTTATCAACCAGCTTCTGGAAGCTTATGTAGTCATTGTTGAGGAGCTGAACTTGGATCTCATTGTTCAACCCTCTCATGAACAGGTACTGCATCCTCTGATCAGAGTTGACATCTTCGGGGGCATACCGGGACAGTTGTATGAACTTGTTGAGATATTCGTTCACACTTTTCTGCCCTTGGCGGAGACCTTCAAACTCCTACCTCTTGAGCATCATTACGCCAACAGGGATGTAGTGGGAGCGGAAACTTTCTTTGAACTCAGTCCAACTGATTGTCTCCGGGTTGGCATGGGCGTTGCTCAAGGCATCCCACCAGTCAGCAGCTGCTCCCATCAGTTGGTGCGACGCAAAGAGAACCTTCTCTCGGTCGTTGCACTGTACAATGGCAAGCTTCTTCTCCATGGATTTCAACCAGTCATCGGCCTCCATTGGATCACTTGCTTGAGCAAAGGTGGCTGGTCGAGTCCTCATGAACTCTCTCAACCTGTTATGAGCCGGCGGTGGTGGTGGCGGTGGTGCCGGAACGGGGTGTTGGTTGGCCTGCAACTGACCCAAAGTTTGGATCATGGTTTGCATAAGCTGGTTTTGCATGGCCATCAACCTTTCTAGGTTGTTTTCGCCAGCTCCGGGGTTAGCAGGAACTTCCTCGTGGTCATCTTCCTGGATGTTCCTTCGGCTGGCGTTTCCTATCACCATCTGTGAGAGAGAACGAAATAGGATAGAAGGTTAGAAGGTTAGGTAGGTCCTTTCAACTATATGCATCAAGATGAGTCGGACTATATATATTAGTCCTTATGAGGATGTGAGCAAGTGCCGAAACAGCTCACACCTCCTTCTTCTTATGTGTGGATATGGACAACGTTTTTGAGACGTCCCACCACTCACACTAAGCACATATTCACAAATAATCATTACAAGGGCCCACTCAACTCCTATTCAAGGGTGGTTTCCTATGTCAAGGTGGTTTCAAGGCCAATCTAAGCTATTCACCCTAGGACGCTTCCTTTGGTCAGCGTGGCTTAGCTACCTGTGACTTCTATTTAGGGGTGTAACTTGTTGTTAACCCGTGACTCTAATACCAATTTAAGGTTTCTATCTAGGCGTGTAACCTACTGTCAACCCGTGGCTCTGATACCAATCTGTGACGCCCTCAATTCTGTGGAAAACCACGGAACCGAGAACTAATGCATACGTGTGCCTAGGATGTTCATCACACATACACATACGTTCCACAAACTGAATTCAGATTATATATTACCACGAATAACAGAGTTTATTACAATCACCTCATGAGTCTTGGACTCATGCTTACAGCGGAAGTCTTATTTCTATGCAGCGGAAGTCCTTATTTAAATGTGGAAGCAAAAACTAATGCGGAAGCAAAACTAAGCAGAAGTGGCTCCATCTCTACTCCCTCCACAGGCAAGGTTGAGAACAGATCACACGCCATAATGCTCTACTCGGTCTTCATAGTAGTCTTCTCTTGCTGTTGATGAAGAAATAATAATGCAAGTTTGAGCACAATGGTGTACTCAGCAAGTGCGGGAAAACACATGATATGCAGCTCATAAACAAGGTAGGCATAAAAGGTTTATTTGCAGAAAAGCAGTTCTGTAAAAACCATGATAAAACAACAACTTAAGTTTAAATGTAATCCCAACATGTATTAAATTACCAACATACCTCCATCACTTCCCGTGTTCCATCCGAACATTAACCAATCTTTTATTCATACTCACGAATACCTCCTCGTATTCGCTACCATCTCACCCCATAAAACAACCTCGTCTCGCACCGAGACCAATCTCATGTCATGACCCATCAGTCATGCAACCATCTCATCTCCCGGACTCCACAGTCCCAAACCAAACCGTAATCAATAACCATAACCAAGAACCTTCCCAATAACCATTCCAATAACCATCCCAGTAAACATCCCATCTAATCATGGCAGTTTAGCCAGGTGCTTGTGACCGTAAGCTCGGCTATCATGATAGTTTTAGACTCTGCAGAGTTTGCACCTCTTTACCCACAAGTTTGTGATTTCGTCACCCGTCGGCGACTGCAGAACCTCCATTATACCAGTACACATCCGTCGGTGTATGGTCAAGAGATCACAAAATAGCCTTTACAAAGGGGTTACTAGATGTATGGACTCACTAAGGTTTCACCGGCAGGCTAGAATCTCCAATTCTCCCACCCACGGGCCCCTCTTGTGCCATGCAGTTCCCAGGGCAGTCCTCACTCGACTCCCATTCCCCGCGCCTTCCACAGTCCATAACACCCTAGCAACTTACCTAATTACTCAGCTAAGCCGCACCCATACTTGGCCTTGTGGTGGCACTGTTATCCTGGCATGTGCATGAACGAACCGGTCCTTAGATCTACGGCAAGCAAAAACCACCATCTCGTGCTACCTCATTCACAAACCCAGGCTTGCCTAGATCTCCCCCGATCCATGTTCATTATTAACATCAGTTTCTTTTTATCAATACGAGTGCAGTTAGCTATGTATCTCGCTTCCCAATCCCATGGACTCAGCGAAGCATAAAGCAAAAAACCATACCCGACTCATAAACTTCCCAGGCGACAAGGGTGGTTTAATCAAAACTAGTAAACTCCTATAAAAGGGTTTCCCATCATGTTTGACTCAGTACGCACACCTTTTCGCAAATCAAAACAGTTTTTACCCAAAACATAGGATCAACATGGTCAAGGAGCACTTGCCTTGTTCTTGCGGTTCCGGTTGTTCTTAATTCTCAAAACCTTGTGGCTGCAGCTCGTCGTAGACAGCTTCCTGAGTTTGTCCTGCTATGTAGGATTCACGTGCATACAAATTCACAGCAATCAATATCATGCACAAACCCTAAACTAGATGCGATGATGCACATGCATGCTATCCTACGATTAGTTCTATTAGATTGATCTGGTGTTCTTGCATGGCCTGTATGGTCAGAGGTGTTCAGATCAAAGATGAACGTGGCGATGATCTTGTCTTTAGATCAAACTGATCATCGAGTGTTCTGCCCATGAAAAGGCTTCTGTTCGAAAGGAATCGAAGAACAGACGCAAAGAGATGAACAACATGATGTCGTAAGGTGGTATTGAAGTCCTACCTCACGTTCTTCTTGTCTTCGGGGTCCTCCTCAGACCGCTTGGTTCTCCTCCAATGATCTCCCTTGTTGTGTTTCGGCGATGTTTTGCTCGGCGAGTTAGGGCTAGGGCTCTAAGTCGTCGGCTCAGGCGTTGAAAGAGAAGTTCGTGGTTTCGGTCAGAGGTTTTGGGTTCTATTTATAATCGGGAAGAGAAGAGTCCTAATTTGATTGGATCCCGAATAAGAGTCTTATTCAGATCTTTGTTAGATCCTGACGTCTTATCTTCGGTAACATCGTGGAGTTTGGATCGGTTTCCGTTGCGTACTGGTATCTTCACGTGTAAAAACCGCTCCAGACTCGTTACTTCCGCAATGATGAGCTCCGGAAGCTCCACGTGTCCTCCGGGGCCTGGTATCTCCTCCTCCGCAGAGACGAGCTCCGGTTGTGCCACGTGTCACGAGCGAGACCTCCCTCTTCTTCGGAGGTGAGCTCCGCGCACGCCACATGTTGGCACCGGTCTTCCCCCTCTTCTTTCCTCAGGGACATGCCCCGAGGTTGACACGTGTTTAGCCACAACGGACCTTCCGGTGATAAGCTCCGGTGGCGACACGTGTTCGATAGATCCGGACTTCTCTGAGATGAGCTCCGAGATTGACACGTATCCCCCGCGACTGGCCCTCTTATTTCCGCGAGGACTAGCTCCGGGAATGACACGTGTCCTATGTAAAATGCCTTTGCTTCTTCCGCAGAGGCTATCTCTGCGGGCAGCATGTGTCCACAGGGTCGGACCTCTTTTCAATTGCGGAAGTGACCCCCGAGCCTTCCACGTAGCCAGTTTAACGGCGGACCTCTCCCAAATTTCTCGGGGATGAGCTCCGAACGCGCCACGTGGTCTGCTGGCCGTGGAAGTTGCCTTCGGCGTTCTCGGAGAGCTTTATTGGCTATCCTTTTGATACTTTTCTCTGTTCCTTCTTTTCTTAAAATGTTTTTCTTCTTCATAAAACAAGAACATATGCTGACACCCGAGATGAGGGTGTCACACGCCGCCACCACCACCGCCGGCTCATAACATGTTGGGAGAGTTCATGAGGACTCGACCACCCACCTTTGCTCAAGCTAGTGATCCCATGGAGGCCGATGATTGGTTAAAATCCATGGAGAAAAACCTTGCCATTGTTCAGTGCAATGACCGAGAGAAGGTTCTCTTCGCGTCGCACCAACTTACGGGAGCCGCTGCTGACTAGTGGGATGCCCTGAGCAATGCTCATGCCAACCCGGAGACAATCACTTGGATGGAGTTCAAGGAAAGTTTCCGCTCTCACTACATCCCTGCTGGGGTAATGATGATCAAAAGGCAGGAGTTCGAAGGTCTCCGCCAAGGACAGAAAAGTGTGAATGAGTATCTCAACAAGTCCATACAACTGTCCCGGTATGCCCCGAAGATGTCAACTTAGATCAGAGGAAGCAGTACCTGTTCATGAGAGGGTTGAACAATGAGATCCAGGTTCAGCTCCTCAACAATGACTACGAAAGCTTCCAGAAGCTGGTTGACAAGGCCATAGTGGTTGAAAACAAGATCCGAGAGATCGAGCGAGAGTGCAAGAGGAAGATGCCATACCAGCCCCAAGGGAGCAACGTACGACCTAGGTACATGCCCCCTGCACCGAAGTATGGATCGACCACTCCTGCATACCGCCCTGGTCAGCCACCACAGCAACAATTCGTTGCACCGGCACCTCGTGTGCCCATGCCTCCTGCGCCCTGACCTAACAATGGCGCCCCTGTTCAAAACCCCTGCCCCAACGCACCTGCTACCGTAGGCAACAGGGCATGCTTTGCATGCGGGGAAGTAGGCCACTTCGCGAACCAGTGCCCGAGGAGAGGCCCTGGACAGCAAGGTAACGTGCCCAAGCAGAACCCGCGACCGAACGGAGGAGACAATCAAGGGAACCGTGGACAGCAGAACTATGCTCGCGGCCACATGAACCATGTCACTGCCGAGGAAGCACAACAGGCTGAGGATGTCGTAATTGGTATGTTCCTTGCCAACTCCAACCCAGCCACCATCTTATTTGATTCTGGAGCATCGCATTCCTTCATATCATCCAAATATGTTGACAAACATCATCTACCCGTATCCCACTTAGAATGTGCTATGTTAGTTAATTCTCCCGGAGGAGAAATGAGGACTAATATAGTATGTCCGAAAGTAAGCCTTAAAATAAGGGGGGTAGACTTCCTTGCCAACCTTATTGTCTTGGACTCCCAAGGGATTGACATCATACTCAGAATGGATTGGCTAAGCAAGCACAATGGAGTAATCCAATGTGCTGAAAGGAGCGTGCAGTTGACAAACGAGCACGGTATTCATGTCGAGTTTGAGTCAGCCCAGCAAACCACTGAAGAGAAAATCTGAACCACATTGAAGGAGTAGCATTGGACAGTATTCCGGTGGTTCGAGAGTTTTCGGACGTGTTCCCGGAAGAGCTTCCAGGTATGCCACCTGACCGGGACATTGAGTTTGCCATAGAGTTGGTACCCGGAACTGCACCCATAGCCAAAAGACCTTATAGGATGCCCGTCAATGAGCTAGTTGAACTCAAGAAGCAAATTCAAGAACAGTTGGAGAAGGGTTTTATCCGTCCAAGCTCGTCACCATGGGGAGCTCCGGTGCTCTTCGTAGACAAGAAGGATGGAACCCAAAGGATGTGCGTGGACTATAGGTCTCTCAACGAGGTGACAATCAAGAACAAATACCCTCTACCCCGTATAGAGGACCTGTTCGACCAAATGAAAGGAGCCTGAGTGTTCTCCAAGATTGATCTTCGGTCAGGATATTTCCAGCTGAAGATTAAGCCCTCCGATATACCTAAGACAGCCTTTCGGACACGGTATGGTTCGTGTCAATATACCGTTATGTCTTTTGGATTGACGAATGCACCCGCATACTTCATGTACCTTATGAACAAGGTTTTCATGGAGTACTTGGACAAGTTCGTCGTGGTTTTCATCGACAACATTATGGTGTATTCAAAAAGTGAGGAGGCGCATGAAGAACATCTGAGATTGACCATGCAGAAGTTGCGTGAGCATCAATTGTATGCCAAGATCAACAAGTGCCAATTTTGGCTAAAAGAAATATCTTTCCTAGGCCACATTATCTCCAACGAAGGGGTATCGGTTGATCCTGGAAAGGTGAGAGATGTTCTTAAATGGGACCAACCGAAGAGCGTGAGGGATATTCGGAGTTTCCTTGGGATGGCAGGATACTATCGACACTTCATTAAAGACTTCTCTAAGATAACAAAACCTATGACGGAGTTGCTAATTAAGGGAAAGGTTTTTCAATGGACGCCAGCCTGCCAAGAGAGTTTCGAGGAACTCAAGAAAAGGCTAACCACAGCACCGGTTCTGGTATTGCCAGACATAAGCAAGAGCTTTGACATATATTGTGACGCATCCAGACAAGGGCTCGGATGTGTGCTCATGCAGGAAGGACAAGTGGTATCCTATGCCTCACGGCAACTAAAGAAGCACGAGCTAAACTATCCTACACATGACTTGGAGTTAGCAGCAGTGGTGCATGCATCGAAGATTTGGAGACATTATATCCTTGGTCGTCGATGTGAGATCTATACGGATCATAAAAGCCTCAAGTACATATTCACACAAACGGACTTAAATTTGAGGCAACGTCGATGGTTAGAACTCATCAAGGATTATGATGTTGGAATCAACTATCACCCCGGGAAGGCCAATGTAGTAGCTGATGCATTGAGCAGAAAGGGAGCATGTCACCAACTCACGGTTCAGGAGCTACCACCCGAACTACGTAAGGATTTCGAACGGCTACACCTCGGATTCTTGAATAACCTGGAAATAATAGAGATCCACTCCTCATTGGAACAAGAAATAAGAGAGGGCCAAGCAACGGACGAGGAGATTAAGGAGATCAAGGAAAGAATACGACAAGGGATAGAGAAGGATTTCAAGGAGGATGAAAAGGGTACGCTTTGGCTAGGAAAAATGATTTGTGTGCCAAACATAAGACACCTCCGCGACATGATATTGAAGGAGGCACATGATTCCCCCTATTCCATACATCCCGGAAGCACCAAAATGTACAAGGACTTGAAAACTTGTTATTGGTGGGATGGTATGAAGAGGGATATAGCCGAATACGTTGCCCTATGCGACACATGCCAACGCGTGAAGGACGAACATAAAAAACCCGCTGGATTGTTGCAACCTTTGAAAATACCCGAATGGAAGTGGGAAGACAGCAGTATGGATTTCATCGTCGGATTGCCACGTACTTAGTCGGGATACGACTCCATCTAGGTCATTGTGGACCGATTGACGAAAACCGCCCATTTTCTCCCTGTAAAGACCAGTTACAACGTTGCACAATTGGCAGAGTTGTACATGGAGCAAATCGTGTGCCATCACGGAGTTCCGAGGAGGATAGTCTCAGATCGAGGTTCTCAGTTTACCTCTAGATTCTGGAGGAAGCTGCAGAAAGCCATGGGTACACGACTGGATTTTAGCTCCGCCTATCACCCACAAACAGATGGACAAACCAAAAGGAAAACCAAATTTTGGAGGACATGTTGAGAGCTTGCGCCTTGAAACGTGGGCGTAGTTGGGATAGGAGTTTACCGTATGCCGAATTCTCCTATAACAACAGCTATCAAGCTAGCTTGAAGATGTCGCCTTTCGAAGCCTTATATGGTAGACGGTGTAGAACGCCACTGTTCTGGAATGAGACCGGACAGAACCAGGTGTTTGGACCCGAAGTGCTACAAGAAGCCGAAGAGCAAGTCCAAACGGTACGGGAGAACTTAAAAGTCGCTCAGTCACGACAGAAAGGCTATGCGGACAATAGGAGAAGGAAGTTGACCTTCAAAGTAGGATACTTCGTATATCTTAAGGTGTCGCCTACCTGAGGCCAACGACGTTTCAACGTCAAAGGCAAGCTAGCACCTCGCTACATTGGACCATTTAAGATTCTGGATAAGCGAGGAGAAGTAGCCTATCAACTAGAGCTCCCAAACCACCTCTCCGACGTACATGACGTGTTTCATGTATCCCAGCTCAAGAAGTGCTTAAGAGTACCAGAGGAACAAGTATCAATGGGAGAGCTTGAACTTCAAAAGGACCTGACTTATGCGGAATACCCTGTCCGAATTTTGGACGTAAAGGAAAGGGTCACCCGGAACAAGGTGATTCGATGGTGCAAGGTACAATGGAGTCACCACACCGAAGCTGAAGCCACATGGGAGCGTGAAGAGGATATCAAGGCAGAATTTCCCCATCTATTTTCTACTAACGAATCACGAGGGCGAGATTCAATTTAAGGGGGGTAGATTTGTGACACCCTCATCTCGGGTGTCAGCATATGTTCATGCTTTATGAAGAGGAAACATTTTAAGAAAAGAAGGAACAGAGAAAAATATCAAAGGAATAGCCAATGAGAGCCGAACCAGCTTTCAGAAAGCGCCGAAGACAATTCACTGCGGTCGCTGGCCACATGGCGTGTTCGGAGCTCATCCCTACAAAGTAGGGAGAGGCTGCCGCCAAACTGGCTACGTGGCAGGCTCGGGGCTCGTCTCCGCAAAGGGAAGAGGTCCGATCCTGTGGGACACGTGTTGGACACGGAGCTAGCCTCTGCGGAAGAAGCAAAGGCATTTCCGCAGGACACGTGTCATCCTCGGAGCTAGTCCTCGCGAAAGTCAGAGGACCAGTCGCGTGGGATACGTGTCGATTTCGGAGCCCGCCTCCGAGAGGTCCTGTTCTATTGGACACACATCGTCACCGGAGCTTATCCCCGGGAGGTCTGTCGCTACTAGACACGTGTCGACCTCGGGGCATGTCCCTGAAGAAAGAAGAGAGGAAAAGACCGGCGCCAACACGTGGCATGCGTGGAGCTCACCTCCAAACGAGGGGAAGGTCTCGGTCGATTGACACGTGGCACAACCGGAGCTCGTCTCTGAGGAAAAGGAGATACCAGGCCCCGGAAGGACACGTGGAGCCTCCGGAGCTCATCACCGCGAAGGTAACGAGTTCTGGGCAGCTGTACGAGTAAGAATACAGGTACTTAAAGGAAACCGACCTGAATTCCACAACGTTACCGCACCAAATCAACTAAAGATAAGATGATAGGATCCAACGATGATCTGAATAAGGCTCTTACTCGGGATACAATCAGATTAGGATTCTTCTCTTCCCGATTATAAATAGAACCCAGAACCTCTGGCCGAAACCACAGACTTCTTTTCCAACTCCTGAGCCGACGACTTAGAGCCCTAGCCCTAACTCGCCGAGAAAGCCATCAACGAAGCGCAACAAGGGAGATAATCGGAGGATAACCGAGCGGTCTGAGGAGGACCTCGCAAACCCAGAAGGGCGTAAGGACAAGCTCAGGGAGCTGTCTACGACGAACTGCAGCAACCAGGTTTTGAGATTCAAGAACAACCGGAACCGCAAGAACAAGACAAGTGCTCCTTGACCATGTTGATCCTATGTTTTGGGTAAAACTATTCTGTTTGTGAAAAGGTGTGTGTGTTGAGTAAAACATGATGGGAAACCTTTTATAGAGTTTACTAGTTTTGGTTAAACCACCCTTGTCGCCCGGGAAGTTTATGAGTCGGGTATGGTTTTTACCTTATGCTTCGCTGAGTCCATGGGATTGGGAAGTGAGTTAGATGTGTCTAGCTAACTGCACTCATATTGATAATAAGAAACTGATGTTAATAATGGATATGGATCGGAGGGAGATATAGGCAAGACTGGGTTGTGAATGAGGTAGCATGAGATGTTGGTTTACTTGCCATAGATCTAAGGAACGGTTCATGCATGCACATGCCAGGATAACAGTGCCACCACAAGGCCAAGTATGGGTGCGGCTTAGCTGAGTAATTAGGTAAGTTGCTAGAATGTTATGGACTGTGGAAGGCGCGGGGAATGGGAGTCGAGTGAGGACTGCCCTGGGAACTGCATGGCACAAGAGGGGGGCCGTGGGTGGGAGAATTGGAGATTCTAGCCTGCCGGTGAAACCTTAGTGAGTCCATACATCTAGTAACCCCTTTGTAAAGGCTATTTTGTGATCTCTTGGCCATACACCGACGGTCGTGTACTGGTATAATGGAGTCGCCGATGGGTGACGAAATCACAAACTTGTGGTAAAGTGGTGCAAACTCTGCAGAGTTAATAAAACTATCATGATAGCCGATCTTACGGTCACGAGCACCTGGCTAAACTGCCATGATTAGTTGGGATGGTTATTGGGAAGGTTATTGGTTTGGTTGTTGGGACTGTTGAGTCTGGGTGATGAGATGGTTACATGACTGTTGAGTCATGGCAACGAGTTTGATCTCGGTGTGAGACGAGGTTGTTTTATGAGATGAGATGGTAGCGAATACGGGAAGGTATTCGTGAGATGGTAGCGAATACGAGGAGGTATACTTGAGTAAGAATGAGGTTGGTTAATGTTCGGATGGAACACGGGAAGTGATGGAGGTATGTCAGTAATTTAATTCATGCTGGGATTACATTCATCTAAAGTTAAGTTGTTGTTTTATCATGGTTTTACAATCTGCTTTTCTGCAAATAAGCCTTTTTATACCAACCTTATTTATGAGTTGCATATCATGTGTTTTCCCGCACTTGCTGAGTACATCATTGTACTCAAACTTGCATTATTACTTCATCATCAGCAGCAGGAGAAGCCTACTATGAAGACCAAGTGGAGCATTATGGCGTGTGATCTGTTCTCAACCTTGCCTGTGGAGGGAGTAGAGATGGAGCCACTTCTGCTTAGATTTGCTTCCACATTAGTTGAATTGCTTCCGCATTAGAATAAAGACTTCCGCTGCATTGAAATAAGACTTCCGCTGTGAACATGAGCCCAAGACTCATGAGGTATTGTAATAAACTCTGTTATTCGTGGTAATATATAAACCTGAATTCAGTTTGTGGAACGTATGTGTATGTGTAATGAACATCCTGGGCACACATATGCATTAGTTCTCGGTTCCGTGGTTTTCCACAGAATTGAGGGCGTCACAGTGTATCCGCTGAATGGATCGTGCGCATGGCTAAGAGGTACGCGCTGGTAGAAGGGGATCTCTACCGGCGTGGCGCCAACCACGTCCTATTGCGGTGCATAACCCAGTGGGAACTGCGACTTGCTCGCTGAGATCCATGGAGGCGAATGTGGGAGTCACTCTTCCTCACGCACGCTTGTCGGTAAAGCCTTCCGGCATGGCTTCTACTGGCCGACAGCACTCCAGGATGCCGTCAAGCTGGTCGAGAGCTGCAAGGCGTGCCAGTTCCACGCCAAGCAGATCCATACACCGGCTCAGGCGGTACAGATGATCCCGCCCTCATGGCCATTCGCCGAATGGGGGATGGACATCCTGGGACCATTCCCCAGAACCGTCGGGGGATTCCGGTACCTCTACGTCGCCATCGACAAGTTCACCAAGTGGCCGGAAGCCACACCCGTCGTCACCATCAACAGGCAATCCGCAGTAAAGTTCATCAAGTCGATCGTCTGCCGCTTCGGGGTCCCAAACAGAATCATCACTGACAATGGGACCCAGTTCACCAGCGCAGCGTTCCAAGAATACTGCGAGGACCTCGGCATCCAGGTGTGCTACGCCTCCGTTGCTCACCCAAAGAGCAATGGACAGGTTGAGAGGGCCAACGCTGAGATTCTTCGGGGCCTCAAGACCCGAACCTATGCCGGTTTGAAGAAACATGGCGCCAAGTGGGTGGACGAGATTCTGAGCACTCTATGGGCTAACCGGACATCCCAGAGCCGGGCCACCAGAGAGACACCCTTCTTCATGGTGTACGGGGCCGAGGCTGTGCTTCCCCCAGAGATCACCATGAAGTCCCTCCATGTCCGAGCTTACGACGAAGCCGCGCAGGACAACCTCCGGCGTGAAGACATCGACCTTGTCGACGAGGCTCGATTACATGCAGCACTCCGCAACGCACGGTACCGACAAGCGCTCCGGCGCTACCACCAAAGGTCTGTGTGACACGACCCCACTGGTCCTGTCGAGCCAGGATCACGCTGAGGGGTGCTGCGTTGCACAGCACCGTATAACACACGTCAAAGGTACAAAGCGGAAGCGGAAGCTTTATTACATAAACAAGTTTATTAACATGTTTACATCAAAATAAGTTTAGTCCACACTCGCGGGCGTAGACTAAGCATCAAGTACACGTTCAGCCCTCGAACGTGTCCTTGCTAGCACACACGCACACTAACTCTGCGGCGTGCACGACTCCCACTCGACGGAGTTCCCCTCCTGGGGTTCCGTCTCCTCTTCGGGAGTCCCTTCCTCATAGAACCCTGCAAAAGCTTCAAACACAAGCAGTGAGCACGAAGGCTCAGCAAGTCTGACCCGTCTCACCTAAACATGGAACTCTACATGAGGGTAATGGGTTGCATGAGGTAAAAATCATTTGCACGGACTCGCCTAATTAGTAGAACCTTACTTTCAAGTTTTAGCAGCAGGTTGTGGAGAACTTTACGCTAAGGCACATGAGAGAGCCGCAATCAAACAAGAAACGCATTTCTCTCATGTACTTTGCCCAAAGTTGAAAAGAACTTTAGTTAGCACTAAGCTACAACATATCATTAACAATCAATATCCAACTTTCAATCAGCAACATTTTAACATGTAACTAGCCTGTTCTTTCTACGTCACGGTACAGTGAACAAGTGGTACTCACTGACCGCGAGGGACGGCGATTATAATCGATTTACACCTGCAGGGTTACCCGAACAACCCGTCACGTACGCCCGTACTCGATGTTGCCTACAACAACCATCACGGACGCCGTACGCGACTACCTTTCACCCGTTAGCCAAATATTGAACCGGTCCCATCGTCCCGAGCAAGAGGTCCCTGCACGCGCATCTCTGTGCCGCCAGCTGATTTACACCTCGAGCTCTCAACCTACCCTCTGAACGACGGGCAATGCCTCAATACCCAGCTACCCGAGTTACATCAGTTTCCCGGTTCCCATATAGCCGGTAGGTCTTCGGTACTGTTCTAGCTTGTTCAACAGGCCCGCACACGGCTCGGTCCTCAATCGACACAAGCGGAGCTACAGCACACAGGCCCCAAAGTCCTGCTGCCCTTACTCTCCGCTCGGTCTCATTTTCTTGCCATGTGTTTCATGTGCTATCTCTACCCGAGCAATGTGCCTCTAGCCTATTCTCGCGAGTAGTTCCAACTACTCGACTTGTACCGAATCCTACTCTATTCTAGCAATGCAGTGGCTAACGAGGTTTTCAATCCTAAACCCAACCCATGGTTTTCTTGGCTGTGCAGTTGGGTTTCCAATCAAGACTCTAATGCAACGAACAAAGGGAAACAAGTATGTGCTCAAAACAATAAAATTTGTAAAAAGGTTAATGCAAACCGGGGCTTGCCTTGCTGCTCTTGGTCGTAGGCTAGCTGTTCCTCCGGAGTAACGAAGTCTAGGACTTCGGGTTCCTCCTCGACCTTAGCGACTACATGATAAGAACAATGTATGTATTAATTAAATGCTTTTGTATTAACTTTGAAGTTGTGAAGTCTATAACCTTTACTAGATAGACCTAATGACTGTGAAACTTTTACTGTGGCTTGGTTACAACCTAAACAGAGACTTGGTCAAGTTTTAGTTGCAGCAAAGCTCATTTGAGCCCTCCACAAATAATTATGTCCTTGACCTTAATTAAAGGCTTTTAGGGTGTTCTAGGTATTTTCATGAAACAAACTATGACTTTCTGAAAACTAGATTTTCAGAGGGTTCTAATGGAATTGGTCTCACTTAATTTGGAAGTCTCTAACTAAAGATATGAGCTAAACAATTTCAGAGAAAATTCTGAAAATGTTTCTGAACATTTTCTATTTTCTCTGGAACAGTTTTACTAATCACACCATTAGGTGGACTAAATGAGCTCAAATGGATCTGAAATTTTTATGGTAGTTCAAGGATATTTTGGTGAACATCTCAGCAAAATTTCAGGATTTTCCTCCAAATGATTCTCCAGTTAAAATTCCTAACAGTTTAAACTTTAAGGAATTAATTCTGGAGAATTAAGGAATTTCATGAAGTGAAACTTGATTTTCTGGAAAGTACTCAGAGAGCTGAATCCAGCAAAATTTGGTTCACTCAATTTGGAGCTTTCTAGCCAAAGTTATAAGGATTTGAAGTTTGAAGGAAATCTGAAAATCGGGGAAAAGTTTAAACTCGCGCGTGGGCCCAGGGGACACGCGTCGCACGCCGAAGCGACAGCACACCGCGGCCCACAAGGCTTTTGCGCGCCAGCACACCCGATCCCGGCCGCAGCCGGATCCCGATTCAAAATATCGGCCGCTGACAGCTGGGGTCCACCCCCTTCTTCAACCTCGCGACACCCGCGCTCCGCCGCCGAGGGACCTCGCCGGAGAGCTCGCCGCCGGCTGCTGTACAGCTTCAAACTTCTTGATTCTGGCCGCCCCTGCCTACTTTTACTTGGGGAACATGATCCGAGGGTCAGCTGCTCATGACAACGGCCGGAGCATGGTCGGCGACGAGCCGCCATATCGGAACGACTTCGGCCATGTCGGCTGACGCTCCTAGTACCTCAGCTACTTGGGAAATCGGTCGGGGAGCATCAGTGGACCTCAGAGAAGGTCGACATGAACTCGGGGCAGCTCGGGGAAGGCCCGAAATAGGTCCTCACCGTGCGCCCGATACCCCCCGTGCGTTCCGCCATTAGTAGACCTTGAATTACGCCGGGCACAGAAGTTCTCCGGCCCAGAGTTGTGAAGGCAACTTGTGCGTCACCGTGTCTAGTTCGTGTGGGAGTGGCCTGAGGCCCTCTAATCCTTTCTAGAGCACGAATTAAACAGAATCGTACCCGAGGGTCGTTCTGCACACAGAAAGGGGAAAAATGGAAATTCGCCGCCGGTGAGCACCCACTCGAGCTGTGGCTCGGGGATGAGCAGCACCGATCACTTGCGCGTCCAAGGGTGCCTTGGCTCGGGCATGACAACGCCCAGGTTGGGCTGTCCACGAGAGCCCGAGGTGCGGCGGTTTCCAGTTCCGAGTTTGATCTTTCGGCACAGCCGATATCACTCGGTTTCAATCGATTTCTATCAATGGGAAGGATGGAGGATGGTTGCTAGTACCTTACTGGGACCTTGGAATGGAAAGAGGGAGCTGCGATCGGCTTGATCAAGCAGGAACTCGAGCGGCGGCGATGGCAGTGGGAAAAGCAGTCGCGCACGTCGGTAGCTCGGGAAAATGGTGACTGAAGCACGCCGGGGAGGGAATAAATAGCCCGGCCGGCTGGTCTCCGGCTTGGGGCACGCAGCAGGAGCTGGCGCCGGCTGCCCCCTTCGGTGGCGCGCGCGCACAGCTGCCGGGAACCGACTGAACTGTGGTTCAGTCGGTTTGCTTTGAGGCTGAGGCTGACATGTGGGTCCCACTCCTCTTTTAACCTCTGAAATTTATTCCTAACAGCTGTGGTAAACAGTGAACCCTATTCTACCCTTGGCAACTCAAATTATTCACCCAAGAGCCATTTGAATTGATCAAAGTTCAAATGAGGTTTGGTTTGAATGAATTTCAGCACAAGTGCAGTTTGAAATTCAAATAAAGTTTGAATTTCTCCCCCTTAACTCATGTCAAGATCAACTCCAAATGGAGTGAAAATTGGTGTGTGAGCTCACAAAAATGTGCTGAGCAAGAATATGCCTTCCACTTTTAAATTCAGTGGGTGAAAACAGTTTGAATTTGAATATGTTTTCAAACTGCCCCTTTCCTATCTACACCCAAGATGACCTCAAAAATGTTTTGAATTTGGGTGAAACTTGGCATGGACATCCTTGGCAAAGTGTAGGAGTTTTCATATGTCCAGCCCATCTATATCACATGTGGGAAGTACCACTTTTGCAATGTGTGAGTTTGTTCCCTAATGAGCATGTTGATAATTGTTACTTGCTCTTTATTTGTGTTCATCATTCTTCCTCAAATGAGGTGTGTGGTGTGGTGATGAACACTGCAAATGAGTGTCAAAAACTGAGGCCCTTACATTCCTCCCCCCTTAAAAGAATCTCGTCCCGAGATTATAAGGTGAAATGAGAGAGAGGACGGTGGAAAATTACCGAATATGCGACGTGAAAAAGTCGGGGTAGTTAGTGCGAAGGAATTCCTCGCTCTCCCATGTCGCTTCGTCCATGGAGTGATTACTCCATAGAACCTTGTAGAACCACAACGTACGGTTGCGTGTGGTTCGGGCCTTTTCATCAATAATCTGCACCGGTTCCTCCCGATAGGTGAGATCCGGTTGCAGTTCTTCAATGTCTTCCAGCTGAACGGTAGTTGATAGCTTGAGACACTTCCTCAGCTGGGAAATGTGAAAGACGTCGTGCACACCGGAAAGTGCTTCTGGTAATCTTAGCCGGTATGCCACCGATCCACATCTTTCGGTAATCTGGAATGGACCGATGAATCGGGGTGCTAACTTTCCTCTCACCCCAAATCTGTTTACGCCCTTCATTGGAGACACTCGTAGATATACGTGATCTCCAACTTCGAATTGTAATGGGCGCCTCCTCCGGTCCGCATACTGTTTCTGTCGGGATTGAGCGGCTTTTAGGTTCGCTTGAATTAATCGAACCTTTTCTTCCGCGTTGTTGACAAGATCAATCCCGAAGGTAACCCTCTCGCCAGATTCACACCAGTTCAGTGGTGTGCGGCATCTCCTGCCGTATAGCGCCTCGTAGGGCGCCATCTTGATGCTGGCTTGGTACCCATTGTTGTACGAGAACTCGGCTAATGGCAAGTGATCATCCCAATTCTTGCCGTGGTCGATAGCGCAAGCTCGTAGCATGTCTTCTAGGATTTGATTTACCCGCTCCGTTTGCCCATCCGTCTGCGGGTGGTAGGCTGAACTACGGATCAGCTTCGTCCCCAAGGCAGCGTGTAGCTGCTCCCAAAAACGGGACACAAATAAAGTGCCCCGGTCCGATACGATGGTACGGGGTATGCCATATAAGCATAGGATCCGTGAGATGTACAGTTCAGCGTACTTCTTGGCGTTGTAGTTGGTGTTGACCGGGATGAAATGGGCAACTTTGGTGAGCCGATCGACGATCACCCACACAGAATCATGTTTCTGTAAGGTGGTGGGTAAACCGACGACGAAATCCATGCTCACGTCCTCCCACTTCCAGGCAGGAATGCCCAGTGGTTGCAGCAGTCCCGGTTTCCGCATGTGGTCTGCCTTCACCCGTCGACATGTATCACACTCGGACACGTATTTTGCAGTCTCTCGCTTCATCCGTGTCCACCAAAACTTGCTTCTGAGTTCTTGATACATCTTGTTGCTGCCGGGGTGAATAGAAAACTTTGATAAGTGAGCCTCATCAAAGATTTTCTTCCGTAACTCCGGGTTTCGGGGTACGACGATCCGGTCCTTGAACCATAGGACGCCGTCTCCGTCCTTCCGGAAACATTTCAACTCCCCACTGTCTACACGTCTCCGCAAATGTGACATGCCCTTGTCATTCTTCTGGGCTGCCGCTATCTCTTCACGGATGGTGGGGATCAAAGCTAGGTCGTAGAGAGCTCCATGTGGAATCACATGTAGTGGTGGTTCGCTCTCTTCCAACGGTGTGATGGTCAGATTATTGACGTGTGACTTGCGGCTTAGCGCGTCTGCCACAACGTTTGCCTTGCCCGGATGATAATGGATCTCTATCTCGTAATCCTTTATCAGTTCCAACCATCTTCGTTGCCTCATGTTCAGCTCCTTCTGAGTGAAGATGTACTTGAGGCTTTTGTGGTCGGTATATAAATGTACGAGGTTACCGAGTAGGTAGTGCCTCCACATTTTCAGTGCAAGTACCACGGCAGCGAGCTCCAAATCGTGAGTTGGATAATTTTGCTCATGGTTCCTAAGCTGTCGTGATCCATACGCAACCACTCTTCGGTCTTGCATCAGCACACATCCGAGCCCAATGCCGGATGCATCGCAGTACACATCGAACGGTTTTGTTGTGTCTGGCTGCGCCAAAACCGGTGCTGATGTTAGGTGCTTGACTAAAGCCTTGAATGCTGCTTCACATGCTGGACTCCAAACATATTTGGTAGCCTTCTTCAGCAGCTCTGTCATTGGCTTGGCAATCTTCGAGAAGTTCGGAATGAACCTCCGATAATATCCCGCGAGTCCGAGGAAACTCCGTACCTCATGAACAGTTCTCGGGGATTTCCAATTCAGCACTTGCGTGATTTTGCTCGGGTCCACAGCGATACCCTCCGCCGAGATGATATGCCCGAGGAAAGGCACTTGCGATATCCAAAATTCGCATTTGCTGAACTTTGCGTATAACTTGTGATCCCGCAGCCGTTGCAAGACTATACGCAGATGTTTCTTGTGATCTTCCTCCGACTTGGAATATACCAGGATGTCGTCGATGAAGACCACGACAAACTTGTCCAGCTCCGGCATGAACACCGAGTTCATTAAATACATGAAGTGAGCTGGAGCATTGGTGAGGCCAAAGGACATGACCAGGTACTCATAAAGTCCGTACCTTGTCGAAAAAGCTGTCTTTGGAATGTCCTCAGCCCTGATCTTAATCTGATGGTACCCGGATCTTAAATCCATCTTGGAAAAGACCTTTGCTTCGACCAACTGATCAAACAACATGTCGATCCGTGGCAACGGGTACTTGTTCTTGATGGTTACGGCATTTAATGGACGGTAGTCCACGCAAAGCCGCAACGTTTCATCCTTCTTTTTGACAAATTATGCCGAACAGCCCCATGGCGAGGAGCTCGGCCTAATAAAACCCTTCTCCAGAAGGTCCGTGAGCTGAGTCTTCAGTTCAGCCAACTCCTTGGGCGCCATCTTGTACGGCCTTCGGGATATTGGCATGGTTCCCGGTGCAAGTTCAATCTTGAACTCCACCTCTCTATCGGGTGGCATCCCCGGCAAATCATCCGGGAATACATCAGGGAATTCTCGGACCACTGGAATGTCTTCCAATCTGATGGTTGTGGCTTGATAGACACTTGGAAGTTTTATTTCTGGACTGTCCAGAAATAATGAGTGAGAACCGTGCACTTCTGAGTTTAAGTGCACGACTCGAAGGACGGTGTCTAAAACAGTGCCGTGGCGGGTTAACCACGACATCCCTAGGATGACATCGACCTTCTGTCCCTCTAAGATAATGAGAGACGTGGGGTACACTCTACCCGCTAAGCATAATGGTGCTTTGGAGACCATTACGCTTGCTGAAATCTTCCCACCCGGTGAACAAATTAAATATGGACTATCGGTGGGTAGTATTGGCAAGCTGTGTTTAGCAATGAAAGCTTGGCTAATAAAATTATGCGTGGCGCCTGAATCAAATAGTACTATAGCGGGATGCTGGTGGAGTTGGAACATACCCGCAAGGATTGGCTCGCCCTCCGGCACGTCCTCAATGGCAAGCTGGTGGACAGTACCGGGCCTAGGGTTTGCCCGCCGCGCATTAGTAGGGTTCCGGGGTTGATTCCTCCCCGGAAACTGTGGTGCCACTCCGCCGCCTTGCCTCTCCGGGCAACTGCTCGCGAAGTGTCCTGGACGACCACACTTGTAACATGTGGCCGCTGCTGGTGGAGTACTCGGGGGACGAAAGCCCGGCATGCGTTGCGGAGGTGCGAACGCACGCGGCATCGCCCGCTGCTGCTGTTGTTGTTGCGGTGGTGCTGGCAGTGCCGGCCGGAACGCCGGTGAAGAATACGGCCGACCGCGGAACGGCATCGACCGCTGTGGTGGCTGCCAGCGCGGACCTGATGGTGGGCGATTCACCATCCGAAACTTCTGAGAAGGACCGCCTCCTTCTCCGCTGCTCTGCGGCGCGCTTCGCTTTCGCTCTGCCGCCGCCAACTCCTTGCCGGAGTCTTCCTGAACAATCGCAGCATCAATTATGTCGTTGAGGCTGCCGCGATTGAACATCGCCAGCTTGTCCTTCAGGAGCGGGTTAAGCCCCTGGTAAAAGTGGTCCCGCCGCTTCTCGTCCGTATCTGCGTGATACGACGCGTAGAGTGCGAGATCGTTGAACGCCCTGGAGTACTCCAGCGCGTTCCGGCTCCCTTGTTGCAGGTGTAGGAACTCCTGCGTCTTCCTCTTCATCAAACCGGGCGGTATATGATAGGCCCGGAAGGCCGTCCGGAACTCCGCCCAGGTCAGCACTCGGTCGGTGGGTTGTGAAGCACAAAAGTTGGCCCACCACGCGCTCGCGGATCCTTGGAGCTGCTGGACCGCGAACTGAGTCTTGCGCTGCTCGCTGATTTGGAGCAGCCCGAACTTCATCTCTATGGCGCGGAGCCAGTTGTCCGCGTCAAGTGGTTCATCCGCCCTTGAGAATACAGGGGGATGAGTCGCCAGGAAGTCGGAGTAGGAGCTCTGTTGGCGCTCCTCACGATCTTGACGTCTCTCTGGGCGAGACGTATTCGCAATCAACGTTTGCAGCAGCTCTGTGTGCTGCTGATGTGAACCCGCCATTGCCGCGACAATGTCGGCCAATGTAACCGTTGGCAGTGGCGGTGGCGGTGTTTGCTGTTGTTGTTGCTGCTGCTGTCCCGAGGAGTCCTCGGGAGGTGGTTGGGAGGTCTC
This sequence comes from Neostapfia colusana, assembly GCA_030760725.1. Classification (NCBI taxonomy): domain Eukaryota; kingdom Viridiplantae; phylum Streptophyta; class Magnoliopsida; order Poales; family Poaceae; genus Neostapfia; species Neostapfia colusana. Next base: position 74,733,143 of record JASWHV010000005.1, on the reverse strand, counting down.
TCCCCCTTGACTGGTACCCCCAACGTCAGGGTTGGCACGAGTACGCGTCATTCTGAAATTCAACTAGCAGCAATTAGCACATGTCTTCCCTAAATTCCATAACAGCAGTAGGTATCGAAGCGACGCATGATTAACTTGCACAACATTCACATATATTGATAAAGCATAAACTTTATACAAGATACATTATTCTCGGATCTCCGAGAAGTCGTGCTCATGTCGTCCTACCTATACATACGCTACTGCCTACACGACATGTCACCGATTACAAAAGTTGGGTTACGCTACCCTAGCTGCCCTACTTGGCAACCGTAACCCCCTACTCGGAGTAGAACTCGACCTCCTGTGGGTCGTCCTCCTCCGGTACCTCTGCTGGTGGCTCTGGATCTACCACCTCTTCTCCCATTCCGGGTTCTCCCATTGCTGGAAGACCCAAGACTACCGGTACGCCCAATACCGGGGGCACGAGGTCCTGCAATGCATGCACCTCGTCCATAGCCTGGTTGTAGTCCTCTTCCCAGCCTTGTCCTTCCTCAATAGCGTCGTCCCGCTCTTGAGCAATGTCCTCATTCTGCTGGGTTAGGGTCTGCACCAGCTCTTGCAACGCCGCAATGTCAACACGGCTCTTCTTCTTTGCCTTCTTCAGACGACGCAACTGATTGTGTTGTTCATTCAGTCGCTTGATCGTCGGAAGGAGCACATTGCGGAGTGCACTGTGAGCACTCTCAAAATGATCTCCACGGCTTGTGCTCTCCTTGAGCTTGGTGGCGAGATGCTCCGTATGAACAGCTTGGTTGTCCATCACAGCGTTTCCCGCCCTCATTTGGAGGCTGAGATTTGCCTCCGCGGGGTTGTACCTTGGGCAACTCGGGTTTGTTGCCTCTAGGTACCTCTCTTCCCACACATGCTGAGCTCGTCCCTCCACCGGAACGAGTGCGTATGGAGTTCCCTCCATAGCCTGCACGTGTAGTTGACAGAAACGTGACATAGTGTCACGGGCTGCCACTTGCCACATCCCTTCTGGTTGTCTTCCTCTCACCGTGACGGTGAATGGCACCCAACCGGGTGGCGTAGGTCCTGCAGGAACCTCGACATGGATCGTCCACGTCTTGTTCCCCTCTTCGCCTTCTTCCTTGGCGAAGTATTGCGGCATCTGGTTGTACCCGAAATATTGGAGCATTAGCCACAATGCTCCCGGGTAGCCGCTACGGTCAGAGCAGTGGGAAACTACCCACCCGTTCTCCAACCGTTTATCTGCTGCCATCTGTAAAAATATATTTGAGAAATGTCAAATATTTATTTTAACAGTAAACTTCTGAGTTATAACATAAAACATGTTATTGAACCCATAAAACTTGGAAACATAGTTCAAATTTTTAATAAATTTGACTGCTGATCTGCTGTTCCCATGACAGCCCTGACCAGTTTCCATATCAACCTGATTTAGGCCAGGCTAAAAGCAAAACCAGTCCTGGAGCTTAACATCAAAGTTAAAGTTAACTTCAATAGCTTTCCAGAAAGTATTTGGTTGGCCTAAGATCTGTCCTGGTTCAGAAGTTATGAGATGTCAAAGTTAACAGAATTTCTGGAAACAATTGGACAGCACCTCCCTGCCTTAGGTACTGATTTGATCCAAGAATCCCAGTTAATTCTGTTCCTAATCTGACAAAACTTTCTGTTACAAAGTTGTAACCCATCTCATAAGCTTCCCAGAACCACCTCATTTTCTATTTTTGGATTTTTATGCAGGAAGTTATGCTTAATTTACAGAGAGTCTACAGAGAGTCTTTGCTCCGTCCTGTTTTCTGGACAGTTTCAACTCTACTGCATTTTTCGAGTGGTTAAGGGATGAAACACCTCTGGAACTCAACAGAAAAGTTGTAAAGCTCCTCCAAAGCTTTCCAGAAATGTATCATACGACCCCAACCTCGAAAGAACTCAACCTCTAACCTCTGATTAACTTCAGCCTTGATTTAGCTGAAAACAGAGTGCTCTGTCCTTAACATCCTATAAGTTGAAAACTTATTAACTTTGAATATCCTGTTCAAGGGAAGGAGTTACATCAAGTTTTACTACTTTGGATCAAAACCTTCAAGTTTTTAAATGAAGTTGTTCATTTTGTTGGGTGTGACGTCGAGGCGTCACCAGATTATGTCGGTACTACGTCCTCACAAAGGAAAAACCTATACCGGATTTAGCCGGCTTCGTTAGTTCAGTGGCACTACTCGTCACTCGCACACGGATACTACACGTCTACCGTTTCGTGGTAAGGCTACCTGCAGAAATTCAACCAATCATCAGACTCGGCTGCACACCGAGCCCGGAATCCATACAGTTGGTACATCCGGCCGTCATCACTCGCCCGGATGTTCTCAAGCCAAACACGCCTTGAGTTACGTGTTCACGTTTCAGACCACGTGACGGGGTCTCCCATGTTGCACCACGCACGCCAGGGACAGACGTTGCTCGAATACCCCAAACGACATGAAGAGTCGTAGAGGATATCAAAGCGGGTCGGGTTACCTGCCACCCGTGGGGCTCCACCCTTCAGCTTGTGCGCACTGGTGGACAGCGCTTACGTGCACCCCCCAAGACATGAACGTCCCGAGATGCACGATTTTCCGACATAACAAATAGGTTACTAAGCCACTTTCTATATACTAATAACATCCTTATACGGGCTACTTAACTCGTTCCTCACTGGATTTTTGAAAAAGAAGACCTTTGTACTGTGTTAAACCTCAAGCGAGCTCTGATACCACGCTGACACGACCCCACTGGTCCTGTCGAGCCAGGATCACGCTGAGGGGTGCTGCGTTGCACAGCACCGTATAACACACGTCAAAGGTACAAAGCGGAAGCGGAAGCTTTATTACATAAACAAGTTTATTAACATGTTTACATCAAAATAAGTTTAGTCCACACTCGCGGGCGTAGACTAAGCATCAAGTACACGTTCAGCCCTCGAACGTGTCCTTGCTAGCACACACGCACACTAACTCTGCGGCGTGCACGACTCCCACTCGACGGAGTTCCCCTCCTGGGGTTCCGTCTCCTCTTCGGGAGTCCCTTCCTCATAGAACCCTGCAAAAGCTTCAAACACAAGCAGTGAGCACGAAGGCTCAGCAAGTCTGACCCGTCTCACCTAAACATGGAACTCTACATGAGGGTAATGGGTTGCATGAGGTAAAAATCATTTGCACGGACTCGCCTAATTAGTAGAACCTTACTTTCAAGTTTTAGCAGCAGGTTGTGGAGAACTTTACGCTAAGGCACATGAGAGAGCCGCAATCAAACAAGAAACGCATTTCTCTCATGTACTTTGCCCAAAGTTGAAAAGAACTTTAGTTAGCACTAAGCTACAACATATCATTAACAATCAATATCCAACTTTCAATCAGCAACATTTTAACATGTAACTAGCCTGTTCTTTCTACGTCACGGTACAGTGAACAAGTGGTACTCACTGACCGCGAGGGACGGCGATTATAATCGATTTACACCTGCAGGGTTACCCGAACAACCCGTCACGTACGCCCGTACTCGATGTTGCCTACAACAACCATCACGGACGCCGTACGCGACTACCTTTCACCCGTTAGCCAAATATTGAACCGGTCCCATCGTCCCGAGCAAGAGGTCCCTGCACGCGCATCTCTGTGCCGCCAGCTGATTTACACCTCGAGCTCTCAACCTACCCTCTGAACGACGGGCAATGCCTCAATACCCAGCTACCCGAGTTACATCAGTTTCCCGGTTCCCATATAGCCGGTAGGTCTTCGGTACTGTTCTAGCTTGTTCAACAGGCCCGCACACGGCTCGGTCCTCAATCGACACAAGCGGAGCTACAGCACACAGGCCCCAAAGTCCTGCTGCCCTTACTCTCCGCTCGGTCTCATTTTCTTGCCATGTGTTTCATGTGCTATCTCTACCCGAGCAATGTGCCTCTAGCCTATTCTCGCGAGTAGTTCCAACTACTCGACTTGTACCGAATCCTACTCTATTCTAGCAATGCAGTGGCTAACGAGGTTTTCAATCCTAAACCCAACCCATGGTTTTCTTGGCTGTGCAGTTGGGTTTCCAATCAAGACTCTAATGCAACGAACAAAGGGAAACAAGTATGTGCTCAAAACAATAAAATTTGTAAAAAGGTTAATGCAAACCGGGGCTTGCCTTGCTGCTCTTGGTCGTAGGCTAGCTGTTCCTCCGGAGTAACGAAGTCTAGGACTTCGGGTTCCTCCTCGACCTTAGCGACTACATGATAAGAACAATGTATGTATTAATTAAATGCTTTTGTATTAACTTTGAAGTTGTGAAGTCTATAACCTTTACTAGATAGACCTAATGACTGTGAAACTTTTACTGTGGCTTGGCTACAACCTAAACAGAGACTTGGTCAAGTTTTAGTTGCAGCAAAGCTCATTTGAGCCCTCCACAAATAATTATGTCCTTGACCTTAATTAAAGGCTTTTAGGGTGTTCTAGGTATTTTCATGAAACAAACTATGACTTTCTGAAAACTAGATTTTCAGAGGGTTCTAATGGAATTGGTCTCACTTAATTTGGAAGTCTCTAACTAAAGATATGAGCTAAACAATTTCAGAGAAAATTCTGAAAATGTTTCTGAACATTTTCTATTTTCTCTGGAACAGTTTTACTAATCACACCATTAGGTGGACTAAATGAGCTCAAATGGATCTGAAATTTTTATGGTAGTTCAAGGATATTTTGGTGAACATCTCAGCAAAATTTCAGGATTTTCCTCCAAATGATTCTCCAGTTAAAATTCCTAACAGTTTAAACTTTAAGGAATTAATTCTGGAGAATTAAGGAATTTCATGAAGTGAAACTTGATTTTCTGGAAAGTACTCAGAGAGCTGAATCCAGCAAAATTTGGTTCACTCAATTTGGAGCTTTCTAGCCAAAGTTATAAGGATTTGAAGTTTGAAGGAAATCTGAAAATCGGGGAAAAGTTTAAACTCGCGCGTGGGCCCAGGGGACACGCGTCGCACGCCGAAGCGACAGCACACCGCGGCCCACAAGGCTTTTGCGCGCCAGCACACCCGATCCCGGCCGCAGCCGGATCCCGATTCAAAATATCGGCCGCTGACAGCTGGGGTCCACCCCCTTCTTCAACCTCGCGACACCCGCGCTCCGCCGCCGAGGGACCTCGCCGGAGAGCTCGCCGCCGGCTGCTGTACAGCTTCAAACTTCTTGATTCTGGCCGCCCCTGCCTACTTTTACTTGGGGAACATGATCCGAGGGTCAGCTGCTCATGACAACGGCCGGAGCATGGTCGGCGACGAGCCGCCATATCGGAACGACTTCGGCCATGTCGGCTGACGCTCCTAGTACCTCAGCTACTTGGGAAATCGGTCGGGGAGCATCAGTGGACCTCAGAGAAGGTCGACATGAACTCGGGGCAGCTCGGGGAAGGCCCGAAATAGGTCCTCACCGTGCGCCCGATACCCCCCGTGCGTTCCGCCATTAGTAGACCTTGAATTACGCCGGGCACAGAAGTTCTCCGGCCCAGAGTTGTGAAGGCAACTTGTGCGTCACCGTGTCTAGTTCGTGTGGGAGTGGCCTGAGGCCCTCTAATCCTTTCTAGAGCACGAATTAAACAGAATCGTACCCGAGGGTCGTTCTGCACACAGAAAGGGGAAAAATGGAAATTCGCCGCCGGTGAGCACCCACTCGAGCTGTGGCTCGGGGATGAGCAGCACCGATCACTTGCGCGTCCAAGGGTGCCTTGGCTCGGGCATGACAACGCCCAGGTTGGGCTGTCCACGAGAGCCCGAGGTGCGGCGGTTTCCAGTTCCGAGTTTGATCTTTCGGCACAGCCGATATCACTCGGTTTCAATCGATTTCTATCAATGGGAAGGATGGAGGATGGTTGCTAGTACCTTACTGGGACCTTGGAATGGAAAGAGGGAGCTGCGATCGGCTTGATCAAGCAGGAACTCGAGCGGCGGCGATGGCAGTGGGAAAAGCAGTCGCGCACGTCGGTAGCTCGGGAAAATGGTGACTGAAGCACGCCGGGGAGGGAATAAATAGCCCGGCCGGCTGGTCTCCGGCTTGGGGCACGCAGCAGGAGCTGGCGCCGGCTGCCCCCTTCGGTGGCGCGCGCGCACAGCTGCCGGGAACCGACTGAACTGTGGTTCAGTCGGTTTGCTTTGAGGCTGAGGCTGACATGTGGGTCCCACTCCTCTTTTAACCTCTGAAATTTATTCCTAACAGCTGTGGTAAACAGTGAACCCTATTCTACCCTTGGCAACTCAAATTATTCACCCAAGAGCCATTTGAATTGATCAAAGTTCAAATGAGGTTTGGTTTGAATGAATTTCAGCACAAGTGCAGTTTGAAATTCAAATAAAGTTTGAATTTCTCCCCCTTAACTCATGTCAAGATCAACTCCAAATGGAGTGAAAATTGGTGTGTGAGCTCACAAAAATGTGCTGAGCAAGAATATGCCTTCCACTTTTAAATTCAGTGGGTGAAAACAGTTTGAATTTGAATATGTTTTCAAACTGCCCCTTTCCTATCTACACCCAAGATGACCTCAAAAATGTTTTGAATTTGGGTGAAACTTGGCATGGACATCCTTGGCAAAGTGTAGGAGTTTTCATATGTCCAGCCCATCTATATCACATGTGGGAAGTACCACTTTTGCAATGTGTGAGTTTGTTCCCTAATGAGCATGTTGATAATTGTTACTTGCTCTTTATTTGTGTTCATCATTCTTCCTCAAATGAGGTGTGTGGTGTGGTGATGAACACTGCAAATGAGTGTCAAAAACTGAGGCCCTTACACTGTGCGTGTCCGGGAGCTGCAGGAAGGTGACCTGGTGTTGCGGCGCATACTTTCTCGTGAAGGGACCGACAAACTCTCCCCCAGCTGGGAAGGTCCCTTCCGAGTCACAAAAGTGTGCCGCCCCGGGTGCGTACGCCTTTCCACCGAGGATGGGGATCCGCTCCCGAACCCTTGGAACATAGAACACCTCCGTAAGTTCTACCCCTAGAGCAATAATAGGACAGTCTCTTCTTTTTGTAATAGATTCCATAGAGTCTAGGAACAGCGCTCGGAGCAGCTAAGTCTCACGGGACGGTCCAGGACCACGTTCAGCTTGGCCTGGTTCCGACCCTAAGCGCGTAGAGTCTTGCTTCCCTTCTTAATGGGGCGGGTCGTTGCCTCCATGTTTAGCCTGCCTTCCTCCTATGGAAATTTATATGAAAAGAAACATGTTCTACTTTGCTCTTCCCTTGTGCTCATTTAAATTAGTATTAATTTTTATGACCGCACTTCCGGTGTATGCTCACCATGCACTCAGCTCCCTTTTCTCATTCTCACCTCTAGTCGGCATTTGCTACCCTACCGAAGGCGGTTGCGTTTGAGGTACCTGCCGATGGCCAGGGGGCCCCGAGCTCCCGGCACTTCGCGCATTGTAGTTCCCAAGCACCGTACAAATGGATAGGGACCGTAAGTCAAATAAGACTATGAGATAGGGAAGGGGGAGCCCCAAGGAGAATTACGTTTCCCTTACTTGTGTGCATGACCTCTCAGCCTTAGCTCCCCGCAGGAGTATGGTAGGAGCGCCCAACCAATGGGCCACACCTACCAGGGGGCCACTACGGGGTCGCGCAAGACTGGAGCTCCAAGGCAAGACCGAAGGATCCGGACCTCGCCCCCTCCGCAGGGGCGAGATCCGAAGGCCCCACGTGACCAGCGGGGCCGGAGCTCCCCTCTCCTCAGGGGGGGCTCCTGACCCGCCAAGTGGCCGGCAGAAGTCGGACCTCCCCCTCCGAGGGGAGAGCTCCGAAGCCTCCACGTGTCCCACGGGGCCGGGCCTCCCTCTCCTCAGAAGGGAGCTCCGGGCCCGCCGCGTGGCCAGCAGATCCGGACCTCCCCATTCTCATGGGGCGAGCTCCGGAGACCTCCGGGGCCCTTAATACAATAAGGACCCGGGGAAGGTGTCTGTGCAGAGCTTCGAGATTGGTGAAGGCCTCTAAGTACCTTGCGGAGCTAAGGGCTTGGCCAGGAAAAACCAAGAAGAAGACTAAAGCACACAGACACAGAAGATAACAAGAGTCTATTCATTCAAGGCTCCATGAGCTGGGCTACAGACTCAACAAAAATAAAGAAAAAAGGGAAAAAAGGTACAGGGCCTTTTGGCCACGGGGGCGGATGCCTAAGAGTCCCCGGACTCCCGTTGGAACCTAGAGCCCACAAGTGCGGCCACGTCCCCGACGTCAGCCCTGGCTGCTTCCTCCCGCTCGGCGGCGGGCCCTAGATGGACTGGCTCTAGGGAGAAGGAAGGGTCTTGGCTCCGGAAGCACGCCAGCACATGCGTAGCGACCTCCTTCGCCAGGCCTCATCCCTCCACCTCAAGCTCGTCGCCGATCACCGCTTTGAGCTGGCCCAACTTGGCGCCGATGGACTCAAGCGCCGGGATTGCCCTAGACACCTCCTGCGCTGGAGCCTCCGTCCGCAACGGGCTGAAACCAAGAGGAACCAAGGCGGACCCCGCCTCGGTAACAAAGCTCCAGACCGCCTGGGCCTCGACAGACCGCGAAGCCTAGAGCTTCTCTACCTCTTGGCGGGCCGCCAGCTCGCGATCCAGCGCCGCCTGGCGCTCCCGGGAGGATTGCTCCTCCCTCGTGGCAGTAGCCGACTCGCGGAGCTCCAGCTCCTCGGCCCGAGCCCTCTGCTCGCCTTCTCTGGCCTTCAGCCGTGCGGCAACCTTCTCCTCCTCGGCCACCATGGCACGTTCCCGATCGGCGATGGTGCACTCTTGATGAACTACCTGCAGCCGCAACTCCTCCACGGCAGCAGAGCGCGCCTCGGCTTTGGCTTCGGCCTGGGCCACAGCTTCACGGAAGGTAGCGCGGAGCCGCCGAGTCTCTGAGTCCAGGCGGCCGACGACTTTCTTCTGAGCGTCGAGCAGAGCACCCATGGCGTCAAGCCTCGACTGCCTCGAGTTGAGCTCTGCCTTAGCCTCCTGGGTCCGCTGCTGCAAGAGGTGCTCCCAGCTAAGAAGGCGCTCCCTCTCTCAAGCAAGCGCCCCCCGCTCCCGCTCAAAGGCAGCCTGGAACTGTCGGGCGCCAGTCTGAACACGCCCCAAGGCATCCCACATGGGCACCGCGACGGCGGGGGTAGGAGTCGTGCCCTTGACCTCTCCTGTCACGTCCACGACCGGCGAAGGTGCTGGTGCCTCGGCAACTGAGGAAAGGCGCTGACCCGGGGGAGCCAGGGAGCCAGCATCTACGCCTACAGCAGCCCTTCCAGCCTCAGCACCGGACTTCCGGGCTGGTGAAGGAGGACGAACAGGTGCTGCTGCAGCCACCGCAGATGGCGAACCCGCCGGCACAGAAGAAGCCCCCGCCGACTTGGGGGCCGTTGGAACCGCCGCAGTTCCCGGATGCTGCGGTGCGGAGCCTCCGCCAACTGGAGATGGCCGGGGAATAGGCTCGCCCCCGGCAGCCGGTGAGTCCCTGCAGGCAAAGAAAGCTCTCAGACTAAGAGGGGAGAAGGGAACGCTACTCCTACAAGCCAGAAAGAGCAACACTTACTGGGCGACGTGAGCACTCCAATGGGCTTGTAGCCCCGGCCTCTGGGCCGGGATAGAACCGCCAGGACCTGTGACAGGAATGCTCGCTGGCTGTGGTGCCTGAGCCCCCGGCACACTCCCCGGCGTCGCCCCACCGGCGTCCTTCCTAGAAGCCCCTCCGCCTGAGGAAGAGTGGTGGGACGCTTGGAGATCCTCGGACTGCCGCTGTCCGGGAAGAGACCCGCCGGAGAGGGACACCCGGGGTCTCTTTGGGTCGCCACTCGACGGACCAGCGCCTCCGGGAGATGGGCGCAAGGGTGCCCCGGCCCCCTGACTCGGCGCAAGCGACGCCCTCGGAGGAGACCGGGCACGTTTCTTCTTTGGCTGCCCAGGGGCCGGCTCCTTCCCCTTCCCCTTGTCAGCGGCTTGAGTTCCGCCAGCCCTCGGAGTGGGTTGGGCGGCGACAGACGCCTCGTGCTCTGATCCGGAGCGCTCGGTCCTAGGGATCGAGATGCCCCGGAGGGTATCCCCAACCTCACAAACGGCGATCCCAATGTCGTCGAGGTTCGGCATCTTCTGCAGCAGCGCTGACCTCCTCTGCGGCTCTAAGAAGAGGGGAGTGGCAGAGGTCAGGAAGGCGAGGTCGCCACCGGTGACGTAGTCGCTGCTCACCTTGCCCACCATCTCGTACAGCTCCTCATCGGAAGGATCAGAGCCGAGACCCCTCTCCAACCTGGTGCAGTCCTGCTCGCCAGTGTAGTACCATGTCGGGCGGTTGCGCTGCTGCAAGGGCGCAATACGACGCGACAAGAAATCCACTAGCACCATCATGGACGTCAGCCCCTCGTTGGCCAGGAACTGGATCCGGTCCAAGACCGGTGCGTACTCCTGCTCCAGCTCTGGGACCTCCTCCCAGAAGCGACGCTCGGTGGTTTGTCCGGCAGTTGGGAGGTGCAGGCGATCGTGCTCGTCGGTCTGCACGATCACCCAGTTCTCCCTCTAGTTTTTCCACCTCGACGCACTGAAAGGTAGAAGGTACCCAGAGGCCTTTGGGTCCTTGCAGCGATGCTAGAAATAGTACGCTCCCAGCTGGGTCTTCGAGCTGCGCCCGGTCGTCCGCAACACGAAGAAGTAGCGGAAGAGCGTCGCTGAAGCATGCACCCCCACAAATAACTCGCACAAATGGACGAAGACAGCGGCCATCACGAAGGAGTTGGGGGAAAGGTGGTGGAGCTGGAGACCATACGTCTCCAGCAACGTGATGAAGAAGGAAGAAATTGGCGGGATGAACCCCGCCATGGCGTAGGCAGTGAAGAAGACCATCTCCCCCTTTTCCAGGAGCAGGGGGAGAGATCCCCGGCGGAGCCAGCGTTTCTGCTCCTCCGTGTGCCAGCCTAGTAGCCTGCGCACTGGTCCATGCTCGGCTGACCGAACGAGACGCGACGGAAGCAGGTTGGAAGCCATAGAAAGGGAGAGCTCAAGGACAGGGAAGACAAAGGCGCAAGAGTTCAAGGAAGGTGCAAGCGCTGGGAAGTGCGAAGGGAAGCCGCGATGCGGGTAAGATCCCTTTTTAAAACTTCCCAGGTCCGATTCAAAGCGATTCGAAACTCTTCGAATACGCCGCTTGGGCAACCGCTTCGGCTCCGAGACCAAGCGTCGACGACAAGTGGACCCAAGTCGTCTAGCTGAAGCGGTGGGCCAAGAAGTCAGTCTCCCAAGGAGACGAGCCAGCAAGGCGCTTCAGCGGTTCCCGAAGAAAGCGCTGCAACGTGCAGAAATGGCAGCCTTGGGAACCGCCGCAGTAAAAGCAACCATCAAGTGGGCTCACGCTCCCACGATCCCGCGACTGTTCGTGCTCCGGCAACGGTCAATGCGGGACTTAGAGAAGGTGCGCGGAATGAAAAAGACGGAGGCCCCACCTCGGGCTCGCTATCTCCCCCCGAGATGGGCCCGGGGGCCACGGTCGGTACCCTCGATATGGGGTACCCCCGCACACAGGGAAAAATGCCTAAGGACCTCACCCTTCTCCGTAGGGAGAGCTCCGAAGGCGCCACGTGTCCAGCGGGGCCGGACCTCCTTCTCCTCAGAGGAGAGTTCCGGACCCGCCACGTGGCCAGCAGCAGCCGGACCTCCCCCCTCCGCGGGGAGAGCTCCGAAGGCTCCACGTGTCCCGCGGGGCCGGACCTCCCTCTCCTCAGAGGAGAGCTCCGGGTCCGCCACGTGGCCAGCAGCAGCCGGACCTCCCCCCTCCGCGGGGAGAGGTCCAAAGTCTCCACGTGTCCCGCGGGGCCGGACCTCCCTCTCCTCAGAGGAGAGCTCCGGGCCCGCCACGTGGCCAGCAGAGCAACGCTGCCTGCCGCCGCGCGGTAGGCAGCATGCATAAAGACGCGCCATACCTTGCCCGTACAAGGTATTCAAGGCCCGCGCCTTCCCAAGACGCGGAGACGCGGAGCATGTCTCTGTCAGGTGCCGTTGCGCCCAGTTACATCACAGACTGGCACGTCATGTCAGAGCCTGCCCGCCAATAAACACAGCGACAAGACATCCCCTGCCGCCCCTGCCATCATCAACCACTACGACAAGCTTGCGGCATGGGCAGGGCGGCAGAACGAAGACTCGGAAGCCTTCGCCAGAGACAACTACCGGCATAACTGCAGATACGGTAGATGGCAGGCAATCTCCACGGGATCACCTGTCGGGTCCCGGACCCACCTTGTAAGCCGCTCGAGCCTTGGACTATAAAAGGCTCGGGTAGGCAACTTTAGCAAGGGTTTGAACTCTGTGAACTCGCACTCCAGACATCACTCACCCTCAAGCTCAGGACTCCGGTTCTGAGCAACAAGCAATACAGCGAGCACCTCTGCTCACCGTGGACGTAGGGTTTTACGCTCCGGCGGCCTGAACCACGTAAAACTCCCCGTGTCAAGCTTCTCCCTCACTCGTCCCTAACGCTGAAGCTCTCCGCAAGTGTCTAGCCCCTCTGAAAAAGAACCTCCGCGGGCTGCCTAGGGCAGGTCCGGGGGAAGTGTCGACTACACACTTCGACAGCTTTCAAAACCAAATTTGGGTTGTATGAGTGGTTAGTAATGCCTTTTGGTTTAACTAATGCACCAAGTACATTCATGCGTTTGATGAATGAGGTTTTGAGAGCTTTTATTGAAAAATTTGTGGTGGTTCACTCTGATGATATCTTGATTTATAGCAAGTAATTGGATGAACATATGGATCATTTACGTGCTGTTTTTAATGCTTTGAGAGATACACGATTATTTGGTAACCTTGAGAAGTGCATCTTTTGTACGAATCGAGTTTCCTTTCTTGGCTATGTTGTGACTCCACAGGTTATTGAGGTGGATGAGATGAAAATTCAAGCGATCAAGAGCTGGCCAATACCTCAAGCCATCACACAGGTAAGGAGTTTTCTTGGTCTTGCAGGTTTCTACCGACGTTTCGTCAAGGATTTTAGCACTATTGATGCCCTATTGCATGAGTTGACTAAGAAAGGTGTGGTGTTCCATTGGGGGAAAGCACAAGAGGAGTCCTTTGACACCTTGAAGGACAAGCTTACACACGCACCATTGCTGCAACTTCCTGATTTTAGTAAGACTTTTGAACTTGAATGTGATGCTAGTGGAGTTGGCATTGGTGGTGTCTTACTGCAAGGTGGTAAACCGGTCGCATACTTCAGTGAAAAACTTAATGGTCCTGTCCTGAATTACTCCACATATGACAAAGAATTTTATGCTCTCGTACGATGCTTAGAGACATGGCGTCATTATTTATGGCCTAAAGAATTTGTTATTCATTCTGATCATGAGTCGCTAAAGCATATTCGTTCTCAAAATATTCTGAATCATAGACATGCAAAATGGATTGAATTTATTGAGTCTTTTCCTTATGTCATTAAACATAAGAAAGGGAAGGATAATTTGATCGCTGATGCATTGTCTAGATGATATAATATGCTGTCCCAACTTGATTGTCGAATTTTTGGACTTGAATCAATTAAAGAACAATATGCTCTTGATGCTGATTTTAAAGATGTGTTGTTGCATTGTAGAAAAGGTCATACCTGGAATAAATTTGTACTGGATGATGGATTCTTGTTTAGAGCTAACCGCCTATGCATTCTGGTTGGTTCCATTCGTCGTTTGTTATTACAGGAGGCACATGGTGGAGGTTTGATGGGCTATTTTGTTATTCTCGTGCTCCTATTGATATCTTGCCTTTACCTACTAGTGAGAGAACTCATAATGATGCAAAGGAGCGTGCTGATTTTTTTTTGAAAATTCATGAGACCACTAAACACAATATTGAAAAGATGAATGAAAAATATAGAATTGCTGGTAGTAAAGGTAGGCAGGAAGTTAGACTTGAACCGGGTGATTTAGTTTGGTTACACTTGAGAAAGGATAGATTTCCAGAACTGAGAAAGTCTAAATTGATGCCTAGAGCTGATGGTCCTTTTAAAATACTTGAGAAGATTAATGATAATGCATATAAACTTGAGTTGCCTCCCAAGTTTGGGGTTAGTCCCACCTTTAACATTTCAGATTTGAGGCCACATTTGGGAGAAGAAGATGAGCTTGAGGCGAGGATGACTCCAATGCAAGAGGGGGAGGATGATGTGGACATCACTCCTGCAGATATACACAACACTCACATGGTAGACATGCAAGGTCCAATTACTAGAGCTCGAGCACGACAATTGAATTTAGAGGTGAGCTCGTTCCTGAACAATTCTTTATATATGAATTTTGAGAGTATGTTGCTACCTAATGGATTAATTATGATTAGGAACCATGGAGAGGACATAGAGATACATGGAGAGGGGTTTGGAGGCGTGGAGGACCAGAAAATACGCCAACAAGAAGTTAGAGACCGAGCCCAACTCAAACTCGAGTCCAACTCGGGCCTAGGGGCAGTCCACCTTAAAATGGATGCACATGAGGCATACAGACTCTGTTTTTGACGTTCTACATATGCACGGAAAGATAAGAGGATAAACTTTCCAATGGAACTGGCCCCACATGAAAATTCCCTCGGAGTCGATGGGAAACTTTGAAACAATATAAAGTTTAGAGTCTGTCAGGGTGTTGCATCACCTAGTTGGGCCATTGGGCCTTGTATCGAGTCCAAGTCCATTATGTACGTGTCTTAGGGTTAGGTCACGACCCCAGCACCCCCCTGGTCGTCCTCCACCTCCATTATACCCCCTAGCCGCCGTCACAAACAGCTGGGTTTTGCTTAGATTATTCTGTCAAGAACAGTTTCTCCGTTCATCGGTTTGTGAGACCCCAACTTGAGTGCTTCATATCTTTCAGCAATTTGGTTGCATTCTTTTTTGTTCTTGCTTGTGTTCTTCGATTCGCAGGGAAGGATTAGTCTTCTTGGCGAGGTCAACCGCGCAATATCGGTTGATAACCTGAGGAGACGTGGTGCTGCGATTGCAGGGTTCAGAACGTGTTGTTCGGAAGCCGGATCGATTTGTGTCAAGTCTCCACCAAGTCGAGATTTATCAGAACCTTTCAGAAGATCGGGACCCCTGTACACATCACTATTCCACTGTAACACGCTCTCTAGGATCATAGACTGGCCCCACATACCACCACTCGTCTTTTCTACGCACTTTGTCCTCACTCGTGCGCACCCGGGAAGACTTTCCGGTCGGTCACCCATCCTGAAATTCCTCCGGGCCAAGCACGCTTAACCCCGGAGTCCTTTGCAGGTGGGCTTCCGGAAAAGAAGGTATACCTTGATGGTATGAGTATTCTATCAATCCTCTTAAGCCGGGAGTCAGGATATCACACAATCCACCCTCCTTAGAAGACCGGCGTCCTCGTCGGTCAACGCCAAGACAAGAACGTCTCCTCTTAGCCACGTCCGTACGTTCAGTACTGGCATATGCATACCGTACATCCGGTTAGCAGCATACATACCATACCGTGTCCCACACAGAGGACCCACGCGTCATGCGTATGTACCCACGTCCCTGACCCGTACGCTACTGTATCCTTCTCACTGACCCGTACGCACCCGTGAAACTGTGAGAGTCGGCTCTGATACCAATTGTAACACGCTCTCTAGGATCATAGACTGGACCCACATACCACCACTCGTCTTTTCTCCGCACTTTGTCCTCACTCGTGCGCACCCGGGAAGACTTCTCGGTCGGTCACCCATCCCCAAATTCCTCCGGGTCAAGCACGCTTAACCCCAGAGTCCTTTGCAGGTGGACTTCCGGAAAAGAAGGTATACCTTGATGGTATGAGTACTCTATCAATCCTCTTAAGCCGGGAGTCAGGATATCACACCCACTTGAGGTGGAGTGAGCGCTAGATGATTGCTCCCCATTGTCCCATGGCAGCTCTCGCTGCTAATGGTATGCCACAACGAACGTAGTCCTCATACTGCTGCGCTTGGCACGAACCGGGTGCATCTCCGAACGGGTTCTACTCCGCTTGATATTCATAGGCAAACAGTTGTTTGTAAGGCACCTCCTGGGCCACATCCCTTAACCTGCTTCGTGTTATCTGTCAGAAACACTACTCTTGTGAGCACCCTTTTTCGTACGAAGAGAAATGGTTAGCTCTCAACACTTATACAAATGAAATACCAAGTTACATAACAAGATCTCATTCATATCTGAGCAGAAAAACTGAAGAGAATTATCGGGGCCATGCTTGAGTGTGTGCCCATACACAAGATACTCTTCATTATTGTAAAAGCAGGGCTTAGTAATATAAGCAATTTGAGCATTCTCTAGAGCCCCAACTTTTAAAGTGATGTGAGTAATTAAAGAAGTGCACTCAATAGCACCCTTCATTTTAAAATTGTCTAACTATTGTGTAATCATTACTTTAATAAAATATATTTTAATCTTTTTAACCATTGAGAAAAGGTATTCTCAGCTCGTCATCACTCACAGCCCTAATACCCTCTCTCGGAAACAAAGTCATAGTTACGATCCTATTCACTAAATAAATAAAGTAAGATTTAAAAAGTATTTATTTTGTATTTTAAATTCAAAATTCAATATGGATCTTAGAGATGGCAATAGAACAATTTCGGTTGTAAAAATGGTTTATCACATAAAATTAAAAAAGTTTTTTTAATAGATGTTTTAACACAATACACAAAAACGTATCATTAGGAGACCTTATTTGAGCCACGCACATTACCTCTGTGTAGAGATGAAATTGATCAAAAACGGTCGAAAAAATATCTATATTAATTTTGTTTTCATATTTCTTCAGCAGAACAAAAACGAAAACAAAAAAGTCACGACCAAAAAGCGGAAACGGTATGCCGGTTATTCGAAAACGAACAAGTCAGGACGAAATATATCGATAACGGTTGAAAAATGATAATTCAAATCGAGATGACGAGAATAACAATTTAGTTGACTTAAACTTAATATAGTTATATGCAATCATATATCACATTGCCATATGCAATTATACGTCATACATTAATACATAATCCTACAATAATTCTTCAAGTTTCATACATGCACTTCAAATCAGGTAAACAAATTAGGCAATCGATATTAGTCATACAGCTATATTATATTCATTACGATGTTGATAGGGTTGACGGTACTACTTCATAAGATAAACCAGAGTTACAGAATGCTTCCACAGAAAACTATCTCCTTCCCACATCAACCGAATTTGTAGTAGAATGGAATATGGCATAGTTTTTTCCTGTAAAATCCATATGCTTTACCAAAGTAATAAGTAAGAGCAATATCTCCAACCAGAAAATCAGCTTCTTAAAAAAAAGAGCAATTACCTCGTTCTTTCTCTCCTGTCATCCTTGCCTCCCTTCGTGCCCCAATTTCGTGAGCGCCTAACATAGATAGGTACAGGCCCCTACCCACCACCGGCGCTAGCCCTGCCGGCCAGAGGTCCCCAGCGCCATGGAAACAGGCTAAACAGACGTATTTGTCACTCCTCCCTCGATTCTCAAGTCGTTGGAGCCCAAACATCGTCATCCATCATGCAAGGACACACTGCTCGATGGGAAGCATGCCGTGCCATGGTCCGGTGGCGGCGGGCTATGTGGCGTGTCTCGGTGAGTCGGCAGCAGCGCGTGGAAGAAAGTGGCGGCAGCGCGTGGCGCCGCGCGGCGGAACGAGGCGCAAGGCAGAAGTGCGGCACGCGCTTGGGCACGCGGCAAGGCGGCGGCGCGCTCGGGCTCTCGGCCAGGCGGTAGGGGAGCGACCGCTCGGGCTCTCGGCAAGGCGGCGGCGTGCCTAGGCGCTAGGCGAGGCCGCGAGGCAAAGACGGTGGGTTTGTCTTGGGGCGTTGCCGCGTTGGGCGTGTGCAGAGGCTAGTGGGCTTCAGTTAGGGTGTGTTAAGCATGGCTCTACTCCACAGTAGAGCAACTCTGCTCCAAAACTCTGAGGTGGAGCAACTCTGCTGTGGAGTTAGAGGTGTTCAGAGTGGTTTTTGGCTGAAATACTGTTCTCAGCTCCAGAAAAGAGAGTTTGGAGGGTGTGATACCATTATTACCCCTGCTACGCTGATTGTATGCATTTAATAAATAGTAAAGTATATGAATTTGTGAAATATTTTAAATTATATATTATTTCAGGAATAATGAGATTTTTTCACTCTACAATAATGAGATTATTCCAATCAATTGACCCTGGCGAGCTGCAGCGGGCTTGTCGAGGGATGCAGGGGGCCTGGCGAGCAGGGAGGAGTGCTATAGGCGGCGGGGTCTGGAGGAGGGCGACCGGCGGGCGAGCTGTCGGCCGCCACGGGCGTGACAAGGCGAGCGCGCGGTGCAGGAGGCGGGCGCCCGGCGGGGTCTGGACGAGGGCGACCGGCGGGCGAGCTGGCGGCCGAAGCGGGCGTGAGGAGGCGGGCACATCCGGCGACGTCCGGCAGGGTCTGGACGAGGGTGACCGGCGGGCGAGCTGGCGTCCGGAGCGGGCGTGAGGAGGCGGGCGCGGCCGGCGGCACCCTAGGTTCGCAGGGAAGAGTCCAACCGGGTGGAGGAAAAGAAAAAACAAAACATTTTTTAACCAGTGTTAATTGCGGGTAATTATCCCCCAACTCCACGACTTTGTCTATATGCACTGGTTTTGGAGCAACAAATGAGGTACTCTGAAAAAATGAACTGCAGCTCCTTCAACTCTGTGGAGTTGGGCTGCTCCACGGAGTTATGGAGTTGAGGTGTTTGGGTGGATTTTTTCAGCTCCGAGGTGAATTTGGACTCCGGAGCTATGCCAAACACGCCCTTAGTTGTTGGCGTTCGGGCACCGGGGCACGTGGTGTGTTAGGTTGGGCCGGGATGAATTCCGAAGGGAAACTGGATAAAAACAGGACCATACCGAATAAAAAACAGGAATCATAAAAATGATCGGGAAAATATCTAAACTATTTTTGGTTCAGTTGCCAATAACCCCTAACCATTTTCGTCACGATCCCGAATAATTTTCGAATAATCCAAAAACGAATGGAAAAAAGATATTCGGCACGAAACAGGAAGGGATTTTTTGTCCCATTTTCATCCCTACCTAGGTGGAGATCATGTGGTGAGCTTTCTGGATTATGCAAAAAGTGGGCAAACGGGTTTTTAAGATCGCTACCCTGAAAATTGGCTTAAGGTTACCCATCAAACTTTGCTAGCGGGAGGGGGGACTGTTGTTGGACGGTTGGAGGCTCTTGATGCTCTGTTAGATGGTGGAGGCGTGCACTGGGGAAGGCTCGTGTCGTACTAGTGCGTGTCGCCACGGCACGTGGACGTCGACGAGGGAGACGGGCAAGCGACTACTTGGCTAGGGTTATAGCAGGCCAGTGGGTCGGGCTAAATGGGCGAGCTTGAGCCCCAGTAAAATCGCCCTCGCACAGAGGGGAGTAGGTCATGCCTAGGCCGAGACACAGGCCCTCCGCGCTGACAAGGCACGACCGGTGTAAGGGGCAGCCCGACCAACTTAGCTGTGACCCGTGTAACCCATGGTGGTTGGCCCGGCCTATATAAGCCGACGTGCCCAGCCACGCGTGCCCCGGGTCCCCCAAACCCGAATTGAATCACATCGGCACCTATGCTAAGCTTCTTTCGACTCTGCCCCTAAAACCCTAATCACTTCAGCATCTATGCGCCGCACTGTGACACCCTCATTTTTCAGGTTCTGCAAGTATTCATGTTTCATGTAGAAAGATACTTTTAAAATAAGTTGAAATCAAGAAAGAATAAAAAAGATAGCCAAAAAGAGCAAATTCCAGTTCACAGAAAGCGCCGAAGACAACTCCCGCGGCTCACTGACAACGAGGCGCGTTCGGAGCTCATCTCTTCAAAGGGGGAGAGGTCCGCCGCTAAACTGGCTACGTGGCAGGCTCGGGGCTCGTCCCTGCGGCAAAGGGAGAGGTCCGACCCCGTGGGACACGTGTTGCCCGCAGAGCTAGCCTCTGTGGAGAAGCGATACCAGTCCCTCAAGACACATGTTGCCTTAGGAGCTATTCACCGTGGAAAGAGAGGACCAGTCGCGCGGGACACGTGTCGCTCTCGGAGCTCACCTCCGAGAGGTCCGGCCCCGCCAGACACGTGTCGCTCTCGGAGCACACCTACGAGAGGTCCGGTCCTATTGGACACGTGTCATCTCCGGAGCTCACCTTCGAGAGGTCCAACACTATCGGACACGTGTCACCCTCGGAGCCCACCTCCGGGAGGTTCCTTACTGTTGGACACGTGTCAACCTCGGAGCTTGTCTCTGAGAAGAAAGGAAGTTTGGCGCTGTTAGGACACATGGCGAATCCGGAGCTACCTCCGAAGAGAGGGGAGGTCCGGCACTGACATGTGGCACCCTCGGATCCAACTCCAAAGAGAGGGGAGGTCCGGAATTGACACGTGGTATTCGCGGAGATTGCCTCTATTGAGAGGGGAGGTCCCAACCCACCAGACATGTGGTGTTCGCGGAGATTACCTCTGTTGAGAGGGGAGGTCCCGACCCACCAGACACGTGGCGCACGCGGAGCTCGTCTCTGGAAAGAGGGGAGGTCCCGCCCGCCAGGACACGTGGCGCACGCAGAGCTCACTTCTGAAGAAGAGGGAGGTCTCGCACGCCTGACACGCGGCCCAACTAGAGCATTGTCTCTGCGGAAAAGGGAGCCCAGGTTTCCGCAGGACACGTGAAGCTTCAGGAGCTCATCGCCGCGAGGGTAACAAGATTTGAAGCAGTTTTTCTTCTGTACGCATGGGAATACCGGTACGGGAGGAAACCGACACGAATTCCACATTGCTACCGCACCAAAACAACTAGTTAAGATTCAAAAACCATTTGAATAGGACTCATATTCAAAAACCGATCAGATTAGGACTCTTCTCTTCCCGGTTATAAATAGAACCGAAAACCCTTGGACGCAACCACAAATTTCTTTTCCACCTCCTGAGCCGACAACTTAGAGCCCTAGCCCCAGCACGCCGAGCTAACCTCTTCGCCGGAGTTCGGTCGCCGGAGATCGCCGGAAGAGAGCCCTGACTATCAGTTCTTGCTAGGAGAAGGACACCGAGAACAAGAAGAACGTAAGGTAGGTCTCCAATACCACCTTAGACATCATTGCGTTTTCTTTGCATATGTCCTTCTATTCCTTTCGAACAGAAGCTTTTTCGTGGACAGATCACTTGTTGATCGGTTTGATCTAAAGTCAAGATCATCGCCACGTCCACAATTGATCTTTACACCTCTGTTCATCGTAAAACCCATGCAAACATACAAGGACACGTACAACCGATCTAATAAAAAAATTGCATCGTAGGATTTGTATGCATATGCATCATCGCATCAGGTTAAAGTTTGTGCATGGTATTGATTGCTATGAATCTTGTTTGTGCGTGATCGCGTATAGAAGGACAAGCTCAGGGAGCTGTCTACGACGAGCTGCAACAACAAGGTTTTGAGATCCAAGAGCAACAGGAACCGCAAGAACAATGCAAGTGCCACTTGACCATATTGATCCTATGTTTTGGAAAACTGTTTTGTTGCGAAAAGGTGTGAATGCTTGAGTCAATATGATGGGAAACCCTTTCATACGAGTTTACTAGTTTTGTTAGCCACCCTTGTCACCGGGAAAGTTAATGAGTCGGGCATGGTTTTTACTTTTTGCTTCGCTGAGTCCATGGGATATGGGATGCGAGATAGATGTGTCTAGCTAACTGCACTCGTAAGAATAATGAGAAACTGATATTGTTAATGAACTTGGATCGGAGGGAGATCTAGGTAAGCCTGGGTTTGTGAATGAGGTAGAATGAGATGGTGGTTACTTGCCGTAGATCTAAGGACCGGTTCATGCCAGCCATGCCAGGATAACAGTGCCACCACAAGGCCAAGTATGGGTGCGGCTTAGCTGAGTAATTAGGTAAGTTATTAGATTGTTATGGACCGTGGAAGGTGCGGGGAATGGGAGTCGAGTGAGGACTGCCCTGGGAACTGCATGGCACAAGAGGGGGCCCGTAGGTGGGAGAATTGGAGATTCTAGCCTGCCGGTGAAACCTTAGTGAGTCCAAACATCTAGTAGCCCCCTTGTAAAGGCTATTTTGTGATCTCTTGGCCATACACCGATGGTTGTATACTGGTACAATGGAGATTCTGCAGTCGCCGACGGGTGACGAAATCACAAACTTGTGGATAAAGTGGTACAAACTCTGCAGATTCTTAAACTATCATGATAGCCGAGCTTACGGTCACGAGCGCCTGGACAACTCACATGATTAGTTGGGATGGTTTTTGGGATGGTTTCTGGTTTGGTTATGGTTTTGGTTATGGTTTGGTCTTTGGTTTGGTTTTCGGGACTGTCGAGTCCGGGTGATAAGATTTGGTTGCATGACTGTTGAGTCATGGCAACGAGATTGGTCTCAGTGGGAAACGGAATTGTTTATGAGATGAAATGGTAGCGAATACGAGATGGTATTCGTGATATGGTAGCGAATACGAGAAGGTATTCGTGAGCAAAGATGGAAGAGATTAATGTCTGGTTGAGACATGGAAAGTAATGAACACAATGGAGGTATGTTGGTATTTTAATACATGTTGGGATTACATTCACTTAAAGTTAAGTTGTTGTCTTTATCGTGTTTTGAGAAATAAACTTTGCTTTCTGCAATGAATCTTTTTATACCTTCCTTGTTGTAAGCTACATATCATATTTTCCAGCACTTGTTGAGTACATCATTGTACTTAAACTTGCATTATTACTTCATCATCAGCAACAGGAGAAGAATACTATGAAGACCCCATGGAGCATTAGGCATGTAATCTGTCCTCCACCTTGCATGTGGGGATGGAGTAGAGATGGAGCCGCTGCTGCTGCTTAGATTGCTTCCGCACTAGTTAGAAGATTTCCGCTGCTAGAGTAAAGACTTCCGCTGCTAGATTTAGAATTCCGCTGCTTAGATAAGGCTTCCGCTGTTAGCTTGAGTCCAAGACTCATGAGACTTTGTAATAAACCCTATTTATTTGTGGTAATATATGTTCTGAATTCAGTTTGTGGATGATATGTGTATGTGTGATGAACATCCTGGGCACACATACGCATCAGTTCCAGGTTCTGTGGTTTTCCATAGAACCGGGGCGTCACAGATTGGTATCAGAGCCACGGGTTGACGGTAGGTTACACGCCTAGGTAGAAAGCACAGATTGGTATCAGTGCCACGGGTTGACGGTAGGTTACACGCTTAGATAGAAAACACAAATTGGTATCAACCTGCCACGGGTTGATCATAGATCACACAGCCTAGATAGGTCACAGATTGATATTAAAGCTGCCATGCCTAGTCACAGATTCGTACAATCCACAGATTGGTACCAAGCTACCTCGGTTGACTGTAGGTCACAAACCTAGAATGATCACAG
This sequence comes from Neostapfia colusana, assembly GCA_030760725.1. Classification (NCBI taxonomy): domain Eukaryota; kingdom Viridiplantae; phylum Streptophyta; class Magnoliopsida; order Poales; family Poaceae; genus Neostapfia; species Neostapfia colusana. The sequence goes on along the minus strand of JASWHV010000005.1, from coordinate 74,709,739 downwards.
ATTGGTTATAGAACCACATTGACCGTAGGATGCACCCCTAGTAATAGATTAGTATTAGAAGCCACGCTGACCGTAGGATGCAAGCCTAGGATGCATAGATTGGCATTGGAACCACCTTGACATAGGATGCAAGCCTAGGAGAAGCCATAGTTGGATCACAGATTGGTATCACCCCAAACCACCTCGACATAAGGTGAAGTCACAGATTGATATCACCTTAAAACCCCATAGGACCCCTATTGAATAAAGCCTTGAATAGGAGTTGTGTGATGGACATTTGTGATGATTGTTTGTGATTGTATGCTTAGTGTGAGTTGTGGGACGTCTCAAGCGTTGTCCATATCCACACATAAGTAGAAAGAGGTGTGAGGGGTCTCGGCACTTGTTCACATCCTCATATGGGCTAATATATATAGTCTATCCACCTTGATGCATATAGATAGGGGGATCTATCTAACCTTCTAACCTCTATTCTATTCCATTTTCTCTCACAGATGGTGAGAGGTAACGCCGGCCGCCAAGGAAGGAACGTCCGTGGCCACCAAGAGGATGGCCACGATGAAGTTCCTATTAATCCCGGAGCTGGTGAAAACAACCTGGAACGGTTTATGGCCATGCAGAATGTCACACCCGGTTTCTCCGAAGAACAACCGAGTGAATATCACATGTATGCCAGGATCATTTTCTCATACATGTGATGACAAATAGTGAAGTATCATTTATTACAAGCCAGGTGTCGAATATAAATAAGTCTTACATAGCATATGTCTCGAGGGACGATAATAAGTTCATAACATGTAAATAAAATAGCAGCGGAATATTATTCTTGTGGGCTTCGTCACAGGCGTTGCCCGGGGGACTCCATGAACCTAAAATCCTTCTTCGGGTCCGAAGTCTTGGTCATTGAACACCACATCATCCCCTTGACCTGAGCAGCAATGTAAACCAACAAATATGCAAGGTTGACTACCGTTGGTACTCAGCAAGTGTGGGAAAGTTATGTCATGCATGGCTAGAGCAAGGAGAGGTTGAACTCATGGTTAAAGCACTACGCAATTAATACCTATCACCTTAGCTATTAAGCACCTACATTACTACATAGGTGAAATGGTCCCAATATTCCAACCCATCATTATAATCAAATAACCATAACATTATTTCCAATGTTAAGCTCCCCGCTTAACATCCTCAACTTCCAAAGTCATCAATCCTCTAATCATGAATAAGTCCAAGCCGCTCTTGACCGTGAGAACGGCTGTCATGACAGTTTTGACTCTGCAGAGTTTGCACCACTATACCCAAATGTAGTGATTTCATCCCCCGTTGCCGGGTGGACTAAGAGAACCTCCATTATGCCAGTGGCCACGAACCACATTCACACTTCCCAGGTGTGTAGCCAGGAGATCACTACGAAGCATTTACAAAGGGATTCCCGACGAGCATGGGCCCACTGAGGTTTCACCCCTAACAGCATACAAGAGGCTCCAACCCCGCTGCAGTGGCCCCCTCTTGAGCCTTGCGGTTCATATGGTAGTCCAGCTGACACCTATTCCCCGCACCATCCAACACACCCATACTACGCCGGGGATACACCTAATTAATTGGCCAAGCTGCCCCATCTCAGCATGTGGTTGGCATGGTAAAGCCAGGTTACATGCTCCATGAACCGGTCCTTAGGATCCAGGCAAGTACTATACACAAACCCGGGTCTCGTGCACCCAGCACCAACCAAAACATCAAACTTGCCTTGATCCCTACCTCTACATAACTCACAATATCTCATTCAAGAGTATGGTAAAATAAACTGATGATCTCACATCCCAAATATCCCATTCTAAGCATGGCTAAGCATATGCATAATAATAAATGACATGATAAAATGAATCCCAACCCAAGCTACAAGGAAACAAGATAATGCAATTCTTGGGAAACTTCCTAGCATGGGTTTCATATTTCAATTGACAATGCAAATAATTCTATCTACACATCCTAGCATAGGATCAAAGTGGTCAAGGACACTTGCCTTCTTCCTGCTGCTCTGGGAATGGATAGTCCTGATCTTGAAAGGGAAGAACTTGCTCTGGGGCAGGTTCTACTCATGCCAACACACATAGCAAAAGAAAACAACAATCGATAAGACATAGTTCACACTTTCACTCCACACATACATACATATGGTAGTTATTCACATTTCTAAGTGTTGTGGTTACTCTAGATGTGTTGATTTTTAGCCTACATGCACTTTTAAACATATGTATATTATTTCTAACTCTTGTATTCAGATTTCTGTTTGCACACTATATATGAATTTCCAATTTAAATAAGTTCTTTAACACACTCTTTAGCTACCAAGTTTGCATGGAAGATAATTTCCTACTTCAAATGGGCTTTCAGATCTTCTACTAAATCCTAAACTGAAGTCTTTGGATTTGGAGACTTTATTTTCTAGTTCAAATGGGCTTTCAGATCATTTTCTAGTTATGCATACCTATTTTCCTATATTTTCCAGATTTATTTTCTATGCCTAAAGGTGAGTTTTCTTATGAAAATAGTAAGACACCTCATCTAAACAGAATAGGTTCTGATCTAAAATGTTCAATAATTTATATTTGAACTTCCTCTATGATGTGGAACAATTTAAATTTATTTTACTAGTTTTTAGAATTATTTCCTAGCCAAAAATATGTTTCTAAGAACTATGAATATCAGTTAGACAGAATTCATTTCAGCTAAAAATCTATTTCTAACTCATTCTAAATTTTTCCATGTGCTAGTGAAGTTTAAATTTGAATTTACAATGTGTTTGCCTCACCTTTTTAAATTTTAAATCCTAATCACATATTCAAATTCCTAAATTTAATATCATATAGGGTTAAAAAGGTAAACTCACCCCACTACAGGGTCCATTATATTATTTCATAAATTTCCAGGGGTCTAACTACACATAACAGAGGGGTTTTGCTAATTTTTATTATTTCTAGGGGCTAAAACTAATTTTTAATTGAATTTACATGAATTTCTGAAGTTTCAGGGGCTAGATCAGTAGTTTCCGGGGCTAGCTCATGTTTTCCGAGATCCCTAGGGGGTAGCGCGTAAGAATCCTGACCTTTATAATGCGGGGCCGACGTGGACCGTCCGATTTTAAACAGACGGCTCAGATTATATCGCCGAACCGGTACGTGCGGGTTTTAATTCTACCGTGCGATTTAAAATAGACGGCGCATAAGCGGCCACGTCGCTCTGACCGTGCGCGGGCGGCGCTGCCCGGCGGCGCGCGGCGGCGGGAGGCGGCGATCTCGCCAGAAAACTTCAGATCTTCGTCTATTCTTCCTAAAACTGGGATTTCATGGCATAGATCGGTAGAGGGGAGGTCGGGGATCACACCTCGGGTTTTTCTTGAGCTCGGAGGTCCTGGAAGGCGGTCGGCGTCGAGGTCCGAGGTGGAACCGCTGCGGTGCTCGTCGGAGCTGTGCCTAGAGCGCAAACCACCGAGTTTTCTGCACCTGCGTGATTCCCCGGAGGCGGTGGAACACGATCGGTGCGTTAGATCAGAAAATCCGAGCAGAGATCGAGAGAAATCGGTGATCGGAGCTTCGGTTCTCACCGGGAGGAAAAACAGCCGATCGTGGGGAAAAAACGGGGCGATGCCGGCGTTTTTATAGACGGGGGAGGGCGGCGTGTTTGTTTAGATCGAGCCGGAGTCGGGCTGGGGACGCGGAATTCCGGAGTCGGTTGCGATCGGGCGCGCGCGGAAGAGTCCGGCTGTTGGCGCGAGCGGGAGGTGAGGGATGACACGTGAGCGGGAGGTGAGGGAGACATATGCTGCGGACTGGCGCGGGGGCGGGTGGGCCGGCTGGTGGGTTTCGGCCCACTGGCCAGGGGTTTTGTTTTTTTTCTTTTTCTTTTTCTTTTTCTTTTCAGTTTTGAGTTGAATTTGAATTCCAATTTGAATTTGAATTTCTGCACCACATGCAATACGTCCAAAAATTTTTAAATTCCCCTCTTAACAGGTTTTGGGGTGTTACAGTTCTACCCCCCTAAAAAAATCTCATCCTCGAGATTGGTGGTTCTAGGAAAACAATTCCGGAAACTGTGCCTTAAGCTCGTCTTCTCGCTCCCATGTGGCTTCCTCTTCCGAGTGATGCTTCCACTGCACCTTGCACATCCGGATTCTTTTATTTCTTGTGAGGCGTTCCATTGTCTCCAAAATCTTGAACGGTTGTTTGGCATAAGACAGATCCTCAGCTACGTCAACCTCGTTCATGGGTAACATCTCTTTAGGCTTCCTTAGGCATTTCTTGAGATGTGACACATGGAATACATCCTGCACGTCCGATAGGCGAGCCGGTAATTCTAGTTGATATGCCACTTCGCCTTTCCTCTCTAGAACTTGAAAGGGTCCGATGTATCGAGGTGATAACTTCCCTTTCACCTTGAACCGACGAAGTCCTCGAATAGGGGACACCTTGAGGTAGACATAGTCCCCTACGTTGAAAACGACCTCTCTTCTCCGTATATCGGCATAGCTATTTTGTCGTGTTTGTGCTATCCTCAAGTTGTTGCGGGTTTCCCTCACTTTCACCTCGGCATCTTGTAGTACCTCGGGTCCAAACACTTTATTTTCCCCGGCTTGGTTCCAGAATAGTGGGGTTCTGCACTTTCTCCCATACAAAGCCTCAAATGGTGACATCTTCATACTAGCCTGATAGCTGTTGTTATAGGAGAACTCCGCATACGGTAAGTTCTTATCCCAACTCCTATTGTTTTTGAGTGCACACGCTCTCAGCATGTCCTCAAGGATCTGTTTGGTTCTTTCCGTCTGTCCGTCAGTCTGGGGATGATAGGCAGAACTAAAGTTCAGATGAGTTCCCATGGTTTCATGTAACTTCTGCCAGAACCTTGAGGTGAACTGTGTCCCTTGATCTGACACTATCTTCTCTGGCACTCCATGGAAACACACGATCCTTGACATGTATAATTCTGCCAATTTGTATCCGCTGTAGCTTTCTTTCACAGGGATGAAATGAGCTACCTTGGTTAGCCTGTCAATGATGACCCATATCGAATCATATCCTGATTGGGTCCTGGGTAATCCCACTATGAAATCCATACCAATTTCTTCCCATTTCCATTCAGGCACTTTAAGTGGTTGCAATAATCCCGCGGGTCGTTGATGTTCTGCTTTCACCAACTAACATGTGTCACATAGGGCAACATGTTCCGCGACATCTCGCTTCATGCCATACCACCAATACCTGCTCTTGAGGTCATGGTACATCTTCGTACTCCCAGGATGAATGGAGTAGTCTGAATCATGAGCCTCCTTCAAAATCAATTCACGGATCTCCTTTACTTCAGGCACACAGATTCTTTTCCCGTGCCACACCGTACCTTGTTCATCCTCTCTGAACCCAGGGGCTTTATTTTCCTTGATGAGTTCTCTAATCTCTTGTATCTTCTCGTCATTCTTTTGACCATTGCGGATGTATTTCTTTAAGGTGGAATCCACTTCCATGGCGATGGCTTCACCACTATTCACCAGACATAGATTGAGTTTTATAACCTCTTCCTTTAATTCTGTAGGCATGTCCTTCAAGCTTAACCTATTGACCTGCACCTTCCGGCCAAAGCATCTGCCACGACGTTCGCTTTCCCAGGATGATAGTTGATGCCCACATCAAAGTCGTTGATCAGCTCTAACCATCTCCTTTGCCCGAGGTTGAGATATGGCTGTGTGAAAATATACTTTAAGCTCTTATGGTCCATATATATCTCTGTCCTCTTCCCCATCAAGTAATGCCGCCAAATCTTCAACGCGTGTACTACTGCAGCTAGCTCTAGGTCATGTGTAGGATAGTTCTTCTCGTGTTTCCGGAGCTGCCGGGACGCATAAGCCATGACATGCCCTTCTTGCATGAGAACACATCCCAACCCGTTTCTAGAAGCATCGCATACACCGAAAAGTTCTTCTGCATATCTGGCATAACTAGCACTGGGGCTGTTGTCAATCTTTTCTTTAGTTCCTGGAAACTCGTCTCGCACTGTGGCGTCCATGTGAATGTGACTCCCTTCTCCAACAGTTTGGTGAGGGGTCTCGAGATCTTGGAGAAATCCTCGATAAACCGTCGATAATACCCAGCCAATCCCAAGAAGCTTCAAACTTCCCTGACATTCTCGGGGGTTTTCAACTTCTGTACATCCTCGATCTTGGTGGGGTCTACGAAGATTCCTCCCTCCGAGATTATATGTCCTAAGAAGGGAACTCTCTTCAACCAAAACTCACACTTGCTTAACTTGGCATATAGTTGGTGTTCTCTCAGCTTCTGCAACACCAACCTTAGATGCCTCTCATGTTCTTCTTCATCTTTGGAAAAGACGAAAATGTCATCAATGAAAACCACCACAAATTTGTCCAGATATTCCATGAATATCTTGTTCATGAGATACATGAAGTATGCCGGGGCATTAGTTAGCCCGAAAGGCATGATGGTGTATTCATACAGTCCGTACCGAGATACGAAAGCTGTCTTTGGAATATCAGTTTGCCTTATCTTAAGTTGGTGGTATCCCAACCTGAGATCAATTTTCGAGAACACACAAGCTCCCCTCAACTGATCAAACAAGTCTTCAATGCGGGATAATAGGTACTTGTTCTTGATGGTTACCTCATTCAACGCACGGTAGTCCACACATAGCCTTTGGGTCCCATCCTTCTTGGGCACAAATATCACTGGAGCTCCCCATGGTGAGGAACTAGGACGAATGTACCCCTTCCCCGTCAATTCTCTTAAATGATCCTTGAGTTCTCCCAGTTGCTTGGAGTCCATCCGATAAGGTCTCTTGTATATCGGAGCTGTTCCAGGCGCTAGCTCAATCGCGAATTCCACTTCTCGATCGGGGGGCATACCTGGCAACTCCTCCGGAAAAACATCTGGATATTCCCTGATGATCCTGATCTCCTCCACTTCCACCTCAACTTCATTTAATTTAATGTCCCTCCTAGGATCTTGTATTGTTATGAACTTTACTCTTGTGCCGCTAGGGTGAGTTAGTTCCACCGTTCTGGTCGAACAATGGATGATTCCTTTATGTTTGGTCAACCAATCCATGCCCAAAATAATATCTATCCCTTGTGAATCTATCACTATGAGGTTGGCAGTAAATACTACCCCATTAATGTCTAGATTCACCTTGGGACACACTTGTCTTGTCCTTATTTCTCCCCCTGGAGAGTTTACGGCTAGCATATGGTTCATTTGTGTCGTTGCTAAATCATGCTTCTTAACAAACCTTTGGGCAATGAATGAGTGGGTAGCACCAGAATCGAACAACAGGGTTGCAATGTGTAAATTGGCAGGAAACTTACCAACTACCACGTCAGGTTCCTCTTGCGCTTCCTCCATAGTCACGTGGTTCACCCGTCCTCGCATCACATTCTGTTGTTGTGGCTGCATGGGCTTCTTCTTTGGGCACTTATGGGCGTAGTGCCCCACTTCACCACAGTTGAAGCATTGCCCCCCAACTTTAGGTGCCTGGCCTTTGTTGTCTTGGGGTTGGTTCGGTGGTCCTTGTCCTGCTGGTCGAGGTTGATATGTGGGGCGAGGCTGCTGTACAAACTGACGTTGTGGCTGTGCTGGTGCTGACGGAGGCCTGAAGTTCGGGTTGTACCCTCTCGGTGCAGAGTAGGGTACCGCAGCACGGCTCGTTTGCCCTGCGGGTTGCTGCATCAGACGTGGGCAGGTGTTGCTTCCCGAGGCTTGGTGTGACCATCCCTCCTTCCTCTTGTTTTCATTTTCCAAGGCCTTCAGCTTCCTCTCCACCACAAATGCTCTGTCCACCATCTTTTGGAAGCTTTCATACTCGTTGGAGGACGTTGCACACTGCATTTCCGCTATAAGTCCTTCTACAAAGCAGTCATGTTTCTGCTCATCCGTCTCTATGTCCCGTGGTGCATATCGGGATAGTTGGGTGAGTTTAGTGAGGTATTCCCTCACCGTCATGTTTCCTTGCTGCAGCCCCAAGGACTCCTTTCTCTTGTTTTTAAGTTCACCCCTTGGTATGTAGTGGTTGCGGAAGCTACGCTTGAACTCTTCCCAAGTGATGTTCTCAGGGTCATGATGGGCGGCCATGTAAGCGGTCCACCAATCAGCAGCGGGTCCATGCAATTGGTGAGAGGCAAACAGCACCCTCTCATACCCCTGGCATTGTATGATCCTCATCTTGCTCTCAATGGTCTTTAGCCAATCATCTGCCTCCAGAGGTTCAGCAGCACTTGCAAACTTTGGAGGTTGAGTCCCTAGAAACTCACTCAACCTCGGTTGGCGTGGTGCAGCTTGTGGAGGTGGAGCTTGGTGCAAGTTGGCCACCACTTGAGTTGTCACACCCGGTTTTTCCGAAGAACAACCGAGTGAACATCACATGTATGCCAGGATCATTTTCTCATACATATGATGACAAATAGTGAAGCATCATTTATTACAAGCCAGGTGTCGAATATAAATAAGTCTTACATAGCATATGTCTCGATGGACGATAATAAGTTCATAACAAGTAAATAAAATAGCAGCGGAAATAATTTTCTTGTGGGCTCCGTCACAGGCGTTGTCCGGGGGACTCCGTGAACCTAGAAACCTTCTTCGGGTATGAAATCTTGATCATTAAACACCACATCATTCTCTTGACCTGAGCAGCAATATAAACCAACAAATATGCAAGTTTGAGTACCGATGGTACTCAGCAAGTGTGGGAATGTTATATCATGCATGGCTAGAACAAGGAGAGGTTGAACTCATGGTTAAAGCACTACGCAATTAATACCTATCACCTTAGCTTATTAAGCACCTACATACTACATAGGTGAAATGGTCCCAATCTCCCAACCCATCATCATAATTAAATAACCATAACATCATTTCCAATATTAAGCTCCCAGCTTAACATCCTCAACTTCCAAAGCCATCAATCCTCTAATCATGAATAAGTCCAAGCCGCTCTTGACCGTGAGCACGGCTGTCATGACAGTTTTGACTCTGCAGAGTTTGCACCACTGTACCCACATGTAGTGATTTCATCCCCCGTTGCCGGATGGACTGAAAGAACCTCCATTATGCCAGTGGCTACGAACCACATTCACACTTCCTAGGTGTGTAGCCAGGAGATCACTACGAAGCCTTTACAAAGGGATTCCCGACGAGCGTGGGCCCACTGAGGTTTCACCCCTAACAGCATACAAGAGGCTCCAACCCCACTGCAGTGGCCCCCTCTTGAGCCTTGCGGTTCATATGGTAGTCCAGCTGACACCTACTCCCCGCACCATCCAACACACCCATACTACGCCGGTGATACACCTAATTAATTGGCCAAGCTGCCCCATCTCAGCATGTGGTTGGCACGGTAAAGCCAGGTTACATGCTCCATGAACCGGTCCTTAGGATCCAGGCAAGTACTAAACACAAACCCGAGTCTCGTGCACCCAGCACCAACCAAATCATCCAACTTGCCTTGATCCCTACCTCTACATAACTCATAACATCTCATTCAAGAGTATGGTAAATAAACTGATGATCTCATATCCCAATTATCCCATTCTAAGCATGGCTAAGCATAAGCATGTAAATGAATGATATGAGAAAATAAATCCCAATCCCAAGCTACAAGGAAAAAAGATAATGCAATTCTAGGGAAACTTCCTAGCATGGGTTTCATATTTTAATTGACAATGCAAATAATTCTATCTACACATCCTATCATAGGATCAAAGTGGTCAAGGACACTTGCCTTCTTCTTGCTGCTCTGAGAATTGAAAGTCTTGGTCTTGGAAGGGGAGAACTTGCTCTGGGGCAGGTTCTACTCATGCCAATACACATAGCAAAAGAAAACACAATCCATAAGACATAGTTCACACTTCCACTTCATACAAACCACACATTCACATTTATGAAAGTCATTCACATTTCTATGTGTTGTGGTTACTCTATGTGTGTTGATTTTTGGCTTACATGCACTTTTAAACATGTTCATATGTTTTCTAACTTTTGTATTCAGATTTATGTTTGCACACTATATATGAGTTTCCCATTTGAACAAATTCTTTATATTCAATTGATACACATCTTAGCTACCAAGTATGCATGGAAGGTATTTTCCTACTGCAAATGGGTTTTCAGACCTTCTACCAAACCCTAAACTGAAATCTTTGGATTTGGAGACTTCATTTATCCTTTTATAGTTATGCATACCTACTTGTAATGACATAGCCGGTCCCAAGCCCGGGTAAAGGAGGAGGGGGTTGTGATAGGCTTGGCGACCCAACAACTACACTTAGCCACTCTCATGGAAATGAAACCCAATAGAAATTCGTTGGGGCGTAACCCTCTTAGCGACGCGCCATATCGGAACCCGGGTATGGTGTTAAGTGGGCAAGGGCCGGGTCGCCACCGCCTTAGTGGCGCGCCATATCGGAACCCGGATATGGTGTTAAATGAGCAAGGGCCGGATCGCCATCACCTTAGTGGCGCGCTACATCATCGCCCGGATGTAGTGATAAGTGAGCAAGGGTCTTTGCATCTTACTCGACGGGTGCAAAGCGTAAGGAAGCTAGCCGAGGAACATAGATTTCGGGTGGGTAGTTGGAATGTAGGATCCTTGACGGGGAAGCTACGTGAGTTAGTAGATGTTGCCATTAGGAGACGAGTAAATATCCTTTGTGTACAAGAGACTAGATGGGCGGGTCAAAAGGCGAGAGAAGTCGAGAATACCGGTTTCAAGCTTTGGTATTCTGGTTCGGCTGGGACTAGGAATGGCGTAGGTGTTCTAATAGATAAGAGTCTTAAGGATGGAGTAGTGGATGTTCGAAGACGAGGGGATAGGATCATCTTAATCAAGATAGTAATTGGGGACATTATCTTGAACGTCATTAGTGCTTATGCCCCACAAGTTGGGCTCAACATGAGTGCTAAGAGGCAATTTTGGGAGGACTTGGAGGATATGGTTAGTAGTGTACCGATAACCGAGAAACTCCTCATAGGGGGAGATCTCAATGGTCATGTGGGTGCAACTAACCTAGGATTTGAAGGAGTACATGGAGGTTTTGGATGCGGCGATAGAAATCAAGAGGGTAAGGACATCCTAGACTTTGCCGTAGCCTATGATCTGTTGATAGCTAACACCCTCTTTAGGAAGAGGCAATCTCACCTAGTGACCTTTAGTAGTGCCCAACACTCTAGCCAGATTGACTTTGTCCTCACTAGGAGAAAGGATAGACGGGAGTGTCTAGATTGTATGGTGATCCCGGGGGAGTGTGTTGTGACACAACATAAGCTTGTGGTAGCTGACTTTCGCTTCCATACATGTTCTTTGCGGGACAAAGTTGTCAAAATCACAAGAACAAAGTGGTGGAAGTTGAAGGGAGAATCACAAGAATCCTTTAAAAATAGGGTGATCACAGAAGGACCCTTAGCAGAAAATGGAGATGCAGATAGTATGTGGATGAAGATGGCAACTTGCATTAGGAAGGTAGCTAGTGAGGTGTTCGGTGTGACAAAGGGAAAGAAACTTATAGATAAAGACACTTGGTGGTGGAATGAGGATGTACAAAAGGCCATTAAGGAGAAGAAGGAGTGTTACAAGAGTTGGCATAATGATAGAAACGCAAGCAACATGCTTAAGTACAAAGAGGCTAAGAAGAATGCAAGGCGGGTTGTGAGTAAGGCAAGAGGACAAACCTATGATAAGTTATATGAGAGACTAGGGACAAAAGAAGGTGAAAAAGACATATACAAGGTAGCAAAAATCCGCGAGAGAAAGATAAGGGATCTCAATCAAGTTAAATGCATCAAAGATGAGACTGACCGCATTCTAGTGAAGGATGAAGAGATTAAGAATAGATGGCGTGATTACTTTAATGGTCTATTCAATGATGGGAATGAGAGCACTATGGTTGAGTTGGATGACTCCTTTGATGACTCCAACAGGCGGTTCGTGCGGAGGATACAAGAGTTTGAGGTTAAGGAGGCCTTAAAAAGGATGAAAGGAGGAAAGGCCCTCGGCCCTGACGATGTCCCTATTGAGGTGTGGAGATGTCTTGGGGACGTCGCAATAGTATGGCTCACAAAGCTATTCAACCACATTTTTCGGTCAAACAAGATGCCTGAAGAATGGAGGAAAAGTATATTAGTACCTATCTTCAAAAATAAAGGAGATATTCAAAGTTGTACTAATTATCGAGGTATTAAGCTTATGAGTCATACTATGAAGCTTTGGGAGAGAGTGATTGAACACCGCCTGAGGAAAGTGACCAATGTCACTAAAAACCAGTTTGGTTTTATGCCTGGGAGGTCTACAATGGAGGCGATTTTCTTGCTTCGTCAGCTTATGGAGAGATATAGGGAGCAGAAGAAGGACTTGCATATGGTGTTCATCGACTTGGAGAAGGCGTACGACAAGATACCAAGGTCAGTCATGTGGTGGGCACTAGAGAAACATAAAGTGCCAACAAAGTACATTACCCTTATCAAGGATATGTACAATAATGTTAGGACAAGTGTGCGCGTAAGTGATAGTGAGACTGATGCATTTCCTATCACGGTAGGATTACATCAAGGATCAGCTTTGAGCCCATACATCTTTTCCTTGGTCATGGATGAGGTGTCGAAGGATATACAAGGGGATATCCCTTGGTGCATGCTCTTTGCTGATGATGTAGTGCTGGTAGATGAAACTAGAGATGGTGTTGATAAGAAATTAGAGTTATGGAGACAAACCTTAGAGTCCAAGGGGTTTAGACTTAGTAGGACCAAAACCGAGTATATGAGGTGCGACTTTAGTGGTGTTGGTCGTGAAGAGGGAAATGTTAGTCTACAAGGACAAATAGTACCTAGAAGGGACTCTTTCCGATACTTAGGATCAATGTTACAAAGCAATGGCGATATTGATGAGGATGTTTGCCACAGGATCAAGGTAGGGTGGATGAAATGGCGACAAGCCTCTGGAATCCTATGTCATAGGAAAGTCCCACAAAAGCTAAAAGGGAAGTTCTATAGGACGGTGATCAGACCCGCGATGCTCTATGGGGCGGAATGTTGGCCAACTAAACGGCAACATGTCCAACAAATGAGTGTCGCAGAGATGCGCATGCTACAGTGGATGTGTGGGCACACGAGAAGAGACCGAATAAGGAATGAGGCGATTCGTGATAAGGTAGGGGTGGCGCCGATTGAAGAGAAGTTAGTCCAACATCGGCTTAGGTGGTTTGGACATATCCAACGGAGACCTCCAGAAGCACCGGTTAACAGTGGGATTTTAAGAGGTAGAGAAAATATTAGGAGGGGTAGAGGACGACCAAGGTTGACCTGGGAGGAGGCGGTAAAACGAGATTTGAGAGATTGGAATGTATCCAGAGACTTAGCTCATGATAGGACCACATGGAAAGTAGCAATTCATGTGCCAGAATCGTAGTCTTGTTTTTTTCTTTTTTTCTTTTCTCTTTTTCTTTTCCTTTTTTCTTATTTGTTTTCTCTTTTCTCTTTTTCCTTTTTCTTTTTCCTTTTTTTTCTTTTTTTCCTTTTTTTCCCCTTGTTCTCATATCTCTTCCTCTGTTTTACTTCATTGATATTGGGTTTCATGTCTAGCCGACCCCAACAGGCTTGGGATAAAGGCTTGGTTGTTGTTGTTGTTGTAGTTATGCATACCTACTTTCCTATATTTTAAGATTTATTTTCTATACCTAATTGTGAAGTTTATTATGAAAATAATAAGACACATCATCTAAACAGAATAGATTCTGACATAAAATATTAAATAATATATTTTTGAACTTCTCCTCTGATGTGAACTAATTTACATTTATTTTACAAATTTTTAGAATTATTTTCTAACCTAAAAATGTGTCCCTATAACTAATATATGTGAATAATCAATTAGACAGATTCATTTCAACTTAAAAATTATTTTTAACTCACTCCAAAGTTTTTCAAGTGCTAGGAGAGTTCAAATTTGAATTTACAATGTGTTTGTCCCATCTTTTGAATTTTAAATACTAATCACATATTCAAATTCCTAAATTTAATATCATATAGGGTTAAAAAGGTAAACTCACCCCACTACAGGGCCTATTATATTATTTTAAGAATTTCCAGGGGCCTAACTATGCATATCAGAGGGTTATTGCTAATTTTTATTTAGTCCAAGGGCTAAAAATGATTTTTTAATTGAATTTTCATGAATTTCTGAAGTTCCAGGGGCTAGATCAGAAGTTTCCGGGGCTAGCTCGTATTTTCCGAGATCCCCAGGGGGTAGCACGTAAGAATCCCGGCCTTTATAATGCGGGGCTGACGTGGACCGTCCGATTTAAAACAGACGGCTGAGATTATAACGTCGAACCGGTACGCGGGGATTTAAATTCTGCCGTGCGATTTAAAATAGACAGCGCACAAGCGGCCACGTCGCTCTGATCGAGCGCGGGCGGCGCTGTCCGGCGGCACGCGGCGGCGGGAGGCGGTGATCTCGCCGGAGAGCTTCGGATCTTCGTCAATTCTTCCTAAAACTGGGATTTCATGGCATAGATCGGTAGAGGGGAGGTCGGGGATCTCACCTCGGGGGTTTTCTTGAGCTCGGAGGTCCTGGAAAGCGGTCGGCGACGAGGTCCGAGATGAATTCACGGCGAGGCTCGTCCGCGTTGTGTTTGAGGTGCAAACCACCGAGTTTTCTGCACCTGCGTGATTCCCCGGAGGCGGTGCATCAAGATCAGCACGTTAGATCAGAAATCCCGAGCGAAGATCAAGCAAAATTGGCCGGAGAAACTCGGGTTCTCACCAGAAGGAAAACGGCTGATCGTGGGTGAAAATCGGGGAGATGCCGGTGTTTATATAGCCGGGGAGGGGCGGCGTTCGGTTGTGATCGAGTTTGCGTCGTCCAGAACTGATATTCGGCTGGGATACACGAGTATTCGGGGCGGTTTTGATTCGGAGGAGGGAAGAGTCTTGGCCGGCCGAGCGCGGGCGCGAGGAGGAAGAAGGATGGCGGGCCCCACACGTCAGCGAGAAAGGGAACGGGTCGCGCGACTGCGGGCTGGCGCGGGGTGGGGTGGGCCGGCTGGTGGGTTTTCGGCCCACTGGCCGGTTTTTTTCTGTTTTTTTTCTTTTTCCATTTCTTTTCTGGTTTGAATTTGAATTTGAATTCCAACTAAATTTGAATTTCTGCAGCCCATGCAATACGTCCAAAAATTTTTAAATTCCCCTCTTAACAGGATTTTGGGC
The DNA here is from genome assembly GCA_030760725.1 of Neostapfia colusana. Lineage (NCBI taxonomy): Eukaryota > Viridiplantae > Streptophyta > Magnoliopsida > Poales > Poaceae > Neostapfia > Neostapfia colusana. The sequence goes on along the minus strand of JASWHV010000005.1, from coordinate 74,694,485 downwards.
TGTTACAGCTCTACCCCCCTTAAAAGAAATCTCGTCCTCGAGATTGGTGGTTCTAAGAAAACAATTCCAGAAACTCTGCCTTAAGTTCGTCGTCTCGCTCCCATGTGGCCTCCTCTTCCGAGTGATGCTTCCACTGCACCTTGCACATCCGGATTCTTTTATTTCTTGTGACGCGTTCCATTGTCTCCAAAATCTTGGATGGTTGCTCGGCATAAGACAGATCCTCAGCTACGTCAACCTCATTCATGGGTAACATCTCTTCAGGTGTTCTCAGACATTTCTTGAGCTATGACACATGAAATACGTCATGCACATCCGATAGGCGAGCCGGTAATTCTAGTTGATACGCCACTTCGCCTTAAGTCTCCAGAACTTGAAAGGGTCCGATGTATCGAGGTGATAACTTCCCTTTCACCTTGAACCGACGAAGTTCTTGGATAGGGGACACCTTTAGATAGACATAGTCCCCCACGTTGAAAACGAGCTCTCTTCTTCGTACATCGGTATAGCTCTTTTGTCGTGTATGTGCTATCCTCAAGTTGTTGCGAATTTCCCTAACCTTCGCCTCGGCTTCTTGTAGTACTTCGGGTCCAAACACTTTGCTTTCCCCCATTTGGCTCCAAAATAGTGGAGTTCTACACTTCCTCCCGTACAAAGCTTCAAACGGTGACATCTTCATACTAGCCTGATAGCTGTTGTTATAGGAGAACTCCGCATACGGTAAGTTCTTATCCCAACTCCGATTGTTTTTGAGTGTGCACGCTCTCAGCATATCCTCAAAGATCTGATTGGTTCTTTCCGTCTGTCCGTCAGTCTGGGGATGGTAGGCAGAACTAAAATTCAGATGAGTGCCCATGGTTTCATGCAACTTCTACCAGAACCTTGAGGTGAACTGTGTCCCTCGATCTGACACTATTTTCTTTGGCACTCCATGGAAACACACGATCCTTGACATGTATAATTCTGCCAATTTGGAGCCACTGTAGCTTTCTTTCACAAGGATGAAATGAGCTACCTTGGTTAGCCTGTCTATGATGACCCATATCGAATCATATCCTGATTGGGTCCTGGGTAATCCCACTATGAAATCCATACCGATTTCTTCCCATTTCCATTCAGGCACTTTAAGTGGTTGCAATAATCCCACGGGTCGTTGATGTTCTGCGTTCACCAACTGACATGTGTCACATAGGGCAACATGTTCCGCGATATCTTGCTTCATGACATACCACCAATACCTGCTCTTGAGGTCCTGGTACATCTTCGTACTCCCAGGATGAATGGAATAGTCAGAATCGTGAGCCTCCTTCAAAATCAATTCACGGATCTCCTTTACTTCAGGCACACAGATTCTTTTCCCGTGCCACACCGTACCTTGTTCATCCTCTCTGAAACCAGGGGCTTTATTTTCCTTGATGAGTTGTCTGATTTCTTGTATCTTCTCGTCATTCTTTTGACCCTCGCGTATGTCTCGCTCTAGTGTGGAGTCCACTTCCATGGCGATGGCTTCACCACTATTCACCAGGCATAAATTGAGCCTTATAACCTCGTCCTTCAATTCTGCAGGCATGTCCTTCAAGCTCAACTTATTGACCTGCACTTTCTGACTTAAAGCATCTGCCACGACGTTTTCTTTCCCAGGATGATAGTTGATGCCCACATCAAAGTCATTGATTAGCTCTAACCATCTCCTTTGTCTGAGGTTGAGATCTGGCTATGTGAAAATGTACTTTAAACTCTTATGATCCGTATATATCTCTATCCGCTTCCCCATCAAGTAGTGCCGCCAAATTTTCAACGCGTGTACCACTGCGGCTAGTTCTAGGTCATGTGTAGGATAGTTCTTCTCGTGCTTCCGGAGCTGCCGGGATGCATAAGCCACGACATGCCCTTCTTGCATGAGAACACATCCCAACCCGTTTCCAGAGTCATCGCAGTACACCGAAAAGTTCTTCTGCATATCTGGCATAACTAGCACTGGGGCTGTTGTCAATCTTTTCTTTAACTCCTGAAAACTCGTCTCGCACTGCGGCGTCCATGTGAATGTGATTCCCTTCTCCAACAGTTTGGTGAGGGGTCTCGAGATCTTAGAGAATCCCTCAATAAACCGTCGATAGTATCCAGCCAATCCCAAGAAGCTTTGAACTTCCCCGACATTCTCAGGGGTCTTCCACTTCTGTACATCCTCGATCTTGGCGGGATCTACGGAGATTCCTCCCTCCGAGATGATATGTCCTAAGAAGGGAATCCTCTTCTGTAACACCCCAAATTTTGATTCAAAACTCTAAACCATGTTCAGAGGGGAATTTAAAAATTTTTGGACGTGTTGCATGTTTTGTAAAAAATTCAAATTCAAACTGGAATTCAAATTATATTCAAAACAGAAAAGAAATGGAAAAAGAAAAAGAGAAACGGGAGAAAAACCGGCCAGTGGGCCGAAACCCGCCAGCCGGCCCAGTTTCCCCGCGCCAGCCCGCCCCCGCGCGCGCCGCGCTCTCTCACACAGACAGGTGGGACCCACCTGTCATCCCCAACCTCGCTCGCGCCGACCCCGGACTTTTCCCCCCGAGCGCGCGCGATCTTAACCGATTGAAAACCGCGTCCCTCAGCCGAATTCCGGTCCCAAAAGAATCCAACTCGATCACAACTGACCCACCGCCCTCCCCCGGCTATAAAAACCCCAGCCCCGATCGGTTTTTCCCACGCGATCGCCGATTTTCACTCCGGTGAGCACCGAGACTTCGCCGGTGAATTCTGGCCGATCTAAGCTCGGAAACTCTGATCTAACTCGCTGGTCTTGATCCACCGCCTCCGGGGAACTTTGCAGGTGCAGAAAACCCGAAGACTTACGGTGTAAACCCAGCGCCGACGAGCTTCGCCGTGGTTTTGCCTCGGACCTCGCCGCCGAGCACTTTCCAGGACCCCCGAGCTCGAGAAAACCCCCGAGGTGAGATCCCTGACCTCCCCTCTACCGATCTATGCCATAAGATCACAGTTCTAGGCAGAATTCTCGCGGATCCGAAACTTTCCGGCGAGATCGCCGCTTCCCGCCGCCGTGCGCCGCCGGCAGCGCCGCCCGCGCTCGATCGGAGCGACGTGGCCGCTTGTGCGCCGTTTATTTTAAATCGCACGGTAGACTTTAAATCCCCGCGTACCGGTTCGATGTTATAATCTCAGCCGTCGGTTTAAAATCGGACGGTCCACGTCAACCCCGCGTTATAAAGACTGGAATTCTTACGTGCTACCCCCTGGGGTTCTCTAGAATTGAGAGCTAGCCCCGGAAACTTCAGATCTAGCCCCTGGAACTCCAGAAAATCATGTAAATCCATTTAAAAATCAGTTTTAACCCCTGGACTTAATAGAAATTAGGAAAAACACCTCTGATAAGTGTAGCTAGACCCCTGGAAATTATGAAAATAATATTATAGACCCTGTAATGGGGTGAATTCATTATTTTAGCCTTGTTTAGTATTTAATTTAGAAAATTGAATATGTAACTAGTGTTTAAAAATTAAAAAGGGGGACAAACATAATTGTCAAAATTAATTAAAAACTTTCTCAGTACTTAGAAAACTTTGGAGTGAGATAAAAATATATTTTTGGGCTGAAATAAATCTGTTTCATCTATTATTCACATTTATTAGTATAGGAGCACATTTTTAAGTAAAGAATGGTTATAGAAAAATAGGAAAAATAATTATGAAATAGTTTACATCAGAGGCCAAGGTTAAAATATGTTATTAAATTATTTAGGACCAGAACCTATACTGTTTAGATGATGTGTGTTACTAATTTCATAATAAAATACACAATTATGCATAGGAATATAAATCTGAAAATATAGCAACTAGTAAATGATAAATGGAGTTTCTAAAATACAAAGAATTCAGTTTAGGGTTGGTAGAAATTATGAAGGCACATATGGGGAAGAATAATACTTTTCATACACACTTGGTAGTAAAAAGGTGAAGTAGTTGAATATAAGAAATTTATTGGAAACCCATATAAATAGTATGTAAGTATAAATGTGGACACAAAAGTAGGAATCATATGCACATGGTTAAAAGGTCATGCAAGCCACAACTAAACACACATAAAGTAACCACAACACATATAATGGTGAATGAATTTCATAAATATGAATGTGTGGTTTGTATGAAGTAGAAGTGTGAACTATGTCTTATGATTGTTGTTTTTCTTTTGCTATGTGTGATGGTATGAAGTAGAACCTGTTCAAGAGCAAGTTAACCCTTTCCAAGATCAGGACTACCCATTTCAAGAGCAGCAAGAAGGAGGCAAGTGTCCTTGACCACTTTGATCCTATGCTAGGATGTGTAGATAGAATTATTTGCATTGTCAAATGAAATATGAAACCCATGTTAGGAAAGTTTCCCTAGAATTGCATTACCCTTTTTCCTTGTAGCTTGGGTTGGGATTTATTTTGTCATGTCATTTATTTACATGCATATGCTTAGCCATGCTTAGAATGGGATATTTGGGATATGAGATCATCAGTTTATTATACCATACTCTTGAATGAGCTATTGTGAGTTATGTAGAGGTAGGGATCAAGGCAAGTTGGATGTTTTGGTTGTGTGCTGGGTGCACGAGACTTGGGTTTGTGTTTAGTACTTGCCTGGATCCTAAGGACCGGTTCATGGAGCATGTAACCCGGCTTTACAGTGCCAACCACATGCTGAGATGGGGCAGCTTGGCCAATTAATTAGGTGTATCCCCGGCGTAGTATGGGTGTGTTGGATGGTGCGGGGAGTAGGTGTCAGCTGGACTACCATATGAACCGCAAGGCTCAAGAGGGGGCCACTGCAGCGGGGTTGGAGCCTCTTGTATGCTGTTAGGGGTGAAACCTCAGTGGGCCCATGCTCGTCGGGAATCCCTTTGTAAAGGCTTTGTAGTGATCTCCTGGCTGCACACCTGGGAAGTGTGAATGTGGATCGTAGCCACTGGCATAATGGAGGTTCTTTTAGTCCACCCGGCAACGTGGGATGAAATCACTACTTGTGGGTACAGTGGTACAAACTCTGCATAGTCAAAACTGTCTTGACAGCCGTGCTCACGGTCAAGAGCGGCCTGGACTTATTCATGATTAGAGGATTGATGGTTTTGGAAGTTAAGCGGGGAGCTTAACATTGGAAATGATGTTATGGTTATTGGATTATGATAATGGGTTGGGAGATTGGGACCATTTCACCTGTGTAGTAATGTAGGTGCTTAATAAGCTAAGGTGATAGGTATTAATTGCGTAGTGCTTTAACCATGAGTTCAACCTCTCCTTGTTCTAGCCATGCATGATATAATTTTCCCACACTTGCTGAGTACCATTGGTACTCAACCTTGCATATTTGTTGGTTTATATTGCTGCTCAGGTCAAGATAATGAGGTGGTGTATAATGACCAAGATTTTGGACCTGAGGAAGGTTTTTAGGTTCATGAAGACCCCCGGGCAACGCCTGTGATGGAGCCCTAAAGAATAATATTCCGCTGCTAGTTTATTTACTTGTGATGAAGCATTAGTGTCCATTGAGACATTTACGATGTAAGACTTATTTATATTCGACACCTGGCTTGTAATAAATGATGCTTCACTATTTGTCATCACATGTATGAGAAAATGATCCTGGCATACATGTGATATTCACTTGGTTGTTTCTTCGGAAAAACCGGGTGTGACAGAGGTGGCATCAGAGCCAAGGTTGCCCGTAGGAACGTGGACCTAGGTAGAAATGGACGTATTTAAGGGCCCTATTTTCTTAAAAACTATTTTCCAAGGTGTGGGTGGAAAAGTGTTATTAAAGGAGTCATTTTCTTCATCTTACCCCAACTTTCATTCAAAATAGGATTTTTGTTTGAGAATTTATCTAACCTAATTTTAAATTCTTTTGTTTTAGATGGTTCGCATGATTCGCACCGCTCGTAAGTCCACAGGAGGGAGAACTCCCGTAGTTGCCCTTGCCGAAAGAGAGGAGAGTCGTCCAGTGACGTACCTTTCCTATGGATTGGCAGTAGGAGACTTGTTGCGCCATCTTCGACGTATGCTCGAAGCCGCCGGCAATACGGGCAAGCTAAGCATCCACTATAACTCCACCAGGACCATCCGTGAGAAGAGGGAAGAATGGAGTTCGGAGATGAGGATTATACACGAGAATCAGCTGCTTAAGATTCACCACTCTCCAGCTTGTCGAGCAACACAAGTTGACGCGGAGAAAGATGTCACCTGGGAGGCCATCACCTGCCAGAGTCACATCTATCGTCACCACTTGGACAAAACTGAGTACATGTATGTCCTCCAACGTGAGAGTGGTACCACGGAGTACAAGTACCCACCGGTGCAGCAAGGGACTTCCCATGAGCACATGGACTTGTGCTTGGAGGATGCTGCTATGCTCAGCACTCGACTGCAGGAGTGTCAACAAGAGCTTCAGGATGTCCGAGACACCCTGAAGGAAACGGAGGCGCTGCTGCGAGCCTGCTTAAAGGTGAGAGAAAGAGGAGATGGGAATGAACTGTGTGTCACCGTGAATGATACATGGACTCCTGACTCCCCGGATCGCCGAGCAATCAGGCGTCGTCGCACTTCTCCACCAGCAGCCTCCCCACCCAAAGCAGAGTCAGAAGGTAGCCGAAATGAGGAGGAAGATCCCGAGGAGCCAGCTCAAGAGGACGAGTAGTGTAGAGTCTTTCCCCTAGCTAGCAAGAGGTCGAGTAGTCGAGTCGTTACGTAGTTAATGGTGTGATGATGCTTGGTGTGTGACGTGAGTTGTGGAAGCCATGAGCAATTGTCCACAGACTCGTCTTCAGATTGTTTTGCTTTGGTGTGTGAACCCACAGGAAATAATAGTGCATTTATTTGGTGTGAGATATAAACCCTCATAAAATTTTAACAAAGCCTCAACACCTCAAAGCACCAACAAATGAAAATAGTAAGATGATACTAAATGATATCAAATTAACATTTGTTGATTCTGCCAGATGGCAGGAAGAGGAAAAGGACGTGCTGCCAACCCCGCCAACAACAACGATGAGGCATGCAACCCTCATCTTTCTGGAGGCCAGGACAGGGGTGGTCGACGTGAAGAAGTTGATCCTCTCCACCAAATGCTGGAGAATCAAAATCAGCTTATCCAGAACTTGACTCAAGTGGTGGCCAACTTGCATCAAGTTCCACCTCCACAAGCTGCACCACGCCAACCAAGGTTGAGTGAGTTTCTAGGAACTCAACCTCCAAAGTTTGCAAGTGCTGCTGAACCTCTGGAGGCAGATGATTGGCTGAAGACCATTGAAAGTAAGATGAGGATCATACAGTGCCAAGGGTAAGAGAGGGTGCTGTTTGCCTCTCATCAATTGCATGGACCTGCTGCTGATTGGTGGACCGCCTACGTGGCCGCCCATCATGACCCTGAGAACATCACTTGGGAAGAGTTCAAGCGTAGCTTTCGCAACCATTACATCCCAAGAGGTGAACTCAAAAACAAGAGGAAGGAATTTTTGGGACTGCAGCAGGGAAACATGACTGTGAGGGAATACCTCACTAAATTTACTCAACTATCACGTTATGCTCCACGAGACATAGAGACTGATGAGCAGAAACAAGATTGTTTCATGGAAGGACTTACCGCAGAGATGCAGTGTGCAATGTCCTCCAATGAGTATGAAAGCTTTCAAAAGATGGTGGACAGGGCATTTGTGGTGGAAAGGAAGCTAAAGGCCCTGGAAAATGAGAATAAGAGGAAGGCGGGGTGGTCACATCAGGCCTCAGGGAGCAACACCCGCCCACGTATGATGCAGCAACCTACGGGGCAGACAAGCCGTGCTGCGGTACCCTATTCAGCACCAAGAGGGTACAACCCAAACTACAGGCCACCCGCGGCACCAGCACAGCAGCCACGTCAGTTTGTGCAGCAGCCTCGCCCCGCATATCCACCTCGACCAGCAGTGCAAGGACCCCCAACCCAACCCCAAGACACCAAGGGCCCAGCATCTAAGATTGGGGTGCAATGTTTCAGCTGTGGTGAAGTGGGGCACTACGCCCATAAATGCCCAAAGAAGAAGCCTGCGCCGCCACAACAGCAGAATGTAGTGAGAGGACGGGTGAACCACGTCACTATGGAGGAAGCACAAGAGGCACCCGACGTGGTAGTTGGTAAGTTTCCTGCCAATTTACACCTTGCAACTCTGCTGTTTGATTCTGGTGCTACCCACTCGTTCATTGCTCAAGGGTTTGTTAAGAAACATGACCTAGCAACCACACAAATGAACCATATGCTAGAGGTAAACTCTCCAGGTGGAGAAATAAGGACAAGACAAGTGTGTCCCAAAGTGAGCCTAGACATTAATGGGGTAGTATTTACGGCTAACCTCATAGTGATAGATTCACAAGGGATAGATATTATTTTGGGTATGGATTGGTTGACCAAACATAAAGGAATCATCCATTGTTCGACCAGAACGGTGGAACTAACTCACCCCAGTGGCACCCGAGTAAAGTTCATAACCATACACGAGCCTAGGAGGGACATTAAATTAAATCAAGTGGAGGTGAAAGTTGAGGAAATCAGGACTATCAGGGGATATCCAGATGTTTTTCCGGAGGAATTGCCAGGTATGCCTCCCGACCGTGACGTGGAATTCACAATTGAGCTAGTACCGGGAACAGCCCCGATATACAAGAGACCTTATCGAATGGACTCCAAGAAGCTAGAATAGCTCAAGGATCATTTGAGAGAATTGACGGAGAAGGGGTATATTCGCCCTAGTTCCTCACCATGGGGAGCTCCGGTGATATTTGTGCCCAAGAAAGACGGAACCCAAAGGTTATGCGTGGATTACCGTGTCTTGAATGAGGTAACCATCAAAAACAAGTACCCATTACTCCGCATTGAAGACTTGTTTGATCAGTTGAGGGGAGCTTGTGTGTTCTCGAAAATTGATCTCAGGTCGGGGTACCACCAACTCAAGATAAGGCAATCAGATATTCCCAAGACAGCTTTCGTATCTCGGTACGGACTGTATGAATACACTGTCATGCCTTTTGGGCTAACCAATGCCCCGGCATATTTCATGTACCTCATGAACAAGGTATTCATGGAATATCTGGACAAATTTGTGGTGGTTTTCATAGATGATATTCTCATCTTCTCCAAAGATGAAGAAGAACATGAGAAACATCTAAGGTTGGTGTTACAGAGGCTGAGAGAACACCAACTATATGCCAAGTTGAGCAAGTGTGAGTTTTGGCTGAAGAGAGTTCCCTTTTTAGGACATATAATCTCGGAGGGAGGAATCTCCGTAGGTCCCGCCAAAATCGAAGATATCCAGAAATGGAAAACCCCTAAAAATGTCGGGGAAGTTCGAAGCTTTTTGGGCTTGGCTGGATACTATCGACGGTTTATTGAGGGATTCTCCAAGATCTCGAGACCTCTCACCAAACTGTTGGAGAAGGGAATCACATTCACCTGGACGCCACAGTGCGAGACGAGCTTTCAAGAGCTAAAGAAGAGATTGACAACAGCCCCAGTGTTGGTTATGCCAGATATGCAGAAGAATTTCACAGTGTACTGCGATGCCTCTGGAAATGGGTTGGGATGTGTTCTCATGCAAGAAGGACATGTCGTGGCTTATGCATCCCGGCAGCTTCGGAAGCACGAGAAGAACTATCCTACACATGATCTAGAACTAGCTGCAGTGGTACACGCGTTGAAAATTTGGCGGCACTATTTGATGGGGAAGAGGACAGAGATATATACGGATCATAAGAGTTTGAAGTACATATTCACCCAGCCAGATCTCAACCTCCGACAAAGGAGATGGTTAGAGCTAATCAATGACTTTGATATAGGCATCAACTATCATCCCGGGAAAGCAAACGTCGTGGCCGATGCTTTGAGTCGGAAAGTGCAGGTCAATAAGTTGAGCTTGAAGGACATGCCCGCGGAATTGAAGGACGAGGTTATAAGGCTCAATCTATGTCTAGTAAATAGTGGTGAAGCCATCGCCATGGAAGTGGACTCCACACTCGAGCAAGACATACGCGAGGGCCAAAAGAATGATGAGAAGATACAAGAGATCAGACAGCTCATCAAGGAAAATAAAGCTCCTGATTTTAGAGAGGATGAACAAGGAACGGTGTGGCACGGGAAGAGGATCTGTGTGCCAGAAGTAAAGGAGATCCGTGAATTAATTTTGAAGGACGCTCACGATTCTGACTATTCCATTCATCCTGGGAGTACGAAGATGTACCAGGATCTCAAGAGCAGGTATTGGTGGTATGGCATGAAGCGAGATGTCGCGGAACATGTTGCCCTATGTGACACATGTCAGTTGGTGAAAGCAGAACATCAACGACCCGCGGGATTATTGCAACCACTCAAAGTGCCTGAATGGAAGTGGGAAGAAATCAGCATGGATTTTGTCGTGGGATTGCCTAGGACCCAATCCGGGTATGATTCAATATGGGTCATTATTGATCGGCTAACCAAGGTAGCTCATTTCATCCCTGTGAAAGAAAGCTACAGCGGATCCAAATTGGCAGAATTGTACATGTCAAGGATTGTATGTTACCATGGAGTGCCAAAGAAGATAGTGTCGGACCGAGGGACACAGTTCACCTCGAGGTTTTGGCAAAAGTTGCATGAAACCATGGGAACCCATCTGAATTTCAGCTCTGCCTATCATCCCCAAACTGACGGGCAGACGGAGAGAACCAATCAGATCCTTGAAGATATGTTAAGGGCATGTGCACTCAAAAACAATAGGAGTTGGGACAAGAACTTACCGTATGCGGAGTTTTCCTATAACAACAGCTATCAAGCTAGTATGAAAATGTCACCGTTTGAAGCTTTGTATGGAAGGAAGTGCAGAACTCCTCTATTTTGGAACCAAACAGGAGAAAGTAAAGTGTTTGGTCCAGAAGTGCTACAAGAAGCCGAAGCGAAGGTGAGGGAGATTCGCAACAACTTTAGGATAGCACAAACACGCCAGAAGAGTTATGCTGATGTACGAAGAAGAGAACTCGTTTTCAACGTGGGATACTATGTTTATCTCAAGGTGTCCCCTATCAGAGGACTTCGTCGGTTCAAGGTGAAAGGGAAGTTGTCACCTCGATACATCGGACCCTTTCAAGTGTTGGAAAGAAAAGGCGAAGTGGCGTACCAACTAGATCTACCGGTTCATCTATCGGATGTACACGATGTATTCCATGTGTCACAACTCAAGAAATGCCTGAGGACGCCTGAAGAGGTGTTACCCATGAATGAAGTGGATGTAGCTGAGGATTTGTCTTATGCCGAGCAACCATACAAGATTTTGGAGACGATGGAACGCCTCACCAGAAATAAAAGAATCCGGATGTGCAAGGTGCAGTGGAAGCATCACTCAGAAGAGGAAGCCACCTGGGAACGGGAAGATGAGCTTAAGGCACAATTTCCGGAATTGTTTTCTTAGAAACACCAATCTCGAGGACGAGATTTCTTTTAAGGGGGGTAGAGCTGTAACACCCCAAATTTTGATTCAAAACTCTAAACCATGTTCAGAGGGGAATTTAAAAATTTTTGGACGTGTTGCATGTTTTGTAAAAAATTCAAATTCAAACTAGAATTCAAATTATACTCAAAACAGAAAAGAAATGGAAAAAGAAAAAGAGAAACGGGAGAAAAACCGGCCAGTGGGCCGAAACCCGCCAGCCGGCCCAGTTTCCCCGCGCCAGCCCGCCCCCGCGCGCGCCGCGCTCTCTCACACAGACAGGTGGGACCCACCTGTCATCCCCAACCTCGCTCGCGCCGACCCCGGACTTTTCCCCCCGAGCGCGCGCGATCTTAACCGATTGAAAACCGCGTCCCTCAGCCGAATTCCGGTCCCAAAAGAATCCAACTCGATCACAACTGACCCACCGCCCTCCCCCGGCTATAAAAACCCCAGCCCCGATCGGTTTTTCCCACGCGATCGCCGATTTTCACTCCGGTGAGCACCGAGACTTCGCCGGTGAATTCTGGCTGATCTAAGCTCGGAAACTCTGATCTAACTCGCTGTTCTTGATCCACCGCCTCCGGGGAACTTTGCAGGTGCAGAAAACCCGAAGACTTACGGTGTAAACCCAGCGCCGACGAGCTTCGCCGTGGTTTTGCCTCGGACCTCGCCGCCGAGCACTTTCCAGGACCCCCGAGCTCGAGAAAACCCCCGAGGTGAGATCCCTGACCTCCCCTCTACCGATCTATGCCATAAGATCACAGTTCTAGGCAGAATTCTCGCGGATCCGAAACTTTTCGGCGAGATCGCCGCTTCCCGCCGCCGTGCGCCGCCGGCATCGCCGCCCGCGCTCGATCGGAGCGACGTGGCCGCTTGTGCGCCGTTTATTTTAAATCGCACGGTAGACTTTAAATCCCCGCGTACCGGTTCGATGTTATAATCTCAGCCGTCGGTTTAAAATCGGATGGTCCACGTCAACCCCGCGTTATAAAGACTGGAATTCTTACGTGCTACCCCCTGGGGTTCTCTGGAATTGAGAGCTAGCCCCGGAAACTTCAGATCTAGCCCCTAGAACTCCAGAAAATCATGTAAATCCATTTAAAAATCAGTTTTAACCCCTGGACTTAATAGAAATTAGGAAAAACACCTCTGATAAGTGTAGCTAGACCCCTGGAAATTATGAAAATAATATTATAGACCCTGTAATGGGGTGAATTCATTATTTTAGCCTTGTTTGGTATTTAATTTAGAAAATTGAATATGTAACTAGTGTTTAAAATTAAAAAGGGGGACAAACATAATTGTCAAAATTAATTAAAAACTTTCTCAGTACTTAGAAAACTTTGGTGTGAGATAAAAATATATTTTTGGGCTGAAATAAATCTATTTCATCTATTATTCACATTTATTAGTATAGGAGCACATTTTTAAGTAAAGAATGGTTATAGAAAAATAGGGAAAATAATTATGAAATAGTTTACATCAGAGGCCAAGGTTAAAATATGTTATTAAATTATTTAGGACCAGAACCTATACTGTTTAGATGATGTGTGTTACTAATTTCATAATAAAATACACAATTATGCATAGGAATATAAATCTGAAAATATAGCAACTAGTAAATGATAAATGGAGTTTCTAAAATACAAAGAATTCAGTTTAGGGTTGGTAGAAATTATGAAGGCACATATGGGGAAGAATAATACTTTTCATACACACTTGGTAGTAAAAAGGTGAAGTAGTTGAATATAAGAAATTTATTGGAAACCCATATAAATAGTATGTAAGTATAAAGGTGGACACAAAAGTAGGAATCATATACACATGGTCAAAAGTGCATGCAAGCCACAACTCAACACACATAAAGTAACCACAACACATATAATGGTGAATGAATTTCATAAATATGAATGTGTGGTTTGTATGAAGTAGAAGTGTGAACTATGTCTTATGATTGTTGTTTTTCTTTTGCTATGTGTGATGGTATGAAGTAGAACCTGTTCAAGAGCAAGTTAACCCTTTCCAAGATCAGGACTACCCATTTCAAGAGCAGCAAGAAGGAGGCAAGTGTCCTTGACCACTTTGATCCTATGCTAGGATGTGTAGATAGAATTATTTGCATTGTCAAATGAAATATGAAACCCATGTTAGGAAAGTTTTCCTAGAATTGCATTAACCTGTTTCCTTGTAGCTTGGGTTGGGATTTATTTTGTCATGTCATTTATTTACATGCATATGCTTAGCCATGCTTAGAATGGGATATTTGGGATATGAGATCATCAGTTTATTATACCATACTCTTGAATGAGCTATTGTGAGTTATGTAGAGGTAGGGATCAAGGCAAGTTGGATGTTTTGGTTGTGTGTTGGGTGCACGAGACTTGGGTTTGTGTTTAGTACTTGCCTGGATCCTAAGGACCGGTTCATGGAGCATGTAACCCGGCTTTACAGTGCCAACCACATGCTGAGATGGGGCAGCTTGGCCAATTAATTAGGTGTATCCCCGGCGTAGTATGGGTGTGTTGGATGGTGCGGGGAGTAGGTGTCAGCTGGACTACCATATGAACCGCAAGGCTCAAGAGGGGGCCACTGCAGCGGGGTTGGAGCCTCTTGTATGCTGTTAGGGGTGAAACCTCAGTGGGCCCACGCTCGTCGGGAATCCCTTTGTAAAGGCTTTGTAGTGATCTCCTGGCTGCACACCTGGGAAGTGTGAATGTGGATCGTAGCCACTGGCATAATGGAGGTTCTTTTAGTCCACCCGGCAACGGGGGATGAAATCACTACTTGTGGGTACAGTGGTACAAACTCTGCAGAGTCAAAACTGTCTTGACAGCCGTGCTCACGGTCAAGAGCGGCCTAGACTTATTCATGATTAGAGGATTGATGGTTTTGGAAGTTAAGCGGGGAGCTTAACAATGGAAATGATGTTATGGTTATTGGATTATGATAATGGGTTGGAGATTGGGACCATTTCACCTGTGTAGTAATGTAGGTGCTTAATAAGCTAAGGTGATAGGTATTAATTGCGTAGTGCTTTAACCATGAGTTCAACCTCTCCTTGTTCTAGCCATGCATGATATAATTTTCCCACACTTGCTGAGTACCATTGGTACTCAACCTTGCATATTTGTTGGTTTATATTGCTGCTCAGGTCAAGATAATGAGGTGGTGTATAATGACCAAGATTTTGGACCTGAGGAAGGTTTTTAGGTTCATGAAGACCCCCGGGCAACGCCTGTGATGGAGCCCTAAAGAATAATATTCCGCTGCTAGTTTATTTACTTGTGATGAAGCATTAGTGTCCATTGAGACATTTACGATGTAAGACTTATTTATATTCGACACCTGGCTTGTAATAATGATGCTTCACTATTTGCCATCACATGTATGAGAAAATGATCCTGGCATACATGTGATATTCACTTGGTTGTTTCTTTGGAAAAACCGGGTGTGACATCTTCAGCCAAAACTCACACTTGCTCAACTTGGCATATAGTTGGTGTTCCCTCAGCTTCTGCAACACCCACCTTAAATGTTTCTCATGTTCCTCTTCATCTTTGGAGAAGACGAGAATGTCATCTATGAAAACCACCACAAATTTGTCCAGATATTCCATGAATACCTTGTTCATGAGATACATGAAGTATGCTGGGGCTATAGTTAGCCCGAAAGGCATGACGGTGTATTCATACAGTCCGAACCGAGATACGAAAGGTGACTTTGGAATATCGGTCTGCCTTATCTTAAGTTGGTGGTATCCCGACCTGAGATCAATTTTCGAGAACATACAAGCTCCCCTCAACTGATCAAACAAGTCTTCAATGCGGGGTAATGGGTACTTGTTCTTGATGGTTACTTCATTCAAGGCACGGTAGTCTACGCATAACCTTTGGGTTCCATCCTTCTTCGACACAAATATCACTGGAGCTCCCCATGGTGAGGAACTAGAACGAATATACCCCTTCTCCGTCAATTCTCTTAAATGATCCTTGAGTTCTCCCAGCTGCTTGGAGTCCATCCGATAAGGTCTCTTGTATATCGGAGCTGTTCCAGGCACTAGGTCAATTGTAACACCCCAAAATCCTGTTAAGAGGGGAATTTAAAAATTTTTGGATGTGTTGCATGTGTTGCAAAAATTCAAATTCAAACCGGAATTCAAATTAAACTCAAAATAGAAATGAAAAAGAAAAAGAAAAAGAAAAAATAAACCTTCCCGGCCAGTGAGCCGAAACCCACCAGCCGGCCCACCCAACCCCCGCGCCAGCCCGCAGCCGTGCGCCCGCGCCCCCTCTCACAGACAGGCGGGACCCACCTGTCATCCCCGAGCTCCCGATCGCGCCGAACCCGGCTGTTCCCCGCGCGCGCGCGATCGTAACCGACCGGAAAACCGCACGTTCCCAGCCGACTCCCGGTCACAGAAGACTCCAGCTCGATCTAAACAAACCCGTCACCCTCTCCCGTCTATAAAAACCCCAGCATCGTCCCGTTTTCCCCCATGATCCGCCGTTTTTCCTCCCGGTGAGAACCCGAGCTTCTCCGGCAAATTCTGCTCGATCTTCGTTCGGGAATTCTGATCTAACTCGCTGGTCTTGATCTATCGCCTCCGGGGAACCGCGCAGGTGCAAAAAACTCGGTGGTTTGCGGCTCAAACACAGCGCCGATGAGCCTCACCGTGAATTCACCTTGGACCTTGTCGCCGACCGCTTTCCAGGACCCCCGAGCTCAAGAAAACCCCCGAGGTGAGATCCCCGACCTCCCCTCTACCGATCTATGCCATAAAATCACAGTTTTAGGGAGAATTGACGAAGATCCGAAACTCTCCGGCGAGATCGCCGCCTCCCGCCGCCGGGCAGTGCCGCCCGCGCTCGATCAGAGCGACGTGGCCGCTTGTGCGCCGTCTATTTTAAATCGCACGGTAGAATTTAAATCCCCGCGTACCGGTTCGACGTTATAATCTCAGTTGTCTGTTTTAAATCGGACGGTCCACGTCAGCCCCACGTTATAAAGGCCGGGATTCTTACGTGCTACCCCCTGGGGTTCTCAGAAAATACGAGCTAGCCCCGGAAACTTCTGATCTAGCCCCTGGAACTTCAGAAAATCATGTAAATTCATTTAAAAATCAGTTTAGCCCCTGGACTTAATAAAAATTAGGAAAAACCCCTCTGTTATGTGTAGTTAGACCCCTGGAAATTCTTAAAATAATATAATAGGCCCTGTAGTGGGGTGAGTTTACCTTTTTAACCCTATGTGATATTAAATTTAGGAATTTGAATATATGTTTAGTATTTAAAATTTAAAAGATGGGACAAACACATTGTAAATTCAAATTAAAAACATTCCTAGTATTTGGAAAACTTTGGAGTGAGATAAAAATAGATTTTTGGCTGAAATGAATCTGTTCAATTGATTATTCACATTTATTAGTAATAGGTACACATTTTTAAGTAGAGAATAATTCTGAAAATTAGAATAATAAATGTAAAATAGTTCACATCAGAAGAGAAGTTAAAAAATATATTATTTAATATTTTAGACCCAAAACCTATTCTGTTTAGATGAGGTGTCTTACTATTTTCATAATAAAGTGCACATTTAAGCATAGGAAATAAATCTGAAAATATAGCAAGCTAGGTATAAATAATTAGAAAATGATAAATGAAGTTTCCAAAATCCAAAGAATTCAGCTTAGGGTTGGTAGAAGGTTTGAAGACACATATGAAGTAGGAAAATACCTTTCATGCATACTTGGTAGCTAAAATGTGTATCAATTAAATATAAGGGATTTATTTAAATTAGAAATTCATATATAGTATGCCAACATGAATATGGATACAAAAATAGAAATCATATGTACATGTTTAAAAGTGCATGTAAGCCAAAATCAACACACATAGAGTAACCACAACACATGGAAATGAGAATGGCTTTCATAAATGTGAATGTGTGGCTTGTATGAAGTGGAAGTGTGAACTATGTCTTATGACTTGTTGTTTTCTTTTGCTATGTGTGATGGTATGAGTAGAACCTGCTCCAGAGCAAGTTCTTCCTTTCCAAGATCAGGACTACCCATTCCAAGAGCAGCAGGAAGGAGGCAAGTGTCTTGACCACTTTGATCCTATGCTAGGATATGTAGCTAGAATTATTTGCATTATCAATTGAAAATATGAAACCCACGCTAGGATGTTTCCCTAGAATTGCATTACCTTGTTTCCTTGTAGCTTGGGTTGGGATTCATTTTATCATGTCATTTATTATTATGCATATGCTTAGCCATGCTTAGAATGGGATATTTGGGATGTGAGATCATCAGTTTATTTTACCATACTCTTGAATGAGATATTGTGAGTTATGTAGAGGTAGGGATCAAGGCAAGTTTGATGTTTTGGTTGGTGCTGGGTGCACGAGACTCGGGTTTGTGTATAGTACTTGCCTGGATCCTAAGGACCGGTTCATGGAGCATGTAACCTGGCTTTACCGTGCCAACCACATGATGAGATGGGGCAGCTTGGCCAATTAATTAGGTGTATCCCCGGCGTAGTATGGGTGTGTTGGATGGTGCGGGGAATAGGTGTCAGCTGGACTACCATATGAACCGCAAGGCTCAAGAGGGGTCCACTACAGCGGGGTTGGAGCCTCTTGTATGCTGTTAGGGGTGAAACCTTAGTGGGCCCATGCTCGTCGGGAATCCCTTTGTAAAGGCTTCATAGTGATCTCCTGGCTACACACCTGGGAAGTGTGAATGTGGTTCGTGGCCACTGGCATAATGGAGGTTCTTTTAGTCCACCCGTCAACGGGGGATGAAATCACTACATGTGGGTACAGTGGTGCAAACTCTGCAGAGTCAAAACTGTCATGACAGCCGTGCTCACGGTCAAGAGCGGTTCGGACTTGTTCATGATTAGAGGAGTAATGGTTTTGGAAGTTAAAGATGTTAAGCGGAGAGCTTAACATTGGAAATGATGTTATGGTTATTTAATTATGATGATGGGATGGGAGATTGGGACCATTTAACCTGTGTAGCAATGTAGGTGCTTAATAAGCTAAGGTGATAGGTATTAATTGCGTAGTGCTTTAACCATGAAGTTCAACCTCTCCTTGCTCTAGCCATGCATGACATAACTTTCCCACACTTGCTGAGTACCATCGGTACTCAACCTTGCATATTTGTTGGTTTATATTGCTGCTCAGGTCAAGATAATGAAGTGGTGTTTAATGATCAGGACTTTGGACCCGAAGAAGGTTTCTAGGTTCATGGAGTCCCGCGGGCAACGCCTGTAATGGAGCCCACAAGAATAATATTCCGCTGCTAGTTTATTTATTTGTGATGAACTTATTATCATCCATCGAGACATATGCTTTGTAAGACTTATTTATATTCGACACCTGGCTTGTAATAAATGATGCTTCACTATTTGTCATCACATGTATGAGAAAATGATCCTTGCATACATGTGATATTCACTCGGTTGTTCTTCAGAGAAACCGGGTGTGACAGAAGTGGTATCAGAGCCAAGGTTGCCCGTAGGAACGTGGACCTAGGTAGAAATGGACGTATTTAAGGGCCCTATTTTCTTAAAAACTATTTTAAAGGTGTGTGTTGAAAAGTGTTATTTAATGGAGTCACTTTCTTCATCTTACCCCAACTTTCATTCAAAATAGGATTTTTGTTTAAAAGTTTATCTAACCTAAATTTGAATGCTTTCTGTTTTAGATGGTTCGCATGATTCGCACCGCTCGCAAGTCCACAGGAGGGAGAGTTCCCGTAGTTGCCCTTGCCCAAAGAGAGGAGAGTCGTCTGGTGACGTACCTTTCCTACGGATTGGCAGTAGGAGACTTGTTGCGCCGTCTTCGACATATGCTCCAAGCCGCCGGCAATACGGGCAAGCTAATCATACACTATAGTTCCACCAGGACGATCTGTGAAAAGAGGGAAGAATGGAGTTCAGAGAGGAGGATTATCCATGAAAATCAGCTGCTTAAGATCCACCGCTCTCCAGCTTGTCGAGCGACACAGGTCGATGCGGAGAAGGATGTCACCTGGGAGGCCATCACCTGCCAGAGTCACATCTATCGTCGCCACCTGGACAGGACTGAGTACATGTATGTCCTCCAGCGTGAGAGTGGTACCACGAAGTACAAGTACCCGCCAGTGCAGCAGGGGACTTCCCATGAGCACATGGACCTGTGCTTGGACGATGCTGCTATGCTCAGCACTCGACTGCAGGAGTGTCAGCAGGAGCTTCAGGATGTTCGGGACACCCTGAAGGAAACCGAGGCGTTGCTTCGAGCCTGCTTGAGGGCGAGAGAAAGAGGAGATGGAAATGAACTGTGTGTCACCGTGAATGATACAAGGACTCCTGACTCCCCAGATCGTCGGGCGATCAGGCGTCGTCGCACTTCTCCACCAGCAGCCTCCCCACCCAAAGCAGAGTCAGAGGGCAGCCGCAATAATGAGGAAGATCCCGAGGAGCCAGCTCAGTGATACGAGTAGTGTAGAGTCCTTCCCTTAGTTTAGCAAGATCTCGAGTCGTCAAGTCATTATCTTAGTTAATGGTGTGTTAATGCTTGGTGTGTGACGTGAGTTGTGGAAGCCTTGAGCAATTGTCCACAGCCTCGTCTTTAGATTGTTTTGCTTTGGTGGGTGAACCCACATGAAATAATAGTGCATTTATTTTTGTATGAGACATGAACCCTCAGAAAGTATAACAAAGCCTCAACACTTCAAAGTAAAAAAAACAAGTAAAAGTAGTAAGATAATACGTAATGCCTTAAATTAACATTTGGTTGATCATGCTAGATGGCCGGAAGAGGAAAGGGTCGTGCTGCCAACCCCGCCAACAACAACGATGAGGCCTGCAACCCTCATCTTTCTGGGAGCCAAGACAGGAGTGGACGCCGTGAGGGAGTTGATCCCATCCACCAAATGCTTGAGAATCAAAATCAGCTCATACAGAACCTGACTCATGTGGTGGCCAACTTGCATCAAGTTCCACCTCCACAAGCTGCACCACGCCAACCAAGGTTGAGTGAGTTTCTAGGAACTCAACCTCCAAAGTTTGCAAGTGCTGCTGAACCTCTGGAGGCAGATGATTGACTAAAGACCATTGAGAGCAAGATGAGGATCATACAGTGCCAATGGTATGAGAGGGTGTTGTTTGCCTCTCATCAATTGCATGGACCTGCTGCTGATTGGTGGACCGCCTACGTGGCCGCCCATCACGACCCTGAGAACATCACTTGGGAAGAGTTCAAGCGTAGCTTCCGCAACCATTACATACCAAGGGGTGAACTCAAAAACAAGAGGAAGGAGTTCTTGGGGCTGCAGCAAGGAAACATGACTGTGAGGGAATACCTCACTAAATTTACTCAACTCTCCCGTTATGCCCCACGGGACATAGAGACTGATGAGCAGAAACAGGATTGTTTCGTGGAAGGACTTACCGCAGAAATGCAGTGTGCAATGTCCTCCAACGAGTATGAAAGCTTCCAAAAGATGGTGGACAGAGCGTTTGTGGTAGAAAGGAAGCTGAAGGCCTTGGAAAATGAGAACAAGAGGAAGGTCGGGTGGTCACATCAAGCCTCAGGGAGCAACACCCGCCCACGTCTGATGCAGCAACCCGCAGGGCAGACGAACCGTGCAACGGTACCCTACTCAGCACCAAGAGGGTCCAACCCGAACTACAGGCCTCCGGCAGCACCAATACAGCCACAACGTCAGTTCGTACAGCAGCCTCGCCCTACATATCAACCTCGACAAGCCGTACAAGGACCCCCAAACCAACCCCAAGACAACAAAGGCCAGTCACCTAAGGTTGGGGTGCAATGTTTCAACTGTGGTGAAGTGGGGCACTACGCCCATAAGTGCCCAAAGAAGAAGCCCACACAGCCACAACAGCAGAATGTAATGAGAGGACGGGTGAACCACGTCACCATGGAGGAAGCGCAAGAGGCACCTGACGTGGTAGTTGGTAAGTTTCCTGCCAGTTTACACATTGCAACCCTGTTGTTTGATTCTGGTGCTACCCACTCGTTCATTGCCCAAGGGTTTGTTAAGAAGCATGACCTAGCAACAACACAAATGAACCATATGCTAGCAGTAAACTCTCCAGGTGGAGAAATAAGGACAAGACAAGTGTGTCCCAAAGTGAACCTAGACATTAATGGGGTAGTATTTACTGCTAACCTCATAGTGATAGATTCACAAGGGATAGATATTATCTTGGGTATGGATTGGTTGACCAAACATAAAGGAATCATCCATTGTTCGACCAGAACGGTGGAACAAACTCACCCTAGTGGCACCACAGTAAAGTTTATAATAATACAAGAGCCTAGGAGGGACATTAAGTTAAATCAAGTTGAGGTGAAAGTGGAGGAGATTAGGACCATCAAGGAATATCCAGATGTTTTTCCGGAGGAGTTGCCAGGTATGCCTCCTGATCGTGAAGTGGAATTCGCAATTGAGATAGTGCCTGGAACAACCCCGATATACAAGAGACCTTATCGGATGGACTCCAAACAGATGGGAGAACTCAAGGATCATTTGAGAGAACTGACGGAGTAGGGGTATATTCGTCCTAGTTCCTCACCATGGGGAGCTCCAGTGATATTTGTTCCCAAGAAGGACGGAACCCAAAGGTTGTGCGTAGACTACCGTGCTTTGAATGAGGTAACCATCAAGAACAAGTACCAATTACCCCGCATTGAAGACTTGTTTGATCAGTTGAGGGGAGCTTGTGTGTTCTCGAAGATTGATCTCAGGTCAGGGTTCCACCAACATAAGATAAGGCAAGCCGATATTCCAAAGACAGCTTTCGTATCTCGCTACGGACTGTATGAATACACCGTCATGCCTTTCGGGCTAACTAATGCCCCGACATACTTCATGTGTCTCATGAACAAGGTGTTCATGGAATATCTGGACAAATTTGTGGTGGTTTTCATAGATGACATTCTCGTCTTCTCCAAGGATGGAGAGGAACTTGAGAAACATCTAAGGTTGGTGTTGCAGAAGCTGAGAGAACACCAACTATATGCCAAGTTGAGCAAGTGTGAGTTTTGGCTGAAGAGAGTTCCCTTCTTAGGACATATAATCTCGGAGGGAGGAATCTCCGTAGATCCCGCCAAAATCGAGGATATACAGAAGTGGAAGACTCCTGAAAATGTCGGGGAAGTTCGAAGCTTCTTGGGATTGGCAGGATACTATCGACGGTTTATTGAGGGATTCTCTAAGATCTTGAGACCCCTCATCAAACTGTTGGAGAAGGGAGTCACATTCACATGGACGCTGCAGTGCGAGATGAATTTTCAGGAGTTAAAGAAAAGATTGACAACAGCCCCAGTGCTAGTTATGCCAGATATGCAGAAGAACTTTACGGTGTACTGCGTTGCCTCTGGAAACGGGTTGGGATGTGTTCTCATGCAAGAAGGGCATGTCGTGGCTTATGCATCCCGGCAGCTCCGGAAGCACGAGAAGAACTATCCTACACATGACCTAGAGCTAGCCGCAGTGGTACACGCGTTGAAAATTTGGTGGCACTACTTGATGGGGAAGAGGACAGAGATATATACGGTCATAAGAGTTTAAAGTACATTTTCACACAGCCAGATCTCAACCTCAGACAAAGGAGATGGTTAGAGCTAATCAATGACTTTGATGTGGGCATCAACTATCATCCTGGGAAAGTAAACATCGTGGCAGATGCTTTAAGTCAGAAAGTGCAGGTCAATAAGTTGAGCTTGAAGGACATGCCTGCAGAATTGAAGGATGATGTTATAAGACTCAATCTATGCCTGGTGAATAGTGGTGAAGCCATCGCCATGGAAGTGGACTCCACACTAGAGCGAGAAATACGCGAGGGTCAAAAGGATGACGAGAAGATACAAGAAATCAGGCAACTCATCAAGGAAAATAAAGCCCCTGGTTTCAGAGAGGATGAACAAGGAACGGTGTGGCACGGGAAAAGAATCTTGTGCCAGAAGTAAAAAAGATCCACGATATATTTTGAAGGAGGCTCACGATTCTGACTATTCCATTCATCCTGGGAGTACGAAGATGTACCAGGACCTCAAGAGCAGGTATTGGTGGTATGGCATGAAGCGAGATGTCGCGGAACATGTTGCCCTATGTGACACATGTCAGTTGGTGAAAGCAGAACATCAACGACCCGCGGGATTATTGCAACCACTCAAAGTGCCTGAATGGAAGTGGGAAGAAATCAGCATGGATTTTGTCGTGGGATTGCCTAGGACCCAATCCGGGTATGATTCAATATGGGTCATTATTGATCAGCTAACCAAGGTAGCTCATTTCATCCCTGTGAAAGAAAGCTACAGCGGATCCAAATTGGCAGAATTGTACATGTCAAGGATTGTATGTTACCATGGAGTGCCAAAGAAGATAGTGTCGGACCGAGGGACACAGTTCACCTCGAGGTTTTGGCAAAAGTTGCATGAAACCATGGGAACCCATCTGAATTTCAGCTCTGCCTATCATCCCCAAACTGACGGGCAGACGAAAAGAACCAATCAGATTCTTGAGGATATGCTGAGAGCGTGTGCACTCAAAAACAATCGGAGTTGGGATAAGAACTTACCGTATGCGGAGTTCTCCTATAACAACAGCTATCAGGCTAGTATGAAGATGTCACCGTTTGAAGCTTTGTACGGGAGGAAGTGCAGAACTCCCCTATTTTGGAACCAAATAGGGGAAAGTAAAGTGTTTGGTCCCAAAGTACTACAAGAAGCCGAGGCAAAAGTGAGGGAAATTCGCAACAACTTGAGGATAGCACAGACACGACAAAAGAGCTATGCCGATGTACGAAGAAGAGAGCTCGTTTTCAACGTGGGAGACTATGTCTATCTCAAGGTGTCCCCTATCCAAGGACTTCGTCGGTTCAAGGTGAAAGGGAAGTTGTCACCTCGATACATCGGACCCTTTCAAGTTCTGGAAAGGAAAGGCGAAGTGGCGTATCAACTAGAATTACCGGCTCGCCTATCGGATGTGCACGATGTATTCCATGTGTCACAGCTCAAGAAATGTCTGTGAACGCCTGAAGAGGTGTTACCCATGAATGAGGTTGACGTAGCTGAGGATTTGTCTTATGCCGAGCAACCATCCAAGATTTTGGAAACAATGGAACGTCTCACAAGAAATAAAAGAATCCGGATGTGCAAGGTGCAGTGGAAGCATCACTCGGAAGAGGAAGCCACCTGGGAGCGAGAAGATGAGCTTAAGGCACAATTTCCGAAATTGTTTTCTTAGAACCCCAATCTCAAGGACGAGATTTCTTTTAAGGGGGTAGAGCTGTAACACCCCAAAATCCTGTTAAGAAGGGAATTTAAAAAATTTTGGACGTATTGCATGTGTTGCAAAAATTCAAATTCAAACTGGAATTCAAATTAAACTCAAAATAGAAATGAAAAAGAAAAAGAAAAAGAAAAAAATAAACCTTCCCGGCCAGTGGGCCGAAACCCACCATCCGGCCCACCCAACCCCCCGCCAGCCCGCAGCCGCGCGCCCGCGCCCCCTCTCGCGGACAGGCGGGACCCACCTGTCATCCCTGAGCTCCCGATCGCGCTGACCCCGGACTGTTCCCCGCGCGCGCGATCGTAAACGACCAGAAAACCGCGCGTTCCCAGCCGACTCCCGGTCCCAGAAGACTCCAGCTCGATCTAAACCAACCCGCCGCCCTCCCCCATCTATAAAAACCCCGGCATCGTCCCGTTTTTCCCCCACGATCCACCGTTTTCCTCCCGGTGAGAACCCGAGCTTCTCCGGCAAATTCTGCTCGATCTTCGTTCGGGAATTCTGATCTAACTCGCTGGTCTTGATCCACCGCCTCCGGGGAACCACGCAGGTGCATAAAACTCGGTGGTTTGTGGCTCAAACACAGCGCCGATGAGCCTCGCCGTGAATTCACCTTGGACCTCGTCGCCGACCGCTTTCCAGGACCTCCGAGCTCAAGAAAACCCCCGAGGTGAGATCCCCGACCTCCCCTCTACCGATCTATGCCATAAAATCGCAGTTTTAGGGAGAATTGACGAAGATCTGAAACTCTCCAGCGAGATCGCCGCCTCCCGCTGCCGTGCGCCGCCGGGCAGCGCCGCCCGCGCTCGATCAAGGCGACGTGGCCGCTTGTGCGCCGTCTATTTTAATTCGCACGGTAGAATTTAAATCCCCGCGTACCGGTTCGACGTTATAATCTCAGCCGTCTGTTTTAAATCGGACGGTCCACGTCAGCCCCGCGTTATAAAGGCCGGGATTCTTACGTGCTACCCCCTGGGGTTCTCGGAAAATACGAGCTAGCCCCTCGAAATTCAGAAAATCATGTAAATTCATTTAAAAATCAGTTTTAGCCCTTGGACTTAATAAAAATTAAGAAAAACCCCTCTGTTATGTGTAGTTAGACCCCTGGAAATTCTTAAAATAATATAATAGGCCCTGTAGTGGGGTGAGTTTACCTTTTTAACCCTATGTGATATTAAATTTAGGAATTTGAATATATGTTTAGTATTTAAAATTTAAAAGATGGGACAAACACATTGTAAATTCAAATTAAAATCTTTCCTAGTATTTGGAAAACTTTGGAGTGAGATAAAAATAGATTTTTGGCTGAAATGAATCTGTTTAATTGATTATTCACATTTATTAGTAATAGGGACACATTTTTAAGTAGAGAATAATTCTGAAAATTAGTAAAATAAATGTAAAATAGTTCACATCAGAAGAGAAGTTCAAAAATATATTATTTAATATTTTAGACCCAAAACCTATTCTGTTTAGATGAGGTGTCTTACTATTTTCATAATAAAGTGCACATTTAAGCATAGGAAATAAATCTGAAAATATAGCAAGCTAGGTATAAATATCTAGAAAATGATAAATGAAGTTTCAACATCCAAGGAATTCAGTTTAGGGTTGGTAGAAGGTTTGAAGACACATATGAAGTAGGAAAATACCTTTCATGCATACTTGGTAGCTAAAATGTGTATCAATTAAATATAAGGGATTTATTTAAATTAGAAATTCGTATATAGTATGCCAACATGAATATGAATACAAAAATAGAAATCATATGTACATGTTTAAAAGTGCATGTAAGCCAAAATCAAAACATATAGAGTAACCACAACACATGGAAATGAGAATGGCTTTCATAAATGTGAATGTGTGGCTTGTATGAAGTGGAAGTGTGAACTATGTCTTATGACTTGTTGTTTTCTTTTGCTATGTGTGATGGTATGAGTAGAACCTGCTCCAGAGCAAGTTCTTCCTTTCCAAGATCAGGACTACCCATTCCAAGAGCAGCAGGAAGGAGGCAAGTGTCCTTGACCACTTTGATCCTATGCTAGGATATGTAGCTAGAATTATTTGCATTATCAATTGAAAATATGAAACCCATGCTAGGATGTTTCCCTAGAATTTCATTACCTTGTTTCCTTGTAGCTTGGGTTGGGATTCATTTTATCATGTCATTTATTATTATGCATATGCTTGCCATGCTTAGAATGGGATATTTGGGATATGAGATCATCAGTTTATTTTACCATACTCTTGAATGAGATATTGTGAGTTATGTAGAGGTAGGGATCAAGGCAAGTTGGATGTTTTGGTTGGTGCTGGGTGCACGAGACTCGGATTTGTGTATAGTACTTGCCTGGATCCTAAGGACCGGTTCATGGAGCATGTAACCTGGCTTTACCGTGCCAACCACATGCTGAGATGGGGCAGCTTGGCCAATTAATTAGCTGTATCCCCGGCGTAGTATGGGTGTGTTGGATGGTGCGGGGAATAGGTGTCAGCTGGACTACCATATGAACCGCAAGGCTCAAGAGGGGGCCACTGCAGCGGGGTTGGAGCCTCTTGTATGCTGTTAGGGGTGAAACCTCAGTGGGCCCATGCTCGTCGGGAATCCCTTTGTAAAGGCTTCGTAGTGATCTCCTGGCTACACACCTAGGAAGTGTGAATGTGGTTCGTGGCCACTGGCATAATGGAGGTTCTTTTAGTCCACCCGGGAACGGGGGATGAAATCACTACATGTGGGTACAGTGGTGCAAACTCTGCAGAGTCAAAACTGTCATGACAACCGTGCTCACGGTCAAGAGCGGTTTGGACTTATTCATGATTAGAGGAGTAATGGTTTTGGAAGTTAAAGATGTTAAGCGGGGAGCTTAACATTGGAAATGATGTTATGGTTATTTGATTATGATGATGGGATGGGAGATTGGGACCATTTCACCTGTGTAGTAATGTAGGTGCTTAATAAGCTAAGGTAATAGGTATTAATTGCGTAGTGCTTTAACCATGAAGTTCAACCTCTCCTTGCTCTAGCCATGCATGACATAACTTTCCCACACTTGCTGAGTACCATCGGTACTCAACCTTGCATATTTCTTGGTTTATATTGCTGCTCAGGTCAAGATAATGAAGTTGTGTTTAATGATCAAGACTTTGGACCCGAAGAAGGTTTCTAGGTTCATGGAGTCCCCCGGGCAACGCCTGTAATGGAGCCCACAAGAATAATATTCCGCTGCTAGTTTATTTATTTGTGATGAACTTATTATCGTCCATCGTGACATATGCTTTGTAAGACTTATTTATATTTGACACCTGGCTTGTAATAAATGATGCTTCACTATTTGTCATCACATGTATGAGAAAATGATCCTGGCATACATGTGATATTCACTCGGTTGTTCTTCAGAGAAACCGGGTGTGACATTAATCGTGAATTCCACTTCACGATCGGGAGGCATACCTGGTAACTCCTCGGGAAAACATCTGGATATTCCCTGATGATCCTGATCTCTTCCACCTTCACCTCAACTTGATTTAATTTAGTGCCCCTCCTAGGCTCTTGTATTGTTATGAACTTTACTCTTGTGCCACTGGGTGAGTTAGTTCCACCGTTCTGGTCAAACAATGGATGATTCCCTTATGTTTGGTCAACCAATCCATACCAAAAATAATATCTATCCCTTGTGAATCTATCACTATGAGGTTAGCAGTAAATACTACCCCATTAATGTCTAATTTCACCTTGGGACACACTTGTCTTGTCCTTATTTCTCCACCTGGAGAGTTTACTGCTAGCACATGGTTCATTTGTGTTGTTGCTAGGTCATGCTTCTTAACAAACCCTTGGGCAATGAACGAGTGGGTAGCACCAGAATCAAACAGCAGGGTTGCAATGTGTAAATTGGCAGGAAACTTACCAACTACCACATCGGGTGCCTCTTGCGCTTCTTCCATGGTCACGTGGTTCACCCGTTCTCGCATTACATTCTGCTGTTGCGGCTGTACGGGCTTCTTTTTTGGGCACTTATGGGCGTAGTGGAGAAGTGCGACGATGCCTGATTGCCCGGTGATCTGGGGAGTCAGGAGTCCATGTGTCATTCACAGTGACACACAGTTCATTCCCATCTCCTCTTTCTCTCGCCCTCAAGCAGGCTCGAAGCAACGCCTCGGTTTCCTTCAGGGTGTCACGAACATCTTGAAGCTCCTGCAGTCGAGTGCTGAGCATAGCAGCATCCTCCAAGCACAAGTCCATGCGCTCATGGGAAGTCCCCTGCTGCATTGGCGGGTACTTATACTCCGTTGTACCACTCCCGCGCTGGAGGACATACATGTACTCAGTCCTGTCCAGGTGACGACGATAGATGTGACTCTGACAGGTGATTGCCTCCCAGGTGATATCCTTCTCCGCATAGACCTGTGTCGCTCGACAAGCTAGAGAGCGGTGGATCTTGAGCAGCTGATTTTCGTGGATAATCCTCATCTCTGAACTCCATTCTTCCCTCTTCTCACGGATGGTCCTGGTGGAGCTATAGTGTATGATTAGCTTGCCCGTATTGCCGGCGGCTTGGAGCATGCGTCGAAGACGGCGCAACAAGCCTCCTACTGCCAATCCGTAGGAGAGATACATCACCAGATGGTTCTCCTCTCTCAGGGCAAGGGCAACTACGGGAACTCTCCCTCCGGTGGACTTGCGGGCGGTGCGGATCATGCGAACCATCTAAAACATAAAGCATTTTAAGTTAGATAAGATTTTAAACAAAAATCCTATTTGTAATAAAAGATGGGGTAAGATGAATAAAGTGGCCCATTAAATAACACTTTTCAACCCACACCTTGTAAAATAGTTTTTAAGAAAATAGGGTCCTTAAATACGTCCATTTCTACCTAGGTCCACGTTCCTACGGGCAACCTGGGCTCTGATACCACTTCTGTCACACCCGGTTTCTCCGAAGAACAACCAAGTGAATATCACATGTATGCCAGGATCATTTTCTCATACATGTGATGACAAATAGTGAAGCATCATTTATTACAAGCCAGGTGTCGAATATAAATAAGTCTTACATAGCATATGTCTCGATGGACGATAATAAGTTCATAACGAGTAAATAAAATAGCAGCGGAATTATTATTCTTGTGGGCTCCGTCACAGGCGTTGCCCGGGGGACTCCGTGAACCTAGAAACCTTCTTTGGGTACGAAATCTTGATCATTAAACACCACATCATTCTCTTGACCTGAGCAGCAATATAAACCAACAAATATGCAAGTTTGAGTACCGATGGTACTCAGCAAGTGTGGGAATGTTATATCATGCATGGCTAGAACATGGAGAGGTTGAACTCATGGTTAAAGCACTACGCAATTAATACCTATCACCTTAGCTTATTAAGCACCTACATTACTACATAGGTGAAATGGTCCCAATCTCCCAACCCATCATCATAATTAAATAACCATAACATCATTTCCAATGTTAAGCTCCCCGCTTAACATCCTCAACTTCCAAAGCCATCAATCTTCTAATCATGAATAAGTCCAAGCCGCTCTTGACCGTGAGCATGGCTGTCATGACAGTTTTGACTCTGCAGAGTTTGCACCACTGTACCCACATGTAGTGATTTCATCCGCCGTTGCCGGGTGGACTAAAAGAACCTCCATTATGCCAGTGGCTACGAACCACATTCACACTTCCCAGGTGTGTAGCCAGGAGATCACTACGAAGCCTTTACAAAGGGATTCCCGACAAGCATGGGCCCACTGAGATTTCACCCCTAACAGCATACAAGAGGCTCCAACCCCGCTGCAGTGGCCCCCTCTTGAGCCTTGCGGTTCATATGGTAGTCCAGTTGACACCTACTCCCCGCACCATCCAACACACCCATACTACGCCGGGGATACACCTAATTAATTGGCCAAGCTGCCCCATCTCAGCATGTGGTTGGCACGGTAAAGCCAGGTTACATGCTCCATGAACCGGTCCTTAGGATCTAGGCAAGTACTAAACACAAACCCGAGTCTCGTGCACCCAGCACCAACCAAATCATCCAACTTGCCTTGATCCCTACCTCTACATAACTCATAACATCTCATTCAAGAGTATGGTAAATAAAATGATGATCTCATATCCCAATTATCCCATTCTAAGCATGGCTAAGCATAAGCATGTAAATGAATGATATGAGAAAATAAATCCCAATCCCAAGCTACAAGGAAACAAGATAATGCAATTCTAGGGAAACTTCCTAGCATGGGTTTTGTATTTCAATTGACAATACAAATAATTCTATCTGCCTATCCTTGCATAGGATCAAAGTGGTCAAGGACACTCGCCTTCTTCTTGCTGCTCTGAGAATTGAAAGTCTTGGTCTTGGAAGGGGAGAACTTGCTCTGGGGCAGGTTCTACTCATGCCAATACACATAGCAAAAGAAAACACAATCCATAAGACATAGTTCACACTTCCACTTCATACAAACCACACATTCACATTTATGAAAGTCATTCACATTTCTATGTGTTGTGGTTACTCTATGTGTGTTGATTTTTGGCCTACATGCACTTTTAAACAAGTTCATATGTTTTCTAACTTTTGTATTCAGATTTATGTTTGCACACTATATATGAGTTTCCCATTTGAACAAATTCTTTATATTCAATTGATACACATCTTAGCTACCAAGTATGCATGGAAGGTATTTTCCTACTGCAAATGGGTTTTCAGACCTTCTACCAAACCCTAAACTGAAATCTTTGGATTTGGAGACTTCATTTATCCTTTTATAGTTATGCATACCTACTTTCCTATATTTTAAGATTTATTTTCTATACCTAATTGTGAAGTTTATTATGAAAATAATAAGACACATCATCTAAACAGAATAGGTTCTGACCTAAAATATTAAATAATATATTTTTGAACTTCTCCTCTGATGTGAACTAATTTACATTTATTTTACAAATTTTCAGAATTATTTTCTAACCTAAAAATGTGTCCCTATAACTAATAAATGTGAATAATCAATTAGACAGATTCATTTCAACTTAAAATTTATTTTTAACTCACTCCAAAGTTTTCCAAGTGCTAGGAGAGTTCAAATTTGAATTCACAAAGTGTTTGTCCCATCTTTTGAATTTTAAAAACTAATCACATATTCAAATTTCTAAATTTAATATCATATAGGGTGAAAAAGATAAACTCACCCCACTACAGGGCCTATTATATTATTTAAGAATTTCCAGGGGCCTAACTATGCATATCAGAGGGTTATTGCTAATTTTTATTTAGTCCAGGGGCTAAAACTGATTTTTAATTGAATTTTCATGAATTTCTGAAGTTCTAGGGGCTAGATCAGAAGTTTCCGGGGCTAGCTCGTATTTTCCGAGATCCCCAGAGGGTAGCACGTCTTCCCGGCCTTTATAATGCGGGGCTGACGTGGACCGTCCGATTTAAAACAGATGGCTGAGATTATAACGTCGAACCGGTACGCGGGGATTTAAATTCTACCGTGCGATTTAAAATAGACGGCGCACAAGCGGCCACGTCGCTTTGATCGAGCGCGGGCAGCGCTGCCCGGCGGCGCGCGGCGGCGGGAGGCGGCGATCTCGCCGGAGATCTTCGGATCTTCGTCAATTCTTCCTAAAACTGGGATTTCATGGCATAGATCGGTAGAGAGGAGGTCGGGGATCTCACCTCGGGGGTTTTCTTGAGCTCGGAGGTCCTTGAAAGCGGTCGGCGACGAGGTCCGAGATGAATTCACGGCGAGGCTCATCGGCGTTATGTTTGAGGCGCAAACCACCGAGTTTTCTGCACCTGCGTGATTCCCCGAAGGCGGTGGATCAAGATCAGCACGTTAGATCAGAAATCCCGAGCGAAGATCGAGCGAAATTGGTCGGAGAAACTCGGGTTCTCACCGGAAGGAAAACGGATGATCGTGGGTGAAAATCGGGGAGATGCCGGTGTTTATATAGCCGGGGACGGGCGGCGTTCGGTTGTGATCGAGTTTGCGTCGTCCAGAACCGATATTCGGCTGGGATACGCGAGTATTCGGGGCGGTTTTGATTCGGAGGAGAGAAGAGTCCCGACCGGCCGAGCGCGGGCGCGAGGAGGAAGAAGGATGGCGGGCCCCACACGTCAGCGAGAAAGGGAACGGGGCGCGCGACTGCGGGCTGGCGCGGGGTGGGGTGGGCCGGCTGGTGGGTTTTGGCCCACTGGCCGGTTTTTTTTCTGTTTTTTTCTTTTTCCATTTATTTTCTGGTTTGAATTTGAATTTGAATTCCAACTAAATTTGAATTTCTGCAGCCCTTGCAATACGTCCAAAATTTTTTAAATTTCCCTCTTAACAGGATTTTGGGGTGTTATAGCGTCGTCCAGAACCGATATTCGGCTGGGATACGCGAGTATCCGGGGCGGTTTTGATTCGGAGGAGAGAAGAGTCCCGGCCGGCCGAGCGCGGGCGCGAGGAGGAAGAAGGATGGTGGGCCCCACACGTCAGCGAGAAAGGGAACGGGGCGCGCGACTGCGGGCTGGCGCGGGGTGGGGTGGGCCGGCTGGTGGGTTTCAGCCCACTGGCCGGTTTTTTTCTGTTTTTCTTTTTCTTTTTCCATTTCTTTTCTGGTTTGAATTTGAATTTGAATTCCAACTAAATTTGAATTTCTGCAGCCCATGCAATACGTCCAAAAATTTTTAAATTCCCCTCTTAACAGGATCTTGAGCATCTGATTTTCGTGGATAATGCTCATTTCTGAACTCCACTCTTCCCGCTTCTCACGGATGGTTCGGGTGGAGCTGTAGTGTATGATTAGCTTGCCCGTATTGCCGGCGGCTTGGAGCATGCGTCGAAGACGGCGCAACAAGCCTCCTACTGCCAATCCGTAGGAGAGATACGTCACCGGACGGTCCTCCTCTCTCAGGGCAAGGGCAATTACGGGAACTCTCCCTCCGGTGGACCATATAAAACATAAAGCATTTAAAATTAAGTTAGATAAGATTTTAAACAAAAATCCTATTTTGAATAAAAGTTGGGGTAAGATGAATAAAGTGACCCCATTAAATAACACCTTCAACCCACACTTTTGTAAAATAGTTTTTAAGAAAATAGGGTCCTTAAATATGTCCATTTCTACCTAGGTCCACGTTCCTACGGGCAACCTTGGCTCTGATACCACTTCTGTCACACCCGGTTTCTCCGAAGAACAACCGAGTGGATATCACATGTATGCCAGGATCATTTTCTCATACATGTGATGACAAATAGTGAAGCATCATTTATTACAAGCTAGGTGTCAAATATAAATAAGTCTTACATAGCATATGTCTCGAGGGACGATAATAAGTTCATAACATGTAAATAAAATAGCAGCGGAATATTATTCTTGTGGGCTTCGTCACAGGCGTTGCCCGAGGGACTCCATGAACCTAAAATCCTTTTTCGGGTCCGAAGTCTTGGTCATTGAACACCACATCATCCCCTTGACCTGAGCAGCAATTTAAACCAACAAATATGCAAGGTTGAGTACCGTTGGTACTCAGCAAGGAGAGGTTGAACTCATGGTTAAAGCACTACGCAATTAATACCTATCACCTTAGCTATTAAGCACCTACATTACTACATAGGTGAAATGGCCCCAATCTCCCAACCCATCATCATAATCAAATAACCATAACATCATTTCCAATGTTAAGCTCCCCGCTTAACATCCTCAACTTCCAAAGACATCAATCCTCTAATCATGAATAAGTCCAAGCCGCTCTTGACCGTGAGCACGGCTGTCATGACAGTTTTGACTCTGCAGAGTTTGCACCACTGTACCCACATGTAGTGATTTCATCCCCCGTTGCCGGGTGGACTAAGAGAACCTCCATTATGCCAGTGGCCATGAACCACATTCACACTTCCCAGGTGTGTAGCCAGGAGATCACTACGAAGCCTTTACAAAGGGATTCCCGACGAGCGTGGGCCCACTGAGGTTTCACCCCTAACAGCATACAAGAGGCTCCAACCCCGCTGCAGTGGCCCCCTTATGAGCCTTGCGGTTCATATGGTAGTCCAGCTGACACCTATTCCCTGCAACATCCAACACACCCATACTACGCCGGGGATACACCTAATTAATTGGCCAAGCTGCCCCATCTCAGCATGTGGTTGGCACGGTAAAGCCAGGTTACATGCTCCATGAACCGGTCCTTAGGATCCAGGCAAGTACTAAACATAAACCCGAGTCTCGTGCACCCAGCACCAACCAAATCATCCAACTTGCCTCGATCCCTACCTCTACATAACTCATAATATCTCATTCAAGAGTAGGTAAATAAATTGATGATCTCATACCCCAATTATCCCATTCTAAGCATGGCTAAGCATAAACATATAAATAAATGACATGATAAAATAAATCCCAACCCAAGCTACAAGGAAACAAGATAATGCAATTCTAGGGAAACTTCCTAGCATGGGTTTCATATTTCAATTGACAATGCAAATAATTCTATCTACACATCCTAGCATAGGATGAAAGTGGTCAAGGACACTTGCCTTCTTCCTGCTGCTCTTGGAATGGATAGTCCTGATCTTGAAAGGGAAGAACTTGCTCTGGGGCAGGTTCTACTCATGCCAACACACATAGCAAAAGAAAACAACAATCCATAAGACATAGTTCACACTTTCACTCCACACATACATACATATGGTAGTTATTCACATTTCTAAGTGTTATGGTTACTCTAGATGTGTTGATTTTTAGCCTACATGCACTTTTAAACATATGTATATTATTTCTAACTTTTGTATTCAGATTTCTGTTTGCACACTATATATGAATTCCAAATTTAAATAAGTTCTTTAACACACTCTTTAGCTACCAAGTTTGCATGGAAGATGATTTCCTATTTCAAATGGGCTTTCAGATCTTCTACTAAATCCTAAACTGAAGTCTTTGGATTTGGAGACTTTATTTATCATTTTCTAGTTATGCATACCTATTTTCCTATATTTTCCAGATTTATTTTCTATGCCTAAAGGTGAGTTTTATTATGAAAATAGTAAGACACCTCATCTAAACAGAATAGGTTCTGATCTAAAATGTTCAATAATTTATATTTGAACTTCCTCTATGATGTGGAACAATTTAAATTTATTTTACTAGTTTTTAGAATTATTTCCTAGCCAAAAATATGTTTCTAAGAAATATGAATATCATTTAGACAGAATTCATTTCAGCCAAAAATCTATTTCTAACTCATTCTAAAGTTTTCCAAGTGCTAGTGAAGTTTAAATTTGAATTTACAATGTGTTTGCCTCACCTTTTTAAATTTTAAATCCTAATCACATATTCAAATTCCTAAATTTAATATCATATAGGGTTAAAAAGGTAAACTCACCCCACTACAGGATCTATTATATTATTTCATAAATTTCCAGGGGTCTAACTACACATAACAGAGGGGTTTTGCAAATTTTTATTAAGTCCAGGGGCTAAAACTGATTTTTAATTGAATTTACATGAATTTCTGAAGTTCCAGGGGCTAGATCAGAAGTTTCCGGGGCTAGCTCGTGTTTTCCAAGATCCCCAGGGGGTAGCGCGTAAGAATCCCGGCCTTTATAATGCGGGGCCGACGTGGACCATCCGATTTTAAACAGACGGCTCAGATTATATCGCCGAACCGGTACGTGCAGGTTTTAATTCTACCGTGCGATTTAAAATAGACGGCGCATAAGCGGCCACGTCGCTCTGACCGTGCGCGGGCGGCGCTGCCCGGCGGCCCACGGCGGCGGGAGGCGGCGATCTCGCTGGAAAACTTCGGATCTTCGTCTATTCTTCCTAAAACTAGGATTTCATGGCATAGATCGGTAGAGGGGAGGTCGGGGATCTCACCTCGGGGTTTTTCTTGAGCTCGGAGGTCTTGGAAGGCGGTCGGCGTCGAGGTCCAAGGTGGAACCGCTGCGGTGCTCGTCGGATCTGTGCCTAGAGCGCAAACCACCGAGTTTTCTGCACCTGTGTGATTCCCCGGAGGCGGTGGAACATGATCGGCGCGTTAGATCGGAAAATCCGAGCAGAGATCGAGAGAAATCGGTGATCGGAGCTTCGGTTCTCACCGGGAGGAAAAACAGCCGATCGTGGGGAAAAAACGGGGCGATGTCGGCATTTTTATAGACGTGGGAGGGCGCCGTGTTTGTTTAGATCGAGCCGAAGTCATCCGGGACCGGGAGTCGGGCTGGGGACGCGGAATTTCGGAGTCGGTTGCGATCGGTGTGGGGGACCACCCCGTGGTTCACCCACTCCAGGATCGCATAGGGTGGTGCCGTGCGATGCGGCACCCAACAGCACACACGAAAAGAATAAAGGATAACATACAAACTTTTATTTGATATAAAACAGCGGAAGTCTTTTTACAAAACCTATTCATACAGCGGAAGTAATATACATATAAGGCCTCTCATCCTAGCTATGCAAAAGTGCAGCCGTCCAGCCCGGGGACGCTACACACTAGCAGCATGGAACCGGAGAATCATGGCGGCGTGCAGGGCTCCAGCTCGGCCGTGTACCCCGACGGGGGCATCGCCTCGTCCTCGGAACCTTCCTCATAACTCTCACCTGCACACAGCTCAAATATTGCAACCGTGAGCACGAAGGC
This sequence comes from Neostapfia colusana, assembly GCA_030760725.1. Classification (NCBI taxonomy): domain Eukaryota; kingdom Viridiplantae; phylum Streptophyta; class Magnoliopsida; order Poales; family Poaceae; genus Neostapfia; species Neostapfia colusana. Next base: position 74,657,076 of record JASWHV010000005.1, on the reverse strand, counting down.
TCAGCAAGTCTTAACCGTCAACCCTAGGCATGGAACTCTACGTGCAAGGATATGTAAGAGGGGAAAAGGAATTTGCAATAAATACACGCCTATAAGTTGATCCTTACTTTCAGTTTTATAGCAGCAGATTCATGTGCCTTAGGCAGCCCTCACATCGGAAGTCCACAATCAAACAAGAAACGCTTTCCTCCGATGTGGTGATGCCCAAAGTGGAATGTAAACTTAATTAGCTCTATATCTACAGCAATCAAGGTATTCAAGACATTAAGATCAATACAGCATTTTCAGTTGGCTTATTTCACTTCTTACTACGTCACAGCGCAGTGAACAAGCGGGTACTCAAATAACTGCAAGGGACGGTGATTGCAATCAAGACACACCCGGATAACACGTCACATACACCCACTTTCAGAAGCGTGATTCCACACCCCTTCCTACTCTGTTGTATGCAACAACCTTTCAAAGGCAACCCAAATGCCGAACCGGTCCATCCGTAACGGGTAGGAGGTCCCCGCGTGGAGCGTGACTGTGCCCACCAGCAGATTTACACCTTGCTACCCTCAACCCACTCCTATTTATGGTTGGGTAAGCCTCGACACCCAGGTTAACCAATTACATCGGTTTCCTGGTTCCCATATGCCAGTATGCATCCGGTACTGTTCGATACTTGTCCAGCAGGGCCGCACATGGACGGTCCTCAACCGACACCAACAGGGCTACGCACGTGAGACCTCTGCTCACTGCTTCCTATCCCCCCTGCTGGGTCTCATTTTCATAACTCAAGCCATTATCTACCTCTTTTCTTCCCGTGTGATAAGTACTATCTCGCAAGTAGCTTCCAACCACTCGACTTCTACCGAGATCCTATACATTAGCATGGCATTCTCTACTCGTCGGTTTGTAAACTACCCAACCCACCATAGGATTTTAAGAGGCTATGCAAGTGGGGTTTCAATCACCCTAACTCTAATGCAAACATACAACCTAGACATAAATGATACAAATGAAAACTTTATAAAAGGTACTTAAGTGCAAACCGGGGCTTGCCTGGTTGCGAGTTAAACGGAAAGTCAGCTTCTGGTGGGAGGACGTCCAATGGCTCCGGCGTATCCTCAACTTCGGTCACTATTATGAAATGTAATAAAATACATGTATAAGTATTAAGGATTTATAAGAATTGGACTTCTACTCATAGCTACTGCTATTTAAAATCCTTAATTGGCTTTGGGATTTTTACAGTGGATACTAGACTCTCTAAGGATGATTTGAGCCAAAGTTGGAGACATGTCATTGCATAATGTAGTCTTTAAAATTCCTACAAGTACAATGCTTATCTGAATTTTGGAGCCCAAATCAGGAGCTTGACATAGCTAATGGTGGAAGATCTGATTAGGGTAAGTCTCCATGGTTCCAACAAAAATTTTTTTCACCATTTTTGGAGCTACCATCAGAGAGATATGAATTTTTGAACTTAGACAGGAGTTCTGAAAAAGCTTCTGTTTAAATTTGAATTTTCAAATAAAGGCTGAACTTGAGGAGGTAATCTGACCTAGCAAATGACCTCCAATGAAGCCCAAATTTTTACTGGATATCAGTATCTATGAAGAGGATTTGCTACCCAAATTTGGGAATATTTCATAAAGAATTGCTCCTGTAATAAATCCCTAAAGGATTTACTTAAAAAAATTCTACAGAAATTCCTGGGCATTTTCATAGTCAAAATTTGGTTTCTCTGTGAAGTACTCCTCATGAGGAACCCAAAAAAATTGGTCTCACTCTTTTTGGAGTTTTCTACACAAAGTTATGGCCTTGTAAAGATCAGCTAATTCCTGGAATTATTTCTCTAATAGAAACTTCAAATAATTGGGCTGGGCCCACTGTTTTAATTTGGACCAGTCAGATTTCGGCAACACCGGGGGCAACGGGGTTATTCCCGCGCAGCCGCACCAGATCCGGCGCCACAAACCGATCCTCGCGCGAACCCGGAGGCTGACCGGTAGGACCGGCCCTCCTTCGTCTTCCTCGCGCTGCCCACGCCTTCCGCGGCGGCGCACGCCGGCGAGGCTCGCCGGGACAGGGTTCCTGTGGTCCGAACTTTGTCAAACTCACCGCCTGTGAGTTCTTCACCGTGCTGAACACGATGGTGGGGTCAGGAGCCGATGACAATGGCCGGAAAGGTGCTTGCACCGGCGACCATGTCGAATCTTACTTCGGCGACCTCGCTCTCCCTCAACAGTGGGTCTTTCGGGCTAGGGTTGGCTCCAAAAGCACCAGTGTCCCATGGACATCCTCGACCCATAGCTCGCTCTCCCTGAAACCCACCGGAGATGGGACCTCACCGGCGACCCGAGCCCGCAAAACTCCGGCGGCGACAAAAACTCGGTACCTGGCATCTCTACTTGATCGTTTGAGCTGCTAGGACTTCGGGAAGATGCGCAAGCATGTGCTGGAGCTACTCTAAGCTCATCTAGCGCGGAGCTACCCTGAGCACAACGAATTTTTGGTTAGACCGCGCACTACCCGTCGGTGTACCGTTTGGGGAAACGGTGAAATTCTTGCCATCGGTCCTAGCAAACGCTAAACGGCCTCCGGCTACACGACCAGGACATGTCCACACACCTTTCTTTTATAGGAAGTCGGGGGAGAGGGCGGCCGGTTGCTGCTGTCGACGGAGAGCCGAAACGGCGAGGTCCGGGCACCTTGAAGCTTTGGCGCCAATCTGCGTTTCTCGAGCAGTTCGGACCGGCACACCTCGAAGGGGCTTTGGCAAAGGCTAGAGCACATCCAGGCGATGCTCTTTGCTGTGGAGCGCTCGAGCAATCGAGCTTGGAGGCTGTGGTATGATCGGAAGGAACGGCGGCGGTATTCTGGACGAAAGGAAACGGCGGGGGCGCGAGTTATAGCAGGGGAAGAAGGAAAACAGCTCCGGCGCACCCTTTGCCGTGATCCAACCGAGCCACCGAGGCAGCAGGAGGTGGCGCGGGCTCTCCCTCGGGCGCGGGTTCAACCGGGAGCTGGCACGCTCCCGCTGTTCGACCGCCGTCGGCTGAGGCGGCAACTCCAGTGGGTAGCTGACAATTGGGCCCCACCTCCCCTCTTTGTTTAATGAACTTTTTCTGATATTTTCCCACCAGCAACTCAACATTAAAGACTTGACTTCAACCCCAAGTCATAGTTTGAATTTGCTGAATTCAAATAGTTTGAATTCGGGTGTGAAATTTGGATGTGGTTTGATTATTTGAATTTGAAAAGGAGTTTGAATTCTCCACTTTGTATTGCCTCAAAAATATAGCAAACCAGCTCCAAAATTTCCAATTTGTGGCATGGCTGCTCATTCAAGGGTGGAGAACACATTTGTGAAACCAAATTTCCAAATTGAGGGAATTGGAATTTGAAACTGAATTTGAAATTCAGATTAGAGGGCTTCTCCTTTTAATCCCAAACAAATATTAAAACTCCTCCAAATGAGCTGAAATTTGGAAGGTTGAATATTTGGACTATGAACATCCAAGTTGTGCATTTAGATCTCCATGTTTGGAAGTTTTGGGAAGTCTAAACCCTCACCTTGAACTCACACTTATTATACTTCAAAGTTTTTAAATTCCCCTCATTTTTCATAAGTGTACATGAGCTGAATTTTCTTGCTACCACTTTTGGGGATTTTACAATCGGGTGCGCGCGGAAGAGTCCGGCTGTTGGCACGAGCGGGAGGTGAGGGATGACATGCGGGCCCCATGTATCAGTGAGAGGGAGAGGAGAGCGCGCGGCTGCGGGCTGGCGCGGGGGCGGGTGGGCCGGCTGGTGGGTTTCGGCCCACTGGCCGGGGGTTTTGTTTTTTTCTTTTTCTTTTTCTTTTCAGTTTTGAGTTGAATTTGAATTCCAATTTGAATTTGAATTTCTGCACCACATGCAATACGTCCAAAAATTTTTAAATTCCCCTCTTAACAGGTTTTGGGGTGTTACAACGAGCTACTGGAACTGAAGAAGCAAATCCAGGAGCAGCTAGAGAAGGGTTTTATACGCCCAAGCTCGTCACCATGGGGAGCCCCCGTGCTCTTCATAGACAAGAAGAATGGGACCCAAAGGATGTGCGTGGACTATAGGTCTCTCAACAAGGTGACGATCAAGAACAAATACCCTCTGCCCCGTATAGAGGACCTGTTCGACCAAATGAAGGGAGCCCGAGTCTTCTCCAAGATTGATCTTCGGTCGAGATATTTCCAGCTGAAGATTAAGCCCTCTGATATACCCAAGACTGTCTTTCGAACACGGTATGGTTCGTATGAATATACCGTGATGTCTTTTGGGTTAACGAATGCACCCACATACTTCATGTACCTCATGAACAAGGTCTTCATGGCGTACTTGCATAAGTTTGTCGTGGTTTTCATCGACGATATCATGGTGTATTCAAAAGTGAGGAGGAACATGAAGAACACTTGAGATTGACATTGCAAAAGCTGCGAGAGCATCAATTGTATGTCAAGTTCAGCAAATGTCAATTTTGGCTAAAGGAGATATCGTTCCTAGCCAACATCATCTCCGAGGAAGGAGTATCGATTGATCCCGGAAAAGTGGGAGATGTTCTGAAGTGGAACCAATCGCAAAACGTGAGGGATGTTCGGAGTTTTCTTGGGATGGCTGGATACTACTGCCGGTTCATCAAGGACTTCTCTAAGATAGCAAAGCCTATGAAGGAGTTGCAAACAAAGGGAAGAGCCTTCCAATGGACACCAGCGTGCCAAGAAAGCTTTGAGGAGCTCAAGAAAAGGCTAACCACAGCACCGGTTCTGGTATTGTCGGACGTGAGCAAGAGCTTTGACATATATTGTGACGCATCCAGACAAGGGCTTGGATGTGTGCTCATGCAAGAAGGACAAGTGGTAGCCTATGCCTCACGACAATTAAAGAAACACGACCTCAATTACCCCACGCATGACCTGGAGCTAGCAGCTGTGGTGCATGCATTAAAGATTTGGAGACATTATATCCTTGGTCATCGATATGAGATCTATACGGATCAATAAAGCCTCAAGTACATATTCACCCAAACGGATTTGAATTTGAGGCAACGTCGATGGTTGGAGCTCATCAAGGATTATGATGTCGAAATCAACTATCACCTCGGAAAGGCCAATGTAGTAGCCGATGCATTGAGTCGGAAGGGAGCATGTCACCAACTCACGGTTCGGGAGCTACCACCCGAGCTACAAAAGGAGTTCGAACGGTTACATCTCGGGTTCTTAAACGAGATGGAAGTGATGGAACTCCATTCTTCTTTGGAACAAGAGATAAGAGATGGCCTGTGACACCCTCATTTTTTGTTTCTGCATGTATTCATGTTTCATTTAGAGAAAACATTTTAAAAGAAGTAGGGAACAGAGAAAGAATCAAAGAAGTTAGCCAAAAGAAGGAAATTCCAGTGTACAGAGAGCGCCGAAGACAACTCCCGCGGCTCGCTGGCCACGTGGCGTGTTCGGAGCTCATCTCCGCAAATGGGGAGGGGTCCGCCGCTAAACAGGCTACGTGTCACCTTCAGAGCTAGTCACTGTGGGAATCAGAGGACCCGTCGCACGGGATACGTGTCGATCTCGGAGCTCACCTCCGAGAGGTCCGGTTCTATTGGACACGTGTCACCACTGGAGCTTATCAACGGGAGGTCTGACACTGTTGGACACGTGTCAACCTCGGAGCTCGTCTCTGAGAAGAAAGGAAGTCTGGCGCTGTTAGGATACGTGGCACACGCGGAGCCACCTCCAAAGAGAGGGAAGGTCCGGCACTGACACATGGCGTGCACGGAGCCACCTCCGAATAGAGAGGAGGTCCCGACTGCCAGGATGCGTGGCGCACACGGAGCTCACCTCCGAAGGGGAGGGAGGTCTCGCTCGCCTAACACGCGGCACAACCGGAGCTCGTCTCTGCGGAAAAAGGGGATACCAGGCCCCGATGGACACGTGGAGCTTCCGGAGCTCATCACCGTGGAGGTAACGAGTTCTGGAGCGGTTTTTGGATTCTGTACGCGTAGAAATATTGGTACGGAGAAGAAACCGACCTGAATTCCACAATGTTACCGCACCAAATCAACTAAAGATAAGTTGTTAAGATTCAACAATAATCTGAATAGGACTCTTATTCGAAATACAATCAGATTAGGACTCTTATTCTCCCGATTATAAATAGAACCCATAACCCTTGGCCGAAAACCACGAACTTCTCTTCCACCTCCTGAGCCGACGACTTAGAGCCCTAGCCCCCAACTCGCCGAAGTAAAACCATCGCCAGAGTTCAGTCGAGGAAGATCGCCGGAAGAGAGTCCCAACGATCTGTCTTGCTAAGAGAAGGACCCGAGACCAGAAGAGCGTAAGGTAGGTCTCCAATATCACCTTACGACATCATCGTGTTTTCTTTGCATCTGTTCTTTGATTCCTTTCGAACAGAAGCTTTTTCATGGACGGATCACTTGCTGATCGGTTTGATCTAGATCTAAAGTCAAGATCATCGCCACGTCCACATTTGATCCGAACACCTCTATTCATCGTAAAACCATGCAAGTCATGCAAGAACACGTACAAACTGATCTAATAAAAACTGCATCATAGGACTAACATGCATATGCATCATCGCATCTAGTTAAAGTTTGTGCATGGTATTGATTGTTATGAATCCTGTATGTGTGTGATCCTGTATAGAAGGACAAGCTCAGGGAGCTATCTACGATGAGCTGCAACAACAAGGTTTCGAGATTCAAGAGCAACCGGAACCGCCAGAACAAGGCAAGTGCCCCTTGACCATATTGATCCTATGTTTTAGGAAAAACAATTTTGTTTTGCGAAAAGGTGTGTGTGCTGAGTCAAACATGATGGGAAACCCTTTTATAGGAGTTTACTAGCTTTGGTTAAACCACCCTTGTCGCTAGGGAAGTTTATGAGTCAGGTATGATTTTTGCTTTTATGCTTCGCTGAGTCCATGGGATTGGGAAGCGAGATAGATGTGTATAGCTAACTGCACTCATAACGATAATGAGAAACTGATGTTGTTAATGAACATGGATCGGAGGGAGATCTAGGCAAGACTGGGTTTGTGAATGAGGTAGCATGAGATGGTGGTTTACTTGCCATAGATCTAAGGACCGGTGTCACACTCGGTTTTTCCGAAGAAACAACCAAGTGAATATCACATGTATGCCAGGATCATTTTCTCATACATGTGATGACAAATAGTGAAGCATCATTTATTACAAGCCAGGTGTCGAATATAAGTAAGTCTTACATAGTAAATGTCTCGATGGACAATAATAAGTTCATCACAAGTAAATAAACAAGCAGCGGAATATTATTATTGAGGGCTCCTTCACAGGTGTTGCCCGGGGGTCTCCATGAACCTAGAAACCTTCTTCGGGTCCAAAGTCTTGGTCATTATACACCACCTCATTATCTTGACCTGAGCAGCAATATAAACCACAAATATGCAAGGTTGAGTACCAATGGTACTCAGCAAGTGTGGGAAAATTATATCATGCATGGCTAGAACAAGGAGAGGTTGAACTCATGGTTAAAGCACTATGCAATTAATACCTATCACCTTAGCTTGTTAAGCACCTACATTACTACACAGGTGAAATGGTCCCAATCTCCCATCCCATCATCATAATCCAATAACCATAACATCATTTCCAATGTTAAGCTCCCCGCTTAACTTCCAAAACCATCAATCCTCTAATCATGAATAAGTCCAAGCCGCTCTTGACCGTGAGCACGGCTGTCATGACAGTTTTGACTCTGCAGAGTTTGTACCACTGTACCCACATGTAGTGATTTCATCCCCCGTTGCCGGGTGGACTAAAAGAACCTCCATTATGCCAGTGGCTACGATCCACATTCACACTTCCCAGGTGTGTAGCCAGGAGATCACTACGAAGCCTTTACAAAGGGATTCCCGACGAGCGTGGGCCCACTGAGGTTTCACCCCTAACAGCATACAAGAGGCTCCAACCCCGCTGCAGTGGCCCCCTCTTGAGCCTTGCGGTTCATATGGTAGTCCAGCTGACACCCACTCCCCGCACCATCCAACACACCCATACTACGCCGGGGATACACCTAATTAATTGGCCAAGCTGCCCCATCTCAGCATGTGGTTGGCACGGTAAAGCCAGGTTACATGCTCCATGAACCGGTCCTTAGGATCCAGGCAAGTACTAAACACAAACCCAAGTCTCGTGCACCCAGCACACAACCAAAACATCCAACTTGCCTTGATCCCTACCTCTACATAACTCACAATAGCTCATTCAAGAGTATGGTATAATAAACTGATGATCTCATATCCCAAATATCCCATTCTAAGCATGGCTAAGCATATGCATGTAAATAAATGACATGACAAAATAAATCCCAACCCAAGCTACAAGCAAACAAGGTAATGCAATTCTAGGGAAACTTCCTAGCATGGGTTTCATATCTCATTGGACAATGCAAATAATTCTATCTACACATCCTAGCATAGGATCAAAGTGGTCAAGGACACTTGCCTCCTTCTTGCTGCTCTTGAAATGGGTAGTCCTGATCTTGGAAAGGGATAACTTGCTCTTGAACAGGTTCTACTTCATACCATCACACATAGCAAAAGAAAAACAACAATCATAAGACATAGTTCACACTTCTTACTTCATACAAACCACACATTCACATTTATAAAAGTTCTTTACCATTATATGTGTTGTGGTTACTTTATGTGTGATGAGTTCTGGTCCTAAATAATTTAATAACATATTTTAACCTTGGCCTCTGATGTAAGCTATTTCATAATTATTTTCCCTATTTTTCTATAACTATTCTTTACTTAAAAATGTGTCCCTATACTAATAAATGTGATTAATAAATGAAACAGATTCATTTCAGCCCAAAATATATTTTTATCTCACTCCAAAGTTTTCTAAGTACTGAGAAAGTTTTTAATTAATTTTGACAATTATGTTTGTCCCACTTTTTAAATTTTTAAACACTAGTTACATATTCAATTTTCTAAATTAAATACTAAACAGGGCTAAAATAATGAACCCACCCCATTACAGGGTCTATAATATTATTTTCATAATTTCCAGGGGTCTAGCTACACTTATCAGAGGTTTTTTTCCTAATTTTTATTAAGTCCAGGGGCTAAAACTGATTTTTAAATGAATTTACATGATTTTCTGGAGTTCCAGGGGCTAGATCTGAAGTTTCCGGGGCTAGCTCTTAATTCCAGAGAACCCCAGGGGGTAGCACGTAAGAATTCCAGTCTTTATAACGCAGGGCTGACGTGGACCGTCCGATTTTAAACCGACGGCTGAGATTATAACATCGAACCGGTACGCGGGGTTTTAAAGTCTACCGTGCGATATAAAATAAACGGCGCACAAGCGGCCACGTCGCTCTGATCGAGCGCGGGCGGCGCTGCCGGCGGCGCACGGCGGCGGGAAGCGGCGATCTCGCCGGAAAGTTTCGGATCCTCAAGAATTCTGCCTAGAACTGTGATCTTATGGCATAGATCGGTAGAGGGGAGGTCAGGGATCTCACCTCGGGGGTTTTCTTGAGCTCGGGGGTCCTGGAAAGTGATCGGCGGCGAGGTCCGAGGCAAAACCACGGCGAAGCTCGTCGGCGCTGTGTTTACACCGTAAGTCTCCGAGTTTTCTGCACCTGCAAAGCTCCCCGGAGGCGGTGGATCAAGACCAGCGAGTTAGATCAGAGTTTCCAAGCTTAGATCGGCCAGAATTCACCGGCGAAGTCTCGGTGCTCATAGGAGTAAAAATCGGCGATCGCGTGGGAAAAACTGATCGGGGCTGGGGTTTTTATAGCCGGGGGAGGGCGGTGGGTCAGTTGTGATCGAGTTTGAGTCTTCTGGGACCAGAATTCGGGCTGAGGGACGCGGTATTCCGATCGGTTAAGATCGCGCGCGCGCGGGAGAGAGTCCGGGGTCGGCGCGAGCGAGGTTGGGGATGACAGGTGGGTCCCACCTGTCTGTGTGAGAGAGCGCGGGCGCGCGCGGCTGCGGGCTGGCGCGGGGGAAACTGGGTCGGCTGGCGGGTTTCGGCCCACTGGCCGGTTTTTTCCGTTTTCTCTTTTTCTTTTTCCATTTCTTTTCTGATTTGAGTTTAATTTGAATTCCAGTTTGAATTTGAATTTTTGCAAAACATGCAATACGTCCAAAAATTTTTAAATTCCCCTCTGAACATGGTTTAGTGTTTTGAATCAAAATTTTGGGGTGTTACAGCTCTACCCCCCTTGAAAGAAATCTCGTCCTCGAGATTGGTGTTTCTAAGAAAACAATTCCGGAAATTGTGCCTTGAGCTCATCTTCCCGTTCCCAGGTGGCTTCCTCTTCTGAGTGATGCTTCCACTGCACCTTGCACATCCGGATTCTTTTATTTCTGGTGAGGCGTTCCATTGTCTCCAAAATCTTGTATGGTTGCTCGGCATAAGACAAATCTTCAGCTACATCCACTTCATTCATGGGTAACACCTCCTCAGGCGTCCTCAGGCATTTCTTGAGTTGTGACACATGGAATACATCGTGCACGTCCGATAGATGAACCGGTAACTCTAGTTGGTACGCCACTTCGCCTTTTCTTTCCAAAACTTGAAAGGGTCCGATGTATCGAGGTGACAACTTCCCTTTCACCTTGAACTGACGAAGTCCTCTGATAGGGGACACCTTGAGATAAACATAGTCTCCCACGTTGAAAACGAGCTCTCTTCTTCGTACATCAGCATAACTCTTCTGGCGTGTTTGTGCTATCCTCAAGTTGTTGCGAATCTCCCTCACCTTCGCCTCGGCTTCTTGTAGCACTTCTGGACCAAACACTTTACTTTCTCCTGTTTGGTTCCAAAATAGGGGAGTTCTGCACTTCCTTCCATACAAAGCTTCAAACGGTGACATCTTCATACTAGCTTGATAGCTGTTGTTATAGGAAAACTCCGCATACGGTAAGTTCTTGTCCCAACTCCTATTGTTTTTGAGTGCACATGCCCTTAACATATCTTCAAGGATCTGATTGGTTCTTTCCGTCTGCCCGTCAGTTTGGGGATGATAGGCAGAGCTGAAGTTCAGATGGGTTCCCATGGTTTCATGCAACTTCTGCCAAAACCTCGAGGTGAACTGTGTCCCTCGGTCCGACACTATCTTCTTTGGCACTCCATGGTAACACACAATCCTTGACATGTACAATTCTGCCAATTTGGATCCGCTGTAGCTTTCTTTCACAGGGATGAAATGAGCTACCTTGGTTAGCCTATCAATAATGACCCATATTGAATCATACCCGGATTGGGTCCTAGGCAATCCCACGACAAAATCCATGCTGATTTCTTCCCACTTCCATTCAGGCACTTTGAGTGGTTGCAATAATCCCGCGGGTCGTTGATGTTCTGCTTTCACCAACTGACATGTGTCACATAGGGCAACATGTTCCGCGACATCTCGCTTCATGCCATACCACCAATACCTGCTCTTGAGGTCCTGGTACATCTTCGTACTCCCAGGATGAATGGAATAGTCAGAATCATGAGCCTCCTTTAAAATCAATTCACGGATCTTCTTTACTTCTGGCACACAGATTCTTTTCCCATGCCACACCGTTCCTTGTTCATCCTCTCTAAAACCAGGAGCTTTATTTTCCTTGATAAGCTGTCTGATCTCTTGTATCTTCTCATCATTCTTTTGGCCCTCGCGTATGTCTCGCTCGAGTGTGGAGTCCACTTCCATGGCGATGGCTTCACCACTATTTACTAGACATAGATTGAGCCTTATAACCTCGTCCTTTAATTCTGCAGGCATGTCCTTCAAGCTCAACTTATTGACCTGCACTTTCCGACTCAAGGCATCGGCCACGACGTTTGCTTTCCCGGGATGATAGTTGATGCCTATATCAAAGTCATTGATTAGCTCTAACCATCTCCTTTGTCTGAGGTTGAGATCTGGCTGTGTGAATATGTACTTCAAACTCTTATGATCCGTATATATCTCTGTCCTCTTCCCCATCAAATAGTGCCGCCAAATTTTCAACGCGTGTACCACTACGGCTAGTTCTAGGTCATGTGTAGGATAGTTCTTCTCGTTCTTCCGAAGCTGCTGGGATGCATATGCCACGACATGTTCTTCTTGCATGAGAACACATCCCAACCCATTTCTAGAGGCATTGCAGTACACTGTGAAATTCTTCTGCATATCTAGCATAACCAACACTGGGGCTGTTGTCAATCTCTTCTTTAGCTCCTGAAAACTCGTCTCGCACTGTGGCGTCCAGGTGAATGTGATTCCCTTCTCCAATAGTTTGGTGAGAGGTCTCGAGATCTTAGAGAATCCCTCAATAAACCGTCGATAGTATCCAGCCAATCCCAAAAAACTTTGAACTTCCCCGACATTTTCAGGGGTCTTCCACTTCTGGACATCCTCGATTTTGGCGGGATCTACGGAGATTCCTCCCTCCGAGATTATATGTCCTAAAAAGGGAACTCTCTTCGGCCAAAACTCACACTTGCTCAACTTGGCATATAGTTGGTGTTCTCTCAGCCTCTGTAACACCAACCTTAGATGTTTCTCATGTTCTTCTTCATCTTTGGAGAAGACGAGAATATCATCTATGAAAACCACCACAAATTTGTCCAAATATTCCAAGAATACCTTGTTCATGAGGTACATGAAATATGCCGGGGCATTGGTTAGCCCGAAAGGCATGACAGTGTAATCATACAGTCCGTACCGAGATACAAAAGCTGTCTTGGGAATATCAGATTGCCTTATCTTGAGTTGGTGGTATCCCGACCTGAGATCAATTTTCGAGAACACACAAGCTCCCCTCAACTGATCAAACAAGTCTTCAATGCGGGGTAATGGGTACTTGTTCTTGATGGTTACCTCATTCAAGGCATGGTAATCCATGCATAACCTTTGGGTTCCGTCTTTCTTGGGCACAAATATCACCGGAGCTCCCCATGGTGAAGAACTAGGGCGAATATACCCCTTCTTCGTCAATTCTCTTAAATGATCCTTGAGCTCTTCTAGCTGCTTGGAGTCCATTCAATAAGGTCTCTTGTATATCGGGGCTGTTCCCGGTACTAGCTCAATTGCGAATTCCACGTCACGGTCGGGAGGCATACCTGGCAACTCCTCTGGAAAAACATCTGGATATTCCCTGATAGTCCTGATTTCCTCAACTTTCACCTCCACTTGATTTAATTTAATGTCCCTCCTAGGCTCGTGTATTGTTATGAACTTTACTCTGGTGCCACTGGGGTGAGTTAGTTCCACCGTTCTGGTCGAACAATGGATGATTCCTTTATGTTTGGTCAACCAATCCATACCCAAAATAATATCTATCCCTTGTGAATCTATCACTATGAGGTTAGCAGTAAATACTACCCCATTAATGTCTAGGTTCACTTTGGGACACACTTGTCTTGTCCTTATTTCTCCACCTGGAGAGTTTACGGCTAGCATATGGTTCATTTGTGTGGTTGCTAGGTCATGCTTCTTAACAAACCCTTGAGCAATGAACGAGTGGGTAGCACCAGAATCAAACAGCAGAGTTGCAAGATGTAAATTGGCAGGAAACTTACCAACTACCACGTCGGGTGCCTCTTGTGCTTCCTCCATAGTGACGTGGTTCACCCGTCCTCTCATTACATTCTGCTGCTGTGGCTGCGCGGGCTTCTTCTTTGGGCACTTATGGGCGTAGTGTCCCACTTCACCACAGCTAAAACATTGCACCCCAACCTTAGGTGTGTGGCCTTTGTTGTCTTGGGGTTGGTTTGGGGGTCCTTGCACTGCTGGTCGAGGTGGATATGCGGGGCGAGGCTGCTGCACAAACTGACGTTGCGGCTGCACTGGTGCTGCGGGAGGCCTGTAGTTTGGGTTGTACCCTCTCGGTGCTGAATAGGTTACCGCAGCACGGCTCGTCTGCCCCGTAGGTTGCTGCATCATACGTGGGCGGGTGTTGCTCCCTGAGGCTTGATGTGACCACCCGGCCTTCCTCTTATTCTCATTTTCCAGGGCCTTTAGCTTCCTTTCTACCACAAATGCTCTGTCCACCATCTTTTGGAAGCTTTCATACTCATTTGAGGACATTGCACACTGCATCTCTGCGGTAAGTCCTTCCACGAAACAATCTTGTTTCTGCTCATCAGTCTCTATGTCTCGTGGAGCATAACGGGATAGTTGAGTAAATTTAGTGAGGTATTCCCTCACCGTCATGTTTCCCTGCTGCAGTCCCACCTTCCTCTTGTTTTTGAGTTCACCTCTTGGGATGTAATGGTTGCGGAAGCTACGCTTCAACTCTTCCCAAGAGATGTTCTCAGGGTCGTGATGGGCGGCCACGTAGGCGGTCCACCAATCAGCAGCAGGTCCATGCAATTGATGAGAGGCAAACAGCACCCTCTCATACCCTTGGCATTGTATAATCCTCGTCTTACTTTCAATGGTCTTCAGCCAATCATCTGCCTCCAGAGGTTCAGCAGCACTTGCAAACTTTGGAGGTTGAGTTCCTAGAAACTCACTCAACCTTGGTTGGCGTGGTGCCGCTTGTGGAGGTGGAACTTGATGCAAGTTGGCCACCACTTGAGTCAAGTTCTGGATGAGCTGATTTTGATTTTCCAGCATTTGGTGGAGAGGATCAACTTCTTCACGGCGACCACCCCGGTCCTGGCCTCCAGAAAGATGAGGGTTGCATGTCTCATCGTTGTTGTTGGCGGGGTTGGCAGCACGTCCTTTTCCTCTTCCGGCCATCTGGCAGAATCAACCAATGTCAATTTGAAATCATTTAGCATTATCCTACTACTTTCATTTGTTTGTACTTTGAAGTGTTGAGGCTTTGTTATGCTTTTACGAGGCTTCATATCTCACACCAAATAAATGCACTATTATTTCCTGTGGGTTCACACACCAAAGCAAAACAATCTGAAGACGAGGCTGTGGACAATTGATCATGGCTTCCACAACTCACGTCACACACCAAGCATTATCACACCATTAACTACGTAACGACTCGACTACTCGACCTCTTGCTAGCTAAGGGAAAGACTCTACACTACTCGTCCTCTTGAGCTGGCTCCTCGGGATCTTCCTCCTCATTTCGGCTACCTTCTGACTCTGCTTTGGGTGGGGAGGCTGCTGGTGGAGAAGTGCGACGACGCCTGATTGCTCGGCGATCCGGGGAGTCAGGAGTCCATGTATCATTCACGGTGACGCACAGTTCATTCCCATCTCCTCTTTCTCTCGACTTTAAGCAAGCTCGCAGCAACGCCTCCGTGTCCTTCAGGGTGTCTCGGACATCCTGAAGCTCTTGTTGACACTCCTGCAGTCGAGTGCTGAGCATAGCCGCATCCTCCAAGCACAAGTCCATGTGCTCATGGGAAGTCCCTTGCTGCACTGGTGGGTATTTGTACTCCGTGGTACCACTCTCACGTTGGAGGACATACATGTACTCAGTTTTGTCCAAGTGGCGACGATAGATGTGACTCTGGCAGGTGATGGCCTCCCAGGTGACATCTTTCTCCGCATCGACCTGTATTGCTCTACTAGCTGGAGAATGGTGGATCTTCATCAGCTGATTCTCGTGTATAATCCTCATCTCCGAACTCCATTCTTGCCTCTTCTCACGGATGGTCCTGGTGGAGTTATAGTGAATGATGAGCTTGCCCGTATTACCGGCGGCTTCGAGCATACGCCGAAGACGGCGCAATAAGCCTCCTACTGCCAATCCGTAGGAAAAGTACGTCACCGGACGGCTCTCCTCTCTTTCGGCAAGGGCAACTACGGGAACTCTCCCTCCTGTGGACTTGCGAGCGGTGCGAATCATGCGAACCATCTAAAACAAAAAGAATTTAAAATTTAGGTTAGATAAACTTTTTAAACAAAAATCCCATTTTGAAGGAAAATTTGGGGTAAGATGAAGAAAATGACTCCTTAAATAACACTCTTCAACCCACACCTTGGAAAATAGTTTTTAAGAAAATAGGGCCCTTAAATACGTCCATTTCTACCTAGGTCCACGTTCCTACGGGCAACCTTAGCTCTGATACTACCTCTGTCACACCCGGTTTTTCCGAAGAAACAACCAAGTGAATATCACATGTATGCCAGGATCATTTTCTCATACATGTGATGACAAATAGTGAAGCATCATTTATTACAAGCCAGGTGTCGAATATAAGTAAGTCTTACATAGTAAATGTCTCGATGGACAATAATAAGTTCATCACAAGTAAATAAACTAGCAGCGGAATATTATTATTGAGGGCTCCTTCACAGGTGTTGCCCGGGGGTCTCCATGAACCTAGAAACCTTCTTCGGATCCAAAGTCTTGGTCATTATACACCACCACATTATCTTGACCTGAGCAGCAATATAAACCACAAATATGCAAGGTTGAGTACCAATGGTACTCAGCAAGTGTGGGAAAATTATATCATGCATAGCTAGAACAAGGAGAGGTTGAACTCATGGTTAAAGCACTATGCAATTAATACCTATCACCTTAGCTTGTTAAGCACCTACATTACTACACAGGTGAAATGGTCCCAATCTCCCATTCCATCATCATAATCCAATAACCATAACATCATTTCCAATGTTAAGCTCCCCGATTAACTTCCAAAACCATCAATCCTCTAATCATGAATAAGTCCAAGCCACTCTTGACCGTGAGCACGGCTGTCATGACAGTTTTGACTCTGCAGAGTTTGTACCACTGTACCCACATGTAGTGATTTCATCCCCCGTTGCCGGGTGGACTAAAAGAACCTCCATTATGCCAGTGGCTACGATCCACATTCACACTTCCCAGGTGTGCAGCCAGGAGATCACTACGAAGCCTTTACAAAGGGATTCCCGATGAGCATGGCCCACTGAGGTTTCACCCCTAACAGCATACAAGAGGCTCCAACCCCGCTGCAGTGGCCCCCTCTTGAGCCTTGCGGTTCATATGGTAGTCCAGCTGACACCCACTCCCCGCACCATCCAACACACCCATACTACGCCGGGGATACACCTAATTAATTGGCCAAGCTGCCCCATCTCAGCATGTGGTTGGCACGGTAAAGCCAGGTTACATGCTCCATGAACCGGTCCTTAGGATCCAGGCAAGTACTAAACACAAACCCAAGTCTCGTGCACCCAGCACACAACCAAAACATCTAACTTGCCTTGATCCCTACCTCTACATAACTCACAATAGCTCATTCAAGAGTATGGTATAATAAACTGATGATCTCATATCCCAAATATCCCATTCTAAGCATGGCTAAGCATATGCATGTAAATAAATGACATGACAAAATAAATCCCAACCCAAGCTACAAGGAAACAAGGTAATGCAATTCTAGGGAAACTTCCTAGCATGGGTTTCATATCTCATTGGACAATGCAAATAATTCTATCTACACATCCTAGCATAGGATCAAAGTGGTCAAGGACACTTGCCTCCTTCTTGCTGCTCTTGAAATGGGTAGTCCTGATCTTGGAAAGGGATAACTTGCTCTTGAACAGGTTCTACTTCATACCATCACACATAGCAAAAGAAAAACAACAATCATAAGACATAGTTCACACTTCTTACTTCATACAAACCACACATTCACATTTATAAAAGTTCTTTACCATTATATGTGTTGTGGTTACTTTATGTGTGTTGAGTTGTGGCTTGCATGCACTTTTAACCATGTGTATATGATTCCTACTTTTATGTCCACATTTATACTTACATACTATTTATATGGGTTTCCAATAAATTTCTTATATTCAACTACTACACCTTTTCACTATCAAGTGTGTATGAAAAGTATTTTTCTTCCCCATATGTGCCTTCATAATTTCTACCAACACTAAACTGAACTCTTTGGATTTTTAAAAACTCCATTTATCATTTACTAGTTGCTATATTCTCAGATTTATATTCCTATGCATAATTGTGTATTTTATTATGAAATTAGTAATACACATCATCTAAACAGTATAGGTTCTGGTCCTAAATAATTTAATAACATATTTTAACCTTGGCCTCTGATGTAAACTATTTCATAATTATTTTCCCTATTTTTCTATAACTATTCTTTACTTAAAAATGTGTCCCTATACTAATAAATGTGATTAATAAATGAAACAGATTCATTTCAGCCCAAAATATATTTTTATCTCACTCCAAAGTTTTCTAAGTACTGAGAAAGTTTTTAATTAATTTGGACAATTATGTTTGTCCCACTTTTTAAATTTTTAAACACTAGTTACATATTCAATTTTCTAAATTAAATACTAAACAGGGCTAAAATAATGAACTCACCCCATTACAGGGTCAATAATATTATTTTCATAATTTCTAGGGGTCTAGCTACACTTATCAGAGGTGTTTTTCCTAATTTTTATTAAGTCCAGGGGCTAAAACTGATTTTTAAACGAATTTACATGATTTTCTGGAGTTCCAGGGGCTAGATCTGAAGTTTCCGGGGCTAGCTCTTAATTCCAGAGAACCCCAGGGGGTAGCACGTAAGAATTCCAGTCTTTATAACGCGGGGCTGACGTGGACCGTCCGATTTTAAACCGACGGCTGAGATTATAACATCGAACCGGTACGCGGGGTTTTAAAGTCTACCGTGCGATTTAAAATAAACGGCGCACAAGCGGCCACGTCGCTCTGATCGAGCGCGGGCGGCGCTGCCGGCGGCGCACGGCCGCGGGAAGCGGCGATCTCGCCGGAAAGTTTCGGATCCTCGAGAATTCTGCCTAGAACTGTGATCTTATGGCATAGATCGGTAGAGGGGAGGTCAGGGATCTCACCTCGGGGGTTTTCTTGAGCTCGGGGGTCCTGGAAAGTGATCGGCGGCGAGGTCCGAGGCAAAACCACGGCGAAGCTCGTCGGCGCTGTGTTTACACCGTAAGTCTCCGAGTTTTCTGCACCTGCAAAGCTCCCCGGAGGCGGTGGATCAAGAACAGCGAGTTAGATCAGAGTTTCCAAGCTTAGATCGGCCAGAATTCACCGGCGAAGTCTCGGTGCTCACCGGAGTAAAAATCGGCGATCGCGTGGGAATTACTGATCGGGGCTGGGGTTTTTATAGCCGGGGGAGGGCGGTGGGTCAGTTGTGATCGAGTTTGAGTCTTCTGGGACCGGAATTCGGTCTGAGGGACGCGGTATTCCGATCGGTTAAGATCGCGCGCGCGCGGGAGAGAGTCCGGGGTCGGCGCGAGCGAGGTTGGGGATGACAGGTGGGTCCCACCTGTCTGTGTGAGAGAGCGCGGGCGCGCGCGGCTGCGGGCTGGCGCGGGGGAAACTGGGCCGGCTGGCGGGTTTCGGCCCACTGGCCGGTTTTTTTCTGTTTTCTCTTTTTCTTTTTCCATTTCTTTTCTGATTTGAGTTTAATTTGAATTCCAGTTTGAATTTGAATTTTTGCAAAACATGCAATACGTCCAAAAATTTTTAAATTCCCCTCTGAACATGGTTTAGTGTTTTGAATCAAAATTTTAGGGTGTTACAACCGGTTCATGCGAGCACATGCCAGGATAACAGTGCCACCACAAGGCCAAGTATGGGTGCGGCTTAGCTGACTAATTAGGTAAGTTGCTAGATTGTTATGGACCGTGGAAGGCGCGGAGAATGGGAGTCGAGTGAGGACTGCCCTGGGAACTGCATGGCACAAGAGGGGGCCCGTGGGTGGGAGAATTGGAGATTCTAGCCTGCCGGTGAAACTTTAGTGAGTCCATACATCTAGTAGCCCCTTTGTAAAGGCTATTTTGTGATCTCTTGGCCAAACACCGACGGTTGTGTATTGGTATAATGGAGGTTCTGCAGTCGCCGACGGGTGACGAAATCATAAACTTGTGGGTAAAGAGGTGCAAACTCTGCAGAGTCTTAAAACTATCATGATAGCCGAGCTTACGGTCACGAGCGCCTGGCCAACTTCCATGATTAGTTGGATGGTTATTTTGGGATGACTTTGGATGGTTTTGGTTATGGTTTGGTTTTGGTTTTGTTTTCGGGACTGTTGAGTCCGGGTGATAAGATGGGTTGCATTACTGTTGAGTCATGGCAACGAGGTTGGTATCGGTGTGAGACGAAGTTGTTTCTGAGATGAAATGGTAGCGAATACGAGATGGTATTTGTGAGATGGTAGCGAATACGAGGAGGTATTCGTGAGCAAGAATGAGGTTGATTAATGTCCGGTTGGGACATGAAAGGTAATGAGCATAACGGAGGTATGATTGGTATTTGAGTACATGTTGGGATTACATTCGCTTAAAGATAAGTTGATGTTTTTATCATGGTTTTGATAAATAACTTTGCTTTCTGCAATGAGCCTTTTTATACCTACCTTGTTGTGAGCAACATATCATATTTTCCCGCACTTGCTGAGTACATCATTGTACTCAAACTTGCATTATTATTTCATCATCAGCAACAGGAGAAGATTATTATGAAGACCAAGTGGAGCATTAGGCGTGTAATATGTCCTCAACCTTGCCTGTGGGAACGAAGTAGAGATGGAGCTGCTGCTTAGATTGTTCCGCATTAGTTAGAAGACTTCCGCTGCATAAAAATAAGACTTCCGCTGTTAGATTAAGACTTCCGCTGTGAGCATGAGTCCAAGACTCATGAGACATTGTAATAAACTCTGTTATTTGTGGTCATATATATTCTGAAATTCAGTTTGCGGATGATGTCTATATGTGTGATGAACATCCTGGGCACACATATGCATCAGTTCTCGGTTCCGTGGTTTTCCACAGAATTGAGGGCGTCATATGGCCAAGATACGGATGAGGAGATCAAGGAAAGAATCCAACAAGGAATAGAGAAGGACTTCAAGGAAGACGAAAAGGGTATGCTTTGGCTAGGAAAAAGGATTTATGTGCCTAACACGAAGCACATCAGCGACACGATATTAAAAGAGGCACATGACTCACTTTATTCCATACATCCCAGAAGTGCCAAGATGTACAAGGACCTAAAGACTTGTTATTGGTGGGATGGTATGAAGAGGGACATAGCCGAGTATGTTGCCCTATGCGACACATGCCAACGGGTGAAGGACGAACATCAAAGACCCGCTAGACTGTTGCAACCCTTGAAGGTACCCGAGTGGAAGTGGGAAGACATTAGTATGGATTTCATCGTCGGATTGTCACGTACTCGGTCGGGTTACGACTAAATCTGGGTTATCATGGACCGATTGATGAAAACAGCTCATTTTCTTCATGTTAAAACCACATACCGTGTGGCAGATCTAGCCGAGCTGTACATGGAGCAAATCGTGTGCCGCCATGGAGTCCTGAAGAGGATAGTATCGGATAGGGGTTCTTAGTTTACCTCTAGATTTTGGAGGAAGCTGCAGAAGGCTATGGGTACACGACTGGATTTTAGCTCCGCCTACCACCCGCAAACTGATGGACAAACCGAAAGGACAAACCAAATTTTGGAAGACATGTTGAGAGCTTGCGCCTTGAAACATGGGCGTAGTTGGGATAGGAGCTTGCCGTATGCTGGATTATCCTATAACAAAAGCTATCAAGCTAGCTTGAAGATGTCGCCTTTCGAAGCATTGTACGGTAGACGGTGTAGAACGCGTTGATCACCGCGTCTCTCCTCTCACAAATCCACAAACCCATCAAGATCTAATCATTGTACGGTAGACGGTAGACGGAGATCTCCGCGACCTTTGAATTCAAATGGTCATTAAAATGGTAATAAAATCCCGGACTAGTCCGTTGAAGAACGGACTAGTACGATCTCACACAGGAACCTTTGCTCCGGGTGAGAACGGACTAGTATGACTAGTAGTGGACTAGTCCGGTCTTACCAGACTTAGTCTCAAAAACTCTCTAATCTCACATCATGGACTAGTCTGGCCATATCTGGACTAGTCCGAGCTCACACAGAAAAAATTGTTCTGTCCTAAATAGGACTAGTCTAACGAGACCGGACTAGTCCGGCCAGCTGAGCAGACTAGTCTGAGCTCACTCAGAGGTACTTCCTCCGGACCCAAGTGGCTTAGTCTGTCAGGCGGACTAGTCCAGCCTTCTGGGACTTGGTCTGAGAAAAGCTTAGACTTACACAAGAACGGACTAGTGCGGCCTAAAACGGACAAGTCCGAACTCACTAGAGACATGTAGTCCGGTCCAAAACGGAATAGTCTGATTGGATCGGACTAGTCCGGCCTCCAGTCCTAACATAAAAGAGAAGACCCTATACACAACTAGAAAATGTGAAACTCAAGAATAAAATTCTATTTTCTATTCTTGCAAGTCTTCTTCTTTTCCTTTTTGCTTTTTGAGAGAATCCACATTTATTCTTATCTCAAAGACATGTGCTCATACTCAGTAAAGCTCATTAGTATCTTAATTGCCATCATCAATCATTCAAAACCCACGGGGATTACCTAGATGCACTTTCAATCTCCCCCTTTTTGGTGATTTATGACAACACATTAAGACTCTCGATTAGTGGATATAAGAGTTTGTTTTCATAATACATATATGTATGATTTACTCCCCCTAAATGTGTGTACAAGAGTTTGTCAAGAAAAATATGCACATGAATTAGTTCTATGGGGATTTCATGCACACATGTGTTATGGTGGGGTGTCTAAGTATGATGTGATAAAAGGAGTGTAAAATGCATTAAGGGGAACATAAATGACATAAACTAACATGATCATCTCAACATGGCATAGTATGAAGACATAAAGTGGCATAGTCATTACAAAACAAGACAAGAATTTAAAAAAGCTTAAACTAGACTATTCCCCCTCTTTCTCTCCCCCTTTGGCATCAAAGCACCAAAAAGGAAAAGAAAAGAGAGAAGGGCCTAATTGCTATCGTCTTCATATTTATCTTCGCCTTGTTCACTTTGAGTCTCTTCATCTTCATCGTCGTCTTCATCGTCATGCTCATGATGAGCGTGGGAGGTAGGAGGAGCAACAGAAGAGGAACCACCCTCACCAAAGTAGGCAAGCTCGTCCTCGGTGAGAGTGGGAAACTCGGTTACTCCTTCATCGATCGATGATGGTGGAGACATAGGTATCTCCATCTTGTTACACATTGCCTTGAGGTACTTCTCTTGGCGTTGCTTCATTTTCTGTGTGCGAACTTCCACCTTTCGGCATGAAGAGAAGATTGCCTTGAAGACTTTGAGTAGCCCACTAGAAGAGCCACTCGACGATGGAGGAGCAGACGACCCAGCTGAATAGGATGGATCTACAGAGGAGCTCCTACCTAACGACACAGGAGGGCGAGGAAGAGGAGTCGGCATTTGTGGGCGCAACTTCCTGTGCTTCACGTCCTTGTCAAATTCCACGCTGATGAATTTCTTGATCATGCACATAATATATGGCGCATAGCCACAAGACCTGTTTGGAGTGTAGGAAATGTTGAAGATATCATTGTAAATGTAGTCGAAGATGTTGAACCTCTCTTATTCATTGAGTAATTCAACAAGTTCCTTAGATACCATTGTATCATCCTTGCATCTCCATCCTTGGGAGCTAGTGTCTTCCTCAAGATTCGGTTGAGCACTCCAAAGAAAGGCTTGATGTTGTGAGTTGAGGATGGCTCATAGGTGAGGTATGATGGATACATAAAATCCAAGTCATCCTTTCCCAGGATCCTTTCATTGTGAACTATGATATCATAGTTCAAATGCTCTTCAAGCCCGAGGATCCTGTCAAACTCATCATACAACACCGAGTACACCACACTATTTGTCATCCAAGTGATATTCCTGTTTCCGTAAGTGTGGAAGTAGCGGGTGGTGTAGAAGTGGACTATGACTTCGATGTTCTAGTCATACTGAAAAGCCATCAAATCCTTGATCCCATGGTGTTCTACAGCTTCAATCACTGCATCAAAAGCTTGATGCTTCTTGTTCGCCATATAGGACCAATCCACCCACTGAGCATTGACTACCGGTGTCGGTAATAGTCACAATGGAAGTCACACCAGAAGCGAGGGTCTGGTGTGGTCTTCTCATACTTGTAGACTTCTTTCTCTCTTAGCCTTCTGGCTTTCTCAGCTCCCTTGCCTTTGAATGTTGCACTCGCCAAATTGGGTTGGCAGTTTGGATTGTGCATGGGTGGTGCTCTCTCAAGTGGCCCAACTGGTCCTTGTGGGGGATTCCCCCTTCCATGCCTAGGGTTGTCACGAATGACAAGTCCCCTATCGGCCAAAGCCTTTATCCTTTCCCTTTGTCTTGGGCAGTTCCTTGTGAATGAGCTTGTTGTTTTCCCTTCAAGGTTACAAGCCTCTTCCTTCTTGGAGGATCAACAGACTGAGATGCTTGTGCTTACCTGTCCGCCCGTTTCTTTGTCCGAGCCTCCCTTGGTGTAGCCTCACCCGCTTCGGCCTCGGCTACTGCACGATAGGCGGCTTGGCGAGCCGCTTCGGCCTCAGGGTTGGGAAGAGGACTGTCTCCGGATCCTGACATGATCTGGTGATAGATGAAAGAGAAAGATTAGACACGAAAGCATTGCGTTTGAATTAGTGTACATTCACAAAGTTAGGGGCTGAAACTGCATCAGCCGAACTTGTCCGGGCCTGGGGCGGACTAGTCTGCCCAGGCCGAACTTGTCTGGCCAGTGTCCGGACTCTACAGTTCTAAACCCTAACTTAAGCAATTTGAGCACAAATTCACAAAAACTAGATGCAATACTACAAGGAATACAACAATATGGCGTAAGGTCATTAGAGAAGGCCTAAGGCACTAGAAATATGACCTAGAAATAAGGGATCTGCGAAAAATCAAAGTTAGGTCAAAAGTACCTTAGAACAAAGAAATTTGATGAAATCCGGGGATCGAAGGAGCGGAGATGATCGGGAAAGGGTTCCCCGCGCTCCACAAGCCTTGAATCAAGGATTCCTTTGAGGGATTTGAGGGAGAGCTCCAAAATCGCCAATGGGGGCGAGTTTTGGAGGAGAAGAGAGGTGTAGAAGTGAATGAGAGAGGGAGGGGGTTCGGCCCCGACCCTTGGAGGTTAAGTCTCCAGGGGCCGGACTAGTTCGGTTCGCTGTCCGGACTAGTCCAGTATGTCGGAGTAGGTCCGGACTAGTCTGTGGTCCGGACTTGTCCGGAAGAAGTCCAGTCTAGTCCGTTGTGGACTTGTCTGCTGCATCCCAGATTATTCAAGATATCCGGACTTGTCCGGCCTGTAGGGCGGACTAGTCCGGTCCTTGAAGGCTGATAAATTTTTATATATTAGAATTTCACCAAGAGTGATTAAGGTAAATTTACTTTCACCTTCTATTAGATAGCTATGGTCAATATATACCAAAGCACACAATTAGATGATGACCATAATATATCTAAAAATAATATGAGAGAAAAATAGAAGGGGAACAAGTTTTCCACAATCATTCATATTTTTGAAGTTTGTGAAAATTTTTGAAGATTCCAAATTACTAGCATTCAGATGTATAACATTTCAAGACAAATTCCTAGAGTCTAGGATGTTTAGCTCATTTCGAAGTTCACAAAATTGTTTTTCATCTAGTGGTTTGGTGAAAATATCGGCTAGTTGTTTTTCGGTTCTTACATGTGAGATAGCTATGTCCCCCTTTATAGAATGGTCTCTCAAGAAGTGGTGCCGGATGTCTATGTGTTTGGTCCTAGAGTGTTCAACGAGGTTATGGGCAATCTTAATGGCACTCTCATTGTCGCATAGGAGTGGAATGCGGTTCATATTGTAACCATAATCCCTTAGAGTTTGTCACATCCAAAGAAGTTGAGCACAACAACTTACGGCTGCAACATACTCCGCTTCAGCTGTGGAAAGGGCAATGGAATTATGTTTCTTGGATGACCATGATACTAGGGACCTACCCAAGAATTGACAAGTCCCAGAGGTGCTTTTTCTATCTACTTTACATCCGACGTAATCCACATCGGAATACCCGATGAGATTAAACTTAGACCCCTTTGGATACCACAACCCTAGGTTCGGTGTGTGAACTAAATATCTTAAGATCTTTTAATGTCAATTAAGTGACATTATTTAGGAGAGGGTTGAAATCTTGCACACAAGCATACACTAAGCATGATATCGGGTCTAGATGCACAAAGATAAAGCAATGAACCAATCATAGAGCGATATACCTTTTGATCGAGGTACCCGTTCGCTGCCATTGGTGTCTTGATGGGTTTGGCCTTGTCCATGTCAAACTTCTTGAATATGTCTTGTGTGTACTTCGTTTGACTAATGAACGTGCCTTCCTTGAGTTGGTTGACTTGAAATCCTAGGAAGAACTTCAACTCCCCCATCATGGACATCTCAAACCTATCCGTCACTATCTTACTAAATTCATTACAAAAAGATTTGTTAGTCAAACCAAATATAATGTCATTGACATATATTTGGCATGCAAAGAGATCATCATCTACATTCTTTGTGAAAAGAGTGTAATCAGCCTTGCCTATCCTAAAACCATTATCAATAAGAAAGTCTCTAAGACACTCATACCAAGCTCTAGGAGCTTGTTTGAGGCCATAGAGAGCTTTATGCAATTTAAATACATGATTAGGATATTCTTGATCTTC
Source organism: Neostapfia colusana (assembly GCA_030760725.1). Taxonomy (NCBI): domain Eukaryota; kingdom Viridiplantae; phylum Streptophyta; class Magnoliopsida; order Poales; family Poaceae; genus Neostapfia; species Neostapfia colusana. The sequence goes on along the minus strand of JASWHV010000005.1, from coordinate 74,630,535 downwards.
AAACCCGGGTGGTTGCTCCATGTACACTTCCTCCTTGATTGGACCGTTGAGGAAGACGCTTTTCACATCCATTTGATAAAGCTTGAAATCATGGTGAGTAGCATAGGCCAATAGAATATGAATTGACTCAAGCCTAGCTACGGAAGCAAAGGTTTCATCGAAGTCCAAACCTTCGACTTGAGCATATCCCTTTGCCACAAGTCGGGCCTTGTTCCTTGCCACCACTCCGTGTTCGTCTTGCTTGTTGCGGAACACCCACTTGGTGCCTACCACATTTGCATTTGGTCTCTTCACCAACTCCCACACTTGGTTTCTTGTGAAGTTGTTCAACTCTTCTTGCATGGCCACCACCCAATCCGGGTCCTTGAGTGCTTCTTCCACCCTAAATGGTTCCAAGGATGACACAAAAGAGTAATGCGCACAAAAGTTAGCCATTCAAGATCGTGATGTTACCCCTTTTGTGATATCTCCAAGGATGTTGTCAACGGGATGATCCCGTTGAATGCTTTGATGAACCCTTGGGTGAGGCACTTGAGTTCTTGAGTGGTCTTCTTCTTCGTCGTCTCCCCCTTGATCAACGTCATGGTCTCGATTTTCTCCTTCTTGAACTTGACCGTCTTGATCTTGGGGTTCTTGAGTTTGATCTTGTGTGAGAGGCGCCGATTGTGATGAACTTGGAGCATCTTGTCCTACATCTTCTTGAGGACGGACATCTCCAAGCCCCATTCTTCTTTGTGCTACACATGGTGCTTCTTCTTCATCTAGCACACATTGATCGACCTGCACCACTTAGGAGATATTAGTTTCATCAAACACCACGTCACGTGCAATTTCAACACAACCAGAGGTTTTGTTGAAAACACGGTAGGCGTAGGTGTTTGAGTCATAACCAGGTAAGAAACCTTCATCAGATTTTGAAGCGAACTTCGAAGTCCTAGGCTTCTTGTTGAGAATGTAGGATTTACTTCCAAAAACACGAAGTAAGAGATGTTGGGTTTGTTACCTGTTAGGAGCTCGTATGGAGTTTTCTTCAAAAGTCAATGGAGATAGAGGCGGTTTGTGGCGTGGCAAGAAGTGTTGACCGCTTCCACCCAAAACCGATCCAAAGTCTTGTTCTGATCAAGCATGGTTTTTGCCATTTCTGTGAGTGTGCGTTTCTTCCTTTCGGCCACCCCATTTTGTTCGGGGGAGTAGGGGCCGAAAACTCATGTTTGATGCCCTCTTCATCCAAGTATTCTTCTACTTGGGTGTTCTTGAATTCGGAGCCGTTGTCACTCCTTATCTTCTTGATTTTTAAGGAGAACTCGTTTTGAGCTCTCCTCAAGAACTTCTTGAGGACATTTTGAGTTTCTCCCTTATCATGTAAGAAAAGTACCCAAGTAAAGCGAGAATAGTCATCAACAATTACTAAACCATATTTGTTATCACCAATGCTTATGTAGGTGACTGGACCGAAGAGGTCCCATTGAAGCATCTCCAATGGTCTTGTTGTCGTCATCACATTCTTGGCGCGATGAGCTGCTCCAAATTGCTTTCTGGCTTGACACGCGCTGCATTGCCTATCTTTCTCAAAAACAACATCCTTTAGTCCATGGATGCGATCCCCATTTAGAAGTTTTTGTAAGTTCCTCATGCCAACATGGGCTAGTCTCCTATGCCACAACCATCCCATGTTGGTTTTTGCTATTAAGCATGTGTCAAGTTGAGCTTTATCCGTGGAGAAATCCACTAAATAAAGCTTTCCCTTCAACACACCCTTAAAGTCAACTTAGTTATCACTTCTTATAGAGACGGTCACACCCTCGTTAGTAAACAAGCAATTATAACCTTTCTCACATAGTTGAGATATGGACAATAGGTTATAATCTAGTGATTCAACATGTAGAACATGAGAGAGCGAGTGTTGAGAAGGGATTGCAATTTTACCAATACCAAGCACTCTTCCTTGACTATTGTCGCCAAAGTAGATACTTTCACTTGGATCATCATTTTCTTCATACTCAACGAACATCTTTCTCTCTCCGGTCATATGATTAGTGCATCCACTATCTAGCTCCCATTTAGTGCCACCGGAGGAGTAGGCCTGCAAAACAATTTAAGCTTTGGTCTTAGGTACCCAAACTAGGTTGGGTCCTTTGAGGTTAGTCACAAGGCATTTAGGCACCCACACACAAGCTTTTGGACTCTTGTGGAGTGGCCCAACATATTTAGCATATACTCGATCATACTTGCTCTTCATAAGAACATAAGATGCATCAAAGTTATGAAATACGGTGGAGTTTTTATATTTGGCAATTTCATGTGAGGTAGATGCAAGGTTGTTATTCTTGACTTGAGTTGAGTTCTCTTTGACAAAAGCTACACACTTGTTATTCTTGAGGATTCTAGCATTTTGCTTTCCTCCACTAGTATAACCAAGTCCATCTTTGATAAGAGGAGATCTTGTGATTGAGTATGCACTACGTGCATATTTGATCTTCTCCTTATCAAAGATCCCATTTTTGTGTGTATTCTTTCTTTGTGCCTCTTTGAGCTCATTTTTCAAGTTTAGAACAAGATTAGCACATTTGCAAGTTTTAGTGTTGGATTCCATATTTGTTGAGGAGGAGTTCTTGGAGGATGAAATAGTTGAGATACTTGACTTAAGTGAGTTGAATTGTGCTTCAAGATTCTTGTGAGTCTTGGTCGAACTCACAAGTTCATCTTGAAGTACTACATTCGTACTCTTAAGTTTAGCACAAGTTTCCTTGCTCAAGGCAAGTTCGCTTTCAAGTGCTCTGCTCTTCTCTCTCTCAAGTTCAAGGAGCTTCTCAATGTCAAGGTTTCTTTCCTTTTCAAGGATAAGCAATTCTTCTTGTTGATTGAGAAGCTCTTCTTGTTCAAATATTTCATCCGATATCATTTTCATGTTAGCTATAGCATTTTTGTTTAAGCCCTTAAACATGAATTCATTTTTACTATTGCTATCAAAGTCATCATCATCAACAATATGTAACTTGGAAGGTTTAGATATTACCTTACGCTTTCCTTCCTTTGCCATGAGGCATGTGTGGCTTGGGCTCTTCCAATCACCCTTGTTTGGCAAGAGTGGTTTCTTCATGGTTGGCCTCTTGATGGCGACGGTTGCTACCTTTTCTTCATCTTCAGAAGAGGACTCTTCATTTGAGTCCCACTCTTTTCCAATGTGAGCTTGTCCATAAGCCTTCTTATTTTTGAAGATCTTCTTGTCTTGAGGCTTCCCATCCTTCTTCTTCCTCTTGTCATCTTCCTTGCTATGGGGGCAATTCACAATGAAATGTTCGTATTCACCACAGTTGTAGCAAGTCTTCTTTGTTCTTGACTAGCCCTTGTCCTTGCTCTTGTTCTCGTAGTAATGGCTTTTTCTTCTCCTCATCATTCTTTTGAATCTTTTGATGAAGAAGGCCATTTATTCATCATCCATGTCTGTGCTCTCATTATCACTCTCTTCATCATGACTTGTGAGTTGCATTTCTTTTCCCTTGGACTTGAATGTGGCCTTGAGAGCAATGCCCTTCTTCTTGGATGAGGTGATCTTTGCTAGGTCGTTGACATGTTGGGCTTCCTTCTCCATCATCTCATGGTTGATGATCTTCCCAAGAACTTCATCCGGAGTCATCATGTGGAAGTTTGGACTTTCCCGGATTAAAGTGCATAGGGTCACATTACGAGGCATGAAAGCTCTTATCATCCTCTTGACCACCTCATGACCATTCCATTTCTTGCATCAGTACGCCCGACTCTTGTTGATGAGAGTTTTGAGCCGGTTGTACATCTCTTGAGGTGTTTCGCCTTCTTCCATGGCGAACCTTCCAACCTCTCCTTCGATCATCTCGATCTTGGCGTCCCTCACGGATCGGTTTCCTTCATGTGCGATCTTGAGGGTGTCCCAAATGTCTTTGGCGAGCTCTAACCCATCCACCTTGTTGAATTCTTCGAGGCTTAGGGATGAGTTGAGCACAGCCGCCACTTGTGCATTGCGGTGGATTTGTTGTTCTTGTTCTTGGGTGAGTTCATCCTCGTCTTTGGGGATATCTATACCTGTACAAACAACATGCCAAAGACTTGGGTTTAAGGAGATTAGATGCAACTTCATGTTGTGCTTCCACATGGTATAGTTAGTTCCATCAAAGTGAGGTGGTTTGCCTAAGGGAAATGACAAATAACTAGAATGTGAATTTAGACGCTCATAATTAAAAGGATATCGCGAGTAGTCTTGTTGACTACTCTTGAGATTCTTCTCCAATTTCTCCTTCCTTTTTTTCTTAGCTTCCTCCTTCTTCTTCTTGAGGAGAGCCATGAGACAAAGAACTTCTTCATCTTCTTCCGAGCTTGAGACGACTTGTGGAGGAGTAACAGCTGGAGGTGGGTTAGAACCTTGCTTTTCAAAGTTGCTCGAACTTGCTTCATTTCCCTTGGTAGGATCAACTTGGCTACCGATCTTGTCCCCCATCTCCTCTTAAGCAGTTAAGCTTTTGTGGAGAGTTAGGCTCTGATACCAATTGAAAGTTTCCTAGAGGGGGTGAATAGGCTAATAAAACCTGAAACTACTGAAAACAGCGGATTAAACCTGAAGGGTCAGACTAGTCCGGTCTAGGGGCGGACTAGTACGGTCTAGGTATAGAAATTGTGTTTTTGTGGATTTCTTTTCAAGTTTGTTTAAGCAGAAGATATGTAAGTAATCTAACAATCTAATTAACTAGTTTGTGAATGAGAAACTGATTGGATTGCAAGATTCACAACTATAAAGCAATTAACAAGTTTTGAGTGATACAAAACCTAACAAGCAACTCTAGTGAATAAACGAGAAAGTAAAGGAATCAAGAGACTCGATTTATCCCGAGGTTCGATTCCACACGGGAATCTATGTCCCCGTTGAGGAGGCCACAAAGGACCGAGTCTCTTCCAATCCTACCCTCACAGAGCGATCACCAAGATCAAGCCTGGGTTCTTCACTATCAATCAAAGAGTGAATACAATATTCTTAGGGGCTACTCACAACTTGAGGCTCCCTACAACAACCTAGCAGTTCTAGGAAACAAAATACAACATCCAAGAACTCAAATTAACAATTAGAGTGCAATAGATACAAACCGAGAGCTCAAACGTTGATCACCGCGTCTCTCCTCTCACAAATCCACAAACCCCTCAAGATCCAATCTTAGCGGTCAAGAAGGTGAGGAAAGAGGCTTAGAAGAGCTCAAGGAAAGAGTTTTCGGTGCTAGGGTTGCAGAACTATCCATTTGAAGCCAGGGGGTCCCTTTTTATAGGGATCCCGACATCTAACCGTTACACCTACTAAATTTTGGACTAGTTCGGCCAGAACCACGGACTAGTCCGGCCTTGGGGGACCACATACGTCACAAAGGCTACCAACTAAAGTCCCCGTGACCTTTGAATTCAAACGGTCATAAAATCCCGGACTAGTGTGATGCCCTCAATTCTGTGGAAAAAACCACGGAACCGAGAACTGACGCATATGTGTGCCCAGGATGTTCATCACACATATACACATCATCCACAAACTGAATTTCAGAATATATATAACCACGAATAACAGAGTTTATTACAATGTCTCATGAGTCTTGGACTCATGCTCACAGCGGAAGTCTTAATCTAACAGCGGAAGTCTTTATTCTAGCAGCGGAAGTCTTCTAACTAATGCGGAAACAGTCTAAGCAGCAGCGCTGGCTCCATCTCTACTCCATTCCCAAAAGGCAAGGTTGAGGACAGATTACATGCCTAATGCTCCACCTGGTCTTCATAGTAATCTTCTCCTGTTGCTGATGATGAAATAATAATGCAAGATTAAGTACAATGATGTACTCAGCAAGTGCGGGAAAATATGATATGTAGTTCATAACAAGGTAGGTATAAAAAGGCTCATTGCAGAGAGCAAAGTTATTTATCAAACCATGATAAAACAGCAACTTAACTTTAAGTGAACATAATCCCAACATGTATTAAAATACCAATCATACCTCCATTATGTTCATCACTTTCCAAGTCCCAACCAGACATTAATCAACCATATCCTTGCTCACGAATATCTTCTCGTATTCGCTACCATCTTACGAATACCATCTCGTATTTGCTACCATTTCATCTCATAAACAATTCCGTCTCACACTGAGACCATTCTCATTGCCATGACTGTCACACCCGGTTTCTCCGAAGAACAACCGAGTGAATATCACATGTATGACAGGATCATTTTCTCATACATGTGATGACAAATAGTGAAGCATCATTTATTACAAGCCAGGTGTCGAATATAAATAAGTCTTACATAGCATATGTCTCGATGGACGATAATAAGTTCATAACAAGTAAATAAAGTAGCAGCGGAATATTATTCTTGTGGGCTCCGTCACAGGCGTTGCCCGGGGGTCTCCATGAACCTAGAAACCTTCTTCGGGTCCAAAGTCTTGGTCATTATACACCACCTCATTATCTTGACCTGAGCAGCAATATAAACCAACAAAATATGCAAGGTTGAGTACCGATGGTACTCAGCAAGTGTGGGAAAGTTACGTCATGCATGGCTAGAACAAGGAAAGGGTGAACTCATGGTTAAAGCACTATGCAATTAATACCTATCACCTTAGCTTATTAAGCACCTACATTACTACACAAGTGAAATGGTCCCAATCTCCCATCCCATCATCATAATCCAATAACCATAGCATCAATTCCAATGTTAAGCTCCCCGCTTAACAACCACAACTTCCAAAACCATCAATCCTCTAACATGAATAAGTCCAAGCCGCTCTTGACCGTGAGCACGGCTGTCATGACAGTTTTGACTCTGTAGAGTTTGCACCACTGTACCCACATGTAGTGATTTCATCCCCCGTTGCCGGGTGGACTAAAAGAACCTCCATTATGCCAGTGGCTACGAACCACATTCACACTTCCCAGGTGTGTAGCCAGGAGATCACTATGAAGCCTTTACAAAGGGATTCCTGACGAGCATGGGCCCACTGAGGTTTCACCCCTAACAGCATACAAGAGGCTCCAACCCCGCTGCAGTGGCCCCCTCTTGAGCCTTGCGGTTCATATGGTAGTCCAGCTGACACCTATTCCCCGCACCATCCAACACACCGATACTACGCCGGGGATACACCTAATTAATTGGCCAAGCTGCCCCATCTCAGCATGTGGTTGGCACTGTAAAGCCAGGTTACATGCTCCATGAACCGGTCCTTAGGATCCAGGCAAGTACTAAACACAAACCCAAGTCTCGTGCACCCAGCACACAACCAAAACATCCAACTTGCCTTGATCCCTACCTCTACATAACTCACAATATCTCATTCAAGAGTATGGTAAAATAAACTGATGATCTCATATCCCAAATATCCCATTCTAAGCATGGCTAAGCATATGCATAATAATAAATGACATGATAAAATGAATCCCAACCCAAGCTACAAGGAAACAGGTAATGCAATTCTAGGTAAACTTCCTAGCATGGGTTTCATATTTCATTTGACAATGCAAATAATTCTATCTACACATCCTAGTATAGGATCAAAGTGGTCAAGGACACTTGCCTCCTTCCTGCTGCTCTTGAAATGGGTAGTCCTGATCTTTGAAAGGAATAACTTGCTCTTGAGCAGGTTCTACATCATACCATCACACACAGCAAAAGAAAAACAACAATCCATAAGACATAGTTCACACTCCCACTTCATACAAATCACACATTCATATTTATGAAAGTCATTCACCATTATATGTGTTGTGGTTACTCTATGTGTGTTGATTTGTGGCTTGCATGCACTTTTAATCATGTGTATATGATTCCTACTTTTGTGATCACATTTATACTTACACACTATATATATGAGTTTCCAGTTTAAATAAATTCCTTATATTCACTTACTACACCTTTTAGCTACCAAGTATGCATGAAAGGTATTTTCCTTCTCCATATGTGTATTCAGAATTTCCACCAACCCTAAACTGAATTCTTTGGATTTTAAAACTCCATTTATCATTTACTAGTTGCTATATTTTCAGATTTATTTCCTATACCTAAATGTGAACTTTATTATGAAAATAACAAAATACATCATCGAAACAGAATAGGTTCTAATCTAAAATATCCACTAATATATTTTTGACCTTTTCCTCTGATGTAAACTATTTTACATTTATTTTCCCTATTTTCAGAACTATTCTTTACTTAAAAATGTGTCCCTAAATGTGAATAATAAATTAAACAGATTCATTTCAGCCCAAAATATATTTTTATCTCACTCCAAAGTTTTTCTAAATACTGAGAAAGTTTTTAATTTAATTTTGACAATATGTTTGTCCCACTTTTTAAATTTTAAACGCTAGCCACATATTCAATTTCCTAAATTAAACATTAAATAGGGCTAAAAAGGTAAACTCACCCCACTACAGGGTCTATAATATTATTTTAACAATTTTCAGGGGTCTAGCTATACATAACAGAGGAGTTTTTCCTAATTTTTATTAAGTCCAGGGGCTAAAACTGATTTTTAAATGGATTTACATGATTTTCTAAAGTTCCAGGGGCTAGATCAGAAGTTTCCGGGGCTAGCTCTTATTTCCCGAGAACCCCAGGGGGTAGCACGTAAGATTTCCAGTCTTTATAACGTGGGGCTGACGTGGACCGTCCGATTTTAAAACAGACGGCTGAGATTATAACGTCGAACCGGTACGCGGGGATTTAAACCCTACCGTGCGATTTAAAATAAACGGCGCACAAGCGGCCACGTCGCTCTGATCGAGCGCGGGCGGCGCTGCCGGCGGCGAACGGCGGCGGGAAGCGGCGATCTCGCCGGAGACTTTCGGATCTTCGAGAATTCTTCCTAGAACTGTGATTTTATGGCATAGATCGGTGGAGGAGAGGTCGGGGATCTCACCTCGGGGGTTTTCTTGAGCTCGGAGGTCCTGGAAGGTGATCGGCAACGAGGTCCGAGGTGAATTCACGGCGAGGATCGTCGGCGCTGCGTTTACACCGCAAGTCACCGAGTTTTCTGCACCTGCAAGGTTCCCCGGAGGCGGTGGATCAAGACCAGCGAGTTAGATCGAAATTCGTAGATCGGCCAAAATTCGCCGGAGAAAGCTCGGTTTCTCACCGGAGTAAAATCGGCGGATCGCGTGGGAAAAAACAGAACGAGGCCGGGGTTTTTATAGACGGGGGAGGGCGGTGGGTTTGTTTAGATCGAGTGGGAGTCCTCCGGAACCAGAATTCGGCTGGGATACGCGAGAATTCCCGATCGGTTTCGATTCGGGTGAGAGAGTCCGGCGCTGGCGCGAGGTAGACGAAGAACTGGCGGGCCCCGCCTGTCGGTGGGAGGAAAGGGGCGCGCGCGGCTGCGGGCTGGCGCGGTTGCTGGGTGGGCCGGCTGGTGGGTTTCGTCCCACTGGCCGGTTTTTTTCTGTTTTCCTTTTTCTTTTTCTATTTCTTTTCAGTTTTGAGTTTAATTTGAATTCCAGTTTGAATTTGAATTTTCGCAAAACATGCAACACGTCTAAAAAATTTTAAATTCCCCTCTTAACATGATTTAGGGTCTTAACAATATTTTTAGGGTGTTACAGCTCTACCCCCTTAAAAGAAATCTCGTCCTTGAGATTGGTGGTTCTAAGAAAACAATTCTGAAAATTGTGCCTTGAGCTCATCTTCCCGCTCCCAGGTGGCTTCCTCTTCTGAGTGATGCTTCCACTGCACCTTGCATATCCGGATTCTTTTATTTCTGGTGAGTCATTCCATTGTCTCCAAAATCTTGCATGGTTGCTCGGCATAAGACAAATCCTCAGCTACGTTCACTTCATTCATGGGTAACACCTCTTCAGGCGTCCTCAGGCATTTCTTGAGTTGTGACACATGGAATACATCGTGCACATCCGATAGACGAGCCGGTAACTCTAGTTGATATGCCACTTCGCCTTTCCTTTCCAAAACTTGAAAGGGTCCGATGTATCGAGGTGACAACTTCCCTTTCACCTTGAACCGACGAAGTCCTCTGATAGGGGACACCTTGAGATAGACATAGTCTCCCACGTTGAAAACGAGCTCTCTTTTTCGTACATCGGCATAGCTCTTTTGGCGTGTCTGTGTTATCCTCAAGTTGTTGCGAATTTCCCTCACCTTCGCCTCGGCTTTTTGTAGTACTTCTGGACCAAACACTTTACTTTCCCCTGTTTGGTTCCAAAATAGGGGAGTTCTGCACTTCCTCCCGTACAAAGCTTCGAACGGTGACATCTTCATACTAGTTTCATAGCTGTTGTTATAGGAAAACTCCGCATACGGTAAGTTCTTATCCCAACTCCGATTGTTTTTGAGTGCACACGCTCTCAGCATATCTTCAAGAATCTGATTGGTTCTTTCCGTCTGCCCGTCAGTTTGGGGATGATAGGCAGAGCTGAAATTCAGATGGGTTCCCATGGTTTCATGCAACTTCTGCCAGAACCTGGAGGTGAACTGTGTCCTCGATCCGACACAATCTTCTTTGGCAATCCATGGTAACACACGATCCTTGACATGTACAATTCTGCCAATTTGGATCCGCTGTAGCTTTCTTTCACGGGGATGAAATGAGCTACCTTGGTTAGCCTATCAATGATGACCCATATCGAATCATACCCTGATTGGGTCCTAGGCAATCCCACGATGAAATCCATGCTGATTTCTTCCCATTTCCGTTCAGGCACTTTGAGTGGTTGCAATAATCCCGTGGGTCGTTGATGTTCTGCTTTCACCAACTGACATGTGTCACATAGGGCAACATGTTCCGCGACATCTCGCTTCATGCCATACCACCAATACCTGCTCTTGAGGTCCTGGTACATTTTCGTACTCCCAGGATGAATGGAATAGTCAGAATCATGAGCTTCCTTCAAAATCAATTCATGGATCTCCTTTACTTCTGGCACACAGATTCATTTCCCGTGCCACACCGTTCCTTGTTCATCCTCTCTAAAACCAGGAGCTCTATTTTCCTTGATGAGTTGTCTGATCTCTTGTATCTTCTTGTCATTCTTTTGACCCTCTCGTATGTCTCGCTCGAGTGTGGAATCCACTTCCATGGCGATGGCTTCACCACTATTTACCAGGCATAGATTGAGCCTTATAACCTCGTCCTTCAATTCTGCAGACATGTCCTTCAGGCTCAACTTATTGACCTGCACTTTCCGACTTAAAGCATCGGCCACGATGTTTGCTTTCCCAGGATGATAGTTGATGCCCGCATCAAAGTCATTGATTAGCTCTAACCATCTCCTTTGTCTGAGGTTGAGGTCTGGCTGTGTGAATATGTACTTCAAAATCTTATGATCCGTATATATCTCGGTCCTCTTCCCCATCAAATAGTGCCGCCAAATTTTCAACGCGTGTACCACTGCGGCTAGTTCTAGGTCATGTGTAGGATAGTTTTTCTCGTGCTTCCGGAGCTGTCGGGATGCATAAGCCACGACGTTCCCTTCTTGCATGAGAACACATCCCAACCCGTTTCCAGAGGCATCGCAGTACACCGTAAAGTTCTTCTGCATATCTGGCATAACGAGCACTGGGGCTGTTGTCAATCTCTCCTTTAACTCCTGAAAACTCGTTTCGCACTGCGGCGTCCATGTGAATGTGATTCCCTTCTCCAACAGTTTGCTGAGAGGTCTCGAGATCTTATAGAATCCCTCTATAAACCGTCGATAGTATCCAGCCAATCCCAAAAAGCTTCGAACTTCCCCGACATTTTCAGGGGTCTTCCACTTCTGTATATCCTCGATTTTGGCGGGATCCACGGAGATTCCTCCCTTCGAGATTATATGTCCTAAGAAGGGAACTCTCTTCAGCCAAAACTCACACTTGCTCAACTTGGCATACAGTTGGTATTCTCTCAGCCTTTGCAACACCAACCTTATATGTTTCTCATGTTCTTCTTCATCTTTGGAGAAGACAAGAATGTCATCTATGAAAACCACCACAAATTTGTCCAGATATTCCATGAATACCTTGTTCATGAGATACATGAAGTATGCCGGGGCATTAGTTAGCCCGAAAGGCATGACAGTGTATTCATACAGTCCGTACCGAGATACGAAAGCTGTCTTGGGAATATCAGATTGCCTTATCTTGAGTTGGTGGTATCCCGACCTGAGATCAATTTTTGGGAACACACAAGCTCCCCTCAACTGATCAAATAAGTCTTAAATGCGGGGTAATGGGCACTTGTTCTTGATGGTTACCTCATTCAAGGCACGGTAATCCATGCATAACCTTCGGGTTCCGTCCTTCTTGGGCACAAATATCACCGGAGCTCCCCATGGTGAGGAACTAGGGCGAACATACCCCTTCTCCGTCAATTCTCTCAAATGATCCTTGAGTTCTTCTAGCTGCTTGGAGTCCATCCGATAAGGTCTCTTGTATATCGGGGCTGTTCCAGGCACTAACTCAATTGCGAATTCCACTTCACGATCGGGAGGCATACCTGGCAACTCCTCCGGAAAAACATCTGGATATTCCCTGATGGTCCTGATCTCCTCCACTTTCACCTCAACTTGATTTAATTTAATGTCCCTCCTAGGCTCATGTATTGTTATGAACTTTACTCTTGTGCCACTAGGGTGAGTTAGTTCCACCGTTCTGGTCGAACAATGGATGATTCCTTTATGTTTGGTCAACCAATCCATACCCAAAATAATATCTATCCCTTGTGAATCTATCACTATGAGGTTAGCAGTAAATACTACCCCATTAATGTCTAGATTCACCTTGGGACACACTTGTCTTGTCCTTATTTCTCCACCTGGAGAGTTTATGGCTAGCATATGGTTCATTTGTGTTGTTGCTAGATCATGCTTCTTAACAAACCCTTGGGCAATGAACGAGTGGGTAGCACCAGAATCAAACAGCAGGGTTGCAAGGTGTAAATTGGCAGGAAACTTACCAACTACCACGTCGGGTGCCTCTTGCGCTTCCTCCATAGTGACGTGGTTCACCCGTCCTCGCATCACATTCTGCTGTTGTGGCTGTGCGGGCTTATTCTTTGGGCATTTATGGGCGTAGTGCCCCACTTCACCGCAGCTAAAACATTGCACCCCAACCTTAGGTGCCTGGCCTTTGTTGTCTTGGGGTTGGTTTGGAGGTCCCTGTACTGCTGGTCGAGGTGGATATGCAGGGCGAGGCTGCTGTACAAACTGACGTTGCGGCTGTGCTGGTGCTGCCGGAGGCCTGTAGTTCGGGTTGTACCCTCTTGGTGCTGAGTAGGGTACCGCAGCACGGTTCGTCTGCCCTGCGGGTTGCTGCATCAGACGTGGGCGGGTGTTCCTCCCTGAGGCTTGATGTGACCACCCGGCCTTCCTCTTGTTCTCATTTTCCAAGGCCTTCAGCTTCCTTTCTACCACAAACGCTATGTCCACCATCTTTTGGAAGCTTTCATACTCATTTGAGGACATTGCACACTGCATCTCTGCGGTAAGTCCCTCCACGAAACAATCTTGTTTCTGCTCATCAGTCTCTATGTCCCGTGGGGCATAACGGGAGAGTTGAGTAAATTTAGTGAGGTATTCCCTCACTGTCATGTTTCCCTGCTGCAGTCCCAAGAACCCCTTCCTCTTGTTTTTGAGTTCACCTCTTGGGATGTAATGGTTGCGGAAGCTACGCTTGAACTCTTCCCAAGTGATGTTCTCAGGGTCATGATGGGCAGCCACGTAGGCGGTCCACCAATCAGCAGCAGGTCCATGCAATTGATGAGAGGCAAACAGCACCCTCTCATACCCTTGGCACGGTATGATCCTCATCTTGCTCTCAATGGTCTTAAGCCAATCATCTGCCTCCAGAGGCTCAGCAGCACTTGCAAACTTTGGAGGTTGAGTTCCTAGAAACTCACTCAACCTTGGTTGGCGTGGTGCAGCTTGTGGAGGTGGAACTTGATGCAAGTTGGCCACCACTTGAGTCAAGTGCTGTATGAGCTGATTTTGATTCTCCAGCATTTGGTGGAGGGGATCAACTCCTTCACGGCGACCACCCCTGTCCTGGCCTCCAGAAAGATGAGGGTTGCAGGCCTCATCGTTGTTGTTGGCGGGGTTGGCAGCACGTCCTTTTCCTCTTCCGGCCATCTGGCAGAATCAACCAATGTTAATTTAAAGCATTACGTATCATCTTACTACTTTCATTTGTTTGTACTTTGAAGTGTTGAGGCTTTGTTATACTTTCCTGAGGGTTCATTTCTCACACAAACATAAATGCAATGTTATTTCATGTGGATTTACACACCAAAGCAAAACAATCTAAAGACGAGGCTGTGGACAATTGCTCATGGCTTCCACAACTCACATCACACACCAAGCATTAACACACCATTAACATAACGTAACGACTCGACTATTCGACATCTTGCTAACTAAGGGAAGGACTCTACACTATTCGTTTTCTTGAGCTGGCTCCTCAGGATCTTCCTCATCATTTCGGCTGCCTTCTGACTCTGCTTTGGGTGGGGAGGCTGCTGGTGGAGAGGTGCGACGACGCCTTATCGCCCGGCGATCTAGGGAGTTAGGAGTCCATGTATCATTCACGGTGACACACAGTTTGTTCCTACCTCCTCTTTCTCTCGCCCTCAAGCAGGCTCGCAGCAACTCCTCCGTTTCCTTCAGGGTGTCTCGAACATCCTGAAGTTCTTGCTGACACTCCTGCAGTCGAGTGTTGAGCATAGAAGCATCCTCCAAGCACAAGTCCATGTGCTCATGGGAAGTCCCTTGCTGCACTGGTGGGTACTTGTACTCCATGGTACCACTCTCACGCTGGAGGACATACATGTACTCAGTTCTGTCCAGGTGTCGACGATAGATGTGACTCTGGCAGGTGATTGCCTCCCAGGTAACATCCTTATCCGCATCGACCTGTGTCGCTCGACAAGCTGGAGAGCGGTGGATCTTGAGCAGCTGATTTTCGTGGATAATCCTCATTTCTGAACTCCATTCCTCCCTCTTCTCACGGATGGTCCTGGTGGAGCTATAGTGTATGATTAGCTTGCCCGTATTGCCGGCGGCTTGGAGCATACGTCGAAGACGGCGTAACAAGCCTCCTACTGCCAATCCGTAGGAAAGGTACGTCACCGAATGGCTCTCCTCTCTTTGGGCAAGGGCAACTACGGGAACTCTCCCTCCTGTGGACTTGCGAGCGGTGCGAACCATCTACAACAGAAAGCATTTAAACTTAGGTTAGATAAACTTTTAAACAAAAATCCTATTTTGAATGAAAGTTGGGGTAAGATGAAGAAAGTGACTCCATTAAATAACACTTTTCAACACACACCTTGTAAAAATAGTTTTTAAGAAAATAGGGCCCTTAAATACGTCCATTTCTACCTAGGTCCACGTTCCTACGGGCAACCTTTGCTGTGATACCACTTCTGTCACACCTGGTTTCTCCGAAGAACAACCGAGTGAATATCACATGTATGCCAGGATCATTTTCTCATATATGTGATGACAAATAGTGAAGCATCATTTATTACAAGCCAGGTGTCGAATATAAATAAGTCTTACATAGCATATGTCTCGATGGACGATAATAAGTTCATAACAAGTAAATAAAGTAGCAGCGGAATATTATTCTTGTGGGCTCCGTCACAGGCGTTGCCCAGAGGTCTCCATGAACCTAGAAACCTTCTTCGGGTCCAAAGTCTTGGTCATTATACACCACCGCATTATCTTGACCTGAGCAGCAATATAAACCAACAAAATATGCAAGGTTGAGTACCGATGGTACTCAGCAAGTGTGGGAAAGTTACGTCATGCATGGCTAGAACAAGGAAAGGGTGAACTCATGGTTAAAGCACTATGCAATTAATACCTATCACCTTAGCTTATTAAGCACCTACATTACTACACAGGTGAAATGGTCTCAATCTCCCATCCCATCATCATAATCCAATAACCATAGCATCAATTCCAATGTTAAGCTCCCCGCTTAACATCCACAACTTCCAAAACCATCAATCCTCTAATCATGAATAAGTCCAAGCCGCTCTTGACCGTGAGCACGGCTGTCATGACAGTTTTGACTCTGCAGAGTTTGCACCACTGTACCCACATGTAGTGATTTCATCCCCCGTTGCCGGGTGGACTAAAAGAACCTCCATTATGCCAGTGGCTACGAACCACATTCACACTTCCCAGGTGTGTAGCCAGGAGATCACTACGAAGCCTTTACAAAGGGATTCCCGACGAGCATGGGCCCACTGAGGTTTCACCCCTAACAGCATACAAGAGGCTCCAACCCCGCTGCAGTGGCCCCCTCTTGAGCCTTGCGGTTCATATGGTAGTCCAGCTGATACGTATTCCCCGCACCATCCAACACACCCATACTACGCCGGGGATACACCTAATTAATTGGCCAAGCTGCCCCATATCAGCATGTGGTTGGCACTGTAAAGCCAGGTTACATGCTCCATGAACCGGTCCTTAGGATCCAGGCAAGTACTAAACACAAACCCGAGTCTCGTGCACCCAGCACACAACCAAAACATCCAACTTGCCTTGATCCCTACCTCTACATACAATATCTCATTCAAGAGTATGGTAAAATAAACTGATGATCTCATATCCCAAATATCCCATTCTAAGCATGTCTAAGCATATGCATAATAATAAATGACATGATAAAATGAATCCCAACCCAAGCTACAAGGAAACAGGGTAATGCAATTCTAGGGAAACTTCCTAGCATGGGTTTCATATTTCATTTGACAATGCAAATAATTCTATCTACACATCCTAGTATAGGATCAAAGTGGTCAAGGACACTTGCCTCCTTCCTGCTGCTCTTGAAATGGGTAGTCCTGATCTTGGAAAGAAATAACTTGCTCTTGAGCAGGTTCTACATCATACCATCATACATAACAAAAGAAAAACAACAATCCATAAGACATAGTTCACACTCCCACTTCATACAAATCACACATTCATATTTATGAAAGTCATTCACCATTATATGTGTTGTGGTTACTCTATGTGTGTTGATTTGTGGCTTGCATGCACTTTTAATCATGTGTATATGATTCCTACTTTTGTGATCACATTTATACTTACACACTATATTTATGAGTTTCCAATTTAAATAAATTCCTTATATTCACTTACTACACCTTTTAGCTACCAAGTATGCATGAAAGGTATTTTCCTTCTCCATATGTGTATTCAGAATTTCCACCAACCCTAAACTGAATTCTTTGGATTTTAAAACTCCATTTATCATTTACTAGTTGCTATATTTTCAGATTCATTTCCTATACCTAAATGTGAACTTTATTATGGAAATAACAAAATACATCATCGAAACAGAATAGGTTCTGATCTAAAATATTCACTAATATATTTTTGACCTTTTCCTCTGATGTAAACTATTTTACATTTATTTTCCCTATTTTCAGAACTATTCTTAACTTAAAAATGTGTCCCTAAATGTGAATAATAAATTAAACAGATTCATTTCAGCCCAAAATATATTTTTATCTCACTCCAAAGTTTTTCTAAATACTGAGAAAGTTTTTAATTTAATTTTGACAATATGTTTGTCCCACTTTTTAAATTTTAAACACTAGCCACATATTCAATTTCCTAAATTAAACATTAAACAGGGCTAAAAATGTAAACTCACCCCGCTACAGGGTCTATAATATTATTTTAACAATTTTCAGGGGTCTAGCTATACATAACAGAGGAGTTTTTCCTAATTTTTATTAAGTCCAGAGGCTAAAACTGATTTTTAAATGAATTTACATGATTATCTGAAGTTCCAGGGGCTAGATCAGAAGTTTCCGGGGCAAGCTCTTATTTCCCGAGAACCCCAGGGGGTAGCACGTAAGATTTCCAGTCTTTATAACGTGGGGCTGACGTGGACCGTCCGATTTTAAAACAGACGGCTGAGATTATAACGTCGAACCGGTACGCGGGGAATTAAACCCTACCGTGCGATTTAAAATAAACGGCGCACAAGCGGCCACGTCGCTCTGATCGAGCACGGGCGGCGCTGCCGGCGGCGCACGGCGGCGGGAAGCGGCGATCTCGCCGGAGACTTTTGGATCTTCGAGAATTCTTCCTAGAACTGTGATTTTATGGCATAGATCGGTGGAGGAGAGGTCGGGGATCTCACCTCGGGGGTTTTCTTGAGCTCGGAGGTCCTGGAAGGTGATCGGCGACGAGGTCCGAGGTGAATTCACGGCGAGGCTCGTCGGCGCTGCGTTTTCACCGCAAGTCACCGAGTTTTCTGCACCTGCAAGGTTCCCCGGAGGCGGTGGATCAAGACCAGCGAGTTAGATCGAAATTTCCGAGCGTAGATCGGCCAGAATTCGCCGGAGAAAGCTCGGTTTCTCACCGGAGTAAAATCGGCGGATCGCGTGGGAAAAAACAGAACGAGGTCGGGGTTTTTATAGACGGGGGAGGGCGGTGGGTTTGTTTAGATCGAGTGGGAGTCCTCTGGAACCAGAATTCGGCTGGGATACGCGAGAATTCCCGATCGGTTTCGATTCGGATGAGAGAGTCCGGCGCTGGCGCGAGGTAGACGAAGAACTGGCGGGCCCCGCCTGTCAGTGGGAAGAAAGGGGCGCGCGCGGCTGCGGGCTGGCGCGGTTGCTGGGTGGGCCGGCTGGTGGGTTTCGGCCCACTGGCCGGTTTTTTTCTATTTTCCTTTTTCTTTTTCTATTTCTTTTCTGTTTTGAGTTTAATTTGAATTCTAGTTTGAATTTGAATTTTCGCAAAACATGCAAGACATCCAAAAATTTTTAAATTCCCCTCTTAACATGATTTAGGGTCTTAACAATATTTTTAGGGTGTTACAATGACTCAACAATCATGCAACCAATCTTATCACCCGGACTCAACAGTCCCGAAAACCAAACCAAAATCAAACCATAACCAAAACCATCCCAAAATAACCATCCAACTAATCATGGAAGTTGGCCAGACGCTCGTGATCGTAAGCTCGGCTATCATGATAGTTTTAGACTCTGCAGAGTTTGCACCTCTTTACCCATAAGTTTGTCGTCACCCGTCGGCGACTGCAGAACCTCCATTATACCAGTACACAACCGTCGGTGTATGGCCAAGAGATCACAAAATAGCCTTTACAAAGGGGCTACTAGATGTATGGACTCAATAAGGTTTCACCGGCAGGCTAGAATCTCCAATTCTCCCACCCACGGGCCCCCTCTTGTGCCATGCAGTTCCCAGGGCAGTCCTCACTCGACTCCCATTCCCCGCGCCTTCCACGGTCCATAACAATCTAGCAACTTACCTAATTACTCAGCTAAGCCGCACCCATACTTGGCCTTGTGGTGGCACTGTTATCCTGGCATGTGCTCGCATGAACCGGTCCTTAGATCTACGGCAAGTAAACCACCATCTCATTCTACCTCATCCACAAACCCAGGCTTGCCTAGATCTCCCTCCGATCCATGTTCATTAACAACATCAGTTTCTCATTATCATTACGAGTGCAGTTTGCTAGACACATCTATCTCGCTTCCCAATCCCATGGACTCAGCGAAGCATAAAAGCAAAAAACCATACCCAACTCATAAACTTCCTTGGTGACAAGGGTGGTTTAACCAAAACTAGTAAACTCCTATAAAACGGTTTCCCATCATGTTTGACTCGGCACACACACCTTTTCGCAAATAAAACAGTTTTTCAAAACATAGGATCAATATGGTCAAGGGGCAGTTGCCTTGTTCTTGCGGTTTCGGTTGCTCTTGGACCTCGAAACCTTGTTGTGCAGCTTGTCGTAAACAGCTCCTTGAGCTTGTCCTTCTATATGCGATCACGCACATACAAGATTCACAACAATCAATATCATGCCCAAACTTTAACTAGATGTGATGATGCATATG
The DNA here is from genome assembly GCA_030760725.1 of Neostapfia colusana. Classification (NCBI taxonomy): domain Eukaryota; kingdom Viridiplantae; phylum Streptophyta; class Magnoliopsida; order Poales; family Poaceae; genus Neostapfia; species Neostapfia colusana. The sequence continues at coordinate 74,610,655 of JASWHV010000005.1, read as the reverse complement.
CATGCTATCCTATGATCAGTTTCTATTAGATCAGTTTGTACGTGTTCTTGCATGGTTTGCATGGATTTTACGATGAACAGAGGTGTTCGGATCAAATGTGGATGTGGCGATGATCTTGACTCTAGATCAAACCGATCAACACGTGATCTGTCCACGAAAAAGCTTCTGTTTGAAAGGAATCAAAGAACAGATGCAAAGAAAATGCGACGATGTTGTAAGGTGGTATTGGAGACCTACCTTACGTTCTTCTGGGTCTCGGGGTCCTTCTCCTAGCAAGACAGATCGTTGGGGCTCTCTTCCGGCGATCCCTCCTGACCGAACTTCTGGCGAAGGGTTTACTCGGCGAGCTGGGGCTAGGGCTCTAAGTTGTCGACTCAGGAGTTGGAAGTTCGCGGTTTCCGCCAAAGGTTTTGGGTTCTATTTATAATCGGGAGGAGAAGAGTCCTAGTCTGATTGGACTTCGAATAAGAGTCCCATTCAAACTGTTTTTGAATCTTAACAACTTATCTTTAGTTGATTTGGTGCGGTAACATTGTGGAATTCGTGTCGACTTCCTCCTGTACCGGTATTCCCACGCGTACAGAAGCAAAAACCGCTCCAGAACTCGTTACCTCCGCGGTGATGAGCCCTGGAAGCTCCACGTGTCCATCGGGAACTCGGGCTCCCTTTTTCCACAGAGACGAGCTCCGATTGTGCCGCGTGTCAGGTGGACGAGGCCTCCCTCTTCTTCAGAGGTCAGCTCCGCGTGCGCCACGTGTCTGGTGAGTCGGGACCCCCCCTCTCAATAGAGGCGAGCTCCCAGGTTGACACGTGTCCAACAGTGACGGACCTCCCGGAGATAAGCTCCGGAGGTGACACGTATCCAGTAGTGTCGGACCTCCCGAAGGTGACACGTGTCCATTAGGACCGAACCTCTCGGAGGTGAGCTCCGAGAGCGACATGTGTCTAGCGGGGCCGGACCTCTCGTAGGTGAGCTCCGAGAGTGAAGCGTGTCCCGCGCGGCTGGCCTCGCTTCTCCGTAGAGGCTACCTCCGGGGGAACACGTATCCCATGGGGTCGGACCTCTCCCCATTTGCGGAGATGAGCCCGAGCCTGCCACGTAGTCAATTTAGTGGCGGACCTCTCCCCAATTGCGGGGATGAGCTCTGGACACGCCACATGGCCAGCGGCCCGCGAAAAATGACTACGGCGCTCTAGGTGAACTGGAATTGGCTCCTTTTGGCTATCTTTTAATTCTTCTCTGTTTCAATCTTATAAAAATGTTTATGAAACATGAATATATGCAGAAATCGAAAATGAGGGTGTCACAAATCTACCCCCCCCTTAAATTGAATCTTGCCCTCGAGATTCATTAGTAGAGAATAGATGAGGGAATTCTGTCTTGATGTCTTCTTCACGCTCCCATGTGGCTTCAGCTTCGGTGTGATGGCTCCATTGTACCTTGCACCATCGGATAACTTTGTTCCTTGTGACCCTTTCCTTTACGTCCAAAATTCGGACAGGGTGCTCTGCGTAGGTCAGGTCCTCTTGAAGTTCAAGTTTATCCATCGGTACTTGCTCCTCTGGTACTCTCAAGCATTTCTTGAGCTGGGATACATGAAACACGTCATGTACGTCGGAGAGATATGTTGGGAGCTCTAGTTGATAGGCTACTTCTCCTCGCTTGTCCAAAATCTTAAATGGCCCGATATAGCGAGGTGCTAGCTTGCCTTTGACGTTGAAACGTCGTTGGCCTCGGATAGGCGATACCTTAAGGTATACGAAGTCTCCTACTTCGAAAGTCAACTTCCTGCGCCTATTGTCCGCATAGTCTTTTTGTCGTGACTGAGCAGCCTTTAAGTTGTCCTGTATTTTTTGGACTTGCTTTTCAGCTTCTTGTAGCACTTCGGGTCCAAACACCTGGTTCTCTCCGGTCTCGTTCCAAAACAGCGGTGTTCTACACCGTCTACCGTACAATGCTTCGAAAGGCGACACTTTCAAACTAGCTTGATAGCTGTTGTTATAGGAGAATTCGGCGTATGGTAAGCTCCCAACTACGCCCATATTTCAAGGTGCAAGCTCTCAACATGTCCTCCAAAATTTGGTTTGTCCTTTCGGTTTGTCCATCGGTTTGTGGGTGATAGGCGGAGCTAAAATCCAGTCGTGTACCCATAGCTTTCTGTAGCTTCCTCCAAAACCTAGAGGTAAACTGAGAACCTCGATCTGAGACTATCCTCCTCGGAACTCCATGACGGCACACGATCTGCTCCATGTACAACTCGGCTAATTGTGCAACGTTGTACTTGGCCTTTACAGGGAGAAAATGGGCTTTTTTCGTCAATCGGTCCACGATAACCCAGATGGAGTCATAACCCGACTGAGTACGTGGCAATCCGACAATGAAATCCATACTGATATCCTCCCACTTCCACTCAGGTACCTTCAAGGGTTGCAACAATCCAGCGGGTCTTTGATGTTCGGCCTTCACCCGTTGGCATGTGTCGCATAGTGCAACATATTCGGCTATATCCCTTTTCATACCATCCCACCAATAACAAGTCTTCAAGTCATTGTATATTTTGGTACTTCTGGGATGTATGGAATAGGGTGAATCATGTGCCTCTTTTAATATCATGTCGCGGATGTGCTTCTCGTTAGGCACACAAATCCTTTTTCCTAGCTAAAGCGTACCCTTCTCATCTTCCTTAAAATCCTTCTCTATTCCTTGTTTGATCCTTTCATTGATTTCCTTGATTTCCTCATCCGTTGCTTGGCCACCTCTTATCCCTTTCTGCAATGAAGAGTGGAGTTCCATCACTTCCATCTTGTTCAAGAATCCGAGGTGTAACCGTTCGAACTCCTTGCGTAGTTCGGGTAGTAGCTCCCGAACCGTGAGTTGGTGATATGCTCCCTTCCGGCTTAATGCATCAGCTACTACATTGGCCCTTCCAGGGTGGTAGTTGATTCCAACATCGTAATCCTTGATGAGTTCCAACCATCGACATTGCCTCAAATTCAAGTCCGTTTGTGTAAATATGTACTTGAGGCTTTTATGATTCGTATAGATCTCTCATCGATGACCAAGGATATACTATCTCCAAATCTTCAATGCTGCACTACTGCTGCTAGCTCCAAGTCATGTGTAGGATAATTAAGCTCGTGCTTCTTTAATTGTCGTGAGGCATAGGCTACCACTTGTCCTTCTTGCATGAGCACATATCCGAGCCCTTGTTTGGATGCGTCACAATATATGTCAAAGCTCTTGCTTATGTCTGGCAATACCAAAACCGGCGCTGTGGTTAGCCTTTTCTTGAGCTCCTCAAAACTTTCTTGGCATGCTGGTGTCCATTGGAAGGCTTTTCCCTTCGTTAGCAACTCCGTCATAGGCTTTGCTATCTTAGAGAAGTCCTTGATGAACCTTCCGTTGTATCCAGCCATCCCAAGAAAATTCCGAATATCCCTCACGTTTTGCGGTTAGTTCCACTTCAGAACATCTCCCACTTTTTCGGGATCAACCGATACTCCTTCCTTGGAGATAATGTGGCCTAGGAACGATATCTCCTTTAGCCAAAATTGACACTTGTTAAGCTTGGCATACAATTGATGCTCGCGCATTTTCTGCAAGGTCAATCTCAAATGTTCTTCATGCTCCTCTGTCACACCCGGTTTCTCCGAAGAACAACCGAGTGAGTATCACATGTATGCCAGGATCATTTTCTCATACATGTGATGACAAATAGTGAAGCATCATTTATTACAAGCCAGGTGTCGAATATAAATAAGTCTTACATAGCAAATGTCTCGATGGACAATAATAAGTTCATCACAAGTAAATAAACTAGCAGCGGAATATTATTCTTGAGGGCTTCGTCACAGGCGTTGCCCGGGGGGTCTCCATGAACCTAGAAACCTTCTTCGGTTCCAAAATCTTGGTCATTATACACCACCTCATTATCTTGACCTGAGCAGCAATATAAACCAACAAAATATGCAAGGTTGAGTACCAATGGTACTCAGCAAGGTGGGAAAATTTATCATGCATGGCTAGAACAAGGAGAGGTTGAACTCATGGTTAAAGCACTATGCAATTAATACCTATCACCTTAGCTTATTAAGCACCTACATTACTACACAGGTGAAATTGTCCCAATTTCCCATCCCATCACCATAATCAAATAACCAAAACATCATTTCCAATGTTAAGCTCCTCGCTTAACATCCACAACTTCCAAAAAACCATCACTCCTCTAATCATGAATAAGTCCAAGCCACTCTTGACCGTGAGCACGGCTGTCATGACAGTTTGACTCTGCAGAGTTTGTACCACTGTACCCACATGTAGTGATTTCATCCCCCGTTGCCGGGTGGACTAAAAGAACCTCCATTATGCCAGTGGCTACAAACCACATTCACAAATCCTAGGTGTGTAGCCAGGAGATCACTATGAAGCCTTTACAAAGGGATTCCCGACGAGCATGGGCCCACTGAGGTTTCACCCCTAACAGCATACAAGAGGCTCCAACCTCGCTGCAGTGGCCCCCTCTTGAGCCTTGCAGTTCATATGGTAGTCCAGTTGACACCTATTCCCCGCACCATCCAACACACCCATACTACGCCGGGGATACACCTAATTAATTGGCCAAGCTGCCCCATCTCAGCATGTGGTTGGCACGGTAAAGCCAGGTTACATGCTCCATGAACCGGTCCTTAGGATCCAGGCAAGTACTAAACACAAACCCGAGTCTCGTGCACCCAGCACACAACCAAAACATCCAACTTGCCTTGATCCCTACCTCTACATAACTCACAATATCTCATTCAAGAGTATGGTAAAATAAACTGATGATCTCATATCCCAATTATCCCATTCTAAGCATGGCTAAGCATATGCATGATAATAAATGACATGATAAAATGAATCCCAATCCCAAGCTACAAGGAAACAAGGCAATGCAATTCTAGGGAAAAATCCTAGCATGGGTTTCATATTTCAATTGACAATGCAAATAATTCTACCTACACATCCTAGTATAGGATCAAAGTGGTCAAGGACACTTGCCTCCTTCCTGCTGCTCTTGGAATGGGTAGTCCTGATCCTGGAAAGGGATAACTTGCTCTTGAGCAGGTTCTACATCATACCATCACACATAGAAAAACAACAATCCATAAGACAGTTCACACTTCCACTTCAAAGAAACCACACATTCACATTTATGAAAGTTATTCACAATTTTATGTGTTGTGGTTACTCTATGTGTTTTGATCTTTGGCTTACATATACTTTTAATCATGTGTATATGATTCCTACTTTTGCATTCACATTTATGATACATACTATATATATATGAGTTTCCAATTTAAATAAATTCCTTATATTTAATCACTACACCTTTTAGCTACCAAGTATGCATGAAAAGTATTTTCCTTCTCCATATGTGTCTTCAGAATTTCGACCAACCCTAACTGAATTCTTTGGATTTTAGAAACTCCCTTTATCATTTACTAGTTGCTATATTTTCAGATTTATTTCTTATGCTTAAATGTGAGCTTTATTATGAAAATAACAAAATACATCATCTAAACAGAATAGATTCTGATCTAAAATATTTACTAATATATTTTTGACCTTTGCCTCTGATGTAAACTATTTTACAATTATTTTCCCTATTTTCCAGAACAATTCTTTACTTAAAAATGTGTCCCTAAATGTGAATAATAAATTAAACAGATTCATTTCAGCCCAAAATATATTTTTATCTCACTCCAAAGTTTTCTAAATACTGAGAAAGTTTTTAATTTAATTATAACAATATGTTTGTCCCACTTTTTAAATTTTAAACACTAGCCACATATTCAATTTTCCTAATTTAAATATCAAACAGGATTAAAAAGGTAAACTCACCCCACTACAGGGTCTATAATATTATTTTAAGAATTTTCAGGGGTCTAGCTACTCATAACATAGGAGTTTTTCCATATTTTTATTAAGTCCAGGGGCTAAAACTGATTTTTAAATGAATTTACATGATTTTCTGAAGTTCCAGGGGCTAGATCAGAAGTTTCCGGGGCTAGCTCTTATTTCCCGAGAACCCCAGGGGGTAGCACGTAAGATTTCCAGTCTTTATAACGCGGGGCTGACGTGGACCGTCCGATTTTAAACCGACGGCTGAGATTATAACGTCGAACCGGTACGCGGGGATTTAAACTCTACCGTGCGATTTAAAATAAACGGCGCACAAGCGGCCACGTCGCTCTGATCGAGCGCGGGCAGCGCTGCCGGTGGCGCACGGCGGCGGGAAGCGGCGATCTCGCCGGAGACTTTCGGATCTTCGAGAATTCTTCCTAGAACTGTGATCTTATGGCATAGATCGGTGGAGGAGAGGTCGGGGATCTCACCTCGGGGGTTTTCTTGAGCTCGGAGGTCCTGGAAGGCGGTCGGCGATGAGGTCCGAAGTGAAACCACGGCGAGGCTCGTCGGCGCTGTGTTTGAACCACAAGTCATCGAGTTTTCTGCACCTGCTGGGTTCCCGGAGGCGGTGGATCAAGACCAACGAGTTAGATCGGAATTTCCGAGCGTAGATCGGCCAGAATTCGCCGGAGAAGGCTCGGTTTCTCACCGGAGTAAAATCGGCGGATCGTGTGGGAAAAACAGAACGAGGCCGGGGTTTTTATAGACGGGGAAGGACGGTGGGGTGGTTTAGATCGAGTTTGCATCGCCTCCGAGCGAAATTCGGTTGGGATTCGCAGAAATCCGGATCGGTTTGCATTCGGGGTGAGAGAGTCCGGCGCGGGCTCGAGGTAGACGAAGAACTGGCGGGCCCCGCCTATCAGTGGGAGGAAGGGGCGCACGCGGCTGCGGGCTGGCGCGGGTTCTGGTTGGGCCGGCTGGTGGGTTTCGGCCCACTGGCCGGTTTTTTTTTCTGCTTTCCTTTTTCTTTTTCTATTTCTTTTCTGTTTTGAGTTTAATTTGAATTCCAGTTTGAATTTGAATTTTTGCAAAACATGCAACACGTCCAAAAATTTTTAAATTCCCCTCTTAACAGGATTTAGGGTCTTAACAAGATTTTTGGGGTGTTACAGCTTTACTGGTGGTTCTAAGAAAACAATTCCAGAAATTGTGCCTTGAGCTCATCTTCCCGCTCACAGGTGGCTTCCTCTTCTGAGTGATGCTTCCACTGCACCTTGCACATCCGGATTCTTTTATTTCTGGTGAGTCGTTCCATTGTCTCCAAAATCTTGTATGGTTACTCGACATATGACAAATCCTCAGCTACGTCCACTTCATTCATGGGTAACACCTCTTCAGGCGTTCTCAGGCATTTCTTGAGTTGTGACACATGGAACACATCGTGCACATCCGATAGACGAGCCGGTAACTCTAGTTGATACGCCACTTCGCCTTTCCTTTCCAGAACTTGAAAAGGTCCGATGTATCGAGGTGACAACTTCCCTTTCACCTTGAGCCGACGAAGTCCTCGGATAGGGGACACCTTGAGATAGACATAGTCTCCCGTGTTGAAAACAAGCTCTCTTCTTCGTACATCGGCATAGCTCTTTTGGCGTGTCTGTGCTATCCTTAAATTGTTGCGAATTTCCCTCACCTTTGCCTCGGCTTCTTGTAGTACTTCTGGACCAAACACTTTACTTTCCCCTGTTTGGTTCCAAAATAGGGGAGTTCTGCATTTCCTCCCGTATAAAGCTTCGAACGGTGACATCTTCATACTAGCTTGATAGCTGTTGTTATAGGAAAACTCCGCATACAGTAAGTTCTTGTCCCAACTCCTATTGTTTTTGAGTGCACATGCCCTCAGCATATCTTCAAAGATCTGATTGGTTCTTTCCGTCTGCCCATCAGTTTGGGGATGATAGGCAGAACTAAAGTTCAGATGGGTTCCCATGGTTTCGTGCAACTTTTGCCAGAACCTGGAGGTGAACTGTGTCCCTCGATCCGACACAATCTTCTTTGGCACTCCATGGTAACACACGATCCTTGACATGTACAACTCTGCCAATTTGGATCCGCTGTAGCTTTCCTTCACGGGGATGAAGTGAGCTACCTTGGTTAGCCTATCAATGATGACCCATATCGAATCATATCCTGATTGGGTCCTAGGCAATCCCACGATGAAATCCATGCTGATTTCTTCCCATTTCCATTCAGGCACTTTGAGTGGTTGCAATAATCCCGCGGGTCGTTGATGTTCTGCTTTCACCAACTGACATGTGTCACATAGGGCAACATGTTCCGCGACATCTCGCTTCATGCCATACCACCAATACCTGCTCTAGAGGTCCTGGTATATTTTCGTACTCCCAGGATGAATGGAATAGTCGGAATCATGAGCCTCCTTCAAAATAAATTCACGGATCTCCTTTACTTCTGGCACACAGATTCTTTTCCCGTGCCACACCGTTCCTTGTTCATCCTCTCTAAAACCAGGAGCTTTATTTTCCTTGATAAGTTGTCTGATCTCTCGTATTTTCTCGTCTTTCTTTTGACCCTCGCGGATGTCTCGCTCTAGTGTGGAGTCCACTTCCATGGCGATGGCTTCACCACTATTTACCAGGCATAGATTGAGCCTTATAACCTCGTCCTTCAATTCTGCAGGCATGTCCTTCAAGCTCAACTTATTGACCTGCACTTTCTGACTTAAAGCATCGGCCACGACGTTTGCTTTCCCAGGATGATAATTGATGCCCACATCAAAGTCATTGATTAGCTCTAACCATATTCTTTGTCTCAGGTTGAGATCTGGCTGTGTAAAAATGTACTTCAAACTCTTATGATCCGTATATATCTCTGTCCTCTTCCCCATCAAATAGTGTCGCCAAATTTTCAACGCGTGTACCACTGCGGCTAGTTCTAAGTCATGAGTAGGATAGTTTTTCTCGTGCTTCCGAAGCTGTCGGGATGCATATGCCACGACACGCCCTTCTTGCATTGTCACACCCGGTTTTTCCGAAGAACAACCAAGTGAATATCACATGTATGCCAGGATCATTTTCTCATACATGTGATGACAAATAGTGAAGCATCATTTATTACAAGCCAGGTGTCGAATATAAATAAGTCTTACATCGCAAATGTCTCAATGGACACTAATGCTTCATCACAAGTAAATAAACTAGCAGCGGAATATTATTCTTTAGGGCTCCATCACAGGTGTTGCCCGGGGGTCTTCATGAACCTAAAATCCTTCCTCGGGTCCAAAATCTTGGTCATTATGCACCACCTCATTATCTTGACCTGAGCAGCAATATAAACCAACAAATATGCAAGGTTGAGTACCAATGGTACTCAGCAAGTGTGGGAAAATCATATCATGCATGGCTAGAACAAGGAGAGGTTGAACTCATGGTTAAAGCACTACGCAATTAACACCTATCACCTTAGCTTATTAAGCACCTACATTACTACAGAGGTAAAATGGTCCAAATCTCCCAACCCATTATCATAATCCAATAACCATAACATCATTTCCAATGTTAAGCTCCCCTCTTAACTTCCAAAACCATCAATCCTCTAATCATGAATAAGTCCAGGCCGCTCTTAACCGTGAGCACGGCTGTCAAGACAGTTTTGACTCTGCAGAGTTTGTACCACTGTACCCACAAGTAGTGATTTCATCCCCCGTTGCCGGGTGGACTAAAAGAACCTCCATTATGCCAGTGGCTACGATCCACATTCACACTTCCCAGGTGTGCGGCCAAGAGATCACTACGAAGCCTTTACAAAGGGATTCCCGATGAGCGTGGGCCCACTGAGGTTTCACCCCTAACAGCATACAAGAGGCTCCAACCCCGCTGCAGTGGCCCCCTCTTGAGCCTTGCGGTTCATATGGTAGTCCAGCTGACACCTATTCCCCGCACCATCCAACACACCCATACTACGCCGGGGATACACCTAATTAATTGGCCAAGCTGCCCCATCTCAGCATGTGGTTGGCACTGTAAAGCCGGGTTACATGCTCCATGAACCGGTCCTTAGGATCCAGGCAAGTACTAAACACAAACCCAAGTCTCGTGCACCCAGCACACAACCAAAACATCCAACTTGCCTTGATCCCTACCTCTACATAACTCACAATGTCTCATTCAAGAGTATGGTAATATAAACTGATGATCTCATTTCCCAAATATCCCATTCTAAGCATGGCTAAGCATATGCATGTAAATAAATGACATGACAAAATAAATCCCAACCCAAGCTACAAGGAAACAAGGTAATGCAATTCTAGGGAAACTTTCCTAGCATGGGTTTCATATTTCATTTGACAATGCAAATAATTCTATCTACACATCCTAGCATAGGATCAAAGTGGTCAAGGACACTTGCCTCCTTCTTGCTGCTCTTGAAATTGGTAGTCCTGATCTTGGAAAGGGTTAACTTGCTCTTGAGCAGGTTCTACTTCATACCATCACACATAGCAAAAGAAAAACAACAATCATAAGACATAGTTCACACTTCTACTTTACACAAACCACACATTCACATTTATAAGAGTTCTTTACCATTATATGTGTTGTGGTTACTTTATGTGTGTTAAGTTGTGGCTTGCATGCACTTTTAACCATGTATATATGATTCCTACTTTTGTGTCCACATTTATACTTGCATACAATGTGCCTTCACAATTTCTATCAACCCTAAACTGAATTCTTTGTATTTTAGAAACTCCATTTATCATTTACTAGTTTCTATATTTTCAGATGTATATTCCTATGCATAATTGTGTATTTTATTATTAAATTAGTAATACACATCACCTAAACAGATTAGGTTCTGGTCCTAAATAATTTAAAATCATATTTTGACCATGGCTTATGATGTATACTATTTCATAATTATTTTCCCTATTTTTCTTTAACTATTCTTTACTTAAAAATGTGTCCCTATACTATTAAATGTGAATAATAGATAAAACAGATTTATTTCAGCCCAAAAATATATTTTTATCTCACTCCAAAGTTTTCTAAGTACTGAGAAAGTTTTTAATAAATTTTGACAATTATGTTTGTCCCCCTTTTTAATTTTTAAACACTAGTTACATATTCAATTTTCTAAATTAAATACTAAACAGGGCTAAAAAGTAAACTCACCCCATTACAGGGTTTATAATATTATTTTCATAATTTCCAGGGGTCTAGCTACACTTATCAGAGGTGTTTTTCTTAATTTCTATTAAGTCCAGGGGCTAAAACTGATTTTTAAATGAATTTACATGATTTTCTGGAGTTCCAGGGGCTAGATCTGAAGTTTCCGAGGCTAGCTCTCAATTCCACAGAACCCCAGGGGGTAGCACGTAAGAACTCCAGTCTTTATAACGCGGGGTCGACGTGGACCGTCCGATTTTAAACCGACGGCTGAGATTATAAGATCGAACCGGTATGCGGGGTTTTAAAGTCTACCGTGCGATTTAAAATAAACGGCGCACATGCGGCCACGTCGCTCTGATCGAACGCGGGCGGCGCTGCCGGCGGCGCACGGCGGCGGGAAGCGGCGATCTCGCCGGAAACTTTCGGATCCTCGAGAATTCTGCCTAGAACTGTGATCATATGGCCTAGATCGGTAGAGGGGAGGTCAGGGATCTCACCTCGGGGGTTTTCTCGAGCTCGGGGGTCCTGGAAAGTGATCGGCGGCGAGGTCCGAGGCAAAACCACGGCGGAGCTCGTCGGCGCTGCGTTTACACCGTAACTCTCCGAGTTTTCTGCACCTGCAATTCCCCGGAGGCGGTGGATCAAAACCAGCGAGTTAGATCAGAGTTTCCGAGCTTAGATCGGCCAGAATTCACCGGCGAAGTCTCGGTGCTCACCGGAGTAAAAATCGGCGATCGCGTGGGAAAAACTGATCGGATCGGGGGTTTTTATAGCCGGGGGAGGGCGGTGGGGCTGTTGTGATCGAGTTGGAGTCCTCTGGGACCGGAATTCGGCTGCGGGGACGGGTTTCCCGATCGGTTGCGATCGCGCGCGCTCGGGGGGAAAAGTCCGGGGTCGCGGGGGCTCGGGTTAGGGATGACAGGTGGGTCCCACCCGTCAGCGAGGGGCAGCGCGGCGCGCGCGGGGGCGGGCTGGCGTGGGGGTTTGCTGGGCCGGCTGGCGGTTTCGGCCCACTGGCCAGTTTTTTCCTGATTTCCTTTTTCTTTTTCCATTTCTTTTCTGTTTTGGGTATAATTTGAATTCCAGTTTGAATTTGAATTTTTGCAAAACATGCAACACGTCCAAAAATTTCTAAATTCCCCTCTGAACATGGTTTAGGGTTTTAAATCAAAATTTGGGTTTTGACTAAAAATTTGGGGTGTTACAGCTCTACCCCCCTTAAAAGAAATCTCGTCCTCGAGATTGGTGTTACTAAGAAAACAATTCCGGAAATTGTGCCTTGAGTTCATCTTCCCGTTCCCAGATAGCTTCCTCTTCTGAGTGATGCTTCCACTGCACCTTGCACATCCGGATTCTCTTGTTTCTGGTGAGGCGTTCCATTGTCTCCAAAATCTTGTATGGTTGCTCGGCATAAGACAAATCTTCAGCTACATCCACTTCATTCATGGGTAACACCTCTTCAGGCGTCCTCAGACATTTCTTGAGTTGTGACACATGAAATACATCGTGTACATCCGATAGATGAACCGGTAACTCTAGTTGGTACGCCACCTCGCCTTTCCTTTCCAAAACTTGAAAGGGTCCGATGTATCGAGGTGACAACTTCCCTTTCACCTTGAACCGACGAAGTCCTCTGATAGGGGACACCTTGAGATAAACATAGTCTCCCACGTTGAAAACGAGTTCTCTTCTTCGTACATCAGCATAACTCTTCTGGCGTGTTTGTGCTATCCTCAAGTTGTTGCGAATCTCCCTCACCTTCGCTTCGGCTTCTTGTAGCACTTCTGGACCAAACACTTTACTTTCTCCTGTTTGGTTCCAAAATAGGAGAGTTCTGCACTTCCTTTCATACAAAGCTTCAAACGGTGACATTTTCATACTAGCTTGATAGCTGTTGTTATAGGAAAACTCCGCATACGGTAAGTTCTTGTCCCAACTTCTATTGTTTTTGAGTGCACATGCCCTTAACATATCTTCAAGGATCTGATTGGTTCTCTCCGTCTGCCCGTCAGTTTGGGGATGATAGGCATAGCTGAAATTCAGATGGGTTCCCATGGTTTCATGCAACTTTTGCCAAAACCTCGAGGTGAACTGTGTCCCTCGGTCCGACACTATCTTCTTTGGCACTCCATGGTAACACACTATCCTTGACATGTACAATTCTGCCAATTTGGATCCGCTGTAGCTTTCTTTCACAGGAATGAAATGAGCTACCTTGGTTAGCCGATCAATAATGACCCATATTGAATCATACCCGGATTGGGTCCTAGGCAATCCCACGACAAAATCCATACTGATTTCTTCCCACTTCCATTCAGGCACTTTGAGTGGTTGCAATAATCCCGCGGGTCGTTGATGTTCTGCTTTCACCAACTGACATGTGTCACATAGGGCAACATGTTCCGCGACATCTCGCTTCATGCCATACCACCAATACCTGCTTTTGAGGTCCTGGTACATCTTCGTACTCCCAGGATGAATGGAATAGTCAGAATCGTGAGCCTCCTTCAAAATTAGTTCACGGATCTCTTTTACTTCTGGCACACAGATCCTTTTCCCGTGCCACACCGTTCCTTGTTCATCCTCTCTAAAATCAGGAGCTTTATTTTCCTTAATGAGCTGTCTGATCTCTTGTATCTTCTCATCATTCTTTTGGACCTCGCGTATGTCTTGCTCGAGTGTGGAGTCCACTTCCATGGCGATGGCTTCACCACTATTTACTATACATAGATTGAGCCTTATAACCTCGTCCTTCAATTCTGCGGGCATGTCCTTCAAGCTCAACTTATTGACCTGCACTTTCCGACTCAAAGCATCGGCCACGACGTTTGCTTTCCCAGGATGATAGTTAATGCCTATATCAAAGTCATTGATTAGCTCTAACCATCTCCTTTGTCGGAGGTTGAGATCTGGCTGTGTGAATATGTACTTCAAACTCTTATGATCCGTATATATCTCTGTCCTCTTCCCCATCAAATAGTGCCGCCAAATTTTCAACGCGTGTACCACTGCAGCTAGTTCTAGGTCATGTGTAGGATAGTTCTTCTCGTGCTTCCGAAGCTGCCGAGATGCATAAGCCACGACATGTCCTTCTTGCATGAGAACACATCCCAACCCATTTCCAGAGGCATCACAGTACACTGTGAAATTCTTCTGCATATCTGGCATAACCAGCACTGGGGCCGTTGTCAATCTCTTCTTTAGCTCCTGAAAGCTCGTATCGCACTGTGGCGTCCAGGTGAATGTGATTCCCTTTTCCAACAGTTTGGTGAGAGGTCTCGAGATCTTAGAGAATCCCTCAATAAACCGTCGATAGTATCCAGCCAATCCCAAAAAGCTTCGAACTTCCCCGACATTTTCAGGGGTTTTCCACTTCTGGATATCCTCGATTTTGGCGGGATCTACGGAGATTCCTCCCTCCGAGATTATATGTCCTAAAAAGGGAACTCTCTTCAGCTAAAACTCACACTTGCTCAACTTGGCATATAGTTGGTGTTCTCTCAGCCTCTGTAACACCAACCTTAGATGTTTCTCATGTTCTTCTTCATTTTTGGAGAAGACGAGAATATCATCTATGAAAACCACCACAAATTTGTCCAGATATTCCATGAATACCTTGTTCATGAGGTACATGAAATATGCCGGGGCATTGGTTAGCCCAAAAGGCATGACAGTGTATTCATACAGTCCGTACCGAGATACGAAAGCTGTCTTGGGAATATCAGATTGCCTTATCTTGAGTTGGTGGTACCCCGACCTGAGATCAATTTTCGAGAACACACAAGCTCCCCTCAACTAATCAAACAAGTCTTCAATGCGGGGCAATGGGTACTTGTTTTTGATGGTTACCTCATTCAAGGCACGGTAATCCACGCATAACCTTTGGGTTCCGTCTTTCTTAGGCACAAATATCACCGGAGCTCCCCATGGTGAGGAACTAGGGCGAATATACCCCTTCTCCGTCAGTTCTCTCAAATGATCCTTGAGCTCTTCTAGCTGCTTGGAGTCCATTCGATAAGGTCTCTTGTATATCGGGGCTGTTCCTGGTACTAGCTCAATTGCGAATTCCACATCACGGTCGGGAGGCATACCTGGCAATTCCTCCGGAAAAACATCTGGATATTCCCTGATAGTCCTGATTTCCTCAACTTTCACCTCCACTTGATTTAATTTAATGTCCCTCCTAGGCTCGTGTAGGGTTATGAATTTTACTCGGGTGCCACTGGGGTGAGTTAGTTCCACCGTTCTGGTCGAACAATGGATAATTCCTTTATGTTTGGTCAACCAATCCATACCCAAAATAATATCTATCCCTTGTGAATCTATCACTATGAGGTTAGCCGTGAATACTACCCCATTAATGTCTAGGCTCACTTTGGGACATACTTGTCTTGTCCTTATTTCTCCGCCTGGAGAGTTTACAGCTAGCATATGGTTCATTTGTGTGGTTGCTAGGTCATGCTTCTTAACAAACCCTTGAGCAATGAACGAGTGGGTAGCACCAGAATCAAACAGCAGAGTTGCAAGGTGTAAATTGGCAGGAAACTTACCAACTACCACGTCGGTTGCCTCTTGTGCTTCCTCCATAGTGACGTGGTTCACCCGTCCTCTCACTACATTTTGCTGTTGTGGCTGCGCGGGCTTCTTCTTTGGGCACTTATGGGCATAGTGCCCCACTTCACCACAGCTAAAACATTGCACCCCAACCTTAGGTGCTTGGCCTTTGTTGTCTTGGGGTTGGTTCGGGGGTCCTTGCACTGCTGGTCGAGGTGGATATGCGGGGCGAGGCTGCTGCACAAACTGACGTTGCGGCTGTGCTGGTGCTGCGGGTGGCCTGTAGTTTGGGTTGTACCCTCTTGGTGCTGAATAGGGTACCGCAGCACGGCTCGTCTGCCCCATAGGTTGCTGCATCATACGTGGGCGGGTGTTGCTCCCTGAGGCTTGATGTGACCACCCCGCCTTCCTCTTATTCTCATTTTCCAGGGCCTTTAGCTTCCTTTCCACCACAAACGCCCTGTCCACCATCTTTTGAAAACTTTCATACTCATTGGAGGACATTGCACACTGCATCTCTGCGGTAAGTCCTTCCACGAAACAATCTTGTTTCTGCTCATCCGTCTCTATGTCTCGTGGAGCATAACGGGATAATTGAGTAAATTTAGTGAGGTATTCCCTCACAGTCATGTTTCCCTGCTGCGGTCCCAGAAATTCCTTCCTCTTGTTTTTGAGTTCACCTCTTGGGATGTAATGGTTGCGGAAGCTACGCTTGAATTCCTCCCAAGTGATGTTCTCAGGGTCATGATGGGCGGCCACGTAGGCGGTCCACCAATCAGCAGCAGGTCCCTGCAATTGATGAGAGGCAAACAGCACCCTCTCATACCCTTGGCATTGTATAATCCTCATCTTACTTTCAATGGTCTTCAGCCAATCATCTGCCTCCAGAGGTTCAGCAGCACTTGCAAACTTTGGAGGTTGAGTTCCTAGAAACTCACTCAACCTTGGTTGGCGTGGTGCAGCTTGTGGAGGTGGAACTTGATGCAAGTTGGCCACCACTTGAGTCAAGTTTTGGATGAGTTGATTTTGATTCTCCAGCATTTGGTGGAGAGGATCAACTTCTTCACGGCGACCACCCCTATCCTGGCCTCCAGAAAGATGAGGGTTGCATGCCTCATCATTGTTGTTGGCTGGGTTGGCAGCACGTCCTTTTCCTCTTCCGGCCATCTGGCAGAATCAACAAATGTTAATTTGATACCATTTAGTATCATCTTACTACTTTCATTTGTTGGTACTTTGAGGTGTTGAGGCTTTGTTAAAATTTTACGAGGGTTTATATCTCACACCAAATAAATGCACTATTATTTCCTGTGGGTTCACACACCAAAGCAAAACAATCTGAAGACGAGGCTGTGGACAATTGCTCATGGCTTCCACAACTCACGTCACACACCAAGCATTATCACACCATTAACTACGTAACGACTCGACTACTCGACCTCTTGCTAGCTAGGGGAAAGACTCTACACTACTCGTCCTCTTGAGCTGGCTCCTCGGGATCTTCCTCCTCATTTCGGCTACCTTCTGTCTCTGCTTTGGGTGGGGAGGCTGCTGGTGGAGAAGTGCGACGACGACTGATTGCTCGGCGATCCGGGGAGTCAGGAGTCCATGGATCACTCATGGTGACACACAGTTCATTCCCATCTCCTCTTTCTCTTGCCTTTAAGCAAGCTCGCAGCAACGCCTCCGTTTCCTTCAGGGTGTCTCGGACATCCTGAAGCTCTTGTTGACACTCCTGCAGTCGAGTGCTGAGCATAGCAGCATCCTCCAAGCACAAGTCCATGTGCTCATGGGAAGTCCCTTGCTGCACCGGTAGGTACTTGTACTCCGTGGTACCACTCTCACGTTGGAGGACATACATGTACTCAGTTTTGTCCAAGTGGCGACGATAGATGTGACTCTGGCAGGTGATGGCCTCCCAGGTGACATCTTTCTCCGCGTCAACTTGAATTGCTCGACAAGCTGGAGAATGGTGAATCTTAAGCAGTTGATTCTCGTGTATAATCCTCATCTCCGAACTCCATTCTTCCCTCTTCTCACGGATGGTCCTGGTGGAGTTATAGTGGATGATGAGCTTGCCCGTATTGCCGGCGGCTTCGAGCATACGTCGAAGACGGCGCAACAAATCTCCTACTGCCAATCCGTAGGAAAGGTACGTCACTGGACGACTCTCCTCTCTTTCGGCAAGGGCAACTACGGGAACTCTCCCTCCTGTGGACTTACGAGCGGTGCGAATCATGCGAACCATCTAAAACAAAAGAATTTAAAATTAGGTTAGATAAAAATCTCAAACAAAAATCCTATTTTGAATGAAAGTTGGGGTAAGATGAAGAAAATAACTCTTTAAATAACGCTTTTCAACCCACACCTTGGAAAATAGTTTTTAAGAAAATAGGGCCCTTAAATACGTCCATTTCTATCTAGGTCCACGTTCCTACGGGCAACCTTGGCTCTGATACCACCTCTGTCACACCCGGTTTTTCCGAAGAACAAACAAGTGAATATCACATGTATGCCAGGATCATTTTCTCATACATGTGATGACAAATAGTGAAGCATCATTTATTACAAGCCAGGTGTCGAATATAAATAAGTCTTACATCGCAAATGTCTCAATGAACACTAATGCTTCATCACAAGTAAATAAACTAGCAGCGGAATATTATTCTTTAGGGCTCCATCACAGGTGTTGCCCGGGGGTCTTCATGAACCTAAAATCCTTCCTCGGGTCCAAAATCTTGGTCATTATGCACCACCTCATTATCTTGACCTGAGCAGCAATATAAACCAACAAATATGCAAGGTTGAGTACCAATGGTACTCAGCAAGTGTGGGAAAATCATATCATGCATGGCTAGAACAAGGAGAGGTTGAACTCATGGTTAAAGCACTACGCAATTAACACCTATCACCTTAGCTTATTAAGCACCTACATTACTACAGAGGTAAAATGGTCCAAATCTCCCAACCCATTATCATAATCCAATAACCATAACATCATTTCCAATGTTAAGCTCCCCGCTTAACTTCCAAAACCATCAATCCTCTAATCATGAATAAGTCCAGGCCGCTCTTAACCGTGAGCACGGCTGTCAAGACAGTTTTGACTCTGCAGAGTTTGTACCACTGTACCCACAAGTAGTGATTTCATCCCCCGTTGCCGGGTGGACTAAAAGAACCTCCATTATGCCAGTGGCTACGATCCACATTCACACTTCCCAGGTGTGCGGCCAAGAGATCACTACGAAGCCTTTACAAAGGGATTCCCGACGAGCGTGGGCCCACTGAGGTTTCACCCCTAACAGCATACAAGAGGCTCCAACCCCGCTGCAGTGGCCCCCTCTTGAGCCTTGCGGTTCATATGGTAGTCCAGCTGACACCTATTCCCCGCACCATCCAACACACCCATACTACGCCGGGGATACACCTAATTAATTGGCCAAGCTGCCCCATCTCAGCATGTGGTTGGCACTGTAAAGCCGGGTTACATGCTCCATGAACCGGTCCTTAGGATCCAGGCAAGTACTAAACACAAACCCAAGTCTCGTGCACCCAGCACACAACCAAAACATCCAACTTGCCTTGATCCCTACCTCTACATAACTCACAATGTCTCATTCAAGAGTATGGTAATATAAACTGATGATCTCATTTCCCAAATATCCCATTCTAAGCATGGCTAAGCATATGCATGTAAATAAATGACATGACAAAATAAATCCCAACCCAAGCTACAAGGAAACAAGGTAATGCAATTCTAGGGAAACTTTCCTAGCATGGGTTTCATATTTCATTTGACAATGCAAATAATTCTATCTACACATCCTAGCATAGGATCAAAGTGGTCAAGGACACTTGCCTCCTTCTTGCTGCTCTTGAAATTGGTAGTCCTGATCTTGGAAAGGGTTAACTTGCTCTTGAGCAGGTTCTACTTCATACCATCACACATAGCAAAAGAAAAACAACAATCATAAGACATAGTTCACACTTCTACTTTACACAAACCACACATTCACATTTATAAGAGTTCTTTACCATTATATGTGTTGTGGTTACTTTATGTGTGTTAAGTTGTGGCTTGCATGCACTTTTAACCATGTATATATGATTCCTACTTTTGTGTCCACATTTATACTTGCATACAATGTGCCTTCACAATTTCTATCAACCCTAAACTGAATTCTTTGTATTTTAGAAACTCCATTTATCATTTACTAGTTTCTATATTTTCAGATGTATATTCCTATGCATAATTGTGTATTTTATTATTAAATTAGTAATACACATCACCTAAACAGATTAGGTTCTGGTCCTAAATAATTTAAAATCATATTTTGACCATGGCTTATGATGTATACTATTTCATAATTATTTTCCCTATTTTTCTTTAACTATTCTTTACTTAAAAATGTGTCCCTATACTATTAAATGTGAATAATAGATAAAACAGATTTATTTCAGCCCAAAAATATATTTTTATCTCACTCCAAAGTTTTCTAAGTACTGAGAAAGTTTTTAATAAATTTTGACAATTATGTTTGTCCCCCTTTTTAATTTTTAAACACTAGTTACATATTCAATTTTCTAAATTAAATACTAAACAGGGCTAAAAAGTAAACTCACCCCATTACAGGGTTTATAATATTATTTTCATAATTTCCAGGGGTCTAGCTACACTTATCAGAGGTGTTTTTCTTAATTTCTATTAAGTCTAGGGGCTAAAACTGATTTTTAAATGAATTTACATGATTTTCTGGAGTTCCAGGGGCTAGATCTGAAGTTTCCGGGGCTAGCTCTCAATTCCAGAGAACCCCAGGGGGTAGCACGTAAGAACTCCAGTCTTTATAACGCGGGGTCGACGTGGACCGTCCGATTTTAAACCGACGGCTGAGATTATAAGATCGAACCGGTACGCGGGGTTTTAAAGTCTACCGTGCGATTTAAAATAAACGGCGCACATGCGGCCACGTCGCTCTGATCGAACGCGGGCGGCGCTGCCGGCAGCGCACGGCGGCGGGAAGCGGCGATCTCGCCGGAAACTTTCGGATCCTCGAGAATTCTGCCTAGAACTGTGATCTTATGGCCTAGATCGGTAGAGGGGAGGTCAGGGATCTCACCTCGGGGGTTTTCTCGAGCTCGGGGGTCCTGGAAAGTGATCGGCGGCGAGGTCCGAGGCAAAACCACGGCGGAGCTCGTCGGCGCTGCGTTTACACCGTAACTCTCCGAGTTTTCTGCACCTGCAAAGTTCCCCGGAGGCGGTGGATCAAAACCAGCGAGTTAGATCAGAGTTTCCGAGCTTAGATCGGCCAGAATTCACCGGCGAAGTCTCGGTGCTCACCGGAGTAAAAATCGGCGATCGCGTGGGAAAAACTGATCGGATCGGGGGTTTTTATAGCCGGGGGAGGGCGGTGGGGCTGTTGTGATCGAGTTGGAGTCCTCTGGGACCGGAATTCGGCTGCGGGGACGGGTTTCCCAATCGGTTGCGATCGCGCGCGCTCGGGGGGAAAAGTCAAGTCCGGGGTCGCGGGGGCTCAGGTTAGGGATGACAGGTGGGTCCCACCCGTCAGTGAGGGGCAGCGCGGCGCGCGCGGGGGCGGGCTGGCGCGGGGGTTTGCTGGGCCGGCTGGCGGTTTCGGCCCACTGGCCAGTTTTTTCCCGATTTCCTTTTTCTTTTTCCATTTCTTTTCTGTTTTGGGTATAATTTGAATTCCAGTTTGAATTTGAATTTTTGCAAAACATGCAACACGTCCAAAAATTTCTAAATTCCCCTCTGAACATGGTTTAGGGTTTTAAATCAAAATTTGGATTTTGACTAAAAATTTGGGGTGTTACATGCATGAGAACACATCCCAACCCGTTTCCAGAGGCATCGCAGTACACTGTGAAATTCTTCTGCATATCTGGCATAACCAACACTGGGGCTGTTGTCAATCTTTTCTTTGGCTCCTGAAAACTCGTCTCGCAATGTGGCGTCCATGTGAATGTGATTCCCTTCTCCAACAGTTTTGTGAGGGGTCTCGAGATCTTTGAGAATCCCTCAATAAACCGTCGATAGTATCCAGCCAATCCCAAGAAGCTTCGAACTTCCCCGACATTTTCAGGGGTCTTCCACTTCCGTATATCCTCGATTTTGGCACGATCCACGGATATTCCTCCCTCTGAGATTATATGCCGTAAGAAGGGAACTCTCTTCAGCCAAAACTCACACTTGTTCAACTTGGCATAGAGTTGATGTTCTCTTAGCCTCTGCAACACCAACCTTGGATGTTTCTCATGTTCTTCTTCATCTTTGGAGAAGACGAGAATGTCATCTATGAAAACCACCACAAATTTTTCCAGATATTCCATGAATACCTTGTTCATGAGATACATGAAGTATGCCGGCGCATTAGTTAGCCCGAAAGGCATGATAGTGTATTCATACAGTCCGTACCGAGATACGAAAGCTGTATTGGGAATATCAGATTGCCTTATCTTGAGTTGGTGGTATCCCGACCTGAGATCAATTTTCGAGAACACACAAGCTCCCCTCAACTGATCAAACAAGTCTTCAATGCGGGGCAATGGGAACTTGTTCTTGATGGTTACCTCATTCAAGGCACGGTAATCCACGCATAACCTTTGGGTTCCGTCCTTCTTGGGCACAAATATCACCGGAGCTCCCCATGGTGAGGAACTAGGGCGAATATACCCCTTCTCCGTCAATTCTCTCAAATGATCCTTGAGTTCTTCTAGCTGCTTGGAGTCCATCCGATAAGGTCTTTTGTAAATCGGGGCTGTTCCAGGTACTAGCTCAATTGCTAATTCCACTTCACGATCGGGAGGCATACCTGACAACTCCTCCGGAAAAACATCTGGATATTCCCTGATGGTCCTGATTTCCTCAACTTGATTTAATTTAATGTCCCTCCTAGGCTCGTGTATTGTTATGAACTTTACTCTTGTGCCACTAGGGTGAGCTAGTTCCACCGTTCTGGTCGAACAATGGATGATTCCTTTATGTTTTGTCAACCAATCCATACCCAAGATAATATCTATCCCATGTGAATCTATCACTATGAGGTTAGCAGTAAATACCACCCCATTAATGTCTAGGTTCATTTTGGGACACACTTGTCTTGTCCTTATTTCTCCACCTGGAGAGTTTACGGCTAGCATATGGTTCATTTGTGTGGTTGCTAGGTCATGCTTCTTAACAAACCCTTGAGCAATGAACGAGTGGGTAGCACCAGAATCAAACAGCAGGGTTGCAAGGTGTAAATTGGCAGGAAACTTACCAACTACCACGTCGGGTGCCTCTTGTGCTTCCTCCATAGTGACGTGGTTCACCCGTCCTCTCATTACATTCTGTTGTTGTGGCTGCGTGGGCTTCTTCTTTGGGCACTTATGGGCGTAGTGCCCCACTTCACCACAGCTAAAACATTGCACCCCGACCTTAGGTGTCTGGCCTTTGTTGTCTTGGGGTTGGTTTGGAGGTCCCTGTACTGCTGGTCGAGGTGGATATGCGGGGCGAGGCTGCTGTACAAACTGACGTTGTGACTGTGCTGGTGCTGCGGGAGGCCTGTAGTTCGGGTTGTACCCTCTTGGTGCTGAGTAGGGTACCGCAGCACGGTTCGCCTGCCCTGCAGGTTGCTGCATCAGACGTGGGCGGGTGTTGCTACCCGAGGCTTGATGTGACCACCCGGCCTTTCTCTTATTCTCATTTTCCAAGGCCTTTAGCTTCCTTTCTACCACAAATGCTTTGTCCACCATCTTTTGGAAACTTTCATACTCGTTGGAGGACATTGCACACTGCATTTCTGCGGTAAGTCCCTCCACGAAACAATCTTGTTTCTGCTCATCAGTCTCTATGTCTCGTGGGGCATAACGGGATAGTTGAGTAAATTTAGTGAGGTATTCCCTCACCGTCATGTTTCCCTGCTGCAGTCCCAAAAACTCCTTCCTCTTGTTTTTGAGTTCACCTCTTGGGATGTAATGGTTGCGGAAGCTACGCTTGAACTCTTCCTAAGTGATGTTCTCAGGGTCATGATGGGCAGCCACGTAGGCGGTCCACCAATCAGCAGCAGGTCCATGCAATTGATGAGAGGCAAACAGCATCCTCTCATACCCTTGGCACTGTATGATCCTAATCTTGCTCTCAATGGTCTTAAGCCAATCATCTGCCTCCAGAGGTTCAGCAGCACTTGCAAACTTTGGAGGTTGAGTTCCTAGAAACTCGCTCAACCTTGGTTGACGTGGTGCAGCTTGTGGAGGTGGAACTTGATGCAAGTTGGCCACCACTTGAGTCAAGTTCTGAATGAGCTGATTCTGATTCTCCAGCATTTGGTGGAGGGGATCAACTCCTTCACGGCGACCACCCCGGTCCTGGCCTCCAGAAAGATGAGGGTTGCATGCCTCATCGTTGTTGTTGGCGGAGTTGGCAGCACGTCCTTTTCCTCTTCCGGCCATCTGGCAGAATCAACCAATGTTAATTTGAAAGCATTTAGTATCATCTTACTACTTTCATTTGTTTGTACTTTGAAGTGTTGAGGCTTTGCTATACTTTTCTGAGGGTTCATTTCTCACACAAAAATAAATGCAATATTATTTCATGTGGGTTCACACACCAAAGCAAAACAATCTAAAGACGACGCTGTGGACAATTGCTCATAGCTTCCACAACTCTCGTCACACACCAAGCATTAACACACCATTAACTTAACATAATGACTCAACTATTCGACATCTTGCTAACTAAGGGAAGGACTCTACACTACTCGTTTTCTTGAGCTGGCTCCTCGGGATCTTCCTCATCATTTCAGCTGGCTTCTGACTCCGCTTTGGGTGGGGAGGCTGCTGGTGGAGAAGTGCGACGACGCCTGATCGCTCGGCGATCTGGGGAGTCAGGAGTCCATGTATCATTCACGGTGACACACAGTTCATTCCCATCTCCTCTTTCTCTCGCCCTCAAGCAGGCTCGCAACAATGCCTCTGTTTCCTTCAGGGTGTCCCGAACATCTTGAAGCTCTTGTTGACACTCCTATAGTCGAGTGCTGAGCATAGCAGCATCCTCCAAGCACAAGTCCATGTGCTCATGGGAAGTCCCTTGCTGCACTGGCGGGTACTTGTACTCCGTGGTACCACTCTCACGCTGGAGGACATACATGTACTCAGTCCTGTCCAGATGGCGACGATAGATGTGACTCTGGCAGGTGATGGCCTCCCAGGTGACATCCTTCTCCGCATCGACCTGTGTCACTCTACAAGCTGGAGAGCGGTGGATCTTAAGCAGCCGATTTTCATGTATAATCCTCATTTCTGAACTCCATTCTTCCCTCTTCTCTCGGATGGTCCTGGTGGAGTTATAGTGGATGATTAGCTTGCCCGTATTGCCGGCGGCTTCGAGCATACGCCGAAGACGGCGCAACAAGTCTCCTACTGCCAATCCGTAGGAAAGGTACGTCACCGGACGGCTCTCCTCTCTTTCGGCAAGGGCAACTACGGGAACTCTCCCTCCTGTGGACTTGCGAGCGGTACGAATCATGCAAACCATCTAAAACAAAAAGCATTTAAACTTAGGTTAGATAAACTTTTTAAACAAAAATCCTATTTTGAATGAAAATTGGGGTAAGATGAAGAAAGTGACTCATTAAATAACACTTTTCAACACACACCATGTAAAAATAGTTTTTAAGAAAATAGGGCCCTTAAATACGTCCATTTCTACCTAGGTCCACGTTCCTACGGGCAACCTTGGCTCTGATACCACCTCTGTCACACCCGGTTCTCCGAAGAACAACCAAGTGAGTATCACATGTATGCCAGGATCATTTTCTCATACATGTGATGACAAATAGTGAAGCATCATTTATTACAAGCCAGGTGTCGAATATAAATAAGTCTTACATAGCAAATGTCTCGATGGACAATAATAAGTTCATCACAAGTAAATAAACTAGCAGCGGAATATTATTCTTGAGGGCTCCGTCACAGGCGTTGCCCGCGGGGTCTCCATGAACCTAGAAACCTTCTTCGGGTCCAAAGTCTTGGTCACTATACACCACCTCATTATCTTGACCTGAGCAGCAATATAAACCAACAAAATATGCAAGGTTGAGTACCAATGGTACTCAGCAAGTGTGGGAAATTTATCATGCATGGCTAGAACAAGGAGAGGTTGAACTCATGGTTAAAGCACTATGCAATTAATACCTATCACCTTAGCTTATTAAGCACCTACATTACTGCACAGGTGAAATTGTCCCAATCTCCCATCCCATCACCATAATCAAATAACCAAAACATCATTTCCAATGTTAAGCTCCCTGCTTAACATCCAAAACTTCCAAAAAACCATCACTCCTCTAATCATGAATAAGTCCAAGCCGCTCTTGACCGTGAGCACGGCTGTCATGATAGTTTTGACTCTGCAGAGTTTGTACCACTGTACCCACATGTAGTGATTTCATCCCCCGTTGCCGGGTGGACTAAAAGAACCTCCATTATGCCAGTGGCTACGAACCACATTCACACTTCCCAGGTGTGTAGCCAGGAGATCACTATGAAGCCTTTACAAAGGGATTCCCGACGAGCGTGGGCCCACTGAGGTTTCACCCCTAACAGCATACAAGAGGCTCCAACCCCGCTGCAGTGGCCCCCTCTTGAGCCTTGCGGTTCATATGGTAGTCCAGCTGACACCTATTCCCCGCACCATCCAACACATCCATACTACGCCGGGGATACACCTAATTAATTGGCCAAGCTGCCCCATCTCAGCATGTGGTTGGCACGGTAAAGCCAGGTTACATGCTCCATGAACCGGTCCTTAGGATCCAGGCAAGTACTAAACACAAACCCGAGTCTCGTGCACCCAGCACACAACCAAAACATCCAACTTGCCTTGATCCCTACCTCTACATAACTCACAATATCTCATTCAAGAGTATGGTAAAATAAACTGGTGATCTCATATCCCAATTATCCCATTCTAAGCATGGCTAAGCATATGCATGATAATAAATGACATGATAAAATGAATCCCAATCCCAAGCTACAAGGAAACAAGGCAATGCAATTCTAGGGAAACATCCTAGCATAGGTTTCATATTTCAATTGACAATGCAAATAATTCTACCTACACATCCTAGTATAGGATCAAAGTGGTCAAGGACACTTGCCTCCTTCCTGCTGCTCTTCGAATGGGTAGTCCTGATCTTGGAAAGGGATAACTTGCTCTTGAGCAGGTTCTACATCATACCATCACACATAGAAAAACAACAATCCATAAGACATAGTTCACACTTCCACTTCAAACAAACCACACATTCACATTTATGAAAGTCATTCACAATTTTATGTGTTGTGGTTACTCTATGTGTGTTGATCTTTGGCTTACATATACTTTTAATCATGTGTATATGATTCCTACTTTTGCATTCACATTTATGCTACATACTATATATATGAGTTTCCAATTTAAATAAATTCCTTATATTTAATTACTACACCTTTAGCTACCAAGTATGCATGAAAGGTATTTTCCTTCTCCATATGTGTCTTCAGAATTTCTACCAACCCTAACTGAATTCTTTGGATTTTAGAAACTCCCTTTATCATTTACTAGTTGCTATATTTTCAGATTTATTTCTTATGCTTAAATGTGAGCTTTATTATGAAAATAACAAAATACATCATCTAAACAGAATAGATTCTGATCTAAAATATTTACTAATATATTTTTGACCTTTGCCTCTGATGTAAACTATTTTACAATTATTTTCCCTGTTTTCAAGAATAATTCTTTACTTAAAAATGTGTCCCTAAATGTGAATAATAAATTAAACAGATTCATTTCAGCACAAAATATATTTTTATCTCAATCCAAAGTTTTCTAAATACTGAGAAAGTTTTTAATTTAATTATAACAATATGTTTATCCCACTTTTTAAATTTTAAACACTAGCCACATATTCAATTTTCCTAATTTAAATATCAAACAGGGTTAAAAAGGTAAACTCACCCCACTATAGGGTCTATAGTATTGTTTTAAGAATTTTCAGGGGTCTAGCTACTCATAACAGAGTAGTTTTTCCATATTTTTATTAAGTCCAGGGGCTAAAACTGATTTTTAAATGAATTTACATGATTTTCTGAAGTTCCAGGGGCTAGATCAGAAGTTTCCGGGGCTAGCTCTTATTTCCCGAGAACCCCAGGGGGTAGCACGTAAGATTTCTAGTCTTTATAACGCGGGGCTGACGTGGACCGTCCGATTTTAAACCGACGGCTGAGATTATAACGTCGAACCGGTACGCGGGGATTTAAACTCTACCGTGCGATTTAAAATAAACGGCGCACAAGCGGCCACGTCGCTCTGATCGAGCGCGGGCAGCGCTGCCGGCGGCGCACGGCGGCGGGAAGCGGCAATCTCGCCGGAGACTTTCGGATCTTCGAGAATTCTTCCTAGAACTGTGATCTTATGGCATAGATCGGTGGAGGAGAGGTCGGGGATCTCACCTCGGGGGTTTTCTTGAGCTCGGAGGTCCTGGAAGGCGGTCGGCGACGAGGTCCGAAGTGAAACCACGGCGAGGCTCATCGGCGCTGTGTTTGAACCTGTAACACCCCAAATTTTGATTCAAAACCCAAAACCATGTTCAGAGGGGAATTTAAAAATTTTTGGACGTGTTGCATGTTTTGCAAAAATTCAAATTCAAACTGGAATTCAAATTATACTCAAAACGGAAAAGAAATGGAAAAAGAAAAAGGAAAATGGGAAAAAACTGGCCAGTGGGCCGAAACCGCCGACCGGCCCAGCTACCCCCGCGCCAGCCCGCCCCCGCGCGCGCCGCGCTGCCTCTCACCGACGGGTGGGACCCACATGTCATCCCTAACCCCGCGACCCCGGACTCTCTCCCGCGCGCGCGATCGCAACCGATCTGGAAACCGCGTCCCGCAGCCGAATTCTGGTCCCAGAGGACTCCAACTCGATCACAACAGACCCACCGCCCTCCCCCGGCTATAAAAACCCCCGATCCGATCAGTTTTTCCCACGCGATCGCCGATTTTTACTCCGGTGAGCACCGAGACTTCGCCGGTGAATTCTGGCCGATCTAAGCTCGGAAACTCTGATCTAACTCGCTGGTCTTGATCCACCGCCTCCGGGGAACCTTGCAGGTGCAGAAAACTCGGAGAGTTACGGTGTAAACCCAGCGCCGACGATCTTCGCTGTGGTTTTGCCTCGGACCTCGCCGCCAATCACTTTCCAGGACCTCCGAGCTCGAGAAAACCCCCGAGGTGAGATCCCTGACCTCCCCTCTACCGATCTAGGCCATAAGATCACAGTTCTAGGCAGAATTCTCGAGGATCCGAAACTTTCCGCGCTTCCCGCCGCCGTGCGCCGCCGGCAGCGCCGCCCGCGTTCGATCAGAACGACGTGGCCGCATGTGCGCCGTTTATTTTAAATCGCACGGTAGACTTTAAAACCCCGCGTACCGGTTCGATCTTATAATCTCAGCCGTCGGTTTAAAATCGGACGGTCCACGTCGACCCCGCGTTATAAAGACTGGAGTTCTTACGTGCTACCCCCTGGGGTTCTCTGGAATTGAGAGCTAGCCCCGGAAACTTCAGATCTAGCCCCTGGAACTTCAGAAAATCATGTAAATTCATTTAAAAATCAGTTTTAGCCCCTGGACTTAATAGAAATTAAGAAAAACACCTCTGATAAGTGTAGCTAGACCCCTGGAAATTATGAAAATAATATTATAGACCCTATAATGGGGTGAGTTTACTTTTTAACCCTGTTTAGTATTTAATTTAGAAAATTGAATATGTAACTAGTGTTTAAAAATTAAAAAGGGGGACAAACATAATTGTCAAAATTAATTAAAAACTTTCTCAGTACTTAGAAAATTTTGGAGTGAGATAAAAGTATATTTTTGGGCTGAAATAAATCTGTTTCATCTATTATTCACATTTATTAGTATAGGGACACATTTTTAAGTAAAGAATAGTTATAGAAAAATAGGGAAAATAATTATGAAATAGTATACATCATAAGCCATGGTCAAAATATGATTTTAAATTATTTAGGACCAGAACCTAATCTGTTTAGGTGATGTGTATTACTAATTTAATAATAAAATACACAATTATGCATAGGAATATAAATCTGAAAATATAGCAACTAGTAAATGATAAATGGAGTTTCTAAAATACAAAGAATTCAGTTTAGGGTTGATAGAAATTGTGAAGGCACATTGTATGCAAGTATAAATGTGGACACAAAAGTAGGAATCATATATACATGGTTAAAAGTGCATGCAAGCCACAACTTAACACACATAAAGTAACCACAACACATATAATGATGAATGAATTTCATAAATGTGAATGTGTGGGTTGTATGAAGTGTAAGTGTGAATTATGTCTTATGATTGTTGTTTTTCTTTTGCTATGTGTGATGGTATGAAGTAGAACCTGTTCAAGAGCAAGTTAACCCTTTCCAAGATCAGGACTACCAATTTCAAGAGCAGCAAGAAGGAGGCAAGTGTCCTTGACCACTTTGATCCTATGCTAGGATGTGTAGATAGAATTATTTGCATTGTCAAGTTAAATATGAAACCCATGCTTGGAAAGTTTCCCTAGAATTGCATTACCTTGTTTCCTTGTAGCTTGGGTTGGGATTTATTTTGTCATGTCATTTATTTACATGCATTTGCTTAGCCATGCTTAGAATGGGATATTTGGGAAATGAGATCATCAGTTTATATTACCATACTCTTGAATGAAACATTGTGAGTTATGTAGAGGTAGGGATCAAGGCAAGTTGGATGTTTTGGTTGTGTGCTGGGTGCACGAGACTTGGGTTTGTGTTTAGTACTTGCCTGGATCCTAAGGACCGGTTCATGGAGCATGTAACCCGGCTTTACAGTGCCAACCACATGCTGAGATGGGGCAGCTTGGCCAATTAATTAGGTGTATCCCCAGCGTAGTATGGGTGTGTTGGATGGTGCGGGGAGTAGGTGTCAGCTGGACTACCATATGAACCGCAAGGCTCAAGAGGGGGCCACTGCAGCGGGGTTGGAGCCTCGTGTATGCTGTTAGGGGTGAAACCTCAGTGGGTCCACGCTCGTCGGGAATCCCTTTGTAAAGGCTTCGTAGTGATCTCTTGGCCGCACACCTGGGAAGTGTGAATGTGGATCGTAGCCACTGGCATAATGGAGGTTCTTTTAGTCCACCCGGCAACGGGGGATGAAATCACTACTTGTGGGTACAGTGGTACAAACTCTGCAGAGTCAAAACTGTCTTGACAGCCGTGCTCACGGTTAAGAGCGGCCTGGACTTATTCATGATTAGAGGATTGATGGTTTTGGAAGTTAAGCGGGGAGCTTAACATTGGTAATGATGTTATGGTTATTGGATTACAATGATGGGATGGGAGATTGGGACCATTTCACCTGTGTAGTAATGTAGGTGCTTAATAAGCTAAGGTGATAGGTATTAATTGCGTAGTGCTTTAACCATGAGTTCAACCTCTCCTTGTTCTAGCCATGCATGATATAATTTTCCCACACTTGCTGAGTACCATTGGTACTCAACCTTGCATATTTGTTGGTTTATATTGCTGCTCAGGTCAAGATAATGAGGTGGTGTATAATGACCAAGATTTTGGACCCGAGGAAGGATTTTAGGTTCATGAAGACCCCCAGGCAACGCCTGTGATGGAGCCCTAAAGAATAATATTCCGCTGCTAGTTTATTTACTTGTGATGAAGCATTAGTGTCCATTGAGACATTTGCGATGTAAGACTTATTTATATTCGACACCTGGCTTGTAATAAATGATGCTTCACTATTTGTCATCACATGTATGAGAAAATGATCCTGGCATACATGTGATATTCACTTGGTTGTTCTTCGGAAAAACCGGGTGTGACAGAACCGCAAGTCACCGAGTTTTCTGCACCTGCAGGGTTCCCCGGAGGCGGTGGATCAAGACCAGCGAGTTAGATCGGAATTTCCGAGCGTAGATCGGCCAGAATTCGCTGGAGAAGGCTCGGTTTCTCACCGGAGTAAAATCGGCGGATCGCGTGGGAAAAACAGAACGAGGCCGGGGTTTTTATAGACGGGGAAGGGCGATGGGGTGGTTTAGATCGAGTTTGTGTCGCCTCCAAGTGAAATTCGGCTGGGATTCGCAGAAATCCGGATCGGTTTGGATTCGGGGTGAGAGAGTCCGGCGCGGGCTCGAGGTAGACGAAGAACTGGCGGGCCTCGCCTGTCAGTGGGAAGAAGGGGCGCGCGCGGCTGCGGGCTGGCGCGGGTTCTGGTTGGGCCTGCTGGTGGGTTTCGGCCCACTGGCCGGTTTTTTTTCGTTTTCCTTTTTCTTTTTCTATTTCTTTTCTGTTTTGAGTTTAATTTGAATTCCAATTTGAATTTGAATTTTTGCAAAACATGCAACACGTCCAAAAATTTTTAAATTCCCCTCTTAACAGGATTTAGGGTCTTAACAAGATTTTTGGGGTGTTACATCCTCCTCACTTTTTGAATACACCATAATGTCGTCGATAAAAACCACGACGAACTTATCCAAGTACTCCATGAAAACTTTGTTCATAAGGTACATGAAGTATGTGGATGCATTTGTTGACCCAAAAGACATGACGGTATATTCATACGAACAATACCGTGTTTGAAAGGCAGTCTTGGGTATATCGGAGGGCTTAATCTTCAGCTGGAAGTATCCCGACCGAAGATCAATCTTGGAGAACACTCGGACTCCTTTCATTTGGTCGAATAGGTCCTCTATACAGGGCAGAGGGTATTTGTTCTTGATTATCACCTCGTTGAGAGACCTATAGTCCACGCACATCCTTCGGGTCCCATCCTTCTTGTCTACGAAGAGCACGGGTCTCCCCATGGTGACGAGCTTGGACGTATAAAACCCTTCTCCAACTGCTCCTGAATTCTCTTCTTGAGTTCCACTAGTTCATTGGTGGGCATTATATAGGGTCTCTTTGCTATGGGTGCAGTTCCGGGTACCAAATCAATGGCAAACTCAATATCCCGGTCAGGTGGCATACCTGGAAGCTCTTATGGAAACACGTCCAAGAATTCCTGAACCACTGGAACGCTGTCCAACGTTGCTCCTTCGACGTGGTTCAAACTTGCCTTATTGGTTGTTTGTTGGGCTGACTTAAACTCGATACGAATGCCGTGCTCGTTTGTCAACTGCACGCTCCTCTCACCACATTGGATTACTCCGTTATGCTGGCTTAACCAATCCATCCCGAGTATTATGTCAAGCCCTTGGGAATCCAAGACAATGAGGTTGGCAAGGAAGTCTACCCCCTTTATTTTAAGGCTTACTTTTGGACATACTATATTAGTCCTCATCTCTCCACCAGGAGAACTAACTAACATAGCACATTTTAAGTGTGATATGGGTAGATTATACTTGGCAACATACTTGGATGATATTGATGAATGTGATGCTCCGGAATCAAATAGAATGGTGGCTGGGTTGGAATTGGCAAGGAACATACCAATTACGACGTCCTCAGCCTGTTGTGCTGTCTCAGCAGAGACATGGTTCATGTTGCCGCGAGCATAGTACTGCTGTCCACGGTTTCTTTGATTGTCTCCTCCGTTCGGTCGCGGTTTCTGCTTGGGCACGTTGCCTTGCTGTCCAGGACCTCTCTTCGGGCACTGGCTTGCGAAGTGTCCTGATTCCCCGCATGCAAAGCATGCCCTGTTGCCCATGGCAGCAGGTATGTTGGGGCGGGGGTTTTTAACAGGAGCGCCCATGTTGGATCGGGGCACAGGAGGCAAAGGCACACGAAGTGCTTGTGCATCAGGTCGTTGCTGTGGTGGCTGACTAAGGCGGTATGCAGGAGCGTTCGCTCCATACTGCGGTGCAGATGGGGGCATGTACCGAGGTCGTACGTTGCTCCCTTGTGGCTGGTATGGCATCTTCCTCTTGCCCTCTCGCTCGATCTCTTGGATCTTGCTTTCAACCACTATAGCCTTGTCAACCAGCTTCTGGAAGCTCGCGTAGTCATTGTTGAGGAGCTAAACCTGGATCTCATTGTTCAACCCTCTCATGAACAGGTATTGCTTCCTCTGGTCTGAGTTGACATCTTCGGGGGCATATCGGGACAGTTGCGTGAACTTGTTGAGGTACTCATTCACGCTCTTCTATCCTTGGCGGAGACCTTCGAACTCCTGTCTCTTGAGCATCATTACACCAGCAGGGATGTAATGAGAGCAGAAAATCTCCTTGAACTCAGTCCAAGTGATTGTCTTCGGGTCAACATGAGCGTTGCATAGGGCATCCCACCAGTCAGTGGCAGCTCCCATGAGTTGGTGCGGCGCAAATAGAACCTTCTCTCGGTCATTGCACTGCACTATGGCAAGCTTCTTCTCCATGGATTTCAACTAGTCGTTGGCCTCCATGGGGTCGTTAGCTTGAGCAAAGGTGGGTGGTCGAGTCCCCATGAACTCTCCCAGTCTGTTATGAGCCGGAGGTGGTGGCGGTGGTGGTGGCGGTGGTGCAGGAACGGGGTTGTTGTTGTTGGCCTGCAACTGACCCAAAGTTTGGATCATGGTTTGCATAAGTTGATTCTGCATGACCATCAACCGTTCTAGGTTGTTCTCACCAGCTCCGGAGTTAACGGGAACTTCATCGTGGCCATCCACTTTGTTTCCACGGACATTCCTTCCTTGGCGGCCGACGTTTCCTCTCACCATCTGTGAGAGAGAATGAAATAGAATAGAGGTTAGAAGATTAGATGGATCCCCCTAACTATATGCATCAAGGTGGATTGGACTATATATTAGCCTGTATAAGGATGTGAATAAGTGCCGAGGCATCTCACACCTCCTTTCTACTTATATGTGGATCGGACAACGCTTGAGACGTCCCACAACTCACACCAAGCACATAATTACAAACTATCATCACAAGGGCTCACACAACTCCTATTCAACGCTTATTCAATGGGGGTCCTATATGGCTTAGGGTGATGCCAATCTGTGATCCAACTATGGCTTCTCCTAGGCTTGTATCCTGTGTCAAGGTAGTTCCAATGCCAATCTATGCATCCTAGGTTTGCACCCTATGGTCGGCGTGGCTCAGCTACCAATCTATGATCATTCTAGGTTGTGTGATCTACGATCAACCCGTGGCAGGTTGATACCAATCTGTACCTGATACCAACTTGTGACTCCTATCTAAGCGTGTAACCTACCGTCAACCCGTGGCTGTGATACCAATCTGTGACGCCCTCAATTCGGTGGAAAAAACCACGGAACCGAGAACTGATGCATATGTGTGCCCAGGATGTTCATCACACATATACACATCATTCACAAACTTAAATTCAGAATATATATAACCACGAATAACAGAGTTTATTACAATGTCTCATGAGTCTTGGACTCATGCTCACAGCGGAAGTCTTAATCTAACAGCGGAAGTCTTTATTCTAGCAGCGGAAGTCTTCTAACTAATGCGAAAACAGTCTAAGCAGCAGCGGTGGCTCCATCTCTACTCCATTCCCCACAGGCAAGGTTGAGGACAGATTACACGCCTAATGCTCCACCTGGTCTTCATAGTAATCTTCTCCTGTTACTGATGATGAAATAATAATGCAAGATTGAGTACAATGATGTACTCAGCAAGTGCGGGAAAATATGATATGTAGTTCATAACAAGGTAGGTATAAAAAGGCTCATTGCAGAAAGCAAAGTTATTTATCAAACCATGATAAAATAGCAACTTAACTTTAAGTGAACGTAATCCCAACATGTATTAAAATACCAATCATACCTCCATTATGTACATCACTTTCCATGTCCCAACAAGACATTAATCAACCATATCCTTGCTCACGAATACCTTCTCGTATTCGCTACCATCTCACGAATACCATCTCGTATTTGCTACCATTTCATCTTATAAACAATTCCATCTCACACCGAGACCATTCTCGTTGCCATGACTCAACAATCATGCAACCAATCTTATCACCCGGACTCAACAGTCCCGAAAACCAAAATCAAACCATAACCAAAACCATCCCAAAATAACCATCCAACTAATCATGGAAGTTGGTCAGGCGCTCGTGACCGTAAGCTCGGCTATCATGATAGTTTTAGACTCTGCAGAGTTTGTACCTCTTTACCCACAAGTTTGTGATTTCGTCACCCGTCGGCGACTGCAGAACCTCCATTATACCAGTACACAACCGTCGGTGTATGGCCAAGAGATCACAAAATAGCCTTTACAAAGGGGCTACTAGATGTATGGACTCACTAAGGTTTCACCGGCAGGCTAGAATCTCCAATTCTCCCACCCACGGGCCCCCTCTTGTGCCATGCAGTTCCCAGGGCAGTCCTCACTCGACTCCCATTCCCCGCGCATTCCACGGTCCATAACAATCTAGCAACTTACCTAATTACTCAGCTAATCCGCACCCATACTTGGCCTTGTGGTGGCACTGTTATCCTGGCATGTGCTCGCATAAACCGGTCCTTAGATCTACGGCAAGTAAACCACCATCTCATTCTACCTCATTCACAAACCCAGGCTTGCCTAGATCTCCCTCTGATCCATGTTCATTAACAACATCAGTTTCTCATTATCATTACGAGTGCAGTTAGCTAGACACATCTATCTCGCTTTCCAATCCCATGGACTCAGCGAAGCATAAAAGCAAAAACCATACCCGACTCATAAACTTCCATGGCGACAAGGGTGGTTTAACCAAAACTAGTAAACTCCTATAAAAGGGTTTCTGATCTTGTTTGACTCAGCACACACACCTTTTCGCAAACAAAACATTTTTTCAAAACATAGGATCAATATGGTCAAGGGGCACTTGCCTTGTTCTTGCGGTCCCGGTTGCTCTTGGATCTCAAAACCTTGTTGTGGCAGCTCGTCGTAAACAGCTCCCTGAGCTTGTCCTTCTATACGCAATCACGCACACACAAGATTCACAACAATCAATATAATGCACAAACTTTAACTAGATGTGATGATGCATATGCATGCTATCCTATGATCAGTTTCTATTAGATCAGTTTGTACGTGTTCTTGCATGGTTTGCATGGTTTTTATGATGAACAGAGGTG
This sequence comes from Neostapfia colusana, assembly GCA_030760725.1. Classification (NCBI taxonomy): domain Eukaryota; kingdom Viridiplantae; phylum Streptophyta; class Magnoliopsida; order Poales; family Poaceae; genus Neostapfia; species Neostapfia colusana. The sequence continues at coordinate 74,573,921 of JASWHV010000005.1, read as the reverse complement.
TTCGGATCAAATGTGGACGTGGCGATGATCTTGACTCTAGATCAAACCGATCAACATGTGATCTGCCCACGAAAAAGCTTCTGTTCAAAAGGAATCAAAGAACAGATGCAAAGAAAAAGCGACGATGTCGTAAGGTGGTATTGGAGACCTACCTTACGTTCTTCTGGATCTCGGGGTCCTTCTCCTAGCAAGACAAATCGTTGGGGCTCTCTTCCGGTGATCCCTCTCGACCGAACTTCCGGCGAAGGGTTTACTCGGTGAGCTAGGGTTAGGGCTCTAAGTTGTCAGCTCAGAAGTTGGAAAAGAAGTTCTAGGTTTCGGCCAAAGGTTCTGGGTTCTATTTATAATCGGGAGGAGAAGAGTCCTAGTCTGATTGGACTTCGAATAAGAGTCCCATTCAAACTGTTTTGAACCTTAACAACTTATCTTTAGTTGATTTGGTGTGGTAACATTGTGGAATTCGTGTCGGTTTCCTCCCGTACTGGTATTCCCACGTGTACAGAAGCAAAAACCGCTCCAGAACTCGTTACCTCCACGGTGATGAGCCCCGGAAGCTCCACGTGTCCATCGGGAACTCGAGCTCCCTTTTTCCGTAGAGATGAGCTCCGGTTGTGCCGCGTGTCAGGTGGACGAGGCCTCCCTCTTCTTCAGAGGTGAGCTCTGCGTGTGCCACGTGTCTGGTGGGTCAGGACCCCCCCTCTCAACAGAGGCGAGCTCCGAGGTTGACACGTGTCCAACAGTGACGGACCTCTCGGAGATAAGCTCCGAAGGTGACACGTATCCAATAGTGTCGGACCTCCCGGAGGTGAGCTCCGGAGGTGACACGTGTCCATTAGGACCGGACCTCTCGGGGGTGAGCTCCGAGAGCGACATGTGTCTTGCGGGGCCGGACCTCTCGGAGGTGAGCTTCGAGAGCGACGCGTGTCCCGCGCGGCTGGCCTCGCTTCTCCGCAGAGGCTAGCTCCGGGGGCAACACGTGTCCCATGGGGTCGGACCTCTCCCCATTTGCGGAGATGAGCCCCGAGCCTGCCACGTAGTCATTTTAGTGGCGGACCTCTCCCCAATTGCAGGGATGAGCTCCGGACACGCCACGTGGCCAGCGGCCCGCGAAAAATGACTACGGCGCTCTAGGCGAACTGGAATTGGCTCCTTTTGGCTATCTTTTGATTCTTCTCTGTTTCAATCTTATAAAAATGTTTATGAAACATGAATATATGCAGAAATTGAAAATGAGGGTGTCACAACTAGTCTGTTGAAGAACGGACTACTCCGATCTCACACAGGAACCTTTGCTCCGGGTGAGAACGGACTAGTCTGACTAGTAGTGGACTAGTCGGGCCACAAGGGTGGACTAGTCCGGTCTTACCGGACTTAGTCTCAAAAACTCTCTAATCTCACATCACGGACTAGTCTGGCCATATCCGAACTAGTCCGAGCTCACACAGAAACAATTGTTTCATCCTAAATCGGTCTAGTCTAAAGAGACCGGACTTGTCCGGCCAGCTGAGCGGACTAGTCCGAGCTCACTCAGAGGTACTTCCTCCGGACCCAAGCGGCTTAGTTCGTCAGGTGGACTAGTCCGGCCCCATGGGCAGACTAGTCCGGCCTTTTGGGACTTGGTCTTAGAAAGGCTCGGACTAACACAAGAACGGACTAGTCCGGTCTAAAACGGACAAGTCTGAACTCACTCAAAGACGTGTAGTCCGGTCCAAAACGGAATAGTCTGGTTGGATCGGACTAGTCCGGCCTTCAGTCCGGACAAGTCCGGTCTATATTCTCAGCTATACTTAGGACTATTCCCTCCCAAGATTCTAAATAAAAAATTTTGAGCTCTCTGATGATTCTCAAGCACTCTAAAAGAGAAGACCCTATACACAACTAGAAAATTTGAAACTCAAGAATAAACTATTTTCTATTCTTGCAAGTCTTCTTCTTTTCCTTTTTGCTTTTTGAGAGACTCCACATTCATTCTTATCTCAAAGACATGTGCTCATACTCAGTAAAGCTCATTAGTATCTTAATTGTCGTCATCAATCATCCAAAACCCACAGGGATTACCTAGATGCACTTTCAAAGGCATTCTGCAAAACCATGTGTGTTCGATGGCATAGATTTTTCAGGTTTGGAAGCTTGGATGGAGGCTTACATTCAGGCAGAGGGCTTCGCTATCTAGAAGAAAGTATTGAAGCCATTTGTTGTGCCATCAAACGAAGATGTAACAGGTACTAACATGAAGGAAGTCGACAACAACTACAAGGCGCACAACTTGATCCTTCAAGGACTGGCTCAAGGTGATTTTGATCGTGTTGCTCATCTCAAATCTGCATACGATGTGTGGAAGGTGTGACTACCATGAAGCCTCCAACACAGTCAAGGAGGTACGTCAAGACATGTACAAAAAGAGTACATGCGATTTGAGATGCAACCAGGTGAGTCGCTTGATTACTTCTTCGCATGTTTTAACAAAATTCTCAACAACTTGCGTAGTGTCAATGTTATTTATTCAGATATTGAGAATTCTAGGCAATTATTGAGTGCATTAGATATGTCAATCTGGAAGATGAAAGTCACCTCTATACATGAATCTACTGTCATGAGTACACTTACCTTAGACGTTCTGTATTCCAAGTTAAAAACTCATGAACTTGACATAATCTCACGTAAAAATTCCAACAAGTCTCTTGCATTTGTTTCACAACATGATATGCCTAGCTCTAATAAATCTTCATCATGTGGTACACTTGCTTTGCTGTCCTCTATAACCCTTGAATAGATTGAGGAGTTCTCTGAAGAGGAGCTAGCACTTCTCTCAAATCGGTTCTCAAAAGTGTTGCAAAACGTGAGAACCAGGAGGAGAGGTAGTGGTGGCTTTCAAAGATGCTTTGAATGTGGTGAGTCAAGATATTTTCGTGCAAATTGCCCTAACTTTTTAGGTTATACATCCTAGGATGAAAAGATAGCAAGGTTCAAGCCCTCCTCCAACAACAGCAGCAAGAAAAAGATAGGGTTTGTGAACCGCAAGGTGATGCACCATGTCCCCTCTGTACTTTAACAGATCAACATGAGCGATGTGGACACCAAAAGTAATAATGAAGACACTTCGCCCAAAAACAACAAGAAGAAGCAAACATTGGCGAGTTTGTGTCTCATGGCAAGCAACTCAAGCTCAAGCACGATGGAGGCTGGACTGAACAACGACTATGATGAGGTAAATCCCTCCTACGAAGATCTTTTTAATGTTGATTGTCGTCTTGGCACTCTTCTTAAGAAAAAGGACAAGAAAATTAGGAAATAAGATGCTAAATTTGACTCACTAGAATCTGAAATTGAACATTTGAAAACTTTGATTCCTAGTGACGAATCTTGTACTTCTTGTCAGCTGATTTATGATCAACTTTTCTCTCTTAGAGGTGTGCATGCCTCTACACTTAATCAACTTGATCTTGAGATTGAAAAGAACAAAAAGCCTGTTGTATCTCTTAAGAAAAATATGATAGATGCTAGTTGTTCTAGTGATGGCTTGCATTGTTCTAGCTGTCATGATTTGAATGTCCAGTTGCATAATGCTAAAACAAAAATATTTGCTTTAAACAATGCTTTGCACACACATGAGGTTCATACCTGTTATAATTGTAAATCTAAAGCAAAACCTTCATGTGAAAACTGTCTAGTGTTGTCTAAAAAACTTGACAGCATGCATAAGACACTAGAGCGATTTTGTAGTGGAAATAATAACCTAAACTTGCTTCTGAATTCTTGTAAGTCTAGCAATGATAAAACTGGTTTAGCTTTTAGTTCTCATGCTCATGCTAAATATAATCCACCCATGGTTGTAAAGTCATTAGGAAATGGTTTGATTGAAACAATTCCTAAGCAAAAAGAGGTGGTTTTTAGGTCGCTAGGGATGTAGTCTCATTCAGTTGACAAGAAAAAAGTTACTAGCTCTTCTAGACATGAACATAAAAAGAAATTTTATTGTATATTCTGGGGCAGAGATGGACATGTCATAGATTGTTGTTATACACTAGCTAAACAACTTAAAAACAAGAATAAGATAGCTAAATCTCATAACAATCGAGCTACACTTTCTGTTTATAATGTTAGACGCACATGCTCTGCCGTGTTAAATAAAAAACATGCAAACTTTTATCGCAAACCTATTGTTTTTAATGATACACATGTCACACCATGTAGGTCAGTAGTTGGGCGTAAGAATTCTCATGTTTTGGCTCATAAACATGTTGTATTACCTCAACTTTCATGTGCTATGTCTGTTGTTCGTTGTGTGACAACGTGTTGGATACCTAAATGTTATTTCACTAACCCCAGCACCAAGGCAACGATGAATTGTGTCTCTTTGTAAGTTGTTTTGCAGAGAAAGAAGAACTTTTAAGCTAAATTATTCTGAACTTGTTCAACATGTGTTCAGATACAAGAAGTTTGGTTCTCCTCTTTCACTCATGCATCTTGGGCAGAATGTACAACAAACACAAGATGTTTTTCAACTTCAACTATTACATTACATTGCTCAAGAACAGTTGCTTCATATCAACACTTTTGGACAATAATGTGTTCAATTTTTGTGAGGTTTCGTTTGATGAAGCTAGTCCAAGTACTCTAACATTGCAAGTCCAGGTGCATATCCCCAGGGAGAGAGCATTTTTTGTGAAGATGAAGAAGAGGAAGTCTGTGATGTCTCTACTACTTTCTACATCCATAAAATGTACCCTTCGCAATAGATTATTGGAAGCTTTCAAGAGATAGTGACACGGTCCAGGTTCTTTAATTCAAACTCACACGCTCATTCTTCTTTTGTTGCTTCTTTTGAACCCAAAGATGTATCACACACACTCACTAATGAATTCTGGATCATTATCATACAAGAAGAGTTAGAAAATTTTCAGATAAAGTTTGGAAACTTGTTCCTCCACCTACGGTCACACTTTGATAGGAACTAAATGGGTGTTTAAGAACAAACAAAGTGAGGATGGGGTTGTGATTAGAAATAAAGTTAGGTTGGTTGCTCAAGGTTTCACACAAATAGAGGGTTTAGACTTTGATGAAACTTTTGCTCATGTTGCTAGATTAGAAGCCATAAATTTTTGTTAGCATTTGCTACATAGATGAGGATGTTTATGTCAAACAACCACCAGGTTTTAAAAATCTAGAGTTTCATAATCATGTTTACAATATGCCCAAAGATTTGTATGGTCTCAAACAAGCCCCTAGAGCATGGTATGATAGGCTTAAAACATTTCTTACTTGAAGAGGGTTTATCATGGGCAAGGTAGATAAAACTCTTTTTATACTTAAGCATGATAATGACTCACTATTCATTCAAGTGTATGTGGATGATATTATCTTTGGGTGTGCATCCCATGATCTTGTGTCTGAGTTTCCAGCTATGATGAGTTCAGAATTTGAGATGAGTATGATGGAAGAACTCACATACTTTTAGGGTTGCAAATCAAGCAAACTAAGTAAGGAACCTTTGTGCATCAAAAGAAGTATACAAAAGACCTCCTTAGGCGCACAACATGGAAAACAACAAGCCTATTCAGACACCTATGGGAGCAACAACAACACTTGAACTTCATGAAGATGGTGAACCCGTGGATCAAAAAGAATATAGAAGCATGATCGGGTCGCTTTTGTACCTCACAGCGTCAAGACCGGATATACAATTCTGCGTATGCCAATGTGCATGATTCCAAGCTTCTCCACATGCATCACATCTTTAAGCCGTCAAAAGGATACTAAGGTACTTACATGGAACCCAAAAAATTGACATTTTTCTTCCTTCTTCCTCAACTGTTACTTTGAAAGCTTTTTCAGATGCTGATTGATATGCACCGAACTTGATTTGGCGAAGGGTGGCCCGATCTTCATGACAGGAGGCTCAAGAATAAGATAACTTGCTGTAGAAACAGCGTGGATAACTAGCTTTATACCTGACCAAGGTTGGATGCGACCAAGCGACGGGGAGAGAGACACCGAAACCGCGAAGACTTTTACTCGATCTCCGAACGACCGCAGAACCACAATCAGACCTAATCCACACAAGACGGGGCAGCCGTACTGGAACCCGCAGAGCACGAATTAGTGGATCTCAGAGAGATCTCTCCACAAGTTCAAGAAGAACAAGGAAGAACAAGGGTTGAGTAAGACACTCAAGCAGCTCGGCTGCAAATATCACTGGATTAATCTTAATTCATCAAAAGTGTTGCTTGGCTTATAAAAAGAGCGGTATTTATGCCAACAACTAGTCTAAAAATAGGTGTGAACTGAAAAAGCCACGTGGAAAGGTGGAAGGCCAACTGGCTTGATCATTCATGCAGTGGTCATCAATTTCCCGCATGTCTTCTGCCCTTTTGAGTGGTCTTCAATATTTTAATCATAAGTCCACCTAGGGACATCCAAAAGACACGGGACCAGATGCGTTGGAAAGCTAATTCGATAACCTTTCACACCATGTGTAGCATGCTTCACGCAATATTGTAGAGTGATACAGTTTCTCACGGAAACTTGGATATCAGGCTGACTATTGATCTTCTGAACAGTCTGCACCAAAAGCACTCGGCTGCCAAGCTGGGAGCTCTAAAGCACTCGGCACTTAGTGGCATTAGAAAGTTGACTTCAACACCTTTCCAACAAGTACTCATGGACCTTCACAGCTTCTATGAATCAAGAGATATGACTGTTTCTTCATGATAGTTCTGCCAGGCCGAACTGGTTCGACGTAGTTCTCCTCTTTGGTTCAGTCTCGGCGTGTCCTTGTCATCCTCCTTGGTGAACCTGAGTAATAGAAACATGTACGATTTAGGAAGTATATAATTCTCATTAATAAATGGAATTTCACAAAGTAGCGCGTGCACCTCTTGTTGTAGCTGTTTAGCTCGGCTACGAGTAATTGGTCCATCGAAGACATGAGTTGGTGCAGCTTGACTTGATGATTGTTCCATCTTGCTTGATGTAGTCGGTATACTTGACGGTGTGGTCGGCGTGGGCATATCATCCTCCCCCCTTGAAAAAGAGTCATCCTCGACTCTTCCAATCCAAAGAATGGAGAGAGGTCGGACACATTGAAACTGGTACTCACACCATAAGTACTTGGCAGATCAATTTCATAAGCATTGTCGTTGATCTTGCGTAGAATTTTGAATGGTCCGTCAGCCCGGGGTTGCAACTTGCTCTTGCGCAGCTCTGGAAAATGATCCTTTCGAAGGTGCACCCAAACCAAGTCCCCTGGTTCGAACAACACCTTCCTGCGACCCTTGTTAGCGTGCTTCTCATACTTCTTGGTCATCTTTTCAATATTGGCCCGAGCCCTATCATGAATGTTCTTGACAAATTCAGCTCGCTTGCTTGCATCGAAGTTCACACGTTCCTGCATGGGTAAAGACAAAAGATATATGGGAGCAGTGGGTGTGAATCCATATACAATTTCAAATGGACAAAATCTAGTGGTCGAGTGTACTGCCCTATTGTATGCAAACTCAACATGTGACAAGCTTTCTTCCCATAGTTTCATGTTCTTCTTAAGGACAGCTCGGAGAAACACCGATAGTGTTCGATTCACAACTTCAGTTTGGCCGTCCGTTTGCGGATGACATGTTGTGGAGAACAACAGTCTTGTCCCAAGTTTGCCCCACAATGTCTTCCAAAAGTAGCTCAAGAACTTGGTGTCACGATCCGACACAATGGTACATGGCATTCCATGTAGTCGCACGATTTCCCTGAAAAATAATTCAGCAATACGGGAAGCATAGTCGCTCTTGTGGCAAGGAATAAAATGCGCCATTTTGCTGAAACGATCAAACACGACAAAAATTGAATCCCTTGCCCTTTTGGTCCGTGGTAACCCAAGAACAAAATCCATTGAAATGTCCTCCCAAGGTGCATTAGGAATAGGAAGAGGAGTATATAAACCATGAGGGTTCAGACGAGACTAAGCTTTGTGGCAGTTTTCGCAGTGAAGAACATGTCTCTCTACATCTCGTCGCATTTTTGGCCAAAAGAAATGGTCGGCCAGCACTTGCTCCGTCTTCTTGGCTCCAAAATGGCCCATAAGTCCACCTACATGAGCTTCCTGCACGAGTAAAAGTCGAACAGGGCAATCTGGAATACAAAGTTTGTTAGTGCGAAATAAAAATCCATCATGCACATGATACTTTTCCCATCCTTTGCCATTACGGCACTTGGCATATGGTTCAGCAAAGTACGAATCAGTGGCATATAATTCCTTTATACTTTCCAATCCGAGAATTTTAGCATCAAGTTATGTGAGCAAAGCATGACGTCGAGATAAAGCATCAGCTACAATATTGTCTTGACCTTTTTTATATTTGACAATATAAGGAAAGGACTCAATAAATTCACTCCACTTAGCATGTCGTTTATTCAGTTTTAGTTGTCCCTTAATATGTTTCAATGATTCATGGTCTAAATGTATTACAAATTCTTTAGGATAAAGGTAGTGTTGCCAAGTTTCCAAACTCCGAACGAGAGCATATAATTCTTTATCATAAACTGAATAATTCAAAGTCGGACCACTTAGCTTTTCACTGAAGAATGCAATTGGTCTCTTTTCTTGCATCAGCACGCCTCCAATCCCAACTCCACTTGCATCACATTCAATTTCAAATGTCTTGTTGAAATCAGGAAGTGCAAGGACTGGGGATGTTGTGAGCTTCTTCTTTAATTCTTCAAAAGCCTTTTGTTATGGTTCTCCCCATTTGAAAGGTACGTCTTTCTTGGTCAGCTCATTGATTGAAGCAGCGATCGTGCTGAAATCTTTCACGAAGTGCCGGTAGAAACCAACTAGTCCAAGGAAGCTTCTCACTTGGCTCACGTTCTGTGGAGGCGTCCATTCGTGTACAACCTTGACTTTCTCAGCATCCACCTCCACGCCTTGTCCTGAAACAACAAAACCAAGGAAAACTACCTTGTCGGTGCAGAAGGTGCACTTCTCAAGGTTAGCGTACAATTTTTGTTTACGCAGGACAGCAAGCACGCTCTGGATATGTGCAACATGTTCTTCAAGAGTCTTGCTGTAGATTAGTATGTCATCAAAATAAACCACAACAAATTTACCAATGAAAGTTCTAAGCACATGATTCATTAATCGCATAAATGTACTAGGTGCATTGGTTAAACCGAAAGGCATCACTAACCATTCATACAATCCAAATTTTGTTTTAAAGGCTGTTTTCCACTCATCTCCTTCTTTCATATGAATCTGATGATAGCCACTTCTTAAATCAATTTTAGCGAAAAAATTAGCACCACTAAGTTCATCAAGCATATCATCTAAGCGAGGAATGGGATGCCTATATCTTACTGTGATGTTGTTAATTGCGCGGCAATCCACACACAGTCTCCAAGACCCATCTTTCTTAGGCACTAAAAGAACAGGGACAGCACAAGGGGAAAGACTTTCCTGTACATACCCTTTTTTCATCAATTCCTCCACTTGTCGCTGAATTTCTTTTGTCTCCTCTGGGTTGGTGCGGTATGCAGCCCTGTTCGGAAGTGACGCACCAGGAACCAAGTCAATTTGATGCTCGATCCCTCTCTTAGGTGGCAGTCCTGGTGGTACTTCGTCCGGAAAGACATCTTCATATTCCTGCAAGACATTCAAAAGAGTACTCGGCAGGGTAGAGGATAAGGCATTAGTAGAAAGAAAAGTGTCCTTGTACATAAGTACAAAGAACATGGCATCGGGTTCACTCAATGCTTTGATATCCCCCTTCCTAGCCATCATTACTAAACCCTCTTTTCCCGGTTTCTAGGTTCCTTGCAACTGTGGGGATTGATTTGGCTGTGGACACTCTTCCTTACTATTTTTGTGGCTCACTCGCAAGTGGTGCTCGCTCTCGCGCTGTTTCTTCCTGATATCATCCTTCAAAATTTCTTCCGGTGTCAAAGGAAGCAAGGAAATTCGCTCTCCTTTGTACACAAAAGACAGCTTGTTGGTCCTTCCAAAAATCTAGGCATCACGATCATATAGCCATGGTCGACCGAGCAGAAGCTGGCAGGCTTGCATAGGCACCACGTCGCACTCCACATGATCATTGTATTTACCAACAGAGAATGGTACAGTCACAGTATGACTGACATGTAGTGCACCACAATCATTAAGCCACTGCATCTTGTATGGACTAGGATGACGCCGTGGTTTCAGTCCCAATCTATCCACCAATTCTTGGCTAGCAATATTGTTGCAGCTGCCATTATCAACGATGATGCGACACACCTTATCTTTGATTAGTCCATGGGTATGGAACAAATTATGTCGCTGCCCGTTGTCTTCCTTTTCTGCTGTTACACTAAGCACTCGTAGAGAAATAAAACAATTATGTTCTCCTTCTTCAGGCTGGATCTCATTCCTTTCCTCCTCAATTTCTTCATCACATATCGGTCCAGCATCTTTCGGATCACTCTCGGATTCCCATTCACCTTTCTCATTCAACAACATGGCCCTCTTACTTGGGCATTGGGCAGCAATGTGCCCACGGCCGTGTCATTTATGGCATACAATTTCTCTGCTTCGAGAAGAAGATGTAGCTCCCGAGACATTGCTGTGGGCTGCTGAACTTGCAGCGGGTCGCTGCTGAGTTGTTGGTGATGACGCGGTGGAGGCTGCCATCTTCGATGGAACAAATGATTGAGAAGACTCGGCTGCAGCCCCTTGAGATCGTCCACCACCATAGGAAATACTTTACTGTTGTTTGTGCCATGGGGCAGCAATAGAATAACTGCCATAAGATTTTCCACGTGACTCTTGCTGAATCTTCTTCTCTGTTCGCATAGCTTGATCACCAAGATCCTGCAATGTACGATATGGAAACATCTCCACAAAACCAGAAATTTCTTCATTAAGACCTCCTAGAAATCTTGCCATTGTTGACTCTGCATCTTCTCTTATCCAGCCCGCACCAACAGTAGCTCCATCTCCTTGAAATACTCATCAATTGATCTCTTACCTTGCTTTAACATTTGCAACCGGTTCCTGAGATCACGCTGACAGCTAGATGGCACGAATCGCCTTCTCATCACTTGCTTCATCTCCTCCCATGTATTGATATATCCGCGTCCCAAATCACGTTGATTCTCCTGCACTTGGTTCCACCAAGTGAGAGCGTATCCAGAGAGTTCCACCGAAGCAAGATTCACACGGCGCTGAGCCGAAAGATTATGTACTCGGAATATTTGATCACACTGCTCAGCCCATTCAAGAAATTCATCAGGATTCTCCTATCCAGTAAACTTTGGAATACTCAACTTGACACGAGCGATGTTATCTAGGTTGTCATGAGGACGTCGACCACGATGGTATTCCCTTTCTTCAAAATCAGTAGGCCGGGCGATGATGACGCCGATCAAACCTGCCACCTTGACCAAAAGGATTTTCATCATCATGAGATCCTTCTTCATGATCTTGATCTTCAAACTCTTTGTCTTCAAAATGCACGCGGCGACCATCAGCATTGCGCCTATGTGCGCGACGCCCACCATGGTAATTATTAAAATCAGCATGGCGACCACCACCAGATCCGTCAGGGCCATCTCCGAAGCGATTGAATCCATGGCCGAAACTAGAGTTCTCATCGCCGGACTCCTCTCGATGACGGTCCTCTTGATCACGACATGCTCGATGTCCTCCAGCCGCGAGAAGATGCTCATCGAGGAGCCTGCCCATGGCCTTCATGAGTGAATTAGCCATGCGACGCATCTCATCCCGTGAGACAGGGGGTTCCCTATCACCATGGTGTCCACCATGAACACTTGAATCTGAGTCTGCCATGTTTGGAGCAGCAAAAAAAAAGAATATATATATATATATATATATATATATATATATATATATATATATATATATATATATATATATATATATATGTGTGTGTGTGTGTGTGTGTGTGTGTGTGTGTGTGTGTGTGTGTGTGTGTGTGTGGACACACTCGATCTCACCTCTTACTTACCCAAGTTCTTGCCTGATCTCAAGAACTGTGATGGTGCTGGTGTGACAGCTTCAACAGAGGTGGTAAAGAGGCCGTAAGGAGTACAAATCGAAAGTCCCGGTTCAGGTTTTTGGTGGAGCTATAGGTGGCTGAACAAGGAGGGCTACGGTACTGCCAATCAAGTGAAAAAGATGTGCTCAAAAAAATTGCTGCTATCAAGATTGCCACCAACTTGGATATGAAAACTGAAAATTTCAACACCCAACCATAACACAAAATTCTTCAGAATCTTTTCACTTGTGCTCTCTTTTTTTTACTCTTCTTTTTTTTATAACACTAACAGGGGTGCTGATTACAAAAGATATAGGTAAACGGTGGTGACGAGCAACTGGAAGAACACAAACACAAGATACCATCAAAAGGGCTATAGGTATTTTTTTAGGCTTTGGACTATAGGACAAACAAATATATGTAAAAGATAAACACAGGGATGAATATGTGGATGGTGAAAACTGTAACAAATTGAAAAAGGGTGGGAGGGTGGGTGATAAAAAAAATGAACCTACAGTGACAACGATAGCTCTGATTACCACATGATATGCACCGAACTTGATTCGGCGAAGGGTGGCCCGATCTTCACGACAGGAGGCTCAAGAACAAGATAACTTGCTGTAGAAACAGCGCGGATAACTAGCCTTATACCTGACCAAGGTTGGATGCGACCAAGCGACGGGGAGAGAGACACCGAAACCGTGAAGACTTCAACTCGATCTCCGAACGACCGTAGAACCACAACCGGAGCTAATCCACACAAGACGGGGCAGCCGTACTGGAACCCGCAGAGCACGAATTAGTGGATCTCAGAGAGATCTCTCCACAAGTTCAAGAAGAACAAGGAAGAACAAGGGTTGAGTAAGACACTCAAGCAGCTCGGCTGCAAATATCACTGGATTAATCTTAATTCATCAAAAGTGTTGCTTGGCTTACAAAAAGAGCGGTATTTATGCCAACAACTAGTCTAAAAATAGATGTGAACTGAAAAAGCCACGTGGGAAGGTGGAAGGCCAACTGGCTTGATCATTCATGCAGTGGTCATCACGCCTTTTGAGTGGTCTTCAATGTTTTAATCATACCTCCACCTAGGGACATCCAAAAGACACGGGACCAGATGAGTTGGAAAGCTAATTCGATAACCTTTCACACCATGTGTAGCATGCTTCACGAAATATTGTAGAGTGATACAGTTTCTCACGGAAACTTGGATATCAGGCTGACTATTGATCTTCTGAACAGTCTGCACCAAAAGCACTCGGCTGCCAAGCTGGGAGCTCTAAAGCACTCGACACTTAGTGGCATTAGAAAGTTGACTTCAACACCTTTCCAACAAGTACTCATGGACCTTCACAGCTTCTATGAATCAAGAGATATGACTGTTTCTTCATGACAGTTCTGCCAGGCCGAACTGGTTCAACGTAGTTCTCCTCTCTGGTTTAGTCTCGGCGTGTCCTTGTCATCCTCCTTGGTGAACCTGAGTAATAGAAACATGTACGATTTAGGAAGTATATAATTTTCATTAATAAATGGAATTTCACAAAGTAGCGCGTGCACCTCTTGTTGTAGCTGTTTAGCTCGACTACAAGTAATTGGTCCATCGAAGACATGAGCTGGTGCAGCTTGACTTGATGATTGTTCCATCTTGCTTGATGTAGTCGGTATACTTGATGGTGTGGTCGGCGTGCATATCACTGATTTTAGGGGTTGTAGAATTGATAGGAAAAGTACTTCTAGTGGTTGTTATTCCTTGGGTAACTCACTTGTTGCTTGGTCCTCTAGAAAAAAAGGGTTCAATTGTACAATCCACCGCTGAATCTAAATATGTACCTGCTGCTAGTGTTTGTTCTCAATTTTTTTGTATTGCTCAACCACTTAAGGACTATGGGATTGATTTAGATAGTGTCCCACTATTTTGTGATAACACTAGTGCTATTTGCATTGCTAAAAATCTCGTGCAACACTCTAGAACTAAGGACATTGATATTAGGTATCACTTTCTTCATGATAGTGTTGTAAAAGGAAACATTGTGCTTCACCATGTATATTCTGAACAACAGTTGGCTGATATTTTCACAAAACCTTTAGATTTCACTCGTTTTTCTTACATTCGGAGTGAACTAGGGTTATGCATACTCATGGCTTACATTGAGGGGGAGTTTTGATACTGGGGAAGTCTATCTGTGAACTTGAACTTAAAAACAACATGAGCTTTTTATTTCATACATATATGACTCTGTGATTCGTTGTACATGTTGAAAGTTTCGTACTACATTCACTCATATTTATACATTCTGTAATTTTTGCCATGACTAGCAATTGGAATAAATACTTGCACCAAATCTGATCATGATCGAACGTTTTTTTTGTACATGTTGAAAGTTTCGTACTACATCCACTCATGTTTATATATTCTGTAATTTTTGCCATGACTAGCAATTGTAATAAATACTTGCACTAAATTTGATCATGATCGAACGTTTTTTGCTGTTTTGAACATGTTGCATGATCACAAATGCTTTCAACCATAAAAAATTAACATACAACATCTCACATGTTGAGTTTTTATTATCAAAGTAAAAAATATCGAAAGATCAAGAGAATATGCATACATCACACTTCTTCTTTTGAGATTGCTTATCATTACATTTAGATATGAACTTTAAAGGAGTTGTGTATGACTAAAATTATGCCCTTAAGCTTCTATTATCCATTGACATAGGCTTGGCTTGGTTGATTAGAATAAGATTGATGTTGCATATAATCTCTTGCAAAATACATACAATTTTTACTTTTGTAATGAAAAGTAAAGAAAAATACAACAATATGCCTCATGCTTTCAAGTTAAAAAATAGTTAATTTAGTGATATCATGGCTTGCTTAAATTGAAATACATTTGACCTCTAGCATAACTTACACTACTTTATGTATGTCTTTGATGTGATAGTGTAAGTTACTTGATGGTATGGCTTGGATGAGATTTATTCTATATGTATGTCATATTATGGTCATATCAGATTTAAATTTTTTCTTTTTGTATCTTAATGAATACATTGTTAAAGGGGGGGATTTGTTCACACATTGCACATCACAAGTTCTCTACACGTTATACCCAGAGGGAGTAACATCCGTAGGGAGAGAAGTTGTTAAGGGGGAGAGTTTCTTCACAAAGAGGGAGAAAATTTTTCCTTTTGTCAAAAAATTTCATGAAATATGAATGAATGTGAATGAGTCTTCAATTTTAGCTGGTGTTGCCAATGCATTCATCAAGAGGGAGATTGTAAGATCTAGGTGTGCTGAATACATTGGCAAATGAGTGTTAGAGTAAGTTTCATATAAAGTTTTGAGCATTCACGTGTTGTTTGACGTGTGGTTTGATATGAGAAGTGTTGAGCTAGTCTTTGACGTGTGGGAGAGTATGTCTGGCGCTCACTAACTGAGTTTTAGTGTTTTATAGTGTTATGAATGTGAGCAACATGCTTGTGTGAAGTGTTCACATAAGGTGTTGTGGTGTTTGGACTAACGAGAGTCAAGTCATGAACTTGTGCTCGCTTGGATTGGTTGTTTTCTTATATGCACGTGTTGCTTGAGGTCAAGACATGGCTGGTGATGCTGATCCTTGAACTAAACTTAGTGAGAAGTTGAGGTCCAACAACCAAATTCAGGAGGAATTGTGGTTGAGGCAATCAAAGTTGTCCTGCAACATGTTTGGATCAAGAACGGTGCATATGAAGGTGTTTGGGACGTGTCAAGTGGTGTTGCAAACATATGTGGAAGTTATGGGCACGAGTGTAGGGATGACACGAGGTTGTGACGTGATTTCAACATGTTTAGATGATGGAAACTGAAGATCGGACGTGTTTGGAAAGTTTGCACGTGTGCAAGAAGTGCATGGACGTGGCAACATGGTTTCAAGTCTTGGAGAAGGTGTTTGAGCGTGTGTGGAGGTTATCACAAGTTTGTGGCATGATCCCAGCACATTCGGACGTGAAAAAATTGGTTTTAGGTAAGTTCGGACGTGAATCCGAGGAATAACCGGAATCAGATGATTCGGGAACGCGTTTTGTTAGGAAATCAGCCTGTTTTTGCTAGAAATGGATGATTCCGAGTTGGTTGCGAGTTTGGGCTGGAGAGTCCAATTTAAGGTGGGACTTTGAGTTGTTTGTGTCCATAAACTCTTGTGGTTGCGCCCAAGAAAATTTGGAAGGTTAGAATTCCGATCTATGTGCCAATAGATAGAGTCCAAGTAGGTTAGAAGGTTTTCTAGTTGAATATGACTCTTTTGGAGGAGTTTTAGTTGGTTTTTATTGACGTGAGGGCTATGGATATAAATAGAAGTGACTTGGCTAAGAGAGAGCATCCGCTGGCTTCCTTGTGTTTTGAGGTAAAAGTTGTGGTTTGTGTCGAGCTTCTGCATTGTGATCCGAAAACATCGTTTTTTATTGTTCGTACGCTGTTTTTTTCATCTGTATTTTGTTTCTCGTGTACGTTTATTTTCAGCCAACCTTTGATCACGTTTTGAGCCATAACTTCTGTTCTAACCATCCAATTGATGTGATTCTTTTTTTTTATCTTCACAACTCAACTATGTATCATCTATTATATTTCAAGATCATTGGAGTCACGATTCTAGCGTCACATGAGAGTTTTGCATCTTATCAGATTGGTTCTTCGATCGGGTAGATCAGACTGACCTTTACTCATATTTTTTATCATAATTTGAGTTTTACTCAATATATTAATGTGATTCTTGTTGCTTTGGGTTCCTGACTCATTTATCTACTTTCTATATAGTTTTTATCATGTTTGAGATCAGAGAACCTGCTCACACACACATGTTTTTAGGCAGATTGGTTTTTGGTTGAGTGGTTGAGTCTTGTGTTGAAATTTTTGTATCATCTACCATTCACCCTCTCTGTGGTAGCTGATCTCGTGTCCTTTGATCCTACATGACACTGTTAATTATGTATTAAATAATCGAGTAACGAGCATTAAATACCGAATACTACCAAATAGGTTTGGATTTTTTCAATATCTACTCGAAAAATAATTTTCGATTTTGGATCTTGTTTTAGGTTCAGATTTTCCAGGTGAGGTTTCTGCCACAACTAAGCTCTCCCCCGCAACCATGCTAGTGCGCACGTGCACCGTTATTACACGTTTCCTCTGCTCCTTTCCCCTTTCACGGACAAGTGTCCCCCAACGTGGCTCCATTGCTCGGACCGGAATAGGTCCCGCGTTCCCTGGCCCACCTGTAAGGCTTATCCAACCCACACGACACGGCCCAAGCCAGGATGACCGCGCCCCTTGGGCCCGCCAGCCAGTGACACATGGTACCCTCTAGGCCCTAGGCAAGACGCGCCTCCACCCCACTAGCTAGCCGCGCCTCCACCATTCTAATCCCCCGCCCAGCCCAAACCCCGCCGCCCCCAAACCCTAACCCTACTAAACCTCTCACCTTGCGCAGCCGCCGCCGCATCGACACCCCGTCCAACCTCCGCAGTCTCCGCCTCCCATTGAAGCAGTGAGTATCCTCCAGCCGCTTCGGCGTTCTCCGGGATCAATTCATCCCATTGCTTCCGTCGTTGAGCAATCTCTCCTCAGTTCTGATCGTTTTCTGGGGTGTGCTCCGTTGTGGTGTTTGCTGCAGATGTCGGACGATGAGGTCAGGGAGGAGAAGGAGCTCGATCTTTCCTCCAACGAGGTCGTCACCAAGTACAAGGCCGCCGCCGAAATCCTCAACAGTAAGCTAACCCTCTCTAACTTAACTGCTTCTGCTGCTGACTGCGTTGTGCCGGTCCATGGGAGGGTTTTTGCCGAGAAAATGGCTGAACGTTTCCAGTCTGGTTGCCACCAGCCTATCGTGAATTGTTAATCTTAGCAGCCGTTCGGTGAGCTATGTAGGTGCACATATTTCCTTGTCTGGCGTTAGTATTCAGATATTCACAGTGACGACAGAAGTTGGTGTTGTTCGTTTTTAGGTGGTTGTCGTGTGACCATATGAGTCGAGCTGCAGAGTAGGCTTCTGCTTTGGATGATGGACTATCTTGTTGGGTTCGTTTTACTAAGTTTTTGCCATCTTCTGATAGTAATCTAATGTCTTGTAGTTTCTAACGTTGAATCTGGGTGGCCGTTTGTCTTTGCTTTCAGGGTGATACTGTGATGGTTTAAACTAATCTCTGAACTGTAATGCTGAGATATGCTGCTGTATTTTTCTTGTGATATAGATGCTCTGAAGCTGGTCGTGTCTGAGTGCAAGCCGAAAACCAAGATTGTTGATATCTGTGAGAAGGGTGACTCTTTTATAAGAGAGTAATAAGCTGCGTTTGTCTTGGTCCTCTAGATTTCTTTTTTTCAAGCTGGCTTTCCTGCTTACTTGGGATTCTTTGTTCGGAACAGGCAAACTGCAAATATCTACAAGAATGCCAAAAGGAAGATTGAAAAGGGCATTGCTTTTCCAACCTGTTTATCCGTGAACAACACAGTCTGCCACTTCTCTCCGCTTGCCACTGATGAGTCAGTCCTGGAAGAAAATGAGATGGTTAAAATGTAATCCTCTGCTGCAACTATTTTTTGTGTTCTGTTTCTTTGAAAATTTTGTACCATGGGCGTCAACTAATTGTGTTCTCTTTCGACAGAGATATGGGCTGTCATATTGATGGCTTTATTGCTGTGGTGGCTCATACACATGTCATTACGAATGGGCCAGTCACCGGGAGAGCAGCTGATGTTCTTGCTGCTGCCAACACAGCAGCAGAAGTCGCAATGAGGCTTATTAGACCCGGGAAGAAGGTACATCTTTTACAAAGTAGAACAGTTTCCTTTGTGTGTCACAGATTATATGCATTGTTGGTTGCTCCCTAGACATGTGTGTTGTTGGATTTCCGGGTGATTATTTTCTGATTTTCCCCTTGATCTATTTCTCATTAGGGTGGCTATATATAAAGCCCCAAATTACAAAGAGTCCTAAACTAATACTACTCCTCTCACTTGAGATGGACTTGGATTCTATCTCCAACACTAATTAATCTAGAAAACGGGATTATTGCTAACATGTGTTGTGCATTCCCTCTTGTGATTTCATATGCATCAAAGGAAAACTGTTAAGGACCTAACAATGTACATCTTTTGTCATCTTGGTTGAGTGTCCATTGAATGGCAGATGTTTTGTGAATTTCATTTCTGATCTCCTACCTATATCTTCTGCAGAACAAGGATGTTACTGAAGCGATTCAGAAGGTTGCTGCTGCTTATGATTGCAAAATTGTGGAAGGTGTTCTCAGCCATCAGCTGAAACAATTTGTAATTGATGGTAACAAAGTCGTGCTTAGTGTATCCAATGCTGACACAAAGGTGGATGATGCTGACTTTGAAGAGAATGAAGTATACGCAATTGATATTGTCACAAGCACTGGAGAGGGAAAGGTGTGAATCACTGTTTCTATGATGGTCCTTCTGTTCTCGTTTGCACACTTATGTTTATGTTGAAATATTCATCGCAGCCTAAGTTATTGGATGAGAAGCAAACCACCATCTACAAAAGGGCTGTGGACAAGAACTATCACTTGAAGATGAAAGCATCAAGGTTTATTTTCAGTGAGATCAGCCAGAAGTTCCCGATTATGCCGTTTACTGCTAGGTTTGCTTCTGCACAGTGACTTTTGGGTTCTGATGCCCTTAATTTTGGTTCAGTCTATTTAAACAGATTGTGAATTGCCACAGGGCATTGGAAGAGAAGCGTGCGCGCTTGGGCTTAGTGGAATGCATGAACCATGAGCTCTTGCAGCCATACCCTGTACTTCATGAGAAGCCAGGTAGAGAAATACAGTCCCGTGTCTTGAATTAGTATGGTTGCTGGTTATGGTTTCGTGTTGTCTTGACTTTTCTCCTTGGTTCTATGGTAACCTCTGCAAAGCCTGTGGACCTACGATGCATATAAACTTTTCAGTTCATTTTTATTTTTCACGTTTTCTGCAGTAATTGTTGTAGTTTATCTCAGTGGTAATTGTGGTTTCTTCATGCAGGTGATTTTGTTGCGCACATAAAGTTCACTGTGTTGCTGATGCCAAATGGATCAGATAGGATTACATCGCATCCTCTACAGGAGCTACAGCCAACGAAATCCATTGAAGACAATGCTGAGGTTAAGGCATGGCTTGCTTTGGGGACGAAAACAAAGAAGAAGGGTGGTGGAAAGAAGAAGAAAGGTTTGTTCTGCAAACATAAAGCTGTGTTACATGCTGACGCTGTGTATGGATAATCTAGCAGTTGTACACAAACATAATTTTGAGTTTATAACTCCTGCAATCTACTTGTGCTTAGTTTGTATAATTCGTTTATTTTTAAAAGTGTTTCATCAATGTAGGCAAGAAAGAAGATGCAGCAGAAGCAGACACGCATATGGAGGAGGCCACAAAGGGTGCCCCAAGCCAAGAATAGTTCTGATTTTCGAAATCGCTCTCTCTACTCTTGCTCATGTTTCTTGTGTGTTATATTACATTCAGTTGTGGGAAATTGGGTACTTTCTCAAGTGACTAAGAAATGACAAATCCTGCTGCCCTATCGCATCGTGTCTAGTGTTAGCTATCTATTTTGCTTACTACGATGTTTCTTGGTGGATTTGTCGGAAATACTCTGCTTTGAAATGTTTGCATTCGAAGGAAACTTCTCATGTGGATTTTGGAGTTTGCATACAATAGTTTCTGAGACTATATTCAGTATACCTGTGGTTGTGTCCATCATTTGAGTAGTCATGAATCAACGTGATAAAATACGCTGGGCAATGTCAGCCAGTATACCTATGGATGGTTTAAGTAGACAATGTCAGGATTTTCAAAAGCTCAAAAATTTCAACCAAAACAAACATACCCTAAATTAACTCGTGCCAAATTGCATTTTAGCTAGATCAAAATCAAAGGAGACCAGGGTCCCCTTCTGGAGGAAAGGAAGCAGGATGCATGTATTTCACGGGAACAAAAAAAATCACACGAACCAAACGAAAGCTCACTTCGCTTGCCCTCTCCATAATTGTCATTCCTCCCCTTCCAGCCATGGATGCAGAAACCTATAGGAAAATGGCGTCAATTGACGAAGATGTCAAACCAACAAAAACGAAGGTCCTCTACTCCAGGAAATCACAATCCTCCTCCCCCTTTTCCTCCATCAACGTTGGATTTTGGTGGTCAATCGGGAGGAGATGGATTTAAATCTGGAAACGACTAATGCAAACAACTCTTTGATAAATTCGTGTAGAAATCTATTCCATACCACAATAAATTCTACAATCACTGTATTTTTTACTTAAACTCCTCCACCTAACAACACACATTTGTTTTTTTAAATAGAATAGACATTATTGCTAGGTGAAAGGGTTTCAGAGTAAAACTATAATGATAGTAGAATAGAGATCATGTGATCTAGGAAAGCTTTTTGTGCCATTGCACTAAAAAAATGTTTGCCTCCTAGTCTCTCCCATTATTAGATGCAAGTTTTTCATCCCTTGCTACTTCTATACATTGGAATATTATGGTTAGAGCTACGTCATTAGGGGTGGGCGTTCAGTTAATCCGGTTAATTTGGTTCAGTTAATTCGGTTAAGAGAAATTTCGGTTATAAGAACTGATAATTGTATTTGATAAAAAAAGTCATAACCGCATAATTTAGTCGCGATTAATTCGGTTCGATTTTGCGGTCAATCACATTTTAATGTGTAATATAATTTATTAGGAATAATAATAATAAACACATAAAAAATAGTAATAGATATATAAAAATGACATATATGTGCTGATGATGGGTGAAGATTGTTAAGATTGGGTTTGATATGAGAACATTTCTGTGAGGATAAAAATTAGTACCATTGAGCTTTATTTTTATGGATTATAGGATAATGCGGGTTAAAATTTCGGTTACATCGGTTATTCGGTTAATAAGATGCAATAACCGAATTTTGTTAACCGAAATACATAAAAATAATAACCGCATTTAAATGAAAATACAGTTAACTGAGTATTTTGGTTTGGTTCGGTGCGGTTTGGTTCGTTTTTACGGTTATCGGGCCACCCCTATACTCGTGATGTGTTTCTATTTTCTAGTCAAGACTTTATCGGAGCTGAATGAGTCATGATAATATTTATTTCTATTGACTTACAAGCTACTACAACCATTTTATTTTATTTAGATCGTCACAATCCTCCGTATAATTTTAGCACACATCCATGAATTTGTCTCTTGTTTTTCATGTATTTAGGAGATAAACTAGAATTATATTTGTGAAATCTTATTAGTCACCTCAAAGAATGCTGGTTGAGCCAACTGGAAACTTAAAGTGTATGATGTGTCTAGATATCAGAGAGATGATGCATAGAGCAAGGAGGCCTGAAAAAACTATTGTAGTTGATTCAATCTAAAAATTCAACCATGCTCATTGTTGGTCGAGTGAAATAATAGGAGCACGTTATGAAAAAATGACTATCGAGCTTTAAAAGATTTGTCCGGAGATCAAAATCACCTACCACCATCACATTTTGTGAGAGAGATTATTTTCTATTTCTATATGGTTCTTGTTGTTAAGAGGAATAACTATAGAAATGTGAGTTCCATCAATAGCACCAATATTATTCTGCATATATAATTACTATAACTAATATCAAATGAACTAATAAGATTCTTCTGCAACAGCTAAGATTAAAGGTCACTTTTTTGTGCATAGAATATTGTGCACATTCAAAAATTCCCCGCAATCCAAACAACAAACACTTATCATTCCTATATTTTTTATTTCTATTATTTTTTCACTTTTCTCATTCATATGTTTTTCTTGTTATTGTGTTTTTTCTTGTCCCTATGTTTTGTATTGCTTTATTCTAAACAGAGCCGCAACTTTATTTATCGGGAAAATTACAAACGTCAGTCGGCAAAGGGCAGCTAACAACTGTCTTGATTTGTATGGCCTATACAGACGAAACAGCCACCTGTTATCTACGAATCCAATGAAGCGCCAGCAAGAAACCAGCGCTGTTTGCCAACCCGCGTGCTCGGCACGCAGCCTCTCTGTCTCTGCCCGTGGAACCTCATCTGCGGTGGCACCCGACCCAAACCAAATTCTCTGGTACCGGATGCACTTCCACGTATAATAGAGCACGAATCTCAAAGCTGCCTGCCCCAGCTCGAACCCGCTGCTGTTTTCGGGTCACGCGCGCCGCCCCGGCTCACGCGCTGTTGCAGCTCACACGCTAGCCGTGCTGCTCACGTGCTAGCCGTGCTGCTCAGGCGCTGTTGCAGCTCGCGAGCAGTTGTAAAAAAGTAAAAGAGGGATACGTGCGGCTTGTAACAACCAGCTCATGGATACGTGGCCTCACGCCCCCACGCCCTCTCGTAAAAGCCGCAAGGCACGGTGAGCTGCGTCAGCGAGGCTGCAGGCTGTCAGGCTCGTCCCGTTCTGTCTGCATCGTCCGCACTGTCGCGCGCAGGCAGCGGCAACTCCATGCGATGGATGCACGATCACGTCGTGTGCGGTTTTTAAGTACGTGTCAATGTGTTCGTGTATGATCCCAAGCTATAGTCTAATACAGACACATATAAGTACAGGTTTGCTATGTCATGCATCACAGTGCAAACTATATATGGTTATTAGCAACAAATGGTAATAGTATAATATATATATCAATCTCTACAGTTCGTCAAAATGTAGTTTACGTGCAGTTTCATTATCTTAATGAAGACCAAGTAATAGACTTGTATATCCTGCTTGTGCCATATTAGCCACAGTGTTTAAAAATTGACCATGGGAATGATTGGTACGTCCATATTGTCTCCGATGTTACTTGATCCTTCTCCTATAAATTATGCGTATATAAAAGAATCAAGTTATTTGAAAATATGCAGACAACAAAGAAATGATACAGTAAATAGATACCACTAGTTTTTTTTTTCGACCGATCATTTTATTGCTCTCTCTCTTCTTTTCAAGTACATTTCTTTTCCTTTTAACCTTCGGACCTTTAACCACCAAAAGAATTTTGATTGAGACTCTATCCTTTATAATGGTCCCATCATTCTCAAAACCTGTTGGTGAAACTTTAAAACAATCGGTAGTTTTTTTGATAGAGACTTATCTGCCTCAAGATCCAACTTGTCAATAGCTCTCTCCAAATCATCTAAAAGTTCCTCTGAAACCGAACACTTAAGTGCAACAGAAATTGCCTTTCGAGAGATTCGTGCATCATATGTTTTCAATGATTCTTTGTCAACTATAACTTTGTGATTGTGAAAACCTCTTTTTACATACTTGGTCCACCTGTTTAGAATATACCTATGTGGCAAGTTGAAAACTTCATTGATATTGAGTACACGAAGAGCATGCTTGCACAATATACCTACAATCAAAATAAATTTTAAGAAATAAAATATTGCCATGAAAATAAAGTAATCATTTGTTATCTATACATACAAATGCATTCATACTTTCTGCAAGAACACAATACAGTCTGATCCTCAGAGTTAAAGATAACAATTGCTTCATCTTGACGTTCCATACATAACATTGTAAGTACTTACCATTCCTTCTGTTTGTAACAATTTATAAGAGACATAAAGCTGCAATTTAAATTCCTTCTCAAATTCTAAAAATATTCGTCTTGTATATACCTGCACAAACAAATATTTCTTGTGAACATAATCCTAAAAAATACAAATAATAATATTGTGCAAGTGACATAAAACTACAACTTAAAGTGCAACTTAAAATATAATTTAAAATATGTTGTACATACCTCTGCAGCGGTCTTCAGCATTGATAACTCTTGGATGTAAGTAACCGGGTCAGATTTACGTGACATAAAGTCTGCATCTAACTCATTTTCCCGAATACTTGCTACACATCTATCACATTCTTCTAGTAGTTCCGAAATTCCAAGTTTTCTTTGAAACCTTTTCTTAAAAACATTGTTCATACCTTCACTCCTCTGAGTTGTGGTCATATCAGCAGTAAAAGAATCACGATACACTGCAGCCCAATGCTCTCATAGGTCATACAAGTTTTGCAACCGTGAGTTTTCTTCAAGTTTATAATGAATCAATAATTTGTGCCATAACTCCTGTCGAAGCGTCTGCGGTCCCCCGGGCCTGCTCTGGGCAGCCCGCGGAGGTTCTTTTTAGGAGGGGCTAGTCCTCTCGTGAGGGTCTCGTCGGAGTTGACGAAGGAAGGAGATGGTTGACACGGGGATATACGTGGTTCCGGCCGTCGGAGCGTAGAACCCTACGTCCACGGGAGTGCTTGGAGCCCTGGTTTCCTTGAGTATGTGGAAGACCTAGAGGGCGCTGGGCCAAAGTGCCGAACCCCTTGTAACGTTGCCTACCCGAGCCTTTTATAGTCCAAGGCTCGGGCGTCTTACAAGGTGGGCCTCGGGACCTGACAGGTGGTCCCGGGGTGATTTTCTACCAGCTACTATGTCTTG
Organism: Neostapfia colusana; assembly: GCA_030760725.1. Classification (NCBI taxonomy): domain Eukaryota; kingdom Viridiplantae; phylum Streptophyta; class Magnoliopsida; order Poales; family Poaceae; genus Neostapfia; species Neostapfia colusana. The sequence continues at coordinate 74,548,450 of JASWHV010000005.1, read as the reverse complement.
GCGCTGGTTTCGAGGTCCTCGTCCTGCCACCCTGCCCATGCCGCAGGCTAGGTGTAGCGTGTAGCCGTTGGTGATGGCAGGGGCGGCAGGGCATGTCTTGTCCGTGTCTTGTCGCTGCCTTCAATGGTCTGCAGCTTCTGACACTGTATGCCTGTCTTGACTGTGACTGGTCACAGTGCCTCCTGACAGGCGTGCGCCGTTCCTCCGCACCTTGGGAAGGCGCAGGTCTTGAATGCTTTGTACGGTAAAGGCATGGCGCGCCTTTACTCCTGCTGCCTACCGCGCCGGGTGGGCACCGCTGCTTTGCTGGCAACATGGCGGGCTCGGATCTCACCTCTGAGGAGAGGGGAGCTCCGGCCCCGCTGGACACATGGAGCCTTCAGAGCTCACCCCCACGGAAGGGGGAGGTCCGGCTCTGCTGGGCCATGTGGCAGGCCCGGAGCTATCCTCTGAGGAGAGGGGAGCTCAAGCCCTACTGGACAAGTGGCGCCCTCGGAGATCGCCCCTGCGGAAGGGGCGAGGTCCGGCCTTCTGGGCCACATGGCAGTCCCGGAGCTATCCTCCGAGGGGAGGGGAGCTCTGGCCCTACTGGACACGTGGCTCCCTTGGAGCTCGCCCCTGCGGAGGGGGCGAGGTCTAGCCTCCTGGGCCACGTGGCAGGCCCGGAGCTATCCTCTGAGGAGAGGGGAGCTCCGGCCCTACTGGACACGTGGCTCCTTCGGAGCTCACTACGACGGAGGGGGTGAGGTCTGACCTTCTGGGCCACATGATAGTCCAAGAACTATCCTCTGAAGAGAGGGGAGCTTCGGCCCTGCCGGACACGTGGCGCCTTTGGAGCTCGCCCCTGCGGAGGGGGCGAGGTCCTTAGGCGGTTTCACCCTGTGCGTGGGGGTACCCGGTATTGAGGGTACCGACACCATGTTTTTGGAAAACTGTTTTGTTTGCGAAAACTGTGAATGCTTGAGTCAACTTGACGGGAAACCCTTTTATAGGAGTTTACTAGTTTTGTTAACCACCCTTGTCGCTGGGAAAGTTAATGAGTCGGGTTTGGTTTTTGCTTTTATACTTCGCCGAGTCTGTGGGATATGGGAAGCGAGATAGATGTGTCTAGCTAACTGCACTCGTATGAATAATGAGAAACAAATATTGTTAATGAACATGAATCGAAGGGAGATCTAGGCAAGCTTGGTTTGTGGATGAGGTAGAATGAGATGGTGGTTACTTGCAGTAGATCTAAGGACCGGTTCATGCAAGCACATGCCATGATAACAGTGCCACCACAAGGCCAAGTATGGGTGCAGCTTAGCTGAGTAATTAGGTAAGCTACTAGATTGTTATGGACCGTGGAAGGCGCGGGGAATGGGAGTCGAGTGAGGACTGCCCTGGGAACTGCATGGCACAAGAGGGGGCTCGTAGGTGGGAGAATCGGAGATTCTAGCCTGGTGGTGAAACCTTAGTGACTCCATACATCTAGTAGCCCCTTTGTAAAGGCTATTTTGTGATCTCTTGACCATACACCGACGGTTGTGTACTGGTATAATGGAGGTTCTGCAGTCGCTGACGGGTGACGAAATCAGAAACTTGTGGGTAAAGTGGTGCCACCTCTGCAGAGTGTAAAACTATCATGATAGCCGAGCTTACGGTCACAATCGCCTGGACAACTCACATGATTAGATGGGATGGTTATTTGGAGGTTATGGTTTTTGATTTGGTATTGTTTGGTCTTTGGATTTGGTTTTTGGGACATTTGAGTCCGGGTAATGAGATTGGTTGCATGACTGTTGGGTCATGGCAATGAGCATTGGTCTCGGTATGAGACGGAATTGAACATGAGATGAAATGGTAGTGAATACGAGATGGTATTCATGAGATGGTAGTGAATACAAGATGGTATTCACGAGCTTGAGAAAAGTTGAGAAAGATAAATGTCTGGAAGAGACATGAAAGTGATGGAACATGATGGAGGTATGTTGATGTTTAAATATATGTTGGGATTACATTCACTTAAAGCTAAGTTGCTGTTTTTATCGTGTTTGGAGAAATAAAATTTGCTTTTATGCAATAAGCCTTTTTATACCTGCCTTATTGTAAGCTACATATCATATTTTCCCGCACTTGCTGAGTACATCATCTACTCAAACTTGCATTATCATACATCATCAGCAATAGGAGAGGAGTATTATGAAGACCACGCTTAGTATTAGGAGTGTGATCCACCGTCAACTTGCCTGTGGGAATGGAGTAGAGATGGAGCCGCTGCTGCTGCTTAGTTGCTTCCGCAATAGTTTAGAAGATTTCCGCTGCTAGAATAAGACTTCCGCTGCTAAGATAAGACTTCCACTGCTAGAATGAGTCCAAGACTCATGAGACATTGTAATAAACCCTGTTATTCGTAGTATTATTCTGAAATTCAGTTTGTGGATTATGTGTATGTGTGACGAACATCCTGAGCACACATACGCATTAGTCTCGGTTCCGAGAGGTTTTCTCTCAGAACCAGGGCGTCACAGGTGCCACCTCTGCAGAGTGTAAAACTACCATGATAGCCGTGCTTACGGTCACAAGCACCTGGCCAACTCACATGATTAGAGGGAAAACTTGGGATGGATGTTCGGTATGGTTATGGTATGGTCATTGGGATTGATTTTGGGACTGTTTTGATTCATGACATTGAGTTTGGTTTTGGTTATATGAATATGAAATGGTTATGAATATTTAAGAGCATGAGATGAACTTGAGAAAGATTAATGGTTGGTTGAGACTTGATAAATGGTGAATTATGATGGAGGAATGTTGCTGTTCTACTTGGATATATATGTTGGGATTAAATTCACCTAGAAATAGTTGCTATTTTTACCATGTTTATGAAATAAAATTTGCTTGCTGCAATGAGCCTTTTTATTCCATACCTTGTTGTAAGCTACATGTCATACTTTTCCCGCACTTGCTGAGTACGTCATGTACTCACCCTTGCATTATCACATAAACATCAGCAACAGGAGAAGAGTACTTCGAGGACCATGTGGAGTACTAGGCGTGCGAACTACCGTCAACATGCCTGTGGAAGATGGAGCCGCTTTTGACGCCCCTGTTCTGAGAGGGAACCTCTCGGAACTGAGACTGATGCGTATGTGTGTCCAGGATGTTCATCACACATACACATATCATCCACAAACTGAATTCAGAATATAATACCATGAATGAACAGGGTTTTATTACAAAGTCTCATGAGTCTCAAAACTCATGCTAGCAGCGGAAGTCTTATTCTAGCAGCGGAAGTCTTTATTATAGCAGCGGAAGTCTTCTAAACTATTGTGGAAGCAAACTAAACAGCAGCAGCGGCTCCATCTCTACTCCATCCCTACAGGCAAGTTGAGGATAGATTACACGTCTAATGCTCAACTTGGGCTTTAAAGTACTCCTCTCCTGTTACTGATGATGAAGTAATAATGCAAGTTTGAGTACATGATGTACTCAGCAAGTGCGGAAAAATATGATATGAAGCTCACAGCAAGGAAGGTATAAAAAGGCTCATTGCAGAAAGCAAAGTTTATTTCTCAAAACACGATAAAAACAACAACTTATCTTTAAGTGAATGTAATCCCAGTATGTATTTAAACATTAACATACCTCCATTATGATTCATCCCTTTCCATGTCTCAACCAGACATTAATCTTTCTCAACTTTGCTCATGAATACCATCTCGTATTCACTACCATCTCATGAATACCATCTTGTATTCACTACCATCTCATATTCAATTCCATCTCATTCCGAGACCAAATCTCGTTGCCATGACTCAACAGTCATGCAACCAATCTCATTACCCGGACTCAACAGTCCCGAAAACCAAAGACCATCCATAACCAAACCAAAAACCATCCCAAAAACCATCCCATCTAATCATGTGAGTTCTCCAGGAGCTCGTGACCGTAAGCTCGGTTATCATGATAGTTTTAGACTCTGCAGAGTTTGTACCACTTTACCCACAAGTTTGTGATTTCATCACCCGTCGGCGACTGCAAAACCTCCATTATACCAGTACACAACCGTCGGTGTATGGCCAAGAGATCACTAAATAGCCTTTACAAAGGGGCTACTAGATGTATGGAGTCACTAAGGTTTCACCGGCAGGCTAGAATCTCCAATTCTCCCACCCACGGACCCCCTCTTGTGCCATACAGTTCCCAGGGCAGTCCTCACTCAACTCCCATTCCCCGCGCCTTCCACGGTTCATAACAATCTAGTAACTTACCTAATTACTCAGCTAAGCCACACCCATACTTGGCCTTGTGGTGGCACTGTTATCCTGGCATGGCTGGCATGAACCGGTCCTTAGATCTACGGCAAGTAACCACCATCTCATTCTACCTCATTCAAAAACTAGGCTTTCCTAGATCTCCCTCCGATTCATGTTTATTAACAATATCCGTTTCTCATTATTCATACGAGTGCAGTTAGCTAGACACATCTATCTCGCCTCCTGTATCTCATGGACTCAGCGAAGCATAAAAGCAAAAACCATACACGACTCATTAACTTTCCCGGCGACAAGGGTGGTTAACAAAACTAGTAAACTCCTATGAAAGGGTTTCCCATCATGTTGACTCAAGCACACACACCTTTTCGCAAACAAAACAGTTTTACAAAAACATGGGATCAATATGGTAAAGGAGCACTTGCCTTGTTCTTGCGGTTCCTGTTGCTCAAATTCTTGCTGTTGTAGTCCATCGTAGGTAGCTCCCTAAGCTTGTCCTTCTATATGCAATCACGCACATACAAGATTCATAGCAATCAATCATCATGCACAAACTCTACTTTAAGATGCAATGATGCACATGCATGTTAATCCTATGATGCAATTTAGTTTGTACGTGTTCTTGCATGGGTTTTACGATGAACAGAGGTGTAAAGACCAATTGTGGACGTGTCGATGATCTCATTACAAGATCTAGATCACACCGATCAACACATGATCTGTCCACGAAAAAGCTTCTGTTTGAAGGAATCAAAGAACAGATGCAAAGAAAATACGATGATGTCATAAGGTGGTATTGGAAACCTACCTTGCTTTCTTCGGGTCCTTCCTCCTATCAAGAACAGATCATCGGCTCTCCTCCGACGATGGCAATCGTGTCTGAGCTCGTCGGCGGTCTCTCCGGTGGTCAAACTCCGGTGAAGGGGTTTAGCTCGGCGAGTTTGGGGCTAGGGCTTCTAAGTTGTCGGCTTAGGAGGTCGAAAAGAAGTTCGTGGTTACGGCCAACGGTTTTCGGTTCTATTTATAAGAGGAAACGAAGAGTCCTATTCTGATCGGAATTCGAATAAGAGCCTATTTGATTTGGGTTTGAATCTTAACAACTTATATTCAATTGATTTGATTGCAGTATTCAACGTAGAAGAGTTTGTGTCGGTTTCCTCCCTAACGGGTACTCACCTACAGAGGAAAACCGCTTCAGAATCGCGTCCTTCCGCAGGGATAAGCTCCGTAGGCTCCACGTGTCCTGCGGAGGCCTGGGCTTCCTTTTCCCGCAGAGGCGGGCTCCGGTTGTGCCGCGTGTCAGGAGGGCGAGACCTCCCTCTTCCTCAAAGGTGAGCTCCGCGTGCGCCACGCGTCCTGGCGGGCGAGACCTCCCTCTCTCCAGAGGCGAGCTCCGCGTGCGCCACGTGTCTGGTGGGTCGGGACCTCCCCTCTCAACAGAGGCGAGCTCCGCGAATGCCACGTGTCATTGCCGGACCTCCCCTCTCTTCGGAGGTGACTCCGGATTTGCCACGTGTCCAGTAGTGTCGGACTTCCTTACTTCTCAGAGACGAGCTCCGAGGTTGACATGTGTCCAATAGTGACAGACCTCCCGGAGATGAGCTCCGGGGGTGACACGTGCCCAGTAGCAACGGACCTCTCAGAGACGAGCTCCGAGAGCGACACGTGTCTGGCGGGGCCGGACCTCTCGAAGGTGAGCTCCGAGAGTGACACGTGTCCCGCACGGCTGGTCCTCTCTTTTCCACGGTGACTAGCTCCGGTGACGACACGTGTCCTGCGGGACTGGCCTCGCCCCTTCCGCAGAGGCTAGCTCCTGGGCAACACGTGTACCACGGGGTCGGACCTCGCCCCTTCCACAGAGACGAGTCCCGAGCCTGCCACGTAGCCAGTTAGCGGCGGACCTCTCCCCCTTTTGCGAGGATGAGCTCTGAAGGCGCCACGTGGCCAGCGGGCCGTGGGAATTGTCTTCGGAGCTCTCTGTGGATTTGGTTCTTTTTGGCTATCTTTTTGATTCTTTCTCTGTTTCAACTTATTTTTAAAAATGTTTTTCTACATGAATACATGCAGAAATCGAAAATGAGGGTGTCACAAATCTACCCCCCTTAAATTGAATCTCGCCCTCGAGATTCGTTAGTAGATAATAGATGAGGGAATTCTGCCTTTATGTCTTCTTCACGCTCCCATGTGGCTTCAGCTTTAGTGTGATGGCTCCATTGTACATTGCACCAATAGATCACTTTGTTCCTCGTGACCCTTTCCTTTACGTCCAAAATTTGGACTGGGTGCTCTACATAGGTTAGATCCTCTTGAAGTTCAAGTTCATCCATCGGTACTTGCTCTTCTGGTACTCTCAAGCACTTCTTGAGCTGGGATACATGAAACACGTCATGTACGTCGGAGAGGGGTATTGGGAGCTCTAGTTGATAGGCTACTTCTCCTCGCTTGTCCAAGATCTTAAATGGCCCGATGTAGCGAGGTGCTAACTTGCCTTTGATGTTGAAACGTTGTTGGCCTCGGATAGGCGATACCTTAGGTATACAAAGTCTCCAACTTCGAAAGTCAACTTCCTTCGCCTAATGTCCGCATAGCCTTTCTGTCGTGACTGAGCAGCCTTCAAGTTCTCCCGTACCGTTTGGACTTGCTTCTCAGCTTCTTGCAGCACTTCCGGTCTAAACACTTGGTTCACTCCTGTGACGCCCTCAATTCTGTAGAAAAACCACGGAACCGAGAACTAATGCATATGTGTGCCCAGGATGTTCATCACACATACACATATGTTCCACAAACTGAATTCAGATTATTTATTACCACGAATAACAGAGTTTGTTACAATATCTCATGAGTCTTGGACTCATGCTTACAGCGTAAGGCTTTATTTCTATGCAGCGGAAGTCTTTATTCTAATGCGGAAGCAATTTAACTAATGCGGAAGCAAATCTAAGCAAAAGTGGCTCCATCTCTACTCCCTCCACAGGTAAGGTTGAGAACAGATCACACGCCTTAATGCTCCACTTGGTATTCATAGTAGTCTTCTCTTGCTGCTGATGATGAAATAATAATGCAAGTTTGAGTACAATGATGTACTCAGCAAGTGCGGGAAAAACACGATATGCAGCTCATAACAAGGTAGGTATAAAAAGGCTCATTTGCAGAAAAGCAGGTTTATAAAACCTTGATAAAACAGCAACTTAACTTTAGATGAATGTAATCCCAGCATGTATTAAATTACCAACATACCTCCATCACTTTCCATGTTCCACCCGAACATTAACCAACTTCATTCTTTCTCACGAATACCTCCTCATATTCGCTACCATCTCACGAATACCTTCTCGTATTCGCTACCATCTTATCTCATAAACAACTTCGTCTCACACCGAGACCAATCTCGTTGCCATGACTCAACAGTCATGCAACCATCTTATCACCTGGACTCAACAGTCCCAAAACCAAACCATAACCATAACCAATATCCATAACCAAGAACCATCCCAATAACCATCCCAACTAATCATGGCAGTTGGCCAGGCGCTCGTGACCGTAAGCTCGGCTATCATGATAGTTTTAGACTCTGCATAGTTTGCACCTCTTTAACTACAAGTTTGTGATTTCGTCACCCGTCGGCGACTGCAGAACCTCCATTATACCAGTACACAGCCGTCGGTGTATGGCCAAGAGATCACAAAATAGCCTTTACAAAGGGGCTACTAGATGTATGGACTCACTAAGGTTTCACCGGCAGGCTAGAATCTCCAATTCTCCCACCCACGGGCCCCCTCTTGTACCATGCAGTTCCCAGGGCAGTCCTCACTCGACCCCCATTCCCCGCGCCTTCCACAGTCCATAACACTCTAGCAACTTACCTAATTACTCAGCTAAGCCGCACCCATACTTGGCCTTGTGGTGGCACTGTTATCCTGGCATGTGCATGCATGAACCGGTCCTTAGATCTATGGCAAGTAAACCACCATCTCATGCTACCTCATTCACAAACCCAGGCTTGCCTAGATCTCTCTCCGATCCATGTTCATTAACATCATCAGTTTCTCATTATCATTACGAGTGCAGTTAGCTAGACACATCTATCTCACTACCCAATCCCATAGACTCAGCGAAGCATAAAAGTAAAAACCATACCCGACTCATAAACATCCCTGGCGACAAGGTTGGTTTAACCAAAGCTAGTAAACTCCTATAAAAAGGGTTTCCCATCATTTTTGACTCAGCACATACACCCTTTTTGCAAAACAAAACAGTTTCACCCAAAATATAGGATCAATATGGTCAAGGAGCACTTGCCTTGTTCTTGCGGTTCCGGTTGTTCTTGGATTTTAAAACCTTGTTGCTGCAACTCGTCGTAGACAGATCCCTGAGCTTGTCCTGCTATGTAGGATCACGTGAATACAAGATTCACATCAATCAATATCATGCACAAACCTTAAACTAGATGCGATGATGCATATGCATGCTATCCTATGATTAGTTTTATTAGATTGGTTTGCACGTGTTCTTGCATGGCTTGCATGGATTTTATGATGAACAGAGGTGTTCGGATCAAAGGTGGACGTGGCGATGATCTTGTCTTTAGATCAACCTGATCATCAAGTGATCTGTCCATGAGAAGGCTTCTGCTCGAAGGAACCAAAGAACAGATGCAAAGAAAACACAACGATGTCGTAAGGTGGTATCGGAGACCTTCCTTACGTTCTTCCCGGTCTCGAGGTCCTCCTCAGATCATTGGGCTTTCCTCCGGCGATCTTCCTTGCCACGCTTCGGCGATGGTTTACTCGGCGGTTTGGGACTAGGGCTCTAAGTCGTCGGCTCAGGAGTTTGAAAAGAAGTTTGTGGTTTCGGCCAGAGGTTCTGGGTTCTATTTATAATCGGGAAGAGAAGAGTCCTAATCTTATTGTATCCCGAATAAGAGTCCTGTTCAAATTTGTCATCGAATCCTACAACTTATCTTTAGTTGATTTGGTGCGGTATCATTGTGGAATTCAGGTCGGTTTCTGTTCCGGTATTTCTACGCGTACAGAATCCAAAAACCGTCCCTAGAACTCGTTACCTCCTCGGTGATGAACTCCGGAGGCTCCACATGTCCATCGGCCTGGTCTCTCCTTTTCCGCAGAGACGAGCTCCGGTGGTGCCGCGCGTCAAGTGAGCAAGACTCCACTCTCCTTCGGAGGTGAGCTCCACGTGCGCCACGTATCCTGGCGGTCGGGACCTCCTCTCTTTTCGGAGGTGGCTCCGCGCACGCCACATGTCAAGTAGCGCCAGACTTTCCTTCCTTCTCAGAGACGAGCTCCGAGGTTAACACGTGTCCAGCAGTGACGGACCTCCCGGAGATAAGCTCCGGTGGCGACACATGTTCGATAGAACCGGACCTCTCGGAGTTGAGCTCCGAGATCGACACGTATCCCGCACGACTGGTCCTATGATTTCCGCGGTGACTAGCTCTGAAGGTGACATGTGTCCTGCAGAAATGCCTTTGCTTCTTCCGCAGAGGCTAGCTCCGGGGCAACACGTGTGCCACAGGGTCGGACCTTTCCCCCTTTTATGGAGATGAGCCCCGAACACGCCACGTGGCCAGCGGTGTGACACCCTCATCTCGGGTGTCAGCATATGTTTATGTTTTATGAAGAGAAAAACATTTTTAAGGAAAAGTAGGAACAGAGAAAAATATCAAAAGAATAGCCAATAAGAGCCGAATCCAGCTCTCAGAGAGCGCCAAAGACAACTTCCGTGGCCCGCTGGCCACGTGGCGTGTTTGGAGCTCATCCCTGCGAAGTGGGGAGAGGTCCGCCGCTAAATTAGGCTACGTGGCAGGCTTGGGGCTCATCTCCGCAAAAAGGGAAGAGGTCCGACCCTATGGGACACGTGTTGCCCCTGGAGCTAGTCATCATGGAAATCAGAGGACTGGTCGCGCGGGATACGTGTCGATCTCGGAGCTCAACTCCGAGAGGTCCGGTTCTATCGAACACGTGTCGCCACCGGAGCTTATCTCCGGGAGGTCCATCGCTGCTGGACACGTGTTAACCTCGGAGCTCGTCTCTGAGAAGGAAGGAAAGTCTGGCGCTACTTGACACATGGCGTGCGCGGAGCCACCTCCGAAAAGAGAGGAGGTCCCGGCCGCCAGGATACGTGGCGCACGCGGAGCTCACCTCCAAAGAAGAGGGAAGTTTTGCTCGTTTGACACGCGGCACAACCGGAGCCCGTCTCTGCGGAAAGGAAGAGACCAGGCCCGGTGGACACGCGGAGCTTCTGGAGCTCATCGCCGTGAACATAACGGGTTCTGAAGTGATTATGGTATCTGTACGCGTAACAATACCGGTACGTAAAGGAAAACCGACCTGAATTCCACAACGTTACCGTACCAAATCAACTAAAGATAAGTTGTAAGATTCAAACAGGACTCATATTCGGGGTACAATCAGATTAGGACTCTTCTCTTCCCGATTATAAATAGAACACAGAACCCCTGGCCGAAATAACAAACTTCTTTTCCAACTCCTGAGCCTACGACTTAGAGCCCTAAGTCCCAAACCACCGAGTAGACCATCGCCGGAGTGCAGCAAGGAAGAACGCCGTAGGAAAGCCCAACGATCTGAGGAGGACCTCGAGACAGAGAAGAACGTAAGGTAGGTCTCCAATACCGCCTTACGACATCGTTGTGTTTTCTTTGAAACTGTTCTTTGATTTCCTTTCGAACAGAAGCCTTCTCGTGGACAGATCACTTGATGATCAGGTTGATCTAAAGACAAGATCATCGCCACGTCCACCTTTGATCCAAACACCCCTGTTCATCATAAAGTCCATGCAAGCCACGCATGAACACGTGCAAACCAATCTAATAAAACTAATCATACGATAGCATGCATGTGCATCATCGCATCTAGCCTAAGGTTTGTGCATGATATTGATCGCTGTGAACCTTGTATGCACGTGATCCTACATAGCAGGACAAGCTCAGGGAGCTGTCTACGACGAACTGCAACAACAAGGTTTTGAGATCCAAGAACAACCGGAACCGCAAGAACAAGGCAAGTGCTCCTTGACCATATTGATCCTATGTTTTGGGTGAAACTGTTTTGTTTTGCGAAAAGGTGTGTGTGCTGAGTCAAACATGATGGGAAACCCTTTTATAGGAGTTTACTAGTATTGGTTAAACCACCCTTATTGCCAGGGAAGTTTATGAGTCGGGTATGGTTTTTGTTTTATGCTTCGCTGAGTCCATGGGATTGGGAAGCGAGATAGATGTGTCTAGCTAACTGCACTCGTAATGATATGAGAAACTGATGATGTTAATGAACATGAATCGGAGGGAGATCTAGGCAAGACTGGGTTTGGGAATGAGGTAGCATGAGATGGTGGTTTACTTGCCGTAGATCTAAGGATCGGTTCATGCATGCACATGCCAGGATAACAGTGCCACCACAAGGCCAAGTAAGTGTGCGGCTTAGCTGAGTAATTAGGTAAGTTGCTAGAGTGTTATGGACAGTGGGAGGCGCGGAGAATGGGAGTCAAGTGAGGACTGCCCTGGGAACTGCATGGCACAAGAGGGTGCCCGTGGGTGGGAGAATTGGAGATTCTAGCCTGCCGGTGAAACCTTAGTGAGTCCATACATCTAGTAACCCCTTTATAAAGGCTATTTTGTGATCTCTTGACCATACACCGACGGTTGTGTACTGGTATAATGGAGGTTCTGCAGTCACCGACGGGTAACGAAATCACAAACTTGTGGGTAAAGAGGTGCAAACTCTGCAGAGTCTAAAACTATCATGATAGCCGAGCTTACGGTCACGAGCGCCTGGCTAAACTGCCATGATTAGTTGGGATGGTTATTGGGAAGGTTCTTGGTTATGGTTATTGATTATGTTATGGTTTGGTTTGGGACTGATGAGTCCAGGTGATAAGATGGTTGCACGACTGTTGAGTCATGGCAACGAGATGGGTCTCGGTGTGAGACAAAGTTGTTTGAGATAAGATGGTAGCGAATACGTGAAGGTATTCGTGAGATGGTAGCAAATACGAGGAGGTATTCGTGAGTAAAAATGAGGTTGGTTAATGTTCGGGTGGAACATGGAAAGCGATGGAGGTATGTTGGTAATTTAATACATGCTGGGATTACATTCATCTAAAGTTAGGTTGCTGTTTTATCATGGTTTTATAAATCTGCTTTTCTGCAAATAAGCCTTTTTATACCTACCTTGTTATGAGATGCATATCGTGTTTTTCCCGCACTTGCTGAGTACATCATTGTACTCAAACTTGCATTATTATTTCATCATCAGCAGCAGGAGAAGCTTACTATGAAGACCAAGTGGAGCATTAAGGCGTGTGATCTGTTCTCAACCTTGCCTGTGGAGGGTGTCGAGATGGAGCCACTTCTGCTTAGATTTGCTAAATCGCTTCCGCATTAGAATAAAGGCTTCCGCTGCGTAGAAATAAGACTTCCGCTGTAAGCATGAGTCCAAGACTCATGAGACATTGTAATAAACTCTGTTATTCGTGGTTATATATATTCTGAATTCAGTTTATGGAATATATGTATATGTGTGATGAACATCCTGGGCACACATATGCATTAGTTCTCGTTTCCGTGGTTTTCCACAGAATTGAGGGCGTCACAAGCGGCCGCGGTAAGTTGTCTTCGGCGCTCTTGGTGAACTGGATTCAGCTCTCATTGGCTATCCTTTTGATATTTTTCTCTGTTCCTACTTATTCTTAAAATGTTTTCTCTTCATAAAACATGAATATATGCTGACACCAGGATGAGGGTGTCACAAATCTACCCCCCTTAAATTGAATCTCGCCCTTGAGATTCGTTGGTAGAGAATAGATAAGGAAATTCTGCCTTGATGTCTTCTTCATGCTCCCATGTGGCTTCAGCTTCGGTGTGATGGCTCCATTGTACCTTGCACCATCGAATCACCTTGTTCCGGGTGACCCTTTCCTTTATGTCCAAGATTCGGACAGGGTGTTCCGCATAAGTAAGGTCCTCTTGAAGTTTCAGCTCTCCCATTGATACTTGTTCCTCTGGTACTCTCAAGCACTTCTTGAGCTGGGATACATGAAACACGTCATGTACGTCGGAGAGGTGGGTTGGGAGCTCTAGTTGATAGGCTACTTCTCCTCGCTTGTCTAAAATCTTAAATGGTCCGATGTAGCGAGGTGCTAGCTTGCCTTTGACGTTGAAACATCGTTGGCCTCGGATAGGCGATACCTTAAGGTATACGAAGTCTCCTACTTCAAAGGTCAACTTCCTACGCCTATTGTCCGCATAGCCTTTCTATCGTGACTGGGCAGCCTTTAAGTTCTCCCGTACCGTTTGGACTTGCTTTTCAGCTTCTTGTAGTACTTCGGGGCCAAACACCTGGTTCTCTCCGGTCTCGTTCCAAAACAGCGGCGTTCTACACTGTCTACCATATAATGCTTCGAAAGGCGACATCTCGAAGTTAGCTTGATAGCTGTTGTTATAGGAGAATTCGGCATACGGTAAACTCTTATCCCAACTACGCCCACGTTTCAAGGCGCAAGCTCTCAACATGTCCTCCAAAATTTGGTTTGTCCTTTCGGTTTGTCCATCAGTTTGTGGGTGATAGGCGGAGCTAAAATCCAGTCGTGTACCCATGGCTTTCTGCAGCTTCCTCCAGAATCTAGAGGTAAACTGAGAACCTCGATCTGAGACTATCCTCTTCGGAACCCCGTGACGGCACACGATCTGCTCCATGTACAACTCGGCTAATTGTGGAACATTGTAATTGGCCCTTACAGGGAGAAAATGGGTGGTTTTCGTCAATTGGTCCACGATAACCCAGATGGAGTCGTAACCCGACTGAGTACGTGGCAATCCAACGATGAAATCCATAGTGATGTCTTCCCACTTCCACTCTGGTACCTTCAAAGGTTGCAACAATCCAGCGGGTTTTTGATGTTTGGCCTTCACCCGTTGGCATGTGTCGCATAGGGCAACGTATTCGGCTATATCCCTCTTCATACCATCCCACCAATAACAAGTTTTCAAGTCCTTGTACATTTTGGTACTTCTGGGATGTATAGAATAGGGTGAATCATGTGCTTCCTTCAATATCATGTCGCGGAGGTGGTTTATGTTAGGCACACAAATCCTTTTTCCTAGCCAAAGCATGCCCTTCTCATCTTCTTTGAAATCCTTCTCTATTCCTTGTCGGATTATTTCCTTGATCTCCTTGATCTCCTCATCCGTTGATTGGACATCTCTTATCTCTTGCTCCAATGAGGAGTGGATCTCCATTATTTCCATGTTGTTCAAGAAACCGAGATGTAACCGTTCGAACTCCTTTTGTAGCTCGGGTGGTAGCTCCCGAACCGTGAGTTGGTGACATGCTCCCTTTCGGCTTAATGCATCAGCTACTACATTGGCTTTCCCGTGGTGGTAGTTGATTCCAACATCATAATCCTTGATGAGTTCCAACCATCGACGTTGCCTCAAATTCAAGTCCGTTTGTGTAAATATGTACTTGAGTCTTTTATGATCCGTATAGATCTCACATCGATGACCAAGGATATAATGTCTCCAAATCTTCAATGCATGCACTACTGCTGCTAGCTCCAAGTCATGTGTAGGATAATTAAGCTCGTGCTTCTTTAATTGCCAGGAGGCATAGGCTATCACTTGTCCTTCTTGCATGAGCACACATCCGAGCCCCTGTCTGGATGCGTCACAATATATGTCAAAGCTCTTGCTTACGTCTGGCAATACCAGAACCGGTGCTGTGGTTAGCCTTTTCTTGAGTTCCTCAAAACTTCCTTGGCATGCTGGTGTCCATTGGAAGACCTTTCCCTTCATTAGCAACTCCGTCATAGGCTTTGCTATCTTAGAGAAGTCTTTAATGAAGCGTCGATAGTATCCAACTATCCCAAGAAAACTCCGAATATCCCTTACGCTCTGCGGTTGGTCCCACTTCAGAACATCTCTCACTTTTCCGGGATCAACCGATACCCCTTCCTTGGAGATAATGTGGCCTAGGAAAGATATTTCCTTTAGCCAAATTTGACACTTGTTAAGCTTGGCATACAATTGATGCTCCCGCAATTTCTGCAATGTCAATTTCAAATGTTCTTCATGCTCCTCCTCACTTTTTGAATACACCATAATGTCGTCGATGAAAACCACGACGAACTTGTCCAAGTACTCCATGAAAACCTTGTTCATAAGGTACATGAAGTATGCGGGTGCATTTGTCAATCCAAAAGACATGACGATATATTCATACGAACCATACCGTGTTCGAAAGGCTGTCTTGGGTATATCGGAGGGCTTAATCTTCAGCTGGAAGTATCCCGACCGAAGATCAATCTTGGAGAACACTCGGGCTCCTTTCATTTGGTCGAATAGGTCCTCTATAGGGGGCAGAGGGTATTTGTTCTTGATTGTTACCTCGTTGAGAAACCTATAGTCCACGCACATCCTTTGGGTTCCATCCTTCTTGTCTATGAAGAGCACCGGAGCTCCCCATGGTGACGAGCTTGGACGTATAAAACCCTTCTCCAGCTGTTCTTGATTTTCCTTCCTGAGTTCTACTAGTTCATTGATGGGCATCCTATAGGGTCTCTTGGCTACGGGTGCAGTTCCGGGTACAAAATCTATGGCAAACTCAATGTCCCAGTCAGGTGGCATACCTGGAAGCTCTTCCGGGAACACGTCCGAAAATTCCTGAACTACTGGAATGCTGTCCAATGTTGCTCCTTCAACGTGGTTCAAATTTGCCTTTTCAGTGGTTTGTTGGGCTGATTCAAACTCGACACGGATGCCGTGCTCATTTGTCAACTGCACGCTTCTTTCAGCACATTGGATTACCCCGTTGTGCTTGCTTAACCAATCCATCCCGAGTATAATGTCAATCCCTTGGGAATTCAAGACAATAAGGTTGACAAGAAAGTCTACCCCCCTTATTTTAAGGCTTACTTTCGGACATACTATATTAGTCCTCATTTCTCCTCCGGGAGAATTAACTAACATAACACATTTTAAGTGGGATACGGATAGATGATGTTTGGCAACATACTTGGATGATATGAAGGAATGTGATGCTCCAGAATCAAATAAGATGGTGGCTGGGTTGGAGTTGGCAAGGAACATACCAATTACGACGTCCTCAGCCTGTTGTGCTTCCTCAGCAGAGACATGGTTCACGTTGCCGCGAGCATAGTTCTGCTGTCCCCGGTTTCCTTGATTGTCCCCTCCGTTCAGTTGCGGGTTCTGCTTGGGCACGTTGCCTTGCTGTCCAGGGCCTCTCCTCGGGCACTGGTTCGCGAAGTGTCCTATTTCTCTGCATGCAAAGCATGCCCTGTTGCCTACGGCAGCAGGTACGTTGGGGCGGGGGTTTTGAATGGGAGCGCCATTGTTAGGTCAGGGCGCAGGAGGCATGGGCACGCGAGGTGCTGGTGCAACGAGTTGTTGCTGTGGTGGCTGACCAGGGCGGTATGCAGGAGTGGTTGACCTATACTGTGGTGTGGCTGGGGGCATGTACCGAGGTCGTACGTTGCTCCCTTCGGGCTGGTATTGCATCTTCCTCTTGCCTTCTTGCTCGATCTCTTTGATCTTGCTTTCGACCACTATAGTCTTGTCAACCAGCTTCTGGAAGCTTACGTAGTCATTGTTGAGGAGCTAAACCTGGATCTCATTGTTCAACCCTCTCATGAACAGGTACTGCTTCCTCTGGTCTGAGTTGACATCCTTGGGGGCATACCGGGAAAGTTGCATGAACTTGTTGAAGCAATTTAACTAATGCGGAAGCAAATCTAAGCAGAAGTGGTTCCATCTCTACTCCCTCCACAGGCAAGGTTGAGAACAGATCACACACCTTAATGCTCCACTTGGTCTTCATAGTAGTCTTCTCTTGCTGCTGATGATGAAATAATAATGCAAGTTTGAGTACAATGATGTACTCAGCAAGTGCGGGAAAAACACGATATGCAGCTCATAACAAGGTAGGTATAAAAAGGCTCATTTGCAGAAAAGCAGGTTTATGAAACCTTGATAAAACAGCAACTTAACTTTAGATGAATGTAATCCCAGCATGTATTAAATTACCAACATACCTCCATCACTTTCCATGTTCCACCCGAACATTAACCAACTTCATTCTTTCTCACGAATACCTCCTCGTATTCGCTACCATCTCACGAATACCTTCTCGTATTCGCTACCATCTTATCTCATAAACAACTTCGTCTCACACCGAGACCAATCTCGTTGCCATGACTCAACAGTCATGCAACCATCTTATCACGCGGACTCAACAGTCCCAAAACCAAACCATAACCATAACCAATATCTATAACCAAGAACCATCCCAATAACCATCCCAACTAATCATGGCAGTTGGCCAGGCACTCGTGACCATAAGCTCGGCTATCATGATAGTTTTAGACTCTGCATAGTTTGCACCTCTTTAACTACAAGTTTGTGATTTCGTCACCCGTCGGCGACTGCAGAACCTCCATTATACCAGTACACAGCCGTCGGTGTATGGCCAAGAGATCACAAAATAGCCTTTACAGAGGGTCTACTAGATGTATGGACTCACTAAGGTTTCACCGGCAGGCTAGAATCTCCAATTCTCCCACCCACGGGCCCCCTCTTGTGCCATGCAGTTCCCAGGGCAGTCCTCACTCGACCCCCATTCCCCGCGCCTTCCACAGTCCATAACACTCTAGCAACTTACCTAATTACTCAGCTAAGCCGCACCCATACTTGGCCTTGTGGTGGCACTGTTATCCTGGCATGTGCATGCATGAACCGGTCCTTAGATCTATGGCAAGTAAACCACCATCTCATGCTACCTCATTCACAAACCCAGGCTTGCCTAGATCTCTCTCCGATCCATGTTCATTAACATCATCAGTTTCTCATTATCATTACGAGTGCAGTTAGCTAGACACATCTATCTCACTTTCCAATCCCATAGACTCAGCGAAGCATAAAAGTAAAAACCATACCCGACTCATAAACATCCCTGGCGACAAGGTTGGTTTAACCAAAGCTAGTAAACTCCTATAAAAAGGGTTTCCCATCGTTTTTGACTCAGCAAATACACCCTTTTTGCAAAACAAAACAGTTTCACCCAAAATATAGGATCAATATGGTCAAGGAGCACTTGCCTTGTTCTTGCGGTTCCGGTTGTTCTTGGATTTTAAAACCTTGTTGCTGCAACTCGTCGTAGACAGATCCCTGAGCTTGTCCTGCTATGTAGGATCACGTGAATACAAGATTCACAGCAATCAATATCATGCACAAACCTTAAACTAGATGCGATGATGCATATGCATGCTATCCTATGATTAGTTTTATTAGATTGGTTTGCACGTATTCTTGCATGGCTTGCATGGATTTTATGATGAACAGAGGTGTTCGGATCAAAGGTGGACGTGGCGATGATCTTGTCTTTAGATCAACCTGATCATCAAGTGATCTGTCCACGAGAAGGCTTCTGCTCGAAGGAACCAAAGAACAGATGCAAAGAAAACACAACGATGTCGTAAGGTGGTATCGGAGACCTTCCTTACGTTCTTCCCGGTCTCGAGGTCCTCCTCAGATCATTGGGATTTCCTCCGGCGATCTTCCTTGCCACGCTTCGGCGATGGTTTACTCGGCAGTTTGGGACTAGGGCTCTAAGTCGTCGGCTCAGGAGTTTGAAAAGAAGTTTGTGGTTTCGGCCAGAGGTTCTGGGTTCTATTTATAATCGGGAAGAAAAGAGTCCTAATCTGATTGTATCCCGAATAAGAGTCCTGTTCAAATTTGTCGTCGAATCCTACAACTTATCTTTAGTTGATTTGGTGCGGTATCATTGTGGAATTCAGGTCAGTTTCTGTTCTGGTATTTCTACGCGTACAGAATCCAAAAACCGTCCCTAGAACTTGTTACCTCCTCGGTGATGAGCTCCGGAGGCTCCACGTGTCCATCGGCCTGGTCTCTCCTTTTCCGCAGAGACGAGCTCCGGTGGTGCCGCGTGTCAAGTGAGCAAAACTCCCCTCTCCTTCAGAGGTGAGCTCCGCGTGCACCACGTATCCTGGCGGTCGGGACCTCCTCTCTTTTCGGAGGTGGCTCCACGCACGCCACGTGTCAAGTAGCGCCAGACTTTCCTTCCTTCTTAGAGACGAGCTCCGAGGTTAACACGTGTCCAGCAGTGACGGACCTCCCGGAGATAAGCTCCGGTGGCGACACGTGTTCGATAGAACCGGACCTCTCGGAGTTGAGCTCCGAGATCGACACGTATCCCGCGCGACTGGTCCTCTGATTTCCGCGGTGACTAGCTCTGAAGGTGACATGTGTCCTGCGGAAATGCCTTTGCTTCTTCCGCAGAGGCTAGCTCCGGGGCAACACGTGTCCCACAAGGTCGGACCTTTCCCCCTTCTGTGGAGATGAGCCCCGAACACGCCACGTGGCCAGCGGCCGTGGTAAGTTGTCTTCGGCGCTCTCGGTGAACTGGATTCAACTCTCATTGGCTATCCTTTTGATATTTTTCTCTGTTCCTACTTCTTCTTAAAATGTTTTCTCTTCATAAAACATGAATATATGCTGACACCAGGAATAAGGGTGTCACATCTCCAGTCTCGTTCCAAAACAACGACGTTCTACACCGTCTACCGTACAATGCTTCAAAAGATGATATCTTCAAGCTGGCTTGATAGCTGTTGTTATAGGAGAACTCGACATATGGCAAGCCCCTATCCCAACTTCATCCATGCTTCAAGGCGCAAGCTCTCAACATGTCTTCCAAAATTTGGTTTGTCCTTTCGGTTTGTCCATCAGTCTGCGGGTGGTAAGCGGAGCTAAAATCTAGTCGTGTACCCATAGCTTTCTGCAGCTTCCTCCAAAATCTAGAGGTAAACTGAGAACCCCGATCCGAGACTATCCTCTTCGGGACTCCATGGCGGCACACGATTTGCTCCATGTACAGCTCGGCTAGATCTGCCACGCGGTACGTGGTTTTAACAGGAAGAAAATGAGCGGTTTTTGTCAATCGGTCCACGATAACCCAGATTGAGTCGGAACCCGACCGAGCACATGGTAATCTGACGATGAAATATATATTGATGTCTTCCCACTTCCACTCGGGTACCTTCAAGGGTTGCAACAGTCCAGCGTGTCTTTGATGTTCGGCCTTCACCCGTTGGCATGTGTCGCATAGGGCAACATACTCGGCTATGTCCCTCTTCATACCATCCCACCAATAACAAGTCTTCAGGTCCTTGTACATCTTGGTACTTCCAGGATGTATGGAATAAAGTGAGTCATGTGCCTCCTTTAATATCGTGTCGTGGATGTGCTTCACGTTAGGCACACAAATCCTTTTTCCTAGCCAAAGCGTACCCTTCTCATCTTCCTTGAAGTCCTTCTCTATTCCTTGTCGGATCCTTTCCTTGATCTCCTTGATTTCTTCATCCGTAGCTTGGCCATCTCTTATCTCTTGTTCCAAACTAGAGTAGAGTTCCATCACTTCCATCTTGTTCAAGAAACCGAGATGTAACCGTTCGAACTCCTTTTGTAGCTCGGGTGGTGGCTCCCGAACTGTGAGTTGGTGACATGCTCCCTTTCGGCTCAATGCATCGGCTACTACATTGGCCTTTCCGAGGTGATAGTTGATTCCAACATCATAATCCTTGATAAGTTCCAACCATCAACGTTGACTCAAATTCAAATCCGTCTGAGTGAATATGTACTTGAGGCTTTTATGATCCGTATAGATCTCACATCGGTGGCCAAGGATATAATGTCTCCAAATCTTTAATGCATGCACCACGGCTGCTAGTTCCAAGTCATGTGTGGGGTAATTGAGCTCGTGTTTCTTGAGTTGTCTTGAGGCATAGGCTACCACTTGTCCTTCTTACATGAGCATGCATCCGAGCCCTTGTCTGGATGCGTCACAATATATGTCAAATCTCTTGCTTACGTCTGGCAATACCAAAACTGACGCTGTGGTTAGCCTTTTCTTGAGCTCCTCAAAGCTTTCTTGGCACGCTGGTGTCCATTGGAAGGATTTTCCCTTCGTTAGCAAGTCCTTGATGAACCGTCGGTAGTATCCAGCCATTCCAAGAAAACGAATATCCCTTACGTTTTGCGTGTGGTTCCACTTCAGAACATCTCCCACTTTTTCGGGATCAACCGATACTCCTTCCTCGGAGATGATGTGGCCTAGGAACGATATCTCCTTTAGCCAAAATTCACATTTGCTGAACTTGGCATACAGTTGATGCTCTCGCAGCTTCTGTAATGTCAATCTCAAGTGTTCTTCATGTTCCTCCTCGCTTTTCAAATACACCATTGTCAAAGTGTAGCTGTCGACACTTCCCCCAGGCCTGCATTGGGCAGCCCGCGGAGGTTCTTTTTCGGAGGGGCTAGTCCCCCACGGAGAGCTTAAGCGTTGGGGACGAAGGAAGGAGAAGGTTGACACAGAGATTTTTTACGTTGTTCAGGCCGCCGGAGCATAAATCCCTACGTCCACGGTGAGCAGAGGTGCTCGTTGTATTGCTTGGTGCTCAGAACCGGAGTTCTGAGCTTGAGGATGAGCTGAGTGCTAGAATGCTAAATCCGGGTGTTGAGCCAAAATGTCGAACCCCGCGTGTGAGTGTGCAAAGAGCCAAGCCCCTTGCAACGTTGCCTACCCGAGCCTTTTATAGTCTAAGGCTCGGGCGGCTTACAAGGTGGGCCCGGGACCCGATAGGTGGTCCCGGGGAGATTGCCTGCCATCTACCGTATCCTGCAGTTACGCTGGTAGTTGTCGCTGGCGAGGGCTTCTGAGTCTTTGTCTTGCCGCCCTGGCCATGCCGCAATCTAGGCGTAGTGGTTGATGACGGCAGGGGCGGCAGGGGATGTCTTGTTGCTGTGTTTATTGGTGTAGAGCCTCGGACGCGACGTGCCAATCTTCACTGCGATGCGACTGGGCACAACGGCACCTGACAGCGGCGTGCTCCGCACCTTGGGAAGGCGCGGGTCTTGAATACCTTGTACGGACAAGGTATGGCTTTTCTTTACTCTTGCTGCCTACCGCGCGGGGGCAGGTAGCTCTGTTCTGCTGGCCACGTGGCGGGCCCAGAGCTCTCTTCTGAGGAGAGGGAGGTCCGGCCCCGTTGGACATGTGGAGCCTTCGGAGCTCTCCCCACGGAGGGGGGAGGTCCGGCTCTGCTGGCCACGTGGCGGGCCCGGAGCTCTCCTCTGAGGAGAGGGAGGTCTGGCCCCGCTGGACATGTGGAGCCTTCGGAGCTCTCCTCGCGGAGGGGGGAGGTTCGGCTCTGCTGCCCACGTGGTGGGCCCGGAGCTCTCCTCTGAGGAGAGAGAGGTCCGGCCCCGCTGGACACGTGGAGCCTTCGGAACTCTCCCTGCGGAGAAGGGAGGTCCGACTCTGCCGGCCACGTGGTGGGCCCGGATCCCTCCTCTGAGGAGAGGGAGGTCCTGCCCCGCAGGACACGTGGGGCTTTCGGAGCTTGCCCTTGCGGAAGGGGCAAAGTCCTTAGGCGATTTCCCCTGTGCGCGGGGGTACCCCATATTGAGGGTATCGACAGTGGCCCCCGGGCCCATCTCGGGGGAGATAGCGAGCCCGAGGTGGGGCCCCCATCTCTTCTACTTCGCGCACCTTCTTGAAGACCTGCTTTGACCGTCGCTGGAGCACGAACAGTCGTGGGATCGTGGGAGCGTGAGCCCTGCTTGATGGCTGCTTTTACTGTGGCGGTTCCCAAGGCTGCCATTACTGCACGTCGTAGTGCTCGTTGCAGCGTCTTGTCAGGAACCACCGGGTTCTCCACCTGGTGGCTGACAACCTTGTCCACCGCTTCTGTAGGTCGGCCTGAGCCCGCTTGTCATGGACTCCCAGGCTTGGAGCTGAAGCGGTTATCCCAAGCAGCGTATTCGAAGAGTTTCGAATCGAGTATGGGAAGTTTAAAAGGGGATCTTATCTGCATCGCAGGCTTCCCTTCGCACTTCCCTTCACCTGAGCCCTCCTTGTTTCTTCGAGCTCTTGCGCCTTCGTCTTCCATGGCTTCCGACCTGCCTCCGCCGCGTCCCACCCTGCCGGCCGAGCTTGGGGTAGTACGCAAGCTGCTGGGTTGGCACGCGGAGGAGCAGAAGCGCTGGCTCCAGCGGGGATCTCTCCCCTTGTGTCTGGATAGGAGGGAGGTTGTTTTCTTCACCGCATACGCCTTGGTGGGGTTCGTCCTGCCAATTTCTTCCTTATGCTGCTGGAGACGTACGGTCTCCAGCTTCATCACCTCTCCCCCAACTCCTTTGTGATGGCTGCCGTCTTTGTGCACTTCTGCGAGATGTTCGTGGGAGTGCGCGCTTCGGTGACGCTCTGCCGCTACGTCTTCATGCTGCGGACGACTGGGCGCAGCTCGAAGAATCAGCTGGGGGCGTACTACTTCCAGCATCGCTGCAAGGATCTGAAGGTCTCTGGGTACCTTCTACCTTTCGGCGCGGCGAGGTGGGAAAGCTTGAGGGAGAACTGGGTGATCATGCAGACCGACGAGCATGATCGCCTTCAGCTTCCAACTGCCGGCCCGACCACCGAGCGTCGCTTCTGGGAGGAGATCCCGGAGCTGGAGCTGGAGTACGTGCCGGTCTTGGAGCGGATCCGGTTTCTGGACAACGAGGGGCTGACGTCCCTGATGGTGCTGATAAACTTCCCGTCACGCCGCATTGCGCCCTTGCAACAGCGCAGCCACCCGGCGTGGTACTACACCGGCGAGCACGACTGCACCAGGTTGGAGACGGGTCTCGGCTCCGACCCATTTGAGGAGATGTTGTACGAGATGGCAGCAAGGGTGAGCGGCGACTTCATCAATGGCGGTGACTTCACTTTCCTAGCCTCCTGCACTCCCCTCTTCTTGGAGCCACAGTGGAGGGCGGAGTTGCTGCGGAAGATGCCGAACCTGGACGACATCGGGATCACCGTGCGTCAGGTTGGGGATGCCTTCCGGGGGATCTCGATCCCCGAGGTCGAGCGCTCCGGGGCGGAGCGCGAGGCGTCGGCTGCTGCGCAACCCGCACCGAGGGTCGACGGAGCTCAGACCGTCGACAAGGGGAAGGGGAAGGAGCCGGCCTCCGGGCAGTCGGAGAAGAAGCGTGCCCGGTCCCCTCCGAGGGTGCCTTTTGCACCGAGCCAGGGGACCGGGGTACCCTCACACCCATCTTCAGGAGGCGCTGGTTCGTCGGGCGGTGACCCCAAGAGGCCTCGGGTCTTCCTCTCCGACGGGGCTCCTCTCGGACAGCGGCGGTCTGAGGAGCTCTGGGCGTCCCGCCTTCCTTCCTCAGGTGGAGGAGCTTCAAGGAGGGACGCCGGTGGGGCGATGCCCGGGGGTGAGCCGAGGGCTCAGGCGCCCCGGCCAGCGAGCGTCCCGGCTGCAGGTTTGGCAGGCGGTGGCGCCGGAAGGAGCAACACTGGGACTCATTCGGGGGCGCAGGCGCCCCGGGCCTCAGGAGCTGGATCGACGAGTAGCGCTAGAGGCGCCGCCCGCAGGGGCCCTACTGCTCCGCCTCCTAGGTGGGCTCTGGGCGTGCCTCCTACTCCACCGGTCCGGGTACTCGCGACGCAGGCGCAAGCGGCGGCGGCAGGCTCCGGTGGTTCTGTCCCGGCTCGAAAGCCGGGGCTCCATGCCCGTTGGAGCGCTCGTGTCCCTCGGTAAGTGTTGTTCTTTCCGGATTTTAGAACTAGCGTTCTTTTCTCCTTTTCTTAGCCTGAGAGCTTCCCATGTTGGCAGGGACTCATCGGCTGCCAGGGGCGAGTCTGTTCCCTTGCCATCTCCGGCTGGCGGAGGATCTGTGCCGCAGCGTTCGGAAGCTGCGGCTGCTTCGCCGGCCCCCAAGTCGGCGCAGGCTTCTTCTGTGCCAGCGGAATCGACCCTCGGTGGCGGCGGCTGCACCTGTTCGTCCTCTTTCGCCAGCTCGGAAGCCGGCGGTTGTTGAGGGCTCGGCGGAGCCGGCTGGCGGCGTCCGACCCTCCGGTGCTGAGGCGGGAGGAGCAGCTGTAGGAGCAGCTGCAGGCCCTCCGGCTTCTCCAGATCGGCACCTTATTTCGGTCGCCGAGATGCCGGCATCTCCTCCACCGAACAACGACGTGATGGAGGAGGTCGGGGGTGCGGTTTCGGCCTCTGCTGCCCCGCTGCCCCTGATGGACGCCTTGGAGCTTGCCTAGGCGAGCGTCCGGCAGGTCCAGGCCACCTTGGAGCGAGAGCGGGAGGTGCTGGCTGGGGAGATGAACCGCCTCCTCAGCTGGGGGCACCTCCTAAGGCAGCGGACTCAGGAGGCTAGGGCGGAGCTCGACTCGAGGCGGTCGAGGCTTGATGCCATGATGGCGCTCCTCGACGCTCAGAAGAGGGCCGTCGACTGCCTGGACTCCGAGACCCGGCGGCTCCACAAGGAGACCTGCGAGGCTCATGCCAGGATCGAGGCGCGCTCCACTGCCATGGAGGAGCTGCGGCTTCGGCTGGCTCACCGCGAGTGCGCTGTCGCGGATCGGGAGCGCGTTGTGACGACCGAGGAGAAGAAGGTCGCTGTCGAAGTGTGTGGTCGACACTTCCCCCAGACCTGCTCTGGGCAGCCCACGGAGGTTCTTTTTCGGAGGGGCTAGTCGCTTGCGGAGAGCTTAAGCGTAAGGGACGAGTGAGGGAGAAGCTTGACATGGCGAGTTTTACGTGGTTCGGGCCGCCGGAGCGTAAAACACTACGTCCACGGTGAGCAGAGGTGCTCGCTGTATTGCTTGTTGCTCAGAACCGGAGTCCTGAGCTTGAGGGTGAGTTATGCCTAGTGTGTGAGTTGCTGGAGTGCGAACCCTTGCTAACGTTGCCTACCCGAGCCTTTTATAGTCCAAGGCTCGTGTGGCTTACAAGGGGGGGGCCCGGGACCCGACAGGTGGTCCCGGGGAGATCCTGCCGACTATCGTATCCGCAGTTATGCCGGTAGTTGTCTCTGCCGAAGGCTTCAAAGTCTTTGTTCTGCCGCCCTGCCCATGCCGCATGCTAGTCGTAGTGGTTGATGACGGCGGGGGCGGCAAGGGATGTCTTGTCGCTGTGTTTATGGGCTGGCAGGTTCTGACACTGCGCGCCAGTCTGCGATGCGACTCGGCGCAACGACACCTGACAGAGGCGTGCTCCGCGTCTCCACGTCTTGGGAAGGCGCGGGCCTTGAATACCTTGTACGGGCAAGGTATGGTGCATCTTTACGCCTGCTGCCTACCGCGCGGGGGCAGGCAGCGCTGTCCTGCTGGACACGTGGCGGGCCTGGAGCTCTCCTCTGAGGAGAGGGAGGTCCGGCCCCGCGGGACACGTGGTGCCTTCGGAGCTCTCCCCACGGAGGGGGAGGTCTGGCTGCCACTGGCCACATGGCGGGCCCGGAGCTCTCCTCTGAGGAGAGGGAGGTTCGGCCTCGCTGGACATGTGGCGCCTTTGGAGCTCTCCCTACGAAGAAGGGCGAGATCCTTAGGCATTTTCCCTTGTGCGCGGGGGTACACCATATCGAGGGTACCGACAGTGGCCCCTGGGCCCATCTCGGGGGAGATAGCGAGCCCAAGGTGGGGCCTCCGTCTCTTCTGTTCCGCGCACTTCCTCCATGTCCCGCATTGACCGCTGCCGAAGCACGAATAGTCGCGGGATCGTGGGAGCGTGCGCCCACTTGATGGTTGCTTTTACTGCGGCGGTTCCCAAGGCTGCCACTTCTGCATGTTGCGGCGCTTTCTTCGGGAACCACCGAAGCGCCTTGCCGGCTCGTCTTCTTGGGAGACTGACTCCTTGACCCACCGCTTGAGCTGGACGGCTTGGGTCCACCTGTCATCGGCGCTCGTTCTTGGAGCCGAGGCGGTTGCCGATGCAGCATATTCGAAGAGTTTCGAATCGCTTGGAATCGCACCTGGGAAGTTTTAAAAGGGGATCTTACTCGCATCGCGGCTTCCCTTCGCACTTCCCAGCGCTTTTCCTTGGACTCTTGTGCCTTTGTCTTCCTGTCCTTGAGCCCTCCCCCGCCATGGCTTCCAACCCACCCCCAGAGAAGAAACACGCTCGATCTCCTCCGGTGGCGGCGTCTGTGCCAAGTCAGGGATCCAGGGTGCCCACACCCCCTGCTTCTGGAAATGGCGCTCCGTCCGGTGGCGACCCAAAGAGGCCCCGGGCTCATCATTCCGACGGGACTCCTGTCACACCCGGTTTTTCCGAAGAACAACCAAGTGAATATCACATGTATGCCAGGATCATTTTCTCATACATGTGATGACAAATAGTGAAGCATCATTTATTACAAGCCAGGTGTCGAATATAAATAAGTCTTACATCGCAAATGTCTCAATGGACACTAATGCTTCATCACAAGTAAATAAACTAGCAGCGGAATATTATTCTTTAGGGCTCCATCACAGGCGTTGCCCGGGGGTCTTCATGAACCTAAAAACCTTCTTCGGGTCCAAAGTCTTGGTTATTATACACCACCTCATTATCTTGACCTGAGCAGCAATATAAACCAACAAATATGCAAGGTTGAGTACCAATGGTACTCAGCAAGTGTGGGAAAATTATATCATGCATGGCTAGAACAAGGAGAGGTTGAACTCATGGTTAAAGCACTACGCAATTAATACATATCACCTTAGCTTATTAAGCACCTACATTACTACACAGGTGAAATGGTCCCAATCTCCCAACCCATTATCATAATCCAATAACCATAACATCATTTCCAATGTTAAGCTCCCCGCTTAACTTCCAAAACCATCAATCCTCTAATCATGAATAAGTCCAGGCCGCTCTTAACCGTGAGCACGGCTGTCAAGACAGTTTTGACTCTGCAGAGTTTGTACCACTGTACCCACAAGTAGTGATTTCATCCCCCGTTGCCGGGTGGACTAAAAGAACCTCCATTATGCCAGTGGCTACGATCCACATTCACACTTCCCAGGTGTGCGGCCAGGAGATCACTACGAAGCCTTTACAAAGGGATTCCCGACGAGCGTGGGCCCACTGAGGTTTCACCCCTAACAGCATACAAGAGGCTCCAACCCCGCTGCAGTGGCCCCCTCTTGAGCCTTGCGGTTCATATGGTAGTCCAGCTGACCCCTACTCCCCGCACCATCCAACACACCCATACTACGCCGGGGATACACCTAATTAATTGGCCAAGCTGCCCCATCTCAGCATGTGGTTGGCACTGTAAAGCCGGGTTACATGCTCCATGAACCGGTCCTTAGGATCCAGGCAAGTACTAAACACAAACCCGAGTCTCGTGCACCCAGCACACAACCAAAACATCCAACTTGCCTTGATCCCTACCTCTACATAACTCACAATAGCTCATTCAAGAGTATGGTAAAATAAACTGATGATCTCATATCCCAAATATCCCATTCTAAGCATGGCTAAGCATATGCATGTAAATAAATGACATGACAAAATAAATCCCAACCCAAGCTTCAAGGAAACAAGGTAATGCAATTCTAGGGAAACTTCCTAGCATGGGTTTCATATTTCATTTGACAATGCAAATAATTCTATCTACACATCCTAGCATAGGATCAAAGTGGTCAAGGACACTTGCCTCCTTCTTGCTGCTCTTGAAATGGGTAGTCCTGATCTTGGAAAGGGATAACTTGCTCTTGAACAGGTTCTACTTCATACCATCACACATAGCAAAAGAAAAACAACAATCATAAGACATAGTTCACCCTTCTACTTCATACAAACCACACATTCACATTTATAAAAGTTCTTTACCATTATATGTGTTGTGGTTACTTTATGTGTGTTGAGTTGTGGCTTGCATGCACTTTTAACCATGTGTATATGATTCCTACTTTGGTGTTCATATTTATACTTACATACTATATATATATATATATGTGTGTGTGTGTGTTTCAGTTTTTTTAAATAAATTCCTTATATTAAACTACCAAGTATGTAAGAAAAGTATTTTTCTTCTCCATATGTGCCTTCATAATTTCTATCAACCCTAAACTGAATTCTTTGGATTTTAGAAACTCCATTTATCTTTTACTAGTTGCTATATTTTCAGATTTATATTCCTATGCATAATTGTGTATTTTATTATGAAACTAGTAATACACATCATCTAAACAGTATAGGTTTTGGCCCTAAATAATTTAATAACACATTTTGACCTTGGCCTCTGATGTAAACTATTTCATAATTATTTTCCCTTTTTTTTCTATAGCTATTCTTTACTTAAAAATGTGTCCCTATACTAAATAATGTGAATAATTAATGAAACAGATTCATTTCAGCCCAAAAATATATTTTTAGCTCACTCCAAAGTTTTCTAAGTACTGAGAAAGTTTTTAATTAATTTTGACAATTATGTTTGTCCCCCTTTTTAATTTTTAAACACTAGTTACATATTCAATTTTCTAAATTAAATACTAAACAGGGCTAAAATAATGAATTCACCCCATTACAGGGTCTATAATATTATTTTCATAATTTCCAGGGGTCTAGCTACACTTATCAGAGGTGTTTTTCCTAATTTTTATTAAGTCCAGGGGCTAAAACTGATTTTTAAATGAATTTACATGATTTTCTGGAGTTCCAGGGGCTAGATCTGAAGTTTCCGGGGCTAGCTCTCAATTCCAGAGAACCCCAGGGGGTAGCACGTAAGAATTCCAGTCTTTATAACGCGGGGCTGACATGGACCGTCCGATTTTAAACCGACGGCTGAGATTATAACATCGAACCGGTACGCGGGGTTTTAAAGTCTACCGTGCGATTTAAAATAAACGGCGCGCAAGCGGCCACGTCGCTCCGATCGAGCGCGGGCGGCGCTGCCAGCGGCGGGAAGCGGCGATCTCGCCGGAAAGTTTCGGATCCGCGAGAATTCTACCTAGAACTGTGATCTTATGGCATAGATCGGTAGAGGGGAGGTCAGGGATCTCACCTCGGGGGATTTCTCGAGCTCGGGGGTCCTGGAAAGTGATCGGCGGCGAGGTCCGAGGCAAAACCACGGCGAAGCTCGTCGGCGCTGGATTTACACCGTAACTCTCCGAGTTTTCTGCTCCTGCAAAGTTCCCCAGAGGCGGTGGATCAAGACCAGCGAGTTAGATCAGAGTTTCCGAGCTTAGATCGGCCAGAATTCACCGGCGAAGTCTCGGTGCTCACCGGAGTAAAAATCGGCGATCGCGTGGGAAAAACTGATCGGGGCTGGGGTTTTTATAGCCGGGGGAGGGCGGTGGGTCTGTTGCGATCGAGTTTGAGTCGTTTGGGACCAGAATTCGGGCTGCGGGACGCGGAAATCCGGTCGGTTGCGATCGCGCGCGCGGGAGAGAGTCCGGGGTCGCGGGGTTAGGGATGACAGGTGGGTCCCACCTGTCTGTGAGAGACAGCGCGGCGCGCGCGGGGGCGGGCTGGCGCGGGGAAACTGGGCTGGCTGGCGGGTTTCGGCCCAGTGGCCGGTTTTTTTCCCGTTTCTCTTTTTCTTTTTCCATTTCTTTTCTGTTTTGAGTATAATTTGAATTCCAGTTTGAATTTGAATTTTTGCAAAACATGCAACACGTCCAAAAATTTTTAAATTCCCCCTGAACATGGTTTAGAGTTTTGAATCAAAATTTGGGGTGTTACAACTCCTCTTAAACGACAACAGGCCGAAGGTTCCTGGACGTCGCGTCCTCCTTCCTCAAGTGGTGAAGTCTCCAGGGAACCTGCTGATGCGTCGAGGGGAGCTTCTAGAGCGTCCCCTGCTCCGTCAGTCCAGGCGACTGTGGAACGGCCGTCAGTGGCGACGGCGGGCTCTGGGGATCCTACCCCAGCTCGGAAGTCGGGCTTCAGGGCCCGCTGGAGTGTTCGCGCTTCTCAGCCGTCCCCGACTGATGGGGGGTCTGCGCCGTTGCGCTCGGAAACCGGGACAGCTGCCGCGTTCTCCAAGCCAGCGCGAGTTTCTCCTGTTCCGGTATGCCCGGATTCTATGGCAGCGTCGTCTCCTCCTTCCGAGACGGCTGCCGCGGCCCCCAAGCCAGCGCAGGTCGGCCCTGTACCAGGCGGCCCGACTTCTATTTCAGCGTCGACTTCCCCCACTCGTATCACTCCACGGGCTGAGGAGCCAGCTGTTAGTGAGAGTTCGGCGGGTCCGGCTGTCGAAGTCCCGGTGCTGGCTTCTCCTGACCGGCGTCTTATCCCGGTCCCTGGTGCGTCGTCTTTCCTTGAGGATGATGTGATGGAGGAGATTGGGGGTGCCGCTCCGGCCTCTGCTGCCCCACTGCCCCTGGGGGATGCCTTCGTGCTCGCCCAAGCGAGCGTCCAACAGGTCCTGGCCGCGCTTGGTCGTGAGCGGGAGGAGCAGACGGTCGAGAGGAATCGCCTCCTCACCTGGGGAACCTT
This sequence comes from Neostapfia colusana, assembly GCA_030760725.1. NCBI lineage: Eukaryota > Viridiplantae > Streptophyta > Magnoliopsida > Poales > Poaceae > Neostapfia > Neostapfia colusana. Next base: position 74,516,855 of record JASWHV010000005.1, on the reverse strand, counting down.
TTGCAGGAGCGGACCGCGGAGGTCAAGGGCGAGCTCGATTCCAGGCGGGAGTCGCTTGACATCACGGAAGCGCTCCTCGACCGACAGAAGCGGGCTGTCGACCGTCTGGACTCCGAAACGCGACGGCTCCACAGGGAGGCCCTTGAGGCACATGCCCGGGCCGAGGAGAGCCTCTCTGCCGTGGAGGAGATACGACAGAGGTTGGAGCGCCATAAGCACGCCGTTGAGGACCAGAAGCGTTCCACGGCAGCCGAGGCAAAGAGGGTCGCCGCGCGACTGGCGGCGGGTGAGGACGACCTGCGAGCTCGGGCCAGGGAGCTAGAGGCCCAGAGGGCTGACCTTGCTATGAGGGAGGAGCAGGTCTCCCGGGAACATCAGGCGATCCTGGATCGGGAGCTGGCTGTTGACTTCCGGGCTTCAGAGCTGGAGCGGCTTGCCCAGTTTCTCCGCCTTCGGGAAAGCTCCCTGGCGGCCAAGGAGAAGGAGTCCTCCGAGGGAAGCCGCGACGACCTGCAAGCAGCTCGCCGCGAGGTAGAGGAGCTCTTGGCCTCGCGGTCCTCCGAGGCCCATGCAGTCTCGAGCTTCGTCGACCAGGCGGGGTCTGCCTTGGTCCCTCTTGGCTTCAGCCCGGTGAAGGCGGTGGCTCCTGCGCTGAAGGTGGCTGAAGTGATCCCTGCACTGGAGTCACTCGGCGCCAAGCTGAGTAGGCTGGACTCGGTGGTTGCCAGCGAGCTTGAGGCAGAGGGACGGGGCCTGGCCCTGGAGGTTGCTACGCATGTGTTGACATGCTTCAGGAGCCGGGACCCTTCTTTCTCACTGGAGCCAGCGAGAGAGGGCCCCGCCATGGAGCGGGAGGAGACCGTCAGGGCTGAAGTCGGGGATGTGGCCCCCTTGTAGCTTCCAGGTTCCGGCGCGAGCCAGGGGGACCCTAGGGCTTGTTTCTTTCTTTTTATCGAGTCTGTAGTCCAGCTCATAGAGCCCCGAATAAATAGACTCTCTTGAATATTTGTGCCTGTGATGCTTTTTGTCTTCTTCTTGGTTTTGCCTGGCCGAGCCCTTAGCTCTGCAAGGTACTCAGAGGACTTCACCAATCTCAAAGCTCTACACAGGCACCTTCCCCGGGTCCTTACTGTATTAAGGGCCCCGGAGGTCTCCGGAGCTCGCCCGATGAGGATGGGGAGGTCCGGTTCTTCCGGCCATGTGGCGGGCCCGGAGCTTCCCTCTAAGGAGAAGGAGGTCCGGCCCCGTGGGACACGTGGAGCCTTGTGAGCTCCCCCCTGGAGGGGGAGGTCCGGCTTCAGCCGGCCACGCGGCGAGTCCGGAGCCCCTCCTGAGGAAGCGGGAGCTTCGGCCCCGCTGGACACGTGGGGCCTTAGGAGCTCCCCCCCAGAGGGGGAGTTCCGGCTTCTGCCGGCCATGTGGCGGGTCCGGAGCCCCCCCTCCCCTGAGGAGGCGGGAGCTCCGGCCCGCTGGACACTTGGGGCCTTCGGGCCTCGCCCCTATTGAAGGGGCGGAACCCGGACCTTCCGGTCCTGTGTTGGAGTAGTCGATAGCTCCTTGCTCCCCGCCTCATGCAGCCCCCGTTGCTGTAACCTGGAGGTCCTGCACACAGATATAGGAAACGTAATTCTCCTCGGGCGGTCCCCTCCTCCCCGTCTCTTAGTCTTATTCGGCTTACGGTCCTAGTCCGGTATACGGGGCTTGGGCAATTCTGTGCGCGAGGCACCGGGGCTCCGGCTCCCTCCAAGGTCCGGGTACGACCATCCGGTCCCTAGTGCCGGACCGTGCACCGAGGAAGCAGAGTGCACAGGCTTTGGGTACGGAACCAGGCAAAGCGGCTGTATAACCCTAGACCACCGGAGGGCAGGGTGCGCACGCTTTGGGTACAGAGCCGGCTAAGCGGGATATGCACCCTGGACCCCCCATGCACGGCACAGGCCTTTCCTAGAGGTGACCAACTGACACCGCAACACCTGACTGGGGGAGGCCTGAGAGGCCCACCTGGCCATCGGCAGGTGCCTCAAGCGCAACCGCCTTCGGTAGGATAGCAAATGCTGACTATGGATGAGCGCGGGAGAGAGGGAGCTAAGTGTACGGTGAGCGTACATAGAGAGTGCGATCATAAAAATTAATGCGTAATTTAAATGAGCACATGAGAGAGAGCGAAGTAGAACAGGTTTCTGTGTAAATTCCCATAGGGGGAAGTCAGGCTGTACATGGAGGCAACGACCCGCCTCATTAAGAAGGGAAGCAAGACTCTACGCGCTTAGGGTCGGAACCAGGCCAAGCTGAATGTAGTCCTGGACCGTCCCCTGAGACTTAGCTGCCCCAAGCGCTGTTCCTAGACTCTATGGGATTTATTACAGAAGGGTATGACCCTGTTCTACTAACGCTCAGGGGGTAGGACTTACAGTGTTGTTCCATGCCAAGGGTTTGGGAACGGATCCCATACTTGGTTGAAAGGCATGCGTACCTGGGACGGCAACTTTCGTGACTCGGAAGGGACCTTCCCAGCTGGGGGAGAGTTTATAGGTCCTTCGCGGGAAAGTGCTTGCCGCGGCACCAGGTTGCCTTCTTGCAGGTCCCTGACGCGTTTGGTCCTTTGGCGGTAGTGCTAGAGCACCAGCCGAGACCGTGCGTTGTGGGGTGTCACCTGCAGCCGGGCCTCGTCGATGAGGTCGTCATCTTCACGCTGGATCAGGTCCTGCGCGGCTTCTCCTGGGAGCCCCGGGGTACCCTCCCCTTCTGGCTAAGGCCTTCAAGGGGTAGGAGAACCCAGACTCTTCTTGGGAGACCCAAGGCGTCTTTCCCCTTCTGGCTAAGGCCTTCAAGAGGTTGACAGACCCTGGGCGGCCCCCAGGAGGTACGGCCGAGGCACAGAGGCGTGCACTCGGGTGGAGCTGGCCCGGTTCTGCACCGTCGGGGCTGGTGCTTGGGCTGCTGCAACTACTTGGAACTTCTCCAAGGTTGATATCGCAGCAGTGCAGTCTCCACGAACTTTCCGGGGTGGCCGTAGTTGTCTACTGCCCCGGCTCGTCATCACCGGAGCTGGAGTCCTCAGCGTTGTGTACCGTCTTTATGACACGCTGAGGCTCCTGAAACCCCACCTGGTGGCCGACGCTGACTGAGGCGTCGACCTTCTGCTTGCCCTCCCTCTGAGGGAGGGGCGGAGCATCAGCTCTTAGCTGCCTCCCTTTGTGGATGCGTTCTGCGAGCCTCTGGATGTCCCAGCACTCGGCAGCAGTATGACTGCTGGTGCCATGCACGGGGCATAGCTCGCCTTGGTCACCATCTGGGGCTGGTGACTGTCGCTGCCTTTTGTCGGGGCGCGGCCCCCGAGCTCCAATGGGTGCCGCTGCTGTGGCAACGGGAGCCGCGGCCGGTGACTTCATCTTGCCACTGCCCCGGTTCTTGGCCTTCTTGCCGCCTCTATAGGAAGCAGCGCCAGATCCGGGCTGTCCTCCCGACTCAGAGGCTGGCAGTGAGTGCCAGTTCCGCCCTTCTGCTGCTCTGGCGCACTTGTCCGGTAGGCTGAAGAGCTTGGAGACATCGCGAACCTCTCTGGTCGCGAGATTCTCAAGCATCTTCTCGTTCCGGACACCCTGCCGGAACGCCACCACCACAGAAGCACTTTGAATGTGCGGGATGGTGTTGCGTACCTGGGAGAACCGCTGGATGAAGGAGCGCAGTGATTCCCCAGGTTGTTGCTTGATGGCGTGGAGGTCAAGCTCCGTGCCAGGACGGGTGTAGGATCTGCCGAAGTTGGCGATGAACTGCCGGCAGAGCTCTCCCCAGGAAGTTATGGATCCTTGGGGGAGGTTCATGAGCCAAGACCGGGCTGGGCCGGTCAAGGCGACGGGGAAGTAGTTGGCCATGACGGCCTCATCCCCTCCTGCGGCAAGTACAGTGGTGGAGTAGATCTGGAGGAACTCCGCCAGGTTGACGCTGCCCTCGTACTTCTCGGGCATGTGCGGCCGAAACTTGCGCGGCCACCTCGCGAAGCGAAGGTGGGGCACCAGGGCCGCACATCCTGCTCCTGTTGCCGCAGGCGTTGGTGCCGCGAACGTTTGGTTTGCTGCTGGCACAGTGTACCCCGGTATGGGCAAAGCTGCGCCATAGACCGGGGACGCCGTTTGCAGGGCATATGGCTGTGGCATATGCTGCAAGGCGTATGCCTGGGGCAGAGATCGCGTGGCGAAAGTCTGCGCCTCAGGCGGGGTCGAGGCTGACGTTATGCTGTCGCCGGCCTCTTGGTTGCGACGCCTTTCTCGTTGTCGCTCGAGGAACACTCGGGCATCTTGGCCCAAGTGGCATCGTTCCAGCTCTATCCTCAGGTCCGTCGATGGGAGCCTGGTGGAGCTGGAATCCGCCGTCTGTCCGTCAACCGTCGGCGTGCGCGTCAGCGACACAGCCGGTTGGCCAGAGCGTCGTCCCCGCCAAAGTCGTGGGTTTGCGGCGGCGACGACGAGACGGTCTACCTCGCGAATCCACTGCTGTGTCGCTGAATGGGGCGCGTCCCCAGCAGGTGGATTGTGCAGTAGCGCTCTTGCTGCAGCTAGCGCACCCCCGTGGGGAACGCTCAGCGCTGCAGAAGATCTCACGCTAGCTGGAGCCTGCATTGCCGGAGTCGGCGTTGCCGGGGTCGGCTGCTGGCTTCCTGCTTGCGCCGACACACTCTGTCCTGAGTGTGTCGACACGTATTCCCCGCTAGTCACGGTCCGTCGTGAACGCGGGGGAGGAGAGCTTGCTGCTGAAGGGAGCTTCGTCATCTTCGTCGGCAGAAACTCGTCGCGCAAGGGAAAAGCCCCCTACCTGGCGCGCCAAATGTCAAAGTGTGTGGTCGACACTTCCCCTGGACCTGCTCTGGGCAGCCCGCGGAGGTTCTTTTCTGGAGGGGCTAGTCGCTTGCGGAGAGCTTAAGCGTAAGGGACGAGTGAGGAGAAGCTTAACACGGCGAGTTTTACGTGGTTCGGGCCTCCGGAGCGTAAAACCCTACGTCCACAGTGAGCAGAGGTGCTCGCTGTATTGCTTGTTGCTCAGAACCGGAGTCCTGAGCTTGAGGGTGAGTTATGCCTAGGGTGTGAGTTGCTGGAGTGCGAACCCTTGCTAACGTTGCCTACCCGAGCCTTTTATAGTCCAAGGCTCGTGTGGCTTACAAGGGGGGGCGCGGGACCCGATAGGTGGTCCCGGGGAGATTGCCTGCCGACTATCGTATCCACAGTTATGCCGGTAGTTGTCTCTGCCGAAGGCTTCCGAGTCTTCGTTCTGCCGCCCTGCCCATGCCGCATGCTAGTCGTAGTGGTTGATGACGGTGGGGGCGGCAGGGGATGTCTTGTCGCTGTGTTTATGGGCTGGCAGGTTCTGACACTGCGCGCCAGTCTGCGATGCTACTGGGCGCAAAGTCACCTGACAGAGGCGTGCTCTGCGTCTCCGCGTCTTGGGAAGGCGCGGGCCTTGAATACCTTGTACGAGCAAGGTATGGTGCGTATTTACGCCTGCTGCCTACCGCGCGGGGGCAGGCAGCGCTGTCCTGCTGGACACGTGGTGGGCCCGGAGCTCTCCTCTGAGGAGAGGGAGGTCTGACCCCGCGGGACACATGGCGCCTTCGGAGCTCTCCCCATGGAGGGGGAGGTCCAGCTGCCGCTGGCCACGTGGCAGGCCCGGAGCTCTCCTCTGAGGAGAGGGAGGTCCGGCCCCGCTGGACACGTGGCGCCTTCGGAGCTCTCCCTACGGAGAAGGGCGAGATCCTTAGGCATTTTCCCTTGTGCGCGGGGTACCCCATATCGAGGGTACCGACAGTCACCACATGGCTGGAGGCCGGCGAGGGCGACCTGAAGGCCCGGGCTGAGGAGCTAGAGCTTCGGGAGGCAGCTCTGGCCGAGAGGGAGGAGCAGGCCTCCCGGGAGCGTCAGGCAGCGCTAGAGCGGGAGCTGGCGGCCAACTTTCGGGCGTCAGAGCTGGAGCGACTCACCAGGGACCTCGAGCTCCGGGAGAATTCCCTCTCTGCCAAGGAGAAGTTCTCTGAGGAGGTGCCTGACACCCTACTGGCTGCCCGACAAGAGGTGGAGAAGCTCCAGGCTTCACGGTCCGTCGAGGCCCGAGCGGTCTGGAACTTTGTCGGTGAGGCGGGGTCCGCCCTGGTGCCCCTTGGCTTTAGCCCCGTGAGAACGGGGGCTCCGGCGCAGGAGGCGACCGAAGCGATTCCGGCGCTTGAGTCCATCGGCGCCAAGCTGGACAGGCTCAAAGCCGTGATCGCCGACGAGCTTGAGGCAGAGGGACGGAGCTTGGCGAAGGAGGTCGCCATGCACGTTGTGCTTCCGGAGCCAGGATCCTTCCCTCTCTCTGGAGCCGGTAAGACTGGGCCCGGTTGTCGAGCGGGAGGAAGCTGCCAGGGCCGAAGTCGGGGACATGGCCGCCCTCGTAGCCTCTAGGTTCCAGCGGGAGTCCGGGGACTCCTAGGCAGTCGCCCTTGCGGCCAGAAGGCCCTGTATCTTTTCTTTTTTGATTTTGTTGAGTCTGTAGTCCAGCTCATGGAGTCATGAATGAATAGACTCTTGATTATTGTGTCTGCTCCTTATCTTCTTCTTGGCTTGGCCTGCCCGAGTCCTTAGCTCCGCAAGGAACTCGGAGGTCTTCACCAATCTTGAAGTCTTGCACAGACACCTTCCTTGGGTCCTTGTTGTGTTAAGGGCCCAAGGGGTCTTCGGAGCTCGCCCCGTGACGACGGGGGGAGGTCCGGCTCTGCTGGCCATGTGGCGGGCTCGGAGCTCCTCCGAGGAGAGGGTGGTCCGGCCCCGCGAGACACGTGGAGCCTTCGGAGCTCGCCCCTGCGGAGGGGCCGAGGACCGGCTCTGCCGGCCACATGGCGGGCATGGAGCTATCCTCTAAGGAGAGGGGGCCCCGGCCCCACCGGACACGTGGGGCCTTCGGAACCTGCCCCTGCGAAGGGGGCGAGATCCGGATTCTCCGGTCTTGTTCTGGAGTAATCAGGAGCTCCGGTCTCTCTTCGCGCGGTCCCCGTAGTGGCCCCCTGGTAGGTGTGGCCAATGGATTGGGCACACCTACCATACTCCTGCGGGGGAGCTAAGGCCAGGAGGTCCTGCACACAAGTAAGGGAACCATAATTCTCCTTGGGGGCTCCCCCCTCCCTATCTCATAGTCTTATTTGGCTTACGGTCCTGGTCCGGTATACGGGGGTTGGGCAATTCAGTGCGCCCGGCGCCGGGGGTTCGACACCCTCCGAGGTCAGGGTACGACCGTCTGGCCCATAGTACTGGAGCATAACGCTGGGGAAGCAGAGTGCACAGGCTTTCGGTAAGGAACCAGGCAAAGTAGGCTGTACTCCCCTAGACCTCCGAAGGGAAGGGCACGCACGCTTTGGGTCGGAACCAGACAAAGCAAGCTACGCACCCTAGACCCCCCATGCACAGCGCAGGCTTTTCCTGGAGGTGACCAACTGGCATCGCAGCACCTGACTGGGGGAGGCCCGAGAGGCCCCCTGGCCATTGGCAGGTACCTCAAGGGCGACCGTCTTTGGTAGGATAGCAAATACTGACTAGGGATGAGAGTGGGAAAGGAGAGCTAAATGTACGTGAGCATACATGGAAAGTGCGGTCATAAAAATTAATGTGTAATTTAAATGAGCATAAGGGTAAGAGCGTGGCAGGATAGGTATCTTTCTATATAAACATCCATAGGAGGAAGGCAGGCTAAACATGGAGACCACGACCCACCCCATTAAGAAGGTGTCGGTACCCTCGATATAGGGTACCCCTGCGCACAGGGGAAATAGCCTAAGGACCTCCCCGTTCTCTGTAGGGAGAGCTCCGAAGGCGCCACGTGTCCAGCGGGGCCGGACCTCCCTCTCCTCAGAGGAGAGCTCTGGACTCGCCACGTGGCCAACTGAGCCGGACCTCCCCCCTCCGTGGTGAGAGCTCCGAAGGCTCCACGTGTCCCGCGGGGCCGGGCCTCCCTCTCCTCAGAGGAGAGCTCCGGGCCCGCCACGTGGCCAGTAGAAGCCGGACCTCCCCCCTCCGTGGGGAGAGCTCCAAGGACTCCATGTGTCCTGCAGGGCTGGACCTCCCTCTTCTCATAGGAGAGCTCCGGGCCTGCCACGTGGCCAGCAGAACAACGCTGCCTGCCCCCGTGCGGTAGGCAGCGGGCGTAAAGACGCGCCATACCTTGCCCGTACAAGATATTCAAGGCCCGCGCCTTCCCAATACGCAGAGACGCGGAGCACACTTCTGTCAGGTGCCGTTGCGCCTAGTCACATCGCAGACTGGCGAGCCGTTGACACGACCCCACGGTCTTGTCGAGCCAGGATCACGCTGAGGGGTACTGCATTGCACAGCACCGGATAACACACATCAAAGGTACAAAGCGGAAGCAAAACTTTTATTACATAAAGTGGTTTATGAACATTTGTACATCAAAATAAGTCCAGTCTACACTCACAGGCGTAGACTACGCATCAAGTGCACGTTCAGCCCTTGAACGTGTCCTTGCTAGCACACACACACACACTAACTCTGCGGAGTGCACGACTCCCACTCGACGGGGTTCCCCTCCTGGGGTTCCGTCTCCTCTTCGGGAGCCTCTTCCTCATAGAACCCTGCAAAAGCTTCAAACACAAGCAGTGAGCACGAAGGCTCAGCAAGACTGACCCGTCTCTCCTAAACATGGAAATTCTACATGAGGGATTGATAGGTTACATGAGGAAAAATCATTTGCAAGGACTTGCCTAATTAGTAAAACCTTACTTTCATGTTTTAGCAGCAGGTTGTGGAGAACCTTACGCTAAGGCACATGAGAGAGCTGCAATCAAACAAGAAACACATTTCTCTCATGTACTTTGCCCAAAGTTGAAAAGAACTTTAGTTAGCTCTAAACTACAGCAAATCATTAGCAATCAAGTCCATCTTTCAATCAGCAACATTTTAACATGTAACTAGCCTGTTCTTTCTACGTCACGGTACAGAGAACAAGTGGTACTCACTGACCGCGAGGGACGGCGATTATAATCGATTTACACCTGCAGGGTTACCCGAACAACCCGTCACGTATGCCCGTACTCGATGTTGCCAACAGCAACCATCACGGACGCTGTACGCAACTACCTTTCACCCGTTAGCCAAATATTGAACCGGTCCCATCGTCCCGAGCAAGAGGTGTCTGCACGCGCATCTCAGTGCCGCCAGCCGATTTACACCTCAAGCTCTCAACCTACCCTCTGAACGACGGGCAATGCCTCAATACCCAGCTACCCGAGTTACATCAGTTTCCCGGTTCCCATATAGCCGGTAGGTCTTCGGTACTGTTCTAGCTTGTTCAACAGGCCTGCACACGGCTCGGTCCTCAATCGACACAAGCGGAGCTACAGCACACAGGCCCCAAAGTCCTGCTGCCCTTACCCTCCGCTTGGTCTCATTTTCTTGCCATGTGTATCATGTGCTATCTCTACCCAAGTCGAGTGCCTCCAGCCTATGCTCGCGAGTAGTTCCAACTACTCGACTTGTACCGAATCCTACTCTATCTTAGCTTTGCAGTAGCTAACGGGGTTTTCAATCTTAATCCCAACCCGTGGTTTTCTTGGCTATGCAGTTGGGTTTCCAAACAGGACTCTAGAGCAAGAAATAGTGATACTTAAGTAAGTGCTCAAAACAATAAAACTTTGTAAAAAAGTTATTGCAAACCGAGGCTTGCCTTGCTGCTCTTGGTGGTAATCTAGCTGCTCCTCCGGAGTAAGGAAGTCTAGGACTTCGGGTTCCTCCTCGACCTTAGCGACTACATGATACACAAGTATGTGTATTAATTTAAATGCATTTGATTGAATTTAAACTTATGAAGTCTATAACTCTTACTAGACCGACCCAATGACTGTGAAACTTTTACTGTGGCTTGGTTACAACCTAAACAGAGACTTGGTCAAGTTTTAGTTGCAGCAAAGCTCATTTGAGCCTTCCACAATTAATTATGCACTTGACCTTAATTGAAGGCTTTTAGGGTGTTCTAAGGATTTTCATGAAACAAACTATGACTTTCTGAAAACTAGATTTTCAGAGGGTTCTAATGGAGTTGGTCTCACTTAATTTAAAGGTTTCTAGCTAAAGATATGAGCTAACAATTTCAGGGAAAATTCTGAAAATGTTTCTGAACATTTTCTATTTTCTCTGGAACAGTTTCACTAATCACACCTTTAGGTGGATCAAATGAGCTCAAATGGATCTGAAATTTTTATGGTAGTTCAGGTATATTTTGTTGAACATTCCAGCAAAAGTTCAGGATTTTCATCCAAAGGATTCTCCAGTTAAAATTCCAAATATTTTAAATTTTGAGGAATTAATTCTGGAGAAATAAGGATTTTCATGAAGTGAAACTTGATTTGCTGGAAAGTGCTCAGAGAGCTGAATCCAACAAAATTTGGTTCACTCGATTTGGAGCTTTCTAGCCAAAGTTATGAGGATTTGAATGAATGAAATCTGGAAATTCGGGGAAAAGTTTAAATCTGCCGGGGCCCGCGGGGACACGTGTTAGGCGCGGAGGCGACAGCACACTGAGGCCCACAGGGTTTTTGCGCGCCAGCACACCAGATCCCGGCCGCATCCCGATCCCGATTTAAAATATCTCCTGCTGACAGCTGGGGTCCACCCCCGTCGTCTACCTCCCGCCGCCCGCGCTCTGCCGCCGGGGGACCTCGCCGGAGAGCTCGCCGGCAGCTTCTGTGGAGCTCCAAACTTCACGATCTTGGTCACCCCTGCCTACTTTCACTCGCGGAACAGGATTCTGGGGTCAGCTTGTCATGACAATGGCCGGTGCATGGTCGGCGACGAGCCGTCACCTCGGAAAGACTTCGGCCGTGTCGGCTGACTTCCCTAGCACCTCAACTACTCGAGCAATCGGTCGGGGAGCATCAATGGACCTCAGGGAAGGTCGACATGAGCTTGAAGCAGCTCGGGGGAAGCCCAAAGTAGGACCTCACCGTGCGCCCAATGTCTCCCGCTTGCTCCGCCGTCGGTAAACTTCAAAATACGCCAGGTACAGAGGTTCTCCGGCTAAAGGTTGTGAAGGCAACTTGTGCGTTACCGTGTCTAGTATATGTGAGAGCGGATTGAGGCTCTCTAATCCTTCCTAGAGTAAGAATTTGACAGAATCGCACCCGAAGGTCGTTCTGCACCCAGAAAGGGGAAAACTGGAAATTCGCCGCCGGTGAGCAAGCACTCGGGCTGTGGCTCGGGGGTGAGCAGCATCGGTCACCAGCACGTCCAAGGGTTCCTTGGCTCAGGCATGACAACTCCCCGGTTGGGCTGTCCATGGGAGCCCGAGGTGCGGCGGCGTTAGGTCACTGAATAAAACTCTCGGTATAGCCGAGATCGATCGGTTTCAGCTGAATTCTAGCCACGGGGAAGAAGGAGGAAGGTTCCTAGTACCTTGCTGTAGCTCTGGAGGGAACGGGGAGGCTGTGATCTGTGAGACCTATGTGTGCTGAATACATTGAAAATTAGGATAAAAGTTAGCATTAACATTCAAAGTTTTGAATATTGCCAAAACATTCTTCTGTGGCAAGGTCCGACAAGTTCTTTGTTAGGTCCGCCAAGTGTTGGCAAGGTCCGACGCAAGGTCCGGAGAGCTCCTGCAAGGTCCGGAGAGCTTCTGTGAGGTCCGGAGCTTGTTTTTAGGGAGCTCCCGTGAAGTTCAACTCGTAGAACTGCAGCGTCTTGTTTTTGCTTTTAACTCGCAATGTTTCAAACTTGCTTTATGGGAAGGTTTGCTTAGTATTAATTTGCTAAGTTTTTGGTGTGTTTTGGTGGTTATGGCTGTTATCATTTGATATGGTTTGCAACATGCTTATGTGACGTGCTCATGTAAGGTGTTGTGGTTTTCGAACTAACGTGGGTCAAGTCGAGGACTTGTGCTCGGAAGAATTGGTTGTTTATTCATGTGCAGGTGTTGCTTGAGTTCAAGACATGGCTGGTGACAGGATCCTTGGACTAGTCTCAGGGAGGAGATGAGGTTCCAACAACCAAGTTCGGGAGCTGTGGTTGAGTTGATCGGGAGGTCGCGCAGCATGTTTGGATCAAGGGCAGTGCATATGAAGGTTGCGTGTACGTCGTTGGAAGGTGTTTGCATGTGTGCAAGGAGTGCATGGACGTGGCAACATTGTTCCAAGGCGTGATGAAGAGAAGTGGACGTAAAGAATTGGTCGGAAAGGTTCAACCGACTAGGTTATGGACTCAGGCTGCGGCTGAGTCGTGTTTGACTCAAATATGGAGAGTTTTGAGTTGGTTATGATAGGATTTCGTGTGGGTCACGAATTTGAGTTGTTTTAGGAATGTTTGGGACGTTCCTAAGGTGTTTGGAAGTCTTAAGATTGCTTCTATCTGCGTATAGAAGAGTCTTGAGCAGTATTGGAAAGTTACAGTTTGAATCCAAGTAGGAGTAGGAGTCCTAGTTTGAATTGGATTGGCCATAGAGCTGGTTATATAGGCAAGGGAGGCCAGAGATCTTGGTGCACGACTTTGGGCTGTTCCTCTTGTGTTTCTATTGAATAAAGTTCATAGTTTCGAGGAGCTTTTGTGCCTTGTTCGTCCGACTTGTTTTTCGTCAAGTCTTTCTCGCCGAGTTTCTGGACAGACCGACGTTGCTTCGGTGTTTCGTTCATAACTCGAGTTTTACAGATCCAATTGACGTGATTCTTTTTGGGTTGTATTCACAACTCAATTATATATCATCTGTGAAATTTTCACGAGCTTCGGATCTGTAGTTTTTGAGATACACGAGTTTATTTGCAGCATTGCAGATCTGTTTTATATCGGGTAGAACAGATTGATCTTCGTTTAATGTTTTGATCGTATCTCAAGTTTTACATCATGTTTTCAAGTGATTCTTGTTGCATTAGATCCGTGACTTGATTCTCTACCTCTCTACTTGATTTGTCACGGTTGAACACGTTTGAAAACACTTGTACACACGGTTTCTTTAACCGATTGATTTTTTGCTGAGGGGTTTTTGTTGTTTCTGCTGCGAAAAGTTTTAATCTACCATTCACCCCCCTCTGGTAGCTTTTCACGTGCTCTTCGATCCTACATGATCAGAGCTCTCCGATCGGTTCTGAGCGGCGGAAGGAGTTTCCAGCGCTGTGTTCTTACGGGGGAAGAAACGGCGATGGCTTCGGCCGAGGAGGGGGAAGAACGCCTTAAGAAGGCTCTGAACAGCCTCGTGCCCGCGCGTGGCCAAGCAGCTGCTGGCGCGGCGGCCTCCCTCGGTGGCGATCGCAGCCGCAGCTCGGCGACCCGAGTGGAAAAAGTCTCAGTCGGTTGCTTTGAACCAGTGACTGACATGTGTGTCCCACCCAAGGTTTTAACCTCTGAAATTCACTCCTAATCACTGTTGTAAACAGTGAGCCCCAAAATACCCATGGTGATTCAAATTATTCACCCATGAGCCATTTGAATTGATTAGAATTCAAATTGGGTTTGGTTTGAATGAATTTCAGCACATGTTCAGTTTGAAATTCAAATAAAGTTTGAATTTGCCCCACTTAGCTCATGTCAAGATCAACTCCAAATGGAGTGAAAATTGGTGTGTGAGCTCACAAAAATGTGCTGAATAAGAATACGCCTCCCACTTTTGAATTCATGGGATAAAAAAGTTTGAATTTGAATATGGTTTCAAACTGCGCTCTCTCTAGCTATACCCAAAATGACCTCAAAAAGGTTTTGAATTTGGGTGAAACTTGGCATGGACATCCTTAGCAATGTGTAGGAGTTTTCATATACCCAGACCGTCTATATCACATGTGGGAAATACCACTTTTGCAATATGTGAGTTTGTTCTCTAATGAGCATGTTGATGGTGGTTACTTGCTCTTCATTTGTGTTCATCAACTTTTCTCAAATGAGGTTGTGTGTATGGTGATGAACACTTCAAATATGTGTCAAAAACTGAGTCCCTTACATTCCTCCCCCCTTAAAAGAATCTCGTCCCGAGATTATAAGGTGAAAATGAGAGAGAGGACGGTGGAAAATTACCGGATATGCGACGTGAAAAAGTCGGGGTAGTTAGCGCGAAGAAATCCTTCGCTCTCCCATGTCGCTTCGTCCATGGAGTGATTACTCCATAGAACTTTGTAGAACCACAACGTACGGTTGCGTGCAGTTTGGGCCTTTTCGTCAATAATCTGAATCGGTTCCTCCCGATAGGTGAGATCCGGTTGCAGTTCTTCAATGTCTTCCAGCTGAACGGTAGTTGATAGCTTGAGACACTTCCTCAGCTGGGAAATGTGAAAGACATCATGCACACCGGAAAGTGCTTCTGGTAATTTCAGCCGGTATGCTACTGATCCACATCTTTCGGTAATCTGAAATGGACCGATGAATCGGGGTGCTAACTTTTATCTCACCCCAAATCTGTTTACGCCCTTCATTGGAGACACACGTAGATATACGTGATCCCCCACTTCAAATTGTAATGGGCATCTTCTCCAGTCCGCATACTGTTTCTGCCGGGATTGGGCGGCTTTGAGGTTCGCTTGAATCAGTCGAACCTTTTCTTCCGCGTTGTTGACAAGGTCAATCCCGAAGGTAACCCTTTCGCCAGACTCACACCAGTTCAATGGTGTGCGGCATTTTCTTCCGTATAGTGCCTCGTATGGCGCCATCTTGATGCTGGCTTGGTACCCATTGTTGTACGAGAACTCGGCTAACGGCAAGTTATCATCCCAATTCTTGCCGTGGTTGATAGCGCAAGCTCGTAGCATGTCTTCTAAGATCTGATTTACCCGCTCGGTTTGTCCATCCGTCTGCGGGTGGTATGCTGAACTACGGATCAGCTTCGTCCCCAAGGCAGCGTGCAGCTGCTCCCAAAAACGGGACACAAATAAAGTGCCCCGATCCGATATGATGGTACGGGGTACGCTGTACAAGCATAGGATCCGTGAGATGTACAGTTCAGCGTACTTCTTGGCGTTGTAATTGGTGTTGACTGGGATGAAATGGGCAACCTTGGTGAGCTGGTCGACGATCACCCACACGGAATCACGTTTTTGAAAGGTGGTGGGTAAACCGACGATGAAGTCCATGCTCACATCCTCCCACTTCCAGGCAGGAACGCCCAGTGGTTGTAGCAGTCCCGGTTTCCGCATATGGTCTGCCTTCACCCTTCGACATGTATCACACTCGGACACGTACTTTGTGATCTCCCGCTTCATCCGTGTCCACCAAAACTTGCTTCTGAGTTCTTGATACATTTTGTTGCTGCCGGGGTGAATAGAAAATTTTGATATGTGAGCCTCATCAAAAATTTTCTTCCGTAACTCCGGGTTACGGGGTACAACGATCCAGTCCTTGAACCATAGGATGCTGTCTCCGTCCTTCCGGAAACATTTCAACTCCCCACTGTCTACACGTCTCCGCAAATGCGACATGCCCTTGTCATGTTTCTGAGCTGTTGCTATCTCTTCACGGATGGTGGGGATCAAAGCTACATTGTAGAGAGCTCCATGTGGAATCACATGTAGTGGTGGTTCGCTCTCTTCCAACGGTGTGATGGTCAGATTGTTGACGTGTGACTTGCGGCTCAGCGCATCTGCCACTATGTTTACCTTGCCCGGATGATAATGGATCTCTATTTCGTAATCCTTTATCAATTCTAACCATCTTCGCTGCCTCATGTTCAGTTCCTTCTGAGTGAATATGTACTTGAGGCATTTGTGGTCGGTATACAAATGTACGAGGTTACCGAGTAGGTAGTGCCTCCACATTTTCAGTGCAAGTACCACGGCAGCGAGCTCCAAGTCGTGGGTTGGATAATTCTGCTCATGATTTCTAAGCTGCTGTGATCCATACGTGACCACTCTTCGGTCTTGCATCAGCACACATCCGAGCCCAATGCCGGATGCATCGCAGTACACATCGAACGGTTTCGTTGTGTCTGGCTGCGCCAAAACCGGTGCTGATGTCAGGTGCTTGACTAAATCCTTGAATGCTGCTTCACATGCCGGACTCCAAACATATTTGGTAGCCTTCTTCAGCAGCTCCGTCATAGGCTTGGCAATCTTCGAGAAGTTCGGAATGAACCTCTGATAATATCCCGTGAGTCCGAGGAAACTCCGTACCTCGTGAACAGTCCTCGGGGATTTCCAATTCAGCACTTGAGTGATCTTGCTCGGGTCTACAGCGATACCCTCCGCTGAGATGATATGCCCGAGGAAAGGCACTTGCGATATCCAAAACTCGCGTTTGCTGAATTTCGCGTATAACTTGTGATCCCGCAGCCGTTGCAAGACTATACGCAGATGCTTCTTGTGATCTTCCTCCGACTTGGAATATACCAGGATGTCATAGATGAAGACCACGACAAACTTGTCCAGCTCCGGCATGAATACCGAGTTCATCAAGTACATGAAGTGAGCTGGAGCATTGGTGAGGCCGAAGGACATGACCAGGTACTCATAAAGTCCGTACCTCGTCGAGAAAGCTGTCTTTGGAATGTCCTCCGCCCTTATCTTAATCTGATGGTACCCGGATCTTAAGTCCATCTTGGAAAAGATCTTTGCTTCGACCAACTGATCAAACAACATGTCGATCCGTGGCAACGGGTACTTGTTCTTGATGGTTACGGCATTTAATGGACGATAGTCCACGCAAAGCCGCAACGTTTCATCCTTCTTCTTTACAAATAATGCCAAACAACCCCATGGCGAGGAGCACGGCCTAATAAAGCCCTTCTCCAGGAGGTCCGTGAGCTGAGTCTTCAGTTCAGCCAACTCCTTGGGTTCCATCTTGTACGGCCTTCGGGATATTGGCATGGTCCCCGGTGCAAGTTCAATCTTGAACTCCACCTCTCTATCGGGCGGCATTGTGACGCCCTCAATTCTGTAGGAAAACCACGGAACCGAGAACTAATGCATATGTGTGCCCAGGATGTTCATCACACATACACATACGTTACACAAACTGAATTCAGATTATATATTACCACGAATAACAGAGTTTATTACAATACCTCATGAGTCTTGGACTCATGCTCACAGCGGAAGTCTTATTTCTGTGCAGCGGAAGCAATTCAGCTAATACAGAAGCAAATCTAAGCAGAAGTGGCTCCATCTCTACTCCCTCCACAGGCAAGGTTGAGAACAGATCACACGCCTCAATGCTCCACTTGGTTTTCATAGTAGGTTTCTCCTGTTGCTGATGATGACGTAATAATGCAAGTTTGAATACAATGATGTACTCAGCAAGTGCGGGAAAACACATGATATGCAGCTCACAAACAAGGTAGGTATAAAAAGGCTTATTTGCAGAAAAGCAGATTTATAAAACCATGATAAAACAGCAACTTAACTTCAGATGAATGTAATCCCAGCATGTATTAAATCACCAACATACCTCCATCAGTTCCCGTGTTCCATCCAAACATTAACCAATCCTTTATTCATACTCACGAATACCTCCTCGTATTCGCTACCATCTCACGAATACCTTCTCGTATTCGCTACCATCTCATCTCATAAAACAACCTCGTCTCACACCGAGACCAAACTCGTTGCCATGACTCAACAGTCATGCAACCATCTTATCACCCGGACTCAACAGTTCCAACAACCAAACCATAACCAAACCAATAACCATAACCAAAAACCTCCCCATTAACCATCCCAACTAATCATGGCAGTTTAGCCAGGTGCTCGTGACCGTAAGCTCGGCTATCATGATAGTTTTAGACTCTGCAGAGTTTGCACATCTTTACCCACAAGTTTGTGATTTCGTCACCCGTCGGCGACTGCAGAACCTCCATTATACCAGTACACATCCATCGGTGTATGGTCAAGAGATCACAAAATAGCCTTTACAAAGGGGTTACTAGATGTATGGACTCACTAAGGTTTCACCGGCAGGCTAGAATCTCCAATTCTCCCACCCACGGGCCCCCTCTTGTGCCATGCAGTTCCCAGGGAAGTCCTCACTCGACTCCCATTCCCCGCGCCTTCCACAGTCCATAACACTCTAGCAACTTACCTAATTACTCAGCTAAGCTGCACCCATACTTGGCCTTGTGGTGGCACTGTTAACCTGGCATGTGCATGCATGAACCGGTCCTTATATCTATAGCAAGTAAACCACCATCTCATGCTACCTCATTCACAAACCCAGTCTTGCCTAGATCTCCCTCCGATCCATGTCCATCAGTTTCTCATTATCATTACGAGTGCAGTTAGCTAGACACATCTATCTCGCTTCCCAATCCCATGGACTCAGCGAAGCATAAAGCAAAAACCATACCCGACTCATAAACTTCTCTGGCGACAAGGGTGGTTTAACCAAAACTAGTAAACTCCTATAAAAAGGGTTTCCCATCATGTTTGACTCAGCACACACACCTTTTCGCAAAACAAAATAGTTTTACCCAAAACAAAGGATCAATATGGTCAAGGAGCACTTGCCTTGTTCTTGCGGTTCCGGTTGTTCTTGGATCTCAAAACCTGGTTGCTGCAGTTCGTCGTAGACAGCTCCCAGAGCTTGTCCTGCTAGGTAGGATCTCGTGCATACAAGATTCACAACAATCAATATCATGCACAAACCTTTAACTAGATGCGATGATGCATATGCATGCTATCCTATGATTTTTATTAGATTGGTGTGTTCTTGCATGGCTTGTATGGACAGAGGTGTTCGGATCAAAGGTGGTCGTGGCAATGATCTTGTCTTTAGATCAATCTGATCATCAAGTGATCTGTCCACGAGAAGGCTTCTGTTCGAAAGGAATCAAAGAACAGGTGCAAAGAAAACACAACGATGTCTTAAGGTGGTATTGGGGCCTACCTTACGTTCCTTTCGGTCTTCGAGGTCCTCCTCAGACCGCTGGCTTTCCTCCGGCGATCTTCCTTGCCGCACTCCGGCGATGGCTTTCTTGGCGAGTTAGGGCTAGGGCTCTAAGTCGTCGGCTCAGGAGTTGGAAAAGAAGTTTGTGGTTTCGGCCAGAGGTTCTGGGTTCTATTTATAATCGGGAAGAGAAGAGTCCTAATCTGATTGTATCCCGAATAAGAGTCTTATTCAGATCGTCGTTGGATCCTATCATCTTATCTTTAGTTGATTTGGTGCGGTAACGTTGTGGAATTCAGGTCGGTTTCCTTTACGTACCGGTATTCTTACGCGTAACAGCCGCTCCAGAACTTGTTACCTTCACGGCGATGAGCTCCGGAGGCTCCACGTGTCCTTCCGGGGCCTGGTATCTCCTTCTCCGCAGGGACAAGCTCCGGTTGTGCCGCGTGTCAATCGACCGAGACCTCCCCCTCCTTTGGAGGTGAGCTCCGCTCACGCCACGTGTTGGCGCCGGTCTTTCCTCTCTTCTTCCCTCAGGGACATGCACCGAGGTCGACACGTGTCCAGCAGCGACAGACCTCCTCGAGATAAGCTCCGGTGGTGACACGTGTCCGATAGAACCGGACCTCTCGGAGGTGAGCTCCGAGACCAAACCGGACCTCTTGGAGGTGAGCTCCGAGACCGAACCGGATCTCTCGGAGGTGAGCTCCGAGACCGACACGTATCCCGTGCGACTGGTCCTCTGATTTCCATGACAACTAGCTCTGAAGGTGACATGTGTCCTGCGGAAATGCCTTTGCTTCTTCCGCAGAGGAAAGCTCCGAGAGCAACACGTGTCCCCCAGGGTCGGACCTCTCCCCTTTCGCAGAGATGAGTCCCGAACCTGCCACGTAGCTATTTTAGCAGCGGACCTCTCCCCACTTCGTAGGGACGAGCTCCGAACATGCCACGTGGCCAGCGGCCGCAATGGGTTGTTTTCGGCTTTTTCTGAGAGCTAGATTCGGCTCTTATTGCTTATCCTTTTGATATTTTCCTCTGTTCCTTCTTTTCTTAAAATGTTTCCTCTTCATAAAGCATGAACATATGCTGACATCCGAGATGAGGGTGTCACAAATCTACCCCCCTTAATGAATCTCGCCATCGAGATTCGTTAGTAGAAAATAGATGGGGAAATTCAGCCTTGATATCCTCTTCTCGCTCCCATGTGGCTTCAGCTTAAGTGTGATGGCTCCATTGGACCTTGCACCATCAAATTACTTTGTTCCGGGTGACCCTTTCCTTTACGTCCAAAATTCAGACAGGGTGTTCTACATAAGTCAGGTCCTTTTGAAGTTCAAGCTCTCCCATTGATACTTGTTCCTCTGGTACTCTCAAAGACTTCTTGAGCTGGGATACATTCGTCATGTACGTCGGAGAGGTGGTTTGGGAGCTCTAGGTTATAGGCTACTTATCCTCGCTTATCCAGAATCTTAAATGGTCCGATGTAGCGAGGTGCTAGCTTGCCTTTGACGTTGAAACGTCGTTGGCCTCGGATAGGCGATACCTTAAGGTATATGAAGTCTCCTACTTCGAAAGTCAACTTCCTTCGCCTATTGTCCGCATAGCCTTTCTGTCGTGACTGAGCGGCTTTTAAATTCTCCCGTATTGTTTGGACTTGCTCTTCGGCTTCTTGTAGCATTTCGGGTCCAAACACCTGGTTTTCTCCGGTCTCGTTCCAAAACAGTGGCGTTCTACACCGTCTACCATATAAGGCTTCGAAAGGCGACATCTTCAAGCTAGCCTGATAGCTGTTGTTATAGGAGAATTCGGCATACAGTAAACTCCTATCCCAACTACGCCCATGTTTCAAGGCGCAAGCTCTCAACATGTCCTCCAAAATTTGGTTTGTCCTTTCGATTTGCCCATCTGTTTGTGGGTGATTGGCGGAGCTAAAATACAGTCGTGTACCCATGGCTTTCTGCAGCTTCCTCCAGAATCTAGAGGTAAACTGAGAACCTCGATCTGAGACTATCCTCCTCGGAACTCCGTGACGGCACACGATCTGCTCCATGTACAACTCTGCCAATTGTGCAACGTTGTAACTGGCCTTTACAGGCAGAAAATGGGCGGTTTTCGTCAATCGGTCCACAATGACCCAGATGGAGTCGTATCCCGACTGAGTACGTGGCAATCCGACAATGAAATCCATACTGATGTCCTCCCACTTCCATTCGGGTATTTTCAAAGGTTGCAACAATCCAGCGGGTCTTTGATGTTCGGCCTTTACCCGTTGGCATGTGTCGCATAGGGCAACGTATTCGGCTATATCCCTCTTCATACCATCCCACCAATAACAAGTTTTCAAGTCCTTGTACATTTTGGTGCTTCCGGGATGTATGGAATAGGGGGAATCATGTGCCTCCTTCAATATCATATCGGGGAGGTGTCTTATGTTTGGCACACAAATCCTTTTTCCTAGCCAAAGTGTACCCTTTTCATCCTCCTTGAAATCCTTCTCTATTCCTTGTCGGATTCTTTCCTTGATCTCCTTGATCTCCTCGTCCGTTGCTTGGCCCTCTCTTATTTCTTGCTCCAATGAGGAGTGGACCTCTATTATTTCCATGTTATTCAAGAATCCGAGGTGTAACCGTTCAAACTCCTTACGTAGTTCGGGTGGTCGCTCCCGAACCGTGAGTTGGTCACATGCTCCCTTTCTGCTCAATGCATCAGCTACTACATTGGCCTTCCCGGGGTGGTAGTTGATTCCAACATCATAATCGTTGATGAGTTCTAACCATCAACATTGCCTCAAATTCAAGTCCGTTTGTGTGAATATGTACTTGAGGCTTTTATGATCCGTATAGATCTCACATCGATGACCAAGGATATAATGTCTCCAAATCTTCAATGCATGCACCACTGTGTGAGACCTATGTGTGCTGAATACATTGGCAATTAGGATAAAATTTAGCATTAACATTCAAAGTTTTGAATATTGCCAAAACATTCTTCTGTGGCAAGGTCCGACAAGTTCTTTGTTAGGTCCGCCAAGTGTTGGCAAGGTCCGACGCAAGGTCCGGAGAGCTCCTGCAAGGTCCGAAGAGCTTCTGTGAGGTCCGGAGCTTGTTTTTAGGGAGCTCCCGTGAAGTTCAACTCGTAGAACTGCAGCATCTTGTTTTTGCTTTTAACTCGCAATGTTTCAAACTTGCATTATGGGAAGGTTTGCTTAGTATTAATTTGCTAATTTTTTGGTGTGTTTTGGTGGTTATGGCTGTTATCATTTGATATGGTTTGCAACATGCTTATGTGACGTGCTCATGTAAGGTGTTGTGGTTTTTGAACTAACGTGAGTCAAGTCGAGGACTTGTGCTCGGAAGAATTGGTTGTTTATTCATGTGCAGGTGTTGCTTGAGTTCAAGACATGGCTGGTGACGGGATCCTTGGACTAGTCTCAGGGAGGAGATGAGGTTCCAACAACCATGTTCGGGAGGAGCTGTGGTTGAGTTGATCGGGAGGTCGCGCAGCATGTTTGGATCAAGGGCAGTGCATATGAAGGTTGCGTGTACGTCGTTGGAAGGTGTTTTCATGTGTGCAAGGAGTGCATGGACGTGGCAACATTGTTCCAAGGCGTGATGAAGAGAAGTGGACATAAAGAATTGGTCGGAAAGGTCTAACCGGCTGGATTGCGTACTCAGTCTGAGGCTGAGTCGGATATGGCTCAAATATGGAAGATTTGAGTTGGTTATGATAGGATTTCATGCTAGGCATGAAGTTGAGTTGTTTTAGGAATGTTTAGGACGTTCCTAAGGTGTTTGGAAGTCTCACGATTACTTCTATCTGCGAATAGGAGAGTCCTGAGCAGTTATGGTAAGTTAGGATACGAGTCCAATTAGGAGTAGGAGTCCTAGATTGGATTGTTTAGCCTGAGGGCTGGCTATAAAAGCAAGGGAGGCCAGAGCTCTCGTGGGTAGAGAACTTTGGGCTGTTCCTCTTGTGTTTCTATTGAATAAAGTTCATAGTTTCGAGGAGCTTTTGTGCCTTGTTCGTCCGACTTGTTTTTCGTCAAGTCTTTCTCGCCGAGTTTCTGGACAGACCGACGTTGCTTCGGTGTTTCGTTCATAACTCGAGTTTTACAGATCCAATTGACGTGATTCTTTTTGGGTTGTATTCAAAACTCAATTATATATCATCTGTGAAATTTTCACGAGCTTCGGATCTGTAGTTCTTGAGATACACGAGTTTCTTTGCAGCGTTGCAGATCTGTTTTATATCGGGTAGAACAGATTGATCTTCGTTTAATGTTTTGATCGTATCTCAAGTTTTACATCATGTTTTCAAGTGATTCTTGTTGCATTAGATCCGTGACTTGATTCTCTACCTCTCTACTTGATTTGTCACGGTTGAACACGTTTGAAAACACTTGCACACACGGTTTCTTTAACCGATTGATTTTTTGCTGAGGGGTTTTTGTTGTTTCTGCTGCGAAAAGTTTTAATCTACCATTCACCCCCCCTCTGGTAGCTTTTCACGTGCTCTTCGATCCTACAATTTGTATCAGAGCCAAGATGCTCTAATATTTGTGATTTGCACGTGTTTGGACTAACCATCATGGAGAAGTACTCCGCAAAACCTTGTGTGTACAATGGCATCGATTTTCAGGTTTGGAAGGCGCGGATGGAGGCCTACATACAGGCGCAAGGCTTCGCCATATGGGAAAAGGTCTACCGGAACTTCGATGTACCACCCAACGATCAAGTTACGGCTGCGAACATGAGAGATGTTGACAACAACAACAAGGCTCGCAACTTGATCATCCAAGGATTGACTCAAAGCGACTTTGACCGTGTTGCACACCTCCGATCTGCATATGATGTTTGGAAAGCTCTTTGTGACTACCATGAAGGATCCAATACGATCAAGGAGGTAAGGCAAGATATGTTCAAGAAAGAATACATGCGTTTTGAGATGCAACCCGGTGAGTCAATTGACGACCTTTTTGCTCGCTTTAATAAAATTCTCAGCAACTTGCGTAGTGTCAATGTTAACTTTTCAGATGCTGAAAATGCTAGACAATTGTTAGGAGTATTAGATATGTCAATTTGGGAGATGAAAGTTACATCTATTCGTGAATCTACTGTCATGAGTTCTCTTACTTTAGACGTGCTTTATTCTAAATTGAAAACTCATGAAATGGACATCATCTCACGTAAAAACCCCAACAAGTCTATTGCATTTGTTTTCAACGTGACATGTCTAGTTCTAGTCAATCATCATCTAGTGGTGCACTCTCTATGCTGTCCTCTCTAACCCTTGAACAGATTGAAGAGTTTCCAGAGGAGGAGCTTGCACTCATCTCTACTCGGTTCTCAAAAGCATTGCAAAATGTGAGAACTAGAAGGAGAGGAAGCTCCGGACCTCAACGATGTTTTGAATGTGGTAAGACAGGACAATTTCTTATGGAGTGCCCTAACCTTTCAGGTCCGACTTCACGTGAAGAAAAACAAACAAGGCCGAAGAAATCATTGGCAAAGAATAAGAAGAAGAAAGATTTATCAATGCGCAACATAGTGCATAGTATGATCTCTGCACTTCAAGATTTCGGCTCAAGTGATGTGGACACCGGTAGTGATGAAGATGAAGAAGCTATGGCAAATATGTGCTGCATGGCGAGCAAGTCAAGTTCAAGCTCTGAGGAGGCAGAACACAACAGTGACGATGAAGAGGTATGTCCCACTCACTAGAATCTGAAATTAATCGTTTAAAAACTTTGATTCCTAGTGATGATTCTTGTTCCTCATGTGATTTGATTTATGAACAATTATCCTCTTTAAGAAGTGCACACGCATCTACACTTGATAAACTTGAACTTGAAATTGAAAAGAACAAAGATCTTGCTGCACTTAATGATAAAAATTTGAAAGATGCTTGTTGTTCTACAATTGATTTGCATTGTTCTTCATGTGATGATCTGAATAAGAAACTAAATGATGCTATGAATGAGATTTCTATTTTGAACAATGCTTTACGTGTGCATGAAGTTAAATATTGTTCAAATTGCAAACTAAAAGGAAAAACTTCATGTGAAAACTGCTTCGATCTGTCCAATAAACTTGATGACATGCATAGGACACTAGATCGGTTTTCTAATGCAAATAAGAACCTAAACTTGCTGCTGAATTCTTCCAAGTCTTGTAATGATAAAACTGGTTTAGGTTTTAATTCTCATGCTCATGCTAAGGCACACCCACCTAAAGTTGTAAAGTCATTAGGAAGCGGTTTGATTCAAACAGCTCCTAGACAAAAAGAGGTGATTTTCAAATCTGCAGGAGTACTGTCCCATTCGGGTTCTAATAAACATGTTGCTTGCTCATCTAGACATGATAATAAGGTTATTTTTCATTGTACCTACTGTGGTAGAGATGGTCATGTCATGGATTTTTGTTATAGACTAGCTAAACACGATAAGAAACAAAGAATACTTGCTAGATCACATAACAACCAAGCAAAATCTGCTAGACCGAATGTTTGGAGCTTGCAACCTGCTGTAATGAGTCAAAAACTTGCTCCCGGACCTACTGTTTTTTGTGCTACATATAACACATCTTCTAAGTCAGTAGTTGGGAACAAAAATTTTCGATGTTTGGCTCATAAACCTGCTGTACCTTCTCAGCTTTCACGTGTTATTCCTGCTGGACGTCGTGTGACTCAGTACTGGATTCCTAAAAGTCTTTTAACTAACCCCAGTATTGAGTCATCGACGTATTGTGCTGCTGTGTAGGTTTCATGTAACACCCCAAAATTTTGATTCAAAGCCCTAAATCATGTTAAGAGGGGAATTTAAAAATTTTTGGACGTGTTGCATGTTTTGCAAAAATTCAAATTCAAACTGGAACTCAAATTAAACTCAAATCAGAAAAGAAATAGAAAAAGAAAAAGAGAAAACAGAAAAAAACCGGCCAGTGGGCCGAAACCCACCAGCCGGCCCATCCAGCGCCCGCGCCAGCCCGCAGCCGCGCGCGCGGCTGCCTCACACTGACAGGCGGGACCCACCCAATCTTCGTCTACCTCGCGCCGCGCCGGACTCCCTCGCCCCCGAATCAAAACCGATCAAGATTTCAGCGTATCCCCGCTGAATTCTGTTCGTAGGCGACGCGGACATGATCTAAACCACCCCGCCGCCCTCCCCCGTCTATAAAAACCCCGGCCTCGTTCTGTTTTTCCCCCGCGATCGCCGATTTTTACTCCGGTGAGAACCGAGACTTCTCCGGCGAATTCTGACCGATCTAAGCTCGGAAATTCCGATCTAACTCGCTGGTCTTGATCCACCGCCTCCGGGGAACCTTGCAGGTGCAGAAAACTCGGTGACTTGCGGTGTAAACACAGCGCCGACGAGCTTCGCCGTGGTTTCGCCTCGGACCTCGTCGCCGATCACTTTCCAGGACCTCCGAGCTCAAGAAAACCCCCGAGATGAGATCCCCGACCTCCCCTCTACCGATCTATGCCATAAAATCACAGTTCTAGGAAGAATTCCCGAAGGTCCGAAAGTTTCCGGCGAGATCGCTGCTTCCTGCCGCCGTGCGCCACCGGCAGTGCTGCCCGCGCTCGATCAGAGCGACGTGGCCGCTTGTGCGCCGTTTATTTTAAATCGCACGGTAGGGTTTAAACCCCCGCGTACCGGTTCGGCGTTATAATCTCAGCCTTCAGTTTAAAATCGGACGGTCCATGTCAGCCCCGTGTTATAAAGACTGGAATTCTTACGTGCTACCCCCTGGGGTTCTCGGGAAATAAGAGCTAGCCCCGGAAACTTCTGATCTAACCCCTGGAACTCCAGAAAATCATGTAAATTCATTTAAAAATCAGTTTTAGCCCCTGGACTTAATAAAAATTAGGAAAAACACCTCTGATAAGTGTAGCTAGACCCCTGGAAATTCTGAAAATAATATTATAGACCCTGTAATGGGGTGAGTTTACCTTTTTAGCCCTGTTTAGTATTTAAATTAGGAAATTGAATATGTGGCTAGTGTTTAAAAATTAAAAAGTGGGACAAACATATTGTCATAATTAAATTAAAAACTTTCTCAGTATTTAGAAAACTTTGGAGTGAGATAAAAATATATTTTGGGCTGAATTGAATCTGTTTAATTTATTATTCACATTTAGGGACACAATTTTAAGTAATGAATAGTTTTAGAAAATAGGGAAAATAATTGTAAAATAGTTTACATCAGAGGAAAAGGTCAAAAATATGTTAGTAAATATTTTAAATCAGAACCTATTCTGTTTAGATGAGGTGTCTTGTTATTTTCATAATAAAGTTCACATTTAGGCATAGGAAATAAATCTGAAAATATAGCAACTAGTAAATGATAAATGGAGTTCTAAAATCCAAAGGATTCAGTTTAGGGTTGGTAGAAATTATGAAGACACATATGAAGAAGGAAAATACCTTTCATGCATACTTGGTAGCAAAAAGGTGTAGTAATTGAATATAAGAAATTTATTTAAATTGGAAACTCATATAAATAGTATGCAAGCATAAATGTGAATACAAAAGTAGGAATCATATACATATGATTAAAAGTGTATGCAAGACACAAATCGACACACATAGAGTAACCACAACACATATAATGGTGAATGACTTTCATAAATGTGAATGTGTGGTTTGTATGAAGTGGAAGTGTGAACTATGTCTTATGGATTGTTGTTTTTCTTTTGCTATGTGTGATGGTATGATGTAGAACCTGCTCAAGAGCAAGTTATTCCTTTCCAAGACCAGGACTACCCATTTCAAGAGCAGCAAGAAGGAGGCAAGTGTCCTTGACCACTTTGATCCTATGCTAGGATGTGTAGATAGAATTATTTGCATTGTAAAATGAAATATGAAACCCATGATAGGAAGTTTCCCTAGAATTGCATTACCTTGTTTCCTTGTAGCTTGGGTTTGGATTTATTTTATCATGTCATTTATTATTATGCATATGCTTAGCCATGCTTAGAATGGGATATTTGGGATATGAGATCATCAGTTTATTTTACCATACTCTTGAATGAGATATTGTGAGTTATGTAGAGGTAGGGATCAAGGCAAGTTGGATGTTTTGGTTGTGTGCTGGGTGCACGAGACTCGGGTTTGTGTTTAGTACTTGCCTGGATCCTAAGGACTGGATCATGGAGCATGTAACCTGGCTTTACAGTGCCAACCACATGCTGAGATGGGGCAGCTTGGCCAATTAATTAGGTGTATCCCCGGCGTAGTATGGGTGTGTTGGATGGTGCGGGGAATAGGTGTCAGCTGGACTACCATATGAACCGCAAGGCTCAAGAGGGGGCCACTGCAGCGAGGTTGGAGCCTCTTGTATGCTGTTAGGGGTGAAACCTCAGTGGGCCCACGCTCGTCGGGAATCCCTTTGTAAAGGCTTCGTAGTGATCTCCTGGCTACACACCTGGGAAGTGTGAATGTGGTTTGTAGCCACTGGCATAATGGAGGTTCTTTTAGTCTACCCGGCAACGGGGGATGAAATCACTACATGTGGGTACAGTGGTACAAACTCTGCAGAGTCAAAACTGTCATGACAGCCGTGCTCACAGTCAAGAGCGGCTTGGACTTCTTCATGATTAGAGGATTGATGGTTTTGGAAGTTGTGATGTTAAGCGGGGAGCTTAACATTGGAAATGATGTTATGGTTATTGGATTATGATGATGGGATGGGAGATTTGGACCATTTCACCTGTGTAGAAATGTAGGTGCTTAATAAGCTAAGGTGATAGGTATTAATTGCGTAGTGCTTTAACCATGAGTTCAACCTCTCCTTGTTCTAGCCATGCATGATATAATTTTCCCACACTTGCTGAGTACCATCGGTACTCAACCTTGCATATTTTGTTGGTTTATATTGCTGCTCAGGTCAAGATAATGAGGTGGTGTATAATGACCAAGACTTTGGACCCGAAGAAGGTTTCTAGGTTCATGGAGACCCCCGGGCAACACCTGTGAAGGAGCCCTCAAGAATAATATTCCGCTGCTAGTTTATTTACTTGTGATGAACTTCTTATTGTCCATCAAGACATTTGCTATGTAAGACTTATTTATATTCGACACCTGGCTTGTAATAAATGATGCTTCACTATTTGTCATCACATGTATGAGAAAATGATCCTGGCATACATGTGATATTCACTTGGTTGTTCTTCGGAAAAACCGGGTGTGACATTTCACGTTTGAGGAAGGAGAACATTTGGATTGTGGATTCAGGTTGCTCACGCCACATGACCGGTAACAAAGAATGGTTCTCCTCTCTCTCTTTTGTGTCACGTGTAGAAAATGTTACTTTCGCCGATAACTCTTCTACTCCCATAATTGCTAAAGGTTCGGTCAGAGTAAACAATCTCTACACTTTGAAAGATGTGGAACTTGTTAAAAATTTGAAATACAACTTGCTTTCGGTTTCACAATTGCTAGATGAAAATCTAGAGGTTAGCTTTGCTAAAAATTGCTGCAAGGTTGTAGATTCAAAAGGTGAGCTTTTGTTTAACATGTCTAGGTTTGGAAGAGTTTTTAAAGCTGATTTTGATTTGTCAACTTCTAAGCATCGGTGTCTAGTTGCTAATGATACAAAGGATCTATATTTTTGGCATCGTAGACTTGGTCACATAGGCTTTGATCATCTCACTCGTGTTAGTGCTCTCGATCGCATACATGGGCTGCCGAAGCTTAAAAAGGACAATGATATTATGTGCTCTTCTTGTAGACATGCTAAGTTTGTTGCAGGTTCACATGCTCCTCTCACAATGACCATGACAGCTGAACCGGGACAACTTTTACATCTTGACACAGTAAGTCCGGCACGTGTTCAATCCTTCGGAGGTAAATGGTATGTGCTTGTGATTGTTGATGATTATTCCAGATATTCTTGGGTTTATTTTATGGCATCTAAGAATGAAGCTTTTAGTCATTTTAGAACTTTATTTCTTAGATTATCTATTGATCACCCAGGATCATTAAAAGCAATTAGAAGTGATAACGGAACTGAATTTCAAAACAAATCCTTTGATCACTTTTGTGCTGAAAATGGAATAGATCATCAATACTCTTCACCATATGTACCACAACAAAATGGTGTCGTAGAAAGAAAGAACAGGACCTTAGTTGAGATGGCTAGGACTATGCTTGATGAATATCAAACTCCTAGGAAATTTTGGGCTGATACAATTGCAACCGCTTGTTATGTCTCAAATCGTGTTTTCTTGCGTGCTAAGCATGGAAAAACCCCATATGAGCTCCGGTTTGGACATAGGCCTAGTGTTACACACTTTACGGTTTTTGGTTGCAAATGCTTTGTTAAGAAACATGGTAATCTTGATAAATTTGAAGCTAGATCTGTTGATGGCATGTTTCCTTGTTATCCATCTCATACTAGAGGCTACCGTGTGCTTTTACTTGAGACTAACAAAATTGTGGAGACTTGCGAGGTTTCTTTTGATGAAACTATCCCAAGTACTAGCTTCGATATTGCAGGTCTGGATCCATATCCGCAGGGGAGAGTATTTTTATTGAAGAAGATGAAGAAGTGGTGCTGCTGCCCGAAAACTCGGAAGTAAATAACGATCAAGCTGCTGATTTTGCACCACAACCAGCACCAACAGTCACTACTGCTGGTTCGGACCTTCCTCAACTCAACAAGCTCTCCTAATCAAAGGTCCGAACATGAAGAAGAAGGTGCTTGTGAAGTGTCTACTCCCCTCCGAGTACTCAAAAGTCATCCTCCACAACAAATCATTGGAAGCTTGCATGAACGAGTCACTCGGTCCAGGTTTTGCGATCCAAACTCTCATGCTCATTCTGCTTTTGTTGCTTCTTTTGAACCCAAGGATATATCACACGCACTCACTAATGAATCTTAGATTAATGCCATGCAAGAAGAGTTAGAAAATTTTGAAAGAAATAATGTTTGGAAACTTGTACCTCCACCTCAAGGTCACACATTAATTGGAACTAAATGGGTATTTAAAAATAAGCAAAGTGAGGATGGGGTTGTGGTTAGGAATAAAGCTAGGTTGGTTGCTCAAGGTTTCACTCAACTTGAAGGTCTAGATTTTGATGAAACATTTGCTCCTGTTGCTAGATTAGAAGCTATAAGAATTTTATTAGCATTTGCTGCATCTAAAGGTTTCAAGTTATATCAAATGGATGTTAAAAGTGCTTTTCTTAATGGCTACATAGAGGAGGAGGTTTATGTTAAGCAGACACCAGGTTTTGAAAATCCAAATTTTCCTAATCATGTTTACAAACTGTCCAAAGCCTTGTACGGTCTAAAACAAGCCCCTAGAGCATGGTATGATAGGTTAAAAACATTCTTACTTGAAAAGGGGTTTATCATGGGCAAGGTTGATAAAACTCTTTTTGTACTTAAGCATGGCAATGACTCATTATTCGTTTAAGTGTATGTGGATGATATTATCTTTGGTTATGCTTCTCATGATCTCGTGTCTAAGTTTTCAGCTATGATGAGTTCAGAATTTGAGATGAGTATGATGGGAGAACTCACATACTTTTTGGGGCTGCAAATCAAGCAAACAAAAGAAGGAACTTTTGTGCATCAAACTAAGTATACAAATGACCTTCTTAAGCGCTTCAACATGGACAAATGCAAGCCTCTTTGGACACCAATGGGAACAACAACAACACTTGAACTTGACGAAGATGGTGACCCGGTCGATAAAAAAGAATACAGAAGTATGATTGGATCACTTTTGTATCTCACGGCGTCAAGACCGGACATACAATTCAGCGTATGTCTTTGTGCACGTTTTCAAGCTTCTCCACGTGCTTCACATCGCCAAGCCATCAAAAGGATTCTCAGGTACCTACATGGAACTCAAGAATTTGGCATTTTTCTTCCTTCTTCCTCAACCGTTTCTTTGAAAGCTTTTTCGGATGCTGATTTTGGGAGTTGTAGGATTGATAGGAAAAGTACTTCGGGTGCTTGTCATTTTCTTGGTAATTCACTTGTTGCTTGGTCCTCTAGAAAACAAAGTTCAGTTGCACAATCCACGGCCGAATCTGAATATGTAGCTGCGGCTAGCGCTTGCTCACAAATTCTTTGGATTGTTCAAACACTTCAGGACTATGGGGTTGATTTAGATAGTGTTCCACTGTTTTGTGATAACGCTAGTGCAATTTGTATTGCTAAAAACCCAGTGAAATACTCTAGAACTAAGCACATTGACATTAGGTATCACTTTCTTCGTGATAATGTTGAAAAAGGAAACATTGTGCTTCACCATGTCGATTCCGATCAACAATTGGCTGATATTTTTACAAACCTTTGGATTGCACTCGTTTTTGTTTCATTCGTAATGAAATAGGGGTTATGCATCCTCATGGCTTAAATTGAGGGGGATTTTTTGAAACTTTGAAAGTCTATGTGTGAATCTGAAACTAAAATAATATGAGCATAGTATTTCATACATATATGACTTTGTGATTCCTTTTACAGGCTGAAAGTTCTTACTACATTACTCGTGTTATACATTTTGTAGTTTTTGCCATGACTAGTAATTGGAATAATTACTTACACTAAATCTGGTCATGATCGAACTTTCTTGCTGTTTTGAACTTGTTGCGTGCTCACAAGTGCTTTTAATCATAAAAAATTAATCAAGTGATCAGCTCACATGTTGAGTTTTCAAATAAAAAATTGAGAAAAGATCAAGAGAATATGCATGCATCGCACTTCTTCTTTTGAGATTGCTTATCATTGCACTAAGATATGAACTTGGAAGGAATTGTGTATGACTAAAACCATGTCCTTAATCTTCTGATTGTCAAATGACATAGGCTTGGCTTGGTTGGTTAGAATAAGGCTGATGCGGCATATAATCTCTTGCAAATATCATATGATCAACTTTGTGCCTTAAATGATTATGAATAATAAAAATGCAGCAACAAGTGTCATGTTTTCAGGTTTTGAAATAGTTGAGTAAGGGAGATCATGACTTGCTTAAACTGAAAAATACATTTGATCTCTAGCATGGCTTACACTACTTTATGTATCTCATTGATGTGATAGTGTAAGTAACCTGATAGTATGACTTGGATGAGCTTTGTTTTGTATGTATATGTTATAATATGATCATAACATTTAAAAATTTCTCTTTTGAACCTTGCTGAATACATTGTCAAAGGGGGAGAAATATGTATAAGGAGAGATTTTTTTACACTTTGCATATGTTATACACTTTCTTCCTTCTCTGATTTTAAAAAATGGGGAGAAATTAATAAAGGGGGAGAAATGAGTTTTCAAAGATTTTCATAATCCAATGTTCGGATTTTAATTGGTGTTGCCAATGCATTCATCAAGGGGGAGATTGTGAGACCTATGTGTGCTGAATACAATTGCAATTAGGATAAAAGTTAGCATTAACATTCAAAGTTTTGAATATTGCCAAAACATTCTTCTGTGGCAAGGTCCGACAAGTTCTTTGTTAGGTCCGCCAAGTGTTGGCAAGGTCCGACGCAAGGTCCGGAGAGCTCCTGCAAGGTCCGAAGAGCTTCTGTGAGGTCCAGAGCTTGTTTTTAGGGAGCTCCCGTGAAGTTCAACTCGTAGAACTGCAGCGTCTTGTTTTTGCTTTTAACTCGCAATGTTTCAAACTTGCTTTATGGGAAGGTTTGCTTAGTATTAATTTGCTAAGTTTTTGGTGTGTTTTGGTGGTTATGGCTGTTATCATTTGATATGGTTTGCAACATGCTTATGTGACGTGCTCATGTAAGGTGTTGTGGTTTTCGAACTAACGTGAGTCAAGTCGAGGACTTGTGCTCGCAAGAATTGGTTGTTTATTCATGTGCAGGTGTTGCTTGAGTTCAAGACATGGCTGGTGACGGGATCCTTGGACTAGTCTCAGGGAGGAGATGAGGTTCCAACAACCAAGTTTGGGACGTGCTGTGGTTGAGTTGATCGGGAGGTCGCGCAGCATGTTTGGATCAAGGGCAGTGCATATGAAGGTTGCGTGTACGTCGTTGGAAGGTGTTTGCACGTGTGAAAGGAGTGCATGGACGTGGCAACATTGTTCCAAGGCGTGATGAAGAGAAAAAGACGTAAAGAATTGGTCGGAAAGGTCCAACCGGCTGGATTGCGTACTCAGGCTGAGGCTGAGTCGGATATGGCTCAAATATGGAAGATTTGAGTTGGTTATGATAGGATTTCGTGCTAGGCACGAAGTTGAGTTGTTTTAGGAATGTTTAGGACGTTCCTAAGGTGTTTGGAAGTCTCACGATTGCTTCTATCTGCGAATAGGAGAGTCCTGAGCAGTTATAGTAAGTTAGGATACGAGTCCAATTAGGAGTAGGAGTCCTAGATTGGATTGTTTAGCCTGAGGGCTGGCTATAAAAGCAAGGGAGGCCAGAGCTCTCGTGGGTAGAGAACTTTGGGCTGTTCCTCTTGTGTTTCTATTGAATAAAGTTCATAGTTTCGAGGAGCTTTTGTGCCTTGTTCGTCCGACTTGTTTTTCGTCAAGTCTTTCTCGCCGAGTTTCTGGACAGACCGACGTTGCTTCGGTGTTTCGTTCATAACTCGAGTTTTACAGATCCAATTGACGTGATTCTTTTCGGGTTGTCTTCACAACTCAATTATCTATCATCTGTGAAATTTTCACGAGCTTCGGATCTTTAGTTTTTGATATACACGAGTTTCTTTGCAGCGTTGCAGATCTGTTTTATATTGGGTAGAACAGATTGATCTTCGTTTAATGTTTTGATCGTATCTCAAGTTTTACATCGTGTTTTCAAGTGATTCTTGTTGCATTAGATCCGTGACTTGATTCTCTACCTCTCTACTTGATTTGTCACGGTTGAACACGTTTGAAAACACTTGCACACACAGTTTCTTTAACTGATTGATTTTTTGCTGAGGGGTTTTTGTTGTTTCCGCTGCGAAAAGATTTAATCTACCATTCACCCCCCTCTGGTAGCTTTTCACATGCTCTTCGATCCTACACACTGCTGCTAGCTCCAAGTCATGCGTAGGATAATTAAGCTCGTGCTTCTTTAATTGCCGTGAGGCATAGGCTACCACTTGTCCTTCCTGCATGAGCACACATCCGAGCCCCTGTCTGGATGCGTCACAATATATGTCAAAGCTCTTGCTTACGTCTGAATACCAGAACTGGTGCTGTGGTTAGCCTTTTCTTGAGTTCCTGAAAACTTTCTTGGCAGGCTGGTGTCCATTGAAAGACCTTTCCCTTCATTAGCAACTCCATCATAGGTTTTGCTATTTTAGAGAAATCTTTAATGAAGCGTCGATAGTATCCTGCCATCCCAAGGAAACTCCGAATATCCCTCACACTCTTTGGTTGGTCCCACTTCAGAACATCTCTCACCTTTCCAGGATCAATCGATACCCCTTCCTTGTAGATAATGTGGCCTAGGAAAGATATTTCCTTTAGCCAAAATTGAAACTTGTTGAGCTTGGCATACAATTGATGCTCACACAACTTCTGCAAGGTCAATCTCAGATGTTCTTCATGCTCCTCCTCACTTTTTGAATACACCATAATGTCGTCGATGAAAACCATGACGAATTTGTCAAAGTACTCCATGAAGACCTTGTTCATAAGGTACATGAAGTATGCGGGTGCATTTGTCAACCCAAACGACATAACGGTATATTCATACGAACCATACCGTGTCCGAAAGGCTGTCTTAGGTATATCGAAGGGCTTAATCTTCAGCTGGAAGTATCCCGACCGAAGATAAATCTTGGAGAACACTCGGGCTCCTTTCATTGGTCGAACAGGTCCTCTATACGGGGCAGAGGGTATTTGTTCTTGATTGTTACCTCGTTGAGAGACCTATAGTCCACGCACATCCTTTGGGTTCCATCCTTCTTGTCCACGAAGAGCACTGGAGCTCCCCATGGTGATGAGCTTGGACGGATAAAACCCTTTTCCAACTGTTCTTGAATTTGCATCTTGAGTTCAACTAGCTCATTGACGGGCATCCTATAAGGTCTCTTGGCTATGGGTGCAGTTCCGGGTACCAACTCTATGGCAAACTCGATGTCCCGGTCAGGTGGCATACCTGGAAGCTCTTCCAGAAATACGTCCAAAAATTCCTGAACCACTGGAATGCTGTCCAATGTTGCTCCTTCGACGTGGTTCAAGTTTGCCCGTTCAGTTGTTGGCTGGGCTGACTCAAACTCGACATGAATGCCGTGCTCGTTTGTCAACCGCACGCTTCTTTCAGCACGTTGGATTACCCCGTTGTGCTTGCTTAGCCAATCCATTCCGAGTGTGATGTCAATCCCTTGGGAGTCCAAGACAATAAGGTTGGCAAGGAAGTCTACCCCCCTTATTTTAAGGCTTACTTTAGGACATACTATATTAGTCCTCATTTCTACTCCGGGAGAATTAACTAACATAGCACATTCTAAGTGGGATACGGGTAGATGATGTTTGGCAACGTATTTGGATGATATGAAGGAATGCGATGCTCCAGAATCAAATAAGATGGTGGCTGGGTTGGAGTTGGCAAGGAACATACCAATTACGACGTCCTCAGCCTGTTGTGCGTCCTCGGTAGTGACATGGTTCACGTGGCCACGAGCATAGTTCTGCTGTCCACGGTTCCCTTGATTGTCTCCTCCGTTCGGTCGCCGGTTCTGCTTGGGCACGTTACCTTGCTGTCCAGGGCCTCTCCTCGGGCCCATTTGCCTACGGCAGCAGGTACGTTGGGGCGGGGGTTTTGAACAGGGGTGCCATTGTTAGGTCGGGGCACAGGAGGCATGGGCACACGAGGTGCCGGTGCAACGAATTGTTGCTGTGGTGGCTGACCAGGGCGGTACGCAGGAGTGGTCGATCCATACTGCGGTGCAGGGGGCATGTACCTAGGTCGCACGTTGCTCCCTTGGGGCTGGTATGGCATCTTCCTCTTGCACTCTCGCTCGATCTCTCGGATCTTGTTTTCAACCACTATGGCCTTGTCAACCAGCTTCTGAAAGCTTACGTAGTCATTGTTGAGGAGCTGAACCTGGATCTCATTGTTCAACCCTCTCATGAACAGGTACTGCTTCCTCTGATCTGAGTTGACATCTTCGGGGGCATACTGGGACAGTTGTATGAACTTGTTGAGATACTCATTCACACTTTTTAGCCCTTGGCGGAGACCTTCGAACTCCTGCCTTTTGAGCATCATTACACCAGCAGGGATGTAGTGAGAGTGGAAACTTTCCTTGAACTCAGTCCAAGTGATTGTCTCCGGGTTGGCATGAGCATTGCTCAGGGCATCCCACCAGTCAGCAGCGGCTCCCATAAGTTGGTGCGACGCGAAGAGAACCTTCTCTCGGTCATTGCACTGAACAATGGCAAGCTTTGTCTCCATGGATTTTAACCAATCATCGGCCTCCATGGGATCACTAGATTGAGCAAAGGTGGGTGGTCGAGTTCTCATGAACTCTCGCAACCTGTTATGAGCCGGCGGTGGTGGTGGCGGTGGTGCCGGAACGGGGTTTTGGTTGGCCTGCAACTGACCCAAAGTTTGGATCATAGTTTGCATAAGCTGATTTTGCATGGCCATCAATCTTTCCAGATGGTTTTCGCCAGCTCCTGGGTTAGCAGGAACTTCATCATGGTCATCCTCCTAGACGTTCCTTCGGCCGGCGTTTCCTCTCACCATCTGTGAGAGAGATCAAAATAGAATAGAATGTTAGAAGGTTAGGTAGATTCCTTCCAACTATATGCATCAAGGTGAGTTGGACTATGTATATATTAGCCCATATGAGGATGTGAGCAAGTGCCGAGACATCTCACACCTCTTTCTTCTTACGTGTGGATATGGACAACGTTTTGAGACGTCCCACAACTCACACTAAGCACACAATCACAAATAATCATCACAAGGGCCCACACAACTCCTATTCAAGGATGGTTCCCTATGCCAAGGTGGTTTCAAAGGCCAATCCAAGCTATTCACCCTAGGATGCTTCCTTTGGTCAGCGTGGCTTAGTTACCTGTGACTCCTATTTAGGGGTGTAACTTACTGTTAACCCGTGGCTCTAATGTCAATCTAAGGTTTCTATCTAGGCGTGTAACCTACTGTCAACCCGTGGCTCTGATACCAATCTGTGACGCCCTCAATTCTGTGGGAAAACCACGGAACCGAGAACTAATGCATATGTGTGCCCAGGATGTTCATCACACATACACATACGTTCCACAAACTGAATTCAGATTATATATTACCACGAATAACAGAGTTTATTACAATACCTCATGAGTCTTGGACTCATGCTCACAGCGGAAGTCTTATTTCTATGCAGCGGAAGCAATTCAGCTAATGCGGAAGCAAATCTAAGCAGAAGTGGCTCCATCTCTACTCCCTCCACAGGCAAGGTTGAGAACATATCACACGCCTCAATGCTCCACTTGGTTTTCATAGTAGGTTTCTCCTGTTGCTGATGATGAAGTAATAATGCAAGTTTGAGTACAATTATGTACTCAGCAAGTGCAAAAAAACACATGATATGCAGCTCACAAACAAGGTAGGTATAAAAAGGCTTATTTGCAGAAAAGCAGATTTATAAAACCATGATAAAACATCAACTTAACTTTAGATGAATGTAATCCCAGCATGTATTAAATCACCAACATACCTCCATCACTTCCCGTGTTCCATCCAAACATTAACCAATCCTTTATTCATACTCACGAATACCTCCTC
Source organism: Neostapfia colusana (assembly GCA_030760725.1). Taxonomy (NCBI): domain Eukaryota; kingdom Viridiplantae; phylum Streptophyta; class Magnoliopsida; order Poales; family Poaceae; genus Neostapfia; species Neostapfia colusana. Next base: position 74,478,344 of record JASWHV010000005.1, on the reverse strand, counting down.
GTATTCGCTACCATCTCACGAATACCTTCTCGTATTCGCTACCATCTCATCTCATAAAACAACCTCGTCTCACACCGAGACCAAACTCGTTGCCATGACTCAACAGTCCTGCAACCATCTTATCACCCGGACTCAACAGTCCCAACAACCAAACCATAACCAAAAACCTCCCCATTAACCATCCCAACTAATCATGGCAGTTTAGCCAGGTGCTCGTGACCGTAAGCTCGGCTATCATGATAGTTTCAGACTCTGCAGAGTTTGCACCTCTTTACCCACAAGTTTGTGATTTCGTCACCCGTCGGCGACTGCAGAACCTCCATTACACCAGTACACATCCTTCGGTGTATGGTCAAGAGATCACAAAATAGCCTTTACAAAGGGGTTACTAGATGTATGGACTCACTAAGGTTTCACCGGCACGCTAGAATCTCCAATTCTCCCACCCACGGGCCCCCTCTTGTGCCATGCAGTTCCCAGGGCAGTCCTAACTCAACTCCCATTCCCCGCCCCTTCCACAGTCCATAACACTCTAGCAACTTACCTAATTACTCAGCTAAGCCGCACCCATACTTGGCCTTGTGGTGGCACAGTTATCCTGGCATGTGCATGCATGAACCGGTCCTTAGATCTATGGAAAGTAAACCACCATCTTATGCTACCTCATTCACAAACTCAGTCTTGCCTAGATCTCCCTCCGATCCATGTCCATTAGTTTCTCATTATCATTACGAGTGCAGTTAGCTCGACACATCTATCTCGCTTCCCAATCCCATGGACTCAGCGAAGCATAAAGCAAAAACCATACTGTCACACCCGGTTTTTCCGAAGAACAACCAAGTGAATACCACATGTATGCCAGGATCATTTTCTCATACATGTGATGACAAATAGTGAAGCATCATTTATTACAAGCCAGGTGTCGAATATAAGTAAGTCTTACAAAGTAAATGTCTCGATGAACAATAATAAGTTCATCACAAGTAAATAAACTAGCAGCGGAATATTATTCTTTAGGGCTCCATCACAGGCGTTGCCCGGGGGTCTTCATGAACCTAAAAGCCTTCCTCGGGTCCAAAATCTTGGTCATTATACACCACCTCACTATCTTAACCTGAGCAGCAATATAAACCAACAAATATGCAAGGTTGAGTACCAATGGTACTCAGCAAGTGTGGGAAAATTATATCATGCATGGCTAGAACAAGGATAGGTTGAACTCATGGTTAAAGCACTACGCAATTAATACCTATCACCTTAGCTTATTAAGCACCTACATTACTACACAGGTGAAATGGTCCCAATCTCCCATCCCATCATCATAACCAAATAACCATAACATCATTTCCAAGGTTAAGCTCCCCGCTTAACATCCAAAACCATCATTCCTCTAATCATGAATAAGTCCAGGCCGCTCTTAACCGTGAGCACGGCTGTCAAGACAGTTTTGACTCTGCAGTGTTTGTACCACTGTACCCACAAGTAGTGATTTCATCCCCCGTTGCCGGGTGGACTAAAAGAACCTCCATTATGCCAGTGGCTACGATCCACATTCACACTTCCCAGGTGTGCGGCCAAGAGATCACTACGAAGCCTTTACAAAGGGATTCCCGACGAGCGTGGGCCCACTGAGGTTTCACCCCTAACAGCATACAAGAGGCTCCAACCCCGCTGCAGTGGCCCCCTCTTGAGCCTTGCGGTTCATATGGTAGTCCAACTGACACCTATTCCCCGCACCATCCAGCACACCCATACTACGCCGGGGATACACCTAATTAATTGGCCAAGCTGCCCCATCTCAGCATGTGGTTGGCACTGTAAAGCCGGGTTACATGCTCCATGAACCGGTCCTTAGGATCCAGGCAAGTACTAAACACAAACCCAAGTCTCGTGCACCCAGCACACAACCAAAACATCCAACTTGCCTTGATCCCTACCTCTACATAACTCACAATAGCTCATTCAAGAGTATGGTATAATAAACTGACGCTTTCATATCCCAAATATCCCATTCTAAGCATGGCTAAGCATATGCATGTAAATAAATGACATGACAAAATAAATCCCAACCCAAGCTTCAAGGAAACAAGGTAATGCAATTCTAAGGAAACTTCCTAGCATGGGTTTCATATTTAACTTGACAATGCAAATAATTCTATCTACACATCCTAGCATAGGATCAAAGTGGTCAAGGACACTTGCCTCCTTCTTGCTGCTCTTGAAATTGGTAGTCCTGATCTTGGAAATGAATAACTTGTTCTTGAACAGGTTCTACTTCATACCATCACACATAGCAAAAGAAAAACAACAATCCATAAGACATAATTCACACTTACACTTCATACAAACCACACATTCACATTTATGAAATTCATTCACCATTATATGTGTTGTGGTTACTTTATGTGTGTTAAGTTGTGGCTTGCATGCACTTTTAACCATGTATATATGATTCCTACTTTTGGGTCCACCTTCATACTTACACACTATTTATATGGGTTTCCAATAAATTTCTTATATTCAATTACTTCACCTTTTTACTACCAAGTGTGTACAAAAAGTATTATTCTTCCCCATATGTGCCTTCATAATTTCTACCAACCTTAAACTGAATTCTTTGTATTTTAGAAACTCCATTTATCATTTACTAGTTGCTATATTTTCAGGTTTATATTCCTATGCATAATTGTGTATTTTATTATTAAATTAGTAATACACATCACCTAAACAGATTTGACCATGGCTTATGATGTATACTATTTCATAATTATTTTCCCTATTTTTCTTTAACTATTCTTTACTTAAAAATGTGTCCCTATACTAATAAAATGTGAATAATAGATAAAACAGATTTATTTCAGCCCAAAAATATATTTTTATCTCACCCCAAAGTTTTCTAAGTACTGAGAAAGTTTTTAATTAACTTTGACAATTATGTTTGTCCCCCTTTTAATTTTTAAACACTAGTTACATATTCAATTTTCTAAATTAAATACTAGACAAGGCTAAAATAATGAATTCACCCCATTACAGGGTCTATAATATTATTTTCATAATTTCCAGGGGTATATCTACACTTATCAGAGGTGTTTTTTCCTAATTTCTATTAAGTCCAGGGGCTAAAACTGATTTTTAAATGAATTTACATGATTTTCTGAAGTTCCAGGGGCTAGATCTGAAGTTTCCGGGGCTAGCTCTCAATTCCAGAGAACCCCAGGGGGTAGCACGTAAGAACTCCAGTCTTTATTACGTGGGGTCGACGTGGACCGTCCGATTTTAAACCGACGGCTGAGATTATAAGATCGAACCGGTACGCGGGGTTTTAAAGTCTACCGTGCGATTTAAAATAAACGGCGCACAAGCGGCCACGTCGCTCTGATCGAGCGCGGGCGGCGCTGCCGGCGGCACACGGCGGCGGGAAGCGGCGATCTCGCCAGAAAGTTTCGGGTCCTCGAGAATTCTGCCTAGAACTGTGATCTTATGGCCTAGATCGGTAGAGGGGAGGTCAGGGATCTCACCTCGGGGGTTTTCTCGAGCTCGGGGGTCCTGGAAAGTGATCGACGGCGAGGTCCGAGGCAAAACCACGGCGAAGCTCGTCGGCGCTGAGTTTACACCGTAACTCTCCGAGTTTTTCTGCACCTGCAAAGTTCCCCGGAGGCGGTGGATCAAAACCAGCGAGTTAGATCAGAGTTTCCGAGCTTAGATCGGCCAGAATTCGCCGGCGAAGTCTCGGTGCTCACCGGAGTGAAAATCGGCGATCGCGTGAGGAAAACTGATCGGAGCTGGGGTTTTTATAGCCGGGGGAGGGCGGTGGGTCTGTTGTGATCGAGTTGGAGTCCTCTGGGACCGGAATTCGGCTGCGGGGACGGGTTTCCCGATCGGTTGCGATCGCGCGCGCTCGGGGGGAAAAGTCCGGGGTCGCGGGGGCTCGGGTTAGGGATGACAGGTGGGTCCCATCCGTCAGCGAGGGGCAGCGCGGCGCGCGCGGGGGCGGGCTGGCGCGGGGGTTTGCTGGGCCGGCTGGCGGTTTCGGCCCACTGGCCAGTTTTTTCCCGATTTCCTTTTTCTTTTTCCATTTCTTTTCTGTTTTGGGTATAATTTGAATTCCAGTTTGAATTTGAATTTTTGCAAAACATGCAACACGTCCAAAAATTTCTAAATTCCCCTCTGAACATGGTTTAGGGTTTTAAATCAAAATTTGGGTTTTGACTAAAAATTTGGGGTGTTACAGCTCTACCCCCCTTAAAAGAAATCTCGTCCTCGAGATTGGTGTTTCTAAGAAAACAATTCCGGAAATTGTGCCTTGAGCTCATCTTCCCGTTCCCAGGTAGCTTCCTCTTCTGAGTGATGCTTCCACTGCACCTTGCACATCCGGATTCTCTTGTTTCTGGTGAGGCGTTCCATCGTCTCCAAAATATTGTATGGTTGCTCGGCATAAGACAAATCTTCAGCTACATCCACTTCATTCATGGGTAACACCTCTTCAGGCGTCCTCAGGCATTTCTTGAGTTGTGACACATGGAATACATCGTGCACGTCCGATAGATGAACCGGTAACTCTAGTTGGTACGCCACTTCGCCTTTCCTTTCCAAAACCTGAAAGGGTCCGATGTATCGAGGTGACAACTTCCCTTTCACCTTGAACCGACGAAGTCCTCTGATAGGGGACACCTTGAGATAAACATAGTCTCCCACGTTGAAAACGAGCTCTCTTCTTCGTACATCGGCATAGCTCTTTTGGCGTGTCTGTGCTATCCTCAAGTTGTTGCGAATCTCCCTCACCTTCGCTTCGGCTTCTTGTAGCACTTCTGGACCAAACACTTTGCTTTCTCCTGTTTGGTTCCAAAACAGGGGAGTTCTGCACTTCCTTCCATACAAAGCTTCAAACGGTGACATCTTCATACTAGCTTGATAACTGTTGTTATAAGAAAACTCCGCATACGGTAAGTTCTTGTCCCAACTTCTATTGTTTTTGAGTGCACATGCCCTTAACATATCTTCAAGGATCTGATTGGTTCTCTCTGTCTGCCCGTCAGTTTGGGGATGATAGGCAGAGCTGAAATTCAGATGGGTTCCCATGGTTTCATGCAACTTTTGCCAAAACCTCGAGGTGAACTGTGTCCCTCGGTCCGACACTATCTTCTTTGGCACTCCATGGTAACACACAATCCTTGATATGTACAATTCTGCCAATTTGGATCCGCTGTAGCTTTCTTTCACAGGAATGAAATGAGCTACTTTGGTTAGCCTATCAATGATGACCCATATTGAATCATACCCGGATTGGGTCCTAGGCAATCCCACGACAAAATCCATGCTGATTTCTTCCCATTTCCATTTAGGTACTTTAAGTGGTTGCAATAATCCCGCGGTCGTTGATGTTCTGCTTTCACCAACTGACATGTGTCACATAGGGCAACATGTTCCGCGACATCTCGCTTCATGCCATACCACCAATACCTGCTCTTGAGGTCCTGGTACATCTTCGTACTCCCAGGATGAATGGAATAGTCAGAATCGTGAGCCTCCTTCAAAATTAGTTCACGGATCTCTTTTACTTCTGGCACACAGATCCTTTTCCCGTGCCACACCGTTCCCTGTTCATCCTCTCTAAAACCAGGAGCTTTATTTTCCTTGATGAGCTGTCTGATCTCTTGTATCTTCTCATCATTCTTTTGGCCCTCGCGTATGTCTCGCTCAAGTGTGGAGTCCACTTCCATGGCGATGGCTACACCACTATTTACTAGACATGGATTGAGTCTTATAACCTCGTCCTTCAATTCTGCAGGCATGTCCTTCAAACTCAACTTATTGACCTGCACTTTCCGACTCAAAGCATCGGCCACGACGTTTGCTTTTCCGGGATGATAGTTGATGCCCACATCAAAGTCATTGATTAGCTCTAACCATCTCCTTTGTCTGAGGTTGAGATCTGGTTGTGTGAATATGTACTTCAAACTCTTATGATCCGTATATATCTCTGTCCTCTTTCCCATCAAATAGTGCCGCCAAATTTTCAACGCGTGTACCACTGCGGCTAGTTCTAGATCATGTGTAGGATAGTTCTTCTCGTGCTTCCGAAGCTGCCGGGATGCATATGCCACGACATGTCCTTCTTGCATGAGAACACATCCCAACCCATTTCCAGAGGCATCGCAGTACACTGTGAAATTCTTCTGCATATCTGGCATAACCAGCACTGGGGCTGTAGTCAATCTTTTCTTTAGCTCCTGAAAGCTCGTCTCGCACTGTGGCGTCCAGGTGAATGTGATTCCCTTTTCCAACAGTTTGGTGAGAGGTCTCGAGATCTTGGAGAATCCCTCAATAAACCGTCGATAGTATCCAGCCAATTCCAAAAAGCTTCGAACTTCCCTGACATTTTCAGGGGTTTTCCACTTCTGGATATCCTCGATTTTGGCGGGATCTACAGAGATTCCTCCCTCCGAGATTATATGTCCTAAAAAGGGAACTCTCTTCAGCCAAAACTCACACTTGCTCAACTTGGCATATAGTTGGTGTTCTCTCAACCTCTGCAACACCAACCTTAGATGTTTCTCATGTTCTTCTTCATCTTTGGAGAAGACGAGAATATCATCTATGAAAACCACCACAAATTTGTCCAGATATTCCATGAATACCTTGTTCATGAGGTACATGAAATATGCCGGGGCATTGGTTAGCCCAAAAGGCATGACAGTGTATTCATACAGTCCATACCGAGATACGAAAGCTGTCTTGGGAATATCTGATTGCCTTATCTTGAGTTGGTGGTATCCCGACCTGAGATCAATTTTCGAGAACACACAAGCTCCCCTCAACTGATCAAACAAGTCTTCAATGCGAGGCAATGGGTACTTGTTTTTGATGGTTACCTCATTCAAGGCACGGTAATCCACGCATAACCTTTGGGTTCCGTCTTTCTTAGGCACAAATATCACCGGAGCTCCCCATGGTGAGGAACTAGGGCGAATATACCCCTTCTCCATCAATTCTCTCAAATGATCCTTGAGCTCTTCTAGCTGCTTAGAGTCCATTCGATAAGGTCTCTTGTATATCAGGGCTGTTCCCGGTACTAGCTCAATCGCGAATTCCACATCACGGTCGGGAGGCATACCTAGCAATTCCTCCGGAAAAACATCTGGATATTCCCTGATAGTCCTGATTTCCTCAACTTTCACCTCCACTTGATTTAATTTAATGTCCCTCCTAGGCTCGTGTATCGTTATGAACTTTACTTTGGTGCCACTGGGGTGAGTTAGTTCCACCGTTCTGGTCGAACAATGGATGATTCCTTTATGTTTGGTCAACCAATCCATACCCAAAATAATATCTATCCCTTGTGAATCTATCACTATGAGGTTAGCCGTGAATACTACCCCATTAATGTCTAGGCTCACTTTGGGACACACTTGTCTTGTCCTTATTTCTCCACCTGGAGAATTTACAGCTAGCATATGGTTCATTTGTGTGGTTGCTAGGTCATGCTTCTTAACAAACCCTTGAGCAATGAACGAGTGGGTAGCACCAGAATCAAACAGCAGAGTTGCAAGGTGTAAATTGGCAGGAAACTTACCAACTACCACGTCGGGCGCCTCTTGTGCTTCCTCCATAGTGACGTGGTTCACCCGTCCTCTCACTACATTCTGCTGTTGTGGCGGCGCAGGCTTCTTCTTCGGGCACTTATGGGCATAGTGCCCCACTTCATCACAGCTAAAACATTGCACCCCAACCTTAGGTGCCTGGCCTTTGTTGTCTTGGGGTTGGTTTGGGGGTCCTTGCACTGCTGGTCGAGGTGGATATGCGGGGCGAGGCTGATGCACAAACTGACGTTGCGGCTGCGCTGGTGCTGCGGGTGGCCTGTAGTTTGGGTTGTACCCTCTTGGTGCTGAATAGGGTACCGCAGCACGGCTTGTCTGCCCCGTAGGTTGCTGCATCATACGTGGGCGGGTGTTGCTTCCTGAGGCCTGATGTGACCATCCCGCCTTCCTCTTATTCTCATTTTCCAGGGCCTTTAGCTTCCTTTCCACCACAAACGCCCTGTCCACCATCTTTTGAAAACTTTCATACTCATTGGAGGACATTGCACACTGCATCTCTGCGGTAAGTCCTTCCACGAAACAATCTTGTTTCTGCTCATCCGTCTCTATGTCTCGTGGAGCATAACGGGACAGTTGAGTAAATTTAGTGAGGTATTCCCTCACAGACATGTTTCCCTGCTGCAGTCCCAGAAATTCCTTCCTCTTGTTTTTGAGTTCACCTCTTGGGATGTAGTGGTTGCGGAAGCTACGCTTGAACTTTTCCCAAGTGATGTTCTCAGGGTCATGATGGGCGGCCACGTAGGCGGTCCACCAATCAGCAGCAGGTCCCTGCAATTGATGAGAGGCAAACAGCACCCTCTCATACCCTTGGCATTGAATAATCCTCATCTTACTTTCAATGGTCTTCAGCCAATCATCTGCCTCCAGAGGTTCAGCAGCACTTGCAAACTTTGGAGGTTGAGTTTCTAGAAACTCACTCAACCTTGGTTGGCGTGGTGCAGCTTGTGGAGGTGGAACTTGATGCAAGTTGGCCACCACTTGAGTCAAGTTCTGGATGAGCTGATTTTGATTCTCCAGCATTTGGTGGAGAGGATCAACTTCTTCACGGCGACCACCCCTGTCCTGGCCTCCAGAAAGATGAGGGTTGCATGCCTCATCATTGTTGTTGGCGGGGTTGGCAGCACGTCCTTTTCCTCTTCCGGCCATCTGGCAGAATCAACAATTGTTAATTTGATACCATTTAGTATCGTCTTACTACTTTCATTTGTTGGTACTTTGAGGTGTTGAGGCTTTGTTAAAATTTTACGAGGGTTTATTTCTCACACAAAAACAAATGCAATATTATTTCATGTGGGTTCACACACCAAAGCAAAACAATCCGAAGACGAGGCTGTGGACAATTGCTCATGGCTTCCACAACTCACGTCACACACCAAGCATTATCACACCATTAACTACGTAACGACTCGACTACTCGACCTCTTGCTAGCTAAGGGAAAGACCCTACACTACTCGTCCTCTTGAGCTGGTTCCTCGGGATCTTCCTCCTCATTTCGGCTACCTTCTGACTCTGCTTTGGGTGGGGAGGCTGCTGGTGGAGAAGTGCGACGACGCCTGATTGCTCGGCGATCCGGGGAGTCAGGAGTCCATGGATCACTCACGGTGACACACAGTTCATTCCCATCCCCTCTTTCTCTCGCCTTTAAGCAAGCTCGCAGCAACGCCTCCGTTTCCTTCAGGGTGTCTCGGACATCCTGAAGCTCTTGTTGACACTCCTGCAGTCGAGTGCTGAGCATAGCAGCATCCTCCAAGCACAAGTCCATGTGCTCATGGGAAGTCCCTTGCTGCACCGGTGGGTACTTGTACTCCGTGGTACCACTCTCACGTTGGAGGACATACATGTACTCAGTTTTGTCCAAGTGGCGACGATAGATGTGACTCTGGCAGGTGATGGCCTCCCAGGTGACATCTTTCTCTGCGTCAACTTGTGTTGCTCGACAAGCTGGAGAGTGGTGAATCTTAAGCAGCTGATTCTCGTGTATAATCCTCATCTCCGAACTCCATTCTTCCCTCTTCTCACGGATGGTACTGGTGGAGTTATAGTGGATGATGAGCTTGCCCGTATTGCCGGCGGCTTCGAGCATACGTCGAAGACGGCGCAACAAATCTCCTACTGCCAATCCGTAGGAAAGGTACGTCACTGGACGACTCTCCTCTCTTTCGGCAAGGGCAACTACAGGAACTCTCCCTCCTGTGGACTTACAAGCGGTGCGAATCATGCGAACCATCTAAAACAAAAGAATTTAAAATTAGGTTAGATAAATTCTCAAACAAAAATCCTATTTTGAATGAAAGTTGGGGTAAGATGAAGAAACTGACTCCTTTAATAACACTTTTCCACCCACACCTTGGAAAATAGTTTTTAAGAAAATAGGGCCCTTAAATACGTCCATTTCTACCTAGGTCCACGTTCCTACGGGCAACCTTGGCTCTGATACCACCTCTGTCACACCCGGTTTTTCCGAAGAACAACCAAGTGAATACCACATGTATGCCAGGATCATTTTCTCATACATGTGATGACAAATAGTGAAGCATCATTTATTACAAGCCAGGTGTCGAATATAAGTAAGTCTTACAAAGTAAATGTCTCGATGAACAATAATAAGTTCATCACAAGTAAATAAACTAGCAGCGGAATATTATTCTTTAGGGCTCCATCACAGGCGTTGCCCGGGGGTCTTCATGAACCTAAAAGCCTTCCTCGGGTCCAAAATCTTGGTCATTATACACCACCTCACTATCTTGACCTGAGCAGCAATATAAACCAACAAATATGCAAGGTTGAGTACCAATGGTACTCAGCAAGTGTGGGAAAATTATATCATGCATGGCTAGAACAAGGATAGGTTGAACTCATGGTTAAAGCACTACGCAATTAATACCTATCACCTTAGCTTATTAAGCACCTACATTACTACACAGGTGAAATGGTCCCAATCTCCCATCCCATCATCATAACCAAATAACCATAACATCATTTCCAAGGTTAAGCTCCCCGCTTAACATCCAAAACCATCATTCCTCTAATCATGAATAAGTCCAGGCCGCTCTTAACCGTGAGCACGGCTGTCAAGACAGTTTTGACTCTGCAAAGTTTGTACCACTGTACCCACAAGTAGTGATTTCATCCCCCGTTGCCGGGTGGACTAAAAGAACCTCCATTATGCCAGTGGCTACGATCCACATTCACACTTCCCAGGTGTGCGGCCAAGAGATCACTACGAAGCCTTTACAAAGGGATTCCCGACGAGCGTGGGCCCACTGAGGTTTCACCCCTAACAGCATACAAGAGGCTCCAACCCCGCTGCAGTGGCCCCCTCTTGAGCCTTGCGGTTCATATGGTAGTCCAGCTGACACCTATTCCCCGCACCATCCAACACACCCATACTACGCCGGGGATACACCTAATTAATTGGCCAAGCTGCCCCATCTCAGCATGTGGTTGGCACTGTAAAGCCGGGTTACATGCTCCATGAACCGGTCCTTAGGATCCAGGCAAGTACTAAACACAAACCCAAGTCTCGTGCACCCAGCACACAACCAAAACATCCAACTTGCCTTGATCCCTACCTCTACATAACTCACAATAGCTCATTCAAGAGTATGGTATAATAAACTGACGCTTTCATATCCCAAATATCCCATTCTAAGCATGGCTAAGCATATGCATGTAAATAAATGACATGACAAAATAAATCCCAACCCAAACTTCAAGGAAACAAGGTAATGCAATTCTAAGGAAACTTCCTAGCATGGGTTTCATATTTAACTTGACAATGCAAATAATTCTATCTACACATCCTAGCATAGGATCAAAGTGGTCAAGGACACTTGCCTCCTTCTTGCTGCTCTTGAAATTGGTAGTCCTGATCTTGGAAATGAATAACTTGTTCTTGAACAGGTTCTACTTCATACCATCACACATAGCAAAAGAAAAACAACAATCCATAAGACATAATTCACACTTACACTTCATACAAACCACACATTCACATTTATGAAATTCATTCACCATTATATGTGTTGTGGTTACTTTATGTGTGTTAAGTTGTGGCTTGCATGCACTTTTAACCATGTATATATGATTCCTACTTTTGGGTCCACCTTCATACTTACACACTATTTATATGGGTTTCCAATAAATTTCTTATATTCAATTACTTCACCTTTTTACTACCAAGTGTGTACAAAAAGTATTATTCTTCCCCATATGTGCCTTCATAATTTCTACCAACCTTAAACTGAATTCTTTGTATTTTAGAAACTCCATTTATCATTTACTAGTTGCTATATTTTCAGGTTTATATTCCTATGCATAATTGTGTATTTTATTATTAAATTAGTAATACACATCACCTAAACAGATTAGGTTCTGGTCCTAAATAATTTAAAACCATATTTTGACCATGGCTTATGATGTATACTATTTCATAATTATTTTCCCTATTTTTCTTTAACTATTCTTTACTTAAAAATGTGTCCCTATACTAATAAAATGTGAATAATAGATAAAACAGATTTATTTCAGCCCAAAAATATATTTTTATCTCACCCCAAAGTTTTCTAAGTACTGAGAAAGTTTTTAATTAACTTTGACAATTATGTTTGTCCCCCTTTTAATTTTTAAACACTAGTTACATATTCAATTTTCTAAATTAAATACTAGACAAGGCTAAAATAATGAATTCACCCCATTACAGGGTCTATAATATTATTTTCATAATTTCCAGGGGTATATCTACACTTATCAGAGGTGTTTTTTCCTAATTTCTATTAAGTCCAGGGGCTAAAACTGATTTTTAAATGAATTTACATGATTTTCTGAAGTTCCAGGGGCTAGATCTGAAGTTTCCGGGGCTAGCTCTCAATTCCAGAGAACCCCAGGGGGTAGCACGTAAGAACTCCAGTCTTTATTACGCGGGGTCGACGTGGACCGTCCGATTTTAAACCGACGGCTGAGATTATAAGATCGAACCGGTACGCGGGGTTTTAAAGTCTACCGTGCGATTTAAAATAAACGGCGCACAAGCGGCCACGTCGCTCTGATCGAGCGCGGGTGGCGCTGCCGGCGGCACACGGTGGCGGGAAGCGGCGATCTCGCCGGAAAGTTTCGGGTCCTCGAGAATTCTGCCTAGAACTGTGATCTTATGGCCTAGATCGGTAGAGGGGAGGTCAGGGATCTCACCTCGGGGGTTTTCTCGAGCTCGGGGTCCTGGAAAGTGATCGGCGGCGAGGTCCGAGGCAAAACCACGGCGAAGCTCGTCGGCGCTGAGTTTACACCGTAACTCTCCGAGTTTTTCTGCACCTGCAAAGTTCCCCGGAGGCGGTGGATCAAAACCAGCGAGTTAGATCAGAGTTTCCAAGCTTAGATCGGCCAGAATTCGCCGGCGAAGTCTCGGTGCTCACCGGAGTGAAAATCGGCGATCGCGTGAGGAAAACTGATCGGAGCTGGGGTTTTTATAGCCGGGGGAGGGCGGTGGGTCTGTTGTGATCGAGTTGGAGTCCTCTGGGACCAGAATTCGGCTGCGGGGACGGGTTTCCCGATCGGTTGCGATCGCGCGCGCTCGGGGGGAAAAGTCCGGGGTCGCGGGGGCTCGGGTTAGGGATGACAGGTGGGTCCCATCCGTCAGCGAGGGGCAGCGCGGCGCGCTTGGGGGCGGGCTGGCGCGGGGGTTTGCTGGGCCGGCTGGCGGTTTCGGCCCACTGGCCAGTTTTTTCCCGATTTCCTTTTTCTTTTTCCATTTCTTTTCTGTTTTGGGTATAATTTGAATTCCAGTTTGAATTTGAATTTTTGCAAAACATGCAACACGTCCAAAAATTTCTAAATTCCCCTCTGAACATGGTTTAGGGTTTTAAATCAAAATTTGGGTTTTGACTAAAAATTTGGGGTGTTACACATACCCGACTCATAAACTTCCCTGGCGACAAGGGTGGTTTAACCAAAACTAGTAAACTCCTATAAAAAGGGTTTCCCATCATGTTTGACTCAGCACACACACCTTTTCGCAAAAAAAAATAGTTTTACCCAAAACATAGGATCAATATGGTCAAGGAGCACTTGCCTTGTTCTTGCGGTTCCGGTTGTTCTTGGATCTCAAAACCTGGTTGCTGCAGTTCGTCGTAGACAGCTCCCTGAGCTTGTCCTGCTAGGTAGGATCTCGTGCATACAAGATTCACAGCAATCAATATCATGCACAAACCTTTAACTAGATGTGATGATGCATATGCATGCTATCCTATGATTTTTATTAGATTGGTGTGTTCTTGCATGGCTTGTATGGACAGAGGTGTTCGGATCAAAGGTGGTCGTGGCAATGATCTTGTCTTTAGATCAATCTGATCATCAAGTGATCTTTCCACGAGAAGGCTTCTGTTCGAAAGGAATCAAAGAACAGATGCAAAGAAAACACAACGATGTCGTAAGGTGGTATTGGGGCCTACCTTACGTTCCTTTCGGTCTTCGAGGTCCTCCTCAGACCGCTGGCTTTCCTCCGGTGATCTTCCTTGCCGCGCTCCGGCGATGGCTTTCTTGGCGAGTTAGGGCTAGGGCTCTAAGTCGTCGGCTCAGGAGTTGGAAAAGAAGTTTGTGGTTTCGGCCAGAGGTTCTGGGTTCTATTTATAATCAGGAAGAGAAGAGTCCTAATCTGATTGTATCCCGAATAAGAGTCTTATTCAGATCGTCGTTGGATCCTATCATCTTATCTTTAGTTGATTTGGTGCGGTAACGTTGTGGAATTCAGGTCAGTTTCCTTTACGTACCGGTATTCTTACGCGTAACAGCCGCTCCAGAACTCGTTAGCTTCACGGCGATGAGCTCCGAAGGCTCCACGTGTCCTTCCGGGGCCTGGTATCTCCTTCTCCGCAGAGACGAGCTCCGGTTGTACCGCGTGTCAATCGACCGAGACCTCCCCCTCCTTTGGAGGTGAGCTCCATGCACGCCACGTGTTGGCGCCGGCCTTTCCTCTCGTCTTCCCTCAGGGACATGTACCAAGGTCGACACGTGTCCAGCAGCGACAGACCTCCTGGAGATAAGCTCCGGTGGCGACACGTGTCCGATAGAACCGGACCTCTCGGAGGTGTGCTCCGAGACCAAACCGGACCTCTCGGAGGTGAGCTCCGAGACCGAACCGGACCTCTCGGAGGTGAGCTGCGAGACCGACACGTATCCCGTGCGACTGGTCCTCTGATTTCCGTGACAACTAGCTCCGAAGGTGACATGTATCCTGCGGAAATGCCTTTGCTTCTTCCGCAGAGGAAAGCTCCGAGAGCAACATGTGTCCCCCAGGGTCGGACCTCTCCCCTTTCGTGGAGATGAGTCCCGAACCTGCCACGTAGCTATTTTAGTGGCGGACCTTTCCCCACTTCGCAGGGACAAGCTCCGAACATGCCACGTGGCCAGTGGCCGCAGTGGGTTGTTTTCGGCGTTTTCTGAGAGCTAGATTCGGCTCTTATTGCTTATCCTTTTGATATTTTCCTCTGTTCCTTCTTTTCTTAAAATGTTTCCTCTTCATAAAGCATGAACATATGCTGACACCCGAGATGAGGGGGTCACAGGCATCCCTGGCAAATCGTCCGGGAATACGTCAGGGAACTCTCGGACCACTGGGATATCTTCCAATCTGATGGTTGTGGCTTGATAGACACTTGGAAGTTTTATTTCTGGACTGTCCAGAAATAAGGAGTGAGATCCGTGCACTTCTGAGTTTAAGTGCATGACTCGAAGGACGGTGTCTAAAACAGCGCCATGGCGGGTTAACCACGACATACCTAGGATGACATCGACCTTATGTCCCTCTAAGATAATGAGGGACGTGGGGTACACTCTACCCGCTAAGCATAATGGTGCTTTGGAAACCATTACGCTTGCTGAAATCTTCCCACCCGGTGAACAAATTAAATATGGACTATCGGTGGGTAGTATTTGCAAGCTGTGTTTAGCAATAAAAGCTTGGCTAATAAAATTATGTGTGGCGCCTGAATCAAACAATACGATGGCGGGATGCTGGTGGAGTTGGAACATACCCGCAAGGATTGGCTCACCCTCCGGTACGTCCTCTATGGCAAGCTGGTGGACAGTGCCGGGCCTAGGGTTTGCCCGCCGTGCATTAGTAGGGTTCCGGGGTTGATTCCTCCCCAGAAACGGTGGTGCAACTCCGCCGCCTTGCCTCTCCGGGCAAATGCTCGCGAAGTGTCCTGGACGACCACACTTGTAACATGTGGCCGCTGCTGGTGTAGTGCTCGGGGGACGAAAGCCCAGCATGCGCTGCTGAGGTGCATACGCACGCGGCATCGCCCGCTGCTGTTGTTGTTGTGGAGGTGGTACTGGCAGTGCCGGCCTGAACGCCGGTTAAGAGTACGGTCGACTGCGGAACGGCATCGACCTCTGGGGTGACTGCCAGCGTGGACCTGATGGTGGGCGATTCACCATCCGAAACTTCTGAGAAGGACCACCTCCTTCTCCGCCGCTTTGCAGCGCGCTTCGCTTTATCTCCGCCGCTGCTAACTCCTTGCCGGAGTCCTCCTGAACAATCGCAGCATCAATAATGTCGTTGAGGCTGCCGCGATTGAACATCGCCAATTTGTCCTTCAGGAGCGGATTAAGCCCCTGGTAAAAGTGGTCCCACCGCTTCTCGTCAGTATCTGCGTGATACGATGCATAGAGCGCGAGATCGTTGAACGCCCTGGAGCTTTCCAGCGTGTTTCGGCTCCCTTGCTGCAGGTGTAGAAACTCCTGCGTCTTCCTCTTCATCAGACCCGGCGGTATATAATAGGCCCTGAAGGCCGTCCGGAACTCCATCCAGGTCATAACTCGGTCGGTGGGCTGTGAAGCACAGAAGTTTGCCCACCACACGCTCGCGGATCCTTGGAGCTGCTGGACCGCGGACTGAGTCTTGCGCTGCTCGCTTATCTGGAGCAGCCCGAACTTCATCTCTATTGCGCGGAGCCAGTTGTCCGCGTGAAGAGGTTCATCCGCCCTTGAGAATACCAGGGGATGAGTCGCCAGGAAGTCGGAGTAGGAGCTCTGTTGACGCTCCTCACGGTCTTGACGTCTCTCTGGGCGAGACGTATTAGCGATGAGAGTCTGCAGCAACTCCGTGTGCTGCTGATGGGAACCCGCCATTGCCGCGACGATGTCGGCCAACGTAACCGTTGGCAGTGGCGGTGTTTGCTGTCGCTGTTGCTGCTGCTGTCCCGATGTGACACCCTCATCTCGGGTGTCAGCATATGTTCATGTTTTATGAAGAAGAAAAACATTTTAAGAAAAGAAGGAACAGAGACAAGTATCAAAAGGATAGCCAATAAAGCTCTCCGAGAACGCCGAAGGCAACTTCCACGGCCAGCAGACCACGTGGCGCGTTCGGAGCTCATCCCCGAGAAATTTGGGAGAGGTCCGCCGTTAAACTGGCTACGTGGCAGGCTCGGGGGTCACCTCCGCAATTGAAAAGAGGTCCGACCCTGTGGACACGTGCTGCCCGCGGAGATAGCCTCTGCGGAAGAAGCAAAGGCATTTTTCATAGGACACGTGTCATTTCCGGAGCCAGTCCTTGCGGAAATAAGAGGGCCAGTCGCGGGGGATACGTGTCAATCTCGGACCTCATCTCAGAGAAGTCCGGATCTATCGAACACGTGTCGCCACTGGAGCTTATCACCGGAAGGTCCATCGTGGCTAAACACGTGTCAACCTCGGGGCATGTCCCTAAGGAAAGAAGAGGGGGAAGACCGGCGCCAACACGTGGCGTGCGCGGAGCTCACCTCCGAAGAAGTGGGAGGTCTCGCTCGTGACACGTGGCACAACCGGAGCTCGTCTCGGCGGAGGAGGAGATACCAGGCCCCAGAGGACACGTGGAGCTTCCGGAGCTCATCATTGCGGAAGTAACGAGTCTGGAGCGGTTTTTACGCGTGAAGATACCGGTACGAAACGGAAACTGATCCAAACTCCACGATGTTACCGAAGATAAGACGTCAGGATCTAACAAAGATCTGAATAAGACTCTTATTCGGGATCCAATCAGATTAGGACTCTTCTCTTCCCGATTATAAATAGAATCCAAAACCTCTGACCGAAACCACGAACTTCTCTTTCAACTCCTGAGCCGACGACTTAGAGCCCTAGCCCTAACTCGCCGAGCAAAACATCGCCGAAACACAACAAGGGAGATCATCGGAGGAGAACCAAGCGGTCTGAGGAGGACCCCGAAGACAAGAAGAACGTGAGGTAGGACTTTAATACCACCTTACGACATCATGTTGTTCATCTCTTTGCGTCTGTTCTTCGATTCCTTTCGAACAGAAGCCTTTTCGTGGGCAGAACACTCGATGATCAGTTTGATCTAAAGACAAGATCATCGCCACGTTCATCTTTGATCTGAACACCTCTGACCATACAGGCCATGCAAGAACACCAGATCAATCTAATAGAACTAATCGTAGGATAGCATGCATGTGCATCATCGCATCTAGTTTAGGGTTTGTGCATGATATTGATTGCTGTGAATTTGTATGCACGTGAATCCTACATAGCAGAACAAACTCAGGAAGCTGTCTACGACGAGCTGCAGCCACAAGGTTTTGAGAATCAAGAACAACCGGAACCGCAAGAACAAGGCAAGTGCTCCTTGACCATGTTGATCCTATGTTTTGGGTAAAAACTGTTTTGATTTGAGAAAAGGTGTGCGTACTGAGTCAAACATGATGGGAAACCCTTTTATAGGAGTTTAATAGTTTTGATTAAACCATCCTTGTCGCCTGGGAAGTTTATGAGTCGGGTATGGTTTTTTGCTTTATGCTTCGCTGAGTCCATGGGATTGGGAAGTGAGATACATAGCTAACTGCACTCGTATTGATAAAAAGAAACTGATGTTAATAATGAACATGGATCGGGGGAGATCTAGGCAAGCCTGGGTTTGTGAATGAGGTAGCACGAGATGGTGGTTTTTACTTGCCGTAGATCTAAGGACCGGTTCATGCATGCACATGCCAGGATAACAGTGCCACCACAAGGCCAAGTATGGGTGCGGCTTAGCTGAGTAATTAGGTAAGTTGCTAGGGTGTTATGGACTGTGGAAGGCGCGGGGAATGGGAGTCGAGTGAGAACTGCCCTGGGAACTGCATGGCACAAGGGGGGCCTGTGGGTGGGAGAATTGGAGATTCTAGCCTGCCGGTGAAACCTTAGTGAGTCCATACATCTAGTAACCCCTTTGTAAAGGCTATTTTGTGATCTCTTGACCATACACCGACGGATGTGTACTGGTATAATGGAGGTTCTGCAATCGCCGAAGGGTGACGAAATCACAAACTTGTGGGTAAAGAGGTGCAAACTCTGCAGAGTCTAAAACTATCATGATAGCCGAGCTTACGGTCACAAGCACCTGGCTAAACTGCCATGATTAGATGGGATGTTTACTGGGATGGTTATTGGAATGGTTATTGGGAAGGTTCTTGGTTATGGTTATTGATTATGGTTTGGTTTGGGACTGTGGAGTCCGGGAGATGAGATGGTTGCATGACTGATGGGTCATGACATGAGATTGGTCTCGGTGCGAGACGAGGTTGTTTTATGGGGTGAGATGGTAGCGAATACGAGGAGGTATTCGTGAGTATGAATAAAAGATTGGTTAATGTTCGGATGGAACACGGGAAGTGATGGAGGTATGTTGGTAATTGGGATTACATTTAAACTTAAGTTGTTGTTTTATCATGGTTTTTACAGAACTGCTTTTCTGCAAATAAACCTTTTATGCCTACCTTGTTTATGAGCTGCATATCATGTGTTTTCCTGCACTTGCTGAGTACACCATTGTGCTCAAACTTGCATTATTATTTCTTCATCAACAGCAAGAGAAGACTACTATGAAGACCGAGTAGAGCATTATGGCGTGTGATCTGTTCTCAACCTTGCCTGTGGAGGGAGTAGAGATGGAGCCACTTCTGCTTAGTTTTGCTTCCGCATTAGTTTTTGCTTCCGCATTTAAATAAGGACTTCCGCTGCATAGAAATAAGACTTCCGCTGTAAGCATGAGTCCAAGACTCATGAGGTGATTGTAATAAACTCTGTTATTCATGGTAATATATAATCTGAATTCAGTTTGTGGAATGTATGTGTATGTGTGATGAACATCCTAGGCACACATATGCATTAGTTCTCGGTTCCGTGGTTTTCCACAGAATTGAGGGCATCACACCCGAGGAGTCCTCGGGAGGCTGTTGGGAGGTCTCTCCCCCTTGGCTAGTACCCCCAACATCCGGGTTGGTACGAGTACGCGTCATTCTCAAATTCAAAACAGCAGCGATTAGCACATGTCATACTTAAAATTCCATATGCAGCAGTAGGTATTGAAGTGACACATGATTAATTTGCACAACATTCACATATATTGATAAAGCATAAACTTTATACAAGATATATTATTCTCAGGTCTCCGAGAAGTCGTGCTCATGTCATCACTACCTATACATACGCTACTGTCTATACGACATGTCACCGATTACAAAAGTTGGGTTACACTACCCTAGCTGCCCTACTTGGCACTGTAACCCCCTATTCGGAGTAGAACTCGACCTCCTGTGGGTCGTCCTCCTCCGGTACCTCTGCTGGTGGCTCTGGATCTATCACCTCCTCTCCCATCTCGGGTTCTCCCATTGCTGGAAGGCCCAAGACTACCGGTATGCCCAATACCGGAGGTACGAGGTCCTGCAAAGCATGCACCTCATCCATGGCCTGGTTGTAGTCTTCTTCCCAGCCTTGCCCTTCCTCAATAGCGTCGTCCCGCTCTTGAGTAAGGTCCTCGTTCTGCTGGGTCAGATTCTGTACCAGTTCTTGCAACGCCGCGATGTCGACACGGCTTTTCTTCTTTGCCTTCTTCAGACGATGCAACTGATTGTGCTGTTCGTTCAGTCGCTTGATCGTCGGAAGGAGCACATTGCGGAGTGCGCTGTGAGCACTCTCGAAATGGTCTCCACGGCTCGTGCTCTCCTTGAGCTTTGTGGCGAGATGCTCCGTATGAACAGCCTGGCTGTCCATTACGGCATTTCTCGCCCTCATCTGGAGGCTGAGGTTTGCCTCCGCGGGGCTGTACCTTGGGCAACCCGGATCTGTTGCCTCCCGGTACCTCTCTTCCCACACATGAGGAGCCCGTCCCTCCACCGGAACGAGCGCGTATGGGGTGCCCTCCATAGCCTGCACTTGTAGTTGGCAGAAACGTGACATGGTGTCACGGGCTGCCACTTGCCACATTCCCTCGGGTTGTCTACCTCTCACCGTGACGGTGAACGGCGCCCACCCGGGTGGCGTAGGTCCTGCGGGGACCTCGACATGGATCGTCCACGGCTTGTTCCCCTCTTCACCTTCTTCCTTGGTGAAGTACTGCGGCATCTGGTTGTACCCGAAATATTGGAGCATTTGCCACAAAGCTTCCGGATAGCCGCTGTGGTGAGAACAGTGGGACACTACCCACTTGTTCTCCAACTGCTTATCTGCTGTCATCTGTAAAAATATATTTGAGAAATGTCAAATATTTATTTAAACAGTAAACCATTGAGTTATAACATAAGACGTGTCATTGAACCCATAAAACTTGGAAACATAGTTCAAACTTTAAGTAAACTTGACTGCTGATCTGCTGTTCAACATGACAGCCCTGATCAGTTTCCATTTCAACCTGATTTAGGCCATGTTAAAAGCAAAACCAATTATGGAGCTCAACATCAAAGTTAGAGCTAACGTCAATAGATTTCCAGAAAGTATTTGCTTGGCCTAAGATCCGTCCTGGTTCAAAAGTTATGAGAGGTCAAAGTTAACAGAATTTCTGGAGAAAATTGGACAGCACCTCCCACCTTTAGGTACTGATTTGATCCAAGAATTCCAGTTAATTCTGTTCCTAATCTGACAAAACTTTCTGTTACAAAGTTGTAACCCATCTCATAAGATTTCCAGAACTACCTCATTTTCTATTCTCGGATTTTTATGCAGGAAGTTATGCTCAATTTACAGAGAGTTTACAGAGAGTGTTTGCTCTGCCCTGTTTTCTGGACAGTTTCAACTCTACTGCATTTTTCAATGGGTTAAGGGATGAAACACCTCTCGACCTCAACAGAAAAGTTGTAAAACTCTTCCAAAGATTTCCAGAAATGTATCATATGACCCTGCCCTCGAAAGAACTCAACCCCTAACCTCTGATTAACTTCAGCTTTGATTCAGCTGAAAACAGAGTGTTCTGTCCTTAACAACCTATAAGGGAAAACTTGTTAACTTTGAATATCCTGATTAAAGGAAAAGGTTACAGCAAATTTTAGTGCTTTGGATAAAAACCTTCAAGTTTTACAATGAAGTTGTTCATTTAGTGGGGTGTGACGTCGATGCGTCACCAGATCATGTCGGTACTACGTCCTCACAAAGAAAAACCTATACCGGACTTAGCCGGCTTCGTTAATTCAGTGGCACTAAACGTCACTCGCACACGAACACTACACTTCTACCGTTTCGTGGTTAGACTACTTGCAGAAACTCAAACAATCGTCAGACTCGGCTGCACACCGAGCCTGGTATCCATACAGTTCGTACATCCGGCCGTCATCACTCGCCCGGATGTTCTCAAGCCAAACACGCCTTGAGTTACGTGTTCATTTCAGACCATGTGACGGGGTCTCCCAAATTGCACCACGCACGCCAGGGACAGACGTTGCTCGAATACCCCCAAACGACATGAAGAGTCGTAGAGGATACCAAAGCGGGTCGGGTTACCTGCCACCCGTGGGGCTCCACCCTTCAGCTTGTGCGCACTGGTGGACAGCGCTTACGTGCACCCCCAAGACATAAACGTCCTGAGATGCATAATTCTCTGACATAATCAATAAGTTAATATGCCACTTTCTATATACTATTAACATCCTTATATGGGCTACTAACTCGTTCCTCACTGGATTTTTGAAAAAAATGACCTTTGTAGTGCGTTAAACCTCAAGCAAGCTCTGATACCAACGCTGACACGACCCCACGGTCTTGTCGAGCCAGGATCACGCTGAGGGGTACTGCGTTGCACAGCACCGGATAACACAAATCAAAGGTACAAAGCGAAAGCAAAACTTTTATTACATAAAGTGGTTTATGAACATTTGTACATCAAAATAAGTCCAGTCTACACTCACGGGCGTAGACTACGCATCAAGTGCACGTTCAGCCCTTGAACGTGTCCTTGCTAGGACACACACACACACTAACTCTGCGGCGTGCACGGCTCCCACTCGACGGGGTTCCCCTCCTGGGGTTCCGTCTCCTCTTCGGGAGCCCCTTCCTCATAGAACCCTGCAAAAGCTTCAAACACAAGCAGTGAGCACGAAGGATCAGCAAGACTGACCCGTCTCTCCTAAACATGGAACTTCTACATGAGGGATTGATAGGTTACATGAGGAAAAATCATTTGCAAGGACTCGCCTAATTAGTAAAACCTTACTTTCAAGTTTTAGCAGCTGGTTGTGGAGAACCTTACGCTAAGGCACATGAGAGAGCCGCAATCAAACAAGAAACACATTTCTCTCATGTACTTTGCCCAAAGTTGAAAAGAACTTTAGTTAGCTCTAAACTACAGCAAATCATTAGCAATCAAGTCCATCTTTCAATCAGCAACATTTTAACATGTAACTAGCCTGTTCTTTCTACGTCACGGTACAGCGAACAAGTGGTACTCACTGACCCTGAGGGACAGCGATTATAATCGATTTACACCTGCAGGGTTACCCGAACAACCAGTTACGTACGCCCGTACTAGATGTTGCCTACAGCAACCATCACGGACGCCGTACGCAACTACCTTTCACCCGTTAGCCAAATATTGAACCGGTCCCATCGTCCCGAGCAAGAGGTGTCTGCACGCGCATCTCAGTGCCGCCATGTAACACCCCAAAATCCTGTTAAGAGGGGAATTTAAAATTTTTTGGACGTATTGCATGGGCTGCAGAAATTCAAATTTAGTTGGAATTCAAATTCAAATTCAAACCATAAAAGAAATGGAAAAAAAGAATAACAAAAACAGAAAAAAACCGGCCAGTGGGCCGAAACCCACCAGCCGGCCCACCCCACACCGCGCCAGCCCGCAGTCGCGCGCCCCGTTCCCTTTCTCGCTGACGTGTGGGGCCCACCATCCTTCTTCCTCCTCGCGCCCGTGCTCGGCCGGCCGGGACTCTTCTCTCCTCCGAATCAAAACCGCCCCGGATACTCGCGTATCCCAGCCGAATTTCGGTTCTGGACGGCGCAAACTCGATCACAACCGAACGCCGCCCCTCCCCGGCTATATAAACACCGGCATCTCCCCGATTTTCACCCACGATCAGACATTTTCCTTCCGGTGAGAACCCGAGTTTCTCCGGCCAATTTCGCTCGATCTTCGCTCGGGATTTCTGATCTAACGTGCTGATCTTGATCCACGGCCTCCGGGGAATCACGCAGGTGCAGAAACTCGGTGGTTTGCGCCTCAAACACAACGCCGACGAGCCTCGCCGTGAATTCATCTCGGACCTCGTCGCCGACCGATTTCCAGGACCTCTGAGCTCAAGAAAACCCCCGAGGTGAGATCCCCGACCTCCCCTCTACCGATCTATGCCATGAAATCCCAATTTAGGAAGAATTGACGAAGATCCGAAGCTCTCCGGTGAGATCGCCGCCTCCCGCCGCCGCGCGCCGCCGGGCAGCGCCGCCCGCGCTCGATCAGAGCGACGTGGCCGCTTGTGCGCCGTCTATTTTAAATCACACGGTAGAATTTAAATCTCCGCGTACCGGTTCGACGTTATAATCTCAGCCATCTGTTTTAAATCGGACGGTCCACGTCAGCCCCGCATTATAAAGGCCGGGATTCTTACGTGCTACCCCCTGGGGATCTCGGAAATTACGAGCTAGCCCCGGAAACTTCTGATCTAGCCCCTGGAACTTCAGAAATTCATGAAAATTCAATTAAAAATCAGTTTTAGCACCTGGACTAAATAAAAATTAGCAATAACCCTCTGATATGCATAGTTAGGCCCCTGGAAATTCTTAAAATAATATAATAGGCCCTGTAGTGGGGTGAGTTTACCTTTTTAACCCTATATGATATTAAATTTAGGAATTTGAATATGTGATTAGTATTTAAAATTCAAAAGATGGGACAAACACATTGTGAATTCAAATTTGAACTCTCCTAGCACTTGGAAAACTTTGGAGTGAGTTAAAAATAAATTTTAAGTTGAAATGAATCTGTCTAATTGATTATTCACATTTATTAGTTATAGGGACACATTTTTAAGTTAGAAAATAATTCTGAAAATTTGTAAAATAAATATAAATTAGTTCACATCAGAGGAGAAGTTCAAAAATATATTATTTAATATTTTAGGTCAGAACCTATTCTGTTTAGATGATGTGTCTTATTATTTTCATAATAAACTTCACAATTAGGTATATAAAATAAATATTAAAATATAGGAAAGTAGGTATGCATAACTATAAAAGGATAAATGAAGTCTCCAAATCCAAAGATTTCAGTTTAGGGTTTGGTAGAAGGTCAGAAAACCCATTTGCAGTAGGAAAATACCTTCCATGCATACTTGGTAGCTAAGATGTGTATCAATTGAATATAAAGAATTTGTTCAAATGGGAAACTCATATATAGTGTGCAAACATAAATCTGAATACAAAAGTTAGAAAACATATGAACATGTTTAAAAGTGCATGTAAGCCAAAAATCAACACACATATAGTAACCACAACACATAGAAATGTGAATGACTTTCATAAATGTGAATGTGTGGTTTGTATGAAGTGGAAGTGTGAACTATGTCTTATGGATTGTGTTTTCTTTTGCTACGTGTATTGGCATGAGTAGAACCTACCCCAGAGCAAGTTCTCCCCTTCCATGACCAAGACTTTCAATTCTCAGAGCAGCAAGAAGAAGTCAAGTGTCCTTGACCACTTTGATCCTATGCTAGGATGTGTAGATAGAATTATTTGCATTGTCTATTGAAATATGAAACCTATGCTAGGATGTTTCCATAGAATTGCATTATCTTGTTTCCTTGTAGCTTGGGTTGGGGTTTGTTTTATTATGTCATTCACTCATATTACTTGTGCTTAGCCATGCTTAGAATGGGATAATTGGGATATGAGATCATCAGTTTATTTACCATACTCTTGAATGAGATGTTATGAGTTATGTAGAGGTAGGGATCAAGGCAAGTTGGATGATTTGGTTGGTGCTGGGTGCACGAGACTCGGGTTTGTGTTTAGTACTTGCCTGGATCCTAAGGACCGGTTCATGGAGCATGTAACCTGGCTTTACCGTGCCAACCACATGCTGAGATGGGGAAGCTTGGCCAATTAATTAGGTGTATCCCCGGTGTAGTATGGGTGTGTTGGATGGTGCGGGGAGTAGGTGTCAGCTGGACTACCATATGAACCGCAAGGCTCAAGAGGGGGCCACTGCAGCGGGGTTGGAGCCTCTTGTATGCTGTTAGGGGTGAAACCTCAGTGGGCCCATGCTCGTCGGGAATCTTTTTGTAAAGGCTTCGTACTGATCTCTTGGCTACACACCTGGGAAGTGTGAATGTGGTTCGTAGCCACTGGCATAATGGAGGTTCTTTTAGTCAACCCGGCAACGGGGGATGAAATCACTACATGTGGGTACAGTGGTGCAAACTCTACAGAGTCAAAACTGTCATGACAGCCGTGCTCACGGTCAAGAGCGGCTTGGACTTATTCCTGATTAGAGGATTGATGGCTTTGGAAGTTGAGGATGTTAAGCGGGGAACTTAACATTGGAAATGATGTTATGGTTATTTAATTATGATGATGGGTTGGGAGATTGGGACCATTTCACCTATGTAGTAATGTAGGTGCTTAATAAGCTAAGGTGATAGGTATTAATTGCGTAGTGCTTTAACCATGAGTTCAACCTCTCCTTGTTCTAGCCATGCAGATATAACATTCCCACACTTGCTGAGTACCATCGGTACTCAAACTTGCATATTTGTTGGTTTATATTGCTGCTCAGGTCAAGAGAATGATGTGGTGTTTAATGATCAAGATTTCATACCCGAAGAAGGTTTCTAGGTTCACGAAGTCCCCCGGGCAACGCCTGTGACGGAGCCCACAAGAATAATATTTCCGCTGCTATTTTATTTACTCGTTATGAACATATTATCGTCCATCGAGACATATGCTATGTAAGACTTATTTATATTCGACACCTGGCTTGTAATAAATGATGCTTCACTATTTGTCATCATATGTATGAGAAAATGATCCTGGCATACATGTGATATTCACTCGGTTGTTCTTCGGAGAAACCGGGTGTGACAGAAGTGGTATCAGAACCCAGGTTGCCCGTAGGAACGTGGACCTAGGTAGAAATGGACGTATTTAAGGACCCTATTTTCTTAAAAACTATTTTACAAGGTGTGGGTTGAAAAGTGTTATTTAATGGGCCACTTTATTCATCTTACCCCATCTTTTATTCAAAATAGGATTTTTGTTTAAAATCTTATCTAACTTAATTTTAAATGCTTTATGTTTTAGATAGTTCGCATGATCCGCACCGCCCGCAAGTCCACCGGAGGGAGAGTTCCCGTAGTTGCCCTTGCCCTGAGAGAGGAGAACCGTCCGGTGACGTATCTCTCCTACGGATTGGCAGTAGCAGGCTTGTTGCGCCGTTTTCGACGCATGCTCCAAGCCGCCGACAATATGGGCAAGCTAATCATACACTATAGCTCCACCAGGACCATCCGTGAGAAGAGGGAAGAATGGAGTTCAGAGATGAGGATTATCCATGAAAATCAGCTGCTCAAGATCCACCGCTCTCCAGCTTGTCGAGCGACACAGGTCGATGCGGAGAAGGATGTCACCTAGGAGGCAATCACCTGTCAGAGTCACATCTATCGTCGTCACCTGGACAGGACTGAGTACATGTATGTCCTCCAGCGCGAGAGTGGTACAACGGAGTATAAGTACCCGCCAGTGCAGCAGGGGACTTCCCATGAGCACATGGACTTGTGCTTGGAGGATGCTGCTATGCTCAGCACTAGACTGCAGGAGTGTCAGCAGGAGCTTCAAGATGTTCGTGACACCCTGAAGGAAACCGAGGCGTTGCTTCGAGCCTGCTTGAGGGCGAGAGAAAGAGGAGATGGGAATGAACTATGTGTCACCGTGAATGACACATGGACTCCTGACTCCCCAGATCGCCGGGCGATCAGGCGTCGTCGCACTTCTCCACCAGCAGCCTCCCCACACAAAGTGGAGTCAGAAGGCAGCCGCAATAATGAGGAAGATCCCGAGGAGCCAGCTCAGTGATACGAGTAGTGTAGAGTCCTTCCCTTAGTTTAGCAGGATGTCGAGTAGTCGAGTCGTTACCACAGTTAATGGTGTGTTAATGCTTGGTGTGTGACGTGAGTTGTGGAAGCCATGGGCGTTTGTCCACAACCTCTTCTTCATGTTGTCTTGCTTTGAAGTGTGAACCCATATGAATTAAGAGTGCATTTATGTTCACATAAGACATGAAATCCTCAGAAAATATAAATGAATTAAGTTCTCAGAATCTTAAAGTAAGTTAATACGTAATACTTTAAATTGACATTTGGTTGATCATGATAGATGGCCGGAAGAGGAAAGGGTCGTGCTGCCAACCCTGCCAACAACAACAATGAGGCAGGCAACCCTCACCTTTCTGGAAGCCAAGACAGGGATGGACGCCGTGAAGGAGTTGATCCCATCCACCAAATGCTTGAGAATCAAAATCAGCTCATCCAGAACCTGACTCAAGTGGTGGCCAACTTGCACCAAGCTCCACCTCCACAAGCTGCACCACACCAACCAAGGTTGAGTGAGTTTCTAGGAACTCAACCTCCAAAGTTTGCAAGTGCTGCTGAACCCCTGGAGGCAGATGATTGGCTAAAGACCATTGAGAGCAAGATGAGGATTATACAATGCCAAGGGTATGAGAGGGTGTTGTTTGCCTCTCACCAATTGCATGGACCTGCTGCTGATTGGTGGACCGCTTACGTGGCCGCCCATCATGACCCTGAGAACATCACTTGGGAAGAGTTCAAGCGTAGCTTCCGCAACCATTACATACCAGGGGGTGAACTCAAAAACAAGAGGAAGGAGTTCTTGGGATTGCAGCAAGGAAACATGACTGTGAGGGAATACCTTACTAAATTCACTCAACTATCCCGTTATGCCCCACGGGACATAGAGACTGATGAGCAGAAACAGGACTGTTTCGTGGAAGGACTTACCGCAGAAATGCAGTGTGCAATGTCCTCCAACGAGTATGAAAGCTTCCAAAAGATGGTGGACAGAGCATTTGTGGTAGAAAGGAAGCTGAAGGCCTTGGAAAATGAGAACAAGAGGAAGGCGGGATGGTCACACCAAGCCTCGGGTAGCAACACCCGCCCACGTATGATGCAGCAACCCGCAGGGCAGACGAGCCGTGCTGCGGTACCCTACTCTGCACCGAGAGGGTACAACCCGAACTTCAGGCCTCCGTCAGCACCAGCACAGCCACAACGTCAGTTTGTACAGCAGCCTCGCCATACATACCAACCTCGACCAGCAGTACAAGGACCCCCAAACCAACCCCAAGACAACAAAGGCCAGGCACCTAAGGTTGGGGTGCAATGCTTTAACTGTGGTGAAGTGGGGCACTACGCCCATAAGTGCCCAAAGAAGAAGCCCGTACAGCCGCAACAGCAGAATGTAATGCGAGGACGGGTGAACCACGTGACCATGGAAGAAGCGCAAGAGGCACCCGACGTGGTAGTTGGTAAGTTTCCTGCCAATTTACACATTGCAACCCTGCTGTTTGATTCTGGTGCTACCCACTCGTTCATTGCCCAATGGTTTGTTAAGAAGCATGACCTAGCAACAACACAAATGAACCATGTGCTAGCAGTAAACACTCCAGGTGGAGAAATAAGGACAAGACAAGTGTGTCCCAAGGTGAAATTAGACATTAATGGGGTAGTATTTACTGCTAACCTCATAGTGATAGATTCACAAGGGATAGATATTATTTTGGGTATGGATTGGTTGACCAAACATAAGGGAATCATCCATTGTTCGACCAGAACGGTGGAACTAACTCACCCCAGTGGCACAAGAGTAAAGTTCATAACAGTACAAGAGCCTAGGAGGGACATTAAACTAAATCAAGTTGAGGTGAAGGTGGAAGAGATCAGGATCATCAGGGAATATCCAGATGTTTTTCCTGAGGAGTTACCAGGTATGCCTCCCGATCGTGAAGTGGAATTCGCGATTGAGCTAGTGCCTGGAACAGCTCCGATATACAAGAGACCTTATCAGATGGACTCCAAGCAGCTGGGAGAACTCAAGGATCATTTAAGAGAATTGACGGAGAAGGGGTATATTCGTCCTAGTTCCTCACCATGGGGAGCCCCAATGATATTTGTGCCGAAGAAGGACGGAACCCAAAGGTTATGCGTAGACTACCGTGCCTTGAATGAAGTAACCATCAAGAACAAGTACCCATTACCCCGCATTGAGGACTTGTTTGATCAGTTGAGGGGAGCTTGTGTGTTCTCGAAAATTGATCTCAGGTCGGGATACCACCAACTTAAGATAAGGCAAACCGATATTCCAAAGACATCTTTCGTATCTCGGTACAGACTATATGAATACACCGTCATGCCTTTCGGGCTAACTAATGTCCCGGCATACTTCATGTATCTCATGAACAAGGTATTCATGGAATATCTGGACAAATTTGTGGTGGTTTTAATAGATGACATTCTCGTCTTCTCCAAAGATGAAGAGGAACATGAGAAACATCTAAGGTTGGTGTTGCAGAAGCTGAGGGAACACCAACTATATGCCAAGTTGAGCAAGTGTGAGTTTTGGCTGAAGAGGGTTCCCTTCTTAGGACATATCATCTCGGAGAGAGGAATCTCAGAAAACCCCCCAAGATTGAGGATGTACAGAAGTGGAAGACCCCTGAGAATGTCGGGGAAGTTCGAAACTTCTTGGGATTGGCTGGATACTATCGACGGTTTATTGAGGGATTCTCTAAGATCTCGTGACCCCTCACCAAACTGTTGGAGAAGGGAATCACATTCACATGGATGCCGCAGTGCGAGACGAGTTTTCAGGAGTTAAAGAAAAGATTGACAACAGCCCCAGTGCTAGTTATGCCAGATATGCAGAAGAACTTTTCGGTGTACTGCGATGCCTCTGGAAACGGGTTGGGATGTGTTCTCATGCAAGAAGGGCATGCCATGGCTTATGCGTCCCGGCAGCTCCGGAAGCACGAGAAGAACTATCCTACACATGACCTAGAACTAGCCGCAGTGGTACACGCGTTGAAAATTTGGCGGCACTACTTGATGGGGAAGCGGACAGAGATATATACGGATCATAAGAGTTTAAAGTACATTTTCACACAGCCAGATCTCAACCTCAGACAAAGGAGATGGTTAGAGCTAATCAATGACTTTGATGTGGGCACCGACTATCATCCTGGGAAAGCAAACGTCGTGGCAGATGCTTTAAGTCGGAAAGTGCAGGTCAATAAGTTGAGCTTGAAGGACATGCCTGCAGAAGTGAAGGACGAGGTTATAAGGCTCAATTTATGCCTGGTGAATAGTGGTGAAGCCATCGCCATGGAAGTGGACTCCACACTAGAGCGAGACATACGCGAGGGTCAAAAGAATGACGAGAAGATACAAGAAATCAGACAACTCATCAAGGAAAATAAAGCCCCTGGTTTTAGAGAGGATGAACAAGGTACAGTGTGGCACGGGAAAAGAATCTGTGTGCCTGAAGTAAAGGAGATCCGTGAATTGATTTTGAAGGAGGCTCACGATTCCGACTATTCCATTCATCCTGGGAGTACGAAGATGTACCAGGAACTCAAGAGCAGGTATTGGTGGTATGGCATGAAGCGAGATATCGCGGAACATGTTGCCCTATGTGACACATGTCAGTTGGTGAAAGCAGAACATCAATGACCCGTGGGATTATTGCAACCACTCAAAGTGCCTGAATGGAAATGGGAAGAAATCGGTATGGATTTCATAGTGGGACTACCCAGGACCCAATCAGGATATGATTCGATATGGGTCATCATCGACAGGCTAACCAAAGTAGCTCATTTCATCCCTGTGAAAGAAAGCTACAGCGGATCCAAATTGGCAGAATTATACATGTCCAGGATCGTGTGTTTCCATGGAGTCCCAAAGAAAATAGTGTCAGATCGAGGGACACAGTTCACCTCAAGGTTCTGGCAGAAGTTGCATGAAACCATGGGAACTCGTCTGAAATTTTAGTTCTGCCTATCATCCTCAGACTGACGGACAGACGGAAAGAACCAATCAGATCCTTGAGGATATGCTGAGAGCGTGCACACTCAAAAACAATCGGTTGGGATAAGAACTTACCGTATGCGGAGTTTTCCTATAACAACAGCTATCAGGCTATTATGAAGATGTCACCGTTTGAAGCTTTGTACGGGAGGAAGTGTAGAACTCCACTATTTTGGAACCAAACGGGGAAAAGCAAAGTGTTTGGACCCGAAGTACTACAAAAAGCCGAGGCGAAAGTGAGGGAAATTCACAACAACTTGAGGATAGCACAGACACGACAAAAGAGCTATGCCTATGTACGAAGAAGAGAGCTCGTTTTCAACGTGGGGGACTATGTCTATCTCAAGGTGTCCCCTATCCGAGGACTTCGTCGGTTCAAGGTCAAAGGGAAGTTATCACCTCGATACATAGGACCCTTTCAAGTTCTGGAGAGGAAAGGCGAAGTGGTGTATCAACTAGAATTACCGGCTCGCCTATCGGATGTGCATGACGTATTTCATGTGTCACACCTCAAGAAATGTCTGAGAACACCTGAAGAGATGTTACCCATGAATGAGGTTGACGTAGCTAAGGATCTGTCTTATGCCGAGCAACCATCCAAGATTTTGGAGACAATGGAACGCCTCACAAGAAATAAAAGAATCCGGATGTGCAAGGTGCAGTGGAAGCATCACTTGGAAGAGGAGGCCACATGGGAGCGAGAAGACGAACTTAAGGCACAGTTTCCGGAATTGTTTTCTTAGAACCACCAATCTCGAGGACGAGATTTCTTTTAAGGGGGGTAGAGTTGTAACACCCCAAAATCCTGTTAAGAGGGGAATTTAAAATTTTTTGGACGTATTGCATGGGCTGCAGAAATTCAAATTTAGTTGGAATTCAAATTCAAATTCAAACCAGAAAAGAAATGGAAAAAATAAAAACAGAAAAAAACCGGCCAGTGGGCCGAAACCCACCAGCCGGCCCACTCCACCCCGCGCCAGCCCGCAGTCGCGCGCCCCGTTCCCTTTCTCGCTGACATGTGCGGCCCTCTATCCTTCTTCCTCCTCGCGCCCGCGCTCGGCCGGCCGGGACTCTTCTCTCCTCCGAATCAAAACCGCCCCGGATACTCGCGTATCCCAGCCGAATTTCGGTTCTGGACGATGCAAACTCGATCACAACCGAACGCCTCCCCTTCCCGGCTATATAAACACCGGCATCTCCCCGATTTTCACCCACGATCAGCCGTTTTCCTTCCGGTGAGAACCCAAGTTTCTCCGGCCAATTTCTCTCGATCTTCGCTCGGGATTTCTGATCTAACATGCTGATCTTGATCCACCGCCTCCGGGGAATCACGCAGGTGCAGAAAACTCGGTGGTTTGCGCCTCAAACACAACGCCGATGAGCCTCGCCGTGAATTCATCTCGGACCTCGTCGCCGACCGCTTTCCAGGACCTCCGAGCTCAAGAAAACCCCCGAGGTGTGATCCCCGACCTCCCCTCTACCGATCTATGCCATGAAATCCTAGTTTTAGGAAGAATTGACGAAGATCCGAAGCTCTCCGGCGAGATCGCCGCCTCCCGCCGCCGCGCGTCGCCGGGCAGCGCCGCCCGCGCTCGATCAGAGCGACGTGGCCGCTTGTGCGCCGTCTATTTTAAATCGCACGGTAGAATTTAAATCTCCGCGTACCGGTTCGACGTTATAATCTCAGCCGTCTGTTTTAAATCGGACGGTCCACGTCAGCCCCACATTATAAATGCCAGGATTCTTACGTGCTACCCCCTGGGGATCTCGGAAAATACGAGCTAGCCCCGGAAACTTCTGATCTAGCCCCTGGAACTTCAGAAATTCATGAAAATTCAATTAAAAATCAGTTTTAGCCCCTGGACTAAATAAAAATTAGCAATAACCCTCTGATATGCATAGTTAGGCCCCTGGAAATTCTTAAAATAATATAATAGGCCCTGTAGTGGGGTGAGTTTACCTTTTTAACCCTATATGATATTAAATTTAGGAATTTGAATATGTGATTAGTATTCAAAATTCAAAAGATGGGGCAAACACATTGTGAATTCAAATTTGAACTCTCCTAGCACTTGGAAAACTTTGGAGTGAGTTAAAAATAAATTTTAAGTTGAAATGAATCTGTCTAATTGATTATTCACATTTATTAGTTATGGGGACACATTTTTAGGTTAGAAAATAATTCTGAAAATTTGTAAAATAAATGTAAATTAGTGCACATCAGAGGAGAAGTTCCAAAATATATTATTTAATATTTTAGGTCAGAACCTATTCTGTTTAGATGATGTGTCTTATTATTTTCATAATAAACTTCACAATTAGGTATAGAAAATAAATCTTAAAATATAGGAAAGTAGGTATGCATAACTATAAAAGGATAAATGAAGTCTCCAAATCCAAAGATTTCAGTTTAGGGTTTGGTAGAAGGTCTGAAAACCCATTTGCAGTAGGAAAATACCTTCCATGCATACTTGGTAGCTAAGATGTGTATAAATTGAATATAAAGAATTTGTTCAAATGGGAAACTCATATACAGTGTGCAAACATAAATCTGAATACAAAAGTTAGAAAACATATGAACATGTTTAAAAGTGCATGTAAGCCAAAAATCAACACACATAGAGTAACCACAACACATAGAAATGTGAATGACTTTCATAAATGTGAATGTGTGGTTTGTATGAAGTCGAAGTGTGAACTATGTCTTATGGATTGTGTTTTCTTTTGCTATGTGTATTGGCATGAGTAGAACCTGCCCCAGAGCAAGTTCTCCCCTTCCAAGACAAGGACTTTCAATTCTCATAGCAACAAGAAGAAGGCAAGTGTCCTTGACCACTTTGATCCTATGCTAGGATGTGAAGATAGAATTATTTGCATTGTCAATTGAAATATGAAACCCATGCTAGGATGTTTCCCTAGAATTGCATTATCTTGTTTCCTTGTAGCTTGGGTTGGGGTTTGTTTTATTATGTCATTCACTCATATTACTTGTGCTTAGCCATGCTTAGAATGGGATAATTGGGATATGAGATCATCAGTTTATTTACCATACTCTTGAATGAGATGTTATGAGTTATGTAGAGGTAGGGATCAAGGCAAGTTGGATGATTTGGTTGGTGCTGGGTGCACGAGACTCGGGTTTGTGTTTAGTACTTGCCTGGATCCTAAGGACCGGTTCATGGAGCATGTAACCTGGCTTTACCGTGCCAACCACATGCTGAGATGGGGCAGCTTGGCCAATTAATTAGGTGTATCCCCGGCGTAGTATGGGTGTGTTGGACGGTGCGGGGAGTAGGTGTCACCTGGACTACCATATGAACCGCAAGGCTCAAGAGGGGGCCACTGCAGCGGGGTTGGAGCCTCTTGTATGCTGTTAGGGGTGAAACCTCAGTGGGCCCACACTCGTCGGGAATCCCTTTGTAAAGGCTTCGTAGTGATCTCCTGGCTACACACCTGGGAAGTGTGAATGTGGTTCGTAGACACTGGCATAATGGAGGTTCTTTTAGTCCACCCGGCAACGGGGGATGAAATCACTACATGTGGGCACAGTGGTGCAAACTCTGCAGAGTCAAAACTGTCATGACAGCCGTGCTCACGGTCAAGAGCGGCTTGGACTTATTCATGATTAGAGGATTGATGGATTTGGAAGTTGAGGATGTTAAGCGGGGAGCTTAACATTGGAAATGATGTTATGGTTATTTAATTATGATGATGGGTTGGGAGATTGGGACCATTTCACCTATGTAGTAATGTAGGTGCTTAATAAGCTAAGGTGATAGGTACTAATTGCGTAGTGCTTTAACCATGAGTTCAACCTCCCCTTGTTCTAGCCATGCATGATATAACATTCCCACACTTGCTGAGTACCATCGGTACTCAAACTTGCATATTTGTTGGTTTATATTGCTGCTCAGGTCAAGAGAATGATGTGGTGTTTAATGATCAAGATTTCGTACCCGAAGAAGGTTTTTAGGTTCACGAAGTCCCCCGGGCAACGCCTGTGACGGAGCCCACAAGAATAATATTTCCGCTGCTATTTATTTACTCGTTATGAACTTATTATCGTCCATCGAGACATATGCTATATAAGACTTATTTATATTCGACACCTGGCTTGTAATAAATGATGCTTCACTATTTGTCATCACATGTATGAGAAAATGATCCTGGCATACATGTGATATTCACTCGGTTGTTCTTCGGAGAAACCGGGTGTGACACGCCAGCCGATTTACACCTCAAGCTCTCAACCTACCCTCTGAACGACGGGCAATGCCTCAATACCCAGCTACCCGAGTTACATCAGTTTCCCGGTTCCCATATAGCCGGTAGGTCTTTGGTACTGTTCTAGCTTGTTCAACAGGCCCGCACACGGCTCGGTCCTCAATCGACACAAGCGGAGCTACAGCACACAGGCCCCAAAGTCCTGCTGCCCTTACCCTCCGCTTGGTCTCATTTTCTTGCCATGTGTGTCATGTGCTATCTCTACCCGAGTCGAGTGCCTCTAGCCTAGGCTCGCGAGTAGTTCCAACTACTCGACTTGTACCGAGTCCTACTCTATCTTAGCTTTGCAGTAGCTAACGGAGTTTTCAATCTTAATCCCAACCCGTGGTTTTCTTGGCTATGCAGTTGGGTTTCCAAACAGGACTCTAGAGCAAGAAATAATGATACTTAAGTAAGTGCTCAAAACTATAAAACTTTGTAAAAAGGTTAATGCAAACCGGGGCTTGCCTTGCTGCTCTTGGTCGTAAGCTAGCTGCTCCTCCAGAGTAACGAAGTCTAGGACTTCGGGTTCCTCCTCGACCTTAGCGACTACATGATACACAAGTATGTGTATTAATTTAAATGCATTTGATTGAATTTAAACTTGTGAAGTCTATAACTCTTACTAGACTGACCCAATGACTGTGAAACTTTTACTGTGGCTTGGTTACAACCTAAACAGAGACTTGGTCAAGGTTTAGTTGCAGCAAAGCTCATTTGAGCCCTCCACAATTAATTATGCACTTGACCTTAATTGAAGGCTTTTAGGGTGTTCTAAGGATTTTCATGAAACAAACTATGACTTTCTGAAAACTAGATTTTCAGAGGGTTCTAATGAAGTTGGTCTCACTTAATTTGAAGGTTTCTAGCTAAAGATATGAGCTAACAATTTCAGGGAAAATTCTGAAAATGTTTCTGAACATTTTCTATTTTCTCTGGAACAGTTTCACTAATCACACCATTAGGTGGATCAAATAAGCTCAAATGGATCTGAAATTTTTATGTTAGTTCAGGGATATATTGGTGAACATTCCAGCAAAATTTCAGGATTTTCCTCCAAAGGATTCTCCAGTTAAAATTCCAAACAGTTTAAATTTTGAGGAATTAATTCTGGAGAAATAAGGATTTTCCCGAAGTGAAACTTGATTTGCTGGAACGTGCTCAGAGAGCTGAATCCAAAAAAGTTTGGTTCACTTGATTTGGAGCTTTCTAGCCAATGTTATGAGGATTTGAAGTTTGAATGAAATCTAGAAATTCGGGGAAAAGTTTAAATCTGCCGGGGCCCGAGGGGACACGTGTTAGGCGCGGAGGCGACAGCACACTGAGGCCCACAGGGTTTTTGCGCGCCAGCACACCAGATCCCGGCCGCAGTCTGATCCCGATTTAAAATATCTCCCGCTGACAGCTGGGGTCCACCCCCGTCGTCTACCTCCCGCCGCCCGCGCTCTGCCGCCGGGGGACCTCGCCGGAGAGCTCGCCGGCAGCTTCTGTGGAGCTCCAAACTTCACGATCTTGGCTGCCCCTGCCTACTTTCACTCGGGGAACAGGATTCTGGGGTCAGCTCGTCATGACAATGGCCGGTGCATGGTCGGCGACGAGCCGCCACCTCGGAAAGACTTCTGCCGTGTCGGCTGACTTCCCTAGCACCTCAACTACTCGAGCAATCGGTCGGGGAGCATCAATGGACCTCAGGGAAGGTTGACATGAGCTTGAAGCAGCTCGGGGGAAGCCCAAAGTAGGACCTCACCGTGCGCTCGATGTCTCCCGCTTGCTCCGCCGTCGGTAAACATCGAAATACGCCGGGTACAAAGGTTCTCCGGCTAAAGGTTGTGAAGGCAACTTGTGCGTTACCGTGTCTAGTATATGTGAGAGCGGGTTGAGGCTATCTAATCCTTCCTAGAGTAAGAATTTGACAGAACCGCACCCGAAGGTCGTTCTGCACCCAGAAAGGGGAAAACTGGAAATTCGCCGCCGGTGAGCAAGCTCTCGGGCTGTGGCTCGGGGGTGAGCAGCACCGGTCACCAGCGCGTCCAAGGGTGCCTTGGCTCCGGCGTGACAACTCCCTGGTTGGGCTGTCCACGGGAGCCCGAGGTGCGGCGGCGTTAGGTCACTGAATTAAACTCTCGGTATAGCCGAGATCGATCGGTTTCAGCTGAATTCTAGCCACGGGGAAGAAGGAGGAAGGTTCCTAGTACCTTGCTGTAGCTCTGGAGGTAACGGGGAGTCTGTGATCGGAGCTCTCCGATCGGTTCTGAGCGGCGGAAGGAGTTTCCGGTGCTGTGTTCTTGCGGGGGAAGAAACGGCGATGGCTTCAGCCGAGGAGGGGGAAGAACGCCTTAAGAAGGC
This sequence comes from Neostapfia colusana, assembly GCA_030760725.1. Taxonomy (NCBI): domain Eukaryota; kingdom Viridiplantae; phylum Streptophyta; class Magnoliopsida; order Poales; family Poaceae; genus Neostapfia; species Neostapfia colusana. Next base: position 74,439,798 of record JASWHV010000005.1, on the reverse strand, counting down.
TCTGAACCGCCTCGTGCCCACGCGTGGCCAAGCAGCTGCTGGCGCGGCGGCCTCCCTCGGTGGCGATCGCAGCCGCAGCTCGGCGACCCGAGTGGAAAAAGTCTCAGTCGGTTGCTTTGAACCAGTGACTGACATGTGGGTCCCACCCAGGGTTTTAACCTCTGAAATTCACTCCTAATCACTGTTGTAAACAGTGAGCCCCAAAATACCCATGGTGATTCAAATTATTCACCCATGAGCCATTTGAATTGATTAGAATTCAAATTGGGTTTAGTTTGAATGAATTTCAGCACATGTTCAGTTTGAAATTCAAATAAAGTTTGAATTTGCCCCACTTAGCTCATGTCAAGATCAACTCCAAATGGAGTGAAAATTGGTGTGTGAGCTCACAAAAATGTGCTGAATAAGAATATGCCTCCCACTTTTGAATTCATGGGATAAAAACAGTTTGAATTTGAATATGGTTTCAAACTGCTCTCTCTCTAGCTATATCCAAAATGACCTCAAAAAGGTTTTGAATTTGGGTGAAACTTGGCATGGACATCCTTAGCAATGTATAGGAGTTTTCATATGCCCAGCCCCTCTATATCACATGTGGGAAATACCACTTTTGCAATATGTGAGTTTGTTCTCTAATGAGCACGTTGATGGTGGTTACTTGCTCTTCATTTGTGTTCATCAACTTTCCTCAAATGAGGTGTGTGTGTATGGTGATGAACACTTCAAATATGTGTCAAAAACTGAGGCCCTTACAGCCGTGTCAGAGCCTGCCCGCCCATAAACACAGCAACAAGACATCCCCTGCCACCCCTGTCATCATCAACCACTACGACTAGCTTGCGGCATGGGCAAGGCGGCAGAACGGAGACTCGGAAGCCTTCGCCAGAGACAACTACCGGCATAACTGCAGATACAGTAGTCGGCAGGCAATCTTCCCAGGACCACCTGTCGGGTCCCGGGCCCACCTTGTAAGCCACTCAAGCCTTGGACTATAAAAGGCTCGGGTAGGCAACGTTAGCAAGGGTTCGAACTCTGTGAACTCGCACTCTAGACATCACTCACCCTCAAGCTCAGGACTCTGGTTCTGAGCAACAAGCAATAAAGCAAGCACCTCTGCTCACCGTGGACGTAGGGTTTTACGCTCCGGCGGTCTGAACCACGTAAAACTCCCCGTGTCAAGCTTCTCCCTCGCTCGTCCCTAACGCTGAAGCTCTCCGCAAGTGTCTAGCCCCTCCGAAAAAGAACCTCCGCGGGCTGCCCAGAGCAGGTCCGGGGGAAGTGTCGACCACAAACTTCAACATTTGGCGCGCCAGGAAGGGGGCTTTTCCCTTGCGCGACGAGTTTTTGCCGTCGAAGATGACCAAGCTTCCTTCAGCGGCAAGCTCTCCTCCCCCGCGTTCACGACGGACCGTGACTAGCAGGGACACGTCTCGACACACTCTGGACGGAGTGTGTCGGCGCAAGCTGGAAGCCAGCAGCCGACTCCGGCAGCGCCGACTCCGGCAACGCAGGCTCCAGCGAGCGTGAGATCCTCTACAGCGCTGAGCGTCCCCCACGGGGGCACGCTAGCTGCAGCAAGAGCGCTACTGCGCAATCCACCTGCTGGGGACGCGCCTCAGTCAGTGACCCAGCGGTGGATTCGCGAGGTAGACCGTCTCGTCGTCGCCGCCGCAAACCCTCGACTTCGGTGGGGACGACGCCCCGGACAACCGGCTGTGTCGCTGACGCACACGCCAACGGTTGACGGGCAGACGGCGGATTCCCGCTCCACCAGGCCCCCATCGACGGACCTGAGGACGGAGCTGGAACGATGCCACTTGGGCCAAGATGCCCGAGTGTTCCTCGAGCGACGACGAGAAAGGCGTCGCAACCAGGAGGCCGCCGACAGCATGTCGACTGCCTCAACCCTGCCCAAGGCACAGACTTTCGCCACGCGATCTCTGCCCCAGGCATACGCCACGCAGCATATGCCACAGCCATATGCCCTGCAAACGGCACCTCTGGTCTATGGCGCAGCCTTGCCCATACCGGGGTACACGGTGCCAGCAGCGAACCAAGCGTTCGCGGCACCAACGTCTGCGGCAACAGGAGCAGGATGTGCGGCCCTGGCGCCCCACCTTCGCTTCGCGAGGTGGCCGCGCAAGTTTCGGCCGCACCTGCCCGAGAAGTACGACGGCAGCGTCAACCCGGCGGAGTTCCTCCAGATCTACTCCACCGCCGTCCTTGCTGCAGGAGGGGATGAGGCCGTCATGGCCAACTACTTCCCCGTTGCCCTGACCGGCCCAGCCCGGTCTTGGCTCATGAACCTCCCCCAGGGTTCCATAACCTCCTGGGGAGAGCTTTGCCGGCAGTTTACTGCTAACTTCGGCAGCTCCTACACCTGGCCTGGCACGGAGCTCGACCTCCAAGCCGTCCAGTAACAACATGGAGAATCGCTGCGCTCCTTCATCCAGCAGTTCTCCCAGGTACGGAACACCATTCCACATATCCAAAATGCTTCTGTGGTGGTGGCGTTCCGACAGGGCGTCCGGGACAAAAAGATGCTTGAGAAGCTCGCGACCAGAGAGGTCCGCGACGTCTCAGAGCTCTTCAGCCTGGCGGACAAGTGCGCCAGAGCAGCATAAGGGCAGAACTGGCACTCTCTGCCAGCCCCTGAGTAAGGAGGACAGCCCGGATCTGGCGCTGCTTGCCCCACTTCACCACAGCTAACATTGCACCCCAACCTTAGGTGCCTGGCCTTTGTTGTCTTGGGGTTGGTTTGGAGGTCCTTGCACTGCTGGTCGAGGTGGATATGCGGGGCGAGGCTGCTGTACAAACTGACGTTGCGGCTGTGCTGGTGCTGCCGGAGGCCTGTAGTTCAGGCTGTACCCTCTTGGTGCTGAGTAGGGTACCGCAGCACGGTTCGTCTGCCCTGCAGGTTGCTGCATCAGACGTGGGCGGGTGTTGCTCCCTGAGGCTTGATGTGACCACCCGGCCTTCCTCTTATTCTCATTTTCCAAGGCCTTCAGCTTCCTTTCTACCACAAACGCTCTGTCCACCATCTTTTGGAAGCTTTCATACTCATTTGAGGACATTGCACACTGCATTTCTGCGGTAAGTCCTTCCACGAAACAATCTTGTTTCTGCTCATCAGTCTCTATGTCTCGTGGGGCATAACGGGATAGTTGAGTAAATTTAGTGAGGTATTCCCTCACCGTCATGTTTCCCTGCCACAGTCCCAAGAACTCCTTCCTCTTGTTTTTGAGTTCACCTCTTGGGATGTAATGGTTGCGGAAGCTACGCTTGAACTCTTCCCAAGTGATGTTCTCAGGGTCATGATGGGCGGCCACGTAGGCGGTCCACCAATCAGCAGCAGGTCCATGCAATTGATGAGAGGCAAACAGCACCCTCTCATACCCTTGGCACTGTATGATCCTCATCTTGCTCTCAATGGTCTTTAGCCAATCATCTGCCTCCAGAGGTTCAGCAGCACTTGCAAACTTTGGAGGTTGAGTTCCTAGAAACTCACTCAACCTTGGTTGGCGTGGTGCAGCTTGTGGAGGTGGAACTTGATGCAAGTTGGCCACCACTTGAGTCAAGTTCTGGATGAGCTGATTTTGATTCTCCAGCATTTTGTGGAGGGGATCAACTCCTTCACGGCGACCACCCCTGTCCTGGCCTCCAGAAAGATGAGGGTTGGAGGCCTCATTGTTGTTGTTGGCGGGGTTGGCAGCACGTCCTTTTCCTCTTCCAGCCATCTGGCATGATCAACCAATGTTAATTTAAAGCATTACGTATCATCTTACTACTTTCACTTTTTTGTACTTTGAAGTGTTGAGGCTTTGTTATACTTTTCTGAGGGTTCATATCTCACACAAAAATAAATGCAATATTATTTCATGTGGGTTCACACACCAAAGCAAAACAATCAGGAGACGAGGCTGTGAACAATTGCTCATGGCTTCCACAACTCACGTCACACACCAATCATTAACACACCATTAACTAAGATAACGACTCGACTACTCGACATCCTTCTAAACTAAGGGAAGGACTCTACACTACTCGTATTCACTGAGCTGGCTCCTCGGGGTCTTCCTCATCATTGTGGCTGCCTTCTGACTCTGCTTTGGGTGGGGAAGCTGCTGGTGGAGAAGTGCGACGACGCCTATTCGCCCGGCGATCTGGGGAGTCAGGAGTCCATGTATCATTCACGGTGACACACAGTTCATTCCCATCTCCTCTTTCTCTCGCCCTTAAGCAGGCTCGCAGCAACGCCTCCGTTTCCTTCAGGGTGTCCCGAACATCCTGAAGTTCTTGCTGACACTCCTGCAGTCGAGTGCTGAGCATAGCAGCATCCTCCAAGCACAAGTCCATGTGCTCATGGGAAGTCCCTTGCTGCACTGGCGGGTACTTATACTCCGTTGTACCACTCTCACGCTGGAGGACATACATGTACTCAGTCCTGTCTAGTTGGCGACGATAGATGTGACTCTGGCAGGTGATGGCCTCCCAGGTGACATCCTTCTCCGCATCGACCTGTGTTGCTCGACAAGCTGGAGAGTGGTGAATCTTGAGCAGCTGATTTTCGTGGATAATCCTCATTTCTGAACTCCATTCTTCCCTCTTCTCACGGGTGGTCCTGGTGGAGCTATAGTGGATGATTAGCTTGCCCGTATTGCCGGCGGCTTGGAGCATACGTCGAAGACGGCGCAACAAGCCTCCTACTGCCAATCCGTAGGAAAGGTACGTCACCGGACGGCTCTCCTCTCTTTCGGCAAGGGCAACTACGGGAACTCTCCCTCCTGTGGACTTGCGAGCAGTGCGAATCATGCGAATCATCTAAAACAAAAAGCATTTAAACTTAGGTTAGTTAAACTTTTAAACAAAAATCCTATTTTGAATGAAAGTTGGGGTAAGATGAAGAAAGTGACTTCATTAAATAACACTTTTCAACACACACCTTGTAAAATAGATTTTAAGAAAATAGGGCCCTCAAATACATCCATTTCTACCTAGGTCCACGTTCCTACGGGCAACCTTGGCTCTGATACCACTTCTGTCACACCCGGTTTTTCCGAAGAACAACCGAGTGAATATCACATGTATGCCAGGATCATTTTCTCATACATGTGATGACAAATAGTGAAGCATCATTTATTACAAGCCAGGTATCGAATATAAATAAGTCTTACATAGCATATGTCTCGATGGACGATAATAAGTTCATCACAAATAAATAATCTAGCAGCGGAATATTATTCTTGTGGGCTCCGTCACAGGCGTTGCCCGGGGGTCTCCATGAACCTAGAAACCTTCTTCGGGTCCAAAGTCTTGGTCATTATACACCACCCTCATTATCTTGACCTGAGCAGCAATATAAACCAACAAAATATGCAAGGTTGAGTACCGATGGTACTCAGCAAGTGTGGGAAAGTTATGTCATGCATGGCTAGAACAAGGGGAGGTTGAACTCATGGTTAAAGCACTACGCAATTAATACCTATCACCTTAGCTTATTAAGCACCTACATTACTACACAGGTGAAATGGTCCCAATCTCCCATCCCATCATCACAATTCAAATAACCATAACATCATTTCCAATGTTAAGCTCCCCGCTTAACATCCACAACTTCCAAAACCATCAATCCTCTAATCATGAATAAGTCCAAGCCGCTCTTGACCGTGAGCACGGCTGTCATGACAGTTTTGACTCTGCAGAGTTTGTACCACTATACCCACATGTAGTGATTTCATCCCCCGTTGCCGGGTGGACTAAAAGAACCTCCATTATGCCAGTGGCTACGAACCACATTCACACTTCCCAGGTGTGTAGCCAGGAGATCACTACGAAGCCTTTACAAAGGGATTCCCGACGAGCATGGGCCCACTGAGGTTTCACCCCTTACAAGAGGCTCCAACCCCGCTGCAGCGGCCCCCTCTTGAGCCTTGCGGTTCATATGGTAGTCCAGCTGACACCTATTCCCCGCACCATCCAACACACCCATACTACGCCGGGGATACACCTAATTAATTGGCCAAGCTGCCCATCTCAGCATGTGGTTGGCACGGTAAAGCCAGGTTACATGCTCCATGAACCGGTCCTTAGGATCCAGGCAAGTACTAAACACAAACCCGAGTCTCGTGCACCCAGCACACAACCAAAACATCCAACTTGCCTTGATCCCTACCTCTACATAACTCACAATATCTCATTCAAGAGTATGGTAAAATAAACTGATGATCTCATATCCCAAATATCCCATTCTAAGCATGGCTAAGCATATGCATAATAATAAATGACATGATAAAATAAAACCCAACCCAAGCTACAAGGAAACAAGGTAATGCAATTCTAGGGAAACTTCCTAACATGGGTTTCATATTTCATTTGACAATGCAAATAATTCTATCTACACATCCTAGCATAGGATCAAAGTGGTCAAGGACACTTGCCTCCTTCCTGCTGCTCTTGAAATGGGTAGTCCTGATCTTGGAAAGGAATAACTTGCTCTTGAGCAGGTTCTACATCATACCATCACACATAGCAAAAGAAAAACAACAATCCATAAGACATAGTTCACACTTCCACTTCATACAAACCACACATTCACATGTAACAAAGCCATTCACAACTTCTATGTGTTGTGTTTACTCTATGTGTGTTGACCTTTGGCTTACATGCACTTTTAATCATGTGTATATGATTCCTACTTTTGTATTCACATTTATGCTTGCATACTTTATATATGAGTTTCCAATTTAAATAAATTCCTTATATTCAGTTACTACACCTTTTAGCTACCAAGTATGCATGAAAGGTATTTTCCTTCTCCATATGTGTCTTCAGAATTCTACCAACCTAAACTGAATTCTTTGGATTTTAGAAATTCCATTTATCCTTTACTCGTTGCTATATTTTCAGATTTATTTCCTATGCCTAAATGTGAACTTTATTATGAAAATAACAAGACACATCATCTAAACAGAATAGGTTCTGATCTAAAATATTTAATAAACTATTTTTGACCTTTTCCTCTGATGTAAACTATTTTACATTTATTTTCCTAATTTTCAGAACTATTCTTCACTTAAAAATGTGTCCCTATAACTAATAAATGTTTGTCCCACTTTTTAAATTTTAAATACTAGCCACATTTTCAATTTCCTAAATTTAATATCAAACAGGGTTAAAAAGGTAAACTCACCCCACTACAGGGTCTATAATATTATTTTAACAATTTTCAGGGGTCTAGCTATACATAACAGAGGAGTTTTTCCTAATTTTTATGAAGTCCAGGGGCTAAAACTGATTTTTAAATGAATTTACATGATTTTCTTAAGTTCCAGGGGCTAGATCAGAAGTTTCCGGGGCTAGCTCTTATTTCCCGAGAACCCCAGGGGGTAGCACGTAAGATTTCCAGTGTTTATAACGCGGGGCTGACGTGGACCGTACGATTTAAAACAGACGGCTGAGATTATAACGTCGAACCGGTACGCGGGGATTTAAACTCTACCGTGCGATTTAAAATAGACGGCGCACAAGCGGCCACGTCGCTCTGATCGAGCGCGGGCGGCGCTGCCCGGCGGCGCACGGCGGCGGGAGGCGGCGATCTCGCCGGAGAGTTTCGGATCTTCGTCAATTCTTCCTAAAACTGTGATTTTATGGCATAGATCGGTGGAGGGGAGGTCGGGGATCTCACCTCGGGGGTTTTCTTGAGCTCGGAGGTCCTGGAAGGCGGTCGGCGACGAGGTCCGAGGTGAATTCACGGCGAGGCTCGTCGGCGCTGTGTTTGAACCACAAACCACCGAGTTTTCTGCACCTGCGAGGTTCCCCGGAGGCGGTGGATCAAGACCAGCGAGTTAGATCGGAATTTCCGAGCGTAGATCGGCCAGAATTCGCCGGAGGGGCTCGGGTTCTCACCGGAGTAAAAACAGCGGATCGCGTGGGAAAAACAGAACGAGGCCGGGGTTTTTATAGATGGGGGAGGGCGGTGGGTTTGTTTAGATCGAGTGGAGTCCTCCGGAACCAGAATTCGGCCGGAAATCCGGTCGGTTGCGATCGCGCGCGCGCGGGTGAACAGTCCGAGTTTCGGACGATCGGGGGTTAGGGATGACAGGTGGGTCCCACCTGTCTGAGAGAGAGAGCGCGGGCGCGCGGCTGCGGGCTGGCGCGGGGCAGGGTGGGCCGGCTGGTGGGTTTTGGCCCACTGGCCGGTTTTTTTCTGTTTTCCTTTTTCTTTTTCTATTTCTTTTCTGTTTTGAGTTTAATTTGAATTCCAGTTTAAATTTGAATTTTTGCAACACATGCAACACGTCCAAAAAATTTTAAACACCCCTCTGAACAGGATTTTGGGGTGTCACATAAATTCAAATTGCAGCAACTTTCATCCCTCAAATTCAAAATTTAGCTTCATATTCAAACTCAGCACATTTTTCTGAGTTGGAACTCCAATTTTCATCCCCATTGGAGTTCATCTTGTCGGGAGCTAAATTTGCAAGAATTCAAAACTGAATTTGAATTTCAGTTCAAACATGAAGCAAAATTAGCCAAGCAAAGTTTAAATTTGAGAACTCAAATTCAAACCAGGACTTGGGGGCTAAGTCTCTCATTCAATGTTTAGTAGCTGGGAATATTTACAGCAGAAGGGGGGAGAAAGAATTAGGAAAAGAAGAGGGCCCACTGGTCAGCCACACAGGGATCAAACCGACTCAGTCACTCGGTCGAACACCTCTGCGGGCGCCAGTGCACGGGATCGACCCCGTCCTAACTCGGCCGCCGCGCCACCTCATGCTTGGGGGATGAGGATGCCGGCTACAATACACTCGATTGCACCCTGGTCTGCGTGAATCTCCTCCCCATTCTCCCTGTTCCAACCGCACACATCCGAAGCGGCGCGCCCTGAGTTTGCCGCCCTCTGATCGCCGGCGGCCGGACAGCACAGGCCCCCTCGTGCCCAACGATCAACACAAGAAACAACCACCATAAGGTGCTGGTCCTGCTCGTCCATACCGTTCAGCATTTCATGCACCGTCGTAGGAGAATTTTCCCAGGGAAGGTTTCTGTGTTCTTAAGGCCGAGCCGTACCAAATCCGGAAATTCACGGGTATTAGCTCATCACCGGGTATACCGAGTTACACACATGATCTACACCCTATCACGACAATCTAGGATCAAGAAGTATGAAGAACAGTGGAGTGTAGACCCTGGTTATCGAGTTTTTCTGGTCACAGCCGATATCGGGCCTAGGTCGACGGTGAGCACGTAGCTCCGGCCATTTCCATGGCCAACCAAGCTCATATTCGTGCTCAGCATGCCACAGCGAAGCTGTAGGAGCAAACCGTTTGAAGAATGAGGCCCTGAGTAGCCTGGGCGACATCGCCGGAGTAGAGAGAACCACTGTCACCGTCGCGGGCATGGTTCCGGCCATCGCCGAGCTTCGGTGAGGGCACCAGCATGTTCTCCGAGCCAAGTTAGGCCCAGGCGGCGAGAACCATCGAAGGTCGTGCAGCGAAACGGCCGCTGGCGAGAACTCCGGCGAGGCACCGCCGCGGGAGCTGCGGGAGGGCGCGAGGTAGACGAAGGGGGGGCCGGGTCCACCGGTCAGCCTCTGTTCTCGCGCGGGAATCCTTTTGCGGCCAGGATTCAGTGTGGCAGCGCGGGTAAAACCCCGTGGGCCGCGGTGTGGCTGCATTCTCAGTGGGCCGGTTAAAGGAGCGGGCACCACCCGCAGAGTTTAAACATTTTGGGAATTTCCAGTTTTAGTTCAAACTTCAAATGCATATAACTTTTGCTAGGAAACTCCAAATTCAGTTAACCAAATTTTGATGAACTCACGATTCTGAGTACTTTCCAGCAATACCAATTTCAGCTCATGAAACTTAATAGTTTTCCAGAATTAAATCCCTTAATTTCAAACTGTTAGGAATTTTATCTAGAGAACTACTTTATGAAAAATTCTGAACTTTGGCTGAGAGATTCATTGGAAAATCCTTGAGTCACAGTAAAATTTTCAGACTCATCCATGTTCATTTAGTCCCCCTAATGTGCTGATCAAGTGACCTTCACTGAGAAAATAGAAAAATGAACAGAAACATTTTTTAGATTTTCTCCAAAACTTGTTTAGGGCATAACTTCCTCTAGGATTCTTCCAAATACATGAAACCAATTCCATTAGAACCATCTTAAATTCTAGTTTCCAGAAAGTAATGGATGGAGCCATGAAAACCCCTGGAATTCCTTAGAGGCTCAAACATTGACCAAATAGACTTTTATTTGTACAAGGCTCAAATGAACTTTGTTTCAAATGAAACTTGGTCAAGACTCTTGTTAGGACCCTACCAAGCCACTAAACAAATTTCAGAACCAAAGGGAAGGGCTAGATAGAGTTATTAATAATTATTTATTCAGGTCTACACTTTGCATTTAAATTGACATATAGCATATGGTGAACATGTAGTCGCCGAAGGCGAGGAGACTCCGGAAGTACTTGACTTCCTCCTTCCGGACGAAGACCTAACCCCTGACCAGCAGCAACAAGGCAAGCCCCGGTTTGCATTAAGCCTTTTATAAAGTTTTTACTTTGTTTACATACGTAGTGTGAAGTGTGTATGTGCATTAGGTGTAGGATGGATGAATACCAACTGCATAACCAGAATTTTCCCCAAGAGTGAGGGTAGTGTCTAGGGCCTCGAATAGACATGCTATGCTTAATGATTCATAGGACTTCGGTACAAGTCGAGTAGTTGGAATCTACTCGCGAGTTAGGTTTGGGACACACGGGTTTGGTTCGAGTGATGTGAGATCACTTTAGTAATGAAAATGAGACTAGGCAGGGGCTAGGGCGCAGCAAGAGGAAGTCTTGTCTGCGCAGCCCTATCCATGTCGATTGAGGACCGATCCGTGTGCGGCCCTGCTGAACAAGTATTGAACATACCGAAGGCATATCGGATATATGGGCCCCGATAAACCGATGTAGCCTGAACCTCCGGGCATCGAGGCATAGCACACCGATTTATAGGTGTAGGTTGAGGGCAGCAAGGTGGAAATCTGCTAACGGGCATAGAGAGATGCTCCGTGTAGGGAACCTCCTGTCCATTTCGGTGCGACCGGTTCGACGTATGGACTGTTGGGTGAAGGTTGTCCCGTACGACATCGAGTGAGCGTGCTGTGCAGCTCCACGGGTGGGCGTACGTGACGTGCTCTTTGGGTCTCCCTGCAGGTGTATATCGAGTCGATTCGCCGTCCCTCACGGTGACGAGTACCGCTTGTTCACTGCGTCATAACGTAGATAATTTATGGAATGTTATGAGTCAGTATGGCTGTTATGATATAATTGTATTGCTACATGTGTGCCACCAAATATTGCTTACTAAATTTCAGATTCCCGAACTGTTAACTTGTGGCTAAAAGATGAACTAAGGATGAATTTGTAGGCGTGTCCATTTGATGCACTGTTACTATCCCATGTTCATTGTACACCTCATGTAGAGTTTCATGCCTAGGTGAGTCGGTTAAGCCTTGTTGAGCCATCGTGCTCACGGTTGCGGCTTAAGTGTTTTTCAGATGAGGAGCCACCCACGGACTCGGGTTACGAGTCCACCGGCGAGGGTTACCCTCCGTCGGGGACCACGGCTGAGTGGGAGCCGTACACGCCGCGCTGAGCTGAGACGTGCAGCTAGTGTGGGTTGCCCTAGGGCTGGGCAACCGACTTTTGCTAGATAGGCGGGCGTGAGTTGTATAATCTAGACTTCCGCTGTGTAATATAAACAATAGTTTGTAACTGAAGTTTGTACCTGTTTGTACAGTTTCAGTTGGTTTCCCATGTATATTGTGTCTTTATGACGTGTGCTATTGGGTGTTGCATCGTGCGGCAGCACCCTCTGCGATCCTGGATGAGCGGATCCCAGTCCGTCACATCCTGGTATCAGAGCTGCATTGGGGATAGCACAGTACTTAAGGACTGTATTACGGGAAAACTTAGGTTTACGGTGAGGAATCAGTAGTTTGCCCAAGTAAGGACTATATTAGCATAGTTACTTAAAGTGGCAAGCCTAACATATGTGTTATAATTCTGAATTTTAATTATGTAACGGCGCACCTACGCTCTGGTAAGAATGGTAAGGAACGCCACCGAAAGCGATTCAATTTTGGTTAGCTCCCCTGACGAGGAGCGTGGTTCAGGGCTAGGTCTCACAGCTTGGTCTGAGACGTCAATATGAAACTCTTGGACTCTTCATGTTCCTGAGTTCATATGAAATGCTGATCCCTAGCGTGCATTAGGCAAGTAAGTGGAGACCCCATCGCGTGGTCAGTAATGCGAGAGTATGTTCGTCTGGAAGTAGCCCAGGGGGACATACGCAGCACTTGCCATTGGTGTGCCCTGCAGGGCAGTAGGTGGTATCTGTTGGATTGATAACATTCCCAACCGTGACGACCCGTTCATGACATACTCGGGTTCCCCGTCGTGTGGTGTTCAAACACGATCACGTACCTTGAGACGTGGCTTAACTCAAGGACGGCCGTATGACAATGATACGGGCATTTGTATTTACTTTCAAATATGGAACTGCCTGAAATGAAACAACCTTTGAGTGCATCATTATTGTGTGGTCTTCTGCAGGTACTAACCACGTATGTATACGTGTAGTAAACGTGTGCGAGAGACCGTTTAGTGCCACGATTGAGACGTATATGCCGGTATATTCCGGTTAGGATTTTCTTTTGTAAGGAACATAGTACCGACATAGTATAGGCATGTGCATGAAAGATAATGATAACAAGGAATTAAAATCACTAGGTTCAACATCTAGGACCCTGGTTGGGTAGAAAAATTGGATAGTGATGAGTGTAGTTCCAAAAGATTGAAAAACAGAGTGCTCTGTTTTGGCAGCAAGTTTGCTGAACTTTGACAGGGCATAACTCAGAGATCATTTAGTCAATGGAAGTTTGGTATATAGTTCTGGAAAGGTATTTAGGTACTCTACAACTGTGTTGTAGACTTCCAGAGCTGAATCATACCTTAAGATGGCTTAAATTCCAGAGGAATGTAAACTGTCCAGAATCAGGACAGAGTTAAACACTCTCTGGACTGTTCTGTTTTTCAAACATAACTCCCAGTAGAAAAATCTAAAATGGTCATATGATACATCTTTAGAAAGGTTAGAAGACGTGTTACATCTTTGCAATTCAAAGTTTCTGAAATTTCAGCACAGAATTCAGTGGAAATCAGAGTTGAAAACAGCAACTTCCCAAAGGAGGTGCTGTTGAAATTCTTCCAGAAACTCTGTTGACTTTGAATTACCATAACATACAAACCACAGCTGATCTGAGGGCAAATAAGAACTCGTTGGAAATATACTGAAGTTAACTTTAACTTTGGTATTCAACTTGAGTCAGGAAAATGCCCAGAACCAGATCAAAATCTTTGATATGTAGAAACTGGTCATTCTGACAGAGGAATGACAGTTGAACTCATGTGAGAGATTGTGGTACAATAGAAGGGGTTTGAATACTTACAATGGGGTAGAACATGCTCATGGGAGGTTATCTTCAACTAGTGAATGATCTGAGTATAGGTCTCACTCAAGTTTCTTTTACTAGAGACCATGTTTGTGTCGTATTGAAGGTAAAAGGGTGGTATACGTGATGACAACGCGATAGTAACGTATCGTAGTGACCAAACCTAGTTGTGGTGAGCTTCCAAAGAGGAGATTCATCATGTTGGATTAAACTAGTTTGTATTTGGTCTGGTAATGGTGTAGCTTGTGCAAACTTATTACATTATCTACATACGAGATGCATCGCATGTTTCAATGTCACTATGTTTTACGCCTATTTTAATTGGACTGCATGCAATATGTTGCGGGACTGATGTTTATTGTCATCTGGTTGCAGATGGTTCGCACTAGGACCACGCACGAGGTTGGTGGCTCTAGCCAGCAGGGAGGCGATGACTCCCAGCCACCTGCCTACGACAGCACCCCGCAGCAGCAACCACCACCGCCACCTCCGCTTACTCTAGCGGATGTGATCGTGGCACTGGTGGGGGTCTAGAGGAGCAGACCGACCTGCTCCGCACGATTGTGCGAATACGTCCCGGGCGGGGGGCGTCAAGAGAGGGGGCCCCGTGATCCCTGGGATGTGTCGTACTAGGACTTCATGAGTTCGCACCCTCCAGTGTTCACCGAAGCAGAAGAACCCCTGGAGGCCGACAACTGGCTGCGGACAATTGAGTCCAAGTTCGGGCTGCTCCAATGCACGGAGCGGCAAAAGACTCTGTTCGCAGCGCAACAGCTTCACGGTGCCGGTGGTGCGTGGTGGGCGAACTATGTCGCCTCACGTCCGGCTGGCCATACCGTGGAGTGGGAAGAGTTCCGGGAGGCGTTCCGTGCCTATCATATCCCTCCCGGGATAATGAAGAGGAAGTTCCAAGAATTTTTGGAACTGAAGCAGGGTGGGAGGAGTGCCTATGACTACTCCCGTGTCTTCAATCATCTGGCGCAATATGCGTCAGACAACACCTCCATTGAGGAGAAGAAGCGGGAGCATTTCTATCGGGGGTTACACCCCGAGATGAAGACACATCTCGTTCAGTGGAATCGCGGCACTTTCAATGACCTCGTCAATGCCACGATTATGCAAGAGGACGCTCAGCGGGAGTTGGCAGCTGAGCAGCGGAAGCGCAGCACTCCACCCAGCAGTGGGGGTGGCGCTCCTCAGAAGTACCGCATGGTGTATCGGACACCATCCGGACAGCAGTGGCATCCACCGGCGTGACCTCAGCGGTTCGGGGGACGTTCTTTCCAGTCACCTCCATTCTGACCGCCGATGCCACCACCGCAACCGCAACAGCAGCAGCAGCAGATGGCACCCCGGGTGTTCCCACCGCCACAACGTGCCCCTGGTTTCTGTCCGCCGATCAGCGGGGGACCGCCCCGCTTCACTTGCTTCACGTGTGGCCAGGCGGGCCATTTCGCGAAGGACTGTCCCCAGGGGCAGCAGAGCAGCGGGCAAGCCCAGTTCCAGGGCGGTGCTCGAGGCCGACCTCCGGTCAAGAAGGTTGGTCAGCGGATGTAACACCCCAAAATCCTGTCAAGAGGGGAATTTAAAAATTTTTGGACGTGTTGCATGTTTTGCAAAAATTTAAATTCAAACTGGAATTCAATTTAAACTCAAAACAGAAAAGAAATAGAAAAAAGAAAAAGGAAAACAGAAAAAAACTGGCCAGTGGGCCGAAACCCACCAGCCGGCCCACCCTGCCCCCGCGCCAGCCCGCAGCCGCGCGCCCGCGCTCCCTCTCGCAGACAGGTGGGACCCACCTGTCATCCCTAACCCCCGATCGTCCGAAGCCCGGACTGTTCCCCCGCGCGTGCGCGATCGTAACCGACCGGATTTCCGGCCGAATTCTGGTTCCGGAGGACTCCAACTCGATCTAAACAAACCCGCCGCCCTCCCCCGTCTATAAAAACCCCGGCCTCGTCCCGTTTTTCCCACGCGATCCGCCGTTTTTACTCCGGTGAGAACCCGAGCTCCTCCGGCGAATTCTGCCTGATCTACGCTCGGGAATTCCGATCTAACTCTCTGGTCTTGATCCACCGCCTCCGGGGAACCTCGCAGGTGCAGAAAACTCGGTGGTTTGCGGCTCAAACACAGCACCGACGAGCCACGCCGTGAATTCACCTCGGACCTCATCGCCGACCGCCTTCCAGGACCTCCGAGCTCAAGAAAACCCCCGAGGTGAGATCCCCGACCTCCCCTCCACCGATCTATTCCATAAAATCACAGTTTTAGGAAGAATTGACGAAGATCCGAAACTCTCCGGCGAGATCGCCGCCTCCCGCCGCCGTGCGCCGCCGGGCAGCGCCGCCCGCGCTCGATCAGAGCGACGTGGCCGCTTGTGCGCCGTTTATTTTAAATCCCACGGTAGAGTTTAAATCCCCGCGTACCGGTTCGACGTTATAATCTCAGCCGTCTGTTTTAAATCGGACGGTCCATGTCAGCCCCGTGTTATAAAGACTGGAATTCTTACGTGCTACCCCCTGGGGTTCTCGGAAAATAAGAGCTAGCCCCGGAAACTTCTGATCTAGCCCCTGGAACTTCAGAAAATCATGTAAATTCATTTAAAAATCAGTTTTAGCCCCTGGACTTAATAAAAATTAGGAAAAACCCCTCTGTTATGTGTAGCTAGACCCCTGAAAATTCTTAAAATAATATTATAGACCCTGTAGTGCTGTGAGTTTACCTTTTTAACCCTCTTTGATATTAAAATTAGGAAATTGAATATGTGGTTAGTATTTAAAATTTAAAAGAGGGGACAAACATATTGTCAAATTCAAATTAAAAACTTTCCCAGTACTTAGAAAACTTTGGAGTGAGATAAAAATAGATTTTTGGCTGAAATGAATCTGTTTCATGGATTATTCACATTTATTAGTAATAGGGACATATTTTTAAGTAGAGAATAATTCTGAAAATTAGTAAAATGAATGTAAAATAGTTCACATCAGAAGAGAAGTTCAAAAATATATAATTTAATATTTTAGACCCAAAAGCTATTCTGTTTAGATGAGGTGTCTTACTATTTTCATAATAAAGTGCACATTTAGACATTGGAAATAAATCTTAAAATATAGCAAGCTAGGTATAAATAACTAGAAAATGATAAATGAAGTTTCCAAAATCCAAAGAATTTAGTTTAAGGTTGGTAGAAGGTTTGAAGACACATATGAAGTAGGAAAATACCTTTCATGCATACTTGGTAGCTAAAGTGTGTATCAATTAAATATAAGGGATTTATTTAAATTAGAAATTCATATGTAGTATGCCAAAATGAATGTGAATACAAAAATAGAAATCATATGTACATGTTTAAAAGTGCATGTAAGCCAAAATCAACACACATAGAGTAACCACAACACATAGAATTTGTGAATGGCTTTCATAAATGTGAATGTGTGGTTTGTATGAAGTGGAAGTGTGAACTATGTCTTATGGATTGTTGCTTTTCTTTTGCTATGTGTGATGGTATGATGTAGAACCTGCTCCAGAGCAAGTTCTCCCTTTCCAAGATCAGGACTACCCATTTCAAGAACAGCAGGAAGGAGGCAAGTGTCCTTGACCACTTTGATCCTATGCTAGGATGTGTAGATAGAATTATTTGCATTGTCAATTGAAAATATGAAACCCATGCTAGGAAGTTTCCCTAGAATTCCATTACCTTGTTTCCTTGTAGCTTGGGTTGGGATTCATTTTATCATATCATTTATTATTATGCATATGCTTAGCCATGCTTAGAATGGGTTATTTGGGATGTGAGATCATCAGTTTATTTTACCATACTCTTGAATGAGATATTATGAGTTATGTAGAGGTAGGGATCAAGGCAAGTTGGATGTTTTGGTTGGTGATGGGTGCACGAGACTCGGGTTTGTGTTTAGTACTTGCCTGGATCCTAAGGACCGGTTCATGGAGCATGTAACCTGGCTTTACCGTGCCAACCACATGCTGAGATGGGGCAGCTTGGCCAATTAATTAGGTGTATCCCTGGCGTAGTATGGGTGTGTTGGATGGTGCAGGGAGTAGGTGTCAGCTGGACTACCATATGAACCGCAAGGCTCAAGAGGGGGCCACTACAGCGGGGTTGGAGCCTCTTGTATGCTGTTAGGGGTGAAACCTCAGTGGGCCCACGCTCGTCGGGAATCCCTTTGTAAAGGCTTCGTAGTGATCTCCTGGCTACACACCTGGGAAGTGTGAATGTGGTTCGTAGCCACTGGCATAATGGAGGTTCTTTTAGACCACCCGACAACGGGGGATGAAATCACTACATGTGGGTATAGTGGTACAAACTCTGCAGAGTCAAAACTGTCATGACAGCCGTGCTCACGGTCAAGAGCGGCTTGGACTTGTTCATGAATAGAGGATTGATGGTTTTGGAAGTGGTGGATGTTAAGCGGGGAGCTTAACATTGGAAATGATGTTATGGTTATTAGATTATGATGATGGGATGGGAGATTGGGACCATTTCACCTGTGTAGTAATGTAGGTGCTTAATAAGCTAAGGTAATAGGTATTAATGTCATAGTGCTTTAACCATGAGTCCATCCTCCCCTTGTTCTAGCCATGCATGACATAACTTTCCCACACTTGCTGGGTACCATCGGTACTCAACCTTGCATATTTGTTGGTTTATATTGCTGCTCAGGTCAGGATAATGAAGTGGTGTTTAATGATCAAGACTTTGGACCCGAAGAAGGTTTCTAGGTTCATGGAGTCCCTCGGGCAACGCCTGTGACGGAGCCCTCAAGAATAATATTCCGCTGCTAGTTTATTTACTTGTGATGAACTTATTATTGTCCATCGAGGCATTTGCTATGTAAGACTTATTTACATTCGACACCTGGCTTGCAATAAATGATGCTTCACTATTTGTCATCACATGTATGAGAAAATGATCCTAGCATACATGTGATATTCACTTGGTTGTTCTTCGGAAAACCGGGTGTGACAGAAGTGGTATCAGAGCCAAGGTTGCCCGTAGGAACGTGGACCTAGGTAGAAATGGACGTATTTAAGGGCCCTATTTTCTTAAAAACTATTTTACAAGGTGTGTGTTGAAAAGTGTTATTTAGTAGTCACTTTCTTCATCTTACCCCAACTTTCATTCAAAATAGGATTTTTGTTTAAAAGTTTATCTAACCTAAGTTTAAATGCTTTCTGTTTTAGATGGTTCGCATGATTCGCACCGCTCGCAAGTCCATAAGAGGGAGAGTTCCCGTAGTTGCCCTTGCCGAAAGAGAGGAGAGCCATCCGGTGACGTACCTTTCCTACGGATTGGCAGTAGGAGGCTTGTTGCGCTGTCTTCTACGTATGCTCGAAGCCACCGGCAATACGGGCAAGCTAATCATACACTATAGCTCCACCAGAACCATCCGGGAGAAGCGGGAAGAATGGAGTTCAGAAATGAGGATTATCCATGAAAATCAGCTGCTCAAGATCCACCGCTCTCCAGCTTATCGAGCGACACAGGTCGATGCGGAAAAGGATGTCACCTGGGAGGCCATCACCTGCCAGAGTCACATCTATCGTCGACACCTGGACAGGACTGAGTACATGTATGTCCTCCAGCGCGAGAGTGGTACCACGGAGTACAAGTACCCACCAGTGCAGCAAGGGACTTCCCATGAGCACATGGACTTGTGCTTGGAGGATGCTGCTATGCTCAGCACTCAACTGCAGGAGTGTCAGCAAGAGCTTCAGGATGTTCGGGACACCCTGAAGGAAACAGAGGCGTTGCTGCGAGCCTGCTTGAGGGCGAGAGAAAGAGGAGATGGGAATGAACTGTGTGTCACCGTGAATGATACATGGACTCCTGACTCCCCAGATCGCGGGCGATCAGGCGTCGTAGCACTTCCCCACCAGCAGCCTCCCCACCCAAAGCAGAGTCAGAGGGCAGCCGCAATGATGAGGAAGACCCCGAGGAGCAAGCTCAGTGAGTACGAGTAGTGTAGAGTCCTTCCCTTAGTTTAGCAGGATGTCGAGTAGTTGAGTCGTTATCTTAGATAATGGTGTGTTAATGATTGGTGTGTGACATGAGTTGTGGAAGCCATGAGCAATTGTCCACAGCCTCGTCTTCAGATTGTTTTGCTTTGGTATGTGAACCCACATGAAATAATATTGCATTTATTTTTGTGTGAGATATGAACCCTCAGAAAAGTATAACAAAGCCTCAACACTTCGATGTACAAACAAGTGAAAGTAGTAAGATGATACATAATGCTTTAAATTAACATTGGTTGATCATGCCAGATGGCCGGAAGAGGAAAGGGTCGTGCTGCCAACCCCGCCAACAACAACGATGAGGCCTGCAACCCTCATCTTTCTGGAGGCCAAGACAGAGGTGGACGCCGTGAAGGAGTGGATCCCCTCCACCAAATGCTTGAGAATCAAAATCAGCTCATCCAAAACTTGACTCAAGTGGTGGCCAACTTGCATCAAGTTCCACCTCCACAAGCTGCACCACGCCAACCAAGGTTGAGTGAGTTTCTAGGAACTCAACCTCCAAAGTTTGCAAGTGCTGCTGAACCTCTGGAGGCAGATGATTGGCTAAAGACCATTGAGAGCAAGATGAGGATCATACAGTGCCAAGGGTATGAAAGGGTGCTGTTTGCCTCTCATCAATTGCATGGACCTGCTGCTGATTGGTGGACCGCCTACGTGGCCGCCCATCATGACCCTGAGAACATCACTTGGGAAGAGTTCAAGCGTAGCTTCCGCAACCATTACATACCAAGAGGTGAACTTAAAAACAAGAGAAAGGAGTTCTTGGGGCTGCAGCAAGGAAACATGACGGTGAGGGAATACCTCACTAAATTCACCCAACTATCCCGTTATGCCCCACGGGACATAGAGACTGATGAGCAGAAACAGGATTGTTTCGTGGAAGGGCTTACCGCAGAAATGCAGTGTGCAATGTCCTCCAACGAGTATGAAAGCTTCCAAAAGATGGTGGATAGAGAATTTGTGGTTTGTGGTAGAAAGGAAGCTGAAGGCCTTGGAAAATGATAACAAGAGGAAGGCCGGGTGGTCACACCAAGCCTCAGGGAGCAACACCCGCCCACGTCTGATGCAGCAACCCGCAGGGCAGACGAACCGTGCTGCGGTACCCTACTCAGCACCAAGAGGGTACAACCAACTACAGGCCTCCGGCAGCACCAATACAGCCACAACGTCAGTTCGTACAGCAGCCTCGCCCTACATATCAACCTCGACCAACAGTGCAAGGACCCCCAAACCAACCCCAAGACAGCAAAGGCCAGGCACCTAAGGTTGGGGTGCAATGTTTTAGTTGTGGTGAAGTGGGGCACTACGCCCATAAGTGCCCAAAGAAGAAGCCCACGCAGCCACAACAGCAGAATGTAATGAGAGGACGGGTGAACCACGTCACTATGGATGAAGCGCAAGAGGCACCCGACGTGGTAGTTGGTAAGTTTCCTGCCAATTTACACATTGCAACCCTGCTGTTTGATTCTGGTGCTACCCACTCGTTCATTGCTCAAGGGTTTGTTAAGAAGCATGACCTAGCAACCGCACAAATGAACCATATGCTAGCCGTAAACTCTCCAGGTGGAGAAATAAGGACAAGACAAGTGTGTCCCAAAGTGAACCTAGACATTAATGGGGTGGTATTTACTGCTAACCTCATAGTGATAGATTCACAAGGGATAGATATTATCTTGGGTATGGATTGGTTGACCAAACATAAAGGAATCATCGATTGTTCGACCAGAACGGTGGAACTAACTCACCCTAGTGGCACAAGAGTAAAGTTCATAACAATACACGAGCCTAGGAGGGACATTAAATTAAATCAAGTTGAGGTGAAATTTAAGGAAATCAGGACCATCAGGGAATATCCAGATGTTTTTCCGGAGGAGTTGCCAGGTATGCCTCCCGATTGTGAAGTGGAATTTGCAATTGAGTGTAACACCCCGAAATTTTGATTCAAAACTCTAAATCATGTTAAGAGGGGGATTTAAAATTTTTTGGATGTGTTGCATGTTTTGCAAAAATTCAAATTGAAACTGGAATTCAAATTAAACTCAAATCAGAAAAGAAATAGAAAAAGAAAAAGAGAAAACAGAAAAAAACCGGCCAGTGGGCCGAAACCCACCAGCCGGCCCAACCAGCGCCCGAGCCAGCCCGCGGCCGCGCGCGCCGCTTCCTTCCGCTGACAGGTGGGACCCACCAGATCGTCGTCTACCTCGCGCCCGCGCCGGACTCCCTCTCACCCGAATCAAAACCGATCGGGATTTCGGCGTATCCCCGCTGAATTCTGTTCGTAGGTGAAGCGGACTTGATCTAAACCACCCCGCCGCCCTCTCCCGTCTATAAAAACCCCGGCCTCGTTCTGTTTTTCCCACGCGATCCACCGATTTTCCTCCGGTGAGAACCGAGACTTCTCCGGCGAATTCTGGCCGATCTAAGCTCGGAAATTCCGATCTAACTCGTTGGTCTTGATCCACCGCCTCCGGGAAACCTTGCAGGTGCAGAAAACTCGGTGACTTGCGGTGTAAACACAGCGCCGACGAGCTTCACCGTGGTTTCGCCTCGGACCTCGTCGCCGATCACCTTCCAAGACCTCCGAGCTCAAGAAAACCCCCGAGGTGAGATCCCCGACCTCCCCTCCACCGATCTATGCCATAAAATCACAGTTCTAGGAAGAATTCTCGAAGATCCGAAAGTCTCCGGCGAGATCGCCGCTTTCCGCCGCCGTGCGCCGCCGGCAGCGCCGCCCGCGCTCGATCAGAGCGACGTGGCCGCCTGTGCGCCGTTTATTTTAAATCGCACGGTAGAGTTTAAAACCCCGCGTACCGGTTCGACATTATAATCTCAGCCGTCGGTTTTAAATCGGACGGTCCACGTCAGCCCCGCATTATAAAGACTGGAAATCTTACGTGCTACCCCCTGGGGTTCTCGGGAAATAAGAGCTAGCCCCGGAAACTTCTGATCTAGCCCCTGGAACTCCAGAAAATCATGTCAATTCATTAAAAAATCAGTTTTAGCCCCTGGATTTAATAAAAATTAGGAAAAACACCTCTGATAAGTGTAGCTAGACCCCTGGAAATTCTGAAAATAATATTATAGACCCTGTAATGGGGTGAGTTTACCTTTTTGGCCCTGTTTAGTATTTAGATTAGGAAATTGAATATGTGGCTAGTGTTTAAAAATTAAAAAGTGGGACCAACATATTGTCATAATTAAATTAAAAACTTTCTCAGTATTTAGAAAACTTTGGAGTGAGATAAAAACATATTTTAGACTGAATTGAATCTGTCTAATTTATTATTCACATTTAGGGACACATTTTTAAGTAATGAATAGTTTTAGAAAATAGGGAAAATAATTGTGAAATAGTTTACATCAGAGGCAAAGGTCAAAATATGTTATTAAATTATTTAGGACCAGAACCTATTCTGTTTAGAAGATGTGTATTACTAATTTCATAATAAAGAACACATTTATGTATAAGAAAATAAATCTGAAAATATAGCAACTAGTAAATGATAAATGGAGTTTCTAAAATCCAAAGAATTCAGTTTAAGGTTGGTAGAAATTCTAAAGGCACATATGGAGAAGAAAAATACTTTTCATACATACTTGGTAGTGAAAAGGTGTGGTAGTTGAATATAAGGAATTTATTTAAATTGGAAACTCATATATATATAGTAGGTAAGTATAAATGTGAACACAAAAGTAGGAATCATATACACATGATTAAAAGTATATGCAAGCCACAAATCAACACACATAAAGTAAACACAACACATATAATGGTGAAGGACTTTCATAAATGTGAATGTGTGGTTTGTATGAAGTAGAAGTGTGAACTATGTCTTATGGATTGTTGTTTTTCTTTTGCTATGTGTGATGGTATGATGTAGAACCTGCTCAAGAGCAAGTTATTCCTTTCCAAGATCAGGACTACCCATTTCAAGAGCAGCAGGAAGGAGGCAAGTGTCCTTCACCACTTTGATCCTATGCTAGGATGTGTAGCTAGAGTTATTTGCATTGTCAATTTAATATGAAACCCATGATAGGAAGTTTCCCTAGAATTGCATTACCTTGTTTCCTTGTAGCTTGGGTTGGGATTTATTTTATCATGTCATTTATTATTATGCATATGCTTAGCCATGCTTAGAATGGGATATTTGGGATATGAGATCATCAGTTTATTTTACCATACTCTTGAATGAGATATTGTGAGTTATGTAGAGGTAGGGATCAAGGCAAGTTGGATGTTTTGGTTGTGTGCTGGGTGCACGAGACTCGGGTTTGTGTTTAGTACTTGCCTGGATCCTAAGGACCGGTTCATAGAGCATGTAACCTGGCTTTACAGTGCCAACCACATGCTGAGATGGGGCAGCTTGGCCAATTAATTAGGTGTATCCCCGGCGTAGTATGGGCGTGTTGGATGGTGCGGGGAGTAGGTGTCAGCTGGACTACCATATGAACCGCAAGGCTCAAGAGGGGGCCACTGCAGCGGGGTTGGAGCCTCTTGTATGCTGTTAGGGGTGAAACCTCAGTGGGCCCACGCTCATCGGGAATCCCTTTGTAAAGTCTTCGTAGTGATCTCCTGGCTACACACCTGGGAAGTGTGAATGTGGTTCGTAGCCACTGGCATAATGGAGGTTCTTTTAGTCCACCCGGCAACGGGGGATGAAATCACTACATGTGGGTACAGTGGTACAAACTATGCAGAGTCAAAACTATCATGACAGCCGTGCTCAAGGTCAAGAGCGGCTTGGACTTATTCATGATTAGAGGATTGATGGTTTTGGAAGTTGTGGATGTTAAGCAGGGAGCTTAACATTGGAAATGATGTTATGGTTATTTGATTATGGTGATGGGATGGGAGATTGGGACCATTTCACCTGTGTAGTAATGTAGGTGCTTAATAAGCTAAGATGATAGGTATTAATTGCGTAGTGCTATAACCATGAGTTCAACCTCCCCTTGTTATAGCCATGCATGACATAACTTTCCCACACTTGCTGAGTACCATCGGTACTCAACCTTGCATATTTTGTTGGTTTATATTGCTGCTCAGGTCAAGATAATGAGGCGGTGTATAATGACCAAGACTTTGGACCCGAAAAAGGTTTCTAGGTTCATGGAGACCCCCGGGCAACGCCTGCAATGGAGCCCACAAGAATAATATTCCACTGCTAGTTTATTTACTTGTGATGAACTTATTATTGTCCATCGAGACATTTGCGATGTAAGACTTATTTATATTCGACACCTGGCTTGTAATAAATGATGCTTCACTATTTGTCATCACATGTATGAGAAAATGATCCTGGCATACATGTGATATTCACTTGGTTGTTCTTCGGAAAAACCGTGTGACAGAAGTGGTATCAGAGCCAGGTTGCCCTTAGGAACGTGGACCTAGGTAGAAATGGACGTATTTATGGGCCTTATTTTCTTAAAAAAACTATTTTTACAAGGTGTGTGTTGAAAAGTGTTATTTAATGAGTCACTTTCTTCATCTTACCCCAATTTTCATTCAAAATAGGATTTTTGTTTAAGAGTTTATCTAACCTAAGTTTAAATTCTTTTTGTTTTAGATGGTTCGCATGATTCGTACCGCTCGCAAGTCCACAGGAGGGAGAGTTCCCGTAGTTGCCCTTGCCGAGAGAGAGGAGAGCCGTCCGGTGACGTACCTTTCCTACAGATTGGCAGTAGGAGGCTTATTGCGTCGTCTTCGGCGTATGCTCGAAGCCGCCGGCAATACGGGCAAGCTAATCATCCACTATAACTCCACCAGGACCATCCGTGAGAAGAGGGAAGAATGGAGTTCAGAGATGAGGATAATACACAAAAATCAGCTGCTTAAGATTCACCACTCTCCAGCTTGTAGAGCTACACAGGTCGATGTGGAGAAGGATGTCACCTGGGAGGCCATCACCTGCCAGAGTCACATCTATCGTCGCCACCTGGACAGGACTGAGTACATGTATGTCCTCCAGCGTGAGAGTGGTACCACGGAGTACAAGTACCCGCCAGTGCAGCAAGGGACTTCCCATGAGCACATGGACTTGTGCTTGGAGGATGCTGTTATGCTCGGCACTCGACTGCAGAAGTGTCAGCAAGAGCTTCAGGATGTCCGGGACACCCTGAAGGAAATGGAGGCGTTGCTGCGAGCCTGCTTGAGGGCGAGAGAAAGAGGAGATGGGAATGAACTGTGTGTCACCGTGAATGATACATGGACTCCTGACTCCCCAGATCGCCGAGCGATCAGGCGTCGTCGCACTTCTCCACCAGCAGCCTCCCCACCCAAAGCAGAGTCAGAAGGCAGCCGAAATGATGAGGAAGATCCCGAGGAGCCAGCTCAAGAAAATGAGTAGCGTAGAGCCTTTCCCTTAAAATTAGAAGGATGTCGAGTAGTCGAGTCGTTACGTAGTTAATGGTGTGTTAATGCTTGGTGTGTGACGTGAGTTGTGGAAGCCATGAGCAATTGTCCACAGCATCGTCTTTAGATTGTTTTGCTTTGGTGTGTGAACCCACATGAAATAATATTGCATTTATTTTTGTGTGAGAAATGAACCCTCGGAAAAGTATAACAAAGCCTCAACACTTCAAAGTACAAACAAATGAAAGTAGTAAGACGATACTAAATGCTTTCAAATTAACATTGGTTGATTCTGCCAGATGGCCGGAAGAGGAAAGGGACGTGCTGCCAACCCCACCAACAACAACGATGAGGCATGCAACCCTCATCTTTCTGGAGGCCAGGACCGGGGTGGTCGTCGTGAAGGAGTTGATCCCCTCCACCAAATGCTGGAGAATCAGAATCAGCTCATCCAGAACTTGACTCAAGTGGTGGCCAACTTGCATCAAGTTCCACCTCCACAAGCTGCACCACGCCAACCAAGGTTGAGTGAGTTTCTAGGAACTCAACCTCCGAAGTTTGCAAGTGCTGCTGAACCTCTGGAGGCAGATGATTGGCTAAAAACCATTGAAAGCAAGATGAGGAGCATACAGTGCCAAGGGTATGAGAGGGTTCTGTTTGCCTCTCATCAATTGCATGGACCTGCTGCTGATTGGTGGACCGCCTACGTGGCTGCCCATCATGACCCTGAGAATATCACTTGGGAAGAGTTCAAGCGTAGCTTCCGCAACCATTACATCCCAAGAGGTGAACTCAAAAACAAGAGGAAGGAGTTTTTGGGACTGCAGCAGGGAAACATGACGGTGAGGGAATACCTCACTAAATTTACTCAACTATCCCGTTATGCCCCACGGGACATAGAGACTGATGAGCAGAAACAAGATTGTTTCATGGAGGGACTTACCGCAGAGATGCAGTGTGCAATGTCCTCAAATGAGTATGAAAGCTTCCAAAAGATGGTGGACAGAGCATTTGTGGTAGAAAGGAAGCTAAAGGCCTTGGAAAATGAGAACAAGAGGAAGGCCGGGTGGTCACATCAAGCCTCAGGGAGCAACACTCGCCCACGTCTGATGCAGCCACCTTCAGGGCAGACGAACCGTGCTGCGGTACCCTACTCAGCACCAAGAGGGTACAACCCGAACTACAGGCCTCCCATAGCACCAGCGCAGCCACAACGTCAGTTTGTACAGCAGCCTCGCCCCGCATATCCACCTCGACCAGCAGTACAGGAACCCCCAAACCAACCCCAAGACAACAAAGGCCAGGCACCTAAGGTTGGGGTGCAATGTTTTAGCTGCGGTGAAGTGGGGCACTACGCCCATAAATGCCCAAAGAAGAAGCCCGCACAGCCACAACAGCAGAATGTGATGCGAGGACGGGTGAACCACGTCACTATGGAGGAAGCGCAAGAGGCACCCGACGTGGTAGTTGGTAAGTTTCCTGCCAATTTACACATTGCAACCCTGCTGTTTGATTCTGGTGCTACCCACTCGTTCATTGCTAAAGGGTTTGTTAAGAAGCACGATCTAGCAACAACACAAATGAACTATATGCTAGCAGTAAACTCTCCAGGTGGAGAAATAAGGACAAGACAAGTGTGTCCCAAGGTGAATCTAGACATTAATGGGGTAGTGTTTACTGCTAACCTCATAGTGACAAATTCCCAAGAGATCGATATTATTTTGGGCATGGACTGGTTGACCAAACATAAGGGAATCATCCATTGTTCAACCAGAACGGTGGAACTAACGCACCCTAGTGGCACAAGAGTAAAGTTCATAACAATACACGAGCCTAGGAGGGACATTAAACTAAATCAAGTTGAGGTGAAAGTTGAGGAAATCAGGACCATCAGGGAATATCCAGATGTTTTTCCGGAGGAGTTGCCAGGTATGCCTCCCGATCATGAAGTGGAATTTGCAATTGAACTAGTACCTGGAACAGCCCCGATTTACAAAAGATCTTATCGGATGGACTCCAAGCAGCTGGAAGAACTCAAGGATCATTTGAGAGAATTGTCGGAGAAGGGGTATATTCATCCTAGTTCCTCACCATGGGGAGCTCCGGTGATATTTGTGCCCAAGAAGGACGGAACCCAAAGGTTATGCGTGGATTACCGTGCTTTGAATGAGGTAACCATCAAGAACAAATACCCATTACCCCGCATTGAAGACTTGTTTGATCAGTTGAGAGGCGCTTGTGTGTTCTCGAAAATTGATCTCAGGTCGGGATACTACCAACTCAAGATAAGGCAATCTGATATTCCCAAGACAGCTTTCGTATCTCGGTACGGACTGTATGAATACACCGTCATGCCTTTCGGGCTAACTAATGCCCCGGCATACTTCATGTACCTCATGAACAAGGTATTCATGGAATATCTGGACAAATTTGTGGTGGTTTTCATAGATGACATTCTCGTCTTCTCCAAAGATGAAGAAGAACATGAGAAACATCTAAGGTTGGTGTTGCAGAGGCTAAGAGAACACCAACTATATGCCAAGTTGAGCAAGTGTGAGTTTTGGCTGAAGAGAGTTCCCTTCTTAGGACATATAATCTCGGAGGGAGGAATCTCCGTGGATCCTGCCAAAATCGAGGATATATAGGAGTGGAAGACCCCTGAAAATGTCGGGGAAGTTCGAAGCTTCTTGGGATTGGCTGGATACTATCGACGGTTTATGGAGGGATTCTCAAAGATCTCGAGAACTCTCACCAAACTGTTGGAGAAGGGAATCACATTCACCTGGACGCCACAGTGCGAGACGAGCTTTCAGGAGCTAAAGAAAAGATTGACAACAGCCCCAGTGCTTGTTATGCCAGATATGCAAAAGAACTTTACGGTGTACTTCGATGCCTCTGGAAACGGGTTGGGATGTGTTCTCATGCAAGAAGGGCATGCCGTGGCTTATGCATCCCGGCAGCTTCGGAAGCACGAGAAGAACTATCCTACTAATGACCTAGAACTAGCCGCAGTGGTACACGCGTTGAAAATTTGGCGGCACTATTTGATGGGGAAGAGGACCAAGATATATACGGACCATAAGAGTTTGAAGTACATTTTCACACAGCCAGATCTCAACCTCAGACAAAGGAGATGGTTAGAGCTAATCAATGACTTTGATGTAGGCATCAACTATCATCTTGGGAAAGCAAACGTCGTGGCCGATGCCTTAAGTCGGAAAGTGCAAGTCAATAAGTTGAGCTTAAAAGACCTGCCTGCAGAATTGAAGGACGAGGTTATAAGGCTCAATCTATGCCTTGTGAATAGTGGTGAAGCCATCGCCATGGAAGTGGACTCCACACTAGAGCAAGACATACGTGATGGTTAAAAGAAAGACGAGAAGATACAAGAAATCAGGCAGCTCATCAAGGAAAATAAAGCTCCTGGTTTTAGAGAGGATGAACAAGGAACGGTGTGGCACGAGAAAAGAATCTGTGTGCCTGAAATAAAGAAGATCCGTGAATTGATTTTGAGGGAAGCTCACGATTCTGACTATTCCATTCATCTTGGGAGTACGAAGATGTACCAGGACCTCAAAAGCAGGTATTGGTGGTATGGCATGAAGCGAGATGTCGCGGAACATGTTGCTCTATGTGACACATGTCAGTTGGTGAAAGCAGAACATCAACGACCCGCGGGATTATTGCAACCGCTAAAAGTGCCTGAATGGAAATGGGAAGAAATCAGCATGGATTTTATCGTGGGATTGCCTAGGACCCAATCAGGATATGATTCGATATGGGTCATCATTGATAGGCTAACCAAGGTAGCTCACTTCATCCCCGTGAAGGAAAGATACAGCGGATCCAAATTGGCAGAGTTGTACATGTCAAGGATCGTGTGTTACCATGGAGTGCCAAAGAAGATAGTGTCGGATCGAGGAACACAGTTCACCTCAAGATTCTGGCAAAAGTTGCACGAAACCATGGGAACCCATCTGAACTTTAGTTCTGCCTATCATCCCCAAACTGATGGGCAGACGGAAAGAACCAATCAGATCCTTGAAGATATGCTATGGGCATGTGCACTCAAAAACAATCGGAGTTGGGACAAGAACTTACCCTATGCGGAGTTTTCCTATAACAACAGCTATCAAGCTAGTATGATGATGTCACCGTTTGAAGCTTTGTATGGGAGGAAGTGCAGAACTCCCCTATTTTGGAATCAAACAGGGGAAAGTAAAGTGTTTGGTCCAGAGGTACTACAAGAAGCCGAGGCGAAGGTGAGGGAAGTTCGCAACAACTTGAGGATAGCACAAACACGCCAAAAGAGCTATGCCGATGTACGAAGAAGAGAGCTCGTTTTCAACGTGGGAGACTATGTCTATCTCAAGGTGTCCCCTATCAGAGGACTTCGTCGGTTCAAGGTGAAAGGGAAGTTGTCACCTCGATACATCGGACCCTTTCAAGTTTTGGAGAGGAAAGGCGAAGTGGCGTATCAACTAGAATTACCGGCTCGTCTATCGGATGTGCACGATGTATTCCATGTGTCACAACTCAAGAAATGCCTGAGGACGCCTGAAGAGGTGATACCCATGAATGAAGTGGACGTAGCTGAGGATTTGTCTTATGTCGAGCAACCATACAAGATTTTGGAGACAATGGAACGCCTCACCAGAAATAAAAGAATCCGGATGTGCAAGGTGCAGTGGAAGCATCACTCAGAAGAGGAAGCCACCTGGGAGCGGGAAGATGAGCTCAAGGCACAATTTCCGGAATTGTTTTCTTAGAGACACCAATCTCGAGGACGAGATTTCTTTTAAGGGGGGTAGAGCTGTAACACCCTACAATTTTGATTCAAAACCCTAAATCATGTTAAGAGGGGGATTTAAAAATTTTTGGACGTGTTGCATGTTTTGCAAAAATTCAAATTCAAACTGGAATTCAAATTAAACTCAAATCAGAAAAGAAATAGAAAAAGAAAAAGAGAAAACAGAAAAAAAACCGGCCAGTGGGCCGAAACCCACCAGCCGGCCCAACCAGCGCCCGAGCCAGCCAGCGGCCGCGCGCGCCGCTTCCTTCCGCTGACAGGTGGGACCCACCAGATCGTCGTCTACCTCGCGTCCGCGCCGGACTCCCTCTCACTCGAATCAAAACCGATCGGGATTTCGGCGTATCCCAGCTGAATTCTGTTCGTAGGCGACGCGGACATGATCTAAACCACCCCGGCGCCCTCCCCCGTCTATAAAAACCCCGGCCTCGTTCTGTTTTCCCACGCGATCCGCCGATTTTCCTCCGGTGAGAACCGAGACTTCTCCAGCGAATTCTGGCCGATCTAAGCTCGGAAATTCCGATCTAACTCGCTGGTCTTGATCCACCGCCTCCGGGAAACCTTGCAGGTGCAGAAAACTCGGTGACATGCGGTGTAAACACAGCGCCGACGAGCTTCGCCGTGGTTTCGCCTCGGACCTCGTCGCCGATCACCTTCCAGGACCTCCGAGCTCAAGAAAACCCCCGAGGTGAGATCCACGACCTCCCCTCCACCGATCTATGCCATAAAATCACAGTTCTAGGAAGAATTCTTAAAGATCCGAAAGTCTCCGGCGAGATCGCCGCTTTCCGCCGCCGTGCGCCGCCGGCAGCGCCGCCCGCGCTCGATCAGAGCGACGTGGCCCTCTGTGCGCCGTTTATTTTAAATCGCAAGGTAGAGTTTAAAACCCCGCATACCGGTTCGACGTTATAATATCAGCCGTCGGTTTTAAATTGGACGGTCCACGTCAGCCCCGCGTTATAAAGACTGGAAATCTTATGTGCTACCCCCTGGGGTTCTCGGGAAATAAGAGCTAACCCTAGAAACTTCTGATCTAGCCCCTGGAACTCCAGAAAATCATGTAAATTCATTTAAAAATCAGTTTTAGCCCCTGGATTTAATAAAAATTAGGAAAAACACCTCTGATAAGTGTAGCTAGACCCCTGGAAATTCTGAAAATAATATTATAGACCCTGTAATGGGGTGAGTTTACCTTTTTAGCCCTGTTTAGTATTTAAATTAGGAAATTGAATATGTGGCTAGTGTTTAAAAATTAAAAAGTGGGACCAACATATTGTCATAATTAAATTAAAAACTTTTTCAGTATTTAGAAAACTTTGGAGTGAGATAAAAACATATTTTGGACTGAATTGAATCTGTCTAATTTATTATTCACATTTAGGGACACATTTTTAAGTAATGAATAGTTTTAGAAAATAGGGAAAATAATTGTGAAATAGTTTACATCAGAGGCAAAGGTCAAAATATGTTATTAAATTATTTAGGACCAGAACCTATTCTGTTTAGATGATGTGTATTACTAATTTCATAATAAAGAACACATTTATGTATAGGAAAATAAATCTGAAAATATAGCAACTAGTAAATGATAAATGGAGTTTCTAAAATCCAAAGAATTCAGTTTAAGGTTGGTAGAAATTCTAAAGGCACATATGGAGAAGAAAAATACTTTTCATACATACTTGGTAGTGAAAAGGTGTGGTAGTTGAATATAAGGAATTTATTTAAATTGGAAACTCATATATATATAGTAGGTAAGTATAAATGTGAACACAAAAGTAGGAATCATATACACATGATTAAAAGTATATGCAAGCCACAAATCAACACACATAAAGTAAACACAACACATATAATGGTGAAGGACTTTCATAAATGTGAATGTGTGGTTTGTATGAAGTAGAAGTGTGAACTATGTCTTATGGATTGTTATTTTTCTTTTGCTATGTGTGATGGTATGATGTAGAACCTGCTCAAGAGCAAGTTATTCCTTTCCAAGATCAGGACTACCCATTTCAAGAGCAGCAGGAAGGAGGCAAGTGTCCTTGACCACTTTGATCCTATGCTAGGATGTGTAGCTAGAGTTATTTGCATTGTCAATTTAATATGAAACCCATGATAGGAAGTTTCCCTAGAATTGCATTACCTTGTTTCCTTGTAGCTTGGGTTGGGATTTATTTTATCATGTCATTTATTATTATGCATATGCTTAGCCATGGTTAGAATGGGATATTTGGGATATGAGATCATCAGTTTATTTTACCATACTCTTGAATGAGATATTGTGAGTTATGTAGAGGTAGGGATCAAGGCAAGTTGGATGTTTTGGTTGTGTGCTGGGTGCACGAGACTCGGGTTTGTGTTTAGTACTTGCCTGGATCCTAAGGACCGGTTCATGGAGCATGTAACCTGGCTTTACAGTGCCAACCACATGCTGAGATGGGGCAGCTTGGCCAATTAATTAGGTGTATCCCCGGCGTAGTATGGGTGTGTTGGATGGTGCGGGGAGTAGGTGTCAGCTGGACTACCATATGAACCGCAAGGCTCAAGAGGGGGCCACTGCAGCGGGGTTGGAGCCTCTTGTATGCTGTTAGGGGTGAAACCTCAGTGGGCCCATGCTCATCGGGAATCCCTTTGTAAAGGCTTCGTAGTGATCTCCTGGCTACACACCTGGGAACTGTGAATGTGGTTCGTAGCCACTGGCATAATGGAGGTTCTTTTAGTCCACCCGGCAACGGGGGATGAAATCACTACATGTGGGTACAGTGGTACAAACTCTGCAGAGTCAAAACTATCATGACAGTCGTGCTCACGGTCAAGAGCGGCTTGGACTTATTCATGATTAGAGGATTGATGGTTTTGGAAGTTGTGGATGTTAAGCTGGGAGCTTAACATTGGAAATGATGTTATGGTTATTTGATTATGGTGATGGGATGGGAGATTGGGACCATTTCACCTGTGTAGTAATGTAGGTGCTTAATAAGCTAAGGTGATAGGTATTAATTGCATAGTGCTATAACCATGAGTTCAACCTCCCCTTGTTATAGCCATGCATGACATAACTTTCCCACACTTGCTGAGTACCATCGGTACTCAACCTTGCATATTTTGTTGGTTTATATTGCTGCTCAGGTCAAGATAATGAGGTGGTGTATAATGACCAAGACTTTGGACCCGAAGAAGGTTTCTAGGTTCATGGAGACCCCCGCGCAACGCCTGCAATGGAGCCCACAAGAATAATATTCCGCTGCTAGTTTATTTACTTGTGATGAACTTATTATTGTCCATCGAGACATTTGCGATGTAAGACTTATTTATATTCGACACCTGGCTTGTAATAAATGATGCTTCACTATTTGTCATCACATGTATGAGAAAATGATCCTGGCATACATGTGATATTCACTTGGTTGTTCTTCGGAAAAACCGGGTGTGACATTGAGCTAGTGCCTGGAAACGGCCCCGATATACAAGAGGCCTTATCGGATGGACTCCAAGCAGCTGGGAGAACTCAAGGATCATTTGAGAGAATTGACGGAGAAGGGGTATATTCGTCCTAGTTCCTCACCATGGGGAGCTCCGGTGATATTTGTGCCCAAGAAGGACGGAACCCAAAGGTTATGCGTGGATTACCGTGCCTTGAATGAGGTAACCATCAAGAACAAGTACCCATTACCCCGCATTGAAGACTTGTTTGATCAGTTCAGGGGAGCTTGTGTGTTCTCGAAAATTGATCTCAGGTCGGGATACCACCAACTCAAGATAAGGCAATCTGATATTCCCAAGACAGCTTTCGTATCTCGGTACGGACTATATGAATACACTGTCATGCCTTTCGGGCTAACTAATGCCCCGGCATATTTCATGTATCTCATGAACAAGGTATTCATGGAATATCTGGACAAATTTGTGATGGTTTTCATAGATGACATTCTCGTCTTCTCCAAGGATGAAGAAGAACATGAGAAACATCTAAGGTTGGTGTTGCAGAGGCTGAGAGAACACCAACTATATGCCAAGTTGAGCAAGTGTGAGTTTTGGCTGAAGAGAGTTCCCTTCTTAGGACATATAATCTCGGAGGGAGGAATCTCTATAGATCCCGCCAAAATCGAGGATATACAGAAGTGGAAGACCCCTAAAAATGTCGGGGAAGTTCGAAGCTTCTTGGGATTGGCTGGATACTATCGACAGTTTATTGAGGGATTCTCTAAGATCTCGAGCCCCTCACCAAACTGTTGAAGAAGGGAATCACATTCACATGGACGCCGCAGTGCGAGACGAGTTTTCAGGAGTTAAAGAAAAGATTGACAACAGCCTCAGTGCTAGTTATGCCAGATATGCAGAAGAACTTTACGGTGTACTGCGATGCCTCTGGAAACGGGTTGGGATGTGTTCTCATGCAAGAAGGGCATGTCATGGCTTATGCATCCCGGCAGCTTCGGAAGCACGAGAAGAACTATCCTACACATGACCTAGAACTAGCCGCAGTAGTACACGCGTTGAAAATGTGGTGGCACTACTTGATGGGGAAGAGGACAGAGATATATACGGATCATAAGAGTTTAAAGTACATTTTTACACAGCCAGATCTCAACCTCAGGCAAAGGAGATGGTTAGAGCTAATCAATAACTTTGATGTGGGCATCAACTATCATCCAGGGAAAGCGGACATCGTGGCAGATGCTTTAAGTCGGAAAGTGCAGGTCAATAAATTGAGCTTGAAGGACATGCCTGCCGAGTTAAAGGACGAGCTTATAAGGCTCAATCTATGCCTTGTGAATAGTGGTGAAGCCATCGCCATGGAAGTGGACTCCACATTAGAGCAAGACATACGCGATGGTCAAAAGAACGACGAGAAGATACAAGAAATCAGGCAACTCATCAAGGAAAATAAAGTTCCTGGTTTCAGAGAGGATGAACAAGGTACGGTGTGGCACGGGAAAAGAATCTGCGTGCCTAAAGTAAAAGAGATTCGTGAATTGATTTTGAAGGAGTCTCACGATTCCAACTATTCCATCCATCCTGGGAGTACGAAGATGTACTAGGACCTCAAGAGCAGGTATTGGTGGTATGGCATGAAGCGAGATGTCGCGGAACATGTTGCCCTATGTGACACATGTCAGTTGGTGAAAGCAGAACATCAACGACCCGCGGCATTATTGCAACCACTCAAAGTGCCTGAATGGAAATGGGAAGAAATCGGTATGGATTTCATAGTGGGATTGCCTAGGACCCAATCAGGATATGATTCAATATGGGTCATCATCGACAGGCTAACCAAGGTAGCTCATTTCATCCCCGTGAAAGAAAGCTACAGCGGATCCAAATTGGCAGAATTGTACATGTCAAGGATTGTGTGTTACCATGGAGTGCCAAAGAAGATAGTGTCGGATCGAGGGACACAATTCACCTCAAGGTTCTGGCAGAAGTTGCATGAAACCATGGGAACCCATCTGAACTTTAGTTCTTCCTATCATCCCCAAACTGA
Source organism: Neostapfia colusana (assembly GCA_030760725.1). NCBI lineage: Eukaryota > Viridiplantae > Streptophyta > Magnoliopsida > Poales > Poaceae > Neostapfia > Neostapfia colusana. The sequence continues at coordinate 74,403,603 of JASWHV010000005.1, read as the reverse complement.
TGGGCAGACGGAAAGAACCAATCAGATTCTTGAGGATATGCTGAGGGCGTGTGCACTCAAAAACAATCGGAGTTGGGACAAGAACTTACCGTATGCCGAATTCTCCTACAACAACAGCTATCAAGCTAGTATGAAGATGTCACAGTTTGAAGCTTTGTATGGGAGGAAGTGCAGAACCCCTCTATTTTGGAACCAAACAGGGGAAAGTAAAGTGTTTGGTCCCGAAATACTACAAGAAGCCGAGGCGAAAGTGAGAGAAATTCGCAACAACTCGAGGATAGCACAGACACGCCAAAAGAGCTATGCCGATGTACGAAGAAGAGAGCTCATTTTCAACGTGGGAGACTATGTCTATCTCAAGGTGTCCCCTATCCGAGGACTTTGTCGGTTCAAGGTGAAAGGGAAGTTGTCACCTCGGTACATCGGACCCTTTCAAGTTCTGGAGAGGAAAGGCGAAGTGGCGTATCAGCTAGAATTACCGGCTCGCTTATCGGATGTGCACGATGTATTCCATGTGTCACAGCTCAAGAAATGTCTGAGGACACCTGAAGAGATGCTACCCATGAATGAGGTTGAAGTAGCTGAGGATCTGTCCTATGCCGAGCAGCCATTCAAGATTTTGGAGATAATGGAACGCCTCACAATAAATAAAAGAATCCGGATGTGCAAGGTGCAGTGGAAGCATCACTCAGAAGAGGAAGCCACCTGGGAGCGAGAAGATGAGCTTAAGGCACAATTTCTGGAATTGTTTTCTTAGAACCACCAATCTCAAGGACGAGATTTCTTTTAAGGGGGGTAGAGCTGTAACACCCCAAAATCTTGTCAAGAGGGGAATTTAAAAATTTTTGGACGTGTTGCATGTATTGCAAAAATTTGAATTCAAACTGGAATTCAATTTAAACTCAAAACAGAAAAGAAATAGAAAAAAGAAAAAGGAAAACAGAAAAAAACCGGCCAGTGGGCCGAAACCCACCAGCCTGCCCACCCTGCCCCCGCGCCAGCCCGCAGCCGCGCGCCCGCGCTCCCTCTCGCAGACAGGTGGGACCCACCTGTCATCCCTAACCCCCGATCGTCCGAAGCCCGGACTGTTCCCCCGCGCGCGCGATCGCAACCGACCGGATTTCTGGCCGAATTCGGGTTCCGGAGGACTCCAACTCGATCTAAACAAACCCGCCGCCCTCCCCCGTCTATAAAAACCCCGGCCTCGTTTCTTTTTTCCCACGCGATCCGCCGTTTTTACTCCGGTGAGAACCCAAGCTCCTCCGGCGAATTCTGCCCGATCTACGCTCAGGAATTTCGATCTAACTCTCTGGTCTTGATCCACCGCCTCCGGGGAACCTCGCAGGTGCGGAAAACTCGGTGGTTTGTGGCTCAAACACAGCACCGACGAGCCTCGCCGTGAATTCACCTCGGACCTCATCGCCGACCGCCTTCCAGGACCTCCGAGCTCAAGAAAACCCCTGAGGTGAGATCCCCGACCTCCCCTCCACCGATCTATGCCATAAAATCACAGTTTTAGGAAGAATTTATGAAGATCCGAAACTCTCCGGCGAGATCGCCGCCTCCCGCCGCCGTGCGCCGCCGTGCAGCGCCGCCCGCGCTCGATCAGAGCGACGTGGTCGCTTGTGCGCCGTTTATTTTAAATCGCACGGTAGAGTTTAAATCCCCGCGTACCGGTTCGACGTTATAATCTCAGCCGTCTGTTTTAAATCGGACGGTCCACGTCAGCCCCGCGTTATAAAGACTGGAATTCTTACGTGCTACCCCCTGGGATTCTCGGAAAATAAGAGCTAGCCCCGAAAACTTCTGATCTAGCCCCTAGAACTTCAGAAAATCATGTAAATTCATTTAAAAATCAGTTTTAGCCCCTGGACTTAATAAAAATTAGGAAAAACCCCTCTGTTATGTGTAGCTAGACCCCTGAAAATTCTTAAAATAATATTATAGACCCTGTAGTGGGGTGAGTTTACCTTTTTAACCCTCTTTGATATTAAAATTAGGAAATTGAATATGTGGTTGGTATTTAAAATTTAAAAGAGGGGACAAACATATTGTCAAATTCAAATTAAAAACTTTCCCAGTACTTAGAAAACTTTGGAGTGAGATAAAAATAGATTTTTGGCTGAAATGAATCTGTTTAATGGATTATTCACATTTATTAGTAATAGGGACACAATTTTAAGTAGAGAATAATTCTGAAAATTAGTAAAATGAATGTAAAATAGTTCACATCAGAAGAGAAGTTCAAAAATATATTATTTAATATTTTAGACCCAAAACCTATTCTGTTTAGATGAGGTGTCTTACTATTTTCATAATAAAGTGCACATTTAGACATTGGAAATAAATCTGAAAATATAGCAAGCTAGATATAAATAACTAGAAAATGATAAATGAAGTTTCCAAAATCCAAAAAATTTAGTTTAGGGTTGGTAGAAGGTTTGAAGACACATATGAAGTAGGAAAATACCTTTCATGCATACTTGGTAGCTAAAGTGTGTATCAATTAAATATAAGGGATTTATTTAAATTAGAAATTCATATGTAGTATGCCAAAATGAATGTGAATACAAAAATAGAAATCATATGTACATGTTTAAAAGTGCATGTAAGCCAAAATCAACACACATAGAGTAACCACAACACATAGAATTTGTGAATGGCTTTCATAAATGTGAATGTGTGGTTTGTATGAAGTGGAAGTCTGAACTATGTCTTATGGATTGTTGCTTTTCTTTTGCTATGTGTGATGGTATGATGTAGAACCTGCTCCAGAGCAAGTTCTCCCTTTCCAAGATCAGGACTACCCATTTCAAGAACAGCAGGAAGGAGGCAAGTGTCCTTGACCACTTTGATCCTATGCTAGGATGTGTAGATAGAATTATTTGCATTGTCAATTGAAAATATGAAACCCATGCTAGGAAGTTTCCCTAGAATTGCATTACCTTGTTTCCTTGTAGCTTGGGTTGGGATTCATTTTATCATGTCATTTATTATTATGCATATGCTTAGCCATGCTTAGAATGGGATATTTGGGATGTGAGATCATCAGTTTATTTTACCATACTCTTGAATGAGATATTATGAGTTATGTAGAGGTAGGGATCAAGGCAAGTTGGATGTTTTGGTTGGTGCTGGGTGCACGAGACTCGGGTTTGTGTTTAGTACTTGCCTGGATCCTAAGGACCGGTTCATGGAGCATGTAACCTAGCTTTACCGTGCCAACCACATGCTTAGATAGGGCAGCTTGGCCAATTAATTAGGTGTATCCCCGGCGTAGTATGGGTGTGTTGGATGGTGCGGGGAGTAGGTGTCAGCTGGACTACCATATGAACCGCAAGGCTCAAGAGGGGGCCACTGCAGCGGGGTTGGAGCCTCTTGTATGCTGTTAGGGGTGAAACCTCAGTGGGCCCACGCTCGTCGGGAATCCCTTTGTAAAGGCTTCGTAGTGATCTCCTGGCTACACACCTGGGAAGTGTGAATGTGGTTCGTAGCCACTGGCACAATGGAGGTTCTTTTAGTCCACCCGACAACGGGGGATGAAATTACTACATGTGGGTACAGTGGTACAAACTCTGCAGAGTCAAAACTGTCATGACAGCCATGCTCACGGTCAAGAGCGGCTTGGACTTATTCATGATTAGAGGATTGATGGTTTTGGAAGTGGTGGATGTTAAGCGGGAGCTTAACATTGGAAATGATGTTATGGTTATTTGATTATGATGATGGGATGGGAGATTGGGACCATTTCACCTGTGTAGTAATGTAGGTGCTTAATAAGCTAAGGTAATAGGTATTAATGGCATAGTGCTTTAACCATGAGTCCAACCTCCCGTTGTTCTAGCCATGCATGACATAACTTTCCCACACTTGCTGGGTACCATCGGTACTCAACCTTGCATATTTGTTGGTTTATATTGCTGCTCAGGTCAGGATAATGAAGTGGTGTTTAATGATCAAGACTTTGGACCCGAAGAAGGTTTCTAGGTTCATGGAGTCCCCCGGGCAACGCCTGTGACGGAGCCCTCAAGAATAATATTCCGCTGCTAGTTTATTTACTTGTGATGAACTTATTACTGTCCATCGAGGCATTTGCTATGTAAGACTTATTTACATTCGACACCTGGCTTGTAGTAAATGATGCTTCACTATTTGTCATCACATGTATGAGAAAATGATCCTGGCATACATGTGATATTCACTTGGTTGTTCTTCGGAAAACCGGGTGTGACAGCGGACTGGGGGCGTCCGCAACCTCGACAATGAGGACACCCCGGAGGGAGACAACGTGCTGGTGGGTACATTCACTCTCAACAATCAGGCCATCATCATATTATTCGATTCTGGTGCAACCCACAGTTTTATAAGTGCATCCTATGTGGCTAAGCATCAAATGCAAGTCTTCCCAACCGACTGCACATATATGATCTGCTCACCGGGAGGGAAGATTTCAGCAAATATGATGATTCCAAAAGCACCTCTGTGCTTAGGTGGGAAGCTATATCCCACCACCTTGATAATCCTTACGGGGCAAAATATTGATGCAATCTTAGGGATGTCATGGCTAAACTACCATGGCGCTGTCCTGAATACTCGGACACGGACGGTTCATTTAAATTCTCCATTCCACCGTCCGCACTCCATGGTATTAGACACTCCAGTCCGGGAAGTTTCAGAAATCCATAATATTGAAGCTCTCAAGTTAGAGGACATCCCCGTAGTCCGGGAGTACCCCGACGTGTTCCCAGATGATCTTCTGGGCATGCCACCTGAGCGGGATGTCGAGTTCAAGACTGAACTTGCATCCGGGACTACGCCCATATCACGGAGACCATACAAAATGGCTCCAAATGAGCTGGCCGAACTGAAAGAACAGCTCAATGATCTGTTGAGCAAAGTTTTCATTAGGCCGAGTTCCTCGCCTTGGGGATGCTCGGCGCTGTTCATGAAGAAGAAGGATGAAACCTTGAGGCTTTGTGTGGACTACCGGCCGCTCAACGCCGTCACCATCAAGAATAAGTACCCACTGCCCTGCATCGACATATTGTTTGGTCAACTTGTGGGTGCAAGTGTGTTCTCCAAGATGGACCTTCGCTCTGGGTATCATCAGATAAAGATCCGGGCGTAGGATATCCCGAAGACGGCTTTCTCGACGAGATATGGATTATATGAATATTCGTCATGTCTTTTGGTCTCACAAATGCTCCAGCCCATTTCATGTATCTCATGAACTCGGTGTTCATGCCGGAGCTGGACAAGTTCGTGGTAGTGTTCATCGATGATATCTTGGTTTACTCTAAGACAGAAGCCGAACATGCCGAACACTTGAGGATCGTTCTTCAACGATTGCGAGCCCACAAGCTTTATGCCAAGTTCAGCAAATGCGAGTTTTAGATCAGCCAAGTGCCATTCTTGGGGCATATCATATCCGCGGAAGGCGTTGCGGTTGACCCAAGCAAGATAGAGCAAGTGCTGAAATGGAAAGCTTCCACTTCAGTTCATGAAGTCAGAAGCTTCCTCGGGTTAGCGGGATACTATCGGAGATTCATTCCAAGCTTCTCCAAGCTCACTAAACCGATGACAGGATTGCTGAAGAAGGGAACGAAATATGTATGGAACACGGCGTGTGAAGGAGCGTTCCAAGCATTGGTGAAGCATCTCACAATATCCCCGGTCTTAGCTCAACCGGATACAACCAAGCCCTTCGACGTGTATTGTGACGCATCCGGTATTGGGCTCGGCTTCGTGTTGATGCAGGAAGGACGTGTGGTCGCATATGGCTCACGCCAACTTCGGAACCATGAGCAGCATTATACGACTCATGATCTTGAGCTTGCTGCAGTGGTGTTGGCGCTAAAAATGTGGAGGCACTATCTCCTGGGGAATTTGGTGCATCTCTACACCGACCACAAGAGCTTGAAGTACATCTTCACTCAGAAGGAGCTGAATATGAGGCAAAGGAGGTGGTTAGAACTAATCAAGGATTATGAAATTGAGAATCATTACCACCCCGGCAAGGCGAATGTGGTTGCCGACACGCTGAGTCATAAATCACATGTCCATCACCTCACCATTACACCGGTGGAGGAGGAAGAGCCGAGTTTATACTTGGTTCCTTATGGATCGCTCTACAACCTTGCCCTCATCCCTACCATTAGGGAGGACATCATTGCAGCTCAGAAGATTGATAAGGGTATGGCACATCTCCGGAGACGGATAGACAATGGGGAGATCAAGTGTTTCTGGAAAGATGATGAGGGGACGCTATGGTTCAATGACCGCATAGTCGTACCCCGAGATATGGAACTGAGGAGAAAGATCCTCGATGAAACTCACTTGTCTAAATACTCCATTCATCCGGGCAGCAACAAAATGTACCAAGATTTGAAAAAGAAATTTTGGTGGACACGGATGAAGCGAGAGGTAGCGAAGTACGTATCCGAGTGCGATACGTGTAGACGAGTGAAAGCTGATCATATGAAGAAATCAGGGCTGCTGCAACCCCTGAAGATCCCGGCATGGAAATGGGAAGATGTGGGCATGGATTTCATTGTGGGATTACCCCTGACTTCCAACAAGCATGATTCCATTTGGGTAATTGTTGACCGGCTAACCAAGACGGCTCACTTGATCCCGGTACATACACGTCACAATGCCGGCAATTATGAGGAGCTATACATAGCAAAGATTCTATGCTTATATGGGGTACCCAAGACCATCGTCTCAGATCGAGGTGCATTATTTGTATCTCGCTTTTGGGAGCAGTTGCACGCTGCTTTGGGTACTAAACTGCTTAGAAGCTCCGCCTACCACCCTCAGGTAGATGGCCAAACAGAGAGGGTGAATCAGGTTCTGGAAGACATGTTGAGAGCATGTGCCATCCACCACGGTAGGAACTGGGATAATCACCTACCGTTGGCGGAATTCTCGTACAACAACGGCTATCAGGCTAGTATCAAAATGGCACCCTACAAAGCTCTCTACGGTCGCAAATGCCGCACCCCATTAAACTGGTGCGAGTCCGGTGAAAGGGTCACATTCGGGGTTGATGTGGTGAACGACGCCGAAGAGCACGATTCAAGCCAACTTGAAGGCCACTCAATCCCGGCAGAAGAGCTACGCTGATAAGAGGCGTAGACCGTTGCACTTTGACGTCGGTGAACACGTGTATCTCCGTGTGTCTCCGATGAAGGGCGTGCACCGGTTCGGTGTGAAGGGAAAGCTCGCTCCCTGTTTCATTGGACCCTATGCTATCACCGAAAAGTGTGGACCAGCGGCGTATAGACTGGAGCTACCGGCATCTCTTGCTGGTGTCCATGACGTATTCCATGTTTCACAACTGAGAAAATGTCTAAAGCATACCGCTGCTGTTCCTATCAAAGACATCGGCGAGCTGCAACCGGATTTAACGTATGATGAATATCCGGTGGCGATTATTGATGAGAAAGCCCGAACCACGCGTAGCCGAACGTTGTGGTTCTACAAAATACTGGAGCAACCACACCGCCGAAGAAGCGACGTGGGAGAGCGAGGAATTTCTTCGCTCCAATTACCCGGAGTTTATGGCGTCTCAACACAGGTGAGTCCCTGTTATCGCTATCTCTTCTTTTGTAATCTCGGGACGAGATTCTTTTAAGGGGGGAGGGATGTAAAAGCCCAAGAAAAGGGACTTGCAAAAACTTTTCATCACCTCACAACACCACAGTTTTTGTTGTGGACATCTTGTGAAAAATTGTAAAGAGCAAGTAACCTCCATCAAAAGAGTGATTAGAGGAGAAAGACCTAACCTTCATAAAGTAGGGTTTCTACACATGAACAGGAGAGGTTGAGCTCACACCTAGGACTTGAAAAGTCCTGGGAAGGTTCAAGCCAAGTTTCATGCAAATCCAACACTTTTTGAGGCAATTTTTGAGGCATTTGAAAAAGAGGCCAATTTGAATGTAAATTCAAATTGCAGCAACTTTCATCCCTCAAATTCAAAAGTTAGCTTCATATTCAAACTCAGCACATTTTTCTGAGTTAGCCCACCAATTTTCATCCCCATTGGAGTTCATCTTGTTGGGAGCTAAATTTGCAAGAATTCAAAACTGAATTTGAATTTCAGTTCAAACATGAAGCAAATTTAGCCAAGCAAAGTTTAAATTTGAGAACTCAAATTCAAGCCAAGACATGGGGGCTAAGTCTCTCATTCAATGTTTAGTAGCTGGGGATATTTACAGCAGAACGGTCTCTCATTCAATGTCTAGACCAGGAGGAGAAGAGGGCCCACTGGTCAGCCACACAGGGATCAAACCGACTCAGTCACTCGGTCGAACACCTCTGCGGGCGCCAGCGCACGGGATCGACCCCGTCCCAACGCGGCCGCCACACCACCTCCTGCTCGAGGGATGAGGACGCCGGCTACAATACACTCGATTGCACCCTGGTCTGCGTGAATCCCCTCACCATTCTCCCTGTTCGAACCACACACATCCGAAGCGGTGTGCCATGAGTTCGGCGCCGTCTGATCACCGGTCCCCGGACAGCACAGGCCCCCTCATGCCCGACGATCAACACAAGAAACAACCGCCATAAGGTGCTGGTCCTGCTCGTCCATACCGTTCAGCATTTCATGCACCGTTGTGGGAGAATTTTCCCAGGGAAGGTTTCTGTGTTCTTAAGGCCGAGCCGTACCAAATCCGGAAATTCACGGGTATTAGCTCATCACCGGGTATACCGAGCTACACACATGATCTACACCCTATCACGACCATCTAGGATCAAGAAGTACGAAGAACCGTGGAGTGTAGACCCTGGTTATCGAGTTTTTCTGGTCACAGCCGATATCGGGCCTAGGTCGACAGTGAGCATGTAGCTCCGGCCATTTCCATGGCCAACCGAGCTCATATTCGTGCTCAGCATGCCACAGCGGAGCTGTAGGAGCAAACCGTTTGAAGAATGAGGCCCTAAGTAGCCCGGGCGACATCGTCGGAGTAGAGAGAACCACTGTCACCGTCGCGGGCATGGTTCCGGCCATCGCCGAGCTTCGGTGAGAGCACCAGCATGTTCTCCGAGCCAAGTTAGGCCCAGGCAGCGAGAACCGTCGAAGGTCGTGCAGTGAAACGGCCGGCAGCGAGAACTCCGGCGAGGCACCGCCGCGGGAGCTGCGGGAGGGCGCGACGTAGACGAAGGGGGGGCCGGGTCCACCGGTCAGCCTCTGTTCTCGCGCGGGGACCCGTTTGCAGCCAGGATTCAGTGCGGCAGCGCGGGTAAAACCCCGTGGGCCGCGGTGTGGCCGCTTTCTCAGTGGGCCGGTTAAAGGAGTGGGCCTCACCCGCAGAGTTTAAACATTTTGGGAATTTCCAGTTTTAGTTCAAACTTCAAATGCATAGAACTTTTGCTAGGAAACTCCAAATTCAGTGAACCAAATTTTGCTGAACTCAGGATTCTGAGTACTTTCCAGAAATACCAATTTCAGCTCATGAAACTTAATAGTTTTCCAGAATTAAATCCCTTAAGTTCAAATTGTTAGGAATTTATCTGGAGAACTACTTTATGAAAAATTCTGAAATTTGGCTGAGAGGTTCACTGGAAAATCCTTCAGTCACAGTAAAATTTTCAGACTCATCTAAGTTCATTAATCCCCCTAATGGGGTGATCAAGTGACCTGCCATGAGAAAATAGAAAAATGAACAGAAACATTTTTCAGATTTTCTCCAAAACTTGTTTAGGGCATAACTTCCTCTAGGATTCTTCAAATTACATGAAACCAATTCCATTATAACCATCTTAAATTATAGTTTCCAGAAAGTAATGGTTGGAGCCATGAAAACCCCTGGAATTCCTTAGAGGCTCAAACGTTGACCAAAAAGACTTTTATTTGTACAAGGCTCAAATGAACTTTGTTTCAAATGAAACTTAGTCAAGACTCTGGTTAGGACCCTACCAAGCCACTATAAAAATTTCAGAACCAAAGGGGAGGGCTAGCTAGAGTTATTAATAATTATTTATTCAGGTCTACACTTTGCATTTAAATTGACATATAGCATGTGGTGAACATCTAGTCGCCGAAGGCGAGCAGACTCCGGAAGTACTTGACTTCCTCCTTCCGGACGAAGACCTAACCCCTGACCAGAAGCAACAAGGCAAGCCCCGGTTTGCATTAAGCCTTTTATAAAGTTTTTACTTTGTTTACATACGTAGTGTGAAGTGTGTATGTGCATTAGGTGTAGGATGGATGAATACCAACTGCATAACCAGAATTTTCCCCAAGAGTGAGGGTTGTGTCTAGGGCCTCAAATAGACAGGCTATGCTTAATGATTCATAGGACTTCGGTACAAGTCGAGTAGTTGGAATCTACTCGCGAGTTAGGTTTGGGACACACGGGTTTGGTTCGAGTGATGTGAGATCACTTTAGTAATGAAAATGAGACTAGGCAGGGGCTAGGGCGCAGAAAGAGGAAGTCTTGTGTGCGCAGCCCTGTCCGTGTCGATTGAGGACCGATCCGTGTGAGGCCCTGCTGAACAAGTATTGAACGTACCGAAGGCATATCGGATATTTGGGCCCCGATAAACCGATGTAGCCTAAACCTCCGGGCGTCGAGGCATAGCACACCGATTTATAGGTGTAGGTTGAGGGCAGCAAGGTGGAAATCTGCTAACGGGCATAGAGAGATGCTCCGTGTAGGGAACCTCCTGTCCGTTTCGTTGTGACCGGTTTGACATTTGGGCTGTTTGGTGAAAGGTTGTCCCGTACGACATCGAGTGAGCGTGCTGTGCAGCTTCACGGGTGAGCGTACGTGACGTGCTCTTTGGGTCTCCCTGCAGGTGTATATCGAGTCGATTCGCCGTCCCTCGCAGTGACAAGTACCGCTTGTTCACTGCGTCGTAACATAGATAATTTATGGAATGTTATGATTCAATATGGCTGTTATGATATAATTGTATTGCTACATGTGTGCCACCAAATATTGCTTACTAAATTTCAGATTCCCGAACTGTTAACTTGTGGCTAAAAGATGAACTAAGCATGAATTTGTAGGTGTGTCCATTTGATGCACTGTTACTATCCTATGTTCATTGTACACCTCATGTAGAGTTTCATGCCTAGGTGAGTCGGTTAAGCCTTGTTGAGCCATCGTGCTCACGGTTGCTGCTTAAGTGTTTTTCAGGTGAGGAGCCACCCATGGACTCGGGTTGCGAGTCCACCGGCAAGGGTTACCCTCCGTCGGGGACCACGGCTGAGTGGGAACCGTACACGCCGCGCTGAGCTGAGACGTGCAGATAGTGTGGGTTGCCCTAGGGCTGGGCAACCGACTTTTGCTAGATAGGTGGGCGTGAGTTGTATAATCTAGACTTCCGCTGTGTAATATAAACAACAGTTTGTAACTGAAGTTTGTATCTGTTTGTAGTTTCAGTTGGTTTCCCATGTAATATATTGTGTCTTTATGACGTGTGCTATCGGGTGTCGCATCGTGCGGCACCACCCTCTGCGATCCTGGATGAGCGGATCCCGGTCCGCCACAGCGCTCGCTGATCCTTGAAGCTGTTGGACCGCGAACTGAGTTTTGCGCTGCTCACTCACTTGGAGCAGCCCGAACTTCATCTCCATCGTGCGGATCCAGTTGTCCGCCTCGATGGGTTCATCCGCCCTTGAGAATACCGGGGGGTGAGTAGCCAGAAAGTCAGAGTAGGAGCTTTGTTGGTGCTCCTCGCGATCTTGATGCCTCTCTTGTCAAGACGTATTCGCAATAAGGGTCTGCAGCAACTCCATGTGCTGCTGATGAGAACCCGCCATCGCCGCAACGATGTCAGCCAAAGTAACCATTGGCGGTGGTGGTCGTGGTTGTTGTTGTTGCTGTTGCTGCTGTTGCTGTCCCGAGGAATCCTCGGGAGCCTGTTGGGAGGTCTCTCCCCCCTGGATGGAATTTCTAGAAAGTATTTACTTGTCCTAATATCTGTCCTGGTTCAAAAGTCATGAGATGTCAAAGTTGACAGAATTTCTGGAGAAAATTGGACAGCACCTCCCTGCTTGAGGTACTGAGTTGATCCAAGAATTCCAGTTAATTCTACACCAAATTCGACAAAACTTTCTGTTACAAAGTTGTAACCCATCTCATGAACTTTTCATAACTACCTCATTTTCTATTTTTGGATTTTTATGCAGGAAGTTATGCTCAATTTACAGAGAGTATTTGCTGCCCTGTTTCTTGGACAGTTTCAACTCTACTGCATTTTTCGACTGGTTAAGGGATGAAACACCTCTGGACATAAATATAAAAGTTGTAAAGCTCTTCCAAAGATTTCCAGAAATGTATCATATGACCCCAACCTCGAAAGAACTCAACCTTAACCTCTGATTAACTTCAGCCTTATTTCAGCTGAAAACAGAGGACTCTGTCCTTAGTATCATATAAGTTGAAAACTTATTTACTTTGAACATACTGATTAAGGAAAGGAGTTACATGAAAGTTTTAGTGCTCTGGATCAAACCTTCAAGTTTTACAATGAGGTTGCTCATTTTGTCGGGTGTGACATCGAAGCGTCACCAGTTCATGTCGGTACTACGTTCCTCACAAAGAAAAACCTATACCGGACTTAGCCCGCTTCGGTAGTTCAGTGGCACTAAACGTCTCTCGTACACGGATGCTACACGTCTACCGATTCGTGGTCAGACTACCTGCATATAAACCACTCAATTGTCATGCCCGGCTGTACACCGAACCCGGTCCCAATACAGTTCATAAAACCATCCGTCATCACTCGCACTTTTGTTCTCAAGCCAGACATGCCTTGAGCTACATGTTCACGTTACTAACCACGTGACGGGGTCTCCCAAACTCGCCGGTAGCACGCCAGGGAAGGGTGTTGCTTGAATACCCCAAACGACATGAAGAATCGTAGAGTATATTAAAGCAGGCCTGGTTACCTGCCACCCGTGAGGCTCCACCCTTCAGCTTGTGCGCACTGGTGGACAGCGCTTACATGCACCCCCCAAGACATATGACGTCCTGAGATGCATGATTTTCCGACATAAGCAAATAGGTTAGTATTGCCACTTTGTATACACTAATAACATCCTTATATAGGCTACTAACTTGTTCCTCACCGAGTTTTTGAGAAAGATGACCTTTTTAGTGTGTTAAACCTCAAGCAACCTCTAATACCACGGTGCGAGGGCCTCACGGCCTCGTCGAGACAGGATCACGCTAAGGGGTGCTGCGTTGCACAGCACCGGATAACACACATAAAATGGTACAAAGCGGAAGCAAAATTTTATTACATAAACGAGTTTATGAACATTTTTACAACAAAATATGTTCAGTCTACACTCACGGGCGTAGACTACGCATCGAGTTCACGTTCAGCCCATGAACGTGTCCCCGCTAGCACACACGCACACTGGCACAGCGGCGTGCACGACTCCCACTCGACGGGGTTTCCCTCTTGGGGTTCCGTCTCCTCCCCGGGAGTCCCTTCCTCATAACACCCTGCAAAAGCTTCAAACACAAGCAGTGAGCACGATGGCTCAGCAAGTCTGACCCGTCTCTCCAATACATGAAACTTCTACATGAGGGATTACAGGGTACATGAGGCAAATAAGTTGCAAAGGACTCGCCTAATTATTTGAACCTTACTTTCAAGTTTTAGCAGCAAGTTATGGAGAACCTCACGCTATGGCACATGAGAGAGCCGCAATCAAACAAGAAGCGCATTTCTCTCATGTACGTTGCCCAAGGTTGAAAAAAACTTTAATTAGCTCTAAACTATAGCAAATCATAAACAATCAAGGTATAGCTTTCAATCAGCAACTTTTACATGACTCTAGCCTGTTCTTTCTACGTCACTGTACAGTGAACAAGTGGTACTCACTGACCGTGAGGGACGGCAATTATAATCGATTTACACCTGCAGGGTTACCCGAATAACCCGTCACGTATGCCCGTACTCGATGTTGCCTACAGCAACCATCACGGACGTCGTACGCAACCAGTTTTCACCCGTCAGCCAAATGTTGAGCCAGTCCAATCATCCCGAGCAAGAGGTCTCAGCGCGCACATCTGCAGTGACGCCAGCCGATTTACACCTCAAGCTCTCAACCTACCCTCTGAACGACCAGCTATGCCTCAACACCCAGCTACCCGAGTTACATCGGTTTCCCGGTTCCCATATATCCTGTAGGTCTTCGGTACTGTTCTAGCTTGTTCAACAGGCCCTCACACGGCTCGGTCCTCAATCAACACAAGCGGAGCTATGGCACCCAGGCCCCAATGTCCTGCTGCCCTTACTCTCCGCTGGTCTCATTTTTCTTGCCATGTGTTCCATTTGCTATCTTTACCCGAGTAGTGTGCCTCTAGCCTATTCTCGCGAGCAGTTCCAACTACTCGACTTGTACCGAATCCTACACTATCTTAGCATTGCCGTAGCTAATCGAGGTTTACAAACCTAAGCCCAACCCAGGGTTTTCTTGGCTATGCATTTGGGTTTTCAAACAAGACTCTAATGCAAAATTGAAGTGGGTGCTCAAAGTAAGTTCTCAAAACAGTAAACTTTATAAAAAAAAGGCTAATGCAAACCGGAGCTTGCCTTGCTGCTGTTTGTCGTAGGCTAGCTGTTCCCCTGTAGTGATGAAGTCTAAGACTTCGGGCTCCTCCTCAACCTTAGCGACTACATGAGATAAATACATATATGTATCAATTTGAATGCACTAGAATTGAAGTTAAATTTGTGACGACTATAAGTCTTACTAGACAGGCCCAATGACTCTGAAATTTTTACTGTGGTTTGGATACAACCTAAACAGAGACTTGGCCAAGTTTCATTTGCAGCAAAGCTCACTTGAGCTCTCCACAAATAATTGTGTGCTTGGCCATAATTGGAGCTCTTAGGGTGTTATAGGGGTTTTCATGGAGCAATCCATGACTTTCTGAAAACTAGATTTTCAGATGGTTCTAATGGAGTTGGTTTCACTTAATTTGAATGTTTCTAACTAAATATCTGAGCTAAACAATTTTAGGGAAATTCTGAAAATGTTTCTGGACATTTTCCATTTTCTCTTGAACAGTTTTATTAATCAACCCATTAGGTGGATCAAATGAGCTCAAATGGATCTCAAATTTTTATGGTAGCTTCAGGATATTATGGTGAACATCATGGCCAAATTTAAGAATTTTCCTCCAAAGGGTTCTCCAGTTAAAATTGTAAACAGTTTAAACTTTTAAGAATTAATTCTGGAGAAATAAGGATTTTCATGTAAAGGTCCAAAAAGCAAGAATACACAGAAACTTGAGTTTGCACAAATGTTGGTGTCATGTGTATGAAAAAGGGGTTAGTTTAAACTTTTTACACATATGATAACACATGAGAGATTCTTTTAAAACCAACCTAGGGTTACTTGCATGTTTAGACCCTAGGTGGGTTAAGACCACAGAGTTGAAGTACTCAAGTGCAATGGAAGGGTTTAAAAATCAGAATTTGAACTAAGTGTTCAACTCAAATTTCAAATGAGGGGAGGACATAATGGTATTTCAAACTGTTGTGTTCAAACTCTTGTTTGCAGCAGCTAACACAAGAATTAAATTGCATATTTGGATTCCTTAGGTCCAAATTAGTGGGTAGGCAAAGTCTCATTGAATTTTGAAATGGTTTGGTATCCATTTTCCAAAAAGAATTTAAATGAACAAGAAATTCAAATATACATTTGAATTTGGATAGAATTTGTCCATCTCTCCAAAGGCAGCTAAACTTTCAACTCCAAACATTGGAATTAATTAATTGCCACATTTTTGGAGATCTTTTTAAGGGATAAGCAGGGACTCACTGTGGGACCCACAGGTCAGTGTTACACAAAGACTTGCACCGTAAGTCTGGACTCTCTGTTCCTCACAGCAACGGGGAGCTGCCCACGGACGCCGCCGAGACACCCACGCAACGCCTCCTGGGGTCGGTTTCCTCACGCTGGCGAGCTACTAGTGGGTGGCTTTCACTCCCAGGCGTGTCCCGTTTTGCCACAACGCCGAAGACACGGGTTCTACCCCTCTCGCGCGCAAGAACGACACAGAGAAGCCGCCACCATTGTCGATCGCTTGGGAGCTGTTATCCTTTGCGTGCAAACGCCCAGGCGGTAGCAAAACGCTCCTACAGTCTTCTCCACAGCTTCCTCGGGCCACAACCGAGAGCGTTCGGCCATCACAATCCCGGCGTCACTAAGTTTGAGCACCGGCCGAGAGAAGCCGCGTAAGGGTGCTCTCATGAACAGCCTTGCAGAGAGCTTGGCATGCCCGAGTAAGAGTACCCTTGGACGCGCTAGGACCCGGTGGTGCTCATATCCGAAGCTCAAGCCGTGACATGATCCACCGAGCACGAATTTGAGAAAATTCCTCCGACGGGCACAAACCGACCTTCCGGCACGGTAATTCCGAATTTGATCGCTTTTCTCGTTCCTAGGTCGTGAAAACTTGCATACAAGACCGCCAGTAGTCGGCGATCATTAGCCCTTCACATCCCTAGCATGAAACCGCATGTAGGCCGAGTATTTCTAGGTTTTCTAACGGTGACCGAGGCGGGGAGAATCGGGTTCACGGCGCTACCATGCTTAGAGCCTTCCCCGAGCCTTTGTATGGCCATGAGGACCTCCCCTGGGATCCACCGGTGCTGTAGCGCCGTTTCACCGATGTTTTGGCGGGCTAGGTTGGCCGGGCGACGTCGCTGAAATGGTACCGAGCCGCCGCACCGTCGCCGGCTAGGTTAGAGCCACCGCCGGTCGGGGGAAATGGTTCCATCGTGTTCAGCATGTGGGTTTAGGCCCTAGCGGCAAGGGAGAGAGCGGGAGCTGGCCGGACAGCAAATATTAGCGCAGCTCCGGCGAGCCAGGCGGCGCGCGGGCGCGGTGGCCGGGGGTGGAAGAAGACCCGGCGGGTCCCGCATGTCAGCGACAGAGAATTGAATTTCCGATCTGCTATGGCGCTGGGATCTATTGTTGCTGCGCGGGAAGAGTCCAGTGGCCCCGTGTGGCTTACCCCGGCGAGTGACACGTGTTTCCATCTGGACCCACTCGCAGGATTTAAACTTTTCCGGTTTATTTGAATTCCCACTTTCAATTCAAACTTTAGAACCTCATAACTCTTGCTAGGAAGCTCCAAATTTAGTGATTCAAATTGGGTTGGATTCATATTGAATAGTTCTGTCCAAATATACAACCCAATTTGTATGAAACCCATTATTTAACTCTGGAAAATTCTTTAAATTTTTTCAGCAAAAGAATTTTAGAGGCAATTTGGTTCATCCAAAAATCCTCAAATTTTGCCAGAATATTCTTTAGGATGTTAGTGAAGTCCTGTAAAAGTTTCAGCTCATTTGGAGTTGATTTGATTTGGGAAAATTCAGGTTTGAATTTACTGTGTTCAAATGAGAACAGAAACAATTCCAGAAAATTTCCAAAACTTAGAAATTCAGTCCTAGGAAATTCTTAGCTCCAAAAATCCTAGGAAAATTCATACATGCTCCCTGAGCTATGTTTGAATGTGTAGTTCACTTGAATTTGCATTAAAGTGCAAGTTTATTCAGAATTAATTCGTTTTTGCCTAAATGCTTAGGGAATTGTTCTGAGTGATCTACTCATTAAAAAAATTCCGAATTTTGGTTCAGATGACTTTCTTGTGACAAGGAACTCACAAGAAAATTTCAAGCTCCATTGGAGCCCTGGATCAGTAATGTTCTGTTCAACTTTATTAGGTGATCACCACCCAAGTGATGAACCCCACTTATCACTTGATCATAATACTTAAACCCAAACCCAACCCACTAGCACCAGTGTCATTTTAAATTCTTAAACAGAGTTCCAGTATTAAACTTATCTTTAGAACTTGTTAGCAAAAGCTTTACAAGTAAACATATGTGCATATTCATTACGTGTAGCATCTACGTGAAGGATTTGAAGTCATCGGAGTGGAGATCAAGGAAGGAGGAAAGCAATTGATCAAGCCTCAAGTGGTCTTCACTAACTGAACTTCATATATATATATATATAAAAAGTCCCCTGCAAAACAAAGGCAAGCCCCGGTTTGCATCAAAACTTACAAGTTTTTATTTGTAGTCACTTTATATGTCTAGCATTTTGTTTATTGTATTCAGTCTAGATGGTATGAAACTCCAAATGCATGACCCAGAAAACCCTGGAGTACAATGTAGAGTAGGTTATCAATTGATTATAACTGCTGATCTCAAATTAACAAAAGTGGATTAAAAGAAGCAAAACTCGAGTGGGCAGTTTCCTACTCGTGAAACGGGGTTAAGGGGGATCAATCGGAAGAGTTGGGAATTGATCCTCATAGTTGGGAATGGAGACCGGGCAGTGGATGGAAGGATCAAGGATGTGGTCCTGTGAACCTAGTCTATGTCTGAGTCGATTAAGGCCCGTTCTCGTGTGCGGCCCCACTGGACAAGTTTGAGATGTGTACCGGATGCATACTGGCTATATGGGACCCAGGAAACCGATGTAACATATTAACTTGGGTGTCGAGGCATACCGCACTGTCTGATGCCGATGCTGAAAGGATAGAGAAGTCGGCTCTACGAGGGTTTGCCGTAGGGACTTAATCCCAGTCGGTGGGACCGGTTCGACATTTGGGTGTCGTGTGAAAGGTTGCCACGTACGACGTCAGTGATGGTTGTTGTGTGCAACATCGAGTAAGGGCGTACGTGTCGTGTCAGCCGGGTGTTTTTGATTGCAATCACCGTCGCTCGTGGTAGTGAGCATACTTGTACACTAAGTCGTGACGTAGTAATAAACTGGGAAAACATTTAATATGCTTTGTGAGTAATCCTCATAATGGAGATGAGGAATGATCAACACTTTCATTAAATTTATTTTTCACCTTGGGCTAGTAGCGTCGAGGCAAAGTGTTTCTTGTTTGGAGTCTCGACGTTAATAGCGCAAGGTCGGTATGAGACTAAGGTAGCTCACTAAAGTTACTTTCACCTCGGGCAAGTGACATCAAGATAAAGTGTTTCTTGTTTGATTGTGGAGTCTCGATGAAAATTGCGCGAGGGCTTTAAAAAGTTGCTTAAAACTGGAAGTAAGGGCTCTCCTTTAGCTCAAGAGCATCGTTTCTGCAAACTGCTATATTCAGCCCTCTATTTTTAGCATGTAGAGTTTCATGACTAGGGTGACAGTTAAGTCTTGCTGAGCTTCATGCTCACGGATACTGCATAAGTTGTTTTGCAGGTAATAACTGTACGCTGATATGTACGGGTGTCCGATGAGACTCGGAGCTCTCCGAGTGGTGAACTCATGGCAACCCCTGCCGCTGCTATTGTGATAGTGTTGCTAGCGAGAAGGGTCCGCGGGATGGACACCTTCTCTGTTGCTTAGCATAGGTATGAGACGTGAGTTGTAATAGTCTTCCGCTGTAGATTATTTTGAGAAGTATTTGTAAAATTTACACTTTGTAAGCTTCCGCTTGATTGATGTAATATGATGCTTTATTATGTGTGCTGTTGGGTGCCGCATCGCACGGCACCAACCAATGCGATTCCCAGGCGAGCGGCACGGCCCCGTGATCGGGACCGGACCCTCACAGCATGATATCAGAGCCGCATTGGTAATAGCGCATGGAATAAGGATCGTATTACGACAAAAACATAGGATACGATGAGGAAACGTATTAGGCCCACATAAGGACTATAGTAGTATAGTTACTTAAAGTGGCAGCACTAACATACTTGTTATAATTCTGAATTTTGATTAAGTAAGGACGCACCTATGTGCAGGTAAGCATGGTAAGGAACGCCACCGAAAGCGGTTCAATTTCGGTTAGCTCCCCTGACGAGGAAAGTGGTTCAGGGCTAGGTCTCACAGCTTGGTGTGAGACGTTAATATGAAACTCTTGGACTCTTCATGTTCCTGAGTTCATATGAAACGCTGATCCCTAGCATGCATTAGGAAAATAAGTGGAGACCCAATCATGTGGTCAGTAACGTGATAGTGTGTTCGTCTGGAAATAGCTAAGGGAGACATACGCAGCGCTTGCCATCGGTGTGCCCTGCAGGGCAGTAGGTGGTATCTGTTGGGTTGATAACATTCCCAACCGTGACGACCCGTTCGCGCTCTACTCAGGTTCCCCATCGTGTGGTGTTAAAACACGATCACGTACCTTGACACGTGGCTTAACTCAAGGACGTCCGTATGACAATGATACGGGTGTTTGTATTACCTTTCAAATATGGAACTGCCTGAAGTGAAAACAACCTTTGGGTGCACCACTATTGAGTGATCTTCTGCAGGTACTAACCACGTACGTATCCCGTGTAGTACACATGTGCGAGAGACCGTTTAGTGCCACAATTGAGACGTATATGCCGGTATAATCCGGTTAGGATTTTCTTTTGGAGAGGCAACGTAGTACCGACATGTTTCTTACGGTGCATCGACACCGTACTACACTTAATAGCCTATTCCTTATGAAGAAATGATTCATGAGCTAACTTTCAACTAAAAATGGAAGTTTGAAACAAATATTAGTTACTGAACTCTTATTTTGAACTAAGATTCAAATGAGAGAAGGTTTAGGTTTCAAAGATTTCAAAAACAGAGTGCTCTGTTTCTGGCAGGAATTCTTGCTGGACTTTAACAGAGCATAACTCTGAGTAGATTTAACCAATTAAGGTGTATGATACAGTTCTGGAAATATTTTCAAGTTCTCTACAACGTTCTTGTAGACCTCCAGAGCAAAATCACATGTTAAGTTGGTAAAAAGTCCAGTTGAAGGCAAACTGTTCAGAACCAGGACAGTAGCAAAACCTCTCTGGACCTTTCTGTTTTTAAGCCATAACTTCCTGTAGAAAAATCCCTAGGGATCCTGTGATACACCGTTGGAAAGGTTATGAGATATGCAACCTTGTTGTAGTTCAAAGGTTGTTAGGATTCTTGTTGTATTTGTATATACAACTGTGATAAAGTCAGCCACATACAAAGGAGATGCTGGCAAATTCTATCCAGAAATTCTGTCAACTTTGAACAATCATAACTTTTGATCCAGAAGAGATATGGAGACATTTGAATACTCGTTGGAAAGATATTAAAGTTAACTTTAACTTTGATATTCAACTTGAGTAATGAAAGTGCTTTTAACTGGATCATAGATCTGGTTTGTTGAGGACCGATCAATCTGCTTTTAAATCCTTGCTGTTGGTACATCAGTTTGCACTTAAATCATTTTTTCTTACATGTTAAGATTTCATTATCAGTGTTGCACTACTTTGTTCATGGAATAAATAAAGTGATAGTGTTGAGCTGGTAATGAACTCTTGCAATTGCAGAATGGTGCGAACTCGTTCCATGGGTGAGGTGGGTGGTGCTAGTGGTGGTGGTGGTGATAACTCTCCACAGCTGGAGAAGCGAGCTCCGCAACCGCAGCCGCCACCAGGACCTTCACCTACGGTCACAATGGTGGACATTCTGGATGCCATGACGGGTGCAAGCGATTAGCGAACCGACTTGCTCCGCACCCTAGTGATGAATACATCCCGTCAAGGGGGATGTCAAGATGCAGACTTGCGCCAACCTCAACTGAATTCCTATGTTGAATTCTTGGCAACTCAACCACCGGTTTTCATTGAAGCTGAGGATCCTCTGGTGGCGGATAGCTGGATCCATACCATTGAGTCTAAGTTCGGGTTGCTCCAATGCACCGAACATCAGAAGGTTTTGTACACGGCGCAACAACTTCTCGTGTCCGTCAGTGCATGGTGGGCAAATCAACTCGCCTCCTTACCAGCTGGACATCATTTCACATGGATGGGATTCCAGAAGGAATTTCTTACATATCATGTTCCTTCCGGAATCATTCAACGGAAACTCGAGGAGTTTCTGGTTTTAAAACAAGGAGGGAGGGATGCATACGAGCATTCGCGGGTGTTCAACAAACTTGCACAGTATGCGCCGGAACATGTGAACACTGAGGCACAAAAGTGCGAATGGTTCTTCCGCAGCCTCAACCCCAAGTTAAAGGAAAGACTCGTCTTAGCTGATCGAGAGAACTTCAACGAATTGATGAGTGCTGCTATCATGGTTGAAGATGCTCAGCGAGAAGTTCAGGCTGAGTAAAGAAAGAACCTTATACCACCGGAGAGTAGCAGTAGTGCTCCTCATAAATACTGGGTGGTGGACAGTACTTTGAACTGTCAGCTGATGCAGCCGGCTCGACGACTCCAACCATATTCGAGTCGTTCATCTCAATACTCTGAATTCGGACAGCTGCAACAATGGTATATGCAGCCACATTATTCTGTTCCTCAAGCGTTCTTGCCGCAGCAGAATACAACTAATGTCCGTACTCAGAGCAACCAGGAACCGGCTGAGAAACCGTGCTTCACATGCGGGTATTTGGGTTGCATTGGCAGGAAGTGTCCAGAACGGATACGCCACAGAGAAAATGCCTCGGAGCAGTGTATAAATCAACCCCGTGCTCAGCTTCAAGGAACAGCGCCAAAATCCGGGTGCATTTATCATACAGCTCTAGAGGATGTGCCGGACGGGGCACCTGTGCTAGCGGGAATGTTCACCCTCAATGAACTACCCGTATTGATTTTATTTGACTCTGGAGCCACACAAAATTTCATCAGCAGGTTATTTGTGTGTAAAGCTGAGCTCTCCACCTCTACACCGAAAGATCAGTACCTTATCCGCTTGCCCGGTGGGAATATAGCTGCTAATGAAGTGGTGATCAAAGCACCTTTGTGCTTAGGTGGAAAATTATACCCCACAACCCTCATTGTATTAGAGGGGCAGAAGATCGATGTGATCTTAGGAGTGGCATAGATGAACTACCACGGGGCTGTTCTTGACATTGGTTCACGGATTGTTAGTTTGGACTCTCCGATCTACGGTCTCCAAACACTCATACTTGAAGCCGTGGATTCGAAAAATCCAGTGGTGTACCACAGTGTGACCACGAAACTGGAGGATATTCCAGTGGTCCGTGAGTACCCAGATGTGTTTCCCGATGATCTTCCAGGGATGCCGCCTGAAAGGGACGTGGTATTCAAGATCGAGTTAGCACCGGGAACCACACTGATATCTCGGAGGCCGTACAAAATGTCTCCGAAGGAATTAGCTGAACTAAAAGAACAGATAAAGGACTTAATGGACAAAGGGTTCATCCGACCAAGCTCATCGCCATGGGGCTGTTCAGCCCTCTTTGTGAAGAAAAAGGATGAGTCACTTCGGTTATGTGTGGATTATCGGCCGCTGAATGCAGTGACGATAAAAAATAAATATCCACTGCTGCGGATCGATATATTATTTGATCAGTTGGTGGGTGCCAAAGTATTCTCCAAGATGGACTTGAGGTACGGTTATCATCAGATAAAAATCAGAGCGTAGGATATCCCGAAGACGGCTTTCTCGACTAGATACGGGCTCTATGAGTATCTAGTCATGTCTTTCAGGCTAACAAATGCACCCGCACATTTCATGTATCTCATGAATTCTGTCTTCATGCCAGAGTTGGATTAGTTCGTTGTGGTTTTCATCGACGACATTCTCGTATACTCCAAGTCAGAGGAAGAGCACACCAAACATCTCCATATCGTGCTCCAACGCTTACGGGAACATAAGCTGTATGCCAAATTCAGAAAGTGTGAATTTTGGATCAGCAAAGTACCATTCTTAGGCCACATTATTTCAGCGGAGGGTGTGGCCGTAGATCCAACAAAAAATGAGCAATTCTTGAAGTGGGAATCTCCGACATCTGTTCATCAGATCCGCAGTTTTCTGGGGCTAGCGGGTTACTATCGGAGATTTATTCCCAGCTTCTCGAAGGTGGCTAAACCCATGACAGAATTATTGAAGAAGAGCAGCAAGTATGTATGGACGAAGGCCTATGAAGAGGCATTTCAAACTTTGAAGAAACATCTCACAACGGCACTGGTGTTAGCCCAACCAGATACAACAAAGCCATTTGATGTTTATTGTGATGCCTCAGGCATTGGAATTGGCTGCGTCTTAATGCAAGATAGATGCGTGATCGCGTATGGGTCTCGTCAACTCCGCAACCACGAGCAGGACTACCCCACTCATGACCTAGAACTCGCTGCAGTGGTGCTTGCGTTGAAGATGTGGAGGCACTACTTACTCGGGAATTTAGTGCACCTCTACACCGACCATAAGAGCCTCAAATATATATTCACTCAGAAGGATATCAATATGAGGCAGCAGAGATGGTTGGAATTAATCAAAGATTATGAGCTCGAGATCCATTACCATCCGGGCAAAGCTAACGTGGTGGCTGATGCACTCAGTCATAAGTCCCACGTAAATAACTTGTCAGTTATTCCAGATGAAGATGAAGAACCAAGCTTGCGGGTGATTCCGTATGGGGCGTTGTATAATCTTGCTTTTATGCCTAACATTCGAGAAGAGATTGTACAAGCCCAGAAGAGAGATAAAGGAATGCGGAAAATCAGGGCAAGAATCAATGAGGATAAAATGAAATGTTTCCGGGAAGATGAACAAGGTGTGTTATGGTTTAACAACCGTATCGTGGTACCCTGGAACCTAAAGCTAATCAAGAAGATCTTGGATGAAGCTCATATGTCCAGGTACTTGATACATCCAGGAAACAATAAGATGTATCAAGACCTTAAAACAAAATTTTGGTGGACTCGGATGAAGCGAGAAATTGCCAATTATGTATCCTAGTGTGATACATGTCGGCGAGTCAAAGCTGATCATATTAAGAAAGCAGGAATGCTGCAACCATTAAGTATTCTGGCATGGAAGTGGGAGGACATCAGCATGTACTTTATTGTTGGACTGCCTCTCATATCTAGAAAGCATGATTCCATTTGGGTGATTGTTGATCGCTTAACAAAATCAGCCCACTTCATCCCAGTGAATATGGGGTTCCATACTAAGCAATATGCGGAGTTGTATCTCTCCAGAATTGTGTGCTTACATGGAGTTCCCAAAACCATCATATCAAACCGAGGTTCAATATTTGTTGCTCGTTTCTGGGAGCAACTACATGAATCTCTGGGAACAAAGTTAATCAGAAGCTCGACATACCATCCTCAGACCGACGGCCAAACGGAGAGGGTGAATCAAATTTTAGAGGATATGCTGAGAGCATGTGCCATAGATCATCGAAAGAACTTGGATAACCATTTGCCATTAGCGGAGTTCTCCTACAACAATGGTTACCAATCCAGTATTAAAATGGCACCGTACGAAGCACTTTATGGCAGGAAGTGCCACACGCAACTCAATTGGTGTGAATCCGGCGAGAGGGTGATTTTTGGCATTGATCTTGTAAAAGATGCCGAAGAGCGGGTCCAGCTTATTCAAGCAAACCTCAAAGCCGCTCAATCTCGCCAGAAGAGTTATGCGGACCAGCGATGCCGACCCTTGTATTTTGAAGTCGGAGATCACGTCTATCTCCGAGTATCCCCGATGAAGGGAATTCATCGTTTCGGAGTCAAGGGAAAGCTAGCTCCTCGCTTTGTTGGTCCGTTCATTATTACAGAACGGTGTGGGCCGGTAGCATACCATCTGAAGCTGCCACCATCTTTATCGGGCATCCACGACATCTTCCATGTCTCACACTTGAGAAAGTGTTTGAAGAAGCCGACAGAAATTCTTTCGGGAGACATGGAGATATTACAACCGGATCTTACCTATGCCGAGCAGCCCATCCAAATTATCGACGAGAAGACCCAGATCACTCGAAATCAGACTTTGAAATTTTACAAAGTCCTGTGGACTAATCATACCTTCGAAGAGGCGACTTGGGAGAGTGAAGATTACATCCACAAGAACTATCCGGAACTTTTGTCGTAGCTTTTGTAATTACCTTCCACCTCATCTTTCTTTTGTAATCTCGGGACGAGATTCCCTTTTAAGGAGGGAGGAATGTAAAGGTCCCAAAAGCATGAATACAAAGAAACTTGAGTTTGCACAAATGTTGGTGTCATGTGTATGAAAAAGGGGGCTAATTTAAACTTTTTACACATATGAGAACACATGAGAGATTCTTCTAAAACCAACGTAGGGTTACTTGCATATTTGGACCCTAGGTGGGTTTAGACCACAGAGTTGAAGTACTCAAGTGCAATGGAAGGGTTTAAAAATCAGAATTTGAACTAAGTGTTCAACTCAAATTTCAAATGAGAGGAGGACATAATGGTATTTCAAACTGTTGTGTTCAAACTCTTGTTTGCAGCAGCTAACACAAGAATCAAATTGCATAATCGGATTCCTTAGGTCCAAATTAGTGGGTAGGCAAAGTCTCATTAATTTTTGAAATGGTTTGCTATCCATTTTCCAAAAAGGATTTAAATGAACAAGAAATTCAAATATACATTTGAATTTGGATAGAATTTGTCCAACTCTCCAAAGGCAGCTCAACTTTCAACTCCAAACATTGGGAATTAATTAATTGCCACAGATCTTTTTAAGGGATAAGCAGGGACTCACTGGTGGGACCCACAGGTCAGTGTTACACAAAGACTTGCACCATAAGTCTGGGCTCTCTGTTCCTCACAGCAACGGGGATCTGCCCACGGACGCCACCGAGACACCCACGCAACGCCTCCCGGGGTCGGTTTCCTCACGCTGGCGAGCTACTCGTGGGTGGCTTTCACTCCCAGGCATGTCCCATTTCGCCACAACGCCGAAGACACGGGTTCTACCCCTCTCGCGCACAAGAACGGCACAGAGAAGCCGCCGCCATTGTCGATCGCTCGGGAGCTGTTGTCCTTCGCGTGCAAACACCCAGGCGGTAGCAAAACGCTCCTCAGTCTTCTCCACAGCTTCCTCGGGCCACAACCGAGAGCGTTCGGCCCTCACAATCCCGGCGTCACTAAGTTTGAGCAGCGGCCGAGAGAAGCCACGTAGGGGTGCTCTCATGGAAAGCCTTGCAGAGAGCTTGGCATGCCCAAGTAAGAGTACCCTTGGACGCGCTAGGACCCGGTGGTGCTCATATCCGAAGCTCAAGCCATGACATGATCCACCGAGCACGAATTTGAGAAAATTCCTCCGACAGGCACAAACCGACCTTCCGACACGGTAATTCTGAATTCGATCGCTTTTCTCGTTCCTAGGTCGTGAAAACTTGCATAGAAGACCACCAGTAGTCGGCGATCATTAGCCCTTCACATCCCTAGCATGAAACCGCATGTAGGCCGAGTATTTCTAGGTTTTCTAACGGTGACCGAGGCGGGGAGAATCAGGTTCACGGTGCAACCATGGTTAGAGCCTTCCCCGAGCCTTTGTATGGCCATGTCGACCTCCCCTGGGATCCACCGGTGCTGTAGCACCGTTTCGCCGATGTTTTGGCGGGCTAGGTTGGCCGGGCGACGTCGCCGAAATGGTACCGAGCCGCCACACCGTCGCCGGCTTGGTTAGAGCCACCGCCGGTCGGGGGAAATGGTTCCATCGTGTTCAGCATGTGGGTTTAGGCCCTAGTGGCGAGGGATAGAGAGCGGGAGCTGGCCGGATGGTGAAGATCAGCACAGCTCCGGCGAGCCCAGCGGCGCACGGGCGCGGGTGGCTGGAGGTGGAAGAAGACCCGGCGGGTCCCGCGTGTCAGCAACAGAGAATTGAATTTCCGATCTGCTGCAGCGCTGGGATCTAGTGTGGCTGTGCGGGAAGAGTCCAGTGGCCCCGTGTGGCTTACCCCGGCGAGTGACACGTGTTTCCCTCTGGACCCACTCGCAGGATTTAAACTTTTGCGGTTTATTTGAATTCCCACTTTCTATTCAAATTTTAGAACCTCATAACTTTTGCTAGGAAGCTCCAAATTTAGTGATTCAAATTGGGTTGGATTCATATTGAATAGCTCTGTCCAAATATACAACCCAATTTGTATGAAACCCATTATTTAATTCTGGAAAATTTTTAAAGTTTTCAGCAAAAGAATTTTATAGGGAATTAGGTTCATCCAAAAATCCTCAAATTTACCAGAATATTCTTTAGTATGTTACTGAACCCCTGTAAAAGTTTCAGCTCATTTGGAATTGATTTGATTAGGGGAAATTCAGGTTTGAAGTTACTGTGTTCAAATGAGGACAGAAACAATTCCAGAAAATTTCCAAAACTTGGAAATTCAGTCCTAGGAAATTCTTAGCTCCAAAAATCCTAGGAAAATTCATACATGCTACCTGAGCTATTTTTGAAAGTGTAGTTCACTTGAATTTGCATTAAAGCGCAAGTTTATTCAGAATTAATTCCTTTTTGCCTAAATGCTTAGGGAATTGTTCTGAGTGATCTACTCATTAAAAAAATTCCAAATTTTGGTTCAGATGACTTTCTTGTGACAAGGAACTCACAAGAAAATTTCCAGCTCCATTGGAGCCCTGGATCAGTAATGTTCTGTTCAACTTCATTAGGTGATCACCACCCAACTGATGAACCCCACTTATCACTTGATCATAATACTTAAACCCAAACCCAACCCACTAGCACCAGTGTCATTTTAAATTCTTAAACAGAGTTCCAGTTTTAAACTTGTCTTTAGAACTTGTTAGCAAAATCTTTACATGTAAACATATGTGCATATTCATTACGTGTAGCATCTACGTGAAGGATTTGAAGACATCGCAGTGGAGATCAAGGAAGGAGGAAAGCAATTGATCAAGCCTCAAGTGGTCTTAACTAACTGAACTTCATATATATATATATATATATATATATATATATATATAAGTCCCTGCAAAACAAAGGCAAGCCCCGGTTTGCATCAAAACTTACAAGTTTTTATTTGTAGTCACTTTATATGTCTAGCATTTTGTTTATTGTATTTAGTCTAGATGGTATGAAACTCCAAATGCATGACCCAGAAAACCCTGGAGTACAATGTAGAGTAGGTTATCAATTGATTATAACTGCTGATCTCAAATTAACAAAAGTGGATTAAAAGAAGCAAAACTCGAGTGGGCAGTTTCCTACTCGTGAAAAAAGATTAAGGGGGATCAATAGGAAGAGTTGGGAATTGATCCTCATAGTTGGGAATGGAGACCGGGCAGTGGATGGAAGGATCAAGGACGTGGTCCTGTGAACCTAGTCTATGTCTGAGTCGATTAAGGCCCGTTCTCGTGTGCGGCCCCACTGGACAAGTTTGAGATGTGTACCGGATGCATACTGGCTATATGGGACCCCGAAAACCGATGTAACATGTTAACCTGGGTGTCGAGGCATACCTCACCGTCTGATGCTGATGCTGAAAGGATAGAGAAGTCGGATCTACGAGGGTTTGCCATAGAGAGACTTAATCCCAGTCGGTGGGACCGGTTCGACATTTGGGTGTCGTGTGAAAGGTTGCCACATACGACGTCAGTGATGGTTGTTGTGTGCAACGTCGATTATGGGTGTACGTGTCTTGTCAGCCGGGTGTTTTTGATTGCAATCACCGTCGCTCGCGGTAGTGAGCATACTTGTACACTAAGTCGTGACGTAGTAATAAACAGGTAAAACATTTAATATGCTTTGTGAGTAATCCTCATAATGGAGATGAGGAATGATTAACACTTTCACTAAATTTATTTCACCTTGGGCTATGAGCGTCGAGGCAAAGCGTTTCTTGTTTAATTGTGGAGTCTCGACGTTAATAGCGCAAGGTCGGTATGAGACTAGGGTAGCTCACTAAAGTTACTTTCACCTCGGTCAAGTGACATCGAGATAAAGCGTTTCTTGTTTGATTGTGGAGTGTCGATGAAAATTGCGTGAGGGATTTAAAAGTTGCTTAAAACTGGAAGTAAGGACTCTCCTTTATCTCAAGAGCATCGTTTGTGCAAACTGCTATATTCAGCCCTCTATTTTTAGCATGTAGAGTTTCATGACTAGGGTGACGGTTAAGTCTTGCTGAGCTTCATGCTCACGGATACTGCATAAGTTGTTTTGCAGGTAATAACTGTACGCTGATATGTACGGGTGTCCGATGAGACTCGGAGCTCTCCGAGTGGTGAACTCATGGCAACCCCTGCCTCTGCTATTGTGATAGTGTTGCTAGCGAGAAGGGTCCGCGGGCTGGACACCTTCTCTGTTGCTTAGCGTAGGTATGAGACGTGAGTTGTAATAGTCTTCCGCTGTAGATTATTTTGAGAAGTATTTGTAAAATTTACACTTTGTAAGCTACCGCTTGATTGATGTAATATGATGCTTTGTTATGTGTGCTGTTGGGTGCCGCATCGCACGGCACCACCCAATGCGATTCCTAGGCGAGCGGCACGGCCCCGTGATCGGGACCGGACCCTCACATTTCATAAAGTGAAACTTGATTTGTTGGAAAGTACTCAGAGAGCTGAATCCAACAAAATTTGGTTCACTCGATTTGGAGTTTTCTAGCCAAAGTTATGTGGATTTGAAGTTTGAACTAAATCTGAAAATCGGGGAAAAGTTTAAATCGCTGCGCGTGGGACCAGGCTACATGTCAGTTTCTCAGCGGCCGACACACGAGGCTACGGAGTATTTCGCGTGCAGCCACATCAGATCCGGTGCCACAGCTGAACCCCGGTTTAAATATCTGGCCGCTGACACGTGGGACCGCGGCTTTGTCTACCTCCCAATCTCCCGCGCTCGGCCACTGCCCCCCTTGCCGGAGTGCTCGCCGGAGTGCTCGCCGGAGGGGCTTTGCCGTGTGCGAAATTCCACAATTTTTGCCGCCTCTGCCTAATCCCACACGGGGAACACGGTGCTGGACTTAGCTCGACATGATATCCACCGGAACATGACCGGCGACGAGCGGCGGCTTCGGAAGAACTTCGGCCGTGTCGGCCGGGCTTCCTAGCACCCCAAACGATCGAGCAAAAGGCCGCAGAGCATCAGTGCACCCTAGAGAAGGTCGACATGAACTCAAAGGAGCTCGGAAACGGCCGCAACTAGGATGTCACCGTGCGACCTAGGTTGGAAACCGGAAATTCTAGCAAAACTCGAAGAGCAGTGGCTACACCCAACAGTTCTTCGATGTTTCGTATCTTATAGACTCGCACGGACGTCTAGAAGTAGTTCTCTACGTTAGGTGATGATTTGTGCGGTGTGTATCACGAATTTTGCGAATCGGTCCGGCTGTCTCTTTTGTAGACCGGCGCAAAATCGTGAAATTCCGGCGTCGGCAGCTCATGTCACGCCGCCGGAGCTTGCAGTAATGGAAGAGGGATCGATGGCGAACCTCTTTGCTCTTCACAGCTCGGAGAAAGGTAGGCTGTGGTGGCCGGATGAGTTGTTCCAATGACGGCGGCTCGGGTTGAACCGAGTAAGAAAGAATGACACGGTGGAGCTCGAGGAGGGTTGATCACGGTCTGGAACCGGTGTGAGAACATCAAGTAAGGCTTGGCGCACTCGGTTGCGGTCTCAGATCGCCGTGATAACCATGGGTTTGGCCGGGCAATGGTGGAGCCGAGAGCTCGGAAGAGCGGCGAGGTGTATCGAAGTTTCTGTGCGGGACGGCATCGGGACAGCGGTGAGATGAAGCGGGGACGGTTTGGGCGCGAGGATGAGAGGGCAGCGAGG
This sequence comes from Neostapfia colusana, assembly GCA_030760725.1. NCBI lineage: Eukaryota > Viridiplantae > Streptophyta > Magnoliopsida > Poales > Poaceae > Neostapfia > Neostapfia colusana. Next base: position 74,372,120 of record JASWHV010000005.1, on the reverse strand, counting down.
CGGTTCGGTGGCCAGAGGCGGCAACCAGCTGCTGTCCTCGCCGTTTTTCGCCGTGGTGCCCGCTCTGTCGAGCGCAAGAAACCGAGCTCAGTGGTTTCACTCGGTTTGATCACTGGTTAGGCTGACAGGAGGGCCCCACTTCCATTTTAACCTCTGAAATTAAATTTCTCCCACTGCTCTAAACAGTAGTACCACTAATACCCTTTGATATTTGAATTATCTACCAAATGACACGACCCCATTTGGTCCTGTCGAGCCAGGATCACGCTGAGGGGTGCTGCGTTGCACAGCACCAGATAACACACGTCAAAGGTACAAAGCGGAAGCGAAAATTTTATTACATAAACAAGTTTATGAACATGTTTACAGCAAAATAAGTTCAGTCTACACTCGGGGGCGTAGACTAAGCATCAAGTGCACATTCAGCCCTAGAACGTGTCCTTGCTAGCACATACGCACACTAACTCTGCGGCGTGCACGACTCCCACTCGACGGGGTTCCCCTCCTCGGGTTCCATCTCCTCTTCGGGAGTCCCTTCCTCATAGAACCCTGCAAAAGCTTCAAACACAAGCAGTGAGCACGAAGGCTCAGCAAGTCTGACCCGTCTCACCTAAACATGGAACTTCTACATGAGGGTAACGGGTTACATGAGGTAAAAATCAGTTGCGAGGACTCGCCTAATTAGTAGAACCTTACTTTCAAGTTTTAGCAGCAGGTTGTGGAGAACCTTACGCTAAGGCACATGAGAGAGCCGCAATCAAACAAGAAACGCATTTCTCTCATGTACTTTGCCCAAAGTTGAAAAGAACTTTAGTTAGCTCTAAGCTACAGCAAATCATTAACAATCAATGTCCAGCTTTCAATCAGCAACATTTTTAACATGTAACTAGCCTGTTCTTTCTACGTCACGGTACAGTGAACAAGTGGTACTCACTGACCGCGAGGGACGGCGATTATAATCGATTTACACCTGCAGGGTTACCCGAACAACCCGTCACATGCTCACGGTGGTGGGTAAACCGACGATGAAATCCATGCTCACGTCCTCCCACTTCCAGGCAGGAACGCCCAGTGGTTGTAGCAGTCCCGGTTTCCGCATGTGGTCTGCCTTCACCCTTCGACATGTATCACACTCGGACACGTATTTTGCAGTCTCTCGCTTCATCCGTGTCCACCAAAACTTGCTTCTGAGTTCTTGATACATCTTGTTGCTGCCGGGGTGAATAGAGAGCTTTGATAAGTGAGCCTCATCAAAGATCTTCTTCCGTAGTTCCGGGTTACGGGGTACGACGATCCGGTCCTTGAACCATTGGACGCCGTCTCCGTCTTTCCGGAAACATTTCAGCTCCCCACTTTCTACACGTCTCCGCAAATGTGACATGCCCTTGTCATTCTTCTGGGCTGCCGCTATCTCTTCACGGATGGTGGGGATCAAAGCTAGGTTGTAGAGAGCTCCGTATGGAATCACACGTAGTGGTGGTTCGCTCTCTTCCAACGGTGTGATGGTCAGATTGTTGACGTGTGACTTGCGGCTCAGCGCATCTGCCACAACGTTTGCCTTGCCCGGATGATAATGGATCTCTATCTCGTAATCCTTTATCAGTTCTAACCATCTTCGTTGCCTCATGTTCAGCTCCTTCTGAGTGAATATGTACTTGAGGCTTTTGTGGTCGGTATATAAATGTATGAGGTTACCGAGTAGGTAGTGCCTCCACATTTTTAGTGCAAGTACCACGGCAGCAAGCTCCAAGTCGTGAGTTGGATAATTCTGCTCATGGTTCCTAAGCTGCCGTGATCCATACGCGATCACTCTTCGGTCTTGCATCAGCACACATCCGAGCCCAATGCCGGATGCATCGCAGTACACATCGAACGGTTTTGTTGTGTCTGGCTGCGCCAAAACCGGTGCTGATGTCAGGTGCTTGACTAAAGCCTTGAATGCTGCTTCACATGCTGGACTCCAAACATATTTGGTAGCCTTCTTCAGCAGCTCTGTCATTGGCTTGGCAATCTTCGAGAAGTTCGGAATGAACCTCCGATAATATCCCGTGAGTCCGAGGAAACTCCGTACCTCGTGAACAGTTCTTGGGGATTTCCAATTCAGCACTTGAGTGATCTTGCTCGGGTCCACAGCGATACCCTCCGCTGAGATGATATGCCCGAGGAAAGGCACTTGCGATATCCAAAACTCGCATTTGCTGAATTTTGTGTATAACTTGTGATCCCGCAGCCGTTGCAAGACTATACGCAAATGTTTCTTGTGATCTTCCTCTGACTTGGAATATACCAGGATGTCGTCGATGAAGACCACGACAAACTTGTCCAGCTCCGGCATGAATACCGAGTTCATTAAGTACATGAAGTGAGCTGGAGCATTGGTGAGGCCGAAGGACATGACCAGGTACTCATAAAGTCCGTACCTTGTCGAGAAAGCTGTCTTTGGAATGTCCTCCGCCCTTATCTTAATCTGATGGTACCCGGATCTTAAATCCATCTTGGAAAAGATCTTTGCTTCGACCAACTGATCAAACAACATGTCGATCCGTGGCAACGGGTACTTGTTCTTGATGGTTACGGCATTTAATGGACGGTAGTCCACGCAAAGCCGCAACATCTCATCCTTCTTCTTGACAAATAATGCCGAACAGCCCCATGGCGAGGAGCTCGGCCTAATAAAACCCTTCTCCAGAAGGTCCGTGAGCTGAGTCTTCAGTTCAGCCAACTCCTTGGGCGCCATTTTGTACGGCCTTCGGGATATTGGCATGGTTCCCGGTGCAAGTTCAATCTTGAACTCCACCTCTCTATCGGGGGGCATTCCCGGTAAATCATCCGGGAATACATCAGGGAACTCTCGGACCACTGGAATGTCTTCCAATCTGATAGTTGTGGACTGATAGACACTTGAAAGTTTTATTTCTGGACTGTCCAGAAATAATGAGTGAGAACCGTGCACCTCTGAGTTTAAGTGCACGACTCAAAGGACGGTGTCTAAGACAGCGCCGTGGCGGGTTAACCACGACATCCCTAGGATGACATCGACCTTCTGTCCCTCTAAGATAATGAGAGACGTGGGGTACACTCTACCCGCTAAGCATAATGGTGCTTTGGAGACCATTACGCTTGCTGAAATCTTCCCCCCCGGTGAACAAATTAAATATGGACTATCGGTGGGTAGTATTGGCAAACTGTGTTTAGCAATGAAAGCTTGGCTAATAAAATTATGCGTGGAGCCTGAATCAAACAGTACTATAGCGGGATGCTGGTGGAGTTGGAACATACCCGCAAGGATTGGCTCGCCCTCCGGCACGTCCTCAATGGCAAGTTGGTGGACAGTGCCGGGCCTAGGGTTTGCCCGCCGCGCATTAGTAGGGTTCCGGGGTTGATTCCTCCCCGGAAACTGTGGTGCCACTCCGCCGCCTTGCCTCTCCAGGCAACTGCTCGCGAAGTGTCCTGGACGACCACACTTGTAACATGTGGCCGCTGCTAGTGGAGTACTCGGTGGACGAAAGCCCGGCATGCGTTGCTGAGGTGCAAACGCACGGGGCATCGCTCGTTGCTGCTGTTGTGGTTGCGGTGGTGCTGGCAGTGCCGGCCGGAATGCCGGTGAAGAGTACGGCCGACTGCAGAACGGCATCGACCGCTGTGGTGGTTGCCAGCGTGAACCTGATGGTGGGCGATTCACCATCCGAAACTTCTGGGAAGGACTGCCTCCTTCTCCACTGCTCTGCGGCGCGCTTCGCTTTCTCTCTGCCGCCGCTAACTCCTTGCCGGAGTCCTCCTGAACAATCGCAGCATCAATGATGTCGTTGAGGCTGCCGCGATTGAACATCGCCAATTTGTCCTTCAGGAGCGGGTTAAGCCCCTGGTAAAAGTGGTCTCGTCGGTATCAGCATGATACGACGCATATAGCGCGAGATCGTTAAACGCCCTGGAGTATTCCAGCGCGTTCCGGCTCCCTTGTTGCAGGTGTAAGAACTCCTGCGTCTTCCTCTCACCGTGACGGTGAATGGCACCCAACCGGGTGGCGTAGGTCCTGCAGGAACCTCGACATGGATCGTCCACGTCTTGTTCCCCTCTTCGCCTTCTTCCTTGGCGAAGTATTGCGGCATCTGATTGTACCCGAAATATTGGAGCATTTGCCACAATGCTTCCGGGTAGCCGCTACGGTCAGAACAGTGGGAAACCACCCACCCGTTCTCCAACCGTTTATCTGCTGTCATCTGTAAAAATATATTTGAGAAATGTCAAATATTTATTTAAACAGTAAACCATTGAGTTATAACATAAGACATGTCATTGAACCCACAAAACTTGGAAACATAGTTCAAATTTTAAACAAATTTGACTGCTGATCTGCTGTTCCCATGACAGCCCTGACCAGTTTCCATTTCAACCTGATTTAGGCCACGTTAAAGGCAAAACTAATTCTGGAGCTCAACCTCAAAGTTGAAGCTAACTTCAATAGATTTCCAGCCAGTATTTGCTTGGCCTAAGATCTGTCCTGGTTCAAAGGTTATGAGATGTCAAAGTTAACAGAATTTCTGGAAACAATTGGACAGCACCTCCCTGCCTTAGGTACTGATTTGATCCAAGAATCCCAGTTACTTCTGTTCCTAATCTGACAAAACTTTCTTTTACAAAGTTGTAACCCATATCATAAGCTTTCCAGAACTACCTCATTTTCTATTTTTGGATTTTTATGCAGGAAGTTATGCTTAATTTACAGAGAGTCTACAGAGAGTCTTTACTCTGTCCTGTTTTCTGGACAGTTTCAACTCTACTGCATTTTTCGAGTGGTTAAGGGATGAAACACCTCTGGACCTCAACAGAAAAGTTGTAAAGTTCTTCCAAATATTTCTAGAAATGTATCATACGACCCCAACCTCGAAAGAACTCAACCTCTAACCTCTGATTAACTTCAGCCTTGATTCGGCTAAAAACAGAGTGCTCTGTCCTTAACAACCTATAAGTTGAAAACTTGTTAACTTTGAATATCCTGTTCAAGGGAAGGAGTTACATCAAGTTTTACTACTTTGGATCAAAATTTTCAAGTTTTAATTGAATTTGTTCATTTAGTTGGGTGTGACGTCGATGCGTCACCAGATCATGTCGGTACTACGTCCTCACAAAGAAAAACCTATACCGGACTTAGCCGGCTTCGTTATTTCAGTGGCACTAAACGTCACTTGCACACGGATGCTACACGTCTACCGTTTCGTGGTCAGGCTACCTGCAGAAACTCAAACAATCATCAGACTCGGCTGCACACCGAGCCCGGAATCCATACAGTTAGTACACCCGGCCGTCATCACTCGCCCGGATGTTCTCAAGCCAACCACGCCTTGAGTTACGTGTTCACGTTTTAGACCACGTGACGGGGTCTCCCAAGTTGCACCACGCACGCCAGGGACAGACGTTGCTCGAATACCCCAAACGACATGAAGAGTCGTAGAGGATATCAAAGCGGGTCGGGTTACCTGCCACCCGTGGGGCTCCACCCTTCAGCTTGTGCGCACTGGTGGACAGCGCTTACGTGCACCCCCCAAGACATGAACGTCCCGAGATGCACGATTTTCCGACATAACAAATAGGTGAATATGCCACTTTCTATATGCTAATAACATCCTTATACGGGCTACTAACTCGTTCCTCACTGGATTTTTGAAAAAGAAGACCTTTGTACTGTGTTAAACCTCAAGCGAGCTCTGATACCAACGCTGACACGACCCCATTTGGTCCTGTCGAGCCAGGATCACGCTGAGGGGTGCTGCGTTGCACAGCACCGGATAACACACGTCAAAGGTACAAAGCGGAAGCGAAAATTTTATTACATAAACAAGTTTATGAACATGTTTACAGTAAAATAAGTTCAGTCTACACTCACGGGCGTAGACTAAGCATCAAGTGCACGTTCAGCCCTCGAACGTGTCCTTGCTAGCACACACGCACACTAACTCTGCGGCGTGCACGACTCCCACTCGACGGGGTTCCCCTCCTGGGGTTCCGTCTCCTCTTCGGGAGTCCCTTCCTCATAGAACCCTGCAAAAGCTTCAAACACAAGCAGTGAACACGAAGGCTCAGCAAGTCTGACCCGTCTCACCTAAACATGGAACTTCTACATGAGGGTAACGGGTTACATGAGGTAAAAATCAGTTGCAAGGACTCGCCTAATTAGTAGAACCTTACTTTCAAGTTTTAGCAGCAGGTTGTGGAGAACCTTACGCTAAGGCACATGAGAGAGCCGCAATCAAACAAGAAACGCATTTCTCTCATGTACTTTGCCCAAAGTTGAAAAGAACTTTAGTTAGCTCTAAGCTACAGCATATCATTAACAATCAATGTCCAGCTTTCAATCAGCAACATTTTTAACATGTAACTAGCCTGTTCTTTCTACGTCATGGTACAGTGAACAAGTGGTACTCACTGACCGCAAGGGACGGCGATTACAATCGATTTACACCTGCAGGGTTACCCGAACAACCCGTCACGTACGCCCGTACTCGATGTTGCCTACAACAACCATCACGGACGCCGTACGCAACTACCTTTCACCCGTCAGCCAAATATTGAACCGGTCCCATCGTCCCGAGCAAGAGGTCTCTGCACGCGCATCTCCGTGCCGCCAGCCGATTTACACCTCAAGCTCTCAACCTACTGTCACACCCGGTTTTTCCGAAGAACAACCAAGTGAATATCACATGTATGCCAGGATCATTTTCTCATACATGTGATGACAAATAGTGAAGCATCATTTATTACAAGCCAGGTGTCGAATATAAGTAAGTCTTACATAGTAAATGTCTCGATGGACAATAATAAGTTCATCACAAGTAAATAAACTAGCAGCGGAATATTATTCTTTAGGGCTCCATTACAGGCGTTGCCCGGGGTCTTCATGAACCTAAAAACCTTCCTCGGGTCCAAAATATTGGTCATTATACACCACCTCATTATCTTGACCTGAGCAGCAATATAAACCAACAAATATGCAAGGTTGAGTACCAATGGTACTCAGCAAGTGTGGGAAAATTTTATCATGCATGGCTAGAACAAGGAGAGGTTGAACTCATGGTTAACGCACTACGCAATTAATACCTATCACCTTAGCTTATTAAGCACTTACATTACTACACAGGTGAAATGGTCCTAATCTCCCATCCCGTCATCATAATCCAATAACCATAACATCATTTCCAATGTTAAGCTCCCCGCTTAACTTCCAAAACCATCAATCCCCTAATCATGAATAAGTCCAGGCCGCTCTTGACCGTGAGCACGGCTGTCAAGACAGTTTTGACTCCGCAGAGTTTGTACCACTGTACCCACATGTAGTGATTTCATCCCCCGTTGCCGGGTGGACTAAAAGAACCTCCATTATGCCAGTGGCTACGAACCACATTCACACTTCCCAGGTGTGTAGCCAGGAGATCACTACGAAGCCTTTACAAAGGGATTCCCGACGAGCGTGGGCCCACTGAGGTTTCACCCCTAACAGCATACAAGAGTCTCCAACCCCGCTGCAGTGGCCCCCTCTTGAGCCTTGCGGTTCATATGGTAGTCCAGCTGACACCTACTACCTGCACCATCCAACACACCCATACTACGCCGGGGATACACCTAATTAATTGGCCAAGCTGCCCCATCTCAGCATGTGGTTGGCACTGTAAAGCCGGGTTACATGCTCCATGAACCGGTCCTTAGGATCCAGGCAAGTACTAAACACAAACCCGAGTCTCGTGCACCCAGCACACAACCAAAACATCCAACTTGCCTTGATCCCTACCTCTACATAACTCACAATATCTCATTCAAGAGTATGGTAAAATAAACTGATGATCTCATATCCCAAATATCCCATTCTAAGCATGGCTAAGCATATGCATAATAATAAATGACATGATAAAATAAATCCCAACCCAAGCTACAAGGAAACAAGGTAATGCAATTCTAGGGAAACTTCCTAACATGGGTTTCATATTTAAATTGACAATGCAAATAGTTCTAACTACACATCCTAGTATAGGATCAAAGTGGTCAAGGACACTTGCCTCCTTCTTGCTGCTCTTGAAATGGGTAGTCCTGATCTTGGAAAGGGTTAACTTGCTCTTGAACAGGTTCTACTTCATACCATCACACATAGCAAAAGAAAAACAACAATCATAAGACATAGTTCACACTTCTACTTCATACAAACCACACATTCATATTTATGAAATTCATTCACCATTATATGTGTTGTGGTTACTTTGTGTGTTGATCTATGGCTTGCATACACTTTTATTTATATGTGTATGATTCCTACTTTGGTGTTCATATTTATACTTACATACTATATATATATATATATATATATATATATATATATATATATATATGTGTGTGTGTGTTTCAGTTTTAAATAAATTCCTTACATTAAACTACCAAGTATGTATGAAAAGTATTTTTCTTCTCCATATGTGCCTTCCTAATTTCTATCAACCCTAAACTGAACTCTTTGGATTTTTAAAAACTCCATTTATCATTTACTAGTTGCTATATTCTCAGATTTATATTCCTATGCATAATTGTGTATTTTATTATGAAATTAGTAATACACATCATCTAAACAGTATAGGTTCTGGTCCTAAATTATTTTAATAACATATTTTAACCTTGGCCTCTGATGTAAACTATTTCATAATTATTTTCCCTATTTTTCTATAACTATTCTTTACTTAAAAATGTGTCCCTATACTAATAAATATGATTAATAAATGAAACAGATTCATTTCAGCCCAAAATATATTTTTATCTCACTCCAAAGTTTTCTAAGTACTGAGAAAGTTTTTAATTAATTTTGACAATTATGTTTGTCCCACTTTTTAATTTTTAAACACTAGTTACATATTCAATTTTCTAAATTAAATACTAAACAGGGCTAAAATAATGAACTCACCCCATTACAGGGTCTATAATATTATTTTCATAATTTCCAGGGGTCTAGCTACACTTATCAGAGGTGTTTTTCCTAATTTTTATTAAATCCAGGGGCTAAAACTGATTTTTAAATGAATTTACATGATTTTCTGGAGTTCCAGGGGCTAGATCAGAAGTTTCCGTGGCTAGCTCTTATTTCCCGAGAACCCCAGGGGGTAGCACGTAAGAATTCCAGTCTTTATAACGCGGGGCTGACGTGGACCGTCCGATTTTAAACCGACGGCTGAGATTATAACATCGAACCGGTACGCGGGGTTTTAAAGTCTACCGTGCAATTTAAAATAAACGGCGCACAAGCGGCCACGTCGCTCTGATCGAGCGCGGGCGGCGCTGCCGGCGGCGCACGGCAGCGGGAAGCGGCGATCTCGCCGGAAAGTTTCGGATCCGCGAGAATTCTGCCTAGAACTGTGATCTTATGGCATAGATCGGTAGAGGGGAGGTCAGGGATCTCACCTCGGGGGTTTTCTCGAGCTCGGGGGTCCTGGAAAGTGATCGGCGGCGAGGTCCGAGGCAAAACCACGGCGAAGCTCGTCGGCGCTGTGTTTACACCGTAATTCTCCGAGTTTTCTGCACCTGCAACGCTCCCCGGAGGCGGTGGGTCAAGACCAGCGAGTTAGATCAGAGTTTCCAAGCTTAGATCGGCCAGAATTCACCGGCGAAGTCTCGGTGCTCACCGGAGTAAAAATCGGCGATCGCGTGGGAAAAACCGATCGGGGCTGGGGTTTTTATAGCCGGGGAAGGGCGGTGGGTCAGTTGTGATCGAGTTTGATTCCTCTGGGACCGGAATTCGGGCTGAGGGACGCGGTATTCCGATCGGTTAAGATCGCGCGCGCGCGGGAGAGTCCGGGGTCGCGGGTTAGGGATGATAGGTGGGTCCCACCTGTCTGTGAGGGATAGCGCAGGCGCGCGGCTGCGGGCTGGCGCGGGGGAAATTGGGCCGGCTGGCGGGTTTCGGCCCACTGGCCGGTTTTTCCCGTTTTCTCTTTTTCTTTTTTCCATTTCTTTTCTGTTTTGAGTCTAATTTGAATTCCAGTTTGAATTTGAATTTTTGCAAAACATGCAACACGTCCAAAAATTTTTAAATTCCCCTCTGAACATGGTTTAGGGTTTTGAATCAAAATTTGGGGTGTTACACCTACCCTCTGAACGACGGGCAATGCCTCAATACCCAGCTACCCGAGTTATATCAGTTTCCCGGTTCCCATATAGCCGGTAGGTCTTCGGTACTGTTCTAGCTTGTTCAACAGGCCCGCACACGGCTCGGTCCTCAATCGACACAAGCGGAGCTACAGCACACAGGCCCCAAAGTCCTGCTGCCCTTACCCTTCGCTTGGTCTCATTTTCTTGCCATGTGTTTCATGTGCTATCACTACCCGAGCAATGTGCCTCTAGCCTATTCTCGCGAGTAGTTCCAACTACTCGACTTGTACCGAATCCTACTCTATCCTAGCAATGCAGTAGCTAACGGGGTTTGCAATCCTAACCCAACCCATGGTTCTCTTGGCTATGCAGTGGGGCTTCCAAACAAGACTAATGCACAGAATAAAGGAAACAAGTATGTGCTCAAAACAATAAAAATTTGTAAAAAGGTTAATGCAAACCGGAGCTTGCCTTGCTGCTCTTGGTCGTAGGCTAGCTGTTCCTCCGGAGTAACGAAGTCTAGGACTTCGGGTTCCTCCTCGACCTTAGCGACTACATGATAGAAACATTACATGTATTAATTTAATGCATTTGTATTAAGTTTGAAGTTGTTAAGTCTATAACCCTTGCTAGACAGACCTAATGACTGTGAAACTTTTACTGTGGCTTGGTTACAACCTAAACAGAGACTTGGTCAAGTTTTAGTTGCAGCAAAGCTCATTTGAGCCCTCCACAATTAATTATGTCCTTGACCTTAATTGGAACTCTTAGGGTGTTCTATGAATTTTCATGAAGCCAACTGTGACTTTCTGAAAACTAGATTTTCAGAGGGTTCTAATGGAGTTGGTCTCACTTAATGTGAAGGTTCCTAGCTAAAGTTATGAGCTAAACAATTTCGGAGAAAATTCTGAAAATGTTTCTGAACATTTTCTATTTTCTCTGGAACAGTCTCACTAATCACACCATTAGGTGGATCAGATGAGCTCAAATGGATCTGAAATTTTTATGGTAGTTCAGGGGTATTTTGTTGAACATCCCAGCAAAATTTCAGGATTTTCCTCCAAAGGATTCTCCAGTTAAAATTCCTAACAGTTTAAACTTTGAGGAATTAATTATGGAGAATTAAGGGTTTTTGTGAAGTGAAACTTGATTTTCTGGAAAGTACTCGGAGAGCTGAATCCAGCAAAATTTGGTTCACTCAATTTGGAGCTCTCTAGCCAAAGTTATGAGGATTTGAAGTTTGAAGGAAATCTGAAAATCGGGGAAAAGTTTAAACTCGCGCGTGGGCCCAGGGGACACGCGTCGCACGCCGAGGCGACAGCACACCGCGGCCCACAATGATTTTACGCACCAGCACACCCGATCCCGGCCGCAGCCGGATCCCGATTCAAAATATCTCCCGCTGACAGCTGGGGTCCACCCCCTTCTTCAACCTCGCGACACCCGCGCCCCGCCGCCGAGGGATCTCGCCGGAGAGCTCGCCGCCGGCCGCTGTACAGCTCCAAACTTCTCGATTCTGGCCGCCCCTGCCTACTTTTACTCGGGGAACAGGATCCGAGGGTCAGCTGCTTATGACAATGGCCAGAGCATGGTCGGCGACGAGCCGCCACCTCAGAACGACTTTGGCCATGTCGACTGACTACCCTAGCACCTCATCTACTTGGGAAATCGGTCGGGGAGCATCAGTGGACCTCAGAGAAGGTCGACATGAGCTCGAGGCAGCTCGGGGAAGGCCCGAAATAGGTCCTCACCGTGCGCCCGATGCCGCCCGTTCATTCCGCCATTGGTAGACCTCAAATTACGCCGGGTACAGGGGTTCTCCGGCCCAGAGTTGTGAAGGCAACTTGTGCGTTACCGTGTCTAGCTTGTGTGAGAGTGGTTTGAGGCCCTCTAATCCTTTCTAGAGCACGAATTAAACAGAATCGTACCCGAAGGTCGTTCTGCACACAGAAAGGGGAAAAGTGGAAATTCACCGCCGGTGAGCAACCACTCGAGCTGTGGCTCGGGGGTGAGCAGCACCGGTCACCAGCGCGTCCAAGGGTGCCTTGGCTCGGGCGTGACAACGCCCTGGTTGGGCTGTCCACGAGAGCCCGGGGTGCGGCGGTTCCAAGTCCCGAATTTGATTTTTCGGCACAGCCGATATCAATCGGTTTTAACTGAATTCTAGCAACGGGGAGGATGGAGGAAGGTCTCTAGTACCTTGCTGGGGCTCTGGAGTGGAAGGAGGGAGCTGCGATCGGCGTCCTCCGATCAAGTCCGAGCTGCGGAAGTTTTCGGCCGGCGCTGAGTTCTTGCGGAGAAGAACGGTGGTGCCTCGGCCGAGGAGGGGGCAGGCGCCTTAAGAAGGCTCTGCACCGCCTCACGCCCGCGCGTGGGCAAGCAGCTGCTGGCGCGGCGGCTGCCCTCGGTGGCGATCACCGCTGCGGCTCGGCGACCCGAGTGAAAAAGTCTCAGTCAGTTTGATCTGAGCAGTGGCTGACATGTGGGTCCCACCTCCAGTTTTAACCTCTGAAATTTACTCCTAATCACTGTTGTAAACAGTGAACCCCATACTACCCTTGGAAATTCAAATTATTCACCCATGAGCCATTTGAATTGATCAAAGTTCAAATGAGGTTTGGTTTGAATGAATTTCAGCACAAGTTCAGTTTGAAATTCAAATAAAGTTTGAATTTCTCCCCCTTAGCTCATGTCAAGATCAACTCCAAATAGAGTGAAAATTGGTGTGTGAGCTCACAAAAATGTGCTGAGTAAGAATATGCCTTCCAATTTTAAATTCCTGGAATAAAAACAGTTTGAATTTTAATATGGTTTCAAACTGCTCTCTTCCTAACTATACCCAAACTGACCTCAAAAAGGTTTTGAATTTGGGTGAAACTTGGCATGGACATCCTTAGTAAAGTGTAGGAGTTTTCATATGTCCAGCCCATCTATATCACATGTGGGAAATACCACTTTTGCAATGTGTGAGTTTGTTTTCTAATGAGCATGTTGATAATTGTTACTTGCTCTTCATTTGTGTTCATCATCTTTCCTCAAATGAGGTGTGTGTGTGTGGTGATGAACACTTCAATTATGTGTCAAAAACTGAGGCCCTTACACCAAATTCCCATTTGAACTTGATAGAATTCAAATTGTGAAGTGTTTGAATATATTTTCAGCACATATGCAGTTTGAAATTCAAATTGAATTTGAATTTGCTAAAATTGACTCATGTCAAGATCAACTCCAAATGGAGTCAAAATTGGTGTGTGAGCTCACAAAATGTGCTGAGTGTGAATATGCATCCCACTTTTGAATTCATGGTATGAAAGGAGTTTGAATTTGAATTTGAGTTCAATCTAGCCTCTTTCTTATTATACCCAAAAATACCTCAAAAAGGTTTTGGATTTGGGTGAAATTTGGCATGAGCATTCCTAGCAAGGTGTAGGAGTTTTTCATATGCTCAGCCCCTATATGATGATGTGGGAAATACCACTTTTGTGTTTTGTGAGTTCATCCTCTAATGACCATATTGATTGTGGTTACTTGCTCTTCAAATGTGTTCATAAGTTGTCCTCAAATGAGGTGTGTGTGGTGTAAGGAACACTTTGATTGTGTGCAAAAACTTGGGCCCTTACATTTTCAAGAAATGAAATTTGTACTATTGGATAGTACTCAGAGAGTTGAATCCAAAAAAAATTGTTTGACTTAATTTGGACAATCCAATCAAAAGTTATGGGTGTTTGAAGTTTGGAGGAAAATTCTGGAAAAAGAAAAAGGAAAAGGTTTAAACTTCTGCCTCTGGGCCCACTGAACAAGAGCTTCTTCTTCGTACCACCGAAGCCAGGGGGCGCGCCGGACGGTGGTGGTAGCGCGATCCATTCTCAGCCAATTCTAGCTAATTCTCGAGACGGTTTTCTCCTATATGCTCCTTGGATCACGGCACACCCGCCGGGCAACTCCTCGGAGCTCGACATCACCAGAAAAATGGTCGGCGACGGCGGCGGTGTTGTTTAGCTCGGCGCCAACTGTGAACATGCAGCTCAGAGGCTAACATGATGAACAGAAGGGTCGTACAGCACTACTAGGGTGCGGGGAAGCTGACCCTACACCGCTCTTGGGCTGGAACCACCGGGATATTGGACTTCACCGGCGATCCGTGTTTCTACAGGCGGTGATGAAATCACGGCGTACCACTCACTGGATGGATGGTTTCTTTGTCGGTTTGGCCCTAGGTGATCATGAGGAACCCTACTTGCTATGTCTAGACCAGAATCGTTGATGATCAAGCGTGGGCGATGAATTTCCCGATTTGCTTTCTCTCGGTTCTACACTACACCGATGCAACAACTCAAATTCCGGCTCACTTGGTGTCGAGAGAGGTTAAGCGGGTCTAGGATGATGAACTAGGCTGGTTTGCTAACCTCTGTATGCATTTGATCGGGCCGGAGACGCTGTGGTTTGGCCGGGCGATGAAGAATCCCGACGGCGGTTTGCTCTGTCCCTAGGGAGAAGAAAGTCGTGGTGAACTAGCTCAGTGATGCGTCGAGGAGGTAGAGGAGAGTCAGGCGATCCTTTCTCTGGCCTCATCTCGACATGAACGCCTCAGAAGCGGCTGGTCGATGGTTGAGTGGTGGCGCAAGAGAGCGATGAGCGTTGGGTGTGTTTTCTGCGCGTGAGGGCGACGAAGCACGATGAAATGATCTTTTGGGACGCTCATCATCGGAGACAAGAATACATGGGCGTCGATCGGTTGCCAGGAACCGAGAGCAGCTGGTGGCAGCAGCTCTTCACCGTGGCGCCCGCGTAAGAACACGCGAAGAACCGAGCAACTCGGTTTGAGTCGGTTCACTTCGCATGTGTGGCTGACAGAGGGGCCCCACCACTCAAATATGTCCTCAAAAATTCAACTTTCCACCGCTCAAAAAATTTGTGACCCTCCTGTACTTTGTAATTTATTCAAACCACAAAATGGACATTTGGGTTTTGAATGATTCAAAGTGTAGAAGGAGTTTGGATGAATTTTCATCAAACATGCAATCTGAAATTCATATTCAGTTTTGAATATAGCACTTTAGCTACTGTCAAGATTAACCCCAAATGAGATGAAACTTGGTGGAATATCTCATAAAAATGTGCTGAGTTTTAATAAGGATCAACCTTTTAAATCCATGTGATGAAAGTAGTTTGAATTTGAATCTGAATTCAAACTATCCCTTTTTAATAATTGTATCCAAAAGTACCCCAAACATGTTTGGATTTGCACGAAACTTGGCATGAGCATTCCTAAGAAGATTTAGGACTTAATATGGAGCTCAGCCTCAAAATATAACATGTTGGAACAACTACTTTTGAATTATGTGACTTCTTCCTCTAATCATTCTATTAATGGTGGTTACTTGCTCTTCAATCATGTTCATGTGATTGCTACAAAGTGAGCTGGGGTGTGTGAGGTAATGAACATGTTAGCAAGCCAAAAACTTGGTCCTTTACATTCCACCCCCCTTGAAAGAATCTCGTCCCGAGATTATAATGTGAAAAATAGAGAGAGTATGGTGGAGATTTACCGGACATGCGACGTTAAAATTCCAGGTAGTTGGTGCGAAGAAACTCCTCGCTGTCCCACGTTGCTTCCTCCTCGGAATGATTGCTCCACAATATTTTGTAGAACCACAATGTCCGGTTACGTGTGGTTCGAGCTTTCTCGTCGATGATCTGAACCTCTTCCTCCCGATACGTGAGATCCGTTATCAGTTCCTCGATGTCTCCCAGCTGTACTGTGGTTGAAAACTTGAGACACTTTCTCACATGAGATATGTGGAATATATCATGCACACCAGAGAGTGATGCTGGTGATTCCAGACGGTATGCAACGGATCCGCACTTCTCCAAAATATTGAACGGACCGATGAATCGGGGTGCCAACTTTTCTCTGACCCCGAATCTGTTTACACCCTTCGTCAGAGACACACGTAGATAAATGTGATCCCCGACCTCAAACAGTAGAGGGCGTCTCCTACAGTCTGCAGAGTGCTTTTGTTGGGATTGGGCGGCTTTCAAGTTCGATTTAATAATCTGAACTTGTTCTTTCGCATTGTTGACAAGATCAATCCCGAAGGTGACCCTCTCGCCAGACTCACACCAATTCAGTGGTGTGCGCCATTTCCTTCCGTATAGCGCCTCATATGGTGCCATCTTAATGCTGTCCTGGTACTCATTGTTATACGAGAACTCAGCTAACGCTCGTGATTAATAGCGCAAGCTCGTAGCATGTCTTCTAGGATTTGATTTACCCGTTCAGTTTGGCCATCCGTTTGCTGGTGGTACGCTGAACTCCGGATCACTTTTGTACCCAACGCGGCATGTAACTGCTCCCAAAAACGAGACACAAATGAAGTGCCTTGATCCAAGATGATGGTACGGGGTATGCCGTGTAAACATAGAATCCGGGAGATGTATTGTTTAGCATACTTCTTGGCGTTGTAATCGACGTTAACGGGGATAAAATGTGCAGATTTCGTGAGCCGGTCGACGATTACCCAAACTGAATCGTGCTTTTGAAACGTCGTGGGTAAACCGACAATAAAATCCATACTCACGTCCCCCCACTTCCAAGCTTGTACATTTAACGGTTGTAGCAGTCCCGGTTTCTTCACATAATCAGCCTTCACCGTCCGGCATGTATCGCACTCGGACAAGTATGTGGCGATCTCCCGTTTCATCCATGTCCACCAAAATTTTCCATTCAGCTCTTGATACATCTTGTTACTGCCGGGGTGAATTGAAAACTTTAGTAAGTGCGCCTAATCAAAGATTTTCTTCCTTAGTTACAGGTTACGGGGTACGACGATTCCGTTTTTGAACCACAGAACACCATCTCCGTCTTTCCGAAACATTTCAGCTATCCACTGTCCACTCTTCTCCGCAAATGTGACATACCCTTGTCATGTTTCTGGGCTGCCGCTATTTCTTCACGGATGGTGGGGATGAGAGCTAAGTTGTAGAGAGCTCCATGCGGAACCAAATACAGATTTGGTTCGCTCTCTTCCAATGGTGCGATGGTCAGATTATTCACATGTGACTTGCGACTCAGCACGTCGGCCACCACGTTTGCATTTCCGGGATGATAATGGATCACTATTTTGTAATTCTTTATCAACTCTAACCATCTCCACTGTCTCATGTTCAACCTCTTCTGAGTGAATATGTACTTGAGCCTTTTGTGGTCGGTATATAGATGTATGAGGTTACCAAGCAGGTAATGCCTCCACATCTTGAATGCGAGTACCACAGCAGCTAATTCTAAGTCATGAGTTGGATAGTTTTTCTCATGGTTCCGGAGCTGCCATGATCCATACGCGACCACTATCCTATCTTGCATCAGCACGCATCCGAGTCCGATGCCGGATGCATCGCAATAAACATCGAATGGTATTGTTGTATCCGGCTGCGCCAAAACCGGTGCTGACGTGAGGTGCTTCACTAAAGCCTTGAATGCCGCTTTACATGCTGAACTCCAGATATATTGGGAGTCTTCTTCAGCAGTTCGGTCACTGGTTTTGCAATTTGTGAGAACTTCGGGCTAAACCGCCGATAATATCCTGCGAGTCCGAGGAAACTCCAAACCTCGTGAACAGACCTCGAGGATTTCCAGTTCAGCACTTGTACGATCTTGCTCGGGTCTACAGCGATTCCCTCCGCTGAGATAATATGCCCGAGAAAGGGTACTTGAGATATCCAGAACTCACACTTGCTGATTTTTGCGTATAACTTGTGATCTCGCAGCCGTTGCAAGACTATACACAAGTGATTTGCGTGCTCTTCCTCCAACTTGGAATAAACCAGAATGTTGTCGATGAAGACCACGACAAATTTGTCCAGCTCCGGCATGAACACCGAATTCATCAAGTATATGAAGTGAGTCGTAGTGTTGGTAAGGCCGAAAGACATGACAAGGTACTCATATAAGCCGTACCTCGTCGAGAAAGCCGTCTTCGGTATGTCCTGAGCCCTGATTTTTATCTGATGGTACCCTGATCTCAAATCCATCTTGGAGAAGATCTTTGCCTCTACCAGCTGATCAAACAACATGTCGATACGTGGCAGTGGGTACTTGTACTTGATTGTGACGGTATTTAGTGGACGATAGTCCACACAAAGCTGCAACGTCTCATCCTTCTTCTTGACAAATAATGTCGAACAACCCCATGGTGAGGAGCTCAGCCTAATGAAACCCTTATCCAGCAGGTCTATCAATTGCGCTTTCAACTCTGTCAATTCCTTCGGTGCCATCTTATATGGCCTTCGGGATATTGGCATAGTTCCCACCTCCCGGTCAGGCGGCATACCCGGTAGATCATCCGGGAATACGTCGGGGAACTCACGGACTACGGAAATGTCTTCCAGGCAGCTGGTGGTGGAATGATATACGGCTGGAAGTTTTATTTCTGGACTGTCCAGAAATGGAGAATGGGGTTCGTGCACCGACGAGTTCAAGTGCACGACACGAGAGACGACGTCTAAAATAGCACCATGGCGAGTTAACCACGACATCCCTAGGATGACGTCGACTTTTTGTCCCTCTAAGACTATGAGAGACGTGGGGTATAGTTTTCCCCCTAAGCATAATGGTGCTTTGGGAACCATTACACTTGCTGAAATTTTCTCACCCGGTGAACAAATTAAGAATGGACTCTCGGTGCGTATTATTTGTAGATCATACTTGACAACACAAGTATGGCTAATGAAATTATGAGTGGCACCCAAATCAAATAAAACTATGATGGAGTGTTGGTGGAGTTTGAACATACCCGCAAGGACAGGTTCGCCCTCCGGCGCGTCCTCAATGGAGAGGTGGTGGACATTGCCAGGCTTGGGGTTTGAATGCTGTGCATTGTTGTTGTGGGGCTGGTTTCTCCCCTAGAAGGGTGGTGCCGCTCGATTCCCTTTCTGCTTCTCAGGGCAATCTTTCGAAAAGTGCCCTGGACGACCGCACTTATAGCATGCGTACGGTGGCTGGCCGCTGCCTTGTGGACGAAAGCTGAGCATGTGTTGCTGGGGTAAGAATGCATGCAGCATCGCCTGCTGCTGCTGTTGTTGCAGCGGAGGTACTGGTTATGCCGGTCGAAACGCTGGCTGCGGATACGGCTGATTGCGGAATTGTATCGGTCGAGACGGTGGTTGCCAGCGTTGGCCAGATGGTGTGCGATACACCATCTGATTTTTCTGGGGAGGACCACCTCCCTCTCTGCTGCTCTGTGGCACGCTTCTCTTCTTCTCTGCCACAGCTAACTCCTTGCCGGAGTCCTCCTGGACAATCGCGGCATCAATCATGTCGTTGAGGCTGCCGCGATTGAACATCACCAGTTTGTCCTTCAGGAGTGGATTCAGCCCCTGATAAAAATGGTCTCGCCTCTTCCCATTCGTATCAACATGATATGATGCATATAAGGCAAGGTCATTGAACACATGGGAATACTCCAGTGTGTTCTTGTTTCCCGGCTGCTGGTGTAAGAATTCCTGCATCTTCCGCTTCGTTTAGCCTGGCGGAATGTGATAGGCCCGAAAGGCTGTCCTGAATTCCGTCCAGGTTAATATTCACTCGGTGGGTCGGGAGGCACAAAGGTTCACCCACCAAGCGCTTGCGGACCCCAAAAGTTGCTGGGCTGCATACTGAGTCTTCTGATGCTCACTAACTCGGAGCAGCCAAAATTTCATCTCCATTGTGAGGAGCCAGTTGTCTGCATTAATTAGTTCATCCGCCCGCGAGAATACCGGGGGATGCACCGCCAGAAAGTCCGAGTAGGAACATTGCTGACGTTCACCTCTTTCTTGACGTCCCTCTGGGCGAGACATATTCTCAATTAAAGTCCTCAGCAGCTCTGTGTGCTGCTGATGCGAGCCCGCCATGGCCGCAACAATATCCGCCAGCGTGATCGTTGACGGTGGCGGTGGTTGCTGCTCCTGCCCCGAGGATGTCTCGGGCGGCTGTTTAGAGGCATCTCCTCCCTGACTTGAACCCCCAACTTCCGGGTTGGCGCGAGTAAGAGTCATTCTGAAATTCATAACATGTAAAGTCAGCACATGTTGTACTTAAAAATTCCATAAAAACCGTACGGTTTTGTAATGATGCATTGAGATATTTGCACAACATTCACATATATTGATAAAGTAAAAAAATTTATACAAGATACATTATTCACGGGTCAAAATTACAGCACTTTTTATCACATGAGAAGTCGTGCTCGTGTCGTCACTACATACTCACACGTTACTGTTTTTTTTTCTAACGACATGTCGCTGTTACAAAAGTTACCACCTACAACCACCCTCGCTGCCCTATTCGGCAACGGAAACTCTCTAGTCGGAGTGGAAGTCGACCTCCTGTGGGTCTTCCTCCTCCGCTGGTTCTTCTGATTCTAATGGTGGCTCTAGATCCATGACCTCATCCTCTGGTTCAGGCTCCAGTACGACCGGAATACCGAGAACCACGGGTACGGCACCTGCAAACGACAGGCCCACAACCGGAGGTACTAGGTCTTGCAAAGCATTCACCTTGTCCATGGCTTGATTGTAATCCATCTCTTAGTTTTGTCCCACCTCAATCGCTTCATCGCGCTCTTGAGTGAGAACTTCATTCTGCTGGGTTAAAGCATGGACTTGTTGCTGCAATGATGTGATGTCAACATGACTTTTCTTTCCCGCCTTCTTCAAACGACACAACTGATGCTCTTTCCTATTCAGTCTTTGCATCGTTGGCGCGAGTACATCACGAAGTGCATTATGGGCACTCTCGTAATGGTCACTGCGGTTGGCGCTCTTCTTGAGCCCCATGGCAACACGAGCTGTATTGACAGCTTGGCTGTCCATTACGCTCCTTCCCGCCATGACATAGAGGCCGAGATTTGCCTCTGCTGGATTGTACCTTGGGCAGTTTGTATTGGTTGCCTCAAAGTACTGCCTCCACCACACGTGATTAGTTTGTCCCTCCACCAGAACAAGCGCATATGGAGTTCCCTCCATAGCTCGCACGTGAAGTTGGCCGAAGCGCGACATGGCATCGTGGGCTGCCAATTGCCATACATCCTCCGGATAGCTACCTTTCACCGTGATGGTGAACGGTGCCCATCCCGGTGGAGTAGTTCCTGCTGGAACATCTACATGTATGACACATGTCATGTTCTCCTCCTCGCCTTCTTCTTTGGCAAGAAAGCTCGGCATCTCTGTATATAAGAAATATTGAAGCATAAGCTTCAACAGATCCGGATAACCGCGGCGTTGAGAACAGGGGGACACCACCCACCCGTTCTTCAACTGTTTATTGCCTTCCATCTGTGGAAAAAATATTTGAAAGTGTCAAATATTCATTTCAACAGTAAAATAACGAGCTATAACATAGAATTTGGAAACATGAATCAAATTTATACACAGGTTGATTTCTGGTACACTGCCCAAAATTGGTCGTGCTGACCTGTTTCCCTTCTTTCCAGAATTAGACCACATTAAGGGCAAAATCATGTCTGGAATTCAATACCAAAGTTAAATTTAACTTCAATAGATTTCTAGAATGTATTTGTATGCCCTCCGATCTGCTCTGGTTCAAAAGTTATGAGATGTCAAAGTTAACAGAATTTCTGGAGAAAATTAGGCAGCACCTCCTTGCTTTGAGGTACTTATTTGATCCAACAATCCCAGCTCAATCTGCGCATAATTTGACAAAACTTTCTGTTACAACTTGTAACATATCTCATGAACTTTTCAGAAATATCTCATTTGCTAGTTTTGGATTTTTATGCAGGAAGTTATGGTAATTTTACAGAGAATTTCAGAGAGTTTTTACTCTGCCATGTTTTCTGGACAATTTCAACTCTACTGAAGATTTCGACAAGTTAATGGATGAAACACATCTGGTTGTCAATAGAAAAGTTGTATAATTCTTCAAGAGCTTTTCCAAATGTATCATACCACCCCAATGTCGAAAGAACTCAACCTATACACTCTGTACAATTCCAGCATTATTTCAGCTGAAAACAGAGGACTCTGTTCCTAAGGTCATATAAGTTGAAACTTACTTAATTTTGAAATCCAGGTCAAGATAAGGAGTTTTAATCAACTTTTTAGTTCTCTGGATCAAAATTTTCATCTTTTACAATGAGGTTGATCATTTAGTGGACTGTGATGTTGAAGCATCACCAAAATATGCTGGTACTACGTTGTCTCACAAAAACCCTA
Source organism: Neostapfia colusana (assembly GCA_030760725.1). Taxonomy (NCBI): domain Eukaryota; kingdom Viridiplantae; phylum Streptophyta; class Magnoliopsida; order Poales; family Poaceae; genus Neostapfia; species Neostapfia colusana. The sequence goes on along the minus strand of JASWHV010000005.1, from coordinate 74,349,791 downwards.
TACCTGATTTAGCCGGCCTCATTATTTCAGTGGCACTACTCAACTCTCGCACATGTATTCTACTCGGATATGAAATGTGGCTAGAGTAACTGCATAAACCACGCAATCGTCAGGTTCAGTTGCACGCTGATCCCAGCTCCATAAACAGGTTCATACGCCCGTATGTCGTCAAACAAACTGACGTTCTCAAGCCAAACACGCCTTGAACTAAGTGTTCACGTTACCAACCACGAGACAGGGTCTCCACCTACTTGTCCGCAGTATGCCAGAGACTGACGTTGCTCACATACCCAAAACGATATGAAGAGTCGTAGAGGATACATAAGCTGGCCGGTTACCTGCCACCCGTGAGGCTCCACCCATTAGCTTGTGCGCAATGGTGGACAGTGCATCACGTCTCGAGATGCATGTTTCTGACATATCAAGTAAGTTAGTAAGCCACTTGTATAGACTAATACTAACCCTTATGTGGGCTAATACTCGTTCCTCACCGAGTTTTTAAAAGTTTAGTCTTCTTCAGTGTGCTAAACCTCAACAGAGCTATGATGCCATGATGTGAGGACTCGGGGGTCCCGACATTTCAGGATCTCGCTAAGGGGTGTTGTAATATGCAACACTAGATAGCACATGTATGAAGCGGAAGCTAACTTGATTACATAAACATGTTTATGAACATACTTTACAACAAAATATCATTTACAGTTTACACTTTCGTAGACTAAGCAAAAGAGTTCACGTTCAGCCCGTGAACGTGTTCTCACTATCACACACACACCCAACCCTCAGCATGGTGGCGTGTATGGCTCCCACTCGACGGTGGTACCCTCTGGGGGACCTGTCTCTTCCTCGAGAGCCTCTCCTCTATGTACCCACCTACAACAACACTTCAAGAACAAGCAGTGAGCACGAAGGCTAAGCAAGACTAACCTGACACTGCTAGAACCTGAGACTCTACATAGAATAGAAAGAAGCTTTGCATAACTACTCGCCTAATTATTTGAATCCTATTCTGAGGTTTTAGCCTCATATAAAGTGGTAACCTTGTGCTAAGCAACATAGGAAGTCCATAATCAAACAAGGAACACTTCCTCCCTATGTTTCTTGCCTAAGTTTGAAAAGAAATTTTATTTCCTATAATCTAAAGCACATCATTAGCATTGCAAATATTACTTCAAAACAGCAAGTTTAAATCCATGACAACTAGTCTCTTTCTGTACGTCACGGAACAGTGAACAAGTGGTACTCACTGACCGCGAGGGATGGCGATTATAATCGATTTACACCTGCAAGGTTAACCTGAAAACACGTCACGTACGCCTGTACTTGATTTTTTCCTACAGCAACCATCCCGGACGTCATACGAGACAACCTTTCACCCGTTAGCCAAGTGTTAAACTGGTCCTATCGTCCCGAGCAGGAGGTCCCTACGCAGAGCAACCACGTGCGCGCTAGCGGATTTCCACCTTGCTGCTCCCAACCAACCCCTTTGGACGACAAGCAATGCCTCAACATTCAGCTACCCAAATTACATCGGTTTCCCAGTTTCTATAATGTTGGTATGTCTTCAGTACAATTCTAGCTTGTTCAACAGGGACCCACACGCCTCGGTCCTCAACCGACACAAGCAGAGCTATGGCTCACAGGCCCCCAAAGTCCTTCTGCTCCTATCCTCTGATTGGTCTCAAACTTCAAGTGATGTGGATCATCATCTATCTCAATACCCGAATTGTGTACCCCTAGGCCTATCCTCGCGAGTAGTTCCAACTACTCGACTTGTATCGAATCTTATACCATTTGGACCATTGCAGTGGCTACTTGAGGTTCATAACCTAGACTCAAATTCACTGGTTTTCATGTCTATACAATTGGGTTTTCATTCAAAGACCTAATGCACACATAAGTCACTTCTAAAGTAAGTGCAAAATGTAAAACTTCATAAAATGGTGTTAATGCAAACCGGAGCTTGCCTTGCTGCGAGTAACCGACTAATTCTCTTCCAGAGGGATACAATCCAGAATCTCCGGGGCTTCTTCGATCTCAGCGACTACACAAAATAAAATGAAGAATGCATGTCAAGTTTCAAAGCAATTGTATTGAATTGGAGATGTAAAGACTCTAACTCGAGCTAGACATCAGTATTTATTCTGAAATTTTTACAGTAGCTTTGTGAGGATCTAACCAGAAGAATGTCCAAATCTTATTTGAAGCAAAGCTCAATTGAGCCCTGTACAAATAAATGTATAAAAGGACATTATTAGTGCTTCTATGGATTTCTAGGGATTTTTAAGAAGCGAATCTGTACTTCCTGGAAACTATAATTTATAATGGTTCTACTGGTATTGGTTTCATGTAAATTGAAGAATTATAGAGAAAATTATGATCTAAAGAAGTTTTGAGAAAAATCTGAGAATGTTTCTGGACATTTTCCATTTTCTCAGTTTCAGTTCACTTAATCACAATTAAGTGCACTTAATGAACTCGGATTGATCTGAAATTTGAAATGTGAATCAAGGACATTAAATTGAACATCTTGACCAAATTTGATGAGTTTCCACAAAGTAGATCTCCAGATAAAATTCCTAACATTTTAAAATTTAGGGATTAAATTCTGGAAAAAAGAATGACTTTCAAGGAATGAAATTTCTACTGTTGGATAGTACTCATAGAGGTGAATCCAACAAAATTTGTTTGACTGAATTTGGACGATCCAATCAAAATTTATGGATGTTTGAAGTTTGGAGTAAAATTCTGGAAAAAGACAAAAGGAAATGTTTAAACTTCTGCCAGCGGGGCCCACTGAACAGGGCGCGAGCCAGGCGGCGGCGGTGACGCGACCCATTCTCAGCCGATTCTAGATAATTCTTGAAACGGTTTCCTCCTACATGTTCCTTGGATCACGACACACCCACCGGGCAACTCCTCGGAGCTCGGCATCACCGGAAAACCGGTCGTTGATGGCAACGGCGGCATTTAGCTCGGCGCTGACGGTGAACATGCAGCTCAGAGGCTAATACGATGAACAGAAGAGTCGTACAGCACCACAAGGGTGTGGGGAAGCTGAACCTACATCCCTCTTGGGCTGGAACCGCCGGGAAAGTGGACTTCGCCGGCGACCCGACGTGTTTTTACCGGCGGCGATTAAATCACGGTGTACCACTCACTGGATGGATTGTTTCCTTGTCGGTTTGGCCCTAGGTGATCATGAGGAACCCTAGATGCTATGTCTAGACCAGAATCGTTGATGATCAAGTGTGGACGATGAATTTCCTGATTTGTTTTCTCTTGGTTCTACACTACACCGATGCAAGAACTCAAATTCCGGCTCACCAGCGTCGAGAGAGGTGAAGCGGGTCTAGGATGATGATCTAGGCTGGTTTGCTAACCTCTCTGTGCATTTGATCGGGTCGGAGAAGCTGTGGTTTGGCTGGGCGATGAAGAATCCCGACGGTGGTTTGCTCTGTCTCGAGGGAGAAGAAAGTTGTGGTGCAGCGCGGAGGAAGCCAGGAACTAGCTCGGTGATGCGTCGAGGAGGTAGAGGAGAGTCTGGCTATCCTTTCTCCGGTCTCAGATCGACGTGAACGCCTCGGGAGCGGCTGGTCGACGGTGGAGTGGTGGCGCAAGAGAGCAGCGAGCGACGAAGCACGATGAAATGATCTTTTGGGATGCTCAGCATCGGAGATAAGAAGACGTTGGCGTCGATCGGTAGCCAGGAACCGAGAGCAGCTGGTGGCAGCAGCTCTTCGCCGTGGCGCCCGCGCAAGAACGCGCGAAGAACCGAGCAACTCACTAGGAGTCGGTTCACTTCGCCTGTGTGGCTGACAGAGGGGCCCCACCACTCAAATTTGTCCTCAAGAATTCAATTTTCCACTGCTCAAAGCATTTGTGACCCTCCTTCCCTTTGTAATTTGCTCAAAGCACAAAATGGACATTTTAGTTTTGAATGATTCAAAGTGTAGAAGGAGTTTGGATGAATTTGCATCAAACATGCAATATGAAATTCAAATTCAGTTTTGAATGTAGCACTTTAGATACTGTCAAGATTAACCCCAAATGAGATGAAACTTGGTGGAGTAGCTCATAAAAATGTGCTGAGTTTGAATATGGATCAACCTTTTGAATCCATGTGATGAAAGTAGTTTGAATTTGAATCTGAATAAAACTATCCCTTTTTAATAATTGTATCCAAAAGTACACCAAACATGTTTGGATTTGCATGAAACTTGGCATGAGCATTTCTAAGAAGGTTTAGGACTTAATATGGAGCTCAGCCTTAAATGATAACATGTTGGAACTACTACTTTTGGATTATGTGACTTCTTACTCTAATCATTCTATTAATGGTGGCTACTTGCTCTTCAATCATGTTCATGTGATTGCTACAAAGTGAACTGGGGTGTGTTAGGTGATGAACTTGTTAGCAAGCCAAAAACTTGGTCCTTTACAGTCAATTCCAACATCTTCTTTTTCTGTGCATTTGGTGAGAGTAGAACTGAGAGCATAGAACAGCTTTCCGACAAACAATTCGCTTAAGACTTTTGAGGAATCTCCGGCCCAGCGATTATCAAATATTTACAACATGGCAGATATAGACAGGATTTAACAATGTTTTCCTTGATGTTGACCATCTTACTTAATCAATCTCTTGCGAAGGTACATCCGGAGGAAAGAAAACACATGATCCCCAATTTCACCCTAAAAAAGGACCATTGGAAACAATAAATAAACAAAATGAATTCTCTTACTCATCCTCCAGCAATGAAGAATATCCTCCAACTTAAAATCTATGAGCAAAAGGCATAGTTAAATTTAAAACTTCCAAGGTGCGACAATGTACTCATGCTAGTGATAATCCTTTTACTCTCAGCCTTTGAGCAGTAACACGATGCAACTGTTAATTTTGACTTCGAGGTAGCACTAAAATTGAGCAGTCGACGGATTGTATTGATGGTGTCACACACTACAGTGATAGTGGAGTAGCCACTATAGAATAGTTAAATCAGAGGCCAACATGTTCAAAGGTACACGAAAGGGAAGAAAAGAATGATCTTGAAAGATACAAATCTTGCATGCCCTTTCAAGGAGCTCGAGATCACTCCTCCTTTTCTTGACTACAGCCTCTGAGATTCGTAGGATCCGTAGTTCAATTTGTTGCCTGCTTCCCTTTGTTTTCGGATATTTAGTCCCATGGAAATATCATTTATGTTTAACAGAGTGCAGAACAAATCTCTAAAAGTTAGTCATTTCCTGACATGCTTTTGAAAACCACGACCGCATCTTCAAGACATTTCATACTGACAATGTAGCTTCAGCTTAGGATATTTCAACTGGAGAGTGGGAACCCCAATATTTCTTCAAAGTTGCACGAAATTTGAATTTATGTTAAAGATAGAATCGCAGGAGTAGCTGTTCATAACTTCAGCTTAGGATGCATCTTCACTTTGACCACACTTCCTAGTTGAAGACGACTGTAGCCTTAGAAGCTGCAGATCTTTTGAGGGACAGTGTTTTCAGGAAACGAAAGGTTATGGAACAGATGGTGGGTAAATGACATGGTGAGTTTCTGCGTCATGCCTTGCCTGAAAGATACCAAATTACCAATTCATGAGTAGTACAAAACCATTGAACAGGCGACAGAATGAACCTGATACTGACGAAATGCACCAGATGTGCATGCATCTCATTATCTCAGTCCTGGATAGACTTGGCATAAAAGCAAGATTTTGACGACAAGAATTCCTATGATGGAGCCTACCTGACCACAGGAAATGAGACAATACAGTTGCTCAATAATGCAACAGTAACATCAGCGAAGAATCCAATTACATTGTTGACCAAAAAATCCAACAGAATATAGTTCCAAAACGCTACGGTGATAACCATGAGAATGACTTCCAGTTATACGGAGATTAAGTGAAGAAACTCCAGCGGAGATGCAGATGGTTTGTAATACTAGTCTATTCCCACTTGAAAAAGTGTTCTGTTTTTTTTTTAATAAAAATAAGGCTTTATTCATCTCTCTGCCTCTAGGGAAGCAGTAGCACAGAATGAGTACTCTCATGCTGTGATTTCCCATACTAAGCAGTGACCAAGCAGGTTGAGTGAAGAAACTCCTACTGACGTTGCAGCTAAATACTGAGGGCATGGTAAGTCTGATTCGTTTTGGACAGTGCTGTCTTCACGGGTTTTGTTCCTGGAAACCAGACAGCAAGTTGTCTCATTCGTTTTGGACAATGCTGTATTCACGGGTTTTGTTCATGATATATGTGTTAAAATTCCCGTTCCAGTTGCTTGTAGCATTGGATACTGTTTGTTGGCAGAAACGTCTGATCCTGTGCCTAGTGGACTTGTGCCGCCGGGCATCGAGCTTCAATGGCTGCGGGCTTTAGAAGATTTGCCCGGAAGACAAGCTAGGTAGAGGAGGCGGGTAGTGGGCAGGGGAGGCTCGTGGATGCCAGTGAATCGGTCCCGGAGTTGAACGAGTCGTTGGACTCCTGGAGGTAGAAGAAGATCCGTGCACCATTGGGTGTCAATCCCATGCTTCAGATTCATCGACTGAAACAAAGCTTAATTTCAATCGGCTGAATTGTACCTGGAAAATATACCCAGAAAGAGGAAGAGGAGGAGAAAGGACAAAAGGGGAAACAAACGCTATGCCGATTCCATATCCTTCCCCTGGTCTGCCTCGCCACCGTTACTCCTCCCACCGCGCGCCTCCTCACCACCGCGAACCCTGCCGCGGCAGCAGAGCCTCGCGCCCGCCTCGTAGGCCCAGTCCCACGAGTGGAGCAGCATGTACGAGGCGATCCCGCCGACGAGGCCGTAGGCGATGGAGTAGGTGAGCGGCATGAGCGCGAGCGTGAGGAACGCCGGTACCGCCTGTCGCATGTCTGTCCAGTCAACCTCCGCCACCGCGCGCATCATCATCACGCCGACGAGCACCAGTGGCGGCCCCACCGCCCACGACGGGATGGACGCCAGCAGCGGCGTCACGAACAGCGCCGCCAAGAAGTACGCCGCTGCTGTCAGCGCCGTCATCCCCGTCCGGCCGCCCTCCCGGATCCCCGTCGACGACTCGATGAACGCCGTCACGGGTGACGTGCCGAGGAGCGAGCCGAAAACGATGGCAGAGGCGTCCGACATGAAGGCGAAGTACTGGCCCTCGAACTCCCCCGTGGCGTCGTCCACGAATCCGGCGAACCGCGCCATGGAGTAGAGTCCGCCTGTGGTGTCGAGGATGTCGACGTAGAGGAAGGTGACGAGCGCCTCCCAGAAGTGGCCGTGCGCGGCGCCGCGGAAGTCGAGCGCGCCGGCCGTGGACCGGATGCGGTGCACGTCGAACACCTTCTTGAAGTAGGCGAAGCTCTCGTCGCCGGCGGGCGTGTCCGGGAACGCGGTAACGGCGGTGTGGCGCGGCCAGGACACGAACGTAACGAACAGAATACCGTAGATCATGGCGCCTTTGACATTTTTTATGAGGGAAAAAGCGATGATGAGGAAGCCGACGACGGCGAGCCAGAACGTCGGGGATGTCATGCGGCCGGAGAGACAGAGTATGCCACCGGAGACGGTCCCGCCCGGCATTAACGCCACCGTGCCATTGGGGAACGTGACCACCGGAGCCACGGACACGCGCTGCGACGCCGGGCACGCTCCGAGCGTGACGAGCGTCGACGAGCTGAACCCCACGAGCCCGACGCCCTGGTTGCTCTGCAGGCCGATGAAGGCGAGGAAGAGACCGATCCCCGCGGACGTGGAGATCCGCACGGGCTTGGGGGTGAACTGGGCCAGCTTGGACCGCAGGCCCACGACGGAGATGAAGAGGAAGACGAGGCCCTCTAGGAAGACGGCGGCGAGCGCGGTGCGGTAGGGGAGCGTGCCCGAGCCGTGGAAGCCGACCACCGTGTAGGCAAAGTAGGCATTGGTGCCCATCCCGGGCGCGAGCGCGATGGGGAGGTTGGCGAAGAAGCCCATGATGAAGGACCCGATCACGGACGACGCCGCCGTCGCCACGATCAGATCGCGGCGTGCGCGTGCCACGCAGGCGGCGTACCCGGGGTCCACGGGCGGAAACTTGCAATCCGGGGACGGTGAGTCGCAGTCGTCGACGGTGCAGGTGGCGCCGGAGTCGGAGAGGATGGAGGCGTTCACGGCGAGGATGTAGGCCATGGTGAGGAACGTGGTGGTCCCGGCGCGGAGCTCCGTGGTGAACGTGGTCCCACGCGCCGCGAGGCGGAACCGCCGGCCGACCCAGGACCGCTCCACCGCGGCGTTGAGCCGGCCCAGCTTCGTCGTGGTCGCACCCTCGCCGCTGCTGGTGCTCGGGATGATGGAGCCGGCCATGGCGGTGCCTGGGGGGTGTGCGGCGGACGGAGCTGCGTGAGACTGCGCGTGTTTTAGATCTTTATAATGCGGCGCGGGGGGCCTTTTGAGTCAAAGGCTGGACTGTGGTGAGCGTGAGGCAACAAAAGATCCAAAATTTTGGTGCTTGTTGAATGATGTGGTGGTCCAAAGTCGAAATCATCGTGCCAGGTTCTCTTTCCCATGAATGGGGTAATGCTTTTCATTGGATTAAGACACGAGGAGCCATTAGGCCTTTTGGGTTTTCTTCATGGAATTTAGGGATCTTTTTGGAGGGTTCGATGAGGTGATTGATTGCCCGATTCAGATCAACAATTAGCTTGCAACTGTCCTCGGCTCATAGATTTTTGTTGAGGCATTACATGAAGAGAGCGACTTACAAATAATCGCATATGCAATGGTAAAAGCAGCTACTATAAACTACAAAATCTCCATCCCATGGTTGTTCTATTTTTTTACTTAAGTCCCATGCTTCATAATAAAAATTTATAAATAACCCCCTATTGAGTTAGCATGAAGATAGTATGATCTTTAGTAGTTGCTTGCATAATTGCATCTATATGATGAATACATGTCCGTAGCTCTTCTCCATAAGAGCCTATTCTGGAAAAAAAAGATTTGATCCATTAATGCCCTATTTGAACCTATATAGTAGCTATTAGTTAGATGGTTGATAATTAATAATTAGTTATTAGCCGGGTAACTATTACTAGGGGTTGTTTTGTTAACTAGATATTAATACGGTGGTCCACTAGCTTGAGGCAGCTAATGAGATATTTATTAGTTCTGTGATTGGGCAATTGTTAGTAGGGTATTTGTCGGTACCCTCAATACCGGGTACCCCGCGCACAAGAGAAAACCGCTTAAGGATCTCGTCTCCTCCGCAAGGGTGAGCTACGAGGGCGCCACCTGTCCAGCAGGGCCGGGCCTCCCCTCTCCTCGGGGGGAGCTCCGTGCCTGCCACGTGGCCAGAAGAGCCGGACCTCGCCCCCTCGCAGGGGTGAGCTCCGAAGGCGCCACGTGTCCAGGAGGGCCGGGCCTCCCCTCTCCTCAGAGGTGAGCGCCGGGCCTGCCACGTGGCCAGCAGAGCCGGACCTCCCCCCTCCGCAGGGGTGAGCTCCGAGGGCGCCACGTGTCCAGCAGGGTCGGACCTCCCCTCTCCTCACGGAGGAGCTCCGGGCCTGCCACGTGGCCAGAAGAGCCGGACCTCGCCCCCCTCGCAGGGGTGAGCTCCGAAGGCGTCACGTGTCCAGCAGGGTCGGGCCTCCCCTCTCCTCAGAGGTGAGCCCCGGGCCTGCCACGTGGCCAGCAGCGCCGGACCTCACCCCCTCCGCAGGGGTGAGCTCCGAAGGCGCCACGTGTCCAGCAGGGCTGGGCCACCCCTCTCCTCAGAGGCGAGCCCCGGGCCTGCCACGTGGCCAGCAACGTCGTACCTCACCCCGTCCGCAGGGGTGAGCTCCGAAGGCGCCACGTGTCCAGCGGGGCCGGGCCTCCCCTCTCCTAAGAGGGGAGCTCTGGGCCTGCCACGTGGCCAGCAGGGCCGGACCTCGCCCCCTCCGCAAAGGTGAGCTCCGAAGGCGCCATGTGTCCAGCGGGGCCGGACCTCCTCTCTCCTCACAGGCGAGCCCCGGGCCTGCCACATGGCCAGCAGTGCCGCGCTGCCCACCCCGGCTCGGTAGGCAGTAGGAGTAAAGGCACACCATGCCTTGTCCGATCAAGACATTCAAGAACCACGCCCTCCCAAGACGCGGAGACGCGGCGCGCGCCCCTGTTAGGTGGCGCTGTGACCAGTCGCGTCACAGTGAAGATAGGCACGCCGTGCGAGAAGATGTATACCAATAAACACAGCGACAAGACATGCCCTGCCGTCCCTGCCATCATCAACCACTACGCCTAGCTTGCGGCGTGGGCAGGACGGCAGGACGACGACCAAGAAGCCATCGCCAAAAGGCAGCTACCAACATTCACGACAAGATATGGTAGATGGCAGAAAATCACCCCGGGGCCACCTGTCGGACCCCGGGGCCCACCTTGTAAGCCGCCCGAGCCTTCAAGTATATAAGGCTCGGGTAGGCAACGTTGCAAGGGGTTCGCCACCTTGTGAGTTCGCCATTCGGGCAACTCAACTCAGATCATCACCAAGCTTAGAACTCCGGTTCTAAGCTCCGAGCAACACAACTCCCGTGGACGTAGGTATTACGCTCAGGCGGCCTGAACCAAGTAAAAACCCTCGTGTCAATCCTCTCACAACCAACGCGACCCTCTCGATAGGACTAACCCCTCCGAAAAAGAACCTCTATGGGCTGCCCCCGACGCAGGCCCGGGGGAAGTGTCGACCGCAACACTTCAATATTTGGCGCGCCAGGAAGGGGGCTTTTCTCTCTCGAGACAGGTCTGCGCCAACGAAGATGACCAAGCTTCCTTCAGCGACAAGCTCTCCACGCCCTCATTCCCGGCGAACAATGACCAGCGAGGCTTATGTCTCGACGCACTCAGGGAGGAGTGTGTTGGGTGAGTTCGCCGAGACAGGTTGGGAGCCCGCGTCGGACTGCAACAACGCGGACTCCTACAAGCATAAGATCTGCTGCGGCGCAGAGTGCTACTCAAGCGAGTGCGCTAGCTGCAGCACGAGCGCTTCTGCACAATCCGCCTGCTGTGGACGCTCCCCAGGGGGGCTGCCCAGCAGTGGATCCGCGACGTCGACCACCTCGTCGTTGCTGCCCTCAACCCTCCGCTGCGGTGGGGACGGCGCCCTGGTCAACCAAATGTGTCGCTGTCGCGCACACCAACGGTTGACATGTAGATGGCGGATTCCCGCTCTACCAGACTCCCAACGGTGGACCTGAGGTCAGAGCTGGAGCGACGTCACTTGGGGGAAGATGCTCGCGTGACCATCGAGCGGAGGTGGGAAAGGCGTCGCAACCACGAGGCCGACTATAGCATATCGACCGCCTCGACTCAGCCCGTGCCTCATACGTACGCCATGCGACCTCTGCCCCAGGCGTACGCCACGCAGCATATGCAACATCCATATGCATTGCAGTCGGCGCCCCCAGTATATGGTGCACCATTGCCCATGCCGGGGTACATCGTGCCAGTAGCGGACTAGGGGTTCGCGGCACCAGGATCAACAGCAGCAGGGACGGGGTGTGCGGCCCTGGCGCCACACCTCCGCTTCGCAGTGTGGCCACACAAGTTCTGGCCACACCTGCCGGAGAAGTACGGCGGAAGCGTAAACCCTACAGAGTTCCTGCAGATCTACTCCACTGCCATCCTCGCGGTTGGAGGGGATGAGGCCATCATGGCCAACTACTTCCCCGTCGCCTTGACCGGCCCGGCACAGTCATGGCTCACGAACCTGCCCAAGGGTTCCATAACTTCTTGGGGGGAGCTATGCCGACAGTTCACGGCGAACTTCGGCAGCTCCTACACGCGTCCCGGCACGGAGCTGGACCTCCACGCCTTGCGACAGCAACAGGGGGAATCGCTGCGCTCCTTCATCTAGTGATTCTCCCTAGTGCAGAACACCATCCCCCCCATCCAGAACGCATCAATTGTGGTTGTGTTCCGACAAGGTTTTAGGGAAAATAAGATGCTCGAGAAGTTGGCCACCAGGGAGGTGCGAGACGTCTCGGAGCTCTTCAGTCTGGCGGACAAGTGCGCCAGGGCAGCAAAAGGGCGCAACTGGCACTCACAGCCAGCCTCCGAAGCAGGAGGGCAGCCCAGAGCTATTGTTGCGCCCCAAGGGAGCAGCAAGAAGAACAATAAGAAAGGTGGTAGCAAGGTCAAGCTGCCGGCCGGAGCTCCCATTGCTGCAACTGCAGCACCCGGCGGAGCTCGGGGGCCGTGCCCCAACAAGATACCACGACAGTCACCTGATGGTGGTGACCGTAGTGAGCCGTGCCCGATACACAACACCAGGAGCCACACTGCTGGTGAGTGCTAGGAGATCAAGAAGCTCACATAGCGCTTCCGCGAGGAGAGGCAACCGCGCACAGATGGTGCTCCCTTCAGCCAGAGGGAGGGCAAGCAGAAGGTCGACCCCCGGGACAACGGCGACCAAGAAATTGGGTACTAGGAGCCTCAGTGCACCGTGAAGGCAGTCCACAACCATGGGACTCCAGCTCCGGAGAAGACGAGCACCGGAAGGCGCTCCATGTCATCTACGGAGGGTCCTCGGACCCTTCATCCCGGAACGCAGTCAAGACCCTGCGCCGAGCAGTGGCATCGGTGGCTCCTACCCCAAGTACAGCGCCACACGTCAAGTGGGTAGGGACCCCCATCAGCTTCGACGCCTCCGACTGCCCCAAGAACATGGCTGGGGCTGGACAGCTACCTCTCTTGGTAGCACCAACCATCGTCAACGTGAAGATGTACCACGTACTGGTAGATGGTGGGGCCGACCTCAACCTTATCAGTCGTGCAGCTTTCCAGAAGCTGCAGATTTCCATGGCCGAGCTCACCCCGTCGAGCCCGTTCTCCGAGGTAGGGCCGGGACAGGTCGTCCCATACGGGGACATAAGTCTCCCGGTGACCTTCGGAGCACCGGACAACTATCGGACAGAATATGTTTTGTTCGACGTTGCGGAGGTCGACCTCCCCTTGAACACCATCATCGGCAGGCCGGCCCTGTACCGGTTCATGGCGGTAGCCCGCTACGGCTACCTGGTCCTGAAGATGCCTACACCCACTGGTGTCCTCAGGATCCATGGAGACCGCACCGCCGCAGTGTCAGCCTTGTAGAAGCTCCAAGCACTTGCGGCGGCCCGAGCACCAGCCCCTGGTGGTGCAGAACCGAGCCGACTCCACCCGAGTGCATGCCATCGTGCCTCGACCTCTACACCCCGAGTGCAACCCTCCGACGAAGGCGATGTCCCCCTGAAGGTTGTCCAAGTCGGCACCGAGTCTGCCCAGACCACCTGCATAGCCGGGAGCCTAGACAGCAAATAGGAATGTGCGCTCATCACCTTCCTCCGGGACAACGTCGACGTGTTTGCATGGCAACCGTCACAGATGCCCGGGATCCCTAGGGAAGTGATTGAGCACCATCTGAAGATCTACCTCGACACCCGGCCGATCCAGCAGAAGCCTCGGAATCAGTCCATCGAGCGGTAGATTCTCATCCATGAAGAAATAAAAGAAGCTGCTCGATGCTGGCTTCATACGGGAGGTCCACGACCTCCGGTGGTTGGCGAATCCTGTTGTCATCCTGAAGGCCGGCGGGAAGCTCCGGATGTGCATCGACTACACTAGTCTCTATAAGGCATGCCCAAAAGATTCGTTCCCTCTCTCTAGAATAGATCAAACTGTAGACTCTACATCATACTGTGATTTGTTATGCTTCCTAGACGCCTACTCAGGTTTCCACCAAATACCAATGTCTAAAGAAAATGAAGAACACACTGCTTTTATAACAGTAGATGGCCTGTATTGTTATGTCTCCATGCCTTATGGTTTGAAAAATGCTTTTCCTACCTTTGTACGTTCTATGCGTAAAATATTTGGAGAGCTAATCCGAGACTTAGTAGAGGTGTATGTCGATGACATCGTTGTCAAAGTCAGAGAGAGCACATCCTTGTTAGATAACCTAGCTCTAGTCTTTGACAAATTGCGCTCCACGCACACTAAGCTAAACACGGACAAATGTGTGTTCGGTGTCTCCTCTGGAAAGCTCCTTGGATTCCTGGTCTCACGCCGAGGGATCGAGGCCAGCCCAGAGAAGATCAAGGCCATCGAGCTGATGTGGCTCCCGGCTCGCATCAAGGACGTCGAGAAGCTCACGGGGTGTCTAGCTGCGCTCAGTCTGTTTATACCTAGGCTAGCTGAGTGGGCTCTTCCCCTCTTCAAGTTCCTACGCAAAGCCGGTTCATTTGTCTGGACCGAAGAAGCAGAAGAAGCATTCCAGGGGTTGAAGCAGCACCTGACGACGCTGCCCATCATGGTAGCCCCTGAGCCCGGTGAGCATCTACTGCTCTACATCGCGGCGACGACAGAAGTGGTGAGCATGGTCCTAGTCGCAGAGCGGCCGGACCCCTCGCCACTACAACCTGCTCCTGCAGCAGAAGTCAAGCACCAAGACTGTCCGGACCCCATGGAGGGCCCCGAGAGCCAGGAGATCTCTGAGGCCCAGGCCCCAGAGACCACAGTGGACCTCCCAGAGGTCCAAGACGGCAGAGAAGTCCCCGCATCCCAGCCCCCAGAGGTTGTCCCGGACCTAGAGGACAGGAGGTCCCAGGGTCCGGTGCCAATCCTGGATGACGTCTCGGATCCCCCAGGGAGGGTCCGGACCGTCCAAAGGCCTGTCTACTACGTCAGTGAAGTCCTCCACGACGCCAAGACTAGGTACCTGGAGGTACATAAGCTGTTGTATGCAGTGCCCATGGCGTCCAGGAAGCTCCAGCACTACTTCCAAGCCCACAGGATCTCGGTGGTCACCTCATACCCGCTGAGGACCATCCTCCACAACCCTAATGCGACTGGCAACGTCGCCAAGTGGGCTGCGGAGCTGGCGGAGTTCGAGCTGGACTTCCTACCACGTCATGCGGTCAAGAGCAAAGCACTGGCTGACTTCGTGGCCGAGTGGACGCCATCACCAACCAACCCAGGGGGCCCTGAAGGTGGAGAGCCAGAGCACTAGGCACCGGTCTTCACCGAGCCTCACTGGACGCTCTACGTCGACGGCTCCTCGCGGAAGCAGGGGGCCGGAGCCGGCATACTGCTCCTCACGCCAACGGGGGAGCAGTTCAAGTACATGGTGTGCCTCAATTTCAAGGCAACCAACAAAATGGCCAAGTATGAAGCTCTCATCTTCGGCCTAAAGATGGCGCTGTCTCTCGGCGTCCGCCAGTTGATGGTCAAGGGCGACTCCCAGCTAATCATCAAGCAAGTCAAGGGTGAATGCTCCTGCAACGACCCACAATTAGCTGCCTATCTGCTCTACATGCAGATGCTAGAGAAGGACTTTGAAGCCTTGGACCTGTGCCATGTACCACACGCCGACAACACCGTCGCCGACGACCTGTCAACGAAGGCCTCCACCGGAGCCCCGGTGCCCGAAGGAGCCTTCAAAAGGACGTTGTCGTGACCCACAGCCCGGCCTGCCGAACCGGGCAAAGGGGGCGAGACCAGCACCTCAAAGCTGGCGGTCCCGGCGGCCTTGCAGCCTTGGTGCCCACCAAGGATCGTATGTGCCACTAGGGACTCCGTGCTACCCAGCGTCCAAGATCCAGAAGCTCAAGTAGGCCCCGATGCATGGATCATGGAGGTTCGGGACTACTTGAAAGACAATATCCTTCCTGAAGAACATGCATCCGTTGAACGGATTGTGCGGATGGCTAAGAGATACACGCTGGTAGAAGGGGATCTCTACCGGCGTGGCGCCAACGGCATCCTATTGCGGTGCATAACCCAGGAAGAAGGCTGTGACCTGCTCGCAGAAATCCATGGAGGCGAGTGCGGGAACCACGCATCTTCCTGCACGCTGGTCGGTAAGGCCTTCCGGCATGGCTTCTACTGGCCGACAGCCCTCCTAGATGCCGTCAAGCTGGTTAAGAGATGCAAGGCGTGCCAATTCCATGCCAAGCAGATCCACACACCAGCGCAGACGCTGCAGATGATCCCTCCCTCGTGGCCGTTCGTGGTATGGGGGTTGGACATCCTGGGGCCCTTCCCCAGAGCCGTCAGGGGATACCGGTACCTCTACGTCGCCATCGACAAGTTCAATAAGTGGCCAGAAACTGCACCAGTCATCACCATCAACAAGCAATCCGCAGCCAAGTTCATTATGTCGATCATCTACAGGTTCGGGGTCCTGAACAGGATCATCACCGATAACGGGACCCAGTTCACCAGTGCAGCGTTCCAAGAGTACTGTGAAGACCTTGGCATCCAGGTGTGCTATGCATCCGTTGCTCATCCAAAGAGCAACGGGCAAGTCGAGAGGGCCAACGCCAAGATCCTTCGGGGCCTCAAGACTCGCACCTATGCCAGCTTGGAGAAGCATGGTGCCAAGTGGGTGGACGAGCTTCCGTGTGCACTGTGGGCTAGCCGTACATCCTAGAGCCGGGCCACAGGGGAAACACCCTTCTTCATGGTGTACGGGGCCGAAGCCGTGCTTCCCCCGGAGGTCACCATGGGGTCCCCCCCGTGTCCGAGCTTACGACGAAGCCACGCAGGACCAGCTCCGGCGTGAGGACATCGACCTCGTCGACGAGGCAAGATGGCAAGCAACACTCCGAAATGCACGGTACCGACAGGCGCTCCGGCGCTACCACCAGAGGTCCGTGCATGCTCGGGAGCTCAAGGAAGGTGACATGGTGCTGCAGCGCATACTTTCTCTAGAAGGGGCCAACAAACTCTCCCCCGGCTGGGAAGGTCCCTTCCGAGTCACGAAAGTTTGCCGCCACGGGTACGTGCGCCTTGCTACGGAGGACGGGGACCCGCTCCCCAACCCTTGGAACATAGAACACCTCCGTAAGTTCTACCCTTAGAGCAGTAGTAGGACAAGTTTTTTCTTCTTTCTGTAACAGATCCCATAGAGCCCAGGAGCAGTGCTCGAAGCAACTAAGCCCCAGGGGGTGGTCCAGGACTACGTCCGGCTTAGCCTGGTCCTGTACCCTAAGCGCGTAGGCCCTTCCCCCCTTCACAATGGGATGGGTTGTTGCCTCCATGTACATACTATTTTCCTCCTATGGATGTGTATGAATGAAAAGAACCCTGTCCTACCACGCTCACTTATGTGTTCATTTAAATTACGCATTAATTTTTATGATCACCTCCCCATGTTATAGATAGTGTACGCTCATTGTATACTCCGTTCTCCTTTCCCACTCTCATGACTAGTCAGCATTTGCCATCCTGCCGAAGGCGGTTGTGCTTGAGGTACCTGCCAAAGGCCCGGGGGTCTCTTGGACCTCCCCCAGTTAGGTACTGTGACGCAAGTTGGTCTCCTCCAGGAAAAACCTACGCCAGAATGGGTGGTCCAGGATGTGTAGCCTGCTTTGCCTGGTCCTACACCCAAAGCGTACGCACTCTGCCTCCCCAGCGCTACGGTCAAGTACTAGAGGCCGGACGGTTACACCCCGACTAAGGAGGGAGTCGGACCTCCGGTACCGAGTGCACTGAATTACCCAAGCCCCGTATACCGGCCCAGGACTGTAAGCCAAATAAGACTAAGAGACAGGGAAGGGCGGACCTCCGAGCAGAGTTACCGTTTCCCTACTCGTGTGCAGGACCTCCTGAGAGGCCTCCCGGACCTCCGACGCTGGAGCTCCAACACCGGCGTGCTCCGGACGGTCAGGGGGCCCTGGCCTTGGCTCCCTCGCAGGAATGTGGTAGGTGTGCCCAATGCATTGGCCACACCTACTAGGGGGCCACTACGGGGACTACACAAGGCAAGGCCGGAGCACCCGGCGGTATTGAAGTCCCAAGACTTCTCAAGACCAGAGCTCCAAACTCCAACTCAAGGCCCCTTTGGTCCTTATGAGAACAAGGACCCAAGGGAGGTGTCTGTGCTAAAAAAGCTCCGAGATCGGTGGAGACCTCCAGGGGTCCTTACGGAGCTAAGGACTCGGGCAGGGCAAGCCAAGAAAAGGAAGCAAAAAGCACAGGCAACAAGTATATTCATTGAAATCTCCACGAGCTGGTCTACAGATAGAAGACAAAATACAAAAGCCCTCCAGCTACAAGGACAAGCACCTAAGAGTCCCCGGCCTCCTGCTGGAACTGAGATGCAACGAGGGCGACGACGTCTCTGACTCCGACCCTGGCGATCTCCTCCTGCTCGGCGACAGGGCCCTGCACCACCGGCTCTAGAGAGATGGAGGAGTCCCAGCTCCGGAAGCACGTAAGCACGTGTGCGGCGACCTCCTTCGCCAAGCCCCTCCCCTCGACCTCGAGCTCATCGGCGACCACAGCTTCCAGCCTCTCCAGCTTGGCGCCGATAGATGCGAGTGCCGGGAGCACCTGGGCCACCTCTTGTGCCGGTGCCCCCGTCCTCACGGGGCTGAAGCCGAGAGGCACTAGAGCAGACTCCGCCTTGCCAACAAAGTCCAAGACTCCTTAGGCCTAGACAGTCCGTGAAGCTCGGAGCTTCTCCACCTCCTGACGAGCCGCCAGTAGGGCGCCAGGTCCTTCCTCGGCAAACCTCCTCTCTTTGGCCGCCAGGTCGTTCTCCCGGAGCTGGAGGTCCCGGGTAAGGCGCTCCAACTCCGACACCCGGAAGTCAGCAGCATGCTCCCGGTTCAGCACCGTCTGGCGGTCCTTGGCGACCTACTCCTCCCTTTCGGCCAAGGCTGTCTCCCGGAGTTCCAGCTCCTCGGCCCTGGCCCTCAGGTCGCCTTCTCCCGCCTCTAGCTACTCGGTGACCTCCTTCTCCTTGTCCGCCACGGCGCGCTCCAGCTACAAGGGCAAGCACCTAAGAGTCCCCGACCTCCCGTTGGAACCGAGATGCAACGAGGGCGGCGACGTCTCCGACTCCGGCCCTGGCGATCTCCTTCTGCTCGGCGACGGGGCCCTGCACCACCGGCTCCAGAGAGATGGAGGAGTCCCAGCTCCAGAAGCACGTAAGCACGTGCGCGGCAACCTCCTTCGCCAAGCCCCTCCCCTCGACCTCGAGTTCATTGGCGACCATAGCTTCCAGCCTCTCCAGCTTGGCGCCGATAGACTCGAGTGTCGGGAGCACCTGGGTCACCTCTTGCGCCGGTGCCCCCGTCCTCACGGGGCTGAAGCCGAGAGGCACTAGAGCAGACTCCGCCTGGCCAACAAAGTCCAAGACTCCCTAGGCCTCAACGGTCCGCGAAGATCGGAGCTGCTCCACCTCCTGACGAGCCGACAGCAGGGCGCCAGGTCCTTCCTCGGCGAACCTCCTCTCCTTGGCCGCCAGGTCGCTCCCGGAGCTGGAGGTCCCGGGTAAGGCGCTCCAACTCCGACACCCGGAAGTCGTCAGCAAGCTCCCGGTTCAGCACCACCTGGCGGTCCTTGGCGACCTGCTCCTCCCTTTCGGCCAAGGCTGCCTCCCGGAGTTCCAGCTCCTCGGCCCTGGCCCTCAGGTCGCCTTCTCCTGCCTCCATCTGCTCGGCGACCTCCTTCTCCTTGTCCGCCACGGGCGCGCTCCCGCTCCGCGATGGCACACTCGCGCTGCACCAGCTGCAACCGCATCTCCTCATTGGTGGTGGAGCGGGCCCGAACACCATCATAGGCCTCGCGGGCCTCCTGCATGATCCTCCGGGTCTCGGTGTCCAGGCGGTCGACGGTGTTCTTCTGCACATTGAGGAGCTCCTCCTCAGCGTCGAGCCTCGCCCTCTTAGCGTCGAGCTCCTCCTCAACCTCCCTGGTCCGCAGCTTCAAGAGTCGCCCCCAGCTGTGGAGGCGGTCCTTCTCGTCCACCAAGACCTCCGCCTCACGCTCGAGTGCAGCCTGAACCTGCCGGACGCTGGACTGGGCCAGTTCCATGGCGTCCTACAGGGACAATGGAGCAGCAGAAGCCGAATCTGCGCCACGAACCTCCTCCATGGCGTTGTCATCCGACGGAGGAGACGCCGGCGCCACAACATCCAGGGAAGCCACGACGATGCGTCGATCAGGAGAAGACGGCGCTGAGGCAGGGCTGGTCCCGATGCACTCCTGTTCACCGCTCACCTGAGGACCCGCGTCAGCTCCTCCTGCGTCAGCACCCGAAGGCTGCCCGCCGCCAGCCTGCTCTGTCGGGTCATCACCAGCAGCCAGCTCCCGAGCTGGCGAAGGAGGAGGCGTCGCCGTCGTCGCAGAGGCCGGTCCTGTCAGGCCAGAAGGAGAAGACTCCTGTACTTGCAAGGGGGCAGGTGAAGCTGTCGCGGCGTCCGGACGCTGCGGCACTGGGCTGCTACCAGCCGAAGTTGGCTGGAGACCAGACGTGTCCCTGACAGCCGACGAGTCCCTACAAGCACAGGGAACACTCAAGACAAGAATAAAAGAAGAACTAGAGTATGCAAGTACTAAGATCCGGTAAGTACAACTTACCGAGGGACACGGACATTCCAGCGGGCATGGAGCCCTAGCTTGCGAGGCGGCGCAGCGCCACCAGAGCCTGCCGTCGCCGCTAGAGCCTGCGTCGAAGTCACCTGGAATGGTGGAACAGGGGGCGCACCTGGAGCCCCCCTGGGAGCTGGAGCATCCGAAGGCCGGGGCGCCTGCGCCCCCGACTGTGCCTCCGGCCGACGCCCACCAGTAACTCCGCCGGCACCACTGGCCATGCCACCTGCCGGAGAGCTCAAAGGCCGTGGGGCCTGCACCCCCGGCTGGGTTCCCGAACGACCCCCGTCAGCAGCTCTGCTGGCACTGCTCGACATGCCGGTTGGCGCAACGTTTGAAGGACGGGGCGCCTGCGCCCCCGGATGAGTCCCGTCTGCACTCCCTCCGGCACCGCCGCTTGCCGAGCTTGCAGCGGGAACTCTCGATGACCGGGGGCACCTGAGCCCCTGGCTGAGTCCTAGACACCGCGACACCGGTGTCCCTCCTCAGAGCTCCACCTGTGGAAGGAGTGTGGGACGCCCGGGGCTCCTCCGACCGTCGCTGTCCAAGGGGAGTTCCATCAGCACGGAAGACCCGAGGCCTCTTTGGGTCGCTGCCTGACGGACCGAAGCCTCTTGATGAAGAGCGCAGGGGCACTCCGGTCCCCTAACTCGGCGCAAATGATGCCCTCGGCGGAGACTGGGAGCGCTTCCTCTTCGGCGGGCTGGAGGCTGGCACCTTGCCCTTCCCCTTGTCGACAGTCTGAGCTCTGTCGCTCCTCGGTGTGGGTTGGGCGTCGGCCGACGCCTCGCGCTGCGCTCTGGGGCGGTCAACCTCGGTGATCGAGATCCCCCGGGAAGCATCACCGATCTGGCGCACAGCGATGCCAATATCATCCAAGGTTGGCATCTCCCGGAGCAGCTTCGACCTCCGTGTCGGCTCCACGAAAAGGGGGAGGCAGGAAACAGGAACTGTTAGAGAGCGGTCATCGAGGATGTCACTGCTTATCCTCATCACCATCTCCTTCAGCATCTCGACGGACGGGTCGGAGTCTAAGACCGTCTCCATCCTGGTGCAGTCATGCACGCCGGTGTAGTACCACGCCGAGCGATTGCGCTGCTGCAGCGGCGCAAGGCGGCGCGACAGGAAGTCCGCCAACACCATCAGGGACATCAGCCCCTGCTCCACCAGGAACTGGATCCGCTCTAGGACTGGCGTGTACTCCGGCTCCAACTCCGGGCACTCCTCCCAGAAGCGGCGCCCGGTGGATGCGGCCTCGGTCGGCAGCTGAAGACGATCGTGCTCATAAGTCTTGACGATCACCCAGTCATCCCTCCAGCTCTCCCACCTCGAGGCACTGAAGGGTTGAAGGTACTTGGAGACCTTCGGATCCTTGCAGCGGTGCTGGAAGTAGTATGCTCCCAGCTGGTTCTTCAAGCCGCGCCCGGTCGTCCGCAGCAAGAAGAAGTGATGAAAGAGCTTCACTGAAGCGCGAACCCCCACGAACATCTCGCAGAGGTGCACGAAGACAGCAGCCAAAGCGGAAGAATTCGGTGAAAGGTGGTGGAGCTGAAGACCATAAGTCTCCAGGAGAGTCACGAAGAAGGAAGAAATCGGTGGGACAAACCCGGCCAAGGCGTAGGCGATGAAGAGGACAGTCTCCCCCCTCTCCAGTCGCAGGGGAAGAGATCCCCGCCGAAGGCAAAGCCTCTGCTCCTCGGAGTGCCATCCCAGGAGCCTGCGCACCAGCCCAAGGTCCTTTGTCTGGGCGATGCGCGGCGAGGGTAGGCTGGAAGCCATCGGAGGCGAAGGAGCAGGAACTTGCAAGGCATACAAGGCTTGGGTGCACGGAAGAACAAGGAAAGCTCAGGCGTAGGGAGATGTGAGAAGGGAAGCCTGCGATGCAGATGGGGTTCCCTTTAAGAGGCAATTCGAAATGCTTCGTATGCGCCGCTCGGGGCGGACGCCCCAGGTCCAAGCCCCAGCGACAATGACAAGAGGGCCCAAGCCGTCCTGTAGTAACTGTGGACCAAGAAGTCAGTCCCTAAAGCGGACAACCCGGAGGTTCCTGATAAGGCGCTGCGGCGTGCAGTAGTGGCAGCATTGGGAACCGCCGCGGTTAAAGCAACTATCAATCAGGAGTCACGTCCCCACGACCCTCCCATTAATGGGGAGTGTGTGTGGGCCCGCGCGAATTGGTCGTGCTCCTCTTGCAACGGTCTAAAAGAGTTTCAAGAAAGTGCGCGGGGTAGAAAAGGAGAAGGCCCCACCCCGGGATCGTTATCTCCCCCGAGGTGGGCCCGGGGGTCACTGTCGGTACCCTCAATACCGGGTACCCTCGCGCACAGGAGAAAACCGCCTAAGGCCTCGCCCCCTCTGCAGGGGTGAGCTCCGAGGGCGCCACGTGTCCAGCAGGGTTGGGCCTCGCCTCTCCTCAAGGGGGAGCTCCGGGCCTGGCACGTGGCCAGAAGAGCCGGACCTCGCCCCCCCCCCCTCGCAGGGGTGATCTCCAAAGGCGCCATGTGTCCAGAAGAGCCGGGCCTCCCCTCTCCTCAGAGGTGAGCCCCGGGCCTGCCACGTGGCCAGCAGAGCTGGACCTCCCCCCTCCGTAGGGGTGAGCTCCGAGGGTGCCACCTGTCCAGCAGGGCGGGGTCTCCCCTCTCCTCATGGAGGAGCTCTGGGCCTGCCACGTCGCCAGAAGAGCCGGACCTCGCCCCCCCCTCACAGGGGTGAGCTTCGAAGGCCCCACGTGTCCAGCAGGGCCGGGCCTCCCCTCTCCTCAGAGGTGAGCCCTGGGGCTGCCACGTGGCCAGCAGTGTCGGACCTCACCCCCTCCGTAGGGGTGAGCTCCGAAGGTGCCACGTGTCCAGCAGGGCCGGGCCACCCCTCTCCTCAGAGGCGAGCCCTGGGCCTGCCACATGGCCAGCAACGCCGGACCTCACCCTCTCCGCAGGGGTGAGCTCCGAAGGCGCCATGTGTCCAGCGGGGTTGGGCCTCCCTTCTCCTCAGAGGGGAGCTCCGGGCCTGCCACGTGGCCACCAGGGCCGGACCTCGCCCCCTCCGTAGGGGTGAGCTCCGAAGGCGCCACGTGTCCAGCGGGGCCAGGCCTCCTCTCACCTCAGAGGCGAGCCCCGGGCCTGCCACGTGGCTAGCAGTGCCGCGCTGCCCACCCCTTCTCGGTAGGCAGCAGGAGTAAAGACACACCATGCCTTGTCCGTTCAAGACATTCAAGACCCGTGCCTTCCCAAGACGCGGAGACGTGGCGCACGCCCCTGTCAAGTGGCGCTATGACCAGTCGCGTCACAGTGAAGATAGGCACGCCGTGCGAGAAGATGTAGACCAATAAACACAGCGACAAGACATGCCCTGCCGTCCCTGCCATCATCAACCACTACGCCTAGCTTGCGGCGTGGGCAGGACGACGACCAAGAAGCCATCGCCAGAAGGCAGCTACCAGCATTCACGGCAAGATATAGTAGATGGCAGGAAATCACCTCGGGGCCACCTGTCGGGCTCCGGGGCCCACCTTGTAAGCCGCCCGAGCCTTGAAGTATAAAAGGCTCGGGTAGGCAACGTTGCAAGGGGTTCGCCACCTTGCGAGTTCGCAATTCGGGCAACTCAACTCAGATCATCACCAAGCTTAGAACTCCGGTTCTAAGCTCCGAGCAACACAGCTCCGGTGGACGTAGGGTATTACGCTCCGGCGACTCGAACCACGTAAAAACCCTCGTGTCAATCCTCTCACAACCAACGCGACCCTCTCGAGAGGACTAGCCCCTCCGAAAAAGAACCTCCGCGGGCTGCCCCTGACGCAGACCCGAGGGAAGTGTCGACCGCAACACTTTGACAATATTGCTCATCTGTGTAGAACCATTAGAGATTTTTTAGCGGCTAATCATTAGACCTAAAGGTTAGAGGTTTCAAACATGGCCTAAGTTTTTGAATTTAGTATGATAATTTTCGCAAGTAATAAATCCTGAAATTTCTATGAGCGATTAGTAGTCCCTAAAATTTATGCTTATTCTAATAAGATAACACACGGTCATGCATGGATTCTTTTTTTTTGTTCTGATACTGTTTTAAATTCTCACGTTATCTTGAGAAAGAAATGGCGCTAAAATACCAAAATGTTTATTCACCCAGACTGAAGGTGCCAGAGTTTCCAATTCATGCCCCGATTTACATACTTGTGAGTGCTTCCATCGACTTTGTTTGTTGCCATCGGATAGGAAGCATACTTGCTGTTGCGTGATTGTACTGTGACCGGTGTGTGCGCATCATCCTCGTAAACGTTGCAAGAATTCCCATGATACACAACATTTAAAACAATATTTTAACAAAGTCCCCATTTTCAGATATGACCTAAAATTTTGTTTCGTGGTGAAGCGGTCTTAGTGACGAGAGGTCATATATGTGGGTTCTGTTTTGGTACTTTCAGCTGAGATCGAAAACCACGTGACGTGATCAAACGTAGCCTTATTATCACAGGTTCAGTGCTTTAAGAACGAATCACCACACATTTCCTTTTTTGTCTCCTGGTTACCAAAAGCGCTTTGAACCTTTGAAACACGGTGATGTTGAGCTTGGAACGCATGGGTTGTGGCAGCAATACTGCAGTAGTAGAACTAGAGAAGGAAAGGAACAGAAGGCAATGCATGTAGATAGCTTGTACGGCAGGTTCCGTGCACGATTATTGATCACCTAAGTACTTACGATGAGCGAAGGTGCGCGGGGAGCTCACTGGCAATTGATCGTCACTACTACAATAAGCTTCATCTCAGACGGCTCTAAACGTATTATCACATGCGGTTTTCAAAACCGTCTTAAACGAAGAGCCTATGATAATCAGCAATTTTTACAGGTGGAAACTTAAACCACCTATGAAAAAAATTATCACAGACGATCTTAACCTTCATGATTCCGCATGTGAAGACTCTTTATCACAGACAGTTTGTAACGTAAAAGTATCCGTCCTTGATAACTCCATTATCACAAGCGGTTCTTTATCTACGACTAGTCGCCTGTGAAGAATCTTTACAGGCGGTTTGTAACATAAGAGTATCCGTCTGTGATAACTTTATTATCGCAGGCGGTTCTTTACCTATGACTGTCCGCATGTGAAGAATGCTCATCATAGGCGGTTTGTAACGTAAGATTATCCGCCTGTGTAACTCCATTACCGCATGCGGTTCTTTACCTATGATAAGCCGTTTGTGAAATTATATTAACATAGGTGGTTTGTTAGGTACTACATGTTGTTATTTCTAATTTTCAGGTCAATTTCATATGCATATTCACACACAGTAGAAACAATATATTCTGACAAGCATCATCGATACAATATCACCAAAAAGTCATCTCATATACATATGTACAGTACAATACATCTCAATTCATAGTTTAAAGTTTCACTAAAAACTCTTTCGATGCTCATACTAGTAAAGTTCTGGCACATCAGCTATTACACCTGCGTTATCTAAGAACAACCCTTTTCGGTGGAAAATTTCACGACACATGAAGAGATACAGTTCACTTGCAATCTTATCGGCTCCTCCACCAGGCATATCTCTAGAAACCGATCATTGTTCGTCCATATTCGTGTGCTGCAATGAAACACATAACAAGTTTTAGAATGTGTTTGTTACAATGATAACATAGTATTAAAATATGCTAGTTACAATAAAAATGAAACTCAAAAGTAAAAAATACAATATTGACATTAAGGATAACTTACATCCTCACGATTCACTTTATATTCGCAGGCGGTCCAAAGATGCTCACGGGCTGCCCAGTACAGGCCCCTCCGAAATAGAACCTCCGCAAGCTGCCCAGTACAGGCCCGGGGGAAGTGTCGACAGCTACACTTCGACATACACCTAATCATACATCTTGTTGACCAGATAAAAACATTGGGTTCACTATATTTACATCATATGTTTCTGTTAGAGAGATATTTAGGAGTGTTAAAAGCATTGGTTGTCTGCCATTTTGTGTGGAGGTCGATTGGGAGTGGCGGAGAAAGAAGAGAAAGAGTAGTACTGTGGTTGTGAGGAGAAGACGATCACGCGGATGTGTATTTATATTCATCATAGTTTGGTAGCTTTGAATTGAATTCAAAGGAAGCATGTACTGCGCGCATTCCCCTCGGTAACTGAAAAGGTGCGAACGTCCGGTCGCTTCAACCGCCTGTATTAATAGCTAATATTCTAGGCGGCTTCTACTCCATGGTCCGCCTGTATCGTCTGGTGGCTTCGAATTGAATTTAAAGACGCGTTCCCCTCGGTAACCACAAAGGTCACGTACGCCCGGTCGCTTCAGCCGCCTGTATTAATGGCTAATATTGCAGGCTGCTCCTACTCCACGGTCTGCATGTATTGTTTGGTGGCTTCAAATTGAATTCAAAGGCGCGTTCTCCTCGGTAACCGCAAAGGTCTTGCACGTCCGGTCGCTTCAGCCGCTTGTATTAATGGTCAATATTGCAGGCGGCTCCTACTCCACAGTCTGACTGTGAAAATTAATATGTTTACACAGACGGTTTGCCTTTGCGAGCCATCTATGATGTTCTTTCATCACAGACGGCTATTAATTCATTCGACATGTCGTAGAGCGATCTTCATCACGAGTCGCAGGAGAACGCTCGCTCAGTAAGTGTAATGATATTTGGGAGGGGGTGGGAATAGAGGTCGCTTGAGTTTTATGACAAATGGACTCCGATGGCAGATCCATTCTTCGGTTGTCGGACGGATGGCTCTGTTTCTCTATTGTGGGTCCTCTTTGACGAGGAAGAAGCCGATGAAGACTCAGAGTCTAGCCCTAGCAATTTAGATTTCGTGAGAAATGCGTCAGTCCATGACTTCTCGATAAAGGACATGGTTGACATTAACAAGAATGAAGAGTCCGGCGATCCATGCACAGGTGTCCTCTTCTGTGTCACCGGCATCGGATGAATCTAACGACTCAGCAAGCTAGCCGATTCATCGATTCCTTTGTGGGCGTTCGAAAGGGAGCAACTGGATCTTGGACGGATCTCTACCGTATTGGAAATTCTCGCCACAATTCACATTATGTAACTTCGTGGTCACGAGCTGGCCGAAGTCCGGCTCGTGCAAATGTCAATGTCTACATGACAACTACGGATATGGATCCAGTTTGATTGTGCCTCGCCGCAGAAGGCAACAATGTGGGTCAGAAAAGGTGTGGAGAGGTGGGTCGAGCATCCATATTTTAAGTTTCAATAGGTTAAGCGCCTATAAGGTGTAGAGGTAGATAAACACGGGTTCACACTCATTGACCTCAATAATGTAAATCATAAAGATGACACAAGTGTTTTTTTATACTGGATAGCAAAGACGAGAAGAAACATGTTGTTCCTGATAAACAAAGACTTGTTAGCGTTGAGAGTGTGAATGATTTAAGAATATATATAACAAGCTTTATGAGATGTCTTTTGAGATACAAGGAAGGACAAATCTTGTTGAAAAATCATCAATTACTTATCCGTGATGACCTTCATGTGTACAAATGATAACGGAAAAGTAGTTCAAGACTATTAGTGTTAGTGTTTTCAATATATCTCATTTACTATTTGCTGTTCCGTATCAATTATTTATGGTGAGAAATTATATATCAAATAGACAACGATGCTTTCCTTCCTCTACAACGCAACTTTGTTTTGTGCGGTTGCTTGCTCCGTCCGTCACTGTCAACTCCCCAAAACTGTAAGCTACCGCGTGTGCAAAAAGGACGGCACGGCGCCGATCCGTCGCTCTCTCTTGTCCTGGTCGTTTTCGCCGCGTGGGGCTTAGGAACAGGTTCTCCTACAGTATGATAAGCAGACAGGGTCGCTGTCTCTGTTCCGTGCTCATGCTTTCCCCTTGTGTTCTGTTGCGTATAAGTGTTTAGCTGAAAGCTGTCGATCCATGGTTTATGTGCTGTGGGGCTACAGAACGTGTGTCTGAGATATGGAGGAACTCTGACCGGGATGCATGAGACCATCAATCTTGAATCGAGCAAACCTTTGAACTGGAAATCACGTTTTCAACTCGAGCCTGAAGCTGTAGCGTGGTTAAGATTCGAGTTGCAAGTAACATGCTTAAGGTCATGGATCTGCCCCATTCCGCAGTGCCTTGGCTGAGTCCAAATGCCTGGAACTACTTAGTCTAAGAGCAAAGGAAGCTCAACAAGGTACCACCTGAATGTGAATGTCCTCTTGGATTGCAAACCCTTAATCAGCTTCTTAAGAGGAGCCTCATGGAATATGGCTGAGCATGGACTTGGATTTTTCGGAAAAAAGAAGAGCCTCATGGAGAAATTCCTAATTGGAGAATATGACGGAGCTTTCAAAAACAAGGATGTCATTTTCCATTACATTTTTAGAGAAGAAAATCATATAGCTGATGCTCTAGCAGCTAGGATACTCTTTCAGGAAAAAAACAGCAGCTCCCCTTTTTCTTACTCAAATTATAACCATTTTGGAGCCTGCCCACCCGGTAAAGGACATTATGTGTAACTGATCCTCCTGGGCTAACCTCTGTAAGTTTTCATGAATATGAATGTAAGCCGTTCGGAGCGTATAGCCTTCAAGAGAAAAAAAAAGGAATTTAGGCCGGGCACACGAGCACAGCTGCCCCTAGTCCAGCTTGAGAATAACAATAGGCTTTTCAAAGTTCAGTTTGAGAATAATAATGAGCTTCTTGGATGTCTTGAATTGATGGATGTACTCATAGTACCAGGCTAGGCAGTTCTGAACGATCCGGTCTTAATAAAGTCATATTGATTAGCATGCACGAGTAGGGGCATCTTTTACAAACAGTTCACTATGAGCTTGATGATGAGTTTGACACTCAAATTTAGCAGGGAGATGGGCCTAAAGTCCGCTGATTGCACTGATCTGAGGGTCTTTGGTATTAACGTGATGAAAGACGCGTTGTGATAGGGTGAAACCCGGGGTTGGCCTGATCTTCACGGCAGTAGGTACGACAAGGGATAACTAGCTGAAAATCAGCCGGGATAACTTAGCTTTATACCTGACAAGTTTGAATGCGACCAGGTGACGGAGAGAGAGGCACCGAAGTCTTAAGAACATCGACTAGGTCTCCGATCGACCACAGTACCATAATCTGTGATAACTAGCTTTATACTTGCCAAGGTTGGCTATGACCAAGCGACGGGGAGAGAGGCACCGAAACCTAAAAGACTTCGACTCGATTTCCGAATGACCGCAAAATCATAATCCGTGATAACTGTGGGTAACCCCTTTCGGGATCCACAGTACAGGATACACATTGGGTGGTGCCGTGCGATGCGGCACCGAACAACATACACGAAAAGAACCACAAAGTACAAAGTCTTTTATTTCTCAAGATAATATCATTTACAAAATATTGTACCATGAGGGTACACACAGCGGAATATACATACACACTCTCGGTCCTAGCTATGCAAAAGAGAAGACGTCCAGCCCGCGGACGCTTCTTACTAGCTTCCACAAAGATGAGTGCAGCGACAGGGTTTCCGGTGAGTCTCTGATGGCTCACCGAACGACCATCTTCATAGCAAATTTTATAACCTGCAAAACACTAATAATGCAACCGTGATCACGATGGTTCAGCAAGACTTAACCGACACTCCTAAACATGGAACTCTACATATAGGAATTACTAACATAGGAAAAGTATGATGCAATAACGACACGCCTACATGTTAATCCTTACTTTCAGTTTAATAGCAGTAGATTATTATGCCTTAGGAAGCCCTCACATCGGAAGTCCACAATCAAACAAGAAACACTTTCCTCCGATGTGGTGATGCCCAAAGAGGTAAATAAACTTAGTGAGCTCTACAATTAAAGCATACATGGTTGGAAATACAATGAGCTTAAGAACTTCACAACAGCAATGATTCATCTCACTGTATCTTAAAATAATTACTACGTCACAACTCAGTGAACAAGTGGTACTCATATAACCGTGAGGGACGATGATTCGAATTAGAACACACCCGGAATACACGACAGATACACCCGTCTTGAAAGACTCACACAATAGCTCTTTCTTACGTTGTATGCAGCGACCTTTCACCGTCACTCCAATGCCGAACCAGTTCCGCCGACCCATCAGAAGGGCCACTACCCGGAACACGTCGAAGTTGCTCCGCTAGTGGGTTTACACCTCTGACACCAACCCCTAAAGGACGGCCGTATAAGTTTCGACACGAGAGTACCCGAGTTACATCGGTTTCCTGGACTCGATAATTCCAGTATGCATCTGGTACTGTTCAAACTTGCTCAACAGGGCGGCATACGCATCGGTCCTTAACCGACACAAACAGAGCTACAGCCACACAGGCTCAACGTCCTGCTGCTCCTACTCTCTGCTCGGTCTCATTTTCTTTTCCAGAACTTCCATTCTCTAGAATCATACCCCGCTGAACCAACATCCTAAACTCGCGAGTAGCTTCCAACTACCTGACTTGTACAGGATCCTATACAACTTAAGCCCAGCAGAATCTACACGAAGGTAACCTATTCTACCCTTTAACTCCAAGGGTTTGTGGGTCATGCATTTGGAGTATCAATCACCTTGACCTAATGCACAATACATACTAGACCAATAAAAGTGATACCAAGTAAAATATAACTAAAAGCTGTTAAATGCAAACCGGGGCTTGCCTTATGTTGCTGCAGGTTTATTTATACTTTATAGTCAGTATCTTGGTGATGATTAAATCTTCAACTTGCTGATCCGAGTCGAGTTCCTCGTCGAACTCCTTCGTCGTGTTTCCTACCGATATGAATATGCACAGTTTTAATACGAGTAACGGAATTATAAAACAAATGTGTTTTAGGAACTAAGAATGGTTTAGACCAACTCTAAAGTGAGTGAAGAGCTCTGTTATGGACAAAAACAGAGAACTTTAGCTGGAAAGTAGATGTTGGTTGGAGTAAAGTTCAAAAAGTGACATATAAGGAACATAAGAAAGATATTATAAAAACCCAGCAGAAAACTGGAGAATATGATCTCAACATGCTCTGAAATTTGTATAGTGGTCCATAGATCATACAGAGGTATGGCTTGCAAAATTTCATACAAAGTTGATGGAAGATGTGGCCTAGGGAAAATTTCTTACTATTTGGCTTCTATGAATTCCTATGGCAATTATAATGTCTGGTCATGCTCCAAATTTGGTTTTTCAGAAACTTGGGAGTCTCATGAGTCCATAGGACTTGGTTTCACCATTTTTGGAGCTTTCTACACAGAGATATGGAATTTAGAAGTTGGAGCTAGAAGCTGAAAAATCTTTCTGTTATTTTTCCTAATTTTCAGAGATATACAAGATTGAATCAACATTTGGCCAAGCAAATGAAGTCCAATGCCTCTGAAATTTTTACTGGAGTTCAAGGATTTTGGGAATAATATCCTGACCAAATTTGGGAATTTTCCAATCAACATAACTCCTGTAAAAATTCCTACAAGGTTTTCTTAAATGAATTAATGAGCCAAATCCATGAATTTTCATAAATATTGGGATACACCCCTGGATAGTACTCTTTGAGAGGAATCCAACAAAATTTATTTCACAATTTTTGGAGGTTCCTACACAAAGTTATGGCTCTCCAAAGTTTGAACCGAAATAGGAA
The DNA here is from genome assembly GCA_030760725.1 of Neostapfia colusana. Taxonomy (NCBI): domain Eukaryota; kingdom Viridiplantae; phylum Streptophyta; class Magnoliopsida; order Poales; family Poaceae; genus Neostapfia; species Neostapfia colusana. The sequence continues at coordinate 74,317,807 of JASWHV010000005.1, read as the reverse complement.
AATCTAGAAAAGTTTAAACACTGCCCATGGGCCCCACCTGTCATCCCTCATCTTCAACCTCGCGCCAGACAGAGCCAGTGGCGGCTCTCTCCGGCGAGGGTCGCCGGACCAGCCTTCCCGGCCGTCTTCCGGCCCCATACTTGCCGCCTGGGGGTTTTGAGGGATGGGAAACCTGATGGTGGGCTCAAATCCGGCCGGTGGTGACTGGAATGGCGCCCCCACGGCAGCAGCGGCGGCCATGACTCCGGTGACCTCTAGATCGTACAAAAATGGCTCAAACAACTTGGTTTTTATTCCTACAGCACCATTGTGGAATCCTAAGCCTCGTCATACGCTCAAATCATCTCAAAAATGGCTGCAAACAAGAGTTCATCGGCGACCTATGGCCAAAACCAGCGGCGGTTCGAATTTCTCGAAGAACAGCACCAAATCTTGATGATTTTTGATGGTTTTTGATCCTAGAGGAGCGTGGGAGTGTCTATATCATACTGGTAGCTCGGCATACGTGATGGTGGATTGATTACGACGAATTTTGAAGATTGGTGAGGCTCAGTTCTAGGCATACCGAAGCAAAGAACGGCAACATTCATCCACGGTGACGCATGAAAAGAGGAACGGTTTACACGGTCGGTTTGCACACCTGAGGGCACTCCCTTTTTGTGTAGAACGTAGGGCACGAAGAAGCCTCTAGCGGGCAGTCACCGGGGAACAGCGAGCGTCGGTTGCGGTGGCTGGTTTCTTCGGTTGTGCGAGGCAGGGGCTGTGGAGAGCACAAGAGAGCCGGCTCACAGGGAAGGCAGCGTGTTGCTCACTCTTTACTTGGTGTTCTCATCCGTGAGCAGGAGCTGGCACTCGTGCGACGGGAGGTGGCGCTCTTCCGGTTGCTGAGAAACAGAGCACGGCAACAGCTACTACGTGTATCTCTGACCAGTGGGGTCCACGGCCCCTCTCCGTCTTATCCTCCAATTCAATTTAAAATAGCAAATGAGCTCCAAATTTGATCAAACTTGGAGGATAGTCCAAAATAAATATGTGGAACACAATGGTGCACTCAAATTTGAATTTCAGTGAAGTTGGAATTTGAAACTGAGATTAAATTTCAAATTCGAGTTTTCTCCCGTTTTAATTCCAACGACTAGGAAACCTTTTCCAAATGATCTGAAATTTTGCCGGGCTACCCGTGGATGTGTGGAGAACCAAATGGTAGCTTTAGATCTCCGTGTTCGTGAATTTTTGCAAGTTCAAGTTTAGACTTGAAGCTCATACCGTTAAATTCAAATGTTTAAATTCCCTCTCATCTTCTCGGTGTGACTTGCAGCTCCACTTGCTAGAGTTTTAGGATTTCACATCCCTCCACCCTTAAAAAGAATCTCGTCCTGAGATTCAAAAAGAAGAGATAAATTGGTAGAGAAGGAGTTACCGTATGTGAGCGGACAGCAAGTCCGGATAGTTCGAACGGAGGTATTCTTCACTCTCCCATGTTGCTTCCTCCGCGGTATGATTGCTCCATAAGACCTTATAAAATTGGAGCGTCCGATTCCTGGTCGACCGAGACTTTTCATAAATTATCCGGATTGGATGCTCAGTATAAGAGAGATCCGGTTGCAATGTTTAGAGATCTTCAGTGCGGACAGCAGTGGTATTCTTGAGACATTTCCGAAGTTGGGAAACATGGAATATGTCATGCACCCCAGTGACACGACCCCACGGTCTTGTCGAGCCAGGATCACGCTGAGGGGTGCTGCGTTGCACAGCACCGGATAACACACGTCAAAGGTACAAAGCGGAAGCGGAATTTTATTACATAAACAAGTTTATGAACATGTTTACATCAAAATAAGTCCAGTCTACACTCACGGGCGTAGACTACGCATCAAGTCCACGTTCAGCCCTTGAACGTGTCCTTGCTAGCACACACGCACACTAACTCTGCGGCGTGCACGACTCCCACTCGACGGGGTTCCCCTCCTGGGGTTCTGTCTCCTCTTCGGGAGTCCCTTCCTCATAGAACCCTGCAAAAGCTTCAAACACAAGCAGTGAGCACGAAGGCTCAGGAAGTCTGACCCGTCTCACCTAAACATGGAACTTCTACATGAGGGGTAATGGGTTACATGAGGTAAAAATCATTTGCAAGGACTCGCCTAATTAGTAGAACCTTATTTTCAGGTTTTAGCAGCAGGTTGTGGAGAACCTTACGCTAAGGCACATGAGAGAGCCGCAATCAAACAAGAAACACATTTCTCTCATGTACTTTGCCCAAAGTTGAAAAGAACTTTAGTTAGCTCTAGACTACAGCAAATCATTAACAATCAAGTCCATCTTTCAATCAGCAGCATTTTAACATGTAACTAGCCTGTTCTTTTTACGTCACGGTACTGTGAACAAGTGGTACTCACTGACCGCGAGGGACGGCGATTATAATCGATTTACACCTGCAGGGTTACCCGAACAACCCGTCATGTACGCCCGTACTCGATGTTGCCTACAACAACCATCACGGACGCCGTACACAAACCACCTTTCGCCCGTCAGCCAAATATTGAACCGATCCCATCGTCCCGAGCAAGAGATCTCTGCACAGGCATCTCCGTGCCGCTAGCCGATTTACACCTCAAGCTCTCAACCTACCCTCTGAACGACGGGCAATGCCTCAATACCCAGCTACCCGAGTTACATCAGTTTCCCGGTTCCCATATAGCCGGTAGGTATTCGGTACTGTTCTAGCTTGTTCAACAGGCCCGCACATGGCTCGGTCCTCAATCGACACAAGCGGAGCTACAGCACACAGGTCCCAAAGTCCTGCTGCCCTTACCCTCCGCTTGGTCTCATTTTATTGCCATGTGTTTCATGTGCTATCACTTCCCGAGTCGAGTGCCTCTAGCCTATGCTCGCGAGTAGTTCCAACTACTCGACTTGTACCGAATCCTACTCTATCTTAGCATTGCAGTAGCTAACGGGGTTTGCCATCGTAAACCCAACCCCTGGTTTTCTTGGCTATGCAGTTGGGTTTCCAACCAAGACTCTAATGCAAAGAATCATAACAGTATTCAAAGATGTGCTCAAAACAATAAACATATGTAAAAAGGTTAATGCAAACCGGAGCTTGCCTTGCTGCTCTTGGTCGTAGGCTAGCTGTTCCTCCGGAGTAACGAAGTCTAGGACTTCGGGTTCCTCCTCGACCTTAGCGACTACATGATGGAAGAAACATATGTATTAATTTACATGTATTTGTATTAAGTTTGAACTTGTGAAGCTTATAAGTCCCACTAGACAGACTCTATGACTGTGAAACTTTTACTGTGGTTTGGTTACAATCTAAACAGAGACTTGGTCAGATTTAGTTGCAGTAAAGCTCATTTGAGCCCTCCACAATTAATTATGTCCTTGATCTTAATTGAAGGCTTTTAGGGTGTTCTAAGGATTTTCATGAAACAAACTATGACTTTCTGAAAACTAGATTTTCAGAGGGTTCTAATGGAGTTGGTCTAACTTAATTTGAAGGTTCCTAGCTAAAGATATGAGCTAAACACTTTCAGAGAAAATTTTGAAAATGTTTCTGGACATTTTCTATTTTCTCTGGAACAGTTTCACTAATCACACCATTAGGTGGATCAAATGAGCTCAAATGGATCTGAAATTTTTATGGCAGTTCAGGGATATTTTGGTGAACATCCCAGCAAAATTTCAGGATCTTCCTCCAAAGGATTCTCCAGTTAAAATTCCTAACCGTTTAAACTTTGAGGAATTAATTCTGGAGAATTAAGGATTTTCATGGAGTGAAACTTGATTTGCTGGAAATTGCTCAGAGAGCTGAATCCAGAAAAATTTGGTTCACTCGATTTGGAGCTTTCTAGCCAAAGTTATGAGGATTTGAAGTTTGGAAGAATTCTGAAAATGGGGGGGGGGGGGAATTTAAACTCGAGGGGGCCCGTGGGGACACGTGTCGAGCGCGGAGGTGTCCGGCACACCGGGGATCACAGGGTATTTGCGCGCCAGCACAGACGATCCCCGGCCACACCCGATCCCGATTTAAATTCTTCAGCCGCTGACACGTGGGCCAGCCGGCTTCGTCTTCCTCCCACCGTTCTCTCGCGCCCGTGCCGCCGACCTCGCCGGAGCAGACTCGGGGCTCGCCGCTGCCGGACCTCCCATGGTCTGAAACTCGCCGCCAGGGGGTTGTCGACGTCGAGGAACACGTCGGTGGTGTCAGGTCGGGCTGGGGGTGACCGGAAATAGCTCGGCGACGTGCCGCGGCCTCGGTTGAGGTTCGGCGCCGTCGACCGTGAGTTCTAACCCGCCAACACCTCGAACAAACGGTCCTACAGCATCATGTACCTCTAGGAAGCTCGACAAGGTGTCAAAAGGGTTCAGGGATGGCGGCAAGTCGGTCGGCACCGTGTGACCGATCGTGCCCGCCATGACCGCCCTCGATCGAGCTCAAAATTCGTCACTCCTAGACAGTTTCACGCCACAGATGCTGAAAAGAACTTGATCGCTGGCTAGTCCAGCGTCTATGTGCAAGATTTGATAACCTCCGAAAGATCATAGAGCGAGAATTTAAAGAAACCGTACCGGAAGCTCGGTTTACGGTCGACGGAGCAAAAACTGAGAATTCGCCGGCGAGAGTTCACGGTGTGGCTTGAGCTTCAGGTGGAAGCAGCGTGGAGTTCGTGCGGCCGCCCTTGCTCGGCCGTGGAAGTGGCTGTAGTGTGCTGCCCACGTGAGACCGATCGCCGTCCTTCAGCTAAACTGCGGCGGTCGTCGTTGATCACGGGAACAGGGGCCGAGACCCGGTGGTTCAGGTGTTGGGAGGGTGGTGCTCGAGCTCAGGATGTTGCCTGGCAACTCGGAGAGGCGGGGACACGATTGTTTGCTGTGTTTTCCCGATCGACCGAGAGCTCAGGAAGAAAAGGAATGGCGCCGCCCCGTGTCGCTCACGGGGAAAAGAAGGCACCCGTTCTTCACCCCATTGAGGCGGTGACGGTCGCGTGGGGGCGCGGGCAGGCCGCCTGAGCGCCAGCGCACGTAGAGGGGAAGCAGCTGGTGGCGCCGTTGGCTGCTCGGTGGCACAGCCGACAGCTGCTCGGTGAAATTTCCCACCGAGGCTGTGACTTTGTGTGCAAGTTTTGCCTCCTCTCTATGACATGTGGGTCCCACCCGGGGTTTTAACCTCTGAAATTTACTCCTAATTACTGTTGTAAACAGTGAGCCCTATATTACCCCTGGTGATTCAAATTATTCACCCATGAGCCATTTGAATTGATTAGAATTCAAATTGGGTTTGGTTTGGATGAATTTCAGCAAAGTTCAGTTTGGAAATTCAAATAAAGTTTGAATTTGCCCCACTTAGCTCATGTCAAGATCAACTCCAAATGGAGTGAAAATTGGTGTGTGAGCTCATAAAAATGTGCTGAATAAGAATATGCCTCCCACTTTTAAATTCATGGGATAAAAACATTTTGAATTCAAATATGGTTTCAAACTGCCCTCTTTCTAGCTATACCCAAAATGACCTCAAAAAGGTTTTGAATTGGGTGCAACTTGGCATGGACATTCTTAGCAATGTGTAGGAGTTTTCATATGTCCAGCCCACCTATATCACATGTGGGAAATACCACTTTTGCAATATGTGAGTTTGTTCTCTAATGAGCATGTTGATGGTGGTTACTTGCTCTTCATTTGTGTTCATCAACTTTCCTCAAATGAGGTGTGTGGTGTGGTGATGAACACTTCAAATATGTGTGAAAAATTGAGGCCCTTACATTCCTCCGCCCTTAAAAGAATCTCGTCCCGAGATTATAATGTAAAAATGAGAGAGAGGACGGTGGAAACTTACCGGATATGCGACGTGAAAAAGTCGGGGTAATTAGCGCAAAGGAATCCTTCGCTCTCCCATGTCGCTTTGTCCATGGAGTGATTACTCCATAGAATCTTGTAGAACCACAACGTACGGTTGTGTGTGGTTCGGGCCTTTTCATCAATAATCTGCACCAGTTCCTCCCGATAGGTGAGATCCGGTTGCAGTTCTTCAATGTCTTCCAGCTGAACGGTAGTTGATAGCTTGAGACACTTCCTCAGTTGGGAAATGTGAAAGACATCGTGCACACTGGAAAGTGCTTCTGGTAATTTCAGCCGGTATGCTACTGATCCACATCTTTCGGTAATCTGGAATGGACCGATGAATCGGGGTGCCAACTTTCCTCTCACCCCAAATCTGTTTACGCCCTTCATTGGAGATACCCGTAGATATACGTGATCAACTTCGAATTGTAATGGGCGCCTTCTCCGGTCCGCATACTGTTTCTGATGGGATTGAGCGGCTTTTAGGTTCGCTTGAATCAGTCGAACCTTTTCTTCCGCGTTGTTGACAAGGTCAATCCCGAAGGTAACCCTTTCGCCAGATTCACACCAATTCAGTGGTGTGCAGCATTTCCTACCGTATAGCGCCTCGTAGGGCGCCATCTTTATACTGGCTTGGTACCCATTGTTGTGCGAGAACTCGGCTAACGGCAAGTGATCATCCCAATTCTTGCCGTGGTTGATAGCGCAAGCTCGCAACATGTCTTCTAAGATCTGATTTACCCGCTCGGTTTGACCATCCGTCTGCGGGTGGTATGCTGAACTACGGATCAACTTCGTCTCCAAGGCAGCGTGCAGCTGCTCCCAAAAACGGGACACAAATAAAGTGCCCCGATCCGATATAATGGTACGGGGTACGCCGTACAAGCATAGGATCCGTGAGATGTACAGTTCAGCGTACTTCTTGGCGTTGTAGTTGGTGTTGACTGGGATGAAATGGGCAACTTTGGTGAGCCGATCGATGATCACCCACACAGAATCATGTTTTTGCAAGGTGGTGGGTAAACCGACGATGAAGTCCATGCTCACGTCCTCCCACTTCCAGGCAGGAACGCCCAGTGGTTGTAGCAGTCCCAGTTTCCGCATATGGTCTGCCTTCACCCTTCGACATGTATCACACTCGGACACGTATTTTGCAATCTCACGCTTCATCCGTGTCCACCAAAACTTGCTTCTGAGTTCTTGATACATTTTGTTGCTGCCGGGGTGAATAGAAAATTTTGATAAGTGAGCCTCATCAAAAATTTTCTTCCGTAATTCCGGGTTACGGGGTACGACGATCCGGTCCTTGAACCATAGGACGCCGTCTCCGTCCTTCCGGAAACATTTCAGCTCCCCACTGTCTACACGTCTCCACAAATGTGACATGCCCTTATCATTCTTCTGGGCTGCCGCTATCTCTTCACGGATGGTGGGGATCAAAGCTAGGTTGTAGAGAGCTCCGTGTGGAATCACATGTAGTGGTGGTTCGCTCACTTCCAACGGTGTGATGGTCAGATTGTTGATGTGTGACTTGCGGCTCAGCGCATCTGCCACTACGTTTGCCTTGCCCGGATGATAATGGATCTCTATTTCATAATCCTTTATCAATTCTAACCATCTTCGTTGCCTCATGTTCAGCTCCTTCTGAGTACTTGAGGCTTTTGTCGTCGGTATATAAATGTACGAGGTTACCGAGTAGGTAGTGCCTCCACATTTTTAGTGCAAGTACTACGGCAGCGAGCTCCAAGTCGTGGGTTGGATAATTCTGCTCATGGTTTCTAAGCTGCCGTGATCCATACGCGACCACCCTTCGGTCTTGCATCAGCACACATCCGAGCCCAATGTCGGATGCATCACAGTACACATCGAACGGTTTTGTTGTGTCTGGCTGCGCCAAAACCGGTGCTGATGTCAGGTGCTTGACTAAAGCCTTGAATGCTGCTTCACATGCTGGGCTCCAAACATATTTGGTAGCCTTCTTTAGCAGCTCTGTCATTGGCTTGGCAATCTTCGAGAAGTTCGGGATGAACCTCCGATAATATCCTGCGAGTCCGAGGAAACTCCGTACCTCGTGAACAGTTCGCGGGGATTTCCAATTCAGCACTTGAGTGATCTGGCTCGGGTCCACAGCGATACCTTCCGCTGATATGATATGCCCGAGGAAAGGCACTTGCGATATCCAGAATTCGCATTTGCTGAATTTCGCGTATAGCTTGTGATCCCGCAGCCGTTGCAAGACTATACGCAGATGCTTCTTGTGATCTTCTTCCGACTTGGAATATACCAGGATGTCGTCGATGAAGACCATGACAAACTTGTCCAGCTCTGGCATGAATACCGAGTTCATCAAGTACATGAAGTGAGCTGGAGCATTGGTGAGGCCAAAGGACATGACCAGGTACTCATAAAGTCCGTACCTCGTCGAGAAAGCCGTCTTCGGAATGTCCTCAGCCCTTATCTTAATCTGATGGTACCCGGATCTTAAGTCCATTTTGGAAAAGATCTTTGCTTTGACCAACTGATCAAACAACATGTCGATCCGTGGCAACGGGTACTTGTTCTTGATGGTTACGGCATTTAATGGACGATAGTCCACGCAAAGCCGTAACGTCTCATCCTTCTTCTTGACAAATAATGCCGAACAGCCCCATGGCGAGGAGCTCGGCCTAATAAAACCCTTTTCCAGGAGGTCCGTGAGCTGAGTCTTCAGTTCAACCAACTCCTTGGGCGCCATCTTGTACGGCCTTCGGGATATTGGCATGGTTCCCGGTGCCAGTTCAATCTTGAACTCCACCTCTCTATCGGGTGGCATCCCCGGCAAATCGTCTGGAAATACATCAGGGAACTCTCGGACCACTGGAATATCTTCCAATCTGATGGTTGTGGCTTGATAGACACTTGGAAGTTTTATTTCTGGACTGTCCAGAAATAATGAGTGAGACTCGTGCACTTCTGAGTTCAAGTGCACAACTCGAAGGACGGTATCTAAAACAGCGCCGTGGCGGGTTAACCACGACATCCCTAAGATGACATCAACCTTTTGTCCCTCTAAGATTATGAGAGACGTAGGGTAAACTCTACCCTCTAAGCACAATGGCGCTTTTGGGACCATCATGCTTGCTGAAATTTTCCCACCCGGTGAACAGATCACATAAGAACTATCGGTGGGTAGTATTTGCAAGCTATGTTTATCAATGAAATCTTGTCTAATGAAGCTATGCTGGTGCCTGAATCAAACAATACTATAGCGGGATGCTGGTGGAGTTGGAACATACCCGCAAGGATTGGCTCGCCCTCCGGCACGTCCTCAATGGCAAGCTGGTGGACGGTGCCGGGCCTAGGGTTTGCCCGCCGCGCATTAGTAGGGTTCCGGGGTTGATTCCTCCCCGGAAACTGTGGTGCCACTCCGCCGCCTTGCCTCTCCGGGCAACTACTCGCGAAGTGTCCTGGACGACCACACTTGTAACATGTGGCCGCTGCTGGTGGAGTGCTCGGGGGACGAAAGCCCGGCATGCGTTGCTGAGGTGCATACGCACGCGGCATCGCCCGCTGCTTCTGTTGTTGCGGAGGTGGTACTGGTAGTGCCGACCTGAATGCCGGTGAAGAGTACGGCCGACTGTGGAACGGCATCGACCGCTGTGGTGGCTGCCAGCGTGGACCTGATGGTGGGCGATTCACCATCCGAAACTTCTGAGAAGGACCACCTCCTTCTCCGCTGCTCTGCGGCGCGCTTCGCTTTCTCTCTGCCGCCACTAACTCCTTGCCGGAGTCCTCCTGAACAATCACAGCATCAATGATGTCGTTGAGGCTGCCGCGATTGAACATCGCCAATTTGTCCTTCAGGAGCGGGTTAAGCCCCTGGTAGAAATGGTCCCGCCACTTCTCGTCGGTATCGGTATGATACAACGTATATAGTGCGAGATCGTTAAACGCCCTGGAGTATTCCAGCGCGTTCCGGCTCCCTTGTTGCAGGTGTAAGAACTCCTGCGTCTTCCTCTTCATCAAACCTGGCGGTATATGATAGGCCCTGAAGGCCGTCCGGAACTCCGTCCAGGTCATCACTCGGTCGGTGGGCTGTGAAGCACAGAAGTTGGCCCACCACGCACTCGCGGATCCTTGGAGCTGCTGGACCGCGAACTGAGTCTTGCGCTGCTCACTTATCTGGAGCAGCCCGAACTTCATCTCTATGGCTCGGAGCCAGTTGTCCGCTTCAAGAGGTTCATCCGCCCTTGAGAATACCGGGGGATGAGTTGCCAGGAAGTTGGAGTAGGAGCTCTGTTGACGCTCCTCACGATCTTGACGTCTCTCTGCGCGAGACGTATTTGCGATTAGAGTCTGCAGCAACTCCGTGTGCTGCTGATGTGAACCCGCCATTGCTGCGACGATGTCGGCCAATGTAACCGTTGGCAGTGGCGGTGGCGGTGTTTGCTGTTGCTGCTGCTGTTGTCCCGAGGAGTCCTCAGGAGGCTGTTGGGAGGTCTCTCCCCCTTGACTAGTACCCCCAACATCAGGGTTGGCACGAGTACGCGTCATTCTGAAATTCAAAACAGCAGCGATTAGCACATGTCTTACTTAAAAATTTCCATATGCAACAGTAGGTATTGAAGTGACACATGAATAATTTGCACAACATTCACATATATTGATAAAGCATAAACTTTATACAAGATACATTATTCTCGGGTCTCTGAGAAGTCGTGCTCATGTCGTCATTACCTATACATATGCTACTGTCTACACGACATGTCACCGCTTACAAAATTTGGGCTACACTACCCTAGCTGCCCTACATGGCAACTGTAACCCCCTACTCGGAGTAGAACTCGACCTCCTGCGGGTTGTCCTCCTCCGGTACCTCTGCTGGTGGCTCTATGTCTACAACCTCTTCTACCATCTCGGGTTCTCCCATTGCTGGAAGACCCAAGACCACCGGTACGCCTAACACCGGAGGTACGAGGTCCTGCAAAGCATGCACCTCGTCCATAGCCTGGTTGTAATCTTCTTCCCAGCCTTGCCCTTCCTCAATAGCGTCGTCCCGCTCTTGAGTAAGTTCCTCGTTCTGCTGGGTCAGATTCTGTACCAGTTCTTGCAACGCCGCGATGTCGACACGGCTTTTTCTCTTCGCCTTCTTCAGACGATGCAACTGATTGTGTTGTTCATTCAGTTGCTTGATCGTCGGAAGGAGCACATTGCGGAGTGCGCTGTGAGCACTCTCGAAGTGGTCTCCACGGTTCGTGCTCTCCTTGAGCTTCATGGCGAGATGCTCCGTATGAACAGCTTGGCTGTCCATCACGGCGTTCCCCGCCCTCATTTGGAGGCTAAGGTTTGCCTCCGCAGGGTTGTACCTTGGGCAACTCGGGTCCGTTGCCTCCAGGTACCTCTCTTCCCACACATGCTGAGCCCGTCCCTCCATCGGAACGAGCACGTATGGAGTGCCCTCCATAGCCTGCACGTGTAGTTGGCAGAAACGTGACATGGTGTCACGGGCTGCCACTTGCCACATCCCTTCCGGTTGTCTTCCTCTCACCGTGACGGTGAACGGCACCCAACCGGGTGGCGTAGGTCCTGCAGGGACCTCGACATGGATCGTCCACGTCTTGTTTCCCTCTTCACCTTCTTCCTTGGGGAAGTACTGCGGCATCTGGTTGTACCCGAAATATTGGAGCATTTGCCACAATGCTTCCGGGTAGCCGCTACGGTGAGAACAGTGGGAAACCACCCACCCGTTCTCCAACTGTTTATCTGCTGTCATCTGTAAAATATATTTGAGAAATGTCAAATATTTATTTAAACAGTAAACCCTTGAGTTATAACATAAGACATGTCATTGAACCCATAAAACTTGGAAACATAGTTCAAATTTTAAACAAATTTGACTGCTGATCTGCTGTCTACATGACAGCCCTGATCAGTTTCCATTTCAACCTGATTTAGGCCATGTTAAGGGCAAATCCAATTCTGGAGCTCAACATCAAAGTTAAAGATAACTTCAATAGCTTTCCAGAAAGTATTTGCTTGGCCTAAGATATGTCCTGGTTCAAAAGTTATGAGATGTCAAAGTTAAAAGAATTTCTGGAGAATTCTGGACAGCACCTCCCTGCTTTAGGTACTGATTTAATCCAAGAATTCCAGTTAATTCTGTTCCTAATCTGACAACACTTTCTGTTACAAAGTTGTGACCCATCTCATAAGATTCCCAGAACTACCTCATTTTCTATTTTTGGATTTTTATGCAGGAGGTTATATTCAATTTACAGAGAGTTTACAGAGAGTGTTTGCTCTGCCCTGTTTTCTGGACAGTCTCGACTCTACTGCATTTTTCGATTGGTTAAGGGATGAAACACCTCTGGACCTCAACAGAAGAGTTGTAAAGCCCTTCCAAAGCTTTCCAGAAATGTATCATATGACCCCAACCTCGAAAGAACTCAACCTCTAACCTCTGATTAACTTCAGCCTTGATTCAGCTGAAAACAGAGTGCTCTGTCCTTAACAACCTATACGTTGAAAACTTGTTAACTTTGAATATCTTGTTCAAGGGAAGGAGTTACATCAAGTTTTACTACTTTGGATCAAAACCTTAAAGTTTTAAATGAAGTTGTTCATTTAGTTGGGCGTGACGTCGATGCGTCACCAGATTATGTCGGTACTACGTCCTCACAAAGAAAAACCTATACCGGACTTAGCCAGCTTCGTTATTTCAGTGGCACTAAACGTCACTCGCACACGGATGCTACACGTCTACCGTTTCATGGTCAGGCTACCTGCAGAAACTCAAACAATCATCAGACTCGGCTGCACACCGAGCCCGGAATCCATACAGTTCGTACACCCGGCCGTCGTCACTCGCCCGGATGTTCTCAAGCCAAACACGCCTTGAGTTACGTGTTCACGTTTCAGACCACGTGACAGGGTCTCCCAAGTTGCACCACGCACGCCAGGGATAGACGTTGCTCGAATGCACCAAACAACATGAAGAGTCGTAGAGGATATCCAAGCGGGTCGGGTTACCTGCCACCCGTGGGGCTCCACCCTTCAGATTGTGCGCACTGGTGGACAGCGCTTACGTGCACCCCCCAAGACATAAACGTCCCAAGATGCACGATTTCCGACATAGACAAATAGGTTAATATGCCACTTTCTATATGCTAATAACATCCTTATACGGGCTACTAACTCGTTCCTCACTGGATTTTTGAAAAAGGTGACCTTTGTAGTGCGTTAAACCTCAAGCGAGCTCTGATACCAACGCTGACACGACCCCACGGTCTTGTCGAGCCAGGATCACGCTGAGGGGTGCTGCGTTTCACAGCACAAGATAACACACGTCAAAGGTACAAAGCGGAAGCGGAATTTTATTACATAAACAAGTTTATGAACATGTTTATATCAAAATAAGTCCAGTCTACACTCACGGGCGTAGACTACGCATCAAGTCCACGTTCAGCCCTTGAACGTGTCCTTGCTAGCACACACGCACACTAACTCTGCAGCGTGCACGACTCCCACTCGACGGGGTTCCCCTCCTGGGGTTCCGTCTCCTCTTCGGGAGTCCCTTCCTCATAGAACCCTGCAAAAGCTTCAAACACAAGCAGTGAGCACGAAGGCTCAGGAAGTCTGACCCGTCTCACCTAAACATGGAACTTCTACATGAGGGGTAATGGGTTACATGAGGTAAAAATCATTTGCAAGGACTCGCCTAATTAGTAGAACCTTATTTTCAGGTTTTAGCAGCAGGTTGTGGAGAACCTTACGCTAAGGCACATGAGAGAGCCGCAATCAAACAAGAAATGCATTTCTCTCATGTACTTTGCCCAAAGTTGAAAAGAACTTTAGTTAGCTCTAGACTACAGCAAATCATTAACAATCAAGTCCATCTTTCAATCAGCAGCATTTTAACATGTAACTAGCCCGTTCTTTCTACGTCACGGTACAGTGAACAAGTGGTACTCACTGACCGCGAGGGACGGCGATTATAATCGATTTACACCTGCAGGGTTACCCGAACAACCCGTCACGTACGCCCGTACTCGATGTTGCCTACAACAACCATCACGGATGCCGTACGCAACCACCTTTCGCCCGTCAGCCAAATATTGAACCGGTCCCATCGTCCCGAGCAAGAGGTCTCTGCACACGCATCTCCGTGCCGCCAGCCGATTTACACCTCAAGCTCTCAACCTACCCTCTGAACGACGGGCAATGCCTCAATACCCAGCTATCCGAGTTACATCAGTTTCCCGGTTCCCATATAGCCGGTAGGTCTTCGGTACTGTTCTAGCTTGTTCAACAGGCCCGCACACGGCTCAGTCCTCAATCGACACAAGCGGAGCTACAGCACACAGGCCCCAAAGTCCTGCTTCCCTTACCCTCCGCTTGGTCTCATTTTCTTGCCATGTGTTTCATGTGCTATCACTACCCGAGTCGAGTGCCTCTAGCCTATGCTCGCGAGTATTTCCAACTACTCGACTTGTACCGAATCCTACTCTATCTTAGCATTGCAGTAGCTAACGGGGTTTGCCATCCTAACCCAACCCCTGGTTTTCTTGGCTATGCAGTTGGGTTTCCAACCAAGACTCTAATGCAAAGAATCATAACAGTATTCAAAGATGTGCTCAAAACAATAAACATTTGTAAAAAGGTTAATGCAAACCGGAGCTTGCCTTGCTGCTCTTGGTCGTAGGCTAGCTGTTCCTCCGGAGTAACGAAGTCTAGGACTTCGGGTTCCTTCTCGACCTTAGCGACTACATGATGGAAGAAACATATGTATTAATTTACATGTATTTGTATTAAGTTTGAACTTGTGAAGCTTATAAGTCCCACTAGACAGAGTCTATGACTGTGAAACTTTTACTGTGGTTTGGTTACAACCTAAACAGAGACTTGGTCAGTTTTAGTTGCAGTAATGCTCATTTGAGCCCTCCACAATTAATTATGTCCTTGATCTTAATTGAAGGCTTTTAGGGTGTTCTAAGGATTTTCATGAAACAAACTATGACTTTCTGAAAACTAGATTTTCAGAGGGTTCTAATGGAGTTGGTCTCACTTAATCTGAAGGTTCCTAGATAAAGATATGAGCTAAACAATTTCAGAGAAAATTCTGAAAATGTTTCTGGACATTTTCTATTTTCTCTGGAACAGTTTCACTAATCACACCATTAGGTGGATCAAATGAGCTCAAATGGATCTGAAATTTTTATGGTAATTCAGGGATATTTTGGTGAACATCCCAGCAAAATTTCAGGATCTTCCTCCAAAGGATTCTCCAGTTAAAATCCTAACCGTTTAAATTTTGAGGAATTAATTCTGGAGAATTAAGGATTTTCATGAAGTGAAACTCAATTTGCTGGAAAGTGCTCAGAGAGCTGAATCCAGCAAAATTTGGTTCACTCGATTTGGAGCTTTCTAGCCAAAGTTATGAGGATTTGAAGTTTGGAAGAATTCTGAAAATCGGGGGGAAAAGTTTAAACTCGCGGGGCCCGTGGGGACACGTGTCGAGCGCGGAGGTGTCCGGCACACCGGGGCTCACAGGGTATTTGCGCGCCAGCACAGCCGATCCCCGACCACACCCGATCCCGATTTAAATTCTTCAGCCGCTGACACGTGGGCCAGCCGGCTTCGTCTTCCTCCCGCCGTTCTCTCGCGCCCGCACCGCCGACCTTGCCGGAGCAGACTCGGGGCTCGCCGGCTCGCCGCTGCCGGACCTCCCATGGTCTGAAACTCGCCGCCAGGGGGTTGTCGACATCGAGGAACACGTCGGTGGTGTCAGGTCGGGCTGGGAGTGACCGGAAATAGCTCGGCGACGTGCCGCAACCTCGGTTGAGGTTCGGCGCCGTCGACCGTGGATTCTAACCCGCCAACACCTCGAACAAACGGTCCTACAGCATCAGTGTACCTCTAGGAAGCTCGACAAGGTGTCAAAAGGGTTCAGGGATGGCGGCAAGTCGGTCGGCACCGTGTTACCGATCGTGCCTGCCATGGCCGCCCTCGATCGAGCTCGAAATTCATCCCTCCTAGACAGTTTCACGCCACGGATGCTGAAAAGAACTTGATCGCCGGCAAGTCCAGCGTCTATGTGCAAGATTTGATAACCTCCGAAAGATCATAGAGCGAGAATTTAAAGAAACCGTACCGGAAGCTCGGTTTACGGTCGCCGGAGCAAAAACTGAGAATTCGCCGGTGAGAGTTCACGGCGTGGCTTAAGCTTCAGGTGGAAGCATGTAACACCCCAAAATCCTGTTAAGAGGGGAATTTAAATTTTTTTGGACGTATTACATGTGTTGCAAAAATTCAAATTCAAACTGGAATTCAAATTAAATTCAAAACAGAAATGAAAAAGAAAAAATAAACCTTCCCGGCCAGTGGGCCGAAACCCACCAGCCGGCCCACCCAACCCCCGCGCCAGCCTGCAGCCGCGCGCCCGCGCACCTCTCGCAGACAGGCGGGACCCACCCGTCATCCCCGAGCTCCCGATCGCGCCGACCCCGGACTGTTCCCCGCGCGCGCGCGATCGTAACCGACCGGATTTCCGCCCGACTCCCGGTCCCAGAAGACTCCAGCTCGATCTAAACAAACCTGCCGCCCTTCCCCGTCTATATAAACCCCGGCATCTCCCGTTTTTCCCCACGATCCGCCGTTTTTCCTCCCGGTGAGAACCCGAGCTTCGCTGGCCAATTTCGCTCGATCTTCGCTCGGGATTTCTCATCTAACGCGCTAATCTTGATCCACCGCCTCCGGGGAACCGCGCAGGTGCAGAAAACCCGGTGGTTTGCGCTTCAAACACAGCGCCGACGAGCCTCGCCGTGAATTCACCTCGGACCTCGTCGCCGACCGCTTTCCAGGACCTCCGAGCTCAAGAAAACCCCCGAGGTGAGATCCCCGACCTCCCATAAAATCCCAGTTTTAGGAAGAATTTACGAAGATCCGAAGCTCTCCGGCGAGATCGCCGCCTCCCGCCGCCGCGCGCCGCCGGGCAGCGCCGCCCGCGCTCGATCAGAGCGACGTGGCCGCTTGTGCGCCGTCTATTTTAAATCGCACGGTAGAATTTAAATCTCCGCGTACCGGTTCGACGTTATAATCTCAGCCGTCTGTTTTAAATCGGATGGTCCACGTCAGCCCCGCGTTATAAAGGCCGATAATCTTACGCGCTACCCCCTGGGGTTCTCGGAAAATACGAGCTAGCCCCGGAAACTTCTGATCTAGCCCCTGGAACTTCAGAAATTCGTGTAAATTCATTTAAAAATCAGTTTTAGCCCCTGGACTTAATAAAAATTAGGAAAACCCCTCTGTTATGTGTAGTTAGACCCCTGGAAATTTATGAAATAATAAATTAGACCCTGTAGTAGGGTGAATTTACCTTTTTGACCCTATATGATATTAAATTCAGAAAATTGAATATGGGATTTGGATTTAAGTTTAAAAGGTGAGGCAAGCACATTGCAAATTCAAGTTTAAACTTTCCTGGCACTTGGAAAACTTTAGAATGAACTAAAAATAAATTTTTGGCTGAAATAAAATCTGCTTAAGTGTAGTTCATATTTATTAGATCTAGAAACACATTT
Organism: Neostapfia colusana; assembly: GCA_030760725.1. Lineage (NCBI taxonomy): Eukaryota > Viridiplantae > Streptophyta > Magnoliopsida > Poales > Poaceae > Neostapfia > Neostapfia colusana. The sequence continues at coordinate 74,300,408 of JASWHV010000005.1, read as the reverse complement.
TAGGCTAGGAAATAATTCTGAAAACTGATAAAATAAATTTAAATTAGTTCACATCAGAGGAGGAGTTCAAAAGTGTATTATTTAATATTTTAGATCAGAACCTATTCTGTTTAGATGATAAGTCCTACTATTTAAGATTTAAAACTCAATTTTAGGCATAGAAAATAAATCTGGAAAATAAAGGAAAATAGGTATGCATAACTAGAAAATAATAAATGAAGTCTCCAAATTCAAAGATTTCAGTTTGGGATTTAGTAGAAGGTCTGAAAACCCATTTGGAATAGGGAATTACTTTCCATGCAAACTTGGTAGCTAAAGAGTGTATTAAAGAATTTGTTTAAATTGGAAATTTATATATAGTGTGCAAACAGAAATCTGAATACAAAAGTTAGAAATCATATACATATGCTTAAAAGTTCATGTAGGCCAAAAAATCAACATATCTAAGACAACCACAACACTTAGTAATGAGAATGACCTTCATAGGTATGTATGTGTGGTTTGTATGAAGTGAAAGTGTGAACCATGTCTTATGGATTGTTGTTTTCTTTTGCTATGTGTATGGGCATGAGTAGAGCCTGCCCCAGAGCAAGTTCTCCCCTTCCAAGACCAGGACTTTCCATTCCCAGAGCAGCAGAAAGAAGGCAAGTGTCCTTGACCACTTTGATCCTACACTAGGATGTGTAGATAGAATTATTTGCATTGTCAATTGAAAAGATGAAACCCATGCTAGGATGTTTCCCTAGAATTTCATTACCTTGTTTCCTTGTAGCTTGGGTTGGGATTTATTTTATCATGTCATTCATTATTATGCATATGCTTAGCCATGCTTAGAATGGGATATTTGGGATATGAGATCATCAGTTTATTTTACCATACTCTTGAATGAGATATTGTGAGTTATGTAGAGGTAGGGATCAAGGCAAGTTGGATGTTTTGGTTGGTGCTGGGTGCACGAGACTCGGGTTTGTGTTTAGTACTTGCCTGGATCCTAAGGACCGGTTCATGGAGCATGTAACCTGGCTTTACCGTGCCAACCACATGCTGAGATGGGGTAGCTTGGCCAATTAATTAGGTGTATCCCCGGCGTAGTATGGGTGTGTTGGATGGTGCGAGGAATAGGTGTCAGCTGGACTACCATATGAACCGCAAGGCTCAAGAGGGGGCCACTGCAGCGGGGTTGGAGCCTCCTATATGCTGTTAGGGGTGAAACCTCAGTGGGCCCACGCTCATCGGGAATCCCTTTGTAAAGGCTTTGTAGTGATCTCCTGGCTACACACCTGGGAAGTGTGAATGTGGTTCGTAGCCACTGGCATAATGGAGGTTCTTTTAGTCCACCCGGCAACGGGGGATGAAATCACTACATGTGGGTACAGTGGTGCAAACTCTGCAGAGTCAAAAATGTCATGAAAGCCGTGCTCACGGTCAAGAGCGGCTTGGACTTATTCATGATTAGAGGAGTGATGGTTTTGGAAGTTAAAGATGTTAAGCGGGGAGCTTAACATTGGAAATGATGTTATGGTTATTTGATTATGATGATGGGATGGGAGATCGGGACCATTTCACCTGTGTAGTAATGTAGGTGCTTAATAAGCTAAGGTGATAGGTATTAATTGCGTAGTGCTTTAACCATGAGTTCAACCTCCCCTTGTTCTAGCCATGCATGACATAACTTTCCCACACTTGCTGAGTACCATTGGTACTCAACCTTGCATATTTATTGGTTTATATTGCTGCTCAGTTCAAGATAATGAAGTGGTGTTTAATGATCAAGACTTTGGACCCGAAGAAGGATTCTAGGTTCATGGAGTCCCCCGGGCAACGCCTGTGACGGAGCCCACAAGAATAATATTCCGCTGCTATTTTATTTACTTGTTATGAACTTATTATCGTCCATCGGGACATATGTTATGTAAGACTTATTTATATTCGACACCTGGCTTGTAATAAATGATGCTTCACTATTTGTCATCACATGTATGAGAAAATGATCCTGGCATACATGTGATATTCACCCTGTTGTTCTTCGGATAAACCGAGTGTGACAAAGCAGTGTGGAGTTCGTGCGCTCCTTTTGCCGCCCTTTCTCGGCCGTGGAAGTGGCTGTAGTGTGCTTCCCACGTGAGACCGATCGCCGTCCTTCAGCTAAACTGCAGCGGTCGTCGTTGATCACGGGAACAGGGGCCGAAACCCAGTGGTTCAGGTGTTGGGAGGGTGGTGCTCGAGCTCAGGATGTTGCCTGGCAACTCGGAGAGGCGAGGACACGATTGTTTGCTGTGTTTTCCCGATCGACCGAGAGCTCGGGAAGAAAAGGAATGGCGCCGCCCCGTGTCGCTCACGGGGATAAGAAGGCACCCGGTCTTCACCCCATTGAGGCGGTGACGGTCGCATGGGGGCGCGGGCAGGCCGCCTGAGCGCCAGCGCGCATAGAGGGGTAGCAGCTGGTGGCGCTGGTGGCTGCTCGGTGGCACAGCCGACAGCTGCTCGGTGGAATTTCCCACCGAGGCTGTGACTTTGTGTGCAAGTTTTGCCTCCTTCTCTCTATGACATGTGGGTCCCACCCAGGGTTTTAACCTCTGAAATTTACTTCTAATCACTGTTGTAAACAGTGAGCCCCATATTACCCCTGGTAATTCAAATTATTCACCCATGAGCCATTTGAATTGATTAGAATTCAAATTGGGTTTGGTTTGGATGAATTTCAGCACAAGTTTAGTTTGGAAATTCAAATAAAGTTTGAATTTGCCCCACTTAGCTCATGTCAAGATCAACTCCAAATGGAGTAAAAATTGGTGTGTGAGCTCACAAAAATGTGCTGAATAAGAATATGCCTCCCACTTTTAAATTCATGGGATAAAAACATTTTGAATTTAAATATGGTTTCAAACTGCCCTCTTTCTAGCTATACCCAAAATGACCTCAAAAAGGTTTTGAATTTGGGTGCAACTTGGCATGGACATTCTTAGCAATGTGTAGGAGTTTTCATATGTCCAGCCCACCTATATCACATGTGGGAAATACCACTTTTGCAATATGTGAGTTTGTTCTCTAATGAGCATGTTGATGGTGGTTACTTGCTCTTCATTTGTGTTCATCAACTTTCCACAAATGAGGTGTGTGGTGTGGTGATGAACACTTCAAATATGTGTCAAAAATTGAGGCCCTTACACCCAGCGAGATTCGTCGGTAGCTCAAGCAGGTAGGCTACGGGTCCACATTTTTCTATAATAGCAAATGGACTGATAAACCGGGGAGCGAGCTTTCCTTTTACAACGAATCGGTGAACTCCCTTCATTGGAGATACGCGGAGATATACGTACTCTCTGACGTTGAAGTTCAGCGGCGATGTCGCTGGTCTGCATAACTCTTATGTCGAGATTGAGCAACCTTTAAATTTTCTTGTATGACCCGAACTCGTTCTTCGGCGTCATTGACAAGGTCAATCCCGAATGTTACTCTTTCACCGGATTCACACCAATTCAGCGGTGTGCAACATCTCTGGCCGTAGAGAGCATCTTACGGTGCCATCTTGATACTCGTTTGATAGCTGTTGTTGTACGAGAATTCCACCAACGGTAGATAAGCATCCCAATTCTTACCGTGGTGAATGGCACACGCTCTCAACATATCTTCCAAGACTTGATTACTCTCAGTTTGTCCATCGGTTTGAGGGTGATATGCGGAGCTTCTAAGCAATTTGGTTCCCAAAGATGCGTGTAGTTGTTTCCAGAAACGAGAAACAAACAGTGCACCACGATCTGAAACTATTGTTCTTGGAACTCCATGCTGGCATAATATCCGTTCAATGTATAACTCCGCATATTTCTTGGCGTTGAATCCCACATTCACCGGTATGAAGTGTGCTGACTTGGTTAATCGGTCAACGATTACCCAAACCGAATCATGCTTCTGAGATGCGAGCGGTAACCCGACAATAAAATCCATACTCACATATTCCCACCCATGCCGGAATATGGAGGGGCTGCAGCAAACCAGATTTCTTCATGTGATCTGCTTTCACCCTTCGACACGTATCGCACTCGGATACGTATTTAGCTATTTCCCGCTTCACCCGTGTCCACCAAAACTTGTTTCTCAAATCTTGGTACATCTTGTTGCTTCCTGGATGAATGGAAAATTTTGATAGATGAGCTTCGTCTAATATTTTCTTACGAAGCTTCATGTCCCTCGGTACGACTATACGGTTCTTGAACCATAGCGTACCATTCTCATCTTTCCGGAAGCACTTAGCTTCTCCTTTATCTATTCTCTTTCGGATATGGGCCATGCCCTTATCTTTCTTTTGAGCCTCTACAATCTCATCACGAATTGTGGGAATGAGGGCAAGGTTAAACAATGGCCCATAGGGAACCAAGTGCAGGCTCGGTTCTTCTTCTTCCATTGCAGCCATGGTTAGATTATGCACATGTGATTTCCGACTAAGTGCGTCGAAACCACATTCACTTTTCTAGGATGGTAACGAATCTCCAGTTCATAATCCTTGATTACCTCCAACCATCTTCACTGCCTCATATTTAATTCCTTTTGTGTGAAGATGTACTTTAAACTCTTGTGGTCAGCGTAGAGGTGGACTAAGTTTCCAAGCAAATAGTGCCTCCACATCTTTAGAGCCAGAACCACAGCAACTAGCTCGAGATCATGTGTCGGATAACTCTGCTCATGATTCCGAAGCTGCCTGGATCCATACGCGACCACTCGTCCTTCTTGCATAAGCACGCAGCCAAGGCCGATTCCGGATGCATCGCAATACACATCAAAAGCTTTAGTCGTATCGGGCTGCACCAACACGGGGGCTGTTGTGAGGTGCTTTACCAATACTTTGAACGCCTCCTCACATGCTTCACTCCACACATATTTGTTGCCCTTCTTTAGAAGTTCCGTCATCGGTTTAGAGACTTTGGAGAAATTCGGAATGAATCTCCGGTAGTACCCCACTAAAACAAGAAAGCTATGGACTTCGTGAACTGATTTCGATGAACTCCAATTCAGCACTTGGACGATTTTGCTCGGATCAATCGCAATGCCCTCCGCAGAAATAATGTGCCCAAGAAATGACACTTGGTTGATCCAGAACTCACACTTGCTGAATTTTGCATATAGCTTGTGATCCCATAGGCGTTGGAGCACAATATGCAGATGTTCAGTATATTCTTTCTCCGACTTAGAATATACCAAGATATCGTCGATGAAGACCACGACGAACTTATCCAGCTTTGGCATGAAGACCGAATTCATCAAGTACATAAAATGACGGAGCATTAGTGAGTCCGAATGACATGACGAGATACTCATATAACCCGTATCTCGTCGAGAATGCCGTCTTAGGTATGTCTTCCGCCCGGATTTTTATCAGGTGATTCCGGACCAAAGATCCATCTTCGAGAAAACCTTAGCACCCACTAGTTGATCGAAAAGCATAGCGATACGTGGTAGTGGATACTTGTTCTTGATCGTCACGGCATTGAGTGGACGATAGTCCACACATAACCTTAGAGTCTCATCCTTTTTCTTGACGAACAATGCGGAGCATCCCCATGGTGAGGAACTGGGTCGAATGAATCCTTTGCTTAACAAATCATTCAGCTGCTCCTTCAGCTCCGCGAGTTCCTTCGGTGCCATTTTATACAGCCTCCGAGAGATGGGTGTGGTTCCCGGTGCTAGTTCAATTTCGAACTCCACTTCACGTTCGGGCATCATGCCCGGTAGATCATCGGGAAACACGTCCGGATATTCCCGGACCACTGGAATGTCCTCCAGTTTCTTAGCTTCAACGGTGTGTACAGCAGTAACTTCCGGTGCAACATTTCTCAGAATCAACGTGTGTTGCCCATGCTTCTTTGAATTCAGCTGCACCTTTCGTGAACTAATATCAAAGATAGCTTGGTGATGTGTCAACCAAGTCATTCCCAAGATAATGTCAATTCGCAAGCCTTCTAGAATGATGAGCGTAGTAGGATATATCCGCCCAGCCAAACATATAGGCGCTTGAGCAACGATTCTGCCCGCTGTCCTACTACCTCCCGGTGAATTAATCTGATAAGATGCGGCCAAGGTAGTTAAGGGTATTTGGGGCTTAACCACATAATCTTTGCTGATAAAATCGTGTGTAGCACCCGAGTCGAACAACACGAACGTGGGCTGACCACGTAGGCTGAACATACCCGCAAACACGGGTTCTCCTACGGGAACATCTTCAACTGACATATAGTTTACATTTCCCACTTTCAGTGCTGTCCTCCTTGGCTGACCATGGAATTTCTTTGCAGCTTGAGATGACATATGACTGTTGCTCTGCTTGGTCACTTGACCCTCCTGAGGAATATGCTCTACATCGCTACATGTATCATACGATGCGAGCTCAGGATCTTCATAATATGGAAGTGGTGGATATTCTTGTGCACTTTTCTGAGATGGGGGTGCACAAGTACTCATTTGCTGCAGTTGCAGCAGTGGCTGAACATCCATGGGTGGATATGAACAGTATTGGATCTGAGGTGGCCCGTCAAAGGACTGAATTTCCACCCCGGATGGTAAGCAATATATCACCGGTTGTTCTTGATGATAATCATCCGTACTTGCCAGTGATAATTTTCTCTTCCTCTTACTTTCCTTGTGCTCGAGTTCAGCTATTTCTTGAATCATAGTGGCATTGACTAACTCGCTATAATTCCCTTTATTGCATTGTGCCACTTTCGTCCGAAGCTCCACGTTGAGACCTCGGAAGAAGTAATGACATTTCATCGTCTCCTTATGTACATAAGCAGATATTGTACTAAACGGTTAAATTCCGTAAAGTACTCCATAACACGCATGCATCCTTGCTTGAGTCCATAGAACTCTTCAATTCTAGTTTTGACGATGCCCTCACAGATATGACGTGCACGGAAAGCATCACAAAACTCCATCCACGTCACACGATGGCATTCAGTGATCTTAGCAAGATATTCAGACCACCAAGCCCCAGCGGATCCATGGAAGTTGCTGAGTGGCAAATAAAGCCTTCTCATGTTCATCACACTAGAGCATTCCCAATTTAGTTTCAATAACCCGGAGCCAATGATCTGCTTCCAAGGCTTCTTTAGCTTCCGAGGATACCGGTGGTTGTCTTGCTAGAAAATCCCGATACGTATTCAGTGTGGGGTTTTGCTGTGAGGTCTCTTGTCGGATGCCTTGCTGCACCAACATCTCAAGAGACTCAGCCATTCTTCCCAACATCTCCGCCAGTCCGGTTGATGGTGGCGGTGATCGTCGCTGCGACGAATCATTTCCACCCTGACTGGAACCACCAACCTCATACCCAGAATGAGTATGATCAATACTGCAAGAGCGAGCAATTTACGGTTAATATCCAAGATGTACTCAACTTGAACTCAAAATTATTAACCACAAAAGCATCACATCAACAGTGCAGCTTACATGAAAGAAACAAGGTTTTTGACAATTCCGAAATATAACCAACGTTGCTCAAGTTTGTCAAACACTTAAACCAACAACAAGGAATGATGGAATATTCTAATGACTATGTCATGGAACTTAGAGAAGTATAAAAAATCTTCATGTCCACAACAAGTCCTAAGTTACATGGGCAATGAGCAATGCTCTGTTCAGAATGACCATTTGGACTTAATTCCAGAATTTAATTATGGAAATGGCAGTTTCATGCATCAAGTTGAATATAAAAGTTATAAATAACTTCAATATATTTCCAACGAGTATTTATTTGCCTTCATATCAGTTCTGGATCAGGAGTTATGATATTTCAAAGTTGACAGAAATCTGGAACAATTTTGACAGCACCTCCTCTGAAAGTGTCTGTTTATCCGCAAGATTTCATAAAATTAGACTCCAAATCAGGAGAAACTTTGAACTACAAAGTCGTAGCACATATCACAAACTTTCCAGCGGTGTCTTACATGACCCTTATAAATTTTTCTACAGGAAGTTATGGTCGAAATACAGAAAATTCCAGAGAGCATTTTTGGTCTGCCCTGTTTTTGGACAGTTAACACTCATCTGAGATTTTCAGCCATTTGGAGGGAGATTCTGTTCTGGAGTTCTACAGAAAAGTTGTAGAATACTTCAAAACCTTTCCAAAAATGTATCCCTCACCCCCATTGGTTCAACCAATCAAAAGTTATGCCCTGTTAAAGTTCAGAAACTTTTTTGCCAAAAACAGGGGAGGTTGTTTCTAAATGTTTGAGATGAAAACTATACTCCCAATTGGCTCTTAGTTCAATATAGGAGTTCATTAACCCCTAATGAAATCCTACACTCCAAATTTACTCTTTTCTTTGAAAATTTCATTTTTCATGCAGTTAAGAACACATTACGGTACTACGTTTCCTCACCAAATCAAAATCCTAACCGGCGTTATACCGACATATACGTCTCAAGGGGTGGCACTAAAATGATCACTTACAAACGTTTTCTAAACGCAATATTCTACTCGTGGTTAAGGTACCTGCAGACAAACAATCAATAGTGATGCACACAACGGTTTTCCATTTCAGGCAGGTCCATATCATAGTAAAAACATACGGCCCGTATCATTGCCATACGGGCCGTCCTTGAGTCAAGCCATGTCTCAAGGTACATGATCGGGTTATGCACCACCCGACGGGGAAACCGAGTAGAGCGCGAACAGGTCGTCATGGTTGGGAATGATATCAACCCAACAGATACCACCTACTGCCCTGCAGGGCACGCCGATGGCAAGCGCTGCGTATGTCCTCCTAGGCTATTTCTAGAAGACCACACTATCGTGTTACCGACCACATGATGGGGTTTCCACTTTATTGCCTAATGCAAGCCAGGGACCAGCGTTTCATATGAACTCAGGAACATGAAGAGTTCAGGAGCTTCATATTGACATCTCACACCAAGCGGTGAGACCTATACCCTGAACCACTTTCCTCGTCAGGGAGAGCTAACCGAAATTGATCCGCTTTTGGTAGCGTTCCTTACCGTTCTTACCTCCACGTAGGTGCGTCGTTACATAATTGAAATACTGAATATTAACACACTGTTAGCATGCTACCTTTAGTAACTATGCTACTAATAATCCTTATATGTGCATACTATACGTTCCTCACTCGTATACTTCTAAGTTTTCGAAAATAAGCTCTTTTCATGCGTGCTATTCCCAATGCGCTCTGATACCACGCCTATGGGGAACCCCTTCTGGGATCCACACTCTAGGATACACATTGGGTGGTGCCGTGCGATGTGGCGCCAAACAACATACACGAAAAGAACCATAAAGTACAAAGCCTTTTATTTCTCAAGATAATGTCATTTACAAAATATTGTACCACGAGGGTACACATAGAGGAATATACATACACACTTACTCTCGGTCCTAACTATGCAAAAGAGAAGACGTCCAGCCCGCGGACGCTTCTTACTAGCTTCCACAAAGATGAGTGCAGCGGCAGGGTTTCTAGTGAGTCTCTGATGGCTTACCGAACAACCATCTTCATAGCAAATTTTATAACCTGCAAAACACTAATAATGCAACCATGAACACGATGGCTCAGCAAGACTTAACCAACACTACTAAACATGAAACTCTACATGCAGGAATTACTAATATAGGAAAAGTATGATGCAATAATGACATGCCTACATGTTAATCCTTACTTTCAGTTTAATAGCAGCAGATTATTATGCCTTAGGCAGCCCTCACATTGGAAGTCCACAATCAAACAAGAAACGCTTTCCTCCGATGTGGTGATGCCCAAAGAGGAAAATAAACTTAGTGAGCTCTACAACTAAAGCATACATGGTTGGAAATACAATGAGCTTAAGAACTTCACAACAGCAATGATTCATCTCACTTTATCGGGAAATAGTTACTACGTCACAACTCAATAAACAAGTGGTACTCATATAAACGCGAGGGACGGTGATTTGAATCACGACACACCTGGAATACACGACACATACACCCGCCTCGAAAGACTCACACAAGAGGTCTTTCTTACGTTGTATGCAGCGACCTTTCACCCGTCACTCCAATGCCGAACCAGTTCCGCCGACCCATCAGAAGGGCCACTACCCGGAACACGTCGAAGTTGCTCCGCTAGTGGGTTTACACCTCTGACACCAACCCCCAAAGGACGGCCGTATAAGTTTTGACACGAGAGTACCCGAGTTACATCGGTTTCCTGGACCCCATAATTCCAGTATGCATCCGGTACTGTTCAAACTTGCTCAGCAGGGCGGCATACACGTCGGTCCTTAACCGACACAAACAGAGCTACAGCCACACAGGCCCAACGTCCTGCTGCTCCTACTCTCTGATCCATCTCATTTTCTTTTCCAGAACTTTCATTCTCTAGAATCATACCCCGCTGAACCAACATCCTAAACTCGCGAGTAGCTTCCAACTACCCGACTTGTACCGGATCCTATACAACTTAAGCCAAACAGAATATACACGAAGGTAACCTATTCTACCCTTTAACTCCAAGGGTTTGTGGGTTATGCATTTGGAGTATCAATCACCTTGACCAAATGCACAATACATACTAGACCAATAAAAGTGATACAAAGTAAAATATAACTAAAACCTATTAAATGCAAACCGGGGCTTGCCTTATGTTGCTGCAGGTTTATTTCTACTTTATAGTCAGTATCTTGGCGATGATTAAATCTTCAACTTTCTGATCCGAGTCGAGTTCCTCGTCGAACTCCTTCGTCGTGTTTCCTATCGATATGAATATGCACAGTTTTAATACGAGTAACTGAATTATAAAACAAATATGTTTTAGGAACTAAGAATGGTTTAGACCAACTCTAAAGTGAGTGAAGAGCTCTGTTATGGACAAAAACATAGAACTTTAGCTGGGCAGTAGATGTTGGTTAGAGTAAAGTTCAAAAAGTGACATATAAGGAACATAAGAAAGATATTGGAAAAAACCCATCAGAAACTGGAGAATATGATCTCAACTTGCTCTGAAATTTTTACAGTGGTCCATAGATCATACAGAGGTATGGCTTGCAAAATTTCAGACAAAGTTGATGGAAGATGTGGCCTAGGGAATTTTTCTTACTATTTGGCTTCTCTGAATTCCTATGGCAATTATAATGTCTGTTCATGCTCCAAATTTGGTTTTCAGAAACTTGGGAGTATAATGAGTCCATAGGACTGGTTTCACCATTTTTGGAGCTTCCTACACAGAGATATGGAATTTAGAAGTTGGAGCTAAAAGCTGAAAAATCTTTCTGTTATTTTTCCTAATTTTCAGAGATATACAAGATTGAATCAAAATTTGGCCAAGCAAATGAAGTCCAATGCCTATGAAATTTTTACTGGAGTTCAAGGACTTTTGGAAGAATATCCTTCCCAAATTTGGGAATTTTCCAATCAACATAACTCCTGTAAAAATTCCTACAAGGTTTTCCTTATATGAATTAATGAGCCAAATCCATGAATTTTCATAAATATTGGGCTGCACCCCTTGATAGTACTCTTTGAGAGGAATCCAACAAAATTTATTTCACAATTTTTGGAGGTTCCTACACAAAGTTATGGCTCTCCAAAGTTTAAACTAAATTAGGAAAATCTGGAAAAGTTTAAACACTGCCAGTGGGCCCCACCTGTCATCCCTCATCTTCAACCTCGCGCCAGACAGGGCCAGTGGCGGCTCTCTCCGGCGAGGGTCTCCGGACCGGCCTTCCCGGCCGTCTCCCGGCTCCATACTGGCCGCCTGGGGGTTTTGAGGGATGGAAAACCTGATGGTGGGATCAAATCCGGCCGGTGGTGACTGGAATGGCGCCTCCCACGGCAGCAGTGGCGGCCATGACTCCGGCGACCTCTAGCTTATGCAAAAATGGCTCAAACAACTTGGTTTTTCTTCCTACAGCACCGTTGTGGAACCCTAAGCCTCGTCATGCGCTCAAATCATCTCAATAATGGCTGCAAACAAGAGTTCATTGGCGACCTAGGGTCAAAATCGGTGGCAGCTCGAATTTCTTGAAGAACAGCGCCAAACCTAGAGGAGCGTGGGAGTATCTAGATCATGTTGGTAGCTCGGCATGCATTATGGTGGATTGATTACGACAAATTTTGAAGATTGGTGAGGCTCGGTTCTAGGCATACCGAAGCAAAGAACGGCAAAATTCATCCACGGTGATGCATGAAAAGAGGAACGGTTTACACGATCGGTTTGCACACCTGAGGGCGCTCCTTTTTCATGTAGAACGTCAGGCACGAAGAAGCCTCTAGCGGGCAGTCACCGGGGAACAGCGAGCGTCGGCTGCGGTGGTTGGTTTCTTCGGTTTTGCGAGGCAGGGGCTGTGGAGAGCGCAAGAGAGCCGGTTCACAGGGAAGGCAGTGTGTTGCTCACTCTTTACTCGGTGTTCTCATCCGTGAGCAGGAGCTGGCGCTCGGGCGACGGGAGGTGGCGCTCTTACGGTTGCTGAGAAACAGAGCACGACAACAGCTACTACGTGTATCTCTGACCAGTGGGGTCCATGACCCCTCTCCCTCTTATCCTCCAATTCCGTTTAAAATAGCAAATGATCTCCAAATTTGATCAAACTTGGAGGATAGGCTAAAAGAAACATGAGGAACACAAGGTGCACTCAAATTTGAATTTCGATGAAGTTGGAATTTGAAACTGAGATTAAATTTCAAATTCGAGTTTTCTCCCATTTTAATTCCAACGACTAGGAAACCTTTTCCAAATGATCTGAAATTTTTCCCGGCTACCCGTGGATGTGTGGAGAACCAAATGGTAGCTTTAGATCTCCGTGTTCGGAAATTTTTGCAAGTTCAAGTTTAGACTTGAAGCTCATACCGTTAAATTCAAAAGTTTAAATTCCCTCTTATTTTCTCGGTGTGACTTGCAGCTCCACTTGCTAGAGTTTTGGGATTTCACAATAACTAGCTTTATACCTGCCAAGGTCGGCTGTGACCAAGCATCGGGAGAGAGGCACCAAAACCTAAAAGACATCGACTCGATCTCCAAATGACCGCAGAACCAAAAACTGGGACTAACCCTCACAAAAGGCCCGAAAGCCTAGAGTAGGTGCAGAGGGATCACTTTATAAGTCCATGAAGAAAAAGGAAGGACAAAGGGGGGCAAGGCACTCAGCACTCCGCTATAGAAACAATCTTGTTTATCAAATCATCAATGGTTGTTTTTCCAGGAGCACAAAGGTGATATTTATACTAGGAACAACCCTCCTAGCTAGGTATGACCTGAAGTCACCATGTTTTGAGTTCGAATGAAAACTGGTGCAGAATTCCCAAGTTGGTCTTTAGTCCTCGCATGTCTCTTTATCTACCGTGCAGTCAGTAGTAAAATGGCCATAACTCTTGTTTGGGAACACCAAATGATGCACCGTTTGTTGTGTTAGAAAGTAGACTTGATATGCTTTCACACCATATGTATTATTAATTATGAAATATTACAGGTTAGTGCAGGATTGTACGTGAAGTTTGATGTTCCTCCTGTGTACCCTTCCGAGTTTGGACAGTCCGAACTATCACGCCACAAAGTTCGGACAGTCCGAACTAAGAAGGGTACACAAGAGGAACATCAAACTTCACATAAAATCCTGCACCAATTTGTCACATTTCATAGTCCATAGTACACATAGTGTGAAAGCATATCAAGTCTTCTTTCCAACGCAATAAGCGGTGCATCATTTGGAGTTTCCAAACAAGAGTTATGATCATTTTACTACTGACTGAACGGTAGACAAAGAGACGCGCAAGGACTAAAGACCAACTCGGGAATTCTGCACCAGTTTTCATTCAAACTCAAAACGTGGTGACTTCATTTCACACTTAGCTAGGAGGGTTGTTGCTAGTATAAACATCACATTTGTGCTCCTGGAAAAACAACCACTGATGATTTGATAAACAAGATTGTTTCTACAGCTGAGTGCTGAGTGCCTTGCACACCTTTTCTTTTCCTTGTTCTTCATGGACTTGTGAAGTGATCTCTATGGAATCCCCTAATTCGTGCTCTAGGCTTTTGGGCCTTTTGTCTGGGTAGTCCCGGTTTGTGGTTCTGCGGTCGTTCGGAGATCGAGTCGAAGTCTTTTAGGTTTCGGTGCCCCTCTCCCCGTCGCTTGGTCACAGCCAACCTTGGCAGGTATAAAGCTAATTATCAAGGATTGTAGTTCTTCGGTCGTTCATAGATTGAGTCGAAGTCCTTCAGGTTTCGGTGCTTCTCTCCCCATCGCTTGGTCATATCCAAACTTGGCAGGTATAAAGCTAGTTATCACAGATTGTGGTTCTGTGGTCGATTGGAGATCGAGTCAAAGTTTTCAAGACTTTGGTGCCTCTTTCCCCGTCACTTGGTCGCATCCAACATTAGCAGGTATAAAGCTAGTTATCCCGACTGATTTTCATCTAGTTATCTCTTGTTGTACCAACTGCCCTGAAGATCGGGCCAACCCCGGGTTTCATCCTATCATTTAATATCAGATTTCAGGTTTCCACAGTAAGTACCATCCTCATATCATCCATCATTTTATCACTTTTTATTATTATTCATCTCGTGTCTTCGTGCCATACCTATAGTCCATTAAACCTCCACAAAAAGTAACCAAACCTTTGTGTAGTATTGCTGGTATTGTGTCGTTTACACCATTTGTTATTCATCATCTCTGTTCATCTACATTTTCTTCAATAGGTCCACATCATAGTGTTTGTTCATCAAAAAAAGAAGAAAAAATAGAGAGAGAGAAGTGCTGCAAAAAAGAAATAACAAGGACTACAATCACAGTTGAAAAAACTTCAGATTCGACAAAAAAGTTTACTCATCTTTTGACTTGGTTTATGACACTTGATTTTCGGTGCTACAAGCCTTCCTTGTTCAGCCATCCTAGTTCCACAAAATACAGTAACTGGATCTCTCGATTCATAATTCTTTCAACAGCTTAATCACAGCAGGAATACTACCACATTTTGCGCAATCACAGTCCTTCAGAACGGGTAAGAACTTTGGTAAGTAAGAGGTGAGATTGTGTGATTCCACAAAAAATTCCTATACATTTTCCCTCCACTGTTCTAACATGGCAGGATCTAATTCAAGTGTTCATGGTGGTAATACTGGAAGGGAAGAACCACCAGTGGCACGAGCTGAGCTACGCGAGAAAGGAGACTCGCTATTGGAGGCCATGGAGAGGATGTTCAGTGAACGTCTCCCTGCAGCGGGTAGAAGGGCTCCACGACATCATAATGAAGAATTTGGTGATGAAAATTCTGATTTTGGGAATGGTTTGCACAACCATTTCAGAAATGACCACGGTGGCTATAATGGTGGTAGGCATGCTAATCACAATTATCAGCGGCGAGGAAGCGTTCAAAGACGTGGTCATGGCAACCGTCTGCATCATAACCATCATAATAATTGTCATGGCAACCATCTGCTTTTTGATCGTGACGTTCAGATTTGTGGTCGTGCTAAAAATCTTATCTTTATGTATAATGGAGATCATCTCACTTTACATCGATTGATAGTGGAGGAAATTGTGAAGCATGATTTGAAGAAAACAACGAGAGAGTGAGAACCACTTGCGAGTGACCCACAAAAATAGTGAGATAGTGTCTCCACAGCCAAAAAAACCCATTGCCGCAAAGAGCCGAGCCAAAGAAAAAAGAGGGTTCAGTGATGATAGCTACAAAAGGGGATTTAAAAGAATTGAGTGAACCCAATGCCATGTTCTTTGTACTCCTGTATACAATTTTCTTACCACTAACAACTTATCCTCTATCTTGCCAAGTGTTGTTTTTGATGTATTACAGGAATATGAAGATGTGCTCCTGAAGAAGTGCCAGCAAGGCTGCCACCAAAGAGGGCAATTGAGCATCAAATTGACCTTGTTCCTGGTACTTCGCTTCCGTGCACCATACTTCACCAATCCGGATGAAACAAAAGAAATTCAGCACCAAGTATAGGAGCTCATTGACAAAGGGTATATAAGGGAAAGTCTCTCACCATGTCCAGTTCCTGTTCTTTCAGTTCAAAAGAAGAATAGTTCATGGAGAATGTGTGTTGATTATCGAGCCATAAATAACATCACAATAAAGTATAGGCATCCCATTCATAGGCTTGATGGCATGCTTGATGAGCTTAGTGGTACTGTCCTATTTACAAAAATTGATTTAAGAAGTAGCTATCACTAAATCCTGTTGAAATATGGTGATGAGTGGAAAACAGCTTTCAAAACAAATTTTAGTTTATATGAATGGTTGGTGATGCCTTTTTGATGGACAAATGCTCCTAGTACTTTTATGAGACTGATGAATCATGTTCTTACAACATTTCTTGGAAAGTTTGTTGTGGTTTACTTTGATGATATATTGATTTGCAGCAAGACTCTTGACAAACATATTGAACATATAAAATGTATGCTTGCTGTTTTGGGAAAGGAATACTTGTATGCTAACCTTGCCAAGTGCACCTTTTGCACCAACAAGATAGTCTTTCTTGGTTTTGTTGTTTCAGCTCAGGGCGTGGAGGTCGATGAAGAAAATATTAAAGCTGTTTGTGAGTGGATGCCTCCACAAAATGTCAGCCAAGTGCGAAGCTTTCTTGGACTTGCAGGATTCTATCAATGTTTTGTGCAAGATTTTAGTATCATTGCTGCCCCAATCAACAAGCTGAGAAAGAATAATGAACATGAGAACTTTGATGCAAGCAAGCGTGCTGAAGTTGTCAAGAAACTTGATCATCAAGTGCAGACAAACATAGAGAAAATGACAACGATCTATGAGAAATGTGCCAACAAGGGTCACAAGAAAGTGGAATTTTTTTGCGATAGGAGATTTGGTTTAGGTGCATTTACGCAAGGAACCTCGAGCTGATGGATGTTTCAAAGTACTTTGAAAAAATTAATGACAATGCTTATGAGATTGATCTCCCAAGTTTATATGGAGTAAGCACAACATTCAACGTCACCGACCTGTCTCACTACCTTGGAGAAGAAGACTCGAGGACGACTCCTTTTCAACAGGGGGAGGATGGTGTGGACATCCTAGCAACAGACACACATAAACGATCTTATGACAGACTGATTACACGCACTCGTGCTAAGAAACTTGAACAACAGGTGAATGCTTTTCTCTCTACGTTATATTTTAGTATTTGTGAGAATAATATACTACCTAAGTCACGTATTCTACTATTACTCAGGTTTACACAAGAGGCGACACTATTGGCTGGCACAAAAAGCACTAAGTCACTGTGCGAACTGACTTAGTGCTTTTTGTACCAGCCAATGGCACCAGGAACAAGGTCAATTTGATGCTCAATTCCCCTCTTTGGTGGCAGCCCTGGAGGTACTTCTTGAGGAAACATGTCTTCATATTCCTGTAATACATAAAAAACAACACTCGGCAATGTAGAGGATAAGTCGTTAGTGGTAAGAAAATTGTCCTTGTACAGGATTATAAAAAACACGGCATTGGGTTCACTCAATTCTCTTAAATTCCTTTTGTAGCTGTCACTAAACCCTCTTTTCCCTTTGGCTCGGTTCTTTGCGGCTGTGGGGTTTTATTTGGCCGTGGATACACTATCTCACTATTTCTGTGGATCACTCGCAAGAGGTTCTCGCTCTATCGTTATTTTCTTTTCAAATAATCCTTCACAATTTCCTCCGGTGTCAATGGATGTAAAGTGAGACGCTCTCTATTGTACATAAAGATAAACTTGTTAGCACGACCACAAATCTAAACATCACGATTATATAGTCATGGTCTTTCTAACAATAGTTGACATGCGTGCATAGGAACAACATCATATTCTGATGAGTAAGAGAGTGGACACGATCTTCCGATAGGTAACCACTTTGTTTTGTAGTAGCATGTCGAAAAGTTTGTCACACTTCATCATGTAGAAGGTGCACTTCATCTCTTCCATATTTCCGGGGTTGGGATTCAAGAAAGTGCAAGCCAAAGGCTCGTTCTTATGGTTTTTAACCCATTTGGCCTCACATACTTCTATTTCTTTGTCACTGGCCGAATCATATCCAAGTAGGTTGATGTGCTGCCTCTCCTGGTACCTGTAGTTGATCTCCTTGAACCAGCTGTGTGCCTTAGACTCTTTGGCTTGGTTCTTGTGTGCCACAACGTGTTGCAGTACCTGATTGACGTCCCCAAACTCGAAGCCGTCTATCTTTTCCTTAAGGTAAGGTAATGTAAAAGTCCCAAAAGTGTATATGAATAAACCGAAGTTTGAACTCTAGGGTTTGCAAAATCATGAAAAATGGGACATGCTAAAACTTTTCTTCATGCAAAGTGTTTCATGGATGTTCATCCAAAAAGAGGCTCACATGTTCCTTCGAATGTGTTGAACCAATATGGACTTAAACATTTATTTGCATGAAGTTTAAAAATCAGATTTTCAATTCAAAGTTCACACAAAGTGTGGCCAAACCTTTGGAATACGTTTGCAGTCATATAGTTTTGAATTGAGGAAGTTTTGGATGGCAATGATCTAACTTTAGGGTGGGCTAAAAAGGAACTAAATAGAGGCATTTCCAAATTCAAACCAAATTCAAATTTGCTATGCAAATTCAAACTGAATTTGGTGAATTCAGTTGCTAGCCCATGTTTAAACTTCAAAACTTTGGAATTTGAGATATTAACATGAGAAGATATTTTGGGGAGGAAATTCAGGTGGGGCCCACACGTCATTGAGCCAAATGTGTGACTTGCACCCAAAGCAACCGAGTCCTTTCTCCGTTTTCCACTCGAACAGACCGAGCTGCAACCGTGTGACACCGAGCTGCCATTGCCGCCACCTCCTGCTCTTCACAACACATTGGCAGCAGTGGGTGGGCTTTCCCCTCGGTGTGATCCTCCTCTCCACAGTCAAACCAGTCGTGCTTTGCTTCCTCCTCACGAACAACACACGAGAACAGAGCCCCACATCACCGCCGCCTCTGTACACAACCGGGAACCAGGAAAACTCGCACACCACTCCACTCTGAGCTGCTCAACCGCACCGCGTGCCCGTTGCCCATGTTCCCGACACAAAGACAGCCGAGCTCTGGCTTTCCCGAGCCTAGAACGGCTTCATCCGTGGTGACCTAAAGTGAACCGGTGATCGGGCGCTCGTGGACAGCCCACCACAGTGGCTGTCATGCCCGAGCAAGCATGGCCATGGGAGCGCGCTACTTTGGTGCTGCTCTCCTCCGAAGCTTGGAGCAAACCGTGGATCGTCGCCGGCTAATTTGAAGATTTTGCTCCGGCGGGTGCAAACCGAGCGTCCGGTAAGGGATCATCAAATTCTCCCTCTCTAATTCTTCTTAGGTCGTTAAACTTTGCACATAGAGGCTTTACTAGCCGGCGGTCATTTTCTCTTTAGCAACCATAGCATGAAACCACTTCGGAGCGGCGGATTTTGAGCTTTTCCGAGCGCTTCTTCGGCAGAGCCGATCGGGCGCACGGTGCCGACCCATTTGCAGCCATCTCCAAGCACTTTGGAGACCTTGTCGATCTTCCCTCAGACCCACTTGTGCTGTAGAGCTAGTTGGACGAGCGGTTGGCGGTCTAGGAAGGTCGGCCGACGGCGCCGAACGCTTCCCGTAGCCGCCGCACGTCGCCGGGCCATTTCCACGCCTTGACAGCTCGAGCTAGCACCACCATCGTGTTCCTCGACGTCCAAAACCTTCTAGTGGTGAGCCTCAGCCCGGGAAGCGACTGGAAACACCAAGCCGGCGAGCTCCGGTGTCGGTCCGGCGAGGGGAGTGGTGCGCGCGCGAAGGGGAAGGCGGGAGGAAGAAGAAAGCGCGGGCCCCACACATCAGCGGTCAAAAATTTTAAACCAAGGATCTGTTGTGGCTTGCGGATCTCCTGTGGCTGCACGCCAAAATGCTGTGACCCGATGTGGCCCAATTCCTATTGGCTGGAGTTCAAAATAGTGGGTCCAACTGAATTTCAATAGGGAAAATAATTCCAGAGATTGCCACAACTTTGGAAAATCATATCTTTGTGTAGGAACCTCCAAATTGAGTGATTCAAATTGGGTTGGATTCATTTTTCAAAGATTAATCGAAATATGAACCCCAATTTTTTTGGAATCCAATATTAAATTCTAGAAAACTCTTTGAATGTTTTCTGAAAAAGAGTTATTGAGGAAGTTTGGTTCATCCAAAAATCCTAAAATTTTTCCAGAATATTATTTTGCATATTGTTGACTTTCTCGAAAATTTTCAACTCATTTGAAGATCATTTGTGTAGGAATTTGGTAAATACAAACTGCTGTGTTCGTAAGGGTCCAGAAACATTTTCAGAAAATGTTGCCCACTTGTAAAATTCATTCTAGGCAAATCATAGCTCCAAAAGTCATAGGAAAATTTAGGCAAGCTCTATGAGTCATACTTGAAAATGTAGTTCTCTGAACTGGGCATGAAAATGCACATTACTACAGAATTAATTTTTTTGATTAGAAATGCTTAAGGAATTGTTCTGGAGGAACTACTCAAGTAAAAGGTCTAAATTTTGAATAAAATTACCTTCATGTGACCAGGAACTCACATGTAAATTATCAGCTCAAGTTGAGCCCTATAACTCCATGTTCTTGTTCTACCATGCTTGTGTATGTGGGAAAAATACATAAGAGCATTGTAGAAATTATGGAGAACACAATTTTACTCCACATTAGCTGCAATCTGGCAAGCTAAATCCCTAGGTAGTATAGAACATGCTGTAAAAGTTTTGAATCCAATGGAGTTCTTGTTATTCAGTTGCATTCAGATCTTTTCAGCTCATCTCTTATGTTCATTAGGAAAGTTAAGTTAGTGTATAACTAAAACACTAAGACAAATTTAGTTCATTCATATTTCTTTGCACAACAGAGGCAAACAAAGCCATTCTTGGCATTTCCACACTACCTCTGTCCCTAATAAATCAAGTCTTTAATTCTTTCCATTGCATTCTATAAAACTTGTGCATATACATGTCATTAGGGTTCACAACGACGGGAATCCGAAGGAGCAATTCATTAAAGTGGATCATACTCTGGAGAATCAAGGGTTGATCAGCAAGGATCACTAACTGCTTATATAATACTACCCTGCAAAACAGGCAAGCTCCGGTTTGTATTTAACAACTTTTAAGTTTTACTTTGTATTCACTCTTTCGGTTAGGATATGAATTGTGCATTAGGTCTAGATGGTTTGATACTCCTCTTGCATGACTAAATGAACCCATGGAGTATTGTGTAGGTGTCTTGTCATCGTGTAGAACTGCCATGGTTAAGTAAGGTTCGGTAGAAGTCGAGTGGTGAGATGCTACTCGCATGATCATAAACAACAGGGGCATGCGGGATTGGTTCAGAAAATTGTTAGCAAGTTAAAGTTGAGACCGACAGGTTGTAGGGGCAGCAGGACATAGGGGCCTGGGTGCTATAGACCTGTCCGTGTCGGTCAAGGACCGATCCGTATACGGCCCTGTTGAGCAAGTTTGAGTTGTGTACCGGACTCATGCTGGCTATATGGGACCCAGTAAACCGATGTACCTCGGGAAGCTTGCATTGAGCCTTTTCAGATCGCCTCAGGCGAGACGGCCGGTGTGCAGTATGTGGGTAACATTCTCATGACATCTCATGTCGGTAGGTGCACCATGAGAGTGGCTACTGTATGGGGCGATTTGATCGATTCAACGTGGGTGAAATGAAGGAAAGGCTGCCACGTACGACGTCAGTGATGGCTGCTGTAGGCAACGTCGATTACGGGCATACGTGTCATGTAGTACGGGTGTTATTGATTCGAATCACCGTCGCTCATGGAAAAGGACTGAGCATACTTATTCTCACAGTCGTGACGTAGTAAGAACTTGCATGAGAAAGGAACTAATCACATTGGTTTGAAGTTGATACTAGCATTGTGATGATACTTTGTATGAATAGGCTAGTGCAAACTCGATTCGTTTACACCGTGAGCAAATTACATTGGGGGAAAGTGTTTCTTGTTTAATTGTGGACTCCCGATGTGGCGTGCCCAAGGTCATTCTTAAATTGCTGCTAATAAGACATGAAAGTAAGGATTCACAATTAGGCGAGTTTATTATGCATTATGCCATCCTACTTTATGTTATACCCTCATGTAGAGTTTCATGATTAGGTTGGACGGTTATGTCTTGCTGAGCTTTATGCTCATGAATGCTATCTGAGTGGTTTTGCAGGTATTGACTTCATGCTTATGAGAAGGGATGCCGATGAGACTCGGAAATCTCCGAGTGGTTACTCAAGGGCATTCTCACCGCTGCAGTTTGTTCTTCGTGTTGCTAGTAAGAAACATCCGCGGGCTGGACTGTTTCTTTGATGCTAAGCTAGAAATGAGTCGTGAGACTTGTAGTCTTCCGCTGTAGCTTATTTTGAGATAAGTATTTCTAAAATACTCTTTGTACGCTTCCGCAAAACAGATTTGTGTAATATGTTGTCTCCTCGACCCATATGCTGTTGGGTGCCGCATCGCACGGCACCACCTGACGTGGTCCTCGGGCGAGCAGCACGGCCCCGTGATTGTGTCCGGGCCCTCACAGGTAACAGCCCTGCAAACGCTAGGTCGGCCAAATCTTTCTGCCCTATGGTTAGGCTAAAACATTTGTTTCGTGTCTCCCTAAACCACTTGATATATTCAGCCACGAGTTCATTATGTCTTTGTCTCAGCCACGAGCCCGTATGATGGCTCCATTGTACCTTGCACCAACAGATTACCTTGTTCCTCGTGACTCTTTCCTTTGTATCCAGGATTTTGATAGGGTGTTCCGCATAGGTCAAGTACTCCAATAGTTCTAACTCGTCCATTGGTACTTGTTCTTCTGGCACTCTTAGGCACTTCTTGAGTTGAGACACGTGAAACATGTTGTGTACGTCGGCAAGGTGTGTCGGCAGATCTAGTCGATATGCTACCTCTCCTGGCTTGCACAAAATCTTGAATGGTCCGATGTAGCGAGGTGATAGCTTGCCTTTGATGTTAAACCGTCGTTGACCTTGGATAGGCGACACCTTGAGATACACGAAGTCTCCGACTTCGAAGGTCAGACTCCTTCGCCTCTTGTCTGCATAGCCCTTTTGACGTGACTAAGCAGCCTTCAGGTTTTCCCTTATTGTTTGGACTTGCTTTTCGGCGTCCTGTAACACTTTGGGTCCAAACACTTGGTTTTCTCCCGTCTCATTCCAGAACAGGGGTGTTCTGCACCGTCTGCCATATAATGCCTCAAAATTGACATTTTCAGGCTGGCTTGGTAATGATTGTTGTACGAGAATTCAGCATACGGCAAGCTCTTGCCCCAACTACGCCCATGTTTTAAGGCGCAAGATTTCAACATGTCCTCCAATACTTGATTCGTCCTCTCGGTTTCCCGTCGGTCTGTGAGTGATACGCGGAGCTGAAATTCAACCGTGTACCCATAGCTTCATGCAGCTTCTTCCAGAACCTAGAGGTAAATTGAGAACCTCGGTCTGAAACTATCCTCTTTGGAACTCCATGACGACATACTATGTTCTCCATATACAGCTCGGCTAACTGCACCACGGTGTACTTGGTCCTAACAGGAATAAAGTGAGCTGATTTCATCAATTGATCGACGATAACCCGGATAGAGTTGTAACCGGACTGAGTACGTGGCAATCCGACTATGAAGTCCATACAGATTTCTTCTCACTTCCGCTTGGGTACTTTCAACGGCTGCAATAATCCAGCGGGTCTCTGATGCTCAGCCTTCACTCATTGGCATGTGTCGCATAGGGAAACATATTCAGCTATGTCCCTTTTCATGCCATCCACCAATAGAAAGTCTTCAAGTTCTTGTACATCTTTGTATAACCAGGATGTATGGAATAGGGTGAGTCATTTGCCTCCTTTAATATTGCGTCGTGGATGTGCTTCATGTTAGGCACACAAATCCTCTTTCATAACCCAAGCATGCCATTCTCATCTTCCTTGAAATCCTTCTCTATCCCTTGTCGGATTCTTTCCTTGATTTCCTTTATCTCCTCGTCCGTCGAATGACCATCTCGTATCTCTCGTTCTAACATTGGGTTTAGGTTTATCACCTCCATCTCATTCACGAACCCGAGATGTAACCGTTCAAATTCCTTAAGTAGCTCGGGTGGCAGCTCCCGAATCGTGAGTTGGTGACATACTCCCTTTCGGCTCAAAGCATCAGCTACTACATTGGCTTTTCCTGGGTGATAGTTGATTCGTACATCATAATCCTTGATGAGATCTAACTGTAAAATCCCCAAAAATGCTAGCAAGTAATTCAACACATTCACACTTAGGAAAAATGAGGGGAGTTAAAACTTTTAATTATAATGGTGTGAGTTTAAAGTGCTGATTAAAATCTCTCAAAAACTTCCAAACATGGAGATCTAAATTCATAGTTTGGTTCTTCATAATTCAAATATTAACCCTACCAAATTTCAGCTCATTTGGAGGGGGTTTATTATTTGTTTGGAATTAAGAGTGGAAACCCTCAAATCAGAATTCAAATTTTAGTTTAAAATTCCAATTTTCCCAAACTGCAAATTGGGTTTCCTATGTGTTCCCCACATTGGGATTAGCATCCATGCCAAAATTCAGATTATTTGAGGTTGGTTTTCTATGCATTTGGAGCAATAGAAAGAGAAAGATGTGGGGACCCCGTCCCGAGAGTCCAAGAATCGCATTGGGTGGTGCCGTGCGATGCGGCACATAACAGCACATCACCAAAAAACACACATACACAACAATATATGTCTTTAATAAATAATATTGTATCATTTTACAAATAATGTACAGAGTACATTGCAGCGGAAGATAATACACTCACGGACTATAGCCTATGCTAAGCAAAAGGATGCCATCCTGCCCGCGGATGCTTCACACAAGCACCACCAAAACCCGGCGGCGTGCAGGGTTCCAAGTGAGACTCAAACCCCTCATAGGGTGCTGCCCCGCTCGGATCTCCCATCCTGACTAATGTTGCCTTATGCAACATTACCTGCAAAACAATGGATCAACAAACCGTGAGCTTATGCTCATCAAGACTTAACCGAAGTCCTACACATGGAACTCTAAATGCTGGAAATAGAGGGCTGAATAAAGAAGTTTGCATAAAAGATGAACTTGAGCTAACCGAGAGTTCTTACTTCCAGTTTTAAGCATCTTTTATAATCCTCGCACAAAATAGATCGAGACTCCACAATCAAACAAGAAACGCTTCATCTCGATGCCACTTGTCCGAGGAGAAGGTAAATTTAGTTAGCTACTCTAGACTCGGACATACCTTGCGCCATCAACGTCAAGACTCCACAATCAAACAACAAACGCTTTGTCTCGACGCCACTAGCCCAAAGTAGAAAGTAAATTTAGTGAAAGTAGTTATCATTCCTCATATCCAATATGAGGATTAACCATGAAGCATCTTTCTTTTCCCACAGTTTCTTACTACGTCACGACACAGAGAACAAGTATGCTCACTACCACGAGCGACGGTGATTCGGATAAAAAACACATGGCTGACATGACACATACGCCCGTCCGAGACCGGTGATCAACTAATCCCCTCAACGTCGTATGTGGCAACCTTTCACACGACACCAAAATATGGAACCGGTCCCACCGACTTGGAGTAAGTCACACTACGGCAAACCCTTGTAGAGCCGACTTCTCTCTCCTTTCAGCATCTGCATAAGACGGTGGGGATTGCCTCGACACCCAGGTTAACATGTTACATCGGTTTCCTGGTTCCCATATTGCCATTATGCATCCGGTACACAACTCAAACTTGTCCCGCAGGTCCGCACACGAGAACGGGCCTTAATTGACTCAGACAGAGACTAGGTTCACAGGACCACGTCCTTGAGCCTTCCATCCATACTGCCCGGTCTCCATTCCCAATTAAGAGGATTAATTCCCAACTCTTCCGATTGATCCCCCTTAATCCCGGTTCACGAGTAGGAAACGGCCTACTCGAGTTATGCCTCTTTTAGTCCACTTTTCTTAACTTGATAACAGCAGTTATAATTAAGTAAAAACCTACTCTAAATCAAATTCCTGGGATTTATTGGGTCATGCATGTGGAGTTTCATATAAACTAGACTTAGTGCAATAATAAAAATTCTAGACATTATAAAGTGAATACAAATAGAAGCTTGTAAATTTTGATGCAAGCCAGGGCTTGCCTTAGTATTGATCCCGACTAAAGTTTATGTCAATAGGATTTAAGTCAGCGGCCTCCGAAGTCTACTCGAGCAATATTTCTATCGAAATGATCAAATAAACGAAATACGTTTATAATTGGAACTAATGTGATATATCACTACAGAAGCAAAATCGATGAAGACAGAGGAATCTATGGTTGAAATTTTTAAGGGGCCTTTCTAAACTCATAATAGGAGTATGGTAAAATTTTCAGAAGCTTTTGAAGAAGAAGATGGCCACAAGAATTCTTGGAACCTTTAACCTTCAATGACTTATAGGAATTTAAGTAGACTTGGTCATATTGAAAAATTTGATATCCTAATAGGTATGGACCTAAGGTTCCTAGGAAAACTTGTTCCAAAATTTTCTAAGTCTTCTGCTGGCCAGAATGGCTTGGTGAAGTGTATTCCATTTTTCTGAAATTTGTTTCTGTGATTTTTCAGCCCATTTAATTATACCTGAGAAAACCTACTGATTAAGCCCTCTTAATCATCTCCAAAAATCCTAAGATTTTTACTGGAGCTCAGGAACTAGGAGAAAAATTTGCTGACCAAAAATGGGAATGTTTCATAAAGAATTGTTCATGGAATTAATCCCTAAAGATTTATTAAAAACAATTATACAGAAATCCCTATGCATTTTCATAGCTAGTAAGTTATTTCTCTGCAAAGTACTCCTTTTACGGTCCAACAAAATTGGTCTCACTATTTTTGGACCTTTCTACACAGAGTTATGGATCTTCCAAGTTTGAACAACTCTCTGTTTTTATTTTACACAGAGCAATTTAAAAGCGGGCCCACAGGTCAGTCCTTTTTTCAACCTTGGACCGAACCCACGTGTGCACGCCAGAGAGAGGGGTGGCGCCGCTCGTTCTCCCTCAATTCTCCACCAAATTAGCTCCGGTTTCGCTCTACACGCTCCTCACACCGTGGCCTAGCAGCCGGGCAAGGTTTCCCCGCATGAAAACGGTCGGAAGGTACTCGGCATCGGTGGGGCGGCCTGGTTGTACGGTGCCGACAAGGAACAGCGCGTCCCAAGATTCTCCCAGCGAGCTAAGTTGCCCTAAAGCATCGCTAGTGGTCGGGGAACATGGAGCGAAGCTCAACTCTCGCAGCAAATGGTAGCAAACATAAGCTAGACGGTGGACCGACGTGTTTTCACCGGCGGCAGTGATTTCTCGTCGCCCGGGGCGTGTGGTGGCTGGTTTTCTTCGGGCTTCAGTGTGGGAGGGATCTAGGAGCCCTAGTAGCTGTGTATTGAATTGTAGAACAGATGATCAAGCGGTTTGAGCGAATTTCAGAAATTGTCTAGCTTTGGTTCTTCACGTACTCCGGCGGTAAAACCCGAATTCCGGCTAGGCGGCGGTAAAGAGTAAAAGGACCACGGTAGGAGTAGCTAGACGTGGTGGCGCACCTTAAAATGACTTTGATCGAGCCGTAGGGGTGCGGGAACGGTCGGGCGACGTGGAACCGAGAGGGCGGTGTTGTGCTCTGTTTTTCCGGAGAAGCACGGCTCGGTCACGGCGGAGGAAGGCCGGGGATGAGCTGAGAAGGGTTTGAGGATGTCTAGGAGTCGCCGGCGCTGCGGTTTGATTGCTCAGCTTGGTGCCACACCCACGGGGAGGCGATCGGCGATGCACAACCGAGGCGCGGCGCGTTTTTCCTTCAGCTGAGCGCACAAGAGAGAAGGTGCTGTGGATTTGATCGTGTAAACAGAGGAAGAGGCATCTCTTTTGTGCACCCATGTGAATTAGTAGGCAGCTGAAACTTGAAGGAACCGCCTTCCTGGGAGCAAAAACACAGCTCAGTGGAGCTCCTTCTCCCCCTCGGTGTCATGCGCACAGAGAAGCAAAAATTGCTGTGGTCTCTGTTCCACTGACCTGCGGGTCCCGCCAAGTCTCCCCTCCAAACATAGCTCCAAAAATTTGAATTCAAAAGTTGCAGCAAATTTTAACACATGAATTTGAGTACCGAAGTGGCTCATCCCTTGCGCTCAAATTTAAATTCAGTGATTAAATTCCTTTTGTAGCCTTTCCTATATCCCATGTAGCCAAATTTCAAATTCGGAACCCTAATTACCCTTAATTTGACCCTGCGGATTCAAATGCCCCAGCAAATCTAGACCAGCTTAAGGTAGGGATTTTACAATCCTCCCTCCTTAAAAGAATCTCGTCCGGAGATTAGTAAAAAAAGAGATGGAAGAAGAATGTTACCGGTTATAGCTCGATAATAGTTCCAGGCAATTCATCCGGAGAAAATCCTAGCTCTCCCATGTGGCCTCGTCGTCGGTGTGGTTACTCCATAACACTTTGATAAACCGCAATGATCGACGCCTTGTTTCACGAGTCTTTTCATCGAGGATTTGTACCGACTTCTCGATGTAGGTGAGATCTGGTTGTAATGTTTCCATGTCTCCCGAAAGAACCTCTGTCGGCTCCTTCAAACATTTTCTCAATTGTGAGACAGATGTCGTGGTTGCCTGATAATGATATTGGAAGACTCAAACGGTAGCCTGCCGGTCCACACCGTTCCGTAATAAGGAACAGACCGAGGCGCTAGCTTTCCCTTGACCCCGAATTGATGAATTTCCTTAATCGGGGATACTCGGAGATAGACGTGGTCTCCGACTTCAAAATACAAGGGTCGGCGTCGCTTGTCTGCATAACTCTTCTAGCGAGATTGAGCGGCTTTGAGGTTTGCTTGAATAAGCTTGACCCGCTCTTCGGCGTCTTTCACAAGATAAATGTCGAAAATCACCCTCTCGCCGGATTCACACCAATTGAGTGTTGTGCGGCACTTCCTGCCATATAGTGCTTCGTATGGTGCCATTTTAATGCTGAATTGATAACCATTATTGTAAGAAAACTCCGCTAATGGCAAATGGTCATTCTAATTATTTCCATGATCTATGGCACATGCTCTCAGCATATTTTCTAGAATCTGATTCACCCTCTCCGTCTGACCGTCGGTCTGAGGATGGTATGCTGAGCTTCTAAGTAACTTTGTTCCCAGAGATTCATGTAGTTGCTCCCAGAAATGAGCAACGAATATTGAACCACGGTCGGATACAATGGTTTTGGGAACTTCGTCTAAGCACACGATTCTTGAGAGATACAACTCTGCATAATGCTTAGTTGAAAATCTCGTATTCACTGGGATGAAGTGGGCTGATTTTGTTAACCGATCAACAATCACCCAAATGGAGTCATGCTTTTTGAACGTGAGAGGCAGTCCAACAATAAAGTCCATACTGATGTCCTCCCACTTCCATGCCAGAATACTTAATGGTTTCAGCATTCCCACTTTCTTTATATGATCAGCTTTGACTCGCCGACATGTATCACACTCGGATACATACTTGGCAATTTCTCGCTTCATCCGAGTCCACCAAAATTTTGTTTTGAGGTCTTGATACATCGTATTGCTTCTAGATGTTTTGAGTACTTGGACATATGAGCTAACACACCTTGATCATCTTCCCGGAACCTTGGACGTGAGGAATCTTCTTGGTAACCCGTTCGACCTCTAGTTGCACGAGGAATCGGAATTCGAGTTTAGACCGAGCTCGGTTCGGATGAACTAGGGTTCAGTAAACTATGGAATTCGAGCTAAAGAGTTGATCAATTGCTAAACGTCTTTTGGCTACACGGTCTAGGCATGCAAGCGCATCTCTTTTGTGTAGGAAGGTGGAGGAGAGGCGGCTCGTAGCGCCCGGGCGACGGTGAGCCAAAGTGTATCCGCCGGGTTCACCTCGGAGTAGTGGCGCCGATCCTTATTTTGCGAGCACCACTTGGCCGGGAATTCTGGACTGGAGAGAGTAGAAGCTAGGGCACGTCGTAATGATACTTTTCTATGTTGAGCGTGTGATCAATCGGAGCTAAGCCGTGTTGTGCGGGCGAGAACAGCAGAGCGTCGGTGTTGAGTTGTTTTCGCGGGAGAGAAACAGAGAAAGTGAAGAGCTAGTGAGGTACGATAGCGTCGGTGCACTCCCTGTATGGGAGATAAGGACCGAGCAACGATCAGGCGAGCTCCTGCGGCATCCTAATCGGTCAAGCAGGAGCTGGCGCTGTGAAATTCATCGGGGCGGGGTTCTGCCAGGGAGCTGGCGAGCGCTCGTCCGAAGGGAGAAAAACAGAGGTGGTTTGCTTCACTGTGGGACTGGCATATGGGTCCCACTTCTTCCATTTTTCTTTAAATTTTGCACTGATCTTCTTACCTCATCTACTCAACATTAAAAGCCATGCTTCAAAACCAAGTCATAGTTTGAATTTTTGGGATTCAAACATAATCAATTCTGGTGTGAAATTTGAACTGCATTTGGTTCTTGGAATTTGAATTTGAATCTTCCTCCTTCCATTGCTCCAAATGCATAGCAAACCAAACTCAAATAATCTGAATTTTGGCATGGATGCTAATTCAAATGTGGGGAACACATTTGTGAAACCCAATTTTCAGTTTGGTGAAGTTGGAATTTGAAACATAAATTTGAATTCAGATTGTAGGGCTTCCTCATTTAATTTGAAACAAATAGTAAAACCCCTCCAAATGAGCTGAAATTTGGGAGGCTTAATATTTGGATTATGGAGACCCATGTTATGAATTTAGATCTCCATTTTTAGAAGTTTTTGGGAAATTTCAATCATCACTTTGGACTCACACCGTTATAATTCAATGTTCTAATTCCCCTCATTTTTCTATGTGGAAATTTGCTAAGCCACTTGCTAAAATTTTGGGGGGTTTACATCCCTTCCCCCTTAAAAAAATCTCGTCCTGATATTCCACAAAAAAACAAAGTGGGGAAAAATTTACCGGGTACACGATGATAGCAAGTACGGATAATTCGCTTGTAGATAGTCCTCGGTTTCCCATGTGCCTCATTAGTGGTATGGTTACTTCACAAGACTTTATAAAACCATAAAGTCCGGTTTCTTGTGGTGCAAGTCTTTTCATCGATAATCCGGATTGGATACTCCGAATACGTGAGGTCCGGATGAAGAGTTTCAATGTCTTCCGTTCGAATTTCAGCGGGGGGCTGGAGGCATTTTCTCAGCTGAGAAATGTGGAATACATTGTGAATTCCTGCGAGTGACGCTGATAACTCCAAGCGATAGGCCACGGCCCGCATTTTTCAATGACGGTGAATGGATCGATGAATCACGGAGCAAGCTTTCCCTTCACCCTGAAACGATGAACCCCTTTCATCAGAGACACCCGGACATAAACATGGTCTCCGATGTCGAAGTGGAGAGGTCGGCGTCTTTTATCCGCATAACTCTTCTGACGATATTGAGCAGCCTTGAGGTTGGCCTGTATTACTCACACTCGTTCCTCGGCCTCATTCACAAGATCAATGCCATATATGATTCGCTCGCCGGACTCACACCAGTTGAGTGCTGTGCGACACTTCCTGTGGCGGACCGGAATCCGCTCATCCAGGATCGCAGAGGGTGGTGCCGCACGATGCGATACCCGACAGCACACATCATAAGGAAACATTGTATTACATTGAAAACCAACTGAAATGTACAAAGTAGTACACTACTCAGTTACAAACTAGTGTTTATATTACACAGCGGAAGTTAAATTTGTACAACTCACGCCCGCCTATCTAGCAAAAGTCGGTTGCCCAGCCGTAGGGCAACCCACACTAGCTGCACTTCTCGTCTTAGCGCGGCGTGTATGGCTCCCACTCAGCCGTGGTTCCCGACGGAGGGTAACCCTCTCCGGTGGACTCGTAACCCGAGTCCGTGGGTGGCTCCTCACCTGAAAAACATTTAAGCAGCAACCATGTGCACAATGGCTCAACAAGACTTAACCGACTCACCTAGGCATAAAACTCTACATGTAGGGTACAATGGACATGGGACAGTAAAATTTTGGCAAATGGACACGCCTACAAGTTCGTCCTTAGTTCATCTTTTAGCCACAAGTTAACAGTTTATGAATCTGAAATTTAGTAAGCAATATTTGGTGGCACCCATGTAGCAATACAATTTTATCATAACAGCAATATTGAATCATCACATTTCATATATTAGCCTATGTCACGACTCAGTGAACAAGCGGTACTCGTCACCGTGAGGGACGGTGAATCGACTCGATATACACCTGCAGGGATACCCAAAGAGCACGTAACGTACGCCCACCCGTGGAGCTGCACAGCACGCTCACTCGATGTCATATGAGACAACCTTTCACCAAACAGCCCAAACGTCGAACCGGTCGCACCGAAACGGATAGGAGGTTCCCTACATGGAGCATCTCTCTATGCCCGTTAGCAGATTTCCACCTTGCTGCCCTCAACCTACACCTGTAAATCGGTGTGCTATGCCTCGACGCCCGGAGGTTTAGGTTACATCGGTTTACCGGGGCCCATATATCCGATATGCCTTCGGTACGTTCAATACTTGCTCAGCAGGGCCGCACACGGATTGGTCCTCAATCGACACGGACAGAGCTGCGCACACAATACTTCCTCTTGCTGCGCCCTAGCCCCTGCCTAGTCTCATTTTCATTACTAAAGTGATCTCAGATCACTCGAACCAATCCCGTGTGTCCCAAGCCTAACTCGCGAGTAGATTCCAACTACTCGACTTGTACTGAAGTCCTATGAATCATTAAGCATAGTCTGTTTACTCGAGGCCTTAGACACTACCCTCACTCTTCTAGGAAAATTCTGGTTATGCATTTGGATTTCATCCGTCCTACACCTAATGCACATCCATACCTCATACTAAACATGTGAACAAAGCAAAACTTTATAAAAGGGGTTAATGCAAACCGGGGCTTGCCTTGTTGCTGCTGGTCAGTTGTTAGGGCTTCATCCGGAAGAAGGAAGTCCGGCACTTCCGGAGTTTCCTCGCCTTCAGCGACTACACGTACACGATATACTATATGTCAATTTAAATGCAATGTTTAGAACTGAATAAGTAATTACCATAACTCTAGCTAGCCCTCCCCTTTGGTTCTGAAATTTTTATGGTGGCTTGGTAGGGTCCTAACCAGAGTCTTGACCAAGTTTTATTTGAAACAAAGTTCATTTGAGCCTTGTACAATCAAAAGCCTATTTGGTCAATATTAGAGCTTCTAAGGAATTGCAGGGTTTTTCATGGCTCCAACCATTACTTTCTGGAAACTAGCATTTAAGATGGTTCTAATGGAATTGGTTTCATGTTATTTGAAGAATCCTAGAGGAGGTTATGCCCTCAACAAGATTTGCGAAAATCTAAAAAATGTTTCTGTACATTTTTCTATTTTCTCAGGGCAGTTCACTTAATCACCCAATTAGGGGGACTAGATGAACCCGGATGGGTCTGAAATTTTTACTGTGACTCAAGGATTTTCCCATAAACCACCCAGCAAAATTTCCGAATTTTTCATAAAGTAGTTCTCCAGATAAAATTCCTAACAGTTTAAATTTTAGGGAATTAATTCTGGAAAACTATTAAGTTTCATGAGCTGAAATTGGTGTTGCTGGAAAGTACTCAAAAAGCTTAGTTCAGTAAAATTTGGTTCACTGAATTTGGAGCTTCCTAGCAAAAGTTCTATGCATTTGATGTTTGATCTAAACTGGAAAATCCTAAAATGTTTAAATTCTGCGGGTGGGGCCCACTCTTTAAACAGGCCCACTGAGAACGCGGCCACACCGCAGCCCACGGGGTTTTACCTGCGCTGCCACACCGGATCCCGGCCGCAAAGTGGATCCCCACTAGAAGACAGAGGCTGACCGGTAGACCCGCCCCCCCCCCTTCGTCTACCTCACGACCTCCCGCGACTCCCGCGGCGGCGCTTCGCCGGAGCTCTCGCTGCCAGCCATTTCACTGCACGACCTTCGATGGATTTCGCCGCTTGTGCCTAAATTGGCTCGGAGAACACGCTGGTGCCCTCACCGAAGCTCGGCAATGGCCGGAACCATGCCCGCGACGGTGACAGTGGCTATCCCAACTCCGGCGATGTCGCCCAAGCTACTCAAGGCCTTATTTCCAGAATGGTTTGCTCGGCATGCTGAGCACGAAAATTAGCTCGGTTTTCCATGGAACCGTCCGGAGCTATGCGCTCACCGTCGACCTAGGCCCGATATCGGCTGTGACCTGAAAAACTCGATAACCCGAGTCTATACTCGACGGTTCTTTGTATTTTGGATCCTAGATGGCCGTGGCAAGGTGTATATCATGTGTGTATCTCGGTATACCCGGTGATGATCTAATACCCGCGAATTTTTGGATTTGGGATGGCTCGGTCCTCAGAACACCAAAACTTTCCCGGGGAAATTCTCCCACGACAGTGCATGAAACGATGAACGGTTTGGACTAGCAGGACAAGCACCTTAGGGCGGTTGTTTCTTGTGTTGATCATCGGGCACAAGAAGACCTGTGTCGCCCGGACGCCGGAGACCAGAGGGAGGCAACTCGGAGCGAGTTGCGGCGACGGTTTGCGACCAGAACAGAGACCGCGCGAGGTGAGAAATGAACCACGGCAGGAGTGCACGGTTTATCCCTTCGGTCTGTGATCTTTTCTCCCCCCCCCTCTTACCGAGCAGGAG
The DNA here is from genome assembly GCA_030760725.1 of Neostapfia colusana. Taxonomy (NCBI): domain Eukaryota; kingdom Viridiplantae; phylum Streptophyta; class Magnoliopsida; order Poales; family Poaceae; genus Neostapfia; species Neostapfia colusana. The sequence continues at coordinate 74,265,689 of JASWHV010000005.1, read as the reverse complement.
GGTGCCTGGCTGAGGCGGTCGGGCGCCGACGCAGTGGCTAGCTGGCGCGCATTCTCGGCTGAGAGAAAAATTACCCGAAGACTTCAGTGTGAAGGCTCCTGACAGGTGGGTCCCTCCCCTCTAATACTCTTCTAATTTTTCATCTCTGTTTTTGCTGAAAATATCCCCAGCTACTCACAATTGAATGTGAGACTTAAGCACCAAGTCACAGTTTGAATTTTTGGTTTCTCAAATTTGAAATTTGTTTGGCTAAATTTGCTTCACATTTGAACTGAAATTCAAATTCAGTTTTGAATTAATGCAAATTTAGCTCCCAAAAAGATAAATTCCAATGGGGATGAAAATTGGTGGACCAACTCAGAAAAATGTGCTGAGTTTGAATATGAAGCCAAATTTTGAATTCAAGTGATGAAAGTTGCTGCAATTTGAATTTACATTCAAATTGGCCTCTTTTTCAAATGCCTCCAAAAGTGCCTCAAAAAGTATTGGATTTGCATGAAATTTGGCCTGAACCTTCCCAAGACTATTTAAGTTCTAGGGGTGAGCTCAACCTCTCATGTTCATGTGTATAAATCCTACTTTGTGAAAGTTAGGGCTTTCCCCTCTAATCACCCTTTTGATGGTGGTTACTTGCTCTTCACAAGTATTCACAAGATATCCACAACAAAAGCTGTGGTGTTGTGAGGTGATGGAAATTTGCAAGTCCCTTTTATTGGGCATTTACATCCCCCCTTAAAAGAATCTCGTCCCGAGATTACAAAAGAAGAGATAGCGATGTAATGGGAACTCACCCGTGCTGAGACGCCATGAACTCCGGGTAATTTGAGAGAAGAAATTCTTCGCTCTCCCACGTCGCTTCTTCGGCGGTGTGGTTAATCCAGAGTATTTTGTAGAACCACAATGTTCAGCTACGTGTGGTCCGAGCTGTCTCATCAATAATTGCCACCGGATATTCATCATATGTCAAATCCAGTTGCAGCTCACCGATGTCTTCAGTGGGAACAACAGCCATATGCTTCAGACATTTTCGCAGTTGTGAAACATGGAAAATGTTGTGAACACCGGCGAGAGATGCCGGTGGTTCCAGTCTGTACGCCACTGGTCCACACTTCTCGGTGATGGCATAGGGTCCAATGAATCGGGGAGCGAGTTTCCCCTTCACGCCGAACCGGTGCACACCTTTCATCGGAGATACACGGAGATACACGTGTTCCCCGACGTCAAAGTGCAATGGCCTACGCCTCTTATCAGCGTAGCTTTTCTGCCGGGATTGAGCGGCCTTCAAGTTGGTTTGTATCATCCGAACGCGCTCTTCGGCGTCGTTCACCACATCAACCCCGAATGTGACCCTTTCACCGGACTCGCACCAATTTAATGGGGTGTGGCATTTGCGACCGTAGAGAGCTTCATAGGGTGCCATCTTGATACTCGCCTGATAGCCGTTATTGTACGAGAATTCCGCCAACGGTAGGTGATCATCCCAGTTCCTACCGTGGTGGATGGCACATGCTCTCAACATGTCTTCTAGTACTTGATCCACCCTCTCTGTTTGCCCATCTGTCTGAGGGTGATAGGTGGAGCTCCTAATCAGCTTAGTATCCAATGCAGCGTGTAACTGCTCCCAAAAACGAGACACGAATAGTGCACCTCGATCTGAGACTATGGTCTTGGGTACCCCATATAAGCATAGAATTCTCGCTATGTACAGCTCCGCGTACTTGCCGGCATTGTAATGTGTATGCACAGGAATGAAGTGAGCCGACTTGGTTAATCGGTCAATGATTACCCAAATGGAATCATGTTTGTTGGATGTCAGGGGTAATCCCACAATGAAATCCATGCTCACATCTTCCCATTTCCATGCCGGAATTTTCAGGGGTTGCAGCAGCCCTGATTTTCTCATATGATCAGCTTTCACTCGTCTACACGTATCACACTCGGATACGTACTGCGCTACCTCCCGCTTCATCCGTGTCCACCAAAATTTCTTTTTCAAATCTTGGTACATTTTGTTGCTGCCCGGATGAATGGAGTATTTAGACAAGTGAGCTTCATCAAGAATGTTCTTCCTCAGCTCCATGTTCTGGGGTACAACTATGCGCTCATTAAACCACAACGTCCCCTCATCATCCTTCCGGAAACTTTTGATTTCCCCGTTGTCTATCCGTCTCCGGAGGTGTGCCATACCCTTATCAACCTTCTGAGCTGCAATGATTTCCTCCCTAATGGTAGGGATGAGGGCAAGGTTGTAGAGCGATCCATAAGGAGCCAAGTATAAACTCGGCTCTTCCAACTCCACTGGTGTAATGGTGAGGTTATGGACATGTGATTTCCGACTCAGCGCGTCGGCAACCACATTCGCCTTGCCGGGGTGGTAATGAATCTCAATATCATAATCTTTTATTAGTTCTAACCACCTCCTTTGCCTCATATTCAGCTCCTTCTGGGTGAAGATGTACTTCAAGCTCTTGTGGTCGGTGTAGAGATGCACCGAATTCCCCAGGAGATAGTGCCTCCACATTTTTAATGCCAAAACCACAGCAGCAAGTTCAAGATCATGAGTCGGATAGTTCTGCTCATGGTTCCGAAGTTGGCGTGAACCATATGCGACCACACGTCCTTCCTGCATCAACACGCAGCCAAGCCCAATACCGGACGCATCACAAAACACGTCGAAGGGCTTGGTTGTATCCGGTTGAGCTAAGACCGGGGCTGTTGTGAGATGCTTCACTAATGCTTGGAACGCTCCTTCAAACGCCGTGTTCCAAACATATTTTGTTCCCTTCTTTAGCAATTCTGTCATCGGCTTGGCAAGCTTGGAGAAGCTTGGAATGAATCTCCGATAGTATCCCGCTAAGCCGAGGAAGCTTCTGACTTCATGGACTGAGGTGGGAGCTTTCCAATTCAGCACTTGCTCGATTTTGCTTGGGTCAACCGCAATGCCTTCCGCTGAGATAATATGTCCCAAAAATGGCACTTGGCTGATCCAAAACTCACATATGCTGAACTTAGCGTAGAGCTTGTGGTCTCGCAATCGTTGAAGAACGATCCTCAGGTGTTCGGCGTGTTCTGCTTCTGTCTTGGAGTAAACCAAGATATCATCAATGAACACCACCACGAACTTGTCCAGCTCCGGCATGAACACCGAGTTCATGAGATACATGAAATGTGCCGGAGCATTCGTGAGACCAAAAGACATTACGAGATACTCATATGAGCCATATCTCGTCGAGAAGACCGTCTTCGGGACATCCTCTGCCCGGATTTCTATTTGATGATACCCGGAGAGAAGGTCCATCTTCGAGAACACACTCGCGCCCACAAGCTGATCAAACAGGATGTCAATGCAGGGTAGTGGGTATTTGTTCTTGATGGTGATGGCGTTGAGCGGCCGGTAGTCCACACACAGCATCAAGGTTTCATTCTTCGGCTTTACGAGCAGCGCCAAGCATCCCCAAGGCGAGGAACTCGGCCTAATGAAACCTTTGCTCAACAGATCATTGAGCTGTTCTTTTCGTCCAGCCAGCTCGTTTGGAGCCATTTTGTATGGTCTCCGTGATATGGGCGTAGTCCCGGGTGCAAGCTCAATCTTGAACTCGACATCCCGCTCAGGTGGCATGCCCGGAAGATCATCCGGAAACACATCGGGGTACTCCTGGATTACGGGGATGTCCTCTAACTTGAGAGATTCAGCATTATTAATTTCTGAAACTTCCCGGACTGGATTGTCTAGCATCATGGAATGCGGACGGTGGAATGGAGAATTCAAATGAACCGTCCGTGTCCGAGTGTCCAGGATAGCGCCATGGTAGCGTAACCATGAAATCCCTAAGATTGCATCAATCTTTTGTCCCGTAAGGATTATCAAGGTGGTGGGATATATCTTCCCACCTAAGCACAGTGGTGCTTTTGGAATCATCATATTTGCTGAAATATTCCCTCCCGGTGAGCAGATCATATATGTGCAGTCGGTTGGGAAGACTTGTATTTGATGCTTAGCCACATAGGATCCACTTAAAAAACTGTGGGTTGCACCAGAATCGAATAAAATGATGATTGATTGGTCATTGAGAGTGAACGTACCCGCCAGCACGTTGTCTCCCTCTGGGGCATCCTCATTGTCGAGATTACGAATGCCCCCAGTCCGCTGACCAACCTTCTTGACCGGAGGTTGGCCTCGAGCACTGCCCTGGAACTGGGCTTGCCCGCTGCTCTGCTGCCCCTGGGGACAGTCCTTCGAGAAATGGCCTGCCTGGCCACATGTAAAGCAAGTGTAGCGAGGCGGTCCTCCGCTGATCGGCGGACGGAAACCCGGGGCGCGTTGTGGCGGTGGAAATGCCCGAGGTGTCGTCTGCTGCTGATGTTGCAGTCGCGGTGGTGGCATCGGCGGTCGGAATGGGGATGGCTGAAAAGAACGACCCCCGAACTGCTGAGGTCGCGCCGGTGGATGCCACTGCTGCCCGGATGGTGTCCGATACACCATACGGTCTTTCAGGGGAGCGCCACCCCAACTGCTGGGTGGAGTGCTGCGCTTCCGCTGCTCAGCCGCCAATTCTCGCTGAGCGTCTTCTTGCATGATCGCGGCATTAACGAGGTCGTTGAAGGTGCCGTGATTCCATTGGACGAGATGCGTCTTCATCTCGGGGTGTAACCCCCGATAGAAATGCTCCCGTTTCTTCTCCTCGGTGGAGACGTAATCTGATGCATATTGCACCAGATGGTTGAAGGCTCGGGAGTAGTCATGGGCACTCCTCCCGCCATGCTTCAGCTCCAAGAACTCTTGGAACTTCCGCTTCATTATCCCAGGAGGGATATGGTAGGCGCGGAACGCCTCCCAGAATTCTTCGCACTCCACGGCATGGCCTGCCGGACGTGAGGCGACATAATTCGTACACCACGCACCAGTGGCACCATGAAGCTGCTGCGCCATGAACAGAGTCTTTTTCCGCTCCGTACATTGGAGCAGCCCGAACTTGTACTCGATTGTCCGCAGTCAGTTGCCGGCCTCCAGTGGTTCTGCTGCTTCTGTGAACACCGGAGGATGCGTACTCATGAAGTCCGAGTACGTCACCTCACGGGGCTCACGAGGCCACCTCTCTTGATGCCCCCCCCCCCCCGCCTGGGACGTATTCTGCACGATCGTGCAGAGCAGGTCAGTCTGCTCCTCACGACCACCCACCAATGCCGCAATCACATCCGCTAGCGTAAGCGGAGGCGGTGGTGGTGGTTGTTGTTGCGGGGTGCTGTCGTAGGCAGGTGGCTGGGAGTCATCACCCCCCTGCTGGCTAGAGCCACCAATCTCATGCATGGTTCGAGTGTGAACCATCTGCAACCATACGACAATAACCATCAGTCCCGCAACATACTTCATGCAATCCAATAAAATAGGCGTAAAACATAATGACTGTAAAACATGCGATATGTCTCGTATACAGATAATGTAATAACTTTGCACAATCTACACCATTACCAGACCAAATACAAGGTAGTTAAATCCAATTTGATGGACTCCCTCTTTGGAAGTTCATCTCAACTAGGTTTGGTCATTACGAGACGTTAATATCGCTTTGCCATCACGTATACTACCCTTTTATCTTCAATACGACACAAACATGGTCTCTAGCAAAAGAAGCTTGAGCAAGACATACACTCGAATCTTTCACTAGTTGAAGATAACCACTCATGAGTATGTTCTACCCTACTGGAAGTACTTAAACCCCCTCGGGTACAACAATCTCTTACTTGAGTTCAACTGCCATCCCTCTGTTAGAATGACCAGTTGCTACTTATACCAGATTTTGATCTGGTTATAGGCATTATCATGACTCAAGCTGAATACCAAAGTTAAAGTTAACTTCAGTATCTTTCCAACGAGTACTTATTTGCCCTCAGATACGCTCTGGTTTAAAAGTTATGGTAATTCAAAATCAACAGAATTTCTGGAAGAATTTCAACAGCACCTCCTTTAGGAAGTTGCTGTTTCCAACTCTGTTTTTCCACTGAATTCCGTGCTAAAATTCCAGAACTTTGAATTACAAAGATGTAACACCTTTCCTAACCTTTCCAAATATGTGTCATAAGATAATTTTAGATTTTCTACAGGAAGTTATGCTTGAAAAACAGAACAGTCCAGAGAGTGTTTTAAATCTGTCCTGGTTCTGGACAGTTTACATCCCTCTGGAATTTAGGCCATCTTAAGATGTGATTCAGCTCTGGAAGTCTACAACAAAGTTGTAGAGTGCTTAAATACCTTTCCAGAACTATATCCCATACCTCCATTGGCTAAATAATCTGTGAGTTATGCTCTGTAAAAGTTCAGCCAACTTGCTGCCCAAAACAGAGCACTCTGTTTATCAATCCCTTGGAGCTACACTGATCCACTATTGAATTTTTATACCCAACCAGGGTCCTAAATGTTGAAACTTAGTGATTTTAATTCCTTGTTATCATCATTTTTCTTGCACATGCCTATAATATGCCGGTACTACATTCCTCACAAAAAGAAAATCCCAACCGGATTGTACCGGCATATACGTCTTAATTGTGGCACTAAACGGTCTCTCGCACACGTTTACTACACGGGATACATACGTGGTTAGTACCTGAAGAAGAACACCCAATAATTATGCACTCAAAGGTTATTCTCATTTCAGTCAGGTCCATTTTGAAAGTAAATACAAACGCCCGTATCATTGCCATACGGCCGTCCTTGAGTTAAGCCACGTCTCAAGGTACGTGATCGTGTTTTAACACCACACAACGGGGAACCCGAGTAGAGCGCGAATGGGTCATCACGGTTGGGAATTTTATCATCCCAACAGATACCACCTACTGCCCTGCAGGGCACACTGATGGCAAGCGCTGCGTATGTCCTCCTGGGCTATTTCCAGGCGAACACACTATCGCGTTACTGACCACGCGATGGGGTCTCCACTTACTTTCCTAATGCACGTTAGGGGTCAGCATTTCATATGAACTCAGGAACATGAAGAGTCCAAGAGTTTCATATTGACGTCTCACACCAAGCTGTGAGACCTATCCCTGAACCACATTCCTCGTCAGGGGAGCTAACCGAAATTGAACCGCTTGCGGTGGCGTTCCTTACCACCATTCTTACCAGAGCGTAGGTGCGTCATTACATAATTAAAATTCAGAATTTTAACACATATGTTAATCTTGCCACATTAAGTAACTATGCTAGTATAGTCCTTACTTGGGAAAACTACCGAATCCTCACCGTAAACCTAAGTTTTCCCGTAATACAATCCTTAATTAATGTGCTATCTCCAATGCCGCTCTGATACCAGCCTATGGCGGAACAGAATCCACTCATCCAGGATCGCAGAGGGTGGTGCCGCACGATGCGACACCCGACAGCACACATCATAAGGATACATTGTATTGCATTGAAAACAACCTGAAATGTACAAAGTAGTACACTACTCAGTTACAAACTAGTGTTTATATTACACAGCGGAAGTTAAATTTGTACAACTTACGCCCGCCTATCTAGCAAAAGTTGGTTGCCCAGCCCTAGGGCAACCCACACTAGCTGCACTTCTCAGCTTAGCACGGCGTGTACGGCTCCCACTCAGTCGTGGTCCCTGATGGAGGGTAACCCTCGCCGGTGGACTCGTAACCCGAGTCTGTGGGTGGCTCCTCACCTGAAAAACACTTAAGCAGCAACCATGAGCACAATGGATCAACAAGAGTTAACCGACTCACCTAGCCATGAAACTCTACATGTAGGGTACAATGGACATGGGACGGTAAAATTTCAACAAACGGACACGCCTACAAGTTCGTCCTTAGCTCATCTTTTAGCCACAAGTTAACAGTTCATGAATATGAAATTTAGTAAGCAATATTTGGTGGCACGCATGTAGCAATGCAATTTTATCATAACAGCAATATTGAATCATCACATTTCATATATTAGCCTACGTCACGACTCAGTGAACAAGCGGTACTCGTCACCGCGAGGGACGGTGAATCGACTCGATATACACCTGCAGAGATACCCAAAGAGCACGTCACGTACGCCCACCCGTGGAGCTGCACAGCACGCTCACTCGATGTCGTACTGGACAACCTTTCACCCAACAGCCCAAACGTCGAACCGGTCGCACTGAAACAGACAGGAGGTTCCCTACACGGAGCATCTCTCTATGCCCATTAGCAGATTTCCACCTTGCTGCCCTCAACCTACACCTATAAATCGGTGTGCTATGCCTCGATGCCCAGAGGTTTAGGTTACATCGGTTTACTGGGGCCCATATATCCGATATGCCTTCGGTACGTTCAATACTTGCTTAGCAGGGACGCACACGGATCGGTCCTCAATCGACACGGACAGGGCTGCGCACACAAGACTTCCTCTTGCTGCACCCTAGCCCCTGCCTAGTCTCATTTTCATTACTAAAGTGATCTCACATCACTCGAACCAATCCCGTGTGTCCCAAGCCTAACTCGCGAGTAGATTCCAACTACTCGACTTGTACCAAAGTCCTATGAATCATTAAGCATAGCCTGTCTACTCGAGGCCTTGGACACTACCCTCACTCTTCTAGGAAAATTCTGGTTGTGCATTTGGGTTTCATCCATCCTACACCTAATGCACATCCAAACCTCATACTAAACATGTGAACAGAGCAAAACTTTATAAAAGAGGTTAATGCAAACCGTGGCTTGCCTTGTTGCTGCTGGTCAGTTGTTATGGCTTCGTCCGGAAGAAGGATGTCGAGCACTTCCGGAGTTTCCTCGCCTTCAGCGACTACACGTACACGATATACTATATGTCAATTTAAATGCAATATTTAGAACTGAATAAGTAATTACCATAACTCTAGCTAGCCCTCCCCTTTGGTTCTGAAATTCTTATGGTGGCTTGGTAGGGTACTAACCAGAGTCTTGACCAAGTTTCATTTGAAACAAAGTTCATTTGAGCCTTGTACAAATAAAAGCCTATTTGGTCAATATTAGGGCTTCTAAGGAATTACAGGGTTTTTTATGGCTCCAACCATTAATTTCTGGAAACTAGCATTTAAGATGGTTCTAATGGAATTGGTTTAATGTTATTTGAAGAACACTAGAGGAAGTTATGCCCTCAACAAGATTTGAGAAAATCTGAAAAATGTTTCTGTACATTTTTCTATTTTCTCAGGGCAGTTTCCTTAATCACCCGATTAGGGGGACTAAATAAACCCGGATGGGTCTGAAATTTTTACTGTGAATCAAGGATCTTCCCATGAACCTTCCAGCAAAATTTCAGAATTTTTCATAAAGTAGTTCTCCAGATAAAATTCCTAACAATTTAAATTTAGGGAATTAATTCCGGAAAACTATTAAGTTTCATGAGCTGAAATTGGTGTTGATGGAAAGTACCCAAAAAGATGAGTTCAGCAAATTTTGGTTCACTGAATTTGGAGCTTCCTAGCAAAAATTCTATGCATTTGAAGTTTGATCTAAACTGGAAAATCCTAAAATGTTTAAATTCTGCGGGTGGGGCCCACTCTTTAAAACGGCCCACTGAGAACGCGGCCACACCGCAGCCCACGGGGTTTTACCCGCGCTGCCGCACCGGATCCCGGCCGCAAAGTGGATTCCCGCGAGAAGACAGAGGCTGACCGGTGGACCCGGCCCCCCCTTCGTCTACCTCGCGACCTCCCGCAACTCATGCGGCGGCGTTTCACCGGAGATCTCACCGCCGGCCATTTTGCTGCACGACCTTCGATGGATTTTGCTGCCTGTGCCTAACTTGGCTCGGAGAACACGCTGGAGCCCTCACCAAAGCTTGGCAATGGCCGGAACCATGCCCGCGACGGTGACAGTGGCTATCCCAACTCCGGCGATGTCGCCCGAGCTACTCAGGGCCTTATTTTCGGAACGATTTGCTCCTAAAGCTCCGCTGTGGCATGCTGAGCACGAAAATGAGCTAGGTTTTCCATTGGATCGGCCGGAGCTATGCGCTCACCGTCGACCTAGGCCCGATATCGGCTGTGACCTGAAAAACTCGATAACCCGAGTCTATACTCAACGGTTCTTTGTATTTTTGGATCCTAGATGGCCGTGGCAAGGTGTAGATCATGTGTGTAGCTCGGTATACCCGGTGATAATCTAATACCCATGAATTTTTGGATTTGGGATGGCTCGGTCCTAAGAACACCAAAACTTTCCCGGGGAAATTCTCCCACGACAGTGCATGAAACGATGAACGGTTTGGACTAGCAGGACAAGCACCTTAGGTGTGTTGATCGTCGGGCACAAGAAGGCCTGTGTAGCCCGGACGCCGGCGACCAGAGGGAGGCGACTCGGAGCGAGTTGCGGCGATGGTTTGCGCGCATAACAGAGACTGCGCGAGGTGAGAAATGAACCACGGCAGGAGTGCACGGTTTATCCCTTCGGTCTGTGATCTTCTCTCCCCCCCCCTCTTACCGAGCAGGAGGTGGCCTGGCTGAGGCGGTCGGGCGCCAACACCGACGCCGTGGCTGGCTTGCGCGCGTTCTCGGCCGAGAGAAGAATCACCCGAAGACTTCAGTATGAAGGCTCCTGACAAGTGGGTCCCTCCCCTCTAATACTCTTCTAATTTTTCATCTCTGTTTTTGCTGAAAATATCCCCAGCTACTCACAATTGAATGTGAGACTTAAGCACCAAGTCACAGTTTGAATTTTGGTTTCTCAAATTTGAAATTTGTTTGGCTAAATTTGCTTCACATTTGAACTGAAATTCAAATTCAGTTTTGAATTAATGCAAATTTAGCTCCCGACAAGATAAATTCCAATGGGGATGAAAATTGGTGGACCAACTCAGAAAAATGTGCTGAGTTTGAATATGAATCCAACTTTTGAATTCAAGTGATGAAAGTTGCTGCAATTTGAATTTACATTCAAATTGGCCTCTTTCTGAAATGCCTCCAAAAGTGCCTCAAAAAGTATTGGATTTGCATGAAATTTGGCCTGAACCTTCCCAAGACTATTTAAGTTCTAGGGGTGAGCTCAACCTCTCATGTTCATGTGTAGAGATCCTACTTTGTGAAAGTTAGGGCTTTCCCCTCTAATCACCCTTTTGATGGTGGTTACTTGCTCTTCACAAGTATTCACAAGATATCCACAACAAAAGCTGTGGTGTTGTGAGGTGATGGAAATTTTTTTGCAAGTCACTTTTCTTGGGCTTTTACACTTCTGGCCGTAGAGAGCTCCATATGGAGCCATCTTTATGCTATCTTGATAGCCACTGTTATATGAAAACTCCGCCAACGGTAAATGATCATCACAATTTTTACCATGGTGGATGGCACAAGCGTGTAGCATATCTTCAAGCACTTGATTCACCCGTTCAGTTTGTCCATCCATCTAGGGGTGATATGCGGAGCTTCGGATCAGTTTAGTCCCCAATGAAGCGTGCAGCTACTCCAAAAATCAAGCAACAAACAGCGCACCACGATCTGAAATAATTGTGTGGGAACACCGTGCAAGAACAAGATCCTTGCAATATACAAGTCCGCATATTGCTTGGCAACGTACTTTGCATGTACGGGAATAAAATGAGATGATTTGATTAGTCGATCGACTATCACCCAAATCGAATCATGCTTGTGGGACGTGAGAGGTAACCCAACTATGAAATCCATGCTGATATCCTCCCACTTCCACGCCGGAATGTTCAATTGTTGCAGCTGTCCGGCTTTACGCATTTGGTCAGCTTTCACCCGCCGACACGTATAACCTTCATATACGTACTTTGCGATTTCTCTTTTCATCCGTGTCCACCAAAATCTGGTTTTCAGATCCTGGTACATCTTGTCGCTGCCCGGATGAATAGAATATTTGGACAAGTGAGCTTCATCCAAGATTTTCTTTCGAAGTTTCATGTCACGGGGTACCACTATACGGTCTTTGAACCACAGAGTACCGTGTTCATCTCTTCGGAAGCATTTCATTTCACCCTTATTCATTCTTCTTGAATATGCGACATTCCCACGGCTTTGTTCTGAGCTTCTCCTCTCATATGGTAGGGATGAGAGAAATATTATATAATGCTCCATATGGAACCAAGTATAAACTCGGCTCCTCTTCCACCGGAGTGATGAATAGATGGTTGACGTGAGATTTGAGGCTTAAAGCATCGGCAACCACATTTTCCTTGCCAGGATGGTAGTGAATCTCAATCTCATAATCCTTGATCAGCTCTAACCATCATCGTTGCCGCATATTCAACTCTTTTTGAGTGAATATATATTTTAAACTTTTGTGGTCGGTGTTGATATGCACTAAGTTTCCAAGCAGATAGTGCCTCCACATTTTCAACGCCAATACCACAGAAGCAAGCTCAAGATCATGAGTCGTATAGTGTTGCTCGTGGTTACGAAGTTGACATGAGCCATAGGCGACCACTCTTCCTTCTTGCATCAATACACAGCCAAGCCCGATACAGGACGCATCACAATATACGTCGAAAGGCTTGGTCGTATCAGGTTGAGCTAAGATTGGGGATGTTGTGAGATGCTTCACCAATGCTTGGAAAGCTCCTTCACATGTTGAGCACCAAACATATTTAACCCCCTTCTTTAACAATTCAGTCATCAGTTTAGCAAGCTTGGAGAAGCTCGGGATGAATCTCCGATAATATCCCGCTAAACCGAGGAAACTTCTGACTTCATGGACAGATGTGGGGGACTTCCATTTCAGCACTTGTTCAATCTTGCTTGGATCGACCGCAATGCCTTCCACAGAAATAATATGATTAAGAAATGGCACTTGGCTGATCCAAAATTCGTATTTGCTGAATTTGGCATAAAGCTTATGGTCTCACAATCGTTGAAGCACGATATGCAAGTGTTTGACGTGTTCTTATTCAGACATGGAATAAACCTAGATGTCATCTATGAACACCACCATGAGCTTGTCCAACTCCGGCATGACACTGAGTTCATGAGGTACATAAAATGTGCTGGTGCGTTGGTGAGACCAAAAGACATGACGAGATATTCATACAATCCATATCTCGTCGAGAAGGACGTCTTTGAATTATCCTCCGCTTGGATCTTGATTTGGTGATATCCGGAGCGAAGATCCATATTCGAAAATACACTTGCACCAACAAGTTGATTGAACAAGATACCAATGCGGGGCAGTGGATATTTATTATTGATGGTGACGGCATTGAGAGGTCAGTAATCCACACACAACCTCAAGGTTTCATCCTTCTTTTTCATGAACAGCGCCGAGCATCCCCATGGCGAGGAACTCGGTCGAATTAAACCCTTACTCATCAAATCATTGAGCTGCTCCTTCAATTCAGCTAGCTCATTCGGAGCCATCTTGTATGGTCTCCGTGATATCGGTGTTGTCCTGAGTACAAGTTTGATCTTGAACTTGGCATCCCTTTCGGGTGGCATGCTCGGGAGATCATCCGGAAATACATCCGGATATTCACGGACCACACGAATATCCTCAAGCTTTGAGGCTTCCGTGTTATATGTGGCTGGACTTTCTTGGACCGAATGGTCAAGAATGAGAGTATGTGGTTCATGAAGTGAAGAGTTTAAATGAACCACGTGTGGAACGATGTCAAGAACTGAACCATGGCGTTGTAGCCATGACATTCCTAGAATGACATCGAGTTTTTGACTCTCTAATATAATTAGAGACGTCGGATATAGTTTCCCACCCATTTGTAATGGTGCTCTATAGACCATCCTATCAGCTGTTATTTTCCCACCCGGAGAGCAAATCAAATATGAACTTTTTGTGGGAATGATAGGCAATTGGTATTTAATAACATAAGATTGACTTATGAAATTATGGGTGGCACCGGAGTCAAAAAGTTTGACTACAGGATGATCTAAATAAGAAAACGTACCCGCGAAGATGGGTTCGCCATCTGGCACGTCTTCAATGGCTAGGTGCTGGACGTTGCCAGATTTTGGTGCTGGTTTCTTGGGCTGGTTATGGAGCTGATTTGCACCCTGATACGGTGCTGGACCCCTGCCCTGTTGCTGCTCGGGGCAGTCCTTGGCAAAATGCCCGACACGGCCACACGTGAAGCACGTGTATTGTGTCGGGTTCCCTCCGAACTGTGGACGGAATCCTGGTGCACGTGGTGGAAATGGAGGCGCACGTGGGCCCATCTGTTGCTGCTTCTGTTTCTGTGGTGGATACGGCGGTCGGAAGCTAGACGCATTAAGTTGACGACCATGAAACTGCGGCGGTCGCGCCGATGGCTGCCATCTCTGACCGGATGGTGAGCGATACACCATGCGGTACTTTTGTGGTGCCCCACCACTGCTGCTCGCCAGCGTGCTGCCTTTCCTCTTATCAGAAACGCGCTTGCGCTGAGCGTCTTCTTGCACAATCGCGGTATTGACAAGGTCGTTGAATGTGTCGCGAATGCTTTGGGCAAGGTGAATCTTCATCTTGGAATTCAGGCCCCGGAAGAAGGTGTTTCGCTTCTGGTCTTCCGTCCCCACATATTCTGGCGCATATTGCGCCAGCCGGTTGAATGCTCTAGAGTACTCATGAGCACTCCTTTCGCCTTGTTTCAGCTCTAGAAACTCCTGAAGCTTCCTCTGCATAACCCCGGGAGGTATATGGTAGGCGCGGAACGCCTCCGGAACTCCTCCCAAGTGACGGCATGGCCAGCTGGTAATTAGGCGATGTAGTTCGCCCACCATGTATCGGCTTCTCCCTGAAGCTGTTGTGCTGCAAACAGCAACAGCGCCTTCTGGTGTTCGGTGCACCGAAGTAGACCGAACTTCGCCTTGAGTGTGCGGATAAAGCTTTCCGCCTCCAAAGGCTCTTCGGCCTCCGCAAAGACTGGTGGATGGGTCGCCAAGAAGTCCGAGTATGAACTCTGTTGGGGCTGACATTACCCATTGTCTTGGCGTCCTTCCTGACGGGACGCATTCTTCTGTACTAGAATCCGCAGCAACTCGGTTTGCTCGTCGCGCGAGCCGAGTACTGCAGCGAGAACCTCCGCGAGAGATTTTGGAAGTTCTGGTGGTGGACGAGGTGGTTGTTGCTGCGTCGTGGTTTGCTCTGGTGGTGGAGACTCGTCACCATGACTCTAGCTAGGGCCTCCCTCCTCGTGCATCAAGCTGCACGCACTATTCTGCATTCACACCATTCAAACGATCAGCACATGTTTGTTTACATCATCCGGTCTATACAATAGTAGTGCGAGAATGAAGAAATGACACACATTACATTCACACATATCGATAAAGTATACACTTTATACAACATATACATCCCTGGACCATGTCACCACAATCGAGTTCTAAAGTAATGAACTTTATGAATTTAAAAGTTCATTTCCACCATCGTGGGTCACCACAGGATGTTAAGTGTGTTAGCATGTGTATATCCTCGCTATTGTACAAGATCCAAACATGTCCTCGCTCGAAGTAATATGTTGAATGCCTAGTATATTTGAATCCAACTCACTGTTTTACAACAACCGCTGTATATCAAAATGTGAAACCCAGTGATTTGAATCAAAAACTTCAAACGTGGTTTCCCTGTCCAGATTCTGGTCCATCTGACCAGTCTGGAGAATTTAACTGTTTTGACCACTTTGGAGGCAAAATCTGGACTGGAGTTCAACAACAAAGTTGTAGTAGACTCAAAAAGGAATCCAGATTGTATTTATTTTCCTCCATAGACTTTCTAATTTAGGAGCTATGATTTTTACAAGTTGACAGTTTTTTGTAAAAAAAATTTGACAGCACCTCCGGCACGGATATGGTCATCAATGTGCCGAGGAAACTGTAATGCAATGCCGGTACTACGCCCTCACCAAAGAAAATCATAAACCAGTATTCCAGCATATTCGTGTCAAATGGTGGAACTAAGAACGTCACTCACAAACGATTTCTATGTGTCATGCTCTAACGTGATCAATGTACCTGCATAAAACCACTCAATAATGGGGCACACAAAGGTTGATCATTTCAGGCAGGTCCATATCATAGTAAAAACATATAGTATGTATCATTTCCATACGGATCATCCTTGAGTCAGGCCACGTCTCAAGGTACATGGTCGTGTTCTCACACCACACGACGGGGAACCCGAGTAGTGCGCGAACAGATCGTCACGGTTGGGAATTTTATCAACCCAACGGATACCACCTACTGTCTCATGACCGTTGAGGCAAGCCGATGACGAGCGCTGCATATGGCTCTTTGAACATTGAACGTTCAAGAGTTGCATACTATCATGTTTCTTACCACACGATGGAGTATCCTCGTTTTTGCATAAAGCACACTGGGGATCAGTGTTTTTATATGTTCCCGGAACCAAGAGAAGGTTCATAGACTCATATTCACTACCGTGCCAAGCCACGGTAAACCATTCCATACCATTGCTCATATGGCGAGCTTACCACAATTGATCCGCCTGCGGTGGCGTACCTTACCTCTTACCTTACGTCGGAACATCGTTACAATTAATAACACATAAGTTAGAGTTTCTACCTTAGTATCTACTACTATAATAGACCTTATGTGCATATAGTGACTAATCCTCACTCGACTACTTCTAAGTTTTCAAAATAGACTCTTTTTGAGTGTGCTATTCCCAATGCGGCTCTGATAGCACGACTGCAGGGACCACCCCGTGGTCCTCCCACTCCGGGATCGCAGAGGGTGGTGCCGTGTGATGTGGCACTCAACGGCACACAAGAAAAGATTAGAAACAACATACAACTTTTATTTACATAAAACAGCGGAAGTCTTTTACAAACTTATCTACAGCGGAAGTGTTATTCATAGCTAAACTCTCAGCCTAGCTATGCAAAAGTGTAGCCATCTAGCCCGGTGACGCTACACACTAGCTACACACATCTGGAGATCACAGCGGTGTGCAGGGCTCTAGCTCGGCCGTGTACCCCGACGGGGGCATCGCCTCATCCTTGGAGCCTTCCTCATAAGCCTCACCTGCGGCAACTCAATTATAGCAACTGTGAGCACGATGGCTCGGCAAGACTTATTCGTCACTCCAAAACATGACACTCTACATGCAGGGGTTGTTAATATAGGCAAATGATATTGCGATAAAGACTTGCCTACAGGTTAATCCTTACTTTCAGTTCTTAGCAGCAATATAACGTGCCTTAAGTAGCCCTCAAATTGGAATTCCACAATCAAATAAGAAACGCTTCCTTCCAATGTGGTTATGTCCAAAGTGGAATATAAACTTAGTGAGCTCTACATCTACAGCATGCATCATTGCAATACAATAATAGATCAATGCATCATATTCTTCTGGCCTCCTTCAATTCTTACTACGTCACAGCGCAGTGAACAAGCGGTACTCAAATAACCGCGAGGGACGGTGATTGCAATCAATGGACACGCGGATAACACGTCACATACACCCATTTTAGAAGTGTGGTGCCTCACACCTTCCTACTCTGCTGTATGCAGCAACCTTTCAAAGGAAACCCAAATGCCGAACCAGTCCATCCGTAACAGGCAGGAGGTCCCCGCGCGGAGCGTGTCTGTGCCCGCCGCACCTTGCTACCCTCAACCCACTCCTATAAAACTGTTGGGTAATCCTCGGCACCCAGGTTAACCAATTACATCGGTTTCCTGGTTCCCATATAGCCAGTAGGCACCCGGTATTGTTCAAACTTGTCGAGCAAGGCTGCACACGGACCAGTCCTCAACCGACACCAACAGAGCTACGCACGTGAGAACTCCGCTCACTGCATCCTATCCCCCTTGCTGGGTCTCAATTTCACAATCTTAAGCCATTCGTTGTTTCTTTCTATCCCGTGTGATAAACTCCTATCTCGCGAGTAGATTAACTACTCGACTTCTACCGAGCTTCTAAAAACATTAGCATGGCATTCTCTACTCATCGAGCTGTAAACTACCCAACCCTCCATAGGATTTAAAGGTCATGCAAGTGGGGTTTCAATAATCTTAACTCTAATGCAAACATTCCATCCTAGACATAAGTGATACAAAGCAAAACTTTGCAAAAGTAATTAAATGCAAACCGGGGCTTGCATGGTTGCGAGTCAAACGGGAAGTTAGCGTCTCGAGGAAGTATCTCCAAGGCCTCCGGCGCATCCTCGACTTCGGTCACTATATGATATGCACAAAATATGTATGTGATATGTAGATAGATTATAAGAATCAAGCTTCTAATTGTATTTACTGCCACTAAGGTTTCTTAATTGGTTTTGGGATTTTCCAGTGGATATTAAATTCTATGAGGATGATCTGAGCAAAATTTGAGGGAGTCTCATGGAAGTTTATGGTCTCCAAAATTACCACAAGTACATGGCTTCTCTGAATTTTGATCCCAAATCTGAAGTTTTGACATAGCTAAAAGTGGAAGATCTAAATAAAGAAGGTATCCCTAGTTCTAGCAAAATTTGTTTCACATTTTTTCGAGCTACCTACATGGAGAAATTGATTTTTGGAAGTTGGGGAAATTTGCTGAAAAGTTTCTGTTTGAAATTGAGAATTTCCAATGAAGGCTGAACTTTGGATCAGGGTTTGGCCTAGGAAATTTAATCCAATGAGGCTCAAATTTTTATTGGAGATCACTAGAGTCATGAAGGATCTTCTGGCCAAATTTGAGTAAATTCCATAACAGCAATCTCCTGGAATTAATTCCCAAATATTTAAATTTGAGGAATTTTGGAGAAAATTCCAGGGATCTTCAGACCCATTTCTTTGCATTTCTGCAAATTAATGATTGAGAGGAATTCAACAAAATTTGTTTCACAAATTTTGTACAGTCCTACCGAAAGTTAAGGGGTTTGAGGTTTGAATGGAATTCTCAAAATGAGTGAAATGTTTAAACGGCTGACAGTGGGTCCCATGCTGCAGTATTCTTCCTCGCGCCATAGTGCTCGGGCGGCGGCGTGCGCAGGTGAGGTTCATCGAACTGGGTTCCCGGCCACCTCCCAAGCTGAAAATTGCTGCCCCTAGGTTTTGGACCACGAGGAACTCATCCATGGAGTCGGTTTGTACCAGAGATGGCCGGAAATCCTCGCGCTATGGCGGCAGCGGCGGCTAGGGTTCCAGCGACGTTGGGATTTCACTACACACCTCCAAACTCTCGGTTCTTTAGCTCTAGAGCACCAGTGGAGCACGGGGAGCACAGAATTAAGGAGTTTGGAGGTCGAAAACACCGGCAAACCCACTCTCGACAGTGACCCAAAGAGTTTTGCACCTGCGGTGAGGAAAACAGCTGTAACATAGCTGATTCTCGATGGTTTTCATTGCTTCTTCTTCGAGGAGGGGCACTAGGACGTGAGGAATCTTCTTTCTAATCCGTTCGACCGCTAGTTGCAAGGGCAATCGGAATTTGAGTTTATACTGAGCTCGGTTCGGATGAACTAGGGTTCGGTAAACTATGGAATTCGAGCTAAAGAGTTGATCAATTGCTAAACGGATTTTGGCTACACGGTCTAGGAATGCAAGCGCACCTATTTTGTGTAGGAAGGTGGAGGAGAGGCGGCTTGTAGCTCCTAGGCGACGGTGAGCCGAAGTGTGTCCGCTAGGTTCACCTCGGAGTAGCGGCGCCGATCCTTATGTTGCGAGCACCCCTGGGCAGGGAACTCCGGACTGGATAGAGTAGACGCTAGGGCACGTCGTGATGATACTTTTCTATGTTGAGCGCGTGATCAAGCGGAGCTCAGCCATGTTGAGCGGGCAAGAACAGCAGAGCGTCGGTGTTGAGTTGTTTTCACGGAAGAGAAACAGAGAAAGTGAAGAGCTAGCGAGGCACGAGAGCGTCGGTGCACTCGCTGTATGGGAGATAAAGACCGAGCAACGATCAGGCTGTCACACCCGGTTTCTCCGAAGAACAACCGAGTGAATATCACATGTATGCCAGGATCATTTTCTCATGCATGTGATGACAAATAGTGAAGCATCATTTATTACAAGCCAGGTGTCGAATATAAATAAGTCTTACATAGCATATGTCTCGAGGGACGATAATAAGTTCATAACATGTAAATAAAATAGCAGCGGAATATTATTCTTGTGGGCTTCGTCACAGGCGTTGCCCGGGGGACTCCATGAACCAAAAATCCTTCTTCGGGTCTGAAGTCTTGGTCATTGAACACAACATCATCCCATTGACCTGAGCAGCAATTTAAACCAACAAATATGCAAGGTTGAGTACCGTTGGTACTCAGCAAGTGGGGGAAAGATTATGTCATGCATGTCTAGAGCAAGGAAAGTTTGAACTCATGGTTAAAGCACTACGCAATTAATACCTATCACCTTAGCTATTAAGCACCTACATTACTACATAGGTGAAATGGTCCCAATCTCCCAACCATCATCATAATCAAATAACCATAACATCATTTCCAATGTTAAGCTCCCCGCTTAACATTCTCAACTTCCAAAGCCATCAATCCTCTAATCATGAATAAGTCCAAGCTGCTCTTGACCGTGAGCGCGGCTGTCATGATAGTTTTGACTCTGCAGAGTTTGCACCACTGTACCCACATGTAGTGATTTCATCTCCCGTTATCGGGTGGACTAAAAAGAACCTCCATTATGCCAGTGGCTATGAACCACATTCACACTTCCCAGGTGTGTAGCCAGGAGATCACTACGAAGCCTTTACAAAGGGATTCCCGACGAGCATGGGCTCACTAAGGTTTCACCCCTAACAGCATACAAGAGGCTCCAACCCCGCTGCTGTGGCCCCCTCTTGAGCCTTGCGGTTCATATGGTAGTCCAGCTGACACCTATTCCCCGCACCATCCAACACACCCATACTACGTCGGGGATACCCATGCCCCATCTCAGCATGTGGTTGGCACGGTAAAGCCAGGTTACATGCTCCATGAATCGATCCTTAGGATCCAGGCAAGTACTAAACACAAACCCGAGTCTCGTGCACCCAGCACCAACCAAATCATCCAACTTGCCTCGATCCCTACCTCTACATAACTCATAATATCTCATTCAAGAGTAAGGTAAATAAATTGATGATCTCATACCCCAATTATTCCATTCTAAGCATGGCTAAGCACAAACATATAAATAAATGACATGATAAAATAAATTCCAACCCAAGCTACAACGAAACAAGATAATCCAATTCTAGGGAAACTTCCTAGCATGGGTTTCATATTTCAATTGACAATGCAAATAATTCTATCTACACATCCTAGCATAGGATCAAAGTGGTCAAGGACACTTGCCTTCTTCCTGCTGCTCTAGGAATGGATTGTCCTGATCTTGAAAGGGGAGAACTTGCTCTGGGGCAGGTTCTACTCATGCCAACACACATAGCAAAAGAAAACAACAATCCATAAGACATAGTTCACTCTTTCACTCCACACATACATACATACATACATATGGTAGTTATTCACATTTCTAAGTGTTGTTGTTACTCTAGATGTGTTGATTTTTAGCCTACATGCACTTTTAAACATATGTATATTATTTCTAACTTTTGTATTCAGATTTCTGTTTGCACACTATATATGAATTTCCAATTTAAACAAATTCTTTAACACACTCTTTAGCTACCAAGTTTGCATGGAAGATAATTTCCTACTTCAAATGGGCTTTCAGATCTTCTACTAAATCCTAAACTGAAGTCTTTGGATTTGGAGACTTTATTTATCATTTTCTAGTTATAAATACCTATTTTCCTATATTTTCCAGATTTATTTTCTATGCCTAAAGGTGAGTTTTATTATGAAAATAGTAAGACACCTCATCTAAACAGAATAGGTTCTGATCTAAAATATTCAATAATTTATATTTGAACTTCCTCTATGATGTGGAACAATTTAAATTTATTTTACTAGTTTTTAGAATTATTTCCTAGCCAAAAATATGTTTCTAAGAAATATGAATATCATTTAGACAGAATTCATTTCAGCCAAAAATCTATTTCTAACTCATTCTAAAGTTTTCCAAGTGCTAGTGAAGTTTAAATTTGAATTTACAATGTGTTTGCCTCACCTTTTTAAATTTTAAATCCTAATCACATATTCAAATTTCTAAATTTAATATCATATAGGGTTAAAAAGGTAAACTCACCCCACTACAGGGTCTATTATATTATTTCATAAATTTCCAGGGGTCTAACTACACATAACAGCGGGGTTTTACTAATTTTTTTATTAAGTCCAGGGGCTAAAACTGATTTTTAAATGAATTTACAAGAATTTCTGAAGTTCCAGGGGCTAGATCAGAAGTTTCCGGGGCTAGCTTGTATTTTCTGAGATCCCCAGGGGGTAGCACGTAAGAATCCCGGCCTTTATAATGCGGGGCTGATGTGGACCGTCCGATTTAAAATAGACGGCTCAGATTAGATCGCCGAACCGGTACGCGCGGGTTTTAATTCTACCGTGCGATTTAAAATAGACGGCGCATAAGCGGCCACGTCGCTCCGACCGTGCACGGGCGGCGGTGCCCGGCGGCGGGAGGCGGCGATCTCGCCGGAGAACTTCGGATCTTCGTCTATACCTCCTAAAACTGGGATTCCATGGCATAGATCGGTGGAGGGGAGGTCGGGGATCTCACCTCGGGGTTTTTCTTGAGCTCGGAGGTCCTGGAAGGCGGTCGGCAACGAGGTCCGAGATGGAATCGCTGCGGTGCTCGTCGGAGCTGTGCCTAGAGTGCAAACCACCGAGTATTCTGCACCTGCGTGATTCCCCGGAGGCGGTGGAACACGATCAGCACGTTAGATCGGAAAATCCGAGCAGAGATCGAGAGAAAACGGTGATCCGAGCTTCGGTTCTCACCGGGAGGAAAAACAGCCGATCGTGGGGGGAAAACGGGGCGATGCTGACGTTTTTATAGACGAGGGAGGGCGGCGTGTTTGTTAAGATCAAGCCGGAGTCGTCCGGGACCGGGAGTCGGGCTGGGGACGCGGAATTCCGGAGTCGGTTGCGATCGGGTGCGCGCGGAAGAGTCCGGCTGTTGGCGCGAGCGGGAGGTGAGGGTTGACATGCGGGCCCCGCGTGTCAGTGAGAGGGAGAGGGGAGCGCGCGGCTGCGGGCTGGCGCGGGGGCGGATGGGCCGGCTGGTGGGTTTTGGCCCACTGGCCGGGGGTTTTGTTTTTTCTTTTTCTTTTTCTTTTCAGTTTTGAGTTGAATTTGAATTTGAATTTCTGCACCACATGCAATACGTCAAAAAAATTTTAAATTCCCCCCTTAACAGGTTTTGGGGTGTTACAGCTCTACCCCCTAAAAAAAGATCTTGTCCTCGAGATTGATGGTTCTAAGAAAACAATTCCGAAAACTGTTCCTTAAGCTCATCTTCTCGCTCCCATGTTGCTTCCTCTTTCGAGTGATGCTTCCACTGCGCCTTGCACATCTGGATTCTTTTATTTCTTGTGAGGCGTTCCATTGTCTCCAAAATCTTGAATGGTTGTCTGTCATAAGACAGATCCTCAGCTACGTCAACCTCGTTCATGGGTAACATCTCTTCAGGCGTCCTTAGGCATTTCTTGAGCTGTGACACATGGAATACATCATGCACGTCCGATAGGCGAGCCGGTAATTCTAGTTGATATGCCACTTCGCCTTTCCTCTCCAGAACTTGAAAGGGTCCGATGTATCGAGGTGATAACTTCCCTTTCACCTTGAACAGACGAAGTCCTCGAATAGGGGACACCTTGAGGTAGACATAGTCCCCTACGTTGAAAACGAGCTCTCTTCTCCGTACATCGGCATAGCTCTTTTGTCGTGTTTGTGCTATCCTCAAGTTGTTGCGGATTTCCCTCACTTTCGCCTCGGCATATTGTAGTACCTCAGGTCCAAACACTTTACTTTCCCCGGCTTGGTTCCAGAATAGTGGGGTTCTGCACTTTCTCCCATACAAAGCCTCAAATGGTGACATCTTCATACTAGCCTGATAGCTGTTGTTATAGGAGAACTCCGCATACGGTAAGTTCTTATCCCAACTCCGATTGTTTTTGAGTGCACACGCTCTCAGCATGTCCTCAAGGATCTGATTGGTTCTTTCCGTCTGTCCGTCAGTCTGGGGATGATAGGTAGAACTAAAGTTCAGATGAGTTCCCATGGTTTCATGAAACTTCTGCCAGAACCTTGAGGTGAACTGTGTCCCTCGATCTGACACTATCTTCTTTGGCACTCCATGGAAACGCACGATCCTTGACATGTATAATTCTGCCAGTTTGGATCCGCTGTATCTTTCTTTCACAGGGATGAAATGAGCTAACTTGGTTAGCCTGTCAATGATGACCCATATCGAATCATATCCTGATTGGGTCCTGGGTAATCCCACTATGAAATCCATACCGATTTCTTCCCATTTCCATTCAGGCACTTTAAGTGGTTGCAATAATCCCGCGGGTCATTGATGTTCTGCTTTCACCAACTGACATGTGTCACATAGGGCAACATGTTCCGCGACATCTCGCTTCATGCCATACCACCAATACCTGCTCTTGAGGTCATGGTACATCTTTGTACTCCCAGGATGAATGGAATAGTCTGAATCATGAGCCTCCTTCAAAATCAATTCACGGATCTCCTTTACTTCAGGCACACAGATTCTTTTCCCGTGCCACACCGTACCTTGTTCATCCTCCCTGAACCCAGGGGCTTTATTTTCCTTGATGAGTTCTCTAATCTCTTGTATCTTCTCGTCATTCTTTTGACCATTGCGGATGTCTTTCTCTAAGGTGGAATCCACTTCCATGGCGATGACTTCACCACTATTCACCAGACATAGATTGAGTTTTATAACCTCTTCCTTCAATTCTATAGGCATGTCCTTCAAGCTTAACCTATTGACCTGCACCTTCCGGCTTAAAGCATCTACCACGACGTTCGCTTTCCCAGGATGATAGTTGATGCCCACATCAAAGTCGTTGATCAGCTCTAACCATCTCATTTGCCTGAGGTTGAGATCTGGCTGTGTGAAAATATACTTTAAGCTCTTATGGTCCGTATATATCTCTGTCCTCTTCCCCATCAAGTAATGCCGCCAAATCTTCAACACGTGTACTACTGCAGCTAGCTCTAGATCATGTGTAGGATAGTTCTTCTCTTGTTTCCGGAGCTGCCGAGACGCATAAGCCACGACATGCCCTTCTTGCATGAGAACACATCCCAACCCATTTCAAGAAGCATCGCAGTACACCGAAAAGTTCTTCTGTATATCTGGCATAACTAGCACTGGGGCTGTTGTCAATATTTTCTTTAGTTCTGTAACACCCCAAATTTTTAGTCAAGACTCAAATTTTGATTTAGAACCATAAACCATGTTCAGAGGGGAATTTAGAAATTTTTGGACGTATTGCATGTTTTGCAAAAATTCAAATTCAAACTGGAATTCAAATTATACTCAAAACAGAAAAGAAATGAAAAAGAAAAAGGAAAGCCAGAAAAAAACTGGCCAGTGGGCCGAAACCCCAGCCGGCCCAGCAAACCCCCGCGCAGCCCGCCCCCGCGCGCGCCGCGCTGCCCCTCGCTGACATGTGGGACCCGCCTGTCATCCCTAACCCCGCGACCCCGGACTCTCTCCCGCGCGCGCGATCGCAACCGATCGGGAAACCTGTCCCCGCAGCCGAATTCCGGACCCAGCGGACTCCAACTCGATCACAACAGAACCACCGCCCTCCCCCGGCTATAAAAACAACCGATCCGATCAGTTTTTCTCACGCGATCGCCGATTTTCACTCCGGTGAGCACCGAGACTTCGCCGGTGAATTCTGGCCGATCTAAGCTCGGAAACTCTGATCTAACTCGTTGGTCTTGATCCACCGCCTCCGGGGAACTTTGCAGGTGCAGAAAACCCGAAGACTTACGGTGCAAATCCAGCTCCGACGAGCTTCGCCGTGGTTTTGCCTCGGACCTCGCCGCCGAGCACTTTCCAGGACCCCCGAGCTCGAGAAAACCCCCGAGGTGAGATCCCTGACCTCCCCTCTACCGATCTAGGCCATAAGATCACAGTTCTAGGCAGAATTCTCGAGGATCCGAAAGTTTCCGGCGAGATCGCCGCTTCCCGCCGCCGTGCGCCGCCCGCGCTCGATCAGAGCGACGTGGCCGTTTGTGCGCCGTTTATTTTAAATCGCACGGTAGACTTTAAAACCCCGCGTACCGGTTCGATGTTATAATGTCAGCCGTCGGTTTAAAATCAGACGGTCCACGTCAGCCCCGCGTTATAAAGACTGGAATTCTTACGTGCTACCCCCTGGGGTTCTCTGGAATTGAGAGCTAGCCCCGGAAACTTCAGATCTAGCCCCTGGAACTCCAGAAAATCATGTAAATTCATTTAAAAATCAGTTTTAGCCCCTGGACTTAATAGAAATTAAGAAAAACACCTCTGAAAAGTGTAGCTAGACCCCTGGAAATTATGAAAATGATATTATAGACCCTGTAATGGGGTGAATTCATTATTTTAGCTCTGTTTAGTATTTAATTTAGAAAATTGAATATGTAACTAGTGTTTAAATATTAAAAAGGGGGACAAACATAATTGTCAAATTTATTAAAAACTTTCTCAGTACTTAGAAAACTTTGGAGTGAGATAAAAATATATTTTTGGGCTGAAATAAATCTGTTTCATCTATTATTCACATTTAATAGTATAGGGACACATTTTTAAGTAAAGAATAGTTAAAGAAAAATAGGGAAAATAATTATGAAATAGTATACATCAGAAGCCAAGGTCAAAATATGATCCTAAATTATTTAGGACCAGAACCTAATCTATTTAAGTAGTGTGTATTACTAATTTAATAATAAAATGCACAATTATGCATAAGAATATAAATCTGAAAATATAGAAACTAGTAAATGATAAATGGAGTTTCTAAAATACAAAGAATTCAGTTTAGGGTTGATAGAAATTATGAAGGCATATATGGAGAAGAAAAATACTTTTCATACATATTTGGTAGTTTAATATATAAGGAATTTATTTAAAACTGAAACACACATATATACATATATGTATATATATATAGTATGTGAGTATAAATATGAACACCAAAGTAGGAATCATACACATATAAATAAAAGTGTATGCAAGCCCCAAATCAACACACCTAAAGTAACCACAACACATATAATGGTAAAGAACTTTCATAAATATGAATGTGTGGTTTGTATGAAATAGAAGTGTGAACTATGTCTTATGATTGTTGTTTTTCTTTTGCTATGTGTGATGGTATGAAGTAGAACCTGTTCAAGAGCAAGCTATCAGTTTCCAAGATCAGGACTACCCATTTCAAGAGCAGCAAGAAGGAGGCAAGTGTCCTTGACCACTTTGATCCTATGCTAGGATGTGTAGATAGAATTATTTGCATTGTCAAGTTAAATATGAAACCCATGCTAGGAAGTTTCCTAGAATTGCATTACCTTGTTTCCTTGAAGCTTGGGTTGGGATTTATATTGTCATGTCATTTATACACATGCATATGCTTAGCCATGCTTAGAATGGGATATTTGGGACATGAGATCATCAGTTTATATTACCATACTCTTGAATGAGACATTGTGAGTTATGTAGAGGTAGGGATCAAGGCAAGTTGGATGTTTTGGTTGTGTGCTGGGTGCACGAGACTTGGGTTTGTGTTTAGTACTTGCCTGGATCCTAAGGACCGGTTCATGGAGCATGTAACCCGGCTTTACAGTGCCAACCACATGCTGAGATGGGGCAGCTTGGCCAATTAATTAGGTGTATCCCCGGCGTAGTATGGGTGTGTTGGATGGTGCGGGGAATAGGAGTCAGCTGGACTGCCATATGAACCGCAAGGCTCAAGAGGGGGCCACTGCAGCGGGGTTGGAGCCTCTTGTATGCTGTTAGGGGTGAAACCTCAGTGGGCCCACGCTCGTCGGGAATCCCTTTGTAAAGGCTTCGTAGTGATCTCTTGGCCACACACCTGGGAAGTGTGAATGTGGTTCGTAGCCACTGGCATAATGGAGGTTCTTTTAGTCCACCCGGCAACGGGGGATGAAATCACTACTTGTGGGTACAGTGGTACAAACTCTGCAGAGTTAAAAACTGTCTTGACAGCCGTGCTCACGGTTAAGAGCGGCCTGGACTTATTCATGATTAGAGGAGTGATGGTTTTTGGAAGTTGTGGATGTTAAGCGGGGAGCTTAACATTGGAAATGATGTTATGGTTATTTGGTTATGATGATGGGATGGGAGATTTGGACCATTTCACCTGTGTAGTAATGTAGGTGCTTAATAAGCTAAGGTGATAGGTATTAATTGCGTAGTGCTTTAACCATGAGTACAACCTCCCCTTGTTCTAGCCATGCATGATATAATTTTCCCACACTTGCTGAGTACCATTGGTACTCAACCTTGCATATTTGTTGGTTTATATTGCTGCTCAGGTCAAGATAATGAGATGGTGTATAATGACCAAGATTTTGGACCCGAGGAAGGTTTCTAGGTTCATGAAGACCCCCGGGCAACACCTGTAATGGAGCCCTAAAGAATAATATTCCGCTGCTAGTTTATTTACTTGTGATGAACTTATTATTGTCCATCGAGACATTTACTATGTAAGACTTACTTATATTCGACACCTGGCTTGTAATAAATGATGCTTCACTATTTGTCATCGCATGTATGAGAAAATGATCCTGGCATACATGTGATATTCACTTGGTTGTTCTTCGGAAAAACCGGGTGTGACAGAGGTGGTATCAGAGCCAAGGTTGCCCGTAGGAACGTGGACCTAGGTAGAAATGGACGTATTTAAGGGCCCTATTTTCTTAAAAACTATTTTCCAAGGTGTGGGTGAAAAAGTGTTATTAAAAGGGTCATTTTCTTCATCTTACCCCAACTTTCATTCAAAATAGGATTTTTGTTTGAGATTTTATCTAACCTAATTTTAAATTCTTTTGTTTTAGATGGTTCGCATGATTCGCACCGCTCGTAAGTCCACGGGAGGGAGAGTTCCCGTAGTTGCCCTTGCTGAAAGAGAGGAGAGTCGTCCAGTGACGTACCTTTCCTACGGATTGGCAGTGGGAGATTTGTTGCGCCGTCTTCGACGAATGCTCGAAGCCGCCGGCAATACGGGCAAGCTCATCATCCACTATAACTCCACCAGGACCATCCGTGAGAAGAGGGAAGAATGGAGTTCGGAGATGAGGATTATACACGAGAATCAGCTGCTTAAGATCCACCACTCTCCAGCTTGTCGAGCAACACAAGTTGACGCGGAGAGAGATGTCACTTGGGAGGCCATCACCTGCCAGAGCCACATCTATCGTCGCCACTTGGACAAAACTGAGTACATGTATGTCCTCCAACGTGAGAGTGGTACCACGGAGTACAAGTACCCACCGGTGCAGCAAGGGACTTCCCATGAGCACATGGACTTGTGCTTGGAGGATGCTGCTATGCTCAGCACTCGACTGCAGGAGTGTCAACAAGAGCTTCAGGATGTCCGAGACACCCTGAAGGAAACGGAGGCGTTGCTGCGAGCTTGCTTAAAGGAGAGAGAAAGAGGAGATGGGAATGAACTATGTGTCACCGTGAATGATACATGGACTCCTGACTCCCCGGATCGCCGAGCGATCAGGCGTCGTCGCACTTCTCCACCAGCAGCCTCCCCACCCAAAGCAGAGTCAGAAGGTAGCCGAAATGAGGAGGAAGATCCCGAGGAGCCAGCTCAAGAGGACGAGTAGTGTAGAGTCTTTCCCCTAACTAGCAAGAGGTCGAGTAGTCGAGTCGTTACGTAGTTAATGGTGTGATAATGCTTGGTGTGTGACGTGAGTTGTGGAAGCCATGAGCAATTGTCCACAGCCTCGTCTTCAGATTGTTTGCTTTGGTGTGTAAACCCACAGGAAATAACAGTGCATTTATTGGGTGTGAGATATAAAACCCTCGTAAGATTTAACAAAACTTCAACACTTCAAAGTACAAACAAGTGAAAGTAGTAAGATGATACCAAATGCTTTCAAATTAACATTTGTGATTCTGCCAGATGGCCGGAAGAGGAAAAGGACGTGCTGCCAACCCCGCCAACAACAATGATGAGGCATGCAACTCTCATCTTTCTGGAGGCCAGAACCGGGGTGGTTGCCGTGAAGAAGTTGATCCTCTCCACCAAATGCTGGAGAATCAAAATCAGCTCATCCAGAACTTGACTCAAGTAGTGGCCAACTTGCATCAAGTTCCACCTCCACAAGCTGCACCACGCCAACCAAGGTTGAGTGAGTTTCTAGGAACTCAACCTCCAAAGTTTGCAAGTGCTGCTGAACCTCTGGAGGCAGATGATTGGCTGAAGACCATTGAAAGTAAGATGAGGATCATACAATGCCAAGGGTATGAGAGGGTGCTGTTTGCCTCTCATCAATTGCAGGGACCTGCTGCTGATTGGTGGACCGCCTACGTGGCCGCCCATCATGACCCTGAGAGCATCACTTGGGAAGAGTTCAAGCGTAGCTTCCGCAACCATTACATCCCAAGGGGTGAACTCAAAAACAAGAGGAAAGAGTTTTTGGGACTGCAGCAAGGAAACATGACGGTGAGGGAATACCTCACTAAATTCACTCAACTATCCCGTTATGCTCCACGAGACATAGAGACAGATGAGCAGAAACAAGATTGTTTCGTGGAAGGACTTACCGCAGAGATGCAGTGTGCAATGTCCTCCAATGAGTATGAAAGCTTTCAAAAGATGGTGGACAGAGCATTTGTGGTGGAAAGGAAGCTAAAGGCCCTTGAAAATGAGAATAAGAGGAAGGCTGGGTGGTCACATCAAGCCTCAGGGAGCAACACCCGCCCACGTATGATGCAGCAACCTACGGGGCAGACGAGCCGTGCTGCGGTACCCTATTCAGCACCAAGAGGGTACAACCCAAACTACAGGCCTCCCGCAGCACCAGCACAGCCGCAACGTCAGTTTGTACAACAGCCTCGCCCCGCATATCCACCTCGACCAGCAGTGCAAGGACCCCCAAACCAACCCCAAGACAACAAGGGCCAAGCATCTAAGATTGGGGTGCAATGTTTCAGCTGTGGTGAAGTGGGGCACTACGCCCATAAGTGTCCAAAGAAGAAGCCCACGCAGCCACAGCAGCAGAACGTAATGAGAGGACGGGTGAACCACGTCACTATGGAGGAAGCACAAGAGGCACCCGACGTGGTAGTTGGTAAGTTTCCTGCCAATTTACACCTTGCAACTCTGCTGTTTGATTCTGGTGCTACCCATTCGTTCATTGCTCAAGGGTTTGTTAAGAAGCATGACCTAGCAACCACACAAATGAACCATATGCTAGCGGTAAATTCTCCAGGTGGAGAAATAAGGACAAGACAAGTGTGTCCCAAAGTGAACCTAGACATTAATGGGGTAGTATTTACCGCTAACCTCATAGTGATCGATTCACAAGGGATAGATATTATTTTGGGTATGGATTGGTTGACCAAACATAATGGAATCATCCATTGTTCGACCAGAACGGTGGAACTAACTCACCCTAGTGGCACAAGAGTAAAGTTCATAACGATAAACGAGCCTAGAAGGGACATTAAATTAAATCAAGTGGAGGTGAAAGTTGAGGAAATCAGGACTATCAGGGAATATCCAGATGTTTTTCCGGAGGAGTTGCCAGGAATGCCTCCCGACCGTGACGTGGAATTCGCAATCGAGCTAGTACCGGGAACAGCCCCGATATACAAGAGACCTTATCGAATGGACTCCAAGCAGCTAGAAGAGCTCAAGGATCATTTGAGAGAATTGACGGAAAAGGGGTATGTTCGCCCTAGTTCCTCACCATGGGGAGCTCCGGTAATATTTGTGCCTAAGAAAGATGGAACTCAAAGGTTATGCGTGGATTACCGTGCCTTGAATGAGGTAACCATCAAGAACAAGTACCCATTACCCCGCATTGAAGACTTGTTTGATCAGTTGAGGGGAGCTTGTGTGTTCTCGAAAATTGATCTCAGGTCGGGATACCACCAACTCAAGATAAGGCAATCTGATATTCCCAAGACAGCTTTCGTATCTCGGTACGGACTGTATGAATACACTGTCATGCCTTTCGGGCTAACCAATGCCCCGGCATATTTCATGTACCTCATGAACAAGGTATTCATGGAATATCTGGACAAATTTGTGGTGGTTTTCATAGATGATATTTTCGTCTTCTCCAAAGATGAAGAAGAACATGAGAAACATCTAAGGTTGGTGTTACAGAGGCTGAGAGAACACCAACTATATGCCAAGTTGAGCAAGTGTGAGTTTTGGCTAAAGAGAGTTCCCTTTTTAGGACATATAATCTCGGAGGGAGGAATCTCCGTAGATCCCGCCAAAATCGAAGATATCCAGAAATGGAAAACCCCTGAAAATGTCGGGGAAGTTCGAAGCTTTTTGGGATTGGCTGGATACTATCGACGATTTATTGAGGGATTCTCCAAGATCTCGAGACCTCTCACCAAACTGTTGGAAAAGGGAATCACATTCACTTGGACGCCACAGTGCGATACGAGCTTTCAGGAGCTAAAGAAGAGATTGACAACAGCCCCCGTGTTGGTTATGCCAGATATGCAGAAGAATTTCACGGTGTACTGCGATGCCTCTGGAAACGGGTTGGGATGTGTTCTCATGCAAGAGGGACATGTCGTGGCTTATGCATCCCGGCAGCTTCGGAAGCACGAGAAGAACTATCCTACACATGACCTAGAACTAGCTGCAGTGGTACACGCGTTGAAAATTTGGCGGCACTATTTGATGGGGAAGAGGACAGAGATATATACGGATCATAAGAGTTTGAAGTACATATTCACACAGCCAGATCTCAACCTTAGACAAAGGAGATGGTTAGAGCTAATCAATGACTTTGATGTAGGCATCAACTATCATCCCGGGAAAGCAAACGTCGTGGCCGATGCCTTGAGTCGGAAAGCGCAGGTCAATAAGTTGAGCTTGAAAGATATGCCTGCAGAATTGAAGGACGAGGTTATAAGGCTCAATCTATGTCTAGTAAATAGTGGTGAAGCCATCGCCATGGAAGTGGACTCCACACTTGAACGAGACATACGCGAGGGACAAAAGAATGATGAGAAGATACAAGAGATCAGACAGCTCATCAAGGAGAATAAAGCTCCTGGTTTTAGAGAGGATGAACAAGGAACGGTGTGGCACGGGAAAAGGATCTGTGTGCCAGAAGTAAAGGAGATTCGTAAATTAATTTTGAAGGAGGCTCACGACTCTGACTATTCCATTCATCCTGGGAGTACGAAGATGTATCAGGACCTCAAAAGCAGGTATTGGTGGTATGGCATGAAGCGAGATGTCGCGGAACATGTTGCCCTATGTGACACATGTCAGTTGGTGAAAGCAGAACATCAACGACCCGCGGGATTATTGCAACCACTCAAAGTGCCTGAATGGAAGTGGGAAGAAATCAGCATGGATTTTGTCGTGGGATTGCCTAGGACCCAATCCGGGTATGATTCAATATGGGTCATTATTGATCGGCTAACCAAGGTAGCTCATTTCATCCCTGTGAAAGAAAGCTACAGCGGATCCAAATTGGCAGAATTGTACATGTCAAGGATTGTGTGTTACCATGGAGTGCCAAAGAAGATAGTGTCGGACCGAGGGACACAGTTCACCTCGAGGTTTTGGCAAAAGTTGCATGAAACCATGGGAACCCATCTGAACTTCAGTTCTGCCTATCATCCCCAAACTGACGGGCTGACGGAGAGAACCAATCAGATCCTTGAAGATATGTTAAGGGCATGTGCACTCAAAAACAATAGGAGTTGGGACAAGAACTTACCGTATGCGGAGTTTTCCTATAACAACAGTTATCAAGCTAGTATGAAGATGTCACCGTTTGAAGCTTTGTATGGAAGGAAGTGCAGAACTCCCCTATTTTGGAACCAAACAGGAGAAAGTAAAGTGTTTGGTCCCGAAGTGCTACAAGAAGCCGAGGCAAAGGTGAGGGAGATTCGCAACAACTTGAGGATAGCACAGACACGCCAGAAGAGTTATGTTGATGTACGAAGAAGAGAGCTCGTTTTCAACGTGGGAGACTATGTTTATCTCAAGGTGTCCCCTATCAGAGGACTTCGTCGGTTCAAGGTGAAAGGGAAGTTGTCACCTCGATACATCGGACCCTTTCAAGTTTTGGAAAGAAAAGGCGAAGTGGCGTACCAACTAGAGTTGCCGGTTCATCTGTCGGACGTGCACGATGTGTTCCATGTGTCGCAACTCAAGAAATGTCTGAGGACGCCTGAGGAGATGTTACCCATGAACGAAGTGGATGTAGCTGAGGATTTGTCTTATGCCGAGCAACCATACAAGATTTTGGAGACAATGGAACGCCTCACCAGAAATAAGAGAATCAGGATGTGCAAGGTGCAGTGGAAGCATCACTCAGAAGAGGAAGCCACCTGGGAACGGGAAGATGAGCTTAAGGCACAATTTCCGGAATTGTTTTCTTAGAAACACCAATCTCGAGGACGAGATTTCTTTTAAGGGGGGTAGAGCTGTAACACCCCAAATTTTTAGTCAAGACTCAAATTTTGATTTAGAACTATAAACCATGTTCAGAGGGGAATTTAGAAATTTTTGGACGTATTGCATGTTTTGCAAAAATTCAAATTCAAACTGGAATTCAAATTATACTCAAAACAGAAAAGAAATGAAAAAGAAAAAGGAAAGCCAGAAAAAAACTGGCCAGTGGGCCGAAACCCCAGCCGGCCCAGCAAACCCCCGCGCAGCCCGCCCCCGCGCGCGCCGCGCTGCCCCTCGCTGACATGTGGGACCCGCCTGTCATCCCTAACCCCGCGACCCCGGACTCTCTCCCGCGCGCGCGATCGCAACCGATCGGGAAACCTGTCCCCGCAGCCGAATTCCGGACCCAGCGGACTCCAACTCGATCACAACAGAACCACCACCCTCCCCCGGCTATAAAAACAACCGATCCGATCAGTTTTTCTCACGCGATCGCCGATTTTCACTCCGGTGAGCACCGAGACTTCGCCGGTGAATTCTGGCCGATCTAAGCTCGGAAACTCTGATCTAACTCGTTGGTCTTGATCCACCGCCTCCGGGGAACTTTGCAGGTGCAGAAAACCCGAAGACTTACGGTGCAAATCCAGCTCCGACGAGCTTCGCCGTGGTTTTGCCTCGGACCTCGCCGCCGAGCACTTTCCAGGACCCCCGAGCTCGAGAAAACCCCCGAGGTGAGATCCCTGACCTCCCCTCTACCGATCTAGGCCATAAGATCACAGTTCTAGGCAGAATTCTCGAGGATCCGAAAGTTTCCGGCGAGATCGCCGCTTCCCGCCGCCGTGCGCCGCCCGCGCTCGATCAGAGCGACGTGGCCGTTTGTGCGCCGTTTATTTTAAATCGCACGGTAGACTTTAAAACCCCGCGTACCGGTTCGATGTTATAATGTCAGCCGTCGGTTTAAAATCAGACGGTCCACGTCAGCCCCGCGTTATAAAGACTGGAATTCTTACGTGCTACCCCCTGGGGTTCTCTGGAATTGAGAGCTAGCCCCGGAAACTTCAGATCTAGCCCCTGGAACTCCAGAAAATCATGTAAATTCATTTAAAAATCAGTTTTAGCCCCTGGACTTAATAGAAATTAAGAAAAACACCTCTGAAAAGTGTAGCTAGACCCCTGGAAATTATGAAAATGATATTATAGACCCTGTAATGGGGTGAATTCATTATTTTAGCTCTGTTTAGTATTTAATTTAGAAAATTGAATATGTAACTAGTGTTTAAATATTAAAAAGGGGGACAAACATAATTGTCAAATTTATTAAAAACTTTCTCAGTACTTAGAAAACTTTGGAGTGAGATAAAAATATATTTTTGGGCTGAAATA
Source organism: Neostapfia colusana (assembly GCA_030760725.1). Classification (NCBI taxonomy): domain Eukaryota; kingdom Viridiplantae; phylum Streptophyta; class Magnoliopsida; order Poales; family Poaceae; genus Neostapfia; species Neostapfia colusana. The sequence goes on along the minus strand of JASWHV010000005.1, from coordinate 74,229,899 downwards.
AATCTGTTTCATCTATTATTCACATTTAATAGTATAGGGACACATTTTTAAGTAAAGAATAGTTAAAGAAAAATAGGGAAAATAATTATGAAATAGTATACATCAGAAGCCAAGGTCAAAATATGATCCTAAATTATTTAGGACCAGAACCTAATCTGTTTAAGTAGTGTGTATTACTAATTTAATAATAAAATGCACAATTATGCATAAGAATATAAATCTGAAAATATAGAAACTAGTAAATGATAAATGGAGTTTCTAAAATACAAAGAATTCAGTTTAGGGTTGATAGAAATTATGAAGGCATATATGGAGAAGAAAAATACTTTTCATACATATTTGGTAGTTTAATATATAAGGAATTTATTTAAAACTGAAACACACATATATACATATATGTATATATATATAGTATGTGAGTATAAATATGAACACCAAAGTAGGAATCATACACATATAAATAAAAGTGTATGCAAGCCCCAAATCAACACACCTAAAGTAACCACAACACATATAATGGTAAAGAACTTTCATAAATATGAATGTGTGGTTTGTATGAAATAGAAGTGTGAACTATGTCTTATGATTGTTGTTTTTCTTTTGCTATGTGTGATGGTATGAAGTAGAACCTGTTCAAGAGCAAGCTATCAGTTTCCAAGATCAGGACTACCCATTTCAAGGGCAGCAAGAAGGAGGCAAGTGTCCTTGACCACTTTGATCCTATGCTAGGATGTGTAGATAGAATTATTTGCATTGTCAAGTTAAATATGAAACCCATGCTAGGAAGTTTCCTAGAATTGCATTACCTTGTTTCCTTGAAGCTTGGGTTGGGATTTATATTGTCATGTCATTTATACACATGCATATGCTTAGCCATGCTTAGAATGGGATATTTGGGACATGAGATCATCAGTTTATATTACCATACTCTTGAATGAGACATTGTGAGTTATGTAGAGGTAGGGATCAAGGCAAGTTGGATGTTTTGGTTGTGTGCTGGGTGCACGAGACTTGGGTTTGTGTTTAGTACTTGCCTGGATCCTAAGGACCGGTTCATGGAGCATGTAACCCGGCTTTACAGTGCCAACCACATGCTGAGATGGGGCAGCTTGGCCAATTAATTAGGTGTATCCCCGGCGTAGTATGGGTGTGTTGGATGGTGCGGGGAATAGGAGTCAGCTGGACTGCCATATGAACCGCAAGGCTCAAGAGGGGGCCACTGCAGCGGGGTTGGAGCCTCTTGTATGCTGTTAGGGGTGAAACCTCAGTGGGCCCACGCTCGTCGGGAATCCCTTTGTAAAGGCTTCGTAGTGATCTCTTGGCCACACACCTGGGAAGTGTGAATGTGGTTCGTAGCCACTGGCATAATGGAGGTTCTTTTAGTCCACCCGGCAACGGGGGATGAAATCACTACTTGTGGGTACAGTGGTACAAACTCTGCAGAGTTAAAAACTGTCTTGACAGCCGTGCTCACGGTTAAGAGCGGCCTGGACTTATTCATGATTAGAGGAGTGATGGTTTTTGGAAGTTGTGGATGTTAAGCGGGGAGCTTAACATTGGAAATGATGTTATGGTTATTTGGTTATGATGATGGGATGGGAGATTTGGACCATTTCACCTGTGTAGTAATGTAGGTGCTTAATAAGCTAAGGTGATAGGTATTAATTGCGTAGTGCTTTAACCATGAGTACAACCTCCCCTTGTTCTAGCCATGCATGATATAATTTTCCCACACTTGCTGAGTACCATTGGTACTCAACCTTGCATATTTGTTGGTTTATATTGCTGCTCAGGTCAAGATAATGAGATGGTGTATAATGACCAAGATTTTGGACCCGAGGAAGGTTTCTAGGTTCATGAAGACCCCCGGGCAACACCTGTAATGGAGCCCTAAAGAATAATATTCCGCTGCTAGTTTATTTACTTGTGATGAACTTATTATTGTCCATCGAGACATTTACTATGTAAGACTTACTTATATTCGACACCTGGCTTGTAATAAATGATGCTTCACTATTTGTCATCGCATGTATGAGAAAATGATCCTGGCATACATGTGATATTCACTTGGTTGTTCTTCGGAAAAACCGGGTGTGACAAGTTCCTGGAAACTCGTCTCGCACTGCGGCGTCCATGTGAATGTGACTCCCTTCTCCAACATTTTGGTGAGGGGTCTCGAGATCTTGGAGAAACCCTCGATAAACCGTCGATAATACCCAGCCAATCCCAAGAAGCTTCGAACTTCTCCGACATTCTCGGGGGTTTTCCACTTCTGTAAATCCTCGATCTTGGCGGGGTCTACGGAGATTCCTTCCTCCAAGATTATATGTCCTAAGAAGGGAACTCTCTTCAACCAAAACTCACACTTGCTTAACTTGGCATATAGTTGGTGTTCTCTCAGCTTCTGCAACACCAACCTTAGATGCCTCTCATGTTCTTCTTCATCTTTGGAAAAGACGAGAATGTCATCAATGAAAACCACCACAAATTTGTCCAGATATTCCATGAATACCTTGTTCATGAGATACATGAAGTATGTCGGGGCATTAGTTAGCCCGAAAGGCATGACGGTGTATTCATACAGTCCGTACCGAGATACGAAAGTTGTCTTTGGAATATCAGTTTGCCTTATCCTAAGTTGGTAGTATCCCGACCTGAGATCAATTTTTGAGAACACACAAGCTACCCTCAACTGATTAAACAAGTCTTCAATGTGGGGTAATGGGTACTTGTTCTTGATGGTTACCTCATTCAACGCACGGTAGTCCACACATAGCCTTTGGGTCCCATCCTTCTTGGGCACAAATATCACTGGAGCTCCCCATGGTGAGGAACTAGGACGAATGTACCCCTTCCCCGTCAATTCTCTTAAATGGTCCTTGAGTTCTCCCAGCTGCTTGGAGTCCATCCGATAAGGTCTCTTGTATATCGGAGCTGTTCCAGGCACTAGCTCAATCGTGAATTACACTTCTCGATCGGGGGGGCATACCTGGCAACTCCTCCGGAAAAACATCTGGATATTCCTTGATGATCCTGATCTCCTCCACTTCCACCTCAACTTGATTTAATTTAATGTCCCTCCTAGGCTCTTGTATTGTTATGAACTTTACTCTTGTGTCGCTAGGGTGAGTTAGTTCCACCGTTCTGGTCGAACAATGATGATTCCTTTATGTTTGGTCAACCAATCCATGCCCAAAATAATATCTATCCCTTGTGAATCTATCACTATGAGGTTGGCAGTAAATACTACCCCATTAATGTCTAGATTCACCTTGGGACACACTTGTCTTGTCCTTATTTCTCCCCCTAGAGAGTTTACGGCTAGCATATGGTTCATTTGTGTTGTTGCTAAATCATGCTTCTTAACAAACCCTTGGGCAATGAATGAGTGGGTAGCACCAGAATCGAACAACAGGGTTGCAATGTGTAAATTGGCAGGAAACTTACCAACTACCACGTCAGGTGCCTCTTGCGCTTCCTCCATGGTCACGTGGTTCACCCGTCCTCGCATCACATTCTGTTGTTGTGGCTGCATGGGCTTCATCTTTGGGCACTTATGGGCGTAGTGCCCCACTTCACCATAGTTGAAGCATTGCACCCCAACTTTAGGTGTCTGGCCTTTGTTGTCTTGGGGTTGGTTCGGTGGTCCTTGTCCTGCTGGTCGAGGTTGATATGTGGGGCGAGGCTGCTGTACAAACTGACGTTGTGGCTGTGCTGGTGCTGACGGAGGCCTGAAGTTCGGGTTGTACCCTCTCGGTGCTGAGTAGGGTACCGCAGCACGGCTCGTCTGCCCTGCGGGTTGCTGCATCAGACGTGGGCGGGTGTTGCTACCCGAGGCTTGGTGTGACCATCCCGCCTTCCTCTTATTTTCATTTTCCAAGGCCTTCAGCTTCCTTTCTACAACAAATGTTCCGTCCACCATCTTTTGGAAGCTTTCGTACTCGTTGGAGGACATTGCACACTGCATTTCCGCTGTAAGTCCTTCCACAAAGCAGTCCTGTTTCTGCTCATCAGTCTCTATGTCCCGTGGTGCATAACGGGATAGTTGGGTGAATTTAGTGAGGTATTCCCTCACCGTCATGTTTCCTTGCTGCAGCCCCAAGAACTCCTTTCTCTTGTTTTTAAGTTCACCCCTTGGTATGTAATGGTTGCGGAAGCTACGCTTGAACTCTTCCCAAGTGATGTTCTCAGGGTCATGATGGGCTGCCACGTAAGCGGTCCACCAATCAGCAGCAGGTCCATGCAATTGGTGAGAGGCAAACAGTACCCTCTCATACCCTTGGCATTGTATGATCCTCATCTTGCTCTCTATGGTCTTTAGCCAATCATCTGCCTCCAGAGGTTCAGCAGCACTTGCAAACTTTGGAGGTTGAGTCCCTAGAAACTCACTCAACCTTGGTTGGCGTGGTGCAGCTTGTGGAGGTGGAGCTTGGTGCAAGTTGGCCACCACTTGAGTTAGGCTCTGGATGAGCTGATTCTGATTTTCAAGCATTTGGTGGATGGGATCAACTCCTTCATGGCGACCACCCTTGTCTTGTCCTCCAGAAATATGAGGGTTGCCGGCCTCATCGTTGTTGTTGGCGGGGTTGGCAGCACGGCCCTTTCCTCTGCCGGCCATCTATCTTGATCAACCAGATGTTAACTTAAAGCATTCCGTATTAACTTCCCAATTTGCTTGTTTTAAACTTAAAATTTTGAGACCTTATTATATTTATATTTTCTGAGGGTTTCATGTCTCACGCAAAATAAATGCACTCTTTATTCATAGCGGTTCACACATCAAAGCAAAACAATCCTGAAGACGAGGTTGTGGACAATTGCCCCTGGCTTCCACAACACACGTCACACACCAAACATAATCACACCCTTAACTAAGGTAACGACTCGACTACTCGACATCTGCTAAACTAAGGGAAAGGACTCTACACTACTCGTATCACTGAGCTGGCTCCTCGGGATCTTCCTCATTATTGCGGCTGCCCTCTGACTCCGCTTTGGGGGGGGGAGGCTGCTGGTGGAGAAGTGCGGCGACGCCTGCTCGCCCGGCGATCTGGGGAGTCAGGAGTCCATGGGTCATTCACGGTGACACACAGTTCATTCCCATCTCCTCTTTCTCTCGCCCTCAAGCTGGCTCGAAGCAACGCCTCAATCTCCTTCAGGGTGTCACTAACATCCTGAAGCTCCTGCTTACATTCCTGCAGTCGAGTGCTGAGCATAGCAGCATCCTCGAAGCACAGGTCCATGTGCTCATGGGAAGTCCCTTGCTGCACTGGCGGGTACTTGTACTCCGTTGTACCACTCTCACGCTGGAGGACATACATGTACTCAGTCCTGTCCAGGTGGCGATGGTAGATGTGACTCTAGCAGGTGATTGCCTCCCAGGTGACATCCTTCTCCGCATCGACCTGTGTCGCTCGACAAGCTGGAGAGCGGTGGATCTTGAGCAGCTGATTTTCGTGGATAATCCTCATTTCTGAACTCCACTCTTCCCGCTTCTCACGGATGGTTTGGGTGGAGCAGTAGTGTATGAATAGCTTGCCCGTATTGCCGGCGGCTTGGAGCATGCGTCGAAGACGGTGCAACAAGCCTCCTACTGCCAATCCGTAGGAGAGATACGTCACCGGACGGTCCTCCTCTCTCAGGGCAAGGGCAACTACGGGAACTCTCCCTCCGGTGGACTTGCGGGCGGTACGGATCATGCGGACCATCTAAAACATAAAGCATTTAAAATTAAGTTAGATAAGATTTTAAACAAAAATCCTATTTTGAATAAAAGTTGGGGTAAGATGAATAAAGTGACCCCATTAAATAACACCTTCAACCCACACTTTTGTAAAATAGTTTTTAAGAAAATAGGGTCCTTAAATACGTCCATTTCTACCTAGCTCCACGTTCCTACGGGCAACCTTGGCTCTGATACCACTTCTGTTACACCCGGTTTCTCCGAAGAACAACCGAGTGAATATCACATGTATGCCAGGATCATTTTCTCATACATGTGATGACAAATAGTGAAGCATCATTTATTACAAGCCAGGTGTCGAATATAAATAAGTCTTGCATAGCATATGTCTCGAGGGACGATAATAAGTTCATAACATATAAATAAAATAGCAGCGAAATATTATTCTTGTGGGCTTCGTCACAGGCGTTGCCCGGGGGACTCCATGAACCTAAAATCCTTCTTCGGGTCCGAAGTCTTGGTCATTGAGCACCACATCATCCCCTTGACCTGAGCAGCAATTTAAACCAACAAATATGCAAGGTTAAGTACCGTTGGTACTCAGCAAGTGGGGGAAAGATTATGTCATGCATGGCTAGAGCAAGGAAAGGTTGAACTCATGGTTAAAGCACTACGCAATTAATACCTATCACCTTAGCTATTAAGCACCTACATTACTACATAGGTGAAATGGTCCCAATCTCCCAACCATCATCATAATCAAATAACCATAACATCATTTCCAATGTTAAGCTCCCCGCTTAACATCCTCAACTTCCAAAGCCATCAATCCTCTAATCATGAATAAGTCCAAGCCGCTCTTGACCGTGAGCACGGCTGTCGTGACAGTTTTGACTCTGCAGAGTTTGCACCACTGTACCCACATGTAGTGATTTCATCCCCCATTGCCGGGTGGACTAAAAAGAACCTCCATTATGGCAGTGGCTACGAACCACATTCACACTTCCCAGGTGTGTAGCCAGGAGATCACTACGAAGCCTTTACAAAGGGATTCCCGACGAGCGTGGGCCCACTAAGGTTTCACCCCTAACAGCATACAAGAGGCTCCAACCCCGCAGCAGTGGCCCCCTCTTGAGCCTTGCGGTTCATATGGTAGTCCAGCTGACACCTATTCCCCGCACCATCCAACGCACCCATACTACGCCGGGGATACACCTAATTAATTAGCCAAGCTGCCCCATCTCAGCATGTGGTTGGCACGGTAAAGCCAGGTTACATGCTCCATGAACCGGTCCTTAGGACCTAGGCAAGTACTAAACACAAACCCGAGTCTCGTGCACCCAGCACCAACCAAATCATCCAACTTGCCTCGATCCCTACCTCTACATAACTCATAATATCTCATTCAAGAGTAAGGTAAATAAATTGATGATCTCATGCCCCAATTATTCCATTCTAAGCAGGCTAAGCATAAACATATAGATAAATGACATGATAAAATAAATCCCAACCCAAGCTACAAGGAAACAAGATAATGCAATTCTTGGGAAACTTCCTAGCATGGGTTTCATATTTCAATTGACAATGCAAATAATTCTATCTACACATCCTAGCATAGGATCAAAGTGGTCAAGGACACTTGCCTTCTTCCTGCTGCTCTGGGAATGGATAGTCCTGATCTTGAAAGGGAAGAACTTGCTCTGGGGCAGGTTCTACTCATGCCAACACACATAGCAAAAGAAAACAACAATCCATAAGACATAGTTCACTCTTTCACTCCACACATACATACATATGGTAGTTATTCACATTTCTAAGTGTTGTGGTTACTCTAGATGTGTTGATTTTTAGCCTACATGCACTTTTAAACATATGTATATTATTTCTAACTTTTGTATTCAGATTTCTGTTTGCACACTATATATGAATTTCCAATTTAAACAAATTCTTTAACACACTCTTTAGCTACCAAGTTTGCATGGAAGATAATTTCCTACTTCAAATGGGCTTTCAGATCTTCTACTAAATCCTAAACTGAAGTCTTTGGATTTGGAGACTTTTTTATCATTTTCTAGTTATGCATACCTATTTTCCTATATTTTCCAGATTTATTTTCTATGCCTAAAGGTGAGTTTTATTATGAAAATAGTAATACACCTCATCTAAACAGAATAGGTTCTGATCTAAAATGTTCAATAATTTATATTTGAACTTCCTCTATGATGTGGAACAATTTAAATTTATTTTACTAGTTTTTAGAATTATTTCCTAGCCAAAAATATGTTTCTAAGAAATATGAATATCATTTAGACAGAATTCATTTCAGCCAAAAATCTATTTCTAACTCATTCTAGAGTTTTCCAAGTGCTAGTGAAGTTTAAATTTGAATTACAATGTGTTTGCCTCACCTTTTTAAATTTTAAATCCTAATCACATATTCAAATTCCTAAATTTAATATCATATAGGGTTAAAAAGGTAAACTCACCCCACTACAGGGTCTATTATATTATTTAATAAATTTCCAGGGGTCTAACTACACATAACAGCGGGGTTTTCCTAATTTTTATTAAGTCCAGGGGCTAAAACTGATTTTTAAATGAATTTACATGAATTTCTGAAGTTCGAGGGGCTAGATCAGAAGTTTCTGGGGCTAGCTCGTATTTTCTGAGATCCCCAGGGGGTAGCTTGTAAGAATCCCGACCTTTATAACGCGGGGCTGATGTGGACCGTCCGATTTAAAACAGACGGCTCAGATTAGATCACTGAACCGGTACGCGCGGGTTTTAATTCTACCGTGCGATTTAAAATAGACGGCGCATAAGCGGCCACGTCGCTCCGACCGTGCATGGGCGGCGCTGCCCGGCGGTGCGCAGCGGCGGGAGGCGGCGATCTCGCCGAAGAACTTCGGATCTTCGTCTATACCTCCTATAACTGAGATTTCATGACATAGATCGGTGGAGGGGAGGTCGGGGATCTCACCTCGGGGTTTTTCTTGAGCTCGGAGGTCCTGGAAGGCGGTCGGCGACGAGGTCCGAGATGGAATCGCTGCGGTGCTCGTCGGAGCTGTGCCTAGAGCGCAAACCACCGAGTCTTCTGCACCTGCGTGATTCCCCGGAGGCGGTGGAACACGATCGGCGCGTTAGATCGGAAAATCCGAGCAGAGATCGAGAGAAAACGGTGATCGGAGCTTCGGTTCTCACCGGGAGGAAAAACAGCCGATCGTGGGGGAAAAACGGGGCGATGCTGGTGTTTTTATAGACGAGGGAGGGCCGCGTGTTTGTTTAGATCGAGCCGGAGTCGTCCGGGACCGGGAGTCGGGCTGGGGACGCGGAATTCCGGAGTTGGTTGCGATCGGGTGCGCGCGGAAGAGTCCGGCTGTTGGCACGAGCGGGAGGTGAGGGATGACACGCGGGCCCCGCGTGTCATTGAGAGGGAGGGGGAGCGCGCGGCTGCGGGCTGGCGCGGGGGCGGGTGGGCCGGCTGGTGGGTTTCGGCCCACTGGCCGGGGGTTTTGTTTTTTTCTTTTTCTTTTTCTTTTTCTTTTCAGTTTTGAGTTGAATTTGAATTCCAATTTGAATTTGAATTTCTGCACCACATGCAATACGTTCAAAAAATTTTAAATTCCCCTCTTAACAGGTTTTGGGGTGTTACACAGGCGAGCTCCTGCGGCGTGCTAATCGGTCGAGCCGGAGCTGGCGCTGTGAAATTCATCGGGGCAGGGTTCTGCCCGGGAGCTTGCGAGCGCTCGTCCGAAGGGAGAAAAACGGAGGCGGTTTGCTTCACTGTGGGACTGACATATGGGTCCCACTCCTTCCATTTTTCTTTAAATTTTGCACTGATCTTCTTACCTCAGCTACTCAACATTGAAAGCCATGCTTCCAAAACAAGTCATAGTTTGAATTTTTGGAATTCAAATATACTCAATTCTCGTATGAAATTTGAATTGCATTTGGTTCTTGGAATTTGAATTTGAATCTTCCTCCTTCCATTGCTCCAAATGCATATCAATCCAAACTCAAATAATCTGAATTTTGGCATGGATGATAATTCAAATGTGGGGAACACATTTGTGAAACCCAATTTGCAGTTTTGTGAAGTTGGAATTCGAAACTGAAATTTGAATTCAGATTGTAGGGCTTCCTCATTTAATTCCAAACAAATAGTAACACCCCTCCAAATGAGCTGAAATTTCGGAGGCTTAATATTTGGATTATGAAGATCCAAGTTATGAATTTAGATCTCCATGTTTGGAAGTTTTTGAGAAATTTGAATCATCACTTTTAACTCACACCGTTATAATTCAAAGTTTTAATTCCCCTCAGTTTTCCTAAGTGGAAATTTGCTGAGCCACTTGCTAAAATTTTGGGGGTTTTACAGGGGATTTGAGGGAGGCAGTGGGATACATGGTGGACAGCGATGAGGTGGTGCCGCAATGCTTGTTGGAGGCGCTGGCGGCAGGGGAGTATGTCGCCAACAAGTTCTTCGCAACGGGAACGTGTTAGGTTGGTCGCCGGAGTTGGGGGATAGGGATCGAAGGAGGAGGAGGAGAAGAACGAGGGAGAGGAAAGGAGGCGGAACAGTCCGATCTATTCTGTTCGCCCTTCACTATTCAGATACAAGTTTTTTTAGCCTATTCAGCTTACACCCAAGCGTTACACTCCCTCAGTGCCGGGACCACTCCTCTACAGAGAAACGAACACTGCTCTTCCTGGGTCGAAGGCTCCGCCGAGGATTACCCTTGTTGAGGATTGCAGGAGCGCTGACACTGGGGGTGTTAACATCCCTCCCCCCCCCCCCCCCCTGAGAACCTGCTTGACCCCCAAGCAGGTGCTTGAGGAAAGGCTTGATGAAGATGATCCAAGTATTCCCAAGTAGCAAGCGAATCAGGCATACCCGGCCGCTTGATCAGTGCTTGACGAACCATGGAGCAGCCACGAGAAATTTACCTGTGCTGCAGAACAGATTGTGGCACTTGTAAGGAAACAGTGGAACCCGGGAGCTCAGAACTGACCTGAGAGAGGCGGCTGGGTGCTGCTTTTAGTTGGGACACATGAAATACAGGGTGAATAGAAGAAGATGGTGGCAAGGCCAGCCGATAGGCCACTGAACCGATACGTGCAGCAATTTGATAAGGCCCAAAAAATTTAAACGTCAGCTTCTGGCAGGACCTGTTGGAGAGAGAGGACTGCACATACGGTTGAAGCTTGACATAAACAAAATCACATACTGAGAATGATCTCTCGGATCTGTTCTTATCAGATTGGTGTTTCATCCTCTGCTGAGCACGGAGCAGTTGTTGGCGCACCAAGTTTGTCATCAAAGCCCTGTCTTACAGCCAAGATGTGAGGTCAGATGGTGCTGTTGTGTCAGCAGTAGAAATCCCAAAATAGTTTGGTGCATAGTCGTAGAGGACCTCAAATGGGGTCTTTCTGAGATAACAATGAAAAGTGGTATTATACAAGAATTCGGCCAAAGAAAGCCACTTGATCCATTTAGATGGGGCAGGCATTAGTAAAACAATGTAGCAAGGTTTCCATGCACTGATTGACCCGTTCAGTTTGGCCATCGGACTGGAGGGATGATAAGAAGATGTCATCCTCAGCTGAACTCCTGCTAACAAAAACAATTGCTTCCAAAAGTTGCTTGCAAAGATGGGGTCTCTAGCAGATATAATAGCCTTGGGCATTGCCATGAAGTTTGTAAATATTGTCCAAGAACAGATGGGCCACTGAAACAGCATTGAAGGGATGATGTAAGGGCAGGAAATGAGCGTACCTTGAAAACTTATCGACCACCACTAAAATACAATTAGCCGGACCGGACTTACGAAGGCCCTCCACAAAGTCCATGGATATGGTTTGCCATGCTCCAGATGGAGTTTCCATGGATATGGTTGTAGTAGGCCGGGGTAACGCGATCTGTCTGGTTTTGCCGGCTGACAGACTGTACAGGTGCGAACAAAATTGGATACTGATGATTTGAGACCCTGCCAAGAAAATAATTGCTTGATGTGCCTGATTGTGACTGGAATGCCAGAATGACCACCAATTGGGCTATTATGGAGGGAGGAGATGATGTTTTGTTGGAGGTCAGTATCTGCACCAATCCAAATCCTGCCCTTGTACCGAAGGATGCCCTGGTTCAGGCTGCAATTGGGGACTGCTGATGGTTTGATAGACAGTGCTGAAATGATTTTTTGTGACTTGGGGTCCTTGGCATAGCTAAGAATAATATCTGATAATCAAGTGGGGGAAACAGATGAGATAGCTTGCAGTTCGGCTGTACTGTGTGGGCGCCACGAGAAGGCATCTGCTACTATGTTATCAGAGCCTTTTTTGTAACAAATTTTGTACTGCAGACCCAGTAATTTGGTGTGAAGACTTTTTGCTGCCAAGGAGTGTGCAAGCGCTGGTCTAATAGATGAGATAAGCTCCTCTGATCGGTCTTGATAGTAAATTCACCATATTGGATGTAAGGGCGCCATTGCTAAACTGCCAACAAAATGACCAAATATTCCTTCTCATAGGCAGAGAGACCAAGGGTCTTGGGACCAAGGGATTTGTTTAACAAAAGCAATAGGGTGACCGTTTTGCATGAGTACTGCTCCCACACTATTACCACTTGCGTCGATCTCAATGCAGAAGGGCTTGTGAAAATCAGGCAGGGCAAGAACTGGAGAAGAAGATAATGCATCTTTAAGGGCCTGAAATACTTGATCGTGATTGGCAGTCCAAGTATAAGGTGTGTTCTTCCGTAGAAGATTTGTGAGGGGTTTGCTGATGATTCCATAATGGCGCACAAACTTCCGGTAGTAGCGAGCCAGCCCTAGAAAGCTTCTGAGTTCTCGGACAATAGATGGCGATGGCCAAGAGATAATTGAGGATATTTTGCTAGGATCAGTAGAAATGCCCTGAGAACTAATAATGTGGCCGAGGTAGAAAATTTGCTGCTGTGCAAAGGAGCATTTTGAGAGTTTAACCTTCCATTGATCCTTGAGAAGTAATTCAAAAACATGTCGGAGGTCGATGATGTGCTGTGCATAATCAGAGTTGTAGATCAAAATATCATCGAAAAAGACTAGAACACATTGTCTCAGGAGTGGCTTAAGAGTAGTGTTCATTGCACCTTGGAAGGTTGCCGGGGCACCGGTAAGGCCAAAAGCCAACACACGGAACTCAAAATGGCCTTCATGTGTGGAAAATGCAGTCTTATGTTCTTCCCCAGGCTGCAATAAGATCTGATGAAATCCTGCCCACAAGTCAAGTTTGGTGAACCATTTGGCATTGAACAGCTCATAGAAAATGTCCTCCATATCTGGAATGGGAAATTGCCTTTTGATTCTAAGGGCATTGAGATGGTGGAAATCGACACAAATCTCCAGGAATGGTCCTTCTTTTTTACTAACAGTACAGGAGAATTGAATTCACTGGTACTAGGTTGAGTTAGCCCTTTGTGCAACATTTCTTGAACTTGAGCTTCTATCTCTGTCTTCAACTTGGGTGGGTATCGATATGGTCTTATGTTAACTAGCCTAACACCAGGGAGCAGAGGAATTTGGTGGTCACAAGATTGCCTAGGAGGTAGGCCAGAAGGTTCTTCAAAGAGAGTCGAGAATTCCTCGAGTAATGACTGTATTTCTGCAGGAAGGTGGACTGATGAGGTGGAGTTGTAGGAGGTTTGTAGGAGTAGGAGTTGGACTACTGTGCCAGGAGGAAACTTTGAAAGGATACCTTGTAGTATAATGTGTGTATCTTCATAGGGAATAAATATCCATTTTTGGGCCCAATGTACTTTCATGGGGCTGTACTTTCCAAGCCATTCCATGCCAATAATAATATCATAACAATGCAAAGGAAGAATCTTAAGGTCAGACACAAAGTCTCAGCCCTGCATTGACCAGTGTGCAGAAGGCATTTCGCTCTGGCATACAATTGTTGCACCATTTGCCACAGAGACCTTCAAGGCCCTCTTCAAAAATGCTACTCCAAATAATTTCCGAGCAATTTCTGAATTAATAAAGGAGTGAGAGCTACCACTAGCAATTAGAATGAGAGTCTCCCAGCCTTGGATTGAGCCCAATAACTTTATGGTCTTATAATTATCTTTCCCAGAATAACCAGATTCAGATAATGCCATAAAGTCCTGGTCATCAGGAATATCATCTTGATGATCAGAATGTGAGTCCCCAATATTGAAGATCTCCCAATGCCCTTGTACTGCTTGGAGCTGAATAGATGGAGAGCACTTATGTCCTCTGTGCCATTTTTTTTTTGAAAAGGAGGCAGGAGCGCTGCCCATGCATTAAGAGGACTGAGAATTACAGCCTAGGGGTACATAGTCTAATAAAGTACAACTGTTAAAAGAAGAGTACATGGTATGAAACCCCTACAACTAAAATTAGTATTGATGACCAACCGAGTGTCACCGAGTGCCACTACTTCAGAGATGAAGCACAGTTTCCTGCAGCTTGATGTCCTCTAATACTAGATTAGCTACTTGCAGCTCCGGGAGGTCTTGATGTTGGAAGATACGCCTATTACGCTCTTTCCAAATTTGCCACCAAAACGAGAAAAGAACTCCTAGCATTTTTTTGATTGGGTCTTAGGACATACAGCTGAGATGACTTGGACCCAATGAGAAACCCCTGCCAAAACAGCTTGCTGTAGAGATGCTGGAGGTTGTATGAGCTGAGCCAATTTTTCCCAAACCAAGATTGTGTAGTTACATTGTGATAATAGATGATCCACAGTTTCAGCTGTGGTTGTGCACAACACACAACAGGTCTGATGGGGCAATTCTTCTTGGCTAAGTTATCCGCCGTTAGAGCTCTGTTATGTAGCACTAACCAAGCGAAGAATCGACACTTCGGTTGCGTTTTGGAAGTCCACAGTGATGAGGCCCAGCTAGGAGAGACTCCACCTAAGAATTGAATCTCGTATGCCGAGGCCGCAGAGTAGTTGCCATCTATTGTCCATCGCCAAATAATGCGGTCACGTTCCTCTGTGAGTGTGATTTCGCTAAGGGTCTGATATAGCAAAATGAATTCATCTAGGAGGTCTTCCGTGTGTAGGGAGGAGATGCCCCTAACCCAATTGTAATTTGAAAATTCCTGTGCTACTGACCTTTTCTTACCTTTTCTTGTATCTTGCTTGCTGGAACAGATGTGGTGCCAAGATCTTCGGAGCTTGTCCATTGAGCCATCGCGCCTCCCAAAATGGGGTATTCGTACCGTCTCCAATGGCGATTATGGTTGAAGCAAAGAATAAATGACGGTCTGCACAAATTTTGTAGTCTCTTGGCCATATGATATGCCTTGAGGGCCTCCAATTTGTCATGAGATGATGAGACCTGGGAAGGTTCTTAATAGATGGATAATTGTGGTTGTATTGAGATGATCATTATCAACAGGGTACAGGGTCTATTATATAGAGGGATTAGGTGAGGGAAAAAGACTAAACTACCCCTAACCCTAATCCTTTACTAATGACTAAACTACCCCTGTGTCACCCACACAATTACTGAGTCTAACACCCCCCCCCTCCGCAGTCACAACATCTAGACATCGCAGATGTTGAGACTGGACCGAAACTCGGAGAACAGCGATGACGGGAGGCCCTTCGTGAATATTTCGGTGAATTGTGTCGTTGTCGGGACATGGTATACCCGAACCTCGTCGCATGCAACCCACTCACGAACGAAATAGAGGTCGATCTCCACATGCTTCGTGCGCTGATGCTGGACCGGGTTGGTGGAGAGGTACACGGCGCTGACGTTGTCGCAGTAGATCAGGGTGCTCCTGCCGACGGGAGTTTGGAGCTCCTGAAGCAGCTGCTGAAGTCAGGAAGCCTCAGCCACGCCGTTAGCCACGGCACGATACTCCGCCTCAGCACTCGAACGCGACACCATGTCGCACCCGGTTTCTCCGAAGAACAACCGAGTGAATATCACATGTATGCCAGGATCATTTTCTCGTACATGTGATGACAAATAGTGAAGCATCATTTATTACAAGCCAGGTGTCGAATATAAATAAGTCTTACATAGCATACGTCTCGATGGACGATAATAAGTTCAGAACATGTAAATAAAACAGCAGCGGAATATAAATCTTGTGGGTTCCGTCACAGGCGTTGCCCGGGGGACTCCGTGAACCTAGAATCCTTCCTCGGGACCAAAGTCTTGGTCATTAAACACCACATCATTCTCTTGACCTGAGCAGCAATATAAACCAACAGAAAAGCAAGTTTGAGTACCGTGGGTACTCAGCAAGTGTGGGAAAGTTATGTCATGCATGGCTAGAGCAAGGAGAGGTTGAACTCATGGTTAAAGCACTACACAATTATTACCTATCACCTTAGCTTATTAAGCACCTACATTACTACACAGGTGAAATGGATCCCAATCTCTCAACCCATCATCAATATCAAGTAAGCATAATCTCATTTCCAATGTTAAGCTTCCCGCTTAACATCCTCAACTTACCAATCCGTCATTTTCTAATCATGAATAAGTCTAAGCCGCTCTTGACCGTGAGCACGGCTGTCATGACAGTTTTGACTCTGCAGACTTTGCACCACTGTACCCACATGTAGTGATTTCATCCCCCGTTGTCTGGTGGACTAAAAGAACCTCCATTATGCCAGTGGTCGCGAACCACGTTCACACTTTCCAGGTGTGTAGCCAGGAGATCACAACTAAGCCTTTACAAAGGGATTCCCGACGAACGTGGGCCCACTAAGGTTTCACCCCTAACAGCATACAAGAGGCTCCAACCCCGCCGCAGTGGCCCCCTCTTGAGCCTTGCGGTTCATATGGTAGTCCAGCTGACACCTATTCCCCCGCACCATCCAACACACCCATACTACGCGGGGGATACACCTAATTAATTGGCCAAGCTGCCCCATCTCAGCATGTGGTTGGCACGGTAAAGCCAGGTTACATGCTCCATGAACCGGTCCTTAGGATCCAGGCAAGTACTAAACACAAACCCGAGTCTCGTGCACCCAGCACCAACCAAATTATCCAACTTGCCTCGATCCCTACCTCTACATAACTCATAATATCTCATTCAAGAGTAAGGTAAATAAATTGATGATCTCATATCCCAATTATCCCATTCTAAGCATGGCTAAGCATACGTAATATGAGTGAATGACATAATGAAACAAATCCCAACCCAAGCTACAAGGAAACAAGATAATGCAATTCTAGGGAAACTTCCTATCATGGGTTTCATATTTCAATTGACAATGCAAATAATTCTACCTACACATCCTAATATAGGATCAAAATGGTCTAGGACACTTGCCTTCTTCCTGTTGCTCTGAGAATGGAAAGTCTTGGTCTTGGAAGGGGAGAACTTGCTCTGGGGCAGGTTCTACTCATGCCAATACACATAGCAAAAGAAAACAATAATCCATAAGACATAGTTCACACTTTTACTTCATGCAAACTACACATACATACCTATGAAAGTCATTCACATTTCTAAGTGTTGTGGTTACTCTACATGTGTTGATTTTTGGCCTTCATGCACTTTTAAACCTATGTATATGATTTCTAACTTTTGTATTCAGATTTATGTTTGCACACTATATATGAATTTCCAATTTGAACAAATTCTTTATATTTAATAAATACACTTCTTAGCTACCAAGTTTGCATGAAAGGTAAATTTCTACTCCAAATAGGTTTTCAGATCTTCTACCAAATCCTAAACTGAAGTTTTTGGATTTGGAGACTTCATTTATCATTTTCTAATTATGCATACCTATTCTCTTATATTTTTTAGATTTATTTTCTATACCTAAAAGTGAGTTTTAATATTAAATAGTAGGACATATCATCTAAACAGAATAGGTTCTGATCTAACATATTAAATAATATACTTTTGAACTTCTCCTCTGATGTGAACTAATTTAAATTTATTTTATCTGTTTTCAGAATTATTTCCTAGCCTAAAAATGTGTTTCTAGAACAAATAAATATGAACAACACTTAGACAGATTTCATTTCAGCCTAAAATCTATTTTTTAACTCATTCTAAAGTTTTCCAAGTGCTAGGAGAGTTTAAATTTGAATTTGCACATGTGTTTGCCTTACCTTTTTATATTTAGATCCTAGTCACATATTCAAATTTCCGAATTTAATATCATATAGGGTCAAAAAATAAATCCACCCTACTGCAGGGTCTAATTTACTATTTCATAAATTTCCAGGGGTCCAACTACACATAACAGAGGGGTTTTCCTAATTTTTATTAAGTCCAGAGGCTAAAACTGATTTTTAAATGAATTTACACGAATTCCTGAAGTTCCAGAGGCTAGATCAGAAGTTTCTGGGGCTAGCTCGTGTTTTCCGAGATCCCCAGGGGGTAGCGCGTAAGAATCCCGACCTTTATAACGCGGGGCTGATGTAGACCGTCCGATTTAAAATAGACGGCTGAGATTAGATCGCCGAACCGGTACGTGTGGGTTTTATTTCTACCGTGCGATTTAAAATAGACGGCCCTCAAGGGGCCACGTCGCCCTGGCCGGAACCAGCCCGCGCGCGCGGCGGCGGGGGTGGCGATCTCGTCGGTGCAGCCTCGGCTTTTGCCGCTACACGTTAGAACTCGCATCTTTTTGCATGGATCGGCTGCGGAAGGGTAGGGGATGCTCACCGAGGGGTTTTCCAGCACTCGGAGGCCCTGGAAGTCGGTCAGCGGCGAGCTTCAACGGCGATGATCTTCGGTGCACGTCGGGGTGGCCGTTGGGGCGCAAGACAAGTCGTTTCCTTCACCTGCAGGGCTCCCCGGCGGCGGTGGAACGTGATCAGCACGTTAGATTAAGGAATTTGAGCAAGGATCGAAAGAAATTGGCGGTAGAAACTTCGATTCTCACCGGAGAGAAGAACGGCGATCGGGGGGGGGGGGAACAGGGCGATTGTCGGCGTTTAAATAGGCGAGGGAGGGCGGCGGTCTGTTGAGATCGAGTTGGGGGCGTCTGGGACCGGAAATCGGGCTGGGGGCACGGGTTTCCGGAGGTCGGTTGCGATCGGGCACGGGGGAAGAGTCCGGGTCGGTTGGCGTGCGGGGGAAGGAGATGACACACGGGCCCCGTGTGTCAGTGAGAGGAAGAGAGGGGGCGCGCGGTCTTGGGCTGGTGTGGGGGATTGGGCCGGCTGGCGGGTTTCGGCCCACTGGCCGGTTGGGGTTTTTCTTTTTTTCTATTTCCTTTTCTTTTCTGTTTTGATTTGAATTTGAATTCTAGTTTGAATTTGAATTTCTGCACCACATGCAATACGTCCAAATTTTTTTTAAATTCCCCTCTTTAGCAGGTTTTGAGGTGTTACAGCTCTACCCCCCTTAAAAGAAATCTCATCCTCAAGATTGGTGGTTCTAGGAAAACAATTCCGGAAACTGTGCCTTAAGCTCATCTTCTCGCTCCCATGTGGCTTCCTCTTCCGAGTGACGCTTCCACTGCACCTTGCACATCCGGATTCTTTTATTTCTTGTGAGGCGTTCCATTGTCTCCAAAACCTTGATCGGTTGCTCGACATAAGACAGATCCTCTCCTACGTCAACCTCATTCATGGGTAACATCTCTTCAGGCGTCCTGAGTCATTTCTTGAGCTGTGACACATGGAATATGTCGTGCACATCCGATAGGCAAGCCGGTAGTTCGAGTTGATATGCCACTTCGCCTTTCCTCTCCAGGATCTGAAAGGGTCCGATGTATCGAGGTGATAACTTCCCTTTCACCTTGAACCGACGAAGTCCTTGGATAGGGGATACCTTGAGATAGACATAGCCCCCCACGTTGAAAACGAGCTCTCTTCTCCGTACATCGGCATAGCTCTTTTGTGGGGTCTGTGCTATCCTCAAGTTGTTGCGGATTTCCCTTACCTTCACCTCGGCTTCTTGTAATACTTCGGGACCAAACACTTTACTTTCCCCTGTTTGGTTCCAAAATAGTGGAGTTCTGCACTTCCTCCCATACAAAGCCTCAAATGGTGACATCTTCATACTAGCCTGATAGCTGTTGTTATAGGAGAACTCCGCATACGGTAAGTTCTTATCCCAACTCCTATTGTTCTTGAGCGCACACGCTCTCAGCATATCCTCAAGGATCTGATTGGTTCTTTCCGTCTGCCCGTCAGTCTGGGGGTGATAGGCAGAACTAAAATTTAGATGAGTTCCCATGGTTTCATGTAACTTCTGCCAGAACCTTGAGGTGAGTTGTGTCCCTCGATCCGACACTATCTTCTTTGGCACTCCATGGAAACACACGATCCTTGAAATGTACAATTTCGCCAATTTGGATCCGCTGTAGCTTTCTTTCACGGGGATGAAATGAGCTACCTTGGTTAGCCTGTCGATGATGACCCATATCGAATCATATCCCGATTGGGTCCTAGGCAGTCCCACTATGAAATCCATACCTATTTCTTCCCATTTCCATTCAGGCACTTTGAGTGGTTGCAATAATCCCGCGAGTCGTTGATGTTCTGCTTTCACCAACTGACATGTGTCACATAGGGCAACATGTTCGGCGACACCTCGCTTCATGCCATACCACCAATACCTGCTCTTGAGGTCATGATACATCTTCGTACTCCCAGGATGAATGGAATAGTCGGAATCATGAGCTTCCTTCAAAATCAATTCACGGATCTCCTTCACCTCAAGCACACAGATTCTTTTCCCGTGCCACACCGTACCTTGTTCATCCTCTCTGAACCCGGAGGTTTTATTATCCTTGATGAGTTCTCTGATTTCTTGTATCTTCTCATCATTCTTCTGACCATTGTGTATGTCTTGCTCTAATGTAGAATCCACTTCCATGGCGATGGCTTCACCACTATTCACCAGACATAGATTGAGTTTTACAACCTCTTCCTTCAATTCTGTAGGCATGTCCTTTAAGCTCAACCTATTGACCTGCACCTTCCGGCTTAAAGCATCTGCTACGACGTTCGCTTTCCCAGGATGATAGTTGATGCCCACATCGAAGTCGTTGATTAGCTCTAACCATCTCCTTTGTCTGAGGTTGAGATCTGGCTGTGTGAAAATATACTTTAAGCTCTTATGATCCGTATATATCTCTGTCCTCTTCCCAATCAAGTAATGCCTCCAAATCTTCAACGCGTGTACCACTGCGGCTAGCTCTAGGTCATGCGTAGGATAGTTCTTCTCGTGTTTCCGGAGCTGCCGGGACGCATAAGCCACGACATGCCCCTCTTGCATGAGAACACATCCCAACCTGTTTCCAGAGGCATCGTAGTACACCGAAAAGTTCTTCTGCATATCTAGCATAACTAGCACTGGGGCTGTTGTCAATCTTTTCTTCAGTTCTTGAAAACTCGTCTTGCACTGCGGTGTCCATGTGAATGTGATTCCCTTCTCTAACAATTTGGTGAGGGGTCTCGAAATCTTGGAGAAACCCTCGATAAACCGTCGATAATACCCAGCCAATCCTAAGAAGCTTCGAACTTCCCCGACATTTTCAGGGGTCTTCCACTTCTGCACATCCTCGGTCTTGGCGGGATCTACGGAGATTCCTCCCTCCGAGATTATATGTCCTAAGAAGGGAACTCTCTTCAACCAAAACTCACACTTGCTCAACTTGGCATATAGTTGGTGTTCTCTCAGCTTTTGCAACACCAACCTTAAATGTCCCTCATGTTCTTCTTCATCTTTGGAGAAGACAAGAATGTCATCAATGACAACCACCACAAATTTGTCCAGATATTCCATGAATACCTTGTTCATGAGATACATGAAGTATGTCGGAGCATTAGTTAGCCCGAACGGCATGACGGTGTATTCATACAGCCCGTACCGAGATACGAAAGCTGTCTTTGGAATATCGGTTTGTCTTATCTTAAGTTGGTGGTATCCTGACCTGAGATCAATTTTCGAGAACATACAAGCTCCCCTCAACTGATCAAATAAGTCTTCAATGCGGGGTAATGGGTACTTGTTCTTGATGGTTACTTCATTCAACGCACAGTAGTCTACGCATAACCTTTGGGTCCCGTCCTTCTTGGGCACAAATATCACTGGAGCTCCCCATGGTGAGGAACTAGGACGAATGTACCCCTTCTCTGTCAATTCTCTTAAATGTTCCTTGAGTTCTTCCAGCTGTTTGGAGTCCATCCGATAAGGCCTCTTGTATATTGGAGATGTTCGAGGCACTAGCTCAATCGCAAATTCCACTTCACGATCGGGAGGGATACCTGGCAACTCCTCCGGAAAAACATCTAGATATTCCTTGATAATCCTTATTTCTCCCACTTCCACCTCAACTTTATTGAGTTTAATGTCCCTCCTAGGCTCTTGCACGGCTATGAACTTCACTTTCGTGCCACTAGTATGAGTTAGTTCCACCGTTCTAGTCAAACAGTGGATGATACCTTTATGTTTGGTCAACCAATCCATGCCCAAAATAATATATATCCCTTGTTAGTCTATCTCTATGAGGTTTGCAGTAAATACTACCCCATTAATGTCTAGATTCACCTTGGGACACACTTGTCTTGTCCTTATTTCTCCCCCTGAAGAGTTCACTTCTAGCATATGGTTCATTTGTTTTGTTGCTAGATCATGCTTCTTAACAAACCCTTGAGCAATGAACGAGTGGGTAGCACCAGAATCGAACAACAGGGTTGCAATGTGTAAATTGGCAGGAAACTTACCAATTACCACGTCCGGTGCCTCTTGCGCTTCCTCCATGGTCACGTGGTTCACTCGTCCTCGCATCACATTCTGCTGTTGTGGCTGCATGGGTTTCTTCTTTGGGCACTTATGGGCGTAGTGCCCCACTTCACCACAGTTAAAGCATTGTACCCCAACCTTAGGTGCCTGGCCTTTGTTGTCTTGGGGTTGGTTCGGTGGTCCTTGTCCTGTTGGTCGAGGTTGATATGTGGGGCGAGGCTGCTGCACAAACTGACGTTGCGGCTGTGCTGGTGCTGACGGATGCCTGAAATTTGGGTTGTACCCTCTGGGTGTTGAGTAGGGTACCACCGCACGGCTCGTCTGTCCTGCGGGTTGCTGCATCAAACGTGGGCGTGTGTTGCTACCTGAGGCTTGGTGTGAACATCCCGCCTTTCTCTTGTTTTCATTCTCCAAGGCCTTCAGCTTCCTTTCCACGACAAATGCTTTGTCTACCATCTTTTGGAAGCTTTCATACTCGTTGGATGACATTGCACACTGCATTTCCATAGTAAGTCCTTCCACAAAACAGTCCTGTTTTTGCTTATCAGTTTCGATGTCCCGTGGTGCATAACGGGATAGTTGGGTGAACTTAGTGAGGTATTCCCTCACAGTCATGTTTCCTTGCTGCAGTCCCAAGAACTCCTTTCTCTTATTTTTGAGTCCACCCCTTGGTATGTAATAGTTGCGGAAGCTACGCTTGAACTCTTGCCAAGTGATGTTATCGGGGTCATGATGGGCTGCCACGTAAGCGGTCCACCAATCAGCAGCAGGTCCATGCAGTTGGTGAGAGGCAAACAGCACCCTCTCATACCCTTGGCATTGTATGATCCTCATCTTGCTCTCTATGGTCTTTAACCAGTCATCTGCCTCCAGAAGTTCAGCAGCACTTGCAAACTTTGGAGGTTGAGTCCCTAGAAATTCACTCAACCTTGGTTGGCGTGGTGCAGCTTGTGGGGGTGGAGCTTGGTGCAAGTTGGCCACCACTTGAGTTAGGCTCTGGATGAGCTGATTCTGATTTTCAAGCATCTGGTGGATAGGATCAGCTCCTTCACGGTGACCACCGCTGTCTTGTCCTCCAGAAAGATGAGGGTTGTCGGCCTCATCGTTGTTGTTGGCGGGTTTGGCACCACGACCCTTTCCTCTTCCAGCCGTCTATCATGATCAACCAAATGTTAACTTAAAGCATTACGTATTAAGTTCCCAAATTGCTTGTTTAAACTTAAACTTTTGAGGCCTTAATATATATTAACATTTTTCTGGGGGTTTCACGTAGATTTTTGGGAGTCACATCTCACACGAAAATAATTGCACTCTTAATTCATAGGGGTTCACACATCAAAGCAAAGAAACCTAAAGACGAGGTTGTGGACAAATGCCCATGGCTTCCACAACTCATGTCACACACCAAACATTAACACACAAATAACTACGGTATTGACTCGACTACTCGATAACCTGCTGAAATAAGGGAAAGGACTCTAAACGACTCGTATCACTGAGCTTGCTCTTCAGAGTCTTCCTCATTATTGCGGCTGCCCTCTGATTCCGCTTTGGGTGGGGAAGCTGCTGGTGGAGAAGTGCGGCGACGCCTGCTCGCCCGGCGGTCTGGGGAGTCAGGAGTCCACGTGTCATTCACGGTGACACACAGTTCATTCCCATCTCCTCTTTCTCTCGCCCTCAAGCTGGCTCGAAGCAACGCCTCAGTCTCCTTCAGGGTGTCACGAACATCCTAAAGCTCCTGCTGGCAATCCTGCAGTCGAGTGCTGAGCATAGCAGCATCCTCCAAGCACAGGCCCATGTGCTCATGGGAAGCCCCCTGCTGCACTGGCGGGTACTTGTACTCCACGGTGCCACTCTCACGCTGGAGGACATACATGTACTCAGTCCTGTCCAGGTAGCGACGTTTGATGTAACTCTGGCAGGTGATGGCCTCCCAGGTGACATCCTTCTCAGCATCGACCTGTGTCGCTCGACAAGCTGGAGAGCGGTGGATCTTGAGCAGCTGATTCTCATGGATAATCCTCATCTCTGAGCTCCATTCTTCCCGCTTCTCACGGATGGTCCTGGTGGAGCTGTAGTGTATGATCAGCTTGCCCGTATTGCTGGCGGTGTGGAGCATACGCCGAAGACGGCGTAACAAGCCTCCTACTGCGAACCCGTAAGAGTGGTATGTCACCGGACGGTTCTCCTCTCTCAAGGCAAGGGCAACTACAGGAACTCTCCCTCCGGTGGACTTGCGGGCGGTGCGGATCATGCGAACCATCTAAAACATAAATCATTTAAAACTAAGTTAGATAAGAGTTAAACAAAAATTGTATTTTGAATAAAAGTTGGGGCAAGATGAATAAAGTGACCCCATTAAATAACACTCTCAACCCACACCTTTGTAAAATAGTTTTTAAGAAAATAGGGTCCTTAACTACGTCCATTTCTACCTAGGTCCACGTTCCTACGTGCAACCTTGGCTCTAATACCACTTCTGTCACACCCGGTTTCTCCGAAGAACAACCGAGTGAATATCACATGTATGCCAGGATCATTTTCTCATACATGTGATGACAAATAGTGAAGCATCATTTATTACAAGCCAGGTGTCGAATATAAATAAGTCTTACATAGCATACGTCTCGATGGACGATAATAAGTTCAGAACATGTAAATAAAACAGCAGTGGAATATAAATCTTGTGGGCTCCGTCACAAGTGTTTCCCGGGTGACTCCGTGAACCTAGAATCCTTCCTCGGGACCAAAGTCTTGGTCATTAAACACCACATCATTCTCTTGACCTGAGCAGCAATATAAACCAACAGAAAAGCAAGTATGAGTATTGTGGGTACTCAGCAAGTGTGGGAAAGTTATGTCATGCATGGCTAGAGCAAGGAGAGGTTGAACTCATGGTTAAAGCACTACGCAATTATTACCTATCACCTTAGCTTATTAAGCACCTACATTACTACACAGGTGAAATGGATCCCAATCTCTCAACCCATCATCAATATCAAGTAAGCATAATCTCATTTCCAATGTTAAGCTTCCCACTTAACATCCTCAACTTCCCAATCCGTCATTTTCTAATCATGAATAAGTCCAAGCCACTCTTGACCGTGAGCACGGCTGTCATGACAGTTTTGACTCTGCAGAGTTTGCACCACTATACCCACATGTAGTGATTTCATCCCCCGTTGTCGGGTGGACTAAAAGAACCTTCATTATGCCAGTGGTCGTGAACCACGTTCACACTTCCCAGGTGTGTAGCCAGGAGATCACTACGAAGCCTTTACAAAGGGATTCCCAACGAGCGTGGGCCCACTGAGGTTTCACCCCTAACATCATACAAGAGGCTCCAACCCCGCTGCAGTGGCCCCCTCTTGAGCCTTGCGGTTCATATGGTAGTCCAGCTGACACCTGTTCCCCCGCATCATCCAACACACGCATACTACGCTGGGGATACACCTAATTAATTGGCCAAGCTGCCCCATCTCAGCATGTGGTTGGCACGGTAAAGCCAGGTTACATGCTCCATGAACCGATCCTTAGGATCCAGGCAAGTACTAAACACAAACTCGAGTCTCGTGCACCCAGCACCAACCAAATCATCCAACTTGCCTCGATTCCTACCTCTACATAACTCATAATATCTCATTCAAGAGTAAGGTAAATAAATTGATGATCTCATATCCCAATTATCCCATTCTAAGCATGGCTAAGCATACGTAATATGAGTGAATGACATAATGAAACAAATCCCAACCCAAGCTACAAGGAAACAAGATAATGCAATTCTAGGAAAACTTCCTATCATGGGTTTCATATTTCAATTGACAATGCAAATAATTCTACCTACACATCCTAATATAGGATCAAAGTGGTCAAGGACACTTGCCTTCTTCCTGCTGCTCTGAGAATGGAAAGTCTTGGTCTTGGAAGGGGTGAACTTGCTCTGGAGCAGGTTCTACTCATGCCAATACACATAGCAAAAGAAAACAACAATCGAGACATAGTTCACACTTTCACTTCATGCAAACCACACATACATACCTATGAAAGTCATTCACATTTCTAAGTGTTGTGGTTACTCTACATGTGTTGATTTTTGGCCTTCATGCACTTTTAAACCTATGTATATGATTTCTAACTTTTGTATTCAGATTTCTGTTTGCACACTATATATTAATTTCCAATTTAAACAAATTCTTTATATTTAATTAATACACTTCTTAGCTACCAAGTTTGCATGAAAGGTAAATTTCTACTCCAAATAGGTTTTTCAGATCTTCTACCAAATCCTAAACTGAAGTTTTTGGATTTGGAGACTTCATTTATCATTTTCTAATTATGCATACCTATTCTCCTATATTTTTCAGATTTATTTTCTATGCCTAAAAGTGAGCTTTAATATTAAATAGTAGGACATATCATCTAAACAGAATAGGTTCTGATCTAAAATATTAAATAATATACTTTTGAACTTCTCCTCTGATGTGAAGTAATTTAAATTTATTTTATCAGTTTTCAGAATTATTTCCTAGCCTAAAAATGTGTTTCTAGAACTAATAAATATGAACAACACTTAGGCAGATTTCATTTCAGCCTAAAATCTATTTTTTTAACTCATTCTAAAGTTTTCCAAGTGCTAGGAGAGTTTAAATTTGAATTTGCACCTGTGTTTGCCTTAACTTTTTAAATTTAAATACTAGTCACATATTCAAATTTCTGAATTTAATATCATATAGGGTCAAAAAAAATAAATCCACCCTACTGCAGGGTCTAATTTACTATTTCATAAATTTCCAGGGGTCTAACTACACATAACAGAGGGGTTTTCCTAATTTTTATTAAGTCCAGGGGCTAAAACTGATTTTTAAATGAATTTACACAAATTCCTGAAGTTCCAGGGGCTAGATCAGAAGTTTCCGTGGCTAGCTCGTGTTTTCCGAGATCCCCAGGGGGTAGCGCGTAAGAATCCCGACCTTTATAACGCGGGGCTGATGTGGACCGTCCGATTTAAAATAGATGGTTGAGATTAGATCGCTGAACCGGTACGCGTGGGTTTTATTTCTACCGTGCGATTTAAAATAGACGGCCCTCAAGGGGCCACGTCGCCCTGGCCGGAACCAGCCCGCGCGCGCGGCGGCGGGGGGTGGCGATCTCGCCGGCACAACCTCGGCTTTTACCGCTACACGTTAGAACTCACATCTTTTTGCATGGATCGGCTGCGGAAGGGTAGGGGATGCTCACCGAGGGGTTTTCCAGCACTCGAAGGCCCTAGAAGTCGGTCGGCGGTGAGCTTCAACGGCGATGATCTTTGGTGCACGTCGGGGTGGCCGTTGGGGCGCAAGACAAGTCGTTTCCTTCACCTGCAAGGCTCCCCGGCGGCGGTGGAACGTGATCAGCACGTTAGATCAGGGAATTCGAGCAAGGATCGAAAGAAATCGGCGGTAGAAACTTCGGTTCTCACCGGAGAGAAGAACGGTCGATGGGGGGGGGGGCAGGGCGATTGTCGGCGTTTAAATAGGCGAGGGAGGGCGGCGGTCTGTTGAGATCGAGTTGGGGGCGTCCGGGACAGGAAATCGGGCTGGGGGCGTGGGTTTCCGGAGGTCGGTTGCGATCGGGCACGGGGGAAGAGTCCGGGTCAGTTGGCGCATGGGAGGAAGGAGATGACACGCGGGCCCCGTGTGTCAGTGAGAGGAAGAGAGGGGGGGCGCGGTCTTGGGCTGGCGTGGGGGATTGGGCCGGCTGGCGGGTTTCGGCCCACTGGCCGGTTGGGGTTTTTCTTTTTTTTTTCTTTTTCCTTTTCTTTTCTGTTTTGATTTGAATTTGAATTCCAATTTGAATTTGAATTTCTGTACCACATGCAATACATCCAATTTTTTTTTTAAATTCCCCTCTTTAGCAGGTTTTGGGGTGTTACACACCACGGACTGTCGCTTTGAGGACAAGGAGACGAGGTTACCGCCTAGGAAGACGGCGTACCTAGAGGTAGACCGGCGAGTGTCTGGGCAACCTGCCCAGTCAGCGTCGATGTACACGACCAGCTCGGAGGTCGCATCACGTCAAAGGAGGAGGCCCTAGTCGAGGGTGCCACGTAGGTATCGAAGAATCCGCTTCACGGCGGTGAGGTGCAGCTCCCTCGGGTCATGCATGTGGAGGCACACCTGCTGAACCGCATAGGAGAAGTCCGGCCTGGTGAAGGTGGGGTACTAAAGAGCACCTGCAAGACTCCTGTAAGCAGTGGGGTCAGTGACAGGTGTCCCGTCGGTAGCGCAGAGCTTCGCTTGAGTATCCACTGGAGTGGAGCACAGCTTGCACTCATCCATGCCCGCTCGCTGTAGGATATCTAGGCAGTACTATCGCTGGTGAAGGAACAAGCCGCCTGGTCGGTCCTCGACCGCAATACCTAGGAAGTGGTGGGGGCGGCCCAGGTCCTTCAGAGCAAATTCCTGCTGTAAAGCATAAATAGTGCGCTGAAGAAGAGTCGGACTGGACGCTGTCAGGACAATGTCATCGACATACAATAGAAGGTAAGCAGTGTCACTGCCACGCCGATAGACAAACAACGAAGTGTCCGACTTAGCTTTGATGAACCCCTGTGAGACCAAGAAGGAGGCGAACCGGCTATACCAGGCTCTCAGTGCCTGCTTCAGACCGTACAGGGATTTGTTCAGCTTACAGACCATGTCTGGATGAGCTGAGTCAACAAATCATGTCGGCTGACTGCAGTACACCGTCTTAGTTAGTGTACCGTGGAGGAAGGCATTCTTGACGTCCAACTGGTGGACATGTCAAGAATGCGAGAGAGCCAGCGACAGAATGGTACGAACCGTTGCCGGCTTTACCACTGGCTGAAAGTCTCGTCGTAGTTGACTCCAGGGCGCTGAGTGAAGCCCCAAAGTACCCACCGAGCCTTGTACCTCTCCAAGGTACCGTTCGCCTTCTTCTTATGTGTGAATACCCACTTGCACGTGATAACATTGCCACGACCGAGGCGGGGAACCAGGTCCCAGGTCCGGTTGGCGAGCAGGGCCTCATACTCTTCCTCCATAGCGCTGCGCCAGTGAGGGTCGGTGAGGGCACTACGCACGGAAGTCGATATGGGTGAGATCGAAGAAGAGTCGGTCGGTGGAGATGTCGTCGACGAGAAGGAAGCTCCGGCGAAGCGCTCAACCGGCCGGAGACTCCCGGACGCACGTCGAGACACCATCGGGTGGACGTGACCAGGATCCCTATGGAGAAGAGGAGGGTTGTACACCGGGCGCTCGGGTACAACAACCTTCTCTCATCGTGGGTATACGAGGGTGGGTCTCGAGGCCGCGCGAGGCGCGATGACTGGTGTAGAGGGCTCCGGTGCCACACGTGGCGCAGATGGAGCTAGGGCCCCATCCCGTGCTCGTCGCTGGTAGACAAGCGCGGGGTCGGCGAAGCGAGAAGTCATCGTCGGAGCTGCGCCTGGTGCGACTAGTGGCGTCGGGGATGTCGGGCTCGCTGTAGGTGACGTCAGGGAAGCCGAGGCCGTGCATGGCGCAGCTGGTGACGTCGGGGAAGTCGAGGCTGCGTGTGGTGCAGCTGGTGACATCGATGCCGCGCGTGGTGCAGCTGGTGACGTAGGGGTCACCCGAGGCATAGCATGCGGCGCTAGAGATGTTGATGCCGCGTGTGGCGCAGCAGGCGACACCGGAGACGTCGATGCCGCACGTGGTGCAGCAGGTGACGCCGGGGGCATCTGAGGCGTAGCGTGTGTCAAACCTGCAGAAGAAAGAGGCCAAGGCAGCTGGGGAGCATCCTCGGGGTCAGTGGGAAAAAGGGAATCCAGCTCTGTGGTCGAACTGGAAGAGGTGGTGGAGAAAGGAAAGGAGGACTCGTCGAAGACGATGTGCCGAGAGATCAAAAGGCGGTGAGTAGTGAGATCTAAGCACCGGTACCCCTTATGATCAAGGGAATACCCGAGAAAAACACACTGTGCAAGCAGGGCACAAGCTTATGTGGGACAGTGGCGGAAAGGTTAGGGTAGCAAGCGCACCCGAAAACTCGAAGGTGGTCGTAAAGAGGATCGGTGCCATATAGAGCAAAGTAGGGGTTGGAGGCACGAATCGCCTTGGTAGGAAGGCGATTAATCAGAAGTGTGGCAGTATGGAGAGCCTCCACCCAGTATCTGGCTGGAACAGATGCCTGGAACATCAGGGAGCGCATGACATCATTGGTGGTGTAGATCATGCGCTCTGCCTTGCCGTTTTAAGGAGAGGTATACGAACAAGACATGCGTAGCTCTAACCCATGTGCGGAGAGAAAGTTACGAAATGCAGAGTTATCAAACTCGCGTCCATTATCACACTGGACAACTCGGATGGTGTGCCCAAACTGAGTGGAAATCTAAACGAAGAAGTGAGAAAGAGTAACGAAAGTATCAGACTTCAATCGTAATGGAAAAGTCCAGGAAAAGTGAGAAAAATCATCAATGATCACCAAGTAATAATTTAAACCCAATACACTGGTAATGGGTGATGTCCACAAATCACAATGTATAAGATCAAAAACATGCTCAACATGAGTCACAGAAGTGGGAAAAGGAAGCCAAACATGGCGACCAAGCTGACAAGCATGACATAGGGAGTCATGTGTGCCCCTAGAACACGAGATAACAGAACTACTGGACAACTTCGACATAGCATATGTATCTGGGTGGCCAAGCCGGCGATACCAAATGGTGGATGAAGCTGTCGTAGTCAAAGCAAAAGGCGGTGATGCAGTGGAAGCAGGAAGTCGAAGTGTGTATAGGGGCCCCGAGCTATCACATCGAAAAAGAGGTCGCTGGGTAGAAAGATCCTTCACATACAAACCAAAAGGATCAAATTCAATGGAAACATTGTTGTCAGTGGTAAAACAACGGATAGAAAGTAAGTTTTGAATGATATCCGGAGCGACAAGAATGTTTTTAAGCTGGAAAGAACCCGAGAGACCGGAATCACCTACTGAGGTGACCGAAAGAACAGACCCATTCCCAACAACGATAGATGAAGGAAAAGTGGGATTGGGAGGGTGGGTGGAAGAGAGTATACCAGCATTTGGAGTGGTACGGTATGACCTCCGGAGTCAACTACCCAGTCGGCACCTGGTGGAGTAAGGTGCATGGTGCTGAAGGAAGAGGTCAGCGACTGTCGATCCCACGTCGAGGGTGGCTCCTCGAGAGGTGACGACGGCTCCGAGTGCCCAACAAGATAGTCGGTGCCTCCGTCGATCGAGGCTGACTGTCCGCCAGAAGGGTAGCCAGGCCCACCGCATGCTTGAGTCAGCGGCCCACCAACACTATAGGCTAGTCCACTGTAGCCCGGGGTGGCTACGAAGGCCGACTGGGGGCGTGGTGGTCGTGGTAGCTGAGAAACCGGAGACGGCCCAGGCCGCACGTAGATATGGACAGTCCACGGGTTGTAGGGTGTGGGCTAGGGTGCACCTCCCCGGCCGGTACCACACTACCACCAGTAGCCAGAGTAGTGGGTGAAGGAGTGCCGCCTACACTGCTACCTCCACCACGGTCGCTGTGTTTTCCTCGGCGGCGACGATTTCCACCTCCAGTACTGGCAAGAGTGCCTGGGGTGGAAGGTGGTCGTGACGGTGGTCCACCAGCAGCTGGTGAGGGTGGACGAGGGGACTGCCCAGAGTCATAAAGGTTGTGGCAGACCCAGAGCCAGTAGAGCCTCCTGCGGTGATCTCCTCAAGCTCAAGGTCAGACCATACCTTCTCGAAGGTAGGGAGTGGCTCCAGACGAAGTAGCCACGTCCGTAGGTGATAATAGCGCTCGTTCAGGCCCTGAAGGACCCGAAGAACAAGAGCGCTATCGGTGACCGGCTCGCCAAGGTCACGTAGAGCATCCGCCATGCCGTTCACCTCTCGGTAGTAGGTGGAGACAGAGCGGTCATCTTGGACGGTGTTCTAGAACCGAGAGTAGGTGTGGAGGGCTCGAGTCATGCGGTTCCCTAGAAACCGTTGCTCAAGGACCAGCCAAGCCCGTCGAGCAGTGCCGCCACCACGCTGCCTGACGATGTCCTGTAGCTCCTCCGACAGGGAGCCAAGGATCTAGGATAGGACCAGGCTGTCCATGCTGATCCAAGAGACCTCCACTGAAGAATCGTCCTGGAGGACGTGGTCGTCGAGGCAGTAACGCCTTAGCGTGAGGAGCACCAGGTCACACCACCGTGCATAAAAGTGGACTCGGAGCTGAGAACAACCGGCACGAGCGTTCGGATGTTCTGAATCCCGACGGCATGCGCATGAAGAGCAGCCACAAGTGAAGCCGAGTACGTACCATCGTCCGAGGGAGGCTCGTGGGCAGCACTCATCGGTCGGTGAGCACTCCCCTCGAGCTGGTGAGATAGAGCGTCCACGGAGGCACACTCCTGCTCTAGGGCGAGAGCGAGTGCCCGCTCACGGTCGCGAGAGGCGGCCAGTGCTGCGGCGATGTCAGAGGTGCCCGTTGTGTCGGTGCCGTAGGAAGAAGTAGCTGCGTTATCAGCAGAGGCACCGGCGACTAGAAACGGAATCGGCGGGACAGTGGTCGTGATGCTCCCATCGAAGTCGAGGCCGGTGTCGGTAGAATCCCGTGGACCAGAGGTACCTGCCATGAAAATGACAGCGGTGGCGGGTTTGCCGGTGGTACCTACAAGAGGTCCGCCGGCGGACGGACCGGTCTTCGGAGTCCTAGGAGGGGCGGCAACACCTCCCGGGATAGGAATGATGGCTGGCCGAGCAGACTAGGGGGTGGCGGCACCTCCAGCAGTAGTGGTCGCGGCCACCCTCGGGGAGACAACTCCCAGGGCAGCGGATCCCCCCTACCCCGCTCCCTGCCTGCAGAGGTAGCAGCCGCCCAGGTGGCGGCTAGATCTGAGCTGGCGGTGGTCTGTGAGTGTGCGGCGGCGGCAGCCCAAGGGCTGGCGGCGGCGGTTGACTAGGTGGCGGCTGGATCAGAGGCGGCGGCGGCCCAAGGGGCGGCGTCGGCGTCGGCGGACCAGGGGACGGCCGACTAGGGGGCGGCGGCGGCAGCGGCGGCCCCTCTAGAGGCGGCGGCTGCAGCTCCCTCGTGCGCGCTGGTCAGAAGCACCGCCGGCTGGCGGCGGCCGATTCGGCCCGAATCCGGGTGGCGGCGTAGGAGCGCGGGCAACGACCCTAGGTGGTGGCGCGCTGGTGGTGGCGACTGATGGCAGTGTCATTAGGGTTAGGGTTAAGCCCTAATCCTAATCAATCCTAGGTAATCTGATACCATAATAGAGGGATAATTATGGCTGTATTGAGATGATCATTATCAACATGGTACAGGGTCTATTATATAGAGGGATTAGGTGAGGGGAAAAGACTAAACTATCCTAACCCTAATTCCTCACTAATGACTAAACTACCCCTGTGTCACCCACACAATTACAGAGTCTAACAGTTCTGATGGTCTTTTATCTTCAGTAGGAGACAGTTGATGATCGTCTGATCGCAAAGGAGGGATCAGAGGGTAAGCTCCATGGTTAGCTGGCCTGGCTGAAGAAATAAAATCCCCATGACTTGTGAAGTTAAGATCTGGCCTTCGAAATTCTTTTCTCCTTGAGGGGTCTGAAACTTCTTCCTGCAAGGAAGCAAGTACACAAGCAATATCCAAATTGACAGGTCTTTGAACTAAAATTGCAGCTCGTGTATGTCGTCTCAAAGACCATGAATAAAACGGGTGATGTAATATAGAGAATCTATATTGGAGTCATAGGCATGGAGTCTGATCAACTAATTCAGAGAATTTGTTCACACAGTCTTGGACAGAGCCAGTTTGTCTGGTATGAAATAACTTCCTGATAAGCAGTTCATGTTGATTTCTATCAAATCTATCCAAATTAATGTAACAAAATATATGCCAATTAGAGTAGTCCAACTTCCTCTCCACCGATTGAAGCCAGAGTGCTGCTGTCCCCATAAAATGCATGGAAGCTATTTTAATTCATAAACTAGGATCAATGGAGTACATATCAAAATAGCTTTCACACCGGCCGCGCCATAATTTGGGTTGTTCCCATCAAACTTTGGAAATTCCGGTTTGGGTAAATTGCTTCTACGGTTGATTGGGGATTGACATGATCTATCATGCGCAGAAAGATGAAATCGCGAGAAATGGGAGTCATCGGAATTGGAAGGGAAAAATTAATTAGGGTTTCCAATAGGGTGCTAAGGGTACATATAGCCTACAGGGCTGGATACATGGGCCAAGCCCAATACACCCTACATACACACATTCCAACAATCGCGGAGATGCTTACCCTTGAGCTGGACAAGGTATGGGTGTACACCGACCCAAACCCTGTATCCCAGTGCTTGTGATCGACGCGGTGCCCAGATTGGCCGTCGGCGAAGCTGTAGGAAGGGGGATCGCCCGACGACTCGAACCCTAAGACGTAGGGTTAGGGCGCCAAAGGATCTCACACTTCTCGCTCGACAAATTTATTGAGTTTGGAGATCTCTAGCTTCATCGCCGTCACGGAGACCTCGATCTCGGGTTTCCACTAGTTGAAACTTCGATCGAATTCTTCCGCAGATGACTCTAGGGTCGCGATTCGCTCGCTGCGTTGCTGATCCGCAACAGCTATCTCCGTGATGCGCTTGCCGAGGGCGTTGTGATGGTCAGCGAAACCCTTGGAAATCTCGGCGCGAACTTGGTTCATCAACTCTTCGATTAGTAGCTTGGTATTTGGTTCCAAGGTGCCGAGTTGCTTCTGTCGCCGCGTGAAGTGATGGTGCTCCTCCAGGACAGGAACCGGCAAATCTGATACCACTTGTTAGGTTGGTCGCCGGAGTTGGAGGATCGGGATCGGAGGAGGAGGAGGAGAACGAGGGAGAGGAAAGGAGGCAAAACGATTCGATCTATTCTATTCGCCCTTCACTGTTCAAATACAGGTCTTTTTAGCCTAATCGGCTTACACCCAAGAGTTAAACTCCCTTAGTACCAGGACCACTCCTCTCCATAGAAACGAACGCTGCTCTTCCTGGGTCGAAGACTCCTCGAGGATTGCAGGAGCGCTGTGGTGTTAACAGAACCGTTGCGGCAGGGGTGGCGTTGGGGATGACAGAAAGAGGTGGGGGTGCGGGGGGGGGGGGGGAGCCAGCTTGATTGCTGTGGGGAGAGAATAAATAACAATCGGAGGTATTAAACAATTTATCTACCGGTAATCTAACAGGCCATATTGGTCAACTGAAATAAAAGCGAGACTTTTATGTACAGGAAAATAGACGCTCCAGTAATACAGTCAGTTCACGTGGCTGACGATCAAGTATCGGATGTCAGGTGCTATAAAAAACCGGCAGTTTAGCCTAAAACTGTTCGTTTCTAGCTTGGAACGATCTTTTTGATACACACTACTTTTTTGAGAAAGTTTGCTCTACAACGCAAAGACACGGAAGTCGGAAGCAACATAAGAGGCAAGTGGCAACACACTGTGGAGGGTAGAGGCCCACGGTCGTTCTTCCTCGGCGACGGAGGCGGTGGTCCAAACCGACCCGGCCGTTTTTTGCTGGTGCGCCGTCGGAGGGCAGAAGTCAACAGCCACCACGGCACCGTCAATCCTATCGTAGTATAATGCCGCCGGCCCTGCCCCCAGTTTCCTCAATGGCAGCAGCCTGCACCACCGCTGCCGCCACCGTCTCCGAGCTCCTGTGGTGGTGCCGCTCCCTTTCCGCCGTCAAGCAGCTCCACGCTCACCTGCTCCTCCGCTCACACCTCCGCGGCCCCTTCCCCTATAACCACTTCCTCTCCAAGCTCCTCTGCCTCCCCCCCACCACCTCCGCCGCCGCCCCCGACTACGTCCTCTTCCTCCTCTCCTCCCACCCGGCCCCCACCGCCTTCTCCTACAACGTTGCCATCCGCTACTTCTCCTCCTGGCGCCCGGGCACCTCCCTTCACCTCTTCCTCCGCATGCTTCGCTCCGCGCTCCGCCCCGACGCCTACACTCTCCCTTTCCTCCTCCTCGCTGCCGCGCGCTACTCGGCCCCTGCCGTAGCCCGCTCCGCTCACGCGCTCCTCGAGAAGGTCGGGTTAAGGGACCATGACCACACAGTCCATTCCCTCATCACTATGTACTCCAATCTCGGTGAACCCTTGTCCGCGCGCAGGGTGTTCGACGGAATTCCCCGCCGGGATGTTGTATCCTGGAACGCTATGATGAAGGCATATGAGCATGCGGGGATGTCTTCCGAGGTAGCAACAATGTTTCACTCCATGGTAGCTGAGGGCGCTGTGGCGCCCAGTGGGGTGACCATGGCTGTCATGCTCGCAGCGTGCAGAGATGCTGGTGACTTGGAGCTTGGTAGGAGGGTGGAGGGCTGGGTGAGGTCCGCAGGGATGGAACTAGGCTCACTCATTGGGTCGGCACTTGTTGGGATGTATGAGAAGTGTGGAGAGATTGCAGAGGCACGGCGTGTGTTCGATGGCATTGATGACAAGGACGTCGTCGCATGGAATGCTATGATCACCGGGCAAGTATATAGAAAATGATTTCGTTCTCAGTTCAAACAAATATTGATGAATACTTCACTTTTTGGCCTCATAATTTACAGATGGCATGTCAGATGATGCAGGTATGCACAAAATGGAATGTCAAACGAAGCCATTGCCATGTTCCACAGCATGAGGAAAGCAGGGGTACACCCTGACAAGATTACTTTGGTTGGAGTCCTTTCATCTTGTGCTGCAGTTGGTGCTCTGGAACTAGGTGCTGAATTAGACAGGTATGCCTCGCACAAAGGCCTCTACAGCAATGTCTATGTGGGGACAGCATTAGTGGACATGTACGCTAAGTGTGGAGATCTTGATAAAGCCATACAAGTGTTTCAAAAGATGCCATCCAAGAATGAAGCTTCATGGAATGCATTGATCTGTGGGCATGCCATTAATGGCCACGGCTATGATGCTATTCAGCAGTTTGAACTGATGAGGCATGATGAAGGGCTCCAGCCAGATGATATTACATTCATAGGAGTTCTTTCTGCTTGCGTGCATACTGGGCTACTTGAATATGGCCGCTGTTTGTTCAGTTCTTTGACACCGGTGTTTAAGATCATCCCCAAGATTGAGCACTACTCCTGCATGGTTGATTTGTTGGCACGGGCGGGACATTTAGAAGAAGCATGGGATTTTCTTGAGAAAATTCCTGGCAAGGTCGATGCTGTAATGTTGGGTGCTTTGCTTGCGGCTTGCCGGAAACGCAAGAATGTTGAGGTCGGTGAGAGGGTCATCCACAGGATTATGAAGTTAGAGCCATCAAATTCGTGGAACTATGTGGTTTCATCCAAGATATATGCAACCAAGGATCGGCTGGATGACTCATCAAGGATGATTGGATTAATGAGAGAGAGGGGTGTCAGCAAGACTCCTGGTTGCAGCTGGGTTGAAATTAATGGCAAAGTCCTTGAATTCTATGCAAGCACAGAACCACAGCATGGCGCAGAAGATACGTATGAACTTATGGACACATTGGTCGATGATATGAGACTTGAGGGATATATTCCGAACCTTGATCTGGTGTAGCATGTTTAGAAGCATATTCCTTCTTGAAAACTATGCAAGCACAGAACCACAGCATGGTGCAGAAGATATGTATGAACTTATGGACATATTGGTTGATGATATGATAATCAGTGTTAGAAAAGGCGGCGTGAGGCGCTCGCCGAGGTTCGCTGAGGTGGCGTGGAGATGCGCGGAAGAGCGCGGAGGCGGAAGAAAACTGGCGCGATTTTTTCGTTGTGGCGGCACCTCTTCGCGCGTGCGTCCTGTGTGGTCTTCAGCCTCGCTCCTGCGCGCCTCCTCCAGTTCCCGCCCGCCTCAAGGCTCTCTTACGCCGCCCTCTCGTGCGCCTGCCGCCCTCACGTGCGCCGCCGCCCTCGTCCCCCGCTGCCCCCTCTTGTGCCGCTGGTTCCTTCCTCCCCTGCCGCCTTCTCCTGTGCTGCCATCGACATCCTCCCCCGCGGACCTTTCCTGCGCTGCCAGCGCCCTCCACGGACAACCACTTCTGCGCCGCCAGCGACCTCTCCTGCGCTTCATTGCTAGGTCCAGCGCCCCTCTCTCTTATTTAGGTTTTTCTCTCATTTATCTGAATCTGAACTATCGTTTATATGCTTTGTCCACTGTAATTTCTGTGGTATACCTGAATCTGAAGTATTTATCAGTTATCAGTTTATCACATATTCACAGTACACTTTGACTCTGGATTTAGGTGTGTGCAGTTGTGTACTCCCCTGTATTACTACATTTCTGGATTGACATTGCTATAAGAATGTGAATTGTGAACTTGTTAAGGTCTTAAGGGTAGTTGTTATTTGTTAAGAATGTGAACTTGTTAACTGTTAAGAATCTGAATGTGAACAAGAATGCATAGGTTTTAGTTTGGGTTTTCCAACATTTTTAAGAATTTGAAGTTCTGAACATATAACAACAACAACAACCAAGCTTTTATCTCAAGCATGTTGAGGTTGGCTAGACATAAAACCCAATAATTATTATTATATATATATATTTTAATATAGTAAAAGAGAGAAAGAGATATAAGAGTAACAGAAAAAAAGATTAAGATTCTGACACATGAATTGCTACTTTCCATTTGGTCCTATCATGAGCTAAGTCTCTGGATATATTTCAATATCTCAAATCTCGTTTTACTGCCTCCTCCTAGGTTAACCTTGGTCGTCCTTTACCCCTTCTAATATTTTCTCTACCTCTTAAAATCCCACTGTTAATTGGTGCTTCTAGAGGTCTTCGCTGGATATGTCCAAACCACATTAGTCGATGTTAGACGAAGTTCTTTTCAATCGGCGCCACCCCTACCCTATCACGAATCGCCTCATTCCTTATTGGATCTCTTCTCGTGTGCCGGCATATCCACTGTGACGCTCTCGTTTCTGTAGAACACAGAACCGAGAACTGATGCATATGTGTACTCAAGATGTTCATCACACATGTACATATGTTTCACAAACTGAATTCAGAATATATATTACCACGAATAACAAGGTTTATTACAAAGTCTTATGAGTCTCAAACTCATGCTAGCAGCGGAAATCTTCTCTAGCAGCGGAAGTCTAAATCTAGCAACGGAAGTCTTCTAACTATTGCGGAAGCAACTAGGCAGCAACAGCGGCTCCATCTCTACTCCATCCCCACAGGCAAGGTTAAAGATATATTACATGCCTAATGCTCCACGGGGTCTTCATAGTACTCCTCTCCTGTTGCTGCTGATGAAGTAATAATGCAATTTTGAGTACATGATGTACTCAGCAAGTGTAAGAAAATATGATATGTAGCTCACAGCAAGTAAGGTATAAAAGGCTCATTGCAGAAAGGAAAATCTATTTCTCAAAACCACGATAAAAATAACAACTTAGCTTTAAGTGAATGTTATCCCAACATTTATTTAAGCATTAATATACCTCCATTATAATTCATCCCTTTTCCATGTCTCAACCAGACATCAACTTTGCTCATGAATACCATCTCGTATTCACTACCATCTCATAAATACCATCTTGTATTCACTACCATTCATCTCATAATCAATTCCGTCTCATTCCGAGATCTAAATCTCGTTGCCACGACTCAACAGTTATGCAACCAATCTCATTATCCGAACTCAACAGTCCCGAAAAACCAAACCAAAGACCAAACCATTACAAAAAAAAAACCATCCCAAAAACTATCCCAACTAATCATGGAAGTTGGTCAGGCGCTCGTGACCGTAAGCTCGGCTATCATGATAGTTTTAGACTCTGCAGAGTTTTTACCACTTTACCCACAAGTTTGTGATTTCGTCACCCATCGACGACTGCATAACCTCCATTATACTAGTACATAACCGTCGGTGTATGGCCAAGAGATCACAAAATAGTCTTTACAAAGGGGTTACTAGATGTATGGACTTACTAAGGTTTCACCGGCAGGCTAGAATCTCCAATTCTCCCACCCACGGGCCCCTCTTGTGCCATGCAGTTCTCAGGGCAGTCCTCACTCGACTTCCATTCCCCGCACCTTCCACGGTACATAACAATCTATTAACTTACCTAATTACTCAGCTAAGCCACACCCATACTTAGCCTTGTGGTGACACTGTTATCCTGGCATGTGCTCGCATGAACCGGTACTTAGATCTACGTCAAGTAACCACCATCTCATTCTACTTCATTCACAAACCCAGGCTTGCCTAGATCTCCCTCCGATTCATGTTCATTAACATCAAATTCTCATTATTCATACGAATGTAGTTAGCTAAACACATCTATCTCGCTTCCCCAAAATCCTACCCTACCCGACTCATAAACTTCCTTGGCGACAAGGGTGGTTAACAAAACTAGTAAACTCCTACGAAAGGGTTTCCCATCATGTTGAGTCAAGCACACACAGCTTTTCGTAAACAGAACAGTTTTCCAAAACATGGGATCAATATGATCAATGAGCACTTGCCTTGTTCTTGTGGTTCCAGTTGCTCTTGGATCTCGAAACCTTGTTGTTGCAGCTTGTCGTAGACAACTCCCTGAGCTTGTCCTTCTATACGCGATCACGCACATACAAGATTCATAGCAATCAATACCATGCACAAACTCTACTTTTAGATGCAATGATGCATATGCATGTTAATCCTACGGTGCTGTTTTATTAGATCAATTTGTACGTGTTTTTGCATGGCTTGCATTGGTTTTACGATGAACAGAGGTGTTCGGATCAAATGTGGACGTGGCGTTGATCTTGACTCAAGATCTAAATCAGACCGATCAACACGTGATCTGTCCACGAAAAAGCTTCTGTTCGAAAGGAATCGAAGAACAGATGCAAAGAAAACGCGATGATGTTGTAAGGTGGTATTGGAGACCTACCTTACTTTCTTCGGGTCCTTCCTCAGACCGTCGGCTCTTCTCCGGCGATGGCAATCGTCTCTGGGCTCGTCGGCGATCTCTCTGGTGGTCAAACGTCGGCGAATGGGTTTACTTGGCGAGCTGGGACTAGGGCTCTAAGTTGTCGGCTCAGGAGGTGGAAAAGAAGTTCGTGGTTGCGACCAAAGGTTCTGGGTTCTATTTATAATCGGAAAGAGAAGAGTCCTACTCTGATCGGAATTTAAATAAGAGTCTTATTCAAATTATTTTTGGATCTTAACAACTTATCTTTAGTTGATTTGGTGCGGTAGCAACGTGGAATTCGTGTCGGTTTCCTTCCGTACCGGTATTCCCACGCGTACAGAAGTAAAAACCGCTTCAGATCTCGTTTCCCTCGCGACGGTGAGCTCCGGAAGCTCCACGTGTCCTGCGGAAACCTGGGCTCCCTTTTCCGTAGAGACAAGCTCCGGTTGTGCCGCGTGTCAGGCGGGCGAGACCTTCCTCTTACTCAGAGGTGAGTTCCGCGTGCGCCACGCGTCCTGGCGGGCAGGACCTCCCTCCCTCTAGAGGCGAGCTCCGCGTGCGCCACGTGTCTGGTGGGTCGGGACCTCCCCTCTCAACAGAGGCGAGCTCCGCGAACGCCACGTGTCAGTTTCGGACCTCCCCTCTCTTCGGAGGTGGTTCCGGGGGTGCTACGTGTCAGTGTCGGACCTCCCCTCTCTTCGGAGGTGGGCTCCGGTAGTGTCAGTGTCCTAACAGCACCAGACTTCCTTTCTCCTCAGAGACGAGCTCCGAGGTTGACATGTGTCGGTCAGCGTCGAACCTCCCGGAGATGAGCTCCGGAGGTGACACGTGTCCGGTAGTGTCGGACCTCCCGGAGATGAGCTCCGGAGGTGACACGTGTCCGATAGTGTCAGACCTCCCGGAGGCGAGCTCCGGAGGTGACACGTGTCCAGTTGAACGGACCTCTCGGAGGTGAGCTCCGAGAGCGACACATGTCTAGCGGGGCCGGACCTCTCGGAGGTGAGCTCCGAGAGCGACACGTGTCCCGCGCGACCAAACCTTTTCTTCTCCGCAGGGACTAGCTCCACAGCCGACACGTGTCCTGCGAGACTGGCCTCGCTCCTCCGCAGAGGCTATCTCCTGGGGCAACACGTGTCCCACGGGGTCGGACCTCTCCCCCTTTGTGGGGATGAGCCCCGAGCCTGCCACGTAGCCGGTTTAGCGGCGGACCTCTCCCCATTTGCGGAGATGAGCTCCAAACACGCCACGTGGCCAGTGAGACGCGAGAGTTGTCTTCGACGCTCTCTTTAAACTGGAATTTGCTCTTTTTGACTAACTTTTTGATTCTTTCTCGGTTTCAACTTATTTTAAAAAATGTTTTTCTACATGAAACATGAATACATGCAGAAATCGAAAATGAGGTTGTCACAAATCTACCCCCTTAAATCGAATCTCGTCCTCGAGATTCATTTGTAGAGAATAGATGAGGAAGCTCTGTCTTGATGTCTTCTTCACGCTCCCACGTGGCTTCAGCTTCGGTGTGATGGCTCCATTGTATCTTGCACCAATGGATCACTTTGTTACTCGTGACCCTTTCCTTTACGTCCAAAATTCGGACAGGGTGCTCTGCATAGGTCAGATCCTCTTGAAGTTCGAGCCCATCCATCAGTACTTGCTCCTCTGGTACTCTCAAACACTTCTTGATCTGGGATATATGAAACACGTCATGCACGTCGGAGAGGTGCGTTGGGAGCTCCAGTTGATAGGCTACTTCTCCTCGCTTGTCCAATATCTTAAATGGCCCGATGTAGCGAGGTGCTAGCTTGCCTTTGACGTTAAAACGTCGTTGGCCTCGGATAGGCGATACCTTATGGTATACGAAGTCTCCTACTTCGAAAGTCAACTTCCTTCGCCTATTGTCCGCGTAGCCTTCCTGACGTGACTGAGCAGCCTTCAAGTTCTCCCGTACCATTTGGACTTGCTTCTCAGCTTCCTGCAGCACTTCCGGTCCAAACACTTGGTTCTCTCCGGTCTCGTTCCAAAACAACGGCGTTCTACACCGTCTACCATACAACGCCTCAAAGGTGACATCTTCAAGCTAGTTTGATAGCTGTTGTTATAGGAGAACTCAGCATATGGCTACTCCTATCCCAACTACGCCCATGTTTCAAGGCGCAAG
The DNA here is from genome assembly GCA_030760725.1 of Neostapfia colusana. Classification (NCBI taxonomy): domain Eukaryota; kingdom Viridiplantae; phylum Streptophyta; class Magnoliopsida; order Poales; family Poaceae; genus Neostapfia; species Neostapfia colusana. Next base: position 74,186,470 of record JASWHV010000005.1, on the reverse strand, counting down.
CTATCAACATGTTCTTCAAAATTTGGTTTTGTCCTTTCGGTTTGTCCATTAGTCTGCGGGTGGTAAGCGGAGCTAAAATCTAGTCGTGTACCCATAGCTTTCTACAGCTTCCTCCAAAATCTAGAGGTAAACTGAGAACCCCGATCTGAGATTATCCTCTTCGGGACTCCATGGCGGCACACGATTTGCTCCATATACAGCTCGGCTAGTTGTGGAACGTTGTACTTGATCTTTACAGGAAGAAAATGGGTTGTTTTCGTCAATCGGTCCATGATAACCCAGATTGAGTCGTAACCAGACTGAGTACGTGGTAACCCGACTTTGAAATCTATACTGATATCTTCCCACTTCCACTCGGGTACCTTCAAGGGTTGCAACAATCCAGCGGGTCTTTGATGTTCGACCTTCACCCGTTGGCATGTGTCGCATAGGGCAACATACTCGGCTATGTCCCTCTTCATACCATCCCACCAATAACAAGTCTTCAGGTCTTTGTACATCTTGGTACTTCCGGGATGTATAGAATAAAGTGAGTCATGTGCCTCCTTTAATATCGTGTCACGGATGTGCTTCACGTTAGGCACACAAATCCTTTTTCCTAGCCAAAGCGTACCCTTTTCGTCTTCCTTGAAGTCCTTCTCTATTTCTTTTCGGATCCTTTCCTTGATCTCCTCATCCGTATCTTGGCCATCCTTTATCTCTTGTTCCAATGAAGAATGGAGTTCCATCACTTCCATCTCGTTCAAGAATCCGAGATGTAACCGTTCGAACTCCTTTCGTAGCTCGGGTGGTAGCTCCCGAACCGTAAGTAGGTGACATGCTCCCTTTCAGCTCAATGCATCGGCTACTACATTGGCCTTTCCAGGGTGATAGTTGATTCCAACATCATAGTCCTTGATGAGCTCCAACCATCGACGTTGCCTCAAATTCAAATCCGTTTGAGTGAATATGTACTTGAGGCTTTTATGATCCGTATAGATCTCACATCGATGACCAAGGATATAATGTCTCCAAATCTTCAATGCATGCACCACGACTGCTAGCTCCAGGTCATGGGTAGGGTAATTAAGCTCGTGCTTCTTTAATTGTCGTGAGGCATAGGCTACCACTTGTCCTTTTTGCATGAGTACACATCCAAGCCCTTGTCTGGATGCGTCACAATATATGTCAAAGCTCTTGCTCACGTCCGGCAATACCAAAACCGGCGCTGTGGTTAGCCTTTTCTTGAGCTTCTCAAAGCTTTCTTGGCACACTGGTGTCCATTGGAAGGCTTTTCCCTTCGTTAGCAACTCCGTCATAGGCTTTGCTATCTTAGAGAAGTCCTTGATGAATCGGTGGTAGTATCCAGCCATCCCAAGAAAACTCCGAATATCCCTCACGTTTTGCGGTTGGTTCCACTTTAGAATATCTCCCACTTTTCCGGGATCAACCGATACTCCTTCCTCGGAGATGATGTGGCCTAGGAACCATATCTCCTTTAGCCAAAATTGACATTTGCTGAACTTGGCATACAGCCGATGCTCTCGCAGCTTCTGTAATGTCAATCTCAAGTGTTTTTCATGTTCCTCCTCACTTTTTGAATACACCATAATGTCGTCTATGAAAACCACGACGAACTTATCCAAGTACTCCATGAAGACCTTGTTCATGAGGTACATGAAGTATGCGGGTGCATTCGTTAACCCAAAAGACATTACGGTATACGAACCATACCGTGTTCGAAAGGCAGTCTTGGGTATATCGGAGGGCTTAATCTTTAGCTGGAAATATCCCGACTGAAGATCAATCTTGGAGAAGACTCGGGCTCCCTTCATTTGGTCGAACAGGTTCTCTATACGGGGAAGAGGGTACTTGTTCTTGATCGTCACCTCATTGAGAGACCTATAGTCCACGCACATCCTTTGAGTTCCAGCCTTCTTGTCCACGAAGAGCACGGGGGCTCCCCATGGTGACGAGCTTAGGCGTATAAAACCCTTCTCCAGTTGCTCCTGAATTTGCTTCTTGAGTTCCACTAGTTCGTTGACAGGCATCCTATAGGGTCTCTTCGCTATAGGTGCGGTTCCGGGTACTAGGTCAATGGAAAACTCGATGTCCCGGTCAGGTGGCATACCAGGAAGTTCTTCCTGGAACATGTCCGAAAACTCCTTGAACCATCGGAATGCTGTCCAGGGTTGCTTCTTCGACGTGGTTCAACGTTGCCTTCTCGGTTGCCGGTTGGGCTGACTCAAACTCGATACGGGTTCTGTGCTTGTTTGTCAACTGCACGCTCCTCTCAGCACATTGGATTACTCCGTTGTGCTTGCTTAGCCAATCCATTCCGAGTATTATGTCAAGCCCATGGGAATCCAAGACAATGAGGTTGGCAAGGAAGTCTACCACCTTATTTTAAGGTTTACTTTCGGACATACTATATTAGTCCTCATCTCTCTACCGGGAGAATTAACCAACATAGTATATTTCAAGTGTGATATGGGTAGATTATACTTGGCAACATACTTGGATGATATGAAGGAATGCGATGCTCCGGAATACAATAAGATGGTGGCTGGGTTAGAGTTGGCAAGGAACATACCAATCACGACGTCTTCAGCCTGTTGCGCTTCCTCAGCAGAGACATGGTGCACGTTGCCGCGAGCGTAGTTCTGCTGTCCACGGTTTCTTTGATTGGTTCCTCCGTTCGGCCGTGGTTTCTGCTTGGGCACGTTGCCTTGCTATCCAGGACCTCTCCTCAGGCACTGGCTCGCGATGTGTTCTGTCTCTCCGCTTGCAAAGCATGCCTTGTTGCCCACGACGGCAGGTACGTTGGGGCGGGGGTTTTGAACAGGAGCGCCCATGTTGGGACGGGGCGCTGGTGGTAAAGGCACAAGAGGTGCTTGTGCAACGGGTCGTTGCTGTGGTGGCTGATTAGGGCGGTATGCAGGAGCGGTCGATCCATACTACGGTGTAGCTGAGGGCATGTACCGAGGGCGTACATTGCTCCCTTGTGGCTGGTATGACATTTTCCTTTTGCCCTCTTGCTCGATCTCTCGGATCTTGCTCTCAACCACTATAGCCTTGTCAACCAGCTTCTGGAAGTTAGCATAGTCATTGTTGAGGAGGTGAACCTAGATCTCATTGTTCAACTCCCTCATGAACAGGTACTGCTTCCGTTGGTCCGAGTTGACATCTTCAGGGGCATATCGTGACAGTTGCGTGAATTTGTTGAGGTACTCATTCACGCTCTTCTTGCCCTGGCGGAGACCTTCAAACTCCTGTCTTTTGAGCATCATTACACCAGCAGTGATGTAATGAGAGCGGAAACTCTGCTTGAACTCAGTCCAAGTAATAGCTTCCAAGTTGACATGAGCGTTGCATAGGGCATCCCACCAGTCAGCGGCTACTCCCACGAGTTGGTGTGACGCGAAGAGAACTTTCTCTCGGTCATTGCACTGGACGATGGCAAGCTTCTTCTCCATGGACTTTAACCAGTCATCGGCCTCCATGGGGTCATTAGCTTGAGCAAAAGTGGGCGGTCGAGTTCTCATGAACTCTCCCAGCCTGTTGTTAGCCGGCGGTGGTGGCGGTGGTGCCGAAACGGGGTTGTTGTTGTTGGCCTGCAGCTGACCCAAAGTTTGGATCATGGTTTGCATAAGCTGATTCTGCATGGCCATCAACCGTTCCAGGTTGTTTTCACCAGCTCCGGGGTTAACAGGAACTTCATCGTGGCCATCCTCTTGGTTGCCACGGAAGTTCCTTCCTTGGTGTCCAGCGTTTCCTCTCACCATTTGTGAGAGAGAACGGAATAGAATAGAGGTTAGAAGGTTAGATGGATCCCCCTAACTATATGCATCAAGGTGGATAGACTATATATATTAGCCCATATGAGGATGTGAACAAGTGCCGAGGCATCTCACACCTCTCTCTACTTATGTGTGGATATGTACAACGCTTGAGACGTCCCACAACTCACACTAAGCACACAAGCACAAACAATCATCACAGAGTTCAACACACAACTCCTATTCAAGCTTATTTAATGGGAGTCCTATGTGGTTTAGGGTGATACCAATCTGTGACTTCACCCTATGTCAAGGTGGTTTGGGGTGATACCAATCTGTGATCCAACTATGGCTTCTCCTAGGCTTGCATCCTATGTCAAGGTGATTCCAATGCCAATCGATGCATCCTAGGATTGCATCCTATTTCAAGGTGGCTTCTAATACCAATCTGTTACTAGGGGTGCATCCTAGGGTCAACGTGATTCAACTATCAATCTGTGATCAATCTAAGCTTGTGACCTACAGTCAACCGTGGTAGCATGATATCAATCTGTGGATTGTACCAATCTGTGACTAGGCATGGCAACTTTAATATCAATCTGTGACCTATCTAGGTGTATGATCTACGATCAACCCGTGACAGGTTGATACCAATCTGTGTTTTCTATCTAGGCGTGTAACCTACCTTCAACCCGTGGCTCTGATACCAATCTGTGATGCCCTCGTTTCTGTAGAACACAGAACCGAGAACTGATGCATATGTGTGCCCAGGATGTTCATCACACGTATACATATGTTCCACAAACTGAATTCAGAATATATATTACCACGAATAACAGGGTTAATTATAAAGTCTCATGAGTCTCAAACTCATGCTAGCAGCGAAAGTCTTATCTAGCAGCGGAAGTCTAAATCTAGCAGCGGAAGTTTTCTAACTATTGCGGAAGCAACTAGGCAGCAACAGCGGGTCCATCTCTACTCCATCCCCACAGGCAAGGTTGAGGACAGATTATACGCCTAATGCTCCATGGGGTCTTTATAGTACTCCTCTCCTGTTGCTGATGATGAAGTAATAATGCAAGTTTGAGTACATGATGTACTCAGTAAGTGCAGGAAAATATGATATGTAGCTCACAACAAGGAAGGTATAAAAAGACTCATTGCAGAAAGCAAAATCTATTTCTCAAAACCACGATAAAAATAGCAACTTAGCTTTAAGTGAATGTAATCCCAACATGTATTTAAACATTAACATACCTCCATTATGATTCATCCCTTTTCCATGTCTCAACCAGACATCAACTTTGCTCATGAATACCATCTCTTATTCACTACCATCTCATGAATACCATCTCGTATTCACTACCATTCATCTCATAATCAATTCCGTCTCATTCCGAGACCCAAATCTCGTTGCCATGACTCAACAGTCATACAACCAATCTCATTACCCGGACTCGACAGTCGCGAAAAACCAAACCAAAAACCATCCCAACTAATCATGGAAGTTGGCAAGGCGCTCGTGACCGTAAGCTCGGCTATCATGATAGTTTTAGACTCTACAGAGTTTGTAGCACTTTACCCACAAGTTTGTGATTTCGTCACCCGTCGGCGACTGCAGAACCTCCATTATACCAGTACACAACCGTCGGTGTATGGCCAAAAGATCACAAAATAGTCTTTACAAAGGGGTTACTAGATGTATGGACTCACTAAGGTTTCACCGGCAGGCTAGAATCTCCAATTCTCCCACCCACAGTCCCCCTCTTGTGCCATGCAGTTCCCAGGGCAGTCCTCACTCGACTCCCATTCCCCGCGCCTTCCACGGTCCATAACAATCTAGTAACTTACCTAATTACTCAGCTAAGCCGCACCCATACTTGGCCTTGTGGTGGCACTGTTATCCTGACATGTGCTCACATGAACCGGTCCTTAGATCTACGACAAGTAACCACCATCTCATTCTACCTCATTCACAAACCTAGGCTTGCCTAGATCTCCCTCCGGTTCATGTTCATTAACATCAAATTCTCATTATTCATACGAGTGAAGTTAGCTAAACACATCTATCTCGCTTCCCCAAAATCCCGTGGACTCCGCGAAGCAAAAAGTACAAACCGACCCTACCCGACTCGTAAACTTCCGTGACGATAAGGGTGGTTAACAAATCTAGTAAACTCCTACGAAAGGGTTTCTCATCATGTTGACTCAAGCACACACACCTTTTTGCAAACAAAACAATTTTCCAAAACATGGGATCAATATGGTCAAGGAGCACTTGCCTTGTTCTTGCGGTCCCTGTTGCTCTTGGATCTCGAAACCTTCTTGTTGCAGCTCGTCGTAGACAGCTCCCTGAGCTTGTCCTTCTATACGCGATCACACACATACAAGATTGATAACAATCAATACATGCACAAACTCTACTTTTAGATGCAATGATGCATATGCATGTTAATCCTACGGTGTTGTTTTATTAGATCAGTTTGTACATGTTTTCGCATGGCTTGCATGGGTTTTACGATGAACAGAGGTGTTCGGATCAAATGTGGATGTGGCGTTGATCTTGACTCAAGATCTAGATCAGACCGATCAACACGTGATCTGTCCACGAAAATGCTTCTGTTCGAAAGGAATCGAAGAATAGATGCAAAGAAAACGCGATGATGTCGTAAGGTGGTATTGGAGACCTACCTTACTTTCTTCGGGTCCTTCCTTAGATCGTCGGCTCTTCTCAGGCGATGGCAATCGTCTTTGGGTTCGTCGGCGATCTCTCTGGTGGTCAAACTCCGGCGAAGGGGTTTACTCGGCGAGCTGGGGCTAGGGCTCTAAGTTGTCGGCTCAGGAGGTGGAAAAGAAGTTCGTGGTTGCGGCCAATGGTTCTGGGTTCTATTTATAATCGGGAAGAGAAGAGTCCTACTCTGATCGGAATTCAAATAAGAGTCCTATTCAAATTGCTTTTGGATCTTAACAACTTATCTTTAGTTGTTTTGGTGCGGTAGCAACGTGGAATTCGTGTCGGTTTCCTCTCGTACCGGTATTCCCACGCGTACAGAAGCAAAAACCGCTTCATATCTCGTTTCCCTCGCGCCGGTGAGCCCACACGTCCTGGCGGGCGGGACCTCCCTCCCTCCAGAGGCGAGCTCCGTGTGCGCCATGTGTATGGTGGGTCGGGACCTCCCCTCTCAACAGAGGCGAGCTCCGCGAACGCCACGTGTCCGTTCCGTACCTCCCCGCTCTTCGGAGGTGGTTCCGGGGGTGCCACGTGTCAGTGCCGGACCTCCCCTCTCTTCGGAGGTGGGCTCCGGTAGTGCCACGTGTCCTAACAGCGCTAGACTTCCTTTCTCCTCAGAGACGAGCTCCGAGGTTGACACGTGTCGGTCAGCGTCGGACCTCCCGGAGATGAGCTCCGGAGGTGAGACGTGTCCGGTATTGTCGGACCTCCCGGAGATGAGCTCCGGAGGTGACACGTGTCCGATAGTGTCAGACCTCCCGGAGGCGAGCTCCGGAGGTGACACGTGTCCAGTTGAACCGGACCTCTCGGAGGTGAGCTCCGAGAGCGACACGTGTCTGGCGGGGCCGGACCTCTCGGAGGTGAGCTCCGAGAGCGACACGTGTCCCGTGCGACTGGACCTTTTCTTCTCCGTAGGGACTAGCTCCGCAGCCGACACGTGTTCTGCGGGACTGGCCTCGCTCCTCCGCAGATGCTAGCTCCTGGACAACACGTGTCCCACGGGGTCGGAGCTCTCCCCCTTTGCGGGGATGAGCCCCGAGCCTGCCACCTAGCCAGTTTAGCGGTGTACCTCTCCCCATTTGAGATGAGCTCCGAACACGCCACATGGCCAGCGAGCCGCGGGAGTTGTCTTCGGCGCTCTCTGTAAACTGGAATTTGCTCTTTTTGGCTAACTTTTTGATTCTTTCTCGGTTTCAACTTATTTTAAAAAATGTTTTTCTACATGAAACATGAATACATGCATAAATCGAAATGAGGGTGTCACATCCACCGTAGCATGCGCATCTCTGCGATACTCATCTGTTGGGCATGTTGCCGTTTAGTTGGCTAACATTCCGCCCCATACAACATCGCGGATATGATCACCGTCCTATATATAGAACTTCACTTTTAGCTTTTGTGGGACCTTCATATCACATAGGATTCCAGAGGCTTGTCGCCATTTCATCCATCCTACCTTGATCCTGTGGCAAACAACCTCATCAATATCGCCGTTGCTTTGTAACATTGATCCTAAGTATCGGAAAGAGTCCCTTCTAGCTATTATTTATCCTTGTAGACTAATATTTCCCTCTTCACGACTAAGACCACTAAAGTCACACCTCATATACTCGGTCTTGGTGGTACTAAGTCTAAACCCCTTGGACTCTAAGGTTTGTCTCCATAACTCTAATTTTTATCAACACCATCCTTAGTTTCATCTACCAGCACTACATCATCGGTAAAGAGCATGCACCAAGGGATATCCCCTTGTATATCCTTCGACACCTCATCCATCACCAAGGAAAAGATATATGGGCTCAAAGCTGATCCTTGATGTAGTCCTATCGTGATAGGAAATGCATCAGTCTCACTATCACTTACGCGCACACTTGTCCTAACATTATTGTACATATTCTTGATAAGGGTAATGTACTTTGTTGGCACTTTATGTTTTTCTAGTGCCACCACATGACTGATCTTGGTATCTTGTCGTACGCCTTCTCCAAGTCAATAAACACCATATGTAGGTCCTTCCGCTCCCTATATCTCTCCATAAGCTGACGAAGCAAAAAAAAATCACCTCCATAGTAGACCTCCCAAGCATAAAACCAAACTGGTTTTTATAACATTGGTCACTTTCCTCAGGCAGTGTTCAATCACCCTCTCCCAAAGCTTCATAGTATGTCTCATAAGATTAATCCCTCGATAATTAGTACAACTTTGAATATATCATTTACTTTTAAAAATAGGTACTAATATACTTTTCCTCCACTCTTCATGCATCTTCTTTGACTGAAAAAAGCTTTGTGAGCCATACTATTGGCAGGTCCCCAAGGCATCTCCACACCTCAATAGGGACATCATCAGGGCCGATGGCCTTTCCTCCTTTCATCCTTTTTAAGGCCTCCTTAACCTCAAATTCTTGTATCCTCCGCACGAACCACCTGTTGGAGTCATCAAAGGAGTCATCCAACTCAACCATAGTGCTCTCATTCCCATCATTGAATAACCCATTAAAGTAATCCCGCCATCTATTCTTAATCTCTTCATCCTTCACTAGAATGCGTTCAGTCTCATCTTTGATGCATTTAACTTGAATGAAATCCCTCATCTCTCTCTCTCTCTCTCGATTTTTTTCTATCTTGTATATGTCCTTTTCACCTTCTTTTGTCTCTAGTCTCTCATATAACTCATCATAGACCTGTCCTCTTGCTTTACTCATAGCACGCCTTGCATTTTTCTTGGCCTCTTTGTACTTAAGCATGTTGCTTGCGCTTCTATCATGATGCCAACTCTTGTAACACTCCTTCTCCTTAATGGCCTTTTGTACATCCTCACTCTATCGCGAAGTGTCTTTATCGACAAGTTTCTTTCCTTTTGTCACACCGAACACCTCACTAGCTACCTTCCTAATGCAAGTTGCCATCTTCACTCGTATACTATGTGCATCTCCATTTTCTGCCCAGCGTCCTTCTGTGATCACCCTATTTTTAAAGAATTCTTTGATTTTCCTTTCAACTTTCACCACTTTGTTCTTGTGATTTTTACACCTTTGTCCCGCAAAGAACATGTATGGAAGCGAAAGTCAACTATCACAAGCTTATGTTGTGTCACAACATACTCCCCGGGGATCACCTTACAATCTAGACACTCCTATCTATCCCTTCTCCTAGTGAGGACAAAGTCAATCTGGCTAGAAGGTTAGGCACTACTTGTCATTAGGTGAGATTGCCTCTTCCTAAAGAGTGTGTTAGCTACCAAAAGATCATAGGCTACGACAAAGTCTAGGTTGTCCTTACCCTTTTGATTTCTATTGCCGCATCCAAAGCCTCCATGTACTTCCTCAAATCCTACGTTAGTTGCACCCACATGACCATTGAGATCTCCTCCTATGAGGAGTTTCTCTGTTATCGGTACACTACTAACCATACCCTCCAAGTCCTCCCAAAATTGCTTCTTAGAACTCATGTTGAGCGCAACTTGTGGGGCATAAGCACTAATGACGTTCAAGACAATGTCCCCAATTACTATCTTGATTAATATGATCCTATCCCCTCGTCTTCGAACATCCACTACTCCATCCTTAATACTCTTATCTATTAGAACACCTATGACATTCCTAGTCCCAGCCGATCCAGAGTACCAAAGCTTGAAACCGGTATTCTCGACTTCTCTTGCCTTTTGACCCGCCCATCTACTAACTCACGTAGTTTCCCCGTCAAGGATCTTACATTCCAACTACCCACCCGAAATCTATGTTCCTCGGCTAGCTTCCTTATGCTTTGCACCCGTCGAGTAAGATGCAAAGACCCTTTCTCACTTATCACTACATCCGGGCGATGATGCAGCGCGCCACTAAGGTGGTGGCGATCCGATCCTTGCCCATTTAACACCATGTCTGGGTTCCAATATGGCGCGCCACTAAGGCGGTGGCGACACGGTCCTTGCCCACTTAAAACCATACCCGGGTTTCGATATGGCGCGTTGCTAAGAGGGTTACGGCCCAACGAATTTCTATTGGGTTTCATTTCCATGAGAATGGCTAAGTGTAGTTGTTGGCTCGCCAAACCTATCACAACCCCTCCTCCTTTACCCGGGCTTGGGACAGGCTATGTCATTACAACATAGGCGGAGTTGAAGTTCTGAACATATAATTCGGTGAAATTGTTGGCTGCTCACTGTATTATTTACTTTCTCAGTGTTTCCAAAATTAGGTGAATATACCCGTGTTTTCAAATTTTTTAGAATATTTGCAATAGTATAAAACGCCTAGGCTCTAGGCGGTGGATCACCGCCCGTCTGGCACCTAGCGCCTTTTGGAACACTGATGATAATTGAGGGATATGTTCTGAAGCTTGATCTGGTGTAGCATGTTTAGAAGAACATACCTTCTTGTTAAAGCTCAATGCAAGAATTATTCTAATTAGATGAGAGGATAAAAGTCGCTTGCCTTGTTTGCAAAATGAAAGAAACAAAGAAACAACACTGGCCTACTATCGTAAAGCACCAACCCAAGACAACCTCCATGTTCTAAAGTAAATCTCTGCAGTTAGTGCTTATTGCCCATTTAAAATACTGTGAGCAAACCGCAGCATGCCAAGTTATTCTTTAGAAAAAAGTATCTATGGCTTCTGGTACATTAATATTGATTGCGTAAAGGAAGTAATGCCTTTCTCAAAGGAGCAAAGCACCATGTAAAAGGTGAATTGCAGCTGATAGTAGTGAGACTGAAACCTCTTTGCATGAACTGATGTCAGAACCAAACTGGACTTTTGAATTGTGGTCGCAACTTGCAAGTTTGGTAATGAGATGGGATCGCTTATCTTGTAAACTGTGTGTGCTGGAAGACTAATTGGAGCATACCAGAGATGTGATCTTCAAAGCTTCTGACATAGCTACATATCTAAGAACATGTAAATCGTGTTGCTATCGTGCACTATTAGAAGAAAACAAGCAATTTTTTCTGAGTATGAAATAATAATGGAATAATTTGCAAACAGATCATCCATGGAGGAACAAATACTGTTAAGAGGAAAGTTGAGCTCCTGCACTACATAAGAAGGTCATTTTAAAAGTATTGTAGGTACGTACTGTGAGCAGAAGTTAGTCTTGAACTCGGTCTAGGAGATGAACTCTGTATTAGCATAACTGTTGCAGCAGTCTTGCCGCCTGTTTGCAGCTGTGCCAAATAGTTGATGGGCTGTGAAGGGAACTTTCTCACAATCCTAATACTGTTATTGTGAACTTCTTAACAGCTTTAGGCCGATCGTCTGCCTCATAGGACCCTTGGCTTGTGAAAAAGTAGGCAGTCTAGTTCCTAGAAATTCTCCCAACCTGTTCTGATGTGGTGGTGGTGGCCGGGCGATGGGGAAGCATTGTGACGGTATTGTTGCAGCTGGCCTAGTGTATGAATCATTGTATGCATAGGCTGGGTCTGTATGACCAACAGTTGTTCTATGGTTGAGCCTCGTCGTTTGTCGGTGTATTGGGAATGGGGTTTCTCCTAACCGTTATTAAGCAGCATCGGCCCGTGGGCCCCGCAACCGTAAGGCATCAGGAGATGGTGTGGTCCACAATCCAAGACATAAGGGCCAAAGCCTACAAGATGAGACTAAGTCTCTACCACTCAAGGTTATGTCGGGGGGGGGGGGGGGAGGGGGGGGTGACCTCGACTTGACTAAGCGACATGAACCTCGACCTGAATAGTTTAGGTAGGCACCTATTCAAGACGTTACAAGTGTCAAGCTACGCAGTTATACCCTCAGACAAAGGCTTGACGTGACTAGCGAAGTAAAGACATTGCCCGACCATGCCTTGGGATAGGACTTTCGGTGGGACAATACGATCGCACTATCCTCGCGTATGGAGAATTGGTGAACCACGCCTGCCACTGCAGCAGGCATAGGCAAAGGGTCAAATGGTGGGGTCTGCCACAAGCACCCACTTCACTCTGACCACCTTTAATACCAAGACAACAGACATCCCAACGAGTGTATGACAATTGCTAAAATCCGTCCCTGTGACACCCTCATTTTCTGTTTCTACATGTATTTATGTTTCGTGTAGAGAAAAACATTTTAAAAAGAAGTGGGGACAGAGAAAGAATTAAAAAGATAGCCAAAAAGAGCAAAAATCCAGTTCACCAAGAGTGTCGAAGACAACTCTCGTGGCCCGCTGGCCACGTGGCGCCTTCGGAGCTCATCCCCGCAAAGGGGGAGAGGTCTGACCCCGTGGGACACGTGTTGCCCCCGGAGCTAGCCTCTGCGAAGAAGCAAGGCCAGCCGCAGGACACGTGTCACCTTCGGAGCTAGTCACCACGGGAATCAAAGGACCAGTCGCGCGGGATACGTGTCGATCTCGGAGCTGACCTCCGAGAGGTCCGGTTCTATTGGACACGTGTCACCGCCGGAGCTTATCTCCGGGAGGTCCGTAACTGTTGGACACGTGTTAACCTCGGAGCTCGTCTCTGAGAAGAAAGGAAGTCTGGCGCTGTTAGGATACGTGGCACACCCGGAGCCACCTCCGGAGAGAGGGAAGGTCTGGCACTGGCACGTGGCGTGCGCGGAGCCACCTCCGAATAGAGAGGAGGTCCCGACCACCAGGATATGTGGCGCACGCGGAGCTCACCTCCGAAGGAGAGGGAGGTCTCGCTCGCTTGACACGTGGCACAACCGGAGCTCGTCTGTGTGGAAAGGGGGAGACCAGGCCCCGGTGGACACGTGGAGCTTCCGGAGCTCATCACCGCGGAGGTAACGAGTTCTGGAGCGGTTTTGGATTCTGTACGCGTGGAAATACCGATACGGAGAGGAAACCGATATGAATTCCACAATGTTACCGTACCAAATCAACTAAAGATAAGTTGTTAAGATTCAACGACAATCTGAATAGGACTCTTATTCGAAATACAATCAGATTAGGACTCTTCTTCTCCCGATTATAAATAGAACCCAGAACCCTTGGCCGAAACTACGAACTTCTTTTCCACCTCCTGAGCCGACGACTTAGAGCCCTAGCCCCAACTCGCCGAGTAAACCCATCGCCGGAGTTTGGTCGAGAGAGATCGCCGGAAGAGAGCCCCAATGATCTGTCTGATAGGAGAAGGACCCCGAGACTAAGAAAAACATAAGGTAGGTCTCCAATACCACCTTACGACATCATCGCGTTTTCTTTGCATCTGTTCCTTGATTCCTTTTGAACAAAAGCTTTTCGTGAACAAATCACGTGTTGATCGGTCTGATCTAGAGTCGAGATCATCGCCACGTCCACATTTGATCCGAACACCCCTGTTCATCATAAAATCCATGCAAACCATGCAAGAACACGTACAAACTGATCTAATGAAAACTGATCATAGGATAGCATGCATATGCATCATCGCATCTAGTTTGTGCATGATATTGATTGTTGTGGATCTTGTATGTGCGTGATCATGTATAGAAGGACAAGCTCAGGGAGCTAACTACGACGGACTACAACAACAAGATTTTGAGCAACCGGAACAACCAGAACAGGGCAAGTGCCCCTCGACCATATTGATCCTATGTTTTGGGAAACTGTTTTGTTTTGTGAAAAGTTGTGTGTGCTGAGTCAAATATGATGGGAAATCCTTTTATAGTAGTTTACTAGCTTTGGTTAAACCACCCTTGTCGCCAGCGAAGTTTATGAGTCGGGTATGGTTTTTGCTTTAAGCTTCGTTGAGTCCATGGGATTGGGAAGCGAGATAGATGTGTCTAGCTAACTGCACTCGTAACGATAATGAGGAACTGATGTTGTTAATGAACATGGATCGGAGGGAGATCTAGGCAAGACTGGCTTATGAATGAGGTAGCATGAGATGTTGGTTTACTTGCCGTAGATCTAAGGACCGGTTCATGCGAGCACATGTCAGGATAACAATGCCACCACAAGGCCAAGTATGGGTGCGACTTAGCTGACTAATTAGGTAAGTTGCTAGATTGTTATGGACCGTGGAAGGCGCGGGGAATGGGACTCGAGTGAGGGCAGCCTTGGGAACTGCATGGCACAAGAGGGGGCCCGTGGGTGGGAGAATTGGAGATTCTAGCCTGCCGATGAAACCTTAGTGAGTCCATACATCTAGTAACCCCTTTGTAAAGGCTATTTTGTGATCTCTTGGCCATACACCGACGGTTGTGTATTGGTATAATGGAGGTTCTGCAGTCGCCAACGGGTGACGAAATTACAAACTTGTGGGTAAAGAGGTGCAAACTCTGCAGAGTCTAAAACTATCATAATAGCCGAGCTTACGGTCACGAGCGCCTGGCTAATATCCATGATTAGTTGGGATGGTTATTAGCTATGGTTATTGGTTATGGTTTTGGATGGTTTGGTTTTGGTTTTGTTTTCAGGACTGTTGAGTCCGGGTGATAAGATGGGTTGCATGACTGTTGAGTCATGGCAACGAGGTTGGTCTCAGGGTAAGATGGAATTGTTTATGAGATGAAATGGTAGCGAATACGAGATGGTATTCGTGAGATGGTAGCGAATACGAGAAAGTATTCGTAAGCAAGAATGAGGTTGATTAATGTCTGGTTGGGACATGGAAGGTAATGAACATAATGGAGGTATGATTGGTATTTTAATACATGTTGGAATTACATTCACTTAAAGATAGGTTGTTGTTTTATCGTGATTTTAGATAAATAACTTTGCTTTCTGCAATGAGCTTTTTTATAACTACCTTGTTGTGAGCTACATATCATATTTTTTACGCACTTGCTGAGTACATCATTGTACTCAAACTTGCATTATTATTTCATCATCAGCAGCAGGAGAAGATTACTATGAAGACCAAGTGGAGCATTAGGCTTGTAATCTGTCCTCAACCTTGCCTGTGGGGATGGAGTAGAGATGGAGCCGCTGCTGCTTAGAATTGCTTCCGCATTATTTAGAAGACTTCCGCTGCTAGAATAAAGACTTCCGCTGTGAGCATGAGTCCAAGACTCATGAGACATTGTAATAAACTCTGTTATTCGTGGTCGTATATATTCTGAAACTCAGTTTGTGGATGATGTGTATATGTGTGATGAACATCCTGGGCACACATATGCATCAGTTCTCGGTTCCGTGGTTTTCCACCGAATTGAGGGCGTCACAGATTGGTATCAGAGCCACGGGTTGACGGTAGGTTACACGCTTAGATAGATCACAGATTGGTATCAGACACAGATTGGTAGCTAAGCCACGCTGATATAGGATGCAAGCCTAGAAAAGGCCATAGTTGGATCACGGATTGGTAACACCCTAAGCCATATAGGACCCCCATTGAACAAGCCTTGACTAGAAGTTGTATGAGCCCTTGTGATGATTGTTTGTAATTATGTGCTTAGTGTGAGTTGTGGGACGTCTCAAAGCGTTGTCCATATCCACACATAAGTAGAAAAGTTGTGAGATGCCTCGGCACTTGTTCACATCCTCATATGGGCTAATATATATAGTCCAATCCACCTTGATGCATATAGTTAAGGGGATCTATCTAACCTTCTAACCTTCTATTCTATTTCGTTCTCTCTCACAGATGGTGAGAGGAAACGGCAGGCGAAGGAACGTCCGTGACAACCAAGAGGATGGCCACGATGAAGTTCCTGTTAACCCCGGAGCTGGTGAGAACAACCTGGAACGGTTGATGGCCATGCAGAATCAACTTATGCAAACCATGATCCAAACTTTGGGTCAGTTGCAGGCCAACAACAACAACCCCGTTCCGGCACCACCGCCACCTGTCACACCCGGTTTTTTCGAAGAGCAACCGAGTGAATATCACATGTATGCCAGTATCATTTTCTCATACATGTGATGACAAATAGTGAAACATCATTTATTACAAGCCAGGTGTTCGAATATAAATATGTCTTACAACGCATACGTCTCGATGGACGATAATAAGTTCATAACATGTAAATAAAATAGCAGCGGAATATTATTCTTGTGGGCTCCGTCACAGGCGTTGCCCGGGGGACTCCATGAACCTAGAAACCTTATTCGGGTCCAAAGTCTTGATCATTAAACACCACATCATTCTCTTGACCTGAGCAACAATGTAAACCAACAAATATGCAAGGTTGAGTATCGATGGTACTCAGCAAGTGTGGAAAAGCTATGTCATGCATGGCTAGAACAAGGAGAGGTTGAACTCATGGTTGAAGCACTACGCAATTATTGCCTACCGCCTTAGCTTATTAAGCACCTACATTGCTACATAGGTGAAATGATCCCAATCTCCCATCCCATCATCATAATCAAATAACCATAACATCATTTCCAATGTTAAGCTCCCCGCTTAACATCCATAACATCCAAAGTCATCATCCTCTAATCATGAATAAGTCCAAGCCGCTCTTGACCGTGAGCACGGCTGTCATGACAGTTTTGACTCTGCAAAGTTTGCACCACTGTACCCACATGTAGTGATTTCATCCCCCGTTGCCGGGTGGACTAAAAGAATCTCCATTATGCCAGTGGCTACGAACCACATTCACACTTCCTAGGTCTGTAGCCAGGAGATCACTACGAAGCCTTTACAAAGGGATTCCCGACGAGCGTAGGCCCACTGAGGTTTCACCCCTAACAACATACAAGAGGCTCCAACCCCGCTGCAGTGGCCCCCTCTTGAGCCTTGCGGTTCATATGGTAGTCCAGCTGACACCTATTCCCCGCACCATCCAACACACCCATACTACGCCGGGGATACACCTAATTAATTGGCCAAGCTGCCCCATCTCAGCATGTGGTTGGCACGGTAAAGCCAGGTTACATGCTCCATGAACCGGTCCTTAGGATCCAGGCAAGTTCTAAACACAAACCCAAGTCTCGTGCACCCAACACCAACGAAATCATCCAACTTGTCTCGATCCCTACCTCTACATAACTCATAGTATCTCATTCAAGAGTAAGGTAAACAAATTGATGATCTCATATCCCAATTATCCCATTCTAAGCATGGCTAAGCATAAGCATATAAATAAGTGACATGATAAAATAAATCCCAACCCAAGCTACAAGGAAACAAGGTAATGCGATTCTAGGGAAACTTCCTAGCATGGGTTTCATATTTCAATTGACAATGCAAATAATTCTATCTACATATCCTAGTATAGGATCAAAGTGGTCAAGGACACTTGCCTTCTTCCTACTGCTCTGGGAATGGAAAGTTTTGTTCTTGGAAGGGAAGAACTTGCTCTGTAGCAGGTTCTACTCATACCATCACACATAGCAAAAGAAAACAACGATCCATAAGACATAGTTCACACTTTCACTTCATACAAACCAAACATTCACACCTATGAAAGTCATTCACACTTCTAAGGGTTGTGGTTACTCTATGTGTGGTGATTTTTGACCTACATGCACTTTTAAACATATGTATATTATTTCTAACTTTTGTATTCAGATTTCTGTTTGTACACTATATATAAATTCCCAATTTAAACAAATTCTTTAATACCCTCTTTAGCTACGAAGAGTGCATGCAGGGTAATTTCCTACTCCAAATGGTTTTCAGACCTTCTACCAATCCTAAACTGAATTCTTTAGATTTTGGAAACTTCATTTATCATTTTCTAGTTATTCACACCTAGCTTGCTATATTTTCAGATTTATTTCCTATGCCTAAATATGAACTTCATTAGGAAAATAGTAAGACACCTCATGTAAACAGAATAGGTTCTGATCTAAAATATTAAATAATATATTTTTGAATTTCTCCTCTGATGTGAACTAATTTAAATTTATTTTATCAATTTTCAGAATGATTTTCTAGCCTAAAAATGTATCCCTATAACTAATAAATCTGAACAATCAATTAGACAGATTCATTTCAGCTAAAAATCTATTTTTATCTCACTCCAAATTTTTCCAAGTGCTAGGAAAGTTTAAATTTGAATTTACAATGTGTTTGTCCCATCTTTTAAATTTTAAATACTAATCACATATTCAAATTCCTAAATTTAATATCACATAGGGTTATAAAGGTAAACTCACCCCACTACAGGGTCTATTATATTATTTTAAGAATTTCCAGAGGCCTTACTATGCATAACAGAGGGGGTTTTGCTAATTTTTATTAAGTCCAGGGGCTAAAACTGATTTTTAGTTGAATTTACATGAATTTCTGAAGTTCCAGGGGCTAGATCAAAAGTTTCCGAGGCTAGCTCGTATTTTCCGAGATCCCCAGGGGGTAGCGCGTAAGAATTCCGGCCTTTATAATGCGGGGCTGATGTGGACCGTCCGATTTAAAACAGACGGCTGAGATTATAACGTCGAACCGGTACGCGGGGATTTAAATTCCACCGTGTGATTTAAAATAGACGGCGCACAAGAGGCCACGTCGCTCTGATCGAGCGCGGGCGGCGCTGCCCTGCGGCGCGCGGCGGCGGGAGGCGGCGATCTCGCCGGAATACTTCGGACCTTCGTCAATTCTTCCTAAAACTGGGATTTCATGGCATAGATCGGTAGAGGGGAGGTCGGGGATCTCACCTCGGGGTTTTTCTTGAGCTCGGAGGTCTTGGAAAGCGGTCGGCGACGAGGTTCGAGCTGAATTCACGACGATGCTCGTCGGCGCTGTGTTTGAAGCGCAAACCACCGAGTTTTCTGCACCTGCGTGATTCCCCGGAGGCGGTGGAACACGATCGGCATGTTAGATCAGGGAACCCGAGCAAAGATCGAGAGAAAACGGTGATCGGAGCTTCGGTTCTCACCGGGAGGAAAAACAGCCGATCGCGGGTGAAAATCGGGACGATGCCGGTGTTTATATAGCCGGGGGAGGGCGACGTTCGGTTGTGATCGAGTTTGCGTCGTCCAGAACCGAAATTCGGCTGGGATACGCGAGTATCCGGGGTGGTTTCGATTCGGGGGAGAGAGAGGAGTCCCGGTCGGCCGAGCGCGCGCGCGAGGAGGAAGAAGATGGCGGGCCCCACACGTCAGTGAGAAGAAAACGGGGTGCGCGGCTGCGGGCTGGCGCGGGGGTGAGGTGGGCTGGCTGGTGGGTTTCGGCCCACTGGCCGGGGGGTTTTGTTTTTTCTTTTTCTTTTTCTTTTTCTCTTCTGTTTTGAGTTTAATTTGAATTCCAATTTGAATTTGAATTTCTGCACCACATGCAATACGTCCAAAAATTTTTAAATTCCCCTCTTAACAGGTTTTGGAGTGTTACAGCTCTACCCCCCTTAAAAGATATCTCGTCCTCGAGATTGGTGGTTCTAAGAAAACAATTTCGGAAACTGTGCCTTAAGCTCGTCTTCTCGCTCCCATGTGGCTTCCTCTTCCGAGTGATGCTTCCACTGCACCTTGCACATCCGGATTCTTTTATTTTTTGTGAGGCGTTCCATTGTCTCCAAAATCTTGGATGGTTGCTCGGCATAAGACAGATCCTCAGCTACGTCAACCTCATTCATGGGTAACATCTCTTTAGGTGTTCTCCGACATTTCTTGAGCTGTGACACATGGAATACGTCATGCACATCTGATAGGCGAGCCGGTAATTCTAGTTGATACGCCACTTCGCCTTTCCTCTCCAGAACTTGAAAGGTTCCGATGTATCGAGGTGATAACTTTCCTTTCACCTTGAACCGACGAAGTCCTCGGATAGGGGACACCTTGAGATAGACATAGTCCCCCACGTTGAAAACGAGCTCTCTTCTTCGTACATCGGCATAGCTCTTTTGTCGTGTCTGTGCTATCCTCAAGTTGTTGCGGATTTCCCTCACTTTCGCCTCGGCTTCTTGTAGTACCTCGGGTCCAAACACTTTACTTTCCCCTATTTGGTTCCAAAATAGTGGAGTTCTGCACTTCCTCCCATACAAAGCCTCAAATGGTGACATCTTCATACTAACCTGATAACTGTTGTTATAGGAGAACTCCGCATACGGTAAGTTCTTATCCCAACTCCGATTGTTTTTTAGTGCACACGCTCTCAGCATATCCTCAAGGATCTGATTGGTTCTTTCCGTCTGCCCGTCAGTTTGGGTATGGTAGGCAGAACTAAAGTTCAGATGGGTTCCCATGGTTTCATGCAACTTCTGCCAGAACCTTGAGGTGAACTGTGTCCCTCAATCCGACACTATCTTCTTTGGCACTCCATGGTAACACATGATCCTTGACATGTACAACTCTGCCAATTTGGATCCGCTGTAGCTTTCTTTCACGAGGATGAAATGAGCTACCTTGGTTAGCCTGTCGATGATGACCCATATCGAATCGTATCCTGATTGGGTCCTAGGCAATCCCACTATGAAATCCATACCGATTTCTTCCCATTTCCATTCAGGCACTTTGAGTGGTTGCAATTATCCCGCGGGTCGTTGATGTTCCGCTTTCACCAACTGACATGTGTCACATAGGGCAACATGTTCCGCGACATCTCGCTTCATGCCATACCACCAATACCTGCTCTTGAGGTCCTGGTACATCTTCGTACTCCCAGGATGAATGGAATAGTCGGAATCGTGAGCCTCCTTCAAAATCAATTCACAGATCTCCTTTACTTCAGGCAAACAGATTCTTTTCCCGTGCCACACCGTACCTTGTTCATCCTCTCTGAAACCAGGGGCTTTATTTTCTTTGATGAGTTGTCTGATTTCTTGTATCTTCTCGTCATTCTTTTGACCATCGCGTATGTCTTGCTCTAGTGTGGAGTCCACTTCCATGGCGATGGCTTCACCACTATTCACCAGGCATAGATTGAGTCTTATAACATCGTCCTTCAATTCTGCAGGCATGTCCTTCAAGCTCAACCTATTGACCTGCACTTTCCGGCTTAAAGCATCTGCCATGACGTTTGCTTTCCCAGGATGATAGTTGATGCCCACATCAAAGTCATTGATTAGCTCTAACCATCTCCTTTGTCTGAGGTTGAGATCTGGCTGTGTGAAAATGTACTTTAAACTCTTATGCTCCATATATATCTCTGTCCTCTTCCCATCAAGTAGTGCCGCCAAATTTTCAACGCGTGTACCACTGCGGCTAGTTCTAGGTCATGTGTAGGATAGTTCTTCTCGTGTTTCCAGAGCTGCCGGGACGCGTACGCCACGACATGCCCCTCTTGCATGAGAACACATCCCAACCCGTTTCCAGAGGCATCGCAGTACACCGAAAAGTTCTTCTGCATATCTGGCATAACTAGCACTGGGGCTGTTGTCAATCTTTTCTTCAGTTCCTGGAAACTCGCCTCGCACTGCGGCGTCCATGCGAAAGTCATTCCCTTCTCCAACAGTTTGGTGAGGGGTCTCGAAATCTTGGAGAAACCCTCGATAAACCGTCGATAGTATCCATCCAATCCTAAGAAGCTTCGAACTTCCCCGACATTCTCAGGGGTCTTCCACTTCTGTACATCCTCAATCTTGGCGGGATCTACGGAGATTCCTCCCTCCGAGATTATATGTCCTAAGAAGGGAACTCTCTTCAGCCAAAACTTACACTTGCTCAACTTGGCATATAGTTGGTGTTCTCTCAGCTTCTGCAACACCAACCTTAGATGTTTCTCATGTTCCTCTTCATCTTTGGAGACGACGAGAATGTCATCTATGAAAACCACCACAAATTTGTCCAGATATTCCATGAATACCTTGTTCATGAGATACATGAAGTATGCCGGGGCATTAGTTAGCCCGAAAGGCATGACGGTGTATTCATACAGTCCGTACCGAGATACGAAAGCTGTCTTTGGAATATCAGTTTGCCTTATCTTAAGTTGGTGGTATCCCGACCTGAGATCAATTTTCGAGAACACACAAACTCCCCTCAACTGATCGAACAAGTCTTCAATGCGGGGTAATGGGTACTTGTTCTTGATGGTCACTTCATTCAAGGCACGGTAGTCTACGCATAACCTTTGGGTTCCGTCCTTCTTGGACACAAATATCACTGGAGCTCCCCATGGTGAGGAACTAGGACGAATGTACCCCTTCTCTGTCAACTCTCTTAAATGTTCCTTGAGTTCTTCCAGTTGCTTGAAGTCCATCCGATAAGGTCTCTTGTATATCGGAGCTGTTCCCGGCACTAGCTCAATCGCGAATTCCACTTCACGATCGGGAGGCATACCTGGCAACTCCTCCAGAAAAACGTCCGGATATTCCCTGATAATCCTGACCTCCTCCACTTTCACCTCAACTTGATTTAACTTAATGTCTCTCCTAGGCTCTTGTATTGTTATGAACTTTACTCTTGTGCCACTAGGGTGAGTTAGTTCCACCGTTCTGGTCGAACAATGGATGATTCCCTTATGTTTGGTCAACCAATCCATGCCCAAAATAATATCTATCCCTTGTGAATCTATCACTATGAGGTTGGCAGTAAATACTACCCCATTAATGTCTAGATTCACCTTGGGACACACTCGTCTTGTCTTTATTTCTCCACCTGGAGAGTTTACTGCTAGCATATGGTTCATTTGTGCTGTTGCTAGATCATGCTTCTTAACAAACCCTTAGGCAATGAACGAGTGGGTAGCACCAGAATCGAACAACAGGGTTGCAATGTGTAAATTGGCATGAAACTTACCAACTACCACATCGGGTGCCTCTTGCGCTTCTTCCATGGTCACGTGGTTCACCCGTCCTCGCATCACATTCTGCTGTTGCGGCTGCAAGGGCTTCTTCTTTGGGCACTTATGGGCGTAGTGCCCTACTTCACCACAGTTAAAGCATTGCACCCCAACCTTAGGTGCCTGGCCTTTGTTGTCTTGGGGTTGATTTGGGGGTCCTTGTACCGCTGGTCGGGGTTGATATGTGGGTCGAGGCTGCTGTACAAACTGACGTTGTGGCTGTGCTGATGCTGACGGAGGCCTGAAGTTCGGGTTGTATCCTCTCGGTGCGGAGTTGGGTACCGCAACACGGCTCGTCTGCCCTGCGAGTTGCTGCATCAGACGTGGGCGGGTGTTGCTACCCGAGGCTTGGTGTGACCATCCCGCCTTCCTCTTGTTTTCATTTTCCAAGGCCTTCAGCTTCCTCTCCACCACAAATGCTCTGTCCACCTTCTTTTGGAAGCTTTCGTACTCGTTGGAGGACATTGCACACTGCATTTCCGCTGTAAGTCCTTCCACAAAGCAGTCCTGTTTCTGCTCATCAGTCTCTATGTCCTGTGGTGCATATCGGGATAGTTGGGTGAATTTAGTGAGGTATTCCCTCACCGTCATGTTTCCTTGCTGCAGCCCCAAGAACTCCTTTCTCTTGTTTTTGAGTTTACCCCTTGGTATGTAATGGTTGCGGAAGCTACGCTTGAACTCTTCCCAAGTGATGTTCTCAGGGTCATGATGGGCGGCCACGTAAGCGGTCCACCAATCAGCAGCAGGTCCATGCAATTGGTGAGAGGCAAACAGCACCCTCTCATACCCTTGGCATTGTATAATCCTCATCTTGCTCTCAATGGTCTTTAGCCACTCATCTGCCTCCAGAGGTTCAGCAGCACTTGCAAACTTTGGAGGTTGAGTCCCTAGAAACTCACTCAACCTTGGTTGGCGTGGTGCAGCTTGTGGAGGTGGAGCTTGGTGCAAGTTGGCCACCACTTGAGTCAGGTTTTGGATGAGCTGATTTTGATTCTCAAGCATTTGGTGGATGGGATCAACTCCTTCACGGCGACCACCCCTGTCTTGGCCTCCAGAAAGATGAGGGTTGCCGGCCTCATCGTTGTTGTTGGCGGGGTTGGCACCACGACCCTTTCCTCTTCCGGCCATCTATCATGATCAACCAAATGTCAATTTAAAGCATTACGTATTATCTTACCAACTTTTCTTGTTTACACTTTGTAATGTTGAGGCCTTGTTGAATTTATATTTTTCTGAGGGTTCATGTCTCACGCAAAAAATAAATGCACTATTAATTTCATAGGGGTTCACACGTCAAAACAAAGCAACCTGAAGACGAGGTTGTGGACAATTGCTCATGGCTTCCACAACTCACGTCACACACCACACATTAACACACCACTAACTAAGGTATTGACTCGCCTACTCGATAACCTGCTGAACTATGGGGAAGGACTCTACACGACTCGTATCACTGAGCTGGCTCCTCGGGATCTTCCTCATTATTGCGGCTGCCTTCATACTCCGCTTTGGGTGGGGAAGCTGCTGGTGGAGAAGTGCGGCGACGCCTGCTCGCCCGGCGATCTAGGGAGTCAGGAGTCCATGTGTCATTCATGGTGACACACAGTTCATTCCCATCCCCTCTTTCTCTCGCCTTCAAGCTGGCTCGAAGCAACGCCTCAATCTCCTTCAGGGTGTCACGTACATCCTGAAGCTCCTGTTGACACTCCTGCAGTCGAGTGCTGAGCATAGCAGCATCCTCCAAGCACAAGTCCATGTACTCATGGGAAGTCCCCTGCTGCACTGGCGGGTACTTGTACTCCGTTGTACCACTCTCGCGCTGGAGGACATACATGTACTCAGTCCTGTCCAGGTGGCGACGGTAGATGTGACTCTGGCAGGTGATGGCCTCCCAGGTGACATCCTTCTCCGTATCGACCTGTGTCGCTCGACAAGATGGAGAGCGGTGGATCTTAAGCAGCTGATTTTCATGGATAATCCTCATTTCTGAACTCCATTCTTCCTGCTTCTCACGGATGGTCCTGGTGGAGCTATAGTGTATGATTAGCTTGCCTGTGTTGCCGGCGGCTTGGAGCATGCGTCGAAGACGACGCAACAAGCCTCCTACTGCCAATCCGTAGGAGAGATACGTCACCGGACGACTCTCCTCTCTCAGGGCAAGGGCAACTACGGGAACTCTTCCTCCGGTGGACTTGCGGGCGGTGCGGATCATACGAACCATCTAAAACATAAAGCATTTAAAATTAAGTTAGATAAGATTTTAAACAAAAATCCTATTTTGAATAAAAGATGGGGTAAGATGAATGAAGTGGCCCATTAAATAACACTTTTCAACCCACACCTTTGTAAAATAGTTTTTAAGAAAATAGGGTCCCTAACTACGTCCATTTCTACCTAGGTCCACGTTCCTACGGGCAACCTTGGCTCTGATACCACTTCTGTCACACCCGGTTTTTCCGAAGAGCAACCGAGTGAATATCACATGTATGCCAGGATCATTTTCTCATACATGTGATGACAAATAGTGAAACATCATTTATTACAAGCCAGGTGTTCGAATATAAATATGTCTTACAACGCATACGTCTCGATGGACGATAATAAGTTCATAACTTGTAAATAAAATAGCAGCGGAATATTATTCTTGTGGGCTCCGTCACAGACGTTGCCCGGGGGACTCCATGAACCTAGAAACCTTATTCGGGTCCAAAGTCTTAATCATTAAACACCACATCATTCTCTTGACCTGAGCAGCAATATAAACCAACAAATATGCAAGTTTGAGTACCGTTGGTACTCAGCAAGTGTGGGAAAGTTATGTCATGCATGTCGAGAACAAGGAGAGGTTGAACTCTTGGTTAAAGCACTACACAATTATTACCTACCACCTTAGCTTATTAAGCACCTACATTACTACACAGGTGAAATGGTACCAATCTCCCATCCCATCATCATAATCAAGTAACCATAACATCATTTCTAATGTTAAGCTCCTCGCTTAACATACACAACTTCCAAAGTCATCATCCTCTAATCATGAATAAGTCCAAGCCGCTCTTGACCGTGAGCACGGCTGTCATGACAGTTTTGACTCTGCAGAGTTTGCACTACTGTACCCACATGTAGTGATTTCATCCCCTGTTGCCGGGTGGACTAAAAGAATCTCCATTATACCAGTGGCTACGAACCACATTCACACTTCCCAGGTGTGTAGCCAGGAGGTCACTACGAAGCCTTTACAAAGGGATTCCCTACGACCGTGGGCCCACTGAGGTTTCACCCCTAACAGCATACAAGAGGCTCCAACCCCGCTGCAGTGGCCCCTTCTTGAGCCTTGCGGTTCATATGTTAGTCCAGCTGACACCTATTCCCCGCACCATCCAACACACCCATACTACGTCGGGGATACACCTAATTAATTGGCCAAGCTGCCCCATCTCAGCATGTGGTTGGCACGGTAAAGCCAGGTTACATGCTCCATGAACCGGTCCTTAGGATCTAGGCAAATACTAAACACAAACCCGAGTCCCGTGCACCCAGCACCAACCAAATCATCCAACTTGCCTCAATCCCTACCTCTACATAACCCATAATATCTCATTCAAGAGTAAGGTAAACAAATTGATGATCTCATATCCCGATTATCCCATTCTAAGCATGGCTAAGCATAAGCATATAAATAAGTGACATGATAAAATAAATCCCAACCCAAGCTACAAGGAAACAAGGTAATGCAATTCTAGGGAAACTTCCTAGCATGGGTTTCATATTTCAATTGACAATGCAAATAATTCTATCTACATATCCTAGTATAGGATCAAAGTGGTCAAGGACACTTGCCTTCTTCCTGCAGCAATGGGAATGGAAAGTCTTGTTCTTGGAAGGGAAGAACTTGCTCTGGAGCAGGTTCTACTCATACCATCACACATAGCAAAAGAAAATAACAATCCATAAGACATAGTTCACACTTTCACTTCATACAAACCAAACATTCACACCTATGAAAGTCATTCACACTTCTAAGGGTTGTGGTTACTCTATGTGTGGTGATTTTTGACCTACATGCACTTTTAAACATATGTATATTATTTCTAACTTTTGTATTCAGATTTCTGTTTGTACACTATATATAAATTCCCAATTTAAACAAATTCTTTAATACCCTCTTTAGCTACCAAGAGTGCATGCAAGGTAATTTCCTACTCCAAATGGTTTTCAGACCTTCTACCAATTCTAAACTGAATTCTTTGGATTTTGGAAACTTCATTTATCATTTTCTAGTTATTCACACCTAGCTTGCTATATTCAGATTTATTTCCTATGCCTAAATATGAACTTTATTAGGAAAATAGTAAGACACCTCATGTAAACAGAATAGGTTCTGATCTAAAATATTAAATAATATATTTTTGAACTTCTCCTCTGATGTGAACTAATTTAAATTTATTTTATCAATTTTCAGAATGATTTCCTAGCCTAAAAATGTATCCCTATAACTAATAAATGTGAACAATCAATTAGACAGATTCATTTCAGCTAAAAATCTATTTTTATCTCACTCCAAAGTTTTCCAAGTTCTAGGAAAGTTTAAATTTGAATTTACAATGTGTTTGTCCCATCTTTTAAATTTTAAATACTAATCACATATTCAAATTCCTAAATTTAATATCACATAGGGTTAAAAAGTTAAACTCACCCCACTACAGGGTCTATTATATTATTTTAAGAATTTCCAGGGGCCTTACTATGCATAACAGAGGGGTTTTGCTATTTTTTATTAAGTCCAGGGGCTAAAACTGATTTTTAATTGAATTTACATGAATTTCTAAAGTTCCAGGGGCTAGATCAGAAGTTTCCGGGGCTAGCTCGTATTTTCCGAGATCCCCAGGGGGTAGCGCGTAAGAATCCCGACCTTTATAATTCGGGGCTGACGTGGACCGTCCGATTTAAAACAGACGGCTGAGATTATAACGTCGAACCGGTACGCGGGGATTTAAATTCCACCGTGCGATTTAAAATAGACGGCGCACAAGAGGCCACGTCGCTCTGATCGAGCGCGGGCGGCGCTGCCCGGCGGCGCGCGGTGGTGGGAGGCGGCGATCTCGCCGGAATACTTCGGACCTTTGTCAATTCTTCCTAAAACTGGGATTTCATGGCATAGATCGGTAGAGGGGAGGTCGGGGATCTCACCTCGGGGTTTTTCTTGAGCTCGGAGGTCCTAGAAAGCGGTCGGCGACGAGGTCCGAGGTGAATTCACGGCGATGCTCGTCGGCGCTGTGTTTGAAGCGCAAACCACCGAGTTTTCTGCACCTGCGTGATTCCCCGGAGGCGGTGGAACACGATCGGCATGTTAGATCAGAGAACCCGAGCAGAGATCGAGAGAAAACGGTGATCGGAGCTTCGGTTCTCACCGGGAGGAAAAACAGCCAATCACGGGTGAAAATCGGGACGATGCCGGAGTTTATATAGCCGGGGGAGGGCGGCGTTCGGTTGTGATCGAGTTTGCGTCGTCCAGAACCGAAATTCGGCTGGGATACGCGAGTATCCGGGGTGGTTTCGATTCGGGGGAGAGAGAGGAGTCCCGGTTGGCCGAGTGCGCGCGCGAGGAGGAAGAAGATGGCGGGCCCCACACTTCAGTGAGAAGAAAACGGGGCGCGCGGCTGCAGGCTGGCGCGGGGGTGAGGTGGGTGTAAGGATCGAAACGCCCAAGAGGGGGGGTGAATTGGGCTTTTTAAAATTTTAGAGCAATTTAAAACTTTAATGGTTGAAGCCTAATTCCCTATGCAAACTAACTACGCAAGCAAGAGAGTTAAGTGCGGAATAGTAAAAGCATAATAGTAAGGGGTGAGGAGAGAAATGCAAACTCCCGCGGAGACTCGGAGACACGGCGATTTTTCCCGTGGTTCGGTAAGATCACAAAAATCTTCCTACGTCCACGTTGTGGCACCCACTAAAGGGTATAGCCACTCCCAAGTTACCAAGACGAGGGAATCCACTATCTTTCTCCGTTCGCCTTCTCCGGCAAGGTGGAGCTCAAGCCTTGTACAACGGTGATCCTCCGGGCTTCCACAAACACCTTGGTAAGCTCCGGAGTGATCTCTTCTTCCTCCAACGTTTACAAGGTGAGAGAAGTCACCAAGACACTCTCTCTCACTAGCCTAGAGATTCCAATCACCAAGAATGGATGCACACAAGCTTCTCTCTAGCTAGATATAACCTATAGTTGGAGTACAAGAGGTTTTGAAGTGTGGAAGTGGTAGCTCTTGGTCTTGAATGCTTGAGAATGTGTAGTGAGGCTCTGGTGATCAAGACTTGTCGAAATGACCGGTTGGAGGGGTATTTATAGCCAGCCTACACGAGATAGCCGTTCGAAAAGTAGGCAGACTTTTTCAGTGAACATCGGATCCTCCGATGTACCCCTTTATATGATCATCGGTCGAATTCCAAATTAGCTGATGTCATGTGTCAGATGTGACCGTTGGATATACCCGTTGGATCTTTTAATCGACCGATGTCACTTCAACTATCATCGGATGATCCGGTGAATTGATCTTCAGAATTGGTTTAGAAGTAAAGTCTCGGTTGAAATTGACCGACGAACACTTACTTCATCATCGGATGATCCGGTGAGTTAATCTTCAGAATTGGTTCAGACATTATCCTTCTGTTAAAATCAACCGATGTGCCACTTCCTTCACATCGGATGATCCGGTGTGTACTGGGCTCTGAGGTCTTCTTCTTCTGCCAACTCAAACTCGACCGATGTAGTCATTTTGCAAGACATCGGATGATCCGGTGCTTGCAACTTGTTTGCTTCGAGTTGTTTTGAGTTGGTCTTTTGGAATCTTCTTGAGTGACCTCTTTGACACTTGTTTGAAATGATATTACGGTAAAGTGTAACCTTCTTGTGTTGCCAATTTTGATAGAATAGATTTGTTTGTATGAGTTCTTCATATCGAATAACCCCTTAGAATAGATCGTTGAGGGGTCTCCATTTGTATCCAATGAGCAGTAGATGGTGTAAATAGATAGTTCATTAACTGTTGATGTGATATATGTGAAACCTCGCATCCACAAACTCATTAGTAATTACGAACGGTTGTCATTAATCACCGAAACCATATCTCACGGGGGCCTAGATGCTTTCAATCTCCCCCTTTTTGGTGATTGATGACAACACAACGAGTAGAGCATAGAATTAATGGAATTAAAACGCAATGCTCAAAAAGAAATATAACGGGTACAAATTGCAACACAAGTGGCTCGAAGGCTCAAATAATAATCAATGAAACGTAAGAGCACAGAAGAGCACCCGGAGTATAATAATAGCAAATAATAATGACAGGCAATCTCAAATAAAGTAGCAAAAGGATGGACAATCTCAAATATAGTAGCAAAAGGATAGACACTCCCCCTAGAACGGAGCTAACCCTCCCCCTGACTCTAACTCTTCTCCCCCTTTGGCATCAAGACACCAAAAAGGAAAGTCGAGTGACTACGACTCAGGCGCGCTCCTGGCGATGGTGAAGCGGTCGGCGTCGACGGTGCTGTCGCCGGAGCTGCTAGAGGTGGAGGTCGCTGGTGCTGGAGCTGGAGCGGGGGGAGCTGGAGCTGGAGCTGCTGGTGGATCCGCTGAGACTGCTGGCGCCGGTGGAGGAGGTACTGCCGGAAGGGGTGAGGACTGGAACAGCGTCGGCGGCAGTACTGGAGCTGGTGCCAGTGGCGGTACACCTGGAACCTGACCGAGTCCTGAGTGCTGAGGTGGAAGAGCGACTCCTGTCTGCTGGTAGAGGTTGGTGACCAACCCCAGGATGCCCAACAGCATCTGCTGAGTCTGCTGCTGCTGGTCCAGAGTGCGTCGCGTCATCTGGTCGACAAGGTTGGTGAACCTGTCGGTGTCCTCTCGCCTCTGACGGGCGATCTCCAGCTGCATCTCCTGCTGCTGCCTCTGAAGCTGCTCCTGTCGAGCTGCTTGCTGCTCCTGCTGCTGAGCCATCCGCTGAAGTATGGCAGTGAGCTCTGACGGCTGAGTCACCTGAGCCACTGACACTGGAGGAGGTGTAGGTGGTGGAGCTGCTGAGCCTCCTGCCTCTGCGTCGTGCTGCCTCGGTGAGGGAGGAGCAGGAGGGAAGTACTCCTCGACACTGTCGCTGGTGTCGCTGTCCGACCATACGTGCTGTAGGTCTCCTCCCTGAGCCTCTGCCTGTGCCAGCTCTGCGTCCTCCTGAGTCAGCTCTGCCCAGTCCTCCTCTGACAGTCTGGCTCGAACCTCACGCTCGACGGGGCGGCCAAGGCGGCGGTCTCCCGGAGTGGGGACTCGGTAGTGGCTGAACCGGGTCACGTGCATCTCCGTCAGCTGAGAGACTCCTAGAGTGTCCTCTGGAACCAGCTGGTGAAGAAGGTGACAGATCCAGTGACCGAAGACCAGCTGTCGTAGCATCCCAACTCCGTCGGTGATCACGTCCTCCATCTCGCAGATCAGAATGTCTACTATGTCGAACTCCATCCCGTTCATCACATAGAACAGGATGGTCTGCTGAAGACTCGTGAAACCCTCCAAGTAGCCGGACCTCGGTAGCAGGGTACGCCTGAGGACGTGGTGAACTGTCCGAGCTGCTGGGGTGAGAAGCGCTGGCACCCTCGGCTGGTCTGGAGTGAACGGCTGAGTGAACAGACCTCTGATCTCCTCAAAAGGCGGTGCCACTCCTCCAGTCAGTGGTCTCCTCGGCGGGTCTGCGTCTCCGTAGACTATCTGGTGCAGGCACGCAGTAGAGAGCTCCACACCAAGCAGTCTGCCCAACAGGTCTCAAGATACGTCGTGGATCCGCCCCATGAACATGAAGTGAATCGAGCGACGGCCCTCAGAGACGTAGAGTGTCGCGTAGAACACTCTGACCCACTCCTCGTGGCCTGATCCCGTGTCCTGCTGCCACTGCAAGCTGATCCCAGTCAATGCTGTTATGCTGGAATAGCTTGTGACCCCGACGCCTGTAAGTCTCGTACAGGGACGCCTGTGTCAGGGTCCAGAAACGGGAGTCCACTCGAGCGTCCCTAGGCCGTGGGAACCACTCCTCGATCAACGCTGACCATCTGAGCTTCTTTAGTTGCCTTGCCTTCATCTTCCTGTAGTCAGTGAGTCTGACCTCTTCGGCAACTCGGACTGCTGTGTCCATCAGGTGGATGGCCCTTTCGGCCTCTCTGTCCTCGACGCGGTCAGCTGCAGAGGGGCGCCGACTCGCCGTAGGAGTCTGTCCACCTCCACGAGTCCTCGGGGTGCGCCGGCGGATGAGAGGCGGCACCTCGGTCTCCTCCTCGTCGGAGCCCTCGGGAGGCACCGGCTGGATCGGAGGCTGCTCCTGCCTCTGCCGGGACTCGCGGATCCGTAAGGAACCGCGATGGCCGCGCTCACGCTCCTCGGCGGCGCGAGCGGTCAACTCCGCACGACGCGCGTCCTTGGACATCTTGCGCTTCTTCGCGGCGGGCTCCTCAATAGCCTTCCCCTTTCCTTTGCGATCGCGACCCAACTTAGCGACGAACGGCGAAGTACGGCGAAACCCTAGCGGAGAGGGTGATGCGGGCCGGCGGCGAGTGGTGGAGGGGAGACGGCGAGGGAGGCGATCTGCGGCGGCGCGGTGGAACGGCTGCTGCGCTGGCACGGGCTGACGGTGGCGCCTGGAGCCGGCGTGTGCGGAAGAGGCGGCGGTGGCGGCTGCTGGGAGGCGGCGCGGCACGGGAGAGGTGGTGGCGGCGGCTGCTGGAAGGCGGCGGCGCAGGAGAGGCGGCGGCGGCGCCTGGGGGAGGGCGGCGGCGGCGGCGCTTGGGGGGCGTGAGGACGGCGGCGAGGGCGTCGGGCGGCGGCGGAGCTCGGGGAAAGAAAAAGAAAAAA
This sequence comes from Neostapfia colusana, assembly GCA_030760725.1. Taxonomy (NCBI): domain Eukaryota; kingdom Viridiplantae; phylum Streptophyta; class Magnoliopsida; order Poales; family Poaceae; genus Neostapfia; species Neostapfia colusana. The sequence continues at coordinate 74,153,561 of JASWHV010000005.1, read as the reverse complement.
CCGAAGGGCGGCCGAACCGCTTTTTAAACTGTACGGGCAAACCCTAGCCGCGCATAAAACACCGGATGGACCGATGATCATCGGAGGATGCATCGGTCGAGTTCAACAGAGAGTTGTTCCAAAAACTCTCTTTGAACACCGGATGGACCGGCGTTGAGGTGGCGATCATCGGTCGATTTCTGCAGGGCACCAGGAAAACTGAACACCGGATGCTCTGATGTCTTCTGAAATGAACTCATCGGTTGATTTGTGATATCTGACTTGAACTGAAGCACCAATTGATCCGATGATCTGCTGGCCCTGGCATCGGATAATCCGATGACTACAGAAAACCTAAGACTGCCCATATGTGTCCTTGGACTTAAACACACAAAGATAAGGATGGGTCCTCGGACTCTTTGGGCAACTCCTAACCTCTAATATAAGGCTTTAAATATAGTGCCACATATTGGCTAAGCCCTTAAGCAAAGAGAACACACAAGGTTAGGAGTGAAACCATGAAAATGTAAGGCCCATGCTTTGTGAGCTAGAGTATAGAAAACTTCTATCTCTGTGAAGCATGTACCTTTAGAATTTTGCTCTATCCACATCATATGAGTTGAGGTATTGCATTTTGAACAAGTCTCCTTCTCATGATGTGGGTTCCCCTTTGTGACAATCTACCGTATGCAATGCCAAACAAAATAATGCAAGATATTAAATGAGTGCAAGTCTATATGGCAGGAATCATGCAAGGCGTAATGTAAGTCTTATCTTGTCAAGTTTAAACCTGCCAAAGGCTTCCTCAGGGAAAACTATTTCTAGTTTGCCCCTATCCTTTGGGAGTTAGACAAGACCTATTTGATATGCAACCTTACATGAACATCGCAACTTACATGACGTTAGATGCATCTAGCACATTTAATTCACTTCTAAGTCTAGAAAAAGTTTTCTCATCAAGTGGTTTAGTGAAGATATCCGCCAATTGTTCTTCGGACCTAACACCTTGCAAAGAGATGTCTCCTTTAGCCTCATGGTCCCGCAAGAAGTGATGGCGAATATCAATGTGCTTAGTGCGGGAGTGTTGAACGGGGTTTCTAGCTATCTTAACCGCACTTTCATTGTCACAAAGGAGAGGCACACAATCAAACTTAATTCCAAAGTCCAAAAGGGTTTGCTTCATATATAGAATTTGGGCACAACATGCACCGACCGCTATATACTCTGCCTCCGCGGTGGACAAGGCCACGGAGTTTTGCTTTTTGCTCGACCAAGATACTAGGGAACGCCCAAGTAAGTGGCACCCACCGGAGGTACTTTTGCGATCCACACGGCATCCGGCAAAGTCCGAATCCGAGTAACCCAAGAGATGGAAACTAGCGTTCTTGGGGTACCACAATCCTACACTTGGGGTATGCTTGAGATACCTAAGTATCCTAAAGACCGCCTTACGATGCGATTCTTTAGGTGCCGCTTGAAAGCGAGCACATAAGCACACACTAAACATGATATCGGGCCTAGATGCGGTAAGATATAACAATGAACCAATCATGGAACGGTAATGAGATTGATCAATAGGTTTACCGTCCATGTCCGCGTCGAGATGACAATTTGCCGCCATTGGAGTACTTCTTGAGCTACAATCTTTCATTTCAAACTTCTTCAAGAGGTCTTTGGTATACTTCTCTTGGTAGATGAAAGTCCCCTCTTGAAGTTGCTTGATTTGAAACCCTAGGAAGAAATTGAGCTCTCCAATCATTGACATCTCGAACTCCCTAGACATCATGGTGCCAAACTCAAGGCTAAGAGATTTGTTAGTTGAGCCAAAAATAATGTCATCAACGTAAATTTGACAAAGAAATAAATCCCCGTTGATGTCCTTGGTGAAAAGTGTGGTGTCCACCCTCCCGATCTTGAATCCTTGCATGACTAGGAAATCCCTTAGACGTTCATACCATGCCCTAGGTGCTTGCTTGAGCCCGTAGAGCGCCTTGTGTAACCTATACACATGGTTAGGATTCCTCGGATCTTCAAACCCGGGAGGTTGCACAACGAAAACAAGCTCGTTAATATAACCATTGAGGAAGGCACTTTTCACATCCATTTGATAAAGCATAATATTGTGATGTGAAGCAAAAGCAAGGAGTATGCGAATAGCTTCTAACCGTGCGACCGGGGCAAAGGTCTCTCCAAAATCTAGTCCTTCTACTTGTGAAAAACCCTTGGCCACAAGCCTTGCCTTGTTGCGGACGACCACGCCATTCTCGTCTTGCTTGTTGCGGTACACCCACTTTGTTCCGATGACGTTCTTGTCCTTAGGTCGCTCCTCCAATACCCAAACTTCATTGCGGGTGAAGTTGTTGAGTTCTTCTTGCATAGCCATCACCCAATTGGGATCTTGGAGTGCTTCCTCAACATTTGTGGGTTCTATACACGAAACAAAAGAGTAGTGCTCACAAAATGAAGCAACATGGCGAGAACGAGTACTTACTCCCCGTGACGGACTTCCGATGATTTGATCCATCGGATGTGCCTTGGAGATGCGCCCATGCCTCATAAGAGGTTGGGAGGCACTTGGCGGTGGTGAGGCGTGTCGCTCGTCTTGTGGTTGGACTTGATCTTGGACTTCTTCTTCTTCTTGGTGTTGTGTGGCATGTGAATCTTGCATTGGCAATGGATCATCTTTCTCTTCTTCTTCATCAAGTTGAGGTGCCATGGAGGTGTTGATGTTGGAACTTGAGGCTCCCCCTTGATCATGGCTCTCCTCAACTTCGGGCTTGATGTCTCCTATGGTCATGTTCTTCATAGCTTCTCGTAGAGGCTCATCATCTATATCATCATGACCAAAACTCTCCTCTTGGGAGTCATTAGTCTCATCAAACTCAACATCACAACTTTCTTCAACTAACCCGGAGGTTTGGTTGAATACTCGATATGCTTTTGAGTTTGACGCATAACCAAGAAATATTCCAACATCACACCTTCTTTCAAACTTACCGAGCCTTTTCTTGCGGTAGATGTAGCACTTGCACCCGAAGACTCGGAAGTAGGAGATGTTGGGCTTTCTCCCAATGAGGAGCTCATATGGGGTCTTTTGAAGTAGTCGATGAAGATAGACCCTATTTGCGGCATGGCACGCCGTGTTGATTGCTTCGGCCCAAAACTTCTCCGACGTGCCATAGTCATCAAGCATTGCTCTTGCAAGGGTGATGAGAGTCTTGTTCTTCCTTTCAACGACACCATTTTGTTGAGGGGTGTATGTGGCCGAAAACTCGTGCTTCACGGCTTCACGATCACACCACTCCTCAATGTTGTAGTTCTTGAACTCGGTGCCGTTGTCACTCCGGACCTTGATGATGGGAAGTTGAAATTCCCTTTGAGCTCGTTTAGCGAAGGTCTTGAAGATTTTCGGAGTTTCACCCTTGTCGCCTAGGAACAGTGTCCAAGCATAGCGAGAGTAGTCATCAACAATAACAAGACAATAGAGGTTACCGCCAAGGCTTTGATACGTGGACGGTCCGAAGAGGTCCATGTGAAGTAGTTCAAGTGGCTTGGAGGTTGACACCATTGTCTTCAACGGATGGTGTGAGGCAACTTGCTTCCCGGCTTGACACGCACTACAAAGCTTGTTCTTCTCAAAAGTGACATCCTTCACGCCGGTCACCATCCCAAGCTTGAACGACTTCTTGAGCTTGCTCATCCCAATGTGAGCAATGCGCCGATGCCATAGCCATCCCAAACTTGTCTTGGTGAAAAGACAAGTGGTCAAGCTAGCATCCTTGTTAGAGAAGTCCACCAAGTAAAGATGTCCATGCCGAAAACCTTTGAATATTAGTTCTTTGCTTAATTCACTAGTCACCACAACACCATTCTTGTCAAATGTGCACGTTAGTCCAAGATCACATAATTGTGCAATGGAAAGTAAATTGAAACTAAGAGACTTAACGTAAAGCACGTTAGAGATAGACAAATCATGAGAAATAGCAATTTTACCCAAACCAATTACCTTCCCCTTTGAGTTATCACCAAAGGTGACTTGTTCATGATTGCCGGGGTTTTCTATGGAGGTGAACATACCATCATTGCCGGTCATATGTTGAGTGCACCCACTATCGAGTACCCAATGCTTTCCTCCGGCTTTGTAGTTCACCTACACACATGAAGTTAGTTTTTGAGTTTAGCAACCCAAGCCAACTTAGGTCCTTGTATGTGTGATACAAGTGTTTTTGGAACCCAAAGTTGCTTGGGGAGCTTCCCCTTCATGCCCTTAATGTCTTTGCCGATGAACCTTGCCTTCACTTTTCCACCTACTTTGCTCAATAGATAGTGATAATCATTGAACGTAGATTTGTAGTTAGGAGGCAATTTGGGAGAAGGACGGTTGGGAAGAGGACACTCCCTTGTGTGATGTCCGGTGACCTCACAATGTTGGCAATATGACCCAACTTCCTTGATGAAGCTTGTCCTAAGCTCCGGTGAGGGCACCTTTCCTTTGTTGGGTACCGGGAAGGATCCAAGTCCTCTCTTGTTGAAGCTTTTCGCTTGTTGGTAGAGGATTTCCTTGTGCTTGTCCTCCCCCTTAGAGAGTCTTGTCACACTAGTGCGAAGACTTTCAATTTCGTCCATTAGCTCCTTCTCCCTAGGGCTTGCTTTCAAAGGCAAAGACTTATCCAAAACATTAGTGGCATGTGAATTAGATGATATTTTGCCATCAAGGGTTTCTTTCTTTGTGTTTTTCAATTTAAGTTCAATAGATTCATAAGCATGGTTAAGCACTTCATGTTCTTGAACCAACTCATTGTGCTTTGCCAAGAGTGCTAAGTTAGCTAAGTCAAGCTCATGATACTTAAGCTTGATTGTAGCATTTTCATCCTCGATTTGTTTGACATTTGATTTGAGCGTGTCATGCTCTTTAAGTATGGTTACATACTTGTCATGCAAATCGAGGTTAGCACTTTCAAGCTTAGCACGAGCTAGCTCAAGAGCCTTAACCTTAGCCTTTTCCCTTTTTATCATGGCATGATATTCATTAATCATAGATGCTAATTCATCGGGTGAAAGCTCCTCCTCATCATCGCTATAGTCTTCACATACCTTTGAGTTACCTTTCGCCATTAGGCACATAGGAGGTGGACGAAGAGGTGAGTCATCCTTGTTGACGATGGCGAGGCCCACCAATTTTTCTTCATCCTCACTATCTTTGTCGCTTGACTCTTCATCCGTGATCCACTCATTTGCTTCACACATGAAGACCTTTTGAGGCCCTCTTCTTTTATTTGGAAAGAGCTTGGTTTTCTTGCCTTTGTCAAATTTCTTCTTTCCAAAGGAGCGCTTGGGCTTGACCTCCTCTTCATCATCACTTTCTTCTAGCTTGTGATGCTTGCCAATTTCCTTTCTTTTGTCCGGTCTTGGACAGTCATATGATATGTGGCCTAGATCACCACAATTGTAGCACGTCTTGTTTTCATCTTTTCTTGGCAAGAAGGCTTTCTTTTTGGGATCAAAAGAGTATCCCTTCTTTGCAATCTTGGAGTTGAGGCGTGAGAATTTTCTCATCATCAAGGCAAGCTCATCATCATTATCTTCGCTTGTTTCTTGCTCTTCTTCACTTGAGCTAAGCTCAACCACTTTCTTCTTCTTGGGAGTTGTCTTCTTGGTTGAAGCCTTGAGAGCAATGGTTTTTGATGATGACTCCTCCATCATTCCAAGTACGCTCATCTCATGAGCATGGATTTCTCCAATGAGCTCCGAAACTTCAATGTTGTCTAGTGACTCTTTTTGGAGCATTGAATTGATAATGTTGTACTTGGGCTTGGGTAGAAGCATGAGGATCTTGCGATTTATAAGTCCCTTGCCAAGAGAAGCAATATCAAGTGCGTTAATTTCCTCAATGAGCACATTTAAACGAGAAAACATTTGATTAACGTTTTCATGAGGAAACATCTTAAATTCATCATATTTTGATTTAAGCATGTGATATTTGAGTTTTTTGACACGAGATGAGCCCTCATGTATTTCAACTAGACATGCCCAAATTTCACATGCTTTTTCCTTGCTAGCAATCCTAGCAAAAACATCTTGACTAATGCATTCATATATGACATTTCTAGCCTTAGCATCCCATTTTAATTGGTCTCCAACATAGTCAAGATTTCCAAACCCCGCATGGGTCGCTTCCCACACTTCGGGAGCAATTGCCTCAAGGTAAGCGCACATGCGTGCTTTCCAATAAGCAAAATTCTTGCCCTCGAAGGTAGGAACCGAACCCCCATTCTTGGCCATTTTTGCTCTCTAGCGGTGAAGCTAGAATGATCCAATGAGCAACCAAGCTCTGATACCAATTGTAAGGATCGAAACGCCCAAGAGGGGGGGGTGAATTGGGCTTTTTAAAATTTTAGAGCAATTTAAAACTTTAATGGTTGAAGCCCAATTCCCTATGCAAACTAACTACGTAAGCAAGAGAGTTAAGTGCGGAATAGTAAAAGCGTAATAGTAAGGGGTGAGGAGAGAAATGCAAACTCCCGCGGAGACTCGGAGACACGGCGATTTTTCCCGTGGTTCGGTAAGATCACAAAAATCTTCCTACGTCCACGTTGTGGCACCCACCAAAGGGTATAGCCACTCCCAAGTCACCAAGACGAGGGAATCCACTATCTTTCTCCGTTCGCCTTCTCCGGCAAGGTGGAGCTCAAGCCTTGTACAACGGTGATCCTCCGGGCTTCCACAAACACCTTGGTAAGCTCCGGAGTGATCTCTTCTTCCTCCAACGTTTACAAGGTGAGAGAAGTCACCAAGACACTCTCTCTCACTAGCCTAGAGATTCCAATCACCAAGAATGGATGCACACAAGCTTCTCTCTAGCTAGATATAACCTATAGTTGGAGTACAAGAGGTTTTGAAGTGTGGAAGTGGTAGCTCTTGGTCTTGAATGCTTGAGAATGTGTAGTGAGGCTCTGGTGATCAAGACTTGTCGAAATGACCGGTTGGAGGGGTATTTATAGCCAGCCTACACGAGATAGCCGTTGGAAAAGTAGGCAGATTTTTTCAGTGAACATCGGATCCTCCGATGTACCCCTTTATATGATCATCGGTCGAATTCCAAATGAGCTGATGTCATGTGTCAGATGTGACCGTTGGATATACCCGTTGGATCTTTTAATCGACCGATGTCACTTCAACTATCATCGGATGATCCGGTGAATTGATCTTCAGAATTGGTTTAGAAGTAAAGTCTCGGTTGAAATTGACCGACAAACACCTACTTCATCATCGGATGATCCGGTGAGTTGATCTTCAGAATTGGTTCAGACATTATCCTTCTGTTAAAATCAACCGATGTGCCACTTCCTTCACATCGGATGATCCGGTGTGTACTGGGCTCTGAGGTCTTCTTCTTCTGCCAACTCAAACTCGACCGATGTAGTCATTTTGCAAGACATCGGATGATCCGGTGCTTGCAACTTGTTTGCTTCGAGTTGTTTTGAGTTGATCTTTTGGAATCTTCTTGAGTGACCTCTTTGACACTTGTTTGAAATGATATTACGGTAAAGTGTAAGCTTCTTGTGTTGCCAATTTTGATAGAATAGATTTGTTTGTATGAGTTCTTCATATCGAATGACCCCTTAGAATAGATCGTTGAGGGGTCTCCATTTGTATCCAATGAGCAGTAGATGGTGGAATAGATAGTTCATTAACGGTTGATGTGATATATGTGAAACCTCGCATCCACAAACTCATTAGTAATAACGAACGGTTGTCATTAATCACCGAAACCATATCTCACGGGGGCCTAGATGCTTTCAGTGGGCCGACTGGTCGGTTTCGGCCCACTGGCGGGGGGGGGGGGGTTGTTTTTTTCTTTTTCTTTTCTGTTTTGAGTTTAATTTGAGTTCCAATTTGAATTTGAATTTCTGCACCACATGCAATACGTCCAAAAATTTTTAAATTCCCCTCTTAACAGGTTTTGGGGTGTTACACCACCACCACCGCTGGCTCATAACAGACTGGGAGAGTTCATGAGGACTCGACCACACACCTTTGCTCAAGCTAACGACCTCATGGAGGCCGACGACTGGTTGAAATCCATGGAGACGAAGCTTGCCATAGTGCAGTGCAATGACCAAGAGAAGGTTCTTTTTGCGTCGCACCAACTCATGGGAGCTGCCGCTGACTGGTGGGATGCCCTATGTAACGCTCATGTCGACCCGGAGCCGATCACTTGGACTGAGTTCAAGGAGAGTTTCCGCTCTCATTACATCCCTGCTGGTGTAATGATGCTCAAGAGACAGGAGTTTGAAGGTCTCCGCCAAGGACAGAGAAGCGTGAATGAGTATCTCAACAAGTTCACACAACTGTCCCGGTATGCCCCCGAAGATGTCAACTCAGACCAGAGGAAGCAATACCTGTTCATGAGAGGGTTGAACAATGAGATCCAGGTTCAACTCCTCAAAAATGACTACGCGAGCTTCCAGAAGCTGGTTGACAAGGCTATAGTGGTTGAAAGCAAGATCCGAGAGATCGAGCGAGAGTGCAAGAGGAAGATGCCATACCAGCGCCAAGGGAGCAACGTACGACCTCGGTACATGCCCTCGGCTGCACCGCAGTATGGATCGACCGCTCCTGCATACCGCCCTAGTCAGCCACCACAACAGCGACCCGTTGCACAAGCACCTCGTGTGCCGTTGCCTCCTGTGCCCCGACCCAACATGGGCGCTCCTGTTCAAAACCCCCGCCCCAACGTACCTGCTGCCGTAGGCAACAGGGCATGCTTTGCATGCGGGGAAACACGACACTTCGCGAGCCAGTGCCCGAGGAGAGGCCTTGAACAGCAAGGCAACGTGCCCAAGCAGAACCCGCGACCGAACGGAGGGGACAATCAAGGAAACCGTGGACAGCAGAACTATGCTCACGGCAACGTGAACCATGTCTCTGCTGAGGAAGCACAACAGGCTGAGGACGTCGTACTTGATATGTTCTTTGCCAACTCCAACCCAGCCACCATCTTATTTGATTCTGGAGCATCGCATTCCTTCATATCATCCAAGTATACTGCCAAGCATATTCTACCCATATCACACTTAAAATGTGCTATGTTAGTTAATTCTCCCGGTGGAGAGATGAGGACTAATATAGTATGTCCGAAAGTAAGCCTTAAAATAAGGGGGGTAGACTTCCTTGCCAACCTCATTGTCTTGGATTCCCAAGGGCTTGACATAATACTTGGGATGGATTGGTTAAGCAAGCACAACGGGGTAATCCAATGTGCTGAAAGAAGCGTGCAGTTGACAAATGAGCACGATATTCGTGTCGAGTTTGAGTCAACCCAACAAACAACCGAAAGGGCAATTTTGAACCACGTCGAAGGAGCAACATTGGACATCATTCCAGTGGTTCAGGAATTCACGGACGTGTTTCCAGAGGAGCTTTCAGGTATGCCACCTGACCGGGACATTGAGTTTGCCATTGATTTGGTACCCGGAACTGCACCCACAGCAAAGAGACCCTATAGGATGCCCGTCAATGAACTAGTGGAAATTAAGAAGCAAATTCAGGAGCAGTTGGAGAAGGGTTTTATACGTCGAAGCTCGTCACCATGGGGAGCTCCTGTGCTCTTCGTGGACAAGAAGGATGGGACCCAAAGGATGTGCGTGGACTATAGGTCTCTCAATGAGGTGACAATCAAGAACAACACCCTCTGCCCCGTATAGAGGACCTATTCGACCAAATGAAAGGAGCCCGAGTGTTCTCCAAGATTGATCTTTGGTAGGGATACTTCCAGCTGAAGATTAAGCCCTCCGATATACTCAATACTGCCTTTCGAACACGGTACCGTCATGTCTTTTGGGTTAACAAATGCACCCGCATACTTCATGTACCTTATGAACAAGGTTTTCATGGAGTACTTGGATAAGTTCGTCGTGGTTTTCATCGACGACATTATGGTGTATTCAAAAAGTGAGGATGAGCATAAAGAACATTTGAAATTGACCTTGCAGAAAATGCGTGAGCATCAATTGTATGCCAAGCTTAACAAGTGTCAATTTTGGCTAAAGGAGATATCATTCCTAGGCCACATTATCTCCAAGGAAGGAGTATCGGTTGATCCCGGAAAAGTGAGAGATTTTCTGAAGTGGAACCAGCCGCAAAACATGAGGGATATTCGGAGTTTTCTTGGGATGGCTGGATACTACCGACGCTTCATTAAGGACTTCTCTAAGATATCAAAGCCTATGATGGAGTTGCTAACAAAGGGAAAAGCCTTCCGATGGACACCAACATGCCAAGAAAGTTTTGAGGAACTCAAATAAAGGCTAACCACAACGCCGTTTTTGGTATTGCCAGACGTAAGCAAGAGCTTTGACATGTATTGTGACGCATACATACAAGGGCTCGCATGTGTGCTCATGCAAGGAGGACAAGTGGTAGCCTATGCCTCATGACAATTAAAGAAGCACGAGCTTAATTATCCTACACATGACTTGGAGCTAGCAGCAGTAGTGCATGCATTGAAGATTTGGAGACATTATATCCTTGGTCACCGATGTGAGATCTATACGGATCATAAAAGCCTCAAGTACATATTTACACAAACGGACTTGAATTTGAGGCAACGTCGATGGTTGGAACTCATCAAGGATTACGATGTTGGAATCAACTACCACCCTGGAAGGGCCAATGTAGTAGCTGATGCATTGAGCCGGAAGGGAGCATGTCACCAACTCACGGTCCGGGAGCTACCACCCGAACTACGTAAGGAGTTTGAACGGTTACACCTCGGATTCTTGAACAAGATGGAAGTAATGGAGATCCACTCTTCATTGGAGCAAGAGATAAGAGATGGCCAAGCAACGGATGAGGAGATCAAGGAAAGGATTCGACAAAATAGAGAAGGACTTCAAAGAAGATGAGAAGGGTATGCTTTGGCTAGGAAAAAGGATTTGCGAGCCTAACGTGAAGCACATCCGCGACATGATATTAAAAGAGGCACATGATTCACCCTCTTCCATACATCCCGGAAGTACCAAAATGTACAAGGACTTGAAGACTTGTTATTGGTGGGATGATATGAAAAGGGATATAGCCGAATACGTTGCCCTATGCAATACATGCCAACAGGTGAAGGCCGAACATCAAAGACCCGCTGGATTGTTGCAACCCTTAAAGGTACCCGAGTGGAAGTGGGAGGACATCAGTATGGATTTCATCGTCGGATTGCCACGTACTCAGTCGGGTTATGACTCTATCTGGGTTATCGTGGACTGATTGACGAAAACAACCTATTTTCTCCCTGTAAAGGCCAAGTACAACGTTGCACAATTAGCCGAGTTGTACATGGAGCAGATCGTGTGCCGTCATGGAGTTCCTAGGAGGATAGTCTCAGATCGAGGTTCTCAGTTTACCTCTAGATTCTGGAGGAAGCTGCAGAAAGCTATGGGTACACGACTGGATTTTAGCTCCGCCTATCACCCACAAACTGATGGACAAACCGAAAGGACAAACCAAATTTTGGAGGACATGTTGAGAGCTTGCGCCTTGAAACGTGGGCGTAGTTGGGATAGTAGTTTACCGTACGCCGAATTCTCCTATAACAACAGCTATCAAGCTAGCTTGAAGATGTCGCCTCTCGAAGCATTGTATGGTAGGCGGTGTAGAACGCCGCTATTTTGGAACGAGACCGGAGAGAACCAGGTGTTTGGACACGAAGTGAGACAAGAAGCTGAAAAGCAAGTCCAAACGATACGGGAGAACTTTAAGGCTGCTCAGTCACGACAGAAAGGCTATGCGGACAATAGGCGAAGGAAGTTGACCTTCGAAGTAGGAGACTTCGTATACCTTAAGGTATCACCTATCCGTGGCCAACGATGTTTCAACGTCAAAGGCAAGCTAGCACCTCGCTACATCGGACCATTTAAGATTTTGGACAAGCGAGGAGAAGTAGCCTATCGAATAGAGCTCCCAACATATCTCTCCGACGTACATGGCGTGTTTCATGTATCCCAGCTCAAGAAGTGCTTGAGAGTACCAGAGGAGCAAGTACCAATGGACGAGCTTGAACTTCAAGAGGACCTGACTTATGTGGAGCACCCTGTCCGAATTTTGGACGTAAAGGAAAGGGTCACAAGGAACAAAGTGATCCGATGGTGCAAGGTACAATGGAGCCATCACACCGAAGCTGAAGCCACATGGGAGCGTGAAGAAGACATCAAGCCAGAATTCCCTCATCTATTCTCTACTAACGAATCTCGATGGCGAGATTCAATTTAAGGGGGGTAGATTTGTGACACCCTCATTTTTGGTTTCTGCATGTATTCATGTTTCATGTAGAGAAAAACATTTTAAAAATAAGTGGGGACAGAGAAAGAATTAAAAAGATAGCCAAAAAGAGCAAAAATCCAGTTCACCAAGAGTGCCAAAGACAACTCTCGCGGCCCGCTGGCCACGTGGCGCCTTCGGAGCTCATCCCCGCAAAGGGGGAGAGGTCCGACCCCGTGGGACACGTGTTGCCCCCGGAGCTAGCCTCTGCAAAGAAGCAAGGCCAGCCGCAGGACACATGTCACCTTCGGAGCTAGTCACCACGAAAATCAGAGGACCAGTCACGCGAGATACGTGTCGATCTCGGAGCTCACCTCGAGAGGTCCAGTTCTATTGGACACGTGTCACCGCCGGAGCTTATCTCCGGGAGGTCCGTCACTGTTGGACACGTGTTAACCTCAGAGCTCGTCTCTGAGAAGAAAGGAAGTATGGCGCTATTAGGATACATGGCACACCCGGAGCCACCTCCGAAGAGAGGGAAGGTCCGACACTGACACGTGGCGTGCGCGGAGCCACCTCCGAATAGTGAGGAGGTCCTGACCGCCAGGATACGTGGCGCACGCGGAGCTCACCTCCGAATGAGAGGGAGGTCTCGCTCGCTTGACACGCGGCACAACCGGAGCTCGTCTCTGCGGAAAGGGGGAGACCAGGCCCCGGTGGACACGTGGAGCTTCCAGAGCTCATCACCGCGGAGGTAACGAGTTCTGGAGCGGTTTTGGATTCTGTACGCGTGGAAATACCGGTACGGAGAGGAAACTGATATGAATTCCACAATGTTACCGCACCAAATCAACTAAAGATAAGTTGTTAAGATTCAACGACAATCTGAATAGGACTCTTATTCGAAATACAATCAGATTAGGACTCTTCTTCTCCCGATTATAAATAGAACCCAGAACCCTTGGCCGAAACCACAAACTTCTTTTCCACCTCCTGAGCTGACGACTTAGAGCCCTAGCCCCAACTCGCCGAGTAAACCCATCGCCGAAGTTTGGTCGAGAGAGATCGCCGGAAGAGAGCCCCAACGATATGTCTGATAGGAGAAGGACCCCGAGACTAAGAAGAACATAAGGTAGGTCTCCAATACCACCTTACGACATCATCGCGTTTTCTTTGCATCTATTCCTTGATTCCTTTCGAACAAAAAGCTTTTCTTGAACAGATCACGTGTTGATCGGTCTGATCTAGAGTCGAGATCATCGCCACGTCCACATTTGATCCGAACACCCCGCATAAAATCCATGCAAACCATGCAAGAACACGTACAAACTGATCTAATAAAAACTGATCATAGGATAGCATGCATATGCATCATCGCATCTAGTTTATGCATGATATTGATTGTTGTGGATCTTTTATGTGCGTGATCATGTATAGAAGGACAAGCTCAGGGAGCTACCTATGACGGACTACAACAAAAAGATTTTGAGCAACCGGAACAGCCAGAACAAGGCAAGTGCCCGTTGACCATATTGATCCTATGTTTTGGGAAACTGTTTTGTTTTGCGAAAAGGTGTGTGTGCTGAGTCAAATATGATGGGAAACCCTTTTATAGGAGTTTACTAGCTTTGGTTAAACCACCCTTGTCGCCAGGGAAGTTTATGAGTCGGGTATGGTTTTTGCTTTAAGCTTCGCTGAGTCCATGGGATTGGGAAGCGAGATAGATGTGTCTAGCTAACTGCACTCGTAACGATAATGAGAAACTGATGTTGTTAATGAACATGGATCGGAGGGAGATCTAGGCAAGACTGGGTTTGTGAATTAGGTAACATGAGATGGTGGTTTACTTGCCGTAGATCTAAGGACCGGTTCATGCGAGCACATGCCAGGATAACAGTGCCACCACAAGGCCAAGTATGGGTGCGGCTTAGCTGACTAATTAGGTAAGTTGCTAGATTGTTATGGACCGTGGAAGGCGCGGGGAATGGGAGTCGAGTGAGGACTGCCCTGGGAACTGCATGGCACAAGAGAGGGCCCGTGGGTGGGAGAATTGGAGATTCTAGCCTGCCGGTGAAACCTTAGTGAGTCCATACATATAGTAACCCCTTTGTAAAGGCTATTTTGTGATCTCTTGGCCATACACCGACGGTTGTGTATTGGTATAATGGAGGTTCCGCAGTCGCCGACGGGTGACGAAATCACAAACTTATGGGTAAAGAGGTGCAAACTCTGCAGAGTCTAAAACTATCATGATAGCCGAGCTTACGGTCACGAGCGCCTGGCTATCTTCCATGATTAGTTGGGATGGTTATTGGTTATGGTTTTGGATGGTTTGGTTTTGGTGTTGTTTTCGGGACTGTTGAGTCCGGGTGATAAGATGGGTTGCATGAATGTTGAGTCATGGCAACGAGGTTGGTCTCAGAGTGAGAAGAAATTGTTTATGAGATGGAATGGTAACGAATACGAGATGGTATTCGTGAGATGGTAGCGAATACGAGAAGGTATTCGTAAGCAAGAGTGAGGTTGATTAATGTCTGATTGGGACATGGAAGGTAATGAACATAATAGAGGTATGATTGGTATTTTAATACATGTTGGGATTACATTCACTTAAAGATAGGTTGCTGTTTTATCGTGATTTTTGATCAATAACTTTGCTTTCTGCAATGAGCCTTTTTATAACTACCTTGTTGTGAGCTACATATCATATTTTTCCCACACTTGCTGAGTACATCATTGTACTCAAACTTGCATTATTATTTCATCATCAGCAACAGGAGAAGATTACTATGAAGACCAAGTAGAGCATTAGGCGTGTAATCTGTGCTCAACCTTGCCTGTGGGGATGGAGTAGAGATGGAGCCACTGCTGCTTAGAATTGCTTCCGCATTAGTTAGAAGACTTTCGCTGCTAGAATAAAGACTTCCGCTGTGAGCATGAGTCCAAGACTCATGAGACATTGTAATAAACTCTGTTATTCGTGGTCGTATATATTCTGAAATTCAGTTTGTGGATGATGTGTATATGTGTGATGAACATCCTGGGCACACATATGCATCAGTTCTCGGTTCCGTGGTTTTCCACCGAATTGAGTGCGTCACACGGTCCAACCTCGAAAAGATAAGGAACTACCCATGTTATTACCCTCTCATCCGGCATCCATTGTAAAAGGCTTCTCTTTGACTATAAGGGGGGGCTCAGTGAAAGAGAGGGCGACGCCTCTCAAACAAACAAAACGTTTAGGGAGGGGTACTCACCATTATAACAAAAGAAATCACTCAATACAAACACCATGTAGAACGTGGGGCTCTTAGCATCTAAGAGGCTCTTCAGGACTTGGCCCCCTCGTAGTCCATCCACGTGTAAAGGACGAGCAAAGAACTAAGTGTGGGAGAGTATTGACGATCCTTAAGTGTCATAATTGACCATCAATTCACCTAATAAAATGTGTAAATATGAGAACACAACATAGTGGTAGAGGTTATTTACTAACCATTTCCACAAGTGTTAGTGTCTATTTGTATGTAGGTGAATTATACCCAAAATAGTGAGAATTGCAGGGACTAATCCTGAAACCAGTTTCCAACCAATCAAGAGTCGCCACGTGGCAACACATAGATGCATTGACCCATTCTCAAGCATATCCGAAAGAATCCAACGGCAATTCGCGGGGGGCGGGCGGGGGTGGGGTGGTGGAATAAGGGTCCACATATCAATCACCTAGAGGAAACACACCAGGAATGGGGCCACCCCATGTGCTGCCTTAGAGGCGCCAAGATAGTGTCACACGCGATTTTTCAATCAAACCAGGAATGGCGTATGTGTGCCGAGGGTTCCGTTCCATACATACTTTGTGACATCATTAATGATAAAATAGATTACAGCCATATCATAAGAGTAAATTTAATACAATAGCTCATAACGAGTCTTTATTACAATAGCAGCAGAAAAAAAATTAGAGTCGGCAGCTCCAAGTCCACAGGTAATCCACGGTGAGGAATCATCTAGTACTCTACGTAGCCTTCTCCATGGTCCTCCCAATGTTCTTCTGTAGCTGAGTGGCGAGTGAGGTAGCAAGTGTGGGTACTTGTCGTACTCAACAAGTGTGGGAAAAGTGACATGTGGTCAAACAAGGATGACAATAAAGGTTCATTGCACAAATGCACATTTAGTTCACAAAGTTACAAAGCAACCTGTATTTACTAAGTGAGGTCAAACCCATTCATTCTAAACTATCATCATCAATGAAGAACATTTCCAAAATCCATTGCATAATCCAACTGTTCAATTTCGACCATTAATATTCATCCAAGGTTACTCATATTCCATGACCATCAATTACCATATTCCAACTTAAGCAATTAAATAACACAATTTCATAATATCCAAGTTAAAACTAATCATGTGAGGGTCCAGGTTGCTCTTGACCGTGAGCATGTGAAAGGTACACCGTCACATATAACAAGTTTGCAAAGATTCTTGGACTTCAGAGGATGTTGAATTTCAATTACAAGATTCATGAGCTCATCTTGAAGAACAATGAGATCAACTTCTTGTATGACACTCACTTTTACTTCAACACTCCTCACACCTAGGGTCTAGTTCCTTTCTTCCAAGTACTCAATCGAATTACTAGAAAAACCATGGCACCGAAGGACGAAGATGCAACAAGAATAAATTTTAACTCTAGAAATCTGCTCAAGTGGCTGAGAGGGGAAAAGAAGTTCAATGCATTTGACTTTATTTACATGGAGATCTACTCGAATTCTGAGACTCCTTCGAGGTCGTGCATCTATGCACCCTATATTATGAAGATGATCGAGAAGGTGTCAGGGAAGACTTTTGTGAAGGATGTAGCACATAGAAAACTACAACCTTAGGCAGCGACACCAAAGCTCCACCCCTCTGACCGACTTCGTGCTAGTCATGCTCGTGTGGCAGCCGCTCCTGCCCCTTCTCCAGCTCAGCCCGAGAGAGCTCCAGCCTCCTCTAGTGGCCTTCTCAAGGTACTCCGCTCCATCTTCACCATGTGCAGGAGTACACATGTGAAGTTTCAAGAATGAGAAGGCCACCAAAGAGTTAAGGAGGGATATGCATGCAGTGAAGACAAAGCTTGAGCTACCCACCGGCTCTCCCGTTTCCGAGGACAGTGAGGATGACACACCTCTGGAGTTTCCGAAGCTCACCTCCGAGGAGTTAGCTTTCTTCGGCGACACCGATGCTAGTTCGTGTGCCGCTCCAGCTGCTCCAGCTGCCGATGACGACGATGACGACGACGAGGAGTACGAGGACGAGGACAAGGATGACAATGCCTAGCTTCACCCCCTCCTTTTCTCTATTTCCTTTTTGGTGCCTCGATGCCAAAGGGGGGGAGAGAGAGAATAGTGCTTAGTCCTATATTAGCCTCTACTCTATGTTTCAATTTCCTAAACAATGTGTACTGATGGCCACATGGACCTGTATTATGTGATGTGTTATTTTCACTATGTGGACCCATATTATATATGGCTATGTGATGTTATGACTATTGTGATATGTGATATTTCTTTCTCATATGTGATGTGTTACTTTCATGCAATATATCTCTCGCGTCACACATAATTATCACATTGTCACACATTGCATTTGGGCACCCCACGATCATGATGTATACTTGAAAACTCCATTTTCATAGATCATACACTTAGGGGGAGTTCTTTCATACAAACATCATGATCAAAACTCATAT
Source organism: Neostapfia colusana (assembly GCA_030760725.1). Lineage (NCBI taxonomy): Eukaryota > Viridiplantae > Streptophyta > Magnoliopsida > Poales > Poaceae > Neostapfia > Neostapfia colusana. Next base: position 74,135,602 of record JASWHV010000005.1, on the reverse strand, counting down.
TTTTTACTCTCTTATTGAAAATTTTAATTGGTTGTCATGAATCACCAAAAAGGGGGAGATTGAAAGTGCATTTAGGTCCTCGTGTGGGTTTTGGAGGATTGATGACAAACAATTAAAATACTAATGAAATTAAATGAGCATGTGTGCAGATAGGTTGGATGACAAGAAGAGATTGAGGGCTTTTCAAAAAGGGAAATAGAGAAAAGGCGTGAAGCTATACAATAGAGTTAGGGTTTTTATTTTTCTTGAGTATAGGAACGCCGCACTATTAAGAGGGACAAGACACGCAGCAAAGAAAAGCAAGCTCTATCCCATCAAACAACCCTTAGTGTAGAAAAGAGTCGTTAGGTCAATAACCTCGGACATGTCAGAGAGATTCGGAAAAGTGCTCTCTGTATAGACGCGAACATGTCCGAAGATTTTAGAGAAGTACCTTCTAAGTAGACTCGGATATGTCCGAAGAAATTCGGACATGTTCGAAGTCTATGGCATTTGGGATTTTCTAAGTCCAGAAGGTCAGACATGTTAGAAAAACTCAGAAATGTACCTTCTGTGTAGGATCGGACATATCCGAAGAAATTTGGACATGTCCGATGTATAGGGTTTTCAGGATTTCCTATATCCTGAAGGTCGGATATGTCAGGAAAAGTCAGAAGTGCAACTTTTGTTTAGGGTCAGACATGTCCGAAGTCTAAGAATATCCGAAGACTGGTTTGGATATGTCAGCTCAGACATGTCCGAAATATGTCGAACATGTCCAAAGTGGAATCAACAGGACAGTCTGAATTAGTGTCAGTTGATGACGTCATTTTACCGTTGATTGTCCCCAATCTCGGACATGTCCGAACTTTAGTGGTCGGCAACGGTCATATTTTGGGGAGCCCTATAAAAGAAGGGATCTCGTCCTCATTTCGAAGGAGATCAACCCTAGACCCTTCACTTGTGTTCTTGAGCATTCCTAGATCTCTCACACACTCTCTAGCAGTGACGCCCGGTCCTGTGAAAACGGAACCCAACTGATGTATATGTGTGCCCAGGATGTTCATCACACATACCCATGTAATCCACAAACTGAATTCAGAATATAACCACGAAAAAATAGGATTTAAGTACTTTATTACAATGACTCTGAGTCTCACTCATGAATCTCTAACTTATTCTTGCAGCGGAAGTCTCTAAATGACAGCGGAATTAATTAAACAACATCGGCTCCATCCTCAACTCCACAGGCATGTTGACGGTAGTTTGCACGCCTAGTACTCCACATGATCCTCGAAGTACTCTTCTCCTGTTGCTGATGTTTGTATGATAATGCAAGGGTGAGTACATGTCGTACTCAGCAAGTGCGGGAAAAGTATGACATGTAGCTTACAACAAGGTACGGAATAAAAAGGCTCATTGTAACAAGCAAATTTTATTTCACAAACGTGATAAAAACAGCAGCTATGTCTAGGTAAATTTAATCCCAACATATATCCAAGTAAAACAACAACATACCTCCATCATAGTTCACCATTTATCAAGTCTCAACATTCTTTCATCATAAGTCACCTTTTCTCAAATCTCAACCAGCCATTGATCTTTCTCAAGTTTATCTCATGCTCATAACCATCTCATGTTCATATAACCAAAACCAAACTCATTGCCAAGACTCAACCAGTCCCGAGACCAATCCCAATGACCATACTAAGACCATACCATGACCATACCAAATAACCATCCCAAGTTTTCCCTCTAATCATGTTAGTTAGCCAGACGCTTGTGACCGTAAGCACGACTATCATGATAGTTTTACACTCTGCAGAGGTGGCACCACTTTACCCACAAGTTTGTGATTTCGTCACCCGTCGGCGACTACAAAACCTCCATTATACCAGTACACAACCATCGGTGTATGGCCAAGAGATCACAAAATAGCCTTTACAAAGGGGCTACTAGATGTATGGACTCACTAAGTTTTCACTAGCAGGCTCGAATCACCATTCTCCCACCAACTGGCCCCCTCTTGTGCCATGCAGTTCCTAGGACAGTCCTCTCTCGACTCCCATTCCCCGACGCCATCCACGGTCTATAACAAGCTAGCAACTGTGGGGACCACCCCGTGGTTCACCCACTCCAGGATCGCATAGGGTGGTGCTGTGCGATGCGGCACCCAACAGCACACACGAGAAGAATAAAGGATAACATACAAACTTTTATTTGATATAAAACAGCGGAAGTCTTTTTACAAAACCTAACTAACAGTGGAAGTTATATACATAGTTGCTCTCAAACACTAACTGAGCAAAAGTGCAGCCGTCCAGCCCGGGGACGCTACACACTAGCAGCATGGAACCGGAGATCACGGCGGCGTGCAGGGCTCCAGCTCGGCCGTGTACCCCGACGGGGGCATCGTCTCGTCCTCGGAACGTTCCTCATAACTCTCACCTGCACACATCTCAAATATTGCAACCGTGAGCACGAAGGCTCAGCAAGTCTTAACCGTCAACCCTAAGCATGGAACTCTACGTGCAAGGATATGTAAGATGGGAAAAGGAATTCGCCATAAAGACACGCCTATAAGTTGATCCTTACTTTCAGTTTTATAGCAGCAGATTCATGTGCCTTAGGCAGCCCTCACATCGGAAGTCCACAATCAAACAAGAAACGCTTTCCCCTGATGTGGAGATGCCCAAAGTGGAATATAAACTTAATTAGCTCTATATCTACAGCAATCAAGGTATTCAAGACATTAAGTTTGAAAAGTTTCTGTTTAAATTTGAATTTTCCAAATAAAAGCTGAACTTGGGAAGGCAGTTTAGCCTAGCAAATGATCTCCAATGAAGCCCAAATTTTTACTGGAGATCAGTACCTATGAAAAGGATTTGCTGCCCAAATTTGGGAATATTTCATAAAGAGTTGCTCCTGTAATAAATCCCTAAAGGATTTACTAAAAACAATTCTACAGAAATTCCTGGGCACTTTCATAGCCAAAATTTGGTTTCTCTGTGAAGTACTCCTCCTGAGGAATCCAACAAAATCGGTCTCACTCTTTTTGGAGTTTTCTACACAAAGTTATGGCCTTGTAAAGATCAGCTAATTTCTGGAATTATTTCTCTAATGGAAACTTCAAATAATTGGGCTGGGCCCACTGTTTTAATTCGGGCCAGTCAGATTTTTGCAACACCGGGGGCTACGGGGTTATTCCCGCGCAGCCGCACCAGATCCGGCGCCACAAACCGATCCTCGCGCGCACCCGGAGGCTGACCGGTGGGACCGGCCCTCCTTCGTCTTCCTCGCGCTGCCCGCGCCTCCCGCGGCGGCGCACGCCGGCGAGGCTCGCCGGGACGGGGTTCCCGTGGTCCAAACTTTGTCAAACTCGCCGCCTGTGAGTTATATACCGTGCTGAACACGATGATGGGGTCGGAAGCCGATGACAACGGCCGGAACGGTGCTTGCACCGGCGACCATGTCGAACCTTCGGCGACCTCGCTCTCCCTCAACAGTGGGTCTTTCAGGCTAGGGTTGGCTCCAAAAGCACCAGTGTCTCATGGACATCCTCGACCCATAGCTCGCTCTCCCTGAAACCCACCGGAGAGGGGACCTCACCGGCGACCCGAGCCCGCAAAACTCCGACGGCAACAAAAACTCGGTACCCGGCATCTCTACTTGCTCATTTGAGCTGCTAGAACTTCGGGAAGATGCGCAAGCATGTGCTGGAGCTACTCTAAGCTCATCTAGCGCGGAGCTACCCCGAGCACAACGAATTTTTGGTTAGACCCGGCTCTATCCGTTGGTGTACAGTTTGGGGAAACGGTGAAATTCTCGCCACCGGTTCTAGCAATCTCTAAACGGTTTCCGGCTACACGATCAGGACATGTGAACACACCTTTCTTGTGTAGAGAAGGGCGGTGACACCGTCCGTAGCGCGCTGTCCACGGCGACCACCTTCGGTTCGTCCGCGTTCACCCGAGGATCGTGGCTATTCTGCCAATATCCGGAGCAATCACGTTCGGGGCAGGGAAGGAGAAGTGCTGGAGAGCTAGAGCACTGCCTGGCGATGCTCTTTGCTGTGGAGCGCTCGAGCAGCCGAGCTCGGAGGGCTGTGGTGTGATTGGAAGGAACGACTGCGGTGTTCTGGACGGAAGGAAACGGCGGGGGCGCGAGTTATAGCAGGGGAAGAAGGAAAAACAGCTCCGGCGCACCCTTTGCCGTGATCCAACCGAGCCACCGAGGCAGCAGGCGGTGGCGCGGGCTCTCCCTCGGGCGCGGGTTCAACCGGGAGCTGGCGCGCTCCCGCTGTTCGACCGCCGTCGGCTAAGGCGGCAACCCCGGTGGGTGGCTGACAAATGGGCCCCACCTCCCCTCTTTGTTTAATCAACTTTTTCTGATATTTTCCCACCAGCAACTCAACATTTAAGACTTGACTTCAACCCCAAGTCATAGTTTGAATTTACTGAATTCAAATAGTTTGAATTCGGGTGTGAAAATTGGATGTGGATTGATCATTTGAATTTGAAAGGGAGTTTGAATTCTCCACTTTGTATTGCCTCAAAAATATAGCAAACCAGCTCCAAAATTTCCAACTTTTGGCATGGCTGCTCATTAAAAGGTGGAGAACACGTTTGTGAAACCCAATTTTCAAACTGAGGGAATTGGAATTTGAAACTGAATTTGAAATTCAAATTAGAGGGCTTCTCCTTTTAATCCCAAACAAATATTAAAACTCCTCCAAATGAGCTGAAATTTGGAAGGTTGAATATTTGGACTATAAAGATCCAAGTTGTGCATTTAGATCTCCATGTTTGGAAGTTTTTGGGAAGTCTAAACCCTCACTTTGAACTCACACTTATTATAATTCAAAGTTTTAATTCCCCTCATTTTTCATGAGTATATATGAGCTGAATTTTCTTGCTACCACCTTTGGGGATTTTACAGCAACACACCTAATTAGTCAGCTAAGCCGCACCCATATTTGGCCTTGTGGTGGCACTATTTTCCTGGCATGTGCTGGCATGAACCGGTCCTTAGATCTACGACAAATAAACCACCATCTCATTCAACAACATCCACGAACCAAACTTGCCTAGATCTCCCCCGATTCTATGCTCATTATCATCATCAAGTTCTCATTATCATTATTCATATGAGTGCATTAGCTAGACATGTTCTATCTCGACTTCCCGTAACCCGTAAGCTAAGCGAAGTAAAAAGCAAAAACGACCATACCCGACTCATCAACTTTCCCGGCGACAAGGATGGTTAACAAAACTAGTAAACTCCTATAAAGGGGTGTCCCATCAAGTTGACTCAAGCACACACGTTTTTGCAAACAAAACAGTTTCAAAACATGGGATCAATATGGTCAAGGGGCACTTGCCTTGCTCCTGTGGCTCTGGTTGCTCAAGCGTCTCGAAGTCTTGGCGTTGTAGTTCTTCGTAGATGGCTTCCTTAGCTTGTCCTTCTACTCACGATCACGCACATATAAGATTTACAGCAATCAATCATCATGCACCACTCTACTCAAGATGCAATGGTGCAAATCCTATGGTGCTGTTTTATTAACCCAGTTTGTACGTGTTCTTGCATGTTTTAATGAGCTTTCATGGAGTTTTATGATGAACAAGGGTGTAGGGATCTAGTGGTGGACGTGGTGATGATCTTGACTCAAGATCTAGATCAATACCACCATCAAAAACCGATCAAAACGTGATTTGTCCACACATAAAAGTTTATGTCTGAAGGGAGCGAAGAAAACGGATGCGTAGGAACAACGATGATGTCGTAAGATGAAGACCTACCTCGCTTCCCTTTGACGACAGGGCCTTCCTCCTAGCAGTGGCAGCAGCGGGGGCTCACCGGGGACTGAACTCCGACGAGGGAGGGTTCAACTCGGCGAGTTGAGGCTAGGGCTTCCAAGTCGTCGACTTGGGAGAGGGAAAATGAGAAAGGGGTTACGGCTAGGGGAGGGGTTTTCGGGTTCTATTTATAAGGGGTGAAAGAAGAGTCCTACTCCAATTGGAGCTCAAATAAGAGTCTTATTCAATTTGTTTTTGGATCTTATCAATCTTATCTCCAATTGATTTGGTGCGGCAGCAACGTGGGGAAAATTATCTCGGTATCCTCCGTACCGGGTACTCCCGCGCACAGGAGGAAAAACCACCTAAGGACCTCGCATCTCCGCAGTGGTGAGCTCCGGAGACGCCACGTGTCCAGCGGGGGCCGGTCCTTGCTTCTCCTCAGAGGCGAGCTCCAGACCTGCCACGCGTCCAGCGGGACGGGGTCTCCCTTTTCCTTAGAGGCAAGCTCCACGTGCGCCACGTGTCTAGCAGGGCGGGGCCTCCCTTTTCCTCATAGGCGAGCTCCGAGGATGACACGTGTCCAGCAGGGTCGGACCTCCCTTCTCCTCGGAGGTGAGCTCCGAGGACGACACGTGTCCAGCAGTGACAGACCTCCCTTTTCCTCGGAGGTGAGCTCCGAGGACGACACATGTCCAGCGGGACCGGACCTCTCGGAGGCGAGCTCCGAGGGTGACACGTGTCCAGCGGGCCGGACCTCTCGGAGGTGAGCTCTGAGAGTGACACGTGTCCAGCGGGGTCAGACCACTTGGAGGCGAGAAAGGAGAGCGACACGTGTCCCGCGGGGCCGGGCCTCATCCCTTCCGCAGTGGTGAGCTCCGCGGGCGCCACACGTCCCGCGGCCTAGGGAAGTGTCGACATCGCACCTCGGCAAACTGGAATTGGCTCACTTCTGCTATCTTTTTCCCATTCCTACTTCTTTTATAATGTTTCTCTATATGAAAAATGTATGCATGCAGGGAAGTGAATTTGAGGGTGTTACAAACCTACCCCCCTTAAACTGAATCTCGCCCTCGAGATTTGATAGAGTAGAGAATAGATGAGGGAATTCTGCCTTGAGGTCCTCCTCACGCTCCCATGTAGCTTCGGCTTCCGTGTGATGGCTCCACTGTACCTTGCACCAACGGATCACTTTGTTCCTCGTGACCCTTTCCTTCACGTCCAAAATTTGGACAGGGTGCTCTACATAGGTCAGATCCTCTTGAAGCTCAAGCTCATCCATTGGTACATGTTCTTCCGGTACTCTTAAGCACTTCTTGAGTTGGGATACGTGAAACACGTCGTGTTTATCGGACAGGTGCGTTGGCAGCTCTAGTTGATAGGCTACTTCTCCTTGCTTGTCCAAAATCTTAAATGGCCCGATGTAGCGAGGTGCTAATTTGCCCTTGACGTTGAACCGTCGTTGGCATCTGATAGGTGATACCTTAAGGTATACGAAGTCTCCTACTTCGAAGGTCAATCTTCTTCGCCTCTTGTCCACATAACCTTTTTGTCGTGACTGAGCAGCCTTCAAATTCTCTCGTATCGTTTGGACATGCTTTTCGGCGTCTTGCAGCACTTCAGGTCCAAACACTTGGTTCTCTCCGGTCTCATTCCAAAACAGCGGCGTTCTACACCATCTACCATACAATGCTTCGAAAGGTGACATCTTCAAGCTGGCTTGATAGCTGTTGTTATAGGAGAATTCAGCATACGGCAAGCTCCTATCCCAACTATGCCCATGTTTCAAGGCGCAAGCTCTCAACATGTCTTCCAAAATTTGATTTGTCCTCTCGATTTGCCCGTCAGTTTGCGGGTGATAAGCGGAGCTGAAATTTAGCCGTGTACCCATGGCTTATGCAGCTTCTTCCAGAACCTAGAGGTAAATTGAGAACCCCGATCTGAAACCATCCTCTTCGGAACTCCATGGCGAGACACGATTTGCTCCATATATAGCTCGGCTAGTTCTGCGACGCGGTACGTGGTTCTAACAGGAAGGAAATGGGCTGTTTTCGTCAATCGGTCCACAATAACCCAAATGGAGTCGTAACCCGATCGAGTACGTGGCAATCCAACAATGAAATCCATGCTGATGTCTTCCCACTTCCACTCGAGTACTTTCAATGGCTGCAACAGTCCAGCAGGTCTTTGATGTTCGGCCTTCACCCGTTGGCACGTGTCGCATAAGGCAACATATTCAGCTATGTCCCTTTTCATACCATCCCACCAATAGCAAGTTTTCAGGTCCTTGTACATCTTTGTACAACCGGAATGTATGGAATAAGGTGAGTCATGTGCCTCCTTTAATATCGTGTAGCGGATGTGCTTCACGTTAGGCACAGAAACCCTTTTCCCTAACCAAAGCATGCCTTTCTCGTCTTCCTTGAAATCCTTTTCTATGCCTTGTCGGATTCTTTCCGTGATTTCCTTGATTTCCTCATCCGTTGCTTGGCCATTTCGTATCTCTTGTTCAAGCGAAGAGTTGAGTTCTATCACTTCCATCTCGTTCAAGAACCCGAGATGTAACCGTTCGAACTCCTTGAGAAGCTCGGGTGGTAGCTCCCGAACCGTGAGTTGGTGACATGCTCCCTTTCGGCTCAACGCATCAGCTACTACATTGGCCTTCCCGAGGTGATAGTTGATTTCAACAGCATAATCCTTGATGAGTTCCAACCATCGACGTTGCCTCAAATTCAGATCCGTTTTCGTGAATATATACTTGAGGCTTTTGTGATCCGTATAGATCTCACATCGATGGCCAAGGATATAATGCCTCCAAATCTTTAGGGCATGTACCATGGCTGCAAGTTCCAAGTCATGTGTGGGGTAATTCAGCTCGTGTTTCTTTAGTTGCCTCGATGCATAGGCTACCACTTTCCCTTCTTGCATGAGCGCACATCCAAGCCCTTGTCTTGATGCGTCACAATATATATCAAAACTCTTGCTCACGTCCGGCAATACCAAAACCGGCGCTGTTGTTAACCTCTTCTTTAGCTCCTCGAAGCTTTCTTGACACGCTGGTGTCCACTGAAATGCTTTTCCCTTCATTAGCAATTCAGTCATAGGCTTTACTATTTTGGAGAAATCCTTGATGAACCGGCGGTAATATCCAGCCATCCTAAGGAAACTCCGAATATCCCTCACTCTCTGCGGTTGGTTCCACTTCAGAACATCTCTCACTTTTCCGGGATCAACCGATACTCCTCTTTCGGAGATGATGTGGCCTAGGAACGATATCTCCCTTAGCCAGAATTGACACTTGCTAAACTTGGCATACAATTGATGCTTTCGCAGCTTCTGCAATGTCAATCTCAAATGTTCTTCATGTTCTTCCTCGCTTTTTGAATACACCATGATATCGTCGATGAAAACCACGACGAACTTATCCAAGTCCTCCATGAAGACCTTATTCATGAGGTACATAAAATATGCGGGTGCATTCGTTAACCCAAAAGACATAACGGTTTATTCATACGAACCATACCGTGATCGAAATGCAGTCTTGGGTATGTCGGAGGGCTTAATCTTCAGCTGGAAGTATCCCGACCGAAGATCAATCTTGGAGAAAATTCGGGCACCTTTCATTTGGTCGAATAGGTCCTCTATACGGGGCAGCAGGTATTTATTCTTGATCGTCACCTCATTGAGAGACCTATAATCCACACACATCCTTTGGGTCCCATCCTTCTTGTCTACGAAGAGCACGGGGGCTCCCCATGGTGACGAGCTTGGGTGAATAAAACCCTTTTCTAGCTGCTCCTGAATTTGCTTCTTAAGTTCCACTAGTTCATTAACGGGCATCCTATATGGCCTTTTCGCTATAGGTGCAGTTCCAGGTACTAAATCAATGGCAAATTCAATGTCTCGGTCAGGTGGCATACTAGGAAGTTCTTCCAAGAACACATCTGAAAATTTTTGAACCACCGGAATGCTTTCAAATGTTGCTTCCTCGACGTGGTTCAATGCTGCCTTCTCGGTTGCCGGTTGGGCTGACTCGAACTCAATACGAGTACCGTGCTCATTTGTCAATTGCACGCTCCTCTCAGCACATTGAATTACTCCGTTGTGCTTGCTTAACCAATACATTCCAAGTATTATATCAATCCCTTGGGAATCTAAGACAATAAGGTTGGTAAGAAAGTCTACCCCCCTTATTTTAAGGTTAACTTTCGGACATACTATATTAGTCCTCATCTCTCCACCAGGAGAATTAACCAACATAGTGTGTTTCATGTGTGATATGGGCAGATTATACTTGGCAACATACTTGGATGATATGAATGAATGTGATGCTCCAGAATCAAATAAAACAGTGGCTGGGTTGGAGTTTGCAAGGAACATACCAATCACGACGTCCTCAGCTTGTTGTGCTTCCTCAGCGGAGACATGATTCACGTTGCCACGAGCGTAGTTCTGCTGGCCATGGTTACCTTGCGTAGCTCCTCCATTTGGCTGTGGGTTCTGTCTTGGCGCGTTGGTCGGCTGTCCAAGGCCTGTCTTCAGGCATTGACTTGCAAAGTGTCCCGCTTCTCCGCATGCAAAGCATGTTTTGTTGCCCAAAACTGCAGGAACGTTGGGGCGAAGGTGATTTTGGGCATAGGCGCTCATGTTGGGACGGGGTGCCGGAGGCAAAGGCACACGAGGTGCTTGCATGACAGGACGTTGCTGCAGTAGCTGATTAGGGCGAGGTGGATTTGCAGGGTGGAAAGTAGAAGCGGACGAGCCATTCTGTGGTGCAGCTGGGGGCATGAAACGGGGACGTACATTGCTCCCTTGTGGATGGTATGACATCTTCCTCTTGCCTTCTTGCTCGATCTCACGGATCTTGCTCTCAACCACTATAGCTTTGTCAACGAGCTTCTGGAAGCTCGCATAATCATTGTTGAGCAGCTGTACTTGGATCTCATTGTTCAATCCCCTCATGAACAAGTATTGCTTCCTTTGATCCGAGTTGACGTCTTAGGGAGCATACCTTGACAGCTGCGTGAACTTTTTGAGGTACTCATTCACGCTCTTTTTTCCTTGGCGGAGACCTTCAAACTCTTGCCTTTTAAGCATCATGACCCCAGCAGGGACGTAATGAGAGCGGAAACTCTTATTGAACTTAGCCCATGTGATAGTCTCCTGGTCGTCATGAGCATTGCAGAGAGCGTCCCACCAGTCAGTGGCTGCTCCCATGAGTTGGTGCAATGCGAAGAGAACTTTCTCCCGATCATCGCACTGAACAATAGCAAGCTTCTTTTCCATGGATTTCAACCAATCATCAGCCTCCATGGGATCATTAGCTTGTGCAAAAGTAGGCGGTCGAGTCCTCATGAACTCTCCCAACCTGTTGTGAGCCGGCGGTGGTGGCCGTGGTGGTGGTGGGGGTGCAGGAACGGGGTTAGGATTGTAGTGGTTGTTGGCTTGCAGCTGTCCCAAAGTTTGTATCATAGTTTGCATGAGCTGGTTCTGCATAGCCATCAACCGTTCAAGGTTGTTTGCATCAGCCCCGGGGTTAGCATTTTTAGGAACTTCAATGTTGCCATCCTCTTGTGGTTCAGGGTGGCCACGAACATTCCTCCTTTGGCGGCTGGCATTTTCCCTCACCATCTGTGAGAGAGAGAGTTGAGTAGAATAGAGAATGGAAGTTTAGATTGATCCCCCCAACTATATGCATCAAGGGTATAAACTAATATTAATTTCATCCTATATGAGGATGTGAACACGTGCCGTCGTGTCTCACATCTCTCTACTATGTGTGGATGTGGACTTTCGCAGAAGCGTCCCACAACTCACACTAGCACACAAACACAAGCAATCATCACAAAAGTTCAACACACCCCTCTTATTCAAGCTACTACGATTTAAACGTTTCTATTACAGCTTATCCAATGGGATCCTAAACTTAAGCATGTGAACTGGTGCTGTTCCCGCCGTGTGACGGGGTGGTCCATTTGACACCTCAATGGGGTTAAGTGCACTCCCACGTGGTGGTGAACGAGTACTTATGCGCGTTGTGCTCCGGATCACTGTCATCTATAAATAGGACATGAGAAACTTTAGAGAAGGAAGAAAATACTTCAAACCTTCAGAAGCTATGAAGCAAGGAAGTGAAAGTGTTGTTGTCCAAGGAAGAGAAAAGAGGGGCTGAAAATAGCACTTTGTGGTGGCTGAATTGACAAGAAAAGTGCAGCAGAAAGCAATTTTCGAAAATAGCAGTTTTAGAGGAGTGTGCCTGTGTGTTTTAGAGTGTCCATTCTACCTTGGCTTGTGTCCTACGGTCAACGTGGCTCTGATACCAATCTGTGATGCCCGGTCCCGTGAAAACGGAACCCAGCTGATGTATATGTGTGCCCAGGATGTTCATCATACATACACATGTAATCCACAAACTGAATTCAGAATATAACCACGAATAAATAGGATTTAAGCACTTTATTACAATGACTCTGAGTCTCACGCATGAATCTCTAACTTATTCTTGCAGCGGAAGTCTCTAAATGACAGCGGAATTAACTAAACAGCAGCGGCTCCATCCTCAACTCCACAGGCATGTTGACGGTAGTTCGCACGCCTGGTACTCCACATGATCCTCGAAGTACTCTTCTCCTGTTGCTGATGTTTGTATGATAATGCAAGGGTGAGTACATGTCGTACTCAGCAAGTGCGGAAAAAGTATGACATGTGATCAATATGGTCAAGGGGCACTTGCCTTGCTCCTGTGGCTCTGGTTGCTCAAGCGTCTCGAAGTCTTCGCGCTGTAGTTCTTCGTACATGGCTTCTTGAGCTTGTCCTTCTACTCACGATTATGCACATACAAGATTTACAACAATCAATCATCATGCACCACTCTACTCAAGATGCAATGGTGCAAATCCTATGGTGCTGCTTTATTAACCCAGTTTGTACGTGTTCTTGCATGTTTTAATGGGCTTTCATGGGGTTTTATGATGAACAAGGGTGTAGTGATCTAGTGTGGACGTGGTGATGATCTTGACTCAAGATCTAGATCAATACCACCGTCAAACACCGATCAAAACGTGATCTGTCCACACGTAAAAGTTTATGTCTGAAGGGAGCGAAGAAAACGGATACGTAGGAACAGCGATGATGTCGTAAGATGAAGACCTACCTCACTTCCCTTTGACAACAGGGCCTTCCTCCTAGCAATGGCAGCAGCGGGGGCTCACCGGCGACTGAACTCCAGCGAGGGAGGGTTCAACTCGGCGAGTTGAGGCTAGGGCTTCCAAGTCGTCAACTTGGGAGAGGGAAAATAAGAAAGGGGTTACGACTAGGGGAGGGGTTTTCGGGTTCTATTTATAAGAGGTGAAAGAAGAGTCCTACTCCAATTGGAGCTCAAATAAGAGTCCTATTCAATTTGTTTTTGGATCTTATCAAACTTATCTCCAATTGATTTGGTGCGGCATCAACGTGGGGAAAATTGTGTCCGTATCCTCCGTACGGGGTACTCCCTCGCACAGGAGGAAAAACCGCCTAAGGACCTCGCATCTCCGCAGTGGTGAGCTCCGGAGACGCCACGTGTCCAGCGGAGGCCGATCCTTGCTTCACCTCAGAGGTGAGCTCCGGACCTACCACGCGTCCAGCGGGGCGGGGCCTCCCTTTTCCTCAGAGGCGAGCTCCGCGTGCGCCACATGTTTGGCAGGGCGGGGCCTCCCTTTTCCTCAGAGGCGAGCTCCGAGGACGACACGTGTCTAGCAGTGTCAGACCTCCCTTCTCCTCGGAGGTGAGCTCCGAGGACGACACGTGTCCAGCAGTGTTGGACCTCCCTTCTCCTCGGAGGTGAGCTCCAAGGACGACACATGTCCAGCAGGGCCGAACCTCTCGGAGGCGAGCTCCGAGGGTGACACGTGTCCAGCGGGCCAGACCTTTCGGAGGTGAGCTCCGAGAGTGACATGTGTCCAGCGGGGTCGGACCTCTCAGAGGCGAGCTTCGAGAGCGACACGTGTCCCGCGGGGCCGGGCCTCATCCCTTCCGCAGGGGTGAGTTCCAAAGTCGAGACGTGTCTGGCGGGGCCGAATCTCATCCCTTCCACAGGGGTGAGCTCCGCGGGCGCCACGCGTCCTGCGGCCCGGGGAAGTGTCGACAGCGCACCTTGGCAAACTGGAATTGGCTCACTTCTGGTATATTTTTCCCATTCCTACTTCTTTTATAATGTTTCTCTATATGAGAAATGTATGCATGTAGGGAAGTCAATTTGAGGGCGTTACACTAGCATTCGATCTTTAATCTTGTGAGAATTTGAGGCTTTGTGAGGAGATTCAAGAAAAGGAGCACTTAGTGTTGAGCTTGCTGAGTTGCACACCGTATTGCTGCGTGATTTGTGTTTTTACTCTTAGAGCATTGTTCCTAGGCGGCTAGGTGTCGCATGATGACTCCCTGATGAGGACATCAACCCCGACAAAGGAACAGCTACTCCAACTAAACCAGCAGAGGCGCCACCAGGACCACTCACTCGAGCTCGTGCACGTGAATTAAACTTCGTAACGATTCTGACGAATGAAGGACCAGAAGATTCCTAAGTGCATGCGCCATCTATGCTCATGGTGAACCTGCCCAGAATAAAGCCTAGGTGCTGTGCCACCTATCTATTTTTAGTTTTTCAAGAAATAACCAGGAAGGTGCTGCACCACCTAAATTAGGAAAGGGATCAAGGAGATGGCGTGGCTGATTGGGCGCCTGTTCCCTGCCTTGTGGGCAGGCTTGACGCCCACCTCCTCCCCCTATTTAGCTAGGGGTTGCACCCCCTCTTTTGGTTGGGCTTTCTTTGATAGGTTTAGCCCTCGTGCAAACATCCTATTCTGCAGTTATGCTCAATGGCCACCTGTGGACAGCCATCGTGAACCCCAATTCGTGGGTAATTGATATTCAGTTTTGCCTACATCTTGTTCTTGCTTGTTTCTTTGCTTGCTCGTAGGAATAGAACCTCGTGTTTAGGTTGATCTTGCCACCTGCACGGTCAATAACCGTTTGGAGTTGGTTCAACAATTGCTAAGGTGCCACGACCTGTTCGTTCATCGTCGGATTGCGAGAGTCACCTCCTCCACCAATCGAAATTATCCACCTCACCGAAAGATCAGGCACTCTAGCTCTATCAAGTGGTATCAGATTACAGGTTGATCTTGCCACCTGCACGGTCAATAACCATTCGGAGTTGGTTCAGCGATTGCTAAGACGCCATGACCTGTTTGTTCATAGTCGGATCGCGAGAGTCACCTCCTCCACCAATCGAAATTATCCACCTCACCAAAAGATCGGGTACTCCAGCTCTATCAAGTGTTTTATCGAGTTTTATCCCTTTAATTTGAGAGCTATTCATCGTCTTATCGTCCACCAGAAAAACTACAAAAAAAACTCAGGTTAGAACCTTGTCTCCAAACCTTTTGGCCTTGCACTTTTCTTTCAGTAATATTGTGTTGTTGAATTTGCGTGCATTTACGTCACTTGTTGCTGGTCGCTTCGTGTTTCCGTTGTTTACCACCTTTCTTCTTTCGTTCATACATCCCACGTTTTTACCTTCCTCCCTACTTGTTTCATTTGGTAAGTTTTCATCCTTTCTGCATGGCACATTGGGGGCACCTCATCTGGTTATCAAAAAAAGGAAGGCAAAAAAAAACAGCAAAGGAAAGAAGCAAAGGCATGGCGCAAAATAAAAAAAAAGCGATAGAAGGAAAGTGAAAGAAGGCAATCAGAAATTGGTGCGCCCCATATCCTTACCTAGTATTTTTTCCTTTTTTGGTTTTGGCAAGAAGCACCTCCATATCTGGTGCGCCCAAGCTTTCTAATTCAGTACCGTTAATTTTTGGAAAGCAAGACCATCCTATCTTGTGCGCCATCTTTTCCAACCAGGGATTTGGTGCACTCTCCATTTTTGCACACCTACCTTCCACGCCCCCTTGCCTTTTTCTGTTCGGTTTCACTTGGTTCCAGCAGTATTCACTACGTTATTCAACTTTACATTTGCTGATTGATTGTGCTAATCCTTGCTCTAAAAGTGAAGCCTTCCTACAGCTCCACAAACACCTACAGCGTGCAGGTTGTGTCCTCTGGTAATCGCTCTATCCAAGCTTCTTTGGTTGCACCGCTGGTTGCAGGTCACCCCTGTTAGCGTGGTAAGAACAAGTAAGACCTTGATAACGTTTTTTTAGTTTGAGCGCCCTAATCTACAACCCATTACACTAGCTGTAGGATATACTATTTTGTTCCTTGTTTCTCTTGTCTTTGCACTAACTATGGCAGGACCCTTGGGGGATCTAGAGGATGAGAAAGCCCTTCCACATTCCCCTCGTACCAAGGGCATCATACAGCATTTTGAGCGGCAAATGCGCCTGCAACTTGATGGCCTCGCTGAAGACATTTATGTCACCAACGAGCGCCTTGGTCCGCTTGAAACAACACAAATTGAAGCCAGAACAGCGTTCCAGGAATTAAGAACAGCCCAAGCCACCACCAACACCACCCTCGGCACCATCATGACACGGCTTGAGGAGTTGTCCCAGCAACTTGGTGAGCTACAGGGTGACACTGATTATGGTGGCGACACCGAGCACGACGCTCAGGCCCGTCGTCGCCGGCACGGACGTCGTCGCGGGGTACGTAACCAGGATGATTTTTTCTCTAAGATTAAACTCACTATACCTGAATTCAGTGGTACATATGATCTGATGCTTATCTTGAGCGGGAACTTGCTGTTGAAAAAAAATTGCATGTCATGCTTTTCCTGCACACCATCAAGTTAAAGATGCTACTAGTGAGTTTACCCATTTTGCTTCTATTTGGTGGCGTGAACATTGCAACAAACATCCCACTGAAATCCCTACCACTTGGGATGCTTTAAAAGTCCTTATGCGCCACAGATTTGTTCCTCATATTATGCTCGCGACTTGCTTAATAAACTACAGCGTTTAAAACAAGGCACACACACTGTTGAAGAGTACTATCAGGAGCTTCAAAACTGGTATGCTTCATTGTGGTTTAGTTGAGAACAATGACCCTGCTATGGAACATTTTTTTGGGTGGTTTAAACCGTGAAATTCATGATGTGCTTGATTATAAGGAGTACACTAATATTACTCATTTACTCCATCTTGCTTGTAAAGCTGAACGTGAAGTGCAGGGACGACATGCGAGGACACAAGCTAACTCTTTTGCAGGTCGCACCACGTCGTTCCACTCAGGCCCTAAGCCTGTCGCCGTGTCACCCCCAGAAGCGCCATCACTACCTAGCAGCACTCCGCGTGACAATGCAGTAGCAAAAAATCCAGCGCCACTTTCAGCAACAAAGGGTGCCTTCTTCTTTGGACGCACCAAGGATATTCAATGCCATCGCTGTAAAGGTTTTGGTCACGTGATATGGGACTGTCCCAACAAACGCACGCTGATTATCCGTGAAAATGGTGAGTATTCTTCAGCTAGTGATTCTGAAAACACCATATATGCTATGCTTGCCACTGACGTTGCAGGAACCCAAGAAGAACATGTGGATGCCACGGATGCTGACAAGTACGAGAGTCTTGTTGATGCCACGGATGCTGACAAGTACGAGAGTCTTGTTGTACAACGCATACTCAGCACGCAGGTTGCACAACCAGAGCAGCACCAGCGCCACACCTTGTTCCATACTAAAGGCGTTGTGCAAGAACGCTCCATTCGTATCATTATTGACGGTGGCAGCTACAACAACTTGGCAAGCACGGAGATGGTGGAGAAGTTGTATCTTCCCACTCGGCCACACCCACACCCCTACCATATTCAATGGATTAACCAGGGCGGTAAACTCAAGGTAACACGCTCGGTACGTGTTCATTTCTCTATGGGGTCCTATCATGATTATGCTGATTGCGATGTTATTCCAATGGAAGCCTGTTCGCTTCTGCTCGGTGGGCCTTGGTAATATGATACGGATAGCTTACATCATGGTCGCACAAACTATTACTCTTTGATGTTTAAGGGCAAGAAAATAATTCTTCATCCAATGACCCCTGAACAGATTGTCAAAGCTGACATCGCTAGAGCTAAACAACAACAACAGCAACCGAACATACAAAATAAAATTAAACTGAAAGCTCCTGTTTTGCTTGCCACTAAATCTGATTTTGATAACATACGTGATGA
Source organism: Neostapfia colusana (assembly GCA_030760725.1). NCBI lineage: Eukaryota > Viridiplantae > Streptophyta > Magnoliopsida > Poales > Poaceae > Neostapfia > Neostapfia colusana. Next base: position 74,117,672 of record JASWHV010000005.1, on the reverse strand, counting down.
TAATCTACCTTACAATGCGCTTGTATGCTCTCATATGCTGTTTTCACTAGATGATGCGCCATATTTGGACATGCCCCCTGCTGTTACTAAGCTTTTGCAGGACTACGTCGATGTGTTTCCGAAGGAGTTACCACCAGGTCATCCTCCCATTCACGGCATTGAGTACCAGATCGACCTCATCCCAGGCACTCAGCCTCCCAACTGCGCCTCGTACCGTACCAATCCCGATTAAACAAAGGATATTCAGCACCAAGTCCAAGCGTTACTTGATAAGGGCTACATTCATGAGTCTCTTAGCCTTTGCTCTGTTCCTGTTTTACTTGTTCCAAAGAAGGATGGTACCTAGCGCATGTGCGTTGATTGTCGCGCGATTAACAATATCACAATCTGTTATCGCTATCCTATACCTCGCCTTGATTATATGCTTGATGAGCTTAGCGGTGCTGTTATTTTCTCCATGGTTGATTTGCGTAGCGGGTACCACCAGATTAGAATGAAACTTGGGTGTGACACTCGGTTCTGAAAATAAACCAAGTGAATGCATATGTGTGCCCAGGATGTTCATCACACATACACATGTATTCCACAAACTGAAATTCAGAATATGACCACATACGAATAGTGTTTAAATACTTTATTACAATGATTCGATGTCTCACTCATGAATATCCAACTTATTTAGTAGCGGAAGACTCTAAACGACAGCGGAAAATGGCTAAAACAGCAGGCTCCTACTTCAACTCCACAGGAATGTTGACGGTAGTGCGCACGCCTAGTACTCCACATGTTCCTCGAAGTACTCTTCTCCCGTAGCTGATGTATATGTGGGAATGCAAGGGTGAGTACATGTCGTACTCAGCAAGTGCAGGAAAAGTATGACATGTAGCTAATAACAAGGTAGGCAATAAAAAGGTTCATTGCAGCAAGCAAATTTTATTTCACAAAGATGGTAAAAACAACAACTACTTCTAGGTGAGTTTAATCCCCATCATAACCAAGTAATTCAGCAACATTCTCTCATTATAATTCACCATTTATCAAGTCTCAACCAGCCATTACTCTTTCTCAATTTCATCTCATACTCATAAATATTCATGATCAACACATATTCATATAATCGAATCCAATATCATGTTCATGACCACATCCAGTCCCAAAATCAATCCCAATGACCATACTATAACCATACCCGAATAAACATCCCAAGTTTTTCCTCTAATCATGGAAGTTGGCCAGGTGCTTGTAACCGGAAGCACGGCTATCATGATAGTTTTACACTCTGCAGAGGTGGCACCACTTTACCCACAAGTTCGTGATTTCGTCACCCATCGGCGACTAGAAAGAACCTCCATTATACTAGTACATAACAGTCAATGTATGGCCAAGAGATCATAAAATAGCCTTTACAAAGTGGCTACTAGGAAGTACGGACCCACTGAGGTTTCATCGGCAGACTCGAATCTCCATTCTTCCACCCAAGGGCCCCCTCTTGTTCCATGCAGTTCCCAGGGCAGTCCCTGTTGACTCCCATTCCCCGCGCCATCCAATGGTCCATAACAAGCTAGCAACACGCCTAATTAGTCAGCTAAGCCGCACTCATATTTGGCCTTGTGGTGGCACTGTTTTCTTGGCATGTGCTTGCATGAACCGGTCCTTAGATCTACGGCAAGCAAACCACCATCTCATCCAGCAAGATCCACGAACCAAGCTTGCCTAGATCTCCTGATTTCATGCTCATTAACATCATCTTTAATCTTTATGAGTGCAGTAGCTAACATGTTTATTTCAGCTTTCCCGAATCCCGTAAGTTATGCGAAGCAAAAAGGGAAAAATCGACCATACCTGACTCAATTATGTTTCCCGGCAACAAGGGTGGATAAAAAAGCTAGTAAACTCCTACTAAAGGGTTTCCTATCAAATTGACACGAGCATGCAATTTTCACAAACAAAAAAGTTTCAAAACATAGGTTCAATATGTTCAAGGTGCACTCGCCTTGCTCCCGTGGTTCGTGTGGCTCAAGCGTCTCGAAGTCTTGGTGCTGTAGCTCCTCGTAGACAGTCTCTTGAGCTTGCCCTACTCACGACCACACACATACAAAATTTACAGCAATCACTTATCATGCACAAACTTTACTCAAGATGCAATGAGGTGAATGAATGCAATTCCAATGGTGCAGTTTTATAAAACCAGTTTGTACATATTCTTGCAGTTTTAATGGGCTTCCATGGGGTTTCATTGACACGACCCCACGGTCTTGTCGAGCCAGGATCACGCTGAGGGATGCTGCGTTGCACAGCACCGGATAACGCACTTCAAAGATACAAAGCGGAAGCAAAGTTTTATTACATAAACAGGTTTATGAACATTTGTACAACAAAATAGTTCAGTCTGCACTCGCGGGCGTAGACTATGCATCGAGTTCACGTTCAACCCGTGAACGTGTCCCAGCTAGCACGCACACACACTAACACGGCGGCGGGCACGACTCCCACTCGACGGGGTTTCCCTCCTGGGGTTCCGTCTCCTCCTCAGGAGTTCCTTCCTCATAGACCCCTGCAAAAGCTTCAAACACAAGCAGTGAGCACAATGGCTCAGCAAGACTGACCCGTCTATCCTATACATGAAACTTATACATGAAGGGTGATAGGTGACATGAGGTAAAATAAGTTGCAAAGGACTCGCCTAATTAGTGGAACCTTTGTAAGGGCCTCAGTTTTTGACACACATTTGCAGTGTTCATCACCACACCACACACCTCATTTGAGGAAGAATGATGAACACAAATGAAGAGCAAGTAACAATTATCAACATGCTCATTAGAGAACAAACTTACACATTGCAAAAGTGGTATTTCCCACATGTGATATAGATGGGCTGGACATATAAAAACTCCTACACTTTACTAAGGATGTCCATGCCAAGTTTCACCCAAATTCAAAACCTTTTTGAGGTCAGTTTGGGTATAGTTAGGAAGAGGGCAGTTTGAAACCATATTCAAATTCAAACTGTTTTTATCCAATGAATTTAAAAGTGGGGGGCATATTCTTACTCAGTACATTTTTGTGAGCTCACACACCAATTTTCACTCCATTTGGAGTTGATCTTGACATGAGCTAAGTGGGAGAAATTCAAACTTTATTTGAATTTCAAACTGAACTTGTGCTGAAATTCATTCAAGCCAAACCTCATATGAACTTTGATCAATTCAAATGGCTCATGGGTGAATAATTTGAATTGCCAAGGGTAGTATGGGTTCACTGTTTACAACAGTGATTAGGAGTAAATTTCAGAGGTTAAAACTGGAGGTGGGACCCACATGTCAGCCACTGCTCAGATCAAACCGACTGAGACTTTCTCACTCGGGTCGCCGAGCCGCAGCGGTGATCACCACCGAGGCCAGCCGCCACGCCACCAGCTGCTTGCCCACGCGCGGGCATGAGGCGGTGCAGAGCCTTCTTAAGGCGCCTGCCCCCTCCTCGGCCGAGGCACCACCGTTCTTCCCTGCAAGAACTCAGCGCCGGCCGAAAACTTCCGCATCTCGGACTTGATCGGAGAACGCCGATCGCAGTTCCCTCCTTCCACTCCAGAGCCCCAGCAAGGTACTAGAGACCTTCCTCCATCCTCCCCGTTGCTAGAATTCGGTTGAAACCGAGTGATATCGGCTGTGCCGAAAGATCAAAATTGGAACTTGGAACCGCCGCACCTCGGGCTCTCGTGGACAGCCCAACCAGGGCGTTGTCACGCCCGAGCCAAGGCACCCTTGGACGCGCGGGTGACCGGTGCTGCTCATCCCCGAGCCACAGCTCGAGTGGTTGCTCACCGGCGGCGAATTTCCACTTTTCCCCTTTCTGTGTGCAGAACGACCTTCGGGTATGATTCTGTTTAATTCGTGCTCTAGAAAGGATTAGAGGGCCTCAAGCCGCTCTCACACGAGCTAGACACGGTAACGCACAAGTGGCCTTCACAACTCTGGGCCGGAGAACCTTTGTGCCCGGCGGAATTTGAGGTCTACTAATGGCGGAGCGAACGGGCGGCATCGGGCGCACGGTGAGGACCTATTTCGGGCCTTCCCCGAGCTGCCTCGAGCTCATGTCGACCTTCTCTGAGGTCCACTGATGCTCCCCGACCGATTTCCCAAGTAGCTGAGGTGCTAGAGAAGTCAGCCGACATGGCCGAAGTCATTCCGAGGTGGCGGCTCATCGCCGACCATGCTCCGGCCATTGTCATGAGCAGCTGACCCTAGAATCCTGTTCCCCGAGTAAAAGTAGGCAGGGGCGGCCAGAATCAAGAAGTTTGGAGCTGTACAGCAGCCGGCGGCGAGCTCTCCGGCGAGATCCCTCGGCGGCGGGGCGCGGGTGTCGCGAGGTTGAAGAAGGGGGTGGACCCCAGCTGTCAGCGGCCGATATTTTGAATCGGGATCCGGCTGCGGCCAGGATCGGGTGTGCTGGCACGCAAAATCCTTGTGTGCCGCGATGTGCCATCGCCTCGGCGTGCGACGCGTGTCCCCTGGGCCCACGCGCGAGTTTAAACTTTTCCCCGATTTTCAGATTTCCTTCAAACTTCAAATCCTTATAACTTTGGCTAGAAAGCTCCAAATTGAGTGAACCAAATTTTGCTGGATTCAGCTCTTTGAGTACTTTCCAGAAAATCAAGTTTCACTTCATAAAATTCCTTATTTCTCCAGAATTAATTCCATAAAATTTAAACTGTTAGGAATTTTAACTGGAGAATCCTTTGGAGGAAAATCCTGAAATTTCGCTGAGATGTTCACCAATATATCCTTGAACTACCATAAAAATTTCAGATCCATTTGAGCTCATTTAGTCCACCTAATGGTGTGATTAGTGAAACTGTTCCAGAGAAAATAGAAAATGTTCAGAAACATTTTCAGAATTTTCTCTGAAATTGTTTAGCTCATATCTTTAGTTAGAGACTTCCAAATTAAGTGAGACCAACTCCATTAGAACCCTCTGAAAATCTAGTTCTCAGAAAGTCATAGTTTGTCTCATGAAAATTCCTAGAACACCCTAAGAGTCCCAATTAAGGTCAAGGACATAATTATTTGTGGAGGGCTCAAATGAGCTTTGCTGCAACTAAAACTTGACCAGGTCCCTGTTTAGGTTGTAACCAAGCCACAGTAAAAGTTTCACAGTCATTAGGTCTGTCTAGCAAGGGTTATAGACTTCACAACTTCAAAGTTAATACAAATGCATTTAAATTGATACATATGTTTCTTATATCATGTAGTCGCTAAGGTCGAGGAGGAACCCGAAGTCCTAGACTTCGTTACTCTGGAGGAACAGCTAGCCTACGACCAAGAGCAGCAAGGCAAGCTCCGGTTTGCATTAACTTTTTTTCAAATGTTTATTGTTTTGAGCACATCTTTGAATATTGTTCTGTGCATTAGAGTCTTGATTGGAAACCCAACTGCATAGCCAAGAAAACCATGGGTTGGGTTTAGGATTGCAAACCCCGTTAGCTACTGCATTGCTAGGATAGAGTAGGATTCGGTACAAGTCGAGTAGTTGGAACTACTCGCGAGAATAGGCTAGAGGCACATTGCTCGGGTAGAGATAGCACATGATACACATGGCAAGAAAATGAGACCGAGCGGAGAGTAAGGGCAGCAGGACTTTGGGGCCTGTGTGCTGTAGCTCCGCTTGTGTCGATAGAGGACCGAGCCGTGTGCAGGCCTGTTGAACAAGCTGGAACAGTACCGAAGACCTACCGGCTATATGGGAACCGGGAAACTGATGTAACTCGGGTAGCTGGGTATTGAGGCATTGCCCGTCGTTCAGAGGGTAGGTTGAGAGCTCGAGGTGTAAATCGGCTGGCGGCACGGAGATGCGCGTGCAGAGACCTCTTGCTCGGGACGATGGGACCGGTTCAATATTTGGCTGACGGGTGAAAGGTAGTCACGTACGGCGTCCGTGATGGTTGTTGTAGGCAACATCGAGTACGGGCGTACGTGACGGGTTGTTCGGGTAACCCTGCAGGTGTAAATCGATTATAATCACCGTCCCTCGCGGTCAGTGAGTACCACTTGTTCACTGTACCGTGACGTAGAAAGAACAGGCTAGTTACATGTTAAAATGTTGCTGATTGAAAGCTGGACATTGATTGTTAATGATATGCTGTAGCTTAGAGCTAATTAAAGTTCTTTTCATCTTTGGGCAAAGTACATGAGAGAAATGCGTTTCTTGTTTGATTGCGGCTCTCTCATGTGCCTTAGCGTAAGGTTCTCCACAACCTGCTGCTAAAACTTGAAAGTAAGGTTCTACTAATTAGGCGAGTCCTTGCAAATGATTTTTACCTCATGCAACCCATTACCCTCATGTAGAAGTTCCATGTTTAGGTGAGACGGATCAGACTTGCTGAGCCTTCGTGCTCACTGCTTGTGTTTGAAGCTTTTGCAGGGTTCTATGAGGAAGGGACTCCCGAAGAGCAAACGGAACCCCAGGAGGGGAACCCCGTCGAGTGGGAGTCGTGCACGCCGCAGAGTTAGTGTGCGTGTGTGCTAGCAAGGACACGTTCGAGGGCTGAACGTGCACTTGATGCTTAGTCTACGCCCGCGAGTGTAGACTGAACTTATTTTGATGTAAACATGTTCATAAACTTGTTTATGTAACAAAACTTCCGCTTCCGCTTTGCACCTTTGACGTGTGTTATACGGTGCTGTGCAACGCAGCACCCCTCAGCGTGATCCTGGCTCGACAGGACCATTGGGGTCGTGTCAGCGTGGTATCAGAGCTCGCTTGAGGTTTAACACAGTACAAAGGTCTTCTTTTTCAAAAATCCAGTGAGGAACGAGTTAGTAGCCCGTATAAGGATGTTATTAGTATATAGAAAGTGGCTTATTAACCTATTTGTTTCGGAAAATCGTGCATCCCGGGACGTTCATGTCTTGGGGGGTGCACGTAAGCGCTGTCCACCAGTGCGCACAAGCTGAAGGGTGGAGCCCCACGGGTGGCAGGTAACCTGACCCGCTTTAGTATCCTCTACGACTCTTCATGTCGTTTGGGGTATTCGAGCAACGTCTGTCCCTGGCGTGCGTGGTGCAACATGGGAGACCCCATCACGTGGTCTGAAATGTGAACACGTAACTCAAGGCGTGTTTGGCTTGAGAACATCCTGGCGAGTGATGACGGTCGGGTGTACCAACTGTATGGATTCCGGGCTCGGTGTGCAGCCGACTCTGATGATTGTTTGAGTTTCTGCAGGTAGCCTGACCATGAAACTGTAGACGTGTAGCATCCGTGTGCGAGTGACGTTTAGTGCCACTGAAATAACGAAGCCGGCTAAGTCCGGTATAGGTTTTTCTTTGTGAGGACGTAGTACCGACAAAATCTGGTGACACATCGACGTCACACCCAACTAAATAAACAACTTCATTGTAAAAACTGGAAGGTTTTAATCCAAAGTAGTAAAACTTGATGTAACTCCTTCCCTTGAACAGGATATTCAAAGTTAACAAGCTTTCAACTTATAGGATGTTAAGGACAGAGCACTCTGTTTTCAGCTGAATCAAGGCCGAAGTTAATCAGAGGTTAGAGGTTGAGTTCTTTCGAGGTTGGGGTCGTATGATACATTTCTGGAAAGCGTTGGAAGAGCTTTACAACTCTTCTGTTGAGGTCCAGAGGTGTTTCGTCCCTTAACCGCTCGAAAAATGCAGTAGAGTTGAAACTGTCCAGAAAACAGGACAGAGCAAAGACTCTCTGTAAACTCTCTGTAAATTAAGCATAACTTCCTGCTTAAAATCCAAAAATAGGAAATGAGGTACTTCTGGAAAACTTATGAGATGGGTTACGACTTTGTAACAGAAAGTTTTGTCAAATTGGGAACAGAATTAACTGGGATTCTTGGATCAATTCAGTACCTAAAGCAGGGAGGTGCTGTCCAATTGATTCCAGAAATTCTGTTAACTTTGACATCTCATAACTTTTGAACCAGGACAGATCTTAGGTCAACCAAATACTTTCTGGAAAGCTATTGAAGTTAACTTTAACTTTGATGTTGAGCTCCAGAATTGGTTCTGCATTTAACATGGCCTAAATCAGGTTGATATGGAAACTGGTCACGGCTGTCATGGGAACAGCAGATCAGCAGTCAAATTTGTTTAAAAAATTTGAACTATGTTTCCAAGTGTTATGGGTTCAATGACATATCTTATGTTATAACTCAATGGTTTACTGTTTAAATAAATATTTGACATTTCTCAAATATATTTTTACAGATGGCAGCAGATAAACAGTTGGAGAACGGGTGGGTAGTTTCCCACTGTTCTGACCGTAGCGGCTACCCGGAAGCATTGTGGCAAATGCTCCAATATTTCGGGTACAACCAGATGCCGCAATACTTCGCCAAGGAAGAAGGCGAAGAGGGGAACAAAACGTGGATGATCCATGTCGTGGTTCCCGCAGGACCTACGCCACCCGGCTGGGTGCCATTCACCGTCACGGTGAGAGGAAGACAACCGGAAGGGATGTGGCAAGTGGCAGCCCGTGACACTATGTCACGTTTCTGCCAACTACATGTGCAGGCTATGGAGGGTACTCCATACGCACTTGTTCCGGTGGAGGGACGAGCTCAGCATGTGTGGGAAGAGAGGTACCTGGAGGCAACAGACCCGAGTTGCCCAAGGTACAACCCCGCGGAGGCAAATCTCAGCCTCCAAATGAGGGCGGGAAACGCTGTGATGGACAGCCAAGCTGTTCATACGGAGCATCTCGCCACCAAGCTCAAGGAGAGCACAAGCCGTGGAGATCAATTCGAGAGTGCTCACAGCGCACTCCGCAATGTGCTCCTTCCGACGATCAAGTGACTGAATGAACAACACAATCAGTTGCGTCGTCTGAAGAAGGCAAAGAAGAAGAGCCGTGTTGACATCGCGGCGTTGCAAGAGCTGGTGCAGACCCTAACCCAGCAGAATGAGATCTTGCTCAGGAGCGGGACGACGCTATCGAGGAAGGCCAAGGCTGGGAAGAGGACTACAACCAAGCTATGGACGAGGTGCATGCCTTGCAGGACCTCGTGCCCCCGGTATTGGGCGTACCGGTAGTCTTGGGTCTTCCAGCCATGGGAGAACCTGGAATGGGAGAAGAGGTGGTAGACCCCGAGCCACCAGCAGAGGTACCGGAGGAGGACGACCCACAGGAGGTCGAGTTCTACTCCGAGTAGGGGGTTACGGTTGCCAAGTAGGGCAGCTAGGGTAGCGTAACCCAACTTTTGTAATCGGTGACATGTCGTGTAGACAGTAGCGTATGTATAGGTAGTGACGACATGAGCACGACTTCTCGGAGATCCGAGAATAATGTATCTTGTATAAAGTTTATGCTTTATCAATATATGTGAATGTTGTGCAAGTTAATCATGCGTCGCTTCAATACCTACTGCTGTTATGGAATTTTGAGTAAGACATGTGCTAATTGCTGCTGTGTTGAATTTCAGAATGACGCGTACTCGTGCCAACCCTGATGTTGGAGGTACTAGCCAAGGGGGAGAGACCTCCCAACCACCTCCCGAGGACTCCTCGGGACAGCAGCAGCAACAGCAACAGCAAACACCGCCACCGCCACTGCCAACGGTTACATTGGCCGACATTGTCGCGGCAATGGCGGGCTCGCATCAGCAGCACACAGAGTTGCTGCAGACTCTCATCGCCAATACGTCTCGCCCAGAGAGACGTCAAGATCGTGAGGAGCGCCAACAGAGCTCCTACTCCGACTTCCTGGCGACTCATTCCCCTGTATTCTCAAGGGCGGATGAACCACTTGACACGGACAACTGGCTCCGCGCCATAGAGATGAAGTTCGGGCTGCTCCAAATCAGCGAGCAGCGCAAGACTCAGTTCGCGGTCCAGCAGCTCCAAGGATCCGCGAGCGCGTGGTGGGCCAACTTCTGTGCTTCCCAGCCCACCGACCGAGTGATGACCTGGGCGGAGTTCCGGACGGCCTTCAGGGCCTATCATATACCGCCCGGTTTGATGAAGAGGAAGACGCAGGAGTTCCTACACCTGCAACAAGGGAGCCGGAACGCGCTGGAATACTCCAGGGCGTTTAACGATCTCGCGCTATATGCGTCATATCATGCTGATACCGACGAGAAGCGGCGAGACCACTTTTACCAGGGGCTTAACCCGCTCCTGAAGGACAAGTTGGCGACGTTCAATCGCGGCAGCCTCAACGACATCATTGATGCTGCGATTGTTCAGGAGGACTCCGGCAAGGAGTTGGCAGCGGCAGAGCGAAAGCGAAGCGCGCCGCAGAGCAGCGGAGAAGGAGGCGGTCCTTCTCAGAAGTTTTGGATGGTGAATCGCCCACCATCAGGCCCACGCTGGCAACCACCACAGCGGTCGATGCCGTTCCGCAGTCGGCCGTACTCTTCACCGGCATTCCGGCCGGCACTGCCAGTACCACCGCAACAACAACAGCAGCAGCGGGCGATGCCGCGTGCGTTTGCACCTCCGCAACGCATGCCGGGTTTTCGTCCACCGAGTACTCCACCAGCAGCAGCCACATGTTACAAGTGTGGTCGTCCAGGACACTTCGCGAGCAGTTGCCCGGAGAGGCAAGGCGGCGGAGTGGCACCATAGTTTCCGGGGAGGAATCAACCCCGGAACCCTACTAATGCGCGGCGGGCAAACCCTAGGCCCGGCACTGTCCACCAGCTTGCCATTGAGGACGTGCCGGAGTGCGAGCCAATCCTTGCGGGTATGTTCCGACTCCACCAGCATCCCGCTATAGTACTGTTTGATTCAGGCGCCACGCATAATTTTATTAGCCAAGCTTTCATTGCTAAACACAGTTTGCCAATACTACCCACCGATAGTCCATATTTAATTTGCTCACCGGGTGGGAAGATTTCAGCAAGCGTAATGGTCTCCAAAGCATCATTATGCTTAGCGGGTAGAGTGTACCCCACGTCTCTCATTATCTTAGAGGGACAGAAGGTCGATGTCATCCTAGGGATGTCATGGTTAACCCGCCACGGCGCTGTTTTAGACACCGTCCTTCGAGTCGTGCACTTAAACTCAGAGGTGCACGGTTCTCACTCATTATTTCTGGACAGTCCAGAAATAAAACTTCCAAGTGTCTATCAAGCCACAACCATCAGATTGGAAGACATTCCAGTGGTCCGAGAGCTCCCTGATGTATTCCCGGACGATTTGCCGGGGATGCCACCCGATAGAGAGGTGGAGTTCAAGATTGAACTTGCACCGGGAACCATGCCAATATCCCGAAGGCCGTACAAGATGGCGCCCAAGGAGTTGGCTGAACTGAAGACTCAGCTCACGGACCTTCTGGAGAAGGGTTTTATTAGGCCGAGCTCCTCGCCATGGGGCTGTTCGGCATTATTTGTCAAAAAGAAGGATGAAACGTTGCGGCTTTGCGTGGACTACCGTCCATTAAATGCCGTAACCATCAAGAACAAGTACCCGTTGCCACGGATCGACATGTTGTTTGATCAGTTGGTCAAAGCAAAGATCTTTTCCAAGATGGATTTAAGATCCGGGCACCATCAGATTAAGATAAGGGCGGAGGACATTCCAAAGACAGCTTTCTCGACAAGGTACGGACTTTATGAGTACCTGGTCATGTCCTTTGGCCTCACCAATGCTCCAGCTCACTTCATGTACTTAATGAACTCGGTGTTCATGCCGGAGCTGGACAAGTTTGTCGTGGTCTTCATCGACGACATCCTGGTATACTCCAAGTCGGAGGAAGATCACAAGAAACATCTGCGTATAGTCTTGCAACGGCTGCGGGATCACAAGTTATACGCAAAGTTCAGCAAATGCGAGTTTTGGATATCGCAAGTGCCTTTCCTCGGGCATATCATCTCAGCGGAGGGTATCGCTGTGGACCCGAGCAAGATCACGCAAGTGCTGAATTGGAAATCCCCGAGAACTGTTCATGAGGTACGGAGTTTCCTCGGACTCGCGGGATATTATCGGAGGTTCATTGCGAACTTCTCGAAGATTGCCAAGCCAATGACAGAGCTGCTGAAGAAGGCTACCAAATATGTTTGGAGTCCAGCATGTGAAGCAGCATTCAAGGCTTTAGTCAAGCACCTGACATCAGCACCGGTTTTGGCGCAGCCAGACACAACAAAACCGTTCGATGTGTACTGCGATGCATCCGGCATTGGGCTCGGATGTGTGCTGATGCAAGACCGAAGGGTGGTCGCGTATGGATCACGGCAGCTTAGGAACCATGAGCAAAATTATCCAACTCACGACTTGGAGCTCGCTGCCGTGGTACTTGCACTAAAAATGTGGAGGCACTACCTACTCGGTAACCTCGTACATTTATATACCGACCACAAAAGCCTCAAGTACATATTCACTCAGAAGGAGCTGAACATGAGGCAACGAAGATGGTTAGAACTGATAAAGGATTATGAGATAGAGATCCATTATCATCCGGGCAAGGCAAACGTTGTGGCAGATGCGCTGAGCCGCAAGTCACACGTCAATAATCTGACCATCACACCGTTGGAAGAGAGCGAACCACCACTACATGTGATTCCACACGGAGCTCTCTACAACCTAGCTTTGATCCCCACCATCCGTGAAGAGATAGCGGCAGCCCAGAAGAATGACAAGGGCATGTCACATTTACGGAGACGTGTAGACAGTGGGGAGTTGAAATGTTTCCGGAAGGACGGAGACGGCGTCCTATGGTTCAAGGACCGGATCGTCGTACCCCGAAACCCGGAGTTATGGAAGAAAATCTTTGATGAGGCTCACTTATCAAAGTTTTCTATTCACCCCGGCAGCAACAAAATGTATCAAGAACTCAGAAGCAAGTTTTGGTGGACACGGATGAAGCGAGAGACTGCAAAATACGTGTCCGAGTGTGATACATGTCGAAGGGTGAAGTCAGACCACATGCGGAAACCGGGACTGCTGCAACCACTGGGCATTCCTGCCTGGAAGTGGGAGGACGTGAGCATGGATTTCGTCATCGGTTTACCCACCACCTTACAGAAACATGATTCGGTGTGGGTAATCGTCGATCGGCTCACCAAAGTTGCCCATTTCATCCCGGTCAACACCAACTACAACGCCAAGAAGTACGCTGAACTGTACATCTCACGGATCCTATGCTTATACGGCGTACCCCGTACCATCATATCGGACCGGGGCACTTTATTTGTGTCCCGTTTTTGGGAGCAGCTACACGCTGCCTTGGGGACGAAGCTGATCCGTAGTTCAGCCTACCACCCGCAGACGGATGGGCAAACCGAGCGGGTAAATCAAATCCTAGAAGACATGCTACGAGCTTGCGCTATCAACCACGGCAAGAATTGGGATGATCACTTGCCGTTAGCCGAGTTCTCGTACAACAATGGGTACCAAGCCAGCATCAAGATGGCGCCCTATGAGGCGCTATACGGAAGAAAATGCCGCACACCATTGAACTGGTGTGAGTCTGGCGAAAGGGTTACCTTCGGGATTGACCTTGTCAACAACGCGGAAGAAAAGGTTCGACTAATTCAAGCGAACCTAAAAGCCGCTCAATCCCGTCAGAAACAGTATGCGGACCGGAGAAGGCGCCCATTACAGTTCGAAGTTGGAGATCACGTATATCTACGGGTGTCTCCAATGAAGGGCGTAAACAGATTTGGGGTGAGAGGAAAGTTGGCACCCCGATTCATCGGTCCATTCCAGATTACCGAAAGATGTGGATCGGTGGCATACCGGCTGAAATTACCAGAAGCACTTTCCGGTGTGCACGACGTCTTTCACATTTCCCAGCTGAGGAAGTGTCTTAAGCTATCAACTACCGTTCAGCTGGAAGACATTGAAGAACTGCAACCGGATCTCACCTATCGGGAGGAACCGGTGCAGATTATTGATGAAAAGGCCTGAACCACACGCAACCGTACGTTGTGGTTCTACAAGGTTCTATGGAGTAATCACTCTATGGACGAAGCGACATGGGAGAGCGAAGAATTCCTTCGCACTAACTACCCCGACTTTTTCACGTCGCATATCCGGTAATTTTCCACCGTCCCCTCTCTCATTTTCACCTTATAATCTCGGGACGAGATTCTTTTAAGGGGGGAGGAATGTAAGGGCCTCAGTTTTTGACACACATTTGCAGTGTTCATCACCACACCACACACCTCATTTGAGGAAGAATGATGAACACAAATGAAGAGCAAGTAACAATTATCAACATGCTCATTAGAGAACAAACTTACACATTGCAAAAGTGGTATTTCCCACATGTGATATAGATGGGCTGGACATATAAAAACTCCTACACTTTACTAAGGATGTCCATGCCAAGTTTCACCCAAATTCAAAACCTTTTTGAGGTCAGTTTGGGTATAGTTAGGAAGAGGGCAGTTTGAAACCATATTCAAATTCAAACTGTTTTTATCCAATGAATTTAAAAGTGGGGGGCATATTCTTACTCAGTACATTTTTGTGAGCTCACACACCAATTTTCACTCCATTTGGAGTTGATCTTGACATGAGCTAAGTGGGAGAAATTCAAACTTTATTTGAATTTCAAACTGAACTTGTGCTGAAATTCATTCAAACTCATTTGAACTTTGATCAATTCAAATGGCTCATGGGTGAATAATTTGAATTGCCAAGGGTAGTATGGGGTTCACTGTTTACAACAGTGATTAGGAGTAAATTTCAGAGGTTAAAACTGGAGGTGGGACCCACATGTCAGCCACTGCTCAGATCAAACCGACTGAGACTTTCTCACTCGGGTCGCCGAGCCGCAGCGGTGATCGCCACCGAGGCCAGCCGCCGCGCCACCAGCTGCTTGCCCACGCGCGGGCATGAGGCGGTGCAGAGCCTTCTTAAGGCGCCTTCCCCCTCCTCGGCCGAGGCACCACCGTTCTTCCCCGCAAGAACTCAGCGCCGGCCGAAAACTTCCGCATCTCGGACTTGATCGGAGAACGCCGATCGCAGCTCCCTCCTTCCACTCCAGAGCCCCAGCAAGGTACTAGAGACCTTCCTCCATCCTCCCCGTTGCTAGAATTCGGTTGAAACCGAGTGATATCGGCTGTGCCGAAAGATGAAAATCGGAAATTGGAACCGCCGCACCTCGGGCTCTCGTGGACAGCCCAACCAGGGCGTTGTCATGCCCGAGCCAAGGCTCCCTTGGACGCGCGGGTGACCGGTGCTGCTCATCCCCGAGCCACAGCTCGAGTGGTTGCTCACCGGCGGCGAATTTCCACTTTTCCCCTTTCTGTGTGCAGAACGACCTTCGGGTATGATTCTGTTTAATTCGTGCTCTAGAAAGGATTAGAGGGCCTCAAGCCGCTCTCACACGAGCTAGACACGGTAACGCACAAGTTGCCTTCACAACTCTGGGCCGGAGAACCTTTGTGCCCGGCGGAATTTGAGGTCTACTAATGGCGGAGCGAACGGGCGGCATCGGGCGCACGGTGAGGACCTATTTTGGGCCTTCCCCGAGCTGCCTCGAGCTCATGTCGACCTTCTCTGAGGTCCACTGATGCTCCCCGACCGATTTCCCAAGTAGCTGAGGTGCTAGAGAAGTCAGCCGACATGGCCGAAGTCATTCCGAGGTGGCGGCTCGTCGCCGACCATGCTCCGGCCATTGTCATGAGCAGCTGACCCTAGAATCCTGTTCCCCGAGTAAAAGTAGGCAGGGGCGGCCAGAATCAAGAAGTTTGGGGCTGTACAGCAGCCGGCGGCGAGCTCTCCGGCGAGATCCCTCGGCGGCGGGGCGCGGGTGTCGCGAGGTTGAAGAAGGGGGTGGACATCAGCTGTCAGCGGCCGATATTTTGAATCGGGATCCGGTTGCGGCCAGGATCGGGTGTGCTGGCGCGCAAAATCCTTGTGGGCCGCGATGTGCCATCGCCTCGGCGTGCGACGCGTGTCCCCTGGGCCCACGCGCGAGTTTAAACTTTTCCCCGATTTTCAGATTTCCTTCAAACTTCAAATCCTTATAACTTTGGCTAGAAAGCTCCAAATTGGCTAGAAAGCTCATTTAATCCACCTAATGGTGTGATTAGTGAAACTGTTCCAGAGAAAATAGAAAATGTTCAGAAACATTTTCAGAATTTTCTCTGAAATTGTTTAGCTCATATCTTTAGTTAGAGACTTCCAAATTAAGTGAGACCAACTCCATTAGAACCCTCTGAAAATCTAGTTCTCAGAAAGTCATAGTTTGTCTCATGAAAATTCCTAGAACACCCTAAGAGTCCCAATTAAGGTCAAGGACATAATTATTTGTGGAGGGCTCAAATGAGCTTTGCTGCAACTAAAACTTGACCAGGTCCCTGTTTAGGTTGTAACCAAGCCACAGTAAAAGTTTCACAGTCATTAGGTCTGTCTAGCAAGGGTTATAGACTTCACAACTTCAAAGTGAATACAAATGCATTTAAATTGATACATATGTTTCTTATATCATGTAGTCGCTAAGGTCGAGGAGGAACCCGAAGTCCTAGACTTTGTTACTCCGGAGGAACAGCTAGCCTACGACCAAGAGCAGCAAGGCAAGCTCCGGTTTGCATTAACTTTTTTTCAAATGTTTATTGTTTTGAGCACATCTTTGAATATTGTTCTGTGCATTAGAGTCTTGATTGGAAACCCAACTGCATAGCCAAGAAAACCATGGGTTGGGTTTAGGATTGCAAACCCCGTTAGCTACTGCATTGCTAGGATAGAGTAGGATTCGGTACAAGTCGAGTAGTTGGAACTACTCGCGAGAATAGGCTAGAGGCACATTGCTCGGGTAGAAATAGCACATGATACACATGGCAAGAAAATGAGACCGAGCGGAGAGTAAGGGCAGCAGGACTTTGGGGCCTGTGTGCTGTAGCTCCGCTTGTGTCGATTGAGGACCGAGCCGTGTGCGGGCCTGTTGAACAAGCTAGAACAGTACCGAAGACCTACCGGCTATATGGGAACCGGGAAACTGATGTAACTCGGGTAGCTGGGTATTGAGGCATTGCCCGTCGTTCAGAGGGTAGGTTGAGAGCTCGAGGTGTAAATCGGCTGGCGGCACGGAGATGCGCGTGCAGAGACCTCTTGCTCGGGACGATGGGACCGGTTCAATATTTGGCTGACGGGTGAAAGGTAGTCGCGTACGGCGTCCGTGATGGTTGTTGTAGGCAACATCGAGTACGGGCGTACGTGACGGGTTGTTCGGGTAACCCTGCAGGTGTAAATCGATTATAATCGCCGTCCCTCGCGGTCAGTGAGTACCACTTGTTCACTGTACCGTGACGTAGAAAGAACAGGCTAGTTACATGTTAAAATGTTGCTGATTGAAAGCTGGACATTGATTGTTAATGATATGCTGTAGCTTAGAGCTAATTAAAGTTCTTTTCAACTTTGGGCAAAGTACATGAGAGAAATGCGTTTCTTGTTTGATTGCGGCTCTCTCATGTGCCTTAGCGTAAGGTTCTCCACAACCTGCTGCTAAAACTTGAAAGTAAGGTTCTACTAATTAGGTGAGTCCTTGCAAATGATTTTTACCTCATGCAACCCATTACCCTCATGTAGAAGTTCCATGTTTAGGTGAGACGGGTCAGACTTGCTGAGCCTTCGTGCTCACTGCTTGTGTTTGAAGCTTTTGCAGGGTTCTATGAGGAAGGGACTCCCGAAGAGGAGACGGAACCCCAGGAGGGGAACCCCGTCGAGTGGGAGTCGTGCACGCCACAGAGTTAGTGTGCGTGTGTGCTAGCAAGGACACGTTCGAGGGCTGAACGTGCACTTGATGCTTAGTCTACGCCCGCGAGTGTAGACTGAACTTATTTTGATGTAAACATGTTCATAAACTTGTTTATGTAACAAAACTTCCGCTTCCGCTTTGCACCTTTGACGTGTGTTATACGGTGCTGTGCAACGCAGCACCCCTCAGCGTGATCCTGGCTCGACAGGACCATTGGGGTCGTGTCAACCTTACTTTCAAGTTTTAGCAGCAGGTTGTGGAGAACCTTACGCTAAGGCACATGACAGAGCCGCAATCAAACAAGAAACGCATTTCCCTCATGTACTTTGCCCATAGTTGAAAAGAACTTTAATTAGCTCTAAACTACAACAAGACATTAACAAGCAAAGTATATCTTTCAAATCAGCAAACTTTTAACATGTATCTAGCCTGTTCTTTCTACGTCACGGTACAATGAACAAGTGGTACTCACTGACCGTGAGGGACGGTGATTATAATCGATTTACACCTGCAGGGTTACCTGAATAACCCGTCACGTACGCCCGTACTCGATGTTGCCTACAACAACCATCACGGACGTCGTACGCAACCACCTTTCACCCGTCAGCCAAATGTTGAACCGGTCCAATCGTCCCGAGCAAGAGGTCTCTACGCGTGCATCCACAGTGCCGCTAGCCGATTTACACCTCAAGCTCTCAACCTACCCTCTAAATGACCAGCTATGCCTCAACACCCAACTACCCGAGTTACATTGGTTTCCCGGTTCCCATATAGCCGGTAGGTCTTCGGTACTGTTCTAGCTCGTTCAACAGGCCCGCACCCGGCTCGGTCCTCAATCGACACAAGCGGAGCTATAGCACCCAGGCCCCAAAGTCCTGCTGCCCTTACTCTCCGCTCGGTCTCATTTTTTTTGCCATGTGTTTCATTTGCTATCTTTACCCGAGTCGAGTGCCTCTAGCCTATCCTCGCGAGTAGTTCCAACTACTCGACTTGTACCGAATCCTACTCTATCTTAGCATTGCAATAGCTAAACAGGGTTTTCAATTCTAATCCCAACCCATGGTTTTCTTGGCTATGCAATTGGGTTTCAAACAAAACTCTAATGCCAGAAATAAGTGGTGCTCAAAGTAAGTTCTTCAAAACAATAAAAATTTATAAAAAGGGTTAATGCAAACCGGAGCTTGCCTTGCTGCTCTTGGTCATAGGCTAGCTGCTCTTCCGGAGTGACGAACTCTAAGACTTCGGGTTCCTCCTCAACCTTAGCGACTACATGAGATAACATGTATATGTATCAATTCAAATGCATTTGAATTGAGTTTAACTTGTGAAGACTATAAGTCTTACTAGACAGACCCAATGACTCTGAAATTTTTACTTTGGTTTGGTTACAACCTAAACAGAGACTTGGCCAAGTTTCCTTTGCAGAAAAGCTCATTTGAGCTCTCCACAAATAATTATGTACTTGACCTTAATTGGAGCTCTTAGGGTGTTCTAGGGATTTTCATGGAGCAAGCCATGATTTTCCTAAACTAGATTTTCAGAGGGTTCTAATGGAGTTGGTTTCACTTAATTTGAAGGTTTCTAGCTAAAGATATGAGCTAAACAATTTCAGAGAAATTCTGAAAATGTTTCTGGACATTTTACATTTTCTCTGGAACAGTTTTATTAATCACACCATTAGGTGGATCAAATGAGATCAAATGGATCTTAAACTTTTATGGTAGTGCAGCTATATTTTGGTGAACATCCCAGAAAAATTTCAGAATTTTCCTCCAAAGGGTTCTCCAGTTAAAATTCTAATCAATTTGAATTTTGAAGAATTAATTCTGGAGAAATAAAGATTTTCATGAAGTGAAACTGGATTTGCTGGAAAGTACTCAGAGAGCTGAATCCAACAAAATTTGGTTCACTCGATTTGGAGTTTCCTAGCCAAAGTTATGTGGGTTTGAAGTTTGAACTAAATCTGAAAATCGGGAAAAAGTTTAAACCGCTGCGCGTGGGACCGTGGCTACGTGTAAACTTCTCAGCGGTCGACACACGGGGCTAAGGAATCCTTCACGCGCAACCGCACCCGATCCGGTGCCACAGCAGATCCCGGGCTTTAAAATATCGGCCGCTGACACGTGGGACCAGGGGCTTCGTCTACCCCCGGCCTCCCGCGCCCCTCGCCGGAGTGCTCGCCGGAGGGCTTCTGCCATGCGCCAAACTCCATGATTTTGGCCGCCTCTGCCTAACTCCATCCGGGGAACACGATGCTGGGCTCAGCTTGTCATGAAAATCACCGGCACACGGCCGGCGACGAGTGGTGGCTTCGGAAGAACTTCGGCCGTGTCGGCCGGACTTTCTAGCACCCCAAACGATCGAGTAAAGGGCCGGAGAGCATCAGTGGTCCCTAGGGAAGCTTGGCATGGGCTCGAAGAAGCTCGGAAGAGGTCCTAATAAGTAGGCTCTCACCGTGCGCCTGATGCTTCCCTCATAAGCCGCCGTTGGCAAGCTCGAAAATACGCCATGTATAGGGGTTCTCATGCTAGGTGTTGTGAAACTAACTTGTGCGCCACTAAGTCTAGATCGTGTAGGAAAAGTTTGAGGATCTCTAAACAACTATGGAGTGAGAATTTGGCAGATCCGCACCCGAAGATCGGTCTGCGCCGAATGAAAGGGGAAACTGAAATTCATCGCCGGTGATCAACCACTCGGGCTGTGGTTCGGGGGTGAGCAGCACCAGCCCCTAACGCGTCCGAGGACGCCTTAGCTTGGGCATGACATGCTCCCGTTTGGGCTGTCCACGGGAGCCCGAGGTGCAGCGAACTTAGGTCACCGAACAGAACCTCCGGTAGGGACGGGATTATCCAAGTTCAGCTAATTTCCTACAGTGTGGAAGGAGAAGGAGAGTCCTTAGTACCGTTTTGCAGCTTGGAGGGAGTGGAGAGGCTGTGATCGTGGGCTTTTCCGATCAACCGAGAGAGCGGCGGCGAGAGCTGCGTTTCTTGCGTGAGGGAGCAGAGAAGCAACCGAATGCGCCACTTGCCAGCTCGGGCTCGGGGATAAGAAGGCAGCGAGGCGGTTTGGTGGCCGGGGCGGTAAGCAGCTGCTGGCCTCGACGCTGCTCGCCGTGGCGGCTGCTGGCTCACGCGCAAGTAACCGAGCTCGACTCCTCAGTCGGTTGATTTTGCTGCTGAGGCTGACCTGTGGGACCCACCCGAGTTTTAACCTCTGAAATTAACTTGCCTCTACTGCTCCAAACAGTAATCCCTCTAATACCCTCTAGGATTTGAATTATCTACCACATGCCCATTTGGAATTGATAGAATTCAAATTGTGAAGTTTTTGACTAAATTTCAGCACCTATGCAGTTTGAAATTCAAATAAAGGTTGAATTTGCTAAACTTAGCTCATGTCAAGATCAACTCTAAATGGAGTGAAAATTGGTATGTGAGCTCACAAAAATGTGCTGAGTAAGAATATGCCTCCCACTTTTGAATTAATGGGATGAAAATAGTTTGAATCTGAATTTGAGTTCAAACCACCCTCTTTCTAGTTATACCCAAAAGACTTCAAAAAGGTTTTGAATTTGGGTGAAATTTGGCATGGACATTCCTAGCAAGGTGTAGGAGTTTTTGATATGCCCAGCCCCTATATGATGCATGTGAGAAATGCCACTTTTGCATTTTGTGAGTTTATTCTCTAATGAGCATGTTGATGGTGTTTACTTGCTCTTTAAATGTGTTCACAAAGTTTCTTCAAATGAAGTGTGTGTGTGGTGATGAACACTTTGAATATGTGCCAAAATCTTAGGCCCTTACATTCCTCCCCCCTTAAAAGAATCTCGTCCCAAGATTTTAAGGTGAAAATGAGAGAGAGGACGGTGGAAAATTACCGTATATGCGACGTAAAAAAGTCAGGGTAGTTTGCGCGAAGAAATCCATCACTCTCCCATGTCGCTTCGTCTACGGAGTGATTACTCCGTAGAACCTTGTAGAACCACAACGTACTGTTGCGTGTGATTTGGGCCTTTTCATCAATAATCTGAACTGGTTCCTCCCGATACGTGAGATCCGGTTTTAGTTCTTCTATATACTCCAGCTGAATGGTCGTTGATAGCTTGAGACACTTCCTCTGCTGGGAGATGTGAAAGACGTCGTGCACACCGGAAAGTTCTTTTAGTAATTTCAGCCGGTATGCTACCGATCCACATCTTTCGGTAATCTGAAATGGACCGATTAACGGGGTGCCAACTTTCCTCTCACCCCGAATCTGTTTACGCCCTTCATTGGAGACACACGTCAGTATACGTGACCCCCAACTTTGAACTGTAATGGGCGTCTTCTCTGGTCCGCATACTGTTTTTGTCGGGATTGGGCGGCTTTTAGGTTCGCTTGAATCAGCCGAACCTTTTCCTCTGCGTTATTGATAATATCAATCCCGAAAGTAACCCTTTCGCCAGACTCACACCAATTCAGTGGTGTGCGGCATTTTCTCCCGTATAGCGCCTCGTAAGGCGCCATCTTGATGCTGGCTTGGTACCCA
Source organism: Neostapfia colusana (assembly GCA_030760725.1). NCBI lineage: Eukaryota > Viridiplantae > Streptophyta > Magnoliopsida > Poales > Poaceae > Neostapfia > Neostapfia colusana. Next base: position 74,095,472 of record JASWHV010000005.1, on the reverse strand, counting down.
TTGTTGTACGAGAACTCGGCCAACGGCAAGTGATCATCCCAATTCTTACCGTGGTTGATAGCGCAAGCTCGTAGCATATTTTTTAAAATTTGATTTACCCGCTCGGTTTGCCCATCCGTCTGCTGGTATGCTGAACTACGGATCAGCTTCGTCCCAAACGCAGCATGTAGCTGCTCCCAAAAACGGGACACAAATAAAGTGCCCCGATCCGATATGATGGTGCAGGGTACACCATACAAGCATAGGATCCGTGAGATGTACAATTCAGCATACTTTTGGCATTTTAGTTTGTGTTGACCGGGATGAAATAGGCAACTTTGGTGAGCCGGTCGACGATCACCCACACCGAATCATGTTTCTGAAAAGTGGTGCGTAAACCGACGATGAAGTCCATGCTCACATCCGTGCACTTCAGGCAGGAACGCCCAGTGGTTGTAGCAGTCCCGGTTTCCGCATATGATCTGCCTTCACCCTTCGACATGTATCACACTCGGACACGTACTTTGCGATCTCCCGTTTCATCCGTGTCCACCAAAACTTGCTTCTAAGTTCTTGATACATTTTGTTGCTGCCGGGGTGAATAGAAAACTTTGACAAGTGAGCGTCATCAAAGATTTTCTTACGTAACTCCGGGTTACGGGGTACGACGATCCGGTCCTTGAACCATAGGACGCCGTCTCCGTATTTCCAGAAATATTTCAGCTCCCCACTGTCTATACGTCTCCGCAAATGCGACATGCCCTTGTCATATTTCTGATCTGCAGCTATCTCTTCATGGATGGTGGGGATTAAAGCTAAGTTGTAGAGAGCTCCATGTGGAATCACATGCACTGGTGGCTCGCTCTTTTCCAACGGTGTGATGGTCAGATTGTTGACGTGTGACTTGCGACTCAGCGCATCCGCCACTACATTTGCCTTGCCGGGGTGATAATGGATCACTATTTTGTAATCCTTTATCAACTCTAACCATCTTCGCTGCCTCATGTTCAGCTCTTTCTGAGTAAATATGTACTTGAGGCTTTTGTGGTCGGTATATAAATGCACGAGGTTACCGAGTAGGTAGTGCCTCCACATTTTAAGTGCGAGCACCACGGCAGAGAGCTCCAAGTCGTGAGTTGGATAATTCTGCTCATGGTTTCTGAGCTGCTGTGATCCATACATGACCACCCTTCGGTCTTGCATCAGCACACATCCGAGCCCAATGCCGGATGCATCGCAGTACACATCGAACGGTTTTGTTGTGTCTGTCTGCGCCAAAACTGGTGCTGATGTTAGGTGCTTCACTAATGCCTTGAACGCTGCTTCACATGCTGGACTCCAAACATATTTGGTGGCCTTCTTTAGCAGCTCTGTCATAGGCTTGGCAATCTTCGAGAAGTTCGGAATGAACCTCCGATAATATCCCGCGAGTCTGAGGAAACTCCGTACCTCATGAACAGTTCTCGGGGATTTCCAATTCAGCACTTGTGTGATTTTACTCGGGTCTACAGCATGCCCTCTGCTGAGATAATATGGCCGAGAAAAGGCACTTGCGATATCCATAATTCACACTTGCTGAATTTCGCGTATAGCTTGTGATCCCGCAGCTGTTGCAAGACTATACGTATATGCTTCTTGTGTTCTTCCTCCGACTTGGAATATACCAATATGTCGTCGATGAAGACCATGACAAACTTGTCCAGCTCCGGCATGAATACCGAGTTCATCAAATACATGAAGTGAGCTGGAGCGTTGGTGAAGCTGAAGGACATGACCAGGTACTCATAAAGTCCGTACCTCGTCGAGAAAGCCGTCTTCGGAATATCCTCAGCCCGTATCTTGATCTGATGGTACCCGGATCTTAAGTCCATCTTGGAAAAGATCTTTGCTTTGACCAACTGATCAAACAACATGTCGATCCGTGGCAACGGATACTTGTTCTTGATGGTTACGGCGTTTAGTGGACAATAGTCCACACAAAGCCGCAATGTCTCATCTTTCTTCTTCACAAATAATGCCGAACAGCCCCATGGCGAGGAGCTCGGCCTAATAAAACCCTTCTCCAGCAGGTCCGTTAGCTGTGTCTCCAATTCAGCCTATTTCTTGGGCTTCATATTGTACGCCCTTCGGGATATTGGCATGGTTCCTGGCGCAAGTTCAATCTTGAACTCCACCTCTCTGTCGGGCGGCATCCCCGGTAAATCATCCGGGAACACGTCAGGGAACTCACGGACTACTGGAATTCTTCCAATCTGATGGATGTGGATTGATACACACTTGAATGTTTTATTTCTGGACTGTCCAGAAATAAGGAATGCCATTCGTGCACTTCTGAGTTCAAGTGCACAATTCGGAGGACGGTGTCTAAAACAACGCCGTGGTGGGTTAACGACGACATCCCTAAGATGACATTGACCTTTTGTCCCTCTAGAACTATGAGAGACGTAGGGTATACTCTACCCTCTAAGCATAATGGCGCTTTTGGGACTATCATGCTTGCTGAAATCTTCCCACCCGGTGAATAAACTAAGTATGGACTATCGGTGGGTAGTATTTACAAGCTGTATTTAGCAATAAAAGCTTGGATAGTGAAGCTATGCGTGGCGCCTGAATCAAATAATACTATGGTGGGATGCTGGTGGAGTTGAAACATACCTGCAAGGATTGGCTCTCCCTCCGGCACGTCCTCTATGGCAAGTTGGTGGACGGTGCCGATCCTAGGGTTTCCCCGCCGCGCATTAGTGGGGTTCCGGGGCTGATTCCTCCCCGGAAATTGCGGTGCAACTCCGCCGCCTTGCCTCTCTAGACAACTGCTGGCGAAGTGTCCTGGACGACCACATTTGTAGCATGTGGCTGCTGCTTGGCCGGTGCTTGGGGGCCGAAAGCCCGACATGTGCTGCTGAGGTGCATACGCACGCGGAATCGCTCGTTGTTGTTGTTGTTTCTGCAGAGGTGGTACTGGCAGTGCCAGCCTAAAAGCCGGTGGAGAATATGGCCGACTGCGGAATGGCATCGACCTCTGTGGTGGCTGCCAGCATGGACCCGATGGTGGGCGAGTATCCATCCGGTATTTTTGAGAAGGACCACCTCCTTCTCCATTTCTTTGCGGCGCGCTTCGCTTCCTCTCCGCCGCCGCTAACTCCTTGCCGGAGTTCTCTTGAACAATCGCAGCATCAATAATGTCATTGAGGCTGCCGCGATTGAACATCGCCAGCTTGTCCTTTAGGAGCAGGTTAAGCCCCTGGTAGAAATGATCCCGCCACTTCTCGTCGGTATCGGCGTGATACGAAGCATAAAGCGCAAGATCATTGAACGCCCTGGAGTATTCCAGCGCGTTCCGGCTTCCTTGCTGCATGCGTAAGAACTCCTGCGTCTTTCTCTTCATGAGACCCGGCGGTATGTGATAGGCCCTGAAGGCCGTCCTGAATTCCGTCCAGGTCATAACTCGCTCGGTGGGTTGCGAAGCACAGTAGTTCGCCCACCACGCGCTCGCGGATCCCTGGAGTTGTTGGACCGCAAAATGAGTCTTGCGCTGCTCCCTCACTTGGAGCAGCCCGAACTTCATCTCCATCGTGCGGAGCTAGTTGTCCGCATCGAGGGGTTCATCCGCCCTTGAGAATACCGGGGGATGAGTAGCCAGAAAGTTGGAGAGGAGCTTTGTTGGTGCTCCTCGCGATCTTGACGCCTCTTTGCTCGAGACGTATTCGCAATAAGGGTTTGCAGCAACTCGGTGTGCTGCTGATGAAAATCCGCCATTTCTGCCACGATGTCAGCCATTGTAACCGTTGGCGGTGGCGGTTGTTGATGTTGCTGTTGCTGCTGCTGCTGTCCTGAGGAATCCTCGGGAGGCTGTTGGGAGGTCTATCCCCCCTGACTGGAACCCCCAACATCCGGGTTGGCACGAGTACGGGTCATTCTGAAATTCAGAACAGCAGCGGTCAGCACATGTCATACTTAAAATTCCATATGAAACAGTAGGTATTGAAGTGACACATGAATAATTTGCACAACATTCACATATATTGATAAAGCATAAACTTTATACAAGATACATTATCCTCGGGTCTCCGAGAAGTCATGCTCATGTTGTCACTACCTACAGATACACTACTATCTACACGACATGTCAACGATTACAAAAGTTTGGGTTACATCACCCTAGCTGCCCTACTTGGCAACGGTAACCTTCTACTTGGAGTAGAACTCGACTCCTGTGGGTCGTCCTACTCCGGTACCTCTGCTGGTGGCTCTGGGTCCACGACCTCCTCTTCCGGCTCGGGTTCCCCCATTGCCGGAAGACCCAAGACCACGGGTATGACACCTACCACCGGTATGCCCATTACTGGAGGTACGAGGTCCTGCAACGCGTGCACCTCGTCCATGGCTTGGTTGTAGTCCTCTTCCCAGCCTTGCCCCTCCACAATAGCATCATACCGCTCTTGAGTGAGGACCTCGTTCTGCTGGGTCAGAGCCTGCACTTGTCGTTGCAAAGCCGTGATGTCGACACGGCTTTTTCTCTTCGCCTTCTTCAGAAGATGCAACTGATTATGTTGTTCGTTCCATCGCTTGATCGTCGGAAGGAGAACATTGCGGAGTGCGCTGTAAGCACTCTCGAAATGATCTCCACGGCTGTTGCTCTCCTTGAGATTCACAGCGAGACATTCCGTATGAACAGCTTGGCAGTCCATCACGGCTTTTCCCGCCCTTATCTGGAGACTGAGGTTCGCCTCCGCGGGGTTGTACCTTGGGCACCCCGGATCTGTTGCCTCCATGTACCTCCCTTCCCACACATGCTTAGCCCGTCCCTCCACCGGAACGAGCGCGTATGGAGTGCCCTCCATAGCTCTCACGTGTAGTTGGCAGAAACACGACATGGTGTCGCGGGCTGCTACTTGCCACATTTCTTCCGACTGTCTACCTCTCACCGTAACGGTGAATGGCGCCCAACCGGGTGGCGTAGGTCCTACAGGAACTTCGACATGGATCATCCACGTCTTGTTCCCCTCCTCGCCTTCCTCCCTGGCGAGGTACTGCAACATCTCAACATACCCGAAATATTGAAGCATTTGCCTCAACCCTTCCGGGTAACCGCTGCGGTGAGAACAGTGGGACACCACCCAACCGTTCTCCAATTGTTTATCTGATGTCATCTGTAGAAACATATTTGAGAAATGTCAAATATTTATTTAAATATTAAACCATTGAGTTATAACATAAAACATGTCATTGAACCCATAAAACTTGGAAGCATAGTTCAAACTTAAACAAGTTTGACTGCTGATCTGCTGTGCAATATGACAGCCCTGACCAGTTTACATTTCAACCTGATTTAGACCATGCTTAAAGCAAAACCAATTCTGGAGCTCAACATCAAAGTTAAAGTTAACTTCAAAAGCTTTCCAGACAGTATTTGCTTGGCCTAAGATCTGTCCTGGTTCAAAAATTATGAGATGTCGAAGTTGATAGAATTTCTGGAGAAAATTGGACAACACCTCCCTGCTTGAGGTACTTATTTGATCCAAGAATTCCAGTTAATTCTACTCCAAATTTGACAAAACTTTCTGTTACAAAGTTGTAACCTATCTCATGAACTTTTAAGAACTACCTTATTTTCTATTTTTGGATTTTTATGCAAGAAGTTATGCTCAATTCACAGAGAGTTACAGAGAGTGTTTGCTCTGCCCTGTTTTCTGGACAGTTTCAACTCTACTGCATTTTTCGATTGGTTAAGGGATGAAACACCTCTGGATCTCAACAGAAAAGTTGTAAAGCTCTTCCAAAGATTTCCAGAAATGTATCATATGACCCCATCCTCGAAATAACTCAACCTCTAACCTCTGATTCACTTCAGCCTTATTTCAGCTGAAAACAGGGGACTCTGTCCTTAGTATCCTATAAGTTGAAAACTTGTTAACTTTGAATATCCTGATTAGGGGAAGGAGTTACATCAAGTTTTAGTGCTCTGGATTAAACTTTCAAGTTTTACAACACAGTTGCTCATTTAGTGGGGTGTGACGTCGATGCTTCACCAGTTCATGTCGGTACTACGTCCTTACAAAGAAAAACCTATGCCGGTCTTAGCCGGCTTCGTTAATTCAGTGGCACTAAGCGTCACTCGCACACGGATGCTACACGTCTACTGTTTCGTGGTTAGACTACCTGCAGATAACTCAAACAATAGTCAGACTCGGCTGCACACCGAGCCCGGTATCCATACAGTTCGTACACCCGGCCATCATCACTCGCCTGGATGTTCTCAAGCCAAACACGCCTTGAGCTATGTGTTCACATTACAGACCACGTGACGGGGTATCCCAAATCGCCCAAAGCATGCCAGCGACAGACATTGCTCGAACACTCCAAACGACATGAAGAGTTGTAGAGGATATTAAAGCGGGTCGGGTTACCTGCCACCCGTGGGGCTCCACCCTTCAGCTTGTGCGCACTGGTGGACAGCGCTTACGTGCACCCCCAAGACATAAAGCGTCCCGAGATGCATGATTTTCCGACATAAGCAAATAGGTTAGTATGCCACTTTCTATACACTAATAACATCCTTATATGGGCTACTAACTCGTTCCTCACTGGATTTTTGAAAAAGATGACCTTTGTAGTGCGTTAAACCTCAAGCGAGCTCTGTACCACACTGACACGACCCCACGGTCTTGTCAAGCCAGGATCACACTGAGGGATGCTGCGTTGCACAGCACCGGATAACGCACTTCAAAGATACAAAGAGGAAGCAAAGTTTTATTACATAAACAGGTTTATGAACATTTGTACTACAAAGTAGTTTAGTCTACACTCACGGGCGTAGACTATGCATCGAGTTCACGTTCCGCCCGTGAACGTGTCCCCGCTAGCACGCACACACACTAACACGGCGGCGTGCACGACTCCCACTCAACGGGGTTTCCCTCCTGGGGTTCCATCTCCTCTTCGGGAGTCCCTTCCTCATAGACCCCTGCAAAAGCTTCAAACACAAGCAGTGAGCATGATGGCTCAGAAAGACTGACCCGTCTCTCCTATACATGAAACTTCTACATGAAGGGTGATAGGTTAAATGAGGTAAAATAAGTTGCAAAGGACTCGCCTAATTAGTGGAACCTTACTTTCAAGTTTTAGCAGCAGGTTGTGGAGAACCTTACGCTAAGGCACATGAGAGAGCCGCAATCAAACAAGAAACACATTTCCCTCATGTACTTTGCCCAAAGTTGAAAAGAACTTTAATTAGCTCTAAACTACAACAACAGATTAACAAGCAAAGTATATCTTTCAAATCAGCAAACTTTTAACATGTATCTAGCCTGTTCTTTCCACGTCACGGTACAGTGAATAAGTGGTACGCACTGACCACGAGGGACGGCGATTATAATTGATTTACACCGGTATGGTTACCCGAATAACCCATCACGTACGCTCGTACTCGATGTTGCCTACAGCAACCATCACGGACGTCATACGCAACCACCTTTCACCCGTCAGCCAAATGTTGAACCGGTCCAATCGTCCCGAGCAAGAGGTCTCTCCATAGTGCCGCCAACCGATTTACACCTCGAGCTCTCAACCTACCCTCTGAACGACCAGCTATGCCTCAACACCCAGATACCCGAGTTACATTGGTTTCCCGGTTCCCATATAGCTGGTAGGTCTTCGGTACTGTTCTAGCTTGTTCAACAGGCCCGCACATGGCTCGGTCCTCAATCGACACAAGCGGAGCTATAGCACCCAGGCCCCAAAGTACTGCTGCCCTTACTCTCTGCTCGGTCTCATTTTTTTGCCATGTGTTTCATTTGCTATCTTTACCCGAGTCGAGTGCCTCTAGCCTATCCTCGCGAGTAGTTTCAACTACTCGACTTGTACCGAATCCTACTCTATCTTAGCATTGCAGTAGCTAAACGGGGTTTTCAATCCTAATCCCAACCCATGGTTTTCTTGGCTATGCAATTGGGTTTCAAACAAAACTCTAATGCCCAGAAATAAGTGGTGCTCAAAGTAAGTTCTTCAAAACAATAAAAAATTATAAAAAGGGTTAATGCAAACCGGAGCTTGCCTTGCTGCTCTTGGTCGTAGGCTAGTTGCTCTTCCGGAGTGACGAAGTCTAAGACTTCGGGTTCCTCCTCAACCTTAGCGACTACATGAGATAACATGTATATGTATCAATTTAAAGGGAACATCTAGAATGCAAACAGGCATTTGGTGCAATCGTGCAAAAATCCCTCTTAGACCACACGATTTTCATCCTACGGTGATTGCATTTTTACATATAGACCTTCCCACCTACACACTTCAATTCTTTCAACTTATATTGCCAGGTGGGAGGGTTTAACTGTAAAAATACACTCACCGCAGGATGTAGATCATGTGGTTTAGAAGGGATTTTTGCACGATTGCACCAAATGACTGTTTGCATTGTAGTCGTTCCCCAATTTAAATGCATTTCAATTGAGTTTAACTTGTGAAGACTATAAGTCTTACTAGACAGACCCAATGACTCTGAATGGTTTGGTTACAACCTAAACAGAGACTTGGCCAAGTTTCCTTTGCAGCAAAGCCCATTTGAGCTCTCCACAAATAATTATGTACTTGACCTTAATTGGAGCTCTTAGGGTGTTCTAGGGATTTTCATGGATTAAGCCATGACTTTCTGAAACTAAATTTCCAGAGGGCTCTAATGGAGTTGGTTTCACTTAATTTGAAGGTTCCTAGCTAAATATATGAGCTAAACAATTTCAGAGAAATTCTGAAAATGTTTCTGGACATTTTACATTTTCTCCGGAACAGTTTTATTAATCACACAATTAGGTGGATCACATGATCTCAAATGGATCTGAAATTTTTATGGTAGTTCAGGGATATTTTGGTGAACATCCAAGCAAAATTTCAGAATTTTCCTCCAAAGGGTTCTCCAGGTAAAATTCTAACTAGTTTGAATTTTGAAGAATTAATTCTGGATAAATAAAGATTTTCATGAAGTGAAACTGGATTTGCTGGAAAGTACTCAGAGAGCTGAATCCAACAAAATTTGGTTCACTCTATTTGGAGTTTCCTAGCCAGAGTTATGTGGGTTTGAAGTTTGAACTAAATCAGAAAATCGGGAAAAAGTTTAAACCGCTGCGCGTGGGACCGGGGCTACGTGTCAGCTTCTCAGCGGTCGACACACGGGGCTACGGAAACCTTTGCACGCAGCCGCACCCGATCCGGTGCCACAGCAGATCCCGGGGTTTAAAATATCGGCCGCTGACACGTTGGACCAGGGGCTTCGTCTACCTCCGGCCTCCCGCGCTCAGCCGCCGCCCCCCTCGCCGGAGTGCTCGCCGCAGGGCTTCTGCCGTGCGCTAAACTCCATGATTTTGGCTGCCTCTGCCTAACTCCATCTGGGGAACACGATGCTGGGCTCAGCTTGTCATGAAAATCACCGGCACACGGCCGACGACGAGCGGCGGCTTCGTAAGAACTTCGGCCGTGTCGGCCGGACATCCTAGCACCCCAAAATGATCGAGTAAAGGGCTGGAGAGCATCAGTGGTCCCTGGGGAATCTCGGCATGGGCTCGAAGCAGCTCGGGAGAGGTTCTAAGTAGGCTCTTACCGTGCGCCCGATGCTTCCCGCATAAGCCGCCGTTGGCAAGCTCGGAAATACGCCATGTACAGGGGTTCTCATGCTAGGTGTTGTGAAGCTAACTTGTGCGCCACTAAGTCTAGATCATGTAGGAACAGTTTGAGGATCTCTAAACAACTATGGAGTGAGAATTTGGTGGATCCGCACCCGAAGGTCGGTCTGCGCCGAATGAAAGGGGAAACTGAAATTCATCGCCGGTGATCAACCACTCGGGCTGTGGTTCGAGGGTGAGCAGCACCAGCCCCTAACGCGTCCGGGGGGCTGCGTTTCTTGCGCGAGGGAGCAGAGAAGCAACCGAATGCGCCTCTCGCTGGCTCGGGCTCGGGGATAAGAAGAAAGCGAGGCGGTTTGTTGGCCCGGGCGGTAAGCAGCTGCTGGCCTCGACGCTGCTCGCTGTGGCGGCTGCTGGCTCACGCGCAAGTAACGGAGCTCGACTCCTCAGTCGGTTGATTGTCCCACCCGAGTTTTAACCTCTGAAATTAACTTTCCTCTACTGCTCCAAACAGTAATCCCTCTAATACCCTCTAGGATTTGAATTATCTACCACATGCCCATTTGGAATTGATAGAATTCAAATTGTGAAGTGTCTGACTAAATTTCAGAACCTATGCAGTTTGAAATTCAAATGAAGTTTGAATTCACTAAACTTAGCTCATGTCAAGATCAACTCCAGATGGAGTGAAAATTGGTGTGTGAGCTCGCAAAAATGTGCTGAGTAAGAATATGCCTCCCACTGTTGAATTCATTGGATGGAAATAGTTTGAATTTGAATTTGAGTTCAAACCACCCTCTTTTTAGTTATACCCAAAAGACTTCAAAAAGGTTTTGAATTTGGGTGAAATTTGGCATGGACATTCCTAGCAAGGTGTAGGAGTTTTTCATATTCCCAGCCCCTATATGATGCATGTGGGAAATGCCACTTTTGCATTTTGTTAGTTTATTCTCTAATGAGCATGTTGATGGTGTTTACTTGCTCTTCAAATGTGTTCACAAAGTTTCTTCAAATGAAGTGTGTGTGTGGTGATGAACACTTTGAATATGTGCCAAAAACTTAGGCCCTTACATTCATGGTGATCAAGGTTGTTGGGATCAAGTGTGGATGTGGTGATGATCTTGACACAAGATGTAGATAATTCCACCGTCAAAATTTGACCAAAACATGGTCTGTCCACACGCAGAAGTTTCTACTTGAAGGGGGCGAAGAAAACGGGTGCGTAGAAACAGCGGCAACGTTGTAAGAGGGGTAACGAAGACCTACCTCACTTACTCCTTGTGGCAGGGCCTCCCTCCTAGCAATGGCAGCAGCTGAGGATTTTATGTGGAGAATTATGGGGCTGCGGCTAGGGCAGAACGTCGGGGCTTCTTCTCCGGCAACGGCGAGGCGTGACGGGGCTCGATGGCGGCCAAATAACGGCAAGGGGTGGGGGGACTCGGTGATTTGGCAGCTAGGGGGGAAACTTGCAGCAGGGGGGCGGCGACCAAAAAGAAAGAGGTGTGCGGCTGGAGGGGAGTTATATTTATAAGAGGGGAAAGAGTCCTAGGGGGGGAACAAAGAGTCCTAGGGGTAGGGGACATAACCAAAGAGTCCTAGAGGTGGGGGACAACGAGTCCTAGAGATGGGGGACTAACCCAAGAGTCCTAGAGGTGGGGGACTAACCCAAGAGTCCCAGAGGTGGGAGACTAACCCAAGAGTTCTAGAGGTGGGGGACTAGGGTTCCCCCCCCCCCCAATGGGCTGCGGCCAAGGGGGTGTGCCTAATTAGGGTTTCCCCCTTGATTTGGTGCAGCCAATTTGGGGGGACCGCCCCCCCCCCCCCCCCCCAAATGTGGGGGAAATTCTCCCTAGGGGAATTTTGGGGAAAATCGGGAAAGATTGGGGAAGGGGAAAATTTGGGGGAAAATTGGGGACCTCAATTTGGCTATTTTATTTTTACTATTTTCCATTTTGAATTATTCTAACCCTGTGAAAATTGGTAGAACAATCTGAGGTCTGAGTTCAGAGGGGAAATAAACTTTTAAACTAAATGAGATTCGTTGACGCGTCGCACGCCGAGGCGACAGCACACCGCGGCCCACAATGATTTTGCGCGCCAGCACACCCGATCCCGGCCGCAGCCGGATCCCGATTCAAAATATCTCCCGCTGACAGCTGGGGTCCACCCCTTCTACAACCTCGCGACGCCCGCGCTCCGCCGCCGAGGGACCTCGTCGGAGAGCTCGCCGCCGGCTGCTGTACATCTCCAATCTTTTCGATTCTGGCCGCCCCTGCCTACTTTTACTCGGGGAACAGGATTCTAGGGTCAGCTGCTCATGACAATGGCCGGAGCATGGTCGGCGACGAGCCGCCACCTCGTAACGACTTCGGCCATGTCGCCTGACTTCCCTAGCACCTCAACTACTTGAGAAACCGGTCGGGAAGCACCAGTGGACCTCAGAGAAGGTCGACATGAGCTCGACGCAGCTCGGGGAAGGCCCGAAATAGGTCCTCACCGTGCGCCCGATGCCGCCCGTTCATTCCGCCATTGGTAGACCTCAAATTACGCCGGATACAGAGGTTCCCCGGCCCAGAGTTGTGAAGGCAACTTGTGCGTTACCGTGTCTAGCTCGTGTGAGAGCGGCTTGAGGCCCTCTAATCCTTTCTAGAGCATGAATTAAACAGAATCGTACCCGAAGGTCGTTCTGCACACAGAAAGGGGAAAAGTGGAAATTCGCCGCCGGTGAGCCACCACTCGAGCTGTGGCTCGGGGATGAGCAGCACCGGTCACCAGCGCGTCCAAGGGTGCCTTGGCTCGGGCGTGACAACGCCCTGGTTGGGCTGTCCACGGGAGCCCGAGGTGCGGCGGTTCCAAGTCCCGAATTTGATCTTTCGGCACAGCCGATATCAATCGGTTTCAACCGAATTCTAGCAATGGGGAGGACGGAGGAAGGTCTCTAGTACCTTGCTGGGGCTCTGGAGTGGACGGAGGGAGCTGCGATCGGCGTCCTCCGATCGATTCCGAGCTGCGGAAATTTTCGGCCGGCGCTGAATTCTTGATGGGAAGAATGGCGGTGCCTCGGCCGGGAAGGGGGGGCAGGCGCCTTAAGAAGGCTCTGCACCGCCTCACGCCCGCGCGTGGGCAAGCAGCTGCTGGCGCGGCGGCTGCCCTCGGTGGCGATCACCGCTGCGGCTCGGCGACCCGAGTGAAAAAGTCTCAGTCGGTTTGATCTGAGCAGTGGCTGACATGTGGGTCCCACTTCCAGTTTTAACCTCTGAAATTTACTCCTAATCACTGTTGTAAACAGTGAACCCCATACTACCCTTGGCAATTCAAATTATTCACTCATGAGCCATTTGAATTGATCAAAGTTCAAATGAGGTTTGGTTTGAATGAATTTCAGCACAAGTTCAGTTTGAAATTCAAATAAAGTTTGAATTTCTCCCACTTAGCTCATGTCAAGATCAACTCCAAATGGAGTGAAAATTGGTGTGTGAGCTCACAAAAATGTGCTGAGTAAGAATATGCCTCCCACTTTTAAATTCATGGGATAAAAACAGTTTGAATTTGAATATGGTTTCAAACTGCCCTCTTCCTAACTATACCCAAAATGACCTCAAAAAGGTTTTTAATTTGGGTGAAACTTGGCATGGACATCCTTAGTAAAGTGTAGGAGTTTTCATATGTCCAGCCCATCTATATCACATGTGGGAAATATCACTTTTGCAATGTGTGAGTTTGTTCTCTAATGAGCATGTTGATAATTGTTACTTGCTCTTCATTTGTGTTCATCATCCTTCCTCAAATGAGGTGTGTGGTGTGGTGATGAACACTGCAAATGTGTGTCAAAAACTGAGGCCCTTACATTCCTCCCCCCTTAAAAGAATCTCGTCCCGATATTATAAGGTGAAAATGAGAGAGAGGACGGTGGAAAATTACCGGATATGTGACGTGAAAAAGTTGGGGTAGTTAGTGCGAAGGAATTCTTCGCTCTCCCATGTTGCTTCGTCCATGGAGTGATTGCTACATATAACCTTGTAGAGCCACAACGTACAGTTGCGTGTGGTTCGGGCCTTTTCATCAATAATCTGCAACGGTTCCTCCCGATGGGTGAGATCCGGTTGCAGTTCTTCAATGTCTTCCAGCTGAACGGTAGTTGATAGCTTGGGACACTTCCTCAGCTGGGAAATGTGAAAGACGTCGTGAACACCGGAAAGTGCTTCTGATAATTTCAGCCGGTATGCCACCGATCCATATCTTTCGGTAATCTGAAATGGACCGATGAAGCGGGGTGCTAACTTTCCTCTCACCCCAAATCTGTTTACGCCCTTCATTGGAGACACCCGTAGGTATACGTGATCTCCAACTTCGAATTGTAATGGGCGCCTTCTCCGGTCCGCATACTGTTTCTGACAGGATTGAGCGGCTTTTAGGTTCTCTTGAATTAGTCGAACCTTTTCTTCCGCGTTGTTGACAAGGTCAATCCCGAAGGTAACCCTTTCGCCAGACTCACACCAGTTCAATGGTGTGCGGCATTTTCTTCCGTATAGCGCCTCGTAGGGCGCCATCTTGATGCTGGCTTGGTACCCATTGTTGTACGAGAACTCAGCTAACGGCAAGTGATCATCCCAATTCTTGCCGTGGTTGATAGCGCAAGCTCGTAGCATATCTTCTAAGATTTGATTTACCCGCTCCGTTTGCCCATCCGTCTGCGGTTGGTAGGCTGAACTACGGATCAGCTTCGTCCCCAAGGCAGCATGCAGCTGCTCCCAAAAACGGGACACAAATAAAGTGCCCCGATCCGATATGATAGTACGGGGTACGCCGTATAAGCATAGGATCCGTGAGATGTACAGTTCAGCGTACTTCTTGGCGTTGTAATTTGTGTTGACCGGGATGAAATGGGCAACTTTGGTGAGCCGATCGACGATCACCCACACCGAATCATGTTTCTGCAAGGTGGTGGGTAAACCGACGATGAAGTCCATGCTCATGTCCTCCCACTTCCAGGCAGAAATGCCCAGTGGTTGTAGCAGTCCCGGTTTCCGCATGTGGTCTGCCTTCACCCTTCGACATGTATCACACTCGGACACGTATTTTGCAGTCTCTCGCTTCATTCGTGTCCACCAAAACTTGCTTCTGAGTTCTTGATACATCTTGTTGCTGCCGGGGTGAATAGAAAATTTTGACAAGTGAGCCTCATCAAAGATTTTCTTCCGTAATTCCGGGTTTCGGGGTACGACGATCCGGTCCTTGAACCATAGGACGCCGTCTCCGTCCTTCCGGAAACATTTCAGTTCCCCACTGTCTACACGTCTCCGCAAATGTGACATGCCCTTATCATTCTTCTGGGCTGCCACTATCTCTTCACGGATGGTGGGGATCAAAGCTAGGTTGTAGAGAGCTCCGTGTGGAATCACATGTAGTGGTGGTTCGCTCTCTTCCAACGGTGTGATGGTCAGAGTATTGACGTGTGACTTGCGGCTCAGCGCATCTGCCACTACGTTTGCCTTGCCCGGATGATAATGGATCTCTATCTCGTAATCCTTTATCAGTTCTAACCATCTTCGTTGCCTCATGTTCAGCTCCTTCTGAGTGAATATGTACTTGAGGCTTTTGTGGTCGGTATACAAATGTACGAGGTTACCGAGTAGGTAGTGCCTCCACATTTTCAATGCAAGTACCACGGCAGCGAGCTCCAAATCGTGAGTTGGATAATTCTGCTCATGGTTCCTAAGCTGCCGTGACCCATACGCGACCACCCTTCGGTCTTGCATCAGCACACATCCGAGCCCAATGCCGGATGCATCGCAGTACACATCGAACGGTTTTGTTGTGTCTGGCTGCGCCAAAACCGGTGCTGATGTCAGGTGCTTGACTAAAGCCTTGAATGCTGCTTCACATGCTGGACTCCAAACATATTAGGTAGCCTTCTTCAGCAGCTCTGTCATTGGCTTGGCAATCTTCTAGAAGTTCGGAATGAACCTCCGATAATATCCCGCGAGTCCAAGGAAACTCCGTACCTCATGAACAGTTCTCGGGGATTTCCAATTCAGCACTTGCGTGATCTTGCTCGGGTCCACAGCGATAGCCTCCGCTGAGATGATATGCCCGAGGAAAGGCACTTGCGATATCCAAAACTCGCATTTGCTGAATTTTGCGTATAACTTGTGATCCCGCAGCCGTTGCAAGACTATACGCAGATGTTTCTTGTGATCTTCCTCCGACTTGGAATATACTAGGATGTCGTCGATGAAGACCACGACAAACTTGTCCAGTTCTGGCATGAATACCGAGTTCATTAAGTACATGAAGTGAGCTGGAGCATTGGTGAGGCTGAAGGACATGACCAGGTACTCATAAAGTCCGTACCTCGTCGAGAAAGCCGTCTTCGGAATGTCCTCAGCCCTTATCTTAATCTGATGGTACCCAGATCTTAAATCCATTTTGGAAAAGATCTTTGCTTCGACCAACTGATCAAACAACATGTC
Organism: Neostapfia colusana; assembly: GCA_030760725.1. Lineage (NCBI taxonomy): Eukaryota > Viridiplantae > Streptophyta > Magnoliopsida > Poales > Poaceae > Neostapfia > Neostapfia colusana. The sequence continues at coordinate 74,079,409 of JASWHV010000005.1, read as the reverse complement.
GATCCGTGGCAACGGGTACTTGTTCTTGATGGTTACGGCATTCAATGGACGATAGTGCACACAAAGCCGCAACGTCTCATCCTTCTTCTTGACAAATAATGCCGAACAACCCCATGGCAAGGAGCTCGGCCTAATAAAACCCTTTTCCAGAAGGTCCGTGAGCTGAGTCTTCAGTTCAGCCAACTCCTTGGGCGCCATCTTGTACGGCCTTCGGGATATTGGCATGGTTCCCGGTGCAAGTTCAATCTTGAACTCCACCTCTCTATCCGGTGGCATCCCCGGCAAATCCTCCTGGAATATGTCAGGGAACTCTTGGACCACTGGAATATCTTCCAATCTGGTAGTAGTGGACTGATAGACACTTGGAAGTTTTATTTCCAGACTGTCCAGAAATAATGAGTGAGACTCGTGCACTTCTGAGTTCAAGTGCACGACTCGGAGGACGGTGTCTAAAACAGCGCCGTGGCGGGTTAACCACGACATCCCTAAGATGATATCGACCTTTTGTCCCTCTAAAATTATGAGAGACGTAGGGTAAACTCTACCCTCTAAGCACAATGGTGCTTTTGGGACCATCATGCTTGCTGAAATTTTCCCACCCGGTGAACAGATCACATAGGGACTATCGGTGGGTAGTATTTGCAAGTTATATTTATCAATGAAAGCTTGGCTAATGAAGCTATGCGTGGCGCCTGAATCAAATAGTACTATAGCGGGATGCTGGTGGAGTTGGAACATACCCGCAAGGATTGGCTCGCCCTCCGGCACGTCCTCAATGGCAAGCTGGTGGACGGTGCCGGGCCTAGGGTTTGCCCGCCGCGCATTAGTAGGGTTCCGGGGCCGATTCCTCCCCGGAAACTTTGGTGCCACTCCGCCGCCTTGCCTCTCCGGGCAACTGCTCGCGAAGTGCCCTGGACGACCACACTTGTAACATGTGGCCGCTGCTGGTGGAGTGCTCGGTGGACGAAAGCCCGGCATGCGTTGCTGAGGTGCAAACGCACGCGGCATCGCCCGCTGCTGTTGTTGTTGTTGCGGTGGTACTGGCAGTGCCGGCCGGAATGCCGGTGAAGAGTACGGCCGACTGCGGAACGGCATTGACCGCTGTGGTGGCTGCCAGCGTGGACCTGATGGTGGGCGATTCACCATCCAAAACTTCTGAGAAGGACCGCCTCCTTCTCCGCTGCTCTGCGGCGCACTTCGCTTTCACTCTGCCGCCGCCAACTCCTTACCGGAGTCCTCCTGAACAATCGCAGCATCAATGATGTCGTTGAGGCTGCCGCGATTGAACATCGCCAACTTGTCCTTCAGGAGCGGGTTCAGCCCCTGGTAAAAGTGGACCCGCCGCTTCTCATCCGTATCTGCGTGATACGACGCGTAGAGCGCGAGATCGTTGAACGCTCTGGAGTATTCCAGCGCGTTCCGGCTCCCCTGCTGCAGGTGTAAGAACTCCTGCATCTTCCTCTTCATTAAACCTGGCGGTATATGATAGGCCCTGAAGGCCGTCCGGAACTCTGTCCAGGTCATCACTCGGTCGGTGGGCTGTGAAGCACAGAAGTTGGCCCACCACGCGCTCGCGGATCCTTGGAGCTGCTGGACCGCGAACTGAGTCTTGCGCTGCTCGCTTATCTGGAGCAGCCCGAACTTCATCTCTATGGCGCGGAGCCAGTTGTCCGCGTCAAGTGGTTCATCCGCCCTTGAGAATACTGGGGGATGAGTTGCCAGGAAGTCGGAGTAGGAGCTCTGTTGATGCTCCTCCCTGTCTTGACGTCTCTCTGGGCGAGACGTATTGGCGATAAGAGTCTGCAGCAACTCTGTGTGTTGCTGATGTGAGCCCGCCATTGCCGCGACGATGTCGGCCAATGTAACCGTTGGCAGTGGCGGTGGCGGTGTTTGCTGTTGCTGTTGCTGCTGCTGTCCCGAGGAGTCCTCGGGAGGTGGTTGGGAGGTCTCTCCCTCTTGACTGGTACCCCCAACGTCAGGGTTGGCACGAGTACGCGTCATTCTGAAATTCAAAACAGCAGTGATTAGCACATGTCTTACTTAAAATTCCATAAGCAACAATAGGTATTGAAGTGACACATGATTAATTTGCACAACATTCACATATATTGATAAAGCATAAACTTTATACAAGATACATTATTCTTGGATCTCCGAGAAGTCGTGCTCATGTCGTCACTACCTATACATACGCTACTGTCTACCCGACATGTCACTGATTACAAAAGTTGGGTTACGCTACCCTAGCTGCCCTACTTGGCAACCGTAACCCCCTACTCGGAGTAGAAATCGACCTCCTGTGGGTCTTCCTCCTCCGGTACTTCTGCTGGTGGGTCTGGATCTACCACCTCTTCACCCATCCCGGGTTCTCCCATTGCTGGGAGGCCCAAGACCACCGGTACGCCTAACACCGGAGGTACGAGGTCCTGCAATGCATGCACCTCGTCCATAGCCTGGTTGTAGTCCTCTTCCCAGTCTTGTCCTTCCTCGATAGCATCGTCCCGCTCTTGAGCAAGGTCCTCATTCTGCTGGGTTAGGGTCTGCACCAGCTCTTGCAACGCCGCGATGTCAACACGGCTATTCTTCTTTGTCTTCTTCAGACGACGCAACTGATTGTGCTGTTCATGCAGTCGCTTGATCGTCGGAAGGAGCACATTGCGGAGTGCGCTGTGGGCACTCTTGAAATGATCTCCACGGCTTGTGCTCTCCTTGAGCTTTGTGGCGAGATGCTCCGTATGAACAGCTTGGCTGTCCATCACGGCGTTTCCCGCCCTCATCTGGAGGGCTGAGATTTGCCTCCGCGGGGTTGTACCTTGGGCAACTCGGGTCCGTTGCTTCCAGGTATATTTCTTCCCACACATGCTGAGCTCGTCCCTCCACCGGAGCGAGTGCGTATGGAGTGCCCTCCATAGCCTGCACGTGTAGTTGGCAGAAACGTGACATAGTGTCACGGGCTGCCACTTGCCACATCCCTTCCGGTTGTCTTCCTCCCACCGTGACGGTGAATGGCACCCAACCGGGTGGCATAGGTCCTGCAGGAACCTCGACATGGATCGTCCACGTCTTGTTCCCCTCTTCGCCTTCTTCCTTGGCGAAGTACTGTGGCATCTGATTGTACCCGAAATATTGGAGCATTTGCCACAATGCTTCCGGGTAGCCGCTACGGTCAGAACAGTGGGAAACTACCCACCCGTTCTCCAACTGTTTATCTGCTGCCATCTGTAAAAATATATTTGAGAAATGTCGAATATTTATTTAAACAGTAAACCATTGAGTTATAACATAAGGCATGTCATTGAACCCATAAAACTTGGAAACATAGTTCAAATTTTAAACAAATTTGACTGCTGATCTGCTGTTCCCATGACAGCCCTGACCAGTTTCCATTTCAACCTGATTTAGGCCATGTTAAAAGCAAAACCAGTTCTGGAGCTCAACACCAAAGTTAAGGATAACTTCAATAGCTGTCCATAAAGTATTTGCTTAGCCTAAGATCCGTCCTGGTTCAAAAGTTATGAGATGTCAAAGTTAACAGAATTCTGGAAACAATTGGACAGCACCTCCCTGCCTTAGGTACTGATTTGATCCAAAAATCTCAGTTACATCTGTTCCTAATATGACAAAACTTTCTGTTACAAAGTTGTAACCCATCTCATAAGATTTCCAGAACTACCTCATTTTCTATTTTTGGATTTTTATGCAGGAAGTTATGCTCAATTTACAGAGAGTCTACAGAGAGTCTTTACTCTGTCCTGTTTTCTGGACAGTTTCAACTCTACTGCATTTTTCGAGTGGTTAAGGGATGAAACACCTCTGGAGCTCAACAGAAAAGTTGTAAAGCTCTTCCAAATATTTCCAGAAATGTATCATACGACCCCAACCTCGAAAGAACTCAACCTCTAACCTCTGATTAACTTCAGCCTTGATTCAGCAGAAAACAGAGTGCTCTGTCCTTAACAACCTATAAGTTGAAAACTTGTTAACTTTGAATATCCTGTTCAAGAAGAGTAGTTACATCAAGTTTTACTACTTTGGATCAAAACCTTCAAGTTTTTAAATGAAGTTGTTCATTTAGTTGGGCGTGACGTTGATGCGTCACCAGATTATGTCGGTACTACGTCCTCACCAAGGAAAAACCTATACCGGACTTAGCCGGCTTCGTTAGTTCAGTGGCACTACTCGTCACTCGCACACGGATGCTACACGTCTACCGTTTCGTGGTAAGGCTACCTGCAGAAACTCAAACAATCATCAGACTCGGCTGCACACCGAGCCTGGAATCCATACAGTTCGTACACCCGGCCGTCATCACTCGCCCGGATGTTCTCAAGCCAAACACGCCTTGAGTTACGTGTTCACGTTTCAGACCACGTGACGGGGTCTCCCATGTTGCACAACGCACGCCAGGGACAGACGTTGCTCGAATACCCCAAACAACATGAAGAGTCGTAGAGGATACTAAAGCGGGTCGGGTTACCTGCCACCCGTGGGGCTCCACCCTTCAGCTTGTGCGCACTGGTGGACAGCGCTTACGTGCACCCCTCAAGACATAAACGTCCCGAGATACACGATTTTCCAACATAACAAATAGGTTAATATGCCACTTTCTATATACTAATAACATCCTTATACGGGCTACTAACTCGTTCCTCACTGGATTTTTGAAAAAGAAGACCTTTGTACTGTGTTAAACCTCAAGCGAGCTCTGATACCAACGCTGACACGACCCCAATGGTCCTGCCGAGCCAGGATCACGCTGAGGGGTGCTGCGTTGCACAGCACCGTATAACACACGTCAAAGGTACGAAGCGGAAGCGGAAATTTTATAACATAAACAAGTTTATGAACATGTTTACATCAAAATAAGTTTAGTCTGCACTCGCGGGCGTAGACTACGCATCAAGTCACGTTCAGCCCTCGAACGTGTCCTTGCTAGCACACACACACACACACACACTAACTCTGCGGCGTGCACGACTCCCACTCGACAGGGTTCCCCTCCTGGGGTTCCGTCTCCTCTTCAGGAGTTCCTTCCTCATAGAACCCTGAAAAAGCTTCAAACAGAAGCAGTGAGCATGAAGGCTCAGCAAGTCTGACCCGTCTCACCTAAACGTGGAACTTCTACATGAGGGTAATGGGTTACATGAGGTAAAAATTCAGTTGCAAGGACTCGCCTAATTAGTAGAACCTTACTTTCAAGTTTTAGCAGCAGGTTGTGGAGAACCTTACGCTGGGGCACATGAGAGAGCCGCAATCAAACAAGAAACACATTTCTCTCATGTACTTCGCCCAAGGTTGAAAAGAACTTTAGTTAGCTCTAAGCTACAGCATATCATTAACAATCAATGTCCAGCTTTCTATCAGCAACATTTTAACATGTGACTAGCCTGTTCTTTCTACGTCACGGTACAGTGAACAAGTGGTACTCACTGACCACGAGGGACGTCGATTATAATCGATTTACACCTGCAGGGTTACCCAAAAAACCCGTCATGTACGCCCGTACTCGATGTTGCCTACAACAACCATCACGGACGTCGTACGCGACTACCTTTCGCCCGTTAGCCAAATGTTGAACCGGTCCAATCGTCCCGAGCAAGAGGTCTCTGCACGCGCATCTCGAGCTGCCAGCCGATTTACACCTCGAGCTCTCAACCTACCCTCTGAACGACCAGCTATGCCTCAACACCCAGCTACCCGAGTTACATCGGTTTCCCGGTTCCCATATAGCCGGTAGGTCTTCGGTACTGTTCTATCTTGTTCAACAGGTCCGCACACGGCTCGGTCCTCAATCGACACAAGCAGAGCTATAGCACACAGGCCCCAAAGTCCTGCTGCCCATACTTTCCGCTCGGTCTCATTTTCTTGCCATATGTATCATGTGCTATCTATACCCGAGCAATGTGCCTCTAGCCTATCCTCGCCAGTAGTTCCAACTACTCGACTTGTACCGAATCCTACTCTATCCTAGCAATGCAGTAGCTAACGGGGTTTGCAACCCTAAACCCAACCCATGGTTCTCTTGGCTATGCAGTGGGTCTTCCAAACAAGACTCTAATGCACAGAATAAAGGAAACAAGTATGTGCTCAAAACAATAAAAATTTGTAAAAAGGTTAATGCAAACCGGAGCTTGCCTTGCTGCTCTTGGTCGTAGGCTAACTGTTCCTCCAGAGTAACGAAGTCTAGGACTTCGGGTTCCTCCTCGACCTTAGCGACTACATGATAAAAGCAATATATGTATCAATTTAAATGCATTTGTATTAACTTTGAAGTTGTGAAGTCTATAACCCTTGCTAGACAGACCTAATGACTGTAAAACTTTTATTGTGACTTGGTTACAACCTAAACAGAGACTTGGTCAAGTTTTAGTTGCAGCAAAGCTCATTTGAGCCCTCCACAATTAATTATGGCCTTGACCTTAATTAGAACTCTTAGGGTGTTCTAGGAATTTTCTTGAAGCAAACTATGACTTAATGAAAACTAGATTTTCAGAGGGTTCTAATGGAGTTGGTCTCACTTAATTTGAAGGTTCCTAGCTAAAGTTATGAGCTAAACAATTTCAGAGAAAATTCTGAAAATGTTTCTGAACATTTTTCTATTTTCTCTGGAACAGTTTCACTAATCACACCATTAGGTGGATCAAATGAGCTCCAATGGGTCTGAAATTTTATGGTAGTTCAGGGATATTCTGGTGATCATCCCAGCAAAATTTCAGGATTTTCCTCCACAGGATTCTCCAGTTAAAATTCCAAACAGTTTAAACTTTGAGGATTTAATTCTGGAGAATTAAGGAGTTTCATGAAGTGACACTTGATTTGCTGGAATGTACTCAGAGAGCTGAATCCAGAGAAATTTGGTTCACTCGATTTGGAGCTTTCTAGCCAAAGTTATGAGGATTTGAAGTTTGGAAGAATTCTGAAAATCGGGGGAAAAGTTTAAACTCGCGCGTGGGCCCGGGGGACACGCGTCGCACGCCGAGGCAACAGCACACCGCGGCCCACAATGATTTTAAGCGCCAGCACACCCGATCCCGGCCGCAGCCGGATCCCGATTCAAAATATCTCCCGCTGACAGCTGGGGTCCACCCCTTCTTCAACCTCGCGACACCCACGCTCCGCCGCCGAGGGACCTCGCCGGAGAGCTCGCCGCCGGCTGCTGTACAGCTCCAAACTTCTCGATTCTGGCCGCCCCTGCCTAATTTTACTCGGGGAACAGGATTCTAGGGTCAGCTGCTCATGACAATGGCCGGAGCTTGGTCGGCGACGAGCCGCCACCTCGGAACGACTTCGGCCATGTCGGCTGACTTCCCTAGCACCTCAACTACTTGAGAAACCGGTCGGGAAGCACCAGTGGACCTCAGAGAAGGTCGACATGAGCTCGAGGCAGCTCGGGGAAGGCCCGAAATAGGTCCTCACCGTGCGCCCGATGCCGCCCATTCATTCCGCCATTGGTAGACCTCAAATTACGTCGGGTACAGAGGTTCTCCGGCCCAGAGTTGTGAAGGCAACTTGTGCGTTACCGTGTCTAGCTCGTGTGAGAGCGGCTTGAGGCCCTCTAATCCTTTCTAGAGCACGAATTAAACAGAATCGTACCCGAAGGTCGTTCTGCACACAGAAAGGGGAAATGTGGAAATTCGCCGCCGGTGAGCCACCACTCGAGCTGTGGCTCGGGGATGAGCAGCACCGGTCACCAGCGCGTCCAAGGGTGCCTTGGCTCTGGCATGACAACGCCCTGGTTGGGCTGTCCACGGGAGCCCGAGGTGCGGCGGTTCCAAGTCCCGAATTTGATCTTTCGGCACAGCCGATATCAATCGGTTTCAACCGAATTCTAGCAATGGGGAGGATGGAGGAAAGTCTCTAGTACCTTGCTGGGGCTCTGGAGTGGACGGAGGGAGCTGCGATCGGCGTCCTCCGATCGATTCCGAGCTGCGGAAATTTTCGGCCGGCGCTGAATTATTGCGGGGAAGAATGGCGGTGCCTCGGCCGTGAAGGGGGGGCAGGCGCCTTAAGAAGGCTCTGCACCGCCTCACGCCCGCGCATGGGCAAGCAGCTGCTGGCGCGGCGGCTGCCCTCGGTGGCGATGACCGCTGCGGCTCGGCGACCCGAGTGAAAAAGTCTCAGTCGGTTTGATCTGAGCAGTGGCTGACATGTGGGTCCCACTTCCAGTTTTAACCTCTGAAATTTACTCCTAATCACTGTTGTAAACAGTGAACCCCATACTACCCTTGGCAATTCAAATTATTCATTCATGAGCCATTTGAATCGATCAAAGTTCAAATGAGGTTTGGTTTGAATGAATTTCAGCACAAGTTCAGTTTGAAATCCAAATAAAGTTTGAATTTCTCCCACTTAGCTCATGTCAAGATCAACTCCAAATGGAGTGAAAATTGGTGTGTGAGCTCACAAAAATGTGCTGAGTAAGAATATGCCTCCCACTTTTAAATTCATGGGATAAAAACAGTTTGAATTTGAATATGGTTTCAAACTGCCCTCTTCCTAACTATACCCAAAATGACCTCAAAAAGGTTTTGAATTTGGGTGAAACTTGGCATGGACATCCTTAATAAAGTGTAGGAGTTTTCATATGTCCAGCCCATCTATATCACATGTGGGAAATACCACTTTTGCAATGTGTGAGTTTGTTCTCTAATGAGCATGTTGATAATTGTTACTTGCTCTTCATTTGTGTTCATCATCCTTCTTCAAATGAGGTGTGTGGTGTGGCGATGAACACTGCAAATGTGTGTCAAAAACTGAGGCCCTTACACAATGCCAGCCCCAACAAAGTTCTTATTCAGAATTACTGGGGACCCACCCACCGGTTTTTACGGAGGCCGAGGAACCTTTGGAGGCGGACAGCTTTATCCGCACTCTGGAGGCGAAGTTCGGGCTGCTACGATGCACCGAACACCAGACGGAGCTGTATGCAGCGCAACAGCTTCAAGGAGAAGCCGGTACATGGTGGGCGAACTACATCGCCTCATTACCGGCTGGCCATGCCGTCACATGGATGGAGTTCCGGGAGGCGTTCCGCGCCAATCACATACCTCCCTGGGTTATGGAAATGAAGCTCCAGGAGTTCCTGGCGCTACGACAGGGCGAGAGGAGTGCTCACAAGTACTCCAGGTTATTCAACCGGCTGGCACAGTATGCGCCAGGGGTTGTGGGGATGGAAGACAACAAGCGCAACGCGTTCTTCCGGGGCCTGAATTCAAAGATGAAGGTCCATCTCGCCCAAAGCAATCGCGGCACATTCAACGACCTCGTTAATGCCGCGATTCAACAAGAGAATGCTCAGCGCGAGCGCGGTTCTGATAAAAGGAAACGCAGCGCGCTGACGAGCAGCAGTGGTGGGACGCCACAGAAATACCGCGTGGTGTATCGCTCACCATCCGGTCAGAGATGGCAGCCACCATCGCGACCGCCTCAGTTTCACGGTCGACAATATAATGCGCCAGGCTTCCGACCGACGTATCCACCACAGCAACAGCAACAGCAAAGGATGGTCCTGCGTGCGCCTCAGTTTCAACAGCGTGCACTGGGATTCCGTCCTCAAGTCGGCGGGACCCCGACACCTTACACGTGCTTCACGTGTGGCCGTGTCGGGCATATTTCAAGGGACTGCCCCGAGCCGCGACAGGGCAGGGGTGCAGCACCATATCAGGGTGCTAATCAGCCCCGTAATCAGCCCAAGAAACCAGCACCAAAACCCGGCAACGTCCACCACTTAGCCATCGAAGACGTGCCGGAAGGCGAACCCATCCTCGCAGGTACGTTCTGTTATTTAGATCATCCCGTAGTCATACTTTTTGACTCCGGTGCCACCCATAATTTCATAAGTCAGTCTTATGTTATTAAATATCAACTGCCTATCATTCCCACAAATAGTTCATATTTGATATGCTCTCTGGGTGGGAAAATAACAGCTGATAGAATGGTCTATAGGGCACCATTACAATTTGGTGGGAATCTATATCCGACTTCTATAATCATGTTAGAGAGTCAGAAACTGGATGTCATTTTAGGAATGTCATGGCTACCATGGTGCTGTTCTTGACATCATTCCACGTGTGGTTAGTTTAAAATCTCCACTTCATGAACCACATGTTCTTATTCTTGACCGTTCGGTTCAAGAAACTCCAGCCACATATAACACGGAAGCCACAAAACTTGAGGATATTCGCATGGTGCATGAATACCCGGATGTCTTTCCGGATGATCTTCCGGGCATGCCACCCGAAAGAGATGTCGAGTTCAAGATTGAAGTTGTATCTGGGACGACACCAATCTCACGGAGACCGTACAAGATGGCTCCGAATGAGCTGGCTGAACTGAAAGAGCAGCTCCATGACTTAATGAAGAAGGGTTTCATTCGACCAAGTTCCTTGCCATGGGGGTGCTCGGCGATGTTTGTGAAGAAGAAGGATGAAACCTTGAGGTTGTGTGTGGACTACCGACCTCTCAACGCCGTCACCATCAAGAATAAATATCCACTGCCGCATCGATATATTATTCGATCAACTTGTGGGTGCAAGTGTAGTTTCAAAGATGGATCTTCGCTCCAGATATCACCATATCAAGATCCGGGCGGAAGATAATCCAAAGACGGCCTTCTCAACGAGATATGGGTTGTATGAATACCTCGTCATGTCCTTTGGTCTCACCAACGCCCCGGCACACTTCATGTGTCTCATGAACTCAGTGTTCATGCCGGAGTTGGACAAGTTTGCGGTGGTGTTCATAGACGACATCTTGGTTTACTCAAAGTCTGAAGAGGAACACGCCAAACACTTGCATATCGTTGTTCAACGCTTGCGAGACCATAAGCTTTATGCCAAGTTCAGCAAGTGCGAGTTTTGGATCAGCCAAGTGCCATTCCTTGGTCACATTATTTCTGCAGAAGGCATTGGAGTTGATCCAAGCAAAATCGAACAAGTGCTGGAATGGAAGTCCCCCACATCAGTCCATGAAGTTAGGAGTTTCCTCGGGTTAGCAGGATATTATCGGAGATTCATACCGAACTTCTCCAAGCTTGCTAAGCCGATGACTGAACTGTTGAAGAAGGGGATCAAATGTGTTTGGAGCTCAGCTTGTGAAGAAGCTTTCCAAGCATTAGTGAAGCATCTTACAAAAGCCCCGGTGTAAGCTCAACCGGATACAACCAAGCCCTTCGACGTATATTGTGATCCGTCTGGCATCGGGCTTGGCTGTGTATTGATGCAAGGAGGAAGAGTGGTCGCCTATGGCTCACGTCAACTTCGTACCCACGAGCAGCACTATCCGACTCATGATCTTGAGCTCGCTGCTGTGGTGTTGGCACTGAAAATATGGAGGCACTATCTGCTTGGAAACTTAGTGCACCTCTACACCGACCACAAGAGTCTGAAGTATATATTCACTCAAAAGGAGTTGAATATGCGGCAACGGAGATGGCTAGAACTGATCAAATACTATGAGATCAAGATTCACTACCATCCCGGAAAAGCAAACGTGGTTGCCGATGCCTTAAGCCGCAAATCCCAAGCCAACGGTCTGTCCATCACCCCACTCGAAGAGGAGGAACCGAGTCTATACTTGGTTCCACATGGGGCATTATATAATCTTTCTCTCGTCCCTACCATACGAGAAGAGATTATGGGAGCTCAGAAGAAAGACATGGGGATGTCGCACATTCGGAGAAGAATGAAGAATTGTGAAATGAAATGCTTCCGAAGAGATCATAACGGTACTCTATGGTTTAAAGACCGTATAGTGGTACCCCGTGACATGAAGCTTCGGAGGAAAATCTTGGAGGGAGCTCATTTGTCCATGTATTCTATTCATCCGGGCAGCAACAAGATGTACCAAGATCTGAAAACAAGGTTTTGGTGGACACGGATGAAAAGAGAAATTGCAAAGTACGTATCCGAATGTGATACGTGTCGGCGGGTGAAAGCCGACCATATGCGTAAAGCCGGACAGCTGCAACCATTGAACATTCCGGCATTGAAGTGGGAGGATATCAGCATGGACTTCATAGTCGGATTAACTCTCACGTCTCACAAACATGACTCGATTTGGGTGATAGTCGATCGACTAACCAAGTCGGCTCATTTCATTCCCGTACATACAAGCTACGTGGCCAAGAAATATGCGGAGCTGTACATTGCAAGGATCTTGTGCTTGCACGGTGTTCCCCGCTCCATTATTTCAGATTGCGGTGCGATGTTCGTCGCTCGGTTTTGGGAACAGCTGCACGCGTCATTGGGGACCAAACTGATCCGAAGCTCAGCGTATCACCCGCAGACAGATGGTCAAACCGAGCGGGTGAACCAAGTGTTGGATGACATGCTACGCGCTTGTGCCATCCACCACGGCAAGAATTGGGACGATCATTTGCCGTTGGCGGAGTTTTCTCAAAACAATGGCTATCAAGCTAGCATTAAGATGGCGCCGTATGAAGCTCTCTATGGCCGGAAGTGCCGCACACCCCTTAACTGGTGTGAGTCCGGCGAGCGCGTCATCTACGGCATTGAACTTGTGAATGAAGCTGAAGAACGAGTGCGAGTTATACAAGCCAATCTGAAGGCTGCTCAATCTCGTCAGAAGAGCTATGTGGATAAAAGACGCCGACCTCTCCACTTCGACATCGGGGACCATTTTTATGTCCGTGTGTCTCCGATGAAGGGAGTTCATCATTTTGGGGTGAAGGGCAAGCTTGCGCCGCGATTCATTGGTCCGTTCACCGTCATTGAAAAATGCGGACCAGTGGCCTATCACCTGGAGTTACTGGCATCGCTCGCAGGCATTCACAACGTCTTCCACATCTCTCAGCTGAGGAAGTGCCTCAAACCCTCAGCTGAAATCCGCACAGAAGACATAGAAGTTCTCCAACCAGATCTCACGTACACGGAGTATCCGATCCGGATTATTGATGAAAAAGACTCGCGCCACAAGACCGGACCTTATGGTTCTACAAGGTCTTGTGGAGCAACCATACCGCTGATGAGGTGACATGGGAAAGCGAGGACTATCTACGAACGTATTATCCGAACTTGCTATCATCATATACCCGGTAAAGTTTCCCCCACTTTGCTTTTCCTTTGGAATCTCGGGACGAGATTCTTTTTAAGGGGGGAGGGATGTAAAATCCCCAAAAAGTGGTAGCAAGAAAGTTCAGCTCATGTACACTTAGGAAAAATGAGGGGAATTAAAACTTTGAATTATGACGGTGTAAGTTCAAAGTGAGGATTTAAACTTCCCAAAACTTCCAAACATGGAGATCTAAATTCACAACTTGGATCTTCATTGTCCAAATATTCACCCTTCCAAATTTCAGCTCATTTGGAGGAGTTTCAATATTTGTTTGGGATTAAAAGGAGAAACCCTCTAATCTGAATTTCAAATTCATTTTCAAATTCCAATTCTTCAATTTGCAAATTTGGTTTCACAAATGTGTTCTCCACATTTTTATGAGCAGCCATGCCAGAAATTGGAAACTTTGGAGCTGGTTTGCTATGTTTTTGGGCAATACAAAATAGAGAATTCAAACTCCATTTCAAATTCAAATGATCAAACACAATTCAAATTCTACACCAGAATTCAAACCTTAACTTTGGGGGTGAAGTAAGGCCTTTAATTCTGAGCAGCTGGGTTTAAATATCAGAGAACAAAATTGATTAAAAGAGGGGGAAATGGGGCCCAGTAGTCAGCCTAACAACAGAGCCTACCGCCTCTGTTTTCATCGGCTGATCGCCGAGAGATCGCCAGCGCCCGGCAAAACCCGCTCCCAAGGACTCCACCGCGCCACCTCCTGGTTTCCTCGATCGCCAGCGGCTTCATTACCACACGGTCGCAGCAACGAAGTCGGTCTTCACTTCTCTCGGTTACTCGCCGTTCCCTCCGTTGTCTTCCGTGAGAAACTGCCTCCGTGCCGCTTCTGTTTCGCCCTCGCCCACGCTCGCCCAAGCTCGGATGATCGAGCTCCAAGCATCAAAAATAAGCGCAAGAGAGTGCTCCAGCTTCCACCATTTCCCCCCCCTCCTAAGCTTCCTAGCTCGTGCTACACGCAAACCAAGGATTTGCGCCGGCGTTCAGAGGTGCTCGGCGGAACTACCTTCGGTTCACCGTGGGCAGCACGCTACGGCCAGTTTCACCGCCTCTTCCCTGCACAAGAAAGGTGTGTTGTTGTCTGTAGATCGTGTTACCGAAAGCCTCAGGACAATTGATCAATCGGGTAGTGAGAATTTTGGGTTTTACCAAACCCTAGTTCATAGTAACACCTCTCGGTCTACAATCAAATTCGTCGTGCTGCGATAGCTAGAGCTTATTCTGGTCTAGGAGAAGCTTTGCTAGATCCCTGCGATCCTTCTCGCTCAAACGGCGCCAGAAACCATCAAGGACTGAAGGAGTTCTTTGAGGTTTTGTCGTCGCCGGCGTTTTACGGGCTCGGGTCGCCGGTGAGGTCCCCTCTCCGGTGGTTTTCTTGGAGAGTGGGCTATGGGTCGATGTTGTCCATGTGTCACTGGTGCTTTTGGAGCAAACCCTAGCCCGAAAGACCTGCTGTCGAGGGAGAACGAGGTCGCCGAAGTAAGGTCCCACATGGTTGCCGGTGCAAGCACCGTTCTGGCCGTTGTCATCAGCTCCCGACCCCACCATCGTGTTCAGAGCGGTGTAGAACTCACAGGCGGCGAGTTTGAGGAAGTTCGGACCATGGGAACCCCGTCCCGGCTAGCCTCGCTGGCGTGCGCCGTCGCGGGAGGCGCGGGCAGCGCGAGGAAGACGAAGGGGGGCCGGGTCCCACCGGTCAGCCTCTGTATACGTGCAGGGATCAGCCTGTGGCACCGGATCTGGTGCAGCTGTGCGGGAATAACCCCGTGGCCTCGGTGTTGCCATCATCTGAGTGGATAACGTCGCGGGTGGGGTCCACAGCAAGAGTTTAAACATTTCTTCAATTTTCAGACTTAGTGCAAGATTCAAAGGGCCATAACTTTCAGTAGGAATGTCCAAAATTTGTGAAACAAATTTTGTTGGATTCCTCTCAATCATTACCTTGCTGAAATGCAATGAAATGGATCTGGTGATTTCTGGAAATTTCTCCAAAATTCATCAAATTTAAGTATTTGGGAATTAATTCCAGAAGATCCCTGTTATGGAAATTCTTCAAATTTTGCTAGGAGGTTCCTTATGATATTACTGATATCCAGTAAATATTTGAGATTCATTGGAATTTATTTGGTAGGCTAAATTGCCTCCCACACTTCAGCCTTTATTTGGAAATTCAAATTTAAACAGAAACTTTTCAGAACTCCTACCCAACTTCAAAAATTCATATCTCTCTGCTGGTAGCTCCAAAAATGGTGAAACAAATTTTGTTAGAACCATGGAGACTTACCCTAATCAGATATTCCACTGTTAGCTATGTCAAAGCTGCAGAATTGGGCTCAAAATTCAGAGAAACATTGTACTTGTAGGAATTTTAAAGACTACAGTGTGCAATGACATTTCTCCAAATTTTGCTCAGATCATCCTTAGAGGGTATAGTATCCACTGTAAAAATCCCAAAGCCAATTAAGGATTCTAAATAGCAATAGTTATGAATAGAAGTCCAATTCTCATAAATCCTTAATACTTACACGTGTATTTTATTACATTTCATAATAGTGACCGAAGTTTAAGGCGCACCGGAGCCCTTGGACGTCCTTCCACCTGAAGCTAACTTCCCGTTTGACTCGCAACCAGGCAAGCCCCGGTTTGCACTTAAGTACCTTTTATAAAGCTTTTTTTTTGTATCACTTACGTCTAGGGTGAATGTTTGCATTAGAGTTAGGGTGATTGAAACCCCACTTGCATAACCTTTTTAATCCTATGGAGGGTTGGGTAGCTTACAGACTCGACGAGTAGAGAATGCCATGCTAATATGCTTAGGATCTCGGTAGAAGTCGAGTAGTTGGAATCTACTCGCGAGGTAAGGTTTTATCACACGGTTTGGTCAGAATAGAAAATGGCTTAAAAGTGGAGAAAATGAGACCCAGCAGGGGGGGTAGGAAGCCCTGTTGGTGTCGATTGAGGACCAAGTCGTGTGCGGGCCTGATCAACAAGTATCGAACAGTACCGGATGGCATACTAACATAAGCAGGAAACCGATGTAATTGGTTAACCTAGGAGTGGGTTGAGGGTAGCAAGGTGTAAATCTGCCGGTGGGCACAGTCATGCTCCACGCGGGGACCTCCTGCCCATTACGGATGGACCGGTTCGACATTTGGGTTGCCTTTGAAAGGTTGTTGGATACAACAGAGTAGGAAGGGGTGTGGAATCACGCTTCTGAAAGTGGGCGTATGCAACGTGTTGTCCGGGTGTCTCCTGATTGCAATCACCGTCCCTCACGGTTATTTGAGTACCGCTTGTTCACTGTTCTGTGATGTAGTAAGAAGTGAAGTAAGCCAGTTGAATGATAATATGCTTTGATGATATATTAATGTTTTGGAAACCATGTCTGCTGTAGATATAGAGCTAATTAAGTTTACTTTCCGCTTTGGGCATCACCACATTGGAGGAAAGTGTTTCTTGTTTGATTGTGGACTTCCGATGTAAGGGCTTCCTAAGGCACATGATTCTGCTGCTATAAAACTGAAAGTAAGGATCAACTTATAGGCGTGTCTTTGACGCAAAGTCCTGTTTCCTATCTTATGTATCCTTACATGTAGAATTCCATGCCTAGGCTAGTCGGTTAAGCCTTGCTAAGCCATCGTGCTCACGGTTGGAATATTTGAGCTGTGTGCAGGTGAGAGTTATGAGGAGGGATCCGAGGACGAGGCGATGCCCCCGTCGGGGTACACGGCCGAGCTGGAGCCCTGCACGCCGCCGTTAATCTCCGGTTCCATGCTGCTAGTGTGTAGCGTCCCCAGGCTGGACGGCTGCACTTTTGCATACTTACGATGAGAGGCTACTTATGTGTGACACCCTCATTTCTGGTTTCTTCATGTATTCATGTTTCATGTAGAGAAAACATTTTAAAAGAAGTGGGAACAGAGAAAATATCAAAAAGATAGCCAAAAAGAGCCGAATCCAGTTCACAGAGAGCGCCGAAGACAACATCCGCGGCTCGCTGGCCACGTGGCGTGTTCAGAGCTCATCCCTGCAAAGTGGGGAGAGGTCCACCGCTAAACTGGCTACGTGGCAGGCTCGGGGCTCATCTCCGCAAAGGGGGAGAGATCCGACCCCGTGAGACACGTGTTGCCCCCCAGAGATAGCCTATTCGGAGAAGCAAGATCAGCCGCAGGACACATGTCACCTTCGGAGCTAGTCACCTCGGAAATCAGAGGACTAGTCGCGCGGGATACGTGTCGATCTAGGAGCTCACCTCTGAGAAGGTCCGGTTCTATTGGACACATGTCGCCACCGGAGCTTATCTCCGGGAGGTCCGACACTGATGGACACGTGTCGACCTCGGAACTCGTCTCTGAGGAAAGAGGGAGTCCGACGCTACTTGTAACACCCCAAAATCCTGTTAAGAGGGGAATTTAAAAATTTTTGGACGTATTGCATGTGTTCCAAAAAATCAAATTCAAACTGGAATTCAAATTAAACTCAAAACAGAAATGAAAAAGAAAAGGAAAAAAATAAACCCCCCGGCCAGTGGGCCGAAACCCCCCAGCCGGCCCATTTATTCCCGCGCCAGCCCGCAGCCGCGCGCCCTCCCCTCTTTCCCACTGACACGTGGGGCCCGCCAACCCTTCTTCATCCTCGCGCCCGCGCTCGGCCGGCGGGACTCTTCTCACCTCCGAATCGAATCCGCCCCGGATCCTCGCGTATCCCAGCCGAATTTTGTTCCTGGACGACGCAAACTCTATAACAACCGAACGCCGCCCTCCCCCGGCTATATAAACACCAGCATCTTCCCGATTTTCACCCGCGATCGGCTGCTTTTCTTTCCGGTGAGAACCCGAGTTTCTCCGGCCAATTTCGCTCGATCTTCGCCCGGGATTTCTCATCTAACGCACTGATCTTGATACACCGCCTCCGGGGAACCGCGCAGGTGCACAAAACTCGGTGGTTTGCGCTTCAAACACAGCGCCGACGAGCCTCGCCATGAATTCACCTCGGACCTCGTCGCGGACCGATTTCCAGGACCTCCGAGCTCAAGAAAACCCCCGAGGTGAGATCCCCGACCTCCCATCTACCGATCTATGCCATAAAATCACAGTTCTAGGAAGAATTGACGAAGATCCGAAACTCTCCGGGGAGATCACCGCCTCCCGCCGCCGTGCGCCGCCAGGCAGCGCCGCCCGCGCTCGATCAGAGCGACGTGGCCGCTTGTGCGCCGTCTGTTTTAAATCGCACGGTAGAATTTAAATCCCCGCGTACCGGTTCAGCATTATAATCTCAGCCGTCTGTTTTAAATCGGACGGTTCACGTCAGCCCCCCATTATAAAGGCCGGAATTCTTACGCGCTACCCCCTGGGGTTCTGGGAAAATACGAGCTAGCCCCGGAAACTTCTGATCTAGCCCCTGGAACTTCAGAAAATCATGTAAATTCATTTAAAAATCAGTTTTAGCCCTTGGACTTAATAAAAATTAGGAAAACCCCTCTGTTATATGTAGTTAGACCCCTGGAAATTCTTAAAATAATATAATAGATCCTGTAGTGGGTTGAGTTTACCTTTTTAACCCTATGTGATATTAAATTTAGGAATTTGAATATGTGTTTAGTATTTAAAATTTAAAATATGGGACAAACACATTGTAAATTCAAATTAAAAACTTTCCTAGTACTTGGAAAACTTTGGAGTGAGATAAAAATAGATTTTTGGCTGAAATGAATCTGTCTAATTGATTATTCACATTTATTAGTTATAGGGACACATTTTTAAGTAGAGAATAATTCTGAAAATTAGTAAAATAAATGTAAAATAGTTCACATCAGAGGAGAAGTTCAAAAATATATTATTTAATATTTTAGACCCAAAACCTATTCTGTTTAGAAGAGGTGTCTTACTATTTTCATAATAAAGTTCACAATTAGGCATAGGAAATAAATCTGAAAATATAGCAAGCTAGGTATGAATAACTAGAAAATGATAAATGAAGTTTCCAAAATCCAAAGAATTCAGTTTAGGGATGGTAGAAGGTCTGAAGACACATTTGGAGTAGGAAAATACCCTCCATGCACACTTGGTAGCAAAAAGGTGTATCAATTGAATGTAAGGAATTTATTTAAATTGGAAACTCATATATGATATGCAACATAAATATGAATACAAAAGTAGAAATCATATGCACATGTTTAAAAGTGCATGTAAGCCCAAAAATAAACACACATAGAGTAACCACAACACATAGGAATGGGAATGGCTTTCATAAATGGGAATGTGTGGTTTGTATGAAGTGGAAGTGTGAACTATGTCTTATGGATTGTTGTTTTCTTTTGCTATGTGTGATGGTATGATGTAGAACCTGCTCCAGAGCAAGTTCTTCCTTTCCAAGATCAGGACTACCCATTCCCAGAGCAGCAGGAAGAAGGCAAGTGTCCTTGACCACTTTGTTCCTATACTAGGATGTGTAGATAGAGTTATTTGCATTGTCAATCGAAATATGAAACCCATGCTAGGAAGTTTCTCTAGAATTGCATTACCTTGTTTTCCTTGTAGCTTGGGATGGGATTTTGCTTTATTATATCATTCATTCATATTACTTATGCTTAGCCATGCTTAGAATGGGATAAGTGGGACATGATATTATCAACTTGCTTACTCTTGAATGAGATATTATGAGTTATGTAGAGGTAGGGATCAAGGCAAGTTGGATGATTTGGTTCGTGCAGGGTGCACGAGACTCGGGTTTGTGTTTAGTACTTGCCTGGATCCTAAGGACCGGTTCATGGAGCATGTAACCTGGCTTTACCGTGCCAACCACATGCTGAGATGGGGCAGCTTGGCCAATTAATTAGGTGTATCCCTGGCGTAGTATGGGTGTGTTGGATGGTGCGGGGAATAGGTGTCAGCTGGACTACCATATGAACCGCAAGGCTCAAGAGGGGGCCACTGCAGCGGGGTTGGAGCCTCTTGTATGCTGTTAGGGGTGAAACCTCAGTGGGCCCACACTCGCCGGGAATCCCTTTGTAAAGGCTTCGTAGTGATCTCCTGGCTACATACCTGGAAAGTGTGTATGTGGTTCGTGGCCACTGGCATAATGGAGGTTCTTTTAGTCCACCCGGCAACGGGGAATGAAATCACTACATGTGGGTACAGTGGTGCAAATTCTGCAGAGTCAAAACTGTCATGACAGCCGTGCTCACGGTCAAGAGCGGCTTGGACTTATTCATGATTAGAGGAGTGATGGTTTTGGAAGTTAAGGATGATAAGCGGGGAGCTTAACATTGAAAATGATGTTATGGTTATGATGATGGGATGGGAGATTGGGACCATTTCACCTGTGTAGTAATGTAGGTGCTTAATAAGCTAAGGTGATAGGTATTAATTGCGTAGTGCTTTAACCATGAGTTCAACCTCTCCTTGCTCTAGCCATGCATGACATAACTTTCCCACACTTGCTGAGTACTATCGGTACTCAACCTTGCATATTTGTTGGTTTATATTGCTGCTCAGGTCAAGATAATGAAGTGGTGTTTAATGATCAAGACTTTGGACCTGAAGAAGGTTTCTAGGTTCATGGAGTCCCCCGGGCAACGCCTGTAACGGAACCCACAAGAATAATATTCCGCTGCTATTTTATTTACTTGTTATGAACTTATTATCGTCCATCGAGACATATGCTATGTAAGACTTATTTATATTCGAAACCTGGCTTGTAATAAATGATGCTTAACTATTTATCATCACATGTATGAGAAAATGATCCTGGCATACATGTGATATTCACTCGGTTGTTCTTCGGAGAAACCGGGTGTGACAGAAGTGGTATCAGAGCCAAGGTTGCCCGTAGGAACGTGGACCTAGGTAGAAATGGACGTATTAATGGCCCTATTTTCTTAAAAACTATTTTACAAGGTGTGTCTTGAAAACTGTTATTTAATGGAGTCACTTTCTTCATCTTACCCCAACCTTCATTCAAAATAGGATTTTTGTTTAAAAGTTTATCTAACCTAAGTTTAAATGCTTTCTGTTTTAGATGGTTCGCATGATTCGCACCGCTCGCAAGTCCACAGGAGGGAGAGTTCCCGTAGTTGCCCTTGCCCAAAGAGAGGAGAGCCGTCCGGTGACATACCTTTCCTACGGATTGGCAGTAGGAGGCTTGTTGCGCCGTCTTCGACGTATGCTCCAAGCCGCCGGCAATACGGGCAAGCTAATCATACACTATAGCTCCACCAGGACCATCCGTGATAAGAGGGAAGAATGGAGTTCAGAGATGAGGATTATCCATGAAAATCAGCTGCTCAAGATCCACCGCTCTCCAGCTTGTCGAGCGACACAGGTCGATGCGGAGAAGGATGTTACCTGGGAGGCCATCACCTGCCAGAGTCACATCTATCATCGACACCTGGACAGAACTGAGTACATGTATGTCCTCCAGCGCAAGAGTGGTACAACGGAGTATAAGTACCTGCCAGTGCAGCAAGGGACTTCCCATGAGCACATGGACTTGTGCTTGGAGGATGCTGCTATGCTCAGCACTCGACTGCAGGAGTGTCAGCAGGAGCTTTAGGATGTTCGGGACACCCTGAAGGAAATCGAGGCGTTTCTTCGAGCCTGCTTGAGGGCGAGAGAAAGAGGAGATGGGAATGAACTGTGTGTCACCGTGAATGATACATGGACTCGTGACTCCCTAGATCGCCGGGCGATCAGACGTCGTCGCACTTCTCCACCAGCAGCCTCCCCACCCAAAGCAGAGTCAGAAGGCAGCCGCAATAATGAGGAAGATCCCAAGGAGCCAGCTCAGGGATACGAGTAGTGTAGAGTCTTTCCCTTAGTTAGCAAGATGTCGAATAGTCAAGTCGTTACCTTAGTTAATGGTGCGTTAATGCTTGGTGTGTGACGTGAGTTGTGGAAGCCATGAGCAATTGTCCACAGCCTCGTCTTCAGATTGTTTTGCTTTGGTGTGTGAACCCACATGAAATAATAGTGCATTTGTTTTTGTGTGAGACATGAACCCTCAGAAAGTATAACAAAGCCTCAACACTTCAAAGTAAAAACAAGTGAAAGTAGTAAGATAATACGTAATGCTTTAAATTAACATTTGGTTGATCATGCTAGATGGCCGGAAGAGGAAAGGGTCGTGCTGCCAACCCCGCCAACAACAACGATGAGGCCTGCAACCCTCATCTTTCTGGGAGCCAAGACAGGGGTGGGCGCCGTGAGGGAGTTGATCCCATCCGCCAAATGCTTGAAAATCAAAATCAGCTCATCCAGAACCTGACTCAAGTGGTGGCCAACTTGCATCAAGTTCCACCTCCACAAGCTGCACCACGCCAACCAAGGTTGAGTGAGTTTCTAGGAACTCAACCTCCGAATTTTGCAAGTGCTGCTGAACCTTTAGAGGCAGATGACTGGCTAAAGACCATTGAGAGTAAGATGAGGATCATACAGTGCCAAGGGTATGAGAGGGTGCTGTTTGCCTCTCATCAATTGCATGGACCTGCTGCTGATTGGTGGACCGCCTACGTGGCCGCCCATCATGACCTTGAGAACATCACTTGGGAAGAGTTCAAGCGTAGCTTCCGCAACCATTACATACCAAGGGTTGAACTCAAAAACAAGAGGAAGGAGTTCTTGGGGTTGCAGCAAGGAAACATGACTGTGAGGGAATACCTCACTAAATTTACTCAACTCTCCCGTTATGCCCCACGGGACATAGATACTGATGAGCAGAAACAGGATTGTTTCGTGGAAGGACTTACCGCAGAAATGCAGTGTGCAATGTCCTCCAACGAGTATGAAAGCTTCCAAAAGATGGTGGACAGAGCATTTGTGGTAGAAAGGAAGCTGAAGGCCTTGGAAAATGAAAACAAGAGGAAGGCCGGGTGGTCACACCAAGCCTCCGGGAGCAACACCCGCCCACGTCTGATGCAGCAACCCGCAGGGCAGACGAACCGTGCTGCGGTACCCTACTCAGCACCAAGAGGGTACAACCCGAACTACAGGCCTCCGGCAGCACCAATACAGCCACAACATCAGTTCGTACAGCAGCCTCGCCCTACATATCAACCTCGACCAGCAGTGCAAGGACCCCCAAACCAACCCCAAGACAACAAAGGCCAGGCACCTAAGATTGGGGTGCAATATTTTAACTGTGGTGAAGTGGGGCACTACGCCCATAAGTGCCCAAAGAAGAAGCCCGCGCAGCCGCAACAGCAGAATGTAATGAGAGGACGGGTGAACCACGTCACCATGGAGGAGGCGCGAGAGGCACCCAACGTGGTAGTTGGTAAGTTTCCTGCCAATTTACACATTGCAACCCTGTTGTTTGATTCTAGTGCTACCCACTCGTTCATTGTCCAAGGGTTTGTTAAGAAGCATGACCTAGCAACAACACAAATGAACCATATGCTAGCAGTAAACTCTCCAGGTGGAGAAATAAGGACAAGACAAGTGTGTCCCAAAGTGAACCTAGACATTAATGGGGTAGTATTTACTGCTAACCTCATAGTGATAGATTCACAAGGGATAGATATTATCTTGGGTATGGATTGGTTGACCAAACATAAAGGAATCATCCATTGTTCGACCAGAACGGTGGAACTAACTCACCCTAGTGGCACAAGAGTAAAGTTTATAACAATACAAGAGCCTAGGAGGGACATTAAATTAAATCAAGTTGAGGTAAAAGTGGAGGAGATCAGGACCATCAGGGAATATCCAGATGTTTTTCCGGAGGAGTTGCCAGGTATGCCTCCTGATCGTGAAGTGGAATTCGCAATTGAACTAGTGCCTGGAACAGCCCCGAGATACAAGAGACCTTATCGGATGGACTCCAAGCAGCTGGGAGAATTTAAGGATCATTTGAGAGAATTGACGGAGCAAGGGTATATTCGTCCTAGTTCCTCACCTTGGGGAGCTCCAGTGATATTTGTGCCCAAGAAGGACGGAACCCAAAGGTTATGCATGGACTACCGTGCCTTGAATGAGGTAACCATGAAGAAGAAGTACCCATTACCCCGCATTGAAGACTTGTTTGATCAGTTGAGGGGAGCTTGTGTGTTCTCGAAAAATGATCTCAGGTCGGGATACCACCAACTTAAGATAAGGCAAGCCGATATTCCAAAGACAACTTTCGTATCTCGGTACGGATTGTATGAATACACCGTCATGCCTTTCGGGCTAACGAATGCCCCGGCATACTTCATGTATCTCATGAACAAGGTATTCATGGAATATCTGGACAAATTTGTCGTGGTTTTCATAGATGACATTCTCGTTTTCTCCAAAGATGAAGAGGAACTTGAGAAACATCTAAGGTTGGTGTTGCAGAGGCTGAGAGAACACCAACTATATGCCAAGTTGAGCAAGTGTGAGTTTTGGCTGAAGAGAGTTCCCTTCTTAGGACATATCATCTCGGAGGGAGGAATCTCCGTGGATCCCGCCAAAATCGAGGATATACAGAAGTGGAAGACCCCTGAAAATGTCGGGGAAGTTCGAAGCTTCTTGGGATTGGCAGGATACTATCGACGGATTATTGAGGGGTTCTCTAAGATCTCGAGACCCCTCACCAAACTGTTGGAGAAGGGAATCACATTCACATGGACGCCGCAGTGCGAGACGAGTTTTCAGGAGTTAAAGAAAAGATTGACAACAGCCCCAGTGCTAGTTATGCCAGATATGCAGAAGAACTTTACGGTGTACTGCGATGCCTCTGGAAACGGGTTGGGATGTGTTCTCATGCAAGAAGGGCATGTCGTGGCGTATGCATCCCGGCAGCTCCGGAAGCACGAGAAGAACTATCCTACACATGACCTAGAACTAGCCGCAGTGGTACACGCGTCGGCGGCACTACTTGATGGGGAAGAGGACAGAGATATATACGGATCATAAGAGTTTAAAGTACATTTTCACACAGTCAGATCTCAACCTCAGACAAAGGAGATGGTTAGAGCTAATCAATGACTTTGATGTTGGCATCAACTATCATCCTGGGAAAGCAAACATCGTGGCAGATGCTTTAAGTCAGAAAGTGCAGGTCAATAAGTTGAGCTTGAAGGACATGCCTGCAGAATTGAAGGACGAGGTTATAAGGCTCAATCTATGCCTTGTGAATAGTGGTGAAGCCATCGCCATGGAAGTGGGCTCCACACTAGAGCGAAAAATACGAGAGGGTCAAAAGAATGACGAGAAGATACAAGAAATCAGGCAACTCATCAAGGAAAATAAAGCCCCTGGCTTCAGAAAGGATGAACAGGGAACGGTGTGGCACGGGAAAAGAATCTGTGTGCCAGAAGTAAAGAAGATCCGTGGATTGATTTTGAAGGAGGCTCATGATTCTAACTATTCCATTCATCCTGGGAGTACGAAGATGTTCCAGGATCTCAAGAGCAGGTATTG
This sequence comes from Neostapfia colusana, assembly GCA_030760725.1. Lineage (NCBI taxonomy): Eukaryota > Viridiplantae > Streptophyta > Magnoliopsida > Poales > Poaceae > Neostapfia > Neostapfia colusana. The sequence goes on along the minus strand of JASWHV010000005.1, from coordinate 74,053,937 downwards.
GTGGTATGGCATGAAGCGAGATGTCGTGGAACATGTTGCCCTATGTGACACATGCCAGTTGGTGAAAGCAGAACATCAACAACCCGCGGTATTATTGCAACCACTCAAAGTGCCTGAATGGAAATGGGAAGAAATCGGTATGGATTTCATAGTGGGATTGCCTAGGACCCAATCAGGATATGATTCAATATGGGTCATCATTGACAGGCTAATCAAGGTAGCTCATTTCATCCCCGTGAAAGAATGCTACAGCGGATCCAAATTGGCAGAATTGTACATGTCAAAGATCGTGTGTTACCATGGAGTGCCGAAGAAGATAGTGTCGGATCAAGGGACACAGTTCACCTCGAGGTTCTGGCAGAAGTTGCACGAAACCATGGGAACCCATCTGAACTTTAGTTATGCCTATCATCCCCAAACTGATGGGCAGACGAAAAGAACCAATCAGATTCTTGAGGATATGCTGAGGGCGTGTGCACTCAAAAACAATCGGAGTTGGGACAAGAACATACCGTATGCGGAATTCTCCTATAACAACAGCTATCAAGCTAGTATGAAGATGTCACCGTTGAAGCTTTGTATGGGAGGAAGTGCAGAACTCCCCTATTTTGGAACCAAACAAAGGAAGTAAAGTGTTTGGTCCCAAAGTACTACAAGAAGCCGAGGCGAAAGTGAGGGAAATTCGCAACAACTTCAGGATAGCACAGACACGACAAAAGAGCTATGCCGATGTACGGAGAAGAGAGCTCGTTTTCAACGTGGGAGACTATGTCTATCTCAAGGTGTCCCCTATCCGAGGACTTCGTCGGTTCAAGGTGAAAGGGAAGTTTTCACCTCGATACATCGGACCCTTTCAAGTTCTTGAGAGGAAAGGCGAAGTGGCGTATCAACTAGAATTACCGGCTCGCCTATCGGATGTGCACGATGTATTCCATGTGTCACAGCTCAAGAAATGTCTGAGAACGCCTGAAGAGGTGTTACCCATGAATGAGGTTGACGTAGCTGAGGATTTGTCTTATGCCGAGCAACCATCCAAGATTTTGGAAACAATGGAACGCCTCACAAGAAATAAAAGAATCCGGATGTGCAAGGTGCAGTGGAAGCATGACTCGGAAGAGGAAGCCACCTGGGAGCGAGAAGATGAGCTTAAGGCACAATTTCCGGAATTGTTTTCTTAGAACCACCAATCTCGAGGACGAGATTTCTTTTAAGGGGGGTAGAGCTGTAACACCCCAAAATCCTGTTATGAGGGGAATTTAAAAATTTTTGGACGTATTGCATGTGTTGCAAAAATTCAAATTCAAACTGGAATTCAAATTAAACTCAAAACAGAAATGAAAAAGAAAAAGAAAAGGAAAAAAATAAACCCCCCGGCCATTTGGCTGAAACCCACCAGCCGGCCCATTTATTCCCGCGCCAGCCCGCAGCCGCGCGCCCTCCCCTCTTTCCCACTGACAAGCGGGGCCCGCCAACCCTTCTTCCTCCTCGCGCCCGCGCTCGGCCGGCCGGACTCTTCTCACCTCCGAATCGAAACCGCCCCGGATCTTCGCGTATCCCAGCCGAATTTCGTTCTTGGACGACGCAAACTCGATAACAACCGAACGCCGCCCTCCCCCGGCTATATAAACACCGGCATCTTCCCGATTTTCACCCGCGATCGGATGTTTTTCATTCCGGTGAGAACCCGAGTTTCTCCGGCCAATTTCGCTCGATCTTCACCTGGGATTTCTCATCTAACGCGCTGATCTTGATCCACCGCCTCCGGGGAACTGCGCAGGTGCAGAAAACTCGGTGGTTTGCGCTTCAAACACAGCGCCGACGAGCCTCGCCGTGAATTCACCTCGGACCTCGTCGCCGACCGCTTTCCAGGACCTCCGAGCTCAAGAAAACCCCCGAGGTGAGATCCCCGACCTCCCCTCTACCGATCTATGCCATAAAATCATAGTTCTAGGAAGAATTGACGAAGATCCGAAACTCTCCGGCGAGATCGCTGCCTCCCGCCGACGTGCGCCGCCGGGCAGCGCCGCCCGCGCTCGATCAGAGCGACGTGGCCGCTTGTGCGCCGTCTGTTTTAAATCGCACGGTAGAATTTAAATCCCCGCGTACCGGTTCGACATTATAATCTCAGCCGTCTGTTTTAAATCGGACGGTCCACGTCAGCCCCGCGTTATAAAGGCCGGAATTCTTATGCGCTACCCCCTGGGGTTCTCGGAAAATACGAGCTAGCCCTGGAAACTTCTGATCTAGCCCCTGGAACTTCAGAAAATCATGTAAATTCATTTAAAAATCAGTTTTAGCCCCTGGACTTTATAAAAATTAGGAAAACACCTCTGTTATGTGTAGTTAGACCACTGGAAATTCTTAAAATAATATAATAGACCCTGTAGTGGGGTGACTTTACCTTTTTAACCCTATGTGATATTAAATTTAGGATTTTGAATATGTGTTTAGTATTTAAAATTTAAAAGATGGGACAAACACATTGTAAATTCAAATTAAAAACTTTCCTAGTACTTGGAAAACTTTGGAGTGAGATAAAAATAGATTTTTGGCTGAAATGAATCTGCCTAATTGATTATTCACATTTATTAGTTATAGGGACACCTTTTTAAGTAGGGAATAATTCTGAAAATTAGTAAAATAAATGTAAAATAGTTCACATCAGAGGAGAAGTTCAAAAATATATTATTTAATATTTTAGACCCAAAACCTATTCTGTATAGATGAGGTGTCTTACTATTTTCATAATAAAGTTCACAATTAGGCATAGGAAATAAATCTGAAAATATAGCAAGCTAGGTATGAATAACTAGAAAATGATAATTGAAGTTTCCAAAATCCAAAGAATTCAGTTTAGGGTTGGTAGAAGGTCTGAAGACACATTTGGAGTAGGAAAATACACTCCATGCACACTTGGTAGCTAAAAGGTGTATCAATTGAATATAAGGAATTTATTTAAATTAGAAACTCATATATGGTATGCAACATAAATATGAATACAAAAGTAGAAATCGTATGCACATGTTTAAAAGTGCATGTAAGCCCAAAAATCAACACACATAGAGTAACCACAACACATAGGAATGGGAATGACTTTCATAAATGGGAATGTGTGGTTTGTATGAAGTGGAAGTGTGAACTATGTCTTATGGATTGTTGTTTTCTTTTGCTATGTGTGATGGTATGATGTAGAACCTGCTCCAGAGCAAGTTCTTCCTTTCCAAGATTAGGACTACCCATACCCAGAGCAGCAGGAAGAAGGCAAGTGTCCTTGACCACTTTGTTCCTATACTAGGATGTATAGATAGAGTTATTTGCATTGTCAATTGGAATATGAAACCCATGTTAGGAAGTTTCCCTAGAATTGCATTACCTTGTTTTCCTTGTAGCTTGGGATGGGATTTTGCTTTATTATATCATTCATTCATATTACTTATGCTTAGCCATGCTTACAATGGGATAAGTGGGACATGATATTATCAACTTGCTTACTCTTGAATGAGATATTATGAGTTATGTAGAGGTAGGGATCAAGGCAAGTTGGATGATTTGGTTGGTGCTGGGTGCACGAGACTCGGGTTTGTGTTTAGTACTTGCCTGGATCCTAAGGACCAGTTCATGGAGCATGTAACCTGGCTTTACCGTGCCAACCACATGCTGAGATGGGGCAGCTTGGCCAATTAATTAGGTGTATCCCTGGCGTAGTATGGGTGTGTTGGATGGTGCGGGGAATAGGTGTCAGCTGGACCACCATATGAACCGCAAGGCTCAAGAGGGGGCTACTGCAGCTGGGTTGGAGCCTCTTGTATGTTGTTAGGGGTGAAACCTCAGTGGGCCCACACTCGTCGGGAATCCCTTTGTAAAGGCTTCGTAGTGATCTCCTGGCTACACACCTGGAAAGTGTGTATGTGGTTCGTGGCCACTGGCATAATGGAGGTTCTTTTAGTCCACCCGGCAACGGGGGATGAAATCACTACATGTGGGTACAGTGGTGCAAACTCTGCATAGTCAAAACTGTCATGACAGCCGTGCTCACGGTCAAGAGCGGCTTGGACTTATTCATGATTAGAGGAGTGATGGTTTTGGAAGTTAAGGATGATAAGCGGGGAGCTTAACATTGAAAATTATGTTATGGTTATGATGATGGGATGGGAGATTGGGACCATTTCACCTGTGTAGTAATGTAGGTGTTTAATAAGCTAAGGTGATAGGTATTAATTGCGTAGTGCTTTAACCATGAGTTCAACCTCTCCATGCTCTAGCCATGCATGACATAACTTTCCCACACTTGCTGAGTACCATCGGTACTCAACCTTGCATATTTTTTGGTTTATATTGCTGCTCAGGTCAAGATAATGAAGTGGTGTTTAATGATCAAGACTTTGGACCCGAAGAAGGTTTCTAGGTTCATGGAGTCCCCCGGGCAACGTCTGTAACGGAGCCCACAAGAGTAATATTCCGCTGCTATTTTATTTACTTGTTATGAACTTATTATCGTCCATCGAGACATATGCTATGTAAGAGTTATTTATATTCAACACCTGGCTTGTAATAAATGATGCTTCACTATTTGTCATCACATGTATGAGAAAATAATCCTGGCATACATGTGATATTCACTCGGTTGTTCTTCGGAGAAACCGGGTGTGACACTACTCGACGCGTGGCATTCACGGAGCTCGCCTCCGAAGAGAGGAAGGTCCGAAATGGATATGTGGCACACCCGGAGCCACCTCAGGAGAGAGGGAAGGTCCGGCACTGACACGTGGCGTGCGTGGAGCCACGTCCGAATAGAGAGGAGGTCCCGACCGTCAAGATACGTGGCGCATGCGGAGCTCACCTCCGAAGGAGAGGGAGGTCTCGCTCGCTTGACACGCGGCACAACCGGAGCTCGTCTCTGCGGAAAAGGGGAGACCAGGCCCCGGTAGACACGTGGAGCTTCCGGAGCTCGTCACCGCGGAGGTAACGAGTTCTGGAGCGGTTTTTGGATTCTGTACACGTAGAAATATCGGTACGGAGAAGAAACCGACCTGAATTCCACAATGTTACCGCACCAAATCCACTAAAGATAAGTTGTTAAGATTCAGCGACAATCTGTATAGGACTCTTATTTGGAATACAATCAGATTAGGACTCTTCTCCTCCTGATTATAAATAGAACCCAGAACCCTTGGCCGAAACCACGAACTTCTTCTTCAACTCCTGAGTCGACGACTTAAAGCCCTAGCCCCAAACTCGCTGAGTAAAACCATCGCTGGAGTTCAGTCGAGGAAGATCGCCGGAAGGGAGCCCAATGATCTGTCTTGCAAAGAGAAGGACCCCGAGACAACGAAGAACGTAAGGTAGGTCTCCAATATCACCTTACGATATCATCGTGTTTTCTTTGCATATGTTCTTCGATTCCTTTCAAACAGAAGCTTTCTCGTGGACAGATCACTAGTTGATCGGGTTGATCTAAAGACAAGATCATCGCCACGTCCACATTTGATCCAAACACCTCTGTTCATCATAAAATCCATGCAAACCATGCAAGAATACGTACAAACTGATCTAATAAAACTGATTATAGGATAGTATGCATATGCATCATTGCATCTAGTTAAAGTTTATGCATGATATTGATTGCTGTGAATCTTGTATGTGCGTGATCCTGTATAGAAGGACAAGCTCAGGGAGTTGTCTACGACGAGCTGCAACAACAAGGTTTCGAGATCCAAGAGCAACCGGAACCGCAAGAACAAGGCAAGTGCCCCTTGACCATATTGATCCTATGTTTTGGGAAAAACTGTTTTGTTTTGCGAAAATGTGTGGTGCTGAGTCAAACATGATGGGAAACCCTTCTATAGGAGTTTAGTAGTTTTGGTTAAACCACCCTTGTCGCCAGTGAAGTTTATGAGTCGGGTATGGTTTTACTTTTAAGCTTCGCTGAGTCCATGGGATTGGGAAGCGAGATAGATGTGTCTAGCTAACTGCACTCATAATGATAATGAGAAACTGATGTTGTTAATGAACAAGGATCGGGGTGAGATCTAGAGAAGACTGGGTTTGTGAATGAAGTAGCATGAGATGGTGGTTTACTTGCCGTAGATCTAAGGACCGGTTCATGCGAGCACATGCCAGGATAACAGTGCCACCACAAGACCAAGTATGGGTGTGGCTTAGCTGACTAATTAGGTTAGTTGCTAGATTGTTATGGACCGTGGAAGGCGCGGGGAATGGGAGTCGAGTGAGGACTGCTCTGGGAACTGCATGGCACAAGAGTCGGCCCGTGGGTGGAAGAATTGGAGATTCTAGCCTGCCGGTGAATTCTTAGTGAGTCCATACATCTAGTAGCCCCTTTGTAAAGGCTATTTTGTGATCTCTTGGCCATACACCGACGGTTGTGTACTGGTATAATGGAGGTTCTGCAGTCGCCGACGGGTGATGAAATCACAAACTTGTGGGTAAAGAGGTGCAAACTCTTCAGAGTCTAAAAACTATCATGATAGCCGAGCTTACGTTCACGAGCGCCTGGCCAACTTCCATGATTAGTTGGGATGGTGATGGATATGGTTATTGGTTATGGCTTGGTTTTGGTTTGGTTTTCAGACTATTGAGTCTAGGTGATAAGATGGGTTTCATGACTGTTGAGTCATGGCAACAAGGTTGGTCTCGGTGGGAGACAAAGTTGTTTATGAGATGAAATGGTAGCGAATACGAGATGGTATTCGTGACATGGTAGCGAATACGAGGAGGTATTCGTGAGCAAGGATGAGGTTGATTGATGTCTGGTTGTGACATGGAAGGTAATGAACATAATGGAGGTATGATTGGTATTTTAATACATGTTGGGATTACATTCACTTAAAGATGAGTTACTGTTTTATCATGGTTTTGATAAATAAACTTTGCTTTCTGCAATGAGCCTTTTTATACCTACCTTGTTATGAGCTACATATCATATTTTCCCGCACTTGCTGAGTACATCATTGTACTCAAACTTGCATTATTATTTCATCATCAGCAACAGGAGAAGATTACTATGAGGACCAAGTGGAGCATTAGGCGTGTGATCTGTTCTCAACCTTGCCTGTGGGGACAAAGTAGAGATGGAGCCACTGCTGCTTAGAATTGCTTCCGCATTAGAATAAAGACTTCCGCTGTTAGATTAAGATTTCCGCTGTGAGCATGAGTCCAAGACTCATGAGACATGTAACAAACTATGTTATTCGTGGTCATATATATTCTGGATTCAGTTTGTGGAACATATGTGTATGTGTGATGAACATCCTGGGAACACATATGCATCAGTTCTCGGTTCCGTGGTTTTCCATAGAATTGAGGGCATGACAGATTGGTATCAGAGACACGGTTGAGGGTAGATTACACACCTAGATAAAATCACAGATTGGCATCAGAGCCACGGGTTGACGGTAGGTTACACGCCTAGATAGATCACAAATTGGTATCAGACACAGATTGGTATCAACCTGCCACGTATAAATCACACAACCTAGATAGACACAGATTGGTAGCTAAGCCACGCTGACCATAGCATGCAAGCCTAGGATACATAGATTGGCCTTGAAACTACCTTGACATAGGAAACAAGCCTAGGAAAGGCCATAGTTGGATCATAGATTGGCAACACCCTAAGCCATATAGGACCCCCATTGAACAAGCCTTGAATAGGAGTTGTGTGAGCCCTTGTGATGATTGTTTGTGAATTGTGTGCTTAGTGTGAGTCGTGGGACGTCTCAAAACGTTGTCCATATCCACACATAAGTAGAAAGAGGAGTGAGATGCTTCGGCACTTGTTCACATCCTCATATGGGCTAATATACATAGTCCAACCCACCTTGATGCATATAGTTGAGGGGATCTACCTAACCTTCTAACCTTCTATTCTATTTCGATCTCTCTCACAGATGGTGAGAGGAAACGGCGGCCGAAGGAACGTTCGTGACAACCAAGAGGATGGCCACGATGAAGTTCCTGTTAACCCCGGAGCTGGTGAAAACAACCTGGAACGGTTGATGGCCATGCAGAATCAACTGATGCAAACCATGATCCAAACTTTGGTCAGTTACAGGCCAACAACAACAACCCTGTTCCGGCACCACCGCCTGCTAATAACAGACTGGGTGAGTTCATGAGGACTCGACCACCCACCATTGCTCAAGCTAACGATCCCATGGAGGCCGACGACTGGTTGAAATCCATGGAGAAGAAGGTTGCCATAGCGCAGTGCAACGACCGAGAGAAGGTTCTTTTTGTGTCGCACCAACTTATGGGAGCTGCCGCTGACTGGTGGGATGCCCAATGCAACGCTGATGTCGACCCAGGGATGATCACTTGGACTGAGTTCAAGGAGAGTTTCCGCTCTCATTGCATCCCTGCTGGCATAATGATGCTCAAGAGACAGGAGTTTGAAGGTCTCCGCCAAGGATAGAGAAGCGTGAATGAGTATCTCAACAAGTTCACACAATTGTCCCGGTATGCCCCCGAAGATGTCAACTCAGACCAGAGGAAGCAATACCTGTTCATGAGAGGGTTGAACAATGAGATCCAGGTTCAGCTCCTCAACAATGACTACGCAAGCTTTCAGAAGCTGGTTGACAAGGCTATAGTAGTCAAAAGCAAGATCCGAGAGATCGAGCGAGAGTGCAAGAGGAAGATGCCATACCAGCCCCAACGGAACAACGTACGACCTCGGTACATGCCCCCAGCTGCACCGCAGTATGGATCGACCGCTCCTGCATACCGCCCTAGTCAGCCACCACAGCAACGACCCGTTGCACAAGCACCTCGTGTACCCATGCCTCCTGTGCCCCGACCCAACATGGGCGCTCCTGTTCAAAACCCCCGCCCCAACGTACCTGCTGCCGTAGGCAACAGGGCATTCTTTGCATGCGGGGAAACAGGACACTTCGCGAGCCAGTGCCCGAGGAGAGGCCCTGGACAGCAAGGCAACGTGCCCAAGCAGAACCCGCGACCGAACGGAGGGGACAATCAAGGAAACCGTGGACAGCAGAACTATGCTCGCGGCAACGTGAACCATGTCTCTGCTGAGGAAGCACAACAGGCTGAGGACATCATAATTGGTATGTTCCTTGCCAACTCCAACCCAGCCACCATCTTATTTGATTCTGGAGCATCACATTCCTTTATATCATCCAAGTATGTTGCCAAGCATAATCTACCCATATCACACTTAAAATGTGCTATGTTAGTTAATTCTCCCGGTGGAGAGATGAGGACTAATATAGTATGTCCGAAAGTAAGCCTTAAAATAAGGGGTGTAGACTTCCTTGCCAACCTCATTGTCTTGGATTCCCAAGAGATTGACGTAATACTCGGGATGGATTGGTTAAGCAAGCACAACGGGGTAATCCAATGTGCTGAAAGAAGCATGCAGTTGACAAATGAGCACGGTATTCATGTCGAGTTTGAGTAAGCCCAACAAACAACCGAAAAGGCAATCTTGAACCACGTCGAAGGAGCAACATTGGACAGCGTTCCAGTGGTTCAAGAATTCTCGGACGTGTTTCCAGAGGAACTTCCAGGTATGCCACCTGATCGGGACATTGAGTTTGCCATTGATTTGGTACCCGGAACTGCACCCATAGCAAAGAGACCCTATAGGATGCCCGTCAATGAACTAGTGGAACTCAAGAAGCAAATTCAGGAGCAGTTGGAAAAGGGTTTTATACCTCCAAGCTCGTCACCATGGGGAGCCCCCGTGCTCTTCGTAGACAAGAAGGATGGGACCCAAAGGATGTGCGTGGACTATAGGTCTCTCAATGAGGTAACAATCAAGAACAAATACCCTCTGCCCCGTATAGAGGACCTATTCAACCAAATGAAAGGAGCCCGAGTGTTCTCTAAGATTGATCTTCGCTCGGGATACTTCCAGCTGAAGATTAAGCCCTCCGATATACCCAAGACTACCTTTCGAACACGGTATGTTTCGTATGAATATACCGTCATGTCTTCTGGGTTAACAAATGCACCCGCATACTTCATGTACCTCATGAACAATGTTTTCATGGAGTACTTGGATAAGTTCGTCGTGGTTTTCATCGACGACATTATGGTGTATTCAAAAAGTGAGGAGGAGCATGAAGAATATTTGAAATTGACCTTGGAGAAAATGCGTGAGCATCAATTGTATGCCAAGCTTAACAAGTGTCAATTTTGGCTAATTGAAATATCGTTCCTAGGCCACATTATCTCTGAGGAAGGGGTATCGGTTGATCCCAGAAAAGTGGGAGATGTTCTGAAGTGGAACCAACCGCAAAATGCGAGGGATATTCAGAGTTTTCATGGGATGGCTGGATACTGCCGACGCTTCATTAAGGACTTCGCTAAGATAGAAAAGCCTATGACGGAGTTGCTAACAAAGGGAAAAGCTTTTCAATGGACACCAGCATGCCAAGAAAGTTTTGAAAAACTCAAGAAAAGGCTAACCACAGTGCCGGTTTTGGTATTGCCGGACGTGAGCAAGAGCTTTGACATATATTGTGACGCATCCAGACAAGGGCTCGGATGTGTGCTCATGCAAGAAGGACAAGTGATAGCCTATGCCTCATGACAATTAAAGAAGCATGAGCTTAATTGTCCTACACATGACTTGGAGCTAGCAGCAGTAGTGCATGCATTGAAGATTTGGAGACATTATATCCTTGGTCATCGATGCGAGATCTATACGGATCATAAAAGCCACAAGTACATATTTACACAAACGGACATGAATTTGAGGCAACGTCGATGGTTGGAACTCATTAAAGATTACGATGTTGGAATCAACTACCACCCTGGGAAGGCCAATGTAGCAGCTGATGCATTGAGCCGGAAGGGAGCATGTCACCAACTCACGGTTCGGGAGCTACCACACGAACTACATAAGGAGTTCGAACGGTTACACCTCGGATTCTTGAACAAGATGGAAGTGATGGAGATCCACTCTTTATTGGAGAAAGAGATAAGAGAAGGCCAGACAACGGATACGGAGATCAAGGATATCAAGGAAAGGATCCGACAAGGAATAGAGAAGGATTTCAAAGAAGATGAGAAGGGTACGCTTTGGCTAGGAAAAAGGATTTGTGTGCCTAACATGAAGCACATCCGCGACATGATATATTAAAAGAGGCACATGATTCACCCTATTCCAGACATCCCGGAAGTACCAAAATGTACTAGGACTTGAAGACTTGTTATTGGTGGGATGGTATGAAAAGGGACATAGCCGAATACGTTGCCCTATGCGACACTTGCCAATGGATGAAGGCCGAACATCAGAGACCCGCTGGATTGCTGCAACCCTTGAAGGTACCCGAGTGGAAATGGGAGGACATCAGTATGGATTTCATCGTCGGATTGCCACTACTCAGTCGGGTTGTGACTCCATCTGGGTTATCATGGACCGATTGACAAAAACCGCCCACTTTCTCCCTATAAGGGCCAAGTACAACGTTGCACAATTAGCCGAGTTGTACATGGAGCAGATCGTGTGCCGTCATGGAGTCCCGAGGAGGATAGTCTCAGATCGAGGTTCTCAGTTTACCTCTAGATTCTGGAGGAAGCTGCAAAAAGCTATGGGTACATGACTGGATTTTAGCTCCGCCTATCACCCACAAACCGATGGACAAACCGAAAGGACAAACCAAATTTTGGAGGACATGTTGAGAGCTTGCGCCATGAAACGTGGGCATAGTTAGGATAGGAGTTTAACGTACGCTGAATTCTTTTATAACAACAGCTATCAAGCTAGCTTGAAGATGTCGCCTTTCAAAGCATTGTATTGTAGGCTGTGTAGAACGCCGCTGTTCTGGAATGAGACCGGAGAGAACCAAGTGTTTGGACCCAAAGTGCTACAAGAAGCTGAAAAGAAAGTCCAAACGATACGGGAGAACTTAAAGGCTGCTCAGTCACGACAGAAAGGCTATGCGGACAATAGGCGAAGGAAGTTGACTTTCGAAGTAGGAGACTTCGTATACCTTAAGGTATCACCTATCCGTGGCCAACGACGTTTCAACGTCAATGGCAAGCTAGCACCTCGCAACATCGAACCATTTAAGATTTTGGACAAGCGAGGAGAAGTGGCTTATCAACTAAAGCTCCCAACATATCTCTCTGACGTACATGACGTGTTTCATGTATCCCAGCTCAAGAAGTGCTTGAGAGTACCAGAGGAGCAAATACCAATGGAAGAGATTGAACTTCAAGAGGACCTGACTTATGCGGAGCACCCTGTCCGAATTTTGGACGTAAAGGAAAGGGTCACCAGGAACAAAGTGATCCGATGGTGCAAGGTACAATGGAGCCATGACACCGAAGCTGAAGCCACATGGGAGCGTGAAGAAGACATCAAGGCAGAATTTCCTCATCTATTCCCTACTAATAAACCTAGAGGGGCGAGATTCAATTTAAGGGGGGTAGATTTGTGACACCCTCATTTTTGGTTTCTGCATGTATTCATGTTTCATGTAGAGAAAACATTTTAAAAGAAGTGGGAACAGAGAAAATATCAAAAAGATAGCCAAAAGAGCCGAATCCAGTTCACAGAGAGTGCCGAAGACAACTTCTGCGGCTCGCTGGCCACGTGGCGTGTTCGGAGCTCATCCCTGCAAAGTGGGGAGAGGTCCGCCGCTAAACTGGCTACGTAGCAGGCTCGGGGCTCATCTCCGCAAAGGGGGAGAGATCCGACCCCGTGAGATACGTGTTGCCCCCGGAGCTAGCCTATGCGGAGAAGCAAGGCAAGCCGCAGGACACATGTCACCTTCAGAGCTAGTCACCGCGGAAATCAGAGGACCAGTCGCGCGGGATACGTGTCGATCTCGGAGCTCACCTCCGAGAAGGTCCGGTTCTATTGGACACATGTCGCTATCGGAGCTTATCTCCGGGAGGTCCGACACTGATGGACACGTGTCGACCTCGGAACACGTCTCTGAGGAAAGAGGGAGTCTGACGCCACTCGACGCGTGGCATTCACGGAGCTCGCCTTCGAAGAGAGGAAGGTCCGAAATGGATACGTGGCACACCCGGAGCCACCTCAGAAGAGAGGGAAGGTCCGGCACTGACATGTGGCATGCGTGGAGCCACCACCGAATAGAGAGGAGGTCCCGACCGCCAAGATACGTGGCGCACGAGGAGCTCACTTCTGAAGGAGAGGGAGGTCTCGCTCGCTTGACACGCGGCAGAACCGGAGCTCGTCTCTACGGAAAAGGGGAGACCAGGCCCCAGTAGACACATGGAGCTTCCGGAGCTCATCACCGCGGAGGTAACGAGTTCTTGAGCGGTTTTTGGATTCTGTACGTGTAGAAATATCGGTACGGTGAAGAAACCGACCTGAATTCCACAATGTTACCACACCAAATCAACTAAAGATAAGTTGTTAGGATTCAGCGACAATCTGAATAGGACTCTTATTCGGAATAGTCAGATTAGGACTCTTCTCCTCCCGATTATAAATAGAACCCAGAACCCTTGGCCGAAACCATGAACTTATTCTTCAACAACTGAGCCGACGACTTAAAGCCCTAGCCCCCAACTCGCCGAGTAAAACCATCGCCGGAGTTCAGTCGAGGAAGATCGCCGGAAGGGAGCCCAACGATCTGTCTTGCTAAGAGAAGGACCCCGAGACCACGAAGAATGTAAGGTAGGTCTCCAATATCACCTTACGACATCATCGTGTTTTCTTTGCATCTGTTTTTCGATTCCTTTCGAACAGAAGCTTTCTCGTGGACAGATCACTTGTTGATCGGGTTGATCTAAAGACAAGATCATCGCCACATCCACATTTGATCCGAACACCTCTGTTCATCATAAAATCCATGCAAACCATGCAAGGATTCGCACAAACTGATCTAATAAAACTGATTATAGGATAGCATGCATATGCATCATCGCATCTAGTTAAAGTTTATGCATGATATTGATTGCTGTGAATCTTGTATGTGCGTGATCCTGTATAGAAGGACAAGCTCAGGGAGCTGTCTACGACAAGCTGCTACAACAAGGTTTCGAGATCCAAGAGAAACCGGAACCGCAAGAACAAGGCAAGTGCCACTTTACCATATTGATTTTATGTTTTGGGAAAAACTTTTTTGTTTTGCGAAAAGGTGTGTGTGCTGAGTCAAATATGATGGGAAACCCATTTATAGGAGTTTACTAGTTTTGGTTAAACCACCCTTGTCGCCAGGGAAGTTTATGAGTCGGATATGATTTTACTTTTAAGCTTCGCTGAGTCCATGGGATTGGGAAGCGAGATAGATGTGTCTAGCTAACTGCACTCGTAATGATAATGAGAAACTAATGTAGTTAATGAACATGGATCGGAGGGAGATCTCGGCAAGACTGGGTTTGTGAATGAGGTATCATGAGATGGTGGTCTCGCCATAGATCTAAGGACCGGTTCATGCGAGCACATGCCAGGATAACAGTGCCACCACAAGGCCAAGTATGGGTGCGGCTTAGCTGACTAACTAGGTAAGTTGATAGATTGTTATGGACCGTGGAAGGCGCAGGGAATGGGAGTCGAGTGAGGACTGCCCTGGGAACTTCATGGGACAAGAGAGGGCCTGTGGGTGGGAGAATTGGAGATTTTAGCCTGCCGGTGAAACCTTAGTGAGTCCATTCATCTAGTAGCCCCTTTGTAAAGGATATTTTGTGATCTCTTGGCCATACACCGACGGTTATGTACTGGTATAATGGAGGTTCTGCAGTCGCCGACGGGTGACGATATCACAAACTTGTGGGTAAAGAGGTGCAAACTCTGCAGAGTCTAAAAACTATCATGATAGCCGAGCTTACTGTCACGAGCGCCTGGCCAACTTCCATGATTAGTTGGGATGGTGATTGGATATGGTTATTGGTTATGGTTTGGTTTTGGTTTGGTTTTCGGACTGTTGAGTCCGGGTGATAAGATGGGTTGCATGACTGTTGAGTCATGGCAACAAGGTTGGTCTCGGTGGGAGACGAAGTTGTTTTTGCGATGAAATAGTAACGAATACGAGATTGTATTCGTGAGATGGTAGCGAATACGAGGAGGTATTCGTGAGCAAGGATGAGGTTGATTGACGTCTGGTTGTGACATGCAAGGTAGTGAACATAATGGAGGTATGATTGGTATTTTAATACATGTTGGGATTACATTCACTTAAAGATGAGTTACTGTTTTATCATAGTTTTGATAAATAAACATTGCTTTCTGCAATGAGCCTTTTCATACCTACCTTGTTATGAGCTACATATCATATTTTCCCGCACTTGCTTAGTACATCATTGTACTCAAACTTGCATTATTATTTCATCATCAGCAACAGGTGAAGATTACTATGAAGACCAAGTGGAGCATTAGGCGTGTGATCTGTTCTCAACCTTGCCTGTGGGGATGAAGTACAGATGGAGCCACTGCTGCTTAGAATTGCTTCCGCATTAGAATAAAGACTTCCGCTG
This sequence comes from Neostapfia colusana, assembly GCA_030760725.1. Classification (NCBI taxonomy): domain Eukaryota; kingdom Viridiplantae; phylum Streptophyta; class Magnoliopsida; order Poales; family Poaceae; genus Neostapfia; species Neostapfia colusana. The sequence continues at coordinate 74,038,499 of JASWHV010000005.1, read as the reverse complement.
TGAGCATGAGTCCAAGACTCATGAGACATTGTAATAAACTCTGTTATTCGTGGTCATATATATTCTGAATTCAGTTTGTGGAACATATGTGTATGTGTGATGAACATCCTGGGCACACATATGCATCAGTTCTCGGTTCCGTGGTTTTCCACAGAATTGAGGGCGTCACATTATGTAAATTACTTCCGCTGTTAATTAAGTTTTGTAAAAGACTTCCGCTGCTTTATATCAAATAAAAAGTTGTATGTTGTTCTTTATTCTTTTCATGTGTGCTGTTGGGTGCCGCATCGCACGGCACCACCCTATCCGATCCTGGAGTGGGTGAACCATGGGGTGGTCCCCACATGGTACCCCGGGCGTTTCCACCGCCACAACGCGCCCCGGGTTTCTGTCCGCCGATCAGCGGAGGACCGCCTCGCTTCACTTGCTTCACGTGTGGCTAGGCGGGCCATTTCGCGAAGGACTGTCCCCAGGGGCAGCAGAGCAGCGGGCAAGCCCAGTTCCCAGGCAGTGCTCGAGGCCGACCTCCAGTCAAGAAGGTTGGTCAGCGGACTGGGGGTGTTCGCAACCTCGACAATGAGGACGCCCCAGAGGGAGACGACGTGCTGGCGGGTACGTTAACTCTCAACGACCAAGAAATCATCATTTTATTCGATTCTGGTGCAACCCACAGTTTTATAAGTGCATCCTATGTGGCTAAGCATCAAATGCATGTCTTCCCAACCGACTGCACATATATGATCTGCTCACCGGGAGGGAAGATTTCAGCAGATATGATGATCCCAGAAGCATCTCTGTGCTTAGGTGGTAAGCTATATCCCACCACATTGATAATCCTTACGGGGCAAAAGATTGATGCAATCTTAGTGATGTCATGGCTAAGCTACCATGGCGCTGTCCTAGACACTCGGACACGGACGGTTCATTTGAATTCCCCATTCCACCATCCGCATTCCATGGTGTTAGACAATCCAGTCCGGGAAGTTTCAGAAATAAATAATACTGAAGCTCTCAAGTTAGAGGACATCCCCGTAGTCCTGGAGTAGCCCGACGTGTTCCCGGACAATCTTCCGGGCATGTCACCTGAGCGGGATGTCGACTTCAAGATTGAGCTTGCACCCGGGACTACGCCCATATCACGGAGACCATACAAGATGGCTCCGAACAAACTGGCTGAACTGAAAGAACAGCTCAATGATCTGTTGAGCAAAGGTTTCATTAGGCCGAGTTCCTCGCCTTGGGGATGCTCGGCGCTGTTCGTGAAGAAGAAAGAAGAAACCTTGAGGCTGTGTGTGGACTACCGGCCGCTCAACACCGTCACCATCAAGAATAAGTACCCACTGCCACGCATTGACATATTGTTTGATCAACTTGTGGGTGCAAGTGCGTTCTCCAAGATGGACCTTCGCTCTGGGTATCATCAGATAAAGATCCGGGCGGAGGATATCCCGAAGGCGGCCTTCTCGACGAGATACGTCTTATATGAATATCTCATCATGTCTTTTGGTCTCACAAATGCTCCAGCATATTTCATGTATCTCATGAACTCGGTGTTCATGCCGGAGCTGGACAAGTTCATTGTGGTGTTCATTGATGATATCTTTGTTTACTCCAAGACAGAAGCAGAACAAGCCGAACACTTAAGAATCGTTCTTCAACGATTGCGAGACCACAAGCTCTACTCCAAGTTCAGCAAATGTGAGTTTTGGATCAGCCAAGTGCCATTTCTGGGACATATCATCTCAGCGGAAGGCATTGCGGTTGACCCAAGCAAAATCGAGCAAGTGCTGAAATGGAAAGCTCCACTTCAGTCCATGAAGTCAGAATCTTCCTCGGCTTAGCGGGATACTATCGGAGATTCATTCCAAGCTTCTCCAAGCTTGCTAAGCCGATCACAGAATTGCTGAAAAAGGGAACAAAACATGTTTCGAACACGGCATGTGAAGGGGCGTTCCAAGCATTAGTGAAACATCTCACAACAGCCCTGGTCTTAGCTCAACCGGATACAACCAAGCCCTTCGACGTGTATTGTGATGCGTCCGGTATTGGGATCGGCTGTGTGTTGATGCATGAAGGACGTGTGGTCGCATATGGCTCACGCCAACTTCGGAACCATGAGCAGCACTATCCGACTCATGATCTTGAGCTTGCTGCTGTGGTGTTGGTGCTAAAAATGTGGATGCACTATCTCCTAGGGAATTTGGTGCATCTCTACACCGACCACAAGAAGGAGCTGAACATGAGGCAAAGGAGGTGGTTAGAACTAATCAAAGACTATGAAATTGATATTCATTACCACCCCGGCAAGGCGAATGTGGCTGCTGACGTGCTGAGTCGGAAATCACATGTCCATAACCTCACCATTACACCGGTGAAGGAGGAAGAGCCGAGTTTATACTTGGTTCCTTATGGATCGCTCTACAACCTTGCCCTCATCCCTACTATTAGGGAGGACGTCATTGCAGCTCAGAAGATTGATAAGGGCATGGCACATCTCCTGAGACGGATAGACAATAGGGAGATCAAATGTTTCCGGAAGGATGAGGAGGGTACGCTGTGGTTCAATGACCGCATAGTCGTACCCCGGGATGTGGAGCTAAGGAAAAAGATCCTCGATGAAGCTCACTTGTCTAAATACTCCATTCATACGGGCAGCAACAAAACGTACCAAGATTTGAAAAAGAAATTTTGGTGAACACGGATGAAGCGGGAAGTTGCTAAGTACGTATCCGAGTGTGATACGTGTAGACGAGTGAAAGCTGATCATATGAGAAAATCAGGGCTGCTGCAACCCCTGAAAATTCCGGCATGGAAATGGGAAGATGTGAGCATGGATTTCATTGTGGGATTGCCCCTGACTTCCAACAAGCATGACTCCATTTGGGTAATTGTTGATCGGTTAACCAAGACGGCTCACTTCATCCCGGTGCATACACGTTACAATGCCGGCAAATATGCGGAGCTGTACATAGCAAAGATTCTATTCTTATATGGGGTACCCAAGACCATCGTCTCGGATCGAGGTGCATTATTTGTATCTTGCTTTTGGGAGCAGCTACACGCTGCATTGGGTACTAAGCTGATCAGGAGCTCCGCCTATCACCCTCAGACCGATGGCCAAACAGAGAGGGTGAATCAAATACTAGAAGACATGTTGAGGGTATGTGCTATCCACCACGGTAGGAACTGGGATGATCACATACAGTTGGCAGAATTCTCGTACAACAATGGCTATCAGGCTAGTATCAAGATGGCACCGTATGAAGCTCTCTACGGTCACAAGTGCCGCACCCCGTTAAACTGGTGCGAGTCCAGTGAAAAGGTCACATTTGGGGTTGATCTGGTGAACGACACCGAAGAGCATGTTCGGACGATTCGAGCCAACTTGAAGGCTGCTCAATCCCGGCAGAAAAGCTACGCTGATAAGAGGCATAGACCGCTGCACTTTAATGTCGGAGAGCACGTGTACCTCCATGTGTCTCCGATGAAGGGCGTGCACCTGTTCGGTGTGAAGGGGAAACTCGCTCCCCGTTTCAATGGACCCTATGCCATCACCGAGAAGTGTGGACCAGCGGCGTATAGGCTGGAGCTACCGGCATCTCTTGCTGGTGTCCCTGACGTTTTCCATGTTTCACAACTGCGAAAATGTCTGAAGCATACAGCTGCTGTTCCTACCGAAGACATCGGCGAGTTGCAACCGGATTTGACGTATGATGAATATCCGGTGGCAATTATTGATGAGAAAGCCCAGACCACGCGTAACCGAACGTTGTGGTTCTACAAGATACTCTGGAGCAACCACACCGCCGAAGAAGCGACGTGGGAGAGCGAGGAATTGCTTCGCTCAAATCACCCGGAGTTCATGGCATCTCAACACGGGTGAGTTCATATTACATCGCTGTCTCTTCTTTTGTAATCTCGGGACGAGATTCTTTTAAGGGGGGAGGGATGTAAAAGCCCAAGAAAATGGACTTACAAAAACTTTTCATCACCTCACAACACCACAGTTTTTGTTGTGAATATTTTGTGAAGATTTGTGAAGAGCAAGTAACCTCCATGAAAAGGGTGATTAGGAGGGAAGGCCCTCACTTTCACAAAGTAGGATTTATACACATGAACATGAGAGGTTGAGCACACCCCTAGCACTTGAAAAGTCTTGGGAAGGTTCAAGCCAAGTTTCATGCAAATCCAACACTTTTTGAGGCACTTTTGGATGCATTTGAAAAAGAGGCCAATTTGAATAATTCAAATTGCAGAAGCTTTCATCACTTAAATTCAAAAGTTAGCTTCATATTCAAACTCAGCACATTTTTCTGAGGTAGTCCACCAATTTTCATCCCCATTGGACTTCATCTTGTCGGGAGCTAAATTTGCAAGAATTCAAAACTGAATTTGAATTTCAGTTCAAATGTGAGGCAAATTTAGCCAAACAAATTTCAAACTTGAGAACTCAAATTCAAACCAATACTTGGGGCTAAGTCTCTCATTCAATGGAGAGTAGCTGGGATATTTACAGAAGAATTTGGAAAAAGAGGATTAGGGGGAGAGTTGGGCCCACAGTTCAGTGGGAGGACTGTTCTCCAACCGAGCGCTGCCTGTTTCTTACCGACGCCGATCGAGCGCAGCGCGCCAGCTCCTGCTCCTGCGCCCGAGTGGGAGGGACACTGCACAGCCGAGCGCGCTGTGGGAGACCGGCTGCAGCGGTGATAACACGCGCAGCCACGTGAAGATCATCACTGCTCACGTCACCTCACGCTGAACCGACCCGACTGCCGCCGATCGACTTCCCTCCAGAATTTGGCCGAGCCTTCGCGTGCAGCGCCTCTCCTAGCCAAAAGCCACACCAGCTACTCGTTCTCTACCTCCTCAGGCCGAAGACAGTCGAGTTTAGCTGCCCAAACCTAGCTCGGCAACTCTTGGCGGTGACTGAGAAGAACAGCCGACACCGGCTCACCGTGGGCAGCTCGGACCAAAGGCTTTCACGGCCGAGCTAGGCCACTGTGAGATGCACCGTATAGTCACGCTGCTCCTGACCAAGTCACAGCCCCAACGGTGGACCATCGAGCGTCAATTTGACGTTTTTCTCCCGGCGCATACACTCGGACCTCCGGGTAAAAATCTGTCGAATTCATCCTTAATCTTAGTTTTTAGGCCACCAGACCGTGCACACATGAACTAGACTGGCTAGCGGTCGATTTCCCTTTACAACCCTAGCTAGAAAACTGACGTTGTGCGAGGTATTTCATGTCATCCCGAGCTCAACCATGCGGCTTGGATCGGGCGCACGGTGAGAACCCATCCGGAGGTGTTTCCATGCGCCGGTTCTTACTTGCCGTGCCTCCCTAGCACCCACTGGTGCTTTAGAATGGATTGGCTGGGTTGGTGGCGGACTAGGACCGCCGGGTGACGGGGCCGAACATTCCCCGAGGCCGCCGCACGCCGCCGGCACAGTTCCGGTCCCCTAGCGCCCGAACCGAGCCCACAACCAAGTTTCCCAACCCCATAAACCCCAGGCGGCGAGCCTCCGGCCGGGAGACGGCCGGGAACGCTCAGCCGGCGAGGCGCCGCCTCGGTCCGGCGAGGTAAGCGCGAGCGGGAAGGAGAGATCGGAGGAAGAAGAAGGGTGGGGCTGGCCCACCGGTCAGTGAGTGAAGTTTAAAACTGGATCGGATATGGCTCGGGATCCTGTGTGGCTGCGCGCGGGGTAACCCTGTGGCCCTTGTGTTCTCGGATTTCACTGGCTGAGGTTTAAAACGTGGGCCCATGTCTTTTTCCAATAACAAAACAATTCCAGTTTAAGCCCCAACTTTAGGAATTCATAACTTTGTATAGAAAGCTCCAAATTCAGTGAACAAAATTTTGCTGAACTCAGAATTGTGAGTACTTTCCAGCAATACCAATTTCAGCTCAAGAAACATAATAGTTGTCCAGAATTAATTCCCTAAAGTTTAAACTGTTGGGAATTTTATCTGGAGAATTACTTTACAAAAAATTCTGAAATTTGGCTGAGAGGTTCATTGGAAAATCCTTGAGTAACAGAAAAATTTTCAGACCCATCCATGTTAATTTAGTCCCCCTAATGGGGTGATTAAAAGAACTGCCCTGAGAAAATAGAAAAATGTACAGAAACATTTTTCAGATTTTCTCAAATCTTGTTTAGGGCACAACTTCCACTAGAATCCTCCAAATGACATGAAACCGATTCCATTAGACCCATATCAAATTCTAGTTTCCATAAAGTAATGGTTGGGGCTATGAATACCCCTGGAATTACTTAGAGGCTCAAATATTGACTAAATAGGCTTCCATTTGTACAAAGCTCAAATGAACTTTGTTTCAAATGAAACTGGGTCAAGCCTCTGGTTAGGACCATACCAAGTCACCATAAAAATTTCAGAGCCAAAGGGGAGGGCTAGCTAGAGTTATAGTAATTACTTATTCAAGTTTACACATTGCATTTGAATTGGCATATAGCATATGGTTAACGTGTAGTCGCTGAAGGCGAGGAGACTCCGGAAGTGCTCGACTTCCTTCTTCCAGACGAAGACCTAACCACTGACCAGCAGCAACAAGCCAAGCCCCGGTTTGCATTAATCCTTTTATAAAGTTTTGCTTTGTTTACATGTTTAGTGTGAGGTATGGATGTGCATTAGGTGTAGGAGGGATGAAACCCAAATGCATAACCAGATGGTTCCTAAAAGAGTGAGGGTAGTGTCTAAATCCTCGAGTAGATAGGCTATGCTTAGTGATTTATAGGACTTCGGTACAAGTCGAGTAGCTGGAATCTACTCGCGAGTTAGGCTTGGGACACACGGGTTTGGTTCGAGTGACGTGAGATCACTTTAGTAATGCAAATGAGAGTAGGCAGGGGCTAGGGCACAGCAAGAGGAAGTCTTGTGTGCGCAGCCCCGTCCGTGTCGATTGAGGACCGATCCGTGTGTGGCCCTGCTGAACAAGTATTGAACGTACCGAAGGCATATCAGATATATGGGCCCCGATAAACCGATGTAACCTAAACCTCCGGGCGTCGAGGCATAGCACACCGATTTATAGGTGTAGGTTGAGGGCAGCAAGGTGGAAATCTGCTAACGGGCATAGAGAGATGCTCCGTGTAGGGAACCTCCTGTCCGTCTCGGTGCGACCAGTTCGACGTTTGGGCTGTTGGATGAAAGGTTGTCCCGTACGACATCGAGTGAGCAGGCTGTGCAGCTCCACGGGTGGGCGTACATGACGTGCTCTTCGGGTATCCCTGCAGGTGTATATTGAGTCGATTCGCCGTCCCTCACGGTGACGAGTACCGCTTGTTCACTGCATCGTAACATAGATAATTTATGCAATGTTATGATTCAATTTTGCTGTATGATATAATTGTATTGCTACATGTGTGCCACAAAATATTGCTTACTAAATTTCTTATTCATGAACTGTTAACTTGTGGCTAAAAGATGAACTAAGGATGAACTTGTAGGCGTGTCCATTTGCTGAAATTTACTATCCCATGTTCATACCAACTGCATGTAGAGTTTCGTGCCTAGGCGAGCTGGTTAAGTCTTGTTGAGCCATCGTGCTCATGGTTGCTGCTTAAGTGTGTTTTTCAGGTGAGGAGCCACCCACGGACTCGGGTTACGAGTCCACCGGCGAGGGTTACACTCCGCCAGGGACCACGGTTGAGTGGGAACCGTACACGCCGTGCTGAGCTGAGGAGTGCATCTAGTGTGGGTTGCCCTAGGGCTGGGCAACCGACTTTTGCTAGATAGGCGGGCATGAGTTGTACAAAAGAAACTTCCGCTGTGTAATATAGACATTAGTTGTAACTGAGTATTGTACCTGTTTGTACAGTTTCAGCTGGTTTCCCCTGTAATAAAATGTGTCCTTGTGATGTGTGCTGTCAGGTGTCGCATCATGCGGCACCACCCTCTGCGATCCTGGATGAGCGGATTTCGGTCCGCCACACCGATGTAACTCGGGTAGCTGGGTATTGAGGCATTTCCTCTCATTCAGAGGGTAGGTTGAGAGCTTGAGGTGTAAATCGGCTGGCGGCACTGAGATGCGCGTGCAGAGACCTCTTGCTCGAGACGATAGGACCGGCTCAATATTTGGCTAACGGGTGAAAGGTGGTTGCGTACGACGTCCGTGATGGTTGCTGTAGGCAACATCGAGTACGGGCGTATGTGACAGGTTATTCGTGTAACCCTGCAGGTGTAAATTGATTGTAATTGCCGTCCCTCGTGGTCAGTGAGTACCACTTGTTCACTGTACCGTGACATAGAAAGAACAGGCCAGATACATGTTAAAATGTTGCTGATTGAAAGATGGACTTCGATTGTTAATGATTTGCTGTATCCTAGAGCTAACTAAAGTTCTTTTCAACTTTGGGCAAAGTACATGAGAGAAATGCATTTCTTGCTTGATTGCGGCTCTCTCATGTGCCTTAGCGTAAGGTTCTCCACAACCTGCTGCTAAAACATTGAAAGTAAGGTTCAAATAATTAGGCGAGTCCTTTGCAAATTATTTACCTCATGTACCGTGTACCCATCATGTAGAAGTTCCATGTATAGGAGAGACGGGTCAGTCTTGCTGAGCCATCGTGCTCACGGCTTGTGTTTGAAGCTTTTGCAGGGTTTTATGTGGAAGGGACTCCCGAGGAGGAGACGGAACCCCAGGAGGGGAACCCCGTCGAGTGGGAGTCGTGCACGCCGCCGTGTTAGTGTGTGTGCGTGCTAGCGGGAACACGTTCACGGGCTGAACGTGAACTCGATGCATAGTCTACGCTCGTGAGTGTAGACTGGACTATTTTGTTGTAAAAATGTTCATAAACTGGTTTATGTAATAAAATTTTGCTTCTGCTTTGTACCTTTGATGTGTGTTATCCGGTGCTGTGCAACGCAGCAAATCTCAGCGTGATTCTGGCTCGACAAGACCGTGGGGTCGTGTCAGCGTGGTATCAGAGCACGCTTGAGTTTTAACGCACTACAAAGGTCATCTTTTCCAAAAATCCAGTGAGGAACAAGTTAGTAGCTCATATAAGGATATTATTAGTGTATAGAAAGTGGCATACTAACCTGATTGCTTATGTCAGAAAATCGTGCATCTCGGGACGCTTTATGTCTTGGGGGTGCACATAAGCGCTGTCCACCAGTGTGCACAAGCTGAAGGGTGGAGCCCCACGGGTGGAAGGTAACCCGACCCGCTTTGTACCTTTGATGTAATAAACTTTGCTTCCACTTTGTAGATGTGTATTATCCGGTGATGTGCAACGCAGCACCCCTCAACGTGATCCTGGCTCGACAAGACCGTGGGGTCGCGTCAATCTTGTACAAGCTCAGGGAGCTATCTACGAAGGATTTCAGCACCAGAACCTCGAGACACAAGAGCAACAAGAGCCGTAAGAACAAGGTAAGTGCCCCTTGACCATATTGATCCCATGTTTTTGGAAAACTGTTTTGTTAGCGAAAACTGTGTGTGCTTGAGTCAACATGATGGGAAAACCCTTTGATAGGAGTTTACTAGTTTTGTTAACCACCCTTGTTGCCGGGAAAGCTAATGAGTCAGGTATGGTTCTTACTTTTATGCTTCGCTGAGTCCATGGGATATGGGAAGCGAGATAGATGTGTCTAGCTAACTGCACTCGTATGAATAATGAGAAACGGATATTGTTAATGAACATGAATCAAAGGGAGATCTAGGCAAGCTTTGTTTGTGGATGAGGTATTATGAGATGGTGGTTACTTGTCGTGGATCTAAGGACCGGTTCATGCCAGCCATGCTAGGATAACAGTGCCACCACAAGGCCAAATATTGGTGCGGCTTAGCTGACTAATTAGGTAAGTTGCTAGATTGTTATGGACCGTGGAAGGCGCGGGGAATGGGAGTCGAGTGAGGACAGCCCTGGGAACTGCATGCCACAAGAGGGGGCCCGTGGGTGGGAGAATTGGAGCTTCTAGACTGCTAGTGAAACCTTAGTGAGTCCATACATCTAGTAGCCCCTTTGTAAAGGCTATTTTTTGATCTCTTGACCATACACCGACGGTTGTGTACTGGTATAATGGAGGTTCTGTAGTCGCCGACGGGTGTTGAAATCATGATAGCCGAGCTTACGGTCACGAGCGTCTGGACAACTCACATGATTAGATGGGATGGTTATTGGGAGGTTATGATTTTTGGGATGGCTATGGTTTGGTCTTTGGATTTGGTTTTCGGGACTGTTGAGTCCGGGTAATGAGATTTGTTGCGTGACTGTTGAGTCATGGCAATGAGCATTGGTCTCGGTATGAGACAGAATTGAATATGAGATGAAATGGTAGTGAATACGAGATGGTATTCACGGGATGGTTGTGAATACGAGATGGTATTCACGAGGTTGAGAAAAGTTGAGAACGATAAATGTCTGGAAGAGACATGAAAGTGATGGAACATGATGGAGGTATGTTGGTGTTTAAATACATGTTGGGATTACATTCACTTAAAGCTAAGTTGCAGTTTTTATCGTGTTTTGAGACAAAAACTTTGCTTTCTGCAATGAGCCTTTTTATATCTGCCTTGTTGTAAGCTACATGTCATACTTTCCGCACTTGCTGAGTTCATCATGTACTCAAACTTGCATTATCATACATCATCAACAACAGGAGAAGAGTACTATGAAGACCCCGTGGAGTATTAGGAGTGTGATCCACCGTCAACTTGCCTGTGGTAATGGAGTAGAGATGAAGCCGCTGCTGCTGCTTAGTTTGCTTCCGCACTAGTTAGAAGACTTCCGCTGCTAGAATAAAGACTTCCGCTGCTAAGATAAGACTTCCGCTGCTAGAATGAGTCCAAGACTCGTGAGACATTGTAATAAATCCTGTTATTCGTGGTTATATATATTCTGAATTCAGTTTGTGAAGTATATGTGTATGTGTGATGAACATCCCGGGCACACATACGCATCAGTCCCGGTTCCGAGGGGTTTCCTCTCAGAACTAGGGCGTCGCAGATTGGTATCAAAGCTGTCACGTTGACTGTAGGACACACCCCTAGACACAGATTGGTATCAACCTACCACGGTTAATCGTAGGTCACACACCTAGATTGAGATCACAGATTTGTATAGATACCACGGTTGACTTTAGATCCCAAGCCTAGTAACAGATTGGTATTAGAAGCCACGCTGACCATAGGATGCAAGCTTAGGTAAAATGCATAGATTGGCATTGGAACCACCTTGACCATAGGACAAAGTCACAGAGTAATCATAGATTGGTGTCACCCCAAAACCCCATAGGACCCCCATTGAGTAAAGTCTTGAATAGGATTGGTTGAACCTTGTGATGATTGATTGTGCTTGTGTGCTTAGTGTGAATTGTGGGACGTCTCAAGCGTTGTCCATATCCACACATAGTAGAGAGATGTGAGATTCTTCGGCACTTGTTCACATCCTCATATAGGATGATATATATTCCATTCACCTTGAGGGTGTCACAGATTGGTATCAGAGCCACGATTGAGGGTAGATTACACACTTGGATACAATCACAGATTGGTACCAGAACCACGAGTTGATGGTAGGTTACACACTTAGATAGATCACAGATTAGTATCCGACACAGATTGGTAGCTAAGCCACGCTGACCATAGAATGCAAGCCTAGGATGCATAGATTGGCCTTGAAACTACCTTGACATAGAACACCAACCTTGAATAGGAGTTGTGTGAGCCCTTGTGATGATTGTTTGTGATTGTGTGCTTAGTGTGAGTTGTGGGACGTCTCAAAGTGTTGTCCATATCCACACATAAGTAGAAAGAGGTGTGAGATGCCTCGGCACTTGTTCACATCCTCATATAGGCTAATATATGTAGCCCATCCACCTTGATGCATATAGTTAGGGGATCCATCTAACCTTCTCTCACAGATTGTGAGAGGAAACGCCAGCCGTCAAGGGAGGAACATCTGTGGCAACCAAGAAGGGGACCACGTCGAAGTTCCTGAGAATGACAACCCCGGGGCTGGTGAGAACAATCTGGAACGGTTGATGGCTATGCAGAATCAGCTTATGCAAACCATGATCCAAACTTTGGGTCAGCTGCAAGCCAACAACATCAACCCCGTTCCTGCACCACCGCCACCACCACCAGCTCACAACCGACTGGGAGAGTTCATGAGGACTCGACCGCCCACTTTTGCTCAAGCTAATGATCCCATGGAGGCCGACGACTGGTTGAAGTCCATGGAGAAGAAGCTTGCCATAGTTCAGTGCAATGACTGAGAAAAGGTTCTCTTCGTGTCGCACCAACTCATGGGAGCAGCCGCTGACTGGTGGGATGCCATGTGTAACGCTCATGTCGACCTGGAGACTATTACTTGGACTGAGTTCAATGAGAGTTTTCGCTCTCATTACATCCCTGCTGGTGTCATGATGCTCAAAAGGCAAGAGTTTGAAGGTCTCCGCCAAGGACAGAAAAGCGTGAATGAGTACCTCAACACGTTCACGCAACTGTAATGGGGTATGCCCCTGAAGATGTCAACTCGGACCAGAGGAAGCAATACTTTTTCATGAGAAGGTTGAACAATGAGATCCAAGTTCAGCTCCTCAACAATGACTATGCGAGCTTCGAGAAGCTAGTTGACAAAGCTATAGTGGTTGAGAGCAAGATCCGAGAGATCGAGCAAGAGAGCAAGAGGAAGATGCCATACCAGCCACAAGGGAGCAACGTATGACCTCGGTACATGCCCCCAGCTGCACCACAGTATGGGTCGTCCACTCCTACGTTTCGCCCTAACTAACCACCACAGCAAGGCCCTGCCATACAAGCACCTCGTGTGCCTTTGCCTCCTGCGCCCCGCCCCAACTTGGGCGCTCCTGTTCAAAACCCCCGCCCCAAGGTACCTCCTGTCGTGGGCAACAAGGCATGCTTTGCGTGCGGAGAGACGGGGGACTTTGCGAGCCAGTGCCCGATGAGAGGTCCTGGATAACCAAGAAACGTGCCCAAGCAGAACCCACGGCCGAACGGAGGAGCCAATCAGGGAAACCGTGGACAGCAGAACTATGCTCGCGGCAACGTGAACCATGTCTCTGCTGAGGAAGCGCAACAGGCTGAGGACGTCATGATTGGTACGTTCCTTGCCAACTCCAACCCAACCACCATTCTATTTGATTCTGGAGCATCACATTCATTCATATCATCCAAGTAAGTTGCCAAGTATAATCTACCCATATCACACTTGAAATATACTATGTTTGTTAATTCTCCCGGTGGAGAGATGATGACTAATATAGTATGTCCAAAAGTAAACCTTAAAATAAGGGGGGTAGACTTCCTTCCCAACCTCATTGTCTTGGACTCCCAAGGGTTTGACATAATACCCAGAATGGATTGGCTAAGCAAGAACAACGGAGTAGTCCAATGTGCCGAGAGGAGCGTGTAGTTGACAAACGAGCACGGTACTCGTATCGAGTTCAAGTCAGCCCAACCAACAACCGAGAAGGCAACGTTGCACCACGTTGAAGAAGCAAACCTGGAAAGCATTTAGGTGGTTCAAGAATTCTTGGACGTGTTCCTGGAAGAACTTCCAGGTATGCCACCTGACCGGGACATCAAGTTTTCCATTGACTTGATACCCGGAACTGCACCTATAGCAAAGAGACCCTATAGGATGCCCGTTAATGAGCTAGTCGAACTCAAGAAGCAAATCCAGGAGCAGCAAGAGAAGGGTTTTATACGTCCAAGCTCGTCACCATGGGGAGCCCCCGTGCTCTTCGTAGACAAGATGTATGGAATCCAGAGGATGTGTGTGGACTATAGATCTCTCAACGATGTGACGATCAAGAATAAGTACCCTCTGCCCCATATAGAAGACTTGTTCGACCGAATGAAGGGAGCCCGAGTGTTCTCCAAAATTGATCTTCGGTCGGGATACATCCAGCTGAAGATTAAGCCCTCCAACATACCCAAGACTGCCTTTCGAACATGGTATGGTTCATATGAATATATCGTTATGTCTTTTGGGTTAACGAATGCACCCGCATACTTCATGTACCTCATGAATAAAGTTTTCATGGAGTACTTGGACAAGTTCGTCGTGGTTTTCATCAACGACATCATGGTGTATTCGAGGAGCGAGGAGGAACACGAAGAACATTTGAGATTGACATTGCAAAAACTGCAAGAGCATCAATTGTATGCCAAGCTCAGCAAATGTCAATTTTGGCTAAAGGAGATATCATTGCTAGGCCACATCATCTCCGAGGAAGGCATATCAGTTGACCCCGGAAAAGTGGGGGATGTTCTGAAGTGGAACCAACCGCAAAACGTGAGAGATATTCGGAGTTTTCTTGGGATGGCTGGATACTACCGACGCTTCATCAAGGACTTCTCCAAGCTATCAAAGCCTATGACGGAGCTATTGATGAAGGGAAAGGCATTCCAGTGGATATCAGCGTGCCAAGAAAGCTTTGATGAGCTCAAGAAAAGGCTAACCACAGCGCCGGTTTGGTATTGCTGGACGTGAGCAAGAGCTTTGACATATATTGTGACGCATCCAGACAAGGGCTCGGATGCGTGCTCATGCAAGAAGGACAAGTGGTAGCCTATGCGTCAAGACAGGTCAAGAAGCACGAGCTTAATTACCCCACGCATGACTTGGAACTTGCAGCCGTGGTGCATGCATTAAATATTTGGAGACATTATATCCTTGGTCATTGATGTGAGCTCTATACGGATCATAAAAGCCTCAAGTACATCTTCACCCAAACGGATTTCAATTTGAGGCAACGTCGATGGTTGGAACTCTCCAAGGATTATGATGTTGGAATAAACTATCACCCCGGAAAGGCCAATGTAGTAGCTGATGCATTGACCCGAAAGGGAGCATGTCACCAACTCACGGTTCGGGAGCTACCACCCGAGCTACGAATGGAGTTCGAAGGGTTACATCTCGGGTTCTTGAACAAGATGGAAGTGATGGAACTCCACTGTAGGCTGGAACAAGAGATAAGAGATGGCCAAGCATCGGATGAGGAGATCAAAGAGATCAAGGAAAGGATCCAACAAGGCATTGAAAAGGACTTCAAGGAAGACGAGAAGGGTACGCTTTGGCTAGGAAAAAGGATTTGTGTGCCTAACGTGAAGCACATCCGCGACACGATATTAAAGGAGACGCATGATTCACCTTACTCCATATATCCCGGAAGTACCAAGATTTACAAGGACCTGAACACTTGTTATTGGTGGGATGGTATGAAGAGGTACATAGCCGAGTATGTTGTCCTATGCGACACATGCCAACGGGTGAAGGCCGAACATCAAAGACCCGCTGGATTGTTGCAACCCTTAAAGGTATCCGAGTGTAAGTGGGAAGACATCAGTATGGATTTGATCGTCGGATTGCCATGTACTCGGTCGGGTTACGACTCCATCTATGTTATCATGGACCGATTGATGAAAACCGCTCATTTTCTTCCTGTTAAAACCACGTACCACGTGGCAGATCTAGCCAAGCTGTACATGGAGCAAATCGTGTGCCGCCATGGAGTCACGAAGAGGATAGTCTCAGATCGGGGTTCTCAGTTTACCTCTAGGTTCTGGAGGGAGCTGCAGAAAGCTATGGGTACACGACT
Organism: Neostapfia colusana; assembly: GCA_030760725.1. Lineage (NCBI taxonomy): Eukaryota > Viridiplantae > Streptophyta > Magnoliopsida > Poales > Poaceae > Neostapfia > Neostapfia colusana. The sequence continues at coordinate 74,022,906 of JASWHV010000005.1, read as the reverse complement.
GGATTTTAGCTCCGCTTATCACCCGTAGACCGATGGACAAACAGAAAGGACAAACCAAATTTTGGAGGACATGTTGAGAGCTTGCGCCTTGAAACATGGGCGTAGTTGGGATAGGAGCTTGCCATATGCCAAATTCTCCTATAACAACAGCTATCAAGCCAGCTTGAAGATATCACCTTTCAAAGCATTGTACGATAGACGATGTAGAACACCGTTGTTTTGGAACAAGACCGGAGAAAACCAAGTGTTTGGACCTGAAGTGCTACAAGAGGCTAAAAAGAAAGTACAAACAATACAGGATAACTTAAAGGCTGCTCAGTCATGCCAAAAAGGCTATGCGGACAGTAGGCGAAGAAAGTTGACTTTCGAAGTAGGAGACTTCGTATACCTTAAGGTATCGCCTATCCGTGGCCCACGACGTTTCAACGTCAAAGGCAAGCTAGCACCTCGCTATATCGGGCCATTTAAGATTTTGGGCAAGCGAGGAGAAGTAGCCAATCAACAAGAGCTCCCAATTCACTTCTCTGACGTGCATGACGTGTTTCACGTATCCCAGCTCAAGAAGTGCTTGAAAGTACCGGAAGAGCATGTACCAATGGAAGAGCTCGAACTTCAAGAGGACCTAACCTATGTAGAGCACCCTGTCCGAATTTTGGACATAAAGGAAAGGGTCACAAGGAACAAAGTGATCCGTTGGTGCAAGGTACAATGGAGCCATCACACCGAAGCTGAAGCCACATGGGAGCGTGAAGAAGACATCAAGGCAGAATTCCCTCATCTATTCTCCACTAGCAAATCTCGCGGGCGAGATTCAATTTAAGTGGGGTAGATTTGTAACACCCTCATTTTCAATTTCTGCATGTATTCATGTTTCATGTAGAGAAAACATTTTAAATAAGTTGAAACGTAGAAAGAATAAAAAAATATAGCCAAAAAGAGCCAATTCCAGTCGGCCGAGGAGCGCCAAAGACAATTTCCCGTTCCCCGCTGGCCACGTGGCGTGTTCGGAGCTCATCTCCGCAAAGGGGGAGAGGTCCGTCACTAAACTGGCTACGTAGCACGCTCGGGACTCATTCCCGTGAAGAGGGAGAGGTCTGACCCCGTGGGACACGTGTTGCCCCCGGAGCTAGCCTCTGCGGAGGAGCGAGCCAGCACCGCAGGACACATGTCGCTTTCGGAGCAAGTCGCTGCGGAAAGAGAGGACCAGACGCACGGGACACGTGTCCCTCTCGAAGCTCATCTCCGAGAGGTCCGGCCCCGCCAGACACATGTCACCTCCAGAGCTCACCTCCGGGAGGTCCAACGCTGATGGACTCGTGTCGACCTCGAAGCTCGTCATTGAGGAGAAAGGAAGGCTGGCGTTGCTGGACACGTGGCATTCTCGGAGCCCACCTCCGAAGAGAGGGGAGGTCTGGAATTGACACATGGCACACTCAGAGCCACCTCCGAAGAGAGGGGAGGTCCGGCACTGACACGTGGCGTAGGAGGAGCTCGTCTCTGGAGAGAGGGGAGGTCCCGCCCGCCAGGACACGTGGCACACACGGAGCTCACCTCTGAGGGAGAGGGAGGTCTCGCCCGCCTGACACGCGGCACAACCGGAGATCGTCTCTGCGGAAAAGGGAGACCAGGCCCCCGCTGGACACGTGGAGCTTCCAGAGCTCACTGCCGCGAAGGTAACAAGATTTGAAGCGGTTTTGTTTCTGTTCACGCGGGAATACCGACACGGAATGAAACTGACACGATTTCCACAATGTTACCGCACCAAATCGATTTGGAGATAAGTTGTTAAGATTCAAAAACAATTTGAATAGGACTCTTTTTCGAATTCCGATCAGATTAGGACTCTTCTCTTCCCGTTTATAAATAGAACCCGAAACAACCCCTTGGTCATAACATCTTTTCTAAAGCCGACAATTTAGAAGGCCTAGCCCCGAAACGCGCCGAACTAAACCCGTTCGCCGGAGTTTGACCACAGGAGAAACTGCCGACGAGCCCAGACACGATCACAATCGCCGGACGGGAGCCGACGATCTGTTTTGCTAGAAGGAAGGCCCTGAAGGGAGTAAGTTAGGTTTCCAATACCACCATACTACATCGTCGCGTTTTCTTTGCATCTGTTCTTCAATCCTTTCGAACAAAAGCTTTTTCATAGACAGATCACGTGTTAATCGGTTTGATCTAGATCTTGAGTCAAGATCATTACCACGTCCACATTTGATGTTTACACCTCTGTTCATCATAAAAAACCCATGCAGGCCTATTAAAACATGCAAAAGCACATACAAACTGATCTAATAAAACTGCACCATAGAATCAACATGCATATGTATCATCGCATCTTAAGTAAAGTGTGTGCATGATAATTGATTGCTGTGAATCTTATATACGCGTGATCGTGAGTATAAGGACTAGCTCAGGGAGCTATCTACGAAGGATTTCAGCACCAGAACCTCCAGACACAAGAGCAACAAGAGCCGCAAGAACAAGGCAAGTGCCCCTTGACCATATTGATCCCATGTTTTTGGAAAACTGTTTTGTTTGCGAAACTGTGTGTGCTTGAGTCAACATGATGGGAAAACCCTTTGATAGGAGTTTACTAGTTTTGTTAACCACCCTTATCGCCAGGAAAGCTAATGAGTCGGGTATGGTTTTTACTTTTATGCTTCGCTGAGTCCATGGGATATGGGAAACGAGATAGATGTGTATAACTAACTGCACTCGTATGAATAATGAGAAACGGATATTGTTAATGAACATGAATAGGAGGGAGATCTAGGCAAGCTTTGTTTGTGGATGAGGTAGTATGAGATGGTGGTTACTTGCCGTAGATCTAAGGACCGGTTCAAGCCAGCCATGCCAGGATAACAGTGCCACCACAAGGCCAAATATGGGTGCAGCTTAGCTAAATAATTAGGTAAGTTGCAAGATTGTTATGGACCGTGGAAGGCGCGGGGAATGGGAGTCGAGTGAGGACTGCCCTGGGAACTACATGGCACAAGAGGGGGCCCGTAGGTGGGAGAATTGGAGATTCTAGCCTGCTGGTGAAACCTTAGTGAGTCCATACATCTCGTAGCCCCTTTGTAAAGGCTATTTTGAGATCTCTTGACCATACACTGACGGTTGTGTACTGGTATAATGGAGGTTCTGCAGTCGCCGACGGGTGACGAAATCACAAACTTGTGGGTAAAGTTTTACAAACTCTGCAGAGTCTAAAACTATCATGATAGCCGAGCTTACGGTCAAGAGCGCCTGGACAACTCACATGATTAGATGGTATGGTTATTGGGAGGTTGTGATTTTTGGGATGATTATTGGGATGGTTATGGTTTGGTCTTTGAATTTGGTTTTCGGCACTGTTGAGTCCGAATAATGATATTGGTTGTGTGACTGTTGAGTCATGGCAATGAGCATTGGTCTCGGTATGAGACATAATTGAATATGAGATGAAATGGTAGTGAATACGAGATAGTATTAATGAGATGGTTGTGAATACGAGATGGTATTCACGAGCTTGAGAAAAGTTGAGAACGGTAAATGTCTGGAAGAGACATGAAAGTGATGGAACATGATGGAGGTATGTTGGTGTTTAAATACATGTTGGGGTTACATTCATTTAAAACTAAGTTGCTGTTTTTATCGTGTTTTGAGACAAAAACTTTGTTTTCTGCAATAAGCCTTTTTATACCTGCCTTGTTGTAAGCTACATGTCATACTTTCCGCACTTGCTGAGTACATCATGTACTCAAACTTGCATTATCATACATCATCAGCAACAGGAGAAGAGTACTATGAAGACCCCATGGAGTATTAGGAGTGTGATCCACCGTCAACTAATGGAGTAGATATGGAGCCGCTGCTGCTGCTTAGTTTGCTTCTACACTAGTTAGAAGACTTCCGCTGCTAGAATAAAGACTTCCGCTGCTAAAATAAAAACTTCCGCTGCTAAGATAAGACTTCCGCTGCTAGAATGAGTCCAAAACTCATGAGACATTGTAATAAACCCTGTTATTTGTGGTTATATATATTCTGAATTCAGTTTGTGAAGTATATGTGTATGTGTGATGAACATCCTGGGCACACATACGCATCAGTCCCGGTTCCGAGGGGTTTCCTTTCAGAACCAGGACGTCACATGGGCCCCCTCTTGTGCCATGCAGTTCCCAGGGAAGTCCTCACTCGACTCCCATTCCCTGCGCCTTCCACGGTCCATAACAATCTAGTAACTTACCTAATTACTCAGCTAAGCCGCACCCATATTTGGCCTTGTGGTGGCACTGTTATCCTGGCATGGCTCGCATGAACCGGTCCTTAGATCTACGGCAAGTAAACCACCATCTCATTCTACCTCATCCATAAACCAAGCTTGCCTAGATCTCCCTCCGATTCATGTCCATTATCAACATCAGTTTCTCATTACCCTTATTCATACAAGTGCAGTTAGTTAGACACATCTATCTCGCTTCCCATATCCCAGGGACTCGGCGAAGCATAAAAGAAAAAACCATACCCGACTCATTTACTTTACCGGTGACAAGGGTGGTTAACAAAACTAGTAAACTCCTATAAAAGGGTTTTTCCATCAAGTTGACTCAAGCATTCACAGTTTTCGCAAACAAAACAGTTTTCCAAAAACATGGGATCAATATGGTCAAGGGGCACTTGCCTTGTTCTTGCAGCTTCTGTTGCTCTGGGATCTCGAAGTTATGAGGTTGTAGTTCGTCGTAGATAGCTCCCTGAACTTGTCCTTCTAATTACGGCCACGCACATACAAGATTCATAGCAAGCAATATCATGCACAAACTCTACTTTAAGATGCAATCGTGCATATGCATGCTAATCCTATGGTGCTGTTTTATTAGATCAGTTTGTACATGTTCCTGCACGGCTTGCATGTTTTAAGGGGTTTGCATGGGGTTTTACGATGAACAAAGGTGTATGGATCAAATGTGGAAGTGGTAATGATCTCGACTCAAGATCTAGATCAATCCGATCAACACGTGATCTGTCCATGATAAAGCTTCTGTTCGAAGGGATCGAAGAACTGATGCAAAGAAAATGCGATGATGTCGTAAGGCGGTAATGGAGACCTACCTTACTTTCTTCGGGTCCTTCCTCTAGCAAAAACAGATCGTCGGCTCTCATCCGGCAATGTCGATCGTATCTGGGCTCGTCGGCGGTCTCTCCGGTGGTCAAAATCCGGCGAAGGGGTTTAGCTCGGCGAATTTGGGGTCTAGGGCTTCTAAGTTGTCGGCTTTAGAAAAGAAGTTATGACCAAGGGGTTGTTTTGGATCTTATTTATAATCAGGAAACGAAGAGTCCTACTCTGATCGGAATTCGAATAAGAGTCCTATTTGATTTGTGTTTGAATCTTAACAACTTATCTCTTGCTGATTTGGTGCAGTATTCAACGTAGAAGAGTTTGTGTCATTTTCCTCCGTGTCGGGCACTCGTGCGTGGGAGGAAAACCGCTTCAGAATCGCGTCCTTACGTGGTGATGAGTTCCAGAGGCTCCACGTGTCCTGCGGGGGCCTGGCCTCCCTTTTCCCGCAGAGGCGGGCTCCGGTTGTGCCGTGTGTCAGGCGGGCGAGACCTCCCTCTCCCTCAGAGGCGAGCTCCACGTGCGTCACGTGTCCTGGCGGGTGGGACCTCCCCTCTCTCCAGAGACGACCTCCGCGTACGCCACGTATCAGTGCCGGACCTCCCCTCTCTTTGGAGGCGGGCTCCGAGAATGCCACGTGTCCAGTAGGGCCAGCTTCCTTTCTCCTCGGAGACGAGCTCCAAGGTCGACACGTGTCCATCAGCGTCGGACCTCCCAGGGGAGAGCTCCGAGGTCAACACGTGTCCAATAGTGTCGGACCTCCCGTAGGTGAGCTCCGGAGGTGACGCGTGTCCAGTAGGACTGGACCTCTCAGAGGTTAGTTCCGAGAGTGACACGTGTCCCGCGCGGCGCGTCCTCGATTTTCTGCAGTGACTAGCTCCAAAGGTGACACGTTTCCTGCGGGGCTGGCCTCGCTCCTCCGCAGATGCTAGCTCCGGGGGCAACACATGTCCCACAGGGTCGGACCTCTCCCCCTTCGCGGGGATGAGCCCCGAGCCTGCCACGTACCCACTTTAGTGGCGGACCTCTCCCCCTTTGCAGGGATGAGCTCCGAAGGCGCCACGTGGCCAGCGGGCCGTGGGAAGTTGTCTTCGGCGCTCCTCGGCGAACTAGAATTAGGTCTTTTTGGCTCTCTTTTTGATTATTTCTCTATTTCAACTTATTTTAAAATGTTTTCTCTACATAAAATATGAATGCATGCAGAAATCGAAATTGAGGGTGTCATAAATCTACCCCCCTTAAATTGAATCTCACCCTCGAGATTCGATAGTGGAGAATATATGAGGGAATTCTACTTTGAGATCTTCTTCTCATTCCCATGTAGCTTCGGCTTCCATCTGATGGCTCCATTGTACCTTGCACCATCGGATCACTTTGTTCCTCGTGACCCTCTCTTTTACGTCCAAAATTCGGACATGGTTCTCTACATAGGTTAGGTCCTCTTGAAGTTCGAGCTCTTCCATTGGTACTTGCTCTTCCGATACTCTCAAGCACTTCTTGAGCTAGGATACGTGAAACACGTCATGCACGTCAGAGAAGTGTATCGGGAGCTCTAGTTGATAGGCTACTTCTTCTCGTTTTCCCAAAATCTCGAATGTCCCGATATAGCGAGGTGCTAGCTTGCCTTTGACGTTGAAACGTCGTTGGCCACAGATAGGCGATACCTTAAGGTATATGAAGTCTCCTATTTCGAAAGTCAACTTCCTCCGCCTATTGTCCGCATAGCCCTTTTGGTGTGACTGAGCGGCCTTCAAGTTCTCCCGTACCGTTTGGACTTGCTTCTCAGCCTCTTGCAGTACTTCTAATCCAAACACTTGGTTCTCTCTGGTCTCATTCCAAATCAGCGGTGTTCTACACCGTCTACCGTACAATGCTTCAAAATGTGACATCTTAAAGCTAGCTTGATAGCTGTTGTTATATGAGAACTCAGCGTACAGCAAGTGTGGGGACCACCCGTGGTTCACCCACTCCAGGATCGCATAGGGTGGTGCCGTGCGAATGCGGCACCCAACAGCACACACGAAAAGATTAAAGAACAACATACAAACTTTTATTTTATATAAAACAGCGGAAGTCTTTTTACAAAACATAATTATACAGCGGAAGTTATATACATAGCTACTCTCAAATCCTAACTAAGCAAAAGTGCAGCCGTCCAGCCCGGGGACGCTACACACTAGCAGCATGGAACCGGAGAATCACGGCGGCGTGCAGGGCTCCAGCTCGGCCGTGTACCCCGACGGGGGCATCGCCTCATCTTCGGAACCTTCCTCATAACTCTCACCTGCACACAGCTCAAATATTTCAACCATGAGCACGAAGGCTCAGCAAGTCTTAACCGTCAACCCTTGGCATGGAACTCTACATGCAAGGATGGATAAGATAGGAAAAGGACTTTGCAATAAAGACACGCCTACATGTTGATCCTTACTTTCAGTTTTATAGCAACAGTTTATTGAGCCTTAGGCAGCCCTCACATCGGAAGTCAACAATCAAACAAGAAATGCTTTGCTCCGATGTGATGATGCCCAAAGTGGAATATAAACTTAATTAGTTCTATAACTACAGCACACAAGGTTTCAAGTCATTTATAACTCAATGCAGCATATTCAGTTGGCTTATTTCACTTCTTACTACGTCACAGCGCAGTGAACAAGCGGGTACTCAAATAACCGCGAGGGACGGTGACTCAATCAAGACACACCCAGATAACACGTCACATACACCTACTTTCAGAAGCGTGATTCCACACCCCTTCCTATTCTGTTGTATGCAACAACCTTTCAAAGGCAACCCAAATGCCAAACCGGTCAGGCCATAACGGGCAGGAGGTCACCGCGTGGAGCGTGACTGTGCCCACCGGAAGATTTACACCTTGCTACCCTCAACCCACTCCTACTTACGGTTGGGTAAGCCCCGGCACCCAGGTTAACCAATTACATTGGTTTCCTGGTTCGCATATGTCAGTATGCATCTGGTACTGTTCGATACTTGTCCAGCAGGGCCACACACGGACGGACCTCAACCGACACCAACAGGGCTGCGCACGTGAGACCTCTGCTCACTGCATCCCATCCCCCCTGCTGGGTCTCATTTTCACAACTCAAGCCATTTTCTACCTCTTCTCATTCCGTGTGATAGGTACTATCTCGCGAGTAGCTTCCAACCACTCGACTTCTACCGGGATCCTAAACATTACCATGGCATTCTCTACTCGTCGAGTTTGTAAACTACCCAACCCTTTACAGGAGTTAAAGAGGCTATGCAAGTGGGGTTTCAATCACCCTAACTCTAATGCATACATTTCAACCTAGACATAAGTGATACAATTGAAAAACTTTATAAAAGGTACTTAAGTGCAAACCGGGGCTTGCCTGGTTGCGAGTTAAATCGGAAGTCAGCTTCTGGTGGGAGGACGTCTAAGGGCTCCGGTGCGTCCTCGACTTCGGTAACTAAATGAAATATAGCAAAATATATGTATAAGTATTAAGGACTTATAAGAAGTAAACTTCTACAGCTATTTAGGATCCTTAATTGGCTTTGGGATCTTTCCAGTGGATACTAGACTCTCTAATGATGATCTAAGCAAAATTTGGAGAAATGTCAGTGCACATTGTGGTCTCCAAAATTCCCACAAGCACAAGGCTTCTCTGAATTTTGAGCCCAAACCAGGAGCTTTGACATAGCTAACAGTGGAAGATCTGATTAGGGTAAGTCTCCGTGGTTCTAACAAAATTTGTTTCACCATTTTTTGGAGTTACCAACAGAGAGATATGAATTTTTGAAGTTGGATAGAAGTTCTGAAAAAGTTTCTCTTTAAATTTGAATTTCCAAATAAGGGCTGAACTTTGGAAGGCAATTTAGCCTAGCAAATGAACTCCAATGAAGCTCAAATTTTTACTGGAGATGAGGATTAGCTTCCCAAATTTGGGAATGTTTCATAAAGAATTGCTCCTGTAATAAATCTCCAAAATATTTACTAAAAATAATTCTACAGAAATTCCTGGGCATTTTTCATAGCAAGCCATTTGTTTCTCTGTGAAGTACTCCTCATGAGGATTCCAACAAAATTGGTCTCACCATTTTTGAAGTTCCCTACACAAAGTTATGGATTTTTCAAACCTGAATAACCTTCCGTTGGAAATTTACACAGACACTAAACAGGGGGGGCCCACTGTCAGACGTTTCTTCAACCTCTTGACAGGCCCCGCGCGCGCACGTCGGACCCGACAGTGGCGCGCCGTGTTCTTGCCTGTTTCTTCACCATTCTTCCTACGGTTTCGTGCTACACCACCCTCGGATCACAGCCAGGCAGCCGGGCAAGGTTCCGGGTTATGAAAACGCCGGGAAACTCATCGGCGACAGCGAGGCGGCTCGATGGCACGGCGCCGGCGGTGAACCGCACGTCCCAAGACTTAACCCATGATCTATGGGGTCGTACACCATCTCTGGAGTACGTAGAACATGAGGCTACCCCTAGCCGGAGCTGAAAACGCCCGCAAATAAGAGCTCGACGGTGAACCGAGCCGTTTCAGCCGGCGGCGACGGATTCTCATCGCTAGGGTTGTAGAAAAGATGATATGCGTCATGCTTCAGCGTGGGAGGTGTGACACCCTCATCCCTGATTTCTGCATGTATTCATATTTCATGTAGAGAAACATTTTAAAAGAAGAGGGAACAGAGAAAATATCGAAAAGATAGCCAATAAGAGCCGAATCCAGTTTCCGGAGAACGCCGAAGACAACTTCCGCGGCCCGCTGGCTACGTGGCGTGTTCGGAGCTCATCCCTCCGAAGTGGGGAGAGGTCCACCGCTAAAATGGCTACGTGGCATGCTCGGGGCTCATCTCCGCAAAAGGGGAGAGGTCCGACCCTGTGGGACACGTGTTGCCCCGGAGCTAGCCTCTGCGGAAGAAGCAAAGGCATTTCCGCATGACACATGTCACCTTCGAAGCTAGTCACCACGAAAATCAGAGGACCAGTCGCACGGGATACGTGTTGATCTCGGCGCTCACCTCCGAGAGGTTCGGTTCTATTGAACACATGTCGCCACCAGAGCTTACCTACGGGAGGTCCGACACTGTTGGACACGTGTCTACCTCGGAGCCGTCTCTGGGAAAAAGGGAGGTCCGGAATGGATACGTGGCACACCCGGAGCTACATCCGTAGAGAGGGAAAGACCGGCACTAACACGTGGCGTGTGCGGAGCCACCTCCGAATAAGAGAGGAGGTCCCGACCACCAGGATACGTGGCGCACGCGGAGCTCACCTCCGAAGGAGAGGAAAGTCTTGCTCACTTGACACGCGGCACAACCGGAGCTCGTCCCTGCAGAGAGGGAGAGACCAGGACCCGGTGGACACGTGGAGCCTCCGGAGCTCATCACCGAGGAGGTAACGAGTTCTAGGGATGGTTTTTGGATTCTGTACGCATAGAAATACTGGAACAGAAACCGACCTGAATTCCACAATGATACCGTACCAAATCAACTAAAGATAACTTGTAAGATTCAACGACAAATTTAAACAGGACTCTTATTCGGGATACAATCAGATTACGAATCTTCTCTTCCCGATTATAAATAGAACCCAGAACCTCTGGCCGAAACCACAAACTTCTTTTCCATCTCCTGATCCGACGACTCAGAGCCCTAGTCCCAACCCGCCAAGTAAACCATCGCCGGAGTGCAGCAAGGAAGATCGCTGCAGGAAAGCCCAACGATCTGAGGAGGACCTCGAGACCGAGAAGAACGTAAGGTAGGTCTCCAATACCACCTTTCGAACAGAAGCCTTCTTGTGGACAGATCAGTTGATGATCAGGTTGATCTAAAGACAAGATAATCGCCACGTCCACCTTTGATCCGAACACCTCTGTTCATCATAAAATCCATGCAAGCCATGCAAGAACACGTACAAACCAATCTAATAAAACTAATCATAGGATAGCATGCATATGCATCATCGCATCTAGTTTAAGGTTTGTGCATGATATTGATTGCTGTAAATCTTGTATGCACGTGATCATACATAGCAGGACAAGCTCAGGGAGCTGTCTACGACGAGCTGCAGCAAAAAGGTTTTGAGATCCAAGAACAACCGGAATCGCAAGAACGAGGCAAGTGCTCCTTGACCATATTGATCCTATGTTTTGGGTAAAACTGTTTTGTTTTGCGAAAAGGTGAGTGTGCTGAGTCAAACATGATGGGAAAACCCTTTTTATAGTAGTTTACTAGATTTGGTTAAACCACCCTTGTCACCAGGGAAGTTCATGAGTCGATATGGTTTTTGCTTTTATGCTTCGCTGAGTCCATGGGATTGGGAAGCGAGATAGATGTGTCTAGCTAACTGCACTCGTAATGATAATGAGAAACTGATGATGTTAATGAACATGGATCGGAGGGAGATCTAGGCAAGCCTGGGTTTTGTGAATGAGGTAGCATGAGATGGTGGTTTACTTGCCGTAGATCTAAGGACCGGTTCATGCATGCACATGCCAGGATAACAGTGCCACCAAAAGGCCATGTATGGCTGTGGCTTAGCTGAGTAATTAGGTAAGTTGCTAGAGTGTTATGGACTGTGGAAGGCGCGGGGAATAGGAGTCGAGTGAGGACTGCCTTGGGAACTGCATGGCACAAGAGGGGGTCCGTGGGTGGGAGAATTGGAGATTCTAGCCTGCCGGTGAAACATTAGTGAGTCCATACATCTAGTAACCCCTTTGTAAAGGCTATTTTGTGATCTCTTGACCATACACCGACGGTTGTGTACTAGTATAATGGAGGTTCTGCAGTCGCCGACGGGTGACGAAATCACAAACTTGTGGGTAAAGAGGTGCAAACTCTGCAGGGTTCTTAAAACTATCATGATAGCTGAGCTTACGGTCACTAGCGCCTGGCCAACTACCATGACTAGTTGGGATGGTTATTGGGATGGTTCTTGGTTATGGTTATTGATTATGGTTATGGTTTGATTTTGGGACTGTTGAGTCCGGGTGACAAGATGGTTGCATGACTGTTGAGTCATGGCAACGAGATTGGTCTCGGTGTGAGACGAAGTAGTTTTATAAGGTGAAATGGTAGCGAATACAGGATGGTATTCGTGAGATGGTAGGGAATACGAGGAGGTATTCGTGAGCGAGAATGAGGTTGATTGATGACTGGTTGTCAACATGACGGAGGTATGATTGGTATTTTAATACATGTTGGGATTACATTCACTTAAAGATAAGTCTCTGTTTTATCGTGCTTTTGATAAACAACTTTGCTTTTCTGCAAATGAGCCTTTCTATACCTACCTTGCTATGAGCTTCATATCATATTTTCCCGCACTTGCTGAGTACATCATTGTACTCAAACTTGCATCATTATTTCATCACGAGCAGCAGGAGAAGACAACTATGAAGACCAAATGGAGCATTAGGCGTGTGATCTGTTCTCAACCTTTCCTGTGGGGATGAGATAGAGATGAAGACCTTACTGCTTAGATTTGCTTCCGCATTAGTTAAATTGCTTCCGCATTAGAATAAAGACTTCCGCTGCATAGAAATAAAGACTTCCGCTGTGAGCATGAGTCCAAGACTCATGAGATATTGTAATAAACTCTGTTATTTGTCGTAATATATAATCTGAATTCAGTTTGTGGAACATATGTGTATGTGTGATGAACATCCTGGGCACACATATGCATTAGTTCTCGGTTCCGTGGTTTTCCACAGAATTGAGGACGTCACAGATTGGTATCAGAGCCACGGGTTGACAGTAGGTTACACGCCTATATAGAAATCATAGATTGATATTAGAGCCACGGGTTAACAGTAGGTTACGCACCCAAATAGGAATCACAGATTGGTATTGGACACAGATTGGTAGCTAAGCCACGCGGACCCAAGGAAGCATCCTAGGACGCTTAGATTGGCCTTGAAACTACCTTGACATAGGAAGCCATCCTCGAATAGGAGTTGTGTCAGCCTTTGTGATGATTGTTTGTGATTATATGCTTAGTGTGAGTTGTGGGATGTCTCAAAACGTTGTCCATATCCACACGTAGGTAGAAAGAGGTGTGAGATGTTTCGGCACTTGTTCACATCCTCATATGGGCTAGTATATATATATAGTCCAACTCACCTTGATGCATATAGTTGAGGAAAACTACCTAACTTTCTAACCTACTATTCTATTGCAGTCTCTCTCACAGATGGTGAGAGGAAGCGCCGGCCGAAGGAACGCCTGTGACAACCAAGAGGATGGTCAAGATGAAGTTCCTGTTAACCCCGGAGCTGGCGAGAACCACCTGGAACGGTTGATGGCCATGCAGAACCAACTTATGCAAACTATGATCCAAACATTGGGTCAATTGCAGTCCAACAACAACAACCCTATTCCGGCACCACCGCCACCACCACCACCGGCTCATAACAGGTTGGGAGAGTTCATGAGGACTCGACCACCCACCTTTGCTCAAGCTAGTGATCCCATGGAGGCCGATGATTGGTTGAAATCCATGGAGAAGAAGCTTGCCATTGTTCAGTGCAATGACCGAGAGAAGGTTCTCTTTGCGTCGCACCAACTTATGCGAGCTGCCGCTGACTGGTGGGATGCCCTATGCAACGCCCATGTCGACACGGAGACAATCACTTGGACTGAGTTCAAGGAGAGTTTCTGCTCTCATTACATCCCTGCTGGTGTAATGATGCACAAGAGACAGGAATATGAAGGTCTCCGCCAAGGACAGGGAAGTGTGAATGAGTACCTCAACAAGTTCACGCAACTGTCCCGGTATGCCCCCGAGGATGTCAACTTAGATCAGAGGAAGCAGTACCTGTTCATGAGAGGGTTGAACAATGAGATCCAGGTTCAGCTCCTCAACAATGGCTATGTAAGCTTCCAGAAGCTGGTTGACAAGGCTATAGTTGTTGAAAGCAAGATCCGAGAGATCGAGCGAGAGTGCAAGAGGAAGATGCCATACCAGCCTCAAGGGAGCAACGTACGATCACGGTACATGCCCCCAGCCACACCACAGTATAGATCAACCACTCCTGCATACTGCCCTGGTCAGCCACCACAGCAACAATTCGTTGCACCAGCACCTCGCGTGCCCATGCCTCCTGCGCCCCGACCTAACAATGGCGCTCTTGTTCAAAACCCCTACCCCAACGAACCTGCCGCCGTAGTCAACAGGGCATGCTTTGCATGCGGGGAAATAGGACACTTCACGAACCAGTGCCCGAGGAGAGACCCTGGACATCAAGGCAACGTGCCCAAGCAGAACCCGCGACCGAACGGAGGGGACAATCAAGGAAAGCGTGGACAGCAGAACTATGCTCGCGACAACGTGAACCATGTCTCTGCTGGGGAAGCACAACAGGCTGAGGACGTCGTAATTGGTATGTTCCTTGCCAACTCCAACCCAGCCACCATCTTATTTGATTCTGGAGCATCACATTCCTTCATATCATCCAAGTATGTTGCCAAACATCACCTACCCGTATCCCACTTAGAATGTGCTATGTTAGTTAATTCTTCCGGAGGAGAAATGAGGACTAATATAGTATGTCCGAAAGTAAGCATTAAAATAAGGGGGGTAGACTTCCTTGCCAACCTTATTGTCTTGAATTCCCAAGGGAATGGCATTATACTCGGGATGGATTGGTTAAGCAAGCACAACAGAGTAATCCAATGTACTGAAAGGAGCGTGCAGTTGACAAACGAGCACGGTATTCGTGTCGAGTTTGAGTCAGCCCAGCAAACAACCGAAAGGACAATTTTGAACCACGTCGAAGGAACCACATTGGACCGCGTTCTGGTGGTTCAGGAATTTTCGGACGTGTTCCCGGAAGAGCCTCCAGGTATGCCCCCTGATCGGGACATTGAGTTTGCCACTGATTTGGTACCCGGAACTGCAACCATAGCCAAGAGACCCTATAGGATGCCTGTCAATGAACTGGTAGAACTCAAGAAGAAAATTCAAGAGCAGTTGGAGAAGGGTTCTATACGTCCAAGCTCGTCACCATGGGGAGCTCCTGTGCTCTTCGTAGACAAGAAGGATGGGATCCAAAGGATGTGCGTGGACTATAGGTCTCTCAACGAGGTAACAATCAAGAATAAATACCCTCTGCCCCATATAGAGGACCTTTTTGACCAAATGAAAGGAGCCCAAGTGTTCTCCAAGATTGATCTTCGGTCAGGATATTACCAGCTGAAGATTAAGCCCTCCGATATACCCAAGGCTGCCTTTCGAACACGGTATGGTTCGTATGAATATACCGTCATGTCTTTTGGGTTAACAAATGCACCCACATACTTCATGTACCTCATGAACAAGGTTTTCATGGAGTACTGGGATAAGTTCATCGTGGTTTTCATCGACGACATTATGGTGTATTCAAAAAGTGAGGAGGAGCATGAAGAACATTTGAAATTGACATTGCAGAAAATGTGTGAGCATCGATTGTATGCCAAGCTTAACAAGTGTAAATTTTGGCTAAAGGAAATATCGTTCCTAGGCCACATTATTTCTGAAGAAGGGGTATTGGTTGATCCCGGAAAAGTGAGAGATGTTCTGAAGTGGGACCAGCCGCAAAACGTGAGGGATATTCGGAGTTTTCTTGGGATGGCGGGATACTATCGAAGATTCATCAAAGACTTCTCTAAGATAGCAAATTCTATGACGGAGTTGCTAACGAAAGGAAAAGCCTTTCGATGGACACCAGCGTGCCAAGAAAGTTTTGAGGAGCTCAAGAAAAGGCTAACCACAGCGCCGGTTTTGGTATTGCCGGACGTAAGCAAGAGCTTTGACATATATTGTGATGCATCCAGACAGGGGCTCGGATGTGTGCTCATGCAAGAAGGACAAGTGGTAGCCTATGCCTCACGACAATTAGAGAAGCACGAGCTTAATTATCCTACACATGACTTAGAGCTAGCGACAGTGGTGCATGCATTGAAAATTTGGAGACATTATATCCTTGGTCATTGATGTGAGATCTATACGGATCATAAAAGCCTCAAGTACATATTTACACAAACAGACTTGAATTTGAGGCAACATCGATGGTTGGAACTCATCAAGGATTACGATGTTGGAATCAACTATCACCCTGGGAAGGCCAATGTAGTAGCTGATGCATTGAGCCGAAAGGGAGCATGTCACCAACTCACGGTTCGGGAGCTACCACCCGAACTACGTAAGGAGTTCGAACGGTTGCACCTCGGATTCTTGAACAACATGGAAATGATGGAGATCCACTCTTCATTGGAGAAAGAGATAAGAGATGGACAAGCAACGGATGAGGAGATCAAGGGAAGAATCCGACAAGGAATAGAAAAGGATTTCAAAGAAGATGAGAAGGGTACGCTTTGGCTAGGAAAAAGGATTTGTGTGCCTAACGTGAAACACCTCCGCGACATGATATTGAAGGAGGCACATGATTCACCCTATTCTATACATCCCGGAAGTACCAAAATGTACATGGACTTGAAGACTTGTTATTGGTAGGATGGTATGAAAAGGGATACAGCTGAATACGTTGCCCTATGCGACACATGCCAACGGATGAAGGCCGAACATCAAAGACCCGCTGGATTGTTGCAACAATTGAAGGTACCCGAATGGAAGTGGGAGGACATCAGTATGGATTTCATCGTCGGATTGCCACGTACTCAGTCGGGTTACGGCTCCATCTGGGTTATCATGGACCAATTGACGAAAAGCGCATTTTCTCCCTATAAGGGTCAAGTACAACGTTGCCAAACTAGCCGAGTTGTACATGGAGCAGATCGTTTGCCGTTATGGAGTCCTGAAATGGATAGTCTCAGATCGAGGTTCTGAGTTTACTTCTAGATTCTGGAGGAAGCTGCAGAAAGCTATGAGTACACGACTGGATTTTAGCTCCGCCTATCACCCACAAACCAATGGGCAAACCGAAAGGACAAACCAAATTTTGGAGGACATGTTGAGAGCTTGCGCCTTGAAATGTGGGTGTAGTTGGGATAGGAGTTTACCGTACGCCAAATTCTCCTATAACAACAGCTACCAAGCTAGCTTGAAGATGTCGCCTTTCGAAGCATTATACAGTAGACGGTGTAGAACGCCACTGTTCTGGAACGAAACAGGAGAGAACCAAGTGTTTGGACCCGAAGTGCTACAAGAAGCTGAAAAACAAGTCCAAACAATACAGGAGAACTTAAAGGCTGCTCAGTCACGACAGAAAGGCTATGCGGATAATAGGCGAAGAAAGTTGACCTTTGAAGTAGGAGACTTCGTATATCTTAAGGTGTCGCCTATCCGAGGCCAACGACGTTTCAACGTCAAAGGCAAGTTAGCACCTCGCTACATCAGACCATTTAAGATTTTGGACAAGCAAGGAGAAGTAGCCTATCAACTAGAGCTCCCAACATATCTCTCCGATGTACATGACGTGTTTCATGTATCCCAGCTCAAGAAGTTCTTGAGAGTACCAGAGGAGCAAATACCAATGGAAGAGCTTGAACTTCAAGAAGACCAGACTTATGCGGAACACCCTGTCCGAATTTTGGACGTAAAGGAAAGGGTCACCAGGAACAAAGTGATCCGATGGTGCAAGGTACAATGGAGCCATCACACCGAAGCTGAAACCACATGGGAGCGTGAAGAAGACATCAAGGCAGAATTTCCTCATCTGATCTTTACTGACGAATCTCGAGGGCGAGATTCAATTTAAAGGGGGGTGGATTTGTGACACCCTCATCCCTGATTTCTACATGTATTCATATTTCATGTAGAGAAACATTTTAAAAGAAGAGGGAACAGAGAAAATATCGAAAAGATAGCCAATAAGAGCCGAATCCAGATTCCGGAGAACGCCGAAGACAACTTCCGCGGCCCGCTGGCTACGTGGCGTGTTTGGAGCTCATCCCTGCGAAGTGGGGAGAGGTCCGCCGCTAAAATGGCTACGTGGCAGGCTCGGGGCTCATCTCCGCAAAAGGGGAGAGGTTCGACCCTGTGGGACACGTGTTGCCCCGAAGCTAGCCTCTGCGGAAGAAGCAAAGGCATTTCCGCAGGACACATGTCACCTTCGAAGCTAGTCACCACGGAAATAAGAGGACCAGTCGCACGGGATACGTTTCTATCTCGGAGCTCACCTCCGAGAGGTCCGGTTCTATTGAACACATGTCGCCACTAGAGCATACCTACGGGAGGTCCGACACAGTTGGACACGTGTCTACCTCGGAGCCGTCTCTGGGGAAAAACAGAGGTCCAGAATGGATACGTGGCACACCCGGAGCTACATCCGGAGATATGGAAAGACCGGCACTAACACGTGGCTTGTGAGGAGCCACATCCGAATAAGAGAGGAGGTCCCGACCGCCAGGATACGTGGCGCACGTGGAGCTCACCTCCGAAGGAGAGGGAAGTCTTGCTCACTTGACACGCGGCACAACCGGAGCTCGTCCCTGCGGAGAGGGAGAGACCAGGACCCGGTGGACACGTGGAGCCTCCGGAGCTCATCACCGAGGAGGTAACGAGTTCTAGGGACGGTTTTTGGATTCTGTACGCATAGAAATACCGGAACAGAAACCGACCTGAATTCCACAATGATACCATAACAAATCAACTAAAGATAAGTTGTAAGATTCAACGACAAATTTGAACAGGACTCTTATTCGGGATACAATCAGATTGGGACTCTTCTCTTCCCGATTATAAATAGAACCCAGAATCTCTGGCCGAAACCACAAACTTCTTTTCCAACTCCTGAGCCGACGACTCAGAGCCCTAGTCCCAACCCGCCAAGTAAACAATCGCCGGAGTGCAGCAAGGAAGATGGCCGGAGGAATGCCCAACAATCTGAGGAGGACCTCGAGACCGAGAAGAACGTAAGGTAGGTCTCCAATACCACCTTATGACATCGTTGTGTTTTCTTTGCATCTGTTCTTTGATTCCTTTCGAACAGAAGCCTTCTCATGGACAGATCACTTGATGATCAGGTTGATCTAAAGACAAGATCATCGCCATGTCCACCTTTGATCTGAACACCTCTGTTCATCATAAAATCCATGCAAGCCATGCAAGAACACGTACAAACCAATCTAATAAAACTAATCATAGGATAGCATGCATATGCATCATCACATCTAGTTTAAGGTTTGTGCATGATTTTGATTGCTGTGAATCTTGTATGCACGTGATCCTACATAGCAGGACAAGCTCAGGGAGCTGTCCACGACGAGCTGCAGCAGCAAGGTTTTGAGATCCAAGAACAACCGGAACCGCAAGAACGAGGCAAGTGCTCCTTGACCATATTGATCCTATGTTTTGGGTAAAACTGTTTTGTTTTGCGAAAAGGTGAGTGTGCTGAGTCAAACATGATGGGAAAACCCCTTTTATAGGAATTTACTAGCTTTGGTTAAACCACCCTTGTCACCAGGGAAGTTCATGAGTCGGGTATGGTTTTTGCTTTTATGCTTTGCTGAGTCCATGGGATTGGGAAGCGAGATAGATGTGTCTAGCTAACTGCACTCGTAATGATAATGAGAAACTGATGATGTTAATGAACATGGATGGGAGGGAGATCTAGGCAAGCCTGGGTTTTGTGAATTAGGTAGCATGAGATGGTGGTTTACTTGCCGTAGATCTAAGGACCAGTTCATGCATGCACATGCCAGGATAACAGTGCCACCACAAGGTCAAGTATGGGTGCGGCTTAGCTGAGTAATTAGGTAATTTGCTAGAGTGTTATAGACTGTGAAAGGCGCGGGGAATGGGAGTCGAGTGAGGACTGCCCTGGGAACTGCATGGCACAAGAGGGGGCCTGTGGGTGGGAGAATTGGAGATTCTAGCCTGCCGGTGAAACCTTAGTGAGTCCATACATCTAGTAATCCCTTTGTAAAGGCTATTTTGTGATCTCTTGACCATACAACGACGGTTGTGTACTGGTATAATGGAGGTTATGCAGTCGCCGACGGGTGACGAAATCACAAACTTGTGGGTAAAGAGGTGCAAACTCTGCAGGGTTCTTAAAACTATCATGATAGCCGAGCTTACGGTCACGAGCACCTGGCCAACTTCCATGATTAGTTGGGATGGTTATTGGGATGGTTCTTGGTTATGGTTATTGATTATGGTTATGGTTTGGTTTTGGGACTGTTGAGTCCGGGTGCAAGATGGTTTCATGACTGTTGAGTCATGGCAACGAGATTGGTCTCGGTGTGAGACGAAGTTGTTTTATAAGGTGAAATTGTAGCGAATACAGGATGGTGTTCGTGAGATGGTAGCGAATACGAGGAGGTATTCGTGAGCGAGAATGAGGTTGATTGATGACTGGTTATGAACATGACGGAGGTACGATTGGTATTTTATTACATGTTGGGATTACATACACTTAAAGATAAGTCGCTGTTTTATCGTGCTTTTGATAAATAACTTTGCTTTTCTGCAAATGAGCCTTTCTATACCTACCTTGCTATGAGCTTCATATCATATTTTCCCGCACTTGCTGAGTACATCATTGTACTCAAACTTGCATCATTATTTCATCATCAGCAGCAGGAGAAGACTACTATGAAGATCAAATGGAGCATTAGGCGTGTGATCTGTTCTCAACCTTGCCTGTGGGGATGAGATAGAGATGAAGACAGTACTGCTTAGATTTGCTTCCGCATTAGTTAAATTGCTTCCGCATTAGAATAAAGACTTCCGCTGCATAGAAATAAAGACTTCCGCTGTGAGCATGAGCCCAAGACTCATGAGATATTGTAATAAACTCTTTTATTCGTGGTAATATATAATCTGATTTCTGTTTCTGGAACATATGTGTATGTGTGATGAACATCCTGGGCACACATATGCATTAGTTCTCTGTTCTGTGGTTTTCCACATAATTGAGGACGTCACAGGAGGGCGCACCTCTGGGTGGTTTTCCTCGCTCTGGGGAGGTCGGAGTCGGTCGGAAGACGTGGAACCGAGGCGGCGGCTTCGTGCTCTGTTTTTCTTCGGAGCAGAACAGCTCGGCGCCAGTGTAGACGGTCGGCCACGGGCTGACGACGGTTGAAAAACATCGAGGAGGCTCCGGCGGAGCTGGTGGGTGGCTCAGCTAGGAGCTTGGGTCGCCGGACGATGATCAACAGCGGGAACCCGAGCCGTTCAGTGGAGCTCGGTGGTTTTGCTCGTGCGCTTGAGCAGATGGCTGGGAAGCACGTCGGTTGAAGACCAAGAGGGCAAAGGAAAATGTGCTGCGGCTGTGGAGGTGGCGCGGTGCTCCTCGGGCGCGGAATGCAAGCGGGAGCTGTCGGGCTCTCGCTGTTTGACCGAAGTCGGCAGAGGTGGTAGCCCCTTTGTGAGGCTGACCCCTGGGTCCCACTTCCTCCTTTTTAATCCATTTTTCCACTGATATTTCTCCCTCAGCTACTCAACATTTAAGGCTATATTTGCCTCAAAGTTAAGGTTCGAAAAGTTGAATTCAAATGATTTGAATTCTGTTGTGGAGTTTAAATTGAATATGGTCATTTGGATTTGAAATGGAATTTGAATTTCTTCCTTTTGCATTGTTCCAAAACTTAGCAAACCAACTCCAAAATTTCCAATTTTGGCATGGCTTCTAAATCAAATGTGGAGAACACATTTGTGGAACCAAATTTGCAAATTGGGGAAGTTGGAATTTGAAACTGGATTTGAAATTCAGATTAGAGGGCTTCTCCTTTTAATCCCAAATAAATATTGAAACTCCTCCAAATGAGCTGAAATTTGGAAGGTTAAATATTTGGAATATGAAGATCCAAGTTATGCATTTAGATCTCCATGTTTGGAAGTTTTGGGAAGTTTGAATCCTCACTTTGAACTTACACCGTTATAAATCAAAGTTTTAATTCCCCTCATTTTTCCTAAGTGTACATGAGCTGAAAATTCTTGCTACCACTTTTTGGGAATTTTATATCCCTCCCCCCTTAAAAAGAATCTCGTCTCGATATTCCAAAAGAATTGCAAAACGGGGAAAACATTACCGGGTATATGATGATAGCAAGTCCCGATAATTGGTTCGTAGATATTCCTCGCTTTCCCATGTCGCCTCATAAGTGGTATGGTTACTCCACAAGACCTTGTAGAACCCTAAGGTCCGGTTCCTTGTGGCGCGAGTCTTTTCATCGATAATCCGGATTGGATACTCCGTGTACGTGAGGTCCGGTTGAAGAACTTCTATGTCTTCAGTGCGGATTTCAGCGGAGGGTTTGAGGCACTTCCTCAGCTGAGAGATGTGGAAGACATTGTGAATTCCTGCGAGTGACGCCGGTAAATCCAAGCGATAGGCCACGGGCCCGCATCTTTCAATGATGGCGAACGGATCAATGAACCGTGGCGCAAGTTTACCCTTCACTCCCAAACGATGAACTCCCTTCATCAGAGACACACGGACATAAACATGGTCCCCGATGTCATAGGGGAGAGGGCGGCGTCTTGTCACACCCGGTTTTTCCGAAGAAACAACCAAGTGAATATCACATGTATGCCAGGATCATTTTCTCGTACATGTGATGACAAATAGTGAAGCATCATTTATTACAAGCCAGGTGTCGAATATAAATAAGTCTTACATTCGCAAATGTCTCAATGGACAATAATAAGTTCATCACAAGTAAATAAACTAGCAGCGGGATATTATTATTGAGGGCTCCTTCACAGGTGTTGCCCGGGGGTCTCCATGAACCTAGAAACCTTCTTCGGATCCAAAGTCTTGGTCATTATACACCACCTCATTATCTTGACCTGAGCAGCAATATAAACCAACAAAATATGCAAGGTTGAGTACCGATGGTACTCAGCAAGTGTGGGAAAATTATATCATGCATGGCTAGAACAAGGAGAGGTTGAACTCATGGTTAAAGCACTACGCAATTAAATACCTATCACCTTAGCTTATTAAGCACCTACATTACGACACAGGTGAAATGGTCCCAATCTCCCATCCCATCATCATAATCCAATAACCATAACATCATTTCCAATGTTAAGCTCCCCGCTTAACATTCACAACTTCCAAAACCATCAATCCTCTAATCATGAATAAGTCCAAGCCGCTCTTGACCGTGAGCACGGCTGTCATGACAGTTTTGACTCTGCAGAGTTTGTACCACTGTACCCACATATAGTGATTTCATCCCCCGTTGCCGGGTGGACTAAAAGAACCTCCATTATGCCAGTGGCTACGAACCACATTCACACTTCCCAGGTGTGTAGCCAGGAGATCACTACGAAGCCTTTACAAAGGGATTCCCGATGAGCGTGGGCCCACTGAGGTTTCACCCCTAACAGCATACAAGAGACTCCAACCCCGCTGCAGTAGCCCCCTCTTGAGCCTTGCGGTTCATATGGTAGTCCAGCTGACACCTATTCCCCGCACCATCCAACACACCCATACTACGCCGGGGATACACCTAATTAATTGTCCAAGCTGCCCCATCTCAGCATGTGGTTGGCACTGTAAAGCCAGGTTACATGCTCCATGAACCGGTCCTTAGGATCCAGGCAAGTACTAAACACAAACCTGAGTCTCGTGCACCCAGCACACAACCAAAACATCCAACTTGCCTTGATCCCTACCTCTACATAACTCACAATATCTCTTTCAAGAGTATGGTCAAATAAACTGATGATCTCATATCCCAAGTATCCCATTCTAAACATGGCTAAGCATATGCATAATAATAAATGACATGATAAAATAAATCCCAACCCAAGCTACAAGGAAACAAGGTAATGCAATTCTAGGGAAACTTCCTAGCATGGGTTTCATATTTAATCTTGACGATGCAAATAATTCTATCTACACATCCTAGCATAGGATCAAAGTGGTCAAGGACACTTGCCTCCTTCTTGCTGCTCTTGAAATGGGTAGTCCTTGTCTTGGAAAGGAATAACTTGCTCTTGAGCAGGTTCTACATCATACCATTCACACATAGCAAAAGAAAAACAACAATCATAAGACATAGTTCACACTTTTACTTCATACAAACCACACATTCACATTTATGAAAGTCATTCACCATTATATGTGTTGTGGTTACTCTAGGTGTGTTGATTTGTGGCTTGCATGCACTTTTAATCATGTGTATATGATTCCTACTTTTGTGTTCATATTTATACTTACATCCTATATATATGGGTTTCCAATTTAAATAAGTTCCTTATATTCAATTACTACACCTTGTAGCTACCAAGTATGCATGAAAGTCATTTTCCTTCTCCATATGTGTCTTCAAAATTTCTACCAACCCTAAACTGAATTCTTTGGATTTTAGAACTCCATTTATCATTTACTAGTTGCTATATTTTCAGATTTATTTCCTATGCCAAATTGTGAACTTTATTATGAAAATAACAAGACACATCATCTAAACAGAATAGGTTCTGATCTAAAATATTTACTAATATATTTTAGACCTTTTCCTCTGATGTAAACTATTTTACAATTATTTTCCCTATTTTCCAGAACTATTCTTTACTTAAAAATGTGTCCCTAAATGTGAATAATAAATTAAACAGATTCAATTCAGCCCAAAATATGTTTTTATCTTACTCCAAAGTTTTCTAAATACTGAGAAAGTTTTTAATTTAATTATGACAATATGTTTGTCCCACTTTTTAATTTTTAAACACTAGCCACATATTCAATTTCCTAATTTAAATACTAAACAGGGCTAAAAAGATAAACTCACCCCATTACAGGGTCTATAATATTATTTTCAGAATTTCCAGGGGTCTAGCTACACTTATCAGAGGTGCTTTTCCTAATTTTTATTAAGTCCAGGGGCTAAATCTGATTTTTAAATGAATTTACATGATTTTCTGGAGTTCCAGGGGCTAGATTAGAAGTTTCCGGGGCTAGCTCTTATTTCCCGAGAACCCCAGGGGGTAGCACGTAAGATTTCCAGTCTTTATAACGCTGGGCTGACGTGGACCGTACCGTCCGATTTTAAACCGACAGCTGAGATTATAACGCCGAACTGGTACGCGGGGGTTTAAACCCTACCGTGCGATTTAAAATAAACGGCGCACAAGCGGCCACGTCGCTCTGATCGAGCGCGGGCGGCGCTGCCGGCGGCGCACGGCGGCGGGAAGCGGCGATCTCGCCGGAAACTTTCGGATCTTCGGGAATTCTTCCTAGAACTGTGATTTTATGACATAGATCGGGGGAGGAGAGGTCGGGGATCTCACCTCGGGGGTTTTCTTGAGCTCGGAGGTCCTGGAAGGTGATCGGCGACGAGGTCCGAGGCAAAACCACGGCGAAGCTCGTCGGCGCTGCGTTTACACCACAAATCACCGAGTTTTCTGCACCTGCAAGGTTCCCCGGAGGCGGTGGATCAAGACCAGCGAGTTAGATCGGAATTTCCGAGCTTAGATCGGCCAGAATTCGCCGGAGAAGTCTCGGTTCTCACCGGAGGAAAAATCGGCGATCGTGTGGGAAAAACAGAAC
This sequence comes from Neostapfia colusana, assembly GCA_030760725.1. Taxonomy (NCBI): domain Eukaryota; kingdom Viridiplantae; phylum Streptophyta; class Magnoliopsida; order Poales; family Poaceae; genus Neostapfia; species Neostapfia colusana. The sequence continues at coordinate 73,997,373 of JASWHV010000005.1, read as the reverse complement.
GAGGCTGGGGTTTTTATAGACGGGGGAGGGCAGGGGGTGGTTTAGATCATGTCCGCGTCGCCTACGAACAGAATTCAGCGGCGATACGCCGAAATCCCGATAGGTTTTGATTCGGGAGCGAGGGAGTCCGGCGCGGCGCGAGGTAGACGAAGATCGGGTGGGTCCCGCCTGTCAGTGTGAGGCAGCAGCGCGCGCGGCTGCGGGCTGGCGCGGGCGCTGGCTGGGCCGGCTGGTGGGTTTCGGCCCACTGGCCGTTTTTTTTTTCTGTTTTCTCTTTTTCTTTTTCTATTTCTTTTCTGATTTGAGTTTAATTTGAATTCCAGTTTGAATTTGAATTTTTGCAAAACATGCAACACGTCCAAAAATTTTTAAATTCCCCTCTTAACATGATTTAGGGCTTTGAATCAAAATTTTGGGGTGTTACACGTCTTTTATCCGCATAGCTCTTCTGACGAGATTGAGCAGCCTTGAGATTGGCTTGTATTACTCGCACTCGTTCTTCAGCCTCATTCACAAGTTCAATGCTGTAGATAACGCGCTCGCCGGACTCGCACCAGTTGAGGGGTGTGCGACATTTCCGGCCATAGAGAGCTTTATACGGCGCCACTTTGATGCTAGCTTGATAGCCATTGTTGTAAGAAAACTCCGCCAGTGGCAAATGATCGTCCCAATTCTTCCCGTGGTGGATGGCACAAGCGCGTAGCATGTCTTCAAGCACTTGGTTCACCCGTCAGTTTGACCATCCGTCTGCGGGTGATACGCGGAGTTTTGGATCAGTTTGGTCCCCAATGACGCGTGCAGCTGTTCCCAAAACCGAGAGACGAACAGCGCACCCCGATCTGAAATAATGGAGTGGGGAACACCGTGCAAGCACAAGATCCTTGCAATATACAGCTCCGCATATTGCTTGGCCACGTACTTTGTATGTACGTGGATAAAATGAGCCGACTTGGTTAGTCGATCAACTATTACCCAAATCGAGTCATGCTTGTGAGACGTGAGAGGTAAACCAACAATGAAGTCCATGCTGATATCCTCCCACTTGCACGCCGGAATGTTCAATGGTTACAGCTGTCCGGCTTTACGCATATGGTCGGCTTTCACACGCCGACACGTATCACATTCGGATACGTACTTTGCGATTTATCTTTTCATCCGTGTCCACCAAAACCTGGTTTTCAGATCCTGGTACATCTTGTTGCTGCCCAGATGAATAGAATACTTGGATAAATGAGCTTCATCCAAGATTTTCTTCCGAAGCTTCATATCACAGGGTACCACTATACGGTCTTTAAACCATAGAGTGTCGTGTTCATCCCTTCAGAAGCATTTCATCTCGCCATTCTCCATCCTTCTCCGAATGTGCAACATTCCCATGTCTTTCTTTTGAGCTTCCATAATCTCCTATCTTATGGTCGGTACGAGAGCAAGATTATATAACACCCCATATGGAACCAAGTATAGACTCGGCTCCTCCTCTTCATGTGGGGTGATGTACAGATTGTTGACATGAGATTTGTGGCTTAAGGCGTCGGCAACCACGTTTGCCTTCCTGGGATGGTACTGAATCTCGATCTCATAGTCTTTGATCAACTCTAACCATCTCCGTTGCCGCATATTCAACTCCTTTTGAGTGAATATGTATTTCAGACTTTGTGGTCGGTGTAGAGGTGCACTAAGTTCCCAAGAAAATAGTGCCTCCACATTTTCAAGGCTAACACCACAGCAGCGAACTCAAGATCATGAGTCGGATAGTGCTGCTCGTGGTTAGGGAGTTGTCGTGAGCCATAGGCAACCACTCTTCCTCCTTGCATCAACACACAGCCAAGCCCGATACCGGACGCATCACAGTATACGTCGAAGGGCTTGGTTGTATCCGGTTGAGCTAACACCGGGGCTGTTGTAAGATGCTTCCCTAATGCTTGGAAAGCTTCTCCACAAGTTGTATCATGTTTTAACTGAAATTCAAATTCAGTTTTGAATTCTTGCCAATTTAGCTCTAGACAAAATGAACTCCAATGGGGGTGAAAATCGGTGAGCTTACTCAGAAAAATGTGCTGAGTTTGAATATGAATCTAACTTTTGAATTTGAGTGATGAAAGTTGCTGCAATTTGAATTTACTTTCAAATTGGCCTCTATTTCAAATACCTCCAAAAGTGCCTCAAAAAGTGTTGGATTTACATGAAATTTGGCTTGAACCTTCCCAAGACATTTCGAGTCCTAGGGGTGAGTTCAACCTCTCATGTTCATGTGTAAAATTCCCACTTTGTGAAAGTGTAGGCTTTCCCCTCTAATCACTCTTTTGATGGAGGTTACTTGTTCTTCACACTTTTTCACAATCTATCCACAACAAAACTGTGGTGTTGTGAGGTGATAAAAAGTTTTTGCAAGTCCCTTTTCTTGGGCTTTTACATCCCTCACCCCTTAAAAGAACCTCGTGCCGAGATTACGAAAGAAGAGACAGCGATGTAATAGGGACTTACCCGTGTTGAGACGCCATGAACTCCGGGTAATTTGAGCGAAGGAATTCCTCGCTCTCCCAAGTCGCTTCTTTGGCGGTGTGGTTGCTCCAGAGTATTTTGTAGAACCACAATGTTCTGCTACGCGTGGTTCGGGCTTTCTCATCAATAATCGCCACCGGATACTCATCATATGTCAAATCCGGTTTCAGCTCGCCGATGCCATCGGTAGGGACAGCAGCTGTATGCTTTAAACATTTTCGCAGTTGCGAAACATGGAAAACATCATGGACACCAGCAAGGGATGCTGGTAGCTCCAGTCTATACGCTGCTGGTCCACACTTCTCGGTGATAACATATGGTCCAATGAAACGGGGAGTTAGCTTCCCCTTCACACCGAACCGGTGCACGCCTTTCATCGGAGACACGCTTAGGTACACGTGTTCACCAACGTCAAAGTGCAACGGCCTACGCCTCTTATCAGTGTAGATCTTCTGCCGGGATTGAGTGGCCTTCAAATTAGCTTGGATCGTCCGAACGCACTCTTCAGCGTCGTTCACCACATCAACCCTGAATGTGACCCTTTCGCCGGACTCGCACCAGTTTAATGGGGTGCGGCATTTACGACCGTAGAGAGCTTCGTAGGGTGCCATCTTGATACTCGCCTGATAGCCATTGTTGTACGAGAGTTCCGCCAATGGTAGGTGATCATCCCAGTTCCTACCATGGTGGATGGCACAGGCTCTCAACATGTCTTCCAGAACCTGATTCACCCTCTCTGTCTGGCCATCTGTTTGAGGGTGGTAGGCGGAGCTCCTAATCAGCTTGGTACCCAATGCAGCGTGCAGCTGCTCCCAAAAGCGAGATACAAATAATGCACCTCGATCCGAGACGATGGTCTTGGGTACGCCATGTAAGCATAGGATCCTGGCGATATATAACTCCGCATATCTGTTGGCATGGAAATGTGTATGCACAGGGATGAAGTGAGCCGACTTGGTTAGTCGGTCAACGATCACCCAAATGGAATCATGCTTGTTGGATGTTAGGGGTAATCCCACAATGAAATCCATGCTCACATCCTCCCATTTCCATGCTGGGATATTCAGGGGTTGCAACAGCCCTGATTTCCTCATATGATCCGCCTTCACTCATCTACGCGTATCACACTCGGATACGTGCTTCGCTACCTCCCGCTTCATCCGTGTCCACCAGAATTTCTTTTTCAAATATTGGTACATTTTGTTGCTGCCCGGATGAATGGAGTATTTAGACAAATGAGCTTCATCGAGGATCTTCTTCCTCAGTTCCATATCCCTGGGTACGACTATGCGGTCATTGAACCATAGCGTCCCCTCATCATCCTTCCAGAAACATTTGATCTCTCCATTGTCTATCCGTCTCCGGAGATGTGCCATACCTTTATCAGTCTTCTGAGATGCCATGATCTCCTCCCTAATAGTAGGAATGAGGGCAAGGTTGTACAGTGATCCATAAGGAACCAAGTATAAACTCGGCTCTTCCTCCTCCATCGGTGTAATGGGGAGGTGATGGACATGTGATTTCCGACTCAGCGCGTCGGCAACCACATTCGCCTTGCCGGGGTGATAGTGAATCTCAATTTCATAATCTTTGATCAGTTCTAACCACCTCCTTTGCCTCATGTTCAGCTCCTTCTGGGTGAAGATGTACTTCAAACTCTTGTGGTCGGTGTAGAGATGCACCAGATTCCCAAGGAGATAGTGCCTCCACATTTTTAGCGCCAACACCACTGCAGCAAGCTCAAGATCATGAGTCGGATAGTGCTGCTCATGGTTCCGAAGTTGGCGTGAGCCATAAGCGACCACACGTCCTTCCTGCATCAACACGCAGCCAAGCCCAATACCGGACGCGTCACAATACACGTCGAAGGGCTTTGTTGTATCCGGTTGAGCTAAAACCGGGGCTGTGGTGAGATGCTTCACCAATGTTTGGAACGCTCCTTCACACGCCGTGTTCCAAACATATTTCGTCCCATTCTTCAGCAATTCTGTCATCGGCTTAGCGAGCTTGGAGAAGCTTGGAATGAATCTCCGATAGTATCCCGCTAACCCGAGGAAGCTTCTGACTTCATGAACTGAAGTGGGAGCTTTCCATTTCAGTACTTGCTCTATCTTGCTTGGGTCAACCGCAATGCCTTCTGCTGAGATGATATGTCCCAAGAATGGCACTTGGCTGATCCAAAACTCGCATTTGCTGAACTTGGCGTAGAGCTTGTGGTCTCGCAATCGTTGAAGAACGATCCTCAAGAGTTCGGCATGTTCGGCTTCTGCCTTGGAGTAAACCAAGATATCATCGATGAACACTACCACGAACTTGTCCAGCTCCGGCATGAACACCGAGTTCATGAGATACATGAAATGTGCTGGAGCGTTTGTGAGACCAAAAGACATGACGAGATATTCATAATGTCCATATCTCGTCAAGAAAGCCATCTTCGGGATATCCTCCGCTCGGATCTTTATCTGGTGATATCCAGAGCGAAGGTCCATCTTTGAGAACACACTTCCACCCACCAGTTGATCAAACAATATGTCGATGCGGGGCAGTGGGTACTTATTCTTGATGGTGACGGCGTTGAGCGGCCGGTAGTCCACACACAGCCTCAAGGTTTCATCCTTCTTCTTCACAAACAGCGCCGAGCATCCCTAAGGTGAGGAACTCGGCCTAATGAAACCTTTGCTAAACAGATCATTGAGCTGCTCTTTCAGTTCAGCCAGCTCATTCGGAGCCATTTTATAGGGTCTCCGTGATATGGGCGTAGTCCCGGGTGCAAGTTCAATCTCGAACTCGACATCCCGCTCAGGTGGCATGCCCGGAAGATCATCCGGGAACACGTCGGGATACTCCCGGACTACGGGGATGTCCTCTAACTTGAGAGCTTCAGCATTATTAATTGCTGAAATTTCCCGGACTGGCGTGTCGAACACCATGGAATGTGGACGGTGAAATGGAGAGTTGAAATGAACCGTCCGTTTCCGAGTCTCCAGGACAGCGCCATGGTATTGTAGCCATGACATCACTAAGATTGCATCAATCTTTTGCCCCATAAGGATTATCAAGGTGGTGGGATATAGTTTCCCACCTAAGCACAGAGGTGCCTATGGGATCATCATATTTGCTAAGATCTTCCCTCCCGGTGAGCAGATCACATAGGTGCAGTTGGTTGGGAAGACTTGCATTTGATGCTTAGCCACATAGGATGCACTTATAAAGCTGTGGGTTGCACCAGAATCAAAAAGTATGATGATGGCTTGATTGTTGAGAGTAAACGTACCCGCCAGCACGTTGTCTCCCTCTGGGGCGTCCTCATTGTCGAGGTTGTGAATGCCCCCAGTCCGCTGACCAACCTTCTTGACCGGAGGTCGGCCTCGAGCACCACCCTGGAACTGGGCTAGCCCGCTGCTTTTCTGCCCCCAGGGACAGTCCTTCGCGAAGTGGCCCGCCTGGCCACACGTGAAGCAGGTGAAACGGGGCGGTCCCCCGCTGATCAGTGGACGGAAACCCGGGGCGCGTTGTGGCGGTGGAAACGCCTGGGTACCGTCTGCTGCTGCTTCTGCTGTCTTGGTGGTGGCATCGGCGGACGGAACGGAGGTGCCTGAATGGGACGGCCCCCGAACCATTGAGGTCGCGCCGGTGGATGCCACTGCTGCCCGGATGGTGTCCGATACACCATACGGTACTTCTGAGGAGCGCCACCACCACTGTTGGGCGGAGCGCTGCACTTCCTCTGCTCAGCTGCCAACTCCCGCTGAGCGTCTTCATGCATAATCACGACATTGACTAAGTCGTTGAAGGTGCCGCGATTCCACTGAACGAGGTGCGTCTTCATTTCGGGGTGTAACCCCCGATAGAAGTATTCCCGCTTCTTCTCCTCAGTGGAGATATAGTCTGACGCGTATTGCGCCAGATGGTTGAAGGCACAGGAGTAGTCATGGGCACTCCTCCCGCTCTGCTTCAGTTCCAAAAATTCTTGGAACTTCCTCTTCATTATCCCGGGAGGGATATGATAGGCGCGGAACGCCTCCTGGAACTCTCCCCACTCCACGATATGGCCAGTCGGATGTGAGGCGACATAGTTCACCCACCACGCACCAGCGGCACTGTGAAGTTGTTGCGCTGCGAACAAGGTCTTTTGCCGCTCTGTGCATTGGAGCAGCCCGAACTTGGACTCGATGGTCCGCAGCCAGTTGTCAGCCTCCAGTGGTTCTTCTGCTTCTGTCTGGAGGGTGCGTACTCATGAAGTCCTAGTAGACACCTCACTGGGCTCACGGGGCCCCCTCTCTTGATGCCCCCCCGCCTGGGACGTATTCTGCACGATCGTGCGGAACAGGTCGGTCTGCTCCTCATGACCCCCCACCAGTGCCGCTATCACATCCGCTAGGGTAAGCGGAGGCGGCGGTGGTGGCTGCTGCTGCGGGGTGCTGTCGTAGGCTGGTGGCTGGGAGTCATCGCCTCCCTGCTGGCTAGACCCACCAACCTCGTGTGTAGTCCTAGTGCGAACCATCTGCAACCATACGACAATAAACATCACTTCCGCAACATATTGCATGCAGTCCAATAACAATAGGCGTAAAAACATAATGGCAATAAAACATGCGATACATCTCGTATGTAGATAATGTAATAGCTTTGCACAAGATACACCATTACCAGACCAAATACAAGCTAGTTTAATCCAACTTGATGAACCTCCTCTTTAGAAGCTCACCACAACTAGGTTTGGTCACTACGAGATGTTACTATCGCTTTGTCATCACGTATACCCCCCTTTTATCTTCAATACGACACAAACATGGTCTCTAGTAAAAGAAACTTGAGTGAGACCTATACTCAAATCTTTCACTAGTTTAAGATAACCTCTCATGAGTATGTTCTACCCCATTGGGAGTACTCAAACCCCCTCTAGGGTACAACAATCTCTCAATTGAGTTCAACTGTCGTTCCTCTGTCAGAATGACCAGTTTCTACATAGTCCAGGTTTTGATCTGGTTCTGTGCATTTTCATGACTCTATCTGAACACCAAAGTTAAAGCTAACTTCAGTATATTTCCAACGAGTACTTATTTGCCCTCAGATCAGCTCTGGTTCAAAAGTTATGGCCATTCAAAGTCAACAGAGTTCCTGGAAGAATTTTAACAGCACCTCCTTTGGGAAGTTGCTGTTTTCAACTCTGATTTCCACTGAATTCTGTGCTGAAATTTCAGAAACTTTGAATTACAAAGATGTAACACATCTTCTACCCATTCTAAGGCTGTATTACATGAAAATTGTTAGATTTTTCTACTGGGAGTTATGTTTGAAAAACAGGACAGTCCAGAGAGTGTTTAACTCTGTCCTGGTTCTGGACAGTTTACATTCCTCTGGGATTTAAGCCATCTTAAGTTGTGTTTCAGCTCTGGAAGTCTACAACAAGGCTGTAGAGTACTTCAATACCTTTCCATAACTATATGCCACACCTCCCTGGGCTAAAAGACCTGTGAGTTATGCCCTGTTGAAGATCAGCATACTTGCTGCCCAAAACACAGCACTCTGTTTTTCATTCCTTTGGCTATCCTGCTCAACTATCACATTCCTCTACCCAACCAGGGTCCTAACTGTTGAAACTTAGTGATTTTAGTTTCTTGTTATCATTATTTCTCATGCACATGCCTATACTATGTCGGTACTACGTTCATCACAAAAAGAAAATCCTAACCGGATTATACCTGCATATACGTCTCAAGTGTGGCACTAAACGGTCTCTCGCACACGTTTACTACACGGATACATACGTGGTTAGTACCTGCAGAATATCACACAATAATGATGCACTCAATGGTTGTTTTCATTTCAGGCAGGATTCATATTTAAAAGTAAATACAAACGCCCGTATCATTGCCATACGGCCGTCCTTGAGTTAGGTCACGTCTCAAGGTACGTGATCGTGTTTCAACACCACACGATGGGCAACACCACACAATAGCAGCATGCAACCGGAGAATCACGGCGGTGTGCAGGGCTCCAGCTTGGCCCTGTACCCCGACGGGGCATCGCCTCATACTCGGAACCTTCCTCATAACTCTGACCTGCACACAGCTCAAATATTTCAACCATGAGCACGAAGGCTCAGCAAGTCTTAACCGTCAACCCTAGGCATAGAACTCTACATGCAAGGATGGGTAAGATAGAAAAAGGACTTTGCAATAAAGACACGCCTACATGTTGATCCTTACTTTCAGTTTTATAGCAACAGTTTATTGAGCCTTAGGCAGCCCTCACATCGGAAGTCCACAATCAAACAACAAACGCTTTCCTACGATGTGATGATGCCCAAAGTGGATTATAAACTTAATTAGCTCTATAACTACAGCATACAAGGTTTCAAGTCATTTATAATTCAATGCAGCATATTTAGTTGGCTTATTTCACTTCTTACTACGTCAAAGCGCAGTGAACAAGCGGGTACTCAAATAACCGCGAGGGATGGTGAATGCAATCAAGAAACACCCGGATAACACGTCACAAACACCCACTTTCAGAAGCGTGATTCCACACCGCTTCCTACTCTATTGTATGCAACAACCTTTCAAAGACAACCCAAATGCCGAACCGGTCCATCCGTAACGGGCAGGAGGTCCCCGCGTGGAGTGTGACTGTGCCCACCGGCAGATTTACACCTTGCTACCCTCAACCCACTCCTATTTACGGTTGGGTAAGCCTCAGCACCCAGGTTAACCAATTAAATCGGTTTCCTAGTTCCAATATGCCAGTATGCATCTGGTACTGTTCGATACTTGTCCAGCAGGGCCACACACGGACGGTCCTCTGGTCACTGCATCCTATCCCCCCTGCTGGGTCTCATTTTCACAACTCAAGCCATTTTCTACCTCTACTCATTCCGTGTGGTAAGTACTATCTCCCGAGTAGCTTCCAACCACTCGACTTCTACAGGGATCCTAAACATTAGCATGGAATTCTCTACTCGTAGAGTTTGTAAACTACCCAACCCTTTATAGGAGTTAAAAAGGCTATGCAAGTGGGGTTTCAATCACCCTAACTCTAATGCATACATTTCAACCTAGACATAAGTGATACAAATGAAAAACATTATAAAAGGTACTTAAGTGCAAACCGGGGTTAAATGGGAAGTCAGCTTCTGGTGGGAGGACGTCCAAAGGCTCCGGTGCGTCCTCGACTTCGGTCACTAAAGGAAATGTAGCAAAATATATGTATAAGTATTAAGGACTTATAAGAAGTAAACTTCTATTTATAGCTACTGCTATTTAGGATCCCTAATTGGATTTGGGATTTTTCCAGTGGATACTGGACTCTCTAAGGATGATCTGAGAAAAATTTGGAGAAATGTCATTGCACATTGTGGTCTCCAAAATTCCCACAAGCACAAGGCTTCACTGAATTTTGAGCCCAAACCAGGAGCTTTGACATAGCTAACAGTGGAAGATCTGATTAGGGTAAGTGTCCATGGTTCTAACAAAATTTGTTTCACCATTTTATTTGGAGCTACCAACAGAGAAATACAAATTTTTGAAGTTGGATAAAAGTTCTGAAAAAGATTCTGTTTAATTTTGAATTTCAAAATAAGGGCTGAACTTTGGAAGGCAATTTAGCCTAGGAAAGTAACTCCAATGAAGCTCAAATTTTTACTGGAGAGCTGTAACTATGAAAAGGATTAGCTGCCCAAATTTGGGAATGTTTCATAAAGAATTGCTCCTGTAATAAATCTCCAAAAGATTTAATATAAATAATTATACAGAAATTCCTGGGCATTTTCATAGCAAGCCATTTGTTTCTCTGTGAAGTACTCCTCATGAGGATTCCAACAAAATTGGTCTCACCCTTTTTGGAGTTCCCTACACAAAGTTATGGATTTTTCAAACCTGAATAACCTTCTGTTGGAAATTTACACAGAGACTAAACAGGGGGCCCACTGTCAGACGTTTCTTCAACCTCTTGACAGGCCCCGCGCGTGCACGCCGGACCCAACAGTGGCACGCCATGTTCTTGCCCGTTTCTTCACCATTCTTCCTACGGTTTCGTGCTACACCAGCCTCGATCACAGCCAAACAGCCGGGCAAGGTTTTGGGTTATGAAAACGCCGGGAAACTCGTCGGCGACGGCGAGGCGGCTCGGTGACGCGGCACCGGCGGTGAACAGCATGTCCCAAGCCTTAACCCGTGATCTAAGGGGCTGTACATCATCCCTGGAGTACGTAGAACATGATGCTACCCCTAGCCAGAGCTGAAAACGCCCGCAAATTGGAGCTCGACGGTGAACCAAGCCGTTTCAGCCGGCGGCGATGGATTCTCGTCGCTAGGGTTGTAGAAAAGATGATGTGCGCCGTGCTTCAGCGTGGGAGCGCGCTAGGGGATCTAGTAGATGTGTCTAAGGCCGTAGACCCGATGATCCAACATGTGTGAAGAATTTCCTGAAGATGTCTCGATCGGTCCTCCACCTGCACCGTCGGAAATCTTCAAATTCCGGCTAGCCGGCGGTGGTAAAGTACAAAAGGACGTCGGTGTGAGAAACTAGACTCCATGACGCACCTCTGGGTGGTTTTCCTCGCTTTGAGGAGGTCGGAGTCGGTCGGAAGACTGGAACCGAGGCGGCTGCTTCGTGTTCTGTTTTTCTTCGAAGCAGAACAGCTCGGCGCCGGTGTAGATGGTCAGCCACGAGCTGAGGACGGTTGGAAAATGTCGAGGAGGCTCCGGCAGAGCTGGTGGGTGGCTCAGCTAGGCGCTTGGGTCGCCGGATGATGATCAACAGCGGGAACCCGAGCCGATCAGTGGAGCTCGGTGGTGTTGCTCGTGCGCTTGAGCAGATGGCTGGGAAGCACGTCGGTTGAAGACCGAGAGCGCAAAGGAAAATGTGCTGCGGCTGTGGCACGGACAGGTGATCATGTAGCCTGGAAAATCAGGAGGTGGCATGGTGCTCCTCGGGCGCGGGTTGCAAGCGGGAGCTGTCGGGCTCTCACTGTTCGACCGAAGTCGGTAGAGGCGGTAGCCCCTTTGTGAGGCTGACCCCTGGGTCCCACTTCCTCCTTTTTAATCCAATTTTTCCACTGATATTTCTCCCTCAGCTACTCAACATTTAAGGCTATACTTTGCCTCAAAGTTAAGATTTGAAAAGTTGAATTCAAATGATTTGAATTCTGTTGTGGAGTTTAAATTGAATATGGTCATTTGGATTTGAAATGGAATTTCAATTTCTTCCTTTTGCATTGTTCCAAAACTTGGCAAACCAACTCCAAAATTTCCAATTTTTGGCATGGCTGCTAAATCAAATGTGGAGAACACATTTGTGGAACCAAAGTTGCAAATTGGGGAAGTTGGAATTTAAAACTGGATTTGAAATTCAGATTAGAGGGCTTCTCCTTTTTATCCCAAACAAATATTGGAACTCCTCCAAATGAGCTAAAATTTGGAAGGTTGAATATTTGGAATATGAAGATCCAAGGAAGAAAATGGGATGTTTTCGTCAATCGGTCCAAGATAACCCAAATGGAATCGTATTCTGACCGAGTACGTGGCAATCCGACGATGAAATCCATACTTATGTCTTCCCGCTTCCACTCGGGTACCTTTAAGGGTTGCAACAGTCCAGCGGGTCTTTGATGTTCGTCCTTCACCCGTTGGCATGTGTCGCATAGGGCAACATGCTCTGCTATGTCCCTTTTCATACCATCCCACCAATAACAAGTCTTTAGGTCCTTGTACATCTTGGTACTTCCAGGATGTATGGAATAAGGTGAGTCATGTGCCTCCTTTAATATTGTGTCATGGATGTGCTTCATGTTAGGCACACAAATCCTTTTTCCTAGCCAAAGCGTACCCTTCTCGTCTTCCTTGAAGTCATTTTCTATTCCTTGTCGGATTCTTTCCTTCATCTCCTTGATCTCCTCATCCGTAGCTTGGCCATCTCTTATCTCTTGTTCCAACAAAGAGTGGAGTTCCATCACTTCCATATCGCTCAAGAACCCGAGATGTAACCGTTCGAACTCCTTTCGTAGCTCGGGCGGTAGCTCCCGAACCGTGAGATGGTGACATGCTCCCTTTCGGCTCAATGCATCAGCTACTACATTGGCTTTTTCGGGGTGATAGTTGATTCCAACATCATAATCCTTGATGAGTTCCAACCATCGACGTTGCCTCAAATTTATATCCTTTTGGGTGAATATGTACTTGAGGCTTTTATGATCCGTATAGATCTCACATCGATGACCAAGGATATAATGTCTCCAAATCTTTAGTGCATGCACCACGGCTGCAAGTTCCAAGTCATGTGTAGGGTATATAAGCTTGTGCTTCTTTAATTGTCGTGAGGCATAGGCTACCACTTGTCCTTCTTGCACGAGCACACATCCGAGCCCTTGTCTGGATGCGTCACAATATATGTCAAAGCTCTTGCTCACGTCTGGTGTGACGCCCTCAATTCTGTAGAACACAGAACCGAGAACTGATGCGTATGTGTGCCCAGGATGTTCATCACACATACACATATCATCCACAAACTGAATTCTGAATATATATAACCACGAATAAAAGGGTTTATTACAATGTCTCATGAGTCTTGGACTCATGCTAGCAGCGGAAGTCTTATCTAACAGTGGAAGTCTTTTATCTAGCAGCGGAAGTCTTGTAACTAGTGCGGAAGCAAACTAAGCAGCAGCAACGGCTCCATCTCTACTCCATCCCCACAGGCAAGGTTGAGGACAGATTACACGCCTAATGCTCCATGGGGTCTTTATAGTACTCCTCTCCTGTTGCTGATGATGAAGTAATAATGCAAGTTTGAGTACAATGATGTACTCAGCAAGTGCGGGGAAATATGATATGTAGCTCACAGAAAGGAAGGTATAAAAAGGTTCATTGCAGAAAGCAAAGTTTATTTCTCAAAATACGATAAAAACAGCAACTTACCTTAAAGTGAATGTAATCCCAACATTAACATACCTCCATTATGATTCATACTTTTCCATGTCTCAACCAGACATCAACTTTTCTCATGAATACCATGTCGTATTCACTACCATCTCATGAATACCATCTCGTATTCACTACCATTCATCTCATAATCAATTCCGTCTCATTCCGAGACCCAAATCTCGTTGTCATGACTCAACAGTCATGCAACCAATCTCATTACCCGGACTCAACAGTCCCAAAAACCAAATCCAAAGAACAAACCATAACCAAAACCGAACCATCCAAAAACCATCCCAACTAATCATGGAAGTTGGCCAGGCGCTCGTGACCGTAAGCTCGGCTATCATATTAGTTTTAAGACTCTGCATAGTTTGTACCACTTTAACCGCAAGATTGTGATTTCGTCACCCGTCGGCAACAGTAGAACCTCCATTATACCAGTACACAACCGTCGGTGTATGGTCAAGAGATCACAAAATAGCCTTTACAAAGGGGTTACTAGATGTATAGACTCGCTAAGGTTTCACCGGCAGGCTAGAATCACCAATTCAACCACCCACGGGCCCCCTCTTGTGCCATGCAGTTCCCAGGGCAGTCCTCACTCGACTTCCATTCCCCGTGCCTTCCACGGTCCATAACAATCTAGTAACTTACCTAATTACTCAGCTAAGCCGCACCCATACTTGGCCTTGTGGTGGCACTGTTATCCTGGCATGTGCTCACATGAACCAGTCTTTAGATCTACGGCAAGTAAACCACCATCTCATTCTACCTCATTCACAAACCCAGGCTTGCCTAGATCTCCCTCCCATTCATGTTCATTAACAACATCAGTTTTCTCATTATTCATACGAGTGCAGTTAGCTAGACACATCTATCTCGCTACCCATATCCCATGGACTCAGCGAAGCATAAAAGTAAAAACCATACCCGACTCAATAACTTTCATGGCGACAAGGGTGGTTTAACCTAAACTAGTAAACTCCTATCAAAGGGTTTCCCATCAAGTTTGACTCAAGTCTTTTCACAAACAAAACAGTTTTCCAAAACATGGGATCAATATGGTCAAGGGGCACTTGCCTTGTTCTTGCGGTTCCTGTTGCTCAAATCCTTTCTGTTGCAGTCCGTCGTAGACAGCTCCCTGAGCTTGTCCTTCTATACGCGATCACGCGCATACAAGATTCATACCAATCAATACCATGCACAAACTCTACTTTTAGATGCAATGATGCATATGCATATTAATCCTATGATGCAGTTTAGTTTGTACGTGTTCTTGCATGGATTGCATGGGTTTTATGATGAATAGAGGTGTTCGGATCAAATGTGGACGTGGCGATGATCTTTAGATCAAACCGATCGACACGTGATCTGTCCATGAAAAAACTTCTGTTCGAAAGGATCGAAGAACAGATGCAAAGTAAACGTGTTGATGTCGTAAGGTGGTATTGGAAACCTACCTTACTTCCTTCGGGTCATTCGTCAGGTCGCCGGCTCTCCTCCGGCGATGGCAATCGTCTCTCGGCTCGTCGGCGATCTCTCTGGTGGTCAAACTCCGGCGAAGGGGTTTAGCTCGGCGAGTTTGGGGCTAGGGCTTCTAAGTTGTAGGCTCAGGAGGTGCAAAAAAATTCGTTGTTGCGGCCAAAGGTTTTCGGTTCTATTTATAAGAGGAAACGAAGAGTCCTCCTCTGATCGGAATTCGAAAAAGAGCCCTTGTCGTGTCGGTTTCCTCCCATAACGGTATTCCCACGCGTACAGAAGCAAAAACCGCTTCAGATCTCATCACCTTCGCGGTGATATGCTCCGGAAGCTCCACGTGTCCCGCGGGAACCTGGGCTCCCTTTTTCCACAGAGACAAGCTCCGGTTGTGCCGCGTGTCAGGCGGGCGAGACCTCCCTCTTCCTCATAGGTGATCTCCGCGTGCGCCACGCGTCCTGGTGGGTGGGACCTCCCCTCTCTCCAGAGGCGAACTCCGCGTGAGCCACGTGTCTGGTGGGTCGGGACCTCCCCTCTCAACAGAGGCGAGCTCTACGAACGCCACGTGTCAGTTTCCGACCTCCCCTCTCTTCGGAGGTGGCTCCGGATGTGCCACGTGTCAGTGTCGGACTTCATTTCTTCTCAGAGACGAGCTCCGAGGTTGACACGTGTCCAACAGTGATGGACCTCCCAGAGATGAGCTCCGGAGGTGACACGTGTCCGATAGTGTCGGACCTCCCGGAGATGAGCTCCAGAGGTAACACATGTCCAATAGGACCGGACCTCTCGGAGGTGAGCTCCGAGAGAGACACTGGAAGGGCCTCAGTTTTTGACACACATTTGCAGTGTTCATCACCACACCACACACCTCATTTGAGGAAGAATGATGAACACAAATGAAGAGCAAGTAACAATTATCAACATGCTCATTAGAGAACAAACTTACACATTGCAAAAGTGGTATTTCCCACATGTGATATAGATGGGCTGGACATATGAAAACTCCTACACTTTACTAAGGATGTCCCTGCCAAGTTTCACCCAAATTCAAAACCTTTTTGAGGTCAGTTTGGGTATAGTTAGGAAGAGGGCAGTTTGAAACCTTATCCAAATTCAAACTGTTTTTATCCCATGAATTTAAAAGTGGAAGGCATATTCTTACTCAGCACATTTTTGTGAGCTCACACACCAATTTTCACTCCTTTTGGAGTTGATCTTGACATGAGCTAAGTGGGAGAAATTCAAACTTTATTTGAATTTCAAACTGAACTTGTGCTGAAATTCATTCAAACCAAACCTCATTTGAATTTTGATCAATTCAAATGGCTCATGGGTGAATAATTTGAATTGCCAAGGGTAGTATGGGGTTCACTGTTTACAACAGTGATTAGGAGTAAATTTCAGAGGTTAAAACTGGAGGTGGGACCCACATGTCAGCCACTGCTCAGATCAAACCGACTGAGGCTTTTTCACTCGGGTCGCCGAGCCGCAGCGGTGATCGCCACCGAGGCCAGCCGCCGCGCCACCAGCTGCTTGCCCACGCGCGGGCATGAGGCGGTGCAGAGCCTTCTTAAGGCGCCTGCCCCCTCCTCGGCCGAGGCACCACCGTTCTTCCCCGCAAGAACTCAGCGCCGGCCAAAAACTTCCGCAGCTCGGACTTGATCGGAGAACGCCGATCGCAGCTCCCTCCTTCCACTCCAGAGCCCCAGCAAGGTACTAGAGACCTTCCTCCATCCTCCCCGTTGCTAGAATTCGGTTGAAACCGAGTGATATCGGCTGTGCCGAAAGATCAAAATCGGAACTCGGAACCGCCGCACCTCGGGCTCTCGTGGACAGCCCAACCAGGGCGTTGTCACGCCCGAGCCAAGGCACCCTTGGACGCGCGGGTGACCGGTGCTGCTCATCCCCGAGCCACAGCTCGAGTGGTTGCTCACCGGCGGCGAATTTCCACTTTTCCCCTTTCTGTGTGCAGAATGACCTTCGGGTACGATTCTGTTTAATTCGTGCTCTAGAAAGGATTAGAGGGCCTCAGGCCGCTCTCACACGAGCTAGACACGGTAACGCACAAGTTGCCTTCACAACTCTGGGCCGGAGAACCTTTGTGCCCGGCGGAATTTGAGGTCTACTAATGGCGGAGCGAACGGGCGGCATCGGGCGCACGGTGAGGACCTATTTCGGGCCTTCCCCGAGCTGCCTCGAGCTGATGTCGACCTTCTCTGAGGTCCACTGATGCTCCCCGACCGATTTCCCATGTAGCTGAGGTGCTAGACATGTCAGCCGACATGGCCGAAGTCGTTCCGAGGTGGCGGCTCGTCGCCGACCATGCTCCGGCCGTTGTCATGAGCAGCTGACCCTCGGATCCTGTTCCCCGAGTAAAAGTAGGCAGGGGCGGCCAGAATTGAGAAGTTTGGAGCTGTACAGCAGCCGGCGGCGAGCTCTCCGGCGAGATCCCTCAGCGGCGGGGCGCGGGTGTCGCGAGGTTGAAGAAGGGGGGGACCCCAGCTGTCAGCGCCCGATATTTTGAATCGGGATCCGGCTGCGGCCGGGATCGGGTGTGGTGGCACGCAATTGATTTCCTTCAAACTTCAAATCCTCATAACTTTGGCTAGAAAGCTCCAAATTGAGTGAACCAAATTTTACTGGATTCAGCTCTCTGAGTACTTTCCAGAAAATCAAGTTTCACTTCATGAAATTCCATATTTCTCCAGAATTAATTCCTTAAACTTTAAACTGTTAGGAATTTTAACTGGAGAATCCTTTGGAGTAAAATCCTGAAATTTTGCTGAGATGTTCACCAAAATATCCTTGAACTACCATAAAAATGTCATATCCATTTGAGCTCATTTAATACACCTAATGGTGTGATTAGTGAAACTGTTCCAGAGAAAATAGAAAATGTTCAGAAACATTTTCAGAATTTTCTCTGAAATTGTTTAGCTCATATGTTTAGTTAGGACCTTCCAAATTAAGTGAGACCAACTCCATTAGAACCCTCTGAAAATCTAGTTTTCAGAAAGTCATAGTTGGCTTCATGAAAATTCCTAGAACACCCTAAGAGTTCCAATTAAGGTCAAGGACATAATTAATTGTGGAGGGCTCAAATGAGCTTTGCTGCAACTAAAACTTGACCAAGTCTCTGTTTAGGTTGTAACCAAGCCACAGTAAAAGTGTCACAGTCATTAGGTCTGTCTAGCAAGGGTTATAGACTTAACAACTTCAAACTTAATACAAATGCATTAAATTAATACATGTATTGTTTCTATCATGTAGTCGCTAAGGTCGAGGAGGAACCCGAAGTCCTAGACTTCGTTACTCCGGAGGAACAGCTAGCCTATGACCAAGAGCAGCAAGGCAAGCTCCGGTTTGCATTAACCATTTTACAAATTTTTATTGTTTTGAGCACATACTTGTTTCCTTTATTCTGCGCATTAGAGTCTTGTTTGGAAACCCCACTGCATAGCCAAGAAAACCATGGGTTGGGGTTTAGGATTGCAAACTCCGTTAGCTACTGCACTGCTAGGATAGAGTAGGATTCGGTACAAGTCGAGTAGTTGGAACTACTTGCGATAATAGGCTAGAGGCACCTTGCTCGGGTAGAGATATTACATGATACACATGGCAAGAAAATGAGACCGAGCGGAGAGTAATGGCAGCAGGAATTTGGGGCCTGTGTGCTGTAGCTCCGCTTGTGTCGATTGAGGACCGAGCCGTGTGCGGGCCTGTTGAACAAGCTAGAACAGTACCGAAGACCTACCGGCTATATGGGAACCAGGAAACTGATGTAACTCGGGTAGCTGGGTATTGAGGCATTGCCCGTCGTTCAGAGGGTAGGTTGAGAGCTCGAGGTGCAAATCGGCTGGCGGCACGGAGATGCGCGTGCAGAGACCTCTTGCTCGGGACGATGGGACCGGTTCAATATTTGGCTGACTGGTGAAAGGTAGTCGCGTACGGCGTCCGTGATGGTTGTTGTAGGCAACATCGAGTACGGGCGTACGTGACGGGTTGTTCGGGTAACCCTGCAGGTGTAAATCGATTATAATCGCCGTCCCTCGCGGTCTGTGAGTACCACTTGTTCACTGTACCGTGACGTAGAAAGAACAGGCTAGTTACATGTTAAAATGTTGCTGATTGAAAGCTGGACATTGATTGTTAATGATATGCTGTAGCTTAGAGCTAATTAAAGTTCTTTTCAACTTTGGGCAAAGTACATGAGAGAAATGCGTTTCTTGTTTGATTGCGGCTCTCTCATGTGCCTTAGCGTAAGGTTCTCCACAACCTGCTGCTAAAACTTGAAAGTAAGGTTCTACTAATTAGGCGAGTCCTTGCAAATGATTTTTACCTCATGCAACCCATTACCCTCATGTAGAAGTTCCATGTTTAGGTGAGACGGGTCAGACTTGCTGAGCCTTCGTGCTCACTGCTTGTGTTTGAAGCTTTTGCAGGGTTCTATGAGGAAGGGACTCCCGAAGAGGAGACGGAACCCCAGGAGGGGAACCCCGTCGAGTGGGAGTCGTGCACGCCGCAGAGTTAGTGTGCGTGTGTGCTAGCAAGGACACGTTCGAGGGCTGAACGTGCACTTGATGCTTAGTCTACGCCCGCGAGTGTGGACTAAACGTATTTTGATGTGAACAGGTCATAAAACTGTTTATGTAATAAACTTCCGCTTCCGCTTTGTACCTTTGATGTGTTTTATACGGTGCTGTGCAACGCAGCACCCCTCAGCGTGATCCTGGCTCGACAGGACCAAATGGGGTCGTGTCAGCGTGGTATCAGAGCTCGCTTGAGGTTTAACACAGTACAAAGGTCTTCTTTTTCAAAAATCCAGTGAGGAACGAGTTAGTAGCCCGTATAAGGATGTTATTAGTATATAGTAAGTGGCTTATTAACCTATTTGTTATGTCGGAAAATCGTGCATCCCGGGACGTTCATGTCTTGGGGGGTGCACGTAAGCGCTGTCCACCAGTGCGCACAAGCTGAAGGGTGGAGCCCCACGGGTGGCAGGTAACCCGACCCGCTTTAGTATCCTCTACGACTCTTCATGTCGTTTGGGGTATTCGAGCAACGTCTGTCCCTGGCGTGCGTGGTGCAACATGGGAGACCCCGTCACATGGTCTGAAACGTGAACACGTAACTCAAGGCGTGTTTGGCTTGAGAACATCCGGGCGAGTGATGACGGCCGGGTGTACCAACTGTATGGATTCCGGGCTCGGTGTGCAGCCGAGTCTGATGATTGTTTGAGTTTCTGCAGGTAGACTGACCACGAAACGGTAGACGTGTAGCATCCGTGTGCGAGTGACGTTTAGTGCCACTGAAATAACGAAGCCGGCTAGGTCCGGTATAGGTTTTTCTTTGTGAGGACGTAGTACCGACAAAATCTGGTGACGCATCGACGTCACACCCAACTAAATAAACAACTTCATTGTAAAAACTGGAAGGTTTTAATCCAAAGTAGTAAAACTTGATGTAACTCCTTCCCTTGAACAGGATATTCAAAGTTAACAAGCTTTCAACTTATAGGATGTTAAGGACAGAGCACTCTGTTTTCAGCTGAATCAAGGCTGAAGTTAATCAGAGGTTAGAGGTTGAGTTCTTTCGAGGTTGGGGTCGTATGATACATTTCTGGAAAGCGTTGGAAGAGCTTTACAACTCTTCTGTTGAGGTCCAGAGGTGTTTCATCCCTTAACCACTCGAAAAATGCAGTAGAGTTGAAACTGTCCAGAAAACAGGACAGAGCAAAGACTCTCTGTAAACTCTCTGTAAATTAAGCATAACTTCCTGCTTAAAAATCCAAAAATAGGAAATGAGGTACTTCTGGAAAGTTTATGAGGTGGGTTACGACTTTGTAACAGAAAGTTTTGTCATATTGGGAACAGAATTAACTGGGATTCTTGGATCAATTCAGTACCTAAAGCAGGGAGGTGCTGTCCAATTGATTCCAGAAATTCTGTTAACTTTGACATCTCATAACTTTTGAACCAGGACAGATCTTAGGTCAACCAAATACTTTCTGGAAAGCTATTGAAGTTAACTTTAACTTTGATGTTGAGCTCCAGAATTGGTTTGCCTTTAACATGGCCTAAATCAGGTTGATATGGAAACTGGTCAAGGCTGTCATGGGAACAGCAGATCAGCAGTCAAATTTGTTTAAAATTTGAACTATGTTTCCAAGTTTTATGGGTTCAATGACATGTTTTATGTTATAACTCAGGGGTTTACTGTTTAAATAAATATTTGACAATTCTCAAATATATTTTTACAGATGGCAGCAGATAAACAGTTGGAGAACGGTTGGGTGGCTTCCCACTGTTCTGACCGTAGCGGCTACCCGGAAGCATTGTGGCAAATGCTCCAATATTTCGGGTACAATCAGATGCCGCAATACTTCGCCAAGGAAGAATGCGAAGAGGGGAACAAGACGTGGACGATCCATGTCGAGGTTCCTGCAGGACCTACGCCACCCGGTTGGGTGCCATTCACCGTCACGGTGAGAGGAAGACAACCGGAAGGGATGTGGCAAGTGGCAGCCCGCGACACTATGTCACGTTTCTGCCAACTGCACGTGCAGGCTATGGAGGGCACACCATACGCACTGGTTCCGGTGGAGGGACGAGCTCAGCATGTGTGGGAAGAGAGGTACCTGGAGGCAACAGACCCGAGTTGCCCAAGGTACAACCCCGCGGAGGCAAATCTCAGCCTCCAAATGAGGGCGGGAAACGCTGTGATGGACAGCCAAGCTGTTCATACGGAGCATCTCGCCACCAAGCTCAAGGAGAGCACAAGCCGTGGAGATCATTTCGAGAGTGCTCACAGCGCACTCCGCAATGTGCTCTTCCGACGATCAAGCGACTGAATGAACAACACAATCAGTTGCGTCGTCTGAAGAAGGCAAAGAAGAAGAGCCGTGTTGACATCGCGGCGTTGCAAGAGCTGGTGCAGACCCTAACCCAGCAGAATGAGGACCTTGCTCAGGAGTGGGACGACGCTATCGAGGAAGGCCAAGGCTGGGAAGAGGACTACAACCAAGCTATGGACGAGGTGCATGCCTTGCAGGACCTCGTGCCGCCGGTATTGGGCGTACCGGTAGTCTTGGGTCTTCCAGCCATGGGAGAACCTGGAATGGGAGAAGAGGTGGTAGACCCCGAGCCACCAGCAGAGGTACCGGAGGAGGACGACCCACAGGAGGTCGAGTTCTACTCTGAGTAGGGGGTTACGGTTGCCAAGTAGGGCAGCTAGGGTAGCGTAACCCAACTTTTGTAATCGGTGACATATCGTGTAGACAGTAGCGTATGTATAGGTAGTGACGACATGAGCACGACTTCTCGGAGATCCGAGAATAATGTATCTTGTATAAAGTTTATGCTTTATCAATATATGTGAATGTTGTGCAAATTAATCATGTGTCACTTCAATACCTACTGTTGCGTATGGAATTTTAAGTAAGACATGTGCTAATTGCTGCTGTTTTGAATTTCAGAATGACGCGTACTCGTGCCAACCCTGACGTTGGGGGTACCAGTCAAGGGGGATAGACCTCCCAACCACCTCCCGAGGACTCCTTGGGACAGCAGCAGCAACAGCAACAGCAAACACCGTCACCGCCACTACCAACGGTTACATTGGCCGACATTGTCGCGGACATGGCGGGCTCGCATCAGCAGCACACAGAGTTGCTGCAGACTCTCATCGCCAATACGTCTCGCCCAGAGAGACGTCAAGATCGTGAGGAGCGCCAACAGAGCTCCTACTCCGACTTCCTGGCGACTCATCCCCCTGTATTCTCAAGGGCGGATGAACCACTTGACGCGGACAACTGGCTCCGCGCCATAGAGATGAAGTTTGGGCTGCTCCAAATCAGCGAGCAGCGCAAGACTCAGTTCGCGGTCCAGCAGCTCCAAGGATCCGCGAGCGCGTGGTGGGCCAACTTCTGTGCTTCACAGCCCACCGACCGAGTGATGACCTGGGCGGAGTTCTGGACGGCCTTCAGGGCCTATCATATACCGCCAGGTCTGATGAAGAGGAAGACGCAGGAGTTCTTACACCTGCAACAAGGGGGCCGGAACGCGCTGGAATATTCCAGGGCGTTCAACGATCTCGCGCTCTACGCGTCGTATCACGCAGATACGGACGAGAAGCGGCGGGACCATTTTTACCAGGGGTTTAACCCGCTCCTGAAGGACAAGCTGGCGATGTTCAATCGTGGCAGCCTCAACGACATCATTGATGCTGCGATTGTTCAGGAGGACTCCGGCAAGGAGTTGGCGGCGGCAGAGCGAAAGCGAAGCGCGCCGCAGAGCAGCGGAGAAGGAGGTGGTCCTTCTCAGAAGTTTCGGATGGTGAATCGCCCACCATCAGGTCCACGCTGGCAGCCACCACAGCGGTCGATGCCGTTCCGCAGTCGGCCGTATTCTTCACCGGCATTCCGGCCGGCACTGCCAGTACCACCGCAACAACAACAGCAGCAGCGGGCGATGCCGCGTGCGTTTGCACCTCCGCAACGCATGCCGGGCTTTCGTCCACCGGGTACTCCACCAGCAGCGGCCACATGTTACAAGTGTGGTCGTCCAGGACACTTCGCGAGCAGTTGCCCGGAGAGGCAAGGCGGCGGAGTGGCACCACAGTTTCCGGGGAGGAATCAACCCCAGAATCCTACTAATGCGCGGCGGGCAAACCCTAGGCCCGGCACTGTCCACCAACTTGCTATTGAGGACGTGCCGGAGGGCGAGCCAATCCTTGCGGGTATGTTCCAACTCCACCAGCATCCCGCTATAGTACTATTTGATTCAGGCGCCACGCATAATTTTGTTATCCAAGCTTTCATTGCTAAACACAGTTTGCCAATACTACCCACCGATAGTCCATATTTAATTTGTTCACCGGGTGGGAAGATTTCAGCAAGCGTAATGGTCTCCAAAGCACCATTATGCTTAGCGGGTAGAGTGTACCCCACGTCTCTCATTATCTTAGAGGGACAGAAGGTCGATGTCATCCTAGGGATGTCGTGGTTAACCCGCCACGGCGCTGTTTTAGACACCGTCCTTCGAGTCGTGCACTTAAACTCAGAGGTGCACGGTTCTCACTCATTATTTCTGGACAGTCCAGAAATAAAACTTTCAAGTGTCTATCAGTCCACAACTGTCAGATTGGAAGACATTCCAGTGGTCCGGGAGTTTCCTGATGTATTCCCGGATGATTTACCGGGAATGCCCCCCGATAGAGAGGTGGAGTTCAAGATTGAACTTACACCAGGAACCATGCCAATATCCCGAAGGCCGTACAAGATGGCGCCCAAGGAGTTGGCTGAACTGAAGACTCAGCTCACGGACCTTCTGGAGAAGGGTTTTATTAGGCCGAGCTCCTCGCCATGGGGCTGTTCGGCATTATTTGTCAAGAAGAAGGATGAGACGCTGCGGCTTTGCGTGGACTACCGTCCATTAAATACCGTAACCATCAAGAACAAGTACCCGTTGCCACGGATCGACATGTTGTTTGATCAGCTGGTCGAAGCAAAGATCTTTTCCAAGATGGATTTAAGATCCGGGTACCATCAGATTAAGATAAGGGCGGAGGACATTCCAAAGACAGCTTTCTCGACAAGGTACGGACTTTATGAGTACCTGGTCATGTCCTTCGGCCTCACAAATGCTCCAGCTCACTTCATGTATTTAATGAACTCGGTGTTCATGCCGGAGCTGGACAAGTTTGTCGTGGTCTTCATCGACGACATCCTGGTATATTCCAAGTCGGAGGAAGATCACAAGAAACATCTGCGTATAGTCTTGCAACGGCTGCGGGATCACAAGTTATACGCAAAATTCAGCAAATGCGAGTTTTGGATATCGCAAGTGCCTTTCCTCGGGCATATCATCTCAGCAGAGGGTATCGCTGTGGACCCGAGCAAGATCACGCAAGTGCTGAATTGGAAATCCCCGAGAACTGTTCATGAGGTACGGAGTTTCCTCGGACTCGCGGGATATTATCGGAGGTTCATTCCGAACTTCTCGAAGATTGCCAAGCCAATGACAGAGCTGCTGAAGAAGGCTACCAAATATGTTTGGAGTCCAGCATGTGAAGCAGCATTCAAGGCTTTAGTCAAGCACCTGACATCAGCACCGGTTTTGGCGCAGCCAGACACAACAAAACCGTTCGATGTGTACTGCGATGCATCCGGCATTGGGCTCGGATGTGTGCTGATGCGAGACCGAAGAGTGGTCGCGTATGGATCACGGCAGCTTAGGAACCATGAGCAAAATTATCCAACTCACGACTTGGAGCTCGCTGCCGTGGTACTTGCACTAAAAATGTGGAGGCACTACCTACTCGGTAACCTCGTACATTTATATACCGACCACAAAAGCCTCAAGTACATATTCACTCAGAAGGAGCTGAACATGAGGCAACGAAGATGGTTAGACCTGATAAAGGATTACGAGATAGAGATCCATTATCATCCGGGCAAGGCAAACGTTGTGGCAGATGCACTGAGCCGCAAGTCACACGTCAATAATCTGACCATCACACCATTGGAAGAGAGCGAACCACCACTCCACGTGATTCCACACGGAGCTCTCTACAACCTAGCTTTGATCCCCACCATCCGTGAAGAGATAGCGGCAGCCCAGAAGAATGACAAGGGCATGTCACATTTGCGGAGACGTATAGACAGTGGGGAGTTGAAATGTTTCCGGAAGGACGGAGACGGCGTCCTATGTTTCAAGAACCGGATCGTCGTACCCCGAAACCCGAAGTTACGGAAGAAAATCTTTGATGAGGCTCACTTATCAAAGTTTTCTATTCACCCCGGCAGCAACAAAATGTATCAAGAACTCAGAAGAAAGTTTTGGTGGACACGGATGAAGCGAGAGACTGCAAAATACATGTCCGAGTGTGATACATGTCGAAGGGTGAAGGCAGACCACATGCGGAAACCGGGACTGCTGCAACCACTGGGCATTCCTGCCTGGAAGTGGGAGGACGTGAGCATGGATTTCGTCGTCGGTTTACCCACCACCTTACAGAAACATGATTCTGTGTGGGTGATCGTCGATCGGCTCACCAAAGTTGCCCATTTCATCCCGGTCAACACCAACTACAACGCCAAGAAGTACGCTGAACTGTACATCTCACGGATCCTATGCTTATACGGCGTACCCCGTACCATCATATCGGACCGGGGCACTTTATTTGTGTCCCGTTTTTTGGGAGCAGCTACACGCTGCCTTGGGGACGAAGCTGATCCGTAGTTCAGCCTACCACCCGCAGACGGATGGACAAACCGAGCGGGTAAATCAGATTCTAGAATACATGCTACGAGCTTGCGCTATCGACCACGGCAAGAATTGGGATGATCACTTGCCGTTAGCCGAGTTCTCGTACAACAATGGGTACCAAGCCAGCATCAAGATGGCGCCCTACGAGGCGCTATACGGGAGAAAATGCCGCACACCATTGAACTGGTGTGAGTCTGGCGAAAGGGTTACCTTCGGGATTGACCTTGTCAACAACGCGGAAGAAAAGGTTCGACTAATTCAAGCGAACCTAAAAGCCGCTCAATCCCGTCAGAAACAGTATGCGGACCGGAGAAGGCGCCCATTACAATTCGAAGTTGGGGATCACGTATATCTACGGGTGTCTCCAATGAAGGGCGTAAACAGATTTGGGGTGAGGGGAAAGTTAGCACCCCGCTTCATCGGTCCATTCCAGATTACCGAAAGATGTGGATCGGTGGCATACCGGCTGAAATTACCAGAAGCACTTTCCGGTGTGCACGACGTCTTTCACATTTCCCAGCTGAGGACGTGTCTCAAGCTATCAACTACCGTTCAGCTGGAAGACATTGAAGAACTGCAACCGGATCTCACCTATCGGGAGGAACCGGTGCAGATTATTGATGAAAAGGCCCGAACCACACGCAACCGTACGTTGTGGTTCTACAAGGTTCTATGGAGTAATCACTCCATGGACGAAGCGATATGGGAGAGCGAAGAATTCCTTCGCACTAACTACCCCGACTTTTTCATGTCGCATATCCGGTAATTTTCCACCGTCCTCTCTCTCATTTTCACCTTATAATCTCGGGACGAGATTCTTTTAAGGGGGGAGGAATGTAAGGGCCTCAGTTTTTGACACACATTTGCAGTGTTCATCACCACACCACACACCTCATTTGAGGAAGAATGATGAACACAAATGAAGAGCAAGTAACAATTATCAACATGCTCATTAGAGAACAAACTTACACATTGCAAAAGTGGTATTTCCCACATGTGATATAGATGGGCTGGACATATGAAAACTCCTACACTTTACTAAGGATGTCCCTGCCAAGTTTCACCCAAATTCAAAACCTTTTTGAGGTCAGTTTGGGTATAGTTAGGAAGAGGGCAGTTTGAAACCTTATTCAAATTCAAACTGTTTTTATCCCATGAATTTAAAAGTGGAAGGCATATTCTTACTCAGCACATTTTTGTGAGCTCACACAACAATTTCACTCCATTTGGAGTTGATCTTGACATGAGCTAAGTGGGAGAAATTCAAACTTTATTTGAATTTCAAACTGAACTTGTGCTGAAATTCATTCAAACCAAACCTCATTTGAATTTTGATCAATTCAAATGGCTCATGGGTGAATAATTTGAATTGCCAAGGGTAGTATGGGGTTCACTGTTTACAACAGTGATTAGGAGTAAATTTCAGAGGTTAAAACTGGAGGTGGGACCCACATGTCAGCCACTGCTCAGATCAAACCGACTGAGACTTTTTCACTCGGGTCGCCGAGCCGCAGCGGTGATCGCCACCGAGGCAAGCCGCCGCGCCACCAGCTGCTTGCCCACGCGCGGGCATGAGGCGGTGCAGAGCCTTCTTAAGGCGCCTGCCCCCTCCTCGGCCGAGGCACCACCGTTCTTCCCCGCAAGAACTCAGCGCCGGCCAAAAACTTCCGCAGCTCGGACTTGATCGGAGAACGCCGATCCCAGCTCCCTCCTTCCACTCCAGAGCCCCAGCAAGGTACTAGAGACCTTCCTCCATCCTCCCTGTTGCTAGAAGTCGGTTGAAACCGAGTGATATCGGCTGTGCCGAAAGATCAAAATCGGAACTCGGAACCGCCGCACCTCGGGCTCTCGTGGACAGCCCAACCAGGGCGTTGTCACGCCCGAGCCAAGGCACCCTTGGACGCGCGGGTGACCGGTGCTGCTCATCCCCGAGCCACAGCTCGAGTGGTTGCTCACCGGCGGCGAATTTCCACTTTTCCCCTTTCTCTGTGCAGAACGACCTTCGGGTACGATTCTGTTTAATTCGTGCTCTAGAAAGGATTAGAGGGCCTCAGGCCGCTCTCACACGAGCTAGACACGGTAACGCACAAGTTGCCTTCACAACTCTGGGCCGGAGAACCTTTGTGCCCGGCGGAATTTGAGGTCTACTAATGGCGGAGCGAACGGGCGGCATCGGGCGCACGGTGAGGACCTATTTCAGGCCTTCCCCGAGCTGCCTCGAGCTCATGTCGACCTTCTCTGAGGTCCACTGATGCTCCCCGACCGATTTCCCAAGTAGCTGAGGTGCTAGACAAGTCAGCCGACATGGCCGAAGTCGTTCCGAGGTGGCGGCTCGTCGCCGACCATGCTCCGGCCGTTGTCATGAGCAGCTGACCCTCGGATCCTGTTCCCTGAGTAAAAGTAGGCAGGGGCGGCCAGAATCGAGAAGTTTGGAGCTGTACAGCAGCCGGCGGCGAGCTCTCCGGCGAGATCCCTCGGCGGCGGGGCGCGGGTGTCGCGAGGTTGAAGAAGGGGGGGACCCCAGCTGTCAGCGGCCGATATTTTGAATCGGGATCCGGCTGCGGCCGGGATCGGGTGTGCTGGCGCGCAAAATCCTTGTGGGCCGCGATGTGCCATCGCCTAGGCGTGCGACGCGTGTCCCCTGGGCCCACGCGTGAGTTTAAACTTTTCCCCAATTTTCAGATTTCCTTCAAACTTCAAATCCTCATAACTTTGGCTAGAAAGCTCCAAATTGAGTGAACCAAATCCTTTGGAGGAAAATCCTGAAATTTTGCTGAGATGTTCCCCAAAATAGCCTTGAACTACCATAAAAATTTCAGATCCATTTGAGCTCATTTAATCCACCTAATGGTGTGATTAGTGAAACTGTTCCAGAGAAAATAGAAAATGTTCAGAAACATTTTCAGAATTTTCTCTGAAATTGTTTAGCTCATATGTTTAGATAGGAACTTCCAAATTAAGTGAGACCAACTCCATTAGAACCCTCTGAAAATCTAGTTTTCAGAAAGTCATAGTTGGCTTCATGAAAATTCCTAGAACACCCTAAGAGTTCCAATTAAGGTCAAGGACATAATTAATTGTGGAGGGCTCAAATGAGCTTTGCTGCAACTAAAACTTGACCAAGTCTCTGTTTAGGTTGTAACCAAGCCACAGTAAAAGTGTCACAGTCATTAGGTCTGTCTAGCAAGGGTTATAGACTTAACAACTTCAAAGTTAATACAAATGCATTAAATTAATACATGTATCGTTTCTATCATGTAGTCGCTAAGGTCGAGGAGGAACCCGAAGTCCTAGACTTCGTTAATCCGGAGGAACAGCTAGCCTACGACCAAGAGCAGCAAGGCAAGCTCCGGTTTGCATTAACCATTTTACAAATTTTTATTGTTTTGAGCACATACTTGTTTCCTTTATTCTGTGCATTAGAGTCTTGTTTGGAAACCCCACTGCATAGCCAAGAAAACCATGGGTTGGGGTTTAGGATTGCAAACTCCGTTAGCTACTGCACTGCTAGGATAGTGTAGGATTCGGTACAAGTCGAGTAGTTGGAACTACTCGCGAGAATAGGCTAGAGGCACATTGCTCGGGTAGAGATAGCACATGATACACATGGCAAGAAAATGAGACCGAGCGGAGAGTAAGGGCAGCAGGACTTTGGGGCCTGTGTGCTGTAGCTCCGCTTGTGTCGATTGAGGACCGAGCCATGTGCGGGCCTGTTGAACAAGCTAGAACAGTACCGAAGACCTACCGGCTATATGGGAACCGGGAAACTGATATAACTCGGGTAGCTGGGTATTGAGGCATTGCCCGTCGTTCAGAGGGTAGGTTGAGAGCTCGAGGTGTAAATCGGCTGGCGGCACGGAGATGCGCGTGCAGAGACCTCTTTCTCGGGACGATGGGACCGGTTCAATATTTGGCTGACGGGTGAAAGGTAGTCGCGTACGGCATCCGTGATGGTTGTTGTAGGCAACATCGAGTACGGGCGTACGTGACGGGTTGTTCGGGTAACCCTGCAGGTGTAAATCGATTATAATCGCCGTCCCTCGCGGTCAGTGAGTACCACTTGTTCACTGTACCGTGACGTAGAAAGAACAGGCTAGTTACATGTTAAAATGTTGCTGATTGAAAGCTGGACATTGATTGTTAATGATATGCTGTAGCTTAGAGCTAATTAAAGTTCTTTTCAACTTTGGGCAAAGTACATGAGAGAAATGCGTTTCTTGTTTGATTGCGGCTCTCTCATGTGCCTTAGCGTAAGGTTCTCCACAACCTGCTGCTAAAACTTGAAAGTAAGGTTCTACTAATTAGGCGAGTCCTTGCAAATGATTTTTACCTCATGCAACCCATTACCCTCATGTAGAAGTTCCATGTTTAGGTGAGACGGGTCAGACTTGCTGAGCCTTCGTGCTCACTGCTTGTGTTTGAAGCTTTTGCAGGGTTCTATGAGGAAGGGACTCCCGAAGAGGAGACGGAACCCCAGGAGGGGAACCCCGTCGAGTGGGAGTCGTGCACGCCGCAGAGTTAGTGTGCGTGTGTGCTAGCAAGGACACGTTCGAGGGCTGAACGTGCACTTGATGCTTAGTCTACGCCCGAGAGTGTGGACTAAACGTATTTTGATGTGAACAGGTCATAAAACTGTTTATGTAATAAACTTCCGCTTCCGCTTTGTACCTTTGACGTGTGTTATACGGTGCTGTGTAACGCAGCCCCCCTCACCGTGATCCTGGCTCGACAGGACCAAATGGGGTCGTGTCAGACACGTGCCCCGCGGGTCGGACCTCTCAGATGTGAGCTCCGAGAGAGACACGTGTCCCACGTGGCTGGTCCTCTCTTTTCCGCGGTGACTAGCTCCGCAGCCGACACGTGTCCTGCGGTGGCCTTGCTCCTCCGCAGAGGCTAGCTCCTGGGGAAACACTTGTCCCACTTGGTCAGACCTCTCCCCCTTCGCGGGGATGAGCCCCGAGCCTACCACGTAGCCAGTTTAGCAGCGGACCTCTCCCCCTTTGCGGAGATGAGCTCTGAATGTGAAACGTGGCCAGCGGGCTGCGGGTATTGTCTTCGGCGCTCTCAGTGAACTGGAATTTGGCTCTTTTTGGCTATCTTCTTTATTTCTTTTTTTTTCTATTTATTTTAAAATGTTTTTCTACATGAAACATGAATACATGCAGAACGCAAAAATGAGTGTGTCACAAATCTACCCCCTTAAATTGAATCTCTCCCTCGAGATTTGTTAGTAGAGAATAGATGAGGAAACTCTGTCGTGATGTCTTCTTCACGCTCCCATGTGGCTTCAGCTTCTATGTGATAGCTCCATTGTACCTTGCACCATCAGATCACTTTATTCCTCGTGACCCTTTCCTTTACGTCCAAAATTCGGACAGGGTGCTCTGCATAGGTCAGGTCCTCTTGAAGTTCAAGTTCATCCATCAGTACTTGCTCCTCTGGTACTCTCAAGCACTTCTTGAGCTGGAATACATGAAACACGTCATGCACATCGGAGAGGTGCGTTGGGAGCTCTAGTTGATAGGCTACTTCTCCTCGCTTGTCCAAAATCTTAAATGGCCTGATGTAGCGAGGTGCTAGCTAGCCTTTGACGTTGAAACGTTGTTGGCCTCGGATAGGCGATACCTTAAGGTATACGAAGTCTCCTACTTTGAAAGTCAACTTCCTTCGCCTATTGTCCGCATAGCCTTTCTGTCGTGACTGAGCAGCCTTCAAGTTCTCCCGTATGGTTTGGACTTGCTTCTCAGCCTCTTGTAGCACTTCAGGTACAAACACTTGGTTCTCTCTTGTCTCGTTCCAAAACAACGGCGTTCTACACCGTCTACCGAACAATGCTTCAAAAGGCGACATCTTCAAGCTAGCTTGATAGCTGTTTTTATAGGAGAATTTAGCGTACGGTAAACTCCTATCCCAACTACGCCCATGTTTCAAGGCGCAAGCTCTCAACATGTCCTCCAAAATTTGGTTTGTCATTTTGGTTTACCCATCGGTTTGCGGGTGGTAGGCGGAGCTAAAATCCAGTTGTGTACCCATAGCTTTCTGCAGCCTCCTCCAAAATCTAGAGGTAAACTGTCACACCCGGTTTCTCCGAAGAACAACCGAGTGAATATCACATGTATGCCAGGATCATTTTCTCATACATGTGATGACAAATAGTGAAGCATCATTTATTACAAGCCAGGTATCGAATATAAATAAGTCTTACATACCATATGTCTCGATTGACAATAATAAGTTCATAACATATAAATAAAATAGCAGCGGAATATTATTCTTGTGGGCTTCGTCACAGGCGTTGCCCGGGGGGACTCCATGAACCTAGAATCCTTCTTCGGGTCCGAAGTCTTGATCATTAAACACCACCTCATCCCTTTGACCTGAGCAGCAATTTAAACCAACAAATATGCAAGGTTGAGTACCGTTGGTACTCAGCAAGTGTGGGAAAGTTATGTCATGCATGGCCAGAGCAAGGAGAGGTTGAACTCATGGTTAAAGCACTATGCAATTAATACCTATCACCTTAGCTAATTAAGCACCTACATTACTACACAGGTGAAATGGTTCCCAATCCCTCAACCAATCATCATTATCAAATAAACATAGTCTCATCTCCAATGTTAAGCTTCCCGCTTAACATCCACAACCTCCAAGGTCATCATCCTCTAATCATGAATAAGTCCAAGCCGCTCTTGACCGTGAGCACGGCTGTCATGACAGTTTTGAGTCTGCAGAGTTTGTACCACTGTACCCACATGTAGTGATTTCATCCCCCGTTACCGGGTGGACTAAAAGAACCTCCATTATGCCAGTGGCTACGAACCACATTCACACTTCCTAGGTGTGTAGCCAGGAGATCACTACGAAGCCTTTACAAAGGGATTCCCGACGAGTGTGGGCCCACTGAGGTTTCACCCCTAACAGCATACAAGAGGCTCCAACCCCGCTGCAGTGGCCCCCTCTTGAGCCTTGCGGTTCATATGGTAGTCCAGCTGACACCTATTCCCCGCACCATCCAACACACCCATACTACACCGGGGATACACCTAATTAATTGGCCAAGCTGCCCCATCTCAGCATGTGGTTGGCACGGTAAAGGCAGGTTACATGCTCCATGAACCGGTCCTTAGGATCCAGGCAAGTACTAAACACAAACCCGAGTCTCGTGCACCCAACACCAACCAAATCATCCAATTTGCCTTTATCCCTACCTCTACATAACTCATAATATCTCATTCAAGAGTAAGGTAAATAAATTGATGATCTCATATCCCAATTATCCCATTCTAAGCATGGCTAAGCATAAGCATATGAATAAATGACATGATAAAATAAATCCCAACCCAAGCTACAAGGAAACAAGGTAATGCAATTCTAGGGAAACTTCCTAGCGTGGGTTTCATATTTCAATTGACAATGCAAATAATTTTATCTACGCATCCTAGCATAGGATCAAAGTGGTCAAGGACACTTGCCTTCTTCCTGCTGCTCTGGGAATGGAAAGTCTTGGTCTTGGAAGGGGAGAACTTGCTCTGGGGCAGGTTCTACTCATGCCAACACACATAGCAAAAGAAAACAACAATCCATAAGACATAGTTCACACTTTCACTTCATACAAACCACACATACATACCTATGAAAGTCATTCACATTTCTAAGTGTTGTGGTTACTCTACATGTGTTGATCTTTGGCCTACATGCACTTTTAAACATATGAATATGATTTCTAACTTCTGTATTCAGATTTCTATTTGCACACTATACATGAAGTTCGAATTTGAACAAATTCTTTATATTTAATTATTACACCTCTTAGCCACAAAGTTTGTATAAAAGGTATTTTCCTACTCCAAATTGGTTTTCAGATCTTCTACCAAATCCTAAACTGAAGTTTTTGGATTTGGAGACTTCATTTATCATTTTCTAATTATGCATACCTATTTTCCTATATTTTCAGATTTATTTTCTATGCCTAAAAGTGAGTTTTAATATTAAATAGTAGGGCATATCATCTAAACATAATAGGTTCTGATCTAAAATATTAAATAATATATTTTGGAACTTCTCCTCTGATGTGAACTAACTTAAATTTATTTTACCAATTTTCAGAATTATTTCCTAGCCTAAAATATGTTTCTATAACTAATAAATATGAACAATCAACTAGACAGATTCATTTCAGCTTAAAATCTATTTTTAACTCATTCTAAAGTTTTCCAAGTGCTAGGAGAGTTTAAATTTGAATTTACAATGTGTTTGCCTCACCTTTTAAATTTTAAATCCTAATCACATATTCAAATTCCTAAATTTAATATCATATAGGGTTAAAAAGGTAAACTCACCCCACTACAGGGTCTATTATATTATTTCATAAATTTCCAGGGGTCTAACTACACATAACAGAGGGGTTTTCCAAATTTTTATTAAGTCGAGGGGCTAAAACTGATTTTTAAATGAATTTACATGAATTTCTGAAGTTCCAGGGGCTAGATCAGAAGTATCCGGGGCTAGCTCGTGTTTTCTGAGATCCCTAGGGGGTAGCGCGTAAGAATCCCTGCCTTTATAATGCGGGGCTGATGTGGACCGTCCGATTTAAAGTGGACGGCTTAGATTAGATCATCGAACCGGTATGCGCGGGTTTTAATTCTACCGTGCGATTTAAAATAGACGGCGCACAAGCGGCCACGTGGCCCGGGCGGCGCGCGGCGGCGGGAGGCGGCGATCTCGCCGGATAACTTTGGATCTTCGTCTATTCTTCCTAAAACTGGGATTTCATGGCATAGATCGGTAGAGGGGAGGTCGGGGATCTCACCTCAGGGTTTTTCTTGAGCGCAGAGGTCCTGGAAGGCGGTCGGCGACGAGGTCCGAGATGGAATCGCTGCGGTGCTCGTCGGAGCTGTGCCTAGGGCGCAAACCACTGAGTTTTCTGCACCTGCATGATTCCCCGGAGGCGGTGGAACAAGCTCGGCGCGTTAGATCAGAAATCCCGAGCGAAGATCGAGAGAAAACGGCCAGAGAAGCTCTGGTTCTCACCGGGAGGAAAAGCAGCCGATCGTGGGGAAAAAAACGGGGCGATGCCGGCGTTTTTATAGACGAGGGAGGGCGGCGTGTTTGTTTAGATCGATCCGGAGTCGTCCGGGACCGGGAGTCGGGCTGGGGACGCGGAATTCCAGGTTACTTGCGATCGGGCGCGCGCGGAAGAGTCCGGCGGTTGGCGCGAGCGGGAGGTCAGGGATGACACGCGGGCCCCGCGTGTCAGTGAGAGGGAGAGGGGAGCGCGCGGCTGCGGGCTGGTGTGGGGACGGTTGGGCCGGCTGGTGGGTTTCGGCCCACTGGCCAGGGGTTTTGTTTTTTTTCTTTTTCTTTTTCTTTTTCTTTTCAGTTTTGAGTTGAATTTAAATTCCAATTTGAATTTAAATTTCTGCACCACATGCAATACGTCCAAAAATTTTTAAATTCCCCTCTTAACAGGTTTTGGGGTGTTACATAAATGAGAACCCCGATCTGAGACTATCCTCTTTGGGACTCCATGGCGACACACGATTTGCTCCATGTACAGCTCGGCTAGTTGTGCAACGTTGTACTTGATCTTTATGCGAAGAAAATGGGCGGTTTTCGTCAATCGGTCCATGATAACCTAGATGGAGTCGTAACCTGACTGAGTTCGTGGCAATCCGACGATTAAATCCATATTGATGTCTTCCCACTTCCACTCGGGTACCTTCAAGGGTTGCAACTGTCCAGCGGGTCTTTGATGTTCGGCCTTCACCCGTTGTTAGGTGTCGCATGGGGCAACATACTCGGCTATGTCCCTATTCATACCATCCCACCAATAACAAGTCTTCAGGTCCTTGTACATCTTGGTACTTCCGGGATGTATGGAATAAAGTGAGTCATGTGCCTCTTTTAATATCGTGTTGGGGATGTGCTTCACGTTAGGCACACAAATCCTTTTTCCTAGCCAAAGCGTACCCTTCTCGTCTTCCTTGAAGTCCTTTTCTATTCCTTGTTGGATCCTTTTCCTTGATCTCCTCATCCGTAGCTTGGCCATATCTTATCTCTTGTTCCAATGATGAGTGGAGTTCCATCACTTCCATCTCGTTCAAGAAACCGAGATGTAACCGTTCGAACTCCTTGCGTAGCTCGGGCGGTAGCTCCCGAACCGTAAGTTGGTGACATGCTCCCTTCCGGCTCAATGCATCGGCTACTACATTGGCCTTTCCGGGGTGATAGTTGATTCCAACATCATAATCCTTGATAAGCTCCAACTATCGACTTGCCTCAAATTCAAATCTGTTTCGGTGAATATGTACTTGAGGATTTTATAATCCGTATAGATCTCACATCGATGACTAACGATATAATGTCTCCAAATCTTCAATGCATGCACCACGGCTGCTAGCTCCAGGTCATGGGTAGGGTAATTAAGCTAGTGCTTCTTTAATTGTCGTGAGGCATATGCTACCACTTGTCCTTCTTGCATGAGCACGCATCCGATCCCTTGTCTTGATGCGTCACAATATATGTCAAAGATCTTGCTCACATCCGGTAATACTAAAACTGTTGCTGTGGTTAGCCTTTTCTTGAGCTCCTCAAAGCTTTCTTGGCACGCTGGTGTCCATTAGAAGGCTTTTCCCTTTGTCAGCAACTCCGTCATAGGCTTTGCTATTTTAGAGAAGTCCTTGATGAACCGGCGGTAGTATCCAGCCATCCCATGAAAACTCCCCTCACATTTTGCGGTTGGCTCCACTTCAGAACATCTCCCACTTTTCTGAGATCAACCGATACTCCTTCCTCGGAGATGATGTGGCCTAGGAACGATATCTCCTTTAACCAAAATTGACATTTGCTGAGTTTGGCATACAATTTATGCTCTTGCAGCTTTTGCAATGTCAATCTCAAATGTTCTTCATGTTCCACCTCACTTTTCAAATACACCATGATGTCGTCAATGAAAACCACGACGATCTTGTCCAAGTACTCCATGAAAACCTTGTTCATGAGGTAGATTAAGTATGCGGGTGCATTCGTTAACCAAAAAGACATCACGGTATATTCATACAAACCATACCGTGTTCGAAAGGTAGTCTTGGGTATATCAGAGGGCTTAATCTTCAGCTGGAAATATCCTGACCGAAGATCAATCTTGGAGAAGACTCAGGCTCCCTTCATTTGGTCGAACAGGTCCTCTATACGGGGCAGAGGGTACTTGTTCTTGATCGTCACCTCATTGAGAGACCTATAGTCCACGCACATCCTTTGGGTTCCATCCTTCTTGTCTACGAAGAGCACGGGGGCTTCCCATGGTGACGAGCTTGGACTTATAAAACCCTTCTCCAACTGCTCCTGAATTTGCTTCTTGAGCTCCACGAGTTCATTGACGGGCATCCTATATGGTCTCTTTGCTATAGGTGTGGTTCCGGGTACTAGGTCAATGGAAAACTCAATGTCCCGGTCAGGTGGAATAGCGGGAAGTTCTTCCGGGAACACGTCCGAAAACTCTTAAACCACCGGAATGCTGTCCAAGGTTGCTTCTTTGTCGTGGTTCAATGTTGCCTTCTCGGTTGCCGGTTGGGCTTACTCAAACTCGATACGGGTACCGTGCTCGTTGGTCAACTGCACGCTCCTCTCAGCACATTG
Organism: Neostapfia colusana; assembly: GCA_030760725.1. Lineage (NCBI taxonomy): Eukaryota > Viridiplantae > Streptophyta > Magnoliopsida > Poales > Poaceae > Neostapfia > Neostapfia colusana. The sequence goes on along the minus strand of JASWHV010000005.1, from coordinate 73,959,569 downwards.
GATTACTCAGTTGTGCTTACTTAGCCAACCCCTTCCGAGTATTATGTCGAGCCCTTGGAAATCCAAGACAATGAGGTTGGTGTGGCGGACCGGAATCCGCTCCTCCAGGATCGCAGAGGGTGGGGCCGCACAATGCGACACCCGACAGCACACATCATAAGGATACATTGCATTACATAGAAAACAAACTGAAACTGTACAAAGTAGTACACTGTTCAGTTCCAAACTAAGGTATACATTACACATCGGAAGTTTTAATTTGTACAACTCACGCCCGCCTATGTAGCAAAAGTCGGTTGCCCAGCCCTAGGGCAATCCACACTATCTACACTCCTCAGCTCAGCGCGGCGTGTACGGCTCCCACTCAGCCGTGGTCCCCGACGGAGGGTAACCCTCGCCAGTGGACTCGTAACCCGAGTCTGTGGGTGGCTCCTCACCTGAAAAACACTTAAGCAGCAACCATGAGCATGATGGCTCAACAAGACTTAACCGACTCGCCTAGGCATGAAACTCTATATGTAGTGTACAACAACCATGGGATGGTAGATTTTCAGCAAAGGGACACGCCTACAAGTTCATCCTTAGTTCATCTTTTAGCCATAAGTTAACAGTTCATGAATAAGAAATTTAGTAAGCCATATTTGGTGGCACACATGTAGCAATACAATTATACATATCAGCAGAATTCAATCATAACATTCCATGATTTATCTACGTTACGATGCACTGAACAAGCGGTACTCATCACCGCGAGGGACAGCGAATCGACTCGATATACACCTGCAGGGATACCGAAAGAGCACGTCACGTACGCCCACCCGTGGAGCTGCACAGAACGCTCACTCGATGTCGTACGGGACAACCTTTCACCCAACAGCGCAAACGTCGAACCAGTCGCACCGAAACGAGCAGGAGGTTCCCTACATGGAGAATCTATCTATGCCCGTTTGCAGATTTCCACCTTGCTGCCCACATCCTACACCTATAAATCGGTGCGTTATGCCTCGACGCCCGAGGTTTAGGTTACATTGGTTTATCGGGGCCCATATATCCGATATGCCTTTGGTACGTTCAATACTTGTTCAGCAGTGCCGCACACGGATCGGTCCTCAATCGACACGGACAGGGCCGTGCACACAAGACTTCCTCTTGCTGCGCCCTAGCCCCTGCCTAGTCTCATTTTCATTACTAAAGTGATCTCACATCACTCGAACCAATCCCGTGTGTCCCAAGCCTAAACTCGTGAGTAGATTCCAACTACCAGACTTGTACCAAAGTTCTAGGAATCATTAAGCCTAGCCTGTCTACTCGAGGTCTTAGACACTACCCTCACTCTTATAGGAAAATATGGTTATGCATTTGGGGTCTTAACCATCCTACACCTAATGCACATATATACACCTCACACTAAGTATGTAAACAAAGCAAACCTTTATAAATTTGGTTAATGCAAACTGGGGCTTGCCTTGTTGCTGCTGGTCAGCAGTTAAAGCTTTGTCCGGAAGAAGGAAGTCGAGCACTTCCAGAGTCTCCTCGCCTTCAGCGACTACACGTTAACGAGATACAACATGTTAATTCAAATGCAATGTGTAAACTTGAATAAGTAATTGCTATAACTCTAGCTAGCCCTCCCCTTTGGCTCTGAGATTCTTAGGGTGGCCTTGTATGGTCCTAACCAGAGTCTTGACCAAGTTTCATTTGAAACAAGGTTCATTTGAGCCTTGTACAAATAAAAGCCTATTTGGTCAATATTAGAGACTCTAAGGAATTCCAGAGGTTTTCATGGCTTAAACCATTACTTTCTGGAAACTAGAACTTGAGATGGTTCTAATGGAATTGGTTTCATGTCATTTGAAGATCTCTAGCTGAAGTTATGCCCTAAACAAGAATTTAGAAAATCTGAATAATGTTTCTGTACATTTTTCTATTTTTCTGGGCAGTTCACTTAATCAAATCACTAGGGTGACTAAATCAACTTGGATGGTTCTGAAAATTACTGTGACTCAGGGATTTTCCAATGAACCTCCCAGCCAAATTTCAGAATTTTTCATAAAGTAATTCTCCAGATAAAATTCCTAACAGTTTAAATTTTAGGGAATTAATTCTGAAAAATATTTAGTTTCATGAGATGAAATTGGTATTTCTGATAAGTACTCACAATTCTGAGTTCAGAAAAATTTGGTTCACTGAATTTGGAGCTTCCTAGCCAAAGCTATGAATTTCTAAAGTTTGGGCTGATCCCTAAATTATTTTCCTACAGAAAATCCTTTCCCTCGCTTAATCCGAAGTTGACAGCGGGGCCCACCCGGTTTAATTTAAACTAACGGCGCTCGCGCGCGCTTAACTCAGCGGCTGACCTGTGGGACCCGTGCCTTCATCTACCTCCTGACGCCGCCAACCGAGCCGCCGGAGCTCCGGCAAGGTCGGCGTTCACGGCGATCTAGCTCGCCGGCGACGGTGAGACTCGCCGCCCCCACATAATTTCGGATGCTGAACACGCTGGACACCATGCCGCCGCCGGCTAACCGCCGTAGCTCGCCGGCGACGAGCTCTAATCGCGTCACCAAGCTCAGGAAGACCTCGGTAAGCTCGACATGACCTCGGTTGGGCCCTAAACGGCCGGCAACCTAGACCTCACCGTCGACCCTCCCTTCCGCTGGACTGTTCCCGGTGAAACTAGGGTTTGGAACGGTTGCTCCTGCGGTTTTCTGCTCGGAGAGACACGCACGTGTGCCTAGAACGTGTGTGACCTGCAGCTCGACCGGCGGTTGCTCCGGTGCAACGAATTTTGTTGGCGACCGATTTCTAACCCTAAGGTGCACCGTGGGGGAAAACTCGGAATTCTCACTCTACCCTGCATGAAACGGTGAACAGTTTCCTCCCACAGCTTCCTCACACGCGGGCACACCTTTTCTTCTCTGGTGGTGGCGCATGATACCGCCGGGATTGGCCGGTCGTCGGTGATCAGAGAACGGCGGCGAAAACACTCGCGAGCGGAGGCAACTGCAGGGTGGGAGAGCGTCGGTTCATCCGGGGCACCGTGATAAGGACCGAGTGGGCGTCGTGCTGGCACGGTGACTCACGGTTTTCACCGTGCCGTGGCTTCTTCCACTCGGGCGCGGGAGCAGGAGGTGTCACGCGCTGATCGCCGGCTGCCGAGTGACTCGCCCGAGTTGCCTTCGGTCCTAAGTGATGTGTACTGGGGTCCCGATCTTCCAAAAGGTTCTGATAACTCTCAATTTGGTGGATACTTGACACAAATCGATACGGCTTCCGAACAACACGTTCTGAACCCTGCAATCGCAGCACCACGTCTCCTCAGGTTATCAACCGATATTGCATGGTTGACCTCACCAAGAAGGCTAATCTTTGCCTGTGAATCAAAGAACACAAGCAAGAACAAGAAAGAATGCAACCAAATTGCTGAAAGATATGAAGCACTCAAGTTGGGGTCTCACAAACCGATGAACGGCGAAACTGTTCTTGACAGAATAATCTAAGCAAAACCCAGCTGTTTGTGACGGCGGCTAGGGGGTATAAAGGAGGTGTAGGACGACCAGGGGGTGCTGGGGTCGTGACCTAACCCTAAGACACGTACATAATGGACTTGGACTCGATACAAGGCCCAATGGCCCAACTAGGTGATGCAACACCCTGACAGAGTCTAAACTTTATATTATTTCGAAGTTTCCCGTCGACTCCTATGGAATTTTGACATGGAGACAGTTTCATTGGAAATTTTATCCTCTCAGCTTTCCGTGCATATGTAGAACGTCAAAAACGGAGTCCGTATGCCTCCTGTGCATCAATTTTAAGGTGGACTGCTCCTGGGCCCGAGTTGGACTCGAGTTTGAGTTGGGCTCGGCCTCTAACTTCTTGTTGGCGTATTTTCTGGTCCTCCACGCCTCCAAACCCCTCTCCATGTATCTCCATGTCCTCTCCATGGTTCCTAATCATAATTAATCCATTAGGTAGCAACATACTCTCAAAATTCACATATAAAGAATTGTTTAGGAACGAGCTCACCTCTAAATTCAATTGTCGTGCTCGAGCTCTAGTAATTGGACCTTGCATGTCTACCATGTGAGTGTTGTGTATATCTTCAGGAGTGATGTCCACATCATCCTCCCCCTCTTGCATTGCAGTCGTCCTCGACTCAAGCTCATCTTCTTCTCCCAAATATGGCCTGAAATCTGAAATGTTAAAGGTGGGACTAACCCCAAACTCGGGAGGCAACTCAAGTTTATATGCATTATCATTAATCTTCTCAAGTATTTTAAAAGGACCATCAGATCTAGGCATCAATTTAGACTTTCTCAGTTCTGGAAATCTATCCTTTCTCAAGTGTAACCAAACTAAATCACCCGGTTCAAGTCTAACTTCCGGCCTACCTTTACTACCAGCAATTCTATATTTTTCATTCATCTTTTCAATATTGTGTTTAGTGGTCTCATGAATTTTCAAAATAAAATCAGCACGTTCCTTTGCATCATTATGAGTTCTCTCACTAGTAGGTAAAGGCAATATATCAATAGGAGCACGAGGATTGAATCCATACACTACCCGAAAAGGAAGAATGTGTTGCCCGATTATATGCAAACTCCACATGTGGCAAACATTCTCCCCACATCTTTAAATTTTTCTTCAAAACAGCTCTCAACATGGTGCCCAAAGTGCGGTTCACTACTTCTGTTTGCCCATCAGTTTGTGGGCGACATGTTGTAGAGAACAACAGTTTTGTACCCAACTTGTTCCATAGGGTGCGCCAAAAGTGACTAAAAAATTTAGCATCACGATCTGAAACAATAGTAGAAGGCATACCATGCAAGCGAACAATCTCTTTGAAAAAAAGGTCGGCAATATGTACAGCATCATCACTTTTCTGACACGGTATAAAATGTGCCATCTTAGAAAAACGATCCACCACAACAAAAATGCTGTCCCTCCCCCTCTTAGTCCTAGGCAATCCCAAAACAAAGTCCATAGAGATATCCGCCCAAGGAATGCAAGAAGTGGGAAGAGGCATGTATAAACCATGTGGATTCAAACAGGACATAGCTTTCTGACATGGGGTGCAGCGAGACACAAACCGCTCTACATCTCTCCTCATCTTTGGCCAAAAGAAATGTGTGGACAGAACATCCTCCATCTTCTTTGCGCCAAAATGGCCCATCAAACCTCCACCATGTGCCTCCTGTGTGATGGCTTGAGGTATTGGCCAGCTCTTGATCGCTTGAATTTTCATCTCATCCACCTCAATTCCCTGTGGAGTCACAACATAGCCAAGAAAGGAAACTGGATTTGTACAAAAGATGCACTTCTCAAGGTTACCAAATAAACGTGCATCTCTCAAAGCATTAAAAACAGCATATAAATGATCCATATGTTTATCCAATGACTTGCTATAAATCAAGATATCATCAAATTAAACCACCACAAATTTTCCAATAAAAGCTCTCAAAACCTCATTCATCAAACGCATGTATGTACTTGGTGCATTAGTTAAACCAAAAGGCATTACTAACCACTCATACAATCCAAATTTGGTTTTGAAATCTGTTTTCCATTCATCTCCCAATTTCATTCTTATTTGGTGGTAACCACTACGCAAGTCAATCTTAGTGAAAATTATAGAACCACACAACTCATCAAGCATGTCGTCTAGCCTAGTAATAGGATGATGACACCTTATAGTAATATTGTTAATGGCTCTACAATCAACACACATACGCCAAGTACCATCTTTCTTAGGAACCAAAAGTACAGGAACAGCACAAGGACTAAGGCTTTCACGTACATACCCACAGTCCAAAAGGTCTTGGACTTACCGCTGAATTTCCTTAGTCTCCTCGGGGTTGGTCCTATATGAAGCACGGTTTGGCAAAATTACACCTGGAATCAAATCAATTTGATGTTCAATCCCTCTCAATGGTGGAAGTCCCGGGGGTATCTCAGCTGGAAAAATATCCTATACTCTTGCAACAAGTTAGTAACTGCTGGAGGCAAAGACCTAGCAATATCATCAATGGAGAACAAAACTTGTTTGCATACCAATGCACAGCAAATATCATGATCAGAAATTTCAGCAAGGTCTGATTTTGTAGCAAGCATTACACGATCCTTCAATTTAATTCCCTCAGTCTTAGAACTAGGTGTAGATCTCTCATTATTTGGTGGTAACACAGAATTAATGACTTGTTGATTTCCTGATTTAGAACTACTAGAAATTCCAGCTCTCTCCCTATCAGCTTGTACAATTTCAGCAGGAGTCAAAGGTATCAAAGTAATTTTCTTTCCTTTATGCATAAAAGTATATTTATTACTTCTACCATGGTGCAAAGCATCCTTATCATGTTCCCAAGGTTGACCCAATAAAAGTGAACACGCTTGCATGGGTACCACATCACAATCAACGGAATCAACATATGTACCAATGGAAAATGGAATTCTGCAAGTTTGTGTTACCTTAGCTCTTCCAGAATCATTCAACCATTGAATATAGTATGGATGTGAGTGTGGTCGTGTATTCAAGCTAAGCTTCTTGACCAATTCAGAACTCACCAAGTTGTTGCAGCTTCCTCCATCAATGATGACACGTGCTCGCCGGTTCTTGATGACAAAGAAAATCTAAAACAAATTATGGCGTTGTAATCTATCAAGTTGTTGTACCTGTGTGTTCAGCACCCGCCGCACAATGATGTTCATGTAGGCTGATGTGTCTTCACTCCCAAAAACATGTCCCTCATCATTGTCCGTGGCAGCTTCATCATCATTGTTTTCTTCGACATCGGAGGTGCTGATGTATCCTCCCTCTTCTGTAGCCACGTATGCCCGCTGACTAGGACAATCTTTTTGCACATGACCAAGACCATGGCAGCGGTGGCACTGAATGCCGGAAGTGCGTCTTGTTGAAGCAACAGATGAAGCACTTTTGGTGGGTACCTGCATGGAATTTTTACCCGAATCCGCAGGTCATTCAGGTGGTGGTTTTGGTGCTGCTGAAACGTTGTTGCTGCCAGAAGGAAGCTTGGCTGCTGGTATTGGTGAAAGGGCATCAAAACGGAATGACTTGGACACCCCCGAAGATGTTGTCGTGCGTGGAGTGTAGGAGGCATTGCTGCTGCTATTGTTCTTTTGTTGACGACCCTGTAACTCCTTTTCTGCAAGCATAGCAAGCTGGAACAACTGGTTGATAGTATTAAATTCCTTATAATCAACAATATCCTGTATCTCACGTCTTAACCTCCCATAGAAATGACAAATTTTATCTTCAGTGTCCTCTACTACCCCACATCGTATCATACCCTTTTGAAGCTCCGCATAATAATCTTGGACAGAATTATTTCCCTGCTCTAAGCGCTGCAATTTCTTTCGTAAATCACGTTGGTAGGATGGAGGAACAAAACGATTACACATAGCTTCTTTTAAATGTTCACATGTATCAGGTTGTAAGCGTGTGGTAACTAGTTCATTCCACCATATTATAGAAAAATCCTTAAACTCACTAGTGGCTTGTCGAACTCTATGTTGTTCAGGAACAAGGTGAGAATTAAATTTCTGCTCAACCGTCATTTTCCAATAAAGATATGCCTCAGCATCATAAGCACAAGAAAATGAAGGTATGGAAAATTTAACTTTAGCAAAAGGGTCATCAAGAGGGCGGTTATTGTTACCACGCATGTTGTTTCCTACCATATTATGAGTGTTTTGACGAAGGCGTTGACTTAGATGTACATTCTGCGCAGCACGTGTATCCACCTCTCCATTGACATCACACAACATGTCTTCTTCTTCTTCAAAGTTGTTGTGGTGGGTAGCATCATGGCTGAATGGTAGGTGGGTCTCCATATCATCAATCCTTCCAACTAGCGAGCTTAAGCGTTTGTCCAACCTCTCAAGGGTGTGGGGTATTCTCTGTTCAGCAAGATAATCTTTTACCCCTTGTGCGATTGCTTCCTTGACAAACTTCATCATTTGTTCTATGTAACCCTTCATCTCACTTTTCAAAACACACTCCGTAGGATCAACATGATCTGACATTGTTAGCAAGAATAATATGGAAAACAACAAGATTATCCCTATTAACTACTACGCAATGATGGTGGAACTCACAAAGCAATGGGTCGAGTCTTACCAAGCTCTTACAAGTTTCTTACCACAACAAGGCAAAGGATATCTGGACGACGTGAATCAGCGATTGCAAGGGTCAAAAACTTGTGCTGTTCGAAAGGATGAATGTGGAGTTTGGATGGTCAAATATATGTGAGTAGCACACAATTCAATAACAGATAGTAATGCTGAATAGATGTCCAAACACTTGTCCTAGTTGCTGGCCTACTCGTGTCTTATCCCGGATGTTATGAACAAGACAGCAAGAAGTATGAATGGTAAGGACAATAATTGAGCAGGAACAATTGCACCACAAGGCAAAATAACACACCCAAGTTTTGATATTTTTGCTCCTATTCACAAATTTTCTTTTCTATATTTTTTCTTTGATTTTTTTATATCTGCCGTGAAATCAGGAGCACTAATATACACGTCGCACAAATTTTCAGCTCACTTGAAAAAAGAAGATGTGGACAACAGAAATTCAATATGTTTCTTTATGATTATTGTTGAGCCTTTAGATGCCAAATAATCAATCTTCCAAAGTGAATCTGGGCAATGTAATTTAACCCAATGCCAAGGTTATGGCTGTTTGAAGACAGCACCACAAGATTATGTTTTTGGTAGAGCTGAATTAGAAACGGTGGTGAGAAAAAAATTGGATATGATGGTGACAACGTGTGGGATGGTGTGCGTATATCAAGGAGGATAAACTCACGTAATATGTGATGAAAACTGAAGAACAAGGATAACTCTAGCACAATGAATAGTTATGGTGATCGATTTGATAACGATTGTGGCAGCTAGGGTTTCGATGGAATGCAGCGGATGGAATAACAAAGTAGGAACAAAACACGATTAAACCAGCAACAAAACATGAACTAGGACACAAATTCAACACTACGGACCCCAAAACAGAATTGTGCAAAAGGCTAAACCATGTCTGGGATGGGGAAACCTATGACTATAATTTTTTGGCTTTTTCGTGGACGATAGGACGAGTTCAAGATAAACAAAACTAGGGGAAGGTGAACCTGATGGTGCACCTAAAGCTCTGATTACCACTTGATGTGTACAGGGGTCTCGATCTTCCAAAAGGTTCTGATAACTCCCAATTTGGTGGAGACTTTACACAAATCGATCCGGCTTCCGAACAACACGTTCTGAACCCTGCAATTGCAGCACCACGTCTCCTCAGGTTAACAACCGATATTGTCCGGTTGACCTCGCCAAGAAGGCTAATCCTTGCATGCGAATCGAAGAACACAAGCAAGAACAAGAAAGAATGCAACCAAATTGCTGAAAGATATGAAGCACTCAAGTTGGGGTCTCACAAACCGATGAACGGCGAAACTGTTCTTGACAGAATAATCTAAGCAAAACCCAGCTGTTTGTGACGGCGGCTAGGGCGTATAAAGGAGGTGGAGGACGACCAAGGGGGTGCTGGGGTTGTGACCTAACCCAAAGACACGTACATAATGGACTTGGACTCGATACAAGGCCCAGTGGCCCAACTAGGTGATGCAACACTCTGACAGACTCTGAACTTTATATTGTTTCGAAGTTTCCTGTCGACTTCGAGGGAATTTTGACGTGGGGCCAGTTCCATTGGAAATCTTATCCTCTCAGCTTTCCGTGCATATGTAGAACGTCAAAAACGGAGTCCGTATGCCTCCTATGCATCCATTTTAAGGTGGTCTGCTCCTGGGCCCGAGTTGGACTCAAGTTTGAGTTGGGCTCGGTCTCTAACTTCTTGTTGGCGTATTTTCTGGTCCTCCATGCCTCCAAACCCCTCTCCATGTATCTCCATGTACTCTCCATGGTTCCTAATCATAATTAATCCATTAGGTAGCAACATACTCTCAAAATTCACATATAAAGAATTGTTCAGGAACGAGCTCACCTCTAAATTCAATTGTCGTGCTCGAGCTCTAGTAATTGGACCTTGCATGTCTACCATGTGAGTGTCGTGTATATCTTCAGAAGTGATGTCCACATCACTAAGTCCTCTGACCAGTGGGCCCTCTTCTCCTCTCTAATTTTTCCTCCCCCCTGCTGCTGCAATTATCCCAGCTACTCCATTGAATGAGTGACTTAACCACCAAGCCACAGTTTGAATTTGCTTTCCCAAGTTTGAAATTTTTTTGGCTAAATTTGCTTCAGATTTGAACTGAAATTCAAATTCAGTTTTTGAATAAATGCAAATTTAGCTCCCGACGAGATGAACTCCAATGGGGAAGAAAATTGGTAGACTAACATGGAAAAATGTGCTGAGTTTGAATATGAAGCCAACTTTTGAATCCAAGTGATGAAAGTTGCTGCAATTTGAATTTACATTCAAATTGGCCTCTTTTTGAAATGCCTCCAAAAGTGCCTCACAATGTGTTGGATTTGCATGAAATTTGGCCTGAACCTTCCCAAGACTATTTAAGTTCTAAGGATGAGCACAACCTCTCATGTTCATGTGTAGAAATCCTTCTTTGTGAATGTTAGGGCTTTCCCCTCTAATCACCCTTTTGATGGAGGTTACCTGCTCTTCACAAGTCTTCACAAAATATCCACAACAAAAGCTGTGGTGTTATGAGGTGATGAAATTTTTTTCGCAAGTCCCTTTTCTTGGGCTTTTACATCCGTCCCCCTTAAAAGAATCTCGTCCCGAGATTACAAAAGAAGAGACAGCAATGTAATAGGAACTCACCCGTGCTGAAACGCCATGAACTCCGGGTAATTTGAGCAGAGGAATTCCCCGCTCTCCCACGTCGCTTCTTCGGCAGTGTGGTTACTCCAGAGTATGTTCTAGAACCACAACGTTGGGCTACGCGTGGTCCGGGCTTTCTCATCAATAATTACCACCGGATATTCATCATATGTCAAATCCGGTTGCAGTTCGCTGATGTCTTCTGTGGGAACAGCAGCCGTATGCTTCAGACATTTTCACAGTTGTGAAACATGGAAAACATCATGAACACCAGCAAGAGATGCCGGTAGCTCCAGTCTATACACCGCGGTCCACACTTCTCGGTGATAGCATAGGGTCCAATGAAACGGGGAGCGAGTTTCCCCTTCACGCCGAACCGGTGCACTCCTTTCATCGGAGATACACGGAGGTACACGTGCTCTCCGACGTCAAAGTGCAGCAGTCTACGCCTCTTATCAGCGTATTTTTTCTGCCGGGATTGAGCGGCCTTCAAGTTGGCTTGAATCATCCGAACGTGCACTTCGGAGTTGTTCACCACATCAACCCCGAATGTGACCCTTTCACCGGACTCGCACCTGTTTAATGGGGTGCGGCACTTGCGACCGTAGAGAGCTTCATAGAGTGCCATCTTGATACTCGCCTGATAGCCGTTATTGTACGAGAATTCCGCCAACGGTAGGTGATCATCCCAGTTCCTACCGTGGTGGATGGCACATGCTCTCAACATGTCTTCCAGTACTTGATTCACCCTCTCTATTTGGCCATCTGTCTGAGGGTGATAAGTGGAGCTTCTAATCAACTTAGCACCCAAAGCAGCATGCAACTGCTCCCAAAAGCGAGATACAAATAATGCACCTTGGCCTGAGACTATGGTCTTGGGTACTCCATATAAACATAGAATCTTCGCTATGTACAGCTCCGCATATTTGCCGGCATTGTAACGTGTATGCACTGGGATGAAGTGAGCCGTCTTGGTTAACCGATCAATGATTACCCAAATGGAATCATGCTTGTTGGAAGTCAGGGGTAATCACACAATGAAATCCATGCTGACATCTTCCCATTTCCATGCCGGGATTTTCAGGGGTTGCAGCTGCCCTGATTTCCTCATATGATCAGCTTTCACTCGTCTACACGTATCACACTCGGATACGTACTTAGCCACTTCCTGCTTCATCCGTGTCCACCAAAATTTCTTTTTCAAATCTTTGTACATTTTGTTGCTGCTTGGATGAACGGAGTACTTAGACAAGTGAGCTTCATCAAGAATCCTTTTTCTCAGCTCCATATCCCGGGGTACGACTATGCGGTCATTGAACCATAGTGTCCCCTCATAATCCTTCCGGAAACATTTGATTTCCCTGTTGTCTATCCGTCTCTGGAGATGTGCCATACCCTTATCAGTCTTCTGAGCTGTAATGATGTCCTCCCTAATGGTAGGGATGAGGGCCAGGTTGTAGAGCGATCCATAAGGAACCAAGTATAAATTCGGCTCTTCCTCCTCCACCGGTGTAATGGTGAGGTTATGGACATGTGATTTTCGACTCAGCGCGTCAGAAACCACATTCGCCTTGCTGGTGTGGTAATGAATCTCAATCTCATAATCCTTGATTAGTTCTAACCACCTCCTTTGCCTCATATTCAGCTCCTTCTGGGTTAAAATATACTTCAGGCTCTTGTGGTCGGTGTAGAGATGCACCAAATTCCCCAGGAGATAGTGCCTCCACATCTTCAACGCCAAAACCACAGCAGCAAGCTCAAGATCATGAGTTGGGTAATGCTGCTCATGGTTTCGAAGTTGGCGTGAGCCATATGCGACCACACGTCCTTCATGCATCAACACGCAGCCGAGCCCGATGCCGGACGCATCACAATACACGTCGAAGGGCTTGGTTGTATCCGGTTGAGCTAAGACCGGGGCTGTTGTGAGATGCTTCACTAATGCTTGGAACGCTCCTTCACACGCTGTGTTCCAAACATATTTTGTTCCATTTTTCAGCAACTCTGTCATCGGCTTAGCAAGCTTGGAGAAGCTTGGAATGAATCTCCGATAGTAACCCGCTAAACCGAGGAAGCTTCTGACTTCATGGACTGAAGTGGGAGCTTTCCATTTCAGCACTTGCTCTATTTTTTGCTTGCGTCAACCGCAATACCTTCTGCTGAGATGATATGTCCCAGAAATGGCACTTGACTGATCCAAAAATCACATTTGCTGAACTTGGCGTATAGCTTATGGTCCCGTAGGCGTTGAAGAACAATCCTCAAGTGTTCGGCGTGTTCTGCTTCTGTCTTGGAATAAACCAAGATATCATCAATGAACACCACCAAGAACTTGTCCAGCTCCGGCATGAACACCGAGTTCATGAGGTACATGAAATGTGTCGTAGCATTAGTGAGACCAAAAGACATGACGAGATATTCATATAAGACATATCTCGTTGAGAAGGCCGTATTCGGTATATCCTCTGCCCGGATTTTTATTTGATGATATCCAGAGCGAAGGTCCATCTTGGAGAACACACTTGCACCCACAAGTTGATCAAACAAAATGTCAATGTGGGGCAGTGGGTACTTATTCTTGATGGTGACGGCATTGAGCGGCCGGTAGTCCACACACAGCCTTAAGGTTTCATCCTTCTTCTTCACGAACAGCGCTGAGCATCGCCAAGGCGAGGAACTCGGCCTAATCAAACCCTTGCTCAACAGATCATTGAGCTGTTCTTTCTGTTCAGCCAGCTTGTTCGGAGCCATTTTTTAGGGTCTCCATGAGATAGGAGTAGTCTCGGGTGCAAGCTCAATCTTGAACTTGATGTCCCGCTCAGGTGGCATGCCCGGAAGATCATCCGGAAACACGTCGGGGTATTCCGGGACTACGGGGATGTCCTCTAACTTGAGAGCTTCAGTATTATTGATTGCTGAAACTTCCCGGACTGGATTATCTAATATGAGGGACTGCAGACGGTGTAGTGGGGAGTTGAGATGAACCGTCCGTGATAAAGTTTCCAGGACAGCGCCATGGTAGCTTAGCCATGACATCCCTAAGATTGCATCAATCTTCTGTCCCTCAAGAATAATCATAGTGGTGGGATATATTTCCCCACCTAAGCACAGTGGTGCTTTCGGAACCATCATAGTTGCTGAAATCTTTCCTCCCGGTGAGCAGATCATATAAGAACACTCGGTTGGAAAGGCTTCCAGTTGATTCTTAACCACTACAGGAAACGACGAATAGGGTGTCGGTTTATCTATATGCGTCGGCCCCGACGCATTTAACACGTCTAGGGGTGTCGGTTAAGCAAACCGACACCCATAAGTTAGAAGCGTCGGTTTTTCTGGATCTTACCGACGCACATATTAAATGCGTCGGCCAAACCGACGTTTATGTGAAATGTGTCGGCTAAACCGACGCTCATACGGCGGGCCTGGCTGGCTCCGGCTCTAAGAGCGTCGGCCCTGGCAAAACCGACACTCTTAAGCGGGCCCTACTCGAAACCTAATCCCTTTGCCTCTTCTCTTCTCCTCATTCTCCCTGTCGTCCGCGTGCCTTCTCGCCCGCGCCCCCGCCCGCCGTCGCCCCAGCCTCCTGCCACCCCGCCGCCTCGCCGGCGCTCCTGCCCGTCGGCGTCCCCTCCTCCTCCTCGTCCGGCCCCCCGTCCGCCCCCCTGTCCGGCGCCCCTGTCCGCCTCGGCCGCCGGCGCCCCCGTAATCCTGACCACTTTCATCCGGTTCAACTCTAAGTGAAGGTAAAATATTAGGTGTATTGCAAATACGTGATTAGAGTTGAATGTTATTAGAGTTGAATGTTATATTATATAGTTGCTAACTCGTGAAAGTAATGCTTTATCATATCATGTGATTAGAGTTAACTCGTATATGTGATTCATATTATATAGTTGCTAACTCGTGAATGTGATTCATATCCATTACGCTATATGAATTGAATGTGATTCATATCACGTCATATTGTGTGAAGTTGAATGTTCAAGCTTATATTATGTGATTACTTCTTTTAGATATGAATTGAAAAGGCTTATAGTTTTTTCATCTAAATGGATTAAAAGTTCGTATCATGCATGTGATTGATTCTTTTTGGCATTTGCGATATGATGACTAATTATATGTTTGTAATATAGTAAATATCTTTATAATGTTGGTAGCTTTAGAGGACTGTAGTGAAAGATGATTGTAGTTGTGAAGTATGCGTTAAGATGAGAACAGATGCGTACGGCGACAATGAGGACGACCAAATAACCGCGCCTACACGGTGGATCCGGACTTAGAACTTTCAACTCTGACCAACTTTCCTCCTCTGTCTTGTTCTTTCCTCTCTCGTAAATGATTGAGAAATGAAAATGAGCAACGTAACCTATAGAATTTGAGTACCCGTTTCGAATCGGCACGTATCACATGCTATTGGCATGTGAGACGTGAAGGTTCGGAATTGTCCCTTTTTGGACAGCCTGGGAGTGGATGGGGAGGCGTGGCCTGTGACGAGACGCAAGTCTAGATCTGGACGAGATTTCGACGGTATAAACCTGATGTTCTCTGCTGCACCATTTTCGGGCGTGCAGTGGAGAACAGCGGGGTTATGCTGCCGAAATTTTGTCTGGATCCGGACCACGCGTGTCGTCATAAGCACGCCCCACTTGACCACTCTTGGGTGGGTTTAGGACCTATCTGCCTAATTGTAGTGACCGTCACATAATATGAAAATAAACTAATTATAATGAATTTTATGCTTTGAAGGTATAAGCTGAAAAATGGGTGACGACGGTAAGGTGATGTATGATGGATGGAGTTCAGATGGTGTGTACACTTTGGATCAAAGCTGTGACCATCTACTACAAGACGGTGATGTTCCAGCCTATGACAAACAAAGAAGCAGCCAAAATTCACCTCACTAGGGAAGAGTACTTGCAGAGTCATGTGGATTGGATTTATGCCAAAATGGAGGCTTGGGAGTGGTTATGTGGGTATTGGGGTGCAGCTGAGTTCAGAAATATTTCTGATAGACACCGAAGAAACCGGAAGAGCAAGCCAGGAAAGCACTTCTTCGGGCCGGATGGTTATGTTTGGATGAAACAAAGGATGGTATGAATTCTTACATTCATACTTAGATTTCTTCAATTAGTTGTATTGATTAAATTGTTGAATTTTGATATTGCAGATAGCTGAAACTGGTACGCCTCCTACGTTTTTCGAGGTTTATCTTAAGGGGCACAAAGGTCCAGACCCGAATCACCCGGAGGTGTTGTGTGACGAGGCATCAATGCAGAAATTGGTACGTATGTTGATTCTTTGTTGCTTTTATCCATCAACTCAATTTATCTTGTATTACATTAATCCGTTAACTAAATGTATCACAGCAAAAGTATGTTGAGAGTTGTAAGAAGAACCATGGACCTGATTCAGACTATTTGAGAGAGCCGTAGGATGTCGCTGCGGCGTACGATGCCGGCGGAGGTCTACCGCATGGGAGGTATGTGTAAAGATAATGATGATTTGTATGTTAATGAATGTCGATTATTCAAACTTGTATTTTTTGTAGACTTGGGTTGGGCGACGGGTACGTAGAGCGTGAGGCTTATGCTAGACGACGGTCGTCCAATGTTAGTGGTAGTCGATTTCAATCTTCTAAAGAGGCTGAATTACGAGAAGAATTGAGACGCACAAAGGAGGAGATGCAACAACAACAGCAACAGACACAGATGTTACTGCAACAGACACAGATGCTGCAGCAACAGCTGCATTATTTCGCATATTGCGCCAGATGGTTGAAGGCACGGGAGTAGTCATGGGCACTCCTCCCGCCCTGCTTCAGCTCCAAGAATTCTTGGAACTTCCTCTTCATTATCCTGGGGGAATATGATAGGCGTGGAACGCCTCCCGGAATTCTCCCCACTCCACGGCATGGCCAGCCAGACGTGAGGCGACATAATTGGCCCACCACGCACCAGCGGCACCGTGAAGCTGCTGCGCCATGAACAGAGTCTTTTGCCGCTCCGTACATTGGAGCAGCCCGAACTTGGACTCGATTGTCCGCAGCCAGTTGTCGGCCTCCAGTGGTTCTGCGGCTTCTATGAACACCGGAGGGTGCGTACTCATGAAGTCCGAGTACGTCACCTCACGGGGCTCATGAGGCCCCCTCTCTTGACGCCCCCCCCTCCCCGCCTGGGACGTATTCTGCACGATCGTGCGGAGCAGGTCGGTCTGCTCCTCACGACCTCCCACCAGTGCCGCTATCACATCCGCTAGGGTAAGCGGAGGCGGCGGTGGTGGTTGATGCTGCGGGGTGCTGTCGTAGGCAGGTGGCTGGGAGTCATCGCCTCCCTGCTGGCTAGAGCCACCAATCTCGTGCGTGGTCTGAGTGCGAACCATCTGCAACCATACGGCAATAAACATCAGCCCTGCAACATATTGCATGCAGTCCAATAAAATAGCCGTAAAACATAATGACATTAAAACATGCGATACATCTCGTATACGGATAATGTAATAACTTTGCACAAGCTACACCATTACCAGACCAAATACAAGCTAGTTAAATCCAACTTGATGAACCTCCTCTTTGGAACCTCACCACAACTAGGTTTGGTCACTACGAGACGTTACTATCGCTTTGTCATCACGTATACCACCCTTTTATCTTCAATACGAAACAAACATGACCTCTAGCAAAAGAAACTTGAGTAAGGCATATACTCACTCTTTCACTTGTTGAAGATAACCACTCATGAGTATGTTCTACCCCTTTGGAAGCACTTAAACCCCCTAGTATACAACAATCTCACAAATGAGTTCAACTGTCATTCCTCTGTCAGAATGACCCGTTTCTACATATCCAAGATTTTGGTCTGGTTCTGGGCATTTTCATAACTCAAGTTTACTACCAAAGTTAAAGTTAACTTCAGTATATTTCCAACGAGTATTTATTTGCCCTCAGATCAGCTCTGGTTAAAATGTTATGGTAATTCAAAGTTAACAGAATTTCTGGAAGAATTTCAACAGCACCTCCTTTGTGAAGTTGCTGTTTTCAACTCATATTTCCACTGAATTCCGTGCTGCAAATACAGAAACTTTGAATTACAAAGATGTAACACATTTCCTACCCTTTCCAAAGATGTATCATATGATAATTTCAGATTTTTATACAGGAAGTTATTCTTGAAAAACAGAACAGTCCAGACAGTGTTTTAAATCTGTCCTGGTTCTGGACAGTTTACATTCCTCTGGGATTTAAGACCTCTTACATTGTAATTCAGCTCTGGAAGTCTACAACAAAGTTGTGGAGTGCTTAAACATATTTCCAGAACTATATCCCACACCTCCAGTGGCTAAATAATCTATGAGTTATGCCCTATCAAAGTTCAGCAAACTTGCTGCCCAAAACAGAGCACTCGGTTTTTCAATCCTTTGGAACTACACTGATCAACTATCAATTTTTTTTAACCGACCAGGATCCTAAATGTTGAAACTTAGTGATTTTAATTCCTTGTTATCATTATCTTTCATGCACATACCTATGATATGCCGGTACTATGTTCCTCACAAAAAGAAAATCCTAACCGGATTATACCGGCATATACGTCTCAGTTGTGGCACTAAACGGTCTCTCACACACGTTTACTACACGAATACATACGTGGTTAGTAACTGCATAAGACCACACAATAATGGTGCACTCAATGGTTATTTCCATTTCAGGCAGGTCCATATTTGAAAGCAAATACAAACGCCCATATCTATGTCATAAGGCCGTCCTTGAGTTAAGTCACGTCTCAAGGTACGTGATCGTGTTTCGACAGCACACGACCGGGAACCCGAGTATATCATGAATGGGTCGTCACGGTTGGGAATGTTATCAACCCAACAGATACCACCTACTGCCCTGCAGGGCACGTCGATGGCAAGCGCTGCGTATGTCCTCCTGGGCTATTTCTAGACGAACACACTCTCGCGTTACTGACCATGCGATGGGGTCTCCACTTACTTGCCTAATGCATGCTAGGGATCAGCGTTTCATATGAACTCAGGAACATGAAGAGTCCAAGAGTTTCATATTGACGTCTCACACCAAGCTGTGAGATCAATCCCTGAACCACGTTCTTCGTCAGGAGAGCTAACTGAAATCGAACCGCTTTCGGTGGCGTGCCTTACCACTCTTACCTGAGCGTAGGTGCGTCGTTACATAATTAAAATTCAGAATTATAACACATATGTTAGTCTTGCCACTTTAAGTAACTATGCTAATATAGTCCTTAGTTAGGCAACTACCAAATCCTCACCGTAAACCTAAATTTTCCCGTAATACAGTCCTTAATTAGCGTGCTATCCCCAATGCGGCTCTGATACCAGGCTGTGGCGGACCGGAATCCGCTCATCCAGGATCACAGAGGCTGGTGCCGCAAGATGCGACACCCGACAGCACACATCATAAGGATACATTGCATTACATAGAAAACAAACTGAAACTGTACAATGTAGTACACTGTTCAGTTCCAAACTAAGGTATACATTACACAGCGGAAGTTTTAATTTGTACAACCTATCTAGCAAATGTCGGTTGCCCAGCCCTAGGGCAACCCACACTAGCTGCACTCCTCAGCTCAGCGTGGCGTGTACGGCTCCCACTCAGCCGTGGTCCCCGACGGAGGGTAACCCTCGCCGGTGGACTCGTAACCCGAGTCCGTGGGTGGCTCCTCACCTAAAAAAGACTTAAGCAGCAACCATGAGCATGATGGCTCAACAAGACTTAACCGACTCGCCTAGGCTTAAAACTCTTTATGTAGTGTACAAAAACCATGGGATGGTAGATTTTCAGCAAAGGGACACGCCTACAAGTTCATCCTTAGTTCATCTTTTAGCCATAAGTCAACAGTTCATGAATAAGAAATTTAGTAAGCCATATTTGGTGGCACACATGTAGCAATACAATTATACATATCAGCAGAATTGAATCATAACATTCCATGATTTATCTACGTTACAACACAGTGAACAAGCGGTACTCGTCACCGCGAGGGACGGCGAATCGACTCGATATACACCTGCAGGGATACCCAAAGAGCATGTCACGTACGCCCACCTGTGGAGCTTCACAGCACGCTCACTCGATGTCGTACGGGACAACCTTTCACCCAACAGCCCAAACGTCGAACCGGTCGCACCGAAACGAGCAGGAGGTTCCCTACACGGAGCATCTCTCTATGCCCGTTAGCAGATTTCCACCTAGCTACCCTCATCCTACACCTATAAATCGGTGTGTTATGTCTCGACGCCCGTAGTTTAGGTTACATCGGTTTATCGGGCCCATATATCCGATATGCCTTCGGTACGTTCAATACTTGTTCAGCAGGGCTGCACACGGAACGGTCCTCAATTGACACGGACAGGGCCGCGCACACAAGACTTCCTCTTGCTGTGCCCTAGCCCCTGCCTAGTCTCATTTTCAGTACTAAAGTGATATCACATCACTCGAACCAATCCCGTGTGTCCCAAGCCTAAACTCGCGAGTAGATTCCAACTACCCGACTTGTACCAAAGTTCTAGGAATAATTAAGCCTAGCCTGTCTACTCGAGGTCTTAGACACTACCCTCACTCTTATAGGGAAATCTGGTTATGCATTTGGGGTCTCAACCATCCTACACCTAATGCACATATATACACCTCACACTAAGTATGTAAACAAAGCAAAACTTTATAAATTTGGTTCATGCAAACCGGGGCTTGCCTTGTTGCTGCTGGTCAGTGGTTAAAGCTTCGTCCGGAAGAAGGAAGTCGAGCACTTCCGGAGTCTCCTCGCCTTCAGCGACTACACGTTAACGAGATACTACATGTTAATTCAAATGCAATGTGTAAACTTGAATAAGTAATTACTATAACTCTAGCTAGCCCTCCCATTTGGCTCTGAGATTTTTAGGGTGGCTTGGTATGGTCCTAACCAGAGTCTTGACCAAGTTTCATTTGAAACAAGGTTTATTTGAGCCTTGTACAAATAAAAGCCTATTTGGTCAATATTAGAGCCTCTGAGAAATTCCAGAGGTTTTCATGGCTTCAACCATTACTTTCTGGAAACTAGAACTTGAGATGGTACTAATGGAATTGGTTTCATGTCATTTGAAGATCTCTAGCTGAAGTTATGCCCTAAACAAGAATTTAGAAAATCTGAAAAATGTTTCTGTACATTTTTCTATTTTCTCTGGGCAGTTCACTTAATCACACAATTAGGGTGACTAAATCAACTTGGATGGTTCTGAAAATTTTACTGTGACTCAAAGATTTTCCAATGAACCTCCCAGCCATATTTCAGATTTTTTCATAAATTAACTCTCCAGATAAAATTCCTAACAGTTTAAATTTTAGGGAATTAATTCTGGAAAACTATGTAGTTTCATGAGCTGAAATTGGTATTGCTGGAAAGTACTCACAATTATGAGTTCAGCAAAATTTGGTTCACTGAATTTGGAGCTTCCTAGCCAAAGTTATGAATTTCTAAAGTTTGGGCTGATCCCTAAATTATTTTCCTATAGAAAATCCTTTCCCGCGCTTAATCCGAGGCTGACAGCGGGGCCCGCCCGGTTTAATTTAAACTAACCGCGCTCGCGTGCACTTAACTCAGCGGCTGACACATGGGACCGGCGCCTTCGTCTACCTCCTGACGCTGCTGTCCGAGCCGCCGGAGCTCCGGCGAGGTCGGCGTTCCCAGCGATCTAGCTCGCCGGCGACGGTGAGACTCGCCGCCCCCACATAATTTCGGACGCTGAACACGCTGGACATCATGCAGCCGCCGGCTAACGGCCGTAGCTTGCCGGCGACGAGCTCTATGCCTCTGTGCTACCTTGGCAACGCGTTCCCGCCCTCCTGACCACCTCCTTCGCTCGCTAATCGCGTCACCACGCTGAGGGAGACCTCGGGAAGCTTGGCATGACCTCGGTTGGGCCCTAAACGGCTGGCAACCTAGACCTCACCAGTGACCCTCCCTTCCGCTGGACTGTTACCGGTGAAACTAGGGTTTGGAACGGTTTCTCCTGCTATTTTCTGCTCGGAGAGACGCGTGCGGGTGCCTAGAACGTGTGTGGGCTGCAGCTCGACCGGCGGTTGCTCCGGTGCAACGAATTTCACCGGCGACCGATTTCTAACCCTAAGGTGCACCGTGGGGGAAAACTCGAAATTCTCTCTCTACCCTGCATGAAACAGTGAACGGTTTCCTCCCACAGCTTCCTCACACGCGGGCACACCTTTTCTTCTCCGGTGGTGGCGCGTGATACTGCCGGGATCGGCCGGTCGTCGGTGATCAGAGAACGGTGGCGAAAACACTCGCGAGCGGAGGCAACTGTGTGATGGGAGAGCGTCGGTTCAGCCGGGGCACCGTGATAAGGACCGAGTGGGTGTCGTGCTGGCATGGTGACTCACGGTTTTCACCGTGCCGTGGCTTCTTCCACTCGGACACGGAGCAGGAGGTGTCACGTGGTGCTCGCCGGCTGCCGAGTGACTCGCCCGAGTTGCCTTCGGTCCTATGTCTTCTGACCAGTGGGCCCTCTTCTCCCCTCTATTTTTTCCTCCGCCCTGCTGCTGCAATTATCCCAGCTACTCTCCATTGAATGAGTGACTTAACCACCAAGCCACAGTTTGAATTTGGTTTCCCAAGTTTGAAATTTGTTTGGCTAAATTTGCTTCACATTTGAACTGAAATTCAAATTCAGTTTTTGAATAAGTGCAAATTTAGCTCCCGACGAGATGAACTCCAATGGGGATGACAATTGGTAGACTAACTCGGAAAAATGTGCTGAGGTTGAATATGAAGCCAACTTTTGAATCCAAGTGATGAAAGTTGCTGCAATTTGAATTTACATTCAAATTGTCCTCTTTTTCAAATGCCTCCAAAAGTGCCTCACAAAGTGTTGGATTTGCATGAAATTTGGCCGGAACCTTCCCAAGGCTATTTAAGTTCTAAGGGTGAGCTCATCCTCTCATGTTCATGTGTAGAAATCCCTTTGTGAAAGTTAGGGCTTTCCCCTCTAATCACCCTTTTGATGAAGGTTACTTGCTCTTCACAAGTCTTCACAAAATATCCACAACAAAAGCTGTGGTGTTGTGAGGTGATGAAATTTTTTTGCAAGTCCCTTTTCTTGGGCTTTTACAGTTGGCAATGAAGTCTACCCCCCTTATTTTATAGTTTACTTTCGGACATACTATATTAGTCCTCATCTCTCCACTGAGAGAATTAATCAACATAGTATATTTCTAGTGTGATATGGGTAGATTATACTTGGCAACATACTTGGATGATATGAATGAATGTGATGCTCCAGAATAAAATAAAATGGTGGTTGGGTTGGAGTTGGCAAGGAACATACCAATCACGATGTGGCACCCCGGTTCTGTGGAAAACCACGGAACCTGGAACTGATGCATATGTGTGCCCAGGATGTTCATCACACATACACATATCATCCACAAACTGAATTTCAGAATATATATAACCACGAATAACAGGGTTTATTACAATGTTTCATGAGTCTTGGACTCATGCTAGCAGAAAAAGTCTTTAATCTAGCAGCGGAAGTCTTATTCTAGTAGCGTAAGTCTTTAATCTAGAAGCGGAAGTCTTATTCTAACAGTGGAAGTCTTCTAACTAATGCGGAAGCAATCTAAGCAGTAGCAGCAGCTCCATCTCTACTCCATCCCCACAGGCAAGGTTGAGGACAGATTAAACGCCTAATCCTCCATGTGGTCTTCATAGTACTCTCCTCCTGTTGCTGATGATGAAGTAATAATGCAAGTTTGAGTACAATGATGTACTCAGCAAGTGCGGGAAAATATGATATGTAGCTCACAACAAGGAAGGTATAAAAAGGCTCATTGCAGAAAGCAAAGTTTATTCCTCAAAACACGATAAAAACAACAACTCAGCTTTAAGTGAATGTAATCCCAACATGTATTAAAATACCAACATACCTCCATTATGTTCATCATTTTTCATGTCTCAACCAGACATTAATCAATTTATCTCATGAGTACCATCTCGTATTCACTACCATCTCATGAGTACCATCTCGTATTCGCTACCATTCAATTATGTCTCATTCCGAGACCAAATCTCGTTGCCATGACTTTACAGTCATGCAACCAATATCATTACCCGGACTCAACAGTCCCAAAAACCAAACCAAAACCAAACCATAACCAAAAACCATCCCAACTAATCGTGTGGGTTGTCCAGGCGCTCGTGACTATAAGATCGGCTCTCATGGTAGTTTAAGACTCTGCAGAGTTTGTACCACTTTACCCACAAGTTTGTGATTTCGTCACCCGTCAGCGACTGCAGAACCTCCATTATACCAGTACACAACCTTCGGTGTATGGTCAAGAGATCACAAAATAGCTTTTACAAAGGGGTTACTAGATGTATGGACTCACTAAGGTTTCACCGGCAGGCTAGAATCTCCAATTCTCCCACCCACGGGCCCCCTCTTGTGCCCTGCAGTTCCCAGGGCAGTCCTCACTCGACTCCCATTCCCTGCGCCTTCCACGGTCCATAACAATCTAGCAACTTACCTAATTACTCAGCTAAGCCGCAGCTATACTTGGCCTTGTGGTGGCACTGTTATCCTGGCATGGCTCGCATGAACCGGTCCTTATATCTACAGCAAGTAGACCACCATCTCATTCTACCTCATCCACAAACCAAGGCTTGCCTAGATCTCCCTCCGATTCACATTCATTAACAACATCAGTTTTCTCATTATTCATATGAGTGCAGTTAGCTAGACACATCTATCTCGCTTCCCATATCCCATGGACTCAGCAAAGAATAAAAGTAAAAACCATACCTGACTCATTACTTGTCCCGGCAACAAGGGTGGTTATCAAAACTAGTAAACACCTATAAAAGGGTTTCCCTTAATATTGACTCAAGCACACACCTTTTCGCAAACAAAAGAGTTTTCCAAAACATAGGATCAATATGGTCAAGGAGCACTTGCCTTGTTCTTGCGGTTCCTGTCGCTCTTGGATCTCGAAACCTTGTTGTTGCAGCTCGTCGTAGACAGCTCCCTGAGCTTGTCCTTCTATACACGATCACACACATACAAGATTCATATCAATCAATCATCATGCACAAACTCTACTTAAAGATGCAATGATGCATATGCACAGAAATCCTACGGTGCTGTTTTATTAGATCAGTTTGTACGTGTTCTTGCATGGCTTGCATGGGTTTTACGATTGAACAGAGGTGTAGAGATCAATTGTGGACGTGGTGATGATCTCGACTCAAGATCTAGATCAGACCGATCAACACGTGATCTGTCCATGAAAAAGCTTCTGTTTGAAAGGGATCAAAGAACAGATGCAAAGAAAACGCGATGACGTCGTAAGGTGGTATTGGAGACCTACCTTACTTCCTTCGGGCTTTTCCCCAGGTCGTCGGCTCTCCTCCGGCGATGGCAATCGTCTCTGGGCTCGTCGACGGTTGTACTCCGGCGAAGGGGTTTACTCGGCTTGCTGGGGGCTAGGGCTCTAAGTTGTCGGCTCAGGAGGTGGAATAGAAGTACGTGGTTGCGGTCCAAGGTTTTGGGTTCTATTTATAATCAGGAAGAGGAGAGTCCTAATCTGATTGGGTTTTGAATAAGAGTCCTATTCAAATTGTTATTGAATCTTAACAACTTATCTTTAGTTGATTTGGTGCGGTAGCAACGTAGAATTCGTGTCAGTTTCATCCCGTACCGGTATTCCCACGCGTACAGAAGCAAAAACCTCTTCAAATCTCGTCACCTCCGCGGTGATGAGCTCCGGAGGCTCCACGTGTCCTGCGGGAACCTGGGCTCCCTTTTCCGCAGAGACAAACTCCGGTTGTGCCGCGTGTCAGGCGGGTGAGACCTCCCTCTTCCTCAGAGGTGAGCTCC
Organism: Neostapfia colusana; assembly: GCA_030760725.1. NCBI lineage: Eukaryota > Viridiplantae > Streptophyta > Magnoliopsida > Poales > Poaceae > Neostapfia > Neostapfia colusana. Next base: position 73,933,855 of record JASWHV010000005.1, on the reverse strand, counting down.
GCGTGCGCCATGCGTCCTGGTGGGCGAGACCTCCTTCTATCCTGAGGCGAGCTCTGTGTGCGCCACGTGTCTGGTGGGTCAGGACCTCCCTTCTCAACAGAGGTGAGTTCCGCGAATGCCACGTGTTAGTTCCGGACCTCCCCCTCTCTTTGGAGGTGGCTCCGAGTGTGCCATGTGTCAATTCTAGACCTCCCCTCTCTTCGGAGGTGAGCTCCGAGAATGCCACGTGTCAAGTAGCGCCAGGCTTCCTTTCTCCTTAGAAACGAGCTCTTAGGTCGACATGTGTCCAACAGTAACGGACCTCCCGGAGATAAGCTCCAGAGGTGACACGTATCCAGTAGTGTCGTACCTCCCGGAGGTGAGCTCCGGAGGTGACATGTGTCCAGTAAGACCGGACCTCTCGGAGGTGTGCTCCGAGAGCGACATGTGTCTGGCAGGGCCGGACCTCTCGGTGGTGAGCTCCGAGAGCGACACGTGTCCCACACGTCTGGTCCTCTCTTTTCCGTGGGGACTAGCTCCGCAGCCGTTACGTGTCCTGCGGGACTGGCCTCGCTCTTCCGTAGAGGCTAGCTCCGGGGGCAACACGTGTCCAACGGGGTCGGACCTCGCCCTTTGCCGCAGGGACGAGCCCTGAGCCTGCCACGTAGTTAGTTTAGCGGCGGACCTCGCCCCCTTTGCGGGGATGAGCCCCGAACGCGCCACATGGCCAGCAGCTGCGAGAATTGTCTTCGGTGCTCTCTGTGAACTGGAATTTGCCCTTTTTGGCTAACTTTTTGATTCTTTCTCGGTTTCTACTTATTTTAAAATGTTTTCTACATATAAAATATGAATATATGCAGAACCCTTAAATAGAATCTCGCCCTCGAGATTCGCTAGTGGAGAATAGATGAGGAAACTCTCTCTTGATGTCTTCTTCACGCTCCCATGTGGCTTCAGCTTCGGTGTGATGGCTCCATTGTACCTTGCACCAACAGATCACATTGCTCCTCGTGACCCTTTCTTTTATGTCCAAAATTCGGACAGGGTGCTCTAAATAGGTCAGATCCTCTAGAAGTTCGAGCTCTTCCACTGGTTCTTGCTCTTCCGGCACTTTCAAGCACTTCTTAACCTGGGATACATAAAACACGTCATGTACGTCAGAGAGGTGCGTTGGGAGCTCTAGTTGATAGGCTACTTCTCCTCGTTTGTCCAAAATCTTAAATGGCCCGATGTAGTGAGGTGCTAGCTTGCCTTCAACGTTGAAACGTCATTGGCCACGGATAGGCGATACCTTAAGGTATACGAAGTCTCCTACTTCAAACGTCAACTTCCTTCACCTATTGTCCGCATAGCCTTTCTGTCGTGACTGAGCAGCCTTCAAGTTCTCCCGTATTGTTTGGACTTGCTTTTCAGCCTCTTGTAGCACATCGGGTCCAAACACTTGGTTCTCTCCTGTCTCGTTCCAAAACAACGGCGGTCTACACCGTCTACCATACAATGCTTCGAAAGGTGACATCTTCAAGCTAGCTTGGTAGCTTTTGTTATAGGAGAATTCGGCATACGGTAAACTCCTATCCCAACTATTCCCATGTTTCAAGGCACAAGCTCTCAACATGTCCTCCAAAATTTGGTTTGTCCTTTCGGTTTGCCCATCGGTTTGCGGGTGGTAGGCGGAGCTAAAATCCAGTCGTGTACCCATACCCTCATGCAGCTTCCTCCAGAACCTAGAGGTAAACTGAGAACCCCGATCTGAGACTATCCTCTTCGGGACTCCATGGCAGCACACGATTTGCTCCATGTACAGCTCAGCTAGTTGTGCAACGTTGTACACGGTCTTAACAGGAAGAAAATGAGCTGTTTTCGTCAATCGGTCCATGATAACCCAGATTGAGTCGTAACCCAACCGAGTACGTGGCAATCCGACGATGAAATCCATACTGATATCTTCCCACTTCCACTCGGGTACCTTCAAGGGCTGCAACAGTCTAGCGGGTCTTTGATGTTCGGCCTTCACCCGTTGGCATGTGTCGCATAGGGCAACATACTCGGCTATGTCCCTTTTCATACTATCCCACCAATAACAAGTCTTCAGGTCCTTGTACATCTTGGTACTTCCGAGATGTATGGAATAAGGTGAGTCATGTGCCTCTTCTAATATCGTGTCGCGGATGTGCTTCACGTTAGGCACACAAATCCTTTTTCCTAGCTAAAGCGTACCCTTTCATCTTCCTTGAAGTCCTTTTCTATTCCTTGTTGAATCCTTTCCTTGATCTCCTTGATCTCCTCATCCGTAGCTTGACCATCCTTTATCTCTTGTTCCAATGATGGGTGGAGTTCCATCACTTCCATCTCGTTCAAGAACTCGAGATGTAACCGTTCGAACTCCTTTCGTAGCTCGGGCAGTAGCTCCCGAACTGTAAGTTGGTGACATGCTCCCTTCCGGCTCAATGCATCAGCTACTACATTGGCCTTTCAGGGGTAATAGTTGATTCCAACATCATAATCCTTGATGAGATCCAACCATCGATGTTGCCTAAATTCAAATCCATTTGAGTGAATGTGTACTTGAGGCTTTTATGATCTGTATAGATCTCACATCGATGACCAAGGATATAATGTCTCCAAATCTTCAATTCATGCACCACAGCTGCTAGCTCCAAGTCATGCGTAGGGTAATTAAGTTCGTGCTTCTTTAATTGTCGTGAGGCATAGGCTACCACTTGTCCTTCTTGCATGAGCACGCATCCGAGCCCTTGTCTGGATGCATCACAATATATGTCAAAGCTCTTGCTTTCGTCTGGTAATACTAGAACCGGTGCTGCGGTTAGCCTTTTCTTGAGCTCCTCAAAGCTTTCAAGGCACGCTGGTGTCCATTGGAAGGCTTTTCCCTTCGTTAGCAACTCCGTCATAGGCTTTGCTATCTTAGAGGAGTCCTTGATGAACCGGCAGTAGTATCCAGCCATCCCAATAAAACTCTGAATATCCCTCACGTTTTGCGGTTGGTTCTACTTCAGAACATCTCCCACTTTTCCGGGATCAACCTATACTCCTTCTTCGGAGATGATGTGGCCTAGGAACGATATCTCCTTCAACCAGAATTGACATTTGCTAAACTTGGCATACAATTGATGGTCTCGCAGCTTCTGTAATGTCAATCTCAAATGTTCTTCATGTTCCTCCTCGCTTTTCGATACACCATGATGTCGTTGATGAAAACCACGATGAACTGATCCAAGTTCTTCATGAAGACCTTGTTTATGAGGTACATAAAGTATGCGGGTGCATTCGTTAACCCAAAACACATCACGGTATATTCATACGAACCATACCGTGTTCGAAAGGCAGTCTTGGGTATATCGGAGGGCTTAATCTTCAGCTGGAAGTATCCCGATCGAAGATCAATCTTGGAGAAGGCTCGGGCTCCCTTCATTTGGTCGAACAGATCCTCTATCTGGGGCATAGGGTATTTGTTCTTGATCGTCACCTCGTTGAGAGACCTATAGTCCACGCACATCCTTTGGGTCCCATCCTTCTTGTCTACGAAGAGCACGGGGGCTCCCCATGGTGAAGAGCTTGGACGTATAAAACCCTTCTCTTGCTGCTCCTAGATTTGCTTCTTGAGCTCCACTAGTTCATTGACGGGCATCCTATAGGGTCTCTTTTCTATAGGTGCGGTTCCGGGTACTAGGTCAATGGAAAACTCGATATCCTGGTCAGGTGGCATACTGGGAAGTTCTTTCGGGAACACGTCCGAAAACCCTTGAACCACCGGAATGCTGTCCAGGGTTGCTTCTCCGACGTGGTTCAACATTGCCTTCTTGGTTGCCGGTTGGGCTGACCCAAACTCCATACGGGTACCGTGCTCATTTGTCAACTGCACGCTCCTCTCAGCACATTGGAATACTCCGTTGTGCTTACTTAGCCAATCCATTCCGAGTATTATGTCGAGCCCTTGGGAATCTAAGACAATGAGGTTGGCAAGGAAGTCTACCCCCTTATTTTAAGGTTTACTTTCGGACATACTATATTAGTCCTCATCTCTCCACCGGGAGAATTAACCAACACAGTATATTTCAAGTGTGATATGGGTAGATTATACTTGGCAACATACTTGGATGATATGAATGAATGTGATGCTCCGGAATCAAATAAGATAGTGGCTGGGTTGGAGTTGTCAAGGAACATACCAATCACGATGTCTTCAGCCTGTTGCGCTTCCTCAGCAGAGACATGGTTCACGTTGCCGCGAGCGTAGTTCTGCTAGCCACGGTTTCCTTGATTGGCTCCTCCGTTCGGCCATGAGTTCTGCTTGGGCACGTTGCCTTGCTGTCCAGGACCCCTCCTAGGGCACTGGCTCGCGATGTGTCATGTTTCTCCGCATGCAAAGCATGCCTTGTTGCCTACGACAGCAGTTACATTGGGGTGGGTTTTTGAGCAGGGGCGCCCATGTTGGGATGGGGTGCTGGAGGCAAAGGCACACGAGGTGCTTGTGCAACGGGTCGTTGCTGTGGTGGCTGATTAGGGCGGTATGCAGGAGCGGTCGATCCATACTGCGGTGCAGCTGGGGGCATGTACCGAGGTCGTACGTTGCTCCCTTTTGGCTGGTATGGCATCTTCCTCTTGCTCTCTCGCTCGATCTCTCGGATCTTGCTTTCAACCACGATAGCCTTGTCAACCAGCTTCTAGAATCTCGCGTAGTCATTATCGAGGAGCTGAACATGGATCTCATTGTTCAACCCTCTGATGAACAGGTACTGCTTCCGTTGGTCCGAGTTGACATCTTCAGGGGCATACCGTGACAGCTGCGTAAACTTGTTGAGGTACTCGTTCACGCTTTTCTGTCATTGGCGGAGACCCTCAAACTCCTGCCTTTTGAGCATCATTACACAAGCAGGAATGTAATGAGAGTGGAAACTCTCCTTGAACTCAGTCCGAGTGATCGTCTCTGGGTCGACATGAGCATTATAAAGGGCATCCTACCAGTAGGCGGCTGCTCCCATGAGTTGGTGCGACGCGAAGAGAACTTTCTCTCGGTCATTGCACTGGACGCTGGCAAGCTTCTTCTCCATGGACTTCAACCAGTCATCGGCCTCCATGGATCATTAGCTTGTACAAAAGTGGGTGGTCGAGTCCTCATGAACTCTCTCAATCTATTCTGAGCCGGTGGTGGTGGCGGTGGTGGCGGTGGTGTCGGAACGGGGTTGTTGTTGTTTGCCTGCAACTGACCCAAAGTTTGGATCATGGTTTGCATAAGCTGATTTTGCACGGCCATCAACCGTTCCAGGTTGTTTTCTCCAGCTCCGGGGTTGACAGGAACTTCATCATGGTCCTCTTCTTGGTTGCCGCAGACGTTCCTCCCTTGGCGGCCGGCGTATACTCTCACCATCTGTGAGAGAGAATTTGTTAGAATAGAGGTTTAGAAGTTTAGATGGGTCCCTCCCAACTATATGCATCAAGGTGGATGGACTATATATCGTCCTTTATGAGAATGTGAACATGTGCCGAAGCATCTCACACCTCTCTACTATGTGTGGATATGGACAACGCTTGACACGTCCCACAACTCATACTAAGCACACAATCACAAGCAATCATCTCAAAGTTTAGCACACAACTCCTATTCAAGGCTTATTCAATGGGAGTCCTATAGGGTTTTTTGGGTGATACCAATCTATGATTTCACCCTATGTCAAGGTGGTTTGGGGTGAGACCAATCTGTCATCCAACTATGGCTTCTCCTAGACTTGCATCCTATGGTCAGCGTGGCTTCTAATACCAATCTGTGACTAGGGTGCGTCCTATAGTCAACGTAGTTTAGCTACCAATCTGTGATCAATCTAGGCTTGTGACCTACAGTCAACCGTGGTAGCTTGGTACCAATCTATGACTAGGCATGGCAGCTTTAATATCAATCTGTGACATATCTAGGATGTGTGATCTACGATCAACCAGTGGCAGGTTGATACCAATTTGTGTTTTCTATCTAGGCGTGTAACCTACCGTCAACCCATGGCTCTGATACCAATCTGTGGCGCTCCGGTTCTGTGGAAAACCACGGAACCAAGAACTGATGCATATATGTGCCCAGGATGTTCATCACACATACACATATCATCCACAAACTGAATTTCAGAATACATATAACCACGAATAACAGGGTTTATTACAATGTTTCATGAGTCTTGGACTCATGCTAGCAGCGGAAGTCTTTAATCTAGCAGCAGAAGTCTTATTCTATCTACGGAAGTCTTTAATCTAGCAGCGGAAGTCTTATTCTAGCAGCGGAAGTATTCTAACTAATGCGGAAGAAATCTAAGCAGCAGCAGCAGCTCCATCTCTACTCCATCCCCACAGGCAAGATTGAGGACAGATTACACGCCTAATCCTCCACATGGTCTTCATAGTACTCTTCTCCTGTTGCTGATGATGAAGTAATAATGCAAGTTTGAGTACAATGATGTACTCAGCAAGTGCGAGAAAATATGATATGTAGCTCACAACAAGGAAGGTATAAAAAGGCTCATTGCAGAAAGCAAAGTTTATTTCTCAAAACACGATAAAAACAGCAACTCAGCTTTAAGTGAATGTAATCCCAACATGTATTAAAATACCAACATACCTCCATTATGTTCATTGCTTTTCCATGTCTCAACCAGACATTAATCAACATTGCTCATGAATACCATCTCATATTCACTACCATCTCACGAATACCATCTCGTATTCTCTACCATCTCACGAATACCATCTCGTATTCGCTACCATTCAATTCTGTCTCATTCCGAGACCAAATCTCGATGCCATGACTCAACAGTCATGCAATCAATCTCATTACCCGGACTCAACAGTCCCAAAAACCAAACCATAACCAAAAACCATCCCAACTAATCATGTGGGTTGTCCAGGCGCTCGTGACCGTAAGCTCGGCTATCATGATAGTTTAAAATTCTGCAGAGTTTGTACCACTTTACCCACAAGTTTGTGATTTCATCACCCGTCGGTGACTGCAGAACCTCCATTATACCAGTACACAACCGTCGGTGTATGGTCAAGAGATCACAAAATAGCCTTTACAAAGGGGTTACTAGACGTATGGACTCACTAAGGTTTCACCGGCAGGCTAGAATCTCCAATTCTCCCACCCACAAGCCCCCTCTTGTGACATGCAGTTCCCAGGGCAGTCCTCACTCGACTCCCATTCCCCGCGCCTTCCACGGTCCATAACAATCTAGCAACTTACCTAATTACTCAGCTAAGCTGCATCCATACGTGGCCTTGTGGTGGCACTGTGATCCTGGCATGGCTCGCATGAACCGATCCTTAGATCTACGGCAAGTAAACCACCATCTCATTCTACCTCATCCACAAACAAAGGCTTGCCTAGATCTCACTCCGATTCACGTTCATTAACAACATCAGTTTTCTTATTATTCATACAAGTGCAGTTAGCTAGACACATCTATCTCGCTTCCCATATCCCATGGACTCAGCGAAGCATAAAAGTAAAAAACCATACCCGACTCATTAACTGTCCCGACGACAAGGGTGGTTATCAAAACTAGTAAACTCCTATGAAAGGGTTTCCCATCATATTGACTCAAGCACACACACCTTTTCGCAAACAAAACAGTTTTCCAAAACATAGGATCATTATGGTCAAGGAGCACTTGCCTTATTCTCGCGGTTCCTGTTGCTCTTGGATCTCGAAACCTTGTTGTTGCAGCTCGTCTTAGACAGCTCCCTGAGCTTGTCCTTCTATACGCGATCACGCACATACAAGATTCATAACAATCAATCATCATGCACAAACTCTACTTAAAGATGCAATGATGCATATGCATGTAAATCCTACGGTGCTGTTTTATTAGATCAGTTTGTACATGTTCTTGCATGGCTTGCATGGGTTTTACGATTGAACAGAGGTGTAGAGATCAATTGTGGACGTGGTGATGATCTGGACTCAAGATCTAGATCAGACTGATCAACACGTGATCTGTCCACAAAAAAGCTTCTGTTTGAAAGGGATCGAAGAACAGATGCAAAGAAAACGCGATGACGTCGTAAGGTTGTATTGCAGACCTACCTTACTTCCTTCGGGCTTTTCCTCAGGTCGTCGGCTCTCCTCCGGCAATGGCAATCATCTCTGGGCTCGTCGGCGGTCTCTCCGGCGTTTGTACTACGGCGAAGGGGTTTACTGGGCGAGCTGGGGGCTAGGGCTCTAAGTTGTCATCTCAGGAGGTGGAAAAGAAGTACGTGGTTGCGGCCAAAGGTTTTGGGGTCTATTTATAATCGGGAAGAGGAGAGTCCTAATCTGATTGGGTTTTGAATAAGAGTCCTATTCAAATTGTTTTTGAATCTTAACAACTTATCTTTAGTTCATTTGGTGCGGTAGCAACGTAGAATTCGTGTTGGTTTCCACCCGTACCGGTATTCCCACGCATACAGAAGCAAAAACCGCTTCAAATCTCGTCACCTCCTCGGTGATGAGCTCTGGAGGTTCCACGTGCCCTGCAGGAACCTGGGCTCCCTTTTCCACAGAGTCAAACTCCGGTTGTGCCGCGTGTCAGGCGGGCGAGACCTCCCTCTTCCTCAGAGGTGAGCTCCGCGTGCGCCACGCGTCCTGGCGGGCCGGACCTCCCTCTTTCCAGAGGCGAGCTCCGCGTGCGCCACATGTCTGGTGGGTCGGGACCTCCCTTCTCAACAGAGGCGAGCTCCGCGAACGCCACGTGTCAGTTCCGGATGATGAGTTGTTTAGGCACGATCTTCAGAAAGGTAGGTCGATTGAAGTGGAGATCTCGACGTTGATGATCCGTGGAATTCGAGCAGGCCCGAACACCCCTGCAATCATTACACCACTGCTCCGTTGGTTATCAACCGTGCTTCACACGCTTGACCTCGCCAAGAAGGTTATCCTTGCAGGTGCAACTGAGAACACAAGCAAGAACGACGAAGATGCAACCTGAAATTGCGAAATTGGGGTCTCACAAACCGTAGAATGGAGAAAGTGTTTAATCTAAGCAAAAACCCACCAAATATGGCCGTCGGATGCAGTATTTAAAGGCTAGGGTTTGACCATAAGACGCTTAGACGCGTCCCTAATGGACTCATACAGGATACAAGGCCCAAAAGCCCAATACGGTGGTGCAACACCGGACAGAACTCTGAATTCAACTTGTTTCGACAACTCCCAATGACTCCCGGCAAATTTTAATGTGGGACAAGAACCATTGTAAAGTTTATCTTCTCATCTTTCCATGCATATGTAGAACATCAAAAACGGAGTCCGTATGCATCCTGGGCGTCCGTTTTAAGATGTACTGCTCCTGGACTCCGAGTTGAACTCGAGTCCGAGTTGGTGACTGTTTCCATCAACTTGTGGACGTTCCATCTGATTCTCCACGTCCCCAAATCCTCCTCCTTTTACTTGTTGATCATGTCCATGGTTCCTAATAACAATTAAATCATTCAATAGCAATCCATTCTCAAAATCACATGGGTAGGAAGTTGGGAATGAGTTCACCTGCTGATTTAGTAACCGTGCTCGTCCTCTTGTGATTGTTCCTTGTATATCAATGTGAGTATCCACTGTTGTGATGTCCTCATCATCCTCCCCTTCTTGAATTGGAGTTGTCCTCGACTCAAGATCATATTCTTGCCCCATGTATGGTCGTATATCTGAAATGTTAAATGTGGGACTAACCCTAAAATCGGGAGGCAACTCAAGCTTATATGCATTGTCATTGATCTTTTCAACAATCTTAAAAGGACCAGCAGCTTGTGGCATAAGTTTAGATTTTCTCAAGTGAGGGAATCGTTCTTTTCTCAAATGTAGCCATACCAAGTCCCCTGGTTCAAGTTTTACTTCTTTTCTACCTTTACTACCAGAAATTCTATACTTCTCATTCATCCTTTCAATATTTTTCTTTGTAGTTTCATGCATCTTAAGAATGAATTCAGATCGTTGTGTAGCATCCAAATTTATATTTTCAGAAGGAGGCAAATGTAATAAATCAATAGGAGCATGGGGATTGAAACCATACACTAACTGGAATGGGCTTACCTTTGTAGTAGAGTGAACTGACCTGTTGTAAGCAAATTCTATATGTGGTAAACAATCCTCCGAACCCTTTAAATTTGTTTTTAAAACAGCCCGCAACATAGTGGATAGAGTACAATTTACTACCTCAGTTTGTCCATCGGTTTGTGGGTGACATGTGGTTGAAAACAGCAGCTTGGTTCCCAATTTATACCACAAAGTTCTCCAAAAATGACTTAAAAATTTTGCATCACGATCAGAAACAATGGTATTTGGCACACCATGTAAACGAATAGTTTCCGTCATAAACAAAAGAGCAATGTGTGAGGCATTATCATTCTTATGACAAGGTATGAAATGTGCCATTTTGGAGAAACGATCAACAACCACAAAAATACTATCCCTCCTCCTCTTAGTCCTAGGCAATCCCAAAACAAAATCCATGGAAATATCCTGCCAAGGTACACTAGGAACAGGAAGAGGCATATAAAGACCATGTGGGTTCAGTCGAGACTTAGCTTTATTGCAAGTAGTGCATCGTGACACATAGCGCTCGACATCACATCTCATATTTGGCCAAAAGAAGTGTGTGGCCAGTACGTCCTCCGTTTTCTTCACTCCAAAATGTCCCATCAAACCTCCTCGTGCTTCCTGCAAAAGTAATAGGCGAACGGAACTAGCAGGAACACATAGCTTGTTAGAACGATACAGGAGGCCCTCCCGTAGTACATATTTATTCCATGTTCTTCCTTCTCTACAATTTTCAAAGGCATCTTTGAAGTCCAAATCTGTAGGATATAATCCTTTTATTGTTTCTAAACCAAATATTTTATGATCAAGTTGGGACAGCATGGTGTAATGTCTAGATAATGCATCTGAAATAACATTCTCCTTCCCTTTCTTATGCTTAATGATGTATGGAAATGATTCTATGAACTCAATCCATTTAGCATGTCGTTTATTCAGATTGTTTTGACACTTAGGATACTTCAAAGATTCGTGATCGGAATGTATGACGAACTCCTTAGACCACAGGTAATGTTGCCATGTTTGTAGAACTCGCACTAAGACATACAATTCCTTATTATAAGTAGAATATTTCAGAGAAGGACCATGAAATTTTTCACTAAAGAATGCAACGGGTTTACCTCCTTGTATGAGAATACCTCCAATACCAATGCCGCTTGCATCACATTCTAGCTCAAATGTTTGTCAAAATCAGGAAGTTGTAGCAATGGTGCTTGTGTAAGGTTTGATTTGAGAACATCAAAAGCTTGTTGCTGCTGTTCGCCCCATCGAAACTGCACCCCCTTCTTCGTCAGTTCATGGAGAGGTGCTGCAATGGTGCTGAAATCACGCACAAAGCGTCGATAAAAACCTGCAAGACCAAGAAAACTACGCTCCTACGTGACGGTCGATGGAGTTGGCCAGCTAGTGATCGCCACAATTTTTGCCTCATCCATCTCAATTCCCTGCGATGAAACGACATATCCAAGAAACGAAACTCGATTGGTGCAAAAGACACACTTTTCGAGGTTACCAAACAAACGTGCATCTCTCAAGACACTGAAAACAGCACGCAAGTGATTAAGATGTTCGTCATATGACTTGCTGTAAATAAGGATATCATCGAAGTAAACCACCACAAATTTTCCAATAAAAGGATGTAAAACCTCGTTCATTAATCGCATAAAAGTGCTAGGTGCATTAGTTAAACCAAAAGGCATTACTAACCACTCATAAAGTCCAAACTTGGTTTTAAATGCAGTTTTCCATTAATCTCCTAGTGTCATTGTAATTTGGTGGTAACCACTATGCAAGTCAATTTTTGTGAAAATAATAGCACCACTCAATTCATCAAGCATGTCATCTAAGCGAGGAATAGGATAACGATATCGAATAGTGATGTTATTAATCGCTCTACAATCAACACACATGCGCCAGATACCATCTTTCTTAGGAACCAAAAGAACAGGAACAGAACAAGGACTAAGGCTTTCACGAATATACCCACGTTTCAAAAGATCTTGAACTTGTCGCTGAATTTCCCTTGTCTCTTCCGGATTCGCCCTGTACGCCGCATGATTTGGCAAACTTGCCCCTGGAATCAAGTCGATCTTATGTTCAATGCCCCTCATAGGTGGTAATCCAGGGGGTATGTCGGGGGGAAACACATCCGCAAAATCCTGCAAAAGGTTAGCAACAGCAGGGGGCAACGCAATGGACACTTCATGAATTGAAAACATGGCTTCTTTGCATACTAAAGTGTAGTACATCGCCTTGGTATTAAATAAATCAGCAAGGTCAGATTTAGTTGTGAGCAACGAAGGTGATTTTAACTTAATTACTTTCTGTTTTTCAGAGTCTAGTGATTTTGTTGCATTATCATCATGTGTTTTACTTTTCTCAAAATTTACAATTTCAGCAGGAGTCATAGGAAGCAAAGTGATTTTCTTTCCATTATGCATCAGGGTATATTTATTAGTTCTACCATGATGAATAGCATCCGTATCAAATTCCCAAGAACGTCCCGACAAAAGAGAACAAGCATCCATAGATACGACATCAAAATCAGCAAAATCATGGTAAGAACCAACCGAAAAATGTACCCTCGCTGTTTGTGTTACCCTAACCTTACCGCTGTTGTTGAACCACTTAATGTGGTATGGATGAGGGTGTGCTCTTGTTGTCAACCCAAGTTTCTTGACCACATCCGTGTTCACCAAGTTGTTGCAGCTGCCTCCATCAATTATAGTGTGCACATGGCAGTCCTTGATGATGAGAAACTTGTGAAAAAGATTGTGTCGTTGTATCTTGTCATCCGCCTCAACTTTGGAGCTCAAAGCACGCTGCACAATTATGCTTCTATAATTTTCCGTTGCTGCAGTACCAAATACCTCATCATCTGTGCTATTGTGGTCATCTTTTGGTCCTGCAACGTTAGTAGGAAGAGAATATTCATCTTCAACATCCGAAGTACTATCATACCTGCCATCATCTCGTGCTATGTATGCTCGTTTGCTAGGGCAATCTTTCATCACATGACCAACTCCCTGGCAGCGGTGACACTTAATGTTGGAAGTTTGACTCGTGGAAGGAGTGGAAGACGTAGGCTTGAATGGTGTCGTATTGCTGCCCTCCGGCGCGCGAGGAAATGGAGCAGTAGATGAAGTTCGTTGGCCACCATTGGATGGTGTAGTGGCAGTAGGAAAACTCGAAGATTGTGCTGTTTTGGATGGTGTAGATGTCGAACGCGGTGTAAATGTGCTCCTCATGCGTTGGTGCTGCTGCTGTTGGCGGCCCTGCAATTCTTTTTCTGCCAACATAGCCAGCTGAAATAATTTGTTAACAGTATCATATTCCTAATAATCAACAAAGTCCTGAATTTCACGCCCCAACCCCCCATAAAAACGAGCTATTTTATCATCCATGTCCTCTACTACCCCACAGCGCAACATACCCTTTTGTAACTCTTGATAATACTCCTCTACGGACATGTTACCTTGGTCTAAGCGCTGCAATTTTTTGCGAAGGTCCCGCTGAAAATAAGGAGGAACAAAACGAACACGCATAGCTTCCTTTAATCTATCCCATGTTGGAGGATCAGTTCTAGTTTTAACAAGTTAATTCCACCATATGGTAGCAAAATCCTTAAACTCACTAGTGGCTTGACGAACTCTATGTTGTTCAGGAACAAGGTGGGCATTAAATTTCTGCTCTACTCTCATCTCCCAATCAAGATATGCCTCAGCATCACAAGCACCAGAAAAAGAGGGTATAGTAAATTTGACTTTAGCAAAAGGATCATCAAGAGGGCGATTAAAATTGTTATGACAATCATTGTAATTATAACGATTATTACCTCCCATACCTCGTAGACAACGTGGAAGTCATGGTTGATTGTTATGATCTTCCATATTATAAGCATCGTCTTCACGATCTTCAGCGAGAGGCAGCCGCGCCTCAAGAGTATCCATCCGAACAACAAGATCAGCAAGTTGGCAATTCAAGGTCGTCAATGACGCCTCTGTCGATGCTTGGGTTTTGGTGAACATATCTGTCATTTCCCTCATCATGTCAGGCAACTCAGCATGTTGAACACATTCATCATCTCTTTTATCTTCTGCCATTGTTAGTAGTAAACAAAAGACAACAAAAAGATGTTATCCCTATCAACTACAAAGGATAGTGGCAATGTGAAAAGTGGAAGGAAGGGAACAATCTCTCTCTCTCTCAAGCGTCTTACCACGTTCTTACAAGTGTTCTTACTGACACAGCAGGTGGTAAACGGTGGACGGTAAGAACCAATGATGTGTGGAGTGATTGCAAAGGTATCTGTTCTGCTCAAGAGGAAAAGTGGAGCTTGGATGGCACAATATAGTGGCTAATAAGCAAAGAAAATCGTTAACAGCAAAACAAAGTTGAATAAGTATTCAATGTAGGAACTGTTGCTGGTTAACAAGTGTTCTAGGCCTAGCACAACACAAGGCGGTAGAGAGGCAAATAGAATATCAGGAAGATATAAGCAACAAGTAGAGCACAAGTGTATAGGCCAACTGTTTCAAGTGTGTGCTGTCAATGCTTTAATATGTGTGCTCTCTTCACTATTTTTTCTTTTTTTTTTAATATTTTTCTGATATTTTTTGTTTACTTGAGAGCACAAAAATAGGAAGCACACAACTTTGCAGCTCAATTGGATGTAAGATGTGGCCTATAGAAATTCAGGAAGATTCTTTAAAATTTGTGCTGAAACTTCGGATGCCGGATAGTCTATCTTCCGAGCGGAATTTGGCCAAACAAATTTCGCCGAACACGACGAAACTGTGGAAAATCAGTTGCAAAATTTTGAGTAGATCAATTTGAGATAAAAATCGCCCAATTTCTTTAAAGGCCTCAGTTTTTGACATATTCAAAGTGTTCATCACCACACACACACACCTCATTTAAGAAAGTTGATGAACACATTTGAAGAGCAAGTAACCATTATCAACGTGATTATTAGAGAACAAACTCACATAACGCAAAAGTGGCATTTCTCACATGCATCATCTAGGGGCTGGACATATGAAAAACTCCTACACTTTGCTAGTAATGTCCATGCCAAGTTTCACTCAAATTCAAAACCTTTTTGAGGTCCTTTTGGGTCTAGCCAGAAAGAGGGTGGTTTGAACTCAAATTCAAATTCAAACTGTTTTCATCCCATGAATTCAAAAGTGGGAGGCATATTCTTACTCAGCACATTTTTGTGAGCTCACCCACCAATTTTCACTCCATTTGAAGTTGACCTCAACATGAGCTAAGTGTAGCAAATTCAAATTTTATTTGAATTTCAAACTGAATATGTGCTGAATCTTAGTGAAACCAAATCCAATTTGAATTCTAACCAATTCAAATGGCTCAGGGGTAGATAATTCAAATCACCATGGGCATTGTGGGGATTACTGTTTACAACAGTAATATGGAGTTAAGTTCAGAGGTTAAAAGGGAAATGGGACCCACATGTCAGCCACTGGAGAGAATTCAACCGACTGAAGACTGAACTCGGTTACTCGCGCCCGACCGAGCTGCCGCCACGGCAAAGAAACGGCGAGGACAGCAGCTGCTTGCCGCTCTCGGCCGATAAACCGCCTCTCGGGGCCTTTATCTACGCGCCCGAGCGGTCGCCGGTGCATCTCACCTCTGCCCCGTCGCTTTCCCACCCAGAAAGCTGAAACTCCTCGCCGCTCGGTTGAGCTCTCGGTCCCTCATCGCCTGGCCGATCCAGTGATCCCCCCGGCGATCTGAGGCCAGCACCGGGTGCGCCAAGTCTTCCTTGACGCCCTCGCACCGGTTCCAGGCCCGGAGCAGTCCTCCCCGAGCTCCACCGCGACGATCTTTTCTCTGCCGGTTCAGCTCAAGCCGCCATCGCGGGAACTCTCCGTCCGGCCACCACAGACTGCCGCTCGCCGAGCCGTGAACAGCAAAAAGGTTCGCCTTCAGTCCCTCTTTCGTTCCCGCAAGCTACGGCGGCATGACATAGATTGCTCACGCCGGAATTTCACGATTTCGCAACGGTGTACAAAAGGGGAGCCCGAACCGATCCGCGAAATTCATAGTCCACACCACACCACTCATCCTCTCGTGGAGGGGATCACTTCTAGGTGCCCCGTACGAGCCCATAGGAGCAGGAACAACGAAGAACCGGTGAGGGAAACCACTGTTCTTCGAGTTTTAGAAGAATTCCAGATTTCTGGCCTAGGTCGCACGGTGACAGCCAAACACGGCCCTTCCCGAGCTCCCTGGAGCTCATGGCGACCTTTCCTAGGGTCCACTGGTGCTCGATGACCCTTAGCTCGATCGGTTGGGGTGCTAGGGAGGTCGGTCGACACGGCCGAAGTTCTCCCGAAGCTGCCGCTTGTCGCCGACCATGTGCCGGCCATTTTCATGATGAACTGAGCCCGGAATCATGTTCCCCGAGGGGACTTAGGAAGGGGCGGCCAGAATCATGAAGTTTGGAGTACACAGTGGCTGCCGGCGAGCTCTCCGGCGAGGCGTCGCAGCGGCCGAACGCAGGAGTTGGGAGGTTGACGAAGCCGGGTGGCCCACGTGTCAGCGGCTGAAATTTTAAATTGGGATCGGTCTGCGGTCCAGATCCGGTGTGCTGGCGCACAAAAACTCCATGGACCCTTGTTTGCCGTCGCTCCAGCGCCCAACACGTGTCCCCGTGGACCCACCGGTAGATTTAAACTTTTCTCGATTTTCAGATTTCATTCAAACTTCAAATCCTCATAACTTTGGCTAGGAAACTCCAAATGGAGTGAACCAAAATTTGTTGGATTCAGCTCTCTGAGTAATTTCCAGAAAATCAAGTTTCACTTCATAAAAATCCCTATTTCTCCAGAATTAATTCTCCAAAATTTAAACTGTTTAGAATTTTAACTGGAGAATCCTTTGGAGGAAAATTCTGAAATTTTGCTGGGATGTTCACCAAATTATTCCTTTACTACCATAAAAATTTCAGATCCATTTGAGCTAATTTGATGCACCTAATGGTGTGATTAACGAAACTGTTCCAGGGAAAATAGAAAATGTTCAGAAACATTTTCAGAATTTATTTGACATTGTTTAGCTCATATCTCTGGCTAGGAACCTTCAAATTAAGTGAGACCAACTCCATTAGAACCCTATGAAAATCTAGTTTTAAGAAAGTCATAGCTTGCCCCATGAAAATCTCTAGAACACCATAAGAGCTCCATGTAAGGTCAAGTATATAATTATTTGTGGAGAGCTCAAATGAGCTTTGCTGCAAATAAAACTTGGCCAAGTCTCTGTTTAGGTTGTAAACAAACCACAGTAAAAATTTCAGAGTCATTGGGTCTACTAGTAAGACTTATAAACTTCACAAGTTTAAATTCAATTCAAATGCATTTAAATTAATACATGTACTTGTTATCTCATGTAGTCGCTAAGGTCGAGGAGGAACCCGAAGTCTTAGACTATGTTACTCCGGAAGAGCAGCTAGCCTACGACCAAGAGCAGCAAGGCAAGCTCCGACTTGCATTAACCTTTTTACAAGTTTTTATTGTTTTGAGAACTACTTTGAGTACCATTAATTATTGCATTAGAGTCTTGTTTGGAAACCCAAAAGCATAGCCAAGAAAACCATGGGTTCGGTTTAGGATTGCAAACCCTGTTAGCTACTGCAAAGCTAAGTTAGGGTAGGATTCGGTACAAGTCGAGTAGTTGGAACTACTCGCGAGCATAGGCTAGATGCACTCGACTCGGGTAGAGATAGCACATGATACACATGGCAAGAAAAATGAGACCGATCAGAAAGTAAGGGCAGCAAGACTTCGGGGCCTGGGTGCTATAGCTCCTTCTTGTGTCGATTGAGGACCGAGCCGTGTGCGGGCCTGTTGAACAAGCTAGAACAGTACAGAAGACCTACCGGATATATGGGAACCGGGAAACCGATGTAACTCGGGTAGCTGGGTATTGAGGCATTGCCCGTCGTTCAGAGGGTAGGTTGAGAGCTTGAGGTGTAAATCGGCTGGCGGCACTGAGATGCGCGTGCAGAGACCTCTTGGTTCTTGCTTTTTAAAGCAAGAAATCAAAAAAGCAAAAATTGGGGCTTTTTTTGGAAGGGGGATTTTTAAAAGGGGAAACCTTTTGAAACCACCACACCACTGTAAGCCCCAATTTATCTTCTCAATAAAATCCCTTTCATCCACTCAACGGATTGGAAATCCAGTAGTTCAAAGTTTATGATTCCCCGACTAGGAACGGGCAAATCAAGAATTTCACTTCGAATTCCGGACCTCAACATCCTGCTGCTCATGGTGTTTCACGATCATTATTGGAAATGAACGGAGAAGTGGCTCGGGACGATGGGACCGGTTCAATATTTGGCTGACCGGCAAAAGGTGGTTGCGTACGACGTCCGTAATGGTTGCTGTAGGCAACATCGAGTACGGGCGTACGTGACGGGTTATTCGGGTAACTCTGTAGGTGTAAATCGATTATAATCGCCGCCCCTCGTGGTCAGTAAGTACCACTTGTTCACTGTACCGTGACGTAGAAAGAACAGGCTAGATACATGTTAAAATGTTGCTGATTGAAAAATGAACTTTGATTGTTAATGATTTGTTGTAGTTTAGAGCTAACTAAAGTTCTTTTCAACTTTGTGCAAAGTACATGAGAGAAATGCGTTTCTTGGTTGATTGTGGCTCTCTCATGTGCCTTAGCATAAGGTTCTCCACAACCTGCTGCTAAAACTTGAAAGTAAGTCCCACTAATTATGCGAGTCCTTGCAAATTATTTTGCCTCATGTAACCTATCACCCTCCATGTAGAAGTTTCATGTTTAGGAGAGACGGGTCAGTCTTGCTGAGCCTTCGTGCTCACTGCTTGTGTTTGAAGCTTTTGCAGGGTTCTATGAGGAAGGGACTCCCGAGGAGGAGACAGGACCCTAGGAGGGGAACCCCGTCGAGTGGGAGTCATGCACGCCGGCGTGGTAGTGTGTGTGCGTGCTAGCAAGGACACGTTCACGGGCTGAACGTGAACTTGATGCATAGTCTACTCCCGTGAGTGTAGGCTGAACATATCTCGTTGTAAAAATGTCCATAAACTTGTTTATGTAATAAAACTTTGCTTCAGCTTTATACCTTTGATGTGTGTTATCCAGTGATGTGCAATGCAGCACCCCTCAGCGTGATCCTGGCTCGACAAGACTGTGGGGTCGTGTCAGCGTTGGTATCAGAGCTCGCTTGAGATTTAACTCAAAAAGGTCATCTTTTTCAAAAATCCAGTGAGGAACGAGTTAGTAGCCCATATAAGGATGTTATTAGTGTATAGAAAGTGGCATACTAACCTATTTTCTTTTGTCAGAAAATCGTGCATCTCGGGACGCTTAATGTCTTGGGGGTGCACGTAAGCGCTGTCCACCAGTGCGCACAAGCTGAAGGGTGGAGCCCCACGGGTGGTAGGTAACCCGACCCGCTTTAATATCTTCTACGACTCTTCATGTCGTTTGGGGTATTCGGGCAACGTCTGTCCCTGCGTGCTTCAGGCAATTTGGGAGACCCCGTCACGTGGTCAGTAACGTGAACACGTAGCTCAAGGCGTGTTTGGCTTGAGAACATCCGGGCGAGTGATGACGGCCGGGTGTACGAACTGTATGGATACCGGGCTCGGTGTGCAGCCGAGCCTGACGATTGTGTGAGTTATCTGCAGGTAGTCTAACCACGAGACGGTAGACGTGTAGTATCCGTGTGTGAGTGATGCTTAGTGCCACTGAAATAACGAAGCCGGCTAAGTCTGGTATAGGTTTTTCTTTGTGAGGACGTAGTACCGACATGATCTGGTGACGCATCGACATCACACCCCACTAAATGATAAACTTCATGGTAAAAACTTGAAGGTTTTAATCTAGAACATCAAAACTTTGCTGTAACCTCTTCCCTTAATCAGGATATTCAAAGTTAACAAGTTTCAACTTATAGGTTGCTAAGGACAGAGCACCCTGTTTTTAGCTGAATTAAGGCTGAAGTTAATCAGGGGTTAGAGGTTGAGTTATTTCGAGGTTGGGGTCATATGGTACATGTATGGACATATTTGGAAGATCTTTACAACTTTTCTGTTGAGGTACAGAGGTGTTTCATCCCTTAAACAATCGAAAAATGCAGTAGAGTTGAAACTGTCCAGAAAACAGGGCAGAGCAAACACTCTCTGTAAACTCCCTGTAAATTGAGCATAACTTCCTGCATAAAAATCTAAAAATAGAAAATGAGGTAGTTCTGGGAAGCTTGTGAAATGGGTTACAACTTTGTAACAGAAAGTGTTGTCATATGGGTAGCAGAATTAACTGGAATTCTTGGATCAAATCAGTACCTAAAGCAGGATGGTGCTGTCCAATTTTCTCCAGAAATTATGTTAACTTTAACATCTCATAACTTTTGAACCAGGACAGATCTTAGGCCAAGCAAATACTTTCTGGAAAGCTATTGAAATTCGCTTTAACTTTGATGTTGAGCTCCAGAATTGGTTTTGCCTTTAGCAGGGCCTAAATCAGGTTGAAATGGAAACTGGTCAGGGCTGTCATGTTGGACAGAAGATCAGCAGTCAAATTTGTTTAAATTTGAACTATGATTCGAAGTCTTATGAGTTCAATGACATGTTTTATGTTATAACTCAATGGTTTACTGTTCAAATAAATATTTGACATTTCTCAAATATGTTTTTAGAGATGACAGCGGATAGGCAGTTGAAGAACGGGTGGGTGGTGTCCCACTGTTCTCACCGCAGCGGCTATCCGGAAACGTTGAGGCAAATGCTTCAATATTTCGGGTATGACAAGATGCTGCAGTACATCCCCAAAGAAGAAGGCGAGGAGGGGAACAAGACGTGGATAATCCATGTCGAAGTTCCTGCAGGGCCTACGCCACCCGGTTGGGCGCCGTTCACCGTCACGGTGAGAGGTAGACAACCGGAGGGGATGTGGCAAGTGGCAGCCCGCGACACCATGTCGCATTTTTGCCAACTACACGTCAGAGCTATGGAGGGCACTCCATACACGCTCATTCCGGTGGAGGGACAAGCTAGTCATGTGTGGGAAGGGAGGTACCGGGAGGCAACAGATCCGGGTTGCCCAAGGTACAACCGGGCGGAGACAAACCTCAGCCTCCAAATGAGGGCGGGAAAGGCCGTGATGGACAGCCAAGCTGTTCATACGGAGTGTCTTGCCGCAAAGCTCAAAGAAAGCACCATCCGTGGAGACCATTTCGAGAGGGCTCACAGCGCACTCCGCAATGTGCTCCTTCCGATGATTAAGTGACTGAATGAACAGCATAATCAGTTGCATCGTCTGAAGAAGGCAAGAAAGAAAAGCCGTGTTGACGTCGCGGCGTTGCAAGAGCGAGTGCATGCTCTGAACCAGCAGAACGAGGTCCTTACTCAAGAGCGGGACGACGCTATTGAGGAAGGGCAAGGATGGGAAGAAGACTACAACCAGGCCATGGATGATGTGCACGCGTTGCAGGACCTCGTACCCGCGGTATGGGGCATACCGATGGTCTTGGGTCTTCCGCCAATGGGAGAACCCGATATGGGAGAAGAGGTTGTAGATCCGGAGCCACCAGCAGAGGTACCAGAGGAGGATGACCCACAGGAGGTCGAGTTCTACTCTGAGTAGGAGGTTACCGTTGCCAAGTAGGGCAACCAGAGAAGTGTAACCCAAACTTTTGTAACCAGTGACATGTCGTGTAGGCAGTAGCGTATGTATAGTTAGTGACGACATGAGCACAACTTCTCGAAGAACCGAGAATAACGTAACTTGTATAAAGTTTACGCTTTATCAATATATGTGAATGTTGTGCAAATTATTCATGCATCACTTCAAATACCTACTGTTTCATATGGAATTTTAAGTATGACATGTGCTGATCGCTGCTGTTTTGAATTTCAGAATGACTCGTACTCGTGCCAACCCGGACGTTGGGGGTTCTAGTCAAGGGGGAGAAACCTCCCAACAGCCTCCCGAGGACTCCTCGGGACAGCAACAGCAACAGCAGCAACAGCAACAGCAGACACCGCCACCGCCAACGGTTACATTGGCCGATATCATTGCGGCAATGGCGGGTTCTCATCAGCAGCACACGGAGTTGCTGCAAATTCTCGGCGCAAATACGTCTCGACCAGAGAGGTGTCATCATCGTGAGGAGCGTCAACAGAGCTCCTACTCCGACTTTCTAGCAACTCATCCCCCGGTATTCTCAAGGGCGGATGAACCCCTCGATGCGGACAACTGGCTCCGCACGATGGAGATGAAGTTCGGGCTGCTCCAAGTGAGTGAGCAGCGCAAGACTCAGTTCGCGGTCCAGCAGCTCCAGGGATCCGCGAGCGCGTGGTGGGCGAACTATTGTGCTTCGCAGCCCACCGACCTAGTTATGACCTGGGCGGAGTTCCGGACGGCCTTCAGGGCCTATCATATACCGCCGGGTCTCATGAAGAGGAAGACGCAGGAGTTTCTACACCTGGAGCAAGGGAGCCGGAACGCGCTGGAATACTCCAGGGCGTTCAATGATCTCGCGCTTTACGCATCGTATCATGCCGATACTGACGAGAAGCAGCGGGACCACTTCTACCAGGGGCTTAACCCGCTCCTGAAGGACAAACTGGCGATGTTCAATCGTGGCAGCCTCAATGACATAATTGATGCTGCGATTGTTCAGGAGGACTCCGGCAAGGAGTTAGCGGCGGCGGAAAGGAAGAGAAGCGCGCCACGAAGCAGCGGAGAAGGAGGCGGTCCTTCTCAGAAATTTCGGATATTGAATCGCCCACCATCAGGTCCACGCTGGCAGCCACCACAGAGGTCGATGCCATTCCGCAGTCGGCCCTATTCTTCACCGGCATTCAGGCTGGCACTGCCAGCACCACCTCCGCAACAACAATAGCAGCAGCGGGTGATGCCGCGTGCGTATGCACCTCAGCAGCGCCTGCCGGGCTTTCGTCGCCCAAGCACCGGACAAGTAGCGGCCACATGCTACAAATGTGGTCGGCCAGGACACTTCGCCAGCAGTTGTCCAGAGAGGCAAGGCGGCAGAGTTGCACCACAACTTCCGCGGAGGAATCAGCCCCGGAACCCTACTAATGCGCGGCGGACAAACCCTAGGCCCGGCACCGTTCACCAACTTTCCATAGAGGACGTGCCGGAGGGTGAGCCAATCCTTGCGAGTATGTTCCAACTCCACCAGCATCCCGCCATAGTGTTGTTTGATTCAGGCGCCACGCACAATTTTATTAGCCAAGCTTTCATTGCTAAACACAGCTTGCCAATACTACCTACCGATAGTCCATATTTGATTTGTTCACCGGGTGGGAAGATTTCAGCAAGCGTAATGGTTTCCAAAGCACCATTATGCTTAGCGGGTAGAGTGTACCCTACGTCTCTCATAATTTTAGAGGAGCAAAAGGTCGATGTCATCTTAGGGATGTCGTGGTTAACCCGCCACGGCGCTGTTTTAGACACCGTCCTTCGAATTGTGCACTTGAACTCAGAAGTGCACAGATCTCACTCCTTATTTCTGGACAGTACAGAAATAAAACTTCCAAGTGTCTATCAATCCACAGCTATCAGATTGGAAGATATTCCAGTGGTCCGAGAGTTCCCTGACGTGTTCCCGGATGATTTACCGGGGATGCCGCCCGATAGAGATGTGGAGTTCAAGATTAAACTTGCACAGGGAACCATGCCAATATCCCGAAGGCCATACAAGATGGCACCCAAGGAGTTGGCTGAACTGAAGACTTAGCTTACGGACTTGCTGCAGAAGGGTTTTATTAGGCCGAGCTCCTCGCCATGGGGCTGTTCGGCATTATTCGTGAAGAAGAAGGATGAAATGTTGCGGCTTTGCGTGGACTATAATCCATTAAACGCCGTGACCATCAAGAACAAGTACCCGTTGCCATGGATCGACATGTTGTTTGATCAGTTGGTCGAAGCAAATATCTTTTCCAAGATGGATTTAAGATCCAGGTACCACCAGATTAAAATACGGGCTGAGGATATTCCTAAGACGGCTTTCTCGACGAGGTACGGACTTTATGAGTACCTGGTCATGTCCTTCGGCCTCACCAATGCTCCAGTTCACTTCATGTATTTGATGAACTCGGTAGTCATGCCGGAGCTGGACAAGTTTGTCGTGGTCTTTATCGACGACATACTGGTATATTTCAAGTCGGAGGAAGATCACAAGAAGCATCAGCGTATAGTCTTGCAAAGGCTGCGGGATCACAAGCTATACACGAAATTCAGCAAATGCGAGTTCTGGATATCGCAAGTGCCTTTTCTCTGGCATATCATCTCAGCGGAGGGCATCGCTGTAGACCCGGGCAAGATCACACAAGTGCTGAATTGGAAATCCCCGAGGACGGTTCACGAGGTACGGAGTTTCCTCGGACTCGTGGGATATTATCGGAGGTTCATTCTGAACTTCTCAAAGATTGCCAAGCCCATGACGGAGCTGCTGAAGAAGGCTACCAAATATGTTTGGAGTCCAGCATGTGAAGCAGCATTCAAGGCTTTAGTCAAGCACCTAACATCAGCACCGGTTTTGGCGCAGCCAGACACAACAAAACCGTTCGATGTGTACTGCGATGCATCCAGCATCGGGCTCGGATGTGTGCTGATGCAAGACCGAATGGTGGTCGCGTATGGGTCATGGCAGCTTAGAAACCATGAGCAGAATAATCCAACTCACGACTTGGAGCTCGCTGCCATGGTACTTGCACTTAAAATT
Organism: Neostapfia colusana; assembly: GCA_030760725.1. NCBI lineage: Eukaryota > Viridiplantae > Streptophyta > Magnoliopsida > Poales > Poaceae > Neostapfia > Neostapfia colusana. Next base: position 73,909,067 of record JASWHV010000005.1, on the reverse strand, counting down.
TGGAGGCACTACCTACTCGGTAACCTCGTACATTTATATACCGACCACAAAAGCCTCAAGTACATATTCACTCAGAAGGAGCTGAACATGAGGCAGCGAAGATGGTTAGAGTTGATAAAGGATTAAGAAATAGAGATCCATTATCACCCCGGCAAAAAGCAAACGTAGTGGATGATGCGCTGAGTCGCAAGTCGCACGTCAACAATCTGACCATCACACCGTTGGAAGAGAGTGAACCACCACTACATGTGATTCCACATGGAGCTCTCTACAACTTAGCTTTGATCCCCACCATCTGTGAAGAGATAGCAGCAGCTCAGAAACATGACAAGGGAATGTCGCATTTGCGGAGACGTGTAGACAATGGGGAGCTGAAGTTTTTCCGGAAAGACGGAGACGGCGTCTGTGACACCCTCCATTCTGTGGAAAACCACGGAACCGAGAACTGATGCATATGTGTGCCCAGGATGTTCATCACACATATACACATCATCCACAAACTGAATTTCAGAATATATATGACCATGAATAACAGAGTTTATTACAATGTCTCATGAGTCTTGGACTCATGCTCACAGCGGAAGTCTTAATCTAACAGCGGAAGTCTTATTTTTATGCAACGGAAGTCTTCTAACTAATGCGGAACAATCTAAGCAGCAGCTTCATCTCTACTTCATCCCTCAGGCAAGGTTGAGGACAGATTACACGCCTAATACTCCACTTGGTCTTCATAATAATCTTCTCCTGTTGCTGATGATGAAAAAATAATGCAAGTTTGAGTACAATGATGTACTCAGCAAGTGCGGGAAAATATGACATGTAGCTCACAACAAGGTAGGTATAAAAAGGCTCATTGCAGAAAGCAAAGTTATTTATCAAAACCATGATAAAAACAGCAACTTATCTTTAAGCGAATGTAATCCCAACATGTACTCAAATACCAATCATACCTCCGTTATGTTCATTACCTTCCACGTCCCAACCAGACATTAATCAACCTCATTCTTGCTAACGAATACCTCCTCGTATTTGCTACCATCTCACGAATACCATCTCATATTCGCTACCATTTCATCTCATAAACAACTTTGTCTCACACCGAGACCAACCTCGTTGCCATGACTCAACAGTCATGCAACCCATCTTATCACCCGGACTCAACCGTCCCGAAAACCAAACCATAACAAAAACCATCCAAAGTCATCCCAAAATAACCATCCAACTAATCATGGAAGTTGGCCAGGCGCTCGTGACCGTAAGCTCTGCTATCATGATAGTTTTAAGACTCCGCAGAGTTTGACCCTCTTTACCCACAAGTTTGTGATTTCGTCACCCGTCGGCGACTGCAGAACCTCCATTATACCAATACACAACCATCGGTGTATGGCCAAGAGATCGCAAAATAGCCTTTACAAAGGGGCTACTAGATGTATGGACTCACTAAGGTTTCACCGGCAGGCTAGAATCTTCAATTCTCCCACCCACGGGCCCCCTCTTGTACCATGCAGTTCCTAGGGCAGTCCTCACTCGACTCCCATTCTCCGCGCCTTCCACGGTCCATAACAATCTAGCAACTTACCTAATTAGTCAGCTAAGCCACACCAATACTTGGCCTTGTGGTGGCACTGTTATCCTGGCATGTGCTCGCATGAACCGCTCCTTAGATCTACGGCAAGTAAACCACCATTTCATGCTACCTCATTCACAAACCCAATCTTGCCTAGATCTCCCTCCGATCCATGTTCATTAATAACATCAGTTTCTCATTATCATTACGAGTGCAGTTAGCTAGACACATCTATGTCGCTTCCCAATCCCATGGACTCAGCGAAGCATAAAAGCAAAAACCATACCCAACTCATAAACTTCCCTGGCGACAAGTGTGGTTTAACCAAAGCTAATAAACTCCTATAAAAGGGTTTCCCATAATGTTTGACTCAGCACACACACCTTTTCACAAAAAAAATAGTTTTTCCCAAAACATAGGTTCAATATGGTCAAGGGGCACTTGCCTTGTTCTGGTGGTTCCGGTTGCTCTTGAATCTCGAAACCTTGTTGTTGCAGCTCGTCGTAGACAGCTCCCTAAGCTTGTCCTTCTATACAGGATCACACACATACATGATTCATAACAATCAATACCATGCACAAACTTTAACTAGATGCGATGATACATATGCATGTTAGTCGTATGATGCAGTTTTTATTAGATCAGTTTGTACATGTTCTTGCATGAAGTGCATGGTTTTACGATGAACAGAGGTGTTCGGATCAAATGTGGACATGGCGATGATCTTGACTTTAGATCTAGATCAAACCGATCAGGAAGTGATCTGTCCACAAAAAAGCTTCTGTTCGAAAGGAATCTAAGAACAGATGCAAAGAAAACGCGATGATGTCGTAAGGTGATATGAGAGACCTACCTTACGCTCTTCTGGTCTCGGGTCCTTCTCTTAGCAAGACAGATCGTTGGGACTCTCTTCCAGCGATCTTCCTCGACTGAACTCCGGCGATGGTTTTACTTCGGCAAGTTGGGGACTAGGGCTCTAAGTCGTCGGCTCAGGAGGTGGAAGAGAAGTTCGTGGTTTTCGGCCAAGGGTTCTGGATTCTATTTATAATCGGAAGAAGAAGAGTCCTAATCTGATTGTATTTTGAATAAGAGTCCTATTCAGATTATCGTTGAATCTTAACAACTTATGTTTAGTTGATTTGGTGCGGTAACATTGTGGAATTCAGGTCGGTTTCTTCTCCATACCGATATTTCTACGCGTACAGAATCCAAAAACTGCTCCAGAACTCGTTACCTCCGTGGTGATGAGCTCTGGAAGCTCCACGTGTCCACCAGGGCCTGGTCTCCCCTTTTTTCCGCAGAGACGAGCTCCAGTTGTGCCACTTGTCAAGCGAGCAAGACCTCCCTCCCCTTCGGAGGTGAGCTCCGCGTGCGCCACGTATCCTGGCGGTCGGGACCTCCTCTCTATTCGGAAATGGCTCCATGCACACCACGTGTCAGTGCCAGACCATCCCTCTCTTTGGAGGTGGCTCCATGTGTGCCACATATCCTAACAGCGCCATACTTCCTTTCTTCTCAGAGACGAGCTCCGAGGTTGACACGTGTCCAACAGTATCGGACCTTCCGGAGATAAGCTCCGGTGGCGACACGTGTCCAATAGAACTGGACCTCTCGGAGATGAGCTCTGAGATCGACACGTATCCCGCACGACTGGTCCTCTGATTTCCACAGTGACTAGCTCCGAAGGTGACACGTGTCCTGCAGGACTGCCTTTGCTTCTCCGCAGAGGCTAGCTCCGGGGGCAACACGTGTCCCACATGGTCGGACCTATCCCCTTTGTGGATATGAGCCCCGAGCCTGCCACGTAGCCTGTTTAGTGGCGGACCCCTCCCCATTTGCGTAGATGAGCTTCGAACACACCACGTGGCCAGCGAGCCACGGGAGTTGTCATCGGCGCTCTCTGTACACTGGAATTTGCTTCTTTTTGCTAACTTCTTTGATTCTTTCTCTGTTACCTACTTCTTTTAAAATGTTTTCTTTACATGAAACATGAATACATGCAGAAACCAAAAATTAGGGTGTCACAAATCTACCCCCCTTAAATTGAATCTCGCCCTCGAGATTCGTTAGTAGAGAATAGATGAGGGAATTCTGCCATGATGTCTTCTTCACGCTCCCATGTGGCTTCAGCTTCGGTGTGATGGCTCCATTGTACCTTGCACCATCAGATCACTTTGTTCCTTGTGACCCTTTCTCTTACATCCAAAATTCGGACAGGGTGCTCCGCATAAGTCAGGTCCTCTTGAAGTTCAAGCTCTTCCATTTGTACTTGCTCCTCTAGTACTCTCAAGCACTTCTTGAGCTGGGATACGTGAAACACGTCATGTACGTCGGAGAGATATGTTGGGAGCTCTAGTTGATAGGCTACTTCTCCTCGCTTGTCCAAAATCTTAAAAGGTCCGATGTAGCGAGGTGCTAGCTTGCCATTGACGTTGAAACGTCATTGGCTACGGATAGGCGATACCTTAAGGAATACGAAGTCTCCAACTTCAAAAATCAACTTCTTTCGCCTATTGTCCGTATAGCCTTTCTGTCGTGACTGAGCAGCCTTTAAGTTCTCCCGTATCGTTTGGACTTGCTTTTCAGCTTCTTGTAGCACTTCGGGTCCAAACACCTGGTTCTCTCCGGTCTCGTTCCAAAACAGAGGCGTTCTACACCGTCTACCATACAATGCTTCGAAAGGCGACATCTTCAAGCTAGCTTGATAGCTGTTGTTATAGGGGAATTTGGCGTACGGTAAACTCCTATCCCAACTACGCCCATGTTTCAAGGCGCAGGCTCTCAACATGTTCTCCAAAATTTGGTTTGTCATTTCGGTTTGTCCATCGGTTTGTGGGTGATAGGCGGAGCTAAAATCCCGTTGTGTACCCGTGGCTTTCTGCAGCTTCCTCCAGAATCTAGAGGTAAACTGAGAACCTCGATCTGATACTATCCTCCTCGGGACTCCATGACGGCACACGATCTGCTCCATGTACAACTCGGCTAATTGTGCAACGTTGTACTTGGCCCTTACAGGGAGAAAATGGGCTGTTTTCGTCAATCGATCCACGATAACCCAGATGGAGTCATAACCCAACTGAGTACATGGCAATCCGACGATGAAATCCATGCTGATGTCTTCCCACTTCCACTCGGGTACCTTCAAGGGTTGCAACAATCCAGCGGGTCTTTTATGTTCGGCCTTCATCCGTTGGCATGTGTCACATAGGGCAACGTATTCGGCTATGTCCTTTTTCCTACCATCCCACCAATAACAAGTCTTCAAGTCCTTGTACATTTTAGTACTTCCGGGATGTATGGAATAGGGTGAATCATATGCCTCTTTTACTATCACGTCGTGGATGTGCTTAACATTAGGCACACAAATCTTTTTTCCTAGCCAAAGCGTACCCTTCTCATCTTCTTTGAAATCCTTCTCTATTCCTTGTCGGATCCTTTCCTTAATCTCCTTGATCTCCTCATCCGTTGCTTGGCTATCTCTTATCTCTTGCTCCAATGAAGTGTGGAGTTCCATCACTTCCATCTTGTTCAAGAATCCGAGGTGTAACCGTTCAAACTCCTTACGTAGTTCGGGTGGTAGCTTCCGAACCGTGAGTTGGTGACATGCTCCCTTCTGGCTCAATGCATCGGCTACTACATTGGCCCTCCCAGGCTGGTAGTCGATTCCAACATCGTAATCCTTGGTGAGTTCCAACCATCGACGTTGCCTCAAATTCAAGTCCATTTGTGTAAATATGTACTTGAGGCTTTTATGATCTGTCACATCGATGACCAAGAATATAATGCCTCCAAATCTTCAATGCATGCACTACTGCTGCTAGCTCCAAGTCATGTGTAGGGTAATTAAGCTCATGCTTCTTTAATTGTCGTGAGGCATAGGCTACCACTTGTCCCTCTTGCATGAGCACACATCCGAGCCCTTGTCTGGATGCGTCACAATATATGTCAAAGCTCTTGTTTACGTCTGGCAATACCAAAACCAGTGCGGTGGTTAGCCTTTTCTTGAGTTCCTCAAAACTTTCTTGGCATGATGGTGTCCATTGGAAGGCTTTTCCCTTCGTTACCAACTCTGTCATAGGCTTTGCTATCTTAGAGAAGTCCTTGATGAAGCGTCGGTAGTATCCAGCCATCCCAAGAAAACTCCAAATATCCCTCACGTTTTGCGATTGGTTCCACTTCAGAACACCTCCCACTTTTCCGGGATCAACCGATACCCCTTCCTCGGAGATAATGTGGCCTAGGAACAATATTTCCTTTAGCCAAAATTGACACTTGTTAAGCTTGGCATACAATTGATGCTCACGCATTTTCTGCAAGGTCAATTTCAAATGTTCTTCATGCTCCTCCTCACTTTTTTAATACACCATAATGTCATCGATGAAAACCACGACGAATTTATCCATGTACTCTATGAAAACCTTGTTCATAAGGTACATGAAGTATGCGGGTGCATTTGTTAACCCAAAAGACATGACGGTATAATCATACAAACCATACCGTGTTCGAAGGCAGTCTTGGGTATATCGGAGGGCTTCATCTTCAGCTAGAAATATCCCGGCCGAAGATCAATCTTGGAGAACACTCGAGCTCCTTTCATTTGGTCGAATAGGTCTTCTATACGGGGCAGAGGGTATTTGTTCTTGATTGTCACCTCATTGAGAGACCTATAGTCCACGCACATCCTTTGGGTCCCATCCTTCTTGTCCACGAAGAGCACAGGAGCTCCCCATGGTGACGAGCTTGTACGTATAAAACCCTTCTCCAACTGCTCCTGAATTTGCTTCTTGAGTTCCACTAGTTCATTGACGGGCATCCTATAGGGTCTCTTTGCTATGTGTGCAGTTCTCGGTACCAAATCAATGGCAAAATCAATGTCCCGGTCAGGTGGCATACCTGGAAGCTCCTCCGGAAACAGGTCCGAGAATTCCTGAACCACTGGTATGCTGTCCAATGTTGCTCCGTTGACGTGGTTCAAAATTGCCCTTTCATTTGTTTGTTGGGCTGACTCAAACTCGACACAAATACCGTGCTCATTTGTCAACTGCATGCTTCTTTCAGCACACTGGATTACCCCGTTGTGCTTGCTTAACCAATCCATCCCGAGTATTATGTCAAGCCCTTGGGAGTCCAAGACAATGAGGTTGGCAAGGAAGTCTACCCCCCTTATTTCAAGGCTTACTTTCGGACATACTATATTAGTCCTCATCTCTCCAACGGGAGAATTAACTAACATAGCGCATTTTAAGTGTGATATGGGTAGATTATGCTTGGCAACATACTTGGATGATATGAAGGAATGCGATGCTCCAGAATCAAATAAAATGATGGCTGGGTTGGAGTTGGCATAGAACGTACCAGTTACGACGTCCTCAGCCTGTTGTGCTTCCTCAGCAGAGACATGGTTCATGTTGCCGCGAGCATAGTTCTGCTGTCCCCGGTTTCCTTGATTGTCCCCTCCGTTCAGTCGTGGGTTCTGCTTGGGCACGCTGCCTTGCTGTCCAGGGCCTCTCCTCGGGCACTGGCTCGCGAAGTGTCCTGTTTCCCCGCATGCAAAGCATGCCCTGTTGCCTACGGCAGCAGGTACGTTGGGGCGGGTTTTTGAACAGGAGTGCCCATTTTGGGTCGGGACATAAGAGGCAAGGGCACACGAGGTGCTTGTGCAACGGGTCGTTGCTGTGGTGGCGGACTAGGGCGATATGCAGGAGCGGTCGAACAATACTGCCGTGCGGCCGGGGGCATGTACCGAGGTTGTACGTTGCTCCCTTGGGGCTGGTATGGCATCCTACTCTTGCACTCTTGCTTGATTTCTCGGATCTTGCTTTCAACCACTATAGCCTTGTCAACCAGCTTCTGAAAGCTCACGTAGTCACTGTTGAGGAGCTGAACCTCGATCTCATTGTTGAACCCTCTCATGAACAGGTATTGCTTCCTCTGGTCTGAGTTGACATCTTCGGGGGCATACCGAGATAGTTGTGTGAACTTGTTGAGATACTCATTCACGCTTCTCTGTCCTTGGCGGAGACCTTCAAACTCCTGTCTCTTGAGCATCATTACACCGGCAGGGATGTAATGAGAGCGGAAACTCTCCTTGAACTCAGTCCAAGTGATTGTCTCCGGGTCGACATGAGCGTTACATAGGGCATCCAACCAGTCAGCGGCAGCTACCATAAGTTGGTGCGACGCAAAAGAACCTTCTCTCGGTCATTGCACTGCACTATGGAAAGCTTCTTCTCCATGGATTTCAATCAGTCATCGGCCTCCATGGGGTCGTTAGTTTGAGCAAAGGTGGGTGGTCGAGTCCTCATGAACTCACCCAGTCTGTTATGAGCCGGCAGTGGTGGTGGCGGTGGTGCCGGAACGGGGTTGTTGTTGTTGGCCTGCAACTGATCCAAAGTTTGGATCATGGTTTGTATAAGTTGATTCTGCATGGCCATCAACCGTCCCTGGTTGTTCTCACCAGCTCCGGGGTTAACAAGAACTTCATCGTGGCCATCCTCTTGGTTGTCACGGACGTTCCTTCGGCCGGCGTTTCCTCTCACCATCTGTAAGAGACAACGAAATAGAATGGAAGGTTAGAAGGTTAGGTAGATCCCTTTAACTATATGCATCAAGGTGGATCGGACTATATATATATATTAGCCCGTATGAGCATGTGAACAAGTGCCGAGGCATCTCACACCTCTTTCTACTTATGTGTGGATATGGACAACGCTTTGAGACGTCCCACAACTCACACTAAACACACAATCATAAACAATCATCGCAAGGGCTCATACAACTCCTAGTCAAGGTTTGTTCAATGGGGGTCCTATATGGCTTAGTGTGTTGCCAATCTGTGTTCCAACTATGGCCTTTCCTAGGCTTTTACCCTATGTCAAGGCAGTTTCAAGGTCAATCTATGCATCCTAGGCTTGCATCCTATGGTCAGCGTGGCTTAGCTACCAATCTGTGTCTATCTAGGTTGTGTGATCTATCCGTGGCAGGTTTATACCAATCTGTGCCTGATACCAATCTGTGACCTCTATCTAAGCGTGTAACCTACCGTCAACCCGTGGCTCTGATACCAATCTGTGACGCCCTCAATTCTGTGGAAAACCAAGGAACCGAGAACTGATGCATATGTGTGCCCAGTATGTTCATCACACATATACACATCATCCACAAACTGAATTTCAGAATATATATGACCATGAATAACAGAGTTTATTACAATGTCTCATGGGTCTTGGACTCATGCTCACAACGGAAGTCTTAATCTAACAGCGGAACTCTTATTTTTATGCAGAGGAAGTCTTCTAACTAATGCGGAACAATCTAAGCAGCAGCTCCATCTCTACTTCATCCCCACGGGCAAGGTTGAGGACAGATTACACGCCTAATGCTCCACTTGGTCTTCATAATAATCTTCTCCTGTTGCTGATGATGAAATAATAATGCAAGTTTGAGTACAATGATGTACTCAGCAAGTGCTGAAAAATATGACATGTAGCTCACAACAAGGTAGGTATAAAAAGGCTCATTGCAGATAGCAAAGTTATTTATCAAAACCATGATAAAAACAGCAACTTATCTTTAAGCGAATGTAATCCCAACATGTACTCAAATACCAATCATACCTCCGTTATGTTCATTACCTTCCATGTCCCAACCAAACATTAATCAACCTCATTCTTGCTCACGAATACCTCCTCGTATTCGCTACCATCTCACGAATACCATCTCGTATTCGCTACCATTTCATCTCATAAACAACTTCGTCTCACACCGAGACCAACCTCGTTGCCATGACTCAACAGTCATGCAACCCATCTTATCACCCGGACTCAACAGTCCCGAAAACAAAACCAAAACCAAACCATAACCAAAACCATCCAAAGTCATCCCAAAATAACCATCCAACTAATCATGGAAGTTGGCCAGGCGCTCGTGACCGTAAGCTCTGCTATCATGATAGTTTTAAGACTCTGCAGAGTTTGCACCTCTTTACCCACAAGTTTGTGATTTCGTCACCCGTCGGCGACTGCAGAACCTCCATTATACCAATACACAACCATCGGTGTATGGCCAAGAGATCACAAAATAGCCTTTACAAAGGGGCTACTAGATGTATGGACTCACTAAGGTTTCACCGGCAGGCTAGAATCTCCAATTCTCCCACCCACGGGCCCCCTCTTGTGCCATGCAGTTCCCAGGGCAGTCCTCACTCGACTCCCGTTCCACGTGCCTTCCACGATCCATAACAATCTAGCAACTTACCTAATTAGTCAGCTAAGCCGCACCAATACTTGGCCTTGTGGTGGCACTGTTATCCTGGCATGTGCTCGCATGAACCGCTCCTTAGATCTACGGCAAGTAAACCACCATCTCATGCTACCTCATTCACAAACCCAGTCTTGCCTAGATCTCCCTCCTCCATGTTAATTAACAACATCAGTTTCTCATTATCGTTATGAGCGCAGTTAGCTAGACACATCTATCTCGCTTCCCAATCCCATGGACTCAACGAAGCATAAAAGCAAAAACCATACCCCACTCATAAACTTCCCTGGCGACAAGGGTGGTTTAACCAAAGCTAGTAAACTCCTATAAATGGGTTTCCCATCATGTTTGACTCAGCACACACACCTTTTCGCAAAACAAAATAGTTTTTCCCAAAACATAGGATCAATATGGTCAAGGGGCACTTGCCTTGTTCTAGCGGTTCTGGTTGCTCTTGAATCTCGAAACCTTGTTGTTGCAGCTCGTCGTAGACAACTCCCTGAGCTTGTCCTTCTATACAGGATCACGCACATACAGGATTCATAACTGTAACACCCCAAATTTTGATTCAAAACTCTAAACCATGTTCAGAGGGGAATTTAAAAATTTTTGGACGTGTTGCATGTTTTGTAAAAATTCAAATTCAAACTGGAATTCAAATTATACTCAAAACAGAAAAGAAATGGAAAAAGAAAAAGAGAAACGGGAAAAAAACAGGCCAGTGGGCCGAAACCCGCCAGCCGGCCCAGTTTTCCCCGCGCCAGCCCGCCCCCGCGCGCCCGCGCTCTCTCACACAGACAGGTGGGACCCACCTGTCATCCCCAACCTCGCTCGCGCCGATCCTGTACTTTTCCCCCCGAGCGCGCGCGATCTTAACCGATCGAAAAACCGCGTTCCTCAGCCGAATTCCGGTCCCAGAAGAATCAAACTCGATCACAACCGACCCACCGCCCTTCCCCGGCTATAAAAACCCCAGCCCCGATCGGTTTTTCCCACGCGATCGCCGATTTTTACTCCGGTGAGCACCGAGACTTCGCCGGTGAATTCTGGCTGATCTAAGCTCGGAAATTCTGATCTAACTCGCTGGTCTTGATCCACCGCCTCCGGGGAGCTTTGCAGGTGCAGAAAACTCGGAGACTTAGGTGTAAACACAGCGCCGATGAGCTTCGCCGTGGTTTTGCCTCGGACCTCGCCGCCGATCACTTTCCAGGACCCCTGAGCTCGAGAAAACCCCCGAGGTGAGATCCCTGACCTCCCCTCTACCGATCTATGCCATCAGATCACAGTTCTAGGCAGAATTCTCGAGGATCCGAAACTTTCCGGTGAGATCGCCGCTTCCCGCCGCCGTGCGCCGCCGGCAGCGCCGCCCGCGCTCGATCAGAGCGACGTGGCCGCTTGTGCGCCGTTTATTTTAAATCGCACGGTAGACTTTAAAACCCCGCGTACCGGTTCGATGTTATAATCTCAGCCGTCGGTTTAAAATCGGACGGACCACGTCAGCCCCGCGTTATAAAGACTGGAATTCTTACGTGCTACCCCCTGGGGTTCTCTGGAATTGAGAGCTAGCCCCGGAAACTTCAGATCTAGCCCCTGGAACTCCAGAAAATCATGTAAATTCATTTAAAAATCAGTTTTAGCCCCTGGACTTAATAAAAATTAGGAAAAACACCTCTGATAAGTGTAGCTAGACCCCTGGAAATTATGAAAATAATGTTATAGACCCTGTAATGGGGTGAATTCATTATTTTAGCCCTGTTTAGTATTTAATTTAGAAAATTGAATATGTAACTAGTGTTTAAAAATTAAAAAGGGGGACAAACATAATTGTCAAAATTAATTAAAAACTTTCTCAGTACTTAGAAAACTTTGGAGTGAGCTAAAAATATATTTTTGGGCTGAAATGAATCTGTTTCATTAATTATTCACATTATTTAGTATAGGGACACATTTTTAAGTAAAGAATAGCTATAGAAAAAAAAGGGAAAATAATTATGAAATAGTTTACATCAGAGGCCAAGGTCAAAATGTGTTATTAAATTATTTAGGGCCAAAACCTATACTGTTTAGATGATGTGTATTACTAGTTTCATAATAAAATACACAATTATGCATAGGAATATAAATCTGAAAATATAGCAACTAGTAAAAGATAAATGGAGTTTCTAAAATCCAAAGAATTCAGTTTAGGGTTGATAGAAATTATGAAGGCACATATGGAGAAGAAAAATGCTTTTCTTACATACTTGGTAGTTTAATATAAGGAATTTATTTAAAAACTGAAACACACACACACACACATATATATATATATAGTATGTAAGTATAAATATGAACACCAAAGTAGGAATCATACACATATAAATAAAAGTGTGTGCAAGCCACAGATCAACACATAAAGTAACCACAACACATATAATGGTAAAGAACTTTTATAAATGTGAATGTGTGGTATTTATGAAGTAGAAGTGTGAACTATGTCTTATGATTGTTGTTTTTCTTTTGCTATGTGTGATGGTATGAGTAGAACCTGTTCAAGAGCAAGTTATTCCTTTCCAAGATCAGGACTACCCATTTCAAGAGCAGCAAGAAGGAGGCAAGTGTCCTTGACCACTTTGATCCTATGCTAGGATGTGTAGATAGAATTATTTGCATTGTCAAATGAAATATGAAACCCATGCTAGGAAGTTTCCCTAGAATTGCATTACCTTGTTTCCTTGTAGCTTGGGTTGGGATTTATTTTGTCATGTCATTTATTTCCATGCATATGCTTAGCCATGCTTAGAATGGGATGTTTGGGACATGAAATCATCAGTTTATATTACCATACTCTTGAATGAGACATTGTGGGTTATGTAGAGGTAGGGATCAAGGCAAGTTGGATGTTTTGGTTGTGTGCTGGGTGCACGAGACTTGGGTTTGTGTTTAGTACTTGCCTGGATCCTAAGGACCGGTTCATGGAGCATGTAACCCGGATTTACAGTGCCAACCACATGCTGAGATGGGGCAGCTTGGCCAATTAATTAGGTGTATCCCCGGCGTAGTATGGGTGTGTTGGATGGTGCGGGGAGTATGTGTCAGCTGGACTACCATATGAACCGCAAGGCTCAAGAGGGGGCCACTGCAGCGGGGTTGGAGCCTCTTGTATGCTGTTAGGGGTGAAACCTCAGTGGGCCCACGCTCGTCGGGAATCCCTTTGTAAAGGCTTCGTAGTGATCTCCTGGCTACACACCTGGGAAGTGTGAATGTGGATCGTAGCCACTGGCATAATGGAGGTTCTTTTAGTCCACCCGGCAACGGGGGATGAAATCACTACATGTGGGTACAGTGGTACAAACTCTGCAGAGTCAAAACTGTCTTGACAGCCGTGCTCACGGTTAAGAGCGGCCTGGACTTATTCATGATTAGAGGATTGATGGTTTTGGAAGTTAAGCGGGGAGCTTAACATTGGAAATGATGTTATGGTTATGGGATTATGATGATGGGATGGGAGATTGGGACCATTTCACCTGTGTAGTAATGTAGGTGCTTAATAAGCTAAGGTGATAGGTATTAATTGCGTAGTGCTTTAACCATGAGTTCAACCTCTCCTTGTTCTAGCCATGCATGATATAATTTTCCCACACTTGCTGAGTACCATTGGTACTCAACCTTGCATATTTGTTGGTTTATATTGCTGCTCAGGTCAAGATAATGAGGTGGTGTATAATGACCAAGATTTTGGACCCGAGGAAGGCTTTTAGGTTCATGAAGACCCCCCGGGCAACGCCTGTAATGGAGCCCTAAAGAATAATATTCCGCTGCTAGTTTATTTACTTGTGATGAACTTATTATTGTCCATCGAGACATTTACTATGTAAGACTTACTTATATTCGACACCTGGCTTGTAATAAATGATGCTTCACTATTTGTCATCACATGTATGAGAAAATGATCCTGGCATACATGTGATATTCACTTGGTTGATTCTTCGGAAAAACCGGGTGTGACAGAGGTGGTATCAGAGCCAAGGTTGCCCGTAGGAACGTGGACCTAGGTAGAAATGGACGTAGTTAAGGGCCCTATTTTCTTAAAAACTATTTTCCAAGGTGTGGGTGGAAAAGTGTTATTAAAGGAGTCATTTTCTTCATCTTACCCCAACTTTCATTCAAAATAGGATTTTTGTTTGAGAATTTATCTAACCTAATTTTAAATTCTTTTGTTTTGGATGGTTCGCATGATTCGCACCGCTCGTAAGTCCATAGGAGGGAGAGTTCCCGTAGTTGCCCTTGCCGAAAGAGAGGAGAGTCGTCCAATGACGTACCTTTCCTATGGATTGGCAGTAGGAGATTTGTTGCGCCGTCTTCGGCGTATGCTCGAAGCCGCCGGCAATACGGGCAAGCTAATCATCCACTATAACTCCACCAGGACCATCCGTGAGAAGAGGGAAGAATGGAGTTCGGAGATGAGGATTATACACGAGAATCAACTGCTTAAGATTCACCACTCTCCAGCTTGTCGAGCAACACAAGTTGACGCGGAGAAAGATGTCACCTGGGAGGCCATCACCTGCCAGAGTCACATCTATCGTCGCCACTTGGACAAAACTGAGTACATGTATGTCCTCCAACGTGAGAGTGGTACCACGGAGTACAAGTACCCACCGGTGCAGCAAGGGACTTCCCATGAGCACATGGACTTGTGCTTGGAGGATGCTGCTATGCTCAGCACTCGACTGCAGGAGTGTCAACAAGAGCTTCAGGATGTCCGAGACACCCTGAAGGAAACGGAGGCGTTGCTGCGAGCTTGCTTAAAGGCGAGAGAAAGAGGAGATGGAAATGAACTGTGTGTCACCGTGAATGATACATGGACTCCTAACTCCCCGGATCGCCGAGCGATCAGGCGTCGTCGCACTTCTCCACCAGCAGCCTCCCCACCCAAAGCAGAGTCAGAAGGTAGCCGAAATGAGGAGGAAGATCCCGAGGAGCCAGCTCAAGAGGACGAGTAGTGTAGAGTCTTTCCCCTAGCTAGCAAGAGGTCGAGTAGTCGAGTCGTTACGTAGTTAATGGTGTGATAATGCTTGGTGTGTGACGTGAGTTGTGGAAACCATGAGCAATTGTCCACAGCCTCGTCTTCAGATTGTTTTGCTTTGGTGTGTGAACCCACAGGAAATAATAGTGCATTTATTTGGTGTGAGATATGAACCCTCGTAAAATTTTAACAAAGCCTCAACACCTTAAAGTACCAACAAATGAAAGTAGTAAGATGATACTAAATGGTATCAAAATTAACATTTGTTGATTCTGCCAGATGGCCGGAAGAGGAAAAGGACGTGCTGCCAACCCCGCCAACAACAATGATGAGGCATGCAACCCTCATCTTTCTGGAGGCCAGGACCGGGGTGGTCGCCGTGAAGAAGTTGATCCTCTCCACCAAATGCTGGAGAATCAAAATCAGCTCATCCAGAACTTGACTCAAGTGGTGGCTAACTTGCATCAAGTTCCACCTACACAAGCTGCACCACGCCAACCAAGGTTGAGTGAGTTTCTAGGAACTCAACCTCCAAAGTTTGCAAGTGCTGCTGAACCTCTGGAGGCAGATGATTGGCTGAAGGCCATTGAAAGTAAGATGAGGATAATACAATGCCAAGGGTATGAGAGGGTGCTGTTTGCCTCTCATCAATTGCATGGACCCGCTGCTGATTGGTGGACCGCCTACGTGGCCGCCCATCATGACCCTGAGAACATCACTTGGGAAGAGTTCAAGCGTAGCTTCCGCAACCACTACATCCCAAGAGGTGAACTCAAAAACAAGAGGAAGGAGTTTTTGGGACTGCAGCAGGGAAACATGACGGTGAGGGAATACCTCACTAAATTTACTCAACTATCCCGTTATGCTCCACGAGACATAGAGACTGATGAGCAGAAACAAGATTGTTTCATGGAAGGACTTACCGCAGAGATGCAGTGTGCCATGTCCTCCAATGAGTATGAAAGCTTTCAAAAGATGGTGGACAGAGCATTTGTGGTGGAAAGGAAGCTAAAGGCCCTAGAAAATGAGAATAAGAGGAAGGCGGGGTGGTCACATCAGGCCTCAGGGAGCAACACCCGCCCACGTATGATGCAGCAACCTACGGGGCAGACGAGTCGTGCTGCGGTACCCTATTCAGCACCAAGACGGTACAACCCAAACTACAGGCCTCCCGCAGCACCAGCACAGCCGCAACGTCAGTTTGTACAGCAGCCTCGCCCCGCATATCCACCTCAACCAGCAGTGCAAGGACCCCCAAACCAACCCCAAGACAACAAGGGCCAGGCATCTAAGATTGGGGTGCAATGTTTCAGCTGTGGTGAAGTGGGGCACTACGCCCATAAGTGTCCAAAGAAGAAGCCTGCGCCGCCACAACAGCAGAATGTATTGAGAGGACGGGTGAACCATGTCACTATGGAGGAAGCACAAGAGGCACCCGACGTGGTAGTTGGTAAGTTTCCTGCCAATTTACATCTTGCAACTCTGCTGTTTGATTCTGGTGCTACCCACTCGTTCATTGCTCAAGGGTTTGTTAAGAAACATGACCTAGCAACCACACAAATGAACCATATGCTAGCGGTAAACTCTCCAGATGGAGAAATAAGGACAAGACAAGTGTGTCCCAAAGTGAGCCTAGACATTAATGGGGTAGTATTTACTGCTAACCTCATAGTGATAGATTCACAAGGGATAGATATTATTTTGGGTATGGATTGGTTGACCAAACATAAAGGAATCATCCATTGTTCGACCAGAACGGTGGAACTAACTCACCCCAGTGGTACCAGAGTAAAGTTCATAACAATACACGAGCCTAGGAGGGACATTAAATTAAATCAAGTGGAGGTGAAAGTTGAGGAAATCAGGACTATCAGGGAATATCTAGATGTTTTTCCGGAGGAATTGCCAGGTATGCCTCCCGACCGTGACGTGGAATTCGCAATTGAGCTAGTACCGGGAACAGCCCCGATATACAAGAGACCTTATCGAATGGACTCCAAGCAGCTAGAAGAGCTCAAGGATCATTTGAGAGAATTGACGGAGAAGGGGTATATTCGCCCTAGTTCCTCACCATGGGGAGCTCCAGTGATATTTGTGCCCAAGAAAGACGGAACCCAAAGGTTATGCGTGGATTACCGTGCCTTGAATGAGGTAACCATCAAAAACAAGTACCCATTACCCCGCATTGAAGACTTGTTTGATCAGTTGAGGGGAGCTTGTGTGTTCTCGAAAATTGATCTCAGGTCGGGATACCACCAACTCAAGATAAGGCAATCTGATATTCCCAAGACAGCTTTCGTATCTCGGTACAGACTGTATGAATACACTGTCATGCCTTTCGGGCTAACCAATGCCCCGACATATTTCATGTACCTCATGAACAAGGTATTCATGGAATATCTGGACAAATTTGTGGTGGTTTTCATAGATGATATTCTCGTCTTCTCCAAAGATGAAGAATAACATGAGAAACATCTAAGGTTGGTGTTGCAGAGGCTGAGAGAACACCAACTATATGCCAAGTTGAGCAAGTGTGAGTTTTGGCTGAAGAGAGTTCCCTTTTTAGGACATATAATCTCGGAGGGAGGAATCTCCGTAGATCCCGCCAAAATCGAAGATATCCAGAAGTGGAAAACCCCTGAAAATGTCGGGGAAGTTCGAAGCTTTTTGGGATTGGCTGGATACTATCAACGGTTTATTGAGGGATTCTCCAAGATCTCGAGACCTCTCACTAAACTGTTGGAAAAGGGAATCACATTCACCTGGACGCCACAATGCGAGACGAGCTTTCAGGAGCTAAAGAAGAGATTGACAACAGCCCCAGTGTTGGTTATGCCAGATATGCAGAAGAATTTCACAGTGTACTGCGATGCCTCTAGAAACGGGTTGGGATGTGTTCTCATGCAAGAAGGACATGTCGTGGCTTATGCATCCTGGCAGCTTCGGAAGCACGAGAAGAACTATCCTACACATGACCTAGAACTAGCCGCAGTGGTACACGCGTTGAAAATTTGGCGGCACTATTTGATGGGGAAGAGGACCGAGATATATACGGATCATAAGAGTTTGAAGTACATATTCACACAACCAGATCTCAACCTCAGACAAAGGAGATGGTTAGAGCTAATCAATGACTTTGATGTGGGCATCAACTATCATCCTGGGAAAGCAAACGTCGTGGCTGATGCTTTGATACGGAAAGTGCAGGTCAATAAGTTGAGCTTGAAGGACATGCCCACAGAATTGAAGGACGAAGTTATAAGGCTCAATCTATGTCTAGTAAATAGTGGTGAAGCCATCGCCATGGAAGTGGACTCCACACTCAAGCAAGACATACGCGAGGGCCAAAAGAATGATGAGAAGATACAAGAGATCAGACAGCTCATTAAGGAAAATAAAGCTCCTGGTTTTAGAGAGGATGAACAGGGAACGGTGTGGCACGGGAAAAGGATCTGTGTGCCAGAAGTAAAGGAGATTCGTGAATTAATTTTGAAGGAGGCTCACGATTCTGACTATTCCATTCATCCTGGGAGTACGAAGATGTACCAGGACCTCAAAAGCAGGTATTGGTGGTATGGCATGAAGCGAGATGTCGCGGAACATGTTGCCCTATGTGACACATGTCAGTTGGTGAAAGCAGAACATCAACGACCCGCGGGATTATTGCAACCACTCAAAGTGCCTGAATGGAAGTGGGAAGAAATCAGCATGGATTTTGTCGTAGGATTGCATAGGACCCAATCCGGGTATGATTCAATATGGGTCATTATTGATCGGCTAACCAAGGTAGCTCATTTCATTCCTGTGAAAGAAAGCTACAGCGGATCCAAATTGGCAGAATTGTACATGTCAAGGATTGTGTGTTACCATGGAGTGCCAAAGAAGATAGTGTCGGACCGAGGGACACAGTTCACCTCGAGGTTTTGGCAGAAGTTGCATGAAACCATGGGAACCCATCTGAACTTCAGCTCTGCCTATCATCCCCAAACTGACGGGCAGACGGAGAGAACCAATCAGATACTTGAAGATATGTTAAGGGCATGTGCACTCAAAAACAATAGGAGTTGGGACAAGAACCTACCGTATGCGGAGTTTTCCTATAACAACAGTTATCAAGCTAGTATGAAGATGTCACCGTTTGAAGCTTTGTATGGAAGGAAGTGCAGAACTCCCCTATTTTGGAACCAAACAGGAGAAAGTAAAGTGTTTGGTCCAGAAGTACTACAAGAAGCCGAGGCGAAGGTGAGGGAGATTCGCAACAACTTGAGGATAGCACAAACACGCCAAAAGAGCTATGCCGATGTACGAAGAAGAGAGCTCGTTTTCAGCGTGGGAGACTATGTTTATCTCAAGGTGTCCCCTATCAGAGGACTTCGTCGGTTCAAGGTGAAAGGGAAGTTGTCACCTCGATACATCGGACCCTTTCAAGTTTTGGAAAGAAAAGGCGAAGTGGTGTACCAACTAGAGTTACCAGTTCATCTATCGGACGTGCACGATGTATTCCATGTGTCACAACTCAAGAAATGCCTGAGGACGCCTGAGGAGGTGTTACCCATGAATGAAGTGGATGTAGCTGAAGATTTGTCTTATGCCGAGCAACCATACAAGATTTTGGAGACAATGGAACGCCTCACCAGAAATAAAAGAATCCGGATGTGCAAGGTGCAGTGGAAGCATCACTCAGAAGAGGAAGCCACCTCGGAACGGGAAGATGAGCTCAAGGCACAATTTCCGGAATTGTTTTCTTAGAAACACCAATCTCGAGGACGAGATTTCTTTTAAGGGGGGTAGAGCTGTAACACCCCAAATTTTGATTCAAAACTCTAAACCATGTTCAGAGGGGAATTTAAAATTTTTTGGACGTGTTGCATGTTTTGTAAAAATTCAAATTCAAACTGGAATTCAAATTATACTCAAAACAGAAAAGAAATGGAAAAAGAAAAAGAGAAACGGGAAAAAAACAGGCCAGTGGGCCGAAACCCGCCAGCCGGCCCAGTTTTCCCCGCGCCAGCCCGCCCCCGCGCGCCCGCGCTCTCTCACACAGACAGGTGGGACCCACCTGTCATCCCCAACCTCGCTCGCGCCGACCCCGGACTTTTCCCCCCGAGCACGCGCGATCTTAACCGATCGAAAAACCGCGTTCCTCAGCCGAATTCCGGTCCCAGAAGAATCAAACTCGATCACAACCGACCCACCGCCCTTCCCCGGCTATAAAACCCCCAGCCCCGATCGGTTTTTCCCACGCGATCGCCGATTTTTACTCCGGTGAGCACCGAGACTTCGCCGGTGAATTCTGGCCGATCTAAGCTCGGAAATTCTGATCTAACTCGCTGGTCTTGATCCACCGCCTCCGGGGAGCTTTGCAGGTGCAGAAAACTCGGAGACTTACGGTGTAAACACAGCGCCGACGAGCTTCGCCGTGGTTTTGCCTCGGACCTCGCCGCCGATCACTTTCCAGGACCCCCGAGCTCGAGAAAACCCCCGAGGTGAGATCCCTGACCTCCCCTCTACCGATCTATGCCATCAGATCACAGTTCTAGGCAGAATTCTCGAGGATCCAAAACTTTCCGGTGAGATCGCCGCTTCCCGCCGCCGTGCGCCGCCGGCAGCGCCGCCCGCGCTCGATCAGAGCGACGTGGCCGCTTGTGCGCCGTTTATTTTAAATCGCACGGTAGACTTTAAAACCCCGCGTACCGGTTCGATGTTATAATCTCAGCCGTCGGTTTAAAATCGGACGGACCACGTCAGCCCCGCGTTATAAAGACTGGAATTCTTACGTGCTACCCCCTGGGGTTCTCTGGAATTGAGAGCTAGCCCCGGAAACTTCAGATCTAGCCCCTGGAACTCCAGAAAATCATGTAAATTCATTTAAAAATCAGTTTTAGCCCCTGGACTTAATAAAAATTAGGAAAAACACCTCTGATAAGTGTAGCTAGACCCCTGGAAATTATGAAAATAATATTATAGACCCTGTAATGGGGTGAATTCATTATTTTAGCCCTGTTTAGTATTTAATTTAGAAAATTGAATATGTAACTAGTGTTTAAAAATTAAAAAGGGGGACAAACATAATTGTCAAAATTAATTAAAAACTTTCTAAGTACTTAGAAAACTTTGGAGTGAGCTAAAAATATATTTTTGGGCTGAAATGAATCTGTTTCATTAATTATTCACATTATTTAGTATAGGGACACATTTTTAAGTAAAGAATAGCTATAGAAAAAAAAAGGGAAAATAATTATGAAATAGTTTACATCAGAGGCCAAGGTCAAAATGTGTTATTAAATTATTTAGGGCCAAAACCTATACTGTTTAGATGATGTGTATTACTAGTTTCATAATAAAATACACAATTATGCATAGGAATATAAATCTGAAAATATAGCAACTAGTAAAAGATAAATGGAGTTTCTAAAATCCAAAGAATTCAGTTTAGGGTTGATAGAAATTATGAAGGAACATATGGAGAAGAAAAATGCTTTTCTTACATACTTGGTAGTTTAATATAAGGAATTTATTTAAAAACTGAAACACACACACACATATATATATATAGTATGTAAGTATAAATATGAACACCAAAGTAGGAATCATACACATATAAATAAAAGTGTGTGCAAGCCACAGATCAACACATAAAGTAACCACAACACATATAATGGTAAAGAACTTTTATAAATGTGAATGTGTGGTATTTATGAAGTAGAAGTGTGAACTATGTCTTATGATTGTTGTTTTTCTTTTGCTATGTGTGATGGTATGAGTAGAACCTGTTAAAGAGCAAGTTATTCCTTTCCAAGATCAGGACTACCCATTTCATGAGCAGCAAGAAGGAGGCAAGTGTCCTTGACCACTTTGATCCTATGCTAGGATGTGTAGATAGAATTATTTGCATTGTCAAATGAAATATGAAACCCATGCTAGGAAGTTTCCCTAGAATTGCATTACCTTGTTCCCTTGTAGCTTGGGTTGGGATTTATTTTGTCATGTCATTTATTTCCATGCATATGCTTAGCCATGCTTAGAATGGGATGTTTGGGACATGACATCATCAGTTTATATTACCATACTCTTGAATGAGACATTGTGGGTTATGTAGAGGTAGGGATCAAGGCAAGTTGGATGTTTTGGTTGTGTGCTGGGTGCACGAGACTTGGGTTTGTGTTTAGTACTTGCCTGGATCCTAAGGACCGGTTCATGGAGCATGTAACCCGGATTTACAGTGCCAACCACATGCTGAGATGGGGCAGCTTGGCCAATTAATTAGGTGTATCCCCGGCGTAGTATGGGTGTGTTGGATGGTGCGGGGAGTAGGTGTCAGCTGGACTACCATATGAACCGCAAGGCTCAAGAGGGGGCCACTGCAGCGGGGTTGGAGCCTCTTGTATGCTGTTAGGGGTGAAACCTCAGTGGGCCCACGCTCGTCGGGAATCCCTTTGTAAAGGCTTCGTAGTGATCTCCTGGCTACACACCTGGGAAGTGTGAATGTGGATCGTAGCCACTGGCATAATGGAGGTTCTTTTAGTCCACCCGGCAACGGGGGATGAAATCACTACATGTGGGTACAGTGGTACAAACTCTGCAGAGTCAAAACTGTCTTGACAGCCGTGCTCACGGTTAAGAGCGGCCTGGACTTATTCATGATTAGAGGATTGATGGTTTTGGAAGTTAAGCGGGGAGCTTAACATTGGAAATGATGTTATGGTTATGGGATTATGATGATGGGATGGGAGATTGGGACCATTTCACCTATGTAGTAATGTAGGTGCTTAATAAGCTAAGGTGATAGGTATTAATTGCGTAGTGCTTTAACCATGAGTTCAACCTCTCCTTGTTCTAGCCATGCATGATATAATTTTCCCACACTTGCTGAGTACCATTGGTACTCAACCTTGCATATTTGTTGGTTTATATTGCTGCTCAGGTCAAGATAATGAGGTGGTGTATAATGACCAAGATTTTGGACCCGAGGAAGGCTTTTAGGTTCATGAAGACCCCCGGGCAACGCCTGTAATGGAGCCCTAAAGAATAATATTCCGCTGCTAGTTTATTTACTTGTGATGAACTTATTATTGTCCATCGAGACATTTACTATGTAAGACTTACTTATATTCGACACCTGGCTTGTAATAAATGATGCTTCACTATTTGTCATCACATGTATGAGAAAATGATCCTGGCATACATGTGATATTCACTTGGTTGATTCTTCGGAAAAACCGGGTGTGACAATAACAATCAATACCATGCACAAACTTTAACTAGATGCGATGATGCATATTCATGTTAGTCCTATGATGCAGTTTTTATTAGATCAGTTTGTACGTGTTCTTGCATGACTTGCATGGTTTTACGATGAACAGAGGTGTTCAGATAACATGTGGACGTGGCGATGATCTTGACTTTAGATCTAGATCAAACCGATCAGCAAGTGATCTGTCCACGAAAAAGCTTCTGTTCGAAAGGAATCGAAGAACAGATGCAAAGAAAACGCGATGATGTCGTAAGGTGATATTGGAGACCTACCTTACGCTCGTCTGTTCTCGGGTCCTTCTCTTAGCAAGACAGATCGTTGGGACTCTCTTCCGGCGATCTTCCTCGACTGAACTCCGGCGATGGTTTTACTTCGGCGAGTTGGGGGCTAGGGCTCTAAGTCGTCGGCTCAGTAGGTGGAAGAGAAGTTCGTGGTTTTCGGCCAAGGGTTCTGGCTTCTATTTATAATCGGGAGAAGAAGAGTCCTAATCTGATTGTATTTCGAATAAGAGTCCTATTCAGATTATCGTTGAATCTTAACAACTTATCTTTAGTTGATTTGGTGCAGTAACATTATTGAATTCAGGTCGGTTTCTTCTCCGTACCAATATTTCTACGCGTACAGAATCCAAAAACCGCTCCAGAACTCGTTACCTCCGCGGTGATGAGCTCCGGAAGCTCCACGTGTCCACCGGGGCCTGGTCTCCCCTTTTTCCGCGGAGACGAGCTCCGGTTGTGCTGCATGTAAAGCGAGCTAGACCTCCCTCCCCTTCGGAGGTGAGCTCCGCGTGCGCCACGTATCCTGGCGGTCGGGACCTCCTCTATATTCGGAGGTGGCTCCGCGCACGCCATGTGTCAGTGCCGGACCTCCCTCTCTTTGTAGGTGGCTCCGTGTGTGCCACGTATCCTAACAACGCCAGAATTCCTTTCTTCTCAGAGACGAGCTCCGAGGTTGACACGTGTCCAATAGTGTCGGACCTCCCGGAGAAAAGCTCCGGTGGCGACACGTGTCCAATAGAACCGGACCTCTCGGAGGTGAGCTCCGAGATCGACACGTATCCCGCGCGACTGGTCCTCTGATTTCCGCAGTGACTAGCTCCGAAGGTGACACGTGTCTTGCGGGACTGCCTTCGCTTCTCCGCAGAGGCTAGCTCCGGGGCAACACGTGTGCCACATGGTCGGACCTCTCCCCCTTTGCGGAGATGAGCCCCGAGCCTGCCACGTAAGCCTGTTTAGCGGTGGACCCCTCCCCATTTGCGGAGATGAGCTCCGAACATGCCACGTGGCCAGCGAGCCGCGGGAGTTGTCTTCGGCGCTCTCTGTACACTGGAATTTGCTTCTTTTGGCTAACTTCTTTGATTCTTTCTATGTTTCCTACTTCTTTTAAAATGTTTTCTCTACATGAAACATGAATACATGCAGAAACCAAAAATGAGGGTGTCACAGCGTCCTATGGTTCAAGGACCGGATCGTCGTACCCCGTAATCCATAGTTACGGAAGAAAATTTTTGATGAGGCTCACTTGTCAAAATTTTCTATTCACCCCGGCATCAACTAAATGTATCAAGAACTCAGAAGCAAGTTTTGGTGGATACGGATGAAGCGGGAGATCGCCAAGTACGTGTCTGAGTGTTATACATGTCGAAGGGTGAAGGCAGATCATATGCAGAAACTGGGACTGCTACAACAACTGGGTGTTCCTGCCTGGAAGTGGGAGGACGTGAGTATGGACTTCATCGTCGGTTTGCCCACCACTTTTCAGAAACATGATTCTGTGTGGGTGATCGTCGACCGGCTCACCAAAGTTGCCCATTTTATCCCGGTCAACACCAACTACAACGCCAAGAAGTATGCTGAACTGTACATCTCACGGATTCTATGTTTGTACGGCGTACCCCGTACCATCATATTGGATCGGGGCAGTTTATTTGTGTCCCGTTTTTGGGAGCAGCTACATGCTACATTGGGGATGAAGCTGATCCGTAGTTCAGCATACCACCCGCAGACAGATGGGCAAACCGAGCGGGTAAATCAGATTCTAGAAGATATGCTACGAGCTTGCGCTATCAACCACGGCAAGAATTGGGATGATCACTTGCCGTAAGCCGAGTTCTCGTACAAAAATGGGTACCAAACCAGCATCAAGATGGTGCCTTACGAGGCGCTATACGGGAGAAAATGCCGCACACCATTGAATGTGTGTGAGTCTGGCGAAAGGGTTATCTTCGGGATGTATCTTGTCAACAACACAGAGGAAAAAGTTCGGCTGATTCAAGCAAACCTAAAAGCCGCGTAATCCCATCAGAAGCAATATGCGGACCGAAGAAGACACCCACTACAATTCGAATTTGGGGATCACGTATACTTACGTGTATCTCCAATGAAGGGCGTAAACAGATTCGGGGTGAGAGAAAAGTTGGCACCCCGATTCATCGGTCCATTTCAGATTACCGAAAGATGTGGATCAGTAGCATACTGGCTGAAATTACCATAAGCACTCTCCGGTGTGCACGACGTCTTTCACGTTTCCCAGCTGAGGAAGTGTCTCAAGCTATCAACTACCATTCAGCTGGAGGATATTGAAGAACTGCAACCGGATCTCACATATCGGGAGGAACCGGTTCAGGTTATTGATGAGAAGGCCCGAACCACACACAACTGTATGTTGTGGTTCTACAAAGTTCTGTGCAGTAATCACTCCATGGATGAAGCGACATGGGAGAGCGAAGGATTTCTTCGCGCTAACTACCCTGACTTTTTCACGTCGCATATCCGGTAATTTTCCACCGTCCTCCCTCTCATTTTCACCTTATAATCTCGTGACGAGATTCTTTTAAGGGGGGAGGAATGTAAAGGCCTCAGTTTTTGACACATTCAAAGTGTTCATCACCACACACACACAGCTCATTTGAAGAAAGTTGATGAACACATTTGAAGAGCAAGTAACCATTATCAACATGATCATTAGAGAACAAACTCACACAATGCAAAAGTGGCATTTCCCACATGCATCATCTAGGGGATGGACATATGAAAAACTCCTACACTTTGCTAGTAATGTCCATGCCAAGTTTCACCCAAATTCAAAACCTTTTTGAGGTCCTTTTGGGTCTAGCTAGAAAGAGGGTGGTTTGAACTCAAATTCAAATTCAAACTGTTTTCATCCCATGAATTCAAAAGTGGGAGGCATATTCTTACTCAGCATATTTTTGTGAGCTCACCCACAAATTTTCACTCCATTTGAAGTTGATCTTGACATGAGCTAAGTGTAGCAAATTCAAACTTTATTTGAATTTCAAACTGAATATGCGCTGAAACTTAGTCAAACCAAACCCAATTTGAATTCTAACCAATTCAAATGGCTCAGGGGTAGATAATTCAAATCACCACGGGCATTGTGGGGATTACTGTTTACAACAGTAATATGGAGTTAAGTTCAGAGGTTAAAAGGGAAATGGGACCCACATGTCAGCCACTGGAGAGAATTCAACCGACTGAAGACTGAACTCGGTTACTCGCGCCCGACCGAGCTGCCGCCACGGCAAAGAAACGGCGAGGACAGCAGCTGCTTGCTGCCCTCGGCCGATAAACCGCCTCTCGGGGCCTTTATCTACGCGACTGAGCGGTCAACGGTGCATCTCACCTCTGCCCCGTCGCGTTCCCACCCAGAAAGCTGAAACTCCTTGCCGCTCGGTTGAGCTCTCGGTCCCTCATCGCCTGGCCGATCCAGTGATCCTCCCGGCGATCTGAGGCCAGCACCAGGTGTGCCAAGTCTTCCTTGACGCCCTCGCACTGGTTCCAGGCCCGGAGCAGTCCTCCCCGAGCTCCACCGCGACGATCTTTTCTCTGCTGGTTCAGCTCAAGCCGCCATCACGGAAACTCTCCATCCGGCCACCACAGACTGCCGTTCGCCGAGCCGTGAACAGCAAAAAGGTTCGCCTTCAGTCCCTCTTTCGTTCCCACAAGCTCCGGCGGCGTGACATAGACTGCTCAAGCGGGAATTTCACGATTTCGCAACGGTGTACAAAAGGGGAGCCCGAACCGATCCGCAAAATTCATAGTCCACACCCCACCACTCATCCTCTCGTAAAGGGGATCACTTCTAGGTGCCTGTACGAGCCCATAGGAGCAGGAACAACGAAGAACCGGTGAGGGAAACCGCTGTTCTTCGAGTTTTAGAAGAATTCCCGATTTCTGGCCTAGGTCGCATGGTGACAGCCAAACACAGCCCTTCCCGAGCTCCGTGGAGCTCATGTCGACCTTTCCTAGGGTCCACTGGTGCTTGACGACCCTTAGCTCGATCGGTTGCGGTGCTAGGGAGGTCGGTCGACACGGCCGAAGTTCTCCCGAAGCTGCCGCTCGTCGCCGACCATGTGCCGGCCACTTTCATGACGAACTGAGCCCGGAATCATGTTCCCCGAGGAGACTTAGGCAGGGGCGGCCAGAATTATGAAGTTTGGAGTACCACAGTGGCTGCCGGCGAGCTCTCCGGCGAGGCGTCTCAGCGGCCGAACGCAGGAGTCGGGAGGTAGACGAAGCCGGGTGGCCCACGTGTCAGCGGCTCAAATTTTAAATTGGGATTGGTCTGCGGTCCAGATCCGGTGTGCTGCACGCAAAAACTCCATGGACCCCGGTTTGCCGTCGCTCCAGCGCCCAACATGTGTCCCCGTGGACTCACCGGTAGATTTAAACTTTTCCCGATTTTCAGATTTCATTCAAACTTCAAATCCTCATAACTTTGGCTAGGAAACTCCAAATCGAGTGAACCAAAATTTGTTGGATTCAGCTCTCTGAGCACTTTCCAGCAAATCAAGTTTCACTTCATGAAAATCCCTATTTCTCCAGAATTAATTCTCCAAAATTTAAATTGTTTAGAATTTTAACTGGAGAATCCTTTGGAGGAAAATTCTGAAATTTTGCTGGGATGTTCACCAAACTATCCCTGAACTACCATAAAAATTTCAGATCCATTTGAGCTCATTTGATCCACCTGATGGTGTGATTAATGAAACTGTTCCAGGGAAAATAGAAAATGTTCAGAAACATTTTCAGAATATCTCTGAAATTGTTTAGCTCATATCTCTGGCTATGAACCTTCAAATTAAGTGAGACCAACTCCATTAGAACCCTATGAAAATCTAGTTTTAAGAAAGTCATAGCTTGCCCCATGAAAATCCCTAGAACACCATAAGAGCTCCATGTAAGGTCAAGTATATAATTATTTGTGGAGAGCTCAAATGAGCTTTGCTGCAAATAAAACTTGGCCAAGTCTCTGTTTAGGTTGTAAACAAACCACAGTAAAAATTTCAGAGGCATTGGGTCTGCTAGTAAGACTTATAAACTTCACAAGTTTAAATTCAATTCAAATGCATTTAAATTAATACATGTACTTGTTATCTCATGTAGTTGCTAAGGTCGAGGAGGAAGCCGAAGTTTTAGACTTCATTACTCCGGAAGAGAAGCTATCCTACGACCAAGAGCAGCAAGGCAAGCTCCGGTTTGCATTAACCTTTTTACAAGTTTTTATTGTTTTGAGAACTACTTTGAGTACCATTAATTATTGCATTAGAGTCTTGTTTGGAAACCCAAATGCATAGCCAAGAAAACCATGGGTTGGGTTTAGGATTGCAAACCCCGTTAGCTACTGCAAAGCTAAGTTAGGGTAGGATTCGGTACAAGTCGAGTAGTTGGAACTACTTGCGAGCATAGGCTAGAGGCACTCGACTCGGGTATAGATAGCACATGATACACATGGCAAGAAAAATGAGACCGAGCGGAAAGTAAGGGCAGCAGGACTTCGGGGCCAGGGTGCTATAGCTCCGCTTGTGTCGATTGAGGACCGAGCCGTGTGCGGGCCTGTTGAACAAGCTAGAACAGTACAGAAGACCTACCAGCTACATGGGAACCGGGAAACCGATGTAACTCGGGTAGCTGGGTATTGAGGCATTGCCCGTCGTTCAGAGGGTAGGTTGAGAGCTCGAGGTGTAAATCGGCTGGCAGCACTGAGATGCGCGTGCAGAGACCTCTTGCTCGGGACGATGGGACCGGTTCAATATTTGGCTCACGGGCAAAAGGTGGTTGCGTACGACGTCCGTGATGGTTGCTGTAGGCAACATCGAGTACGGGCATACGTGACGGGTTATTCGGGGTCACCCTGCAGGTGTAAATCGATTATAATCGCCGTCCCTCGCAGTCAGTGAGTACCACTTGTTCACTGTACCATGACATAGAAAGAACAGTCTAGATACACGTTAAAATGTTGCTGATTGAAAGATGAACTTTGATTGTTAATGATTTGTTGTAGTTTAGAGCTAACTAAAGTTCTTTTCAACTTTGGGCAAAGTACATGAGAGAAATGCATTTCTTGGTTGATTGCGGCTCTCTCATGTGCCTTAGCGTAAGGTTCTCCACAACCTGCTGCTAAAACTTGAAAGTAAGGTCCCACTAATGAGGCGAGTCCTTGCAAATTATTTTGCCTCATGTAACCTATCACCCTCCATGTAAAACTTGAAACTAAAGGCTCACTGCTTGTGTTTGAAGCTTTTGCAGGGTTCTATGAGGAAGGGACTCCCAAGGTGGAGACGGAACTCCAGGAGGGGAACCCCATCGAGTGGGAGTCGTGCACGCCGCCGTGGTAGTTTGTGTGCGTGCTAGCAAGGACACGTTCACGGGCTGAACGTGAACTTGATGCGTAGTCTACTCCCTTGAGTGTAGACTGAACATATTTTGTTGTAAAAATGTCCATAAACTTGTTTATGTAATAAAACTTTGCTTCTGCTTTATACCATTGTTGTGTGTTATCCGGTGCTGTGCAATGCAGCACCCCTCAGCATGATCCTGGCTCGACAAGACCATGGGGTCGTGTCAATTTCGAGTTCATATGCAAAAGTTATGGCCGTTTTAAGGTAGGCTACCCGAGTTACTGTTTTTTTTATGTTGATTCAAACTCGGTTTTGAAAAGGATCTCCCAATAGGATGTGAAAAACAATCGGAATTTAGCAACGACGGATGATGGGATGTTGTGTGATGAATCAAGGAGTACTGGCACAATGGTTTGTCACCTGTTCTAGGGGAGGCGATGCGGGAGTTCACGCAAGGCGGCTAGCTAGGGAAAACCGATGATCTTGGATGCTCGGTTTGTTGTTTAGGGATTGTGGAATAGGTTAGCAGCAAGAAAAACAAGGAATAAAAATGATAACTATGACCCAAAAACACAAAGCTAAACCAGCAACAAGACTCGACCACACGAATGCAAACTCAACAATGCAAACTGAAAAACGAAAACTTGCAGGCACTATAGTCTAGGAATCTGTAACATGATATGTTTTTTGTGGCTTTTTTCTGTGGACTCTAGGTATGAAAAACAAAAACTAATCTAGTGGGAAATCAAATACCTCACGGGCAACCTGAGCTCTGATACCAAATGATGAGTTGTTTAGGCCCGATCTTCCGAAAGGTAGGTCAATTGAAGTGGAGATCTCGACGTTGATGATCCAAGGAACTCGAGCAGACCCGAACACCCCTGCAATCACTACACCACTGCTCCATTGGTTATCAACCGTGCTTCACACGCTTAACCTCGCCAAGAAGGCTATCCCTGCAGGTGCAACCGAGAACACAAGCAAGAACGACGAAGATGCAATCTGAAATTGCAAAATTGGGGTCTCACAAACCGTAGAACGGTGAAAGTGTTTAATCTAAGAAAAAACCCACCAAATATGGCCAGCGTCTGCAGTATTTAAAGGCTAGGGTTCGACCATAACACCCTTAGACGCGTCCCAAATGGACCCATACGGGATACAAGGCCGAAAAGCCCAATAAGGTGGTGCAACACCAGACAGAACTCCGAATTCAACTTGTTTCGACAACTCCCAACGACTCCCTGCGAATTTTAATGTGGCAAAAGAACCATTGGAAAGTTTATCTTCTCATCTTTCCATGCATATGTAGAACTTCAAAAACGGAGTCCGTATGCATCCTGGGCGTCCGTTTTAAGATGTACTGCTCCTGGACTTCGAGTTGAACTCGAGTCCGAGTTGGTGACTGTTTCCATCAACTTGTGGACGTCCCATCTGATTCTCCACGTCCCCAAATCTTCCTTCCTTTACATGTTGATCATGTCCATGGTTCCTAATAACAATTAAATCGTTCAATAGCAATCCATTCTCAAAATCACATGGGTAGGAAGTTAGGAACGAGTTCACCTGCTGATTTAGTAACCGTGCTCGTCCTCTTGTGATTGGTCCTTGTATATCAACGTGAGTATCCACTGTTGTGATGTCCTCATCATCGGACCTCCCCCTCTCTTCGGAGGTGGTTCTGAGTGTGCCATGTGTCAATTCCGGACCTCCCCTCTCTTCAGAGGTGAGCTCTGAGAATGCCACGTGTCAAGTAGCGCCGGGCTTCCTTTCTCCTCAGAAACGAGCTCCGAGGTCGACACGTGTTCAACAGTGACGGACCTCCCGGAGATAAGCTCCGGAGGTGCACATATTCAGTACTGTTGGACCTCCCTGAGTTGAGCTCTGGAGGTGACACGTGTCCAGTAAGACCGGACCTCTTGGAGGTGAGCTTCGAGAGCGACATGTGTCTGGCGGGGCCGGACCTCTTGGAGGTGAGCTCCGAGAGCGACACGTGTCCCGCGTGGCTGGTCCTCTCTTTTCCACAGGGACTAGCTCCACAGCCGACAAGTGTCCTGCGGGACTGGCCACGCTCTTCCGCAGAGGCTAGCTCCGGGGACAACACTTGTCCCACGGGGTCGGACCTCGCCCTTTGCCGCAGGGACGAGCCCCGAGCCTGCCACGTAGCTAGTTTAGCGGTGGACCTCTCCCCCTTTGCGGGGATGAGCCCCGAACGCGCCACGTGGCCAGCGGCCGCGAGAATTGTCTTCGGTGCTCTCTGTGAACTGGAATTTGCTCTTTTTGGCTAACTTTTTTATTCTTTCTCGGTTTCTACTAATTTTAAAACGTTTTCTACATATATGATTATATGCAGAACCCAAAAATGAGGGTGTCACACATGACGTCCTCAGCCTGTTGCGCTTCCTCAGCAGAAACATGGTTCACGTTGCCGCGAGCATAGTTCTGTTGTCCACGGTTTCCTTGATTGGCTCCTCCGTTCGGCCGTGGGTTCTGCATGGGCACGTTGCTTGGTTGTCTAGAACCTCTCTTCGGGCACTGGCTCGCAAAGTGTCCCGTCTCCCCGCATGCAAAGCATGACTTGTTGCCCACGACAGCAGGAACATTGGGGCGGGGGTTTTGAACAGGAGCGCCCATGTTGGGTCAGGGCGCAGAAGGCAAAGGCACACGTGGTGCTTGCATGGCAGGACATTGCTGCGGTGGTTGGTTAGGGCAAAAAGTAGGGGTGGACGATCCATACTGCGGTGCAGCTGGGGGCATGTACCGAGGGCGTACGTTGCTCCCTTGTGGCAGCTACAGCATCTTTCTTTTTTCCCTCTTCCTCGATCTTTCGGATCTTGCTCTCAACCACTATAGTATTGTCAACCAGCTTCTGGAAGTTAGCATAGTCATTTTTGAGAAGTTGAACCTGGATCTCATTGTTCAACCCTCTCATGAACAGGTACTGCTTCCGTTGGTCCATGTTGACATATTCGGGGGCATACCTTGAAAGCTGCGTGAACTTGTTGAGGTACTCATTCACGCTTTTCTTGCCTTGGCGGAGACCTTCAAACTCTTGTCTTTTGAGCATTATTACTCCAGCAGGAATGTAATGAGAGCGGAAACTCTCCTTGAACTCAGTCCAAGTAATAGTCCCCGCGTCGAATGAGCGTTGTAAAGAGTGTCCCACCAATCAGCGGCAGCTCCCATAAGTTGGTGCAATGCGAAGAGAACCTTCTCTCGGTCATTGCACTGAACTATGGCAAGCTTCTTCTCCATGGACTTCAACCAGTCATCGGCCTCCATGGGGTCATTAGCTTGAGCAAAAGTGGGTGGTCGAGTGCTCATGAACTCTCCCAAGCGGTTATGAGCTGGCGGTAGTGGCGGTGGTGGAGGCGGTGGTGCAGGAACGGGGTTGTTGTTGTTGGCTTGCAACTGACCCAAAGTTTGGATCATTGTTTGCATAAGCTGATTTTGCATAGCCATCAACCGTTCCAGATTGTTTGCAACAGCTCCGGGGTTGTCATTCTCAGAAACCTCAACGTGGTCATCCTCTTGATTGCCATGGATGTTCCTCCATTGGCGGCCGGCGTTTCCTCTCACCATATGTGAGAGAGAGTTGGATAGAATACAGGTTAGAAGTTTAGAGTGATCCCTCCCAACTATATGCATCAAAGTTGATGGGCTATATATATTAGCCTATATGAGGATGTGAACAAGTGCCGAAGCATCTCACATCTCTCTACTATGTGTTGATATGGACAACATTGAAATGTCCCACAACTCACACTAAGCACAAACAATCAAAAACAATCATTACATAGGTTCACATAACTCCTATTCAAGCTTATTCGATGGGATTCCTATAGTCAAGGTGGTTCCAATGCCAATCTATGCATTTTACCTAAGCTTGCATCCTATGGTCAGCGTGGCTTCTAATACCAATCTGGGTGCGCCCTACAGTTAACGTGGTAGCTCTGATACCAATCTGTGACACCCTGGTTCTGAGAGGAAACCTCTCAGGACCTGGACTGATGCGTATGTGTGCCTAGGATGTTCATCACACATACACATATAATCCACAAACTGAATTTCAGAATAATACTCGAATAACAGGGTTTATTACAATGTCTCATGGGTCTTGGACTAATTCTAGCAGCGGAAGTCTTATCTTAGCAGCGGAAGTCTTATTCTAGCAGCGAAAATCTTTATTCTAGCAGCGGAAGTCTTCTAAACTATTGTGGAAGCAAACTAAGCAGCAGCAGCGGCTCCATCTCTACTTCATCCCCACGGACAAGTTGACGGTGGATCACACTCCTAATACTCCACGTGGTCTTCATAATACTCCTCTCATATTGCTGATGATGTATGATAATGCAAGTTTGAGTACATGACGTACTCAGCAAGTGTGGGAAAATATGATATGTAGCTCACAACAAGGCAGGTATAAAAAGGCTCATTGCAGAAAGCAAAGTTTATTTCTCAAAACACGATAAAAACAACAACTTAGCTTTAAGTAAATGTAATCCCAACGTGTATTTAAACACCAACATACCACCATCATGTTCCATCACTTTCATGTCTCTTCCATACATTTATCTTTCTCAACTTTTCTCAAGCTCGTGAATACCATCTCGTATTCACTACCATCTCATGAATACCATCTCGTATTCACTACCATTTGATCTCATATTCAATTCCGTCTCATACCGAGACCAACGCTCATTGCCATGATTCAACAGTCATGCAACCAATCTCATTACCCGGACTCAACAGTCCCGAAAACAAAATTCAAAGACCAAAAACCATAACCTTCCAATAACCATAACCAAACCATCCAAAACCATCCCAAAATCATACCCATCTAATCATGTGGGTTGTCCAGGCGCTCATGACCGTAAGCTTGGCTATCATGATAGTTTTAGACTCCGCAGAGTTTGTATCACTTTACCCACAAGTTTGTGATTTTGTCACCCGTCGGCGACTGCTGAACCTCCATTATACCAGTACACAACCGTCAGTGTATGGCCAAGATATCACAAAATAGCCTTTACAAAGGGGCTACTAGATGTATGGACTCACTAAGGTTTCACCAGCAGGCTAGACTCTCCAATTCTCCCACCTACGGGCCCCCTCTTGTGCCATGCAGTTCCCAGGGCAGTCCTCACTTGTCACACCCGGTTTCTCCGAAGAACAACCGAGTGAATGTCACATGTATGCCAGGATCATTTTCTCATACATGAGATGACAATTAGTGAAGCATCATTTATTGCAAGCCAGGTGTCGAATATAAATATGTCTTACAAAGCATACGTCTCAATGGATGATAATAAGTTCATAACATGTAAATAGAACAGCAGCGGGATATTATTCTTGTGGGCTCCGTCACAGGCGTTGCCTAGGGGGACTCCATGAACCTAGAATCCTTCTTCGGGTCCAAAGTCTTGGCCATTGAACACCACATCATCCCCTTGACCTGAGCAGCAATTTAAACCAACAATTATGCAAGTTTGAGTACCGTTGGTACTCAGCAAGTGTGGGAAAGTTATGTCATGCATGGCTAGAGCAAGGAGAGGTTTAACTCATGGTTAAAGCACTACACAATTATTACCTATCACCTTAGCTTAATAAGCACCTACATTACTACATAGGTGAAATGGATCCCAATCTCCCAATCCATCATCAATATCAAGTAACAATAACATCATTTCCAATGTTGAGCTCCCCGCTTAACATCCACAACTTCCAAAGTCATCATCCTCTAATCATGAATAAGTCCAAGGCGCTCTTGACCGTGAGCACGGCTGTCATGACAGTTTTGACTCTGCAGAGTTTGCACCACTGTACCCACATGTAGTGATTTCACCCCCCGTTGCCAGGTGGACTAAAAGAACCTCCATTATGCCAGTGGCCGCGAACCACATTCACACTTCCCAGGTGTGTACCTAGGAGATCACTACGAAGCCTTTACAAAGGGATTCCCTACGAGCGTGGACCCACTGAGGTTTCACCCCTAACAGCATACAAGAGGCTCCAACCCTGCTGCAGTGGCCCCCTCTTGAGCCTTGCGGTTCATATGGTAGTCCAGCTGACACCTACTCCCCGCACCATCCAACACACCCATACTACGCCGGGGATACACCTAATTAATTGGCCAAGCTGCCCCATCTCAGCATGTGGTTGGCACGGTATAGCCAGGTTACATGCTCCATGAACCGGTCCTTAGGATCCAGGCAAGTACTAAACACAAACCCGAGTCTCGTGCACCCAGCACCAACCAAATCATCCAACTTGCCTCGATCCCTACCTCTACATAACTCATAATATCTCATTCAAGAGTAAGGTAAATAAATTGATGATCTCATATCCCAATTATCCCATTCTAAGCATGGCTAAGCATAAGCATATAATAAATGATATGATAAAATAAATCCCAACCCAAGCTACAAGGAAACAAGATAATGCAATTCTAGGGAAACTTCCTACCATGGGTTTCATATTTCAATTGACAATGCATATAATTCTATCTACATATCCTAGCATAGGATCAAAGTGGTCAAGGACACTTGCCTTCTTCCTGCTGCTCTGGGAATGGAAAGTCTTGGTCTTGGAACGGGAGAACTTGCTCTGGGGCAGGTTCTACTCATGCCAATACACATAGCAAAAGAAAACAACAATACATAAGACATAGTTCACACTTTCACTTCATACAACCCACACATACATACATATGATAGTCATTCACCTTTCTAAGTGTTGTGGTTACTCTAGATGTGTTGATTGTTAGCCTACATGAACTTTTAAACATATGTATATGATTTCTAACTTTTGTATTCAGATTTCTGTTTGCACACTATATATGAATTTCCAATTTGAACAAATTCTTTATATTCAATTAATACACTCCTTAGCTACCAAGTTTGCATGAAAGTTAATTTCCTACTCCAAATAGGTTTTCAGATCTTCTACCAAATCCTAAAATGAAGTTTTTGGATTTAGAGACTTCATTTATCATTTTCTAATTATGCATACCTATTTTCCTATATTTTTCAGATTTATTTTTCTATGCCTAAAAGTGAGTTTTAATATTAAATAGTAGGGCATATCATCTAAACAGAACAGGTTCTGATATAAAATATTAAATAATATATTTTGAACTTCTCCTCTGATGTGAACTAATTTAAATTTATTTTACTAATTTTCAGAATTATTTCCTAACCTAAAAATGTGTCCCTATAATTAATAAATGTGAACAATCAATTAGACAGATTCATTTCAGCCTAAAAATCTATTTTTAACTCATTCTAAAGTTTTCCAAGTGCTAGGAAAGTTTATATTTGAATTTACAATGTGTTTGTCTAACCTTTTAAATTTAAATCCTAATCACATATTCAAATTTCTGAATTTAATATCATATAGGGTCAAAAACGTAAATCCACCCTTCTACAGGGTATAATTTATTATTTCCTAAATTTCCAGGTGTCTAACTACACATATAACAGAGGGGTTTTCCTAATTTTTATTAAGTCCAGGGGCTAAAACTGATTTTTACATGAATTTACACGAATTTGTGAAGTTCCAGGGGCTAGATCAGAAGTTTCCGGAGATAGCTCGTGTTTTCCGAAATCCCCAGGGGGTAGCGCGTAAGAATCTCGGCCTTTATAACGCGGGGCTGATGTGGACCGTCCAATTAAAAATAGACGGCTGAGATTATAACGCGAAGCGGTACGGGTTAGATCTAATAGGAACCGCACGATTTAAAATGGACGGGCCTCAGGGGGCCACGTCGCCCTGGCCGTCCGCGGGCGGCGCTGTCCGGCGGCGCGCGGCGGCGGGAGGCGGCGATCTCGCCGGAGATCTTCGGATTTACGTCTATACCTCCTAAAACTTAGATTTCAAGGCATAGAACGGTAGAGGGGAGGTCAGGGATCTCACCTCGGGGTTTTTCTTGAGCCCGGAGGTCCTGGAAGATGGTCGGCGGCGAGGTCTGAGATGAAATAGCGGAGGTGCTCGATGGAGCTGCGTCTAGGGTGCAAAACACCGAGTTTTCTTCATCTGCGTGACTCCCCGGAGGCGGTGGAACATGATCGGCGCGTTAGATCAGAAAACCTGAGCAAGGATCGAGAGAAAACGGTGATCGAAGCTTCGGTTCCCACCGGAGATAAAAGTGGAGTGCGCTGGGGAATTCGACCAGTTTCTGTGTGGGAATTTCACGAGGGGAGGCGGCGGAGGATCGACTTGGTTAAATAGCAGCTTCTGGGGCCAAAGATCGGGCTGTTGGCGCGGTTTTTCGGAGGTTGTTTGGATTCGGGTGGGAGGAGAGTCCCAGGGTTGGCCGAGCGCGCGGGAGGTGAGGGATGACACGCGGGCCCCGCGTATCAGTGAGAGGAAGAGAGGTGCGCGAGTTCGGTGCTGGCGCAGGGAGAGTGGGCCGGCTGGTGGGTTTCGGCCCACTGGCCGGTGGGGTTTTTTTCTTTTTCTTTTTCTTTTTCCATATCTTTTCTGTTTTGGTTTGAATTTGAATTCCAATTTGAATTTGAATTTCTGCACCACATGCAATACGTCCAAAAATTTTTAAATTCCCCTCTTAACAAATTTTTGGGGTGTTACAGCTCTACCCCCCTTAAATGAAATCTCGTCCTCGAGATTGGTGGTTATAAGAAAACAATTCCGGAAACTGTGCCTTAAGCTCATCTTCCCCCTCCCATGTGGCTTCCTCTTTCGAGTGATGCTTTCACTGCACCTTGCACATCCGGATTCTTTTATTTCTTGTGAGGGGTTCCATTGTCTCCAAAACCTTGACCGGTTGCTCGGTATAAGACAGATCCTCTCCAACGTCAACCTAATTCATGGGTAACATCTCTTCAGTCGTCCTCAGGCATTTCTTGAGCTGTGACACATGGAATACATCGTGCACATCCGATAGGCGAGCCGGTAGTTCTAGTTGATATGCCACTTCTCCTTTCCTCTCCATAACCTGAAAGGGTCCGATGTATCGAGGTGATAACTTCCCTTTCACCTTGAACCGACGAAGTCCTCGGATAGGTGACACCTTGAAATAAACATAGTCTCCCACATTGAAAATAAGCTCTCTTCTCCGCACATCGGCATGACTCTTTTGTCGGGTCTGTGCTATCCTCAGGTTGTTGTGAATTTCCCTCGCTTTCGCGGCTTCTTGTAGTACCTCGGGTCCAAACACTTTACTTTCCCCTGTTTGATTCCAAAATAGGGGAGTTCTGCACTTCCTCCCATACAAAGCCTCAAATGGTGACATCTTCATACTAGCCTGATAGCTGTTGTTATAGAAGAACTCCGCATACGGTAAGTTCTTATCCCAACTCCTGTTGTTCTTTAGCGCACACGCTCTCAACATATCCTCAAGGATCTGATTGGTTCTTTCCGTCTGTCCGTCAGTCTGGGGATGATAGGCAGAACTAAAATTTAGATGGGTTCCCAGGGTTTCATGTAACTTCTGCCAGAACCTTGAGGTGAACTGTGTCCCTTGATCTAACACTATCTTCTTTGGCACTCCATGGAAACACACGATCCTTGACATGTACAATTCTGCCATTTTGGATCCGCTGTAGCTTTCTTTCACGGGGATGAAATGAGCTACCTTGGTTAGCCTGTCGATGATGACCCATATCGAATCATATCCTGATTGGGTCCTAGGTAGTCCCACTATGAAATCCATACCGATTTCTTCCCATTTCCATTCAGGCACTTTGAGTGGTTGCAATAATCCCGCGGGTCATTGATGTTCTGCTTTCACCAACTGACATGTGTCACATAGGGCAACATGTTCCGTGACATCTCGCTTCATGCCATACCACCAATACCTGCTCTTGAGGTCATGGTACATCTTCGTTTCCCAGGATGAATGGGATAGTCAGAATCATGAGCCTCCTTCAAAATCAATTCACGGATCTCCTTCGCATCAGGCACACAGATTCTTTTCCCGTGCCACACTGTACCTTGTTCATCCTCTCTGAACCCAGGGGCTTTATTATCCTTGATGAGTTCTCTAATCTATTGTATCTTCCCGTCATCTTCTGACCATTGCGTTAATCTTTCTCTAATGTGGAGTCCACTTCCATGGCGATGGCCTCACCACTATTCACCAGACATAGATTGAGTTTTATAACATCTTCCTTCAATTCTGCAGGCATGTCCTTCAAGCTCAACCTATTGACCTGCACCTTCCGATTTAAAGCATCTGCCACGACGTTCGCTTTCCCAGGATGATAGTTGATGCCCACATCAAAGTCATTGATTAGCTGTAACCATCTCCTTTGTCTGAGGTTGAGATCTGGCTGTGTGAAAATGTACTTTAGGCTCTTATGATCCTTATATATCTCTGTACTTTTCCCCATCAAGTAATGCCGCCAGATCTTCAATGCGTGTACCACTGCGGCTAGCTCTAGGTCATGTGTAGGATAGTTCTTCTCGTGTTTCCGGAGCTGCCGGGACGCATAAGCCACGACATGCCCCTCTTGCATGAGAACACATCCCAACCCGTTTCCAGAGGCATCACAGTACACCGAAAAGTTCTTCTACATATCTGACATAACTAGCAGTGGGGCTGTTGTCAATCTTTTCTTCAGTTCCTGAAAACTAGTCTCGCACTGCGGTGTCCATGTGAATGTGATTCCCTTCTCCAACAATTTGGTGAGGGGTATCGAAATCTTGGAGAAACCCTCTATAAACCGTCGATAATACCTAGCCAATCCTAAGAAGCTTCGAACTCCCCCGACATTCTCAGGGGTCTTCCACTTCTGTACATCCTCGATCTTGGCGGGATCTATGGAGATTTCTCCCTCCGAGATTATATGTCCTAAGAAGGGAACTCTCTTCAGCCAAAACTCACACTTGCTCAACTTGGCATATAGTTGGTGTTCTCTTAGCTTTTGCAACACCAACCTTAGATGTTTCTCATGTTCGTCTTCATCTTTGGAGAAGACGAGAATGTCATCTATGAAAACCACCACAAATTTGTCCAGATATTCCATGAATACCTTGTTCATGAGATACATGAAGTATGCCGGGGCATTAGTTAACCCGAAAGGCATGACGGTGTATTCATACAGTCCCTACAGAGATACGAAAGCTGTCTTGGGAATATCAGTTTGCCTTATCTTAAGTTGGTGGTATCCTGACCTGAGATCAATTTTCGAGAACACACAAGCTCCCCTCAACTGATCAAACAAGTCTTCAATGCGGGGTAATGGGTACTTGTTCTTGATGGTTACTTCATTCAACGCACGGTAGTCCACGCATAGCCTTTGGGTCCCGTCCTTCTTGGGCACAAATTGAGGCGGACCCGTCAACCGAGACAGGCCACTCGCCCGGGAATCGCATTGGGTGGTGCCGTGTTGTGCGGCACCCAACAGCACACATATGAGGAACAATGTATTACATAAAATAATAGCGGAAGCTTACAAGTTTTTCCTTTGTAAATACTTTACATCAAGTAACTACAGCGGAAGTCTATATCAACTCACGTCGAATAACTAAAAGCACTCGAGATGAAGTCCAGCCCGCGGACTCCTCTCGCTAGCAACACGAAGGCAAGCAGCAGCGGCTGGGTTCTCCATGTGTTACCTGACTCGGGAGTCCCCGAGTCTCACCGGACAACCTTCTTTTCAGCATCGTTGTTAACCTGCAAAACCACTTATATAGCAAGCGTGAGCACATAGACTCAGCAAGTCTGACCCGTCTCTC
The DNA here is from genome assembly GCA_030760725.1 of Neostapfia colusana. NCBI lineage: Eukaryota > Viridiplantae > Streptophyta > Magnoliopsida > Poales > Poaceae > Neostapfia > Neostapfia colusana. Next base: position 73,867,645 of record JASWHV010000005.1, on the reverse strand, counting down.
CTAAGCAAGAAACTCTACATGCACGACAGTTGCAATTGGGTTGGCTAGATTTGCATAAAGGACTCGCCTAAAGTCGATCCTTAACTTTAAGATTTTAGGCCTCATTGTGCAAACCTTGAGCCGAAAAGCATCGCAACACCACAATCAAACAAGAAACGCTTTGTTGCGATGCTCCTTGCGCAAAGTGAAAGTAAAGTTTAATGAGCCTATCTCTAATTCAATCATGGTTGCAATACAAGTTATAGCACAGCCTTATCAAGTTCAAAGAATAACCAGTTCAGTTCTTACTACGTCAAGACGCAGTGGGCAAGTATGCTCATATAACCGCGAGCAACGGTGATTTGAATCAGTACACGCCCGGACTACACGACACGTACATCCGTACTCCGAGTTGCCGGCAGCAACCTCGACTGACGTTGTACGCGGCCACCTTTCCCAAGATCTTCCACATTGGACACAGTCCAACTGCCCCAAGTATGCAAGCTCCCTCAAGGTACATACCCACTGTGGTATGTTCTTGAGCGAGGTACCTCCTGCTACCCTGACGCCGAAAGCCTAAGGCAGTTGGAAAAGTTCCACCATGGATCTCCCAAGGTACATCGATTTCCTGGGTCCCATATAGCCAGTATGCGCTCGGTACACAACTCAAACTTGTCCAACAGGGCCAAGCACGGACGGGCCTTAACTGACATAGGCAGGGCTATGCACGCACGGCCTGCAACCTGCTGCATCTAAACCTCCCTGCCTGGTCTCCATTTCTTATGTGTGAACTTTCCTCATCTTCTCTAAATTGGACCTGTTCCAAGTACACCAGCCCTAAACTCGCGAGTAGATTCCAACTACTCGTCTTCTACCGGACCATTCCTACTAACATTAGCGTAGCCAAATTCCCTCGAGGAGTTGCTATTCTACCCTTTCTCCCTTAGGTGGTTCTGGTCATGCAAGTGGGGTTTTCAATATCATCTAGACGTAATGCAATCAACGATGCAAAGCTATGATCTTTACAAATGAAAATTCTTTATAAAACGGTTCAAATGCAAACCGGGGCTTGCCTGTTTTGCAGGTGACTAGGTTACAATCAGTTAGTGACAATCACTTGGAGCTTGATCACTTGTTTTCCTCCCTCCTTGATCTTCACTTCAAGTCCTTCTCACCTTCTTCACGTATATGCTACACGATATGATCATGCATATGTATTTAATTGAAAAGCTTTTGCTCATAAGGTCTAATGACAGTTTTAAAACTGGAACTCTGTTTAAGAATTTAAAATGACACTGGTGCCAGTGGTTTGGGTTGGGCTTAAACACTAAGATCAATTATTAAGTGCTTTTCCCACTTAAGTGTTGATCACCTTAAGAGATCACACATGACAGTGGTGATCCAGAGCTCTAATGGAGCTGAGAATTTTCATGTGAGTTCCTTGTCACAAGAAAGTCCTCTGGATCAAAATTTAGCACATTTCACGGAGTGGTTTATTCAGAATAATTCTCTAAGTGTTTAGTCAAAGATGAATTAATTCAGAGGTAACACTCATGTTCATGTCAAACTCAGTGAACCACAATTTCAATTATAGTTCATAGAGTCTACATGAAGTTTCCTAGGATTTTTGGAGCTAAGAATTTCCCAGAACTGAATTTACAAGTATTGGAAATCCTCTGAAAATGTTTTCTGTATTCATTTGAATACAGGAACTTACAATCTGAATTACCCTGATCAATTCAACTCCAAATGAGCTGAAACTTTTACAGGAGTCTAATAACACCCTAAAGATTATTTTGGAAAAATTTGAGGAGTTTTGGATAAATCAAACTCACTCTAAAATTCTTTTGCTGAAAAGCTTTAAAGTATTTTCCAGAATTAAATATAGACTTTCATACAAATTGGGTTGCATATTTGGATCGATTTTGTCAATCTGAATCTAACCCAATTTGAATCACTAATTTTGGAGGTTCCTAGCAAAAGTTATGCTCTTCTAAAGTTTGGGGAAAAATCAGGAATTTGAATAAATCCGGGAAATGTTTAAACCTGACTGTGGGCCACGGGGCACGTGTCAGCTGCTGAGGGAGTGTCACACGGGGTCACAGGGTCATTTCCCATGCTGTCACAATTGATCCCGTGCCACAGAGTATCCGGCCCACTGTTGCCGTGCGACTGACGCGTGGGGCCGGCGAGGTCTTCTTCTACCTCCCGCTCCCACGCGTTCCCGCCGCCGGGCTCGCCGGAGTAGCTCCGGGATCGGCCGTCCGGCAACCCCTGACGCTGAAACTTGCCGCCAGCCTCTAACTCAACGTGAGGAACATGCTGGTGGGGTTTGTTCGAGCTGGCAGAGCCCCCAAACTAGCCCGCGACGGCGCATCGGTTCGGACGAAGTCCGGCGACGTCGCCCCGACGCCCTAAGCCTTTATGGCTTCGGTTTCCAAGCTTTAGAGCACCAGCGGACGCTAGGGATCATCGACGTGGAAAGGAAATGGCTCGGAGATGGCTCTAACTTAGGGTTCACCGTGCACCTGCACCTTCCCGCCATAGCCGCCTTCGGAAAGCTTGAAATTGCACCGTGCACAGTGTGTTTCATGCGAGGTTTCAAAAGAAAACTGGTGCGCCCTCAGGTGTAGCCCGTGTGTGCGATGTTTCGTGGTATCTAAACAACAATTGATCGGGAATTTTGCAGAATCATACCGGAAGGTTGGTTTTCACCGGCCGAAGAGGATCTTCGAAATTCGTTGTCGAGAGGCCGAGACAGGCTCTGTGTTTCGGGTAGAAGCTGCACGGAGACCTTGCGCGTCCCCCGGTGGCCTCGTTTGGTCGTGAAACCCGCTCTGTGGTGCTGCCCACGAGAGCACCCCGTCGCTGTTGGGTGATGGCCGCGGCGGAAACTGGTTAGACTCGGTGTGGAGAGCACGAACTCCTTCAGTGAAGGTGCGAGGAGGTCGTGGAGGTTTTTGTTGTGTGGTTTTGCTGCTCAGCTGAAGTCCCCACGCGGTCTAGGTGAGGGTTGATCGACCGAGAGCTCGGCGGCGGTTCTCGGTTGATTTCTCGCGCGGGGAAGGGAAGAACAGCGTGGCTTCGGGGCTTCGGTGATGAGAGGGAAAAGGAGCCCGACAGAGGGTAATAAAGCCCTGGGTGAGGCGGTTCCCGCGGGGAGGCGGTCGCCCGAGGCGGTGAGCGCCGCTGTCGGCTCTGCCGATTGCTTCACGTGGGAAGTAAGCAAAACAGAGACTGTGGACTTCAGATCTTTTGCAATTTCAGTGCTCCCAATGACATGTGGGACCCACTGATCAGTCCTCCTTATCCCCTCTCCAAATATCTCCCAAGTTTGAATGTTGAGTGAATTCAATTGTGGGAATTCAAATCTGGTATGCATTTGGATAATTGGGCAAGTTTCATCCAAATTCAAATGAGTGTTTGAATTCTTTGTCATTTAAAGTCCATTTTGCAAAATGGGTTGCAAACTATTTTCATAAATCATGAAACTTTGCACACCCCCTAATTTGGACCCAAGGAATTCAAATATGAAATCTGATTTTAAAGTTGGCTGCTACAAATGAGATTTTCAGCACAACAGTTTTGAATTCCATTGTGTTGCTTTCATTTGAATTTTTATTTGAACATATTGTTCCAAATCTGATTTTTGTTTTCTCACACATATGGAAACTTCCCATCATAGTTTTTGGCCCCTCTTGGGTTCCATGTTTCCAAATAAACATTTGACTTGTGTGAAGAAAAACCCTCCTGTGTGTCATCACATGTGGAAAAGTTTTTAACAAGTCCCAAATTTCATACATATGAAACCAACTTTTGCAAATAAGTGTTTCTTTGTATTCATAATTTTTGGGACCTTTACATTCCTCCCCCCTTAAAAGGAATCTCGTCCCGAGATTCAAAAGAAGAACGAGGTGGGAGGTAATTACAAGGTTTCTGACAAAAGCTCCGGATAGTTCTTGTGGATGTAATCTTCGGATTCCCACGTCGCCTCTTCCGGGGTATGATTACTCCAAAGGACTTTGTAAAATTTCAAAGTCCAGTTCCGGGTGATCCGGGTCTTTTCGTCGATAATCTGTACAGGTTGCTCGACGTAGGTGAGATCCGGCTTCAACTCGTCAATGTCTTCAGTGCGGATGGCAGCGGTAAACTTAAGACATTTCCGCAGCTGGGACACGTGGAATATGTCGTGAATACCGGCAAGGCTTGCCGGTAGTTCCAGCCGGTAGGCTACAGTTCCGCACTTATCCGTAATAGTAAATGGACCGATGAATCGGGGAGCAAGTTTCCCCTTGACACCGAACCGATGAATCCCCTTCATCGGAGACACACGAAGATACACGTGCTCTCCGACTTTGAAATGCAGCGGTCGACGTCTCTGGTCCGCGTAGCTCTTTTGACGACATTGGGCAGCTTTGAGGTTCTCTTGTATTATCCGAACTCTCTCTTTCGCTTCATTGACAAGATCAACCCCGAACGTTACTCGTTCACCGGATTCGCACCAATTCAATGGTGTACGGCACTACCGGCCGTATAGAGCTTCATATGGTGCCATTTTGATGCTCGTCTGATATCCGTTGTTGTACGAGAACTCCGCCAGCGGTAAGTGATCATCCCAGCTCTTACCGTGGTGGATGGCACACGCTCTTAGCATATCTTCCAGTATTTGATTCACCCTTTCAGTTTGCCCATCGGTTTGAGGGTGATACGCAGAGCTTCTAATCAACTTCGTCCCCAAGGATGCGTGTAGCTGTTCCAAGAAACGGGCTACGAACAGCGATCCTCTATATGACACAATGGTATGGGGAACTCCATGTAAGCACAATATCCGTGCTATGTACAGCTCTGCATACTGCCTTGCGTTATACCTAGTATGTACCGGGATGAAGTGTGCGGATTTGGTTAACCGGTCCACGATTACCCAAATCGAATCATGGTTGTGGGAGGTCATTGGCAACCCGACGATGAAGTCCATACTCAAGTCTTCCCACTTCCATGCCGGTACTTGTAGTGGCTGCAACATGACTAACTTCTTCATGTGGTCGGCCTTGACTCTTCGACATGTATCACAATCTGAAACGTACTTTGCAACTTCACGTTTCATACGTGTCCACCAAAACTTCTTCCGGAGATCTTGGTACATTCTATTACTGCCCGGATGAATGGAAAACTTGGACAAATGAGCTTCGTCCAAAATTTTCTTTCATAGTCCCATATCCCGGGGTACTACTATCCGGTCGTTGAACCACAAGGTACCTTCATCGTCTTTCCGGAAGAACTTCATTTCTCCGTTGTCTATCCTCCGCCGTATGTGAGACATACCCTTGTCTTTTCGTTGAGCTTCCATGATCTCCTCTCGGATAGTAGGAATGAGAGCGAGATTATAGAGAGCTCCATACGGTATGACATGGAGGCTTGGTTCTTCATCATCCATTTCAGCAATAGTTAGGTGATGGATATGCGCCTTACGACTGAGCGCATCGGTGACCACATTCGCCTTTCCTGGATGATAATGAATCTCTAGTTCATAATCCTTAATGAGCTCTAGCCATCTTAGTTGCCTCATGTTCAATTCTTTCTGAGTGAAGATGTACTTCAAGCTCTTGTGGTCGGTGTAGAGGTGTATAAGATTTCCGAGAAAGTAATGCCTCCACATCTTCAAAGCAAGGACCACGGCAGCTAACTCAAGATCATGAGTTGGATAATGCTGCTCGTGAGTTCTGAGTTGACGAGATCCATAAGCAACCACTCGTCTTTCTTGCATCAGCACGCAGCCAAGACCGATGCCAGATGCATCGCAATAAACGTCGAATGGCTTTGTCGTATCTGGCTGAGCAAGAACTGGGGCTGTTGTGAGATGCTTCACTAAAGTCTTGAAAGCTTGTTCACACGCAGCACCCCATATAAATCTGGTGTTCTTCTTTAATAATTCCGTCATCGGTTTAGCAATCTTGGAGAAACTCCGAATAAACCTCCGATAGTAACCCGCTAAACCGAGGAAGCTTCGGATTTCATGTACTGACTTTGGTGACTCCCATTTCTGTACTTGGATAATCTTACTCGGATCTACAGCGATGCCCTCCGCTGAAATAATGTGTCCGAGAAAAGGTACTTGATTAATCCAGAATTCACACTTGCTGAATTTTGCATAGAGCTGATGATCTCGCAATCTTTGTAGCACAATATGCAGATGTTCAGCAAGTTCTTCCTCTGACTTGGAGTACACCAAGATATCGTCGATGAAGACAACAACGAATTTATCCAACTCCGGCATGAACACTGAATTCATCAGGTACATAAAGTGTGCCTGGGCGTTGGTCAAACCAAAAGACATAACGAGATACTCATACAGCCCGTATCTTGTTGAGAATGCCGTCTTCGGAATATCTTCTGCCCGGATTTTAATCTGGTGATATCCGGACCAAAGATCCATCTTTGAAAATACCTTCGCACCCACTAATTGATCAAAGAGCATATCAATCCGAGGTAGTGGATACTTGTTCTTGATGGTAACGGCGTTCAAAGGACGATAATCAACACAAAGCCGTAGTGTTTCGTCCTTCTTTTTGACAAACAACGCTGAACAACCCCAAGGTGACGAACTTGGTCGTATAAATCCCTTGCTCATTAGGTCATTCAGCTGTGTCTTCAATTCTGCCAGTTCCTTGGGTGGCATCTTGTACGGCCTTCGTGATATCGGTGTTGTTCCCGGTATAAGTTCAATCTTGAACTCAACGTCTCGTTCGGGCGGCATGCCCGGTAAATCTTCGGGAAACACATCCGGATACTCACGTACCACCGGAATGTCCTCTATCTTAACAGCTTCCGTGTGGTTCACTGTTGCAATCTGTTGCCGTCTGGCGCCCAGAATTAATATATGAAGACCGTGCTGTGGGGAGTTGAGCTCAACGGTCCTGGAGATGATGTTAAGAACCGCTCTGTGGTAATTCAACCACGACATCCCCAAAATGATGTCGATCTTCAGACCTTCAAGAATAATGAGGGTCGTAGGGTATATTTTACCCCCCAAACAAAGAGGTGCTCGGGAGACAACCTCACTTGCGGTGCTGCTGCCCCCGGGCGAAGATATGAGGTATTGCCTCTTTGTATAAACTGTTTGGAGCTGATTTTGAGCCACAAAAGATTGGCTAATGAAGTTGTGTGTGGCACCGGAATCAAAGAGAACTAAAACCGGTTGTTGATTCAGAGAAAACATCCCTGCTAAAGCGGCTTCTCCTTCCGGAACATCATCAATCACAGTATAGTGAATATTGCCCCTTATCTGCCCTCTTATCTGCAGATTGAGGTACGGATCACATTGTTGTAAATATGATGACCCGTAGCCTCGAATTTCCTCCGGACATTGCCTAGCATAATGGCCCATATGCCCACAAGTCAAACACGGATGCCTCTTCGGTTCTTCGTTGACTTGCGGTGGACTGCTAGGTACACATGGCTGCAGCGATGGAGCACAAACCACCGTCTGATGCTGCGGCTGTGGAGGTGGTGCAAGTTGTAGAACTTGACCAGTAATCAATCTCTGAGGAGTTAATCGCACAGGTGGCCTCCATCTTTCACCGGATGGCGTTTGATACACCAAACGGTACTTCTGAGGCACATAACTTGTGCTAGCCCGCTCGATCTCACTCATCTTTCTCTTCTCGGCTTGCCACTCAAGTGTCGGCTTTTCTTGGATGAAAGCCGCATCGACCATGTCGGTGTAACTGCCGTTATTGTGTACGGCCAGCTTTTCCCGTAATATGGCACTCAGGCCATGGAAGAATAGGTCACACCGTGCCTCTTCTTTCGCCACATACTCGGGAGCATATTGGGCCAAAAGATTAAATCTTCTGACATACTCGAGGATACTCATGTCCCCTTGCTTCAAGCCCAAAAATTCCTCCCGCTTTGCCTTGACAATACCTAGTGGTATGTAACGAGTACGAAAGGCTTCACAAAACTCTCTCCATGTCACTTGATGGTCCTCCGGAATGGTGGCAATATGATCCACCTACCAGTTTCCGGCGGCTCCATGGAGTTGTTGAGCGGCAAACTTTGTCTTCTGGTATTCATCACACTTGAATACTCCAAATTTTGACTCCATGACACGAAGCCATTGATCTGCTTCCACAGGTTCGGTGGCTTCAGTAAAAATTGGCGGTTGAGTCGCCAAGAAATCCAGATAAGCGTCCCGAGACGGAACGACTTGTTGCGTATTATGGAGTACGTCTTGCTGTACCAAAGCTTGGAGTAAGCGTGTGTGTTCTTGCGTTGCTTCTTGGAGTAGCCTAGTGTTTTCTTGGTTAGACTCGACAACTCGAGTCATAAGATTCATCCATCCTGTGGAAGGTGGTTCCAGCGGTGGAATAGAAGCATCACCGCCTCGATGAGAACTTCTGGCCCTACTCCTAGAGCGGTTACGAACCATACTGCAAAAATTGTAGTTGCGAAGAGTTAAACAAGAACTCAGCAGTATGTGAGACTAATGAAAACATGAATACGTCAAAACTTTATGAAAGCAGTAACAAAATCCATGTTTACACAATTCCTTAGTAGGCATAACTATCCAGTCCATCTGTACAGAACAGACCTTTATGCACATCCTCCAGATTTTGATCTAGGAAAGAGCATTTTCATAACTCGAGTTGAATACCAAAGTTAAAGCTAACTTCAGTATCTTTCCAACGAGTACTCATATGCCCCAGATCATCTCCGGATTTAAAGTTATGATTTTCCAAAGTTGATAGAATTCCTGGATAAAATTTGCCAGCACCTCCCTTGTACGTGGCTGATTTTATCACAGTTGTATATGTCAATACAATAAGAACCTGAACAAACTTTGAACTACAACGATGTTGCACATTTCATAACCTATCCAATGGTGTATCATAGGCTTCTTAAGGGTTTCTCTACAGAAAGTTATGGCTTAAAAACAGAAAGGTCCAGCGAGGTTTTGTTGCTGTCCTGGTTCTGGACAGTTTACCTTCCTCTGAACTTTCTACCCATTTAGCATATGATTTGGCTCTGGAGGTCTACAAAGAATTTGTAGAGTACTCGAAAATCTCTCCAGAACTGTAGCATACACCTTAATTGGGTCAAGCTACTCAGAGTTATGCTCTGTTAATGTCCAGCAAAAATTCCTGCTGAAAACAGAGCACTCTGTTTTTTGCAATCTTTGAAGCCTAGTCTTCCTCTCATTTGAATCTTAGCTCAAAATAAGATTTCAGTAACTAATATTTGTTTCAAACTTCCATTTTTATTTGAAAGTTAGTTCATGAGTCATTTCTTCAAAGGAAAGGGGTTATTAAGTTTAGTACGGTGTCGATGCACCGTAAGAAGCATGTCGGTACTACGTAGCCTCACCAAAAGAAAATCCTATCCGGATTATACCGGCATAAACGTATCTTAGGTGGCACTAAAACGATCACTCGCAAACATGTTCTATTCGTACTACGATTTCGTGGTTAATCCTGCATAAGTCACACTCAATCGTCAGGTCCGGCTGCACACCGAACCCGGTATCCATATAGTTCTTACACCCGTCCGTCATCACTCGCACAGGTGTTCTCAAGCCAAACACGCCTTGAGCTACGTGTTCATGTTACTAACCACGTGACGGGGTTTCCCAAATTGCACCACGCACGCCTGGGACAGACGTTGCTCGAATACCCCAAACGACATGAAGAGTCATAGAGGATACTAAAGCGGGTCGGGTTACCTGCCACCCGTGGGGCTCCACCCTTCAGCTTGTGCGCACTGGTGGACAGCGCTTACGTGCACCCCCCAAGACATAAATTGTCCCGAGATGCACGATTTTCTGACATAACAAATAAGTTAGGTTGCCACCTTTATATTAAGCTAATAGTAATCCTTATGTGGGCCTAGTACCATATCCTCACCGTAACCTAAATTTTTGTCGTAATACCTTCCTTATTCCGTGTGCCATTACCAATGCGTCTCTGATACCAGCTGAGGCGGACCCGTCAACCGAGACAGGCCACTCGCCCGGGAATCGCATTGGATGGTGCCGTGTTGTGCGGCACCCAACAGCACACATATGAGGAACAATGTATTACATAAAACAATAGCAGAAGCTTACATGTTTTTCCTTTGTAAATACTTTACATCAAGTAACTACAGCGGAAGTCTATATCAACTCACGTCGAATAACTAAAAGCACTCGAGATGAAGTCCAGCCCACAGACTCCTCTCGCTAGCAACACAAAGACAAGCAGCAGCGGCTGGGTTCTCCATGTGTTACCTGACTCGGGAGTCCCGGAGTCTCACTGGACAACCTTCTTTTCAGCATCGTTGTTAACCTGCAAAACCACTTATATAGCAAGCGTGAGCACATAGGCTCAGCAAGTCTGACCCGTCTCTCCTAAGCAAGAAACTCTACATGCACGATGGTTGCAATTGGGTTGGCTAGATTTGCATAAAGGACTCGCCTAAAGTCGATCCTTAACTTTCAGATTTTAAGCCTCATTGTGCAAACCTTGAGCCGAAAAGCATCGCAACTCCACAATCAAACAAGAAACGCTTTGTTGCGATTCTCCTTGCGCAAAGTGAAAGTAAAGTTTAATGAGCCTATCTCTAATTCAATCATGGTTGCAATACAAGTTATAGCACAGCCTTATCAAGTTCAAAGAATAACCAGTTCAGTTCTTACTACGTCAACACGCAGTGGGAAAGTATGCTCATATAACCGCGAGCGATGGTGATTCGAATCAGTACACGCCCGGACTACACGACACGTACACCCGTACTCCGAGTTGCCGGGAGCAACCTCGACTGACGTTGTACGCGGCCACCTTTCCCAAGATCTTCCACATTGGACGCAGTCCAACTGCCCCGAGTACGCAAGCTCCCTCAAGGTACATACCCGCTGTGGTATGTTCTTGAGCGAGGTACCTCCTGCTACCCTGACGCTGAAAGCCTAAGGCAGTTGGAAAAGTTCTACCATGGATCTCCCAAGGTACATCGGTTTCCTTGGTCCCATATAGCCAGTATGCGCCCGGTACACAACTCAAACTTGTCCAACAGGGCCAAGCACGGACGGGCCTTAACTGACACAGGCAGGGCTATGCACGCACGGCCTGCAACCTGCTGCATCTAAACCTCCCTGCCCGATCTCCATTTCTTATGTGTGAACTTTCCTCATCTTCTCTAAATTGGACCCGTTCCAAGTACACCAGCCCTAAACTCGCGAGTAGATTCCAACTACTCGTCTTCTACCGGACCTTTCCTACTAACATTAGCGTAGCCAAATTCCCTCGAGGAGTTGCTATTCTACCCTTTCTCCCTTAGGTGGTTCTGGTCATGCAAGTGGGGTTTTCAATATCATCTAGACGTAATGCAATCAACGATGCAAAGCTATGATCTTTACAAATGAAAATGCTTTATAAAACGGTTCAAATGTAAACTAGGGCTTGCCTGTTTTGCAGGTGACTAGGTTACAATCAGTTAGTGACGATCACTTGGAGCTTGATCACTTGTTTTCCTCCCTCCTTGATCTTCACTTCAAGTCCTTCTCACCTTCTTCACGTATATGCTACACGATATGATCATGCATATGTATTTAATTGAAAAGATTTTGCTCATAAGGTCTAATGACAGTTTTAAAACTGGAACTCTGTTTAAGAATTTAAAATGACACTGGTGCTAGTGGTTTGGGTTGGGCTTAAACACTAAGATTAATTATTAAGTGCTTTTCCCACTTAAGTGTTGATCACCTTAAGAGATCACACATGACAGTGGTGATCCAGAGCTCTAATGGAGCTGAGAATTTTCATGTGAGTTCCTTGTCACAAGAAAGTCCTCTGGATCAAAATTTAGCACATTTCATGGAGTGGTTTATTCAGAATAATTCTCTAAGTGTTTAGTCAAAGATGAATTAATTCTGAGGTAACACTCATGTTCATGTCAAACTCAGTGAACCACAATTTCAATTAGAGTTCATAGAGTCTACATGAAGTTTCCTAGGATTTTTGGAGCTAAGAATTTCCCAGAACTGAATTTACAAGTTTTGGAAATTCTCTGAAAATGTTTTCTGTATTCATTTGAATACAGGAACTTACAATCTGAATTACCCTGATCAATTCAACTCCAAATGAGCTAAAACTTTTACAGGAGTCTAATAACACCCTAAAGATTATTCTGGCAAAATTTGAGGATTTTTGGATAAATCAAACTCACTCTAAAATTCTTTTGCTGAAAAGCTTTAAAGAATTTTCCAGAATTAAACATAGACTTTCATACAAATTGGGTTGCATATAGAGTTTGTCAATCTGAATCTAACCCTATTTGAATCACTAATTTTGGAGGTTCCTATCAAAAGTTATGCTCTTCTAAAGTTTGGGGAAAAATCAGGAATTTGAATAAATCCGGGAAATGTTTAAACCTGACTGTGGGCCACGGGGCACATGTCAGCTGCTGAGGGAGTGCCACACGGGGTCACAGGGTCATTTCCCGCGCTGTTACAATTGATCCCACGCCCCAGAGTATCCGTCCCACTGTTGCCGTGCGACTGACGCATGGGGCCGGCGAGGTCTTCTTCTACCTCCCGCTCCCGCGCGATCCCGCCGCCGGGCTCGCTGGAGTAGCTCCGGGATCGGCCGTCCGGCAACCCCTGACGCTGAAACTTGCCGCCAGCCTCTAATTCAACGTGAGGAACACGCTGGTGGGGTTTGTTCGAGCTGGCAGGGCCCCCAAACTAGCCCTCGACGGCGCAACGGTTCAGACGAAGTCCGGCGACGTCGCCCCAACGCCCTAAGCCTTCTAGGCTTCGGTTTCCAAGCTTTAGAGCACCGGCGGACGCTAGGGATCATCGACGTGGAAAGGAAATGGCTCGGAGATGGCTCTAACTTAGGGTTCACCGTGCACCCGCACCTTCCCGCCATAGCCGCCTTCGGAAAGCTTGAAATTGCACCGTGCACAGTGTGTTTCATGCGAGGTTTCAAAAGAAAACTGGTGCGCCCTCAAGTGTAGCGCGTGTGTGCGAAGTTTCGTGGTGTCTAAACAACAATTGATCGGGAATTTTGCAGAATCATACCAGAAGGTTGGTTTTCACCGGCCGAAGAGGATCTTCGAAATTCGTTGTCGAGAGGCCGAGACAGGCTCTGTGTTTCGGGTAGAAGCTGCACGGAGACCTTGCGCGTCCCCCGGTGGCCTCGTTTGGTCGTGAAACCCGCTCTGTGGTGCTGCCCACGAGAGCACCCCGTCGCTGTTGGGTGACGGCCGTGGTGGAAACTGGTTGAACTCGGTGTGGAGAGCACGAACTCCTTCAGTGAAGGTGTGAGGAGGTCGTGGAGTTTTTTTTGTGTGGTTTTGCTGCTCAGCTGAAGTCCCCACGCGGTCTAGGTGAGGGTTGATCGACCGAGAGCTCGGCGGCGGTTCTCGGTTGATTTCTCGCGCGAGGAAGGGAAGAACAGCGTGGCTTCAGGGCTTCGGTGATGAGAGGGAAAAGGAGCCCGACAGGGGGTAATAAAGCCCTGGGTGAGGCGGTTCCCGCGGGGAGGCGGTCGCCCGAGGCGGTGAGCGCCGCTGTCGGCTCTGCCGATTGCTTCACGTGGGAAGTAAGCAAAACAGAGACTGTGGACTTCAGATCTTTTGCAATTTCAGTGCTCTCAATGACATGTGGGACCCACTGATCAGTCCTCCTTATCCCCTCTCCAAATATCTCCCAAGTTCGAATGTTGAGTGAATTCAATTGTGGGAATTCAAATCTGGTATGCATTTGGATAATTGGGCAAGTTTCATCCAAATTCAAATGAGTGTTTGAATTCTTTGTCATTTAAAGTCCATTTTGCAAAATGGGTTGCAAACTATTTTCATAAATCATGAAACTTTGCACACCCCCTAATTTGGACCCAAGGAATTCAAATATGAAATCTGATTTTAAAGTTGGCTGCTACAAATGAGGTTTTCAGCACAACAGTTTTGAATTCCATTGTGTTGCTTTCATTTGAATTTTTATTTAAACAAATTGTTCCAAATCTGATTTTTGTTTTCTCACACATATGGAAACTTCCCATCATAGTTTTTGGCCCCTCTTGGGTTCCAAGTTTCCAAATAAACATTTGACTTGTGTGAAGAAAAACCCTCCTGTGTGTCATCACATGTGGAAAAGTTTTTAACATGTCCCAAATTTCATACATATGAAACCAACTTTTGCAAATAAGTGTTTCTTTGTATTCATAATTTTTGGGACCTTTACATAAATATCACTGTAGCTCCCCATGGTGAGGAACTAGGACGAATGTACCCCTTCTCTGTCAATTCTCTTAAATGTTCCTTGAGTTCTTCCAGCTGTTTGGAGTCCATCCGATAGGGTCTCTTTTATATCGGAGCTGTTCCAGGCACTAGCTCAATCGCAAATTCCACTTCACAATCGGGGGGCATACCTGGCAACTCCTCCGGAAAAACATCTGGATATTCCCTGATGATCCTGATCTCCTCCACTTCCACCTCAACTTGATTGAGTTTAATGTCCCTCCTAGGCTCTTGTATGGTTATGAACTTTACTCTTGTGCCACTAGGTTGAGTTAGTTCCACCGTTCTTGTCGAATAATGGATGATTCCTTTATGTTTGGTCAACCAATCCATACCCAAAATAATATCTATCCCTTGTGAATCTATCACTATGAGGTTGGCAGTAAATACTACCCCATCAATGTCTAGATTCACCTTGGGACACACTTGTCTTGTCCTTATCTCTCCCCCTGGAGAGTTCACTGCTAGCATATGGTTCATTTGTGTTGTTGCTAGATCATGCTTCTTAACAAACGCTTGAGCAATGAACGAGTGGGTAGCACCAGAATCAAACAACAGGGTTGCAATGTGTAAATTGGCAGGAAACTTACCAATTACCACGTCAGATGCCTCTTGCGCTTCCTCCATGGTCACGTGGTTCACCCGTCCTCGCATCACATTCTGCTGTTGTGGCTGCATGGGCTTCTTCTTTGGGCACTTATGGGCGTAGTACCCCACTTCACCACAGTTGAAGCATTGCACCCCAAACTTAGGTGCCTGGCCTTTGTTGTCTTGGGGTTGGTTCTGTGGTCCTTGCGCTGCTGGTCGAGGTTGATATGTGGGGCAAGGCTGCTGTGCAAACTGACGCTGCGGCTGTGCTGGTGCTGATGGAGGCCTGAAATTCGGGTTGTACCCTCTGGGTGCTGAGTAGGGCACCACAGCACGGCTCGTCTGCCCTGCGGTTTGCTGCATCAGATGTGGGCGTGTGTTGCTACCTGAGGCTTGGTGTGACCATCCCGCCTTCCTCTTGTTTTCATTTTCCAAGGCCTTCAGCTTCCTTTCCACAACAAATGCTCTGTCCACCATCTTTTGGAAGATTTCATACTCGTTGGAGGACATTGCACATTGCATCTCCGCAGTAAGTCCTTCCACAAAGCAGTCCTGTTTCTGCTCATCAGTCTCGATGTCCCGTGGTGCATAACGGGATAGTTGGGTGAACTTAGTGAGGTATTCCCTCACAGTCATGTTTCCTTGCTGCAGCCCCAAGAACTCCTTCTATTGTTTTTTATTTCACCCATTGGTATGTAATGGTTGCGGAAACTGCGCTTGAACTCTTCCCAAGTAATATTCTCGGGGTCATGATGGGCTGCCACGTAAGCGGTTCACCAATCAGAAGCAGGTCCATGCAATTGGTGAGAGGCAAACAGCACCCTCTCATACCCTTGGCATTGTATGATCCTCATCTTGCTCTCAATGGTTTTTATCCAGTCATCTGCCTCCAGAGGTTCAGCAGCACTTGGAGACTTTGGAGGTTGAGTCCCTAGAAACTCACTCAACCTTGGTTGGCGTGGTGCAGCTTGTGGAGGTGGAACTTGGTGCAAGTTGGCCACCACTTGAGTTAAACTCTGGATGAGCTGATTCTGATTTTCAAGCATTTGGTGGATGGGATCAGCTCCTTCACGGCGACCACCCCAGTCTTGTCCTCCAGAAAGATGAGGGTTGCTGGCCTCATCGTTGTTGTTGGCGGGGTTGGCACCACGACCCTTTCCTCTTCCAGCCATCTATCATGATCAACCAAATGTTAATTTTAAAGCATTACATATTAACTTCCCAATTTACATGTTTAAACTTAAACTTTTGAGGCCTTATTATATTAACATTTTCCGAGGGTTTCACGTAGATTTTTGGGAGTCACGTCTCACGCGAAAATAAATGCACTCTTAATTCATAGGGGTTCACACATCAAAGCAAAGCAACCCAAAGACAAGGTTGTGGACAAATGCCCATGGCTTCCAGAACTCACGTCACACACCAAACATTAACACACAATTAACTAAGGTATTGACTCGACTACTCGATAACTTGCTGAACTAAAGGAAAAGACTCTACACGTCTCGTATCACTAAGCTGGCTCCTCAGGATCTTCCTCATTGTTACGGCTGCCCTCTGATTCCGCTTTGGGTGGGGAAGCTGCTGGTGGAGAAGTGCGGCGACGCCTGCTCGCCCGGCGGTCTGGAGAGGCAGGAGTCCATGTGTCATTCACGGTGACACACAGTTCATTCCCATCTCCTCTTTCTCTTGCCTTCAAGCTGGCTCGAAGCAACGTCTCAGTCTCCTTCAGGGTGTCACGAACATCCTGAAGCTCCTACTGACACTCCTGCAGTCGAGTGCTGAGCATAGCAGCATCCTCCAAGCACAAGTCCATGTGCTCATGGGAAGTCCCCTGCTGCACTGGCGGGTACTTGTACTCCGCTGTACCACTCTCACGCTGGAGGACATACATGTACTCAGTCCTGTCCAGGTGACGACGGTTGATGTGACTCTGGCAGGTGATGGCCTCCCAAGTGACATCCTTCTCAGCATGGACCTGGGTCGCCCTACAAGCTGGAGAGCAGTGGATCTTGAGCAGCTGATTTTCATGGATAATCCTCATTTCTGAACTCCATTCTTCCCGCTTCAAACGGATGGTCCGGGTGGAGCTGTAGTGTATGATTAGCTTGCCCGTATTTCCGGCAGTGTGGAGCATACGCCGTAGACGGCGCAACAAGCCTCCTACTGCCAATCCGTAGGAGTGGTACGTCACCGGACGGTTCTCCTCTCTCAAGGCAAGGGCAACTACCGGAACTCTCCCTCCGGTGGACTTGCGGGCAGTGCGGATCATGCAAACCATCTAAAACATAAAGCATTTAAAATTAAGTTAGATAATATTTTAAACAAAAATAGTATTTTGAATAAAAGTTGGGGTAAGATGAATAAAGTGACCCCATTAAATCACACCTTCAACCCACACCTTGTAAAATAGTTTTTAAGAAAATAGGGTCCTTAAATACGTCCATTTCTACCTTGGTCCACGTTCCTACGGGCAACCTTGGCTCTGATACCACTTCTGTCACACCCGGTTTCTCCGAAGAACAACCGAGTGAATATCACATGTATGCCAGGATCATTTTCTCATACATATGATGACAATTAGTGAAACATCATTTATTACAAGCCAGGTGTCGAATATAAATATGTCTTACAAAGCATACGTCTCGATGGACGATAATAAGTTCATAACATGTAAATAGAATAGCAGCGGAATATTATTCTTGTGGGCTCTGTCACAGGCGTTGCCCGGGGGGACTCCATGAACCTAGAATCCTTCTTCGGGTCCAAAGTCTTGGTCATTGAACACCACATCATCCCCTTGACCTGAGCAGCAATTTAAACCAACAAATATGCAAGTTTGAGTACCGTTGGTACTCAGCAAGTGTGGGAAAGTAATATCATGCATGGCTAGAGTAAGGAGAGGTTTAACTCATGGTTAAAGCACTACGCAATTATTACCTATCACCTTAGCTTAATAAGCACCTACATTACTACACAGATGAAATGGATCCCAATCTCCCAACCCATCATCAATATCAAGTAACCATAACATCATTTCCAATGTTAAGCTCCCCGCTTAACATCCACAACTTCCAAAGTCATCATCCTCTAATCATGAATAAGTCCAAGCCGCTCTTGACCGTGAGCACGGCTGTTATGACAGTTTTGACTCTGCAGAGTTTGCACCACTGTACCCACATGTAGTGATTTCATCCCCCGTTGCCGGGTGGACTAAAAGAACCTCCATTATGCCAGTGGCCGCGAACCACATTCACACTTCCCAGTTGTGTAGCCAGGAGATCACTACGAAGCCTTTACAAAGGGATTCCGGACGAGCATGGGCCCACTGAGGTTTCACCCCTAACAGCATACAAGAGGCTCCAACCCCGCTGCAGTGGCCCCCTCTTGAGCCTTCCGATTCATATGGTAGTCCAGCTGACACCTATTCCCCGCACCATCCAACACACCCATACTACGCCTGGGATACACCTAATTAATTGGCCAAGATGCCCCATCTCAGCATGTGGTTGGCACGGTAAAGCCAGGTTACATGCTCCATGAACCGATCCTTACGATCCAGGCAAGTACTAAACACAAACCCGAGTCTCGTGCACCCAGCACCAACCAAATCATCCAACTTGCCTCAATCCCTACCTCTACATAACTCATAAGATCTCATTCAAGAGTAAGGTAAATAAATTGATGATCTCATATCCCAATTATCCCATTCTAATCATGGCTAAGCATAAGCATATAATAAATGATATGATAAAATAAATCCCAATCCAAGCTACAAGGAAACAAGATAATGTAATTCTAGGGAAACTTCCTAGCATGGGTTTCATATTTCAATTGACAATGCATATAATTCTATCCACATATCCTAGCATAGATCAAAGTGGTCAAGGACACTTGTCTTCTTCCTGCTGCTCTGGGAATGGAAAGTCTTGGTCTTGGAAGGGGAGAACTTGCTCTGGGGCAGGTTCTACTCATGCCAATATACATAGCAAAAGAAAACAACAATACATAAGACATAGTTCACACTTTCACTTCATACAACCCACACAAACATATATATGATAGTCATTCACCTTTCTATGTGTTGTGGTTACTCTAGATGTGTTAATTGTTAGCCTACATGCACTTTTAAACATATGTATATGATTTCTAACTTTTGTATTCAGATTTCTATTTGCACACTATATATGAATTTCCAATTTGAACAAATTCTTTATATTCAATTAATACACTTCTTAGCTACCAAGTTTGCATGAAAGGTAATTTCCTACTTCAAATAGGTTTTCAGATCTTCTACCAAATCCTAAAATGAAGTTTTTGGATTTAGAGACTTCATTTATCATTTTCTAATTATGCATACCAATTTTCCTATATTTTTCAAATTTATTTTTCTATGCCTAAAAGTGAGTTTTAATATTAAATAGTAGGGCATATCATCTAAACAGAACAGGTTCTGATCTAAAATATTAAATAATATATTTTTGAACTTCTCTGATGTGAACTAATTTAAATTTATTTTACCAATTTTCAGAATTATTTCCTAACCTAAAAATGTGTCCCTATAATTAATAAATGTGAACAATCAATTAGACAGATTCATTTCAGCCTAAAAATCTATTTTTAACTCATTCTAAAGTTTTCCAAGTGCTAGGAGAGTTTAAATTTGAATTTACAATGTGTTTGCCTCACCTTTTAAATTTAAATCCTAACCACATATTCAAATTTCTGAATTTAATATCATATAGGGTCAAAAAGGTAAATCCACCCTACTACAGGGTCTAATTTATTATTTCCTAAATTTCCAGGGGTCTAACTACACATAACAGAGGGGTTTTCCTAATTTTTATTAAGTCTAGGGGCTAAAACTGATTTTTAAATGAATTTACACGAATTTCTGAAGTTCCAGGGGCTAGATCAGAAGTTTCCGGGGCTAGCTCGTGTTTTCCGAGGTCCCCAGGGGGTAGCGCGTAAGAATCCCAGCCTTTATAACGCGGGGCTGATGTGGACCGTCCGATTAAAAATAGACGGCTGAGATTATAACGCGAAGCGGTACGGGTTAGATCTAATAGAAACTGCACGATTTAAAATGGACGGGCCTCAGGGGGCCACGTCGCCCTGGCCGTGCGCGGGCGGCGCTGCCCGGCGGCGCGCGGCGGCGGGAGGCGACGATCTCGCCGGATATCTTCGGATTTACGTCTATACCTCCTAAAACATGGATTTCATGGCATAGAACGGTAGAGGGGAGGTCGGGGATCTCACCTCGGGGTTTTTCTTGAGCCCGGAGGTCCTGGAAGACGGTCGTCGGCGAGGTCCGAGATGAAATAGCGGCGGTGCTCGCCGGAGCTGCGTCTAGGGTGCAAAACACCGAGTTTTCTTCACCTGCGTGACTCCCCGGAGGCGGTGGAACATGATCGGCGCGTTAGATTAGAAAACCCGAGCAAGGATCAAGAGAAAACGGTGATCGAAGCTTCGGTTCCCACCGTAGATAAAAGTGGAGTGCGCTGGGGAATTCGGCGAGTTTCTGTGTGGGAATTTCATGAGGGGAGGCGGCGGAGGATCGACTTGGTTAAATAGCAGCTTCCGGGGCCAAAGATCGGGTTGTTGGCGCGGTTTTTCGGAGGTTGTTTGGATTCGGGTGAGAGGAGAGTCCCGGGGTCAGCCGAGCGCGCGGGAGGTGAGGGATGACACGCGGGCCCCGCGTGTCAGTGAGAGGAAGAGAGGGGCGCGGGTTCGGTGCTGGCGCGGGGAGAGTGGGCCGGCTGGTGGGTTTCGGCCCACTGGCCGGTGGGGTTTTTTCTTTTTCTTTTTTCCATTTCTTTTCTATTTTGGTTTGAATTTGAATTCCAATTTGAATTTCTGCACCACATGCAATACGTCCAAAAAATTTTAAATTGCCCTCTTAACAGATTTTTGGGGTGTTACATCAATCGACTCCCATTCCCCGCGCCTTCCATGGTCCATAACAATCTAGTAACTTACCTAATTACTCAGCTAAGCCGCACCCATATTTGGCCTTGTGGTGGCACTGTTATCCTGGCATGGCTCGCATGAACTGGTCCTTAGATCTATGGCAAGTAAACCACCATCTCATTCTACCTCATCCACAAACCAGGCTTGCCTAGATCTCCCTCCGATTCATGTCCATTATCAACATCAGTTTCTCATTACCCTTATTCATACAAGTGCAGTTTGCTAGACACATCTATCTCGCTTCCCATATCACAGGGACTCGGCGAAGCATAAAAGCAAAAAACCATACCTGACTCATTAACTTTCCCGGTGACAAGGGTGGTTAACAAAACTAGTAAACTCCTATAAAAGGGTTTTCCCATCAAGTTGACTCAAGCATTCATAGTTTTCGCAAACAAAAATGTTTTCCAAAAACATGGGATCAATATGGTCAAGTGGCACTTGCCTTGTTCTTGCGGCTTCTGTTGCTCTGGGATCTTGAAGTCTTGAGGTTGTAGTTCGTTGTAGATAGCTCCCTGAGCTTGTCCTTCTAATTACGACCATGCACATACAAGATTCATAGCAATCAATATCAAGCACAAATTCTACTTTAAGATGCAATGGTGCATATGCATGCTAATCCTATGGTGCTGTTTTATTAGATCAGTTTGTATGTGTTATTGCACGGCTTGCATGTTTTAAGGGTTTTGCATGGGGTTTTACAATGAACAAAGGTGTACGGATCAAATGTGAACGTGGTAATGATCTCGACTCAAGATCTAGATCAAACTGATCAACACGTGATCTGTCCACGAGAAAGCTTATGTTCGAAGGGATCGAAGAACAGATGCAAAGAAAAAGCGATGACGTCGTAAGGCGGTAATGGAGACCTCCCTCTCCCTCAGAGGCGAGCTCCACATGCGCCACGTGTCCTGGCGGGCGGGACCTCCCCTCTCTCCAGAGACGAGCTCCGCGTACGCCACGTGTCAGTGCCGAACCTCCCCTCTCTTTGGAGGTAGGCTCCGAGAATGCCACGTGTCCAGTAGCGCCAGACTTCCTTTCTCCTCGGAGACGAGCTCTGAGGTCGACACGTGTCCATCAGCGTCGGATCTCCCGGAGGAGAGCTCAGAGGTCGACACGTGTCCAACAGTGTAGGACCTCCCGGAGGTGAGCTCCGGAGGTGACACGTGTCCAGTAGGACCATACCTCTCGGAGGTTAGCTCTGAGAGCGACACGTGTCCCGCGCAGCGGGTCCTCGCTTTTCCGCAGTGACTAGCTCCGGGGGCAGCACGTGTCCCACGGGGTCGGACCTCTCCCCCTTCGCGGGGATGAGCCTCGAGCCTGCCACGTGGCCAGCTTAGCGGCAGACCTCTCCCTCTTTGCGTGGATGAGCTCCGAAGGCGCCACGTGGCCAGCGGGCCGCGGGATGTTGTCTTCGGTGTTCCTCGGCGAACTGGAATTGGGTCTTTTGGGCTCTCTTTTTTTATTCTTTCTCTATTTCAACTTATTATAAAAAGTTTTCTCTACATAAAATAAGAGTGCATGTAGAAATTGAAATTGAGGGTGTCACATGTTCAAAAATGGTATCCGTTGATATCGTAACGGTTAAATTCCCTTGCTTTGAATTGATCATGCGAGATCTGCCTTAAGTCATCAGAGATGTTGACATCCTTCATACACTACATATAAAGCAACAGACAAAGTTATTAACTACGTGATTACCATATGAACTATATGTAGGATCGAAGTACACGTGTAAAGCTACCAGAGGGGGGGTGAATGGTAGATAAAAACTTTTCAGCGGAAGCAACAAAATACCCCTCAGCAGAAAACCGATCTGTTAAAAAAAACCGTGTGTGCAACTAATCTAAACGTGTTCAACTGTGACAAAACTAGTATATATTGTAGAGAATCAAGTCATGAAGACGTCATAACAAGATTCATGAAAATCCGTTGAGAGAAACTCAAGTTACGATCGAAAGATCGAACAAAGGTCAATCTGTCCTACGCGAGAAAAACAGTTCTGGAATACTTCAAAGAAACTCGTGTAAATCATAAATCACAAATTCAATGACCGTGCAATTTTCACAGATGATAGATAATCAAGTTGTGAAGACAACCCAAAAAGAATCACATCAATTGGATCTGTAAAACTCTAGTTATGATAAAACCACTGAAGCAAGGTAGTGCTGAACAGAAACTCGACGAGAAAAACTTGTCTGAAACAAGTCGGACGAACAAGGCACAAAACTTCCTTTAGAATACGAATTTTATTTATCAAAACACAAGAGGAACAGCCCCAAAGTCGTTCCCACCGAGCTCTGGCCTCCCTTGCTTATATAACCAGCCCGAATACCAACTCAACTGAAACTAGGACTCCTACTCCTACTTGGATTCAAACTGTAACTTTCCAATACTGCTTACGACTCTTCTATACGCAGATAGAAGCAATCCTAAGACTTCCAAACACCTTAGGAACGTATCCCATATTTCTAAAATAACTCAAATTCGTGACCCACACGAAATGCTATCATAACCAACTCAAAACTTTCCATATTTGGGTCAAACACGACTCAGCGGCAGCCTGAGTCCATAACCTAGTCGGTTGGACCTTCCCGGCCAATTCTTTACGTCCACATCTCTTCATCACACCTTGGAACCATGCAGCCACGTCCATGCACTCCTTGCACACGTGCAAACATCTTCCAACGACGTCCAAGATACCTTCATATGCATTGTTCTTGATTCAAACATACTGCGCAACCTCCCGATCAACTCAACTACAATTCCTCCCGAACTTGGTTGTTGAACCTCATCTTCTCCCTAAGACTAGTTCAATGGATCCCGTCACCAGCCATGTCTTCAACTCAAGCAACACCTGCACATTAATAAACAACCAATACTTCCGAGCACAAGTCCTCGACTTGACTCTCGTTAGTTCTGAAACTACACCATCTTACATGAGCACATAAGCATGTTGTAAATCATAGCAAAATGATATCAGCCATAACCACCAAAACACACCAAAAACATAGTAAAATAATACTAAGCAAACTTTCCATAAGAGTAAAGCAAGTTCGAAACATTGCAAGTTAAAAGCAGAACCATTGCAATCAAGCTCCGAACCTTACCAAAGCTAACCGGACCTTGAACTGGAGCTTACCAAAGCTAGTCGGACCTAGCGCCGGAGCTTACTAAAGCTTAGTCGGACCTAGCACGGAACTTACCAAAGCTAGTCGGACCTAGCACCGGAGCTAGCAAAAACATGTTGGACCTAGCCAAAATAAGCCAGACCTAGACAAAGCAAGTCGGACCTTACGTCGGACCTTGCCGGAGCTACCCAAAACAAGTCGGACCTATCGTCGGACCTTGCAGGAGCTCGGACCTAGAGTCGGACCTTGTTAAATAGGTGTTTTGGTAGTATTCAAAACTTTTATCGTCAAAGCCAATGTATTAAGCACACATAGGTCTCACACTATAATTGAAGAACAAAGGAAGGATAGAAAAATTATGTGTCCACGGGACCAGTTCACGAGGCTTGGGCCACTGTTTATGCCTTGCTGACGTAGCTTATCCAATTGACTTTGCGTAGGTCTTCGAGAAGATGTCCAATACAACTTGTCGAACAATTCAAAAAATGGTAACATTTCCTCCATGTTGAAGTACATGTTAAGCATGGTGTAGTTCCTCTCTTGCTCTGAAATACAATGAGAAGTGACATCCCCAACACCTATACCCTTCCAATGAAAAGTCCTAAGCTCAGTCGTAGGTTGCTCTTCTACATTTTAGTGATAACGTGTCATAGATGCATTCACGTTGTTCGCATGTAAGAAATATTTGGTAGAGAAGTTTGTAATCTCTTTAGCTGCAAATGTCTCTGCAATACACCCCTTAACTATTGCCTTGTTGCGCACTATAGCTCTATATTTTTTCAATTCTCTTTCTTGACTATACATCCATCTGAACTGTGCAGGTCCTGCCACCAATGCATCATAAGGTAAATGCACCTGCAAATGTTGCATAACATTCATAAATCAAGGCGGAAAGACTATTTCTATCTTTTATACAAGCACAACAATTTCTTTCTCCAACTGCCGCATCATCTTCTTTGACACTTCCTTAGCACATATCTGCCTATAAAAGTAGCTAAGTTCAGCAAATATCTTCCACAAATCGGGTTTAATGTAGCCACGAAACATTATAGGTAAAAGTATTTCCATCATAATATGGTAATCATGACTCTTCGACACGTTGAGCTTACCATAGCTGAGATTAACACATCGTCTTATGTTTGCTACATAGCGATCTGGAAACTTCAATGTTCTCAACCAACTAAGTATTTGCTTTATTTCTTCTGGCTTGACACAGTATGGAGCTCGTGACCTACTTTCATATACAATTGCATTTGTTCTAACCTCAAGCCCAGGACGATCACAAAGATCAGCTAAGTCTTTCCTCACATTCAAATTATCTTTGCTTTGACCAGTAATATCAAAACACATGCTTATGATGCTTTCAATGATATTACGCTCCTGGTGCATAAAATCTATGTTGTGTGGTAAAAGCAGTGCCTTTGCATATGGTAGATCCCAAAGAAAAGAAATATGAGTCCAGTTGTGTTCTTTACCATACCCTTCGAACCCACCTTCTATGGACTCTTTTAACTTTGCATGCCATACCGTTTTTGTTTGCTTGTCAATCAACGAGGAGGTCCTTTTGTAACCGTTCTGCCTTTCTAGAATGATTATGTATCGCTCCTGAAAGGATGGTTTGAAGGAAGGAATCGTCGATGACAATAAAAATTGACACTTTTTCCATATTTCTCCTGATGGCATCAGTGTCAGCCATACATATGGGGCAACACAATGTCTGTGGATACACCAACCAGCCCAAATGCCATACACTAACAAATCATGGATTGACCATAGATATGCGGCACGTAAGGTAAATTGACATTTCAGGTAACTGTCATATGCCTTTACCCCTTGTCTTCAATCAACGGCTGCATAAACACATTGATTTTCTTCCCTGGATGTTTATGATCAGGGATGATGCCTGCAAGGAATATGTATCCTTCTTTCAGGCACATGT
Organism: Neostapfia colusana; assembly: GCA_030760725.1. Taxonomy (NCBI): domain Eukaryota; kingdom Viridiplantae; phylum Streptophyta; class Magnoliopsida; order Poales; family Poaceae; genus Neostapfia; species Neostapfia colusana. Next base: position 73,841,767 of record JASWHV010000005.1, on the reverse strand, counting down.
TGGGAGGTTGATTGTAGGGCATGATAAAAATAGGCCAACAAGAGTATAAGCTGTTAATGGTGTTGAAAGGAGTGATACCATCTGTTGAGAACCCAAGAAGAACATTTATGAGATCTCTTGCAAACTCTGAAGGGTGCGCCATAACATATTTGTCATTGCTATCACATATCCCTTCAGAATGCCACCTCATCTGCTTCGCTGTTTCTTGGGACAGAAACAACCGTTTAAGCCTTGACGTGATAGGCATGTACCAAAGCTGTTTGATCAGTACTTATGTAGTTATTTCCTCTCCATCATCGCTCAGAACCTACATATATCTGGATGTATTGCAATGCATACAGTGAGTATCGTTCTTGTGTTCCTTCCAAAACATCATGCAATTTTTCTCGCATGCATCAATCTTCTCATAATTCATGCCTCGACTGGCCAAAAGCTTCTTAGATTGGTATAAGTCTTTCGGCATCTCATGATTTGATGGAAGGAGATCACTGATCATCTTCATGATACAATTGTAGAAATTGTTCGCAAAATTGTACTTGGACTTCATCGCCATAAGTCGTGTGACCGTCTGCAGAATGGTTACATTGGTGCCCTCATGCACTTTTTCATCTCAGGCAGCAAGAACCCTATAAAACTTTTGTACCTCCTCCGGTGGTGACTGCTCTTCCTACTCTCTACCAACATCCGCTATCATCTCGTCCGTCCAATCTTCATCCTCGTTTCCGACCAACTCATCAGTATTGTTCATATCCCCATGCTCGCGCCACACCAGATAGTCAGGCATAAATCCGTGCTTGCAAAGGTGCGGCTCCATTTCAGACCTATACAGATGTCAACGGTTCCAGCACTTGTTACACGGAAACTTCGCAACACGAGCACCACTTGCAAAGGCTTGGTTCACAAACATTTGCAATATGAGCCCATTCCATATTGTGAGCACCAGTTGAACTCCATCCATCATACATTGCCTTACCGTCGTCACCAATTTCAAAACTATACAACAAATTGCAAGATTAAGCTAATTGTGATACGCAATTGGAAACTAATGTAAATATAATGTAAATGACATTATACATTGCAAAGTGGTAAACATAATCTAAACATAATTATCTACTCATGGTTTTTACGAAATAGCTGGTAAAATACATTTCATTTGCCCGACCGGACGACTAGCACTTACTATGACCCTAATTTATCTAAATGTTCTCAATTTGATTCAATACATGCAAGTTATATACTTTAATCGTGAATTTAAAGACGCGAGCCTTGAGCGCACCATGAATCAGTGTAACACCCTCAATTTCACTACAATGCATTGCATACATTTTTCATGTAGAGAAGCATTTAAAAAGAAGATAGAAATGGAGAAAGGAATATAGAAATGGAGAAAGGAATATAGATATGGAGAAAGGAGTATAGAAATGGAAGAAGGAATATAGAAATGGAGAAAGGAATATAGAAACGAAGAGTAATAAAAATAAAATAGCTAAATTGAGCCATCCCAAATTTTCCCCAAATTCCACAAAATTCCCCTAGGGGGAATTTCCCACACATTTGGGGAGAACTTTCCCCCAAATTGGCCGCACCAGTTAAGGGGGAGACCCCTTGGCCGCAGCCCTTGATGGGGGAATCCTATCCTCCACCTTTAGGACTCTTTGGTTAAGTCCCCCACCTCTAGGACTCTTTGGTTAAGTTCCCCACCTCTATGACTCTTTGTTTCCACCCCTAGGACTCTTTGGTTGAGTCCCATACTGCTAGGACTCTTTGTTTCCACCCCTAGGAGTCTTTGGTTGAGTCCCATACTGCTAGGACTCTTTGTTTCCACACCTAGGACTCTCTTCCCCCCCCCCTTATGAATACAACCCCCCCCTTAGCCGCACCCCCTATTCCCTTTGGCCGCCACCACCCCCTCTGCCAAGTCACCAAGTTTCCCCCCTGCTGCCCAAGTCGCCGAGAACCCCCCCACCCCTTGCCGGAGTTTGGCCGCCGTCGAGCCCCGTCACGCCTCGCCGTCGTCGGAGAAGAAGTTCGAAGTTCTGCCCTACCATAATTTCCCGCAGAAAAATCTCCGCTGCTGCCATTGTTAGGAGGGAGGCCTTGCCGCAAGGAGGAAGTGAGGTAGGTCTTCATTGGCCCTCTTACAACGCCGCCGCTTTTTCTACGCACAAATCTTTCTTCACCCCCTTCGAGCAGAAACTTTTTGCGTGTGGACAGATCATGTTTTGGTCAATTTTTTACAGTGGAATTGATCTACATCTTGTGTTGAGATCATCACCACGTCCACACTTGATCCCTGCACCCTTGTTCATAATAAAACCCCATGAAAGCCCATTAAAACACGCAAGAACACGTACAAACTGGTTTTATAAAACTGCACTATAGGATTTGCATTCATTCGTCTCATTGCATCTTGAGTAATGTTTGTGCGTGATAATTGATTGCTGTAAATTTTGTATGTGCGTGGTCGTGAGTAGAAGGACATGCTCAAGAGGCCATCTACGAGGAGCTACAGCACCAAGACATCGAGATGCTTGGGCAACACGAACCACGGGAGCAAGGCAAGTGCCCCTTGACCATATTGATCCCATGTTTTCAAAACTGTTTTGCTTGCGAAAACGCGTATGCTTGAGTCAACTTGATGGGAGACCCTTTTATAGGAGTTTACTAGTTTTGTTAACCATCCTTGTCAACGGGGAAAGTTGATGAGTCGGGTATGGTCATTTTTCCTTTTTGCTTCGCTTAACATACGGGATACGGGAAGCTGAAATAAAACTTGTTAGCTACTGTAATCATGATATTAAAGATGACGATAACTTGATGATGTTCATGAGCATGGAGTCGGGGAGATCTAGGCAAGCTTGGTTCGTGGATGTTGCAGAATGAGATGGTTGTTTGCTTGCCGTAGATCTAAGGACCGGTTCATGCGAGCACATGCAAGGAAAACAGTGCCACCACAAGGCCAAATATGTGTGTGGCATAGCTGACTAATTAGGTGTGTTGCTAGCTTGTTATAGACCGTTGGATGGGGGCGGTAATGGGAGTCGAGGGGGACTGCCCTGGGTACTGCATGGCACAAGAGGGGGCCCGTGGGTGGGAGAATGGAGATTCAAGCCTGCAGATGAAACCTCAGTGACTCTGTACATTCTAGTAGCCCCTTTGTAAAGGCTATTATGTGATGTCTTGGCCATACACCAATGGTTGTGTACTTGTATAATGGAGATTTTTTCTAGTCGCTGACGGGTGACGAAATCACGAACTTGTAGGTAAAGTGGTGCCACCTCTACAGAGTGTAAAACTATCATGATAGCCGTGCTTCTGGTTACAACAAGCACCTGGCCAACTTCCATGATTAGAGGCAAAACTTGGGATGGATATTCGGTATGGTTGTGGTATGGTCATTGGGATTTTGTTTCGGGACTGTTTTGGGTCATAAAAATGAGTTTGGTTTCTGTTATATGAATATGAGATGGTTATGAATAATTATGAGTATGAGATGTACTTGAGAAAGATTATTGGCAGGTTGAGACTTGATATATGGTGAATTATGATGAAGGAATGTTGATGATTAACTTGTTTATGATGGGATTTAAACTCACCTAAAGATAGTTGCTGTTTTTAACGTGTTTGTGAAATAAAATTTGCTTGGTGCAATGAACCTTTTTATTCCCCTACCTTGTTGTAAGCTACATGTCATACTTTCCGCGCACTTGCTGAGTACGACATGTACTTACTCTTGCATTCCCACATATACGTCAGCTACAGGAGAAGAGTACTTCGAGGAACATGTGGAGTACTAGGCATGCGCACTACCGTCAACATGCCTCTGGAGTTGAAGATTGGAGCTTGCTGTTTTAGTCATTTTCCGCTGTCGTTTAGAGTCTTCCGCTGCAAGAATAAGTTAGATATTCATGAGTGAGACATTGAGTCAATATAATGAAGTACTTAAACACTATTTGTTCATGATTATATTCTGAATTCAGTTTGCGGAATACATGTGTATGTCTTATGAACATCCTGGGCACACATATGCATTCACTTGGTTCATTTTCGGAACCGGGTGTCACAAATTGGTACCAGAGCCACGTTGACCATAGGACGCAAGTCTAGGTAGAATGGACACTCTAAAACACATAGGAACACCCCTCTAAACTGCTATTTTTAAAAATTGCTTGCTGCTGCACTTTAATTGTCAATTAAGCCACCGCAAAGTGCTATTTTCAGCCCCTCTTTTCTTCTTTCCTTGTAGACAGCCACACTTTTCTGTTCTCTTTCTTCATAGATTCTGAAGTTTTGGAGTTATTTTCTTCTTCTCTAAAGTTTCTCATGTCTTATTTATAGATGCCAGTGACTAGGAGCACAGCACGCATAAGGACTCATCCACCACCACTTGTTAGTGCACTTAGCCCCATTGAGGTGTCCGATGGACCATATTTTGGGAGGAGGTGAAGATGGAACCCCATGAGAAAGATGAAGTCTGTAGCTCTATGCATGAGGAAGAGGATCCAGAAGAGGTAGAACCAATCGAAGATGGAATGGAAGACGATCCACAAGAAGAACAGCATTGGTACGCACCTCAGGAGGAATTTCATGCAGGCTCACACCCAGCGGAACCTCATGAAGCTATGTCAGAAAGAGATGAATCCGAAGAGGAGCCATCCCCTGCTGAGGCCGAGAATGAAGGTGATGAACGGGCCAACTGTTCAGTTCAAGAATTCCGGTCCTATAGGATGGAGGGAGGACACATATCAAAGGAGCTTAAAGAGTTTCTGGATTGCTGCAGCCTATACCCGGAATATCTCCTCAAGAAAGTCCCTCGTCTCGGACATGAAGAGTGGAAGGCTGAAGTAACCATCCTATCTAACGGTAGTGTTGTCACACGGCACTTCACACCCACATTGAGAGCTACAAGGGCAGAAGCTATTGGTGATGTCGCAATGGGTGCACTCACCGGACTGTGCTACGCATTCGGTGAGCAGCTTGAGAACACTACCTTTGAGCTGCACCCGTATCGGAAGAGTGGTATAAGGGAGATCATTGGACCCCATGAAGGAGCTCTTTCCAACCAACAAGCTGCTGACAAATCTCAGAAGTTGCTCGTGGAGTTAGGAAACCGCTATGCAAGCGCACAAGAAGAGATCCGTTACCTCCGCAAGAAGCAGTACTTGCTGGAAAAACAAGAGGAGACTCGTGCCAACACGGGAACAAATGGAGCATCAGCGTCGTCTATCCCTACATGGACTGCCAACTCACCATGGTATGCGCCTATGTATGGACCACCCCCGTCACACGGCGAGAACAGCACCGGTTCTCACGACTAAGTTTAGGTTTCCCATTGAATAAGCTGTGATAGGAACGCTTAGACGTAGTAGGCTGAAATAAGAGTGGTGTGCTGAAATTTCAAGATGATTAATTGTGTTTGTGTGCTAGGTGTGAGTTGTGGAACACTTCGGCGAATGTCCACATTCACACATAGTAGAGAGATGTGATATGCTTCGTCACTTGTTCACATCCTCATATAGGCTGAAAATAATAAAAGAAGTTACTTAGTTCATACACCTTGATGCATATAGTTGGGAAATCGCTTCTTTCAATTCTGAATTCTATTTCGAGAGTAAGCATTAAAATAAGGGGGGTAGACTTTCTTGCCAACCTTATCATCTTGGATTCCCAAGGGATTGACATAATACTTGTAATGGACTGGTTAAGCAAGCACAACGGAGTGATTCAATGTGCTCAGAGGATCCTGCAGTTGACGAGTGAGCATGGTACTCGTATTGAGTTCGAGGCAGCCCAACCTACAACGGAGAAAGCAGTGCTGAACCACATCGAAGAAGCGACATTGGAAAGCACTCCGGTAGTTCAAGAATATTCAGATGTATTCCTGGCAGAACTTCCAGGTATGCCACCTGACCGGGACATTGAATTTTCCATTGATTTAGTACCCGGAACTGCACCTATAGCCAAGAGGCCATATAGGATGCCTGCTATTGAATTATTGGAGCCCAAGAAGCAAATTCAGGAGCAGCTAGAAAAGGGTTTCATACGCCCAAGCTCGTCACCGTGGGGAGCCCCCATGCTCTTCGTAGACAAGAAAGATGGAACCCAAAGGATGTGTGTAGACTATAGGTCTCTCAACGAAGTGATGATCAAGAATAAATATCCGCTGCCTCGCATGGAGGACTTGTTCTTTCAAATGAAAGGTGCCCGAATTTTCTCCAAGATTGATCTTCGGTCGGGATACTTCCAGCTGAAGATTAAGCCCTCCGACATACCCAAGACTGCATTTCGAACACAGTATGGTTCGTACGAATATACCATTATGTCTTTTGGGTTAACGAATGCACCCGCATACTTTATGTACATGGAAAAATTCGTCATGGTTTTCATCGACGATATCATGGTGTATTCAAAAAGCGAGGAAGAACATGAAGAACACTTGAGGTTGATGTTACAGAAACTGCGAGAGCATCAATTTTATGCCAATTTCAGCAAGTGTCAGTTTTGGCTTAAGGAGATATCGTTCCTAGGCCACATCATCTCCGAGGGAGGAGTATCAGTTGATCCCGGAAAAGTGGGAGATGTTTTGAAGTGGAACCAACCGCAGAATGTGAGGGATATTTGGAGTTTCGTTGGGATGGCTGGATACTACCATCGGTTCATCAAGGATTTCTCCGAAATACCAAATCCTATGACTGAATTGCTGATGAAAGGGAAAGCATTTTAGTGGACACAAGCATGTCAATACAGCTTTGAGGAGCTAAAGAAGAGATTAACAACAGCGCCAGTTTTGGTATTGCCGGACGTGAGCAAGAGTTTCGATATATATTGTGACGCATCAAGACAAGGGATTGGATGTGTGCTTATGCAAGGAGGACAAGTGGTTGCCTATGAATCAAGGAAATTAATTAAAAATGAGCTGAATTACCCCACAAATGACTTGGAACTTGCTGCCGTTGTCCATGCCTTGAAGATTTTTGGGCATTACATCCATGGTAACCGATGTGAGATCTATACGGATTACAAAAGCATCAAGTATATATTCACACAAACGGATCTGAATTTGAGGCAACATCGATGGTTGGAACTCATCAAGGATTATGATGTTGGAATCAACTATCTCCCCGGAAAGGCCAATGTAGTAGCTGATGCATTGAGCCGAAAGGGATCATGTGACCAGCTCACGGTTCGGGAGCTGCCACCCGAGCTGCGTAAGGAGTTTGAACGGTTGCATCTCGGATTCTTGAACAAGATGGAGGTGATCGAACTGAACTCAACGATGGAACAAGAGATACGTGATGGCCAAGCAACAAATGAGGAAATCAAGGAAAGAATCTGACAAGGCGTAGAAAAGGATTTCAAGAAAGACGAGAAAGGCATGTTTTGGTTAGGGAAAAGGATTTGTGTGCCTAACGTGAAGCACATCCGCGACACGATACTAAAGGAGGCACATGACTCACCTTATTCCATACACCCCGGCTGTACAAATATGTACAAGGACCTGAAAACTTGCTATTGGTTGGATGGTATAAAAAGGAACATTGCTGAATATGTTGCCTTATGCGATACGTGCTAACAGGTGAAGGACGAACATCAAAGACCCGCTGGATTATTGCAGCCATTGAAAATACCCAAGTGGAAGTGGGAAGACATCAATATGGATTTCATAGTCAGGTTGCCACGTACTCAGTCCGGCTACGACCCCATTTGGGTTATTGTGGACTGATTAACGATAACAGCCCACTTCCTTCCTGTTAGAACCAAGTACACTGTGGAACAATTAGCCGAGCTGTATATGGAGCAAATTGTGTGTTGTCATGAAATTCCGAAGAGGATAGTTTCAGATTGAGGTTCTCAATCAACCTCTACGTTCTGGAAGAAGCTGCATGAATCCATGGGTACACGGTTGAATTTCAGCTTCGCATATCACCCGCAAACCAACGGGCAAACTGAGAGAAAAAAAATCAGATTTTGGAAGACATGTTAAGAGCTTGCGCCTTGAAACATGGGTGTAGTTGGGATAAGAGCTTGCCATATGCTGAATTCTCGTACAACAACAGCTACCAATCCAGCTTGAAGATGTCACCTTTCGAAGCATTGTACGGTAGACGGTGTAGAACACCGCTGTTCTGGAATGAGACCGGAGAAAGCCAAGTATTCGGAACCGAAGTTCTGCAAGACGCCGAAAACCAAGTCCAAACGATACGTTAAAACATGAAGGCCGCTCAGTCACGATAAAAAGGCTATGCGGACAATAGGCGAAGAAGATTGACCTTTGAAGTGTGAGACTTCGTGTATCTTAAGGTGTCGCCTATCCGAGGCCAATGACGGTTCAACTTCAAAGGCAAGTTAGCACCTCGCTACATCGAGCCATTCAAGATTTTGGGCAAGCAAGGAGAGGTAGCCTATCAACATGAGCTGCCAACGCACCTCTCCAACGTGCACGACGTGTTTCACGTATCTCAGCTCAAGAAATGCTTAAGAGTACTGGAAGAACAAGTACCGATGGATGAGCTAGAGCTTCAAGAGGATCTAACCTACGCGAAACACCGCACCAAAATTTTGGACGTAAAGGAGAGGGTCACGAGAAACAAATTGATCCATTGGTGCAAGGTACAATGGAGCCATCACACGGAAGCTGAAACTACGTGGGAACGTGAGGAAGATCTCAAGGCGGAATTCCCCCATCTTTTCTCGACTCTATCGAATCTTGAGGGCGAGATTCACTTTAAGGGGGGTATGTTTGTAACACCCTCAATTTCACTACCATGCATTGCATACATGTTTCATGTAGAGAAGCATTTAAAAATAAGATAGAAATGGAGAAATAAATATAGAAATGGAGAATGGTATATAGAAATGGAGAAAGGAGTATAGAAATGGAACAATGTACATAGAAATGGAGAAAGGAATATAAAAATGGGGAGCAATAATAATAAAATAGCTAAATTGAGCCATCTCAAATTTCCCAAAATTCCCTAGGGGGAATTTCACCTACATTTGGGGGGAATTTCCCCAAAATTGGCCGCACCAATTAGGGGGAGACCCCTTGGCCGCAGCCCTTGAGGGGGGAACTATATCCCCCACCTTTAGGACTCTTTAGTTAAGTCCCCCACCTCTAGGACTCGTTGGTTAAGTTCCCCACCTCTACGACTCTTTGTTTCCACCACTAGGACTCTTTGGTAGAGTCCCATACAGCTAGGACACTTTGTTTCCACCCCTAGGACTCTTTGGTTGAGTCACATACTGCTAGGACTCTTTGTTTCCACCCCTAGGACTCTCTTTTTGCTCCTTATAAATACATCCCCCCTTAGCCGCACCCCCTATTCCCTTTGGCCGGCCCCCTCTGCGCAAGTCGCCAAGTTGCCCCCCTGCTGCCCAAGTCGCCGAGACCCCCGCTTGCCAGAGTTTGGCCGCCGTCGATCCCTCCGTCGAGCCCCGTCACACCTCGCTGTCGCCGGAGAAGAAGCCCGACGTTCTGCCCTACCATAATTTCCCGAAGAAATATCCCCCGCAGATGCCATTGCTACGAGGGAGGCCCTGCCACAAGGAGGAAGTGAGGTAGGTCTTCATTACCTCTCTTATGATATCGCCGCTGTTTCTACGCACCCGTTTTTCTTCGCCCCCTTCGAGCAGAAACTTTTGGCGTGTGGACATATCATGTTTTGGTTGATTTTTTACGGTGGAATTGATCTACATCTTTGTTGAGATCATCACCACGTCCACACTTGATCCCAGCACCCTTGTTCATAATAAAACCCCATGAAAGCCCATTAAAACATGCAAGAACACGTACAAACTGGTTTTATAAAACTGCAATATAGGATTTGCATTCATTCGCCTCATTGCATCTTGAGTAAAGTTTGTGCATGATAATTGATTGCTGTAAATTTTGTATGTGTGTGGTCGTGAGTAGAAGGACATGCTCAAGAGGCCATTTACGAGGAGGTACAGCACCAAGACTTCGAAACGCTTGAGCAACACAAACCATGGGAGCAAGGCAAGTGCACCTTGACCATATTGATCCCATGTTTTTGAAACTGTTTTGCTTGCGAAAACGCGTATGCTTGAGTCAACTTGATGGGACACCATTTTATAGGAGTTTACTAGTTTTTTAACCATCCTTGTCGCCAGGAAAGTTGATGAGTCGGGTATGGTCGTTTTTCCTTTTTGCTTCGCTTACTTACGGGATATGGGAAGCTGAAATAAAACTTGTTAGCTACTGCGCTCATGATATTAAAGATGACGATAACTTGATGATGTTGATGAGCATGGAGTCGGGGAGATCTAGGTAAGCCTGGTTCGTGGATGTTGCTGAATGAGATGATGGTTTGCTTGCCGTAGATCTAAGGACCGGTTCATGCGAGCACGTGCCAGGAAAACAGTGCCATCACAAGGCCAAATATGGGTGCGGCTTAGTTGACTAATTAGGTGTGTTGCTAGCTTGTTATGGACCGTTGGATGGTGCGGGGAAATGGAGTTGAGGGGGACTTCCCTGGGAACTGCATGGCACAAGAGGGGGGCCGTGGGTGGGAGAATGGAGATTCGAGCCTGCTGGTGAAATCTCAGTGGGTCCGTACATTCTAGTAGCCCCTTTGTAAACGCTATTTTGTGATCCATTGGACATAAACCGAAGGTTGTGTAATGGTATAATGGAGGTTCTTTCTAGTCGCTGACGGGTGACGGAATCACGAACTTGTGGGTAAAGTGGTGCCACCTCTGCACAGTGTAAAACTATCATGATAGCCGTGCTTCCGGTTACAAGCACCTGGACAACTTCCATCATTAGAGGCGAAACTCGGGACGGTTATTCGGTATGGTTGTGGTATGGTCTTTGGTATTGGTTTCAGGACTGTTTTGGGTCATAAAAATGAGTTTGGTTTCGGTTATATGAATATGAGATGGTTATGAATAATTATGAGTATGAGATGAACTTGAGAAAGATTATTGGCTGGTTGAGACTTGATATATGGTGAATTATGATGAAGGAATGTTGATGATTAACTTTGTTATGATGGGATTTAAACTAACATAGAGATAGCTGATGTTTTTAATGTGTTTGTGTATGTGTGATGAACATCCTGGACACGCATATGCATTCACTTGGTTCATTTTCGGAATCGGGTGTCACAATCAGGGCGGCGGGCGCTCGAGCGGGCGGACGCCGGTGCGGTCGATGTGGGGTGGCGGGCACGCGTTGGGGCGGGCATGCGCCAGTGCGGTCGACGTTTGGCAGCGAGCACAAGTCGGGGCGGGTGGTTGCGGCTGCGGGGCTGTGGAGCAGCGTGGCGGGGGGGGGGGGGCTCGCCGGATGTGCGGGCAGGGCGGGCGGCCAGGTGTTGGGTGGGGCAGCTCGGCGCGCGGGCAGGCGGCCATTGGTTGGATGGCGGCGGGGCTGTGAGCCAGTGGCTGTCGGGTGTCGGGGCGGCGCGCGGCGGGCTGGCGGTGGGCATGTGACACCCTCAAATTCATTTCCATACATTGCATGCATTTTTCACATAGAGAAACATTATAAAAAAGGTACAGATGGAGAAAAGAACTGTATAAATGGAGGAAGGAACCATAGAAATGGAGAAAGAATCATAAAAATTGTGGGGAATGGGAAAAAGATAGCTGAAATGAGAAAATTCAAATTTATCGAGGTGCGCTGTGGACACTTCCCCAGGCCGCGGGACACGTGGCGCCCGCAGAGCTCACCCCTGCGGAGGGGGTGAGGTCCAGCACCGCTGGACACGTGTCGCGTTCGGAGCTCGCCTCCGCGGAGAGGCAAGGCCCGGTCCCGTGAAACACGTGTCACCCTCGGACCTCGCCTCTCAGGAGAGGGGATGCTCGGCCCCGCGGGGCACGTGTCGCCCTTGGAGCTCGCCTCTGAAGAGAAGGGAGGTCCGGCCCCGCAGGACATGTGTCGCCCTCGGAGCTCGCCTATGAGGAGAGGGGAGGCCCGGATCCGGGGGACATGTTGTGACACCCTCAATTCTGGTGTCAGCATATATTCATGTTTTATGAAAAGAAAACATTTTAAGAAAAGTAGGAAATATATCAAAAGGATAGCCAATAAGACAACTACCACGGCCCGTTGACACGTGGCGTGTTCGGAGCTCATTCCTGCGAAGTGGGAAGAGGTCCGCCGCTAAACTAGCTACATGGCAGGCTCGGGGCTCATATCCGCAAAAGGGGAGAGGTCCGACCCTGTGGGACACGTGTTGCCCCTGGAGCTAGCCTCTGCGGAAGAAGCAAAGGCATTTCCGCAGGACACATGTCACCTTCGGAGCTAGTCAATGCGCGAATCAGAGGACCAGTCGCGCGGGATACGTGTCGATCTCGGAGCTCACTTCTGAGAGGTCCGGTTCTATTGGACACGCGCCGTCACCGGAGCTTATGTCCGGGAGGACCGTCACTGTTGGACACGTGTTAACCTCGGAGCTTGTCTCTGAGAAGAAATAAAGTCTGGCGCTGGAGCCACCTCTGGATAGAGGGAAGGTCTGGCACTAACACGTGGCGTACACGGAGCTCACCTCCGAAGGAGAAAGGAGGTCTCGCTCGCTTGACACATGGCACAACCAGAGCTCGTCTCTGCGGAAATGAAGAGACCAGGCCCCGGTGGACACGTGGAGCTTCCGGAGCTCATCACCACGAAGGCAACGAGTTCTGGCGGTTTTGGGTTCTGTACACATAGAAATATCGGTACGCAGAAGAAACCGACCTGAATTCCACAATGTTACCACACCAAAACAACTAAAGATAAGATGTTAAGACTCAACGACGATCTGAATAGGACTCTTATTCGCGATACAATCAGATTAGGACTCTTCTTCTCCCGATTATAAATAGAACCCAGAACCTTTGGCCGAAACCACGAACTTCTTTTCCAACTCCTGAGACGACGACTTAGAGCCCTAGCCCCCAACTCGCCGAGAAAGCCATCGCCGGAGTTCAGCGAGGAAAATCACTGGAAGAGAGCTGTAACACCCCAAATTTTTAGTCAAGATTCAAATTTTGGATTTAGAACCATAAACCATGTTCAGAGGGGGATTTAAAAATTTTTGGACGTGTTGCATGTTTTGCAAAAATTCAAATTCAAACTGGAATTCAAATTAGACTCAAAACATAAAAGAAATGGAAAAAGAAAAAGGAAAACCGGAAAAAAACTGGCCAGTGGGCCGAAACCCCAGCCGGCCCAGCTAACCCCCGCGCAGCCCGCCCCCGCGCGCGCCGCGCTGCCCCTCGCTGACATGTGGGACCCGCCTGTCATCCCTAACCCCGCGACCCCGGACTTCTCCCCGCGCGCGCGCGATCGCAACCGATCGGGAAACCGCGTCCCGCAGCCGAATTCTGGAACCTGAGGACTCTAACTCGATCACAACAGAACCACCGCCCTCCCCCGGCTATAAAAACAACCGATCCGATCAGTTTTTCGCACGCGATCGCCGATTTTCACTCCGGTGAGCACCGAGACTTCGCCGGTGAATTCTGGCCGATCTAAGCTCGGAAACTCTGATCTAACTCGTTGGTCTTGATCCACCGCCTCCGGGGAACTTTGCAGGTGCAGAAAACCCGAAGACTTACGGTGCAAATCCAGCTCCGACGAGCTTCGCCGTGGTTTTGCCTCGGACCTCGCCGCCGAGCACTTTCCAGGACTCCCGAGCTCGAGAAAACCCCCGAGGTGAGATCCCTGACCTCCCCTCTACCGATCTAGGCCATAAGATCACAGTTCTAGGCAGAATTCTCGAGGATCCGAAAGTTTCCGGCGAGATCGCCGCTTCCCGCCGCCGTGCGCCGCCGGCAGCGCCGCCCGCGCTCGATCAGAGCGACGTGGCCGCTTGTGCGCCGTTTATTTTAAATCGCACGGTAGACTTTAAAACCCCGCGTACCGGTTCGATGTTATAATCTCAGCCGTCGGTTTAAAATCAGACGGTCCACGTCAGCCCCGCGTTATAAAGACTGGAATTCTTACGTGCTACCCCCTGGGGTTCTCTGGAATCGAGAGCTAGCCCCGGAAACTTCAGATCTAGCCCCTGGAACTCCAGAAAATCATGTAAATTCATTTAAAAATCAGTTTTAGCCCCTGGACCTAATAGGAATTAAGAAAAACACCTCTGAAAAGTGTAGCTAGACCCCTGGAAATTATGAAAATAATATTATAGACCCTGTAATGGGGTGAATTCATTATTTTAGCCCTGTTTAGTATTTAATTTAGAAAATTGAGTATGTAACTAGTGTTTAAATATTAAAAAGGGGGACAAACCTAATTGTCAAAATTATTAAAAACTTTCTCAGTACTTAGAAAACTTTGGAGTGAGATAAAAATATATTTTTGGGGCTGAAATAAATCTGTTTCATCTATTATTCACATTTAATAGTATAGGGACACATTTTTAAGTAAAGAATAGTTAAAGAAAAATAGGGAAAATAATTATGAAATAGTATGCATCAGAAGCCAAGGTCAAAATATGATCTTAAATTATTTAGGACCAGAACCTAATCTGTTTAGGTAGTGTGTATTACTAATTTAATAATAAAATGCACAATTATGCATAAGAATATAAATCTGAAAATATAGAAACTAGTAAATGATAAATGGAGTTTCTAAAGTACAAAGAATTCAGTTTAGGGTTGATAGAAATTATGAAGGCACATATGGAGAAGAAAAATACTTTTCATACATACTTGGTAGTTTAATATATAAGGAATTTATTTAAAACTGAAACACACATATATACATGTATATATATATATAGTATGTGAGTATAAATATGAACACCAAAGTAGGAATCCTACACATGTAAATGAAAGTGTATGCAAGCCCCAAATCAACACACATAGAGTATCCACAACACATAAAATGGTAAAGAAACTTTCATAAATGTGAATGTGTGGTTTGTATGAAGTAGAAGTGTGAACTATGTCTTATGATTGTTGTTTTTCTTTTGCTATGTGTGATGGTATGAAGTAGAACCTGTTCAAGAGCAAGCTATCAGTTTCCAAGATCAGGACTACCCATTTCAGGAGCAGCAAGAAGGAGGCAAGTGTCCTTGACCACTTTGATCCTATGCTAGGATGTGTAGATAGAATTATTTGCATTGTTAAATGAAATATGAAACCCATGTTAGGAAGTTTCCCTAGAATTGCATTACCTTGTTTCCTTGTAGCTTGGGTTGGGATTTATTTTGTCATGTCATTTATTTACATGCATATGCTTAGCCATGCTTAGAATGGGATATTTGGGATATGAGATCATCAGTTTATTTTACCATACTCTTGAATGAGCTATTGTGAGTTATGTAGAGGTAGGGATCAAGGCAAGTTGGATGTTTTGGTTGTGTGCTGGGTGCACGAGACTTGGGTTTGTGTTTAGTACTTGCCTGGATCCTAAGGACCGGTTCATGGAGCATGTAACCCGGCTTTACAGTGCCAACCACATGCCGAGATGGGGCAGCTTAGCCAATTAATTAGGTGTATCCCCGGCGTAGTATGGGTGTGTTGGATGGTGCGGGGAATAGGAGTCAGCTGGACTGCCATATGAACCGCAAGGCTCAAGAGGGGGCCACTGCAGCGGGGTTGGAGCCTCTTGTATGCTGTTAGGGGTGAAACCTCAGTGGGCCCACGCTCGTCGGGAATCCCTTTGTAAAGGCTTCGTAGTGATCTCTTGGCCACACACCTGGGAAGTGTGAATGTGGTTCGTAGCCACTGGCATAATGGAGGTTCTTTTAGTCCACCCGGCAACGGGGGATGAAATCACTACTTGTGGGTACAGTGGTACAAACTCTGCAGAGTCAAAACTGTCTTGACAGCCGTGCTCACGGTTAAGAGCGGCCTGGACTTATTCATGATTAGAGAATTGTTGGTTTTGGAAGTTAAGCGGGGAGCTTAACATTGGAAATGATGATTATGGTTATTGGTTTATGATGATGGGATGGGAGATTTGGATCATTTCACCTGTGTAGTAATGTAGGTGCTTAATAAGCTAAGGTGATAGGTATTAATTGCGTAGTGCTTTAACCATGAGTTCAACATCTCCTTGTTCTAGCCATGCATGATATAATTTTCCCACACTTGCTGAGTACCATTGGTACTCAACCTTGCATATTTGTTGGTTTATAATGCTGCTCAGGTCAAGATAATGAGGTGGTGTATAATGACCAAGACTTTGGACCCGAAGAAGGTTTTTAGGTTCATGAAGACCCCCGGGCAACGCCTGTGATGGAGCTCTAAAGAATAATATTCCGCTGCTAGTTTATTTACTTGTGATGAAGTATTAGTGTCTATTGAGACATTTGCGATGTAGGACTTATTTATATTCGACACCTGGCTTGTAATAAATGATGCTTCACTATTTGTCATCACATGTATGAGAAAATGATCCTGGCATACATGTGATATTCACTTGGTTGTTTCTTCGGAAAAACCGGGTGTGACAGAGGTGGTATCAGAGCCAAGGTTGCCCGTAGGAACGTGGACCTAGGTAGAAATGGACGTATTTAAGGGCCCTATTTTCTTAAAAACTATTTTCCAAGGTGTGGGTGAAAGAGTGTTATTAAAAGAGTCATTTTCTTCATCTTACCCCAACTTCCATTCAAAAATAGGATTTTTGTTTGAAATTTTATCTAACCTAATTTTAAATTCTTTTGTTTTAGATGGTTCGCATGATTCGCACCGCTCGTAAATCCACGGGAGGGAGAGTTCCCGTAGTTGCCCTTGCTGTAAGAGAGGAGAGTCGTCCAGTGACGTACCTTTCCTACGGATTGGCAGTAGGAGATTTGTTGCGCCGTCTTCGACGTATACTCGAAGCCGCCGGCAATACGGGCAAGCTCATCATCCACTATAACTCCACCAGGACCATCCGTGAGAAGAGGGAAGAATGGAGTTCGGAGATGAGGATTATACACGAGAATCAGCTACTTAAGATTCACCACTCTCCAGCTTGTCGAGCAACACAAGTTGACGCGGAGAGAGATGTCACCTGGGAGGCCATCACCTGCCAGAGTCACATCTATCGTCGTCACTTGGACAAAACTGAGTACATGTATGTCCTCCAACGTGAGAGTGGTACCACGGAGTACAAGTACCCACCGGTGCAGCAAGGGACTTCCCATGAGCACATGGACTTGTGCTTGGAGGATGCTGCTATGCTCAGCACTCGACTGCAGGAGTGTCAACAAGAGCTTCAGGATGTCCGAGATACTCTGAAGGAGACGGAGGCATTGCTGCGAGCTTGCTTAAAGGCGAGAGAAAGAGGAGATGGGAATGAACTGTGTGTCACCGTAAGTGATCCATGGACCCCTGACTCCCCGGATCGCCGAGCGATCAGGCGTCGTCGCACTTCTCCACCAGCCGCCTCCCCACCCAAAGCAGAGTCAGAAGGTAGCCGAAATGAGGAGGAAGATCCCGAGGAGCCAGCTCAAGAGGATGAGTAGTGTAGAGTCTTTCCCCTAGCTAGCAAGAGGTCGAGTAGTCGAGTCGTTACGTAGTTAATGGTGTGATAATGCTTGGTGTGTGACGTGAGTTGTGGATGCCATGAGCAAGTGTCCACAGCCTCGTCTTCAGATTGTTTTGCTTTGGTGTGTGAACCCACAGGAAATAATAGTGCATTTATTGGGTGTGAGATATAAAACCCTCGTAAGATTTTAACAAAACTTCAACACTTCAAAGTACAAACAAGTGAAAGTAGTAAGATGATACTAAGTGCTTTCAAATTAACATTTATTGATTCTACCAGATGGCCGGAAGAGGAAAAGGACGTGCTGCCAACCCCGCCAACAACAATGATGAGGCATGCAACTCTCATCTTTCTGGAGGCCAGAACCGGGGTGGTCGCCGTGAAGAAGTTGATCCTCTCCACCAAATGCTGGAGAACCAAAATCAGCTCATCCAGAACTTGACTCAAGTAGTGGCCAACTTGCATCAAGTTCCACCTCCACAAGCTGCACCACGCCAACCAAGGTTGAGTGAGTTTCTAGGAACTCAACCTCCAAAGTTTGCAAGTGCTGCTGAACCTCTGGAGGCAGATGATTGGCTGAAGACCATTGAAAGTAAGATGAGAATCATACAATGCCAAGGGTATGAGAGGGTGCTGTTTGCCTCTCATCAATTGCAGGGACCTGCTGCTGATTGGTGGACCGCCTACATGGCCGCCCATCATGACCCTGAGAGCATCACTTGGGAAGAGTTCAAGCGTAGCTTCCGCAACCATTACATCCCAAGAGGTGAACTCAAAAACAAGAGGAAAGAGTTTTTGGGACTGCAGCAGGGAAACATGACGGTAAGGGAATACCTCACTAAATTCACTCAACTATCCCGTTATGCTCCACGAGACATAGAGACTGATGAGCAGAAACAAGATTGTTTCGTGGAAGGACTTACCGCAGAGATGCAGTGTGCCATGTCCTCAAATGAGTATGAAAGCTTTCAAAAGATGGTGGACAGAGCATTTGTGGTGGAAAGGAAGCTGAAGGCCCTGGAAAATGAGAATAAGAGGAAGGCTGGGTGGTCACATCAAGCCTCAGGGAGCAACACCCGCCCACGTATGATGCAGCAACCTACGGGGCAGACGAGCCGTGCTGCGGTACCCTATTCAGCACCAAGAGGGTACAACCCAAACTACAGGCCTCCCGCAGCACCAGCACAGCCGCAACGTCAGTTTGTACAACAGCCTCGCCCTGCATATCCCCATCGACCAGCAGTGCAAGGACCCCCAAACCAACCCCAAGACAACAAGGGCCAAGCATCTAAGATTGGGGTGCAATGTTTCAGCTGTGGTGAAGTGGGGCACTACGCCCATAAGTGTCCAAAGAAGAAGCCCACGCAGCCACAGCAGCAGAACGTAATGAGAGGACGGGTGAACCACGTCACTATGGAGGAAGCACAAGAGGCACCCGACGTGGTAGTTGGTAAGTTTCCTGCCAATTTACACCTTGCAACTCTGCTGTTTGATTCTGGTGCTACCCATTCGTTCATTGCTCAAGGGTTTGTTAAGAAGCATGACCTAGCAACCACACAAATGAACCATATGCTAGCGGTAAATTCTCCAGGTGGAGAAATAAGGACAAGACAAGTGTGTCCCAAAGTGAACCTAGACATTAATGGGGTAGTATTTACCGCTAACCTCATAGTGATCGATTCACAAGGGATAGATATTATTTTGGGTATGGATTGGTTGACCAAACATAATGGAATCATCCATTGTTCGACCAGAACGGTGGAACTAACTCACCCTAGTGGAACAAGAGTAAAGTTCATAACGATACACGAGCCTAGGAGGGACATTAAATTAAATCAAGTGGAGGTGAAAGTTGAGGAAATCCGGACTATGAGGGAATATCCAGATGTTTTTCCGGAGGAGTTGCCAGGAATGCCTCCCGACCGTGACGTGGAATTCGCAATCGAGCTAGTACCGGGAACAGCCCCGATATACAAGAGACCTTATCGAATGGACTCCAAGCAGCTAGAAGAGCTCAAGGATCAATTGAGGGAATTGACGGAAAAGGGGTATGTTCACCCTAGTTCCTCACCATGGGGAGCTCCGGTAATATTTGTGCCTAAGAAAGATGGAACTCAAAGGTTATGCGTGGATTACCGTGCCTTGAATGAGGTGACCATCAAGAACAAGTATCCATTACCCCGCATTGAAGACTTGTTTGATCAGTTGAGGGGAGCTTGCGTGTTCTCGAAAATTGATCTCAGGTCGGGATACCACCAACTCAAGATAAGGCAATCTGATATTCCCAAGACAGCTTTCGTATCTCGGTACGGACTGTATGAATACACTGTCATGCCTTTCGGGCTAACCAATGCCCCGGCATATTTCATGTACCTCATGAACAAGGTATTCATGGAATATCTGGACAAATTTGTGGTGGTTTTCATAGATGATATTCTCGTCTTTTCCAAAGATGAAGAAGAACATGAGAAACATCTAAGGTTGGTGTTACAGAGGCTGAGAGAACACCAACTATATGCCAAGTTGAGCAAGTGTGAGTTTTGGCTAAAGAGAGTTCCCTTTTTAGGACATATAATCTCGGAGGGAGGAATCTCCGTAGATCCCGCCAAAATCGAAGATATCCAGAAATGGAAAACCCCTGAAAATGTCGGGGAAGTTCGAAGCTTTTTGGGATTGGCTGGATACTATCGACGGTTTATTGAGGGATTCTCCAAGATCTCGAGACCTCTCACCAAGCTGTTGGAAAAGGGAATCACATTTACCTGGACGCCACAGTGCGATACGAGCTTTCAGGAGCTAAAGAAGAGATTGACAACAGCCCCAGTGTTGGTTATGCCAGATATGCAGAAGAATTTCACGGTGTACTGCGATGCCTCTGGAAACGGGTTGGGATGTGTTCTCATGCAAGAGGGACATGTCGTGGCATATGCATCCCGGCAGCTTCGGAAGCACGAGAAGAACTATCCTACACATGACCTAGAACTAGCTGCAGTGGTACACGCGTTGAAAATTTGGCGGCACTATTTGATGGGGAAGAGGACAGAGATATATACGGATCATAAGAGTTTGAAGTACATATTCACACAGCCAGATCTCAACCTTAGACAAAGGAGATGGTTAGAGCTAATCAATGACTTTGATGTAGGCATCAACTATCATCCCGGGAAAGCAAACGTCGTGGCCGATGCCTTGAGTCGGAAAGCGCAGGTCAATAAGTTGAGCTTGAAGGATATGCCTGCAGAATTGAAGGACGAGGTTATAAGGCTCAATCTATGTCTGGTAAATAGTGGTGAAGCCATCGCCATGGAAGTGGACTCCACACTTGAGCGAGACATACGCGAGGGACAAAAGAATGATGAGAAGATACAAGAGATCAGACAGCTCATCAAGGAAAATAAAGCTCCTGGTTTTAGAGAGGATGAACAAGGAACGGTGTGGCACGGGAAAAGGATCTGTGTGCCAGAAGTAAAGGAGATTCGTAAATTAATTTTGAAGGAGGCTCACGATTCCGACTATTCCATTCATCCTGGGAGTACGAAGATGTATCAGGACCTCAAAAGCAGGTATTGGTGGTATGGCATGAAGCGAGATGTCGCGGAACATGTTGCCCTATGTGACACATGTCAGTTGGTGAAAGCAGAACATCAACGACCCGCGGGATTGCTGCAACCACTCAAAGTGCCTGAATGGAAGTGGGAAGAAATCAGCATGGATTTTGTCGTGGGATTGCCTAGGACCCAATCCGGGTATGATTCAATATGGGTCATTATTGATCGGCTAACCAAGGTAGCTCATTTCATCCCTGTGAAAGAAAGCTACAGCGGATCCAAATTGGCAGAATTGTACATGTCAAGGATTGTGTGTTACCATGGAGTGCCAAAGAAGATAGTGTCGGATCGAGGGACGCAGTTCACCTCGAGGTTTTGGCAAAAGTTGCATGAAACCATGGGAACCCATCTGAATTTCAGTTCTGCCTATCATCCCCAAACTGACGGGCAGACGGAGAGAACCAATCAGATCCTTGAAGATATGTTAAGGGCGTATGCACTCAGAAACAATAGGAGTTGGGACAAGAACTTACCGTATGCGGAGTTTTCCTATAACAACAGTTATCAAGCTAGTATGAAGATGTCACCGTTTGAAGCTTTGTATGGAAGGAAGTGCAGAACTCCCCTATTTTGGAACCAAACAGGAGAAAGTAAAGTGTTTGGTCCCGAAGTATTACAAGAAGCCGAG
Organism: Neostapfia colusana; assembly: GCA_030760725.1. Lineage (NCBI taxonomy): Eukaryota > Viridiplantae > Streptophyta > Magnoliopsida > Poales > Poaceae > Neostapfia > Neostapfia colusana. Next base: position 73,820,097 of record JASWHV010000005.1, on the reverse strand, counting down.
GCGAAGGTGAGGGAGATTCGCAACAATTTGAGGATAGCACAAACACGCCAAAAGAGCTATGCCGATGTACGAAGAAGAGAACTCGTTTTCAACGTGGGAGACTATGTTTATCTCAAGGTATCCCCTATCAGAGGACTTCGTCGGTTCAAGGTGAAAGGGAAGTTGTCACCTCGATACATCGGACCCTTTCAAGTTTTGGAAAGAAAAGGCGAAGTGGCGTACCAACTAGAGTTGCCGGTTCATCTGTCGGACGTGCACGATGTGTTCCATGTGTCGCAACTCAAGAAATGTCTGAGGACGCCTGAGGAGGTGTTACCCATGAACGAAGTGGATGTAGCTGAGGATTTGTCTTATGCCGAGCAACCATACAAGATTTTGGAGACAATGGAACGCCTCACCAGAAATAAGAGAATCAGGATGTGCAAGGTGCAGTGGAAGCATCACTCAGAAGAGGAAGCCACCTGGGAACGGGAAGATGAGCTTAAGGCACAATTTCCGGAATTGTTTTCTTAGAAACACCAATCTCGAGGACGAGATTTCTTTTAAGGGGGGTAGAGCTGTAACACCCCAAATTTTTAGTCAAGATTCAAATTTTGGATTTAGAACCATAAACCATGTTCAGAGGGGGATTTAAAAATTTTTGGACGTGTTGCATGTTTTGCAAAAATTCAAATTCAAACTGGAATTCAAATTAGACTCAAAACAGAAAAGAAATGGAAAAAGAAAAAGGAAAACCGGAATAAACTGGCCAGTGGGCCGAAACCCCAGCCGGCCCAGCTAACCCCCGCGCAGCCCGCCCCCGCGCGCGCCGCGCTGCCCCTCGCTGACATGTGGGACCCGCCTGTCATCCCTAACCCCGCGACCCCGGACTTCTCCCCGCGCGCGCGCGATCGCAACCGATCGGGAAACCGCGTCCCGCAGCCGAATTCTGGAACCTGAGGACTCTAACTCGATCACAACAGAACCACCGCCCTCCCCCGGCTATAAAAACAACCGATCCGATCAGTTTTTCGCACGCGATCGCCGATTTTCACTCCGGTGAGCACCGAGACTTCGCCGGTGAATTCTGGCCGATCTAAGCTCGGAAACTCTGATCTAACTCGTTGGTCTTGATCCACCGCCTCCGGGGAACTTTGCAGGTGCAGAAAACCCGAAGACTTACGGTGCAAATCCAGCTCTGACGAGCTTCGCCGTGGTTTTGCCTCGGACCTCGCCGCCGAGCACTTTCCAGGACTCCCGAGCTCGAGAAAACCCCCGAGGTGAGATCCCTGACCTCCCCTCTACCGATCTAGGCCATAAGATCACAGTTCTAGGCAGAATTCTCGAGGATCCGAAAGTTTCCGGCGAGATCGCCGCTTCCCGCCGCCGTGCGCCGCCGGCAGCGCCGCCCGCGCTCGATCAGAGCGACGTGGCCGCTTGTGCGCCGTTTATTTTAAATCGCACGGTAGACTTTAAAACCCCGCGTACCGGTTCGATGTTATAATCTCAGCCGTCGGTTTAAAATCAGACGGTCCACGTCAGCCCCGCGTTATAAAGACTGGAATTCTTACGTGCTACCCCCTGGGGTTCTCTGGAATCGAGAGCTAGCCCCGGAAACTTCAGATCTAGCCCCTGGAACTCCAGAAAATCATGTAAATTCATTTAAAAATCAGTTTTAGCCCCTGGACCTAATAGGAATTAAGAAAAACACCTCTGAAAAGTGTAGCTAGACCCCTGGAAATTATGAAAATAATATTATAGACCCTGTAATGGGGTGAATTCATTATTTTAGCCCTGTTTAGTATTTAATTTAGAAAATTGAGTATGTAACTAGTGTTTAAATATTAAAAAGGGGGACAAACCTAATTGTCAAAATTATTAAAAACTTTCTCAGTACTTAGAAAACTTTGGAGTGAGATAAAAATATATTTTTGGGGCTGAAATAAATCTGTTTCATCTATTATTCACATTTAATAGTATAGGGACACATTTTTAAGTAAAGAATAGTTAAAGAAAAATAGGGAAAATAATTATGAAATAGTATGCATCAGAAGCCAAGGTCAAAATATGATCTTAAATTATTTAGGACCAGAACCTAATCTGTTTAGGTAGTGTGTATTACTAATTTAATAATAAAATGCACAATTATGCATAAGAATATAAATCTGAAAATATAGAAACTAGTAAATGATAAATGGAGTTTCTAAAGTACAAAGAATTCAGTTTAGGGTTGATAGAAATTATGAAGGCACATATGGAGAAGAAAAATACTTTTCATACATACTTGGTAGTTTAATATATAAGGAATTTATTTAAAACTGAAACACACATATATACATGTATATATATATATAGTATGTGAGTATAAATATGAACACCAAAGTAGGAATCCTACACATGTAAATGAAAGTGTATGCAAGCCCCAAATCAACACACATAGAGTATCCACAACACATAAAATGGTAAAGAAACTTTCATAAATGTGAATGTGTGGTTTGTATGAAGTAGAAGTGTGAACTATGTCTTATGATTGTTGTTTTTCTTTTGCTATGTGTGATGGTATGAAGTAGAACCTGTTCAAGAGCAAGCTATCAGTTTCCAAGATCAGGACTACCCATTTCAGGAGCAGCAAGAAGGAGGCAAGTGTCCTTGACCACTTTGATCCTATGCTAGGATGTGTAGATAGAATTATTTGCATTGTTAAATGAAATATGAAACCCATGTTAGGAAGTTTCCCTAGAATTGCATTACCTTGTTTCCTTGTAGCTTGGGTTGGGATTTATTTTGTCATGTCATTTATTTACATGCATATGCTTAGCCATGCTTAGAATGGGATATTTGGGATATGAGATCATCAGTTTATTTTACCATACTCTTGAATGAGCTATTGTGAGTTATGTAGAGGTAGGGATCAAGGCAAGTTGGATGTTTTGGTTGTGTGCTGGGTGCACGAGACTTGGGTTTGTGTTTAGTACTTGCCTGGATCCTAAGGACCGGTTCATGGAGCATGTAACCCGGCTTTACAGTGCCAACCACATGCTGAGATGGGGCAGCTTAGCCAATTAATTAGGTGTATCCCCGGCGTAGTATGGGTGTGTTGGATGGTGCGGGGAATAGGAGTCAGCTGGACTGCCATATGAACCGCAAGGCTCAAGAGGGGGCCACTGCAGCGGGGTTGGAGCCTCTTGTATGCTGTTAGGGGTGAAACCTCAGTGGGCCCACGCTCGTCGGGAATCCCTTTGTAAAGGCTTCGTAGTGATCTCTTGGCCACACACCTGGGAAGTGTGAATGTGGTTCGTAGCCACTGGCATAATGGAGGTTCTTTTAGTCCACCCGGCAACGGGGGATGAAATCACTACTTGTGGGTACAGTGGTACAAACTCTGCAGAGTCAAAACTGTCTTGACAGCCGTGCTCACGGTTAAGAGCGGCCTGGACTTATTCATGATTAGAGAATTGTTGGTTTTGGAAGTTAAGCGGGGAGCTTAACATTGGAAATGATGATTATGGTTATTGGTTTATGATGATGGGATGGGAGATTTGGATCATTTCACCTGTGTAGTAATGTAGGTGCTTAATAAGCTAAGGTGATAGGTATTAATTGCGTAGTGCTTTAACCATGAGTTCAACCTCTCCTTGTTCTAGCCATGCATGATATAATTTTCCCACACTTGCTGAGTACCATTGGTACTCAACCTTGCATATTTGTTGGTTTATAATGCTGCTCAGGTCAAGATAATGAGGTGGTGTATAATGACCAAGACTTTGGACCCGAAGAAGGTTTTTAGGTTCATGAAGACCCCCGGGCAACGCCTGTGATGGAGCTCTAAAGAATAATATTCCGCTGCTAGTTTATTTACTTGTGATGAAGTATTAGTGTCTATTGAGACATTTGCGATGTAAGACTTATTTATATTCGACACCTGGCTTGTAATAAATGATGCTTCACTATTTGTCATCACATGTATGAGAAAATGATCCTGGCATACATGTGATATTCACTTGGTTGTTTCTTCGGAAAAACCGGGTGTGACAAGAGCCCAACAATCGGAGAAGGACCCGAGATCGAGATGAACGTAAGGTTGGTCTCCAATACCACCTTACAACATCGTTGTGTTTTCTTTGCATCTGTTCTTCGATTCCTTTCGAACAGAAGCTTTCTCGTTGACAGATCACTAGTTGATCAGGTTGATCTTAAGACAAGGTCATCGTCACGTCCGCATCTGATCCGAACACCTCTGTTCATCGTAAAACCATGCAAGCCATGCAAGAACACGTGCAAACCGATCTAATAAAACTGATCATAGGATAGCATGCATATGCATCATCGCATCTAGTTTAAAGTTTGTGCATGGTATTGATTGTTATGAATCTTGTATGTGCGTGATCCTGTATAGAAGGACAAGCTCAGGGAGCTGTCTACGACGAGCTGCAACAACAAGGTTTTGAGATCCAAGAGCCACCAGAACCGCAAGAACAAGGCAAGTGCTCCTTGAACACATTGATCCTAAGTTTTTGGTAAAACTGTTTTGTTTTGCAAAAAGGTGTGTGTGCCGAGTCAAACATGATGGGAAAACCTTTTATAGGAGTTTACTAGCTTTGGTTAAACCACCCTTGTCGCCTGGGAAGTCTATGAGTCGGGTATGGTTTTTACTTTTATGCTTCGCTGAGTCCATGGGATTGGGAAGCGAGATAGATGTGTCTAGCTAACTGCACTCGTAATGATAATGAGAAAACTGACGTTAATAATGGACATGGATCGGAGGGAGATCTAGGCAAGACCGGGTTTGTGAATTAGGTAGCATAAGATGGTGGTTTACTTGCTGTAGATCTAAGGACCGGTTCATGCATGCACATGCCAGGATAACAGTGCCACCACAAGGCCAAGTATGGGTGCGGCTTAGCAGAGTAATTAGGTAAGTTGCTAGAGTGTTATGGACTATGGAAGGCGCGGGGAATGGGAGTCGAGTGAGGACTGCTCTGGGAACTGCATGGCACAAGAGGGGGCCCGTGGGTGGGAGAATTGGAGATTCTATGTAACACCCCAAAACCTGTTAAGAGGGGAATTTAAAAAATTTTGGACGTATTGCATGTGGTGCAGAAATTCAAATTGGAATTCAAATTCAACTCAAAACAGAAAAGAAAAAGAAAATGAAAAAAAAAGCAAAACTCTCCGGCCAGTGGGCCGAAACCCACCAGCCGCCCCATCTCGCCCCCGCGCCAGCCCGCAGCCGCGCGTCCCGTTTTCCTCTCACTGACATGTGGGGCCCGCCGTCGTATTCCTCCTCGCGCGCGCTCGGCCGACCCGGGACTCCTCTCTCCCCCGAGTCGAAACCACCCCGGATACCCGCGTATCCCAGCCGAATTTCGGTTCTGGATGACTCCAGCTCGATCCCAACCGAACGCCGCCCTCCCCTGGCTATATAAACACCGGCATCGTCCCTTTTTTCGCCCGCGATCGGCTGTTTTTCCTCCCGGTGAGAACCGAAGCTCCGATCACCGTTTTCTCTCGATCTTTGCTCGGGTTCTCTGATCTAACGCGCCGATCGTGTTCCACCGCCTCCGGGGAGTCACGCAGGTGCAGAAAACTCGGTGGTTTGCGCTTCAGACACAGTGTCGACGAGCATCGCCATGAATTCACCTCGGACCTCGTCGCCGACCGCCTTCCAGGATCTCCGAGCTCAAGAAAAACCCTGAGATGAGATCCCCGACCTCCTCTCTACCGATCTATGCCATGAAATCCCAGTTTTAGGAAGAATAGATGAAGATCCAAAGTTTTCCGGCGAGATCGCCGACTCCCGCCGTCGTGCGCCGCCCGCGCTCGGTCAGAGCGACGTGGCCGCTTGTGCGCCGTCTATTTTAAATTGCACGGTGGAATTAAAACTCGTGCGTACCGGTTCGGCGATCAAATCTGAGCTGTCTGTTTTAAATCGGACGGTTCACGTCGGCCCCGCATTATAAAGGCCGGGATTCTTACGCGCTACCCCCTGGTGATCTCGGAAAATACGAGCTAGCCCCGGAAACTTCTGATCTAGCCCCTGGAACTTCAGAAATTCATGTAAATTCAATTAAAAATCAGTTTTAGCCCCTGGACTTAATAAAAATTAGCAAAACCCCTCTGTTATGCATAGTTAGGCCTCTGGAAATTCTTAAAATAATAAATTAGACCCTGTAGTAGGGTGAACTTACCTTTTTAACCCTATATGATATTCAATTTAGAAATTTGAATGTGTGACTAGGATTTAAATTTAAAAGGAAATACAAACACATTGTAAATTCAAGTTTAAACTCTACTAACACTTGGAAAACTTTAGAATGAAGTAAAAATAAATTTTAGGCTGAAATGAATCTGTTTGGGTGTGTACATGTTTATTAGTTCCAGGAACACATTTTTAGGTTAATAAATAATTTTGAAAATGGGTAAAATAGATTTAAATTAGTTCACATCAGAGGAGAAGTTCAAAAATATATTATTTAATATTTTATATCAGAACTTATTCTGTTTAGATGAGGTGACTTACTATTTTCATAATAAAGTTCACATTTAGGCATAGGAAATAAATCTGAAAATATAGCAACTAGGTATGCATAACTAGAAAATGATAAATGAAGTTTCCTAATCCAAAGATTTCAGTTTAGGATTTGGTAGAAGATCTGAAAACCCATTTGGAGTAGGAGATTACCTTCCATGCAAACTTGGTAGCTAAAGAGGGTATTAAAGAATTTGTTTAAATTGGAAATTCATATATAGTGTGCAAACAGAAATCTGAATACAAAAGTTAGAAATAATATACATATGTTTAAAAGTGCATGTAGGCCAAAAATCAACACACATAGAGTAACCACAACCCTTAGAAGTGTGAATGACTTTCATAGGTGTGAATGTGTGGTTTGTATGAAGTCAAAGTGTGAACTATGCCTTATGGATTGTTGTTTTCTTTTGCTATGTGTGATGGTATGAGTAGAACCTGCCCCAGAGCAAGTTCTTCCCTTCCAAGAACAAGACTTTCCATTCCTAGAGCAGCAGGAAGAAGGCAAGTGTCCTTGACCACTTTGATCCTATGCTAGGATGTGTAGGTAGAGTTATTTGCATTGTCATTTGAAATATGAAACCCATGCTAGGAAGTTTCCCTAGAATTGCATTACCTTGTTTTCCTTGTAGCTTGGGATGGGATTTTGCTTTATTATATCATTCATTCATATTACTTATGCTTAGCCATGCTTAGAATGGGATAAGTGGGATATGATATTATCAACTTTCTTACCTTACTCTTGAATGAGATATTATGAGTTATGTAGAGGTAGGGATCAAGGCAAGTTGGATGATTTAGTTGGTGCTGGGTGCACGAGACTCGGGTTTGTGTTTAGTACATGCCTGGATCCTAAGGACCGGTTCATGAAGCATGCAACTTGGCTTTACCGTGCCAACCACATGCTGAGATGGGGCAGCTTGGCCAATTAATTAGGTGTATCCCCGGCGTAGTGTGGGTGTGTTGGATGGTGTGGGGAATAGGTGTCAGCTGGACTATCATATGAACCACAAGGCTCAAGAGGGGGCCACTGCAGCGGGGTTGGAGCCTCTTGTATGCTGTTAGGGGTGAAACCTCAGTGGGCCCACGCTCGTTGGGAATCCCTTTGTAAAGGCTTCGTAGTGATCTCCTGGCTACACACCTGGGAAGTGTGAACGTGGTTCGTAGCCACTGGCATAATGGAGGTTCTTTTAGTCCACCCGACAACGGGGGATGAAATCACTACATGTGGGTACAGTGGTGCAAACTCTACAGAGTCAAAACTGTCATGACAGCCGTGCTCACGGTCAAGAGCAGCTTGGACTTATTCATGATTAGAGTATGATGACCTTGGAGGTTGTGGATGTTAAGCGGGGAGCTTAACATTGGAAATGATGTTATGGTTATTTGATTATGATGATGGGATGGGAGATTGGGACCATTTCACCTGTGTAGTAATGTAGGTGCTTAATAAGCTAAGGTGATAGGTATTAATTGCGTAGTGCTTTAACCATGAGTTCAATCTCTCCTTCCTCTAGCCATGCATGACATAACTTTCCCACACTTGCTGAGTAACCATGGTACTCAAACTTGCTTTTCTATTGGTTTATATTGCTGCTCAGGTCAAGAGAATGATGTGGTTTTTAATGACCAAGACTTTGGTCCCGAGGAAGGATTCTAGGTTCACAGAGTCCCCCGGGCAACTCCTGTGACGGAGCCCACAAGAATAATATTCCGCTGCTATTTTGTTTACATGTTATGAACTTATTATCGTCCATCAAGACGTATGCTTTGTAAGACATATTTATATTCGACACCTGGCTTGTAATAAATGATGCTTCACTATTTGTCATCAGATGTATGAGAAAATGATCCTGGCATACATGTGATATTCACTCGGTTGTTCTTCGAAGAAACCGGGTGTGACATTCTAGCCTGCCGGTGAAACCTTAGTGAGTCCATACATCTAGTAGCCCCTTTTTAAAGGCTATTTTGTGATCTCTTGGCCATACACCGACGGTTGTGTACTGGTATAATGAAGATTCTGCAGTCGCCGACGGGTGAAGAAATCACAAACTTGAGGGTAAAGAGGTGCAAACTCTGCAGAGTTCTTAAAACTATCATGATAGCCGAGCTTACGGTCACGAGCGCCTGGCCAACAGCCATGATTAGTTGGGATGGTTATTGGAATGGTTACTGGTTATGGTTTGGATGGTTTGGTTTTGGTTTGGTTATGGGACTGTTGAGTAAGATGGGTTGCATGACTGTTGAGTCATGTCAACGAGGTTGGTCTCGTGGGAGACGATGTGGTTTTATGAGATGAAATGGTAGCGAATACAGGATGGTATTCGTGAGATGGTAGCGAATAAGAGGAGGTATTCGTGAGCGAGAATGAGGTTGATTGATTGTGACATGGAAGGTAATGAGCATAACGGAGGTATGATTGGTATTTTAATACATGTTGGGATTACATTCACCTAAATATAAGTTGTGGTTTTATCGTGTTTTTGATAAATAACTTTGCTTTCTGCAAATGAGCCTTTTTATACCTACCTTGTTGTGAGCTTCATATCATATTTTTCCCGCACTTGCTGAGTACATCATTGTACTCAAAATTGCATTATTATTTCATCATCAGCAGCAGGAGAAGACTTCTATGAAGACCAAGTGGAGCATTAGGCGTCTGATCTGTTCTCAACCTTGCCTGTGGGATGGAATAGAGATGGAGCCATTGCTGCTTAGATTTGCTTCCTCATTAGTTAAATTGCTTCCGCATTAGAATAAAGACTTCCGCTGCATAGAAATAAAGAATTCCGCTGTGAGCATGAGTCCAAGACTCATGAGCTATTGTAATAAACTCTGTTATTCGTGGTTATATATATATATTCTGAATTCAGTTTGTGAAATATATGTGTATGTGTGATGAACATCCTGGGCACACATACACATTAGTTCTCGGTTCCGTGGTTTTTCCACGGAATTGAGGGCGTCACAGATTGGTATCAGAGCCACGGTTGACAATGGGTTACATGCCTAAATAGGTGTAACACCCCAAAACCTGTTAAGAGGGGAATTTAAAAATTTTTGGACATATTGCATGTGGTGCAGAAATTCAAATTCAAATTGGAATTCAAATTCAAATGAAAACAAAAAAGAAAAGGAAAAAGAAAACAAAAAAGAAAAACCCCACCGGCCAGTGGGCCGAAACCCACCAACCGGCCCAATCTCCCCGCGCCAGCCCCAAACCCGCGCCCCTCTCTTCCTCTCACTAACACGCGGAGGCCGCGTGTCATCCCTCACCTCCCGCGCGCCCGGCCGACCCCGGGACTCTTCTCGCACCCGATTCCAAACCACCTCCGGAAAACACCGCACCAGCCCGAATTCCGGTCCCGGACGTCTCCAACTCGATCCCAACAGACCGCTTCCCTCCCTCGTCTATATAAACGCTGGCATCGCCCTGTTTCCCCCCCCCCCCCCCCCCGATCGGCTGTTTTTCCTCCCGGTGAGAACCAAAGCTTCTACCGCCGTTTTCCTTCAATCCTCGCTCGGATTTACTGATCTAGCGTGCTGATCATGTTCCACCGCCTCCGGGGAATCTCGCAGGTGAAGGAAACCCGGTGTTTTGCGCTCTAGACACAGCTCCAACGAGCACCGCCGCGTTTTCACCTCGGACCTCGTCGCCGACCGCCTTCCAGGGCCTCCGAGCTCAAGAAATACCCCGAGGTGAGATCCCCTACCTCCCCTCTTCCGTTCCATGCCAAGAAATCCAAGTTTTAGGAAGTACAGACGAAAACCCGAAGTTCTCCGGTGAGATCGCCGCCTCCCGCAGCCGCGCGCCGCCGGGCAGCGCCGCCCGCGCACGGCCAGGGCGACGTGGCCCCCTGAGGCCCGTCCATTTTAAATCGTGCGGGTCCTCTTAGATCTAACCCGTACCGCTTCGCGTTATAATCTCAGCCATCTATTTTAAGTCGGACGGTCCACATCAGCCCCGCATTATAAAGGCTGGGATTTTTACACGCTACCCCCTGGGGATCTCAGAAAACCAGAGCTAGCCCCGGAAACTTCTGATCTAGCCCCTAGAACTTCAGAAATTCGTGTAAATTCATTTAAAAATCAGTTTTAGCCCCTGGACTTAATAAAAATTAGGAAAACCCCTCTGTTATGTGTAGTTAGACCCCTAGAAATGTATGAAATAATAAATTAGACCCTGTAGTAGGATGGATTTACCTTTTTGACCCTATATGATATTAAATTCAGAAATTTGAATATGTGATTAGGATTTAAATTTAAAAGGTGAGGCAAACACATTGTAAATTCAAATTTAAACTCTCCTAGCACTTGGAAAACTTTAGAATAAGTTAAAAATAGATTTTTAGGCTGAAATGAATCTGTCTAATTGATTGTTCACATTTGTTAGTTATAGGGACACATTTTTAGGTTAGGAGGAGCATGAAGAACATTTGAAATTGACCTTGCAGAAATTGCGTGAGCATCAATTTTATGCCAAGCTTAACAAGTGTCAATTTTGGCTAAAGGAAATATCGTTCCTAGGCCACATTATCTCCGAAGAAGGGGTATCGGTTGACCCCGGTAAGGTGAGAGATGTTCTAAAGTGGGAACAACCGCAAAACGTGAGGGATATTCGGAGTTTTCTTGGGATTGCTGGATACTACCGACGTTTCATTAAGGACTTCTCTAAGATAGCAAAGCCTATGACGGAGTTGCTAACGAAGGGAAAAGCCTTTCGATGGACACCAGCATGCCAAGAAAGTTTTGAGGAGCTCAAGAAAAGGCTAACCACAGGCTGGTTTTGGTATTGCCGGACGCAAGCAAGAGCTTTGACATATATTGTGACGCATCCAGACAGGGGCTCGGATGTGTGCTCATGCAAGAAGGACAAGTGGTAGCCTATGCCTCACGACAATTAAAGAAGCACAAGCTTAATTATCCTACACATGACTTGGAGCTAGCAGCAGTAGTGCATGCATTGAAGATTTGGAGACATTATATCCTTGGTCATCGATGTGAGATCTATACGGATCATAAAAGCCTCAAGTACATATTTACACAAACGGACTTGAATTTGAGGCAACGTCGATGGTTGGAACTTATCAAGGATTACAATGTTGGAATCAACTATCACCCTGGGAAGGCCAATGTAGTAGCTGATGCATTAAGCCGGAAGGGAGCATGTCACCAACTCATGATTCGGGAGCTACCACCTGAACTACGTAAGGAGTTCGAACGGTTACACATCGGATTCTTGAACAACATGGAAATGATGGAGATCCACTCTTCATTAGAGCAACAAATAAGATATGGCCAAGCAACGGATGAGGAGATCAAGGAAAGGATCCGACAAGGAATATAGAAATATTTCAAAGAAGTTGAGAAGGGTACGCTTTGGCTAGGAAAAAGGATTTGTGTGCCTAACGTGAAGCACCTCCGCGACATGATATTAAAGGAGGCACATGATTCACCCTATTCCATACATCCCGGAAGTACCAAAATGTAAAAGGACTTGAAGACTTGTTATTGGTGAGATGGTATGAAAAGGGACATAGTCGAATACGTTGCCCTATGCGACACATGCCAACGGGTGAAGGCCGAACATCAAAGACCCGCTGGATTTTTGCAACCTTTGAAGGTACCCGAGTGGAAGTGGGAGGAAATCAGTTTGGATTTCATCGTCGGATTGCCACGTACTCAGTCGGGTTATGACTCCATCTGGGTTATCGTGGACCGATTGACGAAAACAGCCCATTTTCTCCCTATAAGGGCCAATTACAACGTTGCACAATAGCCGAGTTGTACATGGAGCAGATCGTGTGCCGTCATGGAGTCCTGAAGAGGATAGTATCTGTGGCGGACCGGGATCCTCCCATCTAGGATCACAGAGGGTGGTGCCGTACGATGCGACACCCGACATCACACGTCATAAGAATACAATATATTACATGGGAAAACAACTGAACTGTACAAACAGGTACAATACTCAGTTACAAACTATTGTCTTTACTACACAGCGAAGTCTACTATTCTACAACTCACGCCCGCCTACCTAGCAAAAGTCGGTTGCCCAGCCCTAGGGCAACCCACACTAGCTGCACTCCTCAGCTCAGCGCGGCGTGTACGGCTCCCACTCAGCCGTGGTCCCCGACGGAGGGTAACCCTCGCCGGTGGACTCGTACTCCGAGTCCGTGGGTAGCTCCTCACCTGAAAAACACTTAAGCAGCAACTGTGAGCACGAAGGCTCAACAAGACTTAACCGACTCACCTAAGCATGAAACTCTACATGAGGTGTACAAAGCACATAGGATAGGAACATTGCAGCAAATGGACACGCCTATAAGTTCACCCTTAATTCATATTTTAGCAACAATTTAACAGTTCAGGAATATGAAATTTAGTAAGCAGTATTTGGTGCCACACATGTAGCAATACAATTATATCAATCAGCAATATTGAATCATCACATTTCATACATTAGCCTATGTCACAACTCAGTGACCAAGTGGTACTCTTCACCGCGAGGGACAGCGAATCGACTTGATATACACCTGCAGGGAAACCCAACGTCATGTACTCCCACCCGTGGAGCTGTACAGCACGCTCACTCGATGTCGTACGGGACAACCATTCACCCAACAGCCCAAACGTCGAACTGGTCGCACTGAAACAAGCAGGAGGTTCCCCACACGGAGCATCTCTCTATGCCCGTTGGCAGATTTCCACCTTGCTTCCCTCAACCTACACCTATAAATCGTTGTGCTATGCCTCGATGCCCGGAGGTTTAGGCTACATCGGTTTATCGGGGCCCATATATCCAATATGCCTTCGGTACGTTCAAACTTGATCAGCGTGGGCCGCACAGGGATTGGTCCTCAATCGACACGGACAGGGCTGCGCACACAAGACTCCCTCTTGCTGCGCCCTAACCCCTGCCAAGTCTCATTTTCATTACTAAGGTGATCTCACCTCACTCGAACCAATCCCGTGTGTCCCAAGCCTAACTCGCAAGTAGATTCCAACTACTCGACTTGTGCTGAAGTCCTATGAAGTACAAAGCATAGCTTGTCTACACGAGGTTCTTAGACACTACCCTCACTCTTATGGAAAAATTCTGGTTACGCAAGTGGGGTTCCATTCACTCTACACCTAATGCACATCCATACTTCATACTGAGTGTTCATAAAGCAAAACTTGAAAATAGTTTAATGCAAACCGGGGCTTGCCTTGTTGCTGCTGGTCAGGAGTTAGTTCTTCTTCCGGAAGTAGGAAGTCGAGTACCTCCGGAGCTTCCTCGCCTTCAGCGACCACACGTTAATGAAATACTACACGTTAATGGATATGCACATGAATTTATTGTAATACTTCTGTTACATGTTTTAATAACAAGTTTTTAACAACTGGAACTCTGTTCAAGAATTTAAAAAGAAACTGGGGCTAGTGGTTTGGGTTTGGACCTAAGCACATGATTAAGTGCTATGTAACACCCCAAAATCTGCTGAAGAGGGGAATTTAAAATTTTTTGGACGTATTGCATGTGGTGCAGAAATTCAAATTCAAACTGGAATTCAAATTCAAATCAAAACAGAAAAGAAAAGGAAAAAGAAAAAGAAAACCCCAACCGGCCAGTGGGCCGAAACCTGCCAGCCGGCCCACTATCTCCCCGCGCCAGCCCAAACCCGCGCCCCTCTCTTCCTCTCACTGACACGCGGGGCCCGCGTGTCATCCCTCACCTCCCGCGCGCCCGCCCGACCCCGGACTCTCCCCTCGCGCCCGATCAAAACAAACCCAGGAACCCACGCGCCCAGCCCCGATTTCCGATCCCAGACGCCCCCAACTCGATCTCAACAGACCGCCGCCCTCCCTCGCCTATTTAAACGCCGACAATCACCCTGTCCCCCCCCCCGATCGACCGTTCTTCTCTCCGGTGAGAACCGAAGTTTCTACCGCTGATTTCTTTCGATCCTTGCTCAAATTCCCTGATCTAACGTGCTGATCACGTTCCACCACCGCTGGGGAGCCCTGCAGGTGAAGGAAACGACTTTTCTTGCGCCCCAACGGCCACCCCGACGTGCACCGAAGATCATCGCCGTTGAAGCTCGCCGCCGACCGACTTCCAGGGCCTCCGAGTGCTGGAAAACCCCTCGGTGAGCATCCCCTACCCCTCCGCAGCCGATCCATGCAAAAAGATGCGAGATCTGACGTTTAGCGGCAAAAGCCGAGGCTGCGCCGGCGAGATCGCCACCCCGAGCCGCCGCGCGAGCGGGCTGGTTCCGGCCAGGGCGACGTGGCCCCTTGAGGGCCTGCTATTTTAAATCGCACGGTAGAAATAAAACCCACGCGTACCTGTTCGGTGATCTAATCTGAGCCGTCTGTTTAAATCGGACGGTCCACATCAGCCCCGCGTTATAAAGGCCGGGATTCTTATGCGCTACCCCCTGGGGATCTCGTAAAACACGAGCTAGCCCCGGAAACTTCTGATATAGCCCCTGGACTTTCAGAAATTCGTGTAAATTCATTTAAAAATCAGTTTTAGCCCCTGGACTTAATAAAAATTAGGAAAACCCCTCTGTTATGTGTAGTTAGACCCCTGGAAATTTATGAAATAGTAAATTAGGCCCTGCAGTAGGGTGGATTTATCTTTTTGACCCTATATGATATTAAATTCAGAAATTTGAATATGTGACTATGATATAAATTTAAAAGGTAAGGCAAACACATGTGAAAATTCAAATTTAAACTCTCCTAGCACCTGGAAAACTTTAGAATGAGTTAAAAATAGATTTTAGGCTGAAATGAAATCTGCCTAAGTGTTGTTCATATTTATTAGTTCCAGAAACACATTTTTAGGCTAGGAAATAATTCTGAAAACTGATAAAATAAATTTAAATTAGTTCACATCAGAGAGAAGTTCAAAAATATATTATTTAATATTTTAGATCAGAACCTATTCTGTTTAGATGATATGACCTACTATTTAATATTAAAGCTCAATTTTAGGCATAGAAAATAAATCTGAAAAATATAGGAAAATAGGTATGCATAATTAGAAAATGATAAATGAAGTCTCCAAATCTAAAACTTCAGTTTAGGATTTGGTAGGAGATCTGAAAACCTATTTGGAGTAGAAAATTACCTTTCATGCAAACTTGGTAGCTAAGAAGTGTAATAATTAAATATAAAGAATTTGTTCAAATTGGAAATTCATATATATAGGGTGCAAACAGAAATCTGAATACAAAAGTTAATAAATCATATACATATGTTCAAAAGTGCAAGTAGGATAAAAAGTAACACATGTAGAGTAACCACAACACTTAGAAATGTGAATGACTTTCATACGTATGTATGTTTGGTTTGTATCAAGTGAAAGTGTGAACTGTGTCTTATGGATTGTTGTTTTCTTTTGCTATGTGTATTGGCATGAGTAGAACCTGCCCCAGAGCAAGTTCTCCCCTTCCAAGACCAAGACTTTCCATTCCCAGAGCAGTAGGAAGAAGGCAAGTGTCCTTGACCACTTTGATCCTATACTAGGATGTGTAGGTAGAATTATTTGCATTGTCAATTGAAATATGAAACCCGTGCTAGGAAGTTTCCCTAGAATTGCATTATCTTGTTTCCTTGTAGCTTGGGTTGGGATTTGTTTTATTATGTCATTCATTCATATTACTTATGCTTAGCCATCCTTAGAATGGGATAAGTGGGATATGAGATCATCAACTTGTTTACCTTACTCTTGAATGAGACATTATGCGTTATGTAGAGGTAGGGATTGAGGCAAGTTGGATGATTTGGTTGGTGCTGGGTGCACGAGACTCTGGTTTGTGTTTAGTACTTGCCTAGATCCTAAGGACCGGTTCATGGAGCATGTAACCTGACTTTACCGTGCCAACCACATGCTGAGATGGGGCAGCTTGGCCAATTAATTAGGTGTATCCCCGGCGTAGTATGCGGGGAATAGGTGTCAGCTGGACTACCATATGAACAGCAAGGCTCAAGAGGGGGCCACTGCAGCGGGTTGGAGCCTCTTGTATGCTGTTAGGGGTGAAACCTCAGTGGGCCCATGCTCGTCGGGAATCCCTTTGTAAATGCTTCGTAGTGATCTCCTGGCTACACAACTGGGAAGTGTGAACGTGGTTCACGGCCACTGGCATAATGGAGGTTCTTTTAGTCCACCCGGCAACGGGGGATGAAATCACTACATGTGGGTACAGTGGTGCAAACTCTGCAGAGTCAAAACTGTCATGACAGCCGTGCTCACGGTCAAGAGAGGCTTGGACTTATTAATGATTAGAGGATAATGGATTGGGAAGTTGTGGATGTTAAGAGGGAAGCTTAACATTTGAGATGAGACTATGTTTACTTGATTCTGATGATGGGTTGGGAGATTGGGACTTTTCACCTATGTAGTAATGTAGGTGCTTAATAAGCTAAGGTGATAGGTAATAATTGTGTAGTGCTTTAACCATGAGTTCAACCTCTCCTTGCTCTAGCCATGCATGACATAACTTTCCCACACTTGCTGAGTACCCATGGTACTCAAACTTGCTTTTCTGTTGGTTTATATTGCTGCTCAGGTCAAGAGAATGATGTGGTGTTTAATGACCAAGACTTTGGTCCCAAGGATGCATTCTAGGTTCACGAAGTCCCCCGGGCAACGCCTGTGACGGAGCCCACAAGATTTATATTCCGCTGTTGTTTTATTTACATGTCATGAACGTATTATCGTCCATCGAGACGTATGCTATGTAAGACTTATTCAACACCTGGCTTGTAATAAATGATGCTTCACTATTTGTAATCACATGTATGAGAAAATGATCCTGGCATACATGTGATATTCACTAGGTTGTTCTTCAGAGAAACCGGGTGTGACAGAAGTGGTATCAGAGCCAAGGTTGCCCGTAGGAACGTGGACCTAGGTGGAAATGGACGTATTTAAGGACCCTATTTTCTTAAAAACTATTTTACAAAAGTGTGGGTGGAAGGTGTTATTTAATGGGGTCACTTTATTCATCTTACCCCAACTTTTATTCAAAATACAATTTTTGTTTAAATCTTATCTAACTTAATTTTAAATGCTTTATGTTTTAGATGGTTCGCATGATCCACACCGCCCGCAAGTCCACCGTAGGGAGAGTTCCGATTGTTGCCCTTGCCTTGAGAGAGGAGAACCGTCTGGTGACGTACCACTCCTACGGATTGGCAGTAGGAGGCTTGTTGCGCCGTCTTCGGCGTATGCTCCACGCTGCCGGCAATACGAGCAAGCTAATCATACACTACAGCTCCACCCGGACCATCCGTGAGAAGCGGGAAGAATGGAGTTCAGAAATGAGGATTATCCATGAAAATCAGCTGCTCAAGATCCACCGCTCTCCAGCTTGTCGGGCGACACAGGTCGATGCTGAGAAGGATGTCACCTGGGAGGCCATCACCTGCCAGAGTCACATCAACCGTCGCCACCTGGACATGACTGAGTACATGTATGTCCTCCAGCATGAGAGTGGTGCAGCGGAGTACAAGTACCCGCCAGTGCAGCAGGGGCTTTCCCATGAGCACATGGACCTGTGCTTGGAGGATGCTTCTATGCTCAGCACTCGACTGCAAGAGTGCCAGCAGGAGCTTAGGATGTTCGTGACACCCTGAAGGAGACTGAGGCGTTGCTTCGACCCAGCTTGAGGGCGAGAGAAAGAGGAGATGGGAATGAACTTCGTGTCACCGTGAATGACACATGGACTCCTGACTCCCCAGACCGCCGGGCGAGCAGGCGTCGCCGCACTTCTCCACCAGCAGCTTCACCACCCAAAGCGGAATCAGAGGGCAGCCGCAATAATGAGGAAGACCCCGAAGAGCCAGCTCACTGATACGAGTCGTTTAGAGTTCTTTCCCTTAGTTCAGCAGGTTATCGAGTAGTTGAGTCAATACCTTAGTTATTTGTGTGTTAATGTTGGTGTGTGACAGGAGTTGTGGAAGCCATGGGCAATTGTCCACAACCTCGTCCTTAGGTTGTTTTGCTTTGATGTGTGAAACCCTATGAATTAAGAGTGCATTGATTTTCGCGTGAGACGTGACTCCCAAAAATCTACATGAAACCCCCAGAAAATGTTAATAAATATTAAGGCCTCAAAAGTTTAAGTTTAAATAAGCAATTTGGGAAGTTAATACGTAATGCTTTAAGATAACATTTGGTTGATCATGATAGATGGCTGGAAGAGGAAAGGGTAGTGGTGCCAACCCCACCAACAACAATGATGAGGCCAGCAACCCTCATCTTTCTGGAGGACAAGACAGGGGTTATCGCTGTGAAGGAGCTGACCCTATCTACCAAATGCTTGAAAATCAGAATCAGCTCATCCAGAGTCTGACTCAAGTGGTGGCCAACTTTCACCAAGCTCCACCTCCGCAAGCTGCACCATGCCAACCAAGGTTGAGTGAGTTTCTAGGGACTCAACCTCCAAAGTTTGCAAGTGCTGCTGAACCTCTGGAGGCAGATGACTGGTTAAAGACCATAGAGAGCAAGATGAGGATCATACAATGCCAAGGGTATGAGAGGGTGCTGTTTGCCTCTCACCAATTGCATGGACCTGCTGCTGATTGGTGGACCGCTTATGTGGCAGCCCATCATGACCCTGAAAACATCACTTGGGAAGAGTTCAAGCGCAGCTTCCGCAACCATTACATACCAAGGGGTGAAGTCAAAAACAAGAGGAAGGAGTTCTTGGGACTGCAGCAAGGAAACATGACTGTAAGGGAATACCTCACCAAGTTCACCCAACTATCCCGTGATGCACCACGGGACATCGAAACTAATGAGCAAAAACAGGACTGTTTTGTGGAAGGACTTACCATGGAAATGCAGTGTGCAATGTCCTCCAACGAGTATGGAAGCTTCCAAAAGACGGTAGACAGAGCATTTGTCGTGGAAAGGAAGCTGAAGGCCTTGGAGAATGAAAACAAGAGCAAGGCGGGATGGTTACACCAAGCCTCAGGTAGCAACACACGCCCACGTCTGATGCAGCAACCCGCAGGGCAGACGAGCCATGCTGTGGTACCCTACTCAGCACCCAGAGGGTACAACCCGAATTTCAGGCCTCCGTCAGCACCAGCACAGCCGCAACGTCAGTTTGTACAGCAGCCTCGCCCCACATATCAACCTCGACCAGCAGGACAAGGACCACCGAACCAACCCCAAGACAACAAAGGCCAGGCACCTAAGGTTGGGGTGCAATGCTTCAACTGTGGTGAAGTGGGGCACTACGCCCATAAGTGCCCAAAGAAGAAGCCCATGCAGCCACAACCGCAGAATTTGACGCGAGGACGAGTGAACCACATGACCATGGAGGAAGCGCAAGAGGTACCTGACGTGGTAATTGGTAAGTTTCCTGCCAACTTACACATTGCAACCCTGTTTTTCGATTCTGGTGCCACCCACTCATTCATTGCTCAAGGGTTTGTTAAGAAGCATGATCTAGCAACAACACAAATGAACCATATGCTAGCAGTAAACTCTCCAGGTGGAGAAGTAAGGACAAGACAAGTGTGTCCCAAGGTGAATCTAGACATTAATGGGGTAGTATTTACTGCAAACCTCATAGTGATAGACTCACAAGGGATAGACATTATTTTGGGTTTGGATTGGTTGACCAAACATAAGGGAATCATCCATTGTTCGACAAGGACGGTGGAACTAACTCACCCTAGTGGCACAAGAGTGAAGTTCATAACTGTACAAAACCCTAGGAGGGACCTTAAACTCAATCAAGTTGAGGTGGAAGTGGAAGAGATCAGGATCATCAAGGAATATCCAGACGTTTTTCCGGAGGAGTTGCCAGGTATGCCCCCCGATCGTGAAGTGGAATTCGCGATTCAGCTAGTGCCTGGAACAGCCCCGATATACAAGAGACCTTATTGGATGGACTCCAAACAGCTGGAAGAACTCAAGGAACATTTAAGAGAATTGACAGAAAAAGGGTTCATTCGTCCTAGTTCCTCACCATGGGGAGCTCCGGTAATATTTGTGCCCAAGAAGGACGGAACCCAAAGGTTATGCGTAGACTACCGTGCTTTGAATGAAGTAACCATCAAGAAGAAGTACCCATTACCCTGCATTGAAGACTTATTTGATCAGTTGAGGGGAGCTTGTGTGTTCTCACAAATTGATCTCAAGTCGGGATACCACCAACTTAAGATAAGACAAACCGATATTCCAAAGACAACTTTCGTATCTCGGTACGGGCTGTATGAATACACCGTCATGCCCTTCGGGCTAACTAATGCCCCGGCATACTTCATGTATCTCATGAACAAGGTAATCATGGAATATCTGGACAAATTTGTGGTGGTTTTCATTGATGACATTCTCGTCTTCTCCAAAGATGAAGAAGAACATGAGAGACATTTAAGGTTGGTGTTACAAAAGCTGAGAGAACACCAACTATATGCCAAGTTGAGCAAGTGTGAGTTTTGGTTGAAGAGAGTTCCCTTCTTAGGACATATAATCTCGGAGGGAGGAATCTCTGTAGATCCCGCCAAGATCGAGGATGTGCAGAAGTGGAAGACCCCTGAAAATGTCGGGGATGTTCGAAGCTTCTTAGGATTGGCTGGGTATTATCGACGGTTTATTGAGGGTTTCTCCAAGATTTCGAGACCCCTCACCAAATTGTTGGAGAAGGGAACCACATTCACATGGACACCACAGTGCGAGACGAGTTCTCAAGAGCTAAAGAAAAGATTGACAACAGCCCCAGTGCTAGTTATGCCAGATATGCAGAAGAATTTTACGGTGTACTGCGATGCCTCTGGAAACGGGTTGGGATGTGTTCTCATGCAAGAGGGGCATGTTGTGGCTTATGCGTCCCGGCAGCTCCGAAAACACGAGAAGAACTATCCTACACATGACCTAGAGCTAGCTGCGGTAGTACACGCGTTGAAGATTTGGCGGCATTACTTGATGGGGAAGAGGACAGAGATATATACAGATCATAAGAGCTTAAAGTACATTTTCACACAGCCAGATCTCAACCTCAGACAAAGGAGATGGTTAGAGCTAATCAACGACTTTGATGTGGGCATCAACTATCATCCTGGGAAAGCGAACGTCGTAGCGGATGCTTTAAACCGGAAGGTGCAGGTCAATAGGCTGAGCTTAAAGGACATGCCTACAGAATTGAAGGAAGAGGTTGTAAAACTCAATCTATGTCTGGTGAATAGTGGGGAGGCCATCGCCATGGAAGTGGACTCCACATTAGAGCAAGACATACGCAACGGTCAGAAGAATGATGAGAAGATGAAAGAGATTAGAGAACTAATCAAAGAAAATAAAGCCCCTGGGTTCAGAGAGGATGAACAAGGTACGGTGTGGCACGGGAAAAGAATCTGTGTGCCTGAGGTGAAGGAGATCCGTGAACTGATTTTGAAGGAAGCTCATGATTCCGACTATTCCATTCATCCTGGGAGTACGAAGATGTATCATGACCTCAAGAGCAGGTATTGGTGGTATGGCATGAAGCGAGATGTCGCGGAACAAGTTGCCCTATGTGACACATGTCAGTTGGTGAAAGCAGAACATCAACGACCCGCGGGATTATTGCAACCACTCAAAGTGCCTGAATGGAAATGGAAAGAAATAGGTATGGATTTCATAGTGGGACTGCCTAGGATCCAATCGAGATATGATTCGATATGGGTCATCATCGACAGCCTAACCAAGGTAGCTCATTTCATCCCCGTGAAAGAAAGCTACAGCGGATCCAAATTTGCAGAATCGTATATGTCAAGGATCGTGTGTTTCCATGGAGTGCCAAAGAAGATAGTGTCAGATCGAGGGACACAGTTCATCTCAAGGTTCTGGCAGAAGTTACATGAAACCATGGGACCCATCTAAATTTTAGTTCTGCCTATCACCCCCAGACTGACGGGCAGACGGAAAGAACCAATCAGATCCTTGAGGATATGCTGAGAGCGTGTGCGCTCAAAAACAATAGGAGTCGGGATAAGAACTTACCATATGTGGAGTCCTCCTATAACAACAGCTATCAGGCTAGTATGAAGATGTCACCATTTGAGGCTTTGTATGGGAGGAAGTGCAAAACTCCACTATTTTGGAACCAAACAGGGGAAAGTAAAGTGTTTGGGCCCGAGGTACTATAAGAAGCCGAGGCGAAAGTGAGGGAAATCCGCAACAACTTGAGGATAGCACAGACCCGACAAAAGAGCTATGCCGATGTACGGAGAAGAGAGCTCGTTTTCAATGTGGGGGACTATGTCTATCTCAAGGTGTCCCCTATCCGAGGACTTCGTCGGTTCAAGGTGAAAGGGAAATTATCACCTCGATACATCGGACCCTTTCAGATTCTGGAGAGGAAAGGTGAAGTGGCGTATCAACTAGAACTACCGTTTCGCCTATCGGATGTGCACGATGTATTCCATGTGTCACAGCTCAAGAAATGTCTAAGGACGCTTGAAGAGATGTTACCATGAATGAGGTTGACGTAGGAGAGGATCTGTCTTATGCCGAGCAAACGGTCAAGGTTTCAGAGACAATGGAACGCCTCACAAGAAATAAAAGAATCCGGATGTGCAAGGTGCATTGGAAGCATCACTCGGAAGAGGAAGCCACATGGGAGCGAGAAGACGAGCTTAAGGCACAGTTTCAGGAAATGTTTCCCTAGAACCACCAATCTCGAGCATGAGATTTCTTTTAAGGGGGGTAGAGCTGTAACACCCCAAAATCTGCTAAAGAGGGGAATTTAAAAATTTTTGGACGTATTGCATGTGGTGCAGAAATTCAAATTCAAACTGGAATTCAAATTCAAATCAAAACAGAAAAGGAAAAAGAAAAAGAAAAAGAAAACCCCAACCGGCCAGTGGGCCGATACCCGCCAGCCGACCCACTATCTCCCCGCGCCAGCCCAAACCCGCACCCCTCTCTTCCTCTCACTGACACGCGGGGCCCGCGTGTCATCCCTCACCTCCCGCGCGCCCTCCCGACCCCGAACTCTCCCCTCGCGTCTGATCAAAACAAACCCCGGAACCCACGCGCCCAGCCCCGATTTCCGGTCCCATACGCCCCCAACTCGATCTCAACAGACCGCCGCCCTCCCTCGCCTATTTAAACGCCGACAATCGCCCTGTTCCCCCCCCCCCCCCCCCGCGATCGGCCATTCTTCTCTCCGATGAGATCCAAAGTTTCTACCGCCGATTTCTTTCGATCCTTGCTCGAATTCCCTGATCTAACGTGCTGATCACGTTGCACCGCAGCCGGAGAGCCCTGCAGGTGAAGGAAACGACTTGTCTTGCGCCCCAACGGCCACCCCGACGTGCACCGAAGATCATCGCCGTTGAAGCTCGCCGCCGACCGACTTCCAGGGCCTCCGAGTGCTGGAAAACCCCTCGGTGAGCATCCCCTACCCCTCCGCAGCCGATCCATGCAAAAAGATGCAAGATCTAACGTGTGGCGGCAAAAGCCGAGGCTGCGCCGGCGATATCGCCACCCCCCGCCGCCGCGCGCGCGGGCTGGTTCCGGCCAGGGCGACGTGGCCCCTTGAGGGCCGTCTATTTTAATTCGCACAGTAGAAATAAAACCCACGCGTACCGGTTCGGTGATCTAATCTGAGCCGTTTGTTTTAAATCAGACGGTCCACGTCAGCCCCGCGTTATAAAGGCCGGGATTCTTACGCGCTACCCCCTGGGGATCTCGGAAAACACGAGCTAGCCCCGGAAACTTCTGATCTAGCCCCTGGACTTTCAGAAATTCGTGTAAATTCATTTAAAAATCAGTTTTAGCCCCTGGACATAATAAAAATTAGGAAAACCCCTCTGTTATGTGTAGTTAGACCCCTTGAAATTTATGAAATAGTAAATTAGTCCCTGCAGTAGGGTGGATTTACCTTTTTGACCCTATATGATATTAAATTCAGAAATTTGAATATGTGACTATGATTTAAATTTAAAAGGGAAGGCAAACACATGTGCAAATTCAAATTTAAACTCTCCTAACACCTGGAAAACTTTAGAATGAGTTAAAAATAGATTTAGGCTGAAATGAAATCTGCCTAAGTGTTGTTCATATTTATTAGTTCCAGAAACACATTTTTAGGCTAGGAAATAATTCTGAAAACTGATGAAATAAATTTAAATTATTTCACATCAGAGGAGAAGTTCAAAAATATATTATTTAATATTTTAGATCAGAACCTATTCTGTTTAGATGATATGACCTACTATTTAATATTAAATCTCAATTTTAGGCATAGAAAATAAATCTGAAAAATATAGGAAAATACGTATGCATAATTAGAAAATGATAAATGAAGTCTCCAAATCCAAAAACTTCAGTTTAGG
The DNA here is from genome assembly GCA_030760725.1 of Neostapfia colusana. Lineage (NCBI taxonomy): Eukaryota > Viridiplantae > Streptophyta > Magnoliopsida > Poales > Poaceae > Neostapfia > Neostapfia colusana. The sequence goes on along the minus strand of JASWHV010000005.1, from coordinate 73,795,259 downwards.
ATTTGGTAGAATATCTGAAAACCTATTTGGAGTAGAAAATTACCTTTCATGCAAACTTGGTATCTAAGAAGTGTAATAATTAAATATAAAGAATTTGTTCAAATTGGAAATTCATATATATAGGGTGCAAACAGAAATCTGAATACAAAAGTTAATAAATCATATACATATGTTCAAAAGTGCATATAGGCCAAAAAGTAACACATGTAGAGTAACCACAACACTTAGAAATGTGAATGACTTTCATACGTATGTATGTGTGGTTTGTATGAAGTGAAAGTGTGAACTGTGTCTTATGGATTGTTGCTTTCTTTTGCTATGTGTATTGGCATGAGTAGAACCTGCCCCAGAGCAAGTTCTCCCCTTCCAAGACCAAGACTTTCCATTTCCAGAGCAGCAGGAAGAAGGCAAGTGTCCTTGACAACTTTGATCCTATACTAGGATGTGTAGGTAGAGTTATTTGCATTGTCAATTGAAATATTGAACCCATGCTAGGAAGTTTCCCTAGAATTGAATTATCTTGTTTCCTTGTAGCTTTGGCTGGGATTTGTTTTATTATGTCATTCATTCATATTACTTATGCTTAGCCATGCTTAGAATGGGATAAGTGGGATATGAGATCATCAACTTGTTTACCTTACTCTTGAATGAGACATTATGAGTTATGTAGAGGTAGGGATTGAGGCAAGTTGGATGATTTGGTTGGTGCTGGGTGCACGAGACTCGGGTTTGTGTTTAGTACTTGCTTGGATCCTAAGAACCGGTTCATGGAGCATGTAACCTGGCTTTACTGTGCCAACCACATGCTGAGATGGGGCAGCTTGGCCAATTAATTAGGTTTATCCCCGACGTAGTATGGGTGTGTTTGATGGTGCGGGTGATAGGTGTCAGCTGGACTACCATATGAACCGCTAGGCTCAAGAGGGGGCCACTGCAGCGAAGTTGGAGCCTCTTGTATGCTGTTAAGGGTGAAACCTCAGTGGGCCCACACTCGTCGGGAATCCCTTTGTAAAGGCTTCGTAGTGATCTCCTGGCTACACACCTGGGAAGTGTGAACGTGGTTCGCGGCCACTGGCATAATGGAGGTTCTTTTAGTGCACCCGGCAACGGGGGATGAAATCACTACATGTGGGTACAGTGGTGCAAACTCTGCAGAGTCAAAACTCTCATGACAGCCGTGCTCACGGTCAAGAGCGGCTTGGACTTATTCATGATTAGAGGATAATGGATTGGGAAGTTGTGGATGTTAAGCGGGAAGCTTAATATTTGAGATGAGACTATGTTTACTTGATTCTGATGATGGGTTGGGAGATTGGGACCATTTCACTTGTGTAGTAATGTAGGTGCTTAATAAGCTAAGGTGATAGGTAATATATGCGTAGTGCTTTAACCATGAGTTCAACCTCTCCTTGCTCTAGCCATGCATGACATAACTTTCCCACACTTGCTGAGTACCCACGGTACTCAAACTTGCTTTTCTGTTTGTTTATATTGCTGCTCAGGTCAAGAGAATGATGTGGTGTTTAATGACCAAGACTTTGGTCCCGAGGATGGATTCTAGGTTCACGGAGTCCCCCGGGCAACGCCTGTGACGGAGCCCACAAGATTTATATTCTGCTGTTGTTTTATTTACATGTTATGAACGTATTATCGTCCATCGAGACGTATGCTATGTAAGACTTGTTCAACACCTGGCTTGTAATAAATGATGCTTCACTATTTGTCATCACATGTATGAGAAAATGATCCTGGCATACATGTGATATTCACTTGGTTTTTCTTCGGAGAAACCGGGTGTGACATGCTAAGTGGTTATCCCCCTCTTCCACATTGATCGCTTCAAGTGGTTAAACAGAGCAGGGGTGATCCAGGGCTCCAATGGGGCAGAGAATTTTTGAGTAAGCTCCTTGTCACAAGACAACTCTCTGGATCAAAATTTAGCACTTTTCATTGAGTGGTTTGTTCAGAATAATTCTTTTAGCAATTAAGCAAAGAAGAATTTATTCTGAGGTAACACCCCTGTTCATGCCCAACTTTGTGAACTACAATTTCCATTATACCTCATAGAGTTCGCCTGAATAATTTTCCTAGCATTTTTGGGGCTAAGATTTTCCCAGAACTGAATTTCCAAGTTTTGGATATTCTCTGAAAATGTTTCTGTATTCAAATGAACACAGCACCTTCAAATTTGAATTGCTCTGATCAAATCAACTCCAAATGGTCTGAAACATTTACAGGGGTTCACTAACATTCTAAAGAATATTCTGGAAAATTTGAGGACTTTTGGATGAACCAAACTCCCTCTAAAATTCTTTTGCTGAAAAGTTTCATAGAATTTTCCAGAATTACATAATGGGTTTCATACTAGTTGGTTTTCAGATTTGGATTGTACTCTGTTAGAGGAATCCAACAAAATTTGTTTCATAATTTTTGGACTCTCCTACCCCAAGTTGTGGCCCTCCGAAGTTTAAACAGAAAACTGGAAATTTCAAAATATTCAAATGCCTGCCAGTGGGTCCCACCCGGCAGGTCTTCCCCTTCCTCGCGCCAAACAGGGGCCCGCGGTGGCGCCCTCCGGCGAGCATCGCCGGACCCGCTTTCCCGGCCACCTTCCGACCCCAGACTCGCCGCCCCGCCCTAACTTGCGACGCTGAGCTCGGCTCGGGGGTCACCGGCGACCGTAGCTCACCGGAACAGTGCACCCGATGGTGACAGCGGCGGTTAGGGTTCCGGCGTGGTCGGGAATGCGTGACAACGCATCAAAACACTCGAGGGTGACAAAAATGGCCGCCAAACACCATGAAAAGGTCGGCAACCTAAAGCTCCACGGTGACCCGAGCAATTATTCCATGGCGGCCCGAAAAACAACCAGAACCCGGCCATTTTGGGGCCATATCCCTTGATTCTTGGTCGAGGAGGGCCACTAGGACGTGAGGAAGGTGTGTGCAAGCTCACCCGAGCTGGATTTGGACGGTGCAGATAGAACTTCGGGGTTGACCGATCCCTACCCGTATGCACTAGTTCTCGGGATTCTTAGGAATTCTCTGCGCTCTGTCTATCAATGGCTATGAGGGTTGCAGATACACGATCTGGAGACTACGGCGCACCTTTTTCGTGTAGAAGTCAGGCGGTGAAAATGGCCATGGTGTGCTGTCCACGGGGAGCAACCTCGGCTTCCCGCCGGTGGCCTGAGTTTTCAGTGGCGATCGTCGATTTGTGGCTGAATGAGGCGCTACCGCCGCGAGGTGGTGGGGCGGTTAGCTAGAGCACGCACTGGTGCTCATTTTTGTGTTGGCGGCTCGGGCAAAGGCCGACAGTGGGGGGCGGAGGAGCGGTGCCGGTGAGTGAAACAGAGCCGGTGCGCTTGCTGTTTTGCGGAGAAGCACGCGTATGAATTGGTTGCGTGGGGAGGGAGTCACGTAGAGGAGGGGGCGAGCTGTTTCTCAGCTGCCAGCGCGAGCGAAGAGAACCAGGAGGTGGCTGCCTGGCCGGTGGCGCGCGCTCGGCAGCTGGCTGCCTTTGGTTGACTGAGAAAACAGAGAAAAACTTGGGGGTTAAGTCTATTCCACTCAATGACATGTGGGCCCCACTGGTCAGTGCTCCCCCATCCCTCAAAAGATCTCCAAAAATTTGGCAAGTGAGTATTTCAAATGTTTGAAGTCTCAAACTGAGCTACATTTGTATGATTGGAGAAGTTTCCCTCAAATTCAAATGTATATTTGAATTCTTTGCACATTTGGATCCTTTTTGGAAAAATGGGTAGCAAACCTTTTCAAAAATTATTGAAACTTTGCCTACCCACTAATTTGGACCTAAGGAATCCAAATATGCACTCTGATTCCTGTGTTAGCTGCTGCAACCATGAGTTTGAATACCACAGTTTTGAATCACCACTATGTCCTTCCCTCCTTTGGATTTTGAGTTGGACGTTAGTTCAAATTCTGACTTTCAAACCCTCCCATTGTACTTGAGTACTTCAACTCAGTGGTCTCAATCCAACTAGGGTCCAAATATGTGAATGACTCCAAGTTGGTTTTACAATCGCCTCTCATGTGTTATCACATGTGTGGAGAGTTTGAACCATCGCCCTTTTGATGGAGGTTCTTGCTCTTCACAATATATTCACAACATATGCACAACAAAACTGTTGTGTTCTGAGGTGATGAAAAGTTTTTGCAAGTCCCTTTTCTTGGGCTTTTACATCCCCCCCTAAAAAGAATCTTGTCCCAAGATTACAAAAGAAGAGACAGCGATGTAGTAGGAACTTACCCGTGTTGAGAGGCCATGAACTCCGGGTAATTTGAGCGAAGGAATTCCTGCTCTCCCACGTCGCTTCTTCGGCGGTGTGGTTGCTCCAGAGTATCTTGTAGAACCACAATGTCCTGCTACGCGTGGTTCGGGCTTTCTCATCAATAATTGCCACCGGATATTCATCATATGTCAAATCCGGTTGCAGCTCGCCGATGCCTTCGGTAGGAACAGCAGCGGTATGCTTCAGACATTTTCTCAGTTGTGAGACATGGACCACGTCATGGACACCAGCCAGGGATGGCGGTAGCTCCAGTCTATACGCCGCTGGTCCACACTTCTCGGTAATAGCATAGGGTCCAATGAAACGGGGAGCGAGCTTCCCCTTCACACCGAACCGATGCACGCCCTTCGTTGGAGACACGCGGAGGTACACGTGTTCACCGACGTCAAAGTGCAACGGTCTACGCCTCTTATCAGCGTAGCTCTTCTGCCGGGATTGAGCGGCCTTCAAATTAGCTTGAATCGTCCAAACATGCTCTTCGGCGTCATTCACCACATGAACCCCGAATGTGACCCTTTCACCGGACTCGCACCAATTTAGTGGGGTGCGGCATTTGCGACCGTAGAGAGCTTCGTAGGGTTCCATCTTGATACTCGCCTGATAGCCGTTGTTGTACAAGAATTCCTCCAATGGTAGGTGATCATCCCAGTTCCTACCATGGTGGATGGCACATGCTCTCAACATGTCTTCCAGGACCTGATTCACCCTTTCTATTTGGCCATCTGTCTGAGGGTGGTAGGCGGAGCTTCTAATCAGTTTAGTACCCAAAGCAGCATGCAACTGCTCTCAAAAGCGAGATACAAACAATGCACCTCGGTCCGACACTATGGTCTTGGGTACACCATGCAGGCATAGAATCCTGGCAATATATAACTCCGCATATCTGTTGGCATGGAAATGTGTATGCACGGGAATAAAGTGAACGGACTTGGTTAGTCGGTCAACGATTACCCAAATGGAATCATGCTTGTTGGATGTTAGGGGTAATCCCACAATGAAATCCATGCTCACACCTTCCCATTTCCATGCTGGAATTTTCAGGGGTTGCAACAGCCATTATTTCCTCATATGATCCGCCTTCACTCGTCTACACGTATCACACTCAGATACGTACTTCGCTACCTCCTGCTTCATCCGTGTCCACCAAATTTTTTTTTTCAAATCCTGGTACATTTTGTTGCTGCCCGGATGAATGGAGTACTTTGACAAGTGAGCTTCATCGAGGATCTTTTTCCTCAACTCCATATCCCGGGGTACGACTATGCGGTCATTGAACAATAGCATCTCGTCATCATCCTTCTGGAAACACTTGATCTCCCCATTGTCTATCCGTCTCTGGAGATGTGCCATGCCTTTATCAGTCTTCTGAGCTGCAATGATGTCATCCCTGACGGTAGGGATGAGGGCGAGGTTGTACAGCGATCCATAAGGAACCAAGTATAAACTCGGCTCTTCCTCCTCCACCGGTGTAATGGTGAGGTGATGGACATGTGATTTCTGACTCAGCGCGTCAGCAACCACATTTGCCTTGCCGGGGTGGTAATGAATCTCAATTTCATAATCTTTGATCAGTTCTAACCACCTCCTTTGCCTCATGTTCAGCTCCTTCTAGGTGAAAATGTATTCCAAGCTCTTGTGGTCGGTGTAGAGATGCACCAGATTCCCTAGGAGATAGTGCCTCCACATTTTCAGCGCCAAAACCACTGCAGCAAGCTCAAGATCATGAGTGGGATAATGCTGCTCATGGTTCCGAAGTGGGCGTGAGCCATATGCGACCACACGTCCTTCCTGCATCATCACGCAGCAGAGCCCAATACCAGACGCGTCACAATACACGTCGAAGGGCTTTGTTGTATCCGGCTGAGCTAAGACCGGGGCTGTTGTGAGATGCTTCACCAATGCTTGGAATGCTCCTTCACACGCCGTGTTCCAAACATATTTTGTTCCCTTCTTCAGCAATTCTGTCATCGGTTTAGCGAGCTTGGAGAAGCTTGGAATGAATCTCCGATAGTATCCCGCTAACCCGAGGAAGCTTCTGATTTCATGGACTTAAGTGGGAGCTTTCCATTTCAGCACTTGCTCTATCTTGCATGGGTCAACCGCAATGCCTTCTGCTGAGATGATATGTCCCAAGAATGGCACTTGGCTGATCCAAAACTCGTATTTGCTAAACTTGGCGTAGAGCTTGTGGTCTCGCAATCGTTGAAGAACGATCCTCAAGTGTTCGACATGTTCGGCTTCTGTCTTGGAGTAAACCAAGATATATGAACACTACCACAAACTTGTCCAGCTCCGGCATGAACACCGAGTTCATGAGATACATGAAATGGGCTGGAGCATTCGTGAGACCAAAGGACATGACGAGATATTCATATAATCCATATCTCGTCGAGAAGGCCGTCTTCGGGACATCCTCCGCCCGGATCTTGATCTGATGATATCCAGAACGAAGGTCCATCTTGGAGAACACACTTGCACCCAAAATTTGATCAAACAATATGTCGATGCGGGGCAGTGGATACTTATTCTTGATGGTGACGGCGTTGAGCGGCCGGTAGTCCACACACAGCCTTAAGGTTTCATCCTTCTTCTTCACGAACAGCGCCGAGCAACCCCAAGGCGAGAAACTCAGCCTAATGAAACCCTTGCTCAACAGATCATTAAGCTGTTCTTTTAATTCAGCCAGCTTGTTTGGAGCCATCTTGTATGGTCTCCGTGATATGGGCGTAGTCCCGGGTGCAAGTTCAATCTTGAACTCGACCTCCCGCTCTGGTGGCATGCCCGGAAGATCATCCGGGAACACGTCAGGATACTCCTGGACTACGGGGATGTCTTCTAACTTGAGAGCTTCAGCGTTATTAATTACTGAAATTTCCCGGACTGGCGTGTCTAACACCATGGAATGTGTACGGTGAAATGGAGATTTTAAATGAACCGTCCGTGTCCGAGTCTCTAGGACAGCGCCATGGTAATGTAGCCATGACATCCCTAAGATTGCATCAATCTTTTGCCCCATAAGGATTATCAAGGTGGTGGGACATAGTTTCCCACCTAAGCACAGAGGTGCCTTTGGGATCATCATATTTGCTGAGATCTTCCCTCCCGGTGAGCAGATCATATAGGTGCAGTCGGTTGGGAAGAATTGCATTTGATGCTTAGCCAAATAGGATGCACTTATAAAGCTGTGGGTTGCACCAGAATCAAAAAGTATGATGATGGCTTTATTGTTGAGAGTGAACGTACCCGCCAGCACGTTGTCTCCCTCTGGGGCGTCCTCATTGTCGAGGTTGCGGACGCCCCCAGTCTGCTGACCAACCTTCTTGACCGGAGGTCGGCCTCGAGCACCGCCCTGGAACTGGGCTTGCCCGCTGCTCTGCTGCCCCTGGGGACAGTCCTTCGCGAAGTGGCCCACGTGGCCACACGTGAAGCAGGTGAAACGGGGCGGTCCCCGCTGATCGGTGGACGGAAACCCGGGGCGCGTTGTGGCGGTGGAAATGCCCGGGGTGCCGTCTGCTGCTGCTGCTGCTGTCTTGGTGGTGGCATCGGTGGACGGAACGGAGGTGACTGAAAAAGACTTCCCCCGAACCGTTGAGGTCGCGCCGGTGGTTGCCACTGCTGCCCGGATGGCGTCCCATACACCATCCGAGGTACTTCTAGGGAGCGCCACCCCCACTGCTAGGTGGAGCACTGCGCTTCCTCTGCTCAGCTGCCAACTCCCGCTGAGCGTCCTCTTGCATAATCGCGGCATTGACTAAGTCGTTGAAGGTGCCGCGATTTCACTGAACGAGATGTGTCTTCATTTTGGGGTGTAACCCCCCGATAGAAATGTTCCCGCTTCTTCTCTTCAGTGGATATGTAGTCTGACGCATATTGCGCCAGATGGTTGAAGGCCCTGGAGTAGTCATGGGCACTCCTCCCGCTCAGCTTCAGCTCCAAGAATTCTTGGAACTTCCTCTTCATTATTCCGGGAGGAATGTAATAGGCGCGGAACGCCTCCCGGAACTCTCCCCACTCCACGGCATGGCCAGCCGGATGTGAGGCGACATAGTTCACCCACCACGCACCAGCGGCACCGTGAAGTTACTGCGCTGCGGATAAAGTCTTTTGCCGCTCCGTGCATTGGAGCAGCCCGAACTTGGACTCGATGGTCCACAGCCAGTTGTCAGCCTCCATTGGTTCTTCAGCTTCGGTGAACACTGGAGGGTGCGTACTCATGAAATCCGAGTACGACACCTCACGGGGCTCATGAGGCCCTCTGTCTTGACGCCCCCCCCCCTGCCTGGGACGTATTCTGAACGATCGTGCGGAGCAGGTCGGTCTGCTCCTCACGACCACCCACCAGTGCCGCTATCACATCCGCTAGAGTAAGCGGTGGTGGCTGCTGCTGCGGGGTGCTGTCATGGGCCGGTGGCTGGGAGTCATCACCTCCCTGTTGGCTAGGGCCACCTGTGACGCCCTCAATTCTGTGGAAAACCACGGAACTGAGAACTAACGTATATGTGTGCCCAGCATGTTCATCACACATACACATACGTTCCACAAACAGAATTCAGATTATATATTACCACGAATAGCAGAGTTTATTACAATACCTCATGAGTCTTGGGCTCATGTCCACAGCGGAAGTCTTATTTCTATGCAGCGGAAGTCTTTATTCTAATGCGGAAGCAATTCAACTAATACGGAAGCAAATCTAAGCAGAAGTGGCTCCATCTCTACTCCCTCCACAGGCAATGTTGAGAATAGATCACACGCCATAATGCTCCACTTGGTCATTATAGTAGGCTTTTCCTGCTGCTGATGATGAAGTAATAATGCAACTTTGAGTACAATGATGTACTCAGCAAGTGCGGGAAAACACATGATATGCAGCTTATAAACTAGGTATGTATAAAAAGGCTTATTTGCAGAAAAGCAGATTTGTAAAACCCTGATAAAACAGCAACTTAACTTTAGATGAATGTAATCCCATCGTGTATTAAATCACCAACATACCTCCATCACTTCCTGTGTTCCATCCGAACATCAACCAACCTCATTCTTACTCACGAATACCTCCTCGTATTCGCTACCATCTCACGAATACCTTCCCGTATTCGCTACCATCTCATCTCATAAAACAACTTCGTCTCACACCGAGACCAAACTCGTTGCCATGACTCAACAGTCATGCAATCCATCATATCACCCAGACTCAACAGTCCCAAACCATAACCAAACCAATAACCATAACCAAGAACCTTCCCAATAACCATCCCAACTAATCATGGCAGTTTAGCCAGGTGCTCGTGACCGTAAGCTCTGCTATCATGATAGTTTTATTAACTCTGCAGAGCTTGCACCTCTTTATCCACAAGTTTGTGATTTCGTCACCCGTCGGCGACTGCAGAACCTCCATTATACCAGTACACATCCGTCGGTGTATGGTCAAGAGATCACAAAATAGCCTTTACCAAGCGTTTACTAGATGTATGGACTCACTAAGGTTTCACCGGCAGGCTAGAATCTCTAATTCTCCCATCCACGGGCCCCCTCATATGCCATGCAGTTCCCAGGGCAGTCCTCACTCGACTCCCATTCCCCGCGCCTTCCACAGTCCATAACATTCTAGCAACTTACCTAATTACTCAGCTAAGTCGCACCCATACTTGGCCTTGTGGTGGCACTGTTATCCTGGCATGTGCATGCATGAACTGGTCCTTAGATCTATGGCAAGTAAACCACCATCTCATGCTACCTCATTCACAAACCCAGTCTTGACTAGATCTCCCTCCGATCCATGTCCATTATTAACATCAGTTTCTCTTTATCAATACGAGTGCAGTTAGCTAGACACATCTATCTCGCTTCCCAATCCCATAGACTCAGCGAAGCATAAAGTAAAAACCATACCCGACTCATAAACTTCCCAGGCGACAAGGGTGGTTTATCCAAAACTAGTAAACTCCTATAAAAAGGTTTCCCATCATGTTTGACTCAGTACGCACACCTTTTCGCAAAAAAAAACAGTTTACCCAAAACATAGGATCAATATGGTCAAGGAGCACTTGCCTTGTTCTTACGGTTCCGGGGGTTGTTGGATCTCAAAACCTGGTTGCTGCAGTTCGTTGTAGACGGCTCCCTGAGCTTGTCCTGCTAGGTAGGATCACGTGCATACAAGATTCACAGCAATCAATATCATGCACAAACCTTAAACTAGATGCGATGATGCACATGCATGCTACCTTATGATTAATTTTATTAGATTGGTCTGTATGTTCTTGCATGGCTTGCATGGACAGAGGTGTTCGGATCAAAGGTGGATATGGCAATGATCTGGTCTATAGACCAATCTGATCATCAAGTGATCTGTCCACGAGAAGGCTTCTGTTTGAAAGGAATCAAAGAACAGATGCAAGGGAAATACAACAATGCCATAAGGTGGTGTCGAAATCCTACCTTACGCCCTTCTGGGTTTTCGAGGTCCTCCTCAGACCGCTCGGTTCTCCTCCGATGATCTCCCTTGTTGCGCTTCAGCGGTGGCGTTCTCGGCGAGTTGGGGCTAGGGCTCTAAGTCGTCGGCTCAGGATTTGGAAAAAGAAGTCTGTGGTTTCGGCCTGAGGTTTTGGGTTCTATTTATAATCGGGAAGGGAAGAGTCCTAATCTGATTGTATCCCGAATAAGAGTCTTATTCAGATCGTCGTTGGATCCTATCAGCTTATCTTTAGTTGATTTGGTGCAGTAACGTTGTGGAATTCAGGTTGGTTTCCTTTACATACCGGTATTCTTACTCGTACAGCTGCTCCAGAACTCGTTACCTTCGCGGTGATGAGCTCCGGAGGCTCCACGTGTCCTTCCGGGGCCTGGTATCTCCTTCTCCGCAGAGACGAGCTCCGGTTGTGCCATGTGTCAATCGACCGAGACCTCCCCCTCTTTTGGAGGTGAGCTCCGCGCACGCCACGTGTTGGCGCCGGTCTTTTCCTCTCTTCTTTCTTCAGGGACATGCCCCGAGGTCAACACGTGTCCAGCAGCGATGGACCTCCCAGAGATAAGCTCCGGTGGCGACGCGTGTCCAATAGAACAGGATCTCTCAGAGATGGGTTCCGAGATCGACACGTATCCCGTGCGACTGGTCCTCTGACTTCTACGAGGACTAGCTCCGAGGATGACACGTGTCCTGCAGAAATGCCTGTGCTTCTTCCGCAGAGGCTAGCTCCGTTTGCAACACGTGTCCCACAGGATCGGACCTCTTTCCATTTGCGGAGGTAACCCCCGAGCCTACCACGTAGCCAGTTCAGCGGCGGACCTCTCCCAACTTCTCGGGGATGAGCTCCGAACACGCCACGTGGCCTGCTGGCCGCGGAAGTTGCCTTCGGCGCTCTCTGAGAGCTTTACTAGCTACCCTTTTGATATTTGTCTCTGTTCCTTCTTTGCTTAAAATGTTTCCTCTTCATAAAACATGAACATATGCTGACACCCGAGATGAGGGTGTCACTAATCTACCCCCCTTAAATTGAATCTCGCCCTCGAGATTTGTTAGTAGAAAATAGATGGGGAAATTCTGCCTTGATATCCTCTTCACGCTCCCATGTGGCTTCAGCTTCGGTGTGGTGACTCCATTGTACCTTGCACCATCGAATCACCTTGTTCCAGGTGACCCTTTCCTTTACGTCCAAAATTCGGACAGGGTGTTCCGCATAAGTCAGGTCCTCTTGAAGTTCAAGCTCTCCCGTTGATACTTGTTCCTCTGGTACTCTCAAGCACTTCTTGAGCTGGGATACATGAAACACGTCATGTACGTCGGAGAGGTGGTTTGGGAGCTCTAGTTGATAGGCTACTTCTCCTCGCTTATTCAGAATCTTAAATGGTCTAATGTAGCGAGGTGCTAGCTTTCCTTTGACGTTGAAACGTCATTGGCCTCGGATAGGCGATACCTTAAGGTATACAAAGTCTCCCACTTCGAAAGTCAACTTCCTTCGCCTATTGTCCAAATAGCCTTTCTGTCGTGACTGAGCAACCTTTAAGTTCTCCCATACCGTTTGGACTTGCTCTTCGGCTTCTTGTAGCACTTCAGGTCCAAACACCTGGTTCTCTCCGGTCTCATTCCAGAACAGTGGCGTTCTACACTGTCTACCATATAAGGCTTCGAAAGGCGACATTTTCAAGCTAGCTTGATAGCTGTTGTTATAGGAGAATTCGGCATACGGTAAACTCCTATCCCAACTACGCCCACGTTTCAAGGCGCAAGCTCTCAACATGTCCTACAGAATTTTGTTTGTCCTTTCAGTTTGCCCATCCGTTTGTGGGTGATAGGCGGAGCTAAAATCCAGTCGTGTACCCACGGCTTTCAGCAGTTTCCTCCAGAATCTAGAGGTAAACTGAGAACCTCGATCTGAGACTATCCTCCTCGGAACTCCGTGACGGCACACGATCTGCTACATGTACAACTCTGCCAATTGTGCAAGGTTGTAACTGGCCTTTACAGGGCGAAAATGGGCGGTTTTCATCAATCGGTCCACAATGACCCAGATGGAGTCGTATCCCGACTGAGTACGTGGCAATCCGACAATGAAATCCATACTGATGTCCTCCCACTTCCATTCAGGTATTTTCAAAGGTTGCAACAATCCAGTGGGTCTTTGATGTTCGGCCTTCACCCGTTGGCATGTGTCGCATAGGGCAACGTATTCGGCTATATCCCTCTTCATACCATCCCACCAATAACAAGTTTTCAAGTCCTTGTACATTTTGGTGCTTTCGGGATGTATGGAATAGGGGGAATCATGTGCCTCCTTCAATATCATGTCGTGGAGGTGTCTTATATTTGGCACACAAATCCTTTTTCCTAGCCAAAGCGTACCCTTTTCATCCTCCTTGAAATCCTTCTCTATTCCTTGTCGGATTCTTTCCTTGATCTTCTTGATCTCCTCGTCCGATGCTTGGCCCTCTATTATTTCTTGCTCCAATGAGGAGTGGATCTCTATTATTTCCATGTTGTTCAAGAATCCGAGGTGTAACCGTTCGAACTCCTTACGTAGTTCGGGTGGTAGCTCCCGAACCGTGAGTTGGTGACATGCTCCCTTTCTGCTCAATGCATCAGCTACTACATTGGCCTTCCCGGGGTGGTAGTTGATTCCAACATCATAATCCTTGATGAGTTCTAACCATCGACGTTGTCTCAAATTCAAGTCCGTTTGTGTGAATATGTACTTGAGGCTTTTATGATCCGTATAGATCTCACATCGATAACCAAGGATATAATGTCTCCAAATCTTCAATGCATGCACCACTGCTGCTAGCTCCAAGTCATGCGTAGGATAATTAAGCTCGTGCTTCTTTAGTTGTCGTGAGGCATAGGCTACCACTTGTCCTCCCTGCATGAGCACACATCCGAGCCCCTGTCTGGATGCGTCACAATATATGTCGAGGCTCTTGCTTACGTCTGGCAATACCAGAACTGGTGCGGTGGTTAGCCTTTTCTTGAGTTCCTCAAAACTTTCTTGGCAGGCTGGTGTCCATTGAAAGACCTTTCCCTTCATTAGCAACTCCGTCATAGGTTTTGCTATCTTAGAGAAGTTTTTAATGAAGCGTCGATAGTATCCTGCCAACCCAAGGAAACTCCAAATATCCCTCACGCTCTTCGATTGGTCCCACTTCAGAACATCTCTCACCTTTCCAGGATCAACCGATACTCCTTCCTTGGAGATAATGTGGCCTAGGAAAGATATTTCTTTTAGCCAAAATCGACACTTGTTGAGCTTCGCATACAATTGATGCTCACGCAACTTCTGCAAGGTCAATCTCAGATGTTCTTCATGCTCCTCCTCACTTTTTGAATACACCATAATGTCGTCGATGAAAACCACGACGAACTTGTCCAAGTACTCCATGAAAACCTTGTTCATAAGGTACATGAAGTATGCGGGTGCATTCGTCAATCTAAAAGACATAACGGTATATTCATACGAACCATACCGTGTCCGAAAGGCTGTCTTAGGTATATCGGAGGGCTTAATCTTCAGCTGGAAGTATCCCGACCGAAGATCAATCTTGGAGAACACTCGGGCTCCTTTCATTTGGTCGAACAGGTCCTCTATACGGGGCAGAGGGTATTTGTTCTTGATTGTTACCTCGTTGAGGGACCTATAGTCCACGCACATCCTTTCGGTTCCATCCTTCTTGTATACGAAGAGCATCGGAGCTCCCCATGGTGACGAGCTTGGATGGATAAAACCCTTTTCCAACTGTTCTTGAATTTGCTTCTTGAGTTCAACTAGCTCGTTGACGGGCATCCTATAAGGTCTTTTGGCTATGGGTGCAGTTCCGGGTACCAACTCTATGGAAAACTCAATGTCCCGGTCAGGTGGCATACCTGGAAGCTCTTCCGGGAACACGTCCGAAAACTATCAAACCACCGGAATCCTGTCCAATGCTACTCCTTCAATGTGGTTCAGATTTGCCCCTTCAGTGGTTTGCTGGGCTGACTCAAACTCGACATGAATACCGTGCTCGTTTGTCAACTGCACGCTCCTTTCGGCACATTGGATTACTCCATTGTGCTTGCTTAGCCAATCCATTCTGAGTATGATGTCAATCCCTTGGGAGTCCAAGACAATAAGGTTGGCAAGGAAGTCTACCCCCCTTATTTTAAGTCTTACTTTCGGACATACTATATTAGTCCTCATTCATTCTCCGGGAGAATTAACTAACATAGCACATTCTAAGTGGGATACAGGTAGATGATGTTTGTCAACATATTTGGATGATATGAAGGAATGTGATGCCCCAGAATCAAATAATATGGTGGCTGGGTTGGAGTTGGCAAGGAACATACCAATTACGATGTCCTCAGCCTGTTGTGCTTCCTCGGCAGTGACATGGTTCACATGGCCACGAGCATAGTTCTTCTATCCACGGTTTCCTTGATTGTCTCCTCCGTTCGGTCGTGGGTTCTGCTTGGGCACGTTACCTTGCTGTCCAGGGCCTCTCCTCGGGCACTGGTTCACGAAGTGGCCTACTTTCCCGCATGCAAAGCATGCCCTGTTGCCTACGGCAACAGGTGTGTTGGGGCGGGGGTTTTGAACAGGGGCGCCATTGTTAGGTCGGGGCGCAGGAGGCATGGGCACGCGAGGTGCTGGAGCAACGAGTTGTTGCTGTGGTGGCTGACCAGGGCGGTACGCAGGAGTGGTCGATCCATACTGCGGTGTAGGGGGCATGTACCTAGGTCGTACGTTGCTCCCTTGGGGCTGGTATGGCATCTTCCTCTTGCACTCTCGCTCAATCTCTCGGATCTTGTTTTCAACTACTATGGCCTTGTCAACCAGCTTCTGGAAGCTTTCGTAGTCATTGTGAGGAGCTGAACCTAGATCTCATTGTTCAACCCTCTCATGAACAGGTACTGCTTCCTTCGGTCTGAGTTGACATCTTCGGGGGCATACCGGGACAGTTGTATGAACTTGTTGAGATACTCATTCACACTTTTCTGTCCTTGGCGGAGACCTTCGAACTCCTGCCTTTTGAGCATCATTACACGAGCAGGGATGTAGTGAGAGTGGAAACTTTCCTTGAACTCAGTCCAAGTGATTGTCTCCGGGTTGGCATGGGCGTTGCTCAAGGCATCCCACCAGTCAGCAGCGGCTCCCATAAGTTGGTGCGACGCGAAGAGAACTTTCTCTCGGTCATTGCACTGAATAATGGCAAGCTTTTTCTCCATGTATTTTAACCAATCATCGGCCTCCATGGGATCACTAGCTTGAGCAAAGGTGGGTGGTCGAGTCCTCATGAACTCTCCCAACCTGTTATGAGCCGGCGGTGGTGGTGGCGGCGGTGCCGGAACGGGGTTTTGGTTGGCCTGCAACTGACCCAAAGTTTGGATCATGGTTTGCATAAGCTGGTTTTGCATGGCCATCAACCTTTCCAGATGGTTTTCACCAGCTCCTGGGTTAGCAGGAACTTCATCATGGTCATCCTCCTAGACGTTCCTTCGGCCGGCGTTTCCTCTCACCATCTGTGAGAGAGATCAAAATAGAATAGGGTGTTAGAAGGTTAGGTAGATTTCTTCCAACTATATGCATCAAGGTGAGTTGGACTATGTATATATTAGCCCATACGAGGATGTGAGCAAGTGCCGAGACATCTCACACCTCTTTCTTCTTACGTGTGCATATGGACAACGTTTTGAGACGTCCCACAACTCACACTAAGCACACAATCACAAATAATCATCACAAGGGCCCACACAACTCCTATTCAAGGATGGTTTCCTATGTCAAGGTGGGTTTAAAGGCCAATCTAAGCTATTCACCCTACGATGCTTCCTTCGGTCAGCGTGGCTTAGTTACTTGTTACTCCTATTTAGGGGTGTAACTTACTGTTAACCCGTGGCTCTAATATCAATCTAAGGTCTCTATCTAGGCGTGTAACCTACTGTCAACCCGTGGCTCTGATACCAATCTGTGACGCCCTCAATTCTGTGGAAAACCACGGAACTGAGAACTAACGCATATGAGTGCCCAGGATGTTCATCACACATACACATACATTCCACAGACTGAATTCAGATTATATATTACCACGAATAGCAGAGTTTATTACAATACCTCATGAGTCTTGGGCTCATGTTCACAGAGAAAGTCTTATTTCTATGCAGCGGAAGTTTTTATTCTAATGCGAAAGCAATTCAACTAATGCGGAAGCAAATCTAAGCAGAAGTGGCTCCATCTCTACTCCCTCCACAGGCAATGTTGAGAATAGATCACGCACCATAATGCTCCACTTGGTCATCATAGTAGGCTTCTCCTGCTGCTGATGATGAAGTAATAATGCAACTTTGAGTACAATGATGTACTCAACAAGTGCGGGAAAACACATGATATGCAGCTTATAAAAAAGGTAGGTATAAAAAGGCTTATTTGCAGAAAAACACATTTGTAAAACCCTGATAAAACAGCAACTTAACTTTAGATGAATGTAATCCCATTGTGTATTAAATCACCAACATACCTCCATCACTTCCTGTGTTCCATCCGAACATCAACCAACCTCATTCTTGCTCACGAATACCTCCTCGTATTCGCTACCATCTCACGAATACCTTCCCATATTCGCTACCATCTCATCTCATAAAACAACTTCGTCTCACACCGAGACCAATCTCGTTGCCATGACTCAACAGTCATGCAATCCATCATATCTCCCGGACTCAACAGTCCCAAACCATAACCAAACCAATAACCATAACCAAGAACCTTCCCAATAACCATCCCAACTAATCATGGCAGTTTAGCCAGGTGCTCGTGACCGTAAGCTCGGCTATCATGATAGTTCTATTAACTCTGCAGAGTTTGCACCTCTTTACCCACAAGTTTGTGATTTCGTCACCCGTCAACGACTGCAGAACCTCCATTATACCAGTACACATCCGTCGGTGTATGGTCAAGAGATAACAAAATAGCCTTTACAAAGGGGTTACTAGATGTATGGACTCACTAAGGTTTCACTGGCAGAATAGAATCTCCATTCTCCCACCCACGGGCCCCCTCTTGTGCCATGCAGTTCCCAGGGCAGTCCTCACTCGACTCCCATTCCCCGCGCCTTCCACAGTCCATAACATTCTAGAAACTTACCTAATTACTCAGCTAAGCCGCGCCCATACTTGGCCTTGTGGTGACACTGTTATCCTGGCATGTGCATTCATGAACCGGTCCTTAGATCTATGGCAAGTAAACCACCATCTCATGCTACCTCATTCACAAACCCAGTCTTGCCTAGATCTCCCTCCGATCCATGTCATTATTAACATCGGTTTCTCTTTATCAATACGAGTGCAGTTAGCTAGACACATCTATCTCGCTTCCCAATCCCATAGACTCAGCAAAGCATAAAGTAAAAACCATACCCGACTCATAAACTTCCCAGCAACAAGGGTGGTTTATCCAAAACTAGTAAACTCCTATAAAAAGGTTTCCCATCATGTTTGACTCAGTACGCACACCTTTTCGCAAAACAAAACAGTTTACCCAAAACATAGGATCAATATGGTTAAGGAGCACTTGCCTTGTTCTTGCGGTTCCGGGGGTTCATGGATCTCAAAACCTGGTTGCTGCAGTTCGTTGTAGACAGCTCCCTGAGGTTGTCCTGCTAGGTAGGATCACGTGCATACAAGATTCACAGCAATCAATATCATGCACAAACCTTAAACTAGATGCGATGATGCACATGCATGCTACCCTATGATTAATTTTATTAGATTGGTCTGTATATTCTTGCATGGCTTGCATGGACAGAGGTGTTCGGATCAAAGGTGGACGTGGCAATGATCTGGTCTTTAGACCAATCTGATCATCAAGTGATCTGTCCACGAGAAGGCTTCTGTTCGAAAGGAATCAAAGAACAGATGCAAGGGAAATACAACAATGCCGTAAGGTGGTGTCAGAATCCTACCTTACGCCCTTCAGGGTTTTCGAGGTCCTCCTCAGACCGCTCGGTTCTGCTCCGATGATCTCCCTTGTTGCGCTTCGGCGATGGCTTTCTCGGCGAGTTGGGGCTAGGGCTCTAAGTCGTCGGCTCAGGATTTGGAAAAAGAAGTCTGTGGTTTCGGCCAGAGGTTTTGGGTTCTATTTATAATCGGGAAGGGAAGAGTCCTAATCTGATTGTATCCCGAATAAGAGTCTTATTCAGATCGTCATTGGATCCTATCATCTTATCTTTAGTTGATTTGGTGCGGTAACGTTGTGGAATTCAGGTCGGTTTCCTTTACGTACCGGTATTCTTACTCGTACAGCTGCTCCAGAACTCGTTACCTTCGCGGTGATGAGCTCCGGAGGCTCCGCTTGTCCTTCCGGGGCCTGGTATCTCCTTCTCCGCAGAGACGAGCTCCGGTTGTGCCACGTGTCAATCGACCGAGACCTCGCCCTCTTTTGGAGGTGAGCTCCGCGCACGCCACGTGTTGGCGCTGGTTTTTTCCTCTCTTCTTTCTTCAGGGACATTCCCCGAGGTCGACACGTGTCCAGCAGCGACGGACCTCCCGGAGATAAGGTCCGGTGGCGACGCGTGTCCTATAGAACAGGATCTCTCGGAGATGGGTTCCGAGATCGACACGTATCCCGTGCGACTGGTCCTCTGACTTCTGCGAGGACTAGCTCCGAGGATGACACGTGTCCTGCGGAAATGCCTTTGCTTCTTCCGCAGAGGCTAGCTCCGTGGGAAACACGTGTCCCACAGGATCGGACCTCTTTCCATTTGCGGAGGTGACCCCCGAGCCTGCCACGTAGCCAGTTTAGCGGCGGACCTCTCCCAACTTCTCGGGGATGAGCTCCGAACACACCACGTGGCCTGCTGGCCGCGGAAGTTGCCTTCAGCACTCTCTGAGAGCTTTATTAGCTACCCTTTTGATATTTGTCTCTGTTCCTTCTTTTCTTAAAATGTTTCCTCTTCATAAAACATGAACATATGCTGACACCCGAGATGAGGGTGTCACACCACCAACCTCGTCCGTGGTCCTAGTGCGAACCATCTGCAACCATACGACAATAAACATCAGTCCCGCAACATATTGCATGCAGTCCAATAACAATAGGCGTAAAAACATCATGACAATAAAAACATGCGATACATCTCGTATGTAGATAATGTAATAACATTGCACAAGCTACACCATTACCATACCAAATACCAACTAGTTTAATCCATCCTGATGAACCTCCTCTTTGGAAGCTCACCACAACTTGGTTTGGTCACTACGAGACGTCACTATCGCGTTGTCATCACGTATACCACCCTTTTATCTTCAATACGACACATGGTCTCTAGTAAAAGAAACTTGAGTGAGACCTATACTCAAATCTTTCACTAGTTGAAGACAAACACTCATGAGTATGTTCTACCCCACTTGGATGTACTTAAACCCCCCTTAGCGTACAACACCCTCTCCAATGAGTTCAACTGTCACTCCTCTGTCCGAATGACCAGTTTCTACATACTCCATGTTTTGATCTGGTTCTGTGCATTTTCATGACTGAAGCTGAATACCAAAGTTAAAGTTAACTTCAGTATCTTTCCAACGAGTACTTATTTGCCCTCAGATCAGCTCTGGTTCAAAAGTATGGTTATTCAAATTCAACAGAATTTCTGGAAGAATTTTAACAGCACCTTCTTTGGGAAGTTGCTGTTTTCAACTCTGAGTTCCACTGAATTCTGTGCTAAAATTTAAGAAACATTGAATTGCAAAGATGTAAAACATCTTCTACCCTTTATAAGGATATATCATATGAAAATTTTAGATTTTTCTACTGGAAGTTATGTTGAAAAACAGAACAGTCCAGAGAGTGTTTAACTCTGCCCTGATTCTGGACAGCTTACATTTCTCTGGGATTTAAGCCATCTTAAAGTGTGTTTCAGCTCGGGAAGTCTACAACAAAGTTGTAGAGTACTGAAATACCTTCCCAGAACTATATGACACACCTCCCTTGGCTAAAAGACCTGTGAGTTATGCTGTGTTGAAGATCAGCAAACTTGCTGTCCAAAACAGAGCACTCTGTTTTTCAGTCTTTTTGGAACTACACTCGTCACTATCCAATTTGTCTACCCAACCAGGGTTCTACATGTTGAACCTAATGATTTTAATTCCTTGTTATCATTATTTTCATGCATATGCCTACAATATCTCGGTACTACGTTCCTCACAAAAGAAAATCCTAACCAGATTATACCGGCATATACGTCTCAAGTGTGGCACTAAACGGTCTCTCGCACACGTTTACTACACGGATACATACGTGGTTAGTACCTGCAGAAGACCACACGATAATGATGCACACAATGTTTTTTCATTTCAGACAGGATCATATTAAAAATAAATACAAAGGCCCGTATCATTGCCATACGGCCGTCCTTGAGTTAGGTCACGTCTCAAGGTACGTGATCGTGTTTCAACACCACACGACGTGGAACCCGAGTATGTCATGAACGGGTCGTCACGGATGGGAATGTTATCAACCCAACAGATACCACCTACTGCACTGCAGGGCACGCTGATGGCATGCACTGCGTATGTCCCCCTGGGCTACTTCCAGACGAACACACTCTCGCGTTACTGACCACGCGATGGGGTCTCCACTTACTTGCCTAATGCACGCTAGGGATCAGCGTTTCATATGAACTCAGGAACATGAAGAGTTCAAGAGTTTCATATTGAAGTCTCACACCAAGCTGTGAGACTAATCCCTGAACCACGTTCCTCGTCAGGGGAGCTAACCGAAATTGAACCGCTTTCGGTAGCGTTCCTCACCAATCTTACCAGAGCGTAGGTGCGTCGTTACATAATTAAAATTCAGAATTATAACACATATGTTAGTCTTGCCACTTTAAGTAACTATGCTAATATAGTCCTTACTTGGGCAAACTACCGATTCCTCACCGTAAACCTAAGTTTTCCCATAATACAGTCCTTAAGTACTGTGCTATCCCCAGTGCAGCTCTGATACCAGGCTGTGGCGGACCGGGATCTGCCCATCCAGGATCGCAGAGGGTAGTGCCGCACGATGCGACACCCGACAGCACACGTCATAAGAATACAATATATTACATGGGAAAACAACTGAACTGTACAAACAGGTACAATACTCAGTTACAAACTATTGTCTTTATTACACAGCGGAAGTCTACTATTCTACAACTCACGCCCGCCTACCTAGCAAAAGTCGGTTTCCCAGCCCTAGGGAAACCCTCACTAGATGCACTCCTCAGCTCAGCATGGCGTGTACGGCTCCCACTCAGTCATGGTCCCCGACGGAGGGTAACCCTCGCCGGTGGACTCGTACTCTGAGTCCGTGGGTGGCTCCTCATCTGAAAAACACTTAAGCAGCAACCGTGAGCACGAAGGCTCAACAAGACTTAACTGACTCACCTAATCATGAAACTCTACATGAGGTGTACAAAGCACATAGGATAGGAACATTGCAGCAAATGGACACGCCTATAAGTTCACCCTTAATTCATCTTTTTGAAAGAAGTTAACAGTTCAGGAATCTGAAATTTAGTAAGCAGTATTTGGTGGCACACATGTAGCAATACAATTATATCAATCAGCAAAATTGAATCATCATATTTCATACATTAGCCTACGTCACGACTCAGTGACCAAGTGGTACTCTTCACCGCGAGGGACGGCGAATCGACTCGATATACCTGCAGGGAAACCCAAAGAGCACGTCACGTACGCCCACCCGTGGAGCTGCACAGCACACTCACTTGATGTCGTACGGGACAACCTTTCACCCAACAGCCCAAACGTCGAACTGGTAGCACCGAAACGAGCAGGAGATTCCCCACACGGAGCATCTCTCTATGCCCGTTGGGAGATTTCCACCTTGCTGCCTTCAACCTACACCTATAAATTGGTGTGCTATGCCTCGACGCCGGGAGGTTTAGACTACATCGGTTTATCGGGGCCCATATATCCGATATGCCTTCGGTACGTTCAAACTTGATCAGCATGGGCCGCACACGATCGGTCCTCAATCGACACGGAAAGGGCTGCGCACACAAGACTCCCTCTTGATGCGTCCTAACCCCTGCCAAGTCTCATTTTCATTACTAAGGTGATCTCACCTCACTCGAACCAATCCCGTGTGTCCCAAGCCTAACTCGCGAGTAGATTCCAACTACTTGACTTGTACCGAAGTCCTATGAATCACTAAGCATAGCTTGTCTACACGAGGTCTTAGACACTACCCTCACTCTTATGGAAAAATTCTGGTTACGCAAGTGGGGTTCCATTCATCCTACACCTAATGCACATCCATACTTCATACTGAGTGTTCATAAAGCAAAACTTGAACAATAGTTTAATGCAAATCGGGGCTTGCCTTGTTGCTGCTGGTCAGGAGTTAGTTCTTCTTCCGGAAGTAGGAAGTCGAGTACCTCCGGAGCTTCCTCGCCTTCAGCGACTACACGTTAATGAAATACTACATGTTAATGGATATGCACACGAATTTATTGTAATGCTTCTGTTACATGTTTTAATAACAAGTTTTTAACAACTGGAACTCTGTTCAAGAATTTAAAAAGAAACTGGGACTAGTGGTTTGGGTTTGGACCTAAGCACATGATTAAGTGCTAAGTGGTTATCCCCCTCTTCCACATTGATCACTTCAAGTGGTTATACAGAGCAGGGGTGATCCAGGGCTCCAATGGGGCTGAGAATTTTTGAGTGAGCTCCTTGTCACAAGACAACTCTCTGGATCAAAATTTAGCACTTTCATTGAGTGGTTTGTTCAGAATAATTCTTTTAGCAATTAGCAAAGAAGAATTTATTCTGAGGTAACACCCCTGTTCATGCCAAACTTAGTGAACTACATTTTCCATTATAGCTCATAGAGTTTGCCTGAATTTTCCTAGCATTTTTGGGGCTAAGATTTGCCCACAACTGAATTTCCAAGTTTTGGAAATTCTCTGAAAATGTTTCTGTATTCAAATGAACACAGCACCTTCAAATTTGAATTGCTCTGATCAAATCAACTCCAAATGGTCTGAAACTTTTACAGGTGTTCAATAACATTCTAAAAAATATTCTGGCAAAATTTGAGGATTTTTGGATGAACTAAACTCCCTCTAAAATTCTTTTGCTTAAAAGCTTTAAAGAATTTTCCAGAATCACATAATGGGTTTCATACTAATTGGTTTTCAGATTTGGATTGTACTCTGTTAGAGGAATCCAAAAAAATTTGTTTCATAATTTTTGGACTCTCCTACCCCAAGTTGTGGCCCTCCAAAGTTTAAACTAAAAACTGGAAATTTCAAAATGTTCAAATGCCTGCCAGTGGGTCCCACCCGGCAGGTCTTCCCCTTCCTCGCGCAAAACAGGGGCCCGAGGCGGCGCCCTCCAGCAAGCGTCGCCCGACCTGCTTTCCTGGCCACCTCCCGACCCCAGACTCGCCGCCCCACCCTAACTTGCGACGCTGAGCTCGGCTCGGGGGTCACCAGCGACCGTAGCTCACCGGAACAGTGCACCAACGGTGACAGCGGCGGTTAGGGTTCCGGCGTAGTCGGGAATGCGTTACAACGCATCAAAACACTCGGAAAAGGGTCGGAGAGCACCGTGGAAGCTCGAGGTAGACGAAAATGGCCGCCAAACCCCATGAAAAGGTCGGCAACCTAGAGCTCCACGGTGACCCGAGCTATTATTCCATGGCGGCCCGAAAAAAAACCAGAACCCGGCCATTTCGGGGCCATAGCCCTTGATTCTTGGTCGAGGAGGGCCGCTAGGACGTGAGGAAGGTGTGTGCAAGATCACCCGAGCTGGATTTGGATGGTGCAGATAGAATTTCGGGGTAGACCGACCCCTACCCTTATGCACTAGTTCTCGGGATTCTTAGGAATTCTCTGCGCTTGGTCTATCAATGGCTGTGAGGGTTGCAGCTACACGATCTGGAGACTATGGCGCACCTTTTTCGTGTAGAAGTCAGGCGGTGAAAATGGCCGTGGTGAGCTGTCCACGGGGAGCAACCTCGGCTTCCCGCCGGTGGCCTGAGTTCTCAGTGGCGATCGTCGGTTTTTGGCTGAATGAGGCGCCACAGCCGCGAGGTGGTGGGGCGGTTAGCTAGAGCACGCACTGGTGCTCTTTTTTTGTGTTGGCGGCTCAGGCAAAGGCCGAGAAGGTGCCGGTGAGTGAAACAGAGCCGGTGCGCTTGCCGTTTTGCGGAGAAGCACGCGTATGGCTCGGTTGCGTGGGGAGGGAGTCACGTAGAGGAGGGGGCGAGCTGTTTCTCGGCTGCCAGTGCCAGCGAAGAGAACCAGGAGGTGGCTGCCCGGCCGGTGGCGCGCGCGCGGCAGCTGGCTGCCTTTGGTTGACTGAGAAAACAGAGAGAAACTTGGGGGTTAAGTCTATTCCACCCAATGACATGTGGGCCCCACTGTTCAGTGCTCCCCCCATCCCTCAAAAGATCTCCAAAAATTTGGCAAGTGAGTAATTCAAATGTTTGAAGTCTCAAACTGAGCTACATTTGTATGATTGGAGAAGTTTCCCTCAAATTCAAATGTATATTTGAATTCTTTGCACATTTGGATCCTTTTTGGAAAAATGGGTAGCAAACCGTTTCAAAAATTATTGAAACTTTGCCTACCCACTAATTTGGACCTAAGGAATCAAAATATGCACTCTCATTCTTGTGTTAGCTGCTGCAACCATGAGTTTGAATACCACAGTTTTGAATCATCACTATGTCCTTCCCTCCTTTGGATTTTGAGTTGGACGTTAGTTCAAATTCTGACTTTCAAACCCTCCCATTGTACTTGAGTACTTCAACTCAGTGGTCTCAATCCAACTAGGGTCCAAATATGTGAATGACTCTAAGTTGGTTTTAGAATCACCTCTCATGTGTTATCACATGTGTGGAGAGTTTGAACCATCGCCGTTTTGATGGAGGTTCTTGCTCTTCACAATATATTCACAACATATCCACAACAAAACTGTGGTGTTGTGAGGTGATGAAAAGTTTTTGCAAGTCCCTTTTCTTGGGCTTTTACAGTCTCAGATCGAGGTTCTCCGTTTACCTCTAGATTCTGGAGGAAGCTGCAGAATGCCATGGGTACACGACTGGATTTTAGCTCCGCCTATCACCCACAAACCGATGGGCAAACCGAAAGGACAAACCAAATTCTGGAGGACATGTTGAGAGCTTGCGCGTTGAAATATGGGCGAAGTTGGGATAGGAGTTTATCGTACGCCGAATTCTCCTATAATAACAGCTATCAAGCTAGCTTGAAGATGTCGCCTTTCGAAGAATTATACGGTAGACGGTGTAGAACACCGCTGTTTTGGAACGAAACCGGAGAGAACCAAGTGTTTGGACCCGAAGTGCTACAAGAAGCTGAAAAACAAGTCCAAACGATACGGGAGAACTTAAAGGCTGCTCAGTCACGATAGAAAGGCTATGCGGACAATAGGCGAAGTAAGTTAACTTTCGAAGTAGGAGACTTCGTATACCTTAAGGTATCGCCTATCCGAGGCCAACGATGTTTCAACGTCAAAGGCAAGCTAGCACCTCGCTACATCGGACCATTTAAGATTTTGGACAAGCGAGGAGAAGTAGCCTATCAACTAGGGCTCCCAACATATCTCTCCGACGTACATGACGTGTTTCATGTATCCCAGCTCAAGAAGTGCTTGAGAATACCAGAGGAGCAAATACCAATGGAAGAGCTTGAACTTCAAGAAGACCTGACTTATACGGAGCACCTTGTCCGAATTTAGACATAAAGGAAAGGGTCACCCGGAACAAAGTGATCCGATGGTTCAAGGTACAATGGAGCCATCACACAGAAGCTGAAGCCACATGGGAGCGTGAAGAAGACATTAAGGCGGAATTTCCTCATCTATTCTCTACCAATGAATCTCGAGGGCGAGATTCAATTTAAGGGGGTAGATTTGTGACACCCTCAATTCTGGTGTCAGCATATATTCATGTTTTATGAAGAGAAAACATTTTAAGAAAAGTAGGAAATATATCAAAAGGTAGCCAATAAGAGCCGAATCCAGTTCACAGAGAGCGCCGAAGACAACTTCCATGGCCCGTTGACACGTGGCGTGTTCGGAGCTCATTCCTGCGAAGTGGGAAGAGGTCCGCTGCTAAACTAGCTACGTGGCAGGCTCGGGGCTCATCTCCGCAAAAGGGGAGAGCTCCGACCCTGTGGGACACGTGTTGCCCCCGGAGCTAGCCTCTGCGGAAGAAGCGAAGGCATTTCCGCAAGACACATGTCACCTTGGGAGCTAGTCAACGCGGCAATCAGAGGACCAGTCGCGCGGGATACGTGTCGATCTCGGAGCTCACCTCTGAGAGGTCCGGTTCTATTGGGCACGCGCCGTCACCGGATCTTATCTCCGGGAGGACCGTCACTGTTGGACACGTGTTAACCTCGGAGCTCGTCTCTGAGAAGAAAGGAAGTCTGGCGCTGGAGCCACCTCCGTAGAGAGGGAAGGTCCGGCACTAACACGTGGCGTACGCGGAGCTCACCTCCGAAGGAGAAAGGAGGTCTCGCTCGCTTGACACGCGGCACAACCGGAGCTCGTCTCTGCAGAAAGGAGGAGACCAGGCCCCGGTGGACACGTGGAGCTTCCGGAGCTCAACACCACGGAGGTAACGAGTTCTGCAGCGGTTTTGGATTCTGTACGCGTAGAAATATCGGTACGGAGAAGAAACTGACCTGAATTCCACAATGTTACCGCACCAAAACAACTAAAGATAAGATATTAAGATTCAACGACGATCTGAATAGGACTCTTATTCGGGATACAATCATATTAGGACTCTTCTTCTCCCGATTATAAATAGAACCCAGAACCTTTGGCCGAAAAACCACGAACTTCTTTTCTAACTCCTGAGCCGACGACTTAGAGCCCTAGCCCCCAACTCGCCGAGAAAGCCATCGCCGGAGTTCAGCGAGGAAAATCGCCGGAAGAGAGCCCAACGATCGGAGAAGGACCCGAGACCGAGAAGAACGTAAGGTAGGTCTCCAATACCACCTTACAACATTGTTGTGTTTTCGTTGCATCTGTTCTTCGATTCCTTTTGAACAGAAGCTTTCTCGTGGACAGATCACTAGTTGATCGGGTTGATCTTAAGACAAGGTCATCGTCATGTCCGCATCTGATCCGAACACCTCTGTTCATCTTAAAACCATGCAAGCCATGCAAGAACACGTGCAAACCGATCTAATAAAACTGATCATAGGATAGCATGCATATGCATCATCGCATCTAATTTAAAGGTTGTGCATGGTATTGATTTTTATGAATCTTGTATGTGCGTGATCCTGTACAGAAGGACAAGCTCAGGGAGCTGTCTATGACGAGCTGCAACAACAAGGTTTCGAGATCCAAGAACCACCAGAACCGCAAGAACAAGGCAAGTGCTCCTTGACCATATTGATCCTATGTTTTGGGTAAAAACTGTTTTGTTTTGCAAAAAGGTGTGTGTGCCGAGTCAAACATGATGGGAAACCCTTTTATAGGAGTTTACTAGCTTTGGTTAAACCACCCTTGTCGCCTGGGAAGTCTATGAGTCGGGTATGGTTTTTACTTTTATGCTTCGCTGGGTCCATGGGATTGGGAAGCGAGATAGATGTGTCTAGCTAACTGCACTCGTAATAATAATGAGAAACTGATGTTAATAATGGACATGGATCGGAGGGAGATCTAGGCAACACTGGGTTTGTGAATGAGGTAGCATGAGATGGTGGTTTACTTGCCGTAGATCTAAGGACCGGTTCATGCATGCACATGCCAGGATAACAGTGCCACCACAAGGCCAAGTATGGGTGCGGCTTAGCTGAGTAATTAGGTAAGTTGCTAGAGTGTTATGGACTGTGGAAGGCGCGGGGAATGGGAGTCGAGTGAGGACTGCCCTGGGAACTGCATGGCACGAGAGGGGGCCCGTGGGTGGGAGAATTGGAGATTCTAGCCTGCCGGTGAAACCTTAGTGAGCCCATACATCTAGTAGCCCCTTTTTAAAGGCTATTTTGTGATCTCTTGGCCATACACCGACGGTTGTGTACTGGTATAATGGAGGTTCTGCAGTCGCTGACGGGTGACGAAATCACAAACTTGTGGGTAAAGAGGTGCAAACTCTGCAGGGTTCTTAAAACTATCATGATAGCCGAGCTTACGGTCACGAGCGCCTGGCCAACTGTCATGATTAGTTGGGATGGTTATTAGGATGGTTACTGGTTATGGTTTGGATGGTTTGGTTTTGGGACTGTTGAGTAAGATGGGTTGCATGACTGTTGAGTTATGGCAACGAGGTTGGTCTCGGTGTGAGACGAAGTGGTTTTATGAGATGAAATGGTAGCGAATACAGGATGGTATTCGTGAGATGGTAGCGAATACGAGGAGGTATTCGTGAGCGAGAATGAGGTTGATTGATTGTGACATGGAAGGTAATGAGCATAACGGAGGTGTGATTGGTATTTTAATACATGTTGGGATTAAATTCACCTAAATAATTTGTGGTTTTATCGTGTTTTTGATAAATAACTTTGCTTTCTGCAAATGAGCCTTTTTATACCTACCTTGTTGTGAGTTTCATATCATATTTTTCCCGCACATGCTGAGTACATCATTGTACTAAAACTTGCATTATTATTTCATCATCAGCAGCAGGAGAAGACTTCTATGAAGACCAAGTGGAGCATTAGGCGTGTGATCTGTTCTCAACCTTGCCTGTGGGATGGAATAGAGATGGAGCCATTGCTGCTTAGATTTGCTTCCGCATTAGAATAAAGACTTCCGCTGCATAGAAATAAAGACTTCCGCTGTGAGCATGAGTCCAAGACTCATGAGCTATTGTAATAAACTCTGTTATTCGTGGTTATATATATTCTGAATTCAGTTTGTGAAATATATGTGTATGTGTGATAAACATCCTGGGCACACATGCGCATTGGTTCTCGGTTCCGTGGTTTTTCCATAGAATTGAGGGTGTCAGACACGTGTCGTCCTTGGAGCTCACCTCTGCGGAGAGGCGAGGCCTGGCCCCACAGGACACGTGTCACCCTCGGAGCTCGCCTCTGAGGAGAAAGGAGGTTCGGCACCGCTGGACACGTGGCACCCTCGGAGCTCGCCTCTGAGGAGAAGGGTGGCCCGGCCCCGCTAGACACGTGGCGCTCTCGGAGCTCGCCCCTGTGGAGGGGGGCGAGGCCCGGCTCAGCTGGCCGCGTGGCAGGCCCGGGGCTCGCCTCTGAGGAGAGGGGAGGCCCGGCCCCCGCTGGACACGTGGCGCCTCCGAAGCTCACCCCTGCGGAGGAGGCGAGGTCCTTAGGCGGTTTTTCCTCCTGTGTGTGGGAGTACCCGGTACTGAGGGTACCGAAACAATTTCCCCAAATTTTTCCCACATTTGGAATTTCCCCCACGTTGTTGTCGCACCAAATCAATTGGAGATAAGTTTGTTAAGATCCAAAACAAATTGATTTGGACTCTTATTTGAGCTCCAATTATAGTAGGACTCCTCTTTTTCCCCTTATAAATAGAACCCAAACCCCCCCCCTTGGCCGCAACCCCTTTCCTTTTTCCCCCTCCCAAGTCGATGACTTGGAGGCCCTAGCCCCCAACTCACCGAATTGGACACATCCCCTCTCGCCGGAGTTCAGTTGCCGGTGAGCCAGCCGACGAGCCCCGTCACGCTTCGCCGTCACCGGAAAAGAGCCAACGGTCATAAGGGAAGTGAGGTAGATCTTCGTTACCCATCTTACGACGTCGTCGCTGTTTCTACACATTTGTTTTCTTTGCTCCCTTCGAACCGAAACTTTTTCATGTGGACAGATCACGTTTTGATCGGTTTTTGATGGTGGGATTGATCTAGATATTGAGTCAAGATCATCACCATGTCCACACTAGATCCCTACACCCAACCCCATGAAAGCCCATTAAAACATGCAAGAACACGTATAGACTGGTTTAATAAAACAGCACCATAGGATTTGCATTCATCTACACCATTCCATCTTGAGTAGAGTTGTGCATGATGTTTGATTGCTGTAAATTTTGTATGTGTGTGGTCTTGAGTAGAAGGACAAGCTCAATAAGCCATCTATGAAGAACTACAGCACCAAGACTTCAAGACGCTTGAGCAACAG
Organism: Neostapfia colusana; assembly: GCA_030760725.1. Classification (NCBI taxonomy): domain Eukaryota; kingdom Viridiplantae; phylum Streptophyta; class Magnoliopsida; order Poales; family Poaceae; genus Neostapfia; species Neostapfia colusana. The sequence continues at coordinate 73,764,340 of JASWHV010000005.1, read as the reverse complement.
AAGCCACGGGAGCAAGGCAAGTGCCCCTTGACCATATTGATCCCATGTTTTGAAACTGTTTTGTTTGCGAAAACGAGTATGCTTGAGTCAACTTTATGGGACACCCTTTTATAGGAGTTTACTAGTTTTTTTAACCATCCTTGTCACCGGGAAAGTTGATGAGCCGGGTATGGTCGTTTTCCCTTTTTGCTTCGCTTAATCCACGGGATACGGGAAGCTGAATTAAAACATGGTTAGCTACTGCACTCATATGAATAATGATGATGAGAACTTGGTGACGTTAATGAGCATGGAATCGGAGTGATCTAGGCAAGCTTGGTTCGTGGATGTTGCTGAATGAGATGGTGGTTTACTTGCCGTAGATCTAAGGACCGGTTCATGCCAGCACATGCCAGGAAAACAGTGCCACCACAAGGCCAAATATGGTGCGGCTTAGCTGACTAATTAGGTGTGTTGCTAGCTTGTTATGAACCGTGGATGGCGCGGGGAATGGGAGTCGAGAGGGACTTCCCTGGGAACTGCATGGCACAAAAGGGGGCACGTGGGTGGGAGAATGGTGATTCGAACCTGCCGGTGAAACCTCAGTGCGTCCATACATCTAGTAGCCCCTTTGTAAAGGCTATTTTGTGATCTCTTGGCCATACACCGACGGTTGTGTACTGGTATAATGGAGGTTTTGCAGTCGCCGACGGGTGACGAAATCACAAACTTGTGGGTAAAGTGGTGCCACCTCTGCAGAGTGTAAAACTATCATGATAACAGTTCTTACGGTCACAAGCTCCTGGCCAACTCACATGGTTAGAGGGAAAACTTTGGATGGATATTCGGTATGGTTATGTTATGGTCATTGGGATTGGTTTTGGGACTGTTTCGAGTAATGACATTAAGTTTGGTTTTGGTTATATGAATATGATATGGTTATGAATATTTATGAGCATGAGATGAACTTGAGAAAGATTAATGGTTGGTTGAGACTTGATAAATGGTAAATTATGATGGAGGAATGTTGCTGTTTTACTTGGATATATGTTGGGATTAAATTCACCTAGAAATAGTTGCTGTTTTTACCATGTTTATGAAATAAAATTTGCTTGCTGCAATGAGCCTTTTTATTCCATACCTTGTTGTAAGCTACATGTCATAATTTTCCCGCACTTGCTGAGTACGTCATGTACTCACCCTTGCATTATCACATAAACATCAGCAACAGGAGAAGAGTACTTCGAGGACCATGTGGAGTACTAGGCGTGCGAACTACCGTCAATATGGCTGTGGAGTTGAAGATGGAGCCGCTGCTACTTAGTTATTTCCACTGTTGTTAGAGACTTCCGCTGCAAGAATAAGATTGAGTGAGACAAATTGTCGATGTAATAAAGTACTTAAACACTATTTATTCGTGGTTATATTCTGAATTCAGTTTGTGGATTACATGTGTATATGTGATGAACATCCTGGGCACACATATGCATTAACTCGGTTCTGGTTTCCGGAACCGGGTGTCACAGGGCAGCACACCGGGCGGGCCGGCGGTGAGGCGTCGAACGGCAGGGCATCGGGTGCAGATGGCTTTCTGGCGGCAGCCTAGCGGGAGATTGCGAGTGGCGGCTGGGCGCGGGGCACGGGGAAGAGAGGAGGATTTTTGATTGCCAAACCCACAAGTATAGTCGTCGGCCTCGGAGTTCTGGCCGACGGCTATAGTTATAGCCATTGGTTTTGTGGACTGGCCGACGGCTTTAATTGTAGCTGTCGGCCTAGGCTCTCTGGCCGACGGCTATAATTCTATGTCCGTCGGCTTGCGAAACTGACAACCTTAACTTTCTTACATTCGACGGCACCGATGCCTACTAAGAAATCGATGGCCTATTCCTCTTTTCCTGTAGTGATTTCTTCATACCATGGGTTTGTCAACATTTGGTAGATGAGCTCATTTTGACAGTCAAGTCTTCTTGCCGTACACTGCTAGAAATAGCACTTTTCATGCTTGATTGTAGTTTCCAAAGAGACACTTTTCTTTTGGCGAACCCAATAGAAATTGCTGGGACCAGGATCAGGTTTGTTAGACATGAATATGACATCAACCGATTGGATAGAAACTTTTCTTGCATGTGTTGGATTATGATACTAGGCTTCCCACTAGACTACAGGACATTGGAGAACATTCTTAGTGACTTTTTCATTTGGGAAATTGATCCATTGGTATAAGAATCTTGATGCTCTTGGATTTGTTTTGTGAAAGTGTTTTTTTAAAACTAGAGGCAGGTGCACTGCCTATTCATTATAGAAGAAGTAGACGCTCATGTTACAGTGTACAGTGGCAACTTATGTTGTATGGTTTTAATGGTAAATAGATTGGAACAGAATACAATGGTGAGGCTACATGATAGTGAGAGTTAGCTCGGGTCTGTAGGGGCAGTGGATGAAGGGTCCTCATCTCCTCAAACCTTCAGATTTCATCTAAAAGCTTCTTTGGCAAGCGCAGCTACCGTAGCCGGGCTTTCCTCCTTTTCCTCGAAGATTCTCCTGTTTCATTCTTTCCATACGTTCCACCACGCATATAAGGCCAAACCCGCTCTCCATCATGTAGCTCTTTGTGATCTGTCCATTCGGTAACGAGCCTTTTGGGGCGTGGTGTCGGTTCCTTGTGTAGGATCGAAGAGCACGTGAAAAGTTACCAGAAGGGGTGAATGGTAGATTAAAACTTTTCGCAGCGGAAACAACAAAAACCCCTCAGCAAAAAATCAATCGGTTAAAGAAACCATGTGTGCAAGTGTTTTTAAACGTGTTAAACTGTGACAAATCAAGTAGAGAGGTAGAGAATCAAGTCACGGATCTAATGCAACAAGAATCACTTGAAAACACGAAGTAAAACTTGAGATACGATCAAAACATTAAACGAAGATCAATCTGTTCTACCCGATATAAAACAGATCTGCAACGCTGCAAAGAAACTCGTGTATTTCAAAAAATACAGATACGAAGCTCGTGAAAATTTCATGGATGATAGATAATTGAGTTGTGAAGACAACCCAAAAAGAATCACGTAAATTGGATCTGTAAAACTCGAGTTATGAACGAAACACCGAAGCAACGTCGGTCTGTCCAGAAACTCGGCGAGAAAGACGACGAAAAACAAGTCGGACGAACAAGATACAAAAGCTCCTTGAAACTATGAACTTTATTCAATATAAACACAAGAGGAACAGCCCAAAATTCTCTACCCACGAGAGCTCTGGCCTCCCTTGCTTTTATAGCCAGCCCTCAGGCTAAACAATCCAATCTAGGACGCCTACTCCTAATTGGACTCGTATCCTAACTTACCATAACTGCTCAGGACTCTCCTATTCGCAGATAGAAGCAATCGTGAGAGTTCCAAACACCTTAGGAACGTCCTAAACATTCCTAAAACAACTCAACTTCGTGCCTAGCACGAAATTCTATCATAATCAACTCAAATCTTCCATATTTGAGCCATATCCGACTCAGCCTCAGCCTGAGTACGCAATCCAGCCGGTTGGACCTTTCCGACCAATTCTTTACGTCCACTCTCTTCATCACGCCTTGGAACAATGTTGTCACATCCATGCACTCCTTGCACATATGCAAACACCTTCCAACGACGTACATGCAACCTTCATATGCACTGCCCTTGATCCAAACATGTTGCGCGACCTCCCGATCAACTCAACCACAGCTCCTCCCGAACTTGGTTGTTGGAACCACATCTCCTCCCTGAGACTAGTCCAAGGATCCCATCACCAGCCATGTCTTGAACTCAAGCAACACCTGCAAATGAATAAACAACCAATTCTTCCAAGCACAAGTCCTCGACTTGACTCACGTTAGTTCGAAAACCACAACACCTTACATGAGCACGTCACATAAGCATGTTGCAAACCATATCAAATGATAACAGCCATAACCACCAAAACACACCAAAAACTTAGCAAATTAATACTAAGCAAACCTTCCCATAAAGCAAGTTTGAAAAATTGCGAGTTAAAAGCAAAAACAAGACGCTGCAGTTCTGCGAGTTGAACTTCACGGGAGCTCCCTAAAAACAAGCTCCGGACCTCACAGAAGCTCTCCGGACCTTGCATGAGCTCTCCGGACCTTGCGTCGGACCTTGCCAACACTTGGCGTACCTAACAAAGAACTTGTCGGACCTTGCCACAGAAGAATGTTTTGGCAATACTCAAAACTTGAATGTTAATGCTAACTTTTATCCTAGTTGCCAATGTATTCAGCACACATAGGTCTCACAATCTCCCCCTTGATGAATGCATTGGCAACACCAATTAAAATCCGAACATTGGCTTATGAAAAGTTTTGAAAAGCTTTGAAAACTCATTTCTCCCCCTTTATTAATTTCTCCCCATTTTTTAAAATCAGAGAAGGAAGAAAGTGTATAACATATGCAAAGTGTAAAAAAAATCTCTCCTTATTCATATTTCTCCCCCTTTGACAATGTATTCAGCAAGGTTCAAAAGAGAAAATTTTAAATGTTATGAGCATATTATAACATATACATACAAAACAAAGCTCATCCAAGTCATACTATCAGGTTACTTACACTATCACATCAATGAGATACATAAAGTAGTGTAAGCCATCCTAGAGATCAAATGTATTTTTCAGTTTAAGCAAGTCATGATCTCCCTTAATCAACTATTTCAAAACCTGAAAACATGACACTTGTTGCTGCATTTTTATTATTCATAATCATTTAAGGCACGAAGTTGATCATATGATATTTGCAAGAGATTATATGCCGCATCATCCTTATTCTAACCAACCAAGCCAAGCCTATGTCATTTGACAATCAGAAGCTTAAGGACATGGTTTTAGTCATACACAATTCCTTCCAAGTTCATATCTTAGTGCAATGATAAGCAATCTCAAAAGAAGAAGTGCGATGCGTGCATATTCTCTTGATCTTTTCTCAATTTTTTATTTGAAAACTCAACATGTGAGCTGATCACTTGATTATTTTTTTATGATTAAAAGCACTTGTGAGCACGCAACAAGTTCAAAACAGCAAGAAAGTTCGATCATGACCAGATTTAGTGTAAGTAATTATTCCAATTACTAGTCATGGCAAAAACTACAAAATGTATAACATGAGTAATGTAGTAAGAACTTTCAGCCTGTAAAAGGAATCACAAAGTCATATATGTATGAAATACTATGCTCATATTATTTTAGTTTCAGATTCACACATAGACTTTCAAAGTTTCAAAAACTCCCCCTCAATTTAAGCCATGAGGATGCATAACCCCTATTTCACTATGAATGAAACAAAAACGAGTGAAATCCAAAGGTTTTGTAAAAATATCAGCCAATTGTTGTTCGGTATCGACATGGTGAAGCACAATGTTTCCTTTTTCAACATTATCACGAAGAAAGTGATACCTAATGTCAATGTGCTTAGTTCTAGAGTGTTTCACGGGGTTTTTAGCAATACAAATTGCACTAGTGTTATCACAAAACAGTGGAACACTATCTAAATCAACCCCATAGTCCTTAAGTGTTTGAACAATCCAAAGAATTTGTGAGCAAGCGCTAGCCACAACTACATATTCAGATTCAGCCGTGGATTGTGCAACTGAACTTTGTTTTCTAGAGGACCAAGCAACAAGTGAATTACCAAGAAAATGACAAGCACCCGAAGTACTTTTCCTATCAATCCTACAACTTCCAAAATCAGCATCCGAAAAAGCTTTCAAAGAAACGGTTGAGGAAGAAGGAAGAAAAATGCCAAATTCTTGAGTTCCATGTAGGTACCTGAGAATCCTTTTGATGGCTTGGCGATGTGAAGCACGTGGAGAAGCTTGAAAACGTGCACAAAGACATACGCTGAATTGTATGTCCGGTCTTGACGCCGTGAGATACAAAAGTGATCCAATCATACTTCTGTATTCTTTTTTATCGATCGGGTCACCATCTTCGTCAAGTTCAAGTGTTGTTGCTGTTCCCATTGGTGTCCGAAGAGGCCTGCATTTGTCCATGTTGAAGCGCTTAAGAAGGTCCTTTGTATACTTAGTTTGATGCACAAAAGTTCCTTCTTTTGTTTGCTTGATTTGCAGCCCCAAAAAGTATGTGAGTTCTCCCATCATACTCATCTCAAATTCTGAACTCATCATAGCTGAAAACTTGGACATGAGATCATGAGAAGCACAACCAAAGATAATATCATCCACATACACTTGAACGAATAATGAGTCATTGCCATGCTTAAGTACAAAAAGAGTTTTATCAACCTTGCCCATGGTAAACCCCTTTTCAAGTAAGAATGTTTTTAACCTATCATACCATGCTCTAGGGGCTTGTTTTAGACCGTACAAGGCTTTGGACAGTTTGTAAACATGATTAGGAAAATTTGGATTTTCAAAACCCGGTGGCTGCTTAACATAAACCTCCTCCTCTATGTAGCCATTAAGAAAAGCACTTTTAACATCCATTTGATATAACTTGAAACCTTTAGATGCAGCAAATGCTAATAAAATTCTTATAGCTTCTAATCTAGTAACAGGAGCAAATGTTTCATCAAAATCTAGACCTTCAATTTGAGTGAAACCTTGAGCAACCAACCTAGCTTTATTCCTAACCACAACCCCATCCTCACTTTGCTTATTTTTAAATACCCATTTAGTTCCAATTAATGTGTGACCTTGAGGTGGAGGTACAAGTTTCCAAACATTATTTCTTTCAAAATTTTCTAACTCTTCTTGCATGGCATTAATCCATGATTCATTAGTGAGTGCATGTGATATATCTTTGGGTTCAAAATAAGCAACAAAAGCAGAATGAGCATGAGAGTTTGGATCGCAAAACCTGGACCGAGTGACTCGTTCATGCAAGCTTCCAATGATTTGTTTTGGAGGATGACTTTTTAGTACTCGGAGGGGAGTAGACACTTCACAAGCACCTTCTTCTTCATGTTTGGACCTTTGATTAGGAGAGCTTGTTGATTGAGGAAGGTCCGAACCAGCAGTAGTGACTGTTGGTGCTGGTTGTGGTGCAAAATCAGCAGCTTGATCGTTATTTACTTCCGAGTTTTCGGGAAGCAGCACCACTTCTTCATCTTCTTCAATAAAAATACTCTTCTCCTGCGGATATGGATCCGGACCTGCAATATCGGAGCTAGTACTTGGGCTAGCTTCATCAAAAGAAACCTCGCAAGTCTCCACAATTTTGTTAGTGTCAAGTAAAAGCACACGGTAGCCTCTAGTATGAGATGGATAACCAAGAAACATGCCATCAACAGATCTAGATTCAAATTTATCAAGATTACCATGTTTCTTAACAAAGCATTTGCAACCAAAAACCCTAATGTGTGTAACACTAGGCCTATGTCCAAACCGGAGCTCATATGGGGTTTTTCCAAGCTTAGCACGCAAGAAAACACGATTTGAGACATAACAAGCGGTTGCAATTGCATCAGCCCAAAATTTCCTAGGAGTTTGATATTCATCAAGCATAGTCCTAGCCATCTCAACTAAGGTCCTGTTCTTTCTTTCTACGACACCATTTTATTGTGGTACATAGGGTGAAGAGTATTGATGATCTATTCCATTTTCAGCACAAAAGTGATCAAAGGATTGGTTTTTAAATTCAGTTCCGTTATCACTTCTAATTGCTTTTCATGATATTGGGTGATCAATAGATAATCTAAGAAATAAAGTTCTAAAATGACTAAAAGCTTCATTCTTAGATGCCATAAAATAAACCCAAGAATATCTGGAATAATCATCAACAATCACAAGCACATACCATTTACCTCTGAAGGATTGAACACGTGCCGGACCTACTATGTCAAGATGTAAAAGTTGTCCCGGTTCAGCTGTCATGGTCATTGTGAGAGGAGCATGTGAACCTGCAACAAACTTAGCATGTCTACAAGAAGAGCACACAATATCATTGTCCTTTTTAAGGTTCGGCAGCCCACGTATGCGATCGAGAGCACTAACACGAGTGAGATGATCAAAGCCTATGTGACCAAGTCTACGATGCCAAAAATATAGATCCTTTGTATCATTAGCAACTAGACACCGATGCTTAGAAGTTGACAAATCAAAATCAGCTTTAAAAACTCTTCCAAACCTAGACATGTTAAACAAAAGCTCACCTTTTGAATCTACAACCTTGCAGCAATTTTTAGCAAAGCTAACCTCTAGATTTTCATCTAGCAATTGTAAAACCGAAAGCAAGTTGTATTTCAAATTTTTAACAAGTGCCACATCTTTCAAAGTGTAGAGATTGTTTACTCTAACCGAACCTTTAGCAATTATGGGAGTAGAAGAGTTATCGGCGAAAGTAACATTTTCTACACGTGACACAAAAGAGAGAGAGGAGAACCATTCTTTGTTACCGGTCATGTGGCGTGAGCAACCTGAATCCACAATCCAAATGTTCTCCTTCCTCAAACGTGAAACCTACACAGCAGCACAATACGTCGATGACTCAATACTGGGGTTAGTTAAAAGACTTTTAGGAATCTAGTACTGAGTCACACGACGTCCAGCAGGAATAACACGCGAAAGCTGAGAAGGTACAGCAGGTTTATGAGCCAAACATCAAAAAAATTTTGTTCCCAACTACTGACTTAGAAGATGTGTTATATGTAGCACAAAAAACAGTAGGTCCGGGAGCAAGTTTTTGACTCATTACAGCAGGTTGCAAGCTCCGAACATTCGGTCTAGCAGATTTTGCTTTGTTGTTATGTGATCTAGCAAGTATTCTTTGTTTCTTATCGTGTTTAGCTAGTCTATAACAAAAATCCATGACATGACCATCTCTACCACAGTAGGTACAATGAAAAATAACCTTATTATCATGTCTAGATGAGCAAGCAACACGTTTATTAGAACCCGAATGGGACAGTACTCCTGCAGATTTGAAAATCACCTGTTTTTGTCTAGGAGCTGTTTGAATCAAACCGCTTCCTAATGACTTTACAACTTTAGGTGGGTGTGCCTTAGTATAAGCATGAGAATTAAAACCTAAACCAGTTTTATCATTACAAGACTTGGAAGAATTCAGCAGCAAGTTTAGGTTCTTATTTGCATTAGAAAACCGATCTAGTGTCCTATGCATGTCATCAAGTTTATTGGACAGATCAAAGCAGTTTTCACATGAAGTTTTTCCTTTTAGTTTGCAATTTGAACAATATTTAACTTCATGCACACGTAAAGCATTGTTCAAAATAGAAATCTCATTCATAGCATCATTTAGTTTCTTATTCATATCATCACAAGAACAACAATGCAAATCAATTGTAGAACAACAAGCATCTTTCAAATTTTTATCATTAAGTGCAGCAACCTCTTTGTTCTTTTCAATTTCAAGTTCAAGTTTATCAAGTGTAGATGCGTGTGCACTTCTTAAAGAGGATAATTGTTCATAAATCAAATCACATGAGGAACAAGAATCATCACTAGGAATCAAAGTTTTTAAACGATTAATTTCAGATTCTAGTGATTCAATTTTAACAGCATTGTTCCTATGTTTTTTATCCTTTTTCTTTAATATAACAGTGGCACGAGAAATAGCATCACACATTTCTTCGCAAGTGGGACATACCTCTTCATCGTCGCTGTTGTGTTCTGCCTCCTCGGAGCTTGAACTTGACTTGCTCGCCATGCAGCACGTATTTGCCATAGCTTCTTCATCTTCATCACTACCGGTGTCCACATCACTTGAGCTGAAATCTTGAAGTGCAGAGATCATACTATGCACTCTGTTGCGCATTGATAAATCTTTCTTCTTCTTATTCTTTGCAAACGATTTCTTCGGCCTTGTTTGCTTCTCTTCATGTGAAGTCGGACCTGAATGGTTAGGGCACTCCGTACGAAAATGTCCTGTCTTACCACATTCAAAACATCGTTGAGGTCAGGAGCTTTCTCTCCTTCTAGTTCTCACATTTTGCAATGCTTTTGAGAACCGAGTAGAGATGAGTGCAAGCTCCTCCTCTGGAAACTCTTCAATCTGTTCAAGGGTTAGAGAGGACAGCAAAGAGAGTGCACCACTAGATGATGATTGACTAGAACTAGACATGTCACGTTGCGAAACAAATGCAATAGACTTGTTGGGGTTTTTACGTGAGATGATGTCAATTTCATGAGTTTTCAATTTAGAATAAAGCACGTCTAAAGTAACAGAACTCATGACAGTAGATTCACGAATAGATGTAACTTTCATCTCCCAAATTGACATATCTAATGCTCCTAACAATCGTCTAGCATTTTCAGCATCTGAAAAGTTAACATTGACACTACGCAAGTTGCTGAGAATTTTATTAAAGCGAGCAAAAAGGTCGTCAATTGACTCACCGGGTTGCATCTCAAAACGCATGTATTCTTTCTTGAACATATCTTGCCTTACCTCCTTGATCGTATTGGATCCTTCATGGTAGTCACAAAGAGCTTTCCAAACATCATATGCAGATCAGAGGTGTGCAACACGGTCGAAGTTGCTTTGAGTCAATCCTTGGATGATCAAGTTGCGAGCCTTGTTGTTGTTGTCAACATCTCTCATGTTCGCAGCCGTAACTTGATCGTTGGGTGGTACATCGAAGTTCCGGTAGACCTTTTCCCATATGGCGAAGCCTTGCGCCTGTATGTAGGCCTCCATCCGCGCCTTCGAAACCTGAAAATCGATGCCATTGAACACACAAGGTTTTGCGGAGTACTTCTCCATGATGGTTAGTCAAAACACGTGCAAATCACAAAGATTAGAGCACCTTGGCTCTGATACCAATTGTAGGATCGAAGAGCAGGTGAAAAGCTACCAGAGGGGGGTGAATGGTAGATTAAAACTTGTGACGCCCTCAATTCTGTGGAAAACCACGGAACCAAGAACTAATGCATATGTGTGCCCAGGATGTTCATCACACATATACATATATTTCACAAACTGAATTCAGAATATATATATCCACGAATGACAGAGTTTATTACAACGTCTCATGAGTCTTGGACTCATGCTTACAGCGGAAGTCTTATTTCTATGCAGCGGAAGTCTTATTTTAATGCGGAAGCAAAAACTAATGCGGAAGCAAAACTAAGCAGAAGTGGCTCCATCTCTACTCCTTCCACAGGCAAGGTTGAGAACAGATCACACGCCATAATTCTCCACTTGGTCTTCATAGTAGCCCTCTCTTGCTGTTGATGATGAAATAATAATGCAAGTTTGAGTACAATGATGTACTCAGCAAGTGCGGGAAAACACATGATATGCAGCTCATAAACAAGGCAGGCATAAAAGGCTTATTTGCGGAAAAGCATATTTGTAAAACCATGATAAAACAGCAACTTATCTTTAGATGTAATCCCAACATGTATTAAATTACCAACATACCTCCATCACTTCCCGTGTTCCATCCGAACATTAACCAATCCTTTATTCATACTCACGAATACCTCCTCATATTCGCTACCATCTCTCCTCGTAAATCAACCTCGTCTCACACCGAGACCAATCTCATGTCATGTCCCAACAGTCATGCAACCAATCTCATCACCCAGACTCAACAGTCCCAACAACTAAACCATAACCAAATCCATAACCAAGAACCTTCCCTATAACCATCCCAACTAATCATGGCAGTTTAGCCAGGTGCTCGTGACCGTAAGCTCGGCTATCATGATAGTTTTTAGACTCTGCAGAGTTTGCACCTCTTTACCCACAAGTTTGTGATTTCGTCACCCGTCGGTGACTGCAGAACTTCCATTATACCAGTACACATCCGTCGGTGTATGGTCAAGAGATCACAAAATAGCCTTTACAAAGGGGTTACTAGATGTATGGACTCACTGAGGTTTCACCGGCAGGCTAGAATCTCCAATTCTCCCACCCACGGGCCCCCTCTTATGCCATGCAGTTCCCAGGGCAGTCCTCACTCGACTCCCATTCCCCGCGCCTTCCACAGTCCATAACACTCTAGCAACTTACCTAATTACACAGCTAAGCCGCATCCATACTTGGCCTTGTGGTGGCACTGTTATCCTGGCATGTGCATGCATGAACCGGTCCTTAGATCTACGGCAAGTAAAACCACCATCTCATGCTACCTCATTCACAAACCCAGGCTTGCCTAGATCTCCCTCGGATCCATGTTCATTAACATCATCAGTTTCTCATTATCATTACGAGTGCAGTTAGCTAGACACATCTATCTCGCTTCCCAATCCCATAGACTCAGCGAAGCATAAAGCAAAAACCATACCCGACTCATAAACTTCCCAGGTGACAAGGGTGGTTTAATCGAAACTAGTGAACTCCTATAAAAGGGCTTCCCATCACGTTTGACTCAGTACGCACACCTTTTCGCAAAACAAAACAGTTTTACCCAAAACATAGGATCAATATGGTCAAGGAGCACTTGCCTTGATCTTGCGGTTCCGGTTGTTCTTGGATCTCAAAACCTGGTTGCTGCAGTTCGTCGTAGACAGCTCCCTGAGCTTGTCATGCTAGGTAGGATCACGTGCATACAGGATTCACAGCAATCAATATTTATGCACAAACCTTAAACTAGATGTAATGATGCATATGCATGCTATCTCATGATTAGTTTTATTAGATTGATCTGTACGTGTTCTTGCATGGCCTTGTAGGGACAGGGGTGTTCGGATCAAAGGTGGACGTGGCGATGATCTTGTCTTTAGATCAAACTGATCATCAAGTGATCTGCCCACGAGAAGGCTTCTGTTCGAAAGGAATTGAAGAACAAATGCAAAGAGATGAACACAATGATATTGAAGTCCTACCTCACGTTCTTCGAGGTCCTCTGAGTTATGAACAAAACACGAGTTATGAACAAAACACCGAAGCAACATCGATCTGTCCAGAAACTCGGCGAGAAAGACTTGACGAAAAACAAGTCGGACGAACAAGACACAAAAGCTCCTCGAAACTATAAACTTTATTCAATAGAAACACAAGAGGAACAGCCCAAAATTCTCTACCGACGAGAGCTCTGGCCTCCCTTGCTTTTATAGCCAGCCCTCAGGCTAAACAATCCAATCTAGGACTCCTACTCCTAATTGGACTCGTATCCTAACTTACCATAACTGCTCAAGACTCTCCTATTCGCAGATAGAAGCAATCGTGAGAGTTCCAAACACCTTAGGAACGTCCTAAACATTCCTAAAACAACTCAACTTCGTGCCTAGCACGAAATCCTATCATAACCAACTCAAATCTTCCATATTGATTGGAATTATTTGAAAGCATTCATGCTACTGAGAGATGAGCGAAAGATGACATTATTTCTTCGGGGCAAGGGTATCCCCACTTAGACGCCCTGGTGGAAGAACAAGTTGCAGAGGCTCAGTAGAACTAACAGTTGAACGATATGGGTTTGGGTGTCTGGCCCTAATTGCAATAACATGATATAAACCGAGTGCCAGATGACATGATGTAATATGAATGAAGACTAAGGGTAACAATATGAATATATCTCACCCGGGCTGCACCGAAGAAGAAGAGAAGGAGACGACAAGAGGAGATGGGCCGTGCCAGGGAAGAACGAAGAAGTGGGTTCGCCTGGAAAGAAAATAAGGGAAAAATAGAAGTGGGGGAAAGAAAATGGGCTCAACCCAGGAAGGAGAGAAGGCTTTATTATTTACTGGTTTGATTTTTTTATATTTATTTGAATTTCAATTCGGATTTTGGATTTGGTTCGCTTTGAGTAATTTACCAATATTAAAATTCAATATTTTCATACTTGAGTTTTTTGGTACAATTGATTTATTAGTTGCCACATACATATATGTGTGTCTATACACGAGTGGGTCATTTTATTTGTATTTTATTTTATTTTTTGTTTGTATTTATTGCAAATCTATTTTATTATTTGGGTTGTATATATATAGATACATATATGCTGATTTTTTTGAACTTTTACTTGGTTCTCGATTTTCAGCACTCAGTTGGTTATTCTTAGGCATTTATTTATTTGTTTGTGGATAAGTTTTGTAGTTGAATTACGTATATGCGTGTACATATATACACCTAAACCTTCTTTTAAGAAATTAATATTTGTTTAAGATTCTATAATTCAAATTCAGAGTGATTTTACTTGCTTTAAATTTTTGGGCTGTGACAAGTTGATCTGCACTGAAATAGGAAGCTGCAGAATGTAGAGTACAAATACTTGAAATTGGAGATGATGTTCTTGGACAATTGCAGATTGTATAGTACAAATTCCTGAATTTGATGTCACACTGAACTGAATGTACATTGAATATGCTTTTCTCTGAATTTGTATTTGACTTTCTCTGAAATGGAAAATTCTTTTATCTGAAATCTGCAGCATGTGCAGTAGTACTATAGCCTGAAATTGAAGTCACATTGAACTGAATTTACCCTGAATATGCCTGTCTGAAAATGCTTGACATATGCTTGTACATTGTACTCAATCTGGGTACTCTACAACAATCGCAGCCAGCTGGATTGTTGGCTTCCCACGTTCGGAGGAGGAAACGCTAGCAATCTCCCACTAGCGCATGCGTGAAGATGAACGTATTTGGGGTTCCTGCCATTGTCGCTGGTAGGCGGAAGAAGGCAACAAATAAGAACCAGAGGTTTCAACAAAAAAAATGACATGGCAAGATTTTAAAACGCTGGTTTTTGCTTCCAGTAGTTTTTGGGACCTCCTAAAACGCTGGTTTTGGGAGTCATTCTATTTGGTATTGTTGGAGATTTAAGTATGGTAACATAACATTAAAATGCCTTCTTGGCTTGGAGCTTCACCTGAAATATTTCCAAAACAAAATCTGTTGCTTAATTATCTGAAAGAGATCATGCTGGGATTATTAATTGCGCGAACAGCTGGACATAATTGATTATTTCTCTTTTTATTTAGGACAATCATTTCTCAGCATCCTAAGGTAATATTCAGGAGTCAATTGGTACTTTAATGATACTTTTCTTATTGTTATACTATATTTGGTAGGTTAGATATATATATTATATACTGTAATATATATCTGGCAGTCTATGATATAAATATCTAGCATACCAAATATACTAGTTAATATTGAAGTAAAAAATAGTTGCCGTCCTAGAAATAGGTTGAAACGTGATCTGCTGCTAAAAAGATAAAGTAAGACGGATAGATTTACATTATTTTCTGCCTGCCTGTGCCACCATTCCTACGAGCTATCACACCACTATTTAAGTACCTCTAGCTTAATAAGGCTCCACAGCTAGTAAGACATTGAGTTGGCACAAATCCAGCATCCATGAAGACCTTTGGCTTCCTCCTGCTTATTTTTATTGCCGCTTATGCCGTGGCCACACCCTCCAAAGATGGATCGCAACGAAGTGAGGACCCCAATGCCTCAAACATGCAAGATCTTGGTGCTTGGGCAGTTGATCACTACAACAGGAAGGCAAATGATCATCTGGTGTTCGAAAAGGTCTTGCGCGTGAGCGAAGAAGCTAGTCCTAAGGGTTTGTACCATGAGCTTGTCATCAGTGCAGTGGACCGTGTCCACATGTCTCACAACTATAATGTGTCCGTTTTAATTGTAGACTATATAGATAAAACGGAGATTACCCTTCTCTCCTTCAATATGACCAACACAAAAGTTATGTAACAGCTGATCAGCAGGGTCAGACTATGTAATCATGTGAACTGCATATGTTTTAAATTTAATAAAAGAGATATTAGGTTTTTCTGACAAAAGGAGCACGTTAGATCTCAGTAGCTAGAAGTTATTGCATGAATCGGAAACAAATAGAAAAATTATCCACCATTACCATTATAAAAAGTTGGACTAAAATACCACTCCACAAGTTTTTCAAAATATCCGCCATTATGGAAAATAATCTAAAATATACAAATATAAGTTTGTTAATAACTGCCGGTGTCATTATGAAAATAAAAGATTGAAATAGCCTTCTACATGGTTTTTAAATCCTCAGTCACCATTAAAGAAAACTTTAACACAAATGCACGCGGCATCCCAACTAGTTGTATTAGGAGGTTAGGCTGCAAAAAGTCACTGCAGCTTTACGGGCTTGTCAAAAGATCCAACAACTTGTGTTTTTGTTAGTGAAGCTTTTATTTGATGTCAAATGTCAACACCCGCTTCCCTCTCCAGTCCCACATTTTGACTACTGCATCTTACTCCCTCTCTTTTGATTTTTGAACTAACCAGTGTCAAATAAAAAGTAACAGAGAGATTACAGTGTTTCTACAGTTTTCTTGACCAGTTGAAACCTCCCCTGATGTTACATGCTTGAGTAGAGAATGAGTTTTAAAGAGTACGGCTAAAACATGTTTTTATTTGAAATCAAATACGACAAGTATCTATCTATGAATCATTTTTATAGATTAGTATAATAGGGTCCCATGCATGCACCATGTGAGACAAGTTATCGGCCTTTGTTACAGATAATCAAGTATATCATGCGGTCTATAACTCTGTGAGAATATGTCTTAGTTATATGTGGGATCGTGCAAGGGAGTAAAAAAGAGTTGACTTTATACATTTAAGATTTTTTTTAAAACAATGGAACAATATATGCGGACACTAATGCATGG
The DNA here is from genome assembly GCA_030760725.1 of Neostapfia colusana. Taxonomy (NCBI): domain Eukaryota; kingdom Viridiplantae; phylum Streptophyta; class Magnoliopsida; order Poales; family Poaceae; genus Neostapfia; species Neostapfia colusana. The sequence continues at coordinate 73,747,791 of JASWHV010000005.1, read as the reverse complement.
TAACGCCATGGATAAATGAACCAACAAACCAAGGGAACAATCAGTGCAGGGTTTGGACACTGGTGTGAAAAGGGTGATATTTGTGTTTCTTGGGTTGATGTAACTACTGATGCCTTGTTGACCAACACTTGCCTACGAATGTAGTAACGGTGCTCCAGCCCCTATGAGATGACAGACACTCTTGAAGTATAAACTAATTGCCCGTATTTTCTCAAGGTAACTGAGCAGTGTATAGCACTCGAGTTTGAATTGTTACGGATATGCATTAAATAGCAACCTACTCATATTGAGCGTCCACATAAGGGGGTGGGACAGTACAAGTGGATTGCACCCGTTCTCAATCAGCTTAAATTTTCTCGATGCAACCGAGCAGTTTATAGTAGCTAAATATGATATGAGTCTAGAGCTCTCGAGTTTGAATCGTTATAGATATGATTTATTAATTAAATAGCAACATACTCATATTGAGCGTCCACATAAGGGGGTGGGGACGGTTAAGTACAAGTGAATTGCACCCGTTCTCCATCAGCTTAAATTTTATATATAACCGATTCGTGCAGAATTGAAGGGAAATACGCGGGATGCTAGTCGCTAGCAAAAACAAAATTAACCACCCAAAATAGGAACACTTGGATGTCGATGATCATAGATATACCTTCCCATCGAGCGGTGCAGCGAAAGACTAGAAGCCAATGGGGAGGTAGTTCTCCGGCCTGATGAAGTGCGCAATACAGCAGCACCTCTACGACCATCTACAGGTACGGAGAGATGAACCCGCACTGGAACGTGCTAGCGTCCCGTGGCACGGATGCGGACCCCACGATCAATCTTAGATGCGGGAGGATACGTGAAGCAGATCCTCCTTGCAGCAACAACCTCATGCGTGAGGGGCAGTAGCCTTTGTGCGGCGGCTGCTGGGGAGAAGGCTCTCTTCTCACTAGGGTTAGGGGAAACCATCTATTATTTATAGAGTAAATAATGAGCCTTCCCACATGGGCCTTTATTCAACTTCTTGGGCAGACCTTACAATCTTCCACTTGCACTAAAGTTGAACGATATGTTCGAAAGCTCCCACGTTCCGGACCAATCCAATTGATCTAGTTAACTCCTTGATTGTCTCTCCTTAAGTGTGTGGCCTCATAGGTTCATGAAACCATCATCCATGACTCAAAAACCATTTATGATCAATAATTAGCATTGGCCTCTAGATAGGCTTACAAACTCCTGAAGGTTCACGAATATCATATCTTGCATAACCTGTAACACTTGCCAATACTATGTCCTTCTTCCACATGACACCTAGCCAAGTACAAGATGAGTGAAGTGCTACCCTTGTCAACTTAGCCTTATCTCGCTCCGTATATGGAATATTTTGTCGATTAACCTTTAATCGAGGCATGGTCATGCACTTTAATTCCAAACACATCAAGAGTGCCCAGAGGAGTGTCTCTCTCTAATAAGAGAAGGGCAGATTCCATATTGACTTGACACACCCAGCGATCTTGCTAAAATTATGACTTAAGCAATCCGAGACTCTTCACCAATCTCAGGTCAGAGGACGCAATTATGCGTGTTATCCTGACAACCAGTAGCACTGTGTATTCACGGTGTCTCATAGTGGGTCGGATCCAGCTCCGTGTTTCTAACACGTGCCTGCATTGTTGGTGCAATATCTCATATTATTATGATCCGTGAAACATGATCATCCATTGAACACATGCAACAAGTTATCTCTACATCACAGTTCCACATGATGGACAGAAGCTGAGGATCACATTTAGCACAATGTCATTTTATATTGTGTAGTTTCACTAATAAATCACATATTTATCAATACATGAAATGACAAAGTCATGGAACATGTCACTAAACATGCAGATTATAAGTGTTTACATGATGTCATCATCCTATGACTACCAATAAGGTACACATCATCATAAGCTCCCAATTACATTAATCAATCCAGCATGCTATGCCCATTGATCTTGTGAGTGCTTCATGCTTTGTTTGTGGAAGTGGCTTGGTCAAAGGATCTGCTATGTTCAGGTCGGTGTGCACTTTACATATCTTCACATCACCTTGATCGATGATATCTCGATTCAGTTGATAGCGCCATAGTATGTGTTTAGACTTGTGGTGCGACCTTGGCTCCTTCGCTGAAGAACATCCCATGGGTACTGACGGACTGCCGTCACCATCTCTCCTCTCATTTCTGGAGGACACAACCGGTTGCAACTACAGCACCGACACCGGGTCCTACGAGGACCATCACCCTCCCCACAAGCACAACGTCGCTAGAGCCGACGACGCCTCTCCGATCGCTCCCCCCGCGATCACCTCACTTCTGCTGGCAGTCATATGGCGGGAAACGCCACAACAATGCCACGATGAAGAGCCAGTAGCCACGCAAGGACTGGTCAAGCAGCTCGAGCACGCCGCATCGTGCTCAATGCAGAAAAGGCATGGTTGGAGGCCGACAAGACTGCGTTTAAGGCCTTCCGAAATCTCTACCCTGACGAAGACAGAGCGTGGATACGCAATCGCGCCAAGCACGGGCAAGCGTCACCATCGGCACACACGACCAGCCGCATTCCGTGCAACCAAGCCAGAATGTGGCATCCACGGCTGCTATGTTATGCAGCCTCCCGGAACTTGAGGACCCGGAGGCACGGCGCACATATCAAGACCTCCACTCGTTGCTGGAGGGGGCAGCGACCCAACCCGCTGAGGGCTCGCTTACTCGTCGGCAAAAGGCATCATCTCACAGTCGCCCCTGTAGGCACAACGTAAGCGCTGTGAGGACACCGCAGATCCACGCGCCAAGCCACGTCATCAGAACTTCCCAGCTCGGAACGAATCGCAGGATTGCGATGACCAGCCCCGGCCGTGTCAAACCGAATGATGCCAGGGGACCGTCCATCATCGCAACCCCCGTCAAGCAACGCCAGTGGTCCCTCGTGGGAAAGAAGGCGCAGAAGAGAGGGAGGCCGGGCATCGGCAAAAAACAAAGCCGCACCATGGCGGACTCGGGCTCGGACGTCAGGGCCGAGAGCCTCGAAGGCAAAAGGCCAGCCCTGATGCAAACTGACCACTTCGAGAGGCTGCTCAGAAAGCCGTGCATCAATCATGCCACCCAGGTGAAACATGCCCTAAGGGATTGCGCCCTCCTCATGCGTTTTTTAGAAAAGGGGCTGAATTCCCCCAAGTGACAGAGGCTGGAAGACACACACGGACAACCGTTGGGCGAGAAGGAGAGCCTGCCCTCTCTAAAACTACCATCCGCCCCACAGCCTCCGATGGCACTTGCACCCTGATAAGCAGCCGGCGACGGAAGCCTGTGGATCGAGAGGTCAGCGTCACCAAAGTCACCCGAACTAAGATGCCGAACGACGAACCTCGGCGGGGCCCGCACCTCTGAAGAAGCTGAGGCCGGCGCCAAGCACATGCCTCGCAAAGTAGATCGGCCACGGCTTGCGCAACCGTTTCACTCCAAAGCAACCCACGGCGCTGCCAAACGCAAAGCAAACTAAAGACAGCAGTTGAGCATGGTGCCCGACAGCCCCACGTTCGAGAGGCCCGAGCCCGGACATACTCCCGGAAGGGCATCAAGGCAGCCGACCTCCCAGCAAAAGTGGCCAGCGGACAGACGACCCTCGGGGTCTCTTCCAGGGGAGACGATATCAACAAGTCACCCGCTCAAATCAAAGTGGGACCCCCAGCCAACAAAGACGGGGATCTCACCTTCTGGCAGAGGTCAGCGACGCTTCCTCCAGGCTGACCCAACAGGATGTTTCTAGCCGACCAGGGATTCAACCCCCTTGGCCCCTCCCCGAGGATACGCCCGAGGGCTCCTTCACCTCCCTCGCATTCAGAAACAAGCTGACAAAGAAAGAGGCCAGCAAGCACCCAGCTTCCACCGCTCATGACGGCCCTGACCTGGTGCTTCCAAGGTCGGCGACCCGGCTCTCCGAAGGACCAAGACCGACGAGGACAAGCACAAGCTGCCCTCCTCGACCCGGCACGTACCAGCGAAAGGACCCCGATGGGAACATATTCCCTGGCAAAGGTGACATCAAGCACTTCAGAGTGTCGCGCACGGCAGCCCCGACCTCTGAGCAAAGGAAAGCAAGTTGGGAAATCAAAACATAAGTGCTTACACCCCACCTCCTTCACTTTTATCTTCGAACCCTTACCCTCATATCGAATATAGGCCCTATCGCCCGAGCTCAATCCCGGGCATGTTATCTTGCCAAGGAAACCGAAATCCACGACCCAGAACGAATGAGGGCCCGGACATGCCCACATGTCACAAGTGCCAACATATCGTCTCGACCAGCTCGGACGCCATATGTCACTCAAAGGCTACTTCCCTTATGACATCGACCAATAATCTTCCTTAGTACATCCCCGCATTGCGCAACTCACGGCAAGGAACTACAAAAAGTCCTCGAGGCTACGGATCGGGCGAAGAACCAAAATGAAAACGACATATTCGTTTTCCTTCCTCAACCTAGTATTTGCATACCGTGAACGAGAGATGCTTAAGTTCTCAGAATCACAAACCAAAAACATGGCGCACAGAGCAAGAGTATCACACACATCGAAAAAAATTTCCTTTGCTTTTTGCTCCATTAGAAGAGCCACGAAGGACTAGTGTGATTTACAATACAAGGGGAAAAGGTAGACGACCGAACAAATGTAAAAGCCCAAATAAAAGGGACTTGCAAAAACTTTTCCTCACCTCACAACACCACACTTTTGTTGTGGATATCTTGTGAAGAATTGTGAAGAGCAAGTAACCTCCATCAAGAGGGTATTAGTTTAAACTTTCTACACATATGATAACACCATGAGAGGGTGATTCAAAACTGTTGCATTCAAACTCATGGTGGTAGAAGCTAACACAAGAAGCAAAGTGCATCATTGGATTCTTTGGGTCCAAATTAGTGGGTAGGCAAAGTTTCAATAATTTTGGAAAAGGTTTGCTACCCATTTTTCCAAAAAGGATCCAAATGTGCAAAGAATTAAAATATACATTTGAATTTGAGGGAAATTTGCCCAACCATACAAATGTAGCTCAGCTGGAAACTCCAAACATTTGAATTCATCACTTGCCAAATTTTTGGAGATCTTTTGAGAGGCGGGGGAGCACTGACTAGTGGGACCCACTTGTCATTGGGGGAAAATAAACAATTGCAAAAGTCCTCAGTGAAGCACACGGTCGTTGTTTGATTACCTCTCACGCGAAGTAAACCGAGCAGCCGACGCCGCTGCGGGTGACACCGAGGAGCAGCCGGCAGCCACCTTCTCTGCAATTCCCGTCCGCTGGAGAGCTGCCTGGCGTCTTTGCCCCACTGCCGCGCCTCTGTTATCCCACGGTACCGAAGAATGTCGCCTGTTCTTTCCCTTCACGCAAGAAACAGCCGAGCTCGCTGCCATCTCCGGGAAATCATCAGGAGCCAGCTCAAACTGTGCCACAGCGCCCTCCGACCTGCACAACAGAGCTACGCCCTCATTCCTCACCTTCCCAGCGCGAGAGCTAGCAAGCTCCGGCAGTGTCCGAGCCCTGAATTTTGTTGTCCACGGCAAGCCAAGACTAACCGGCGACCGGGCACACGTGGACAGCCTACACCAGGCCCTTTCACGCCCAAGTGGGGACATCCCCGGACGCGCCGGTGAGCACTGCTGCTTCCATGTAAATCACAAGACCAGCCGTGAGCCACTGAGCAAGAATTTGGCAAAACTTCGCCGACGACCAGAGGACGATGTTCCGGTATTAGACCTCCGAATTCCCACTCCATTCTCGTCGTCAGTTCACTAAACTGTGCTCACAGGAGCTAGACTCGACGGCGCCCAAGTTTGCTTCGCAACCCTAGCTTATATTTGGCTGTAGCCGGCGTATTTCCCGGTTTTCCAACTGCGGATATGGCGGGAAGGGTCGGGCTCACGGTGACAGCCAGGTTAGAGCTCTTCCCGAGCCCTTACATGGCCTGGTCGACCTTCTCTGAGATCCCCCGGTGCTGTAGAAACCTTCCACCGAGGTTTTGGCAGGCTGAGTTGGCCGGGTGGCATAACCGAAGTGAGTGCGAGCCGCTGCACCGTCGCCGGCTAGGTTAGGGCCACCGCCGGCCGGAGCAGTCGGCGCCATCGTGTTCAGCGCACGAAATTAGGCCAAGGCGGCGAGTTTCCGGCCGAGAGGCGGTCGGAAAGCCAAATCCGGCGAGCTTCAGAGGTGTGCCAGTGAGGGGGCGGCGCGGGAAAAAGGGCGGGCGCGAGGAAGAAGACGAGCCGGCCGGGCCCGCTCGTCAGTCCCTCGATGCACAGCGTGGGGATTTTCTGTTGCACCGGATCAGCTGTGACCACGCGGAGAACAGTCCTGTGGCCCCGTGTGGCGCAGCCGAGGTGGTGACACGTGGGGGCCGGGCCCGCTGTCAGGAATTTGAACTTTTCCCGGTTAATTCAAATTCCAGAATTCCCCCAAACTTTAGAACCCCATAACTTTCGCTAGGAAGCTCCAAATTTAGTGATTCAAATTGGGTTGGATTCATCTTGCCTAGATCTGTCCTAATATACAATCCAATTTGTATGAAACCCGTTAATTAATTATGGAAAATTCTTTAAAGCTTTTCAGCAAAAGAATTTTAGAGGGAGTTTGGTTCATCCAAAAATCCACAAATTTTGCCAGAATGTTCTTTAGGATGTTAGTGAAGCCCTGTAAAAGTTTCAGCCCATTTGGAGTTGATTTGATCAGAGCAATTCAAATTTTAAGGTGCTGTGTTCATTTGAATACAGAAACCATTTCAGAGAATTTCCAAAACTTGGAAATTCAGTTCTGAACAAACCTTAGCTCCAAAAATGCTAGAAAAATTCATGAAAACTCCAGGAGCTATAATTGAAATCGTAGTTCACTAAGTTGGGCATGAACAGCGGTGTTACCTCAGAGTTAATTCTTCCTTGCTTATTTGCTAAGAGAATTATTCTGAGCAAACCACTCATTGAAAAGTGCTAATTTTTGGTCCAGGGGGTTTTCTTGTGACAAGGAACTCACACAAAAATTCTCAGCTCCATTGGAGCTCTGGATCACCCCTGTTCTGTTTAACCACTTGAGGTGATCAAAATAGAAGAGGGGGGAAAACCACTTAGCACTTAATCATGTGCTTAGGTCCAAACCCAAACCACTAGCCCAGTTTCATTTTAAATTCTTAAACAAAGTTCCAGTTTTTAAAAACTTGTTATTAGAACTTGTAACAGAAGCATTACAATAAACTCATGTGCATATTCATTAACATGTAGTATATTATTAACGTGTAGTCGCTGAAGGCGAGGAGGCTCCTAAAGTACTTGACTTCCTCCTTCCGGAAGAAGAACTAACCCCTGAACAGCAGCAACAAGGCAAGCCCCAGTTTGCATTAACTTTTTATAAGTTTTACTTTGTCTACATGTGTCATATAAAGTGTGAATGTGCATTAGGTGTAGGATGGATCAAAACCCCACTTGCATGACCAGAAATTTTCCATAAGAGTGAGGGTAGTGTCTAAGACCTCGCGTAGACAGGCTATGCTTAATGTTTCATAGAACTAAGATACGAGTCGAGTAGTTGGAATCTACTCGCGAGATAGGCTTGGGACACATGGGTTCGGTTGAGTGATGTGAGATCACTTCAGTAATGAAAATGAGACTAGGCAGGGGCTAGGGTGCAAAAGAGGAAGTCTTGTGTGCGCGGCCCTGTCCATGTCGATTGAGGACCGATCCGTGTGCGGCCCACACTGATCAAGTTTGAACGTACCGAAGACATATCGGATATATCGGCCCCTATAAACCGAGGTAGCCTAAACCTCCGGGCGTCGACGCATAGCACACCGATTTATAGGTGTAGGTTGAGGGCAGCAAGGTGGAAATCTGTCAACAGGCATAGAGAGATGCTCCGTGTGGGGAACCTCCTGCTCGTTTCGGTGCGACTGGTTCGACGTTTGGGCTGTTGGGTGAAAGGTTGTCCCGTACGACATCGAGTGAGCGTGCTGTGCAGCTCCACGGGTGGGCGTACGTGACGTGCTCTTTGGGTTTCCCTGCAGGTGTATATCGAGTCGATTCTCTGTCCCTCGCGGTGAAGAGTACCACTTGGTCACTGAGTCGTGACGTAGAATAATGTATGAAATATGGTGATTCAATATTGCTGATATGATATAATATTGTATTGCTACATGTTTACCACCAAATATTGCTTACTAAATTTCAGCTTCCTGAACTGTTAACTTGTTGCTAAAAGCTGAACTAAGGATGAACTCGTAGGCGGGTCCATTTGCTGCAATATTACTATCCTATGTCATTGTACACCTCATGTAGAGTTTCATGTTTAGGTGAGTCGGTTAAGCCTTGCTGAGCCTTCGTGCTCACGGTTGCTGCTTAAGTGTTTTTCACGTGAGGATCCACCCACGGACTCGGAGTACGAGTCCACCGGCGAGGGTTACCCTCGGTCGGGAACCACGGCTGAGTGGGAGCCGTACACGCCGTGCTGAGCTGAGGAGTGCAGTTAGTGTGGGTTGCCCTAGGGCTGGGAAACCGACTTTTGCTAGATAGGTGGGCGTGAGTTGTACAGAGTAGACTTCCGCTCTGAAAAATAAATACTAGTTTGTACTGAAGTTGTACCTGTTTGTACAATTCAGTTTGTTTTTCCCATGTAATATATTGTGTCCTTATGACGTGTGCTGTTGGGTGTCGCATTGTGCGGCACCACCCTCTGCGATCCTGGATGGGCGGATCCCGGTCCGCCACAGCCTGGTATCACAGCTGCATTGGGGATGGCACAGTACTTAAGGACTATATTATGGGAAAACTTAGGCTTACGGTGAGGATTCAGTAGTTGCCCAAGTAAGGACTATATTAGCATAGTTACTTAAAGTAGCAAAGACTAACCTATGTTTTATAATTCTGAATTTTTATTATGTAACGACGCACCTACGCTTAGTAAGCATGGTAAGGAATGCCACCAAAGCGGTTCAATTTCGGTTAGCTCCCCTGACGAGGAACGTGGTTCAGGGATAAGTCTCACAGCTTGGTGTGAGACGTCAATATGAAACTCTTGGACTATTCATGTCCCTGAGTTCATATGACACGCTGATACCTAGCGTGCATTAGGCAAGTAAGTGGAGACCCCAACGCGTGGTCAGTAACGCGAGAGTGTGTTCATCTGGAAATAGCCCAGCAGGACATACGCAGCGCTTGCCATCGGCGTGCCCTGCAGGGTAGTAGGTGGTATCTGTTGGGTTGATAACATTCCCAACTGTGACGACCTGTTCATGACATACTCGGGTTCCCCGTCATGTGGTGTTTTAACACGATCATGTACCTTGAGACGTGACCTAACTCAAGAACGGCCGTATGGCAATGATACGGACGTTTGTATTTACATTCAATTATGGTACTGCCTGAAATGGAAACAAAACCTTTGAGTGCATCACTATTGTGTGGTCTTCTGCAGGTACTAACCACGTATGTATCCGTGTAGAAAACATGTGCGAGAGACCGTTTAGTGCCACACTTGAGACGTATATGCCGGTATAATCCGGTTAGGATTTTATTTTGTGAGGAACGTAGTACCGAGATATCATAGGCATATGCATGAAAAATAATGATAACAAGGAATTAAAATCACTAGGTTCAACATTTAGGACCCTGGTTGGGTAGAAAAATTGGAGGGTGATGAGTGAAGTTCCAAAAGACTGAAAAACAGAGTGCTCTGTTTTGGGGCAGCAAGTTGCTGATCTTCAACAGGGCATAACTCACAGGTCTTTTAGCCCAGGGAGGTGTGGTATATAGTTCTGGAAAGATATCTAAGTACTCTACAACTTTGTTGTAGATTTTCAGAGCTGAAACCCACCTTAAAATGGCTTAAATCCCAGAGGAATGTAAACTGTTCAGAATCAGGACAGAGTTAAACACTCTCTGGACGGTTCTGTTTTCAAACATAACTTCCAGTAGAAAAATATAAAATTTTCATATGATACATCCTTAGAAAGGTTAGAATATTTGTTACATCTTTGCAATTCAAAGTTTCTGAAATTTCAGCACAGAATTCAGTGGAAGCCAGAGTTGAAAGCAGCAACTTCCAAGGGAGGTGCTGTTGAAAATTTTCCAGAAATTCTGCTGGCTTTGAATTACCATAACATTGTAACCAGAGCTGATCTGAGGGCATATAAGTACTCGTTGGAAAGATACTGAAGTCAACTTTAACTTTGGTATTCAACTTGAGTCATGAAAATGCCCATAACCAGGGCAAAATCTGGAATGTGTAGAAACTGGTCATTCTGGCAGAGAAATGACAGTTGAACTCATGTGAGAGATTGTGGTACCCTAGAGGGGTTTGAGTACTCCCAATGGGGTAGAACATACTCATGAGAGTTTATCTTCAACTAGCAAAAGATTTTAGTATAGGTCTCACTCAAGTTTCTTTTACTAAAGACCATGTTTGTGTCGTATTGAAGATTAAAGGGTAGTATACGTGATGACAACGCGATAGTAATGTCTCGTAGTGACCAAACCTAGTTGTGGTGAGCTTCCAAAGAGGAGGTTCATCAAGATGGATTAAACTAGCTTGTATTTGGTCTGGTAATGGTGTAGCTTGTGCAAAGTTATTACATTATCTACATACGAGATGTATCGCATGTTCTATTGTCATTATGTTTTTACGCCTATTTCATTTGGACTGCATGCAATATGTTGCGGGACTGATGTTTATTGTCGTATGGTTGCAGATGGTTCGCACTAGGACCACGCACGAGGTTGGTGGCTCTAGCCAACAGGGAGGTGATGACTCCCAGCCACCAGTCCACGACAGCACCCCGCAGCAGCAGCCACCACCGCCGCCTCCGCTTACTCTAGCGGATGTGATAGCGGCACTGGTGGGTGGTCGTGAGGAGCAGACTGACCTGCTCCACACGATCGTGCAGAATATGTCCCAGGTGGGGGGCGTCAAGACAGAGGGCCTCATGAGCCCCGGGAAGTGTCGTACTCAGATTTCATAAGTACGCACCCTCCAGTGTTCACCGAAGCCGAAGAACCACTGGAGGCCGACAACTGGCTGCGGACTATCGAGTCTAAGTTCGGGCTGCTCCAATGCACGGAGCGGCAAAAGACTTTGTTCGCAGCGCAGCAACTTCACGGTGCCGCTGGTGCGTGGTGGGCGAACTATGTCACCTCACGTCCGGCTGGCCATACCGTGGAGTGGGAGGAATTCCGGGAGGCATTCCGCGCCTGTCATATCCCTTCCGGGATATGAAGAGGAAGTTCCAAGAATTTTTGGAACTAAAGCAGGGCGGGAGGAGTGCCCACGACTACTCCCGTGCCTTCAACCATCTGGCGCAATATGCGTCAGACTACATATCCACTGAAGAGAAGAAGCGGGAACATTTCTATCGGGGGGTTATACCCCGAAATGAAGACACATCTCGTTCAGTGGAATCGCGGCACCTTCAATGACCTGGTCAATGCTGCGATCATGCAAGAGGACGCTCAGCGGGAGTTGGCAGCTGAGCAGCGGAAGCGCAGCGCTCCACCCAGCGGTGGGAGTGGCACTCCCCAGAAGTACCGGATGGTGTATCGGACGCCATCCGGGCAGCAGTGGCACCCACCGGCGCGACCTCAACGGTTCGGGGGACGTCCTTTTCAGTCACCTCCGTTCTGACCGCCGATGCCACCACCAAGACAGCAGCAGAAGCAGCAGACGGCACCCCGGGCATTTTCACCGCCACAACACGCCCCGAGTTTCCGTCCACCGATCAGCGGGGGACCGCCTGTTTCACCTGCTTCACGTGTGGCCAGGCGGGCCACTTCGCGAAGGACTGTTCCCAGGGGCAGCAGAGCAGCGGGCAAGCCCAGTTCCAGGGCGGTGCTCGAGGCCGACCTCCGGTGAAGAAGGTTGGTCAGCAGACTGGGGGCGTCCGCAACCTCGACAATGAGGACGCCCTAGAGGGAGACAACGTGCTGGCGGGTACGTTTACTCTCAACAATCAAGCCATCATCATACTTTTTGATTCTGGTGCAACCCACAGCTTTATAAGTGCATCCTATGTGGCTAAGCATCAGATGCAAGTCTTCCCAACCGACTGCACCTATATGATCTGCTCACCGGGAGGGAAGATTTCAGAAAATATGATGATCCCAAAGGCACCTCTGTGCTTAGGTGGGAAACTATATCCCACCACCTTGATAATCCTTATGGGGCAAAAGATTGATGCAATCTTAGGGATGTCATGGCTACAATACCATGGTGCTGTCCTGGAGACTCGGACACGGACGGTTCATTTAAACTCTCCATTTCACCGTCCACATTCCATGGTGTTAGACACGCCAGTCCGGGAAATTTCAGCAATTAATAATGCTGAAGCTCTCAAGTTAGAGGACATCCCCGTAGTCTGGGAGTACCCCGACGTGTTCCCGGATGATCTTCCGGGCATGCCACCAGAGCGGGATGTCGAGTTCAAGATTGAACTTGCACCTGGGACTACGCCCATATCTCGGAGACCATACAAAATGGCTCCAAATGAGCTGGCTGAACAGAAAGAACAGCTCAATGATCTGTTGAGCAAGGGTTTCATTAGGCCGAGTTCCTCGCCTTGGGGATGCTCGGCGCTGTTCGTAAAGAAGAAGGATGAAACCTTGAGGCTGTGTGTGGACTACCGGCTGCTCAACGCCGTCACCATCAAGAATAAGTACCCACTGCCCCGCATCGAAATATTGTTTGATAAACTTGTGGGTGCAAGTGTGTTTTCAAAGATGGACCTTCGCTCTGGATATCATCAGATCAAGATCCGGGCGGAGGATCCCGAAGACGGCCTTCTCGACGAGATATGGATTATATGAATATCTCGTCATGTCCTTTGGTATCACAAATGCTCCAGCCCATTTCATGTATCTCATGAACTCGGTGTTCATGCCGGAGCTGGACAAGTTCGTAGTAGTGTTCATCGACGATATCTTGGTTTACTCCAAGACAGAAGCCGAACATGCCGAACACTTGTGGATCGTTCTTCAACGATTGCGAGACCACAAGCTCTACGCCAAGTTCAGTAAATGCGAGTTTTGGATCAGCCAAGTGCCATTCTTGGGACATATCATCTCAGCAGAAGGCATTGCGGTTGACCCAAGCAAAATAGAGCAAGTGCTGAAATGGAAAGCTCCCACTTCAGTTCATGAAGTCAGAAGCTTCCTTGGGTTAGCGGGATACTATCGGAGATTTATTCCAAGTTTCTCCAAGCTCGCTAAGACAATGACAGAATTGCTGAAGAAGGGAACGAAATATGTTTGGAACACGATGCATGAAGGAGCATTCCGAGCATTGGTGAAGCATCTCACCACAGCCCCGGTCTTAGCTCAGCCGGATACAACAAAGTCCTTCGACGTGTATTGCGACGCGTCTGGTATTGGGATCGGCTGCGTGTTGATGCAGGAAGGACGTGTGGTCGCCTATGGCTCACGCCAACTTCGGAACCACGAGCAGCACTATCCGACTCATGATCTTGAGATTGCTGCAGTGGTTTTGGCGCTAAAAATGTGGAGGCACTATCTCCTGGGGAATCCGGTGCACCTCTACACCGACCACAAGAGCTTGAAATATATTTTCACCCAGAAGGAGCTGAATATGAGGCAAAGGAGGTGGTTAGAACTGATCAAAGATTATGAGATTGAGATCCATTACCACCTTGGCAAGGCGAATGTGGTTGCCGACGCACTGAGTCGGAAATTACATGTCCATCACCTCACCATTACACCGGTGGAGGAGGAAGAGTCGAGTTTATACTTGGTTCCTTATGGATTGCTGTACAACATTTCCCTCATCCCTACCATAAGGGAGGACATCATTTCAGCTCAGAAAGATGATAAAGGCATGGCACATCTCCGGAGACGGATAGACAACGGGGAGATCAAGTGTTTCCGGAAGGATGATGAGGGGACGCTATGGTTCAATGACCGCATAGTCGTACCCCGGGATATGGAGTTGAGGAAAAAGATCCTCGATGAAGCTCACTTGTCTAAGTACTCCATTCATCCGGGCAGCAACAAAATGTACCAAGATTTGAAAAAGAAATTTTGGTGGACACGGATGAAAAGAGAGGTAGCGAAGTACGTATCCGAGTGTGATACGTGTAGACGAGTGAAGGCGGATCATATGAGGAAGTCAGGGCTGTTGCAGCCCCTGAAAATTCCAGCATGGAAATGGGAAGATGTGAGCATGGATTTCATTGTGGGATTACCCTTAACATCCAACAAACATGATTCCATTTGGGTGATCGTTGACCGACTAACCAAGTCAGCTCAATTCATCCCCGTGCATACACATTTCCATGCCAACAGATATGCGGAGTTATATATCGCCAGGATCCTATGCTTGCATGGCGTACCCAAGACTATAGTCTCGGACCGAGGTGCATTGTTTGTATCACGCTTTTGGGAGAAGTTGCATGCGGCTTTGGGTACCACCCTCAGACAGATGGCGAAACAGAGAGGGTGAATCAGGTTCTGGGGGACATGTTGAGAGCATGTGCCATCCACCATGGTAGGAACTGGGATGATCACCTACCGTTGGCGGAATTCTCGTACAACAACGGCTATCAGGCGAGTATCAAGGTGGCACCCTACGAAGCTCTCTACGGTCGCAAATGCCACACCTCATTAAACTGGTGTGATACCGGTGAAAGGGTCACATTCGGGGTTCATGTGGTGAACGACGCCGAAGAGCGCATTCGGACGATTCAAGCCAACTTGAAGGCCGCTCAATCCCGGCAGAAGAGCTACGCTGATAAGAGGCGTAGACCGTTGCACCTTGACATTGGTGAACACGTGTACCTCCGCGTGTCTCTGATGAAGGGAGTGCACCGGTTCTGCGTCAAGGGGAAGCTCGCTCCCCGTTTCATTGGACACTAGGCTATCACCGAGAAGTGTGGACCAGCGGCGTATAGACTGGAGCTACCGGCATCTCTTGCTGGTGTCCATGACATTTTCCATGTCTCCCAGCTGAGAAAATGTCTGAAACATACCACTGCTGTTTCTACCGAAGACATCGGCGAGCTGAAACCGGATTTGACATATGATGAATATCCGGTGGCGATTATTGATGAGAAAGCCTGAACCACGCGTAGCCGAACGCTGTGGTTCTACAAAATACTCTGGAGCAACTACACCACCGAAGAAGCGACCTGGGAGAGCGAGGAATTCCTTCGCTCAAATTACCCGGAGTTCATGGCATCTCAGCACGGGTAAGTCCCTATTACATCGCTATCTCTTCTTTTGTAATCTCAGGACGAGATTCTTTTAAGGGGGGGAGGGATGTAAAAGCCCAAAAAAAAGGGACTTGCAAAAACTTTTCCTCACCTCACAATACCACACTTTTGTTGTGGATATCTTGTGAAGAATTGTGAAGAGCAAGTAACCTCCATCAAGAGGGTATTAGTTCAAACTTTCTACACATATGATAACACATGAGAGGGTGATTCAAAACTGTTGCATTCAAACACATGGTGGTAGCAGCTAACACAAGAAGCAAAGTGCATCATTGGATTCTTTGGGTCCAAATTAGTGGGTAGGCAAGTTTTTTCAATAATTTTGGAAAAGGTTTGCTACCCATTTTTCCAAAAAGGATCCAAATGTGCAAAGAATTCAAATATACATTTGAATTTGAGGGAAATTTGCCCAACCATACAAATGTAGCTCAGCTGGAAACTCCAAACATTTGAATTCATCACTTGCCAAATTTTCGGAGATCTTTTGAGAGGCGGGGGAGCACTGACTAGTGGGACCCACTTGTCATTGGGGGAAAATAAACAATTGCAAAAGTCCTCAGTGAAGCACACAGTCGTTGTTTGATTACCTCTCACGCGAAGTAAACCGAGCAGCCGACGCCGCTGCGGGTGACACCGAGGGGCAGCCGGCAGCCACCTCCTCTGGAATTCCCATGCGCTGGAGAGCTGCCTGGCGTCTTTGCCCCACTGCCGCGCCTCTGTTATCCCACGGTACCGAAGAACGTCGCCTGTTCTTTCCCTTTGCGCAAGAAACAGCCGAGCTCGCCGCCATCTCCGGGAAATCATCGGGAGCCAGCTCAAACTGTGCCACAGCGCCCTCCGATCTGCACAACAGAGCTACGCCCTCGTTCCTCACCTTCCCAGCGCGAGAGCTAGCAAGCTCCTGCAGTGTCCGAGCCCTGAATTTCGTTGTCCGTGGCAAGCCAAGACTAACCGGCGACCGGGCGTACGGGGACAGCCTACACCAGGCCCTTTCACGCCCAAGCGGGGACATCCCCGGAAGCGCCGGTGAGCACTGCTGCTTCCACCCAAACCACAAGACCAGCCGTGAGCCACCGAGCAAGAATTTGGCAAAACTTCGCCGGCGACCACAGGACGACGTTCCGGTATTAGACCTCCGAATTCCCACTCCATTCTCGTCGTCAGTTCACTAAACTGTGCTCACAGGAGCTAGACTCGACGGCGCCCAAGTTTGCTTTACAACCCTAGCTTAGTTTCGGCTGTAGCCGGCGTATTTCCTGGTTTTCCAACTGCGGTTATGGCGGGAAGGGTCGGGCTCACAGTGACAGCCAGGTTAGAGCTCTTCCCGAGCCCTTACATGGCCTGGTCGACCTTCTCTGAGATAACCCCGGTGCTGTAGAAACCTTCCACCGAGGTTTTGGCGGGCTGAGTTGGCCGGGTGGCATAACCGAAGTGAGTCCGAGCCGCTGCACCGTCGCCGGCTAGGTTAGGGCCACCGCCGGCCGGAGCAGTCGGCGCCATCGTGTTCAGCGCATGAAATTAGGCCCAGGCGGCGAGTTTCCGGCTGAGAGGCGGTCGGGAAGCCAAGTCCGGCGAGCTTCAGAGGTGTGCCGGCGAGGGGGCGGCGCGGGAAAAAGGGCGGGCGCGAGGAAGAAGATGAGCCGACCGGGCCCGCTCATCAGTCCCTCGATGCACAGCGTGGGGATTTTCTGTTGCACCGGATCAGCTGTGACCACGTGGAGAACAGTCCTGTGGCCCCGTGTGGCGAAGCCGAGTTGGTGACACGTGGGGGCCGGGCCCGCTGTCAGGAATTTGAACTTTTCCCCGGTTAATTCAAATTCCAGAATTCCCCCAAACTTTAGAACCCCATAACTTTCGCTAGGAAGCTCCAAATTTAGTGATTCAAATTGGGTTGGATTCGTCTTTCCTAGATCTGTCCTAATATACAATCCAATTTGTATGAAACCCATTAATTAATTCTGGAAAATTCTTTAAAGCTTTTCAGCAAAAGAATTTTAGAGGGAGTTTGGTTCATCCAAAATTCCCCAAATTTTGCCAGAATGTTCTTTAGGATGTTAGTGACCCCCTATAAAAGTTTCAGCCCATTTGGAGTTGATTTGATCGGAGAAATTCAAATTTTAAGGTGCTGTGTTCATTTGAATACAGAAACCATTTCAGAGAATTTCCAAAATTGGAAATTCAGTTCTGAACAAACCTTAGCTCCAAAAATGCTAGAAAAATTCATGAAAACTCCAGGAGCTATAATTGAAATTGCAGTTCACTAAGTTGGGCATGAACAGGGGTGTTACCTCAGAGTTAATTCTTCTTTGCTTATTTGCTAAGAGAATTATTCTGAGCAAACCACTCAATGAAAAGTGCTAATTTTTGGTCCAGGGGGTTTTCTTGTGACAAGGAACTCACACAAAAATTCTCAGCTCCATTGGAGCTCTGGATCACTCCTGTTCTGTTTAACCACTTGAGGTGATCAAAATGGAAGAGGGGGAAAACCACTTAGCACTTAATCATGTGCTTAGGTCCAAACCCAAACCACTAGCCCAGTTTCATTTCAAATTCTTATACAAAGTTCCAGTTGTTAAAAACTTGTTATTAGAACTTGTAACAGAAGCATTACAATAAACTCATGTGCATATTCATTAACATGTAGTATATTATTAACGTGTAGTCGCTGAAGGCGAGGAGGCTCCGGAAGTACTTGACTTCCTCCTTCCGGAAGAAGAACTAACCCCTGACCAGCAGCAACAAGGCAAGCCCCGGTTTGCATTAACTTTTTATAAGTTTTACTTTGTTTACATGTGTCATATGAAGTGTGAATGTGCATTAGGTGTAGGATGGATGAAAACCCCACTTGCATGACCAGAAATTTTCCATAAGAGTGATGGTAGTGTCTAAGACCTCACGTAGACAGGCTATTCTTAATGTTTCATAGAACTTTGGTACAAGTCGATTAGTTTGAATCTACTCACGAGATAGGCTTGGGACACACGGGTTCGGTTGAGTGATGTGAGATCACTTTAGTAATGAAAATGAGACTAGGCAGGGGCTAGGGCGCAACAAGAGGAAGTCTTGTGTGCGCGGCCCTGTCCATGTCGATTGAGGACCGATCCGTGTGCGGCCCACGCTGATCAAGTTTGAACGTACCGAAGGCATATCGCATATATGGGCCCCGATAAACCGAGGTAGCCTAAACCTCCGGGCGTCGAGGCATAGCACACCGATTTATAGGTGTAGGTTGAGGGCAGCAAGGTGGAAATCTGCCAACGGGCATAGAGAGATGCTCCGTGTGGGGAACCTCCTGCTAGTTTCGGTGCGACCGGTTCGATGTTTGGGCTGTTGGGTGAAAGGTTGTCCCGTACGACATCGAGTTAGCGTGCTGTGCAGCTCCACGGGTGGGCGTACGTGACGTTCTCTTTGGGTTTCCCTGCAGGTGTATATCGAGTCGATTCGCCGTCCCTCGCGGTGAAGAGTACCACTTGGTCACTGAGTCGTGACGTAGAATAATGTATGAAATATGGTGATTCAATATTGCTGATATTATATAATATTGTATTGCTACATGTTTGCCATCAAATATTGCTTACTAAATTTCAGCTTCCTGAACTGTTAACTTGTTGCTAAAAGCTGAACTAAGGATGAACTCATAGGCAGGTCCATTTGCTGCAATATTACTATCCTATGTCATTGTTCACCTCATGTAGAGTTTCATGATTAGGTGAGTCGGTTAAGCCTTGCTGAGCCTTCGTGCTTACGGTTGCTGCTTAAGTGTTTTTCAGGTGAGGAGCCACCCACGGACTCAAAGTACGAGTCCACCAGCCAGGGTTACCCTCCGTCGGGGACCACGGCTGAGTGGGAGCCGTACACGCCGCGCTGAGCTGAGGAGTGCAGCTAGTGTTGGTTGCCCTAGGGCTGGGCAACCGACTTTTGCTAGATAGGTGGTCGTGAGTTGTACAGAGTAGACTTCTGCTGTGAAAAATAAATACTAGTTTGTACTGAAGTTGTACCTGTCTGTACAATTTAGTTTGTTTTTCCGATGTAATATATTGTGTCCTTATGACGTGTGCTGTCGGGTGTCGCATCGTGCGGCACCACCCTCTGCGATCCTGGATGGGCGGATCCCGGTCCGCCACAACAAAGGCTTACACAAGGATTTTGCCAATAAGAAAATTGATGATTACAAGAAACATCCGCAATTTAGCGTCCTTGCAAGTTCGCCGGGCCTTGGTCAGCGTTCTTGAAAGTTCACTTGCCTTCGGTCGGCTTTCCCGCTTGCCTTCAATCAGTTTTTCCCACTCACAGCACCTTGAATCACGTCTCGACCACCACAGCATTCCATTTGAACGCCTCCACAACGCCACGGCACCATCAGTCGATGAATGACTAACCCATGAGGAGTGGATGTCCCGGCCATGTACGGATCTAGAGTCAGCCTTTACGCCGGCTCCTCACAGACTTTGGCAATAGCAGAACGGAACACCGTGGGCATACGCCCCACGAATAATCATCGATGTCACCGTCCATCAGGGTCAAGAAGTCAGCAGTCGACCGCTGCACCTAGAGGAGGCACACCCATAGCTCGAAGCAGCACTCGATAGTAGAAGGAAGCTCTCATACTCACCCTCATTCTTTTCCTCAGGCTCACGTTGGCAAGATGAAAATGAAGGTGAAAGAAAGATATAATAGAAGGAGGCAATGTGATGAAGACCCCCACCCCAGAAGCGGTTTATATAGCCGCTGGTGGCAATAGTAAAGGTGCCGGGGCCCACGGACGTGTGCGCCCCAAAGCCTCCACGCCGCAGAGGGGGAGCGCCTCCCTCGAGACCTCAGGACACGACGCCAGCCATCATGACGGTGAAATGAACCCGCCTTTTCAAAATCTGCGGCGGGATTTAGAAAGATGTGCACTTTTCCTCTTCCCAAATGTCACGTAATGAAACCTTCTCGTCTACCACCCACGTGGTACTCTAGGCCCATGAGTAGAGGCTTAGGTGAGTTAAAATATCTTTTTCAGCATGCCCCCATGGCAAAGTCGAAAGGACCACCCGAAGCAACCCAGAGTGAGGGGGCAGACGACCCAAGATGGCCAAATGAACAGTGGACTCAGGAGGCTTGAATGCTCCTGACATTCCAATGCTCTGTTATACAAGTCTTGTCTTGCTGACTCCACAGTAGCCCTCCCCGTAAGGTCGGCGCCAGGCCGCCCAGGCCCCTGAAAAGCCCAGTTTTTGCGTGAGTGTCCCCTGGCAGGATGTCATGGAATTCCGGGCATCGAGTCCTGATCAGGTCTAAACATGATTCCCCAGCCCTTGCGAAGAGGCAGCACGGTTCCACTCGGATTAGCCCATTAGGCAGCTCACCGAGCCTAGGGAATTTGTCCATCGAGGTAAATTCTCAGTCGGTTCAACCCTTCCAAACCTTGGGTTGTTTTCAGATGGGGAACGACATGTAAAGGCCCAAGTTTTTCACTTGCTAAAAGTGTTCATCACATCCACACCTCACCTCATTTGTGGTAATCACTTGAACACATTTGAAGAGCAAGTAACTATCGTAAATAGATTCATTAGGAGATGAACTCACAAAAATGCAAGAGTGGTATTTCCCACATGCATCATATAGGGGCTGAGCATATGATTAACTCCTAACTTTGTTAGCATTGACCATGCCAAATTTCACCCAAATCCAAAGACTTTTGAGGTACTTTTGGGTACAATTATTAAAAGGCTAGTTTGAACTTAAATTCAAATTCAAACTCCTTTCATCCCATGAATTCAAAAGTTGGATTCATATTCACACTCAGCACATTTTTATGAGCTCACACACCAATTTTCACTCCATTTGGAGTTGATCTTGACATGAGCTATTTTGGCTAAATTCAAACCAAATTTGAATTTCAACTTCACATGTGCTGCAAGTACCTCCCAACCATTTCACACTTTGATTTATTCAAATTTAAATAGGCATTTGGTGAATTGATCAAATTGCCAAGGGTATTAGGGTCCCTAATATTAAGTGCAGTATGAATTCAAGTTTCTGGGACAAAATTTTGAGCTGTGGGGCCCTCCTGTCGGCCACACAAAGCAACTGAACCGCCACACACCGAGCGGCTCGGGTTCTTGCGCGCGCTCACGCGGATGCAACGGTGAGAAGCACTGCCACCTCCTGTTCTCGAGTCCTGGACGTCGAGCACTCACGCACAGCCGCCTTATCTTCGACCCCGGACGTTCCAAAACCCATTTCGCCACTGCTTCGTTCTTCTCCCGCACAGAAAGCACGCCGCACATCGCCGCACCACCTGATCTCTCACCCTCACTGTCGACTGGACCACACAGAGGTTTTCTCCTCGAGCTGAGGCCAGAAATGGAAATTCTTGCTAAGATTTGGCCTAGGTTATCGTTAGATCCTACTCTAGCTCTAACTAGGCCGGCTAAACGGTTGATCAATCATGCGAGAGGAATTTCAGGTTTTAGTCGGCCTCGGTTCTATACGGTGATCACCGGAAATCATGAAATTCCGGCTTGCCGGTGCTACAAAGGAGCTAGGGAAGCTCGGGAGAAGCTAATAGACCTCTATGCTAACCTTCGTGCGCAGTTTGCGGCGTCTGAGCGGTTCTGTGATGACGGGGCAACGGTGATCCATAGAGGTGCAGCAGCGGTGCACAGAGGAAGAAGAAACAGCTCGGTGACGCTTGAAGGAAGCCTATCACGAGCAGCTGGGGACCGGAGCACGTCGAGTAAAGTCCGGCTCAGCGCCGTGTTTTCCCCACCGCTGGTGAAGTCCACCTTCCCGGCGATCTCTGGCCAAGAGGATGGCAGGGTTAGCTTCCCCGTGCCGCGGTGGTGCTTTATGACCTTTTAGTTGATCATGTTCGCTGCAGAGCTGCATTAGTGCCATCTGACCCGAGCTCAACTCCGCCGCCACAGTCGCCGATCACTTTGTGGTGATGTCGAAGTGCAAGGAGTTGTCCGGCGTGTGTACCATGGTCCCAGGAGGGTGTAGGAAGAATCCGTTTGGAAAATCATCCCTTGTCGGCCGAGAAACGTGTGTGCTACTGTCGCTGTTCGTCACGAGCTCGGGCGCCGGCGAGAGGTTAAAGACAACCCTGTGCTGTGGGTCCAGGTGTCAGCCATTTAAACATTTTGATTTCTTTTTTCCAGTTTCCCTCCAAAAGTTTAGAAGCCCGTAAATTTGCCAAGGTGTGTCCAAATCGAGTGAACAAAATTTTGTTGGATTCAGATCTCTGAGTACTTTCCAGCAAATCAAGTTTCACTCCATGAAAACCTTTATTTCTCCAAAATTAATTCTCCAAAATTTAAATTGTTTGGAATTTTTACTGGAGATTCCTTTGGTTGAAAATTCTGAAATTTGGCCAGGTTGTTATTTTTAATATCCCTGAGTCACCATATAAATTTCAGATCCATCCGAGCTCATTTAGTCCACCTAATGGTGTGATTAAGGAAACTTGTCCAGAGAAAAATAAAAATGTCCAGAAACATTTTTCAGATTTTCTCTGAAATTGTTTAGCTCATATTTTTTGCTAGGATTCTTCAAACTCCATTAGAACCCGCTGAAAATCTAGTTTCCAGAAAGTCATGGCTTGCTCCATGAAAATCCTTAGAAAATCATAAAAGCTCTAATTAGGGCCAAATACACATTTATTTGTGCAGGGCTCAAATGAGCTTTGCTTCAAATGCAATTTGGCCAAGTCCCTGTTTAGGTTGTTTCCAAACCACAGTACAAATTTCAGAGTCAATAGGACTGTCTAGATATACTTATAGTCTTCACATTATCACAATAACTCAAATGCATTTAAATTGACACGCATTGAATGTTTATTTCGTGTAGTTGCTAAACTTGAACAAGATCCGGAGGTTTTAGACTTCATTACTACGAAGGAACAGTGAGCTCACGACCAGCAGCAAGGCAAGCTCCGGTTTGCATTATCCATTTCATAAAGTCTCATGTTTGGATGACTTACTTTATGTATTTCCAACAATTGTGTATTAGAGTGTTGTTTGAAAACCCAAATGCATAGCCAAGAGAACCAGGGGCTTTGGGCTTAGGTTTTAAATCTCAAGTAGCCACTGCAATGCTAAATTGGAGTAGGGTTCGGTACAAGTCGAGTAGTTGGAACTACTTGCGAGAATAGGCTAGAAGCACAATACTCAGTTAGAGATAGACAATGAATCACATGGCAAGAAAATGAGACCGAGCAGAGAGTAAGGGCAGCAGGACTTTGGGGCCTGGGTGTCATCGCTCCGCTTGTGTCGATTGGGGACCGAGCCATTGTGACACCCGGTTCTGTAAATAGAACCAAGTCAATGCATATGTGTGCCCAGGATGTTCTTCACACAAACACATGTAATCCACAAACTGGATTCAGAATATAACCACGAATAAATAGTGTTTAAGTACTTTATTACAATGACTCAATGTCTCACTTATGAATATCTAACTTATTCTTTCAGCGGAAGTCTCTAAACGACAGTGGAAAGTGACTAAAACAGCAGGCTCCAATCTTTAACTCCACAGGCATGTTGACGGTAGTGCGCACGTCTAGTACTCCACATGTTTCTCGAAATATTCTTCTCCTGTAGCTGATGTATATGTGGGAATGCAAGGGTGAGTACATGTCGTACTCAGCAAGTATGGGAAAAGTATGACATGTAGCTTATAACATGGTAGGAATTAAAAAGGCTCATTGCAGCAAGCAAATTTTATTTCATAAACATGGTAAAAGCAGCAACTACCTCTAGGTGAGTTCAATCCCATCATAACCAAATTAATCATCATCATTCCTTCATCATAATTAACCATCAATCACGTCTCAACCAACCATAAATAGTTCTCAAGTTCATCTCATACTCATAAATATTCATAACCATCTCATATTCATATAACCGAAACCAAACTCATTGTCGTGACTCAAAACAGTCCCAAAAACAATCCCAATGACCATACCATAACCATACCCGAATAAACATCCCAAGTTTTGCCTCTAATAATGGAAGTTTCCGAGGTGCTTGTGACCGGAAGCACGGCTATCATGATACGTTTACACTCTACAGAGGTGGCCCCACTTTACCCACAAGATTGTGATTTTGCCACCCGTCGGTGACTAAAAAGAACCTCCATTATACCAGTACACAACTGTCGGTGTATGGCCAAGAGATCACAAAATAGCCTTTACAAAGGGGCTACTAGGATGTACGGACCCACTGGGGTTTCACCGGCAGTCTTGAATCTCCATTCTCCCACCCACGGGCCCGCTCTTGTGCCATGCAGTTCCCAGGGAAGTCCTTCTGGACTCCCATTCCCCGCGCCATCCAACGGTCCATAATAATCTAGCAACACACCTAATTAGTCAGCTAAGCCGCACCCATATTTGGCCTTGTGGTGACACTGTTTTCCTGGCATGTGCTCACATGAACCAGTCCTTTGATCTACAGCAAGTAAATCACCATCTCATTCAGCAACATCAAAGAACCAATCTTTCCTAGATCTCCCCGATTCCATGCTCATCAACATCATCAAGTTATCATGATCATTGTTCTCATGAGTGCAGTAGCTAACGATGTTTTATTTCAGCTTCCTGTATCCCGTAAAATAAGCGAAGCAAAAAGGAAAAACGACAATACCCGACTCATCAACTTTCCCGGCGACAAGGATGGTTAACAAAACTAGTAAACTCCTATAAAAGGGTGTCCCATCAAGTTGACTCATGCAGACGAGTTTTCACAATCAAAACAGTTTCGAAAACATAGAATAATATGGTCACGGGGAACTTGCCTTGCTCCCGTGGCTCATGTTGCTCAAGCGTCTCAAAGTCTTGGTGCTGTAGTTTTTGGTAGACAGCCTCTTGAGCTTGTCCTTCTACTCACGACCACACACATACAAAATTTACAGCAATCAATCATTATGCACAAACTTTACTCAAGATGCAATGGGGTAGATGAATGGAAATCCTATAGTGCAATTTAAAAAGGCAATTTATACATGTTCTTGCATGTTTCAATGGGATTTCATAGGGTTTTATGATGAACAATGTGTACGTGGTGATGATCTTGACACAAGATCTAGATCAATTCCACCGTCAAAAATCGATCAAAACATGATCTGTCCAAACGCGGCAGTTTCTGCTCGAAGGGGGCGAAGAAAACGGATGCGTAGAAATAGCGGCGATGTCGTAAGATGGGTAGTGAAGACCTACCTCACTTCCCCTTGCTGCAGGGCCTTCCTCCTAGCAACGGCAGCAGCGGGGAATTTTTCTGCGGGGAATTATGGTAGGGCAGATCGTCGGGCTTTTTCTCCGGCGACGGCAAGGATTGACGGGGCTCGACGGCGGGGCTCGACGATGGGGCTCGTCTGCGGGTATCGATGGTGGGGCTCGTCAGTGGGGCTTGATGGCGGGGATCGACGGCGGGGCTCGACGGCGGGGCTCGTGGGTGGGGATCGTTGGCGGGCTCGTCGGCGGCCAAACTCCGGCAAGGGGGGTGCAACTCGGCGAGTTGGGGGGGGGGGGGGACGGGACAACTGAGCGAGTTGGAGGGGCTGGGGGCAACTCGGCGAGTTGGAGGGGCAGGGGGGCCGGCGGCCAAAGGTGTAGGGGGGCTGGGGGTTGTATTTATAAGGGGGGAAAAGGAGAGTCCTTGCAAGATGGGACTCATCCCAAGAGTCCTAGGGTTTCCCCCCCTCTAGGGCTGCGGCCAATTTGAGGGAAATTCTTGCCAAATGTGGGGAAAATTCCCCATAGGGAAATTTTGGAGGTTTTTGAGGAGATTTGGGGAAATTTGGTGGGGAAATTTGGGGGAAATTTGGGATTGCTCAATTAAGCTATCTTATTTCCATTTCTCTCCATTTCTATGTTCTGTTCTCCGTTTCTATGGTTCTTTCTCCATTTCTACTTCTTCTTAAATGCTTCTATACATGAAAAATGTATGCAATGCATGGTAGTGAAATTTAGGGTGTTACAAACCTACCCCCCTTAAAATGAATCTCGCCGTCGAGATTCGATAGAGTGGATAAGAAATGAGGGAATTCCGCCTTGAGATCTTCCTCACGTTCCCATGTAGTTTCGGCTTCCGTGTGATGGCTCCATTGTACCTTGCACCAACGGATCACTTTGTTTCACGTGACCATTTCCTTCACGTCCAAGATTTTGACAGGGTGTTCCGCATAGGTCAGATCCTCTTGAATCTCTATCTCATCTGTCAGTACTTGTTCTTCCGGTACTCTTAGGAATTTCTTGAGCTGAGATACGTGAAACACGTCGTGCACGTCGAAAAGGTGCGTTGGCAGCTCTAGTTGATAGGCCACTTCTCTTCGCATGCACAAAATCTTGAACGGCCTAATGTAGCGAGGTGCTAACTTGCCTTTGACGTTGAACCGTCGTTGGCCTCGGATAGGTGACACCTTAAGATACACGAAGTCTCCCAACTTTGAAGGTCAATATTCTTCACCTATTGTGGCGGACCGAAATACGCTCATCCAGGATCGCAGAGGGTGGTGCCGCCCGATGCGCCCGACAGCACACATCATAAGAACGATATTGTATTACATAGAAAACCAACTGAATATGTACAAACTAGTACAAGACTTCAGTTACAAACTAGTATTCGGATTACAAAAGCGGAAGCTAAGTTTATACAACTCACGCCACCTGTCTAGCAAAAGTTGGTTGACCAGCCCTAGGGCAACCCACACTAGATGCACTCCTCAGATCAGCGTGGCGTGTATGGCTCCCACTCAGCCGTGGTCCCCGACGGAGGGTAGCCCTCGCCAGTGGACTCGTAACCCGAGTCCGTGGGATACTCCTCACCTGAAAAACACTTAAGCAGCAACCATGAGCACGATGGCTCAACAAGACTTAACCGACTCACCTAGGCATGAAACTCTACATGCAGTTTACACGAACATGGGATGGTAAATTTCATCAAACGGATACGCCTACAAGTTCATCCTTAGTTCATCTTTTAGCCAAAAGTTAACAGTTCATGAATATGAAATTTAGTGAGCAATATTTGGTGGCACACATGTAGCAATACAATTATACATATCAGCAGAATTGAATCATAACATTCCATAATTTATCTACGTTATGACACAGTGAACAAGCGTTCCTTGTCACCGCGAGGGATGGCGAATCGACTCGATATACACCTGCAGGGATATCCGAATAGCATTTCATGTACGCCCATCCGTTGAGCTGCACAGCACGCTCACTCGATGTCGTACGGGACAACCTTTCGCCCAATAGCCCAAACGTCGAACCGGTCGCACCGAAATGGACAGGAGGTTCCCTACACGGAGCATCTCTCTATGCCGGTTAGCAGAATTCCACCTTGCTGCCCTCAACCTACACCTATAAATCGGTGTGCTATGCCTCGATGCCCGGAGGTTTAGGTTACATCGGTTTATCGGGGCCCACATATCCGGTATGCATTCGGTACATTCAATACTTGTTCAGCAGGGCCGCACACGGATCGGTCCTCAATCGACACGGACAGGGCTGCGCACACAAGACTTCCTCTTGTTGCGCCCTAGCCCCTGCCTAGTCTCATTTTCATTACTAAAGTGATCTCACATCACTCGAACCAATCCCATGTGTCCCAAGCC
This sequence comes from Neostapfia colusana, assembly GCA_030760725.1. Lineage (NCBI taxonomy): Eukaryota > Viridiplantae > Streptophyta > Magnoliopsida > Poales > Poaceae > Neostapfia > Neostapfia colusana. The sequence continues at coordinate 73,719,910 of JASWHV010000005.1, read as the reverse complement.
TAACTCGCGAGTAGATTCCAACTACTCGACTTGTACCGAGGTTCTATGAATCATTAAGCATAGCTTGTCTACACGATGACTTATACACTACCCTCACTCTTATAGGAAAATTCTGGTCATGCACTTGGGTTTAATCCATCCTACACCTAATGCACATCCATACCACATACTAAGTATTCATAAAGCAACTTTGTAAAATGGGTTAATGCAAGCCAGGGCTTGCCTTGTTGCTGCTGGTCAGTGGTTAGGGCTTCGTCCGGAAGAAGGAAGTCGAGCACTTCCGGAGCTTGCTCGCCTTCAGCGACTACACATAAGCCATATGCTATATGTCAATTTAAATGCAATGTTTGGAATTGAACATGTAAAGACTATAACTCTAGCTAGCCCTCCCCATTGGTTCTGAAATTTTTATGGTGGCTTGGTCGGATCCTAACCAAATTCAAGTTTCATTTGAAACAAAGTTCGTTTGAGCTTCGTACAAATTAAAGCCTATTTGGTAATTAGTAGAGCCTCTAAGGAATTCTAGGGGGTTTCTGTAAAAGCCCCAGAAAAGGGACTTGCAAAAACTTTTCTTCACCTCACAACACCACAGTTTTTATTGTGGATATCTTAGGAAATATTGTGAAGAGCAAGTAACCTCCATCAAGAGAGTGATTAGAGGGGAAAGCCTTCACTTTCACAAAGTGGGATTTGTACACATGAACATGAGAGGTTTAGCTCACCCCAAAAACCTAAACAGTCTTTGGAAGGTTCAGTCCAAGTTTCATGTAAATCCAACACTTTTGAGGCACTTTTGGAAGTATTTGAAAAAGAGGCCAAGTTGAAGGTAAATTCAAATTGCAGCAACTTTCATCACTCAAATTCAAAAGTTAGCTTCATATTCAAACTCAGCACATTTTTCTGAGTATGCCCACCAATTTTCATCCTCATTGGAGGTCATCTTGTCAAGAGCTAAATTTGCAAGAATTCAAAACTGAATTTGAATTCCAGTTTAAACCTGCAGCAAATTTAGCCAAACACAGTTCAAATTCAAACTAAGACTTGGTGACTAAGTCTCACATTAAATTGTGAGTAGCTGAGGATATTTTGGCACAACAGAATTGAGAAAATTGGAAAAAAGGAAATACGGGGGGAGGCCCACATGTCAGCAGACTTCAGACTGAAGTTTCCTCGGGTGCATTTTTTCCCCTCGGCCGAAGCCTTGCGCGCGCGCCAGCGCGATCACCCGGTGGCTGACCGCCTCAACCGGTGCCACCTCCTGCTCGGGGAGAGGCTAAGGGCGCAGGGGAGACGCCGGGATCGAGTACACCGCGACCACGTGCAATCCTCGCATTTCCCTTTTCCTCCTCGCACGATCGAAGCCTTCCGCCTGGCCGACCTCACTGATCACCGGCGCCCGGCTAGCACAGGCACTCTCGGGCCCGATGAGCAACACAAGAAAGAACCGCCTCGAGGCACTGATCACAACCTTACTGACCTCGCCCTCTCTCTCGCACGGTCGGCAAAAAATTTGGGGGATTAGCGCGTCGGAGTGTTTAGAACCGAACCATGCGAAATCCGGAAATTCGTAGCAAGTAAGCTACCACTCCTTAGACCGAGCTAAAGACATGATCTAGACTCACCCACGCGTCTCTGAGATCAGAAACCATCGAGTTTCATCGAGTATGGGCGACGTTCTTCGAGCTTTTTACATCGGCGCCGATTTCCGGTCTAGGTCACCGGTGAGGTCATAGTTGCAGCTGTTTTCACGGAGATCGGTGCCCATATCCATGATCACCGGGTGTCAGCGGAGCTCCCCGAGCAAACCGCATCGAAAAAGGTGCAGGAGACGCCGAGTTCGACGTCGCCGGTGAGCTCCCGGCCGCTGTTGCTGGCGGGAGCACTGTTCTGGCCATTGTCAAACTCTGGTGAGGGCACCACCGTGTTCCCCAGGCTGAGATAGGCACAGGCGGCGAGTTTCGTCAGAGGTCGGGTAGCAGAACACCCGGCGGCGAGTATTCCGGCGAGGTGGGCGGCGGAGAGCCGTGGGAGCGCGAGGTTGAAGAAGCCTTGCGGGCCCCACATGTCGGTCTCTGCTGAGAGCACTCGGGATTTGCTGCGGCACCGGGATACCGTGCGACTCCACGGGGGATTCTGCGGGCTCCGGTGTGGGTTAGCTGGGAGGCTGACACGTAGCCGGGGGATCCAACCCGCAGACTTTAAACTTTATTCGAATTTCCAGTTTTAGTTCAAACTTCAAATGAATAGAACTTTGGCTAGAAAACTCCAAACTCGATGAACCAAATTTTGCTGAACTCAGAATTCTGAGTACTTTCCAGCAATACCAAATTCAGCTCATGAAAGTAAATAGTTTTCCAGAATTAAATCCCTAAAGTTTAAACTGTTGGGAATTTTATCTGGGGAATTGCTTTATGAAAAATGCTGAAATTTGGCTGAGAGGTTCATTGGAAAATCCTGGAGTCACAGTAAAATTTCCAGACTCATCCAAGTTCATTTAGTCCTCCTAATTGGGTGATTAAGAGAACTGCCCTGAGAAAATAGAAAAATGTACAGAAACATTTTTCAGATTTTCTCAAATCTTAATTAGGGCATAACTTTCAGTAGAATTCTGCAAATGATATGAAACCAATTCCATTAGAACCATCTTAAATTCTAGTTTCCAGAAAGTAATGGTTGGAGCCATGAAAACCCTGGAATTACTTAGAGGTTCAAATATTGACCAAATGGTCATTTATTTGTACAAGGTTCAAATGAACTTTGTTTCAAAGGAAACTTGGTCAAGACTCTGGTTAGGACCCTACCAAGCCACCATAAAAATTTCAGAACCAAAGGGGAGGGCTAGCTAGAGTTATTAGTAATTGTGTATTCAGGGTTACACTTTGCATTTAAATTGACATGTAGTATTTCATTAAACATGTAGTCGCTGAAGAAGAGACTCCGGAGGTACTCGACTTCTTGCTTCTGGAAGAAGAGCTAACTACTGACCAGCAGCAACAAGGCAAGCCCCAGTTTGCATTAACTTTTTTATAAGTTTTACTTTGTTTACAAGTGTCATATGAAGTGTGAATGTGCATTAGGTATAGGATGGATGGAACTCCACTTGCATGACCAGAAATTTTCCATAAGAGTGAGTGTAGTGTCTAAGACCTCGAGTAGACAGGCATTAGACTAGGCAGGGGCTAGGGTGCAGCAAGAGGGAGTCTTGTGTGCGCGGTCCTGTCTGTGTCGATTGAGGACCGATCCGTGTGCGGCCCACGCTGATCAAGTTTGAACGTACCGAAGGCATATCGGATATATGGGCCCCGATAAACCGATGTAGCCTAAACCTCCATGCGTCGAGGCATAACACACCAATTTATAGGTGTAGGCTGAGGGCAGAAAGGTGGAAATCTGCCAACGGGCATAGAGAGATGCTCCGTGTGGGGAACCTCCTGGTCGTTTCAGTGCGACCGGTTCGACGTTTGGGCTGTTGGGTGAAAGGTTGTCCCGTACGACATCGAGTGAGCATGCTGTGCAGCTCCACGGGTGGGCGTACGTGACATGCTCTTTGGGTTTCCCTGCGTGGTGTATATCGAGTCGATTCGCCATCCCTCACGGTCAAGAGTACCACTTGGTCACTGAGTCGTGACGTAGACTAATGAATGAAAGGTTATGATTCAATATTGCTGTGATGCTATAATTGTATTGCTACATGTGTGCCACCATTCAGATTCCTGAACTGTTAACTTGTCGCTAAAAGATGAATTAAGGAGGAACTTGTAGGCGTGTCCATTTGCTGCAATGTTAATATCCTATGTCATTGTACACCTCATGTAGAGTTTCATGTTTAGGTGAGTCGGTTAAGCCTTGCTGAGCCTTCATGCTCACGGTTGCTGCTTAAGTGTTTTACAGGCGAGGAGCCACCCAAGGACTCGGAGTACGAGTCCACCAGCGAGGGTTACCCTCCGTCGGGAACCACGGCTGAGTGGGAGCCGTACACGCCACGCTGAGCTGAGACGTGCAGCTAGTGTGGGTTGCCCTAGGGCTGGGCAACCAACTTTTGCTAGGTAGGCGGGCGTGAGTTGTACAGAGTAGACTTCCGCTGTGTAAATTAAATACTAGTTTGTACTGAAGTTGTACCTGTTTGTACAGTTCAGTTTGTTTTTCCCATGAAATATATTGTCTCCTTATGACGTGTGCTGTCGGGTGTCGCATCGTGCGGCACCACCGTCTGCGATCCTGGATGGGCGGATTCCGGTCCGCCACAGCCTGGTATCAGAGCTGCATTGGGGATAGCACAGTACTTAAGGACTGTATTATGGGAAAACTTAGGTTTACGGTGAGGATTCGGTAGTTTCCCAAGTAAGTACTATAGTAGCATAGTTACTTAAGGTGGCAAAGACTAACCTATGTGTTATAATTCTGAATTTTAATTATGTAATGACGCACCTACGCTATGGTAAGAATGGTAAGGAACGCCACCGAAAGCGGTTCAATTTCAGTTAGCTCCCCTGACGAGGAACGTGGTTCAGGGATAGGTCTCACATCTTGGTGTGAGACGTCAATATGAAACTCTTCGACTCTTCATGTTCCTGAGTTCATATGAAACGCTGATCCCTAGCGTGCATTAGGCAAGTAAGTGGAGACCCCATCGCGTGGTCAGTAACGCGAGAGAGTGTTCGTCTGGAAATAGCCTAGGAGGACATACGCAGCGCTTGCCATCGGCGTGCCCTGCAGGGCAGTAGGTGGTATCCGTTGGGTTGATAAATTTCCCAACCGTGACGACCCGTTCATGACCTACTTGGGTTCCCCGTCGTGTGGTGTTGAAACACGATCACGTACCTTGAGACGTGACCTAGCTCAAGGACGGTCGTATGCCAATGATACGGGCGTTTGTATTTACTTTTAACTATGGTCCTGCCTGAAATGAACAACCATTGAGTGCACCATTATTGTGTGGTCTTATGCAGGTACTAACCACGTAAGTATCCGTGTAGTAAATGTGTGCGAGAGACCGTGTAGTGCCACACTTGATACGTATATGCCGGTATAATCTAGTTAGTATTTTCTTTTGTGAGGAACGTAGTACCGAGATATTGTAGGCATATGCATGAGAATAATGATAACAAGGAATTAAAATCACTAGGTTCAGCATTTAGGACCCTGGTTGGGTAGAAAAATTGGAGGGGGTTTGAGTGTAGTTCCAAAAGACTGAAAAACAGAGTGCTCTGTTTTGGGCAGCAAGTTGCTGATCTTCAACAGAGCATAACTCACAGGTATTTTAGCCCAGGTAGGTGTGGTATATAGTTCTGGAAAGGTATTTGAGTACCCAACAACTTTTTTGTAGACTTCCAGAGCTGAAACACACCTTAAGATGGCTGAAATCCCAGAGGAATGTAAACTGTCCAGAACCAGGACAGAGTAAAACATTCTCTGAACTGTTCTGTTTTTCAAACATAACTCCCAGTAGAAAAATCTAAAATTGTCATATGATACATCCTTAGAAATAGTAGAAGATGTGTGACATCTTTGCAATTCAAAGTTTCTGAAGTTTTAGCACAGATTTCAGTGGAAACTCGAATGGAAAACAGCAACTTCCAAAGGAGGTGCTGTTGAAATTCTTCCAGAAATTCTGTGGACGTTGAATTACCATAACTTTTTAACCATAGCTGATATGTGGGCAAATGAGTACTCGTTGGAAAGATATTGAAGTTAACTTTAACTTTTGTGTTCAGCTTGAGTCATGAAAATGCCCAGAACCAGATCAAAACTTGGAATAGGTAGAAACTGATCATTCTGACAGAGGAGTGACAGTTGAACTCATTGGAGAGGGTGTTGTACCCTAAGGGTGGTATACGTGATGACAACGTGATAGTAATGTCTTGTAGTGACCAAACCTAGTTATGGTGAGCTTCCAAAGAGGAGGTTCATCAAGTTGGATTAAACTAGCTTGTGTTTGGTCTGGTAATGGTGTAGCTTGTGCAAAGTTATTACATTATCTACCTACGAGGTGTATCGCATGTTTTATTGTCATTATGTTTTACGCCTATTTTTATTGGACTGCATGTAATATGTTGCGGGACTGATGGTTATTGTCTATGGTTGCAGATGGTTCGCACTAGGACTACGCACAAGGTTGGTGGCTCTAGCCAGCAGGGAGGCGATGACTCCCAACCACCGGCCTACGACAGTACCCCGCGGCAGCAGCCACCACCGCCGCCTCCGCTTACTCTAGCGGATGTGATAGCAGCACTGGTGGGTGGTCGTGAGGAGCATACCGACCTGCTCCGCACGATCGTGCAGAATACGTCCCAGGCAGGGGGGCGTCAAGACAGAGGGCCTTGTGAGCCCCGTGAAGTGTCATACTCGGATTTCATGAGTACGCACCCTCCAGTGTTCACCGAAGCTGAAGAACCACTGGAGGCTGACAACTGGCTGCGTACCATCGAGTCCAAGTTCGGGCTGCTCCAATGTATGGAGTGGCAGAAGACTCTGTTCGCAGCGCAGCAACTCCACGGTGCCGCTGGTGCGTGGTGGGCGAATTATGTCGCCTCACGTCCGGCTGGCCATATCGTGGAATGGGGAGAGTTCCGGGAGGCGTTCCGCGCCTATCATATTCCTCCCGGGACCATGAAGAGGAAGTTCCAAGAATTTTTAAAACTGAAACAGGGCGGGAGGAGTGCCCATGACTACTCCCGTGCCTTCAACCATCTGGCGCAATACGCGTCAGACTATATCTCCACAGAGGAGAAGAAGCGGGAGCACTTCTATCGGGGGTTACACCCCGAGATGAAGACACATCTCGTTCAGTGGAATCGTGGCACATTCAACGACCTAGTCAATGCCGCGATCATGCAAGAGGACGCTCAGCGGGAGTTGGCAGCTGAGCAGAGGAAGCGCAGCGCTCCACCTAGCAGTGGTGGTGGCACGCCTCAGAAGTACCTTATGGTGTATCGAACACCATCCGGGCAGCAGTGGCATCCACCAACCCGACCTCAACGGTTCGGGGGACGTCCCTTTCAGGCACCTCCGTTCCGTCCGCCGATGCCACTACCAAGGCAGGAGCCGCAGCAGCAGACGGTAACCCGGGCGTTTCCACCGCCACAACGCGCCCCGGAGTTCCGTCCACCGATCAGCGGGGGACCGCCCCGTTTCACTTGCTTCATGTGTGGCCAGGCGGGCCACTTCGCGAAGGACTGTCCCCAGGGGCAGCAGAGCAGCGGGCAAGCCCAGTTCCAGGGCGGCGTTCGAGGCCGACCTCCGGTGAAGAAGGTTGGTCAGCGGACTCGGGGCGTCCGCAACTTCGACAATGAGGACGCCCCAGAAGGAGACAACGTGCTGGCGGGTACGTTCACTCTCAACAATCAAGCCATCATCATACTTTTTGATTCTGGTGCAACCCACAACTTCATAAGTGCATCATATGTGGTTAAGCATCAGCTGGAAGCCTTTCCAACCGAGTGTTCTTATATGATCTGCTCACCGGGAGGGAAGATTTCAGCAACGATGATGGTTCCGAAAGCACCACTGTGCTTAGGTGGGAAGATATATCCCACCACTATGATTATCCTTGAGGGGCAGAAGATTGATGCAATCTTGGGAATGTCATGGCTAAGTTACCATGTCGCTGTCCTGGAAATCCTATCTCAGGACGGTTCACCTCAACTCCCCATTACACCGTCCACCGTCCCTCCTATTAGATAATCCAGTCAGAGAGGTTTCAGCGATCAACAATACTGAAGCCCTCAAGTTAGAGGACATCCCCGTAGTCCGGGAGTACCCCGACGTGTTCCCGGATGATCTTCCGGGCATGCCACCTGAGCGGGATGTTGAGTTCAAGATCGAGCTGGCACCCGGGACTACGCCCATATCATGGAGACCATACAAAATGGCTCCAAATGAGCTGGCTGAACTGAAAGAACAGCTCAATGATCTGTTGAGCAAGGGTTTCATTAGGCCAAGTTCCTCGCCTTGGGGATGCTCGGCGCTGTTTGTAAAGAAGAAGGATGAAACCCTGAGGCTGTGTGTGGACTACCGGCCGCTCAACGCCATCACCATCAAGAATAAGTACCCACTGCCCCGCATCGACATATTGTTTGATCAACTTGTGGGTGCAAGTGTGTTCTCCAAGATGGACCTTCGCTCTGGATATCACCAGATAATGATCCGGGCGGAGGATATTCCGAAGACAGCCTTCTCGACGAGATATGGATTATATGAATATCTCGTCATGTCTTTTGGTATCACAAATGCTCCAGCCCATTTTATGTATCTCATGAACTCAGTGTTCATGCCGGAACTGGACAAGTTCGTGATAGTGTTCATCGACGATATCTTGGTTTACTCCAAGACAGAAGCCGAACATGCCAAACACTTGCGGATCGTTCTTCAACGATTGCGAGACCACAAGCTCTATGCCAAGTTCAGCAAATGCGAGTTTTGGATCAGCCAAGTGCCATTCTTGGGACATATCGTCTCCGCAGAAGGCATTGCGGTTGATCCAAGCATGATAGAGCAAGTGCTGAAATGGGAAGCTCCCACTTCAGCCCATGAAGTCGGAAGCTTCCTCGGATTAGCGGGATACTATCGGAGATTCATTCCAAGCTTCTCCAAGCTCGCTAAGCCGATGACAGAATTGCTGAAGAAGGGAATAAAATATGTTTGGAACACGGCGTGTGAAGGAGCATTCCAAGCATTGGTGAAGCATCTCACCACAGCCCCGGTCTTAGCTCAGCCGGATACAACTAAGCCCTTCGACGTGTATTGTGACGTGTCCGGTATTGGGCTCGGCTGCGTGTTGATGCAGGAAGGACGTGTGGTCGCATATGGCTCATGCCAACTTCGGAACCATGAGCAGCATTATCCGACTCATGATCTTGAGCTTGCTGCCGTGGTGTTGGCGCTAAAAATGTGGAGGCACTATCTCCTAGGGAATCTGGTGCATCTCTACACCAACCACAAGAGCTTGAAATACATTTTTACCCAGACGAAGCATACATTTTTACCCAGACGAAGCTGAACATGAGGCAAAGGAGGTGGTTAGAATTGATCAAAGATTATGAAATTGAGATTCATTACCACCCCGGCAAGGTGAATGTGGTTGCCGACACGCTGAGTCGGAAATCACATGTCCATCACCTCACCATTACACCGGTGGAGGAGGAAGAGCCGAGTTTATACTTGGTTCCTTATGGATCTCTGTACAACCTTGCCCTCATCCCTACTATTAGGGAGGACATCATTGCAGCTCAGAAGACTGATAAAAGCATGGCACATCTCCGGAGACGGATAGACAACGGGGAGATCAAATGTTTCCGGAAGGATGATGAGGGGATGCTATGGTTCAATGACCGCATAGTCGTACCCCGGGATATGGAGCTGAGGAAGAAGATCCTCGACGAAGCCCACTTGTCTAAATACTCCATTCATCCGTGAAGCAACAAAATGTACAAAGATTTGAAAAAGAAATTTTGGTGGACACGGATGAAGCGGGAGGTAGCGAAGTACGTATCCGAGTGTGATACGTGTAGACGAGTGAAGGCTGATCATATGAGGAAATCAGGGCTGCTGCAACCCCTGAAAATTCCAGCATGGAAATGGGAAGATGTGAGCATGGATTTCATTGTGGGATTACCCTTAACATCCAACAAACATGATTCCATTTGGGTGATCGTTGACGGACTAACCAAGTCAGCTCACTTCATCCCCGTGCATACACATTTCCAAGCCAACAGATATGCGTAGTTGTATATCGCCAGGATTCTATGCTTGCATGGCGTACCCAAGACCATCGTCTCAGATCGAGGTGCATTATTTGTATCTCGCTTTTGGGAGCAGCTACACGCTGCATTGGGTACTAAGTTGATCAGGAGCTCCGCCTATCACCCTCAAACAGATGGGCAAACAGAGAGGGTGAACCAAGTATTAGAAGACATGTTGAGAGCATGTGCCATCCACCATGGTAGGAACTGGGATGATCACCTATCATTGGCGGAATTCTCGTACAACAACGGCTATCAGGCGAGTATCAACATGGCACCCTACGAAGCTCTCTACGGGTGCAAATGCCGCACCCCATTAAATTGGTGCGAGTCCGGTGAAAGGGTCACATTCGGGGTTGATGTGGTGAACGACGCCGAAGAGCGCATTCGGGCGATTCAAGCTAACTTGAAGGCCGCTCAATCCCGGCAGGAGAGCTACGCTGATAAGAGGCGTAGACCGTTGCACTTTGACGTTGGGGAACACGTGTACCTCCGCGTGTCTCCAATGAAAGGCGTGCACCGGTTCGGTGTAAAGGGGAAGCTCGCTCCCCGTTTCATTGGACCCTATGCCATCACCGAGAAGTGCGGACCAGCGGCGTATCGATTGGATCTACCGGCATCCCTTGCGGGTGTCCATGACGTTTTCCATGTTTCGCAACTGCGAAAATATTTAAAGCATACAGCTGCTGTTCCTACTGAAGACATCGGCGAGCTGAAACCGGATTTAACATATGATGAGTATCCTGTGGAAATTCTTGATGAGAAAGCCCGAACCACGCGTAGCAGAACGTTGTGGTTCTACAAGATACTCTGGAGCAACCACACCGCCGAAGAAGCGACGTGGGAGAGCGAGGAATTCCTTCGCTCAAATTACCCGGAGTTCATGGCATCTCAACACGAGTAATTCCCCATTACATCGCTATCTCTTCTTTTGTAATCTCGGGACAAGATTCTTTTAAGGGGGGAGGAATGTAAAAGCCCAAGAAAAGGGACTTGCAGAAACTTTTCTTCACCTCACAACACCACAGTTTTTATTGTGGATATCTTAGGAAATATTGTGAAGAGCAAGTAACCTCCATCAAGAGAGTGATTGGAGGGGAAAGCCTTCACTTTCACAAAGTGGGATTTGTACACATGAACATGAGAGGTTGAGCTCACCCCAAAAACCTAAACAGTCTTGGGAAGGTTCAGTCCAAGTTTCATGTAAATCCAACACTTTTTGAGGCACTTTTGGAAGTATTTGAAAAGAGGCCAATTTGAAGGTAAATTCAAATTGTAGCAACTTTCATCACTCAAATTCAAAAGTTAGCTTCATATTCAAACTAAGAACATTTTTCTGAGTAAGCCCACCAATTTTCATCCTCATTGGAGGTCATCTTGTCAAGAGCTAAATTTGCAAGAATTCAAAACTGAATTTGAATTCCAGTTTAAACCTGCAGCAAATTTAGCCAAACACAGTTCAAATTTGAAAGTTCAAATTCAAACTAAGACTTGGTGACTAAGTCTCACATTAAATTGTGAGTAGCTGAGGATATTTTGGCACAACAGAATTGAGAAAATTGGAAAAATGGAAATAAGAGGGGAGGCCCACATGTCAGCAGACTTCAGACTGAAGTTTCCTCGGGTGTATTTTTTTCCCCCTCGGCCGAAGCCTTGCGCGCGCGCCAGCGCGATCACCCGGTGGCCGACCGCCTCAAAACCGGTGCCACCTCCTGCTCGGGGAGAGGCTAAGGGCGCAGGGGAGACGCAGGGATCGAGTACACCGCGACCACGTGCAGTCTTCGCATTTCCATTTTCCTCCTCACACGATCGAAGCCTTCCACCCAGCCGACCTCACTGATCACCGGCGCCCGGCTAGCACAGGCACTCTCGGGCCCGACGAGCAACACAAGAAAGAACCGCCTCGAGGTACTGATCACAACCGTACTGACCTCGCCCTCTCTCTCGCACGGTCGGCAAAGAATTTGGGGGATTAGCGCGTCGGAGTGTTTAGAACCGAACTATGCGAAATCCGGAAATTCGTAGCAAGTAAGCTACCACTCCTTAGACCGAGCTAAAGAGGTGATCTAGACTCGCCCACGCGTCCCTGAGATCAGAAACCATCGAGTTTCATCGAGTATGGGCGACGTTCTTCGAGCTTTTTACATCGGCGCCGATTTCCGGTCTAGGTCACCGGTGAGGTCGTAGTTGCAGCTGTTTTCATGGAGATCGGTGCCCATATCCATGATCAGCGGGTGTCAGCGGAGCTCCCCGAGCAAACCGCATCGAAAAAGGTGCAGGAGACGCCGAGTTCAACGTCGCCGTTACGCTCCCGGCCGCTGTTGCCGGCGGGAGCACTGTTCCGGCCGTTGTCAAGCTCTGGTGAGGGCACCACCGTGTTCCTCAGGCTGAGATAGGCACAGGTGGCGAGTTTCGTCGGAGGTCGGGCAGCAGAACGCCCGGCGGCGAGTATTCCGGCGAGGTGGGCGGCGGGGAGCCGCGGGAGCGCGAGGTTGAAGAAGCCTTGCGGGCCCCGCGTGTCGGTCTCTGCTGAGAGCACTCGGGATTTGCTGCGGCACCGGGATCCCATGCGACTGCGCGGGGGATTCTGCGGGCTCCGGTGTGGGTTAGCTGGGAGGCTGACACGTAGCCGGGGGACCCCACCCGCAGAGTTTAAACTTTATTCGAATTTCCAGTTTTAGTTCAAACTTCAAATGAGTAGAACTTTGGCTAGAAAACTCCAAATTAGATGAACCAAATTTTGCTGAACTCAGAAATCTGAGTACTTTCCAGCAATACCAAATTCAGCTCATGAAAGTAAATAGTTTTTCAGAATTAAATCCCTAAAATTTAAACTGTTGGGAATTTTATCTGGGGAATTACTTTATGAAAAATGCTGAAATTTGGCTGAGAGGATCATTGGAAAATCTTGGAGTCACAGTAAAATTTCCAGACTCATCCAAGTTCACAGGAAAATCTTGGAGTCCTCCTAATTGGGTGATTAAGAGAACTGCCCTGAGAAAATAGAAAAATGTACAGAAACATTTTTCAGATTTTCTCAAATCTTAATTAGGGCATAACTTTCAGTAGAATTCTGCAAATGACATGAAACCAATTCCATTAGAACAATCTTAAATTCTAGTTCCCAGAAAGTAATGGTTGGAGCCATGAAAACCCTGGAATTACTTAGAGGCTCAAATATTGACCAAATGGGCATTTATTTGTACAAGGTTCAAATGAACTTTGTTTCAAATGAAACTTGGTCAAGACTCTGGTTAGGACCCTACCAAGCCACCATAAAAATTTTAGAACCAAAGGGGAGGGCTAGCTAGAGTTATTAGTAATTGTGTATTCAGGGTTATACTTTGCATTTAAATTGACATGCAGTATTTCATTAAACATGTAGTCGCTGAAGAAGAGACTCCGGAGGTACTCGACTTCTTGCTTCCGGAAGAAGAGCTAACTACTGACCAGCAGCAACAAGGAAAGCCCCGGTTTGCATTAACTGTTTTATATGTTTTACTTTGTTTACAAGTGTCATATGAAGTGTGAATGTGCATTAGGTATAGGATGGATGGAACCCCACTTGCATGACCAGAAATTTTCCATAAGAGTGAGGGTAGTGTCTAAGACCTCGAGTAGACAGGCTATGCTTAATGTTTCATAGGACTTCGGTACAAGTCGAGTAGTTGGAATCTACTCGCGAGTTTAGGCTTGGGACACACGGGTTCGGTTGAGTGATGTGAGATCACTTTAGTAATGAAAATGAGACTAGGCATGGGCTAGGGCGCAGCAAGAGGGAGTCTTGTGTGCGCAGTCCTGTCTGTGTCGATTGATGACCGATCCGTGTGCGGCCCACGCTGATCAAGTTTGAACGTACCGAAGGCATGTCGGATATATGGGCCCCGATAAACCAATGTAGCCTAAACCTCCGGGCGTCGAGGCATAACGCACCGATTTATAGGTGTAGGCTGAGGGCAGCAAGGTGGAAATCTGCCAACGGGCATAGAGAGATGCTCTGTGTGGGGTACCTCCTGCTCGTTTCGGTGCGACCGGTTCGACGTTTGCGCTGTTTGGTGAAAGGTTGTCCCGTACGACATCGAGTGAGCGTGCTGTGCAGCTCCACGGGTGGGCGTATGTGACGTGCTCTTTGGGTTCCCCTGCAGGTGTATATCGAGTCGATTCACCGTTCCTCACGGTGCAGAGTACCACTTGGTCACTGAGTCATGACGTAGACTAATGAATGAAAGGTTATTATTCAATATTGCTGTGATGATATAATTGTATTGCTACATGTGTGCCACCAAATATTGCGTACTAAATTTCAGATTCCTGAACTGTTAACTTGTAGCTAAAAGATGAATTAAGGAGGAACTTGTAGGCGTGTCCATTTGCTGCAATGTTAATATCCTATGTCATTGTACACCTCATGTAGAGTTTCATGTTTAGGTGAGTCGGTTAAGCCTTGCTGAGCCTTCGTGATCACGGTTGCTGCTTAAGTGTTTTGCAGGTGAGGAGCCACCCACGGACTTGGAGTATGAGTCCACCGGTGAGGGTTACCCTCCATCGGGGACCATGGCTGAGTGGGAGCCGTACACGCCGCGGTGAGCTGAGACGTGCAGCTAGTGTGGGTTGCCCTAGGTCTGGGCAACAAACTTTTGCTAGGTAGGCGGGCGTGAGTTGTACAGAGTAGACTTCCGCTGTGTAAATTAAATACTAGTTTGTACTGAAGTTGTACCTGTTTGTACAGTTCAGTTTGTTTTTTCCCATGAAATATATTGTGTCTTTATGACGTGTGCTGTCGGGTGTCGCATCGTGCGGCACCACCCTCTGCGATCCTGGATGGGCGGATTCTGGTCCGCCACATTTTCACGGCTCCAACCATTACTTTCTGGAAACTAGAATTCGAGATGGTTCTAATGGAATTGGTTTCATGTCATTTGATGAATTCTAGATGAAGTTATGCCCTAAACAAGATTTGAGAAAATCTGAAAAATGTTTCTGTACATTTTTCTATTTTCTCTGGGCAGTTCACTGAATCACACCATTAGGGGGAATAAATCAACTTGGATGGGTCTGAAAATTTTACTGTGACTCAAGGATTTTCCATTGAACCTCCCAGCCAAATTTCAGAATTTTTCATAAAAGAATTCTCCAGATAAAATTCCTAACAGTTTAAACTTCAGGGAATTAACAGTTCAGGAATCTGAAATTTAGTAGCAATATTTGGTGGCACACATGTAGCAATACAATCATATCATCACAGCAATATTGAATCATAACCTTTCATTCATTAGCCTACGTCACGACTCAGTGACCAAGTGGTACTCTTCACCGCGAGGGACGGCGAATCAACTCGATATACACCTGCAGGGACACCCAAAGAGCACGTCACGTACGCCCACCCGTGGAGCTGCTCAGCACGCTCACTCGATGTCGTACGGGACAACCTTTTGCCCAACAGCCCAAACGTTGAACCGGTCGCACCGAAACGAGCAGGAGGTTCCCTACACGGAGCATCTCTCTATTCCCGTTAGCAGATTTCCACCTTGCTGCCCTTAGCCTACACCTATAAATCGGTGCGTTATGCCTCGACACCCGGAGGTTTAGGTTACATCGGTTCATCGGGGCCCATATATCCGATATGCCTTCGGTATGTTCAAACTTGATCAGCGTGGGCCGCACACGAATCGGTCCTCAATCGACACGGACAGGGCTGCGCACACAAGACTCCCTCTTGCTGCGTCCTAGCCCCTGCCAAGTCTCATTTTCATTACTAAGGTGATCTCGCATCACTCGAACCAATCCCGTGTGTCCCAAGCCTAACTCGCGAGTAGATTCCAACTACTCGACTTGTACCGAAGTCCTATGAATTATTAAACATAGCCTGTCTATTCGAGGCCTTAGACACTACCCTCACTCTTATAGGAAACTTTTGGTTATGCAAGTGGGGTTCCATCCATCCTATACCTAATGCACATTCACACTTCATATGACACATGTAAACAAAGTAAAACTTATAAAAAAGTTAATGCAAACCAGGGCTTGCCTTGTTGCTGCTGGTCAGGGGTTAGTTCTTCTTCCGGAAGGAGGAAGTCAAGTACTTCCGGAGCCTCCTCACCTTCAGCGACTACACGTTAATAAAATACTACATGTTAATGAATATGCACATAAGTTTATTGTAATGTTCCTGCTACAAGTTCTATAACAAGATTTTAACAGCTGGAACTCTGTTTAAGAATTTAAAATGAAACTGGGGCTAGTGGTTTGGGTTTGGATTTAAGCACATGATTAAGTGCTAAATGGTTTTTCCCCCTCTTCCATATTGATCACTTCAAGTGGTTAAACAGAACAGGGGTGATCCAGAGCCCAATTGGAGCTGACAGTTTTTGTGTGAGTTCCTTGTCACAAGAAAACCATCTGGGCCAAAACTTAGCACTTTTCATTGATTGGATTGTTCAGAATAATTTTCTTAGCAAATAAGCAGTGAAGAATTAATTCTAAGGTAACACCCCTGTTCATGCCCAACTTAGTGAACTACAATTTCAATTATAGCTCCTAGAGTTTGCATGAATTTTCCTAGCATTTTTGGAGCTAAGATCTGCCCAGAACTGAATTTCCAAGTTTGGAAATTCTCTGAAAATGTTTCTGTATTCAAATGAACACAGCACCTTCAAATCTGAATTGCCCTGGTCAAATCAACTCCAAATGGTCTGAACTTTTACAGGGGTTCACTAACGTCCTAAAGAATATTCTGGACAAATTTGATGATTTTTGGATGAACCAAACTGCCTCTAAAATTCTTTTGCTGAAATGATTTAAAGAATTTTCCAGAATTAAATAATGGGTTTCGTACAAATTGGGTTGCATAATTGGATAGAGCTATTCAATATGAATCCAACCCAATTTGAATCACTAAATTTGGAGCTTCCTAGCAAAAGTTATGAGGTTCTAAAGTTTGGGGAAATTCTGGAATTTGAATTAACCGGGAAAAGTTCAAATCCCTGACAGCAGGCCCGGCCCCCACGTGTCACCACCTCGGCTACACCACACGGGGCCACAGGACTGTTCTCCGCGTTGTCACAGATGATCCGGTGCAACAGAAAATCCCCACATTGTGTATTGAGCGACTGACAAGCAGCCCCGGCCGGCTCGTCTTCTTCCTCGCGCCAGCCCCTTTTCCCGCGCCGCCCCCTCGCCGGCAGCTCACTGAAGCTCGCCGGACCCGGCTTCCCGGCCGTCTCTCGGCCGGAAACTCGCCGCCTGGGCCTAATTTCGTGCGCTGAACACGATGGCACCAACTGCTCCAGCCGGCAGTGGCCCTAACCTAGCCGGCGACGATGCAACGGCTCTGGATCACTTCGGCTATGTCACCCGGCCAACTTAGCCCGCCAAACCTCGGTGGAAGGGCTCTACAGCACCGGGGAATCTCAGGGAAGGTCGACAAGGCCATGCAGTGGCTCAGGGAGAGCTCTAACCTAGCCGTCACGGTGAGCCCGACCCTTCCCGCAATAACCGCGGTTGGAAAACCGGGAAATACGCCGGCTACAGCCAAAATCAGGCTAGGGTTGCGAAGTGAACTTGGGCGCCGTCAAGTCTAGCTCCTGTGAGTGCAGTATTATGTGCTCTAAGCAAGTATACGTCGGGAATTTGCGGTTTTCTTACCAGAAGGTGGTTCTGCACCGGCCGGAAGTGTTTTGCGAAATTCACCGGCGATGATTGGTCATTGGGTCTAGGCTTTGGGGTTGAACAGCGTGGAGCCTGGGTGCGTCCAAAACCGCTCCTTCTTGGTCGTGACAAGCCCTCAGCCGAGCTGCCCACGGGAGCACCTTTGCTCGGTTCTTCCTGGCCGCCGCGAAAAACGCCGTTTGCTCGGGTTGTGGTGGCTCAGCTCGACTGGAACTGGTGCGGGGAGGTCGTGGGAGGTCTGGGGGTGTAGGTTTGCTGAGTTGCCGACGTTTGCACACGAGAGAAAATCGCTACCGAGCGACTTGATCACGGCGGCTGCTCCTCGGCGTTCTGTCGTGCGAGAGGACGAGCGCTGGAGGTCGCCTCGGTGTTGTAGCAAGCTGGGGCACGGCTGAGAGTTACGGATCCCCATGAGGAGCTCGCCAGCGTGCGAGGGGAGAGCAGGAGCTGTCGCCCGGTGCTTCTCGGTGAGTCACGGTGGAACCTCGGCTCTGTTCCGAGTGCAAAACTTAG
This sequence comes from Neostapfia colusana, assembly GCA_030760725.1. NCBI lineage: Eukaryota > Viridiplantae > Streptophyta > Magnoliopsida > Poales > Poaceae > Neostapfia > Neostapfia colusana. The sequence continues at coordinate 73,701,989 of JASWHV010000005.1, read as the reverse complement.
CCCCTAAGGCTATTGATCTTTGTGCATTTTTAACCTCCCCAATGACATGTGGGTCCCACCAGTCAGTCCCCTATCCCTCGAAAGATCTCCAGAAACTTGGCAAGTGATGAATTTAAATGTTTGGAGTCTCAAACTGAGCTACATTTGTATGGTTGGGCAAATTCCCCCCAAATTCAAATGTATATTTGAATTCTTTGCACATTTGGATGCTTTTTGGAAAAAATGGGTAGCAAACCTTTTCAAAAATTTCTGAAACTTGGCCTACCCACTAATTTGGACCTAAGGAATCCAAATATGCACTCTGATTCTTGTGTTAGCTGCTACAACCATGAGTTTGAATACAACAGTTTTGAATCACCACTATGTCCTCCCCTCATTTGGATTTTGAGTTGGACATTAGTTCAAATTCTGATTTTCAAACCCTCCCATTGTACTTGAGTACTTCAACTCAGTGGTCTCAATCCAACTAGGGTCCAAACATGTGAATGACTCTAAGTTGGTTTTAGAATCACCTCTCATGTGTTATCACATGTGTGGAGAGTTTGAACCATCACCCTTTTGCTGGAGGTTCTTGCTCTTCACAATATATTCACAACATATCCACAACAAAACTGTGGTGTTGTGAGGTGATGAAAAGTTTTTGCATGTCCCTTTTTCTTGGGCTTTTACATCCCCCCCTTAAAAAAATCTCGTCCCAAGATTATAAAAGAGAGACAGCGATGTAATAGGGACTTACCCGTGTTCAGACGCCATGAACTCTGGGTAATTTGAGCGAAGGAATTCCTCGCTCTCCCACGCCGCTTCTTCGGCGGTGTGGTTGCTCCAGAGGATCATGTAGAACCACAACGTTCTGCTACGCGTGGTTCGGGCTTTCTCATCAAGAATTGTCACCGGATACTCATCATATGTCAAATCCGGTTTCAGCTCGCCGATGTCTTCGGTAGGAACAACAGCTGTATCCTTTAAACATTTCCGCAGTTGCGAAACATGGAAAACGTCATGGAAACCACCAAGGGATGCCGGTAGCTCCAATCGATACGCCTCTGGTCCACACTTCTCGGTGATAGCATAGGGTCCAATGAAACGGGGAGCGAGCTTCCCCTTCGCACCGAACCGGTGCACGCCCTTAATCGGAGACACGCGGAGGTACACGTGTTCACCGACGTCAAAGTGCAACGGTCTACGCCTCTTATCAGCATAGCTCTTCTGTCGGGATTGAGCGGCCTTCAAATTAGCTTGAATCGTCCAAACGCGCTGTTCGGCGTCATTCACCACATCAACCCCGAGTGTGACCCTTTCACCGGACTCGCACCAATTTAATGGGGTGCGGCATTTGCGACCGTAGAGAGCTTCGTAGGGTGCCATCTTGCTACTCGCCTGATAGCCGTTGTTGTACGAGAATTCCGCCAATGGTAGGTGATCATCCCAGTTCCTACCATGGTGGATGGCACATGCTCTCAACATGTCTTCCAGAACCTGATTCACCCTCTCTGTTTGCCCATCTGTATGAGGGTGGTAAGCGGAGCTTCTAATTAGTTTAGTACCCAAAGCAGCATGCAACTGCCCCTAAAAGCGAGATACAAACAATGCACCTCGGTCTGAGACTATGGTCTTGGGTACACCATGCGGGCATAGAATCCTGGCAATATATAACTCTGCATATCTATTAGCATGGAAATGTGTATGCACGGGAATGAAGTGAGCCGACTTCGTTAGTCAGTCAACGATCACCTAAATGGAATCATGCTTGTTGGATGTTAGGGGTAATTCCACAATGAAATCCATGCTCACATCTTCCCATTTTCATGCTGGAATTTTCAGGGGTTGCAACTGCCCTGATTTCCTCATATGATCAGCCTTCACTCGTCTACACGTATCGCACTCGGATATGTACTTCGCTACCTCCCGCTTCATCCGTGTCCACCAAAATTTATTTTTCTAATCTTGGTACATTTTGTTGCTGCCCGGAGGAATGGAGTATTTGGACAAGTGAGCTTCATCGAGGATCTTCCTCCTCAGTTCCATATTTGTAACACCCAAAACCTGTTAAGAGGGGAATTTAAAAAAAAAATTTGGACGTATTGCATGTGGTGCAGAAATTCAAATTCAAATTGGAATTCAAATTCAACTCAAAACAGAAAAGAAAAAGAAAAAGAAAAAGAAAAAAAACAAAACAAACCCTCCGGCCAGTGGGCCGAAACCCACCAGCCGGCCCACCTCACCCCGCGCCAGCCCGCAGCCGCGCGCCCCGTTCTCTTTCTCACTGACACACGGGCCCGCCATCTTCGTCCTCCTCGCGCGCGTGCTCGGCCGACCGGGACTCCTCTCTCTCCGCCGAATCAAAACCACCCCGGATACTCGCGTATCCCAGCCGAATTTCGGTTCTGGACGACACAAACTCGATCACAACCGAATGCCGCCGTCCCCCGGCTATATAAACACCGGCATCATTCCGATTTTCACCCGCGATCAGCTGTTTTTCCTCCGGGTGAGAACCGAAGCTCCGATTACCGTTTTCTCTCGATCTCTGCTCGGGTTCTCTGATCTAACACGCCGATCGTGTTCCACCGCCTCCGGGGAATCACGCAGGTGCAGAAAACTCGGTGGTTTGCGCTTCAAACACAGCGCCGATGAGCATCGCCGTGAATTCACCTCGGACCTCGTCGCCAACCGCCTTCCAGGACGTCCGAGCTCAAGAAAAACCCCGAGGTGAGATCCCCGACCTCCCCTCTTCCGATCTATGCCATGAAATCCCAGTTTTAGGAAGAATAGACGAAGATCCAAATTTTTTCGGCGAGATCGCCGCCTTCCGCCGCTGCGCGCCGCCGGGCAGCGCCGCCCGCGCTCGATCAGAGCGACGTGGCCGCTTGTGCGCCGTCTATTTTAAATCGCACGGTAGAATTTAAATCCCCGCGTACCGGTTCGACGTTATAATCTCAGCCGTCTGTTTTAAATCGGACGGTCCACGTCAGCCCCGCGTTATAAAGGCCGGGATTCTTACGCGCTACCCCCTGGGGATCTCGGAAAATACGAGCTAGCCCCGGAAACTTCTGATCTAGCCCCTGGAACTTCAGAAATTCATGTAAATTCAATTAAAAATCAGTTTTAGCCCCTGGACTTAATAAAAATTAGGAAAACCCCTCTGTTATGTGTAACTAGACCCCTAGAAATTTATGAAATAATATGATAGACCCTGTAATGGGGTGAGTTTGCCTTTTTAACCTTATATAATATTAAATTTAGGAATTTGAATATGTAATTAAAATTTAAATTTAAAAGGGTGAGGCAAACACATTGTAAATTCAAGTTTAAACTCTACTAACATTTGGAAAGCTTTAGAATGAACTAAAAATAAATTTTAGGCAGAAGTGAAATCTGTTTGGGTGTGTTCATGTTTATTAGATCTAGAAACACATTTTTAGGCTAGGAAATAATTCTGAAAATTGACAAAATAAATTTAAATTAGTTCACATCAGAGGAGAAGTTCAAAAATATATTATTTAATATTTTAGATCAAAACCTATTCTGTTTAGATGAGGTGTCTTACTATTTTCATAATAAAGTTCACATTTAGGCATAGGAAATAAATCTGAAAATATAGCAAGCTAGGTATGAATAACTAGAAAATGATAAAGGAAGTTTCCAAATCCAAAGAATTCAGTTTAGCATTGGTAGAAGGTCTGAAAACCAAATTGGAGTAGGAAATTACCTTGTATGCACTCTTGGTAGCTAAAGAGGGTATTAAAGAATTTGTTTAAATTGGAAATTCATATATAGTGTGCAAACAGAAATCTGAATACAAAAGTTAGAAATAATATACATATGTTTAAAAGTGCATGTAGGCCAAAAATCAACACACATAGAGTAACCACAACCCTTAGAAGTGTGAATGACTTTCATAGGTGTGAATGTGTGGCTTGTATGAAGTGAAAGTGTGAACTATGTCTTATGGATTGTTGTTTTCTTTTGCCATGTGTGATGGTATTAGTAGAACCTGCCCCAGAGCAAGTTCTTCCCTTTCAAGAACAGGACTTTCCATTCCCAGAGCAGCAGGAAGAAGGCAAGTGTCCTTGACCACTTTGATCCTATGCTAGGATGTGTAGATAGAATTATTTGCATTGTCAATTGAAATATGAAACCCATGCTAGGAAGTTTCCCTAGAATTGCATTACCTTGTTTCCTTGTAGCTTGAGTTGGGATTTATTTTATCATGTCATTTATTCATATGCTTATGCTTAGCCATGCTTAGAATGGGATAATTGGGATATGAGATCATCAATTTATTTACCTTACTCTTGAATGAGATATTATGAGTTATGTAGAGGTAGCGATCGAGGCAAGTTGGATGATTTGGTTGGTGATGGGTGCACGAGACTCGGGTTTGTGTTTAGTACTTGCCTGGATCCTAAGGACCGGTTCATGGAGCATGTAACCTGGCTTTACCGTGCCAACCACATGCTGAGATGGGGCAGCTTGGCCAATTAATTAGGTGTATCGTCGGCGTAGTATGGGTGTGTTGGATGGTGCGGGGAGTAGGTGTCAGCTGGACTACCATATGAACCGCAAGGCTCAAGAGGGGGCCACTGCAGCGGGGTTGGAGCCTCTTGTATGCTGTTAGGGGTGAAACCTTAGTGGGCCCACGACCGTCGGGAATCCCTTTGTAAAGGCTTCGTAGTGATCTCCTGGCTACACACCTGGGAAGTGTGAATGTGGTTCGTGGCCACTGGCATAATGGAGGTTCTCTTAGTCCACCAGGCAACGGGGGATGAAATCACTACATGTGGGTACAGTGGTGCAAACTCTGCAGAGTCAAAACTGTCATGACAGCCGTGCTCATGGTCAATAGCGGCTTGGACTTATTCATGATTAGAGGATTAATGGCTTTGGAAGTTGAGGATGTTAAGCGGGGAGCTTAACATTGGAATTTGAGGTTATGGTCATTTGATTATGATGATGGGTTGGGACATTGGGACCATTTCACCTGTGTAGTAATGTAGGTGCTTAATAAGCTAAGGTGGTAGGTAGTAATTGCGTAGTGCTTTAACCATGAGTTCAACCTCTCCTTGTTCTAGCCATGCATGACACAACTTTCCCATACTTGCTGAGTACCATCGGTACTCAACCTTGCATATTTGTTGGTTTATATTGCTGCTCAGGTCAAGAGAGTGATGTGGTGTTTAATAATCAAGACTTTGGACCCGAAGAAGGTTTCTAGGTTCATGGAGTCCCCCGGGCAACACCTGTGACGGAGCTAACGAGAATAATATTCCGCTGCTAGTTTGTTTACTTGTGATGAACTTATTATCGTCCATCGAGACATATGCTATGTAAGACTTATTTATATTCGACACCTGGCTTGTAATAAAAGATGCTTCACTATTTGTCATCACATGTATGAGAAAATGATCATGGCATACATGTGATATTCACTCGGTTGTTCTTCGGAGAAACCGGGTGTGACAGAAGTGGTATAAGAGCCAAGATTGCCCGTAGGAACGTGGACCTAGGTAGAAATGGACGTATTTAAGGACCCTATTTTCTTAAAAACTATTTTCACAAAGGTGTGGGTTGAAAAGTGTTATTTAATGGGCCACTTTATTCATCTCCCCCCATCTTTTATTAAAAATAGGATTTTTATTTAAAATCTTATCGAACTTAATTTTAAATGCTTTATGTTTTAGATGGTTCGCATGATCCGCACCGCCCGCAAGTCCACCGGAGGGAGAGTTCCCGTAGTTGCCCTTGCCCTGAGAGAGGAGAGTCGTCCGATGACGTATCTCTCCTACGGATTGGCAGTGGGAGGCTTGTTGCGCCGTCTTCGACGCATGCTCCAAGCCGCCGGCAATACGGGCAAGCTAATCATACACTATAGCTCCACCAGGACCATCCGTGAGAAGCGGGAAGAATGAAGTTCAGAGATGAGGATTATCCACGAAAATCAGCTGCTTAAGATCCACCGCTCTCCAGCTTGTCGAGCGACACAGGTCGATGCGAAGAAGGATGTCACCTGGGAGGCCATCACCTGCCAGAGTCACATCTATCGTCGCCACCTGGACAGGACTGAGTACATGTATGTCCTCCAGCATGAGAGCGGTACAACGGAGTATAAGTACCCGCCAGTGCAGCAGGGGACTTCCCATGAGCACATGGACTTGTGCTTGGAGGATGCTGCTATGCTCAGCACTCGACTGCAGGAGTGTCAGCAGGAGCTTCAGGATGTTCGTGACACCCTGAAGGAAACCGAGGCGTTGCTTCGAGCCAGCTTGAGGGCGAGAGAAAGAGGTGATGGGAATGAACTGTGTGTCACCGTGAATGACACATGGACTCCTGACTCCCCAAATCGCCGGGCGATCAGGCGTCGTCGCACTTCCCCACCAGCAGCCTCCCCACCCAAAGCGGAGTCAGAAGGCAGCCGCAGTAATGAGGAAGATCCCGAGGAGCCAGCTCAGTGATACGAGTCGTGAAAAGTCCTTCCCCATAGTTCAGCAGGTTATCGAGTAGGCGAGTCAATACTTTAGTTAATAGTGTGTTAATGTGTGGTGTGTGACGTGAGTTGTGGAAGCCATGAGCAATTGTCCACAACCTCGTCTTCAGGTTGCTTTGCTTTGATGTGTGAACCCCTATGAAATTAATAGTGCATTTATTTTTGCGTGAGACATGAACCCTCAGAAAAATATAAATACAACAAGGCCTCAACATTACAAAGTGTAAACAAATAAAATTGGTAAGATAATACGTAATGCTTTAAATTGACATTTGGTTGATCATGATAGATGGCCGGAAGAGGAAAGGGTCGTGGTGCCAACCCCGCCAACAACAACGATGAGGCCAGCAACCCTCATCTTTCTGTAGGCCAAGACAGGGGTGGTCGCCGTGAAGGAGTTGATCCCATCCACCAAATGCTTGAGAATCAAAATCAGCTCATCCAGAACTTGACTCAAGTGGTGGCCAACTTGCACCAAGCTCCACCGCCACAAGCTGCACCACGCCAACCAAGGTTGAGTGAGTTTCTAGGAACTCAACCTCCGAAGTTTGCAATTGCTGCTGAACCCCTGGAGGCAGATGATTGGCTAAAGACCATTGAGAGCAAGATGAGGATCATACAGTGCCAAGGGTATGAGAGGGTGCTGTTTGCCTCTCACCAATTGCATGGACCTGCTGCTGATTGGTGGACCGCTTACGTGGCCGCCCATCATGACCCCGAGAACATCACTTGGGAAGAGTTCAAGCGTAGCTTCCGCAACCATTACATACCAAGGGGTGAACTCAAAAACAAGAGAAAGGAATTCTTGGGATTGCAGCAAGGAAACATGACTGTGAGGGAACACCTCACTAAATTCACTCAACTATCCCGTTATGCCCCACGGGACATAGAGACTGATGAGCAGAAACAGGATTGCTTCGTGGAAGGACTTACAGCAGAAATGCAGTGTGCAATGTCCTCCAACGAGTATGAAAGTTTCCAAAAGATGGTGGACAGAGCATTTGTTGTGGAAAGGAAGCTGAAGATCTTGGAAAATGAAAACCAGAGGAAGGCCGGATGGTCACACCAAGCCTCGGGTAGCAACACCCGCCCACGTCTGATGCAGCAACCCGCAGGGCAGACGAGCCGAGCTGCGGTACCCTACTCAGTACCATGAGGGTACAACCCGAACTTCAGGCCTCCGTCCGCACCAACGCAGCCACAACGTCACTTTGTACAGCAACCTCGCCCCGCATATCAACATCGACCAGCAGTACAAGGACCTCCGAACCAACCCCAAGACAACAAAGGCCAGGCACCTAAGGTCGGGGTGCAATGCTTTAACTGTGGTAAAGTGGGGCACTACGCCCATAAGTGCCCAAAGAAGAAGCCCGTGCAGCCGCAACAGCAGAATGTGATGCGAGGACGGGTGAACCACGTGACCATGGAGGAAGTGCAAGAGGCACACGATGTGGTAGTTGGTAAGTTTCCTGCCAATTTACACATTGCAACCCTGTTGTTCGATTTTGGTGCTACCCATTCGTTCATTGCCCAAGGGTTTGTTAAGAAGCATGATCTAGCAACAACACAAATGAACCATATGCTAGCAGTAAACTCTCCAGGTGGAGAAATAAGGACAAGACAACTGTGTCCCAAGGTGAATCTAGACATTAATGGGGTAGTATTTACTGCCAACCTCATAGTGATAGATTCACAAGGGATAGATATTATTTTGGGCATGGATTGATTGACCAAACATAAGGGAATCATCCATTGTTCGACCAGAACGGTGGAACTAACTCACCCTAGTGGCACAAGAGTAAAGTTCATAACAATACAAGAGCCTAGGCGGGACATTAAATTAAATCAAGTTGAGGTGAAAGTAGAGGAGATCAGGATTATCAGGGAATACCCAGATGTTTTTCCGGAGGAGTTGCCAGGTATGCCTCCAGATCGTGAAGTGGAATTCACGATTGAGCTAGTGCCTAGAACAGCTCCGATATACAAGAGACCTTATCGGATGGACTCCAAGCAGCTGGAAGAACTCAAGGATCATTTAAGAGAATTGACGGAGAAGGGGTATATTCGTCCTAGTTCCTCACCAAGGGGAGCTCCAGTGATATTTGTGCCCAAGAAGGACGGAACCCAAAGGTTATGCGTAGACTACCGTGCCTTGAATGAAGTAACCATCAAGAACAAGTACCCATTACCACGCATTGAAGACTTGTTTGATCAGTTGAGGGGAGCTTGTGTGTTCTCGAAAATTGATCTCAGGTCGGGATACCACCAACTTAAGATAGGGCAAACTGATATTCCAAAGACAGCTTTCGTATCTTGGTATGGACTGTATGAATACACCGTCATGCCTTTCGGGCTAATTAATGCCCCGGCATACTTCATGTATATCATGAACAAGGTATTCATGGAATATCTGGATGAATTTGTGGTGGTTTTCATAGATGACATTCTCGTCTTCTCCAAAGATGAAGAAGAACATGAGAAACATCTAAGGTTGGTGTTGCAGAAGCTGAGAGAACACCAACTATATGCCAAGTTGAGCAAGTGTGAGTTTTGGCTGAAGAGAGTTCCCTTCTTAGGACATATCATCTCGGAGGAAGGAATCTCCGTAGATCCCGCCATGATCGAGGATGTACAGAAGTGGAAGACCCCTGAGAATGTCGGGGAAGTTCGAAGCTTCTTAGGATTGGCTGGATACTATCGACGGTTTATTGAGGGATTCTCCAAGATCTCGAGACCCCTCACCAAACTGTTGGAGAAGGGAATCACATTCACATGGACGCCGCAGTGCGAGACGCGTTTTCAGGAGCTAAAGAAAAGATTGACAACAGCTCCAGTGCTAGTTATGCCAGATATGCAGAAGAACTTTTCGGTGTACTGCGATGCCTCTGGAAACGGGTTGGGATGTGTTCTCATGCAAGAAGGGCACGTCATGGCTTATGCATCCCGGCAGCTCCGGAAACATGAGAAGAACTATCCTACACATGACCTAGAACTAGCCGTAGTGGTACACACGTTGAAAATTTGGCGGCACTACTTGATGGGGAAGAGGACAGAGATATATACGGATCATAAGAGTTTAAAGTACATTTTCACACAACCAGATCTCAACCTCAGACAAAGGAGATGTTAGAGCTAATAAATGATTTTGATGTGGGCATCAACTATCATCCTGGGAAAGCGAACGTCGTGGCAGATACTTTAAGCCAGAAAGTGCAGGTCAATAGGTTGAGCTTGAAGGACATGCCTACAGAATTGAAGGAAGAGGTTATAAAACTCAATCTATGCCTGGTGAATAGTGGTGAGGCCATCGCCATGGAAGTGGACTCCACATTAGAGAAAGACATCCGAAATGGTCAGAAGAATGACGAGAAGATACAAGAGATTAGAGAACTCATCAAGGAAAATAAAGCCCCTGGTTTCAGAGAGGATGAACAAGGTACGGTGTGGCACGGGAAAAGAATCTGTGTGCCTGAAGTGAAGGAGATCCGTGAATTGATTTTGAAGGAGGCTCATGATTCTGACTATTCCATTCATCCTGGGAGTACGAAGATGTACCATGACCTCAAGAGCAGGTATTGGTGGTATGGAATGAAGCGAGATGTCGCGGAACATGTTGCCCTATGTGACACATGTCAGTTGGTGAAAGCAGAACATCAACAACCCGCTGGATTATTGCAACCACTCAAAGTGTCTGAATGGAAATGGGAAGAAATCGGTATGGATTTCATAGTGGGATTGCCTAGGACCCAATCAGGATATGATTCGATATGGGTCATCATCGACAGGCTAACCAAGGTAGCTCATTTCATCCCCGTGAAAGAAAGCTACAGCGGATCCAAATTGGCGGAGTTGTACATGTCAAGGATCGTGTGTTACCATGGAGTGCCAAAGAAGATAGTGTCGGATCGAGGGACACAGTTCACCTCAAGGTTCTGGCAGAAGCTGCATGAAACCATGGGAACCCATCTGAACTTTAGTTCTACCTATCATCCCCAAACTGACGGGCAGACGGAAAGAACCAATCAGATCCTTGAGGATATGCTGAGAGCGTGTGCACTAAAAAACAATTGGAGTTGGGATAAGAACTTACCGTATGCAGAGTTCTCCTATAACAACAGTTATCAGGCTAGTATGAAGATGTCACCATTTGAGGCTTTGTATGGGAGGAAGTGCAGAACTCCACTATTTTGGAACCAAACAGGGGAAAGTAAAGTGTTTGGACCTGAGGTACTACAAGAAGCCGAGGCGAAAGTGAGGGAAATCCGCAACAACTTGAGGATAGCACAAACACGACAAAAGAGCTATGCCGATGTACGGAGAAGAGAGCTCGTTTTCAATGTGGGGGACTATGTCTACCTCAAGGTGTCCCCTATCTGAGGACTTCGTCGGTTCAAGGTGAAAGGGAAGCTATCGCCTCGATACATCGGACCCTTTCATGTTCTGGAGAGGAAAGGCGAAGTGGCATATCAACTAGAACTTCTGGCTCGCCTATCGGATGTGCACGACGTATTCCATGTGTCACCGCTCAAGAAATGTCTGAGAACACCTGAAGAGATGTTACCCATGAATGAGGTTGACGTAGCTGAGGATCTGTCTTATGCCGAGCAACCATCCAAGATTTTGGAGACAATGGAGCGCCTCACAAGAAATAAAAGAATCCGGATGTGCAAGGTGCAGTGGAAGCATCATTCGGAAGAGGAAGCCACATGGGAGCGAGAAGACGAACTTAAGGCACGGTTTCTGGAATTGTTTTCCTAGAACCACCAATCTCGAGGACGAGATTTCTTTTAAGGGGGGTAGAGCTGTAACACCCCAAAACCTGTTAAGAGGGGAATTTAAAAAAAAATTTGGACGTATTGCATGTGGTGCAGAAATTCAAATTCAAATTGGAATTCAAATTCAACTCAAAACAGAAAAGAAAAAGAAAAAGAAAAAGAAAAAATAAACCCTCCGGCCAGTGGGCCAAAACCCACCAGCCGGGCCACCTCACCCCGCGCCAGCCCGCAGCCGCGCGCCCCGTTCTCTTTCTCACTGACATGCGGGGCCCGCCATCTTCTTCCTCCTCGCACGCGCGCTCGGCCGACCGGGACTCCTCTCTCTCCCCCGAATCAAAACCACCCCGGATACTCGCGTATCCCAGCCGAATTTCGGTTCTGGACGACGCAAACTCGATCACAACCAAACACCGCCCTCCCCCGGCTATATAAACACCGGCATCGTCCCGATTTTCACCCGCGATCAGCTGTTTTTCCTCCCGGTGAGAACCGAAGCTCCGATCACCGTTTTCTCTCGATCTCTGCTCGGGTTCTCTGATCTAACGCGCCGATCGTGTTCCACCGCCTCCGGGGAATCACACAGGTGCAGAAAACTCGGTGGTTTGCGCTTCAAACACAGCGCCGACGAGCATCGCCGTGAATTCACCTCGGACCTCGTCGCCGACCGCCTTCCAGGACCTCCGAGCTCAAGAAAAACCCCGAGGTGAGATCCCCGACCTCCCCTCTACCGATCTATGCCATGAAATCCCAGTTTTAGGAATAATAGACGAAGATCCGAAGTTTTCCGGCGAGATCGCCGCCTTCCGCCGCTGCGCGCCGCCGGGCAGCGCCGCCCGCGCTCGATCAGAGCGACGTGGCTGCTTGTGCGCCGTCTATTTTAAATCGCACGGTAGAATTTAAATCCCCGCGTATCGGTTCGACGTTATAATCTCACCCGTCTGTTTTAAATCAGACGGTCCATGTCAGCCCCGGATATAAAGGCTGGGATTCTTACGCGCTACCCCTAGGGATCTCGGAAAATACGAGCTAGCCCCGGAAACTTCTGATCTAGCCCCTGGAACTTCAGAAATTCATGTAAATTCAATAAAAATTAGTTTTAGCCCCTGGACTTAATAAAAATTAGGAAAACCCCACTGTTATGTGTAACTAGACCTCTAGAAATTTATGAAATAATATGATAGACCCTGTAATGGGGTGAGTTTGCCTTTTTAACCTTATATAATATTAAATTTAGGAATTTGAATATGTAATTAAGATTTAAATTTAAAAGGGTGAGGCAAACACATTGTAATTCAAGTTTAAACTCTACTAACATTTGGAAAGCTTTAGAATGAACTAAAAATAAATTTTAGGCCGAAGTGAAATCTGTTTGGGTGTGTTCATGTTTATTAGATCTAGAAACACATTTTTATGCTAGGAAATAATTCTGAAAATTGATAAAATAAATTTAAATTAGTTCACATCAGAGGAGAAGTTCAAAATATATTATTTAATATTTTAGATCAGAACCTATTCTGTTTAGATGAGGTGTCTTACTATTTTCATAATAAAGTTCACATTTAGGCATAGGAAATAAATCTGAAAATATAGCAAGCCACGTATGAATAACTAGAAAATGATAAAGGAAGTTTCCAAATCCAAAGAATTCAGTTTACGATTGGTAGAAGGTCTGAAAACCCATTTGGAGTAGGAAATTACCTTGCATGCACTCTTGGTAGCTAAAGAGGGTATTAAAGAATTTGTTTAAATTGGAAATTCATATATAGTTTGTGAACAGAAATCTGAATACAAAAGTTAGAAATAATATACATATGTTTAAAAGTGCATGTAGGCCAAAAAGTGTAACCACAACCCTTAGAAGTGTGAATGACTTTCATAGGTGTGAATGTGTGGCTTGTATGAAGTGAAAGTGTGAACTATGTCTTATGGATTGTTGTTTTCTTTTGATATGTGTGATGGTATGAGTAGAACCTGCCCCAGAGCAAGTTCTTCCCTTCCAAGAACAAGACTTTCCATTCCCAGAGCAGCAGGAAGAAGGCAAGTGTCCTTGACCACTTTCATCCTCTAGGATGTGTAGATAGAATTATTTGCATTGTCAATTGAAATATGAAACCCATGCTAGGAAGTTTCCCTAGAATTGCATTACCTTGTTTCCTTGTAGCTTGGGTTGGGATTTATTTTATCATGTCATTTATTCATATGCTTATGCTTAGCCATGCTTAGAATGGGATAATTGGGATATGAGATCATCAATTTATTTACCTTACTCTTGAATGAGATATTATAAGTTATGTAGAGGTAGGGATCGAGGCAAGTTGGATGATTTGGTTGGTGCTGGGTGCACGAGACTCGGGTTTGTGTTTAGTACTTGTCTGGATCCTAAGGACCAGTTCATGGAGCATGTAACCTGGCTTTACCGTGCCAACCACATGCTGAGATGGAGCAGCTTGGCCAATTAATTAGGTGTATCCCCGGCGTAGTATGGGTGTGTTGGATGGTGCGGGGAGTAGGTGTCAGCTGGACTACCATATGAACCGCAAGGCTCAAGAGGGGGTCACTGCAGCGGGGTTGGAGCCTCTTGTATGCTGTTAGGGGTGAAATCTCAGTGGGCCCACGCTCGTCGGGAATCCCTTTGTAAAGGCTTCGTAGTGATCTCCTGGCTACACACCTGGGAAGTGTGAATGTGGTTCGTGGCCACTGGCATAATGGAGGTTCTCTTAGTCCACCCGGCAACGGGGGATGAAATCACTACATGTGGGTACAGTGGTGCAAACTATGCAGAGTCAAAACTGTCATGACAGCCGTGCTCACGGTCAAGAGCGGCTTGGACTTATCATGATTAGAGGATTGATGGCTTTGGAAGTTGAGGATGTTAAGCGGGGAGCTTAACATTGGAATTTGAGGTTATGGTCATTTGATTATGATGATGGGTTGGGAGATTGTGACCATTTCACCTGTGTAGTAATGTAGGTGCTTAATAAGCTAAGGTGGTAGGTAGTAATTGCGTAGTTCTTTAACCATGAGTTCAACCTCTCCTTGTTCTAGCCATGCATGACATAACTTTCCCACACTTGCTGAGTACCATCGGTACTCAACCTTGCATATTTTTTGGTTTATATTGCTGCTCAGGTCAAGAGAATGATGTGTTGTTTAATGATCAAGACTTTGGACCCGAAGAAGGTTTCTAGGTTCATGGAGTCCCCCGGGCAACACCTGTGACGGAGCCCATGAGAATAATATTCCGCTGCTAGTTTATTTACTTGTGATGAACTTATTATCGTCCATCGAGACATATTCTATGTAAGACTTATTTATATTCGACACCTGACTTGTAATAAAAGATGCTTCACTACTTGTCATCACATGTATGAGAAAATGATCCTGGCATACGTGTGATATTCACTCGGTTGTTCATCGGAGAAACCGGGTGTGACAATATCTCAGTGTACGACTATTCGATCATTGAACCACAGCGTCCCCTCATCATCTTTTCGTAAACACTTGATCTCTCCATTGTCTATCCGTCTCCGGAGATGTGCCATTCCTTTATCAGTCTTCTGAGCTGCATTGATGTCCTCCCTAATAGTAGGGATTAGGGCAAGGTTGTACAGCGATCCATAAGGAACCAAGTATAAACTCGGCTCTTCCTCCTCCACCGGTGTAATGGTGAGGTTATGGACATGTGATTTCCGACTCAGCGCGTCGGCAACCACATTCGCCTTGCCGGGGTGGTAATGGATCTCAATCTCATAGTCCTTGATTAGTTCTAATCACCTCCGTTGCCTCAGGTTCAGCTCCTTCTGGGTGAAAATGTATTTCAAGCTAATGTGATCGGTGTAGAGATGCACCAGATTCCCCAGGAGATAGTGCCTCCACATTTTTAGCGCCAACACCACGGCAGCAAGCTCAAGATCATGAGTGGGATAATGCTGCTCATGGTTCCGAAGTTGGCATGAGCCATATGCGACCACATGTCCTTCCTGCATCAACACGCAGCCGAGCCCAATACCGGACGCGTCGCAATACACGTCGAAGGGCTTTGTTGTATCCGGCTGAGCTAAGACCGGGGCTGTGGTGAGATGCTTCACCAATGCTTGGAACACTCCTTCACACGCCGTGTTCCAAACATATTTCGTCCCTTTCTTCAGCAATTCTGTCATCAGTTTAGCGAGCTTGGAGAAGCTTGGAATGAATCTCCGATAGTATCCCGCTAACCCGAGGAAGCTTCTGACTTCATGAACTGAAGTGGGAGCTTTCCATTTCAGTACTTGCTCTATTTTGCTTGGGTCAACCGCAATGCCTTCAGCTGAGATGATATGCCCCAAGAATGGCACTTGGGTGATCCAAAACTCACATTTGCTGAACTTGGTGTAGAGTTTGTGGTCTCGTAATCATTGAAGAACGATCCTCAAGTGTTCGGCATGTTCGGCTTCTGTCTTGGAGTAAACCAAGATATCGTCGATGAACACTACCACGAACTTGTCCAGCTCCGGCATGAACACCGAGTTCATTAGATACATGAAATGAGCTGAAGCGTTTGTGAGACCAAAGGACATGACGAGATATTCATATAATCCATATCTTGTCGAGAAAGCCGTCTTCGGGATATCCTCCACCCGGATCTTTATCTGATGATATCCAGAGCGAAGGTCCATCTTGGAGAATACACCTGCACCCACAAGTTGATCAAACAATATGTCGATGCGGGGCAGTGGATACTTATTCTTGATGGTGACGGCGTTGAGCGGCCAGTAGTGCACACACAGTCTCAAGGTTTCATCCTTCTTTTTCACAAATAGCGCCGAGCATCCCCAAGGCAAGGAACTCGGCCTAATGAAACCTTTGCTAAACAGATCATTGAGCTGTTCTTTCAGTTCAGCCAGCTCATTCGGAGCCATTTTATATGGTCTCCGTGATATGGGCGTATTCCCGGGTGCAAGATCGATCTTGAACTCGACATCCCGCTCAGGTGGCATGCCCGGAAGATCATCCAGAAGCACGTCGGGGTACTCCCGGACTACGGGGATGTCCTCTAACTTGAGAGCTTCAGTATTGTTGATCGCTGAAACCTCCCGGACTGGATTATCTAATAAGAGGGACTGCAGAAAGTGTAATGGGGAGTTGAGGTGAACCGTCCGTGATAGGGTTTCCCGGACAGAGCCATGGTAGCTTAGCCATGACATACCCAAGATTGCATCAATCTCTGCCCCTCAAGGATAATCATAGTGGTGGGGTATATCTTCCCACCTAAGAACAGTGGTGCTTTTGGAACCTTCATAGTTGCTGAAATCATTCCTCCCGGTGAGCAGATCATATAAGAACACTCGGTTGGAAAGGCTTCCAGCTGATGCTTAACCGCATATGATGCACTTATGAAGTTGTGGGTTGCACCAGAATCAAACAATATTATGATGAATTGGTCGTTGAGAGTAAACGTACCCGCCAGCACGTTGTCTCCCTCCGGGGCCTCCTCATTGTCGAGGTGAAGAACGCCCCCAGTCCGCTGACCAACTTTCTTGACCGGAGGTCGGCCTCGAGCACCACCCTGGAACTGGGCTTGCCCGCTGCTTTGCTGCCCCTGGGGACAGTCCTTCGCGAAGTGAACCGCCTGGCCACACGTGAAGCAGGTGAAACGGGGCGGTCCCCCGCTGATCGGTGGACGGAAACCCGGGGCGCTTTGTGGCGGTGGAAACGCCCGGGGTGCCGTCTGCTGCTGCTGCTGTCTTGGTGGTGGCACCGGCGGATGGAACGGAGGTGAATGAAATGAACGTCCCCCAAACCGTTGAGGTCGCGCCGGTGGATGCCACTGCTGCCCGGATGGTGTCCGATACACCATGCGGTACATCTGGGGAGCGCCACTCCCACTGCTGGGTGGAGCGCTGTGCTTCCGCTGCTCAGCTGCCAACTCCCGCTGAGCGTCCTCTTGCATGATCGCGGCATTGACTAGGTCGTTGAAGGTGCCGCGATTCCACTGAACGAGATGTGTCTTCATCTCGGGGTGTAACCCCCCATAGAAGTGCTCCCGCTTTTCTCCTCTGTGGAGATGTAGTCTGACGCATATTGCGCAAGGTGGTTGAAGGCATGGGAGTAGTCATGGGCACTCCTCCCGCCCTGCTTCAGCTCCAAGAATTCTTGGAACTTCCTCTTCATTATTCCGGGAGGAATGTGATAGGCGCGGAACGCCTCCCGGAAATCTTCCCACTCCACGGCATGGCCAGCCGGACGTGAGGCGACATAGTTCGCTCACCACGCACCAGCGGCACCGTGAATCTGCTGCGCCGCGAACAGAGTCTTTTGCCGCTCCGTGCATTGGAGCAACTCGAACTTGGACTCGATGGTCCGCAGCCAGTTGTCGGCCTTCAGTGGTTCTTCAGCTTCTGTGAACACTGGAGGGTGCGTACTCATGAAATCCGAGTACGACACCTCACGGGGCTCACGGGGCCCCCTCTCTTGACGTCCCCCCGCCTGGGACGTATTCTGCACGAACATGCGGAGCAGATCAGTCTGCTCCTCACGACCACCCACCAGTGCCGCTATCACATCCGCTAGGGTAAGCGGAGGCAGCGGTGGTGTCTGCTGCTGCGGGGTGCTGTCGTAGGCCGTTGGCTGGGAGTCATCGCCTCCCTGTTGGATAGAGCCACCAACCTCGTGCGTGGTCCTAGTGCGAACCATCTGCAACCATACGACAATAAACATCAGTCCCGCAACATATTGCATGCAGTCCAATAAAAATAGGCATAAAAACATAATGACAATGAAACATGCGATACATCTCGTATGTAGATAATGTAATAACTTTGCACAAGATACACCATTACCAGACCAAACACAAGCTAGTTTAATCAAACTTGATGAACCTCCTCTTTGGAAGCTCATCACAACTAGGTTTTGTCACTACGAGACGTTACTATCGCGTTGTCATCACATAAACCACCCTTTTATCTTCAATACGACACAAACATGGTCTCTAGTAAAAGAAACTTGAGTGAGACCTATACTCAAATCTTTCACTAGTTGAAGATAACCTCTCATGAGTATGTTATACCCCATTGGGAGTACTCAAACCCCCTCTAGGGTACAACAATCTCTCAAATGAGTTCAACTGTCATTCCTCTGTCAGAATGACCAGTTTCTACATATCCGAGATTTTGATCTGGTTCTGGGCGTTTTCATGACTCCAGTTGAATACGAAAGTTAGAGTTAACTTCAGTATCTTTCCAACGAGTACTTATTTGCCCTCAGATCAGCTCTGGTTAAAAAGTGATGGTAATTCAAAGTCAGCAGAATTTCTGGAAGAATTTTAACAGCACCTCTTTTGGGAAGTTGCTGTTTTCAACTCTGATTTCCACTGAAATCTGTGCTGAAATTTCAGAAATCTTTTATTGCAAAGATGTAACACATCTTCTACCCTTTCTAAAGATGTATCAAATGACAATTTTTTATTTTTCTACTGGGAGTTATGTTTGAAAAACAGAACAGTCCCGAGAATGTTTCACTCTGTCCTGGTTCTGGAAAGTTTACCTTCCTCTGGAATTTAAGCCATTTTAAGGTGCGTTTCAGCTCTGGAAGTCTACAACAAAGTTGTAGAGTACTTAAATATCTTTCCAGAACTATATACCACACCTCCCTGGGCTAAAAGACCTGTGAGTTATGCCCTGTGGAAGATCAGCAAACTTGCTGCCCAAAACAGAGCACTTTGTTTTTCAGTCTTTTGGAACTACACTCGTCACCCTCCAATTTTGCTACCCAACCAGGGTCCTAAATGTTGAACCTAGTGATTTTAATTCCTTTTTATCATTATTTTCTATTCATATGCCTATGATATCTCGGTACTACGTTCCTCGCAAAAGAAAATCCTAACCGGATTATACCGGCATATACGTCTCAAGTGTGGCACTAAACGGTCTCTCGCACACGTTGACTACACGGATACATACGTGGTTAGTACCTGCAGAAGACCACACAATAATGGTGCACTCAATGGTTGTTTTCATTTCAGGCAGGATCATATTTAAAAGTAAATACAAACGCCCGTATCATTGCCATACGGCCGTCCTTGAGTTAGGTCACGTCTTAAGGTACGTGATCGTGTTTCAACACCACACGACGGGGAACCCGAGTATGTCATGAACAGGTCGTCACGGTTGGCAATGTTATCAACCCAACAGATACCACCTACTGCCCTGCAGGGCACGCCGATGGCAAGTGCTACGTATGTACCCCTGGGCTACTTCCAGACGAACACACTCTCGCGTTACTGACCACGCAATGGGGTCTCCACTTACTTGCCTAATGCACGCTAGGGATCAGCGTTTCATATGAACTCAGGAACATGAAGAGTCCAAGAGCTTCATATTGACGTCTCACACCAAGCTGTGAGACCTATCCCTGAACCACGTTCCTCGTCAGGGGAGCTAACTGAAATTGACCCGCTTTCAGTGGCGTTCCTTACCATTCTTACCAGAGCGTAGGTGCATCGTTACATAATTAAAATTCAGAATTATAGCACATAGGTTAGTCTTTGCCACTTTAAGTAACTATGCTAATATAGTTCTTACCTGGGCAAACTACCGATTCCTCACCGTAAACCTAAGTTTTCCCATAATGCAGTCCTTAGGTACTGTGCTATCCCCAATGCAGCTCTGATACCAGGCTGTGGCGGAGCGGAATCCGCTCATCCAAGATCGCAGAGGGTGATGACGCACGATGCGACACCCGACAGCACACGTCATAAGGACACATTATATTACATGGGAAAACAAACTGAATGTACAAAGTAGTACACTACTCAGTTACAAACTAGAGTCTTTATTACACAGCGGAAGTCTACACTATACAACTCACGCCCGCCTATCTAGCAAAAGTCGGCTGCCCAGCCCTAGGGCAACCAACACTGGCTGCACTCCAAAGCTCAGCGCGGCGTGTACGGCTCCCACTCAGCCGTGGTCCCCGACGGAGGGTAACCCTCGCCGGTGGACTCGTACTCCGAGTCCGTGGGTGGCTCCTCACCTGAAAAACACTTAAGAAGCAACCGTGAGCACGATGGCTCAACAAGACTTAACCGACTCACTAGGCACGAAACTCTACATGAGGGTATAATGAACATAGGATAGTAACATTGCAGCAAATGGACATGCCTACATGTTCACCCTTAATTCATCTTTTAGCAACAAGTTAACAATTCAGGAATCTGAAATTTAGTGAGCAATATTTGGTGGCACACATGTAGCAATACAATTATATCAATCAGCAATATTGAATCATCATATT
The DNA here is from genome assembly GCA_030760725.1 of Neostapfia colusana. Lineage (NCBI taxonomy): Eukaryota > Viridiplantae > Streptophyta > Magnoliopsida > Poales > Poaceae > Neostapfia > Neostapfia colusana. Next base: position 73,681,460 of record JASWHV010000005.1, on the reverse strand, counting down.
GCATACATTAGCCTACGTCACGACTCAGTGACCAAGTGACTCTTCACTGCGAGGGACGGCGAATCGACTCGATATACACCTGCAGGGACACCCAAAGAGCACGTCACGTACACCCACCCGTGGAGCTGCTCAGCATGCTCACTCGATGTCGTACGGGACAACCTTTCGCCCAACAGCCCAAACGTCGAACCGGTCGCACCGAAACGAGCAGGAGGTTCCCTACACGGAGCATCTCTCTATGCCCGTTAGCAGATTTCCACCTTGCTGTCCTCTGCCTACACCTATAAATTGGTGTGTTATGCCTCGACGCCCGGAGGTTTAGGTTACATCGGTTTATCGGGGCCCAAATATCCGATATGCCTTCGGTACGTTCAAATTTGATCAGCGTGGGCCGCACACGGATCGGTCCTCAATCGACACGGACAGGGCTGCGCACACAAGACTCCCTTTTGCAGCGCCCTAGCCCCTGCCAAGTCTCATTTTCATTACTAAGGTGATCTCGCATCACTCGAACCAATCCCGTGTGTCCCAAGCCTAACTCACGAGTAGATTCCAACTACTCGACTTGTACCGAAGTCCTATGAATCATTAAGCATAGCCTGTCTATTCGAGGTCTTAGACACTACCCTCACTCTTATAGGAAACTTTTGGTTATGCAAGTGGGGTTCCATCAATCCTATACCTAATGCAAATTCACACTTCATATGACACATGTAAACAAAGTAAAACTTACAAAAAAGTTAATGCAAACCGGGGCTTGCCTTGTTGCTGCTGGTCAGGGTTTAGTTCTTCTTCCGGAAGGAGGAAGTCAAGTACTTCCGGAGCCTCCTCGCCTTCAGCGACTGCACGTTAATAAAATACTACATGTTAATGAATATGCACCTAAGTTTATTGTAATCTTCCTGCTACAAGTTCTATAACAAGTTTTTAACAACTGGAACTCTGTTTAAGAATTTAAAATGAAACTGGGGCTAGTGGTTTGGGATTGGATCTAAGCACATGATTAAGTGCTAAATGGTTTTCCCCCTCTTCCATATTGATCACTTCAAGTGGTTAAACAGAACAGGGGTGATCCAGAGCCCCAATGGAGCTGAGAATTTTTGTGTGAGTTCCTTGCCACAAGAAAACCCTCTGGACCAAAACTTAGCACTTTTCATATATTGGTTTGTTCAGAATAATTTTCTTAGCAAATAAGCAGGGAAACATTAATTCTGAGGTAACACCCCTGTTCATGCCCAACTTAGTGAACTACAATTTCAATTATAGCTCCTAGAGTTTGCATGAATTTTCCTAGCATTTCTGGAGCTAAGATCTGTCCAGAACTGAATTTCCAAGTTTTGGAAATTCTCTGAAAATGTTTCTGTATTCGAATGAACACAGCACCTTCAAATCTGATTTTCCCTGGTCAAATTAACTCCAAATGGTTTGAAACATTCACAGGGGTTCACTAACATCCTAAAGAATATTCTGGCCAAACTTGAGGATTTTTGGATGAACCAAACTCCCTCTAAAATTCTTTTGTTGAAAAGATTTAAAGAATTTTCCAGAATTAAATAGTGGGTTTCGTACAAATTGGGTTGCATAATTGGATAGAGCTATGCAAGATGAATCCAACCCAATTTAAATCACTAAATTTGGAGCTTCCTAGCAAAAGTTATGAGATTCTAAAGTTTGGGGAAATTCTGGAATTTGAATTAACCGGGAAAAGTTCAAATCCCTGACAGCGGGCCCGGCCCCCACGTGTCACCACCTCGGCTACACCACACGTGGCCAGAGGACTGTTCTCCGCGTTGTCACAGATGATCCGGTTCAACAGAAAATCCCCACACTGTGTATTGAGCGACTGACGAGCGGCCCCGGCCGGCTCGTCTTCTTCCTCGCGCCAGCCCCTTTTCCCGCACCGCCCCCTCGCCGGCAGCTCACTGAAGCTCGCCGGACCCAGCTTCCCGGCCGTCTCTCAGCCAGAAACTCGCCGCCTGGGCCTAATTTCGTGCGCTGAACACGAGGGCACCAACTGCTCCGGCCGGCGGTGGCCCTAACCTGGCCGGCGACGATGCAGCGGCTCTGGATCACTTCGGCTATGTCACCCGGCCAACTTAGCCCGCCAAAACTTCGGTGGGAGGGCTATACAGCATCGGGGAATCTCAGGGAAGGTCGACAAGGCCATGCAATGGCTTGGGGAGAGCTCTAACCTAGCCGTCACCGTGAGCCCGACCCTTCCCGCCATAACCGCGGTTGGAAAACCGGGAAATACGCCGGCTACAGCCAAAATCAGGCTAGGGTTGCGAAGTAAACTTGGGCGCCATCAAGTCTAGCTCCTGTGAGTGCAGTATTATGTGCTCTAAGCAAGTACACATAGGGAATTTGCGGTTTTCTTACCAGAAGGTGGTTCTGCACCGGCCGGAAGAGTTTTGCGAAATTCACCGGCAATGATCGGTCACTGGGTCTAGGCTTTGTGGTTGAGCAGCGTGGAGCCTGGGTGCGTCAAAAACCGCTCCTTCTTGGTCGTGACAAGCCCTCAGCCGAGCTGCTTACGGGAGCACCTTTGCTCGGTCCTTCCCGGCCGTCGCGAAAAACGCCGTTTGCTCGGGTTGTGGTGGCTCAGCTCGACTGGAATTGGTGCGGGGAGGTCGTGGGAGTTCTGGGGGTGTTGGTTTGCTGAGTTGCCGACGTTTTCACGCGAGAGAAAATCGCTACCGAGCGACTTGATCACGGCGGCTGCTCCTCGGCGTTCTGTCGTGTGAGAGGACGAGCGCTGGAGGTCGCCTCGGTGTTGTAGCAAGCTGGGGCAAGGCTGAGAGTTACAGCGCCCCACGAGGAGCTCGCCAGCGCGCAGCTGTCGCCCGGTGCTTCTCGGTGAGTCACGGTGGAACCTCGGCTCTGTTCCGAGTGCAAAACTTAGCCCCTAAGGCTATTGATCTTTGTGCATTTTTAACCTCCCCAATGACATGTGGGTCCCACCAGTCAGTCCCCTATCCCTCAAAAGATCTCCAAAAACTTGGCAAGTGATGAATTCAAATGTTTGGAGTCTCAAACTGAGCTACATTTGTATGGTTGGGCAAATTTCCCCCAAATTCAAATGTATATTTGAATTCTTTGCACATTTGGATCCTTTTTGGAAAAAATGGGTAGCAAACCTTTTCAAAAATTTCTGAAACTTTGCCTACCCACTAATTTGGACCTAAGGAATCCAAATATGCACTCTGATTCTTGTGTTAGCTGCTGCAACCATGAGTTTGAATACAACAGTTTTGAATCACCACTATGTCCTCGTCATTTGGATTTTGAGTTGGACATTAGTTCAAATTCTGATTTTCAAACCCTCCCATTGTACTTGAGTACTTCAACTCAGTGGTCTCAATCCAACTAGGGTCCAAACATGTGAATGACTCTAAGTTGGTTTTAGAATCACCTCTCATGTGTTATCACATGTGTGGAGAGTTTGAACCATCACCCTTTTGCTGGAGGTTCTTGCTCTTCACAATATATTCACAACATATCCGCAACAAAACTGTGGTGTTGTGAGGTGATGAAAAGTTTTTACAAGTCCCTTTTTCTTGGGCTTTTACAATAGGTATAAAAAGGCTCATTGCAGAAAGCAAAGTTATTTATCAAAACCACGATAAAACTGTGGCGGACCGGAATCCGCTCATCCAGGATCGCAGAGGGTGATGCCGCGCGATGCGACACCCGACAGCACACGTCATAAGAACACAATATATTACATGGGAAAAACAGCTGAAACTGTACAAATAAGTACAAACTTCAGTTACAATTATTGTTCTATTACACAGCGGAAGACTACACTATACAACTCACGCCCGCCTATTTAGCAAAAGTCGGTTGCCCAGCCCTAGGGCAACCCACACTAGCTGCACTCCTCAGCTCAGCGCGGCGTGTACGGCTCCCACTCAGCCGTGGTCCCCGACGGAGGGTAACCCTCGCCGGTGGACTCGTACTCCGAGTCCGTGGGTGGCTCTTCACCTGAAAAACACTTAAGCAGCAACCGTGAGCTCGAAGGCTCAGCAAGGCTTAACCGACTCACCTAAGCATGAAACTCTACATGAGGTGTACAATGGACATAGGATAGTAACATTTCAGCAAAACGACACGCCTACAAGTTCATCCTTAGTTTATCTTTTAGCAACAAGTTAACAGTTCATGAAATCTGAAATTTAGTAAGCAGTATTTGGTGGCACACATGTGGCAATACAATTATATCAATCAGCATCGTTGAATCACCATAATTCATCCATTAGTCTACGTTACGACGCAGTGAACAAGCAGTACTCGTCACCGCGAGGGACGGCGAATCGACTCGATATACACCTGCAGGGAAAACCCAAAGAGCACGTCACGTACGCCCACCCGTGGAGCTGCACAGCACGCTCACTCGATGTCGTACGGGACAACCTTTCACCCAACAGCCCAAACGTCGAACCGGTCGCACCGAAACGAGCAGGAGGTTCCCCACACGGAGCATCTCTCTATGCCCGTTGGCAGATTTCCACCTTGCTGCCCTCAACCTACACCTATAAATCGGTGTGCTATGCCTCGACGCCCGGAGGTTTAGGCTACATCGGTTTATCGGGGCCCATATATCCGATATGCCTTCGGTACGTTCAATACTTGTTCAGCAGGGCCGCACACGGATCGGTCCTCAATCGACACGGGCAGGGCTGCGCACACAAGACTCTCTCTTGCTGCGCCCTAGCCCCTGCCTAGTCTCATTTTCATTACTAAAGTGATCTCACATCACTCAACCGAACCCGTGTGTCCCCAGCCTATCTCGCGAGTAGATTCCAACTACTCGACTTGTACCGAAGTCCTATGACTCATTAAGCATAGCCTGTCTACTCGAGGTCCTTGACACTACCCTCACTCTTTTAGGAAAACTTTGGTTATGCAAGTGGGGTTTCATTCATCCGATACCTAATGCACATACATACTTCATATGACACATGTATACAAAGTAAAACTTTTTAAAAAGGGTTAATGCAAACCGGGGCTTGCCTTGTTGCTGCTGGTCAGGAGTTAGTTCTTCGTCCGGAAGGAGGAAGTCCAGCACTTCCGGAGTCTCTTCTTCAACGGCTACACGTTAATGAAATACTACATGTTAATTTATATGCAAAAGTGAGTTTAGAGTAAGACTTATACTATTGGTTCTAATAACCAGCCTCTAATATCTGGAACTTTGTTTAAGAATTTAAATATGAACTGGTGTTGGTGGTTTGGCTTGGACTTAATCACATGGTTAAATGCTAAGTGGTTTTCCCCCCTTTTCCATATTAATCCCTTAAGTGGGTAAACAGGACAGGGGTGATCTAGAGCTCCAATGGAGCTGAGAATTTTTGTGTGAGTTCCTTGTCACAAGAAAACTCTCTGGACCAAACATTAGCACTTTTCATGGAGTGGTTTGCTCAGAATAATTCTCTTGGCAAATCAGCAAGGAAGAATTAATTCTGAGGTAATACCCCTGTTCATGCTCAACTTAATGAACTACAATTTATATTATAGCTCATAGAGTTTGCATGAATTTTCCTAGCATTTTTGGAGTCAGGGTTTGCCCAGAATTGAATTTCCAAGTTTTGGAAATTCTCTGAAAATGTTTCTGCATTCAAATGAACACAGCACCTTCAAATTTGAATTGCTCTGACCAAATCAACTCCAAATGGTCTGAAACTTTTACAGGGGTTTACTAATGTCCTAAAGAACATCCTGGCAAAATTTGGGGATTTTTGGATGGACCAAACTCCCTCTAAAATTCTTTTGCTCAGAAACTTTAAAGAATTTTCCAGAATTAATTAATGGGTTTCATACAAATTGGGTTGTATTCCTGGATATAGCTAGGCAAGATGAATCCAACCCAATTTGAATCACTAAATTTGGAGCTTCCTAGCCAAGGTTATGGATTTCTAAAGTTTGAGCTAATCCCTGAATTATTTTCCTACAGAAAAATCCCCTCCCGCGCTAAACCAGAGGCTGACAGCGGGGCCCGCCCATTTAAATTGAACTAACCGCGCGCGCTCGCGCGCGATTAACACAGGGGCTGACAGGTGGGGCCGCGCCCTTCGTCTACCTCCCGACGTCGCCGCCCCGAGCCGCCGGAGCTCCGGCGAGGTCAGCGTTCCCGGCGATCTAGCTCACCGGAGCCGACGAAACTCGCCGCCCCCACGTAATCTCGGGTGCTGAACCCGCTGGACACCATGTCGCCGCCGGCTAACCGCCATAGCTCGCCGGCGACGAGCCCTATGCCTCTGTGCTACCTCGGCAATGTGTTCCCGCCCTTCTGACCGTTTTCTTCGTGCGCTAATCGCGTCGCCACACTCAGGGAAACCTCGGGAAACTCGGCATGAGCTCTGTTGGGCCCTAAACGGCCGGCAACCCAGACCTCACCGGCGACCCCCTCCTCCGCCCTACTGTCCTACGGTGAACTTAGGGTTCCAGCGGTGATTTCCTTCCGGTTTTCGAACGAGAAGGGTCGCCAGAACCTCTAGATGCTCTCTCACAGCTCCGTTCGGCCTCCCACCCACTATGCTTCCCAAATTTCTGCTAAACCTAATCGGGTCCCGAAAGGAGCTACTCGCCCTAAACTGAGAAATTCTCCGCGCACAGAGGTCGAACCTTGGAACGGTTTGCGCGGTGGTCTTGAGGATGAGCTAGCGCTTCACTTTCCTATGGAGGTCGAAGCCGGAAGATGATCACAGCTGGGGTGGCACACGATCGGAGCTCGGGCGACTAGGCTGCTGGTTACAGAACTTCGCGAAAGTCAGTAACTCGCCGGCGGTCTCGGGCCTTTTATAGGCTCCTGAGGCCAGGGGAGAGCGCGACACCTGCTGTGCCACCTCCTCTGCCGAAGCAGGAGCTGGCCGGCCGAGGTGGTCGGTCGCCGCCGCTGGCTGCAGCTGGCGAGCGCGCTCGGTCGAGGAGTCGGCTGAAGAGACTTCGGTGCTAAGTCTACTGACCAGTGGGCCTCCCCTCTAACTCTTTTTTTTTCCAATTTTCTGAATTCTGTTGTGCCAAAATATCCTCAGCTACTCACAATTTAATGTGAGACTTAGTCACCAAGCCTATGTTTGAATTTGAATTCTCAAATTCAAACTTTGTTTGGTTAAATTTGCTTCATATTCAAACTTAAATTCAAATTCAGTTTTGAATTCTTGCAAATTTAGCTCTTGACAAGATGAGCTCCAATGGAGATGAAAGTTGGTGGGTTCACTCAGAAAAATGTGCTGAGTATAGATATGGAGCTAACTTTTGAATTTGGGTGATGAAAGTTGCTGCAATTTGAATTTACATTCAAATTGGCCTCTTTTTGAAATAACCCAAAAGTGCCTCAAAAATTGTTGAATTTGCATGAGCTTTGGACTGAACCTTCCCAAGACTTTTTAAATCCTAGGGGTGAGCTCAACCTCTCATGCTCATTTGTAGAAACCCTACATTATGAAAGTGAAGGCTTTCCCCTCTAATCATTCTTTTGATGGAGGTTACTTGCTCTTCACAACATTTCCTATGGTGTCCACAATAAAAACTGTGGTGTTGTGAGGTGAAGAAAAGTTTTTGCAAGTCCCTTTTCTTGGGCTTTTACATCCCTCCCCCCTTAAAAGAATCTCGTCCCGAGATTATAAAAGAAGAGATAGCGATATAATAGGGACTTACCCGTGTTGAGAAGCCATAAACTCCGGGTAATTTGAGCGAAGGAACTCCTCGCTCTCCCACGTCGCTTCCTCGGCGGTGTGGTTACTCCAGAGTATTTTGTAGAACCACAACGTTCTGCTACGCGTGGTCCTGGCTTTCTCATCAAGAATTCCCACCGGATATTCATCATATGTTAAATCCGGCTTCAGCTCGCCGATGTCTTCGGTAGGAACAGCAGTTGTATGCTTCAAGCATTTTCGCAGTTGCGAAACATGGAAAATATCATGGACACCAGCCAGAGATGCCGGTAGCTCCAATCGATACGCTGCTGGTCCACACTTCTCGGTGATAGCGTAGGGTCCAATGAAACGGGGAGCGAGCTTCCCCTTCACACCGAATCGGTGCACGCCCTTCATTGGAGATACGCGGAGGTACACGTGTTCCCCAACGTCAAAGTGTAACGGCCTACGCCTCTTATCAGCGTAGCTCTTCTGTCGGGATTGAGCGGCCTTCAAATTGGCTTGAATTGTCCGAACGCGCTCCTCGGCGTCGTTCACCATATCAACCCCGAATGTGACCCTTTCACCGGACTCGCACCAATTTAATGGGGTGCGGCATTTACGACCATAGAGAGCTTCGTAAGGTGCCATTTTGATACTCGCCTGATAACCGTTGTTGTACGAGAATTCCGCCAAGGGTAGGTGATCATCCCAGTTCCTACCATGGTGGATGGCACATGCTCTCAACATGTCTTCCAGGACTTGATTCACCCTTTCTGTCTGACCATCCGTCTGAGGGTGATAGGCGGAGCTCCTGATCAACTTAGTACCCAATGCAGCGTGTAGCTGCTCCCAAAAGCGAGATACAAATAATGCACCTCGATCTGAGACAATGGTCTTGGGTATCCCGTATAGGCATAGAATCTTTGCTATGTATAGCTCCGCATATTTGCCGGCATTGTAACGTGTATTCACCGGAATGAAGTGAGCCGTCTTGGTTAACCGATCAACGATTACCCATATGGAATTATGCTTGTTGGCTGTTAGAGGTAATCCTACAATGAAATCCATGCTCACATCTTCCCACTTCCATGCCGGAATCTTCAGGGGTTGCAACAGCCCTGATTTCTTCATGTGATCAGCTTTCACTCGTCTACACGTATCGCACTCGGATACGTACTTAGCTACCTCCCGCTTCATCCGTGTCCACCAAAATTTCTTTTTCAAATCTTGGTACATTTTGTTGCTGCCCGGATGAATGGAGTATTTGGACAAGTGAGCTTCATCGAGGATCTTTTTCCTCAACTTCATATCTCGGGGTACGACTATGCGGTCATTGAACCACAGCGTCCCCTCATCATCTTTCCGGAAACATTTAATCTCTCCATTGTCTATCCGTCTCCGGAGATGTGCCATGCCTTTATCCGTTTTCTGAGCTGCAATGATGTCCTCCCTAATAGTAGGGATGAGGGCAAGGTTGTACAGCGATCCATAAGGAACCAAGTATAAACTTGGCTCTTCCTCCTCCACCGGTGTAATGGTGAGGTGATGGACATGTGATTTCCGACTCAGCGCATCGGCAACCACATTCGCCTTGCCGGGGTGGTAATGGATCTCAATCTCATAATCTTTGATCAGTTCTAACCACCTCCTCTGCCTCATGTTCAGCTCCTTCTGGGTGAAAATGTATTTCAAGCTCTTGTGGTCGGTGTAGAGATGCACCAAGTTCCCCAGGAGATAGTGCCTCCACATTTTCAGTGCCAACACCACGGCAGCAAGTTCAAGATCGTGAGTCGGGTAGTGCTGCTCATGGTTCCGAAGTTGGCGTGAGCCATAAGCGACCACACGTCCTTCCTGCATCAACACGCAGCCAAGCCCAATACCGGACGCGTCACAATATACGTCGAAGGGCTTTGTTGTATCCGGCTGAGCTAATACCGGGGCTGTTGTGAGATGCTTCACCAATGCTCGGAATGCTCCTTCACACGCCGTGTTCCAAACATATTTTTTTCCTTTCTTCAGCAACTCTGTCATCGGCTTAGCGAGCTTGGAGAAACTTGGGATGAATCTCCGATAGTATCCCGCTAACCCGAGGAAGCTTCTGACTTCATGGACTGAAGTGGAAGCTTTCCATTTCAACACTTGCTCTATTTTACTTGGGTCAACCGCAATGCCTTCAGCTGAGATGATATGTCCCAAAAATGGCACTTGGCTGATCCAAAATTCGCATTTGCTGAACTTGGCGTAGAGCTTGTGGTCTCGCAATCGTTGAAGAACGATCCGCAAGTGTTCGGCATGTTCAGCTTCGGTCTTGGAGTAAACCAAGATGTCGTCGATGAACACTACCACGAACTTGTCCAGCTCCGGCATGAACACCGAGTTCATGAGATACATGAAATGGGCTGGAGCATTTGTGAGACCAAAGGACATGACGAGATATTCGTATAAGCCGTATCTCGTCGAGAATGCCGTCTTCGGGATATCCTCCGCCCGGATCTTGATCTGGTGATATCCAGAGCGAAGGTCCATCTTTGAGAATACACTTGCCCCCACAAGTTGATCAAACAAGATGTCAATACGGGGCAGTGGGTACTTATTCTTGATGGTGACGGCGTTGAGCGGCCGGTAATCCACACACAGCCTCAGGGTCTCATCCTTCTTCTTCACGAATAGCGCCGAGCATCCCCAAGGCGAGGAACTCGGCCTAATGAAACCCTTGCTCAACAGATCATTGAGCTGTTCTTTCAGTTCCGCCAGCTCATTTGGAGCCATCTTGTATGGTCTCCGTGATATGGGCGTAGTCCCGGGTGCAAGTTCAATCTTGAACTCGACATCCCGCTCAGGTGGCATGCCCGGAAGATCATCCGGGAACACATCAGGATACTCCCGGACTACAGGGATGTCTTCTAACTTGAGAACTTCAGCATTATTAATTGCTAAAACTTCCCGGACTGGCATGTCTAACATCATGGAATGCGGACGGTGGAATGGAGAATTTAAGTGAATCGTCCGTGTCCGAGTCTCTAGGACAGCGCCATGGTATTGCAGCCATGACATCCCTAAGATTGCATCAATCTTTTGTCCCATAAGGATTATCAAGGTGGTGGGATATAGCTTCCCACCTAAGCACAGAGGTGCCTTTGGAATCATCATATTAGCTGAAATCTTCCCTCCCGGTGAGCATATCATATAAGTGCAGTCGGTTGGGAAGACTTGCAATTGATGTTTAGCCACATAGGATGCACTTATAAAGCTGTGGGTTGCACCCGAATCAAATAATATGACTATGGCTTGATGGTTGAGAGTAAACGTACCCGCCAGCACGTTGTCTCCCTCTGGGGCGTCCTCATTGTCGAGGTTGCGGACGCCTCCAGTCCGCTGACCAACCTTCTTCACCGGAGGTCGGCCTCGAGCACCGCCCTGAAACTGGGCTTGCCCGCTGCTCTGCTGCCCCTGGGGACAGTCCTTCGCAAAGTGGCCCGCCTGGCCACACGTGAAGCAGGTGAAACGGGGCGGTCCCCCGCTGATCGGTGGACGGAAACCTGGGGCGCGTTGTGGCGGTGGAAACGCCCGGGGTACCGTCTGCTGCTGCTGCTGTTTTGGTGGTGGCATCGGCGGACGGAACGGAGGTGCCTGGAAGGGACGTCCCCCGAACCGTTGCGGTCGCGCCGGTGGTTGCCACTGCTGCCCGGATGGTGTCCGATACACCATACGGTACTTCTGGGGAGCGCCACTCCCACCGCTGCTAGGTGGAGCGCTACGCTTCCTCTGCTCAGCTGCTAACTCCCGCTGAGCGTCCTCTTGCATGATGGCGGCATTGACTAGATCGTTGAATGTGCCGCGGTTCCATTGTACGAGGTGGGTCTTCATTTCGGGATGTAACCCCCGATAGAAGTGCTCCCTCTTCTTCTCCTCCGTGGAGATGTAGTCTGACGCATACTGCGCCAGATGGTTGAAGGCACGGGAGTAGTCGTGGGCACTCCTCCCGCCCTGCTTCAGTTCCAAAAATTCTTGGAACTTTCTCTTCATTATTCCGGGAGGAATGTGATAGGCGCGGAACGCCTCCCGGAACTCTTGCCATTCCACGGCATGGCCAGCCGGACGTGAGGCGACATAATTCGCCCACCACGCACCAGCGGCACCGTGGAGCTGCTGTGCTGCGAACAGCGTCTTCTGCCGCTCCGTACACTGGAGCAGCCCGAACTTGGACTCGATAGTCCGCAGCCAGTTGTCCGCCTCCAGTGGTTCTTCAGCTTCGGTGAACACTGGAGGGTGCGTACTCATGAAATCCGAGTACGACACTTCGCGGGGCTCACGAGGCCCTCGCTCTTGACGTCCTCCCGCTTGGGACGTATTCTGCACGATCGTGCGGAGCAGGTCGGTCTGCTCCTCACGACCTCCCACCAATGCCGCTATCACATCCGCTAGAGTAAGCGGAGGCGGCGGTGGTGGCTGCTGCTGCGGGGTGCTGTCGTAGGCCGGTGGCTGGGAGTCATCGCCTCCACCTTGGCTAGAGCCACCAACCTCGTGCGTGGTCCTAGTACGAACCATCTGCAACCATACGACATTAAACATCAGTCCCGCAACATTTTGCATGCAGTCCAATAGAACTGGGCGTAAAAACATCATGACAACCAAACATGCAAAATATCTCGTAAGTAGATAATGTAATAACTTTGCACAAGCTACCCCATTACCAGACCAAACACAAGTTAGTTTAATCCAACTTGATGAACCCCCTCTTTGGAAGCTCACCATAACTGGGTTTGGTCTCTACGAGACATTATTATTGCGTTGTCATCACGTATAACACCCTTAGGGTACAACACCCTTCAATGAGTTCAACTGTCATTCTTCTGTCAGAATGACCAGTTTCTACCTATTCCAAGTTTTGATCCGGTTATGGGCATTTTCATGACTCAAGTTGAATACCAAAGTTAAAGTTAACTTTAGTATCTTTCCAACGAGTACTCATTTGCCCCCAGATCAGCTTTGATTAAAAAGTTATGTTAATTCAAAGTTAGCAGAATTTCTGGAAGAATTTTAACAGCACCTCCCTTGGAAGTGGCTGTTTCCAATCCTGATTTCCACTAAATTCTGTGCTGAAACTTCAGAAACTTTGAATTGCAAAGATGTCAAACATCTTCTACTCTTTCTAAGGATGGATTATATGACAATTTTAGATTTTTCTACTGGGAGTTATATTTGAAAAACAGATCAGTTCAGAGGATGTTTTACTCTGCCCTGATTCTGAATAGTTTACATTCCTCTGGGATTTTAGCCATCTTAAGGCGAGTTTCAGCTCTGGAAGTCTACAACAAAGTTGTAGAGTACTTGAATACCTTCCCAGAACTATATAGCACACCTCCCTGGGCTAAAAGACCTGTGAGTTATGCCCTGTTGAAGATCAGCAAACTTGCTGTCCCAAAACCGAGCACTCTGTTTTTCAGTCTTTTTGGAACTACACTCATCCCTATCTCATTCTTATACCCAACCAGGGTCCTAACTGTTGAACCTATAGATTTTTTTTAATTTTTTTCGTTATCATTATACTCATGCATATGCCTACAATATCTCGGTACTACGTTCCTTACAAAAGAAAATCCTAACCGGATCATACCGGTATATACGTCTCAAGTGTGGCACTAAACGGTCTCTCGCACACGTTTTCTACACGGATACATACGTGGTTAGTACCTGCAGAAGACCACACAATGATGGTGCACTCAAAGTTTGTTCATTTCAGGCAGTTCCATATCTAAAAGTAATTACAAACGCCCGTATCATTTTCATACGGCCGTCCTTGAGCTAAGTCACGTCTCAAGGCACGTGATCGTGTTTCAACACCACACGACGGGGAACCCGAGTATGTCATGAACGGGTCGTCACGGTTGGGAATGTTATCAACCCAACAGATACCACCTACTGCCCTGCAGGGCACGCCGATGGCAAGCGCTGCGTATGTCCTCCTGGGCTATTTCCAGACGAACACACTCTCGCGTTACTGACCACGCGATGGGGTCTCCGCTTACTTGCCTAATGCACGCTAGGGATCAGCGTTTCATATGAACTCAGGGACATGAAGAGTCCAAGAGCTTCATATTGACATCTCACACCGAGCTGTGAGATCAATCCCTGAACCACGTTCCTCGTCAGGGAGAGCTAACCGAAATTGAACCGCTTTCGGTGGCGTTCCTTACCATACTTACCAGAGCGTAGGTGCGTCGTTACATAATTGAAATTCAGAATTATAACACATAAGTTAGTCTTTGCCACTTTAAGTAACTATGCTAATATAGTCCTTACTTGGGCAACTACCGAATCCTCACCGTATACCTAAGTTTTTCCCATAATGCAGTCCTTTAGTACTGTGCTATCCCCACTGCAGCTCTGATACCAGGCTGTGGCGGACCGGAATCCGCTCATCCAGGATCGCAGAGGGTGATGCCGCGCGATGCGACACCCGACAGCACACGTCATAAGAACACAATATATTACATGGGAAAAACAGCTGAAACTGTACAAATAAGTACAAACTTCAGTTACAATTATTGTTCTATTACACAGCGGAAGACTACACTATACAACTCACGCCCGCCTATTTAGCAAAAGTCGGTTGCCCAGCCCTAGGGCAACCCACACTAGCTGCACTCCTCAGCTCAGCGCGGCGTGTACGGCTCCCACTCAGCCGTGGTCCCCGACGGAGGGTAACCCTCGCCGGTGGACTCGTACTCCGAGTCCGTGGGTGGCTCTTCACCTGAAAAACACTTAAGCAGCAACCGTGAGCTCGAAGGCTCAGCAAGGCTTAACCGACTCACCTAAGCATGAAACTCTACATGAGGTGTACAATGGACATAGGATAGTAACATTTCAGCAAAACGACATGCCTACAAGTTCATCCTTAGTTTATCTTTTAGCAACAAGTTAACAGTTCATGAAATCTGAAATTTAGTAAGCAGTATTTGGTGGCACACATGTGGCAATACAATTATATCAATCAGCATCGTTGAATCACCATAATTCATCCATTAGTCTACGTTACGACGCAGTGAACAAGCAGTACTCGTCACCGCGAGGGACGGCGAATCGACTCGATATACACCTGCAGGGAAAACCCAAAGAGCACGTCACGTACGCCCACCCGTGGAGCTGCACAGCACGCTCACTCGATGTCGTACGGGACAACCTTTCACCCAACAGCCCAAACGTCGAACCGGTCGCACCGAAACGAGCAGGAGGTTCCCCACACGGAGCATCTCTCTATGCCCGTTGGCAGATTTCCACCTTGCTGCCCTCAACCTACACCTATAAATCGGTGTGCTATGCCTCGACGCCCGGAGGTTTAGGCTACATCGGTTTATCGGGGCCCATATATCCGATATGCCTTCGGTACGTTCAATACTTGTTCAGCAGGGCCGCACACGGATCGGTCCTCAATCGACACGGGCAGGGCTGCGCACACAAGACTCTCTCTTGCTGCGCCCTAGCCCCTGCCTAGTCTCATTTTCATTACTAAAGTGATCTCACATCACTCAACCGAACCCGTGTGTCCCCAGCCTATCTCGCGAGTAGATTCCAACTACTCGACTTGTACCGAAGTCCTATGACTCATTAAGCATAGCCTGTCTACTCGAGGTCCTTGACACTACCCTCACTCTTTTAGGAAAACTTTGGTTATGCAAGTGGGGTTTCATTCATCCGATACCTAATGCACATACATACTTCATATGACACATGTATACAAAGTAAAACTTTTTAAAAAGGGTTAATGCAAACCGGGGCTTGCCTTGTTGCTGCTGGTCAGGAGTTAGTTCTTCGTCCGGAAGGAGGAAGTCCAGCACTTCCGGAGTCTCTTCTTCAACGGCTACACGTTAATGAAATACTACATGTTAATTTATATGCAAAAGTGAGTTTAGAGTAAGACTTATACTATTGGTTCTAATAACCAGCCTCTAATATCTGGAACTTTGTTTAAGAATTTAAATATGAACTGGTGTTGGTGGTTTGGCTTGGACTTAATCACATGGTTAAATGCTAAGTGGTTTTCCCCCCTTTTCCATATTAATCCCTTAAGTGGGTAAACAGGACAGGGGTGATCTAGAGCTCCAATGGAGCTGAGAATTTTTGTGTGAGTTCCTTGTCACAAGAAAACTCTCTGGACCAAACATTAGCACTTTTCATGGAGTGGTTTGCTCAGAATAATTCTCTTGGCAAATCAGCAAGGAAGAATTAATTCTGAGGTAATACCCCTGTTCATGCTCAACTTAATGAACTACAATTTATATTATAGCTCATAGAGTTTGCATGAATTTTCCTAGCATTTTTGGAGTCAGGGTTTGCCCAGAATTGAATTTCCAAGTTTTGGAAATTCTCTGAAAATGTTTCTGCATTCAAATGAACACAGCACCTTCAAATTTGAATTGCTCTGACCAAATCAACTCCAAATGGTCTGAAACTTTTACAGGGGTTTACTAATGTCCTAAAGAACATCCTGGCAAAATTTGGGGATTTTTGGATGGACCAAACTCCCTCTAAAATTCTTTTGCTCAGAAACTTTAAAGAATTTTCCAGAATTAATTAATGGGTTTCATACAAATTGGGTTGTATCCCTGGATATAGCTAGGCAAGATGAATCCAACCCAATTTGAATCACTAAATTTGGAGCTTCCTAGCCAAGGTTATGGATTTCTAAAGTTTGAGCTAATCCCTGAATTATTTTCCTACAGAAAAATCCCCTCCCGCGCTAAACCAGAGGCTGACAGCGGGGCCCGCCCATTTAAATTGAACTAACCGCGCGCGCTCGCGCGCGATTAACACAGGGGCTGACAGGTGGGGCCGCGCCCTTCGTCTACCTCCCGACGTCGCCGCCCCGAGCCGCCGGAGCTCCGGCGAGGTCAGCGTTCCCGGCGATCTAGCTCACCGGAGCCGACGAAACTCGCCGCCCCCACGTAATCTCGGGTGCTGAACCCGCTGGACACCATGTCGCCGCCGGCTAACCGCCATAGCTCGCCGGCGACGAGCCCTATGCCTCTGTGCTACCTCGGCAATGTGTTCCCGCCCTTCTGACCGTTTTCTTCGTGCGCTAATCGCGTCGCCACACTCAGGGAAACCTCGGGAAACTCGGCATGAGCTCTGTTGGGCCCTAAACGGCCGGCAACCCAGACCTCACCGGCGACCCCCTCCTCCGCCCTACTGTCCTACGGTGAACTTAGGGTTCCAGCGGTGATTTCCTTCCGGTTTTCGAACGAGAAGGGTCGCCAGAACCTCTAGATGCTCTCTCACAGCTCCGTTCGGCCTCCCACCCACTATGCTTCCCAAATTTCTGCTAAACCTAATCGGGTCCCGAAAGGAGCTACTCGCCCTAAACTGAGAAATTCTCCGCGCACAGAGGTCGAACCTTGGAACGGTTTGCGCGGTGGTCTTGAGGACGAGCTAGCGCTTCACTTTCCTATGGAGGTCGAAGCCGGAAGATGATCACAGCTGGGGTGGCACACGATCGGAGCTCGGGCGACTAGGCTGCTGGTTACAGAACTTCGCGAAAGTCAGTAACTCGCCGGCGGTCTCGGGCCTTTTATAGGCTCCTGAGGCCAGGGGAGAGCGCGACACCTGCTGTGCCACCTCCTCTGCCGAAGCAGGAGCTGGCCGGCCGAGGTGGTCGGTCGCCGCCGCTGGCTGCAGCTGGCGAGCGCGCTCGGTCGAGGAGTCGGCTGAAGAGACTTCGGTGCTAAGTCTACTGACCAGTGGGCCTCCCCTCTAACTCTTTTTTTTTTTTCCAATTTTCTGAATTCTGTTGTGCCAAAATATCCTCAGCTACTCACAATTTAATGTGAGACTTAGTCACCAAGCCTATGTTTGAATTTGAATTCTCAAATTCAAACTTTGTTTGGTTAAATTTGCTTCATATTCAAACTTAAATTCAAATTCAGTTTTGAATTCTTGCAAATTTAGCTCTTGACAAGATGAGCTCCAATGGAGATGAAAGTTGGTGGGTTCACTCAGAAAAATGTGCTGAGTATAGATATGGAGCTAACTTTTGAATTTGGGTGATGAAAGTTGCTGCAATTTGAATTTACATTCAAATTGGCCTCTTTTTGAAATAACCCAAAAGTGCCTCAAAAATTGTTGAATTTGCATGAGCTTTGGACTGAACCTTCCCAAGACTTTTTAAATCCTAGGGGTGAGCTCAACCTCTCATGCTCATTTGTAGAAACCCTACATTATGAAAGTGAAGGCTTTCCCCTCTAATCATTCTTTTGATGGAGGTTACTTGCTCTTCACAACATTTCCTATGGTGTCCACAATAAAAACTGTGGTGTTGTGAGGTGAAGAAAAGTTTTTGCAAGTCCCTTTTCTTGGGCTTTTACAAAAACAACAACTCATCTTTAAGTGAATGTAATCCCAAAAAAATACTAATCATACCTCCATTATGTTCATTACCTTCCATGTCACAACCAGACATCAATCAACCTCATTTTTTCTCATGAATACCTCCTCGTATTCGCTACCATCTCACGAATACCATCTCGTATTCGCTACCATATCATCTCATAAACAACTTCGTCTCCCACCGAGACCAACCTTGTTGCCATGACTCAATAGTCATGCAACCCATCTTATCACCCGGACTCAACAGTCCAGAAAACCAAACCAAAATCAAACCATCCAAAACCATAACCAATAACCATATCCAATCACGATCCCAACTAATCATGGAAGTTGGCCAGGCGCTCGTGACCGTAAGCTCGGCTATCATGATAGTTTTAGACTCTGTAGAGTTTGCACCTCTTTACCCACAAGTTTGTGAATTCGTCACCCGTCGGCGACTGCAGAACCTCCATTATACCAGTACACAACCGTCGGTGTATGGCCAAGATATCACAAAATAGCCTTTACAAAGGGGCTACTAGATGTATGGACTCACTAAGGTTTACCGACAGGCTAGAATCTCCAATTCTCCCACCCACGGGCCCCCTCTTGTACCATGCAGTTCCCAGGGCAGTCCTCACTCGACTCCCATTCCGCGCGCCTTCCACGGTCCATAACAATATAGCAACTTACCTAATTACTCAGCTAAGCCGCACCCATACTGGGCCTTGTGGTGGCACTGTTATCCTGGCATGTGCTCGCATGAACCGGTCCTTAGATCTACGGCAAGTAAACCACCATCTCATGCTAGCTCATTCACAACCAGTCTTGCCTAGATCTTCCTCCTATCCATGTTCATTAACAACATCAGTTTCTCATTATCATTACGAGTGCAGTTAGCTAGACACATCTATCTCGCTTCCCAATCCCATGGACTCAGCGAAGCTTAAAAGTAAAAAAAAAAACCATACCCGACTCATAAACTTCCCCGGCGACAAGGGTGGTTTAACCAAAACTAGTAAACTCCTATAAAAGGGTTTCCCATCTTGTTTGACTCAGCACACACACCTTTTCGCAAAACAAAACAGTTTTTCCCAAACATAGGATCAATATGGTCAAGGGGCACTTGCCTTGTTCTTGCGGTTCCGGTTGCTCTTGGATCTCGAAACCTTATTGTTGCAGCTCATCGTAGACAGCTCCCTGAGCTTGTCCTGCTATACAGGATCACGCACATACAAGATCCACAACAATCAATATCATGCACAAACTTTAACTAGATGCGATGATGCATATGCATGCTATCCTATGATCAGTTTTTATCAGATCAGTTCGTACGTGTTCTTGCATGGCTTGCATGGTTTTATGATGAACAGAGGTGTTTGGATCAAATGTGGACGTGGCGATGATCTTGTCTAGATCAACCTGATCAACAAGTGATCTGTCCACGAGAAAGCTTCTGTTCGAAAGGAATCGAAGAACAGATGCAAAGGAAACACGATGATGTCGTAAGGTGATATTGGAGACCTACCTTACGTTCTTCGTGGTCTCGGGGTCCTTCTTTTAGCAAGACAGATCGTTGGGCTCCCTTCTGGCGATCTTCCTCGACTGAACTCCGGCGATGGGCTTACTCGGCGAGTTGGGGCTAGGGCTCTAAGTTGTTGGCTCAGGAGGTGGAAAAGAAGTTCGTGGTTTTCGGCCAAAGGTTCTGGGTTCTATTTATAATCGGGAGAAGAAGAGTCCTAATCTGATTGTATTTGGAATAAGAGTCCTATTCAGATTATCGTTGAATCTTAACAACTTATCTTGAGTTGATTTAGTGCGGTAACATTGTAGAATTCATGTCGGTTTCTCCTTCGTACCGATATTTCTACGCGTACAGAATCCAAAAACCGTTCCAGAACTCGTTACCTCCTCGGTGATGAGCTCCGGAAGCTCCACGTGTCTACCGGGGCCTGGTCTCCCCTTTTCTGCAGAGACGAGCTCTGGTTGTGCCGTGTGTCAAGCGAGTGAGACCTCTCTCTCCTTCGGAGGTGAGCTCCGCGTGCGCCACATATCCTGGCGGTCGGGACCTCCTCTCTTATTTGGAGGTGGCTCCACGCACGCCACGTGTCAGTGCCGGACCTTCCCTCTCTTCGGAGGTGGCTCCGGGTGTGCCACGTATCCTAGCAGCGCTAGACTTCCTTTCTTCACAGAGACGAGCTCCGAGGTTAACACGTGTGCAACAGTGACGGACCACCCGGAGATAAGGTCCGGTGGCAACACGTGTCCAATAGAACCGGACCTCTCGGAGGTGAGCTCAGAGATCGACACGTATCCCGCATGACTTGTCCTCTAATTTCCGTGGTGACTAGCTCCGAAGGTGACATGTGTCCTGTGGAACTGCCTTCGCTTCTCTGCAGAGGCTAGCTCCGGGGGCAACACGTGTCCCACAGGGTCGAACCTCTCCACCTTTGCGGAGATGAGCCCCGAGCCTGCCACGTAGCCATTTTAGCGGCGGACCTCTCCCCACTTCGCAGGGATGAGCTCTGAACACGCCACGTGGCCAGCAGGCCACGGAAGTTGTCTTCGGCGCTCTCTGTGAACTGGATTCTTGTTCTTTTTGGCTATCCTTTTAATTCTTTCTCTGTTCCCACTTCCGTTAAAATGTTTTCTCTTCATGAAACACGAAAACATGCAGAAACCAAAAATGAGGGTGTCACATCCGCGGAGGAGGGGAGGTCCGGCACCGCTGGACACATGGCGCCTTCGGAGCTCACCTCCGCGGAGGAGGCGAGGTCCGGCACCGCTGGACACATGGTGCCTTCAGAGCTCACCCGTGTGGAGGGGGTGAGGTAAGGCACTGCTGGACACGTGGCGCCTTCGGAGCTAACCTCCGCGGAGGAGGGGAGGTCCGGCACCGCTGGACACATGGCGCCCTCGGAGCTCGCCTCTGAGGAGAGGGGAGGTCCATCCCCGCTGTATACGTGGCACCCTCGGAGCTCGCCTCTAAGGAGAGGGGAGGTCCGGCCCCGCTGGACACATGGCGCCCTCGGAGCTTGCCCCTGAGGAGAAGGGAGGCCCGGCCGCGCTGGACACGTGGCGCCCTCGGAGCTCGCCCCTGGGGAGAAGGGAGGCCCGGCCCCGCTGGACACGTGGCGCCTTCGGAGCTCTCCCTGCGGAGGGATTGAGGTCCTTAGGCGGGTTTTTCCTCCTGAGCGCGGGGGTACCCGGTACTGAGGGTACCGACACAATTTCCCCAAATTTTCCCCACATTTGGGTGGATAAAATCCCCGAGGCTGCCGCACATAACTGAAAAGATAAGTATGTTAAGATCCAAAACAAACTGAATAGGACTCCTATTTGAGCTCCAATTGGAGTAGGACTCTTCACCCCCTTATAAATAGGACCCAAAACCCCCCTTGGCCGTAACCCCTTCGTTTTTCCCCCTTCCAAGTCGACGACTTGGAGGCCCTAACCCCTAACTCGCCGAGTTGGACACCCCCCCCCCCGCCAGAGTTCAGTCGCCGGTGAGCCTGCCGAGGAGCCCCGTCACGCCTCGCCGTCGCCGGAAAAGAGCTAACGATCATAAAGGAAGTGAGGTATGTCTTCGTTACCCATCTTACGACGCCGTCGCTGTTTCTACTCATTCGTTTTCTTCGCCCCCTTTGAAC
Source organism: Neostapfia colusana (assembly GCA_030760725.1). Classification (NCBI taxonomy): domain Eukaryota; kingdom Viridiplantae; phylum Streptophyta; class Magnoliopsida; order Poales; family Poaceae; genus Neostapfia; species Neostapfia colusana. Next base: position 73,659,808 of record JASWHV010000005.1, on the reverse strand, counting down.
AGAAACTTTTTCGTGTGGACAGATCACGTTTTGATTGGTTTTTGACGGTGGAATTGATCTAGATCTTGAGTTGAGATCATCACCACGTCCGCACTTGATCCCTATACCCTTGTTCGTCATAAAACCCCATGAAAGCCCATTAAAACATGCAAGAACACGTACAAACTGGTTTAATAAAACAGCACCATAGGATTTGCATTCATCTACACCATTGCATCTTGAGTATAGTTGTGCATGATGTTTGATTGCTGTAAATTTTGTATGTGCATGGTCGTGAGTAGAAGGACAAGCTCCGGAAGCCATCTATGAAGAACTACAGTGCCAAGTCTTTGAGACGCTTGAGCAACAAGAGCCACGGGAGCAAGGCAAGTGCCCCTTGACCATATTGATCCCATGTTTTTGAAACTGTTTTGTTTGCGAAAACTCGTATGCTTGAGTCAAATTGACGGGACACCCTTTTATAGGAGTCTACAAGTTTTTTTAACCATCGTTGTCGCCGGGAAAGTTGATGAGTCGGGTATGGTCGTTTTTCCTTTTTGCTTCGCTTAATCCACAGGATATGGGAAGCTGAATTAAAACATGGTTAGCTACTGTATTCATATGAATAATGATGATGAGAACTTGATGATGTTAATGAGCATGGAATCGGGAGAGATCTAGGCAAGCTTGGTTCGTGGATGTTGCTGAATTAGATGGTGGTTTACTTGCCGTAGATCTGAGGACCGGTTCATGCCAGCACATGCAAGGAAAACAGTGCCACCACAAGGCCAAATATGGGTGCGGCTTAGCTGACTAATTAGGTGTGTTGCTATCTTGTTATGGACCGTGGATGGCACGGGGGAATGGGAGTCGAGAGGGACTTCCCTGGGAACTGCATGGCACAAGAGAGGCCCGTGGGTGGGAGAATGGTGATTCAAGCCTGCCGGTGAAACCTCAGTGAGTCCATGCATCTAGTAGCCCCTTTGTAAAGGCTATTTTGTGATCTCTTGGCCATACACTGACGGTTGTGTACTGGTATAATGGAGGTTTTGCAGTCGCCGACGGGTGACGAAATCACAAACTTGTGGATAAAGTGGTGCCACCTCTGTAGAGTGTAAAACTATCATGATGGTCGTGCTTCCGGTCACAAGCACCTGGCCAACTCACATGATTAGAAGGGAGAACATGGGATGGATATTTGATATGGTTATGGTATTGTCATTGGGATTGGTCTTGGACTGTTTCTAGTCATGAAAATAAGTTTGGCTTCGGTTATATGAATATGAGATGGTTATGAATGCTCATCAGTATGAGATGAACTTGAGAAAGATTATTGGCTGGTTGAGACATGATAAATGGTGAATATTGATGAAATAATATTGCTGAGTACTTGGTTATATTGGGATTTAATTCATCTAGACTTAGTTGTTGTGTTTACCATGTTGTGAAATAAAATTTGCTTGCTGCAATTAGCCTTTTTATTCCATACCCTTTTATAAGCTACATGTCATACTTTTCCCGCACTTGCTGAGTACGACATGTACTCACACTTGCATTATCACATAAACATCAGCAACAGGAGAAGAGTACTTCGAGGACCATGTGGAGTACTAGGCGTGCGAACTACCGTCAACGTGCCTGTGGAGTTGAAGATGGAGCCGCTGCTACTTAGTTATTTTCGCTGTCGTTTAGAGACTTCTGCTGCAAGAATAAGTTAGAGATTCTTGAGTGAGACAATGAGCCGATGTAATAAAGTACTTGAACACTATTTATTCGTGGTTATATTGTGAATTCAGTTTGTGGATTACATGTGTATGTGTGATGAACATCCTGGGCACACATATGCATTAACTTGGTTCTGTTTTCGGAACCAGGTGTCACAGATTGGTATCAGAGCCACGTTGACCGTTGGACGCAAGCCTAGGTAGAATGGACACTCTAAAACACATAGGAACACCCCTCTAAACTGCTATTTTGAAAAAAAATTGCTTGCTTCTGCACTTTACTTGTCAATTCAGCCACCGCAAAGTGCTATTTTCAGCCCCTCCTTCTCTCTTCTTTTGGACACTTTTGCTTTCTTGCTTCATAGCTTCTGATTTTTTGGAGCTATTTCTTCCTTCTCTAAAGTTTCCAATGTCTTATTTAAAGATGCCGGTGATTAGGAGCACCAGCGCCATCTAACCCTACATGGACTGCCGACTCACCATGGCATGCGCCATGAATGGACCACCCCCGTCACACGCATTGAACAGCACCAGTTCACATGATTAAGTTTAGGATTCCCATTGAATAAGCTGTAATAGGAACGTTTAAATCGTAGCAGCGTCAATAGGCGTGGTGTGTTGAACTTTTGTGATGATTAATTGTGTTTGTTTGCTAGTGTGAGTTGTGGGACGCTTCTGCGAAAGTCCACGTCCGCACAAGTAGACAGATGTGAGATGCTTCGGCACGTGTTCACATCATCATATAGGCTGAAATTAATAAAATAAGTTACTTAGTTAATACACCTTGATGCATATAGTTGGGGGATCAATCTAAACTTCTATTCTCTATTCTACTCAATTCTCTCTCATAGATGGTGAGGGAAAACGCCAGCCATCAAAGGAGGAACGTTCGTGGCAACCATGAACCACAAGAGGATGGCAACGTTGAAGTACCTGAAAATGCTAACCCCGGGGCTGATGCAAACAACCTTGAACGGTTGATGGCTATGCAGAACCAGCTGATGTAAACTATGATACAAACTTTGGGACAGCTGCAAGCCAACAACAACAACAATCCTAACCCCGTTCCTGCACCCCCACTGCCACCACCGTCACCACCGCCGGCTCACAACAGACTGGGAGAGTTCATGAGGACTCGACCACCTACTTTTGCACAAGCTAATGATCCCATGGAGGCTGATGATTGGTTGAAATCCATGGAAAAGAAGCTTGCTATTGTTCAGTGCAATGATCGGGAGAAAGTTCTCTTCGCATCGCACCAACTTATGGGAGCAGCTGCTGACTGGTGGGACGCTCTTTGCAATGCTCATGAAAACCAGGAGACTATCACTTGGGCTGGGTTCAAGGAGAGTTTCCGCTCTCATTACGTCCCTGCTGGAGTCATGATGCTTAAAAGACAAGAGTTCGAAGGTCTCCGTCAAGGAAAGAAGAGCGTGAATGAGTACCTCAACAAATTCACGCAGCTGTCAATGTATGCTCCCGAAGACGTCAACTCGGATCAAAGAAAGCAATACTTGTTCATGAGAGGATTGAACAATGAGATCCAAGTACAACTGCTCAATAATGAATATGCAAGCTTCCAGAAGCTCGTTGACAAAGCTATAGTAGTTGAGAGCAAGATCCGTGAGATCGAGCAAGAGGGTAAGAGCAAGATGCCATACCAGCCACAAGGGAGCAATGTACGTCCCTGTTTCATGCCACCAGCTGCACCGCAGTATGGCTCGTCCGCCCTGCAAACCCACATCGCCCTAATCAACCATCGCAGCAACGTCCTGTTATGCAAGCACCTCGTATGCCTTTGCCTCCTGCGCCCCATCCCAACATGGGCGCCTATGCTCAAAACCAGCCTCGCCCCAATGTTCCTGCTGTTTTGGGCAACAAAGCATGCTTTTCATGCGGAGAGGCGGAACACTTTGCAAATCAATGACCGAAGAAAGGTCTTGTACAGCCGACCAACGCACCAAAACAGAATCCGCGGCCGAATGGAGGAGCTACGCAAGTTAACCGTGGGCAGCAGAACTACGCTCGTGGCAACGTGAATTATGTCTCCGCTGAGGAAGCGCAACAAGCTGAGGACGTCATGATTGGTATGTTCCTTGTCAACTCCAACCCAGCCACTGTTTTATTTGATTCCGGAGCATAGCATTCATTCATATCATTCAAGTATGTTGCCAAGTATAATCTGCCCATATCGCACATGAAACACACTATGTTGGTTAATTCTCCCGGTGGAGAGATGAGGACTAATATAGTATGTCCGAAAGTAAACCTTAAAATAAGGGGGGTAGACTTTCTTGCCAACCTTATTGTCTTGGATTCCCAAGGATTTGATATAATACATGGAATGGATTGGTTAAGCAAGCACAGCGGAGTAATTCAATGTGCTGAGAGGAGCGTGCAGTGGACAAATGAGCACGGTACTCGTATTGAGTTCGAGTCAGCCAACCGGCAACCGAGAAGGCAGCGTTGAACCACGTCGAAGAAGCAACATTGTAAAGCATTCTGGTGGTTCAAGAATTTTCAGATGTGTTCCCGGAAGAACTTCCTGGTATGCCACCTGACCGGGACATTGAATTTGCCATTGATTTAGTACGTGGAACTGCACCCATAGCAAAAAGACCATATAGGATGCCCGCTAATGAACCAGTGGAACTTAAGAAGCAAATTCAGGAGCAGCTAGAAAAGGGTTTTATAGCCCAAGCTCGTCACCGTTGGGAGCCCCCATGCTCTTAGTAGACAAGAAGGATGGGACCCAAAGGATGTGTGTGGATTATAGGTCTCTCAATGAGGTGACGATCAAGAATAAATACCCGCTGCCCCATATAGAGGACCTATTCGACCAAATGAAAGGTGCCCGAATTTTCTACAAGATTGATCTTCGGTCGGGATACTTCCAGCTGAAGATTAAGCCCTCTGACATACCCAAAACTGCATTTCGAACACGGTAAGGTTCGTATGAATATACCGTTATGTCTTTTGGGTTTAGGAATGCACCCGCATACTTTATGTACCTCATGAATAAGGTCTTCATGGAGTACTTGGACAAGTTTGTCATGGTTTTCATCGACGATATCATGGTGTATTCAAAAAGCGAGGAAGAACATGAAGACCATTTCAGATTGACAGTGCAGAAACTACGAGAGCATCAATTGTATGCCAAGTTCAGCAAGGGTCAATTTTGGCTAAAGGAGATATCGTTCCTAGGCCGCATCATCTCCGAGAGAGGAGTATCGGTTGATCCCGGAAAAGTGGGAGATATTCTGAAGTGGAACCAACCGCAGAATGTGAGAGATATTCGGAGTTTCCTTGGGATGGCTGGATACTACCGACGGTTCATCAAGGATTTCTCCAAAATAGCGAAGCCTATGACTGAATTGCTAATGAAGGGAAAAGCATTTCAGTGGACACCAGTGTGCCAAGAAAGCTTTGAGGAGCTCAAGAAAAGACTAACCACAGTACCGGTTTTGGTATTGCCGGACGTGAGCAGGAGTTTTGATATATATTGTGACGCATCAAGACAAGGGCTTGGATGTGTGCTCATGCAAGATGGACAAGTGGTAGCCTATGCGTCGAGACAACTAAAGAAACATGAATTAAATTACACCACACATGACTTGGAACTTGCAGCCGTGGTACATGCCTTGAAGATTGGGAGGCATTATATCCTTGGCCACCGATGTGAGATCTATACGGATCACAAAAGCCTCAAGTATATATTAACGCAAACGGATCTGAATTTGAGGCAACGTCGATGGTTTGAACTCATCAAGGATTATGATGTTGGAATCAATTATCACCCCGGAAAGGCCAATGTAGTTGCAGATGCGTTAAGCCGAAAGGGAGCATGTCACCAACTCACGGTTCGGGAGCTACCGCCCGAGCTGCGCAAGGAGTTCGAACGGTTACATCTCGGGTTCTTGTACGAGATGGAAGTGATAGAACTCAACTCTTCACTGGAACAAGAGATACGAGATGGCCAAGCAACAAATGAGGAAATCAAGGAAATAAAGGAAAGAATCCGATAAGGCATAGAAAAGGATTTCAACGAAGACCAGAAGGGCACACTTTGGTTAGGGAAAAGGATTTGCGTGCCTAACGTGAAGCACATCCGCGACACGATATTAATGGAGGCACATGGCTCACCTTATTCCATACATCCCGGCTGTACAAAGATGTACAAGGACCTAAAAACTTGCTATTGGTGGGATGGTATGAAAAGGGACATAGCCGAATATGTTGCCTTATGCGATACGTGCCAACGGGTGAAGGCCAAACATCAAAGACCCGCTGGACTGTTCCAGCCACTGAAATTATCCGAGTGGAAGTGGGAAGACATCAGCATGGATTTCATTGTCGGATTGCCACGTACTCGGTCGGGTTATGACTCCATTTGGGTTATTGTGGACCGATTGACGAAGACAGCCCATTTCCTTCCTGTTAGAACCACGTACCTCGTCGCAGAACTAACCGAGCTGTATATGGAGCAAATCGTGTGTCGCCATGGAGTTCCGAAGAGGATAGTTTCAGATCGGGGTTCTCAATTTACCTCTAGGTTCTGAAAGAAGCTGCATGAGGCCATGGGTACACGGCTGAATTTCAGCTCCGCTTATAACCTGCAAACTGACTGGCAAACCGAGAGGACAAATCAAATTTTGGAAGACATGTTGAGAGCTTGCGCCTTGAAACATGGTAGACGGTGTAGAACGCCGCTGTTCTTGAATGAGTCCGGAGAGAGCCAAGTGTTTGGACCCGAAGTGCTGCGAGATGCCGAAAAACAAGTCCAAACGATACGAGAAAATTTGAAGGCTTCTCAGTCACGACAAGAAGGTTATGCGGACAATGGGCGAAAAAGTTTGACCTTCAAAGTAGGAGACTTCGTGTGGCTTAAGGTATCGCCTATCCGAGGCCAACGACGGTTCAACGTCAAGGGCAAATTAGAACCTCTCTACATCAGGCCATTTAATATTTAGGGCAAGCGAGGAGAAGTAGCCTATCAATTAGAGCTGCCAACGCACCTCTCCGACGTACACGACGTGTTTCATGTATCCCAACTCAAGAAGTGCTTAAGAGTACCAGAAGAACATGTACCGATGGATGAGCTCGAGCTTCAAGAGGATATGACCTATGTGGAACACCCCGTCCAAATTTTGGACGTGAAGGAAAGGTTCACGAGGAAGAAAGTGCTGCAAGACGCCGAAAAACAAGTCCAAACGATACGAGAAAATTTGAAGGCTTCTTGTCATACCCGGTTTTTCCGAAGAAACAACCAAGTGAATATCACATGTATGCCAGGATCATTTTCTCATACATGTGATGACAAATAGTGAAGCATCATTTATTACAAGCCAGGTGTCGAATATAAGTAAGTCTTACATAGTAAATGTCTCGATGGACAATAATAAGTTCATCACAAGTAAATAAACTAGCAGCGGAATATTATTATTTAGGGCTCCATCACAGGCGTTGCCCGGGGGTCTTCATGAACCTAAAAGCCTTCCTCGGGTCCAAAATCTTGGTCATTATACACCACCTCATTATCTTGACCTGAGCAGCAATATAAACCAACAAATATGCAAGGTTGAGTACCAATGGTACTCAGCAAGTGTGGGAAAATTATATCATGCATGGCTAGAACAAGGATAGGTTGAACTCATGGTTAAAGCACTACGCAATTAATACCTATCACCTTAGCTTATTAAGCACCTACATTACTACACAGGTGAAATGGTCCCAATCTCCCATCCCATCATCATAACCAAATAACCATAACATCATTTCCAATGTTAAGCTCCCCGCTTAACATCCAAAACCATCAATCCTCTAATCATGAATAAGTCCAGGCCGCTCTTAACCGTGAGCACGGCTGTCAAGACAGTTTTTACTCTGCAGAGTTTGTACCACTGCACCCACAAGTAGTGATTTCATCCCCCGTTGCCGGGTGGACTAAAAGAACCTCCATTATGCCAGTGGCTACGATCCACATTCACACTTCCCAGGTGTGCGGCCAGGAGATCACTACGAAGCCTTTACAAAGGGATTCCCGACGAGCGTGGGCCCACTGAGGTTTCACCCCTAACAGCATACAAGAGGCTCCAACCCCGCTGCAGTGGCCCCCTCTTGAGCCTTGCGGTTCATATGGTAGTCCAGCTGACACCTACTCCCCGCACCATCCAACACACCCATACTACGCCGGGGATACACCTAATTAATTGGCCAAGCCGCCCCATCTCAGCATGTGGTTGGCACTGTAAAGCCAGGTTACATGCTCCATGAACCGGTCCTTAGGATCCAGGCAAGTACTAAACACAAACCCAAGTCTCGTGCACCCAGCACACAACCAAAACATCCAACTTGCCTTGATCCCTACCTCTACATAACTCACAATGTCTCATTCAAGAGTATGGTAATATAAACTGATGGTCTCATATCCCAAACATCCCATTCTAAGCATGGCTAAGCATATGCATGTAAATAAATGACATGACAAAATAAATCCCAACCCAAGCTACAAGGAAACAAGGTAATGCAATTCTAGGGAAACTTCCTAGCATGGGTTTCATATTTCATTTGACAATGCAAATAATTCTATCTACACATCCTAGCATAGGATCAAAGTGGTCAAGGACACTTGCCTCCTTCTTGCTGCTCTTGAAATGGGTAGTCCTGATCTTGGAAAGGAATAACTTGCTCTTGAACAGGTTCTACTTCATACCATCACACATAGCAAAAGGAAAACAACAATCATAAGACATAGTTCACACCTCTACTTCATACAAACCACACATTCATATTTATAAAAGTTCTTTACCATTATATGTGTTGTGGTTACTTTATGTGTGTTAAGTTGTGGCTTGCATGCACTTTTAACCATGTATATATATGATTCCTATTTTTGGTGTCCACATTTATACTTGCATACAATGTGCCTTCACAATTTCTATCAACCCTAAACTGAATTCTTTGTATTTTAGAAACTCCATTTATCATTTACTAGTTGCTATATTTTCAGATTTATATTCCTATGCATAATTGTGTATTTTATTATTAAATTAGTAATACACATCACCTAAACAGATTAGGTTCTGGTCCTAAATAATTTAAAATCATATTTTGACCATGGCTTATGATGTATACTATTTCATAATTATTTTCCCTATTTTTCTTTAACTATTCTTTACTTAAAAATGTGTCCCTATACTAATAAATGTGAATAATAGATAAAACAGATTTATTTCAGCTCAAAAATATATTTTTATCTCACTCCAAAGTTTTCTAAGTACTGAGAAAGTTTTTAATTAATTTTGACAATTATGTTTGTCCCCCTTTTAATTTTTAAACACTAGTTACATATTCAATTTTCTAAATTAAATACTAAACAAGGCTAAAATAATGAATTCACCCCATTACAGGGTCTATAATATTATTTTCATAATTTCCAGGGGTCTATCTACACTTATCAGAGGTGTTTTTCCTAATTTCTATTAAGTCCAGGGGTTAAAACTGATTTTTAAATGGATTTACATGATTTTCTGGAGTTCCAGGGGCTAGATCTGAAGTTTCTGGGGCTAGCTCTCAATTCCAGAGAACCCCAGGGGGTAGCACGTAAGAATTCCAGTCTTTATAATGCGGGGCTGACGTGGTCCGTCCGATTTTAAACCGACGGCTGAGATTATAAGATCGAAACGGTACGCGGGGTTTTAAAGTCTACCGCGCGATTTAAAATAAACGGCGCACAAGCGGCCACGTCGCTCTGATCGAGCGCGGGCGGCGCTGCCGGCGGCGCACGGCGGCGGGAAGCGGCGATCTTGCCGGAAAGTTTCGGATCCTCGAGAATTCTGCCTAGAACTGTGATCTTATGGCCTAGATCGGTAGAGGGGAGGTCAGGGATCTCACCTCGGGGGTTTTCTCGAGCTCGGGGGTCCTGGAATGTGATCGGCGGCGAGGTCCGAGGCAAAACCACGGCGAAGCTCGTCGGCGCTGTGTTTGCACCGTAACTCTCCGAGTTTTCTGCACCTGCAAAGTTCCCCGGAGGCGGTGGATCAAGACCAGCGAGTTAGATCAGAGTTTCCGAGCTTAGATCGGCCAGAATTCACCGGCGAAGTCTCGGTGCTCACCGGAGTGAAAATCAGCGATCGCGTGGGAAAAACTGATCGGATCGGGGGTTTTTATAGCCGGGGGAGGGCGGTGGATCTGTTGTGATCGAGTTGGAGTCCTCTGAGACCAGAATTCGGGCGGCGGAACGGTTTCCCGATCGGTTAAGATCGCGCGCGCTCGGGGGGAAAAGTCCGGGGTCGCGGGGGCTCGGGTTAGGGATGACAGGTGGGTCCCACCCATCGGTGAGAGGCAGCGCGGTGCGCGCGGGGGCGGGCTGGCGCGGGAGTAGCTGGGCCGGCTGGCGGTTTCGGCCCACTGGCCGGTTTTTTCCCGTTTTCTTTTTTTCTTTTTCCTTTTCTTTTCTGTTTTGAGTATAATTTGAATTCCAGTTTGAATTTGAATTTTTGCAAAACATGCAATACGTCCAAAAATTTTTAAATTCACCTCTGAACATGGTTTTGGGTTTTGAATCAAAATTTGGGGTGTTACAGCTCTACCCCCTTAAAAGAAATCTCGTCCTCGAGATTGGTGTTTCTAAGAAAACAATTCCGGAAACTGTGCCTTGAGCTCATCTTCCCGTTCCCAGGTGGCTTCCTCTTCTGAGTGATGCTTCCACTGCACCTTGCACATCCGGATTCTTTTATTTCTGGTGAGGCGTTCCATCGTCTCGAAAATCTTGTACGGTTGCTCGGCATAAGACAAATCTTCAGCTACATCCACTTCATTCATGGGTAACACCTCTTCAGGCGTCATCAGACATTTCTTGAGTTGTGACACATGAAATACATCGTGCACGTCCGATAGATGAACCGGTAACTCTAGTTGGTACGCCCCTTCGCCTTTTCTTTCCAAAACTTGAAAGGGTCCGATGTATCGAGGTGACAACTTCCCTTTCACCTTGAACCGACGAAGTCCTCTGATAGGGGACACCTTGAGATAAACATAGTCTCCCACGCTGAAAACGAGTTCTCTTCTTCGTACATCAGCATAACTCTTCTGGCGTGTTTGTGCTATCCTCAAGTTGTTGCGAATCTCCCTCACCTTCGCCTCGGCTTCTTGTAGCACTTCTGGACCAAACACTTTGCTTTCTCCTGTTTGGTTCCAAAATAGGGGAGTTCTGCACTTCCTTCCATACAAAGCTTCAAACGGTGACATCTTCATACTAGCTTGATAACTGTTGTTATAGGAAAACTCCGCATACGGTAGGTTCTTGTGCCAACTCCTATTGTTTTTGAGTGCACATGCCCTTAACATATCTTCAAGTATCTGATTGGTTCTCTCCGTCTGCCCGTCAGTTTGGGGATGATAGGCAGAACTAAAGTTCAGATGGGTTCCCATGGTTTCATGCAACTTTTGCCAAAACCTCGAGGTGAACTGTGTCCCTCGGTCCGACACTATCTTCTTTGGCACTCCATGGTAACACACAATCCTTGACATGTACAATTCTGCCAATTTGGATCCGCTGTAGCTTTCTTTCACAGGAATGAAATGAGCTACCTTGGTTAGCCGATCAATAATGACCCAGATTGAATCATACCCGGATTGGCTCCTAGGCAATCCCACGACAAAATCCATGCTGATTTCTTCTCACTTCCATTCAGTCACTTTGAGTGGTTGCAATAATCCCGCGGGTCGTTGATGTTCTGCTTTCACCAACTGACATGTGTCACATAGGGCAACATGTTCCGCGACATCTCGCTTCATGCCATACCACCAATACCTGCTTTTGAGGTCCTGGTACATCTTCGTACTCCCAGGATGAATGGAATAGTCGGAATCGTGAGCCTCCTTCAAAATTAATTCACGGATCTCTTTTACTTCTGGCACACAGATCCTTTTCCCGTGCCACACCGTTCCCTGTTCATCCTCTCTAAAACCAGGAGCTTTATTTTCCTTAATGAGCTGTCTGATCTCTTGTATCTTCTCATCATTCTTTTGGCCCTCGCGTATGTCTTGCTCGAGTGTGGAGTCCACTTCCATGGCGATGGCTTCACCACTATTTACTAGACATAGATTGAGTCTTATAACCTCGTCCTTCAATTCTGCAGGCATGTCCTTCAAACTCAACTTATTGACCTGCACTTTCCGACTCAAAGCATCGGCCACGACGTTTGCTTTCCCGGGATGATAGTTGATGCCTATATCAAAGTCATTGATTAGCTCTAACCATCTCCTTTGTCTGAGGTTGAGATCTGGCTGTGTGAATATGTACTTCAAACTCTTATGATCCGTATATATCTCTGTCCTCTTCCCCATCAAATAGTGCCGCCAAATTTTCAACGCGTGTACCACTGCAGCTAGTTCTAGGTCATGTGTAGGATAGTTCTTCTCGTGCTTCCGAAGCTGCCGGGATGCATAAGCCACGACATGTCCTTCTTGCATGAGAACACATCCCAACCTATTTCCAGAGGCATCGCAGTACACTGTGAAATTCTTCTGCATATCTGGCATAACCAACACTGGGGCTGTTGTCAATCTCTTCTTTAGCTCCTGAAAGCTTGTATCGCACTGTGGCGTCCAGGTGAATGTGATTCCCTTTTCCAACAATTTGGTGAGAGGTCTCGAGATCTTGGAGAATCCCTCAATAAACCGTCGATAGTATCCAGCCAATCCCAAAAAGCTTCGAACTTCCCCGACATTTTCAGGGGTCTTCCACTTCTGGATGTCCTCGATTTTGGTGGGATCTACGGAGATTCCTCCCTCCGAGATTATATGTCCTAAAAAGGGAACTCTCTTCAGCCAAAACTCACACTTGCTCAACTTGGCATATAGTTGGTGTTCTCTCAGCCTCTGTAACACCAACCTTAGATGTTTCTCATGTTCTTCTTCATTTTTGGAGAAGACGAGAATATCATCTATGAAAACCACCACAAATTTGTCCAGATATTCCATGAATACCTTGTTCATGAGGTACATGAAATATGCCGGGGCATTGGTTAGCCCAAAAGGCATGACAGTGTATTCATACAGTCCGTACCGAGATACGAAAGCTGTCTTGGGAATATCTGATTGCCTTATCTTGAGTTGGTGGTACCCCGACCTGAGATCAATTTTCGAGAACACACAAGCTCCCCTCAACTGATCAAACAAGTCTTCAATGCGGGGTAATGGGTACTTGTTTTTGATGGTTACCTCATTCAAGGCACGGTAATCCACGCATAACCTTTGGGTTCCGTCTTTCTTGGGCACGAATATCACCAGAGCTCCCCATTGTGAGGAACTAGGGCGAATATACCCCTTCTCCGTCAATTCTCTCAAATGATCCTTGAGCTCTCCTAGCTGCTTGGAGTCCATTCAATAAGGTCTCTTGTATATCGGGGCTGTTCCCGGTACTAGCTCAATTGCGAATTCCACGTCACGGTCGGGAGGCATACCTGGTAACTCCTCCGGAAAAACATCTGGATAATCCCTGATGGTCCTGATTTCCTCAACTTTCACCTCCACTTGATTTAATTTAATGTCCCTCCTAGGCTCGTGTATCGTTATGAACTTTACTCTTGTGCCATTGGGGTGAGTTAGTTCCACCGTTCTGGTCGAACAATGGATGATTCCTTTATGTTTGGTCAACCAATCCATACCCAAAATAATATCTATTCCTTATGAATCTATCACTATGAGGTTAGCAGTAAATACTACCCCATTAATGTCTAGGCTCACTTTGGGACACACTTGTCTTGTCCTTATTTCTCCACCTGGAGAGTTTACGGCTAGCATATGGTTCATTTGTGTGGTTGCTAGGTCATGCTTCTTAACAAACCCTTGAGCAATGAACGAGTGGGTAGCACCAGAATCAAACAGCAGAGTTGCAAGGTGTAAATTGGCAGGAAACTTACCAACTACCACGTCGGGTGCCTCTTGTGCTTCCTCCATAGTGACATGGTTCACCCGTCCTCTCACTACATTCTGCTGTTGTGGCGGCGCAGGCTTCTTCTTTGGGCACTTATGGGCATAGTGCCCCACTTCACCACAGCTAAAACATTGCACCCCAACCTTAGGTGCTTGGCCTTTGTTGTCTTGGGGTTGATTCGGGGGTCCTTGCACTGCTGGTCGAAGTGGATATGCGGGGCGAGGCTGCTGCACAAACTGACGTTGCGGCTGTGCTGGTGCTGCGGGTGGCCTGTAGTTTGGGTTGTACCCTCTTGGTGCTGAATAGGGTACCGCAGCACGGTTGTCTGCCCCGTAGGTTGCTGCATCATACGTGGGCGGGTGTTGCTCCCTGAGGCCTGATGTGACCACCCCGCCTTCCTCTTATTCTCATTTTCCAGGGCCTTTAGCTTCCTTTCCACCACAAATGCTCTGTCCACCATCTTTTGAAAGCTTTCATACTCATTGGAGGACATTGCACACTGCATCTCTGCGGTAAGTCCTTCCACGAAACAATCTTGTTTCTGCTCATCAGTCTCTATGTCTCGTGGAGCATAACGGGATAGTTGAGTAAATTTAGTGAGGTATTCCCTCACAGTCATGTTTCCCTGCTGCAGTCCCAGAAACTCTTTCCTCTTGTTTTTGAGTTCACCTCTTGGGATGTATGGTTGCGGAAGCTACGCTTGAACTCTTCCCAAGTGATGTTCTCAGGGTCATGATGGGCAGCCACGTAGGCGGTCCACCAATCAGCAGCAGGTCCTTGCAATTGATGAGAGGCAAACAGCACCCTCTCATACCCTTGGCATTGTATTATCCTCATCTTACTTTCAATGGTCTTCAGCCAATCATCTGCCTCCAGAGGTTCAGCAGCACTTGCAAACTTTGGAGGTTGAGTTCCTAGAAACTCACTCAACCTTGGTTGGCGTGGTGCCGCTTGTGGAGGTGGAACTTGATGCAAGTTGGCCACCACTTGAGTCAAGTTCTGGATAAGCTGATTTTGATTCTCCAGCATTTGGTGGAGAGGATCAACTTCTTCATGGCGACCACCCCTGTCCTGGCCTCCAGAAAGATGAGGGTTGCATGCCTCATCATTGTTGTTGGCGGGGTTGGCAGCACGTCCTTTTCCTCTTCCGGCCATCTGGCAGAATCAACACATGTTAATTTGATACCATTTAGTATCATCTTACTACTTTCATTTGTTGGTACTTTAAGGTGTTGAGGCTTTGTTAAAACTTTACGAGGGTTTATATCTCACACCAAATAAATGCACTATTATTTCCTGTGGGTTCACACACCAAAGCAAAACAATCTGAAGACGAGGCTGTGGACAATTGCTCATGGCTTCCACAACTCACGTCACACACCAAGCATTATCACACCATTAATTACGTAATGACTCGACTACTCGACCTCTTGCTAGCTAGGGGAAAGACTCTACACTACTTGTCCTCTTGAGCTGGCTCCTCGGGATCTTCCTCCTCATTTCGGCTACCTTCTGACTCTGCTTTGGGTGGGGAGGCTGCTGGTGGAGAAGTTTGACGACGCCTGATTGCTCGGCGATCCGGGGAGTCAGGAGTCCATGGATCACTCACGGTGACACACAGTTCATTCCCATCTCCTCTTTCTCTCGCCTTTAAGCAAGCTCGCAGCAACGCCTCCGTTTCCTTCAGGGTGTCTCGGACATCCTGAAGCTCTTGTTGACACTCCTGCAGTCGAGTGCTGAGCATAGCAGCATCCTCCAAGCACAAGTCCATGTGCTCATGGGAAGTCCCTTGCTGCACCGGTGGGTACTTGTACTCCGTGGTACCACTCTCACGTTGGAGGACATACATGTACTCAGTTTTGTCCAAGTGGCGACGATAGATGTGACTCTAGCAGGTGATGGCCTCCCAGGTGACATCTTTCTCCGCGTCAACTTGTGTTGCTCGACAAGCTGGAGAGTGGTGAATCTTAAGCAGCTGATTCTCGTGTATAATCCTCATCTCCAAACTCCATTCTTCCCTCTTCTCACGAATGGTCCTGGTGGAGTTATAGTGGATGATGAGCTTGCCCGTATTGCCGGCGGCTTCGAGCATACGTCAAAGACGGCGCAACAAATCTCCTACTGCCAATCCGTAGGAAAGGTACGTCACTGGGCGACTCTCCTCTCTTTCGGCAAGGGCAACTACGGGAACTCTCCCTCCTGTGGACTTACGAGCGGTGCGAATCATGCGAACCATCTAAAACAAAAGAATTTAAAATTAGGTTAGATAAATTCTCAAACAAAAATCCTATTTTGAATGAAAGTTGGGGTAAGATGAAGAAAATGACTCCTTTAATAACACTTTTCCACCCACACTTTGGAAAATAGTTTTTAAGAAAATAGGGCCCTTAAATACGTCCATTTCTACCTAGGTCCACGTTCCTACGGGCAACCTTGGCTCTGATACCACCTCTGTCACACCCGGTTTTTCCGAAGAAACAACCAAGTGAATATCACATGTATGCCAGGATCATTTTCTCATACATGTGATGACAAATAGTGAAGCATCATTTATTACAAGCCAGGTGTCGAATATAAGTAAGTCTTACATAGTAAATGTCTCGATGGACAATAATAAGTTCATCACAAGTAAATAAACTAGCAGCAGAATATTATTATTTAGGGCTCCATCAAAGGCGTTGCCCGGGGGTCTTCATGAACCTAAAAGCCTTCCTCGGGTCCAAAATCTTGGTCATTATACACCACCTCATTATCTTGACCTGAGCAGCAATATAAACCAACAAATATGCAAGGTTGAGTACCAATGGTACTCAGCAAGTGTGGGAAAATTATATCATGCATGGCTAGAACAAGGATAGGTTGAACTCATGGTTAAAGCACTACGCAATTAATACCTATCACCTTAGCTTATTAAGCACCTACATTACTACACAGGTGAAATGGTCCCAATCTCCCATCCCATCATCATAACCAAATAACCATAACATCATTTCCAATGTTAAGCTCCCCGCTTAACATCCAAAACCATCAATCCTCTAATCATGAATAAGTCCAGGCCGCTCTTAACCGTGAGCACGGCTGTCAAGACAGTTTTTACTCTGCAGAGTTTGTACCACTGTACCCACAAGTAGTGATTTCATCCCCCGTTGCCGGGTGGACTAAAAGAACCTCCATTATGCCAGTGGCTACGATCCACATTCACACTTCCCAGGTGTGCGGCCAGGAGATCACTATGAAGCCTTTACAAAGGGATTCCCGACGAGCGTGGGCCCACTGAGGTTTCACCCCTAACAGCATACAAGAGGCTCCAACCCCGCTGAAGTGGCCCCCTCTTGAGCCTTGCAGTTCATATGGTAGTCCAGCTGACACCTACTCCCCGCACCATCCAACACACCCATACTACGCCGGGGATACACCTAATTAATTGGCCAAGCTGCCCCATCTCAGCATGTGGTTGGCACTGTAAAGCCAGGTTATATGCTCCATGAACCGGTCCTTAGGATCCAGGCAAGTACTAAACACAAACCCATGTCTCGTGCACCCAGCACACAACCAAAACATCCAACTTGCCTTGATCCCTACCTCTACATAACTCACAATGTCTCATTCAAGAGTATGGTAATATAAACTGATGATCTCATATCCCAAACATCCCATTCTAAGCATGGCTAAGCATATGCATGTAAATAAATGACATGACAAAATAAATCCCAACCCAAGCTACAAGGAAACAAGGTAATGCAATTCTAGGGAAACTTCCTAGCCTGGGTTTCATATTTCATTTGACAATGCAAATAATTCTATCTACACATCCTAGCATAGGATCAAAGTGGTCAAGGACACTTGCCTCCTTCTTGCTGCTCTTGAAATGGGTAGTCCTGATCTTGGAAAGGAATAACTTGCTCTTGAACAGGTTCTACTTCATACCATCACACATAGCAAAAGGAAAACAACAATCATAAGACATAGTTCACACCTCTACTTCATACAAACCAGACATTCATATTTATAAAAGTTCTTTACCATTATATGTGTTGTGGTTACTTTATGTGTGTTAAGTTGTGGCTTGCATGCACTTTTAACCATGTATATATATGATTCCTATTTTTGGTGTCCACATTTATACTTGCATACAATGTGCCCTCACAATTTCTATCAACCCTAAACTGAATTCTTTGTATTTTAGAAACTCCATTTATCATTTACTAGTTGCTATATTTTCAGATTTATATTCCTATGCATAATTGTGTATTTTATTATTAAATTAGTAATACACATCACCTAAACAGATTAGGTTCTGGTCCTAAATAATTTAAAATCATATTTTGACCATGTCTTATGATGTATACTATTTCATAATTATTTTCCCTATTTTTCTTTCACTATTCTTTACTTAAAAATGTGTCCCTATACTAATAAATGTGAATAATAGATAAAACAGATTTATTTCAGCCCAAAAATATATTTTTATCTCACTCCAAAGTTTTCTAAGTACTGAGAAAGTTTTTAATTAATTTTGACAATTATGTTTGTCCCCCTTTTAATTTTTAAACACTAGTTACATATTCAATTTTCTAAATTAAATACTAAACAAGGCTAAAATAATGAATTCACCCCATTACAGGGTCTATAATATTATTTTCATAATTTCCAGTGGTCTATCTACACTTATCAGAGGTGTTTTTCCTAATTTCTATTAAGTCCAGGGGTTAAAACTGATTTTTAAATGGATTTACATGATTTTCTGGAGTTCCAGGGGCTAGATCTGAAGTTTCCGGGGCTAGCTCTCAATTCCAGAGAACCCCAGGGGGTAGCACGTAAGAATTCCAGTCTTTATAATGCGGGGCTGACGTGGTCCGTCCGATTTTAAACCGACGGCTGAGATTATAAGATCGAACCGGTACGCGGGGTTTTAAAGTCTACCGTGCGATTTAAAATAAACGGCGCACAAGCGGCCACGTCGCTCTGATCGAGCGCGGGCGGCGCTGCCGGCGGCGCACGGCGGCGAGAAGCGGCGATCTCGCCGGAAAGTTTCGGATCCTCGAGAATTCTGCCTAGAACTGTGATCTTATGGCCTAGATCGGTAGAGGGGAGGTCAGGGATCTCACCTCGGGGGTTTTCTCGAGCTCGGGGGTCCTGGAATGTGATCGGCGGCGAGGTCCGAGGCAAAACCACGGCGAAGCTCGTCGGCGCTTTGTTTGCACCGTAACTCTCCGAGTTTTCTGCACCTGCAAAGTTCCCCGGAGGCGGTGGATCAAGACCAGCGAGTTAGATCAGAGTTTCCGAGCTTAGATCGGCCAGAATTCACCGGCGAAGTCTCGGTGCTCACCGGAGTGAAAATCGGCGATCGCGTGGGAAAAACTGATCGGATCGGGGGTTTTTATAGCCGGGGGAGGGCGGTGGATCTGTTGTGATCGAGTTGGAGTCCTCTGAGACCAGAATTCGGGTGGCGGAGCGGTTTCCCGATCGGTTAAGGTCGCGCGCGCTCGGGGGGAAAAGTCCGGGGTCGCGGGGGCTCGGGTTAGGGATGACAGGTGGGTCCCACCGGTCGGTGAGAGGCAGCGCGGTGCGCGCGGGGGCGGGCTGGCGCGGGAGTAGCTGGGCCGGCTGGCGGTTTCGGCCCACTGGCCGGTTTTTTCCCGTTTTCTTTTTTTTTCTTTTTCCTTTTCTTTTCTGTTTTGAGTATAATTTGAATTCCAGTTTGAATTTGAATTTTTGCAAAACATGCAATACGTCCAAAAATTTTTAAATTCACCTCTGAACATGGTTTTGGGTTTTGAATCAAAATTTGGGGTGTTACACTTCTCAGTCACGACAAAAAGGTTATGCGGACAATGGGCGAAAAAGTTTGACCTTCGAAGTAGGAGACTTCGTGTACCTTAAGGTATCTCCTATCTGAGGCCAACGACGGTTTAACGTCAAGGGAAAATTAGCACCTCGCTACATCGGGCCATTTAATATTTTGGGCAAGCGAGGAGAAGTAGCCTATCAATTAGAGCTGCCAACGCACCTCTCCGACGTACACAACGTGTTTCACGTATCCCAACTCAAGAAGTGCTTAAGAGTACTGGAAGAACATGTACCGATGGATGAGCTCGAGCTTCAAGAGGATCTGACCTATGTGGAGCACCCCGTCCAAATTTTGGACGTGAAGGAAAGGGTCACGAGGAACAAAGTGATCCGTTGGTGCAAGGTACAGGGGAGCCATCACACGGAAGCTGAAACTACATGGGAGCGTGAGGAAGACCTCAAGGCAGAATTCCCCCATCTATTCTCTACTCTATCGAATCTCGAGGGCGAGATTCAGTTTAAGGGGGGTAGGTTTGTAACACCCTCAAATTCATTTCCATGCATTGCATACATTTTTCATATAGAGAAACATTATAAAAGAAGTAGAAATGGAGAACGAATCATAAAAATGGTGGGGGATGTGAAAAAGTTAGTTGAAATGAGCAAATTCCAATTCGTCGAAGTGCGCTGTCAACACTTCCCCCGGCCCTGCTGAACACATGGGGCCTTCGGAGCTCACCTCCGCGGAGGAGGGGAGGTCCGGCACCGCTGGACACATGACGCCTTCGGAGCTCACCAACACAGAGAAGGGGAGGTCCGGCACCGCTGGACACGTGGCACCTTCGGAGCTCACCCGTGCGGAGGGGGTGACGTCCGACACTTCTGGACACGTGGCGCCTTCGTAGCTCACCTTCGTGGAGGAGGGGAGGTCCGGCACCGCTGGACACGTGGCGCCCTCGGAGCTCGCCTCTGAGGAGAAGGGAGGTCCGGCACCGCTGGACACGTGGCGCCCTTGGAGCTCGCCTCTGTGGAGAGGGGAGGTCCGGCCCTGCTGGACACATGGCGCCCTCGGAGCTCGCCTCTGAGGAGGGGGGAGGTCCGGCCCTGCTGGACAAGTGGCGCCCTTGGAGCTCGCCCCTGAGGAGAAGTGAAGCCCGGCCCCGCTGGACACGTGGCGCCCTCGTTGCTCGCCCCTGGGGAGAAGGGAGGCCGGCCCCGCTGGACACGTGGCGCCTTCGGAGCCCACCCTGTGGAGGGGGCGAGGTCCTTAGGCGGGTTTTTCATCCTGAGCGCGGGGGTACCTGGTACTAAGGGTACCGACACAATTTCCCCAAATTTTCCCCACATTGGGGGGTAAAATCCCAAAGGCTGCCGCACATAACTGAAAAGATAAGTTTGTTTAGGTCCAAAACAAATTGAATAGGACTCTTATTTAAGCTCCAATTGGAGTAGGACTCTCCCCCCCCCTTATAAATAGAACCCAAAACCTCCCTTGGCCGTAACCCCTTCCTTTTCCCCCCTTCCAAGTCAACGACTTGAAGGCCCTAGCCCCCAACTCGCCGAGTTGTGTAACACCCCAAATTTTGATTCAAAACTCTAAACCATGTTCAGAGGGGAATTTAAAAATTTTTGGACGTGTTGCATGTTTTGTAAAAATTCAAATTCAAACTGGAATTCAAATTATACTCAAAACAGAAAAGAAATGGAAAAAGAAAAAGAGAAACGGGAAAAAAAAACCGGCCAGTGGGCCGAAACCCGCCAGCCGGCCCAGTTTCCCCGCGCCAGCCCGCCCCCGCGCGCGCCCGCGCTCTCTCACACAGACAGGTGGGACCCACCTGTCATCCCCAACCTCGCTCGCGCCGACCCCGGACTTTTCCCCCCGAGCGCGCGCGATCTTAACCGATTGAAAACCGCGTCCCTCAGCCGAATTCCTGTCCCCGAAGAATCAAACTCGATCACAACTGACCCACCGCCCTCCCCCGGCTATAAAAACCCCAGCTCCGATCGGTTTTTCCCACGCGATCGCCGATTTTCACTCCGGTGAGCACCGAGACTTCGCCGGTGAATTCTGGCCGATCTAAGCTCGGAAACTCTGATCTAACTCGCTGGTCTTGATCCACCGCCTCCGGGGAACTTTGCAGGTGCAGAAAACCCGAAGACTTACGGTGTAAACCCAGCGCCGACGAGCTTCGCCGTGGTTTTGCCTCGGACCTCGCCGCCGATCATTTTTCAGGACCCCCGAGCTCGAGAAAACCCCCGAGGTGAGATCCCTGACCTCCCCTCTACCGATCTAGGCCATAAGATCACAGTTCTAGGCAGAATTCTCGAGGATCCGAAACTTTCCGGCGAGATCGCCGCTTCCTGCCGCCGTGCGCCGCCGGCAGCGCCGCCCGCGCTCGATCGGAGCGACGTGGCCGCTTGTGCGCCGTTTATTTTAAATCGCACGGTAGACTTTAAATCCCCGCGTACCGGTTCGATGTTATAATCGCAGCCGTCGGTTTAAAATCGGACGGTCCACGTCAGCCCCGCGTTATAAAGACTGGAATTCTTACGTGCTACCCCCTGGGGTTCTCTGGAATTGAGAGCTAGCCCCGGAAACTTCAGATCTAGCCCCTGGAACTCCAGAAAATCATGTAAATCCATTTAAAAATCAGTTTTAACCCCTGGACTTAATAGAAATTAGGAAAAACACCTCTGATAAGTGTAGCTAGACCCCTGGAAATTATGAAAATAATATTATAGACCCTGTAATGGGGTGAATTCATTATTTTAGCCTTGTTTAGTATTTAATTTAGAAAATTGAATATGTAACTAGTGTTTAAAAATTAAAAAGGGGGACAAACATAATTGTCAAAATTAATTAAAAACTTTCTCAGTACTTAGAAAACTTTGGAGTGAGATAAAAATATATTTTTGGGCTGAAATTAATCAGTTTCATCTATTATTCACATTTATTAGTATAGGAGCACATTTTTAAGTAAAGAATGGTTATAGAAAAATAGGGAAAATAATTATGAAATAGTTTACATCAGAGGCCAAGGTTAAAATATGTTATTAAATTATTTAGGACCAGAACCTATACTGTTTAGATGATGTGTGTTACCAATTTCATAATAAAATACACAATTATGCATAGGAATATAAATCTTAAAATATAGCAACTAGTAAATGATAAATGGAGTTTCTAAAATACAAAGAATTCAGTTTAGGGTTGGTAGAAATTATGAAGGCACATATGGGGAAGAATAATACTTTTCATACACATTTGGTAGTAAAAAGGTGAAGTAGTTGAATATAAGAAATTTATTGGAAACCCATATAAATAGTATGTAAGTATAAAGGTGGACACAAAAGTAGGAATCATATACACATGGTTAAAATTGCATGCAAGCCACAACTCAACACACATAAAGTAACCACAACACATATAATGGTGAATGAATTTCATAAATATGAATGTGTGGTTTGTATGAAGTAGAAGTGTGAACTATGTCTTATGATTGTTGTTTTTCTTTTGCTATGTGTGATGGTATGAAGTAGAACCTGTTCAGGAGCAAGTTAACCCTTTCCAAGATCAGGACTACCCATTTCAAGAGCAGCAAGAAGGAGGCAAGTGTCCTTGACCACTTTGATCCTATGCTAGGATGTGTAGATAGAATTATTTGCATTGTCAAATGAAATATGAAACCCATGCTAGGAATGTTTCCCTAGAATTGCATTATCTTGTTTCCTTGAAGCTTGGGTTGGGATTTATTTTACCATGTCATTTATTTCCATGCATATGCTTAGCCATGCTTAGAATGGGATATTTGGGATATGAGATCATCAGTTTATATTACCATACTCTTGAATGAGACATTGTGAGTTATGTAGAGGTAGGGATCAAGGCAAGTTGGATGTTTTGGTTGTGTGCTGGGTGCACGAGACTTGGGTTTGTGTTTAGTACTTGCCTGGATTCTAAGGACCGGTTCATGGAGCATGTAACCCGGCTTTACCGTGCCAACCACATGCTGAGATGGGGCAGCTTGGCCAATTAATTAGGTGTATCCCCGGCGTGGTATGGGTGTGTTGGATGGTGCGGGGAGTAGGTGTCAGCTGGACTACCATATGAACCGCAAGGCTCAAGAGGGGGCCACTGCAGCGGGGTTGGAGCCTCTTGTATGCTGTTAGGGGTGAAACCTCAGTGGGCCCACACTCGTCGGGAATCCCTTTGTAAAGGCTTCGTAGTGATCTCCTGGCTGCACACCTGGGAAGTGTGAATGTGGATCGTAGCCACTGGCATAATGGAGGTTCTTTTAGTCCACCCGGGAACGGGGGATGAAATCACTACTTGTGGGTACAGTGGTACAAACTCTGCAGAGTCAAAACTGTCTTGACAGCCGTGCTCACGGTCAAGAGCGGACTGGACTTATTCATGATTAGAGGATTGATGGTTTTGGAAGTTAAGCGGGGAGCTTAACATTGGAAATGATGTTATGGTTATTGGATTATGATAATGGGTTGGGAGATTGGGACCATTTCACCTGTGTAGTAATGTAGGTGCTTAATAAGCTAAGGTGATAGGTATTAATTGCGTAGTGCTTTAACCATGAGTTCAACCTCTCCTTGTTCTAGCCATGCATGATATAATTTTCCCACACTTGCTGAGTACCATTGGTACTCAACCTTGCATATTTGTTGGTTTATATTGCTGCTCAGGTCAAGATAATGAGGTGGTGTATAATGACCAAGATTTTGGACCCGAGGACGGTTTTTAGGTTCATGAAGACCCCCGGGCAACGCCTGTGATGGAGCCCTAAAGAATAATATTCCGCTGCTAGTTTATTTACTTGTGATGAAGCATTAGTGTCCATTGAGACATTTACGATGTAAGACTTATTTATATTCGACACCTGGCTTGTAATAAATGATGCTTCACTATTTGTCATCACATGTATGAGAAAATGATCCTGGCATACATGTGATATTCACTTGGTTGTTTCTTCGGAAAAACCGGGTGTGACAGAGGTGGTATCAGAGCCAAGGTTGCCCGTAGGAACGTGGACCTAGGTAGAAATGGACGTATTTAAGGGCCCTATTTTCTTAAAAACTATTTTCCAAGGTGTGGGTGGAAAAGTGTTATTGAAGGAGTCATTTTCTTCATCTTACCCCAACTTTCATTCAAAATAGGATTTTTGTTTGAGAATTTATCTAACCTAATTTTAAATTCTTTTGTTTTTAGATGGTTCGCATGATTCGCACCGCTCGTAAGTCCACAGGAGGGAGAGTTCCCGTAGTTGCCCTTGCCGAAAGAGAGGAGAGTCGTCCAGTGACGTACCTTTCCTACGGATTGTCAGTAGGAGATTTGTTGCGCCGTCTTCAACGCATGCTCGAAGCCGCCGGCAATACATGCAAGCTAATCATCCACTATAACTCCACCAGGACCGTCCGTGAGAAGAGGGAAGAATGGAGTTCGGAGATGAGGATTATACACGAGAATCAGCTGCTTAAGATTCACCACTCTCCAGCTTGTCAAGCAACACAAGTTGACGCGGAGAAAGATGTCACCTGGGAGGCCATCACCTGCCAGAGTCACATCTATCGTCGCCACTTGGACAAAACTGAGTACATGTATGTCCTCCAACGTGAGAGTGGTACCACGGAGTACAAGTACCCACCGGTGCAGCAAGGGACTTCCCATGAGCACATGGACTTGTGCTTGGAGGATGCTGCTATGCTCAGCACTCGACTGCAGGAGTGTCAACAAGAGCTTCAGGATGTCCGAGACACCCTGAAGGAAACGGAGGCGTTGCTGCGAGCTTGCTTAAAGGCGAGAGAAAGAGGAGATGGGAAGAACTGTGTGTCACCGTGAGTGATACATGGACTCCTGACTCCCCGGATCGCCGAGCGATCAAGCGTCGTCGCACTTCTCCACCAGCAGCCTCCCCACCCAAAGCAGAGTCAGAAGGTAGCCGAAATGAGGAGGAAGATCCCGAGGAGCCAGCTCAAGAGGACGAATAGTGTAGAGTTTTTCCCGTAGCTAGCAAGAGGTCGAGTAGTCGAGTTGTGACGTAGTTAATGGTGTGATGATGCTTGGTGTGTGACGTGAGTTGTGGAAGCCATGAGCAATTGTCCACAGACTCGTCTTCAGATTGTTTTGCTTTGGTGTGTGAACCCACAGGAAATAATAGTGCATTTATTTGGTGTGAGATATAAACCCTCGTAAAATTTTAACAAAGCCTCAACACCTCAAAGCACCAACAAATGAAAGTAGTAAGATGATACTAAATGATATCAAATTAACATTTGTTGATTCTGCCAGATGGCAGGAAGAGGAAAAGGACGTGCTGCCAACCCCGCCAACAACAACGATGAGGCATGCAACCCTCATCTTTCTGGAGGCCAGGACAGGGGTGGTCGCCGTGAAGAAGTTGATCCTCTCCACCAAATGCTGGAGAATCAAAATCAGCTTATCCAGAACTTGACTCAAGTGATGGCCAACTTGCATCAAGTTCCACCTCCACAAGCTGCACCACGCCAACCAAGGTTGAGTGAGTTTCTAGGAACTCAACCTCCAAAGTTTGCAAGTGCTGCTGAACCTCTTGAGGCAGATGATTGGCTGAAGACCATTGAAAGTAAGATGAGGATTATACAATGCCAAGGGTATGAGAGGGTGCTGTTTGCCTCTCATCAATTGCATGGACCTGCTGCTGATTGGTGGACCGCCTACGTGGCCGCCCATCATGACCCTGAGAACATCACTTGGGAAGAGTTCAAGCGTAGCTTCCGCAACCATTACATCCCAAGAGGTGAACTCAAAAACAAGAGGAAAGAGTTTCTGGGACTGCAGCAGGGAAACATGACGGTGAGGGAATACCTCACTAAATTTACTCAACTATCCCGTTATGCTCCACGAGACATAGAGACTGATGAGCAGAAACAAGATTGTTTCGTGGAAGGACTTACCGCAGAGATGCAGTGTGCAATGTCCTCAAATGAGTATGAAAGCTTCCAAAAGATGGTGGACAGAGCATTTGTGGTGGAAAGGAAGCTAAAGGCCTTGGAAAATGAGAATAAGAGGAAGGCGGGGTGGTCACATCAGGCCTCAGGGAGCAACACCGGCCCACGTATGATGCAGCAACCTACGGGGCAGACAAGCCGTGCTGCGGTACCCTATTCAGCACCAAGAGGGTACAACCCAAACTACAGGCCACCCGCGTCACCAGCACAGCCGCCACGTCAGTTTGTGCAGCAGCCTCGCCCCGCATATCCACCTCGACCAGCAGTGCAAGGACCCCCAAACCAACCCCAAGACACCAAGGGCCCAGCATCTAAGATTGGGGTGCAATGTTTCAGCTGTGGTGAAGTGGGGCACTACGCCCATAAATGCCCAAAGAAGAAGCCTGCGCCGCCACAACAGCAGAATGTAGTGAGAGGACGGGTGAACCACGTCACTATGGAGGAAGCACAAGAGGCACCCGACGTGGTAGTTGGTAAGTTTCCTGCCAATTTACACCTTGCAACTCTGCTGTTTGATTCTGGTGCTACCCACTCGTTCATTGATCAAGGGTTTGTTAAGAAGCATGACCTAGCAACCACACAAATGAACCATATGCTAGCGGTAAACTCTCCAGGTGGAGAAATAAGGACAAGACAAGTGTGTCCCAAAGTGAGCCTAGACATTAATGGGGTAGTATTTACGGCTAACCTCATAGTGATAGATTCACAAGGGATAGATATTATTTTGGGTATGGATTGGTTGACCAAACATAAAGGAATCATCCATTGTTCGACCAGAACGGTGGAACTAACTCACCCCAATGGCACAAGAGTAAAGTTCATAACGATACACGAGCCTAGGAGGGACATTAAATTAAATCAAGTGGAGGTGAAAGTTGAGGAGATCAGGACTATCAGGGAATATCCAGATGTTTTTCCGGAAGAATTGCCAGGTATGCCTCCCGACCGTGACGTGGAATTCGCAATTGAGCTAGTACCGGGAACAGCCCCGATATACAAGAGACCTTATCGAATGGACTCCAAGCAGCTAGAAGAGCTCAAGGATCATTTGAGAGAACTGACGGAGAAGGGGTATATTCGCCCTAGTTCCTCACCATGGGGAGCTCCGGTGATATTTGTGCCTAAGAAAGACGGAACCCAAAGGTTATGCGTGGATTACCGTGCCTTGAATGAGGTAACCATCAAAAACAAGTACCCATTACCCCGCATTGAAGACTTGTTTGATCAGTTGAGGGGAGCTTGTGTGTTCTCGAAAATTGATCTCAGGTCGGGGTACCACCAACTCAATATAAGGCAATCAGATATTCCCAAGACAGCTTTCGTATCTCGGTACGGACTGTATGAATATACTGTCATGCCTTTCAGGCTAACCAATGCCCTGGCATATTTCATGTACCTCATGAACAAGGTATTCATGGAATATCTGGACAAATTTGTGGTGGTTTTCATAGATGATATTCTCGTCTTCTCCAAAGATGAAGAAGAACATGAGAAACATCTAAGGTTGGTGTTACAGAGGCTGAGAGAACACCAACTATATGCCAAGTTGAGCAAGTGTGAGTTTTGGCTGAAGAGAGTTCCCTTTTTAGGACATATAATCTCGGAGGGAGGAGTCTCCGTAGATCCCGCCAAAATCAATGATATCCAGATATGGAAAACCCCTGAAAATGTCGGGGAAGTTCGAAGCTTTTTGGGCTTGGCTGGATACTATCGACGGTTTATTGAGGGATTCTCCAAGATCTCGAGACCTCTCACCAAACTGTTGGAGAAGGGAATCACATTCACCTGGACGCCACAGTGCGAGACGAGCTTTCAAGAGCTAAAGAAGAGATTGACAACAGCCCCAGTGTTGGTTATGCCAGATATCCAGAAGAATTTCACAGTGTACTGCGATGCCTCTGGAAATGGGTTGGGATGTGTTCTCATGCAAGAAGGACATGTCGTGGCTTATGCATCCCGGCAGCTTCGGAAGCACGAGAAGAACTATCCTACACATGATCTAGAACTAGCTGCAGTGGTACACGCGTTGAAAATTTGGCGGCACTATTTGATGGGGAAGAGGACAGAGATATATACGGATCATAAGAGTTTGAAGTACATATTCACCCAGCCAGATCTCAACCTCCGACAAAGGAGATGGTTAGAGCTAATCAATGACTTTGATATAGGCATCAACTATCATCCCGGGAAAGCAAACGTCGTGGCCGATGCTTTGAGTCGGAAAGTGCAGGTCAATAAGTTGAGCTTGAAGGACATGCCCGCGGAATTGAAGGACGAGGTTATAAGGCTCAATCTATGTCTAGTAAATAGTGGTGAAGCCATCGCCATGGAAGTGGACTCCACACTCGAGCAAGACATACGCGAGGGCCAAAAGAATGATGAGAAGATACAAGAGATCAGACAGCTCATCAAGGAAAATAAAGCTCTTGGTTTTAGAGAGGATGAACAAGGAACGGTGTGGCACGGGAAGAGGATCTGTGTGCCAGAAGTAAAGGAGATCCGTGAATTAATTTTGAAGGAGGCTCACGATTCTGACTATTCCATTCATCCTGGGAGTACGAAGATGTACCAGGATCTCAAGAGCAGGTATTGGTGGTATGGCATGAAGCGAGATGTCGCGGAACATGTTGCCCTATGTGACACATGTCAGTTGGTGAAAGCAGAACATCAACGACCCGCGGGATTATTGCAACCACTCAAAGTGCCTGAATGGAAGTGGGAAGAAATCAGCATGGATTTTGTCGTGGAATTGCCTAGGACCCAATCCGGGTATGATTCAATATGGGTCATTATTGATCGGCTAACCAAGGTAGCTCATTTCATCCCTGTGAAAGAAAGCTACAGCGGATCCAAATTGGCAGAATTGTACATGTCAAGGATTGTATGTTACCATGGAGTGCCAAAGAAGATAGTGTCGGACCGAGGGACACAGTTCACCTCGAGGTTTTGGCAAAAGTTGCATGAAACCATGGGAACCCATCTGAATTTCAGCTCTGCCTATCATCCCCAAACTGACAGGCAGACGGAGAGAACCAATCAGATCCTTGAAGATGTGTTAAGGGCATGTGCACTCAAAAACAATAGGAGTTGGGACAAGAACCTACCGTATGCGGAGTTTTCCTATAACAACAGTTATCAAGCTAGTATGAAGATGTCACCGTTTGAAGCTTTATATGGAAGGAAGTGCAGAACTCCCCTATTTTGGAACCAAACAGGAGAAAGTAAAGTGTTTGGTCCAGAAGTGCTACAAGAAGCCGAAGCGAAGGTGAGGGAGATTCGCAACAACTTGAGGATAGCACAAACACGCCAGAAGAGTTATGCTGATGTACGAAGAAGAGAACTCGTTTTCAACGTGGGAGACTATGTTTATCTCAAGGTGTCCCCTATTAGAGGACTTCGTCGGTTCAAGGTGAAAGGGAAGTTGTCACCTCGATACATCGGACCCTTTCAAGTGTTGGAAAGAAAAGGCGAAGTGGCGTACCAACTAGAGTTACCGGTTCATCTATCGGATGTACACGATGTATTCCATGTGTCACAACTCAAGAAATGTCTGAGGACGCCTGAAGAGGTGTTACCCATGAATGAAGTGGATGTAGCTGAGGATTTGTCTTATGCCGAGCAACCATACAAGATTTTGGAGACAATGGAACGCCTCACCAGAAACAAGAGAATCCGGATGTGCAAGGTGCAGTGGAAGCATCACTCAGAAAAGGAAGCTACCTGGGAACGGGAAGATGAGCTCAAGGCACAATTTCCGGAATTGTTTTCTTAGAAACACGAATCTCGAGGACGAGATTTCTTTTAAGGGGGGTAGAGCTGTAACACCCCAAATTTTGATTCAAAACTCTAAACCATGTTCAGAGGGGAATTTAAAATTTTTTGGACGTGTTGCATGTTTTGTAAAAATTCAAATTCAAACTGGAATTCAAATTATACTCAAAACAGAAAAGAAATGGAAAAAGAAAAAGAGAAACAGAAAAAAAACCGGCCAGTGGGCCGAAACCCGCCAGCCGGCCCAGTTTCCTCGCGCCAGCCCGCCCCCGCGCGCGCCCGCGCTCTCTCACACAGACAGGTGGGACCCACCTGTCATCCCCAACTCGCTCGCGCCGACCCCGGACTTTTCCCCCCGAGCGCGCGCGATCTTAACCGATTGAAAACCGCGTCCCTCAGCCGAATTCCGGTCCCCGAAGAATCAAACTCGATCACAACTGACCCACCGCCCTCCCCCGGCTATAAAAACCCCAGCCCCGATCGGTTTTTCCCACGCGATCCCCGATTTTCACTCCGGTGAGCACCGAGACTTCGCCGGTGAATTCTGGCCGATCTAAGCTCGGAAACTCTGATCTAACTCGCTGGTCTTGATCCACCGCCTCCGGGGAACTTTGCAGGTGCAGAAAACCCGAAGACTTACGGTGTAAACCCAGCGCCGACGAGCTTCGCCGTGGTTTTGCCTCGGACCTCGCCGCCGATCATTTTTCAGGACCCCCGAGCTCGAGAAAACCCCCGAGGTGAGATCCCTGACCTCCCCTCTACCGATCTAGGCCATAAGATCACAGTTCTAGGCAGAATTCTCGAGGATCCGAAACTTTCCGGCGAGATCGCCGCTTCCCGCCGCCGTGCGCCGCCGGCAGCGCCGCCCGCGCTCGATCGGAGCGACGTGGCCGCTTGTGCGCCGTTTATTTTAAATCGCACGGTAGACTTTAAATCCCTGCGTACCGGTTCGATGTTATAATCGCAGCCGTCGGTTTAAAATCGGACGGTCCACGTCAGCCCCGCGTTATAAAGACTGGAATTCTTACGTGCTACCCCCTGGGATTCTCTGGAATTGAGAGCTAGCCCCGGAAACTTCAGATCTAGCCCCTGGAACTCCAGAAAATCATGTAAATCCATTTAAAAATCAGTTTTAACCCCTGGACTTAATAGAAATTAGGAAAAACACCTCTGATAAGTGTAGCTAGACCCCTGGAAATTATGAAAATAATATTATAGACCCTGTAATGGGGTGAATTCATTATTTTAACCTTGTTTAGTATTTAATTTAGAAAATTGAATATGTAACTAGTGTTTAAAAATTAAAAAGGGGGACAAACATAATTGTCAAAATTAATTAAAAACTTTCTCAGTACTTAGAAAACTTTGGAGTGAGATAAAAATATATTTTTGGGCTGAAATTAATCTGTTTCATCTATTATTCACATTTATTAGTATAGGAGCACATTTTTAAGTAAAGAATGGTTATAGAAAAATAGGGAAAATAATTATGAAATAGTTTACATCAGAGGCCAAGGTTAAAATATGTTATTAAATTATTTAGGACCAGAACCTATACTGTTTAGATGATGTGTGTTACTAATTTCATAATAAAATACACAATTATGCATAGGAATATAAATCTGAAAATATAGCAACTAGTAAATGATAAATGGAGTTTCTAAAATACAAAGAATTCAGTTTAGGGTTGGTAGAAATTATGAAGGCACATATGGGGAAGAATAATACTTTTCATACACACTTGGTAGTAAAAAGGTGAAGTAGTTGAATATAAGAAATTTATTGGAAACCCATATAAATAGTATGTAAGTATAAAGGTGGACACAAAAGTAGAATCATATACACATGGTTAAAAGTGCATGCAAGCCACAACTCAACACACATAAAGTAACCACAACACATATAATGGTGAATGAATTTCATAAATATGAATGTGTGGTTTGTATGAAGTAGAAGTGTGAACTATGTCTTATGATTGTTGTTTTTCTTTTGCTATGTGTGATGGTATGAAGTAGAACCTGTTCAGGAGCAAGTTAACCCTTTCCAAGATCAGGACTACCCATTTCAAGAGAAGCAAGAAGGAGGCAAGTGTCCTTGACCACTTTGATCCTATGCTAGGATGTGTAGATAGAATTATTTGCATTGTCAAATGAAATATGAAACCCATGCTAGGAAAGTTTCCCTAGAATTGCATTATCTTGTTTCCTTGAAGCTTGGGTTGGGATTTATTTTACCATGTCATTTATTTCCATGCATATGCTTAGCCATGCTTAGAATGGGATATTTGGGATATGAGATCATCAGTTTATATTACCATACTCTTGAATGAGACATTGTGAGTTATGTAGAGGTAGGGATCAAGGCAAGTTGGATGTTTTGGTTGTGTGCTGGGTGCACGAGACTTGGGTTTGTGTTTAGTACTTGCCTGGATCCTAAGGACCGGTTCATGGAGCATGTAACCCGGCTTTACCGTGCCAACCACATGCTGAGATGGGGCAGCTTGGCCAATTAATTAGGTGTATCCCCGGCGTGGTATGGGTGTGTTGGATGGTGCGGGGAGTAGGTGTCAGCTGGACTACCATATGAACCGCAAGGCTCAAGAGGGGGCCACTGCAGCGGGGTTGGAGCCTCTTGTATGCTGTTAGGGGTGAAACCTCAGTGGGCCCACACTCGTCGGGAATCCCTTTGTAAAGGCTTCGTAGTGATCTCCTGGCTGCACACCTGGGAAGTGTGAATGTGGATCGTAGCCACTGGCATAATGGAGGTTCTTTTAGTCCACCCGGCAACGGGGGATGAAATCACTACTTGTGGGTACAGTGGTACAAACTCTGCAGAGTCAAAACTGTCTTGACAGCCGTGCTCACGGTCAAGAGCGGCCTGGACTTATTCATGATTAGAGGATTGATGGTTTTGGAAGTTAAGCGGGGAGCTTAACATTGGAAATGATGTTATGGTTATTGGATTATGATAATGGGTTGGGAGATTGGGACCATTTCACCTGTGTAGTAATGTAGGTGCTTAATAAGCTAAGGTGATAGGTATTAATTGCGTAGTGCTTTAACCATGAGTTCAACCTCTCCTTGTTCTAGCCATGCATGATATAATTTTCCCACACTTGCTGAGTACCATTGGTACTCAACCTTGCATATTTGTTGGTTTATATTGCTGCTCAGGTCAAGATAATGAGGTGGTGTATAATGACCAAGATTTTGGACCCGAGGAAGGTTTTTAGGTTCATGAAGACCCCCGGGCAACGCCTGTGATGGAGCCCTAAAGAATAATATTCCGCTGCTAGTTTATTTACTTGTGATGAAGCATTAGTGTCCATTGAGACATTTACGATGTAAGACTTATTTATATTCGACACCTGGCTTGTAATAAATGATGCTTCACTATTTGTCATCACATGTATGAGAAAATGATCCTGGCATACATGTGATATTCACTTGGTTGTTTCTTCGGAAAAACCGGGTGTGACAAGTTGGACACACCCCCTCTTGCTGGAGTTCAGTCACCGGTGAGCCCGCCGACGAGCCCCGTCACGCCTCGCCATCGCCGGAAAAGAGCCGATGATCATAAGGGAAGTGAGGTAGGTCTTCGTTACCCATCTTTCGACATCATCGCTGTTTCTACACATTCGTTTTCTTCGCCACCTTTGAACAGAAACTTTTTCGTGTGGACAGATCACGTTTTGATCAGTTTTTGATGGTGGAATTGATCTAGATCTTGAGTTGAGATCATCACCACGTCCACACTTGATCCCTATACCCTTGTTCATCATAAAACCCCATGAAAGCCCATTAAAACATGCAAGAACATGTACAATCTGGTTTAATAAAACAGCACCATAGGATTTGCATTCATCTACACCATTGCACCTTGAGTAGAGTTGTGCATGATGTTTGATTGCTGTAAATTTTGTATGTGAGTGGTCGTGAGTAGAAGGACAAGCTCAGGAAGCCATCTACGAAGAAC
Organism: Neostapfia colusana; assembly: GCA_030760725.1. Classification (NCBI taxonomy): domain Eukaryota; kingdom Viridiplantae; phylum Streptophyta; class Magnoliopsida; order Poales; family Poaceae; genus Neostapfia; species Neostapfia colusana. The sequence continues at coordinate 73,625,629 of JASWHV010000005.1, read as the reverse complement.
TACAGCGCCAAGACTTCGAGACGCTTGAGCAACAAGAGCCACGGGAGCAAGGCAAGTGCCCCTTGACCATATTGATCCCATGTTTTTGGAACTGTTTTGTTTGCGAAAACTCGTATTCTTGAGTCAACTTGATGGGATACCCTTTTATAGGAGTTTACTAGTTTTGTTAACCATCCTTGTCGCCGGGAAAGTTGATGAGTCGGGTATGGTTGTTTTTCATTTTTGCTTCGCTTAATCCACGGGATACGGGAAGCTGAATTAAAACATGGTTAGCTACTGCACTAATATGAATAATGATAATGAGAACTTGATGATGTTAATGATCATCGAATAGGGGGAGATCTAGGCAAGCTTGGTTCGTGGATGTTGCTGAATGAGATGGTGGTTTACTTGCCGTAGATCTAAGGACCGGTTCATGCCAGCACATGCCAGAAAAACAGTGCCACCACAAGGCCAATATGGGTGCGGATTAGCTGACTAATCAGGTGTGTTGCTAGCTTGTTATGGACCGTGGATGGCATGGGGGAATGGTAGTCAAGAGGGACTGCCCTGGAAACTGCATGGCACAAGAGGGGACCCGTGGTTGGGAGAATGGTGATTCGAGCCTGCCGGTGAAACATCAGTGAGTCCATACATCTAGTAGCCCCCTTTGTAAAGGCTATTTTGTGAACTCTTGGCCATACACCGATGTTTGTGTACTGGTATAATGGAGGTTTTGCAGTCGCCGACGGGTGACGAAATCACAAACTTGTGGGTAAAGTGGTGCCACCTCTGCAGAGTGTAAAACTATCATGATAGCTGTGCTTCTGGTCACAAGCACCTGGCCAACTCACATGATTAGAAGGGACAACATAGAATGAATATTCTGTATGGTTATGGTATGGTCACTGGGATTGGTTTTGGACTGTTTCGAGTCTTGAAAATAAGTTTGGCTTTGGTTATATGAATATGAGGTGATTATGAATGCTCATGAGTATGAGATGAACTTGAGAAAGATTATTGGCTGGTTGAGACTTGATAAATGGTGAATATTGATGAAAGAATATTGCTGATTACTTGGTTATATTGGGATTTAATTCATCTAGGCTTAGTTTCTGTGTTTACCATGTTGTGAATAAAAATTTACTTGCTGCAATGAGCCTTTTTATTCCATACCTTGTTGTAAGCTACATATCATACTTTTCCCGCACTTGCTGAGTACGACATGTGATGTGGACATCACTCCTGCAGATATACACAACACTCACATGGTAGATATGCAAGGTTCAATAACTAGAGCTCGAGCACAACAATTGAATTTAGAGGTGAGCTCGTTCCTGAACAATTCTTTATATGTAAATTTTGAGAGTCTGTTGCTACCTAATGGATTAATTATGATTAGGAACCATGGAGAGGACATGGAGATACATGGAGAGGGGTTTGGAGGCGTGGAGGACCAGAAAATACGCCAACAAGAAGTTAGAGACCGAGCCCAACTCAAACTCGAGTCCAACTCGGGCCCAGGAGCAGTCCACCTTAAAATGGATGCACAGGAGGCATACGGACTCCGTTTTTGACGTTCTACATATGCACGGAAAGCTGAGAGGATAAACTTTTCAGTGGAAATGGCCCCACGTAAAAATTCTCTCGCAGTCGACGGGAAACTTCGAAACAATATAAAGTTTAGAGTCTGTGAGGGTGTTGCATCACCTAGTTGGGCCATTGGGCCTTGTATTGAGTCCAAGTCCATTATGTACATGTCTTACGGTTAGGTCATGACCCCAGCACCCCCCTGGTCGTCCTACACCTCCTTTATACCCCCTAGCCGCCGTCACAAACAGGTGGGTTTTGCTTAGTTACAATCTTGTCATTGAACAGTGTTGCCGATCATCACTTGTGAGATCCCAAATTCGTGATCAATTCAGTTTTGATTACAACTTCTCTGTTCTTGCTTGTGTTCTTGATTGCGCTTGCAGGGATAAGCCTTCGTGGCGAGGTCATTCGCGTGAAACGGGTGATAACCAATGGAGCAGTGGTGTAGTGATTGCGGGGTTCCGTTCGTTCGGAGCCTTGGATCATCAACGTCGAGATCTCCACCCAATCAAGTTCACCCTACCTCTCGGAAGATCGGGACTCATCCTCTTATCAATTGGTATCAGATTTCCAGGTTCACCGTGAGGTATACTTGTGTGCCCTTTAGATTTATTTTGTTTCAGTCCTATCGTCCACAAAAAGCCACAAAAAAATTTAGTTTCCCTGACCTACAACCCCTGCTCAACCTTTTGCACAATTTAGTTTCGGAGTCCATAGTTCTGAGTTTGTGTCCTAGGTTGAGTCTGGTTGCTGGTTTAGATTTGTTTTGGTTCAGTTTTGTTTCTTCCATCCGCTGCCATCTACAAAAAACCAATCTACAAAAAAATTCCATCCACCGATTCGTTTCTGTTCAGTTTCCACCACCACCAAAACCTGATTCGGGGTATCCTCCTTAAAACGGGCATAACTTTTCGCTCGTAACTCCGCTTGAGGCGCATTTTTTTCCTAGAAAGGTCTCGAAAAAGTCCACATACGGTGTTTTCAAAAAAAATTACAAAAAAATTAAGAAGGCCCTCGTTTCGAACTCCGAAGTTCCAGCACCAGTTTTTCCAATCGCTCCTGAATTTGTGCCGATCTCATCTTTCATCGGTTTGAGCTAATACTTGGAGATGTTTCTATTCTTGTGCCCCTGGTTGAGAAAAAATATAAAAAATAAAGAGAAAAAAGATTTTGATTTCTACTAGTGCTTCAAGACAAAAACAGGAGGCTAAGGGGTTTTCTAGTTGCGCTATTTCTGTTGAGTGCTGGATACTTGCTGATATTGTCCTTGTTGTTCATCATCATTCATCCTTGCCCTTGCTTGTTGCCACAACTGTTCTAATACATTCTTAGGCCAGCAACTAGGTGAAATTCTCTGGACACTTATTCAGCATTGCTATCTGTTACTAACTTGTGTGCCACATACATATACTGCATTTGAGCCTTCCAAGCTCCACCTTCTCTCGAGCAGAACAGGTAACCTTTGCAATCACACCCACTCCCTGCTTGCTTCACACCGGTCACCGTTGGCCACCTGCAGTGCTGTAAGAAACTTGTAAGAGCAGGGTAAGACGCATCTTACTGATCGATTTTCCACCACTTCGGAGAGCGTAGTAATAGGGTTCTTCACGATCTTTTTGTCTTCGTTTCTGTTTTGTACTAACAATGACAGGAAAGAAGCCTATAGATAAGACCTCTGGTTCTACACCTCAGGATGATTATGAGTGCGTGTCCCATATGGAACTAAAGGACATGATGCGGGCAATGACCGAAGCTTTCAACAATTACCAGACCACTACAACAGCCACCTTTCAGAGGCTCCATACAAGTGTTGCTGGTCTGACCACACGGTTGGACGAGATGGAGACTCGTCTTCCCCAACAAGCTACACCCTCTATCATCCTTGATGGTGATGCACATGCTCACTATGACACAGAGGATGACTTCAATAATGATGAGGTTGATGCACAGCAGCGCCGTCGCCCTCGACGAAATCGTCAAGGTATGGGAGGTAGACCTCGTCCTCATGCTCCTGAACAAGATAATGATCCTTATGCTAAGATTAAGTTTTCTATTCCAACATTTTATGGATCTTATGATGCTGAGACTTACTTGGATTGGGAGATGACGGTAGAACAAAAATTTAGCTCTCATCTTGTTCCTGAGCGACATAGAGTTAGACAAGCCACTAGTCAGTTTAAAGATTTTGCTATAATTTGATGGAATGAACTTGTCAATACACGTAATGCACCACAGACATGGGCTGCCTTAAAAGAAGAGATGCGCGCTAGGTTTGTTCCTCCTTCATATAGACGTGGTCTTCTTAAGAAATTGCAACGCTTTGATCAGGGTGACATGACTGTCCAAGAGTACTACCAAGAGTTGCAGAAAGGTATGCCTCGTTGTGGGGTAGTTGAGGATCAGGAAGACCAAATTGTTAGGTTTTATGGGGGCTTGTGGCGTGAGATCCAGGACATAGTTGATTACAAGGAATATCATTCTATTCAACGTTTATTTCAACTTGCTATGTTAGCAGAAAAAGAAGTGCAGGGTCACCAACAGCAGCGGCGGAACAACACCTTCACGCCACGACAATTTCCGGTGCCATCCAAAGCAGCGCCCTCCTCGAGCGTACGTGCTTCTACACCACCCTGCACGGGTGTTGTACGCAGCAGCATCGCACCTTCTACATCACGGGGACAAGATATCAGCAAGCCCCAGATGCCTCCAGGTGTTGCAGCAAAGGCGGCTGCACCCAACACTTCGATAAGTCGCAGCTCCGACATCAAATGCCACCGCTGCCAGGGACTTGGCCATATGCAACGAGAATGCCCCAGCAAACGGGCGATCATTGCCACTTCTGATGGTGGATATGTTAGTGCTTCTGATATTGAAGATGAAAATATTATTGCAACTAACATTTCAGGTTCGGATGATGGTGCTGAGGAGGTTCTTGGTACATCTGCGACAAACAACTATAGGACTTTGATTGTGCAGCGAGCTTTGAGTGCCACGGTTTGAGAGGACGACAAGCGCCAACGTCACAACCTTTTCAACATGTTTCTCGTCGTCAAGGACTGCCGTGTACATACCATCATTGATGGTGGTAGCTGCAACAATTTGGTAAATGTTGAGGTGGTCAAGAAGCTTGGCTTGACCATACGGGAGCATCCCCACCCTTATCACATTCAATGGTTTAACAACAATGGTAAGGTTAAGGTAACACAAACAGCAAGGATACATTTTTCCATTGGTTCTTATCATGATTTTGCTGATTTTGATGTGGTACCTATGGATGCTTGTTCTTTTTTGTTGGGACGTCCTTGGGAGTTTGATATTGATGTTATTCACCATGGTCGATCTAATAAGTATACTCTCATGCATAAGGGCAAGAAAATTATGTTGCTTCCTATGAGTCCCACTGAAATTGTACAACTTGAGCAAGAGAAAAAGAATAATGCTAAGCAAAAGAGTGTTTTAAATTCTGAAATTCAGCAACCTATTAAGTTGAAAATCATATTTTCCTTGCAACTAAGTCTGATCTTGATGATTTATATGCCTCTAATGGAACTTGCTATGCTTTAGTGTGCAAACATGCTTTATATTCCATTGAGGATACGTCCATTGTCTTGCCACCTGCTGTTGCTAACCTTTTGCAGGAATATATGGATGTTTTTCCATCAGAGATACCCCCCGGATTACCACCTGTGCGAGGCATTGAGCAGAAGATTGATTTGGTTCCAGGGGCGAGCTTGCCAAACCGTGCTGCCTACAGGACCAACGCCGACGAGACTAAGGAAATTCAGCGACAAGTCCAAGATCTTCTGGACCGCGGGTACATTCGGGAGAGTCTTAGTCCTTGTTCTGTTCCTGTTCTTTTGGTTCCAAAAAAAGATGGCACTTGGCGCATGTGTTTTGATTGTAGAGCCATCAATAACATTACCATTCGTTATCGCTATCCTATTCCTAGATTGGATGACATGCTTGATGAGTTGAGTGGTTCTGTTATTTTCTCCAAGATTGATTTGCGTAGTGGGTATCATCAGATTCGTATGCCTTTAGGTGATGAATGGAAAACTGCTTTTAAAACTAAATTCGGACTTTATCAATGGTTAGTCATGCCATTTGGTTTAACTAATGCGCCCAGCACTTCATGAGGTTGATGAATGAGGTTTTACGTGCTTTCATTGGTAAATTTGTGGTGGTTTACTTTGATGATATCCTTATTTACAACAAGTCATATGATGAGCATCTTGAACATTTGCGTGATGTTTTTAATGTCTTGCGCGATGCACGTTTATATGGTAACCTTGAGAAGTGCACCTTTTGCACCGACCATGTGTCTTTTCATGGGTATGTTGTTACTTCGCAGGGCATTGAGGTGGATGAGGCAAAGATTGTTGCCATCACGAGCTGGCCACTTCCGACTACGGTCACACAGGTTCGGAGTTTTCTTGGTGCAGAAATTCAAATTCAAATTGGAATTCAAATTCAACTCAAAACAGAATAGAAAAAGAAAAAGAAAAAAAACAAACCCTCCGGCCAGTGGGCCGAAACCCACCAGCCGGCCCACCTCACCCCCGCGCCAGCCCTCAGCCGCGCGCCCCGTTCTCTTTCTCACTGACACGCGGGGCCCGCCATCTTCTTCCTCCTCGCGCGCGCGCTCGGCCGACCGGGACTCCTCTCTCTCCCCCGAATCAAAACCACCCCGGATACTCGCGTATCCCAGCCGAATATCGGTTCTGGACGACGCAAACTCGATCGCAACCGAACGCCGCCCTCCCCCGGCTATATAAACACCGGCATCGTCCCGATTTTCACCCGCGATCAGCTGTTTTTCCTCCTGGTGAGAACCGAAGCTCCGATCACCGTTTTCTCTTGATCTCTGCTCGGGTTCTCTGATCTAACGCGCCGATCGTGTTGCACCGCCTCCGGGGAATCACGCAGGTGCATATAACTCGGTGGTTTGCGCTTCAAACACAACGCCGACGAGCATCGCCATGAATTCACCTCGGACCTCGTCGCTGACCGCATTCTAGGACCTCCGAGCTCACGAAAAACCCCAAGGTGAGATCCCCGACCTCCCCTCTACCGATCTATACCATGAAATCCCAGTTTTAGGAAGAATAGACGAAGATCCGAAGTTTTCCGGCGAGATCGCCGCCTTCCGCCGCCGCGCGCCGCCCGCGCTCGATCAGAGAGACGTGGCCGCTTGTGCGCCGTCTATTTTAAATCGCACGGTAGAATTTAAAACCCGCGCGTACCGATTCAGCGATCTAATCTGAGCCGTCTATTTTAAATCGGACGGTCCACGTCGGCCCCGCATTATTAAGGCCGGGATTCTTACGCGCTACCCCCTGGGGATCTCGGAAAATACGAGCTAGCCCCGGAAACTTCTGATCTAGCCCCTAGAACTTTAGAAATTCATGTAAATTCAATTAAAAATCAGTTTTAGCCCCTGGACTTAATAAAAATTAGCAAAACCCCTCTGATATGCATAGTTAGGCCTCTGGAAATTCTTAAAATAATAAATTAGACCCTGTAGTAGGGTGAACTTACCTTTTTAACCCCATATGATATTCAATTTAGAAATTTGAATGTGTGACTAGGATTTAAATTTGAAAGGAAATACAAACACATTGTAAATTCAAGTTTAAACTCTACTAACACTTGTAAAACATTAGAATGAACTAAAAATAAATTTTAGGCTGAAATGAAATCTGTTTGGGTGTGTTCATGTTTATTAGTTCTAGGAACACATTTTTAGGTTAATAAATAATTTTGAAAATGGGTAAAATAGATTTAAATTAGTTTACATCAGAGGAGAAGTTCAAAAATATATTATTTAATATTTGTGCCCAAGAAGGACGGAACCCAAAGGTTATGCGTAGACTACCGTGCCTTGAATGAAGTAACCATCAAGAACAAGTACCCATTACCCCGCATTGAAGACTTGTTTGATCAGTTGAGGGGAGCTTGTGTATTCTCGAAAATTGATCTTAGGTCGGAATACCACCAACTTAAGATAAGGCAAACTGATATTCCAAAGACAGCTTTCGTATCTCGGTATGGACTGTATGAATACACCGTCATGCCTTTCGGGCTAACTAATGCCCCGGCATACTTCATGTATCTCATGAACAAGGTATTCATGGAATATCTGGACAAATTTGTGGTGGTTTTCATAGATGGCATTCTCGTCTTCTCCAAAGATGAAGAAGAACATGAGAAACATCTAAGGTTGGTGTTGCAGAAGCTGAGAGAACACCAAATATATGCCAAGTTGAGCAACTGTGAGTTTTGGCTAAAGAGAGTTCCCTTCTTAGGAAATATCATCTCGGAGGGAGGAATCTCCGTAGATCCCGACAAGATTGAGGATGTACAGAAGTGGAAGACCCCTGAGAATGTCGGGGAAGTTTGAAGCTTCTTAGGATTGGCTGGATACTATCGACTGTTTATTGAGGGATTCTCCAAGATCTCAAGACCCCTCACAAAACTGTTGGAGAAGGGAATCACATTCACATGGACGCCACAGTGCGAGACGAGTTTTCAGGAGCTAAAGAAAAGATTGACAACAGCCCCAGTGCTAGTTATGCCAGGTGTGCAGAAGAACTTTTCGGTGTACTGCGTGCCTCTGGAAACGGGTTGGGATGTGTTCTCATGCAAGAAGGGCACGTCGTGGCTTATGCATCCCGGCAGCTCCGGAAACACGAGAAGAACTATCCTACACATGACCTAGAACTAGCCGCAGTGGTACACGCGTTGAAAATTTGGCGGCACTACTTGATGGGGAAGAGGACAGAGATATATACGGATCATAAGAGTTTAAAGTACATTTTCACACAGCCAGATCTCAACCTTAGACAAAGTAGATGGTTACAGCTAATCAATGACTTTGATGTGGGCATCAACTATCATCCTGGGAAAGTGAACGTCGTGGCAGATGCTTTAAGCCGGAAAGTGCAGGTCAATAGGTTGAGCTTAAAGGACATGCCTACAGAATTGAAGGAAGAGATTATAAAACTCAATCTATGCCTGGTGAATAGTGGTGAGGCCATCGCCATGGAAGTGGACTCCACATTAGAGAAAGACATCTGAAATGGTCAGAAGAATGACAAGAAGATACAAGAGATTAGAGAACTCATCAAGGATAATAAAGCCCCTGGTTTCAGAGAGGATGAACAAGGTACGGTGTGGCACGGGAAAAGAATATGTGTGCCTGAAGTGAAGGAGATCCGTGAATTGATTTTGAAGGAGGCTCATGATTCTGACTATTCCATTCATCCTGGGAGTACGAAGATGTACCATGACCTCAAGAGCAGGTATTGGTGGTATGGAATGAAGCGAGATGTCGCGGAACATGTTGCCCTGTGTGACACATGTCAGTTGGTGAAAGCAGAACATCAACGACCCGCGGGATTATTGCAACCACTCAAAGTGCCTGAATGGAAATGGGAAGAAATCGGTATGGATTTCATAGTGGGATTGCCTAGTACCCAATCAGGATATGATTCGATATGGGTCATCGTCGACAGGCTAACCAAGGTAGCTCATTTCATCCCCGTGAAATAAAGCTACAGCGGATCCAAATTGGCGGAGTTGTACATGTCAAGGATCGTGTGTCACCATGGAGTGCCAAAGAAGATAGTGTCGGATCGAGGGACACAGTTCACCTCAAGGTTCTGGCAGAAGCTGAATGAAACCATGGGAACCCATCTGAACTTTAGTTCTGCCTATCATCCCCAAACTGACGGGCAGGCGGAAAGAAGCAATCAGATCCTTTAGGATATGCTGAGAGCGTGTGCACTCAAAAACAATCGGAGTTGGGATAAGAACTTACCGTATGCAGAGTTCTCCTATAACAACAGTTATCAGGCTAGTATGAAGATGTCACCATTTGAGGCTTTGTATGGGAGGAAGTGCAGAACTCCACTATTTTGGAACCAAACAAGGGAAAGTAAAGTGTTTGGACCTGAGGTACTACAAGAAGCCGAGGCGAAAGTGAGGGAAATCCGCAACAACTTGAGGATAGCACAAACACGACAAAAGAGCTATGCCAATGTACGGAGAAGAGAGCTCGTTTTCAACGTGGGGGACTATGTCTACCTCAAGGTGTCCCCTATCCGAGGACTTCGTCGGTTCAAGGTGAAAGGGAAGCTATCGCCTCGATACATCGGACCCTTTACAGTTCTCGAGAGGAAAGGCGAAGTGGCATATCAACTAGAACTGCCGGCTCGCCTATCGGATGTGCACGACGTATTCCATGTGTCACAGCTCAAGAAATGTCTGAGAACACCTGAAGAGATGTTACCCATGAATTAGGTTGACGTAGCTGAGGATTTGTCTTATACCGAGCAACCATCCAAGATTTTGGAGACAATGGAGCGCCTCACAAGAAATAAAAGAATCCGGATGTGGAAGGTGCAGTGGAAGAATCATTCGGAAGAGGAAGCCATATGGGAGGGAGAAGACGAACTTAAGGCACGGTTTCCGGAATTGTTTTCCTAGAACCACCAATTTAAAAAACTTTTTTTTGGACGTATTGCATGTGGTGCAGAAATTCAAATTCAAATTCAAATTGGAATTCAAATTCAACTCAAAACAGAAAAGAAAAAGAAAAACAAAGAGAAAAAAAAACAAACCCTCCGGCCAGTGGGCTGAAACCCACCAGCCGGCCCACCTCACCCCCGCGCCAGCCCGAAGCCGTGCGCCCCGTTCTCTTTCTCACTGACACGTGGGGCCCGCCATCTTCTTCCTCCTCATGCGCGCGCTCGGCCGACCGGGACTCCTCTCTCTCCCCCGAATCAAAACCACCCCGGATACTCGCGTATCCCAGCCGAATTTCGGTTCTGGACGACGCAAACTCGATCACAACCGAACGCCGCCCTCCCCAAGCTATATAAACACCGGCATCGTCCCGATTTTCACCCGCGATCAGCTTTTTTTCCTCCCGGTGAGAACCGAAGCTCCGATCACCGTTTTCTCTCGGTCTCTGCTCGGGTTCTCTGATCTAACGCGCCGATCGTGTTCCACCGCCTCCGGGGAATCACGCAGGTGCAGAAAACTCGGTGGTTTGCACTTCAAACACAGCGCCGACGAGCATCGCCGTGAATTCACCTCGGACCTCATCGCCGACCGCCTTCCAGGACCTCCGAGCTCAAAACAAACCTCGAGGTGAGATCCCCGTCCTCCCCTCTACCGATCTATACCATGAAATCCCAGTTTTAGGAAGAATAGATGAAGATCCGAAGTTTTCCGGCGAGATCGCCGCCTTCCGCCGCCGCGCGCCGCCGGGCAGCGCCGCCCGCGCTCGATCAGAGCGACGTGGCCGCTTGTGCACCGTCTATTTTAAATCGCACGGTAGAATTTAAAACCCGCGCGTACCGGTTCGCCGATCTAATCTGAGCCGTCTGTTTTAAATCGGACGGTCCACGTCAGCCCCGCATTATTAAGGCCGGGATTCTTACGCGCTACCCCTAGGGATCTCGGAAAATACGAGCTAGCCCCGGAAACTTACCTTTTTAACCCCATATGATATTCAATTTAGAAATTTGAATGTGTGACTAGGATTTAAATTTAAAAGGAAATACAAACAAATTGTAAATTCAAGTTTAAACTCTACTAACACTTGGAAAACTTTAGAATGAACTAAAAATAAATTTTAGGCTGAAATAAAATCTGTTTGGGTGTGTTCATGTTTATTAGTTCTAGGAACACATTTTTAGGTTAATAAATAATTTTGAAAATGGTTAAAATAGATTTAAATTAGTTCACATCAGAGGAGAACTTCAAAAATATATTATTTAATATTTTATATCAGAACCTAATCTGTTTAGATGAGGTGTCTTACTATTTTCATAATAAAGTTCACATTTAGGCATAGAAAAAAATCTGAAAATATAGCAACTAGGTATGCATAACTAGAAAATGATAAATGAAGTTTCCAAATCCAATGATTTCAGTTTAGGATTTGGTAGAAGATCTGAAAACCCATTTGGAGTAGGAAATTACCTTCCATGCAAACTTGGTAGCTAAAGAGGGTATTAAAGAATTTGTTTAAATTGGAAATTCATATATAGTGTGCAAACAGAAATCTGAATACAAAAGTTAGAAATAATATACATATGTTTAAAAGTGCATGTAGGCCAAAAATCAACACACATAGAGTAACCACAACCCTTAGAAGTGTGAATGACTTTCATAGGTGTGAATGTGTGGTTTGTATGAAGTGAAAGTGTGAACTATGTCTTATGGATTGTTGTTTTCTTTTGCTATTTATGATGGTATGAGTAGAACCTGCCCCAGAGCAAGTTCTTCCCTTCCAAGAACAAGACTTTCCCTTCCCAGAGCAGCAGGAAGAAGGCAAGTGTCCTTGACCACTTTGATCCTATGCTAGAATGTGTAGATAGACTTATTTGCATTGTCAATTGAAATATGATACCCATGCTAGGAAGTTTCCCTAGAATTGCATTACCTTGTTTACTTGTAGCTTGAGTTGGGATTTATTTATCATGTCATTTATTCATATGCTTATGCCTAGCCATGCTTAGAATGGGATAATTGGGATATGAGATCATCAATTTATTTACCTTACTCTTGAATGAGATATTATGAGTTATGTAGAGGTAGGGATCGAGGCAAGTTGGATGATTTGGTTGGTGCTGGGTGCACGGGACTCGGGTTTGTGTTTAGTACTTGCCTGGATCCTAAGGACCGGTTCATGGAGCATGTAACCTGGCTTTACCGTGCCAACCACATGCTGAGATGGGGCAGCTTGGCCAATTAATTAGGTGTATCCCCGGCATAGTATGGGTGTGTTGAATGGTGCGGGGAGTAGGTGTCAGCTGGACTACCATATGAACCGCAAGGCTCAAGAGGGGGCCACTGCAGCAGGGTTGGAGCCTCTTGTATACTGTTAGGGGTGAAACCTCAGTGGGCCCATGCTCGTCGGGAATCCCTTTGTAAAGGCTTCGTAGTGATCTCCTGGCTACACACCTGGGAAGTGTGAATGTGGTTCGTGGCCACTGGCATAATGGAGGTTCTCTTAGTCCACCCGGCAACGGGGGATGAAATCACTACATGTGGGTACAGTGGTGCAAACTCTGCAGAGTCAAAACTGTCATGACAGCCGTGCTCACGGTCAAGAGCGGCTTGGACTTATTCATGATTAGAGGATTGATGGCTTTGGAAGTTGAGGATGTTAAGCAGGGAGCTTAACATTGGAATTTGAGGTTATGGTCATTTGATTATGATGATGGGTTGGGAGATTGGGACCATTTCACCTGTGTAGTAATGTAGGTGCTTAATAAGCTAAGGTGGTAGATAGTAATTGCGTAGTGATTTAACCATGAGTTCAACCTCTCCTTGTTCTAGCCATGCATGACATAACTTTCCCACACTTGCTGAGTACCATCGGTACTCAACCTTGCATATTTGTTGGTTTATATTGCTGCTCAGGTCAAGAAAATGATGTGGTGTTTAATGATCAAGACTTTGAACCCGAAGAAGGTTTCTAGGTTCATGGAGTCCCCCGGGCAACACCTGTGACGGAGCCCACGAGAATAATATTCCGCTGCTAGTTTATTTACTTGTGATGAACTTATTATCGTCCATCGAGACATATGCTATGTAAGACTTATTTATATGCGACACCGGGCTTGTAATAAAAGATGCTTCACTTTTTGTCATCACATGTATGAGAAAATAATCCTGGCATACATGTGATATTCACTCGGTTGTTCTTCGGAGAAACCGGGTGTGACAGAAGTGGTATCAGAGCCAAGGTTGCCCGTAGGAACGTGGACCTAGGTAGAAATGGACGTATTTAAGGACCATATTTTCTTAAAAACTATTTTCACAAAGGTGTGGGTTGAAAAGTGTTATTTAATGGGCCACTTTATTCATCTTCTCCCATCTTTTATTCAAAATAGGATTTTTGTTTAAAATCTTATCTAACTTAATTTTAAATACTTTATGTTTTAGATGGTTCGCATGATCCGCACCGCCCGCAAGTCCACCGGAGGGAGAGTTCCCGTAGTTGCCCTTGCCCTGAGAGAGGAGAGCCGTCCGGTGACGTATCTCTCCTACGGATTGGCAGTGGGAGGCTTGTTGCGCCGTCTTCGACGCATGCTCCAAGCCGCCGGCAATACGGGCAAGCTAATCATACACTGTAGCTCCACCAGGACTATCCGTGAGAAGTGGGAAGAATGAAGTTCAGAGATGAGGATTATCCACGAAAATCAGCTACTTAAGATCCAATGCTCTCCAGCTTGTCGAGCGACACAGGTCGATGCGGAGAAGGATGTCACCTGGGAGGCCATCACCTGCCAGAGTCACATCTATCGTCGCCACCTGGATAGGACTGAGTACATGTATGTCCTCCAGCGTGAGAGCGGTACGACGGAGTATAAGTACCCGCCAGTGCCGCAGGAGACTTCCCATGAGCACATGGACTTGTGCTTGGAGGATGCTGCTATGCTCAGCACTCGACTGCAGGAGTGTCAGCAGGAGCTTCAGGATGTTCGTGACACCCTGAAGGAAACCGAGGCGTTGCTTCGAGCTAGCTTGAGGGCGAGAGAAGGAGTAGATGGGAATGAACTGTGTGTCACCGTGAATGACACATGGACTCCTGACTCCCCAGATCGCCGGGCGATCAGGCGTCGTCGCACTTCTCCACCAGCAGCCTCCCCACCCAAAGCGGAGTCAGAAGGCAGCCGCAATAATGAGGAAGATCCCGAGGATCCAACTCAGTGATACGAGTCGTGTAAAGTCCTTCCCAATAGTTCAGCAGGTTATCGAGTAGGCGAGTCAATACTTTAGTTAATAGTGTGTTAATGTGTGGTGTGTGACGTGAGTTGTGGAAGCCATGAGCAATTGTCCACAACCTCGTCTTCAGGTTGCTTTGCTTTGATGTGTGAACCCCTATGAATTAATAGTGCATTTATTTTTGCGTGAGACATGAACCCTCAGAAAAATATAAATATAACAAGGCCTCAACATTACAAAGTGTAAACAAATAAAATTGGTAAGATAATACGTAATGCTTTAAATTGACATTTGGTTGATCATGATAGATGGCTGGAAGAGGAAAGGGTCGTGGTGCCAATCCTGCCAACAACAACGATGAGGCCGGCAACCCTCATCTTTCCGGAGGCCAAGACAGGGGTGGTCGCCGTGAAGGAGTTGATCCCATCCACCAAATGCTTGAGAATCAAAATCAGCTCATCCAGAACTTGACTCAAGTGGTGGCCAACTTGCACCAAGCTCCACCGCCACAAGCTGCACCACGCCAACCAAGGTTGAGTGAGTTTCTAGGAACTCAACCTCCAAAGTTTGCAAGTGCTGCTGAACCTCTGGAGGCAGATGATTGGCTAAAGACCATTGAGAGTAAGATGAGGATTATACAATGCCAAGTGTATGAGAGGGTGCTGTTTGCCTCTCACCAATTGCATGGGCCTGCTGCTGATTGGTGGACAGCTTACGTGGCCGCCCATCATGATCCTGAGAACATCACTTGGGAAGAGTTCAAGCGTAGCTTCCGCAACCATTACATACCAAGGGGTGAGCTCAAAAACAAGAGAAAAGAATTCTTGGGATTGCAGCAAGGAAACATGACTGTGAGGGAATACCTCACTAAATTCACTCAACTATCCCGTTATGCCCCACGGGGCATAGAGACTGATGAGCAGAAACAGGATTGCTTCGTGGAAGGACTTACAGCAGAAATGCAGTGTGCAATGTCCTCCAACGAGTATGAAAGTTTCCAAAAGATGGTGGACAGAGCATTTGTTGTGGAAAGGAAGCTGAAGGCCTTGGAAAATGAAAACAAGAGGAAGGCCGGATGGTTACACCAAGCCTCGGGTAGCAACACCCGCCCACGTCTGATGCAGCAAACCGCAGAGCAGACGAGCCGTGCTGCGGTACCCTACTCAGCACCGAGAGGGTACAACCCGAACTTCGGGCCTCCGGCAGCGCCAGCACCACCACAGTGTCAGTTTGTACAGCAGCCTCGCCCTACATATCAACCTCGACCAGCAGTACAAGGACCCCCAAACCAACCCCAAGACAACAAAGGTCAGCCACCTAAGGTTGGGGTGCAATGCTTTAACTGTGGTGAAGTGGGGCACTACGCCCATAAGTGCCCAAAGAAGAAGCCCGTGCAGCCGCAACAGCAGAATGAAATGCGAGGACGGGTGAACCACGTGACCATGGAGGAAGCGCAAGAAGCACCTGACGTGGTAGTTGGTAAGTTTCCTGCCAATTTACACATTGCAACCCTGTTGTTCGATTCTGGTGCTACCCATTCGTTCATTGCCCAAGGGTTTGTTAAGAAGCATGATGTAGCAACAACACAAATGAACCATATGCTAGCAGGAAACTCTCTAGGTGGAGAAATAAGGACAAGACAAGTGTATCCCAAGGTGAATCTAGATATTAATGGGGTAGTATTTACTGCCAACCTCATAGTGATAGATTCACAAGGGATAGATATTATTTTGGGCATGGATTGGTTGACCAAACATAAGGGAATCATCCATTGTTCGACCAGAACTGTGGAACTAACTCACCCTAGTGGCACAAGAGTAAAGTTCATAACAATACAAGAGCCTAGGAGGGACATTAAATTAAATCAAGTTGAGGTGAAAGTGGAGGAGATAAGGATTATCAGGGAATACCCAGATGTTTTTCCGGAGGAGTTGCCAGGTATGCCTCCAGATCGTGAAGTGGAATTCGCGATTGAGCTAGTGCGTGGAACAGCTCCGATATACAAGATACCTTATCGGATGGACTCCAAGCAGCTAGTAGAACTCAAGGATCATTTAAGAGAATTGACGGAGAAGGGGTATATTCGTCCTAGTTCCTCACCATGGGGAGCTCCAGTGATATTTGTGCCCAAGACGGACGGAACCCAAAGGTTATGCATAGACTACCGTGCCTTGAATGAAGTAACCATCAAGAACAAGTACCCATTACCCCGCATTGAAGACTTGTTTGATCAGTTGAGGGGAGCTTGTGTGTTCTCGAAAATTGATCTTACGTCGGAATACCACCAACTTAAGATAAGGCAAACTGATATTCCAAATACAGCTTTCGTATCTCGGTATGGACTGTATGAATACACCGTCATGCCTTTCAGGCTAACTAATGCCCCGGCATACTTCATGTATCTCATGAACAAGGTATTCATGGAATATCTGGACAAATTTGTGGTGGTTTTCATAGATGACATTCTCGTCTTCTCAAAAGATGAAGAAGAACATGAGAAACATCTAAGGTTGGTGTTGCAGAAGCTGAGAGAACACCAACTATATGCCAAGTTGAGCAAGTGTGAGTTTTGGCTGAAGAGAGTTCCCTTCTCAGGACATATCATCTCGGAGGGAGGAATCTCCGTAAATCTCGACAAGATCGAGGATGTACAGAAGTGGAAGACCCATGAGAATGTCGGGGAAGTTCGAAGCTTCTTAGGATTGTCTGGATACTATCGACGGTTTATTGAGGGATTCTCCAAGATCTCAAGACCCCTCACCAAACTGTTGGAGAAGAAAATCACATTCACATGGACGCCGCAGTGCGAGACGAGTTTTCAGGAGCTAAAGAAAAGATTGACAACAGCCCCAGTGCTAGTTATGCCAGGTATGCAGACGAACTTTTCGGTGTACTGCGATGCCTCTGGAAACGGGTTGGGATGTGTTCTCATGCAAGAAGGGCACGTCGTGGCTTATGCATCCCGGCAGCTCCGGAAACACGAGAAAAACTATCCTACACATGACCTAGAACTAGCCGCAGTGGTACACGCGTTGAAAATTTGGCGGCACTACTTGATGGGGAAGAGGACAGAGATATATACGGATCATAAGAGTTTAATGTACATTTTCACACAGCCAGATCTCAACCTTAAACAAAGGAGATGGTTAGAGCTAATCAATGACTTTGATGCGGGCATAAACTATCATCCTGGGAAAGCGAACGTCGTGGCAGATGCTTTAAGCCGGAAAGTGCAGGTCAATAGGTTGAGCTTGAAGGACATGCCTACAGAATTGAAGGAAGAGGTTATAAAACTCAATCTATGCCTGGTGAATAGTGGTGAGGCCATCGCCATGGAAGTGGACTCCACATTAGAGAAAGACATCCGAAATGGTCAGAAAAATGACGAGAAGATACAAAAGATTAGAGAACTCATCAAGGAAAATAAAGCCCCTGGTTTCAGAGAGGATGAACAAGGTACGGTGTGGCACGGGAAAAGAATATGTGTGCCTGAAGTGAAGGAGATCCGTGAATTGATTTTGAAGGAGGCTCATGATTCGGACTATCCATTCATCCTGGGAGTACGAAGATGTACCATGACCTCAAGAGCAGGTATTGGTGGTATGGAATGAAGCGAGATGTCGCGGAACATGTTGCCCTATGTGACACATGTCAGTTGGTGAAAGCAGAACATCAACGACCCGCGGGATTATTGCAACCACTCAAAGTGCCTGAATGGAAATGGGAAGAAATCGGTATGGATTTCATAGTGGGATTTCCTAGGACCCAATCAGGATATGATTCGATATGGGTCATCGTCGACAGGCTAAACAAGGTAGCTCATTTCATCCCCGTGAAAGAAAGCTACAGCGGATCCAAATTGGCGGAGTTGTACATGTCAAGGATCGTGTGTCACCATGGAGTGCCAAAGAAGATAGTGTCGGATCGAGGGACACAGTTCACCTCAAGGTTCTGGTAGAAGCTGCATGAAACCATGGGAACCCATCTGAACTTTAGTTCTGCCTATCATCCCCAAACTGACGGGCAGACGGAAAGAACCAATTAGATCCTTTAGGATATGCTGAGAGCTTGTGCACTCAAAAACAATCGGAGTTGGGATAAGAACTTACCGTATGCAGAGTTCTCCTATAACAACAGTTATCAGGCTAGTATGAAGATGTCACCATTTGAGGCTTTGTATGGGAGGAAGTGCAGAACTCCACTATTTTGGAACCAAACAAGGGAAAGAAAAGTGTTTGGACCCGAGGTACTACAAGAAGCCGAGGCGAAAGTGAGGGAAATCCGCAACAACTTGAGGATAGCACAAACAGGACAAAAGAGCTATGCCGATGTACGGAGAAGAGAGCTCGTTTTCAACGTGGGGGACTATGTCTACCTCAAGGTGTCCCGTATCCGAGGACTTCGTCGGTTCAAGGTGAAAGGGAAGCTATCGCCTCGATACATCGGACCCTTTCAAGTTCTCGAGAGGAAAGGCGAAGTGGCATATCAACTAGAACTGCCGGCTTGCCTATCGGATGTGCACGACGTATTCCATGTGTCACAGCTCAAGAAATGTCTGAGAACACCTGAAGAGATGTTACCCATGAATTAGGTTGACGTAGCTGAGGATCTGTCTTATGCCGAGCAACCATCCAAGATTTTGGAGACAATGGAGCGCCTCACAAGAAATAAAAGAATCCGGATGTGCAAGGTGCAGTGGAATTCAAATTCAAATTCAAATTGGAATTCAAATTCAACTCAAAACAGAAAAGAAAAAGAAAAACAAAAAAAAACAAACCCTCCGGCCAGTGGGCCGAAACCCACCAGCCGGCCCACCTCACCCCCGCGCCAGCCCGAAGCCGCGCGCCCCGTTCTCTTTCTCACTGACACGCGGGGCCCGCCATCTTCTTCCTCCTCGTGCGCGCGCTCGGCCGACCGGGACTCTTCTCTCTCCCCCGAATCAAAACCACCCCGGATACTCGCGTATCCCAGCCGAATTTTGGTTCTGGACGACGCAAACTCTATCACAACCGAACGCCGCTCTCCCCAAGCTATATAAACACCAGCATCGTCCCAATTTTCACCCGCGATCAGCTGTTTTTCCTCCCAGTGAGAACCGAAGCTCCGATCACCGTTTTCTCTCGATCTCTGCTCGGTTTCTCTGATCTAATGCGCCGATCGTGTTCCACCGCCTCCGGGGAATCACGCAGGTGCAGAAAACTCGGTGGTTTGCGCTTCAAACACAGCGCCGACGAGCATCGCCGTGAATTCACCTCGGACCTCGTCGCCGACCGCCTTCCAGGACCTCCGAGCTCAAGACAAACCCCGAGGTGAGATCCCCGACCTCCCCTCTACCGATCTATACCATGAAATCCCAGTTTTAGGAAGAATAGATGAAGACCCGAAGTTTTCCGGCAAGATCGCCGCCTTCCGCCGCCGCGTGCCGCCGGGCAGCGCCGCCCGCGCTCGATCAGAGCGACGTGGCCGCTTGTGCACCGTCTATTTTAAATCGCACGGTAGAATTTAAAACCCGCGCGTACCGGTTCGGCGATCTAATCTGAGCCGTCTGTTTTAAATCAGACGGTCCACGTCGGCCCCGCATTATTAAGGCTGGGATTCTTACGCGCTACCCCCTAGGGATCTCGGAAAATACGAGCTAGCCCCAGAAACTTCTGATCTAGCCCCTGGAACTTCAGAAATTCATGTAAATTCAATTAAAAATCAGTTTTAGCCCCTGGACTTAATAAAAATTATCAAAACCCCTCTGTTATGCATAGTTAGGCCCCTGGAAATTCTTAAAATAATAAATTAGACCCTGTAGTAGGGTGAACTTACCTTTTTAACCTCATATGATATTCAATTTAGAAATTTGAATGTGTGACTAGGATTTAACTTTTAAATACAAACACATTGTAAATTCAAGTTTAAACTCTACTAACACTTGGAAAACTTTAGAATGAACTAAAAATAAATTTTAGGCTGAAATGAAATCTGTTTGGGTGTGTTCATGTTTATTAGTTCTAGGAACACATTTTTAGGTTAATAAATAATTTTAAAAATGGGTAAAATAGATTTAAATTAGTTCACATCAGAGGAGAAGTTCAAAAATATATTATTTAATATTTTATATCAGAACCTAATCTGTTTAGATGAGGTGTCTTACTATTTTCATAATAAAGATCACATTTAGGCATAGGAAATAAATCTGAAAATATAGCAACTAGGTATGCATAACTAGAAAATGATAAATGAAGTTTCCAAATCCAAAGATTTCAGTTTAGGATTTGGTAGAAGATCTGAAAACCCATTTGGAGTAGGAAATTACCTTCCATGCAAACTTGGTAGCTAAAGAGGGTATTAAAGAATTTGTTTAAATTGGAAATTCATATATAGTGTGCAAACAGAAATCTGAATACAAAAGTTAGAAATAATATACATATGTTTAAAAGTGCATGTAGGCCAAAAATCAACACACATAGAGTAACCACAACCCTTAGAAGTGTGAATGACTTTAATAGGTGTGAATGTGTGGTTTGTATGAAGTGAAAGTGTGAACTATGTCTTATGGATTGTTGTTTTCTTTTGCTATGTGTGATGGTATGAGTAGAACCTGCCCCAGAGCAAGTTCTTCCCTTCCAAGAACAAGACTTTCCCTTCCCAGAGCAGCATGAAGAAGGCAAGTGTCCTTGAGCACTTTGATCCTATGCTAGGATGTGTAGATAGAATTATTTGCATTGTCAATTGAAATATGAAACCCATGCTAGGAAGTTTCCCTAGAATTGCATTACCTTGTTTCCTTGTAGCTTGGGTTGGGATTTATTTTATCATGTCATTTATTCATATGCTTATGCCTAGCCATGTTTAGAATGGGATAATTGGGATATGAGATCATCAATTTATTTACCTTACTCTTGAATGAGATATTATGAGTTATGTAGAGGTAGGGATCGAGGCAAGTTGGATGATTTGGTTGGTGCTGGGTGCACGAGACTCGGGTTTGTGTTTAGTACTTGCCTGGATCCTAAGGACCGGTTCGTGGAGCATGTAACCTGGCTTTACCGTGCCAACCACATGCTGAGATGGGGCAGCTTGGCCAATTAATTAGGTGTATCCTCGGCGTAGTATGGGTGTGTTGAATGGCGCGGGCAGTAGGTGTCAGCTGGACTACCATATGAACCGCAAGGCTCAAGAGGGGGCCACTGCAGCGGGGTTGGAGCCTCTTGTATGCTGTTAGGGGTGAAACCTCAGTGGGCCCATGCTCGTCGGGAATCCCTTTATAAAGGCTTCGTAGTGATCTCCTGGCTACACACCTGGGAAGTGTGAATGTGGTTCGTGGCCACAGGCATAATGGAGGTTTTCTTAGTCCACCCGGCAACGGGGGATGAAATCACTACATGTGGGTACATTGGTGCAAACTCTGCAGAGTCAAAACTGTCATGACAGCCGTGCTCACGGTCAAGAGCGGCTTGGACTTATTCATGATTAGAGGATTGATGGATTTGGAAGTTGAGGATGTTAAGCGTGGAGCTTAACATTGGAATTTGAGGTTATGGTCATTTGATTATGATGATGGGTTGGGAGATTGGGACCATTTCACCTGTGTAGTAATGTAGGTGCTTAATAAGCTAAGGTGGTAGGTAGTAATTGCGTAGTGCTTTAACCATGAGTTCAACCTCTCCTTGTTCTAGCCATGCATGACATAACTTTCCCACACTTGCTGAGTACCATCGGTACTCAACCTTGCATATTTGTTGGTTTATATTGCTGCTCAGGTCAAGAGAATGATGTGGTGTTTAATGATCAAGACTTTGGACCCGAAGAAGATTTCTAGGTTCATGGAGTCCCCCGGGCAACACCTGTGACGGAGCCCACGAGAATAATATTCCACTGCTAGTTTATTTACTTGTGATGAACTTATTATCGTCCATCGAGACATATGCTATGTAAGACTTATTTATATGCGACACCTGGCTTGTAATAAAAGATGCTTCACTATTTGTCATCACATGTATGAGAAAATGATCCTGGCATACATGTGATATTCACTCGGTTGTTCTTCGGAGAAACCGGGTGTGACAAGGAAGCGCATGGAGGTGGTTTGATGGGACATTTTGGTGTTAAAAAGACAGAGGATGTGCTGGCCGCTCACTTCTTTTGGCCACGAATGAGGCGTGATGTGGAGCGCTACGTTTCACGTTGCACGACATGCAACAAAGCCAAGTCTCGACTTAACCCCCATGGTCTTTATATGCCTCTTCCGGTTCCTAGTGCACCTTGGGAGGATATTTCTATTGACTTTGTTTTAGGATTGCCTAGAACAAAGAGGGGGAGGGATAGTGTCTTTGTGGTTGTTGATCGTTTCTCTAAAATGGCTCATTTTATACCCTGCCACAAGACCGTTAATGCTTCACATGTTGCTGATTTGTTCTTTAATGAGGTTGTGCGTTTGCATGGTGTTCCCAATACTATTGTTTCTGATAGGGATGCTAAGTTTTTGAGTCACTTTTGGAGAACTTTATGGTATAAATTGGGAACAAAGTTGCTGTTTTCTACTACTTGTCATCCACAAACTGATAAGCAAACGGAGGTAGTTAATCGTACCTTATCTACTATGTTGCTGGCTATTTTGAAAGACAATTTAAGGTTGTGGGAGGAGTGTTTGCCACATATTGAGTTTGCTTATAACAGGTCTATTCACTCCATAACCAAGTTATGTCCGTTTATGGTAGTCTATGGTTTCAATCCTCGTGCTCCAATTGATTTGCTACCTTTACCACATACTGAAATTGTGAACTTAGATGCTACACAACGTTCTGAATTTATTCTTAAGTTACATGAAACTACTAAGTTACAAACTGAAAAAATGAATGAAAAGTATCGCATTGCTGCTAGTAAAGGTAGGAAGGAGGTAAAATTGGAACCCGGTGATTTGGTGTGGGTTCATTTGAGAAAAGATAGGTTCCCAGATTTGAGAAAGTCCAAACTCATGCCACGTGCTGCTGGACCTTTTAAGGTTCTTGAGAAGATAAATGACAATGCATATAAACTTGAGTTGCCTCCCGAGTTTGGGGTTAGTCCCACATTTAACATTTCAGATTTGAAGCCATACTTGGGAGAAGAAGATGAGCTTGAGTTTGGAGAGGATATGGAGATACATGGAGAGGGGTTTGGAGGCGTGGAGGACCAGAAAATACGCCAACAAGAAGTTAGAGACCGAGCCCAACTCAAACTCGAGTCCAACTCGGGCCCAGGAGCAGTCCACCTTAAAATGGATGCACAGGAGGCATATGGACTCCGTTTTTGATGTTCTACATATGCACGGAAAGCTGAGAGGATAAACTTTCCAATGTAACTGGCCCCACGTCAAAATTCCCTAGGAGTCGACGGGAAAATTCGAAACAATATAATGTTTAGAGTCTGTCAGGGTGTTGCATCACCTAGTTGGGCCATTGGGCCTTGTATCGAGTCCAAATCCATTATGTACGTGTCTTAGTGTTAGGTCACGACCCCAGCACCCCCCTGGTCGTCCTCCACCTCCTTTATACCCCCTAGCCGCCGTCACAAACAGGTGCGTTTTGCTTAGTTACAATTTGTCATTGAACAGTGTTGCCGATCATCGGTTGTGAGACCCCAAATTCGTGATCAATTCAGTTTTGATTGCAACTTATCTGTTCTTGCTTGTGTTCTTGATTGCGCTTGCAGGGATAAGCCTTCGTGGCGAGGTCATTCGTATGACATGGGTGATAACCAACGGAGCATGGTGTAGTGATTGCGGGGTTCCGTTCGTTCGGAGCCTTGGATCATCAACGTCGAGATCTCCACCCAATCAAGTTTACCCTACCTCTCGGAAGATTGGGACTCATCCTCCTATCAACATGTACTCACCCTTGCATTATTATATAAACATCAGCAACAGGAGAAGAGTACTTTGAGGACCATGTGGAGTACTAGGCGTGCGAACTACCGTCAACATGCCTGTGGATGTGAAGATGGAGCCGCTGCTACTTAGTCATTTTCACTGTTGTTTCAAGACTTCTGCTGCAACAATAAGTTAGAGGTTCATGAGTGAGACAATGAGCCGATGTAATAAAGTACTTGAACCCTATTTATTTGTGGTTACATTCAGAATTAATTTTGTGGATTACATGTGTATGTGTGATGAACATCCTGGGCACACATATGCATTATCTTGGTTCTGTTTTTGGAACCGGGTGTCACACTCAGCTCCATGTTCTGGGGTACGACTATGCGGTCATTGAACCTCAGCGTCCCCTCATCATCTTTCCGGAAACATTTGATTTCCCCGTTGTCTATCCGTCTCCGGAGATGTGCCATGCCCTTGTCCACTTTCTAAACTGCAATGATCTCCTCCCTAATGGTAGGGATGGGGGAAAGTTTGTAGAGTGATCCAAAGGGAACCAAGTATAAACTCGGCTCTTCCTCCTCCATCGGTGTAATGGTGAGGTTATGGACATGTGATTTCTGACTCAGCGCGTCGGCAACCACATTCGCCTTGCCGGGGTGGTAATGAATCTCAATCTCATAATCTTTGATTAGTTCTAACCACCTCCTTTGCCTCATATTCAGCTCCTTCTGGGTGAAAATATACTTCAGGCTCTTGTGGTCGGTGTAGAGATGCACCAAATTCCCCAGGAGATAGTGCCTCCACATTTTCAGCGCCAAAACCACAGCAGCGAGCTCAAGATCATGAGTCGGATAATGCTGCTCATGGTTTCGAAGTTGGCTTGAGCCATACGCGACCACACGTCCTTCCTGCATCAACACGCAGCCGAGACCGATACCGGACGCATCACAATACACGTCGAAGGGCTTCGTTGTATCCGGTTGAGCTAAGACCAGGGCTGTTGTGAGATGCTTCACCAATGCTTGGAACGCTCCTTCACATGCCGTGTCCCAAACATATTTTGTTCCCTTCTTCAATAATTCTGTCATCGGCTTAGAAAGCTTGGAGAAGCTTGGAATGAATCTCCGGCAGTATCCCGCTAAGCCGAGGAAGCTTCTTACTTCATGAACAGAAGTGGGGGCTTTCCATTTCAGCACTTGTTCAATCTTGCTTGGGTCAACCGCAATGCCTTCTGCTGAGATGATATGTCCAAAAAATGGCACTTGGCTGATCCAAAACTCACACTTGCTGAACTTGGCATATAACTTAAGGTCCCGCAATCGTTGAAGAACGTTTCTTAAGTGTTCGGCACGTTCCGCTTCTGTCTTGGAGTAAACCAAGATATCATCAATGAACACCATGACAAACTTGTCCAGCTGCGGCATGAACACTGAGTTCATGAGATACATGAAATGTGCCGGAGCATTGGTGAGACCAAAAGACATGATGAGATATTCATATAAACCATATCTCGTCGAGAAGGCCGTCTTCGGGATATCTTCCACCCGGATTTTTATTTGATGATACTCTGAGCGAAGGTCCATCTTGGAGAACACACTTGCACCCACAAGATGATCAAACATGATGCCAATGCGGGGCAGTGGGTATTTGTTCTTGATGGTGACGGAGTTGAGCGGCCGATAATCCACACACAGCCTCAAGGTTTCATCCTTCTTCTTGACGAACAGCGCCAAGCATCCCCAAGGCGAGGAACCCGGTCTAATGAAACCTTTGCTCAACAGATCATTGAGCTTCTCTTTCAATTCAGCCAGCTCATTCGGAGCCATTTTGTAGAGTCTCCTTGAGATGGGAGTCGTCCCAAGTGCAAGATCAAGGTTGAACTCGACATCCGGCTCGGGTGGCATGCCCGGAAGATCATCCGGAAACACATCGGGGTAGTCCCGGACTACGGGGATGTCCTCTAACTTGAGAGTTTCAGTATTATTAATTGCTGAAACTTCCTGGACAGGATTGTCTAACAACATGGAATGCAGATGGTGGAATGGAGAATTCAAATGAACCGTCGGTGTCCGAGTGTCCAGGACAGCACCATGGCAGCGTAACCATGGCATCCCCAAGAATGCATCAATCTTTTGCCCCGTAAGGATTATCAAGGTTGTGGGATATATCTTCCCACCTAAGCACAGAGGTGCTTTTGGAATCATCATATTTGCTGAAATCTTCACTCCTGGTGAGCAGATCATATATGAGCAGTCGGTTGGGAAGACTTGCATTTGATGCTTAGCCACATAGGATGCACTTGTGAAACTTTGGGTTGCACCTGAATCAAATAATATGACGATTGCTTGATCGTTGAGAGTGAACATACCAGCCAGCACGTTGTCTCCCTCTGGGGCATCCTCATTGTCGAGGTTGCGAATGCCCCCAGTTCGCTGATCAACCTTCTTGACCGGAGGTCGGCCTCGAGCACCGACATGGAACTGGGCTTGCCCGCTGCTCTGCTGCCCCTGGGGACAGTCCTTCGAGAAATGGCCCGCCTGGCCACACGTAAAGCAAGTGTAGCGAGGTGGTCCTCTGCTGATCGGCGGACGGAAACCCGGGGCGCGTTGTGGTGGTGGAAACACCCGGGGTACCATCTGCTGCTGCTGCTGTTGTTGCGGTCGCGGTGGTGGCTGTGACACCCTCATTTTTGGTTTCTGCATATATTCATGTTTCATGAAGAGAAAACATTTTAAGAGAAGTAGGAACAGAGAAAAATATCAAAAAGATAGCCAATAAGAGCCAAATCCAGTTCCCAGAGAGCGCCGAAGACAACTTCCACGGCCCGCTGGCCACGTGGCGTGTTCGGAGCTCATCCCTGCGAAGTGGGGAGAGGTCCGCCGCTAAACTGGCTACATGGCAGGCTCGGGGCTCATCTCCGCAAAGGGGGAGAGGTCCGACCCTGTGGGACACGTGTTGCCCCCGGAGCTAGCCTCTGTGGAAGAAGCAAAGGTAGTTCCGCAGGACACATGTCACCTTCGAAGCTAGTCACCGCGGAAATCAGAGGACTAGTCCCGCGGGATACGTGTCGATCACGGAGCTCACCTCCGAAGAGAGGGAGGTCCGGAATGGATACGTGGCACACCCGGAGCTACCTCCGGAGAGAGGGAAGGTCCGGCACTGACACGTGGCGTGCGCGGAGTCACCTCCGAATAGAGAGGAGGTCCCCGACCGCCAGGATACGTGGCGCATGCGGAGCTCACCTCCAAAGGAGAGGGAGATCTCGCTCGCTTGACACGCGGCACAACCAGAGCTCGTCTCTACGGAAAAGGGGATACCAGGCCCCGGTAGACACGTGGAGCTTCTCGAGCTCATCATCGCGAAGGTAACGAGTTCTGGAACGGTTTTTGGATGCTGTACGCGTAGAAATACCGGTACGGAGAAGAAACTGACCTGAATTCCACAATGTCACCGCACCAAATCAACTAAAGATAAGTTGTTAAGATTCAACGACAGTCTGAATAGAACTCTTATTCGAGATACAATCAGATTAGTACTCTTCTTCTCCCGATTATAAATAGAACCCAGAACTCTTGGCCGAAACCACGAACTTCTTTTTTAACTCCTATGCCGACGACTTAGAGTCCTAGCCCCAACTCGCCGAGTAATCCCATCGCCGGAGTTCAGTCGAGAAAGATCGCCGGAAGGGAGCCTAACGATCTGTCTGATCAGAGAAGGACCCCAAGACCAAGAAGAACGTAAGGTAGGTCTCCAATATCACCTTACGACATCGTTGTGTTTTCTCTGCATCTTTTCTTTGATTCCTTTCGAACAGAAGCTTTCTCGTGGACAGATCACTTGATGATCGGGTTGATCTAAAGACAAAATCATCGCCACGTCCACATTTGATCCGAACACCTCTGTTCATAGTGAAATCCATGCACACTATGCAAGTACACGTACAAACCTATTTAATAAAACTGATTATAGGAAAGCATGCATATGCATCATCGCATCTAGTTTAAAGTTTGTGCATGATATTGATTGCTGTGGATCTTGTATGTGCGTGATCCTGTATAGCAGGACAAGCTCATGGAGCTGTCTACGACGAGCTGCAACAACAAAGTTTCGAGATCCAAGGGCAACCGGAACCGCAAGAACAAGGCAAGTGCTCCTTGACCATATTGATCTTATATTTTGGGAAAAACTGTTTTGTTTTGCAAAAATGTGTGTGTGCTGAGTCAAACATGATGGGAAACCCCTTTTTATAGGAGTTTACTAGCTTTTGTTAAACCACCCTTGTCGCCAGGGAAGTTTATGAGTCAGGTATGGTTTTTTTTTGTTTTATGCTTCGCTGAGTCCATGGGATTGGGAAGCGAGATAGATGTGTCTAGCTAACTGCACTCGTAATGATAATGAGAAACTGATGTTGTTAATGAACATGGATCGGAGGGAGATCTAGGCAAGACTGGGTTTGTGAACGAGGTAGCATGAGATGGTGGTCTACTTGCCGTAGATCTAAGGACCGGTTCATGCGAGCACATGACAGGATAACAGTGCCACCAGAAGGCCAAGTATGGGTGCGGCTTAGCTGAGTAATTAGGTAAGTTGCTAGATTGTTATGGACCGTGGAAGGCACGGGGAATGGGAGTCGAGTGAGGACTGCCCTGGGAACTGCATGGCACAAGAGGGGGCCCGTGGGTGGGAGAATTGGAGATTCTAGCCTGCCGGTGAAACCTTAGTGAGTCCATACACCTAGTAACCCCTTTGTAAAGGCTATTTTGAGATCTCTTGGCCATACACCGACGGTTGTGTACTGATATAATGGAGGTTCTGCAGTCGCCGACAGGTGACGAAATCACAAACTTGTGTGTAAAGAGGTGCAAACTCTGCAGAGTCTAAAACTATCATGATAGCCGAGCTTACGGTCACGAGCGCTTGGCCAACTTCCATGATTAGTTGGGATGGTTACTGGTTATGGTTTTGGATGGTTTGGTTTTGGTTTGGTTTTCGGGATTGTTGAGTCCGGGTGATAAGATGGGTTGCATGACTGTTGAGTCATGGCAACAAGGTTGGTCTCGGTGGGAGACGAAGTTGTTTATGATGAGATGGTAGCGAATACGAGATGGTATTCGTGAGGTAGTAGCGAATACGAGGAGGTATTCGTGAGCAAGAATGAGGTTGATTTATGACTAGTTGTGACATGGAAGGTAATGAACATAATGGAGGTATGATTGGTATTTTAATACATGTTGGGATTACATTCACTTAAAGATGAGTTGCTGTTTTATCATGGTTTTGATAAATAACTTTGCTTTCTGCAATGAGCCTTTTTATACCTACCTTGTTATGAGCTACATATCATATTTTTCCCGCACTTGCTGAGTACATCATTGCACTCAAACTTGCATTATTATTTCATCATCAGCAACAGGAGAAGATTGCTATGAAGACCAAGTGGAGCATTAGGCGTGTGATCTGTTCTCAACCTTGCCTGTGGGGGATGGAGTAGAGATGGAGCCATTGCTGCCTAGAATTGCTTTCGCATTAGTTAAATTGCTTCCTCATTAGAATGAAGACTTCCGCTGCATAGAAATAAGACTTCCGCTGTGAGCATGAGTCCAAGACTCATGAGACATTGTAATAAACTCTGTTATTCGTGGTAATATATAATCTGAATTCAGTTTGTGGAACATATGTTTATGTGTGATGAACATCCTGGGCACACATATGCATCAGTTCTCGGTTCCGTGGTATTCCACAGAATTGAGGGTGTCACAGATTGCTATCAGAGCCACGGTTGACAGTGGGTTACACGCCTAAATAGGAAACACAGATTGGCATCAGAACCACGGGTTGATGGTAGTTACAGACTTAGAAAGATCACAGATTAGTATCTGACACAGATTGGTAGCTAAGCCACACTGACCATAGGATGCAAGCCTAGGATGCATAGATTGGCCTTGAAACTACCTTGACATAGAAAACCAACCTTGAATAGGAGTTGTGTGAGCCCTTGTGATGATTGTTTGTGAATTGTGTGCTTAGTGTGAGTCGTGGGACGTCTCAAAACGTTGTCCATATCCACACATAAGTAGAAAGAGGTGTGAGATGCTTCGGCACTTGTTCACATCCTCATATGGGCTAATATATATAGTCCAACTCACCTTGATGCATATAGTTGAGGGGATCTACCTAACCTTCTAACCTTCTATTCTATTTCGATCTCTCTCACAGATGGTGAGAGGAAACACCGGCCGAAGGAACGTCCGTGACAACCAAGAGGATGGCCACGATGAAGTTCCTGTTAACCCCGGAGCTGGTGAGAACAACCTGGAACGGTTGATGGCCATGCAAAACCAACTTATGCAAACCATGATCCAAACTTTGGGTCAGTTGCAGGCCAACAACAACAAACCCGTTCCGGCACCACCGCCACCACCACCGCCGGCTCATAACAGGTTGGGAGAGTTCATGAGGACTCGACCACCCACCTTCACTCAAGATAGTGACCCCATGGAGGCTGACGACTGGTTGAAATCCATAGAGAAGAAGCTTGCCATAGTGCAGTGCAATGACCGAGAGAAGGTCCTCTTTGAGTTGCACCAACTTATGGGAGCTGCCGCTGACTGGTGAGATGCCCTATGCAACGCTCATGTCGAGCCGGATACGATCACTTGGACTGAGTTCAAGGAGAGTTTCCGCTCTCATTACATCCCTGCTGGTGTAATCATGCTGAAGAGGAAGGAGTTCGAAGGTCTCCGCCAAGGACAGAGAAGTGTGAATGAGTATCTCAACAAGTTCACACAACTGTCCCGGTATGCCCCCGAATATGTCAACTCAGACCAGAGGAAGCAATATCTGTTCATGAGAGGGTTGAACAATGAGATTCAGGTTCAACTCCTCAACAATGACTACGCAAGCTTTCAGAAGCTGGTTGACAAGGCTATAGTGGTCAAAAGCAAGATCCGAGAGATCGAGCGAGAGTGCAAGAGGAAGATGCCATACCAGCCCCAAGGGAGCAACGTACGACCTCGGTACATGCCCCCAGCTGCACCGCAGTATGGATCGACCGCCCCTGCATACCGCCCTAGTCAGCCACCACAGCAACGGCCCGTTGCACCAGCACCTCACGTGCCCATGCCTCCTGTGCCCCGACCCAACATGGGCGCTCCTGTTCAAAACCCCACCCTAACGTTGATGCTGCCGTAGTCTACAGGGCATGCTTTGCAAGTGGGGAGAAAGGACACTTCACGAACCAGTGCCCGAGGAGAGGCCCTGGACAGCAAGGAAACGTGCCCAGACAGAACCCGCGACCGAACGGAGGGGACAACCAGGGAAACCGTGGACAGAAGAACTATGCTCGCGGCAACATGAACCATGTCTCTGCCGAGGAAGCACAACAGGCTGAGGACGTCGTAATTGGTATGTTCCTTGCCAACTCCAACCCAGCCACCATCTTATTTGATTCTGGAGCATCACATTCCTTCATATCATCCAAGTATGTTGCCAAGCATAGTCTACCCATATCACACTTAAAATGTGCTATGTTAGTTAATTCTCCCAGTGGAGAGATGAGGACTAATATAGTATGTCCGAAAGTAAGCCTTAAAATAAGGGGGGTAGACTTCCTTGCCAACCTCATTGTCTTGGATTCTCAAGGGATTGACATAATACTCGGGATGGATTGGTTAAGCAAGCACAACAGGATAATCCAATGTGCTGAAAGAAGCGTGCAGTTGACAAATGAGCACGGTATCCATGTCGAGTTTGAGTCAGCTGACACGACCCCATTTGGTCCTGTCGAGCCAGGATCACGCTGAGGGGTGCTGCGTTGCACAGCACCGTATAACACACGTCAAAGGTACAAAGCGGAAGCGGAAGTTTATTACATAAACAGTTTTATGACCTGTTTACATCAAAATACATTTAGTCCACACTCGCGGGCGTAGACTAAGCATCAAGTGCACGTTCAGCCCTCGAACGTGTCCTTGCTAGCACACACGCACACTAACTCTGCGGCGTGCACGACTCCCACTCGACGGGGTTCCCCTCCTGGGGTTCCGTCTCCTCTTCGGAAGTCCCTTCCTCATAGAACCCTGCAAAAGCTTCAAACACAAGCAGTGAGCACGAAGGCTCAGCAAGTCTGACCCGTCTCACCTAAACATGGAACTTCTACATGAGGGTAATGGGTTGCATGAGGTAAAAATCATTTGCAAGGACTCGCCTAATTAGTAGAACCTTACTTTCAAGTTTTAGCAGCAGGTTGTGGAGAACCTTACGCTAAGGCACATGAGAGAGCCGCAATCAAACAAGAAACGCATTTCTCTCATGTACTTTGCCCAAAGTTGAAAAGAACTTTAATTAGCTCTAAGCTACAGCATATCATTAACAATCAATGTCCAGCTTTCAATCAGCAACATTTTAACATGTAACTAGCCTGTTCTTTCTACGTCACGGTACAGTGAACAAGTGGTACTCACTGACCGCGAGGGATGGCGATTATAATCGATTTACACCTGCAGGGTTACCCGAACAACCCGTCACGTACGCCCGTACTCGATGTTGCCTACAACAACCATCACGGACGCCGTACGCGACTACCTTTCACCCGTCAGCAAAATATTGAACCGGTCCCATCGTCCCGAGCAAGAGGTCTCTGCACGCGCATCTCCGTGCCGCCAGCCGATTTACACCTCGAGCTCTCAACCTACCCTCTGAACGACGGGCAATGCCTCAATACCCAGCTACCCGAGTTACATCAGTTTCCCGGTTCCCATATAGCCGGTAGGTCTTCGGTACTGTTCTAGCTTGTTCAACAGGCCCGCACACGGCTCCGTCCTCAATCGACACAAGCGGAGCTACAGCACATAGGCCCCAAAGTCCTGCTGCCCTTACTCTGCGCTCGGTCTCATTTTCTTGCCATGTGTATCATGTGCTATCTCTACCCGAGCAATGTGCCTCTAGCCTATTCTCGCAAGTAGTTCCAACTACTCGACTTGTACCGAATCCTACTCTATCCTAGCAGTGCAGTAGCTAACAGAGTTTGCAATCCTAAACCCCAACCCATGGTTTTCTTGGCTATGCAGTGGGGTTTCCAAACAAGACTCTAATGCACAGAATGAAGGAAACAAGTATGTGCTCAAAACAATAAAAATTTGTAAAATGGTTAATGCAAACCGGAGCTTGCCTTGCTGCTCTTGGTCGTAGGCTAGCTGTTCCTCCGGAGTAACGAAGTCTAGGACTTCGGGTTCCTCCTCGACCTTAGCGACTACATGATAGAAACAATACATGTATTAATTTAATGCATTTGTATTAAGTTTGAAGTTGTTAAGTCTATAACCCTTGCTAGACAGACCTAATGACTGTGACACTTTTACTGTGGCTTGGTTACAACCTAAACAGAGACTTGGTCAAGTTTTAGTTGCAGCAAAGCTCATTTGAGCCCTCCACAATTAATTATGTCCTTGACCTTAATTGGAACTCTTAGGGTGTTCTAGGAATTTTCATGAAGCCAACTATGACTTTCTGAAAACATATGAGCTAAACATATGAACTATGATTTTCAGAGGGTTCTAATGGAGTTGGTCTCACTTAATTTGGAAGTTCCTAACTAAACATATGAGCTAAACAATTTCAGAGAAAATTCTGAAAATGTTTCTGAACATTTTCTATTTTCTCTGGAACAGTTTCACTAATCACACCATTAGGTGGATTAAATGAGCTCAAATGGATCTGAAATTTTTATGGTAGTTCAAGGACATTTTGGTGAATATCTCAGCAAAATTTCAGGATTTTCCTCCAAAGGATTCTCCAGTTAAAATTCCTAACAGTTTAAAATTTAAGGAATTAATTCTGGAGAAATAAGGAATTTCATTAAGTGAAACTTGATTTTCTGGAAAGTACTAAGAGAGCTGAATCCAGTAAAATTTGGTTCACTCAATTTGGAGCTTTCTAGCCAAAGTTATGAGGATTTGAAGTTTGAAGGAAATCTGAAAATCGGGGAAAAGTTTAAACTCACGCGTGGGCCCAGGGGACACGCGTCGCACGCCTAGGCGATGGCACATCGCGGCCCACAAGGATTTTGCGCGCCAGCACACCCGATCCCGGCCGCAGCCGGATCCCGATTCAAAATATCGGCCGCTGACAGCTGGGGTCCACCCCCTTCTTCAACCTCGTGACACCCGCGCCCCGCCACCGAGGGATCTCGCCGGAGAGCTCGCCGCCGTCTGCTGTACAGCTCCAAACTTCTCGATTCTGGCCGCCCCTGCCTACTTTTACTCGGGGAACAGGATCCGAGGGTCAGCTCCTCATGACAACGGCCGGAGCATGGTCGGCGACGAGCCGCCACCTCGGAACGACTTCGGCCATGTCGGCTGACTTGTCTAGCACCTCAGCTACTTGGGAAATCGGTCGGGGAGCATCAGTGGACCTCAGAGAAGGTCGACATGAGCTCGAGGCAGCTCGGGGAGGGCCCGAAATAGGTCCTCACCGTGCGCCCGATGCCGCCCGTTCGCTCCGCCATTAGTAGACCTCAAATTCCGCCAGGCACAAAGGTTCTCCGGCCCAGAGTTGTGAAGGCAACTTGTGCGTTACCGTGTCTTGCTCGTGTGAGAGCGGCCTGAGGCCCTCTAATCCTTTCTAGAGCATGAATTAAACAGAATCGTACCCGAAGGTCGTTCTGCACACAGAAAGGGGAAAAGTGGAAATTCGCCGCCGGTGAGCAACCACTCGAGCTGTGGCTCGGGGATGAGCAGCACCGGTCACCCGCGCGTCCAAGGGTGCCTTGGCTCTGGCGTGACAACGCCCTGGTTGGGCTGTCCACGAGAGCCCGAGGTGCGGCGGTTCCAAGTCCCGAATTTGATCTTTCGGCACAGCCGATATCACTCGTTTTCAACCGAATTCTAGCAACGGGGAGGATGGAGGAAGGTCTCTAGTACCTTGCTGGGGCTCTGGAGTGGAAGGAGGGAGCTGCGATCGGCGTTCTCCGATCAAGTCCGAGCTGCGGAAGTTTTTGGCCGGCGCTGAGTTCTTGCGGGGAAGAACGGTGGTGCCTCGGCCGAGGAGGGGGCAGGCGCCTTAAGAAGGCTCTGCACCGCCTCATGCCCGCGCGTGGGCAAGCAGCTGGTGGCGCGGCGGCTGGCCTCGGTGGCGATCACCGCTGCGGCTCGGCGACCCGAGTCAGAAAGTCTCAGTCGGTTTGATCTGAGCAGTGGCTGACATGTGGGTCCCACCTCCAGTTTTAACCTCTGAAATTTACTCCTAATCACTGTTGCAAACAGTGAACCCCATACTACCCTTGGCAATTCAAATTATTCACCCATGAGCCATTTGAATTGATCAAAGATCAAATGAGGTTTGGTTTGAATGAATTTCAGCACAAGTTCAGTTTGAAATTCAAATAAAGTTTGAATTTCTCCCACTTAGCTCATGTCAAGATCAACTCCAAATGGAGTGAAAATTGGTGTGTGAGCTCACAAAAATGTGCTGAGTAAGAATATGCCCCCCACTTTTAAATTCATTGGATAAAAACAGTTTGAATTTGAATATGGTTTCAAACTGCCCTCTTCCTAACTATACCCAAACTGACCTCAAAAAGGTTTTGAATTTGGGTGAAAATTGGCATGGACATCCTTAGCAAAGTGTAGGAGTTTTCATATGTCCATCCCATCTATATCACATGTGGGAAATACCACTTTTGCAATGTGTGAGTTTGTCCTCTAATGAGCATGTTGATAATTGTTACTTGCTCTTCATTTGTGTTCATCATTCTTCCTCAAATGAGGTTTGTGGTGTGGTGATGAACACTGCAAATGGGTGTCAAAAACTGAGGCCCTTACATCAGCCCAACAAACAACCGAAAAAGTAATCTTGAACCATGTCGAAGGAGCAACATTGGACAGCATTCCAGTGGTTCAGGAATTCTCGGACGTGTTTCCAGAGGAGCTTCCAGGTATGCCACCTGATTGGAACATTGAGTTTGCTATTGATTTGGTACCCAGAACTGCACCCATAGCAAAGATACCCTATAGGATGCCCGTCAATGAACTAGTAGAACTCAAGAAGCAAATCCAAGAGCAGTTGGAGAAGGGTTTTATACGTCCAAGCTCGTCACCATGGGGAGCTCCTATGCTCTTCGTAGACAAGAAGGATGGGACCGAAAGGATGTGCGTGGACTATAGGTCTCTTAACGAGGTGTCAATCAAGAACAAATACCCTTTGCCTCGTATAGAGGACCTATTTGACCAAATGAAAGGAGCCCGAATGTTCTCCAAGATTGATCTTCGGTCGGGATATTTCCAGCTGAAGATTAAGCCCTCTGATATACCCAAGACTGCCTTTCGAACACGGTATGGTTCGTATGAATATACCGTCATGTCTTTTGGGTTAACAAATGCGCCCGCATACTTCATGTACCTCATGAACAAGGTTTTCATGGAGTACTTGGATAAGTTCGTCATGGTTTTCATCGACGACATTATGGTGTATTCAAAAAGTGAGGAGGAGCATGAAGAACATTTGAAATTGACCTTGCAGAAAATGCGAGAGCATCAAATCTATGCCAAGCTTAACAAGTGTCAATTTTGGCTAAAGGAAATCTCGTTCCTAGGCCACATTATCTCCGAAGATGGGGTATCGGTTGATCCCGGAAAAGTGAGGGATGTTCTGAAGTGGGACCAACCGCAAAACGTGAGGGATATTCGGAGTTTTCTTGGGATGGCTGGATACTACCGACGCTTCATTAAGGACTTCTCTAAGATAGCAAAGCCTATGACAGAGTTGCTAACAAAAAGAAAAGCCTTTCGATGGACACCAGCATGCCAAGAAAGTTTTGAGGAACTCAAGAAAAGGCTAACCACAGCGCCGGTTTTGGTATTACCGGACATAAGCAAGAGCTTTGACATATATTGTGACGCATCCAGACAAGGGCTCGGATGTGTGCTCATGCAAGAAGGACAAGTGGTAGCCTATGCCTCACGACAATTAAAGAAGAACGAGCTTAATTATCCTACACATGACTTGGGAGCTAGCAGCAGTAGTGCATGCGTTGAAGATTTGGAGACATTATATCCTTGGTCATCGATGTGAGATTTATACGGATCATTAAAGCCTCAAGTACATATTTACACAAACGGACTTGAATTTGAGGCAACGTCGATGGTTGGAACTCATCAAGGATTACGATGTTGGAATCAACTACCACCCTGGGAAGGCCAATGTAGCAGCTGATGCATTAAGCCGGAAGGGAGCATGTCACCAACTCACGGTTCGGGAGCTACCACCCGAACTACGTAAGGAGTTCGAACGGTTACACCTCGGATTCTTGAACAACATGGAAATGGTGGAGATCCACTCTTCATTGGAGCAACAGATAAGAGATGGCCAAGAAACGGAAGAGGGGATCAAGGAAACGATCTGACAAGGAATAGAGAAGGATTTCAAAGAATATGAGAAGGGTACGCTTTGGCTAGGAAAAAGGATTTGTGTGCCTACCGTGAAGCACCTCCGCGACATGATATTAAAAGAGGCACATGATTCACCCTACTCCATGTGGGGACCACCCCATGGTTCACCCACTCCAGGATCGCATGGGGTGGTGCCGTACAATGCGGCACCCAACAGCACACATGAAAAGAATAAAGAACAACATACAAACTTTATTTTATATAAACCAGCGGAAGTCTTTTACAAAATATAACTATACAGCGGAAGTAATGTACATTAGTAGCCTCTCATCCTAACTATGCAAAAGTGCAGCCGTCCAGCCCGGGGACGCTACACGCTAGCAGCATGGAACTGGAGAAATCACGGCGGCGTGCAGGGCTCCATCTTGGCCGTGTACCCTGACGGGGGCATCGCCTCATCCTCGGAACCCTCCTCATAGCTCTCACCTGCATACAGCTCAAATATTGCAACCGTGAGCACGATGGCTCAGCAAGACTTAACCGTCTGACCTAGGCATGGAACTCTACATGCAGGGAGGTGTATGATAGGAAAAGGAATTTGCGACAAAGACACGCCTATAAGTGGATCCTTACTTTCAGTTTTATAGCGGCAAATTCATGTGCGTTAGGCAGCCCTCACATCGGAAGTCCACAATCAAACAATAAACGCTTTCCTCCGATGTGGTGATGCCCAAAGCGGAAAGTAAACTTAATTAGCTCTACATCTACAGCATACATGGTTTCCAAAACATTAATATATCATCACAGCATATTATCATTCAACTGGCTTACTTCACTTCTTACTACGTCACGAAACAGTGAACAAGCGGTGCTCAAATAACCGCGAGGGGCGGTGATTGCAATCAGGAGACACCCGGACAACACGTTGCATACACCCACTTTCAGAAGCGTGATTCCACACCCCTTCCTACTCTGTT
Source organism: Neostapfia colusana (assembly GCA_030760725.1). Taxonomy (NCBI): domain Eukaryota; kingdom Viridiplantae; phylum Streptophyta; class Magnoliopsida; order Poales; family Poaceae; genus Neostapfia; species Neostapfia colusana. The sequence goes on along the minus strand of JASWHV010000005.1, from coordinate 73,587,107 downwards.
GTATGCAACCACCTTTCAAAGGCAACCCAAACACCGAACCGGTCCATCCGTAACGGGTAGGAGGTCCCCGCGTGGAGCGTGACTGTGCCCACCGGCAGATTTACACCTTGCTACCCTCAACCCACTCCTGTTTACGGTTGGGTAAGCCTCGGCACCCAGGTTATCCATTTACATCTTATGTCAGTATGCCATCCGGTACTGTTCGATACTTGTTCAGCAGGCCCGCACACGACTCGGTCCTCAATCGACACCAACAGGGCTACGCACGTGAGACCTCTGCTCACTGCTTCCTATCCCCACTGCTGGGTCTCATTTTCACCACTCTTAAGCCATTTTCTATTCTGACCAAACCGTGTGATAAACCTTACCTCGCGAGTAGATTCCAACTACTCGACTTGTACCGAGGTCCTAAGCATATTAGCGGGGCCTTGTCTACTCGTCGGCTCTGTAAGCTACCCAACCCTTCATAGGATTTAAAAGGTTATGCAAGTGGGGTTTCAAACACCTTAATTCTAATGCAAACATTCACCCTAGACATATGTGATACAAATAAAGAATTTTATAAAAGGTACTTAAGTGCAAACCGGGGCTTGCCTGGTTGCGAGTCAAACGGGAAGTTAGCTTCAGGTGGGAGGACGTCCAAAGGCTCTGGTGCGTCCTCAACTTCGGTCACTAAATGAAATGTAGCAAAATAGATGTATAAGTATTAAGGCTTTATAAGAATTGAACTTCTATTCATAGCTACTGCTATTTAGGATCCTTAATTGGCTTTGGTATTTTTAGAGTAGATACTAGACTCTCTAAGGATGATTTGAGCCAAATTTGGAGACATGTCATTGCACAATGTAGTCTTTAAAATTCCTACAAGTACAATGCGTCTCTGAATTTTGAGCCCAATTCAGGAGCTTTGACATAGCTAATAGTGGAAGATATGATTAGGGTAAGTCTCCATGGTTCTAATAAATTTTGTTTCACCATTTTTGGAGCTACCATCAGAGAGATATGAATTTTTGAAGTTGGACAGGAGTTCTGAAAAGTTTCTGTTTAAATTTGAATTTCCAAATAAAGGCTGAACTTTGGAAGGTAATTGGACCTAGCAAATGAACTCCAATGAAGCTCAAATTTTTACTGGAGATCATTAATGTCATGAGGAACTTACTGGCTAAATTTGAAGAAATTCCATAATAGGGACATTCTGGACTAAATTCCCAAAGATTTAAATTTGATCAATCTTGGAGAAATATCCAGAGATCTTCAGATCAATTTCTTTGCATTTCTGCAAAGTACTGACTGAGAGAAATCCAACAAAATTTGTGTCACAAATTTTGGACATCCCTACAGAAAGTTATGGAGGTACGAAGGTTGAAACATTTTTTTGGAAATCAATTCTATGATTTTTAGCTAATTTATTTAATCCTGAGATAACCTACTGATTAAGCCCTCCAAATAAGCTCCAAAAATCCTAAAATGTTTACTGGAGGTCAGGCACTATGAAAGGGACTAGCTGCCCAAATTTGGGAATATTTCATAAAGAATTGCTCCTGTAATAAATCCCTAAAGATTTAATAAAAACAATTCTACAGTAATTCCTGGGCATTTTCATAGCATGCAATTTATTCCTCTGTAAAGTACTCCTCCTAAGGATTCGGACAAAATTTGTCTCACCCTTTTTGGAGCTGTCTACACAAAGTTATGAATTTTTCAAACTGTGATAGCTCTCTGTTTAAAATCTACACAGAGACTTAACAGGGGGGCCCACTGGTCAGGTCCTTCTTCAACCTCCCGCCAGAGGCGCGCGTGCACACCAGTTCAAATCGTGGCATGGCTCGTTCTCCCTCATTTCTCCACCAAATTAGCTCCGGTTTCGCCCTACATGCTCCTGGGAACATGGCGCAGCTGCCGGGCAAGGTTTCCACGCATGAAAACGGCCGAAAACAGGCCGGCACCGGTGGGGCGGCTCGGGAGCTCGGCATCAACGCGTTCTGGCGCGTCCGAAGCTTCTCCTGGCGAGCTACCTTGCCCTAAAGCATCACCAATGATCGGGGAACATGGAACGCAGGCTAAACCTTGCAGCAAATGGCCGGAACATAGGGTTCACCGGAGGACCGAACCGTTTTTGCCTCCGCCAGCGATTTCTCGTCGCCCGGGGCGTGTGGTCGATGGTTTGATGCGTGCTTTGGCGTGGGAGGGCGCTAGGGTCACTAGTTTCTGTGGCTTGAATTGTAGAACCGATGATCAACCACGTTGGACGAATTTCCAGTTTTGGTGTGGGTCGGTTCTTCACGTGTACCGGCGCCAAAACCTAAATTCCGGTGATACAGTGATGGGGAAGGGCAAGGGGACTGCGGTAGATCGATCTACACATCTTGGCGCACCTTAGGGAGGTGCTGGACGTGCAGTAGAGGCGTTGGAGCGGCTGGAACTCGAGGAGCAGTGAGGTACAGCGTGCTCTGTGTTCTTCCGGTGAAGAACAGCTTGGGCACTGCAAGGGGAGCTCGGGGGTGAGCTGAGGAGCGGTGTAGCTCGTCGAGGAGGCGCCGGCGCAGCTCCTGGTGGCTCACCCGGTGCTAGGGACGGCTGGAAGGTGCTGGACGTCGATCACAGCGGCGTCCAACGCTTTCTTCGGTGAGTGCTCGGGCAAAGGCTGAAGGAAGACTTCAGTTTAACGTGGAGAAGCGAAGTGGGGTTGTGCCTGCTCGCTACTGATCACCCACGTAGGAAAAACAGCCTTCGGGAGCAAGTTTCACAAGCTGCTCGGTGGAGGAAAAATCACAGCGCGGTGGCAGCTCGGTGAACGCCCGAGGGAAAAACCAGAGAGGAAAATGAAACTGTGAAACTGACTGCTGGGTCCCACCACCTCATTTTCTTAATCAACTTTTTCACTGATCTTTTCACCACAGCTACTCCAAATTAAATGCTTTACTTCACCTCAAAGTTAAGTTTCAATTTGCAGAATTCAAATGGTTTGAATTCTGGTGTAGAATTTGAATGGGGTTTGATCATTTGAATTTGAAAAGGAGATTGACTTCTCCACTTTGTATTGCCTCAAAAATATAGCAAACCAGCTCCAAAGTTTCCAACTTTTGGCATGGCTTCTTATTAAAAGGTGGAGAACACATTTGTGAACCCAAATTTTGAAATTGAGGGAATTGGAATTTGAAACTGAATTTGAAATTCAGATTAGAGGGCTTTTCCTTTTATCCCAAACAAATATTGAAACTCCTCCAAATGAGCTGAAATTTGGAAGGTTGAATATTTGGAGTATGAAGATCCAAGTTATGAATTTAGATCTCCATGTTTGGAAGTTTTGGGAAGTCTAAACCTCACTTTGAACTTACCCCATTATAATTCAAAGTTTTAATTCTCCTCATTTTTCATAAGTGCACATGAGCAGAATTTTCTTTCTACCACTTTTGGGGATTTTACATCCCTCCCCCCTTAAAAAGAATCTCGTCCCGAGATTCCAAAGGAAAAGTAAAGTGGGGAACACCTTACCGGGTATATGATGATAGCAAGTCCGGATTATACACTCGTAGATAATCCTCACTTTCCCATGTCGCCTCATCAGCGGTATGGTTACTCCACAAGACCTTGTAGAACCATAAGGTCCGGTTTCTTGTGGCACGAGTCTTTTCATCGATGATCCAGATTGGATACTCCGTGTACGTGAGGTCCGGTTGAAGAACTTCTATGTCTTCAGTGTGGATTTCAGCTGAGGGTTTGAGGCATTTCCTCAGCTGAGAGATGTGGAAGACGTTGTGAATGCCTGCGAGCGACGCCGGTAAATCTAGGCGATAGGCCACGGGTCCGCATTTTTCAATAACGGTGAAAGGACCAATGAACCGCGGCGCAAGTTTACCCTTCACTCCGAAACGGTGAACTCCTTTCATCGGAGACACACGGACATACACATGGTCCCCGATGTTGAAGTGGAGAGGACGACATCTTTTATCCGCATAGCTTTTCTGACGAGATTGAGCAGCCTTGAGGTTGGCTTGTATCACTCACACTCGTTCTTCTGCTTCATTCACCAGTTAAATGCCGTAGATGACTCGCTCGCTGGACTCGCACCAGTTGAGAGGTGTGCGACATTTCCGGCCGTAGAGAGCTTCATACGGCGCCATCTTTATGCTAGCTTGATAGCCATTGTTGTAAGAAAACTCCGCCAATGGCAAATGATCGTTCCAATTCTTGCCGTGGTTAATGGCACAAGCGCGTAGCATGTCTTCAAGCACTTGATTCACCCGTTCAGTTTGACCATCTGTCTGCGGGTGATACGTGGAGCTTCGGATCAGTTTGGTCCCCAATGATGCGTGCAGCTGTTCCCAAAACCGAGAGACAAACAGCGCACCGCTATCTGAAATAATGGAGCGGGGAACACCGTGCAAGCATAAGATTCTTGCAATATAAAGCTCCGCATATTGCTTGGCCACGTAACTGGTATGTACGGGAATGAAATGAGCCGACTTGGTTAGTCGATCGACTATCACCCAAATCGAGTCATGCTCGTGAGACGTGAGAGGTAATCCGACTATGAAGTCCATGCTGATATCCTCCCACTTCCATGCCGGAATGTTCAACGGTTGCAGCTGTCCGGCTTTACGCATATGGTCGGCTTTCACCCGCCGACATGTATCACATTCGGATACGTACTTTGCGATTTCTCTTTTCATCCGCGTCCACCAAAACCTTGTTTTCAGATCTTGATACATCTTGTTGCTGCACGGATGAATAGAATACTTAGACAAATGAGCTTCGTCCAATATTTTCCTCCGAAGCTTCATGTCGCGGGGTACCACTATACGGTCTTTAAACCATAGTGTATCGTTATCATCTCTTCGGAAGCATTTTATTTCGCCATTCTTCATCCTTCTATGAATGTGCGACATTCCCACGTCTTTCTTCTGTGCTTTTATAATCTCCTCTCGTATTGTAGGGACGAGAGCAAGAGTATACAATGCCCCATATGGAACCAAGTACAGACTCGGCTCCTCCTCTTCAAGTGGGGTGATGGACAGACTGTTGACATGGGATTTGCGGCTTAAGGCATCGGCAACCATGTTTGCCTTCCCGGGATGGTAGTGAATCTCGATCTCATAGTCTTTGATCAGTTCTAGCCATCTCCGTTGCCGCATATTCAACTCCTTTTGAGTGAATATATATTTCAGACTTTTGTGGTCGTGTAGAGGTGCACTAAGTTCCCAAGCAAATAGTGCCTCCACATCTTTAAGGCCAATACCACAGCAGCGAGCTCAAGATCATGAGTCGGATAGTGCTGCTCGTGGTTACGAAGTAGACGTGAGCCATAGGCGACCACTCTTCCTCCTTGCATCAATACACAGCCAAGCCCGATGCCAGACGCATTACAATATACGTCAAAGGGCTTGGTTGTATCCGGTTGAGCTAACACCGGGGCTGTTGTAAGATGCTTCACTAATGCTTGGAAAGCTTCTTCACATGCTGAGCTCCAAACATATTTGATCCCCTTTTTCAACAGTTCAGTCATCGGCTTAGCAAGCTTGGAGAAATTTGGTATGAATCTCCGATAATATCCTGCTAACCCGAGGAAGCTCCTGACTTCATGGACTGATGTGGGGGACTTCCATTTCAGCACTTGTTCAATTTTGCTTGGATCAACTGCAATGCCTTCTGCAGAAATAATGTGACCAAGGAATGGCACTTGGCTGATCCAAAACTCGCACTTGCTGAACTTAGCATAAAGCTTATGGTCTCTTAATCGCTGAAGTATGATATGCAAGTGTTTGGAGTGTTCTTCTTCAGTCTTGGAGTAAACCAAGATGTCATCTATGAACACCACCACAAACTTGTCCAACTCCGGCATGAACACTGAGTTCATGAGATACATGAAGTGTGCCGGGGCGTTGGTGAGACCAAAGGACATGACGAGGTATTCATACAACCCATATCTCGTCGAGAAGGCCGTCTTTGGAATATCTTCTGCCCGGATCTTAATTTGATGATATCCAGAGCGAAGATCCATCTTTGAAAATACACTTGCACCCACAAGTTGATCGAATAATATATCGATGCGGGGTAGTGGATATTTATTCTTGATGGTGACGGCATTGAGAGGTCGGTAGTCCACACAAAACCTCAAGGTTTCATCCTTCTTCTTCACAAACAGCGCCGAGCATCCCCATGGCGAGGAACTCGGTCGAATGAAACCATTCTTCATTAGATCGTTGAGCTGCTCCTTCAGTTCAGCCAGCTCGTTTGGAGCCATCTTGTATGGTCTCCGTGATATTGGCGTCGTCCCAGGTACAAGTTCAATTTTGAACTCGACATCCCTTTCGGGTGGCATGGCCGGGAGATCATCCGGAAAGACATCTGGGTATTCACGGACTACACGAATATCCTCAAGTTTTGTGGCTTTCCGTATTATATGTGGCTGGAGCTTCTTGAACCAATCGGTCAAGAGTAAGAACATGTGGTTCATGAAGTGGAGAATTGAGATGAACCACACGTGGAATGATGTCAAGAACAGCACCATGGCGATGTAGCCATGACATTCCTAAAATGACATCAAGTTTCTGACTCTCTAACATAATTAGAGAAGTCGGATATAGATTCCCACCCAACTGTAATGGTGCTCTATAGACCATTCTATCAGCTGTTATTTTCCCACCCGGAGAACATATCAAATATGAATTATTTGTGGGAATGATAGGCAGTTGATATTTAATAACATAAGACTGACTTATGAAATTATGGGTGGCACCGGAGTCAAAAAGTATGACTACAGGATGATCCAGGTAAGAGAACGTACCCGCGAGGACGGGTTCGCCTTCCGGTACGTCTTCGATAGCTAAGTGGTGGACATTGCCGGGTTTTGGTGCTGGTTTCTTGGGCTGATTGCGGGGCTGATTAGCACCCTGATATGGTGCTGCACCCCTGCCCTGTCGCGGCTCAGGGCAGTCCCTCGAAATATGCCCGACACGGCCACACGTATAGCACGTGTAAGGTGTCGGGGTGCCGCCGACTTGAGGACGGAATCCCGGTGCACGCTGTTGAAACTGGGGCGCACGCGGGACCATCCATTGCTGCTGCTGTTTCTGTGGTGGATACGTCGGTCGAAAGCCCGGCGCATTATATTGCCGACCGCGAAACTGAGGCGGTCGCGCCGGTGGCTACCATCTCTGACCGGATGGTCAACGATATACCACGCGGTATTTCTTTGGCGTTCCACCACTGCTGCTCGTCAGCGCGCTGCGTTTCCTCTTGTCAGAACCACGCTCGTGCTGAGTATTCTCCTGTAGAATCACGGCATTAACTAGGTCGTTGAATGTGCCGCGATTGCTCTGGGCGAGATGGACCTTCATCTTGGAGTTCAGGCCCCGGAAGAACGCATTGCGCTTGTTGTCTGCCGTGCCCACAAATCCTGGCGCATACTGCACCAGCCGGTTGAATAACCTGGAGTACTCATGAGCACTCCTCTCGCCTTGTTGTAGTGCCAGGAACTCCTGGAGCTTCATTTCCATCACACCGGGAGGTATGTGATAGGCGCGGAACGCCTCCCGGAACTCCGTCCATGTGACGGCATGGCCAGCCGGTAAGGAGGCGGTGTAGTTCGCTCACCAGGTACCGGCTTCTCCTTGAAGCTGTTGCGCTGCGTACAGCGCCTTCTGATGTTCAGTGCATCGTAGTAGCCCGAACTTTGCCTCCAGAGTGCGGATAAAGCTGTCCGCCTCCAAAGGTTCTTCGGCCTCCGTGAAGACCGGTGGATGGGTCGCCATGAATTCTGAATACGAGCTTTGTTGGGGCTAGCGTTGCCCATTGTCTTGGCGTCCTCCCTGATGGGACGCATTCTGCTGCACCAACATCTGCAGTAACTCGGTTTGCTCGTCGCGCGAGCCGAGCACTGCAGCGAGAACCTCCGCAAGATTCCTTGGAAGTTCTGGCGGTGGAGGAGGTGGTTGCTGCTGCGTCGTGGTCTGCTCCGGAGGTGGAGACTCATCATCATGAACTTGACTCGGACCTCCCTCCTCTTGCGTTGAACGTGTCCGCACCATTCTGCATTCATACCATTCAAACGATCAGCACATGTGGGTTTAGCTCATCCAGTCTATACAATAGTAATGCGAGAATGGGATAAACAATGCGCATAACAATCACACATATGGATAAAGTATAAACTTTATGCACCATATACATCCCTGGAGCGTGTCATACGATCGAGTTCCAAAGTATTGAACTTTATGGGTTAAAAGTTCATTTCAACCATCGGGGTCACCACGGGATGTTAAGTGTGTTAGCATGCGTAATTCCTCGCTATTGTATTGGACCCAAACATGTACTAACTCGAAGTGATATGTCAAATGCATAAACCCTTTGACTCTAACTCGCTGTTTTACAACAGCGACTGGACGTCAAACGGTGAAACTAAGTGTTTTGGTTGAAATACAGAAAATTCCAGAGAGCATTTGGTCTGCCCTGTTTTTGGACAGTACCTACTCATCTGAGATTTTCATCCCTTTGGAGGGAGATTTTGTTCTGGAACTCTACAGAAAAATTGTAGAGGACTTCAAAACCTTTCCAGAATGGTATCCCACACCTCCATTGGTTCAACCAATATTAAGTTATGCCCTGTTCAATTTCAGAAAAATTTCTACCGAAAACAGGGGAGATTGTTCCTAAGTTTTTGAGATTGAATCTATACTCCCAATTGACTCTTAGTTCAATATAGGAGTTTACTAACCCCTAAATGAAATCCTAAACTTCATTTTGACTCTTTTCTTTGAAAATAAACTTTTATGCAGTCGGTACTACGTTTCCTCACCAAAGAAAAATCCTAAACCGGTATTCCTGCATATACGTGTCAAATGGTGAAACTAAAGTCGTCACTCACAAACGGTTTCTACACATCACGCACTAACATGGTTAATGTGCCTGCAGCAGAACACACAATAATGGTGCACACAATGGTTTTTGGCATTTCAGGCAGTTCCCTATCATAATAAAAACATACGGTCCGTATCATTGCCATACGGATCGTCCTTGAGTCAAGCCACGTCCCAAGGTACATGGTCGTGTTTTCACACCACACGACGGGGAACCCGAGTAGAGCGCGAACGGGTCGTCACGGTTGGGAATTTTATCAACCCAACGGATACCACCTACTGCCTCATGACCGTTGAGGCACGCCAATGGCGAGCGCTGCGTATGGCCCTTTGAACATTGAACGTTCAAGAGTTGCATACTATCGTGTTGCTTACCACACGATGGGGTATTCTCACTTTTGCCTAAAGCACGCTGGAGATCAGCGTTTTCATATGCTCTCAGAACCATGGAGAGGTTCAGAGACTCATATTAACTACCATGCCAAGCCACAGTATAACCTTCCATACTATTACTCGTATGGGGAGTTACCGCAATTGATCCGCCTGCGGTGGCGTACCTTACCTCTTATCTGACGTCGGAGCTTCGTTACAGAATGTATAACAAATATGTTAGCATTTGCACCTTAGTAACTACTACTATCATAGACCTTATGTGGGCTTATTGACTAATCCTCACTCGACTACTTCTAAATTTTCGAAATAAGCTCTTTTCGAGCGTGCTATTCCCAATGCGGCTCTAATACCACGACTGTGGGGACCACCCCGTGGTTCACCCACTCCAGGATCGAATAGGGTGGTGCCGTACGATGCGGCACCCAACAGCACACACGAAAAGAATAAAGAACAACATACAAACTTTTATTTTATATAAACCAGCGGAAGTCTTTTACAAAATATAACTATACAGCGGAAGTAATGTACATTAGTAGCCTCTCATCCTAACTATGCAAAAGTGCAGCCGTCCAGCCCGGGGACGCTACACGCTAGCAGCATGGAACCGGAGAAATCACGGCGGCGTGCAGGGCTCCATCTCGGCCGTGTACCCTGATGGGGGCATTGCCACATCCTCAGAACCGTCCTCATAGCTCTCACCTGCATACAGCTCAAATATTGCAACCGTGAGCACGATGGCTCAGCAAGGCTTAACCGTCTGACCTAGGCATGGAACTCTACATGCAGGGAGGTGTATGATAGGAAAAGGAATTTGCGACAAAGACACGCCTATAAGTGGATCCTTACTTTCAGTTTTATAGCGGCAAATTCATGTGCGTTAGGCAGCCCTCACATCGGAAGTCCACAATCAAACAAGAAACGCTTTCCTCCGATGTGGTGATGCCCAAAGCGGAAAGTAAACTTAATTAGCTCTACATCTACAGCATACATGGTTTCCAAAACATTAATATATCATCACAGCATATTATCATTCAACTGGCTTACTTCACTTCTTACTACGTCACGAAACAGTGAACAAGCGGTGCTCAAATAACCGCGAGGGGCGGTGATTGCAATCAGGAGACACCCGGACAACACGTTGCATACACCCACTTTCAGAAGCGTGATTCCACACCCCGTCCTACTCTGTTGTATGCAACCACCTTTCAAAGGCAACCCAAACACCAAACCGGTCCATCCGTAACGGGTAGGAGGTCCCCGCGTGGAGCGTGACTGTGCCCACCGGCAGATTTACACCTTGCTACCCTCAACCCACTCCTGTTTACGGTTGGGTAAGCCTCGGCACCCAGGTTAACCATTTACATCGGTTTCCTGCTTATGTCAGTATGCCATCCGGTACTGTTCGATACTTGTTCAGCAGGCCTGCACACGACTCGGTCCTCAATCGACACCAACAGGGCTACGCACGTGAGACCTCTGCTCACTGCTTCCTATCCCCCCTGCTGGGTCTCATTTTCACCACTCTTAAGCCATTTTCTATTCTGACCAAACCGTGTGATAAACCTTACCTCGCGAGTAGATTCCAACTACTCGACTTCTACCGAGGTCCTAAGCATATTAGCGGGACCTTGTCTACTCGTCGGCTCTGTAAGCTACCTAACCCTTCATAGGATTTAAAAGGTTATGCAAGTGGGGTTTCAAACACCTTAACTCTAATGCACACATTCACCCTAGACATATGTGATACAAATAAAGAATTTCATAAAAGGTACTTAAGTGCAAACCGGGGCTTGCCTGGTTGCGAGTCAAACGGGAAGTTAGCTTCAGGTGGGAGGACGTCCAAAGGCTCCGGTGCGTCCTCAACTTCGGTCACTAAATGAAATGTAGCAAAATAGATGTATAAGTATTAAGGCTTTATAAGAATTGAACTTCTATTCATAGCTACTGCTATTTAGGATCCTTAATTGGCTTTGGTATTTTTACAGTAGATACTAGACTCTCTAAGGATGATTTGAGCCAAATTTGGAGACATGTCATTGCACAACGTAGTCTTTAAAATTCCTACAAGTGTAATGCTTCTCTGAATTTTGAGCCCGATTCAGGAGCTTTGACATAGCTAATAGTGGAAGATCTGATTAGGGTAAGTCTCCATGGTTCTAACAAAATTTGTTTCACCATTTTTGGAGCTACCATCAGAGAGATATGAATTTTTGAAGTTGGACAGGAGTTCTGAAAAGTTTCTGTTTAAATTTGAATTTCCAAATAAAGGCTGAACTTTGGAAGGTAATTGGACCTAGCAAATGAACTCCAATGAAGCACAAATTTTTACTGGAGATCATTAATGTCATGAGGAACTTCCTGGCCAAATTTGAAGAAATTCCATAATAGGGACATTCTGGACTAAATTCCCAAAGATTTAACTTTGATCAATCTTGGAGAAATATCCAGAGATCTTCAGATCAATTTCTTTGCATTTCTGCAAAGTACTGACTGAGAGAAATGCAACAAAATTTGTGTCACAAATTTTGGACATACCTACAGAAAGTTATGGAGGTATGAAGGTTGAAACATTTTTTGGAAATCAATTCTATGATTTTTAGCTAATTTATTTAATCCTGAGATAACCTACTGATTAAGCCCTCCAAATAAGCTCCAAAAATCCTAAAAGTTTTACTGGAGGTCAGGCACTATGAAAGGGACTAGCTGCCCAAATTTGGGAATATTTCATAAAGAATTGCTCCTGTAATAAATCCCTAAAGATTTAATAAAAACAATTCTACAGTAATTCCTGGGCATTTTCATAGCATGCAATTTATTCCTCTGTAAAGTACTCCTCCTAAGGATTCGGACAAAATTTGTCTCACCCTTTTTGGAGCTGTCTACACAAAGTTATGAATTTTTCAAACTGTGATAGCTCTCTGTTTAAAATCTACACAGAGACTTAACAGGGGGGCCCACTGGTCAGGTCCTTCTTCAACCTCCCGCCAGAGGCGCGCGTGCACACCAGTTCAAATCGTGGCATGGCTCGTTCTCCCTCATTTCTCCACCAAATTAGCTCCGGTTTCGCCCTACATGCTCCTGGGAACATGGCGCAGCTGCCGGGCAAGGTTTCCACGCATGAAAACGGCCGAAAACAGGCCGGCACCGGTGGGGCGGCTCGGGAGCTCGGCATCAACGCGTTCTGGCGCGTCCGAAGCTTCTCCTGGCGAGCTACCTTGCCCTAAAGCATCACCAATGATCGGGGAACATGGAACGCAGGCTAAACCTTGCAGCAAATGGCCGGAACATAGGGTTCACCGGAGGACCGAACCGTTTTTGCCTCCGCCAGCGATTTCTCGTCGCCCGGGGCGTGTGGTCGATGGTTTGATGCGTGCTTTGGCGTGGGAGGGCGCTAGGGTCACTAGTTTCTGTGGCTTGAATTGTAGAACCGATGATCAACCACGTTGGACGAATTTCCAGTTTTGGTGTGGGTCGGTTCTTCACGTGTACCGGCGCCAAAACCTAAATTCCGGCGAGACAGTGATGGGGAAGGGCAAGGGGACTGTGGTAGATCGATCTACACACCTTGGCGCACCTTAGGGAGGTGCTGGACGTGCAGTAGAGGCGTTGGAGCGGCTGGAACTCGAGGAGCAGTGAGGTACAGCGTGCTCTGTGTTCTCCCGGTGAAGAACAGCTTGGGCACTGCAAGGGGAGCTCGGGGGTGAGCTGAGGAGCGGTGTAGCTCGTCGAGGAGGCGCCGGCGCAGCTCCTGGTGGCTCACCCGGTCCTAGGGATAGCTGGAAGGTGCTGAACGTCGATCACAGCGGCGTCCAACGCTTTCTTCGGTGAGTGCTCGGGCAAAGGCCTGAAGGAAGACTTCAGTTTAACATGGAGAAGCAAAGTGGGGTTGTGCCTGCTCGCTACTGATCACCCATGTAGCAAAAACAGCCTTCGGGAGCAAGTTTCACAAGCTGCTCGGTGGAGGAAAAATCACAGCGCGGTGGCAGCTCGGTGAACGCCCGAGGGAAAAACCAGAGAGGAAAATGAAACTGTGAAACTGACTGCTGGGTCCCACCACCTCATTTTCTTAATCAACTTTTTCACTGATCTTTTCACCACAGCTACTCCAAATTAAATGCTTTACTTCACCTCAAAGTTAAGTTTGAATTTGCAGAATTCAAATGGTTTGAATTCTGGTGTAGAATTTGAATGGGGTTTGATCATTTGAATTTGAAAAGGAGATTGACTTCTCCACTTTGTATTGCCTCAAAAATATAGCAAACCAGCTCCAAAGTTTCCAACTTTTGGCATGGCTTCTTATTAAAAGGTGGAGAACACATTTGTGAACCCAAATTTTAAAATTGAGGGAATTGGAATTTGAAACTGAATTTGAAATTCAGATTAGAGGGCTTTTCCTTTTAATCCCAAACAAATATTGAAACTCCTCCAAATGAGCTGAAATTTGGAAGGTTGAATATTTGGAGTATGAAGATCCAAGTTATGAATTTAGATCTCCATGTTTGGAAGTTTTGGGATGTCTAAACCTCACTTTGAACTTACCCCATTATAATTCAAAGTTTTAATTCTCCTCATTTTTCATAAGTGCACATGAGCAGAATTTTCTTGCTACCACTTTTGGGGATTTTGCATCCCTCCTCCCTTAAAAAGAATCTCGTCCCGAGATTCCAAAGGAAAAGTAAAGTGGGGAAAACCTTACCGGGTATATGATGATAGCAAGTCCGGATAATAAGCTCGTAGATAATCCTCGCTTTCCCATGTCGCCTCATCAGCGGTATGGTTACTCCACAAGACATTGTAGAACCATAAGGTCCGGTTTCTTGTGGCACGAGTCTTTTCATCGATGATCCGGATTGGATACTCCGTGTACGTGAGGTCCGGTTGAAGAACTTCTATGTCTTCAGTGCGGATTTCAGCTGAGGGTTTGAGGCATTTCCTCAGCTGAGAGATGTGGAAGACGTTGTGAATGCCTGCGAGCTACGCCGGTAAATCTAGGCGATAGGCCACGGGTCCGCATTTTTCAATAACGGTGAACGGACCAATGAACCGCAGCGCAAGTTTACCCTTCACTCCGAAACGGTGAACTCCTTTCATCGGAGACACACGGACATACACGTGGTCCCCGATGTTGAAGTGGAGAGGACGGCGTCTTTTATCTGCATAGCTTTTCTGACGAGATTGAGCGGCCTTGAGGTTGGCTTGTATCACTTGCACTCGTTCTTCTGCTTCATTCACCAGTTCAATGCCGTAGATGACTCGCTCGCCGGACTCGCACCAGTTGAGAGGTGTGCGACATTTCCGGCCGTAGAGAGCTTCATACGGCGCCATCTTTATGCTAGCTTGATAGCCATTGTTGTATGAAAACTCCGCCAACGGCAAATGATCGTCCCAATTCTTGCCGTGGTGAATGGCACAAGCGCGTAGCATGTCTTCAAGCACTCGATTCACCCGATCAGTTTGACCATCTGTCTGCGGGTGATACGCGGAGCTTCGGATCAGTTTGGTCCCCAATGATGCGTGCAGCTGTTCCCAAAACTGAGAGACAAACAGCGCACCGCGATCTAAAATAATGGAGCGGGGAACACCGTGCAAGCATAAGATTCTTGCAATATAAAGCTCCGCATATTGCTTGGCCACGTAACTGGTATGTACGGGAATGAAATGAGCTGACTTGGTTAGTCGATCGACTATCACCCAAATCGAGTCATGTTTGTGAGACGTGAGAGGTAATCTGACTATGATGTCCATGCTGATATCCTCCCACTTCCATGCCGGAATGTTCAACGGTTGCAGCTGTCCGGCTTTACGCATATGGTCGGCTTTCACCCGCCGACATGTATCACATTCGGATACGTACTTTGCGATTTCTCTTTTCATCCGCGTCCACCAAAACCTTGTTTTCAGATCTTGGTACATCTTTTTGCTGCCCGGATGAATAGAATACTTGGACAAATGAGCTTCGTCCAATATTTTCCTCCGAAGCTTCATGTCGCGGGGTACCACTATACGGTCTTTAAACCATAGTGTACCGTTATCATCTCTTCGGAAGCATTTCATTTTGCCATTCTTCATCCTTCTCCGAATGTGCGACATTCCCACGTCTTTCTTCTGTGCTTCTATAATCTCCTCTCGTATTGTAGGGACGAGAGCAAGATTATACAATGCCCCATATGGAACCAAGTACAGACTCGGCTCCTCCTCTTCAAGTGGGGTGATGGACAGACTGTTGACATGGGATTTGCGGCTTAAGGCATCGGCAACCACATTTGCCTTCCCGGGATGGTAGTGAATCTCGATCTCATAGTCTTTGATCAGTTCTAGCCATCTCCGTTGCCGCATATTCAAATCCTTTTGAGTGAATATATATTTCAGACTTCTGTGGTCGGTGTAGAGGTGCACTAAGTTCCCAAGCAAATAGTGCCTCCACATTTTTAAGGCCAATACCACAGCAGCGAGCTCAAGATCATGAGTCGGATAGTGCTGCTCGTGGTTACGAAGTTGACGTGAGCCATAGGTGACCACTCTTCCTCCTTGCATCAATACACAGCCAAGCCCGATGCCAGACGCATCACAATATACGTCAAAGGGCTTGGTTGTATCCGGTTGAGCTAACACCGGGGCTGTTGTAAGATGCTTCACTAATGCTTGGAAAGCTTCTTCACAAGCTGAGCTCCAAACATATTTTATCCCCTTTTTCAACAGTTCAGTCATCGGCTTAGCAAGCTTGGAGAAATTTGGTATGAATCTCCGATAATATCCTGCTAACCCGAGGAAACTCCTGGCTTCATGGACTGATGTGAGGGACTTCCATTTCAGCACTTGTTTAATTTTGCTTAGATCAACTGCAATGCCTTCTGCAGAAATAATGTGACCAAGGAATGGCACTTGGCTGATCCAAAACTCGCACTAGAGCTCCCAACATATCTCTCTGACGTACATGACGTGTTTCATCTATCCCAGCTCAAGAAGTGCTTGAGAGTACCAGAGGAGCAAATACCAATGGAAGAGCTTGAACTTCAAGAGGACCTGACTTATACGGAGCACCCTGTCCGAATTTTGGACGTAAAGGAAAGGGTCACAAGGAACAAAGTGGTCCGATGGTGCAAGGTACAATGAAGCCATCACACCGAAGCTGAAGCTACATGGGAGCGTGAAGAAGACATCAAGGCAGAATTTCCTCATCTATTCTCTACCAACGAATCTCGAGGGCGAGATTCGATTTAAGGGGGGTAGATTTGTGACACCCTCATTTTTGGTTTCTGCATATATTCTTGTTTCATGAAGATAAAACATTTTAAGAGAAGTAGGAACAGAGAAAAATATCAAAAAGATAGCCAATAAGAGCCGAATCCAGTTCCTAGAGAGCACTGAAGACAACTTCCGTGGCCCGCTGGCCACGTGGCGTGTTCGGAGCTCATCCCTGCGAAGTGGGGAGAGGTTCGCCACTAACCTGGCTACGTGGCAGGCTCGGGGCTCATCTCAGCAAAGGGGGAGAGTGTGACACCCTCATTTTTTGGTTTCTGCATATATTCATGTTTCATGAAGAGAAAACATTTTAAAAAAGTAGGAACAAAGAAAATTATCAAAAAGGTAGCCAATAAGAGCCAAATCCAGTTCACCGAGAGCGCCAAAGACAACTTATCGCGACCCGCTGGCCACGTGGCGTGTTCGGAGCTCATCCCTGCGAAGTGGGGAGAGGTACGCCACTAAACTGGCTACGTGGCAGGCTCGGGGCTCATCTCCGCAAAGGGGGAGAGGTCCGACCCTGTGGGACACGTGTTGCCCCAGAGCTAGCCTCTGCGAAAGAAGAAAAGGCATTTCTGCAGGTCACATGTCACCTTCGGAGCTAGTCAACGTGGGAATCAGAGGACCAGTCGCGCGGGATACGTGTCGATCTCGGAGCTCACCTCCGAGAGGTCCGGTTCTATTGGACACGCGTCGTCACCGGAGCTTATCTCCGGGAGGTCCATCACTGTTGGACACGTGTTTACCTCGGAGCTCGTCTCTGAGGAAAAAGGAAAGTTCGGCGCTACTTGATGTGTGGCATTCACGGAGCTCACCTCCGAAGAGAGGGAGGTCCGGAATGGATATGTGGCACACCCGGATCCACCTCCGGAGAGAGGAAAGGTCCGGCACTGACACGTGGCGTGTGCGGAGCCACCTCCGAATAGAGAGGAGGTCCCGACCGCTAGGATACGTGGCGCACGCAGAGCTCACCTCCAAAGAAGATGGGAGGTCTCACCCGCTTGACACGCGGCACCACCGGAGCTCGTCTCTGCGGAAAAGGAGAGGCCAGGCCCCGATGGACACGTGGAGCTTCTGGAGCTCCTCACCATGGAAGTAACGAGTTCTGGAGCGGTTTTGGATTCTGTACGCATAAGAATATCGGTACAGAGAAGAAACCGACCGGAATTCCACAATGTTACCGCACCAAATCAACTAAAGATAAGATGTTAAGATTCAACGACGATCTGAATAGGACTCTTATTCGGGATACAATCATATTAGGACTCTTCTCTTCCCGATTATAAATAAAACCCAGAACCTCTGGCCAAAACTACGAACTTCTTTTCCAACTTCTAAGCCGACGACTTAGAGCCCTTGCCCCCAACTCGCCCAGAAAGCCATCGCCAGAGTTCAGCGAGGAAAATCGCCGGAAGAGAGCCCAACAATCGGAGTGGGATCCGAGACCGAGAAGAACATAAGGTAGGTCTCCAATACCACCTTACAACATTGTTGTGTTTTCTTTGCATATGTTCTTCGATTCCTTTCGAACAGAAGCTTTCTCATGGACAAATCACTTGTTGATCGGGTTGATCTAAAGACAAGGTCATCGCCATGTCCACATCTGATCCGAACACCCCTGTTCATCATAAAGCCATGCAAGAACACGTACAAACTGATCTAATAAAGCTGATCATGGGATATCATGCATATGCATCGTCGCATCTAGTTTAAAGTTTGTGCATGGTATTGATTGTTATGAATCTTGTATGTGCGTGATCCTGTATAGAAGGACAAGCTCAGGGAGCCGTCTACGATGAGCTGCAACAACAAGGTTTCGAGATCCAAGAGCCACCAGAACCGCAAGAACAAGGCAAGTGCACCTTGACCATATTGATCCTATGTTTTGAGTAAAACTGTTTTGTTTTGCGAAAAGGTCTGTGTGCTGAGTCAAACATGATGGGAAACCCTTTTATAGGAGTTTACTAGCTTTGGTTAAACCACCCTTGTCGCCTGGGAAGTTTATGAGTCGGGTATGGTTTTTACTTTTATGCTTCGCGGAGTCCATGGGATTGGGAAGCGAGATAGATGTGTCTAGCTAACTGCACTCGTAATGATAATGAGAAAACTGATGTTAATAATGGACATGGATCGGAGGGAGATCTAGGCAAGACCGGGTTTGTGAATGAGGTAGCATGAGATGGTGGTTTACTTGCCGTAGATCTAAGGACCGATTCATGCATGCACATGCCAGGATAACAGTGCCACCACAAGGCCAAGTATGGGTGCGGCTTAGCTGAGTAATTAGGTAAGTTGCTAGAGTGTTATGGACCGTGGAAGGCGCGGGGAATGGGAGTCGAATGAGGACTGCCCTGGGAACTGCATGGCACAAGAGGGGGCCCGTGGGTGGGAGAATTGGAGATTCTAGCCTGCCGGTGAAACCTTAGTGAGTCCATACATCTAGTAACCCCTTTGTAAAGGCTATTTTATGATCTCTTGGCCATACACCGACGGTTGTGTACTGGTATAGTGGAGGTTCTGCAGTTGCCGACAGGTGACGAAATCAAAACTTGTGGATAAAGAGGTGCAAACTCTGCAGAGTTCTTAAAACTATAATGATAGCCGAGCTTACGGTCACGAGCGCCTGGCCAACTGCCATGATTAGTTGGGATGGTTATTGGGATGGTTATTGGTCATGGTTTGGTTTTGGGATTGTTGAGTCCGGGTGATAAGGTGGGTTGCATGACTGTTGAGTCATGGCAACAAGGTTGGTCTCTGTGGGAGACGAAGTTGTTTTATGAGGTGAAATGGTAGCGAATACAGGATGGTATTCGTGAGATGGTAGCGAATATGAGGAGGTATTCATGAGCGAGAATGAGGTTGATTGATTGTGACATGGAAGGTGATGAGCATAGCGGAGGTATGGTTGGTATTTTAATACATGATGGGATTACATTCACTTAAAGATATGTCGCTGTTTTATCGTGTTTTTGTTAAATAACTTTGCTTTTCATCAAATGAGCCTTTTTATACCTACCATGTTATGAGCTACATATCATATTTTCCGGCACTTGCTGAGTACATCATTGTACTCAAACTTGCATTATTATTTCATCATCAGCTGTAGGAGAAGACTACTATGAAGACCAAATCGAGCATTAGACGTGTGATCTGTTCTCAACCTTGCCTGTGGGAATGGAGTAGAGATGAAGCCACTGCTGCCTAGAATTGCTTCCGCATTAGTGAAATTGCTTCCACATTAGATTAAAGACTTCCGCTGCATAGAAATAAGACTTCCGCTGTGAGCATGGGTCCAAGATTAATGAAACATTGTAATAAACTCTGTTATTCGTGGATATATATATTATGAATTCAGTTTGTGGAACGTATGTGTATGTGTGATGAATATCCTGGGCACACATATGCATTAGTTCTCGGTTCCGTGGTTTTCCACAGAATTGAGGGCGCCACAGATTGGTATAAGAGCCACGGTTGACAATGGGTTACACGCCTAAATAGGAAACACAGATTGGTATCAGACACAGATTGGTAGCTAAGCCACGCTGACGAAAGGAAGCACCCTAGGATGCTTAGATTGGCCTTTAAACTACCTTGACATAGGAAACCATCCTTGAATAGGAGTTGTGTGAGCCCTTGTGATGATTGTTTGTGATTATATGCTTAGTGTGAGTTGTGGGACGTCTCAAAACGTTGTCCATATCCACACGTAAGTAGAAAGAGGTGTGAGATGTTTCGGCACTTGTTCACATCCTCATATGGGCCAGTATATATATATACAGTCCAACTCACCTTGATGCATATAGTTGAGGGAATCTACCTAACCTTCTATCATTCTATTCTATTTCGTTATCTCTCACAGATGGTGGGAGGCGCCGGCCGAAGGAACGTCCGTGACAACCAAGAGTATGGTCACGATGAAGTTCCTGTTAACCCCGGAGCTGGCGAGAACCACCTGGAACGGTTAATGGCCATGCAAAACCAACTTATGCAAACTATGATCCAAACTTTGGGTCAATTGCAGGCCAACAACAACAACCCTGTTCCGGCACCACCGCCACCACCACCGCCGGCTCATAACAGGCTGGGGGAGTTCATGAGGACTTGACCACCCACCTTTGCTCAAGCCAACGACCCCATGGAGGCCGACGACTAGTTGAAACCCATGGAGAAGAAGCTTGCCATAGTGCAGTGCAATGACAGAGAGAAGGTTCTCTTTGCGTCGCATCAACTTATGGGAGCCGCCGCTGACTGGTCGGATGCCTTAAGCAACGCTCATGTCTATCCGGAGACGATCACTTGGACTGAGTTCAAGGAAAATTTCCGCTCTCGTTACATCCCTGCTGGTGTAATGATGCTCAAAAGGCAGGAGTTCGAAGGTATCCGCCATGGACAGAGAAGTGTGAATGAATATCTCAACAAATTCACACAATTGTCCCGGTATGCTCCCGATGATGTCAACTCAGACTAGAGGAAGCAATACCTGTTCATGAGAGGGTTGAACAACGAGATTCAGGTTCAGCTCCTCAACAATGACTACGCAAGCTTTCAGAAGCTGGTTGACAAGGCTATAGTGGTTGAAAGCAAGATCCGAGAGATCGAGCGAGAGGGCAAGAGGAAGATGCCATTCCAGCCTCAAGGGAACAACGTACGACCTCGGTACATGCCCCCAGCTGCACCGCAGTATGGATCGACCACTCCTGCAAACCGCGCTAGTCAGCCACCACAGCAATGACCCGTTGCACCAGCACCTCGTGTGCCCATGCCTCCTGTGACCCGACCTAACATGGGCGCTCCTGTTCGAAACCCCTGCCCCAACGTACCTGCTGCCGTAGGCAACAGGGCATGCTTTGCATGCGGGGAAATAGGACATTTCGCAAACCAGTGCCCAAGGAGAGGTCCTGGACAGCAAGGCAACGTGCCCAAACAGAACCTGCGACCAAACGGAGGGGACAATCAAGGAAACCGAGGACAGCATAACTATGCTCGCGGCAACGTGAACCATGTCTCTGCTGACGAAGCACAACAGGCTGAGGACGTCGTAATTGGTATGTTCCTTGCCAACTCCAACCCAGCCACCATCTTATTTGATTCTGGAGCATCACATTCCTTCATATCATCCTAGTTTGTTGCCAAGCATAATCTACCCATATCCCACTTAAAATGTGCTATGTTAGTTAATTCTCCCGGTGGAGAGATGAGGACTAATATAGTATGTCCGAAAGTAAGCCTTAAAATAAGGGGGGTAGACTTCCTTGCCAACCTTATTGTCTTGGATTCCCAAGGGATTGACATAATACTCGGGACGGATTTGCTAAGCAAGCACAACGGGGTAATTCAATGTGCTGAAACAAGCATGCAGTTGACAAATAAGCACGGTATTCGTGTCGAGTTTGAGTCAGCCCAACAAACAACCGAAAAGACAATCTTGAACCATGTTGAAGGAGCAACATTGGACAGTATTCCAGTGGTTCAAGAATTCTCAGACGTGTTCCTACAGGAGCTTCCAGGTATGCCCCCTGATCGGGACATTGAAATTGCCATTCATTTGGTACCTGGAACTGCACCCATAGCCAAGAGACCCTATAGGATGCCCGTCAATGAGCTAGTAGAACTCAAGAAGCAAATTCAAGAGCAGTTGGAGAAGGGTTTTATACGTCCAAGCTCATCACAATGGAGAGCTCCTATGCTCTTCGTAGACAAGAAGGATGGGACCCAAAGGATGTGCGTGGACTATAGGTATCTCAACGAGGTAACAATCAAGAACAAATATGTGGCGGACCGGGATCCGCTCATCCAGGATCGGAGAGGGTGGTGCCGCGCGATGCGACACCCGACAGCACATGTCATAAGAACACAATATATTACATGGGAAAAACAAACTGAACTGTACAAAAGGGTACAATACTCAGTTACAAACTATTGTTCTTTATTACACAGCGGAAGTCTACTATTCTACAACTCACGCCCGCCTACCTAGCAAAAGTCGGTTGCCCAGCCCTAGGGCAACCCACACTAGCTGCACTCCTCAGCTCAGCGCGGCGTGTACGGCACCCACTCAGCCGTGGTCCCCGACGGAGGGTAACCCTCGCCGGTGGACTCATACTCCGAGTCCGTGGGTGGCTCCTCACCTGAAAAACACTTAAGCAGCAACCGTGAGCACGAAGGCTCAGCAAGGCTTAACAGACTCACCTAAACATGAAACTCTACATGAGGTGTACAATGACATAGGATAGTCATATTGCAACAAACGGACTCGCCTACAAGTTCATCCTTAGTTCAGCTTTTTGCAACAAGTTAACAGTTCAGGAAGCTGAAATTTAGTAAGCAATATTTGGTGGCAAACTTGTAGCAATACAATATTATATCATATCAGCAATATTGAATCAACGTATTTCATGCATTATTCTACGTCACGACTCAGTGACCAAGTGGTACTCTTCACCGCGAGGGACGGCAAATTGACTCGATATACACCTGCAGGGAAACCCAAAGAGCACATCACGTACGCCCACCCGTGGAGTTGCACAGCACGCTCACTCGATGTCGTACGGGACAACCTTTCACCCAACAGCCCAAACATCGAACCAGTCGCACCGAAACGAGCAGGAGGTTCCCCACACGGAGCATCTCTCTATGCCCGTTGGCAGATTTCCACCTTGCTGCCTCAGCCTACACCTATAAATCGGTGCGTTATGCCTCGACGCCCGGAGGTTTAGGCTACATCGGTTTATCGGGGCCCATATATCTGATATGCCTTCGGTACGTTCAAACTTGATCAGCGTGGGCCGCACACGGATCGGTCCTCAACCGACACGGACAGGGCCGCGCACAGAAGACTCTCTCTTGCTGCGTCCTAACCCCTGCCTAGTCTCATTTTCATTACTAAAGTGATCTCACCTCACTCAACCGAACCCGTGTCCCAAGCCTAAACTCGCGAGTAGATTCCAACTACTCGACTTGTACCGAAGTCCTATGACTCATTACGCATAGCCTGTCTACTTGAGGTCCTAGGCACTACCCTCACTCTTTTAGGAACATTTGGTTATGCAAGTGGGGTTCCATCCATCCTATACCTAATGCACAATCATACTTCACATGACACATGTAAACAAATTAAAACTTATAAAAAGGTTAATTCAAACCGGGCTTGCCTTGTTGCTGCTGGTCAGTAGTTAGCTCTTCTTCCGGAAGGAGGAAGTCCAGCACTTCAGGAGTCTCTTCTTCAGTGACTACACGTGTAATGAAATACGACATGTAAATTTAAATGCAATGTGTAAACTTGAATACTTAACTACTAATAACTCTAGCTAGTCCTCCCCTTTGGTTCTGAAGTTTTTATTGTGGCTTGGTAGGGTCCTAACCAGTGTCTTGACCAAGTTTCATTTGAAACAAAGTTCCTTTGAGCTTTGTACAAATAAAAACCTATTTGGCCAATAATTGAGCCTCTAAGTAATTCCAGTATTTTCATGGCACAATCATTACTTTCTGGAAACTGTAATTCAAGATGGTTCTAATGGAATAGGTTTCATGTCATTTGAAGAATTCTACTGAATGTTATGTCCTAATTAAGATTGGAGAAAATTTGAAAAATGTCTCTTTACATTTTTCTATTTTCTCAGGGCAGTTCTATTAATCACCCCATTAGGGTAACTAAATGATCTTGGATGAGTCTGGAAATTTTACTGGGATTCAGGGATTTTCTAATGAACCTGTCAGCCAAATGTCAGAATTTTTCATAAAGTAGTTCTCCAGATAAAATTCCCAACAGTTTAAACTTTAGGGATTTAATTCTGGAAAACTATTCACTTTCATGAGATGAATTTGGTATTGCTAGAAAGTACTCAGAATTCTGAGTTCAGCAAAATTTGGTTCATCGAATTTGGAGTTTCCTAGCCAAAGTTCTATTCATTTGAAGTTTGAACTAAAACTGGAAATTCCAAAATGTTTAAATCCTGCGGGTGGGTCCATCGCACACGTGTCGACCGCTGGAGCCGAGCCACACGGGGCCACAGACTCTTTCCCGCGCGGCCACACTGGATCCTGGACCATAGAGGATCCCGCACATTTATCTCCAGCCGCTGACGAGTGGGGCCTCCCCCCTTCGTCTTCCTCCGGCCACCTGCGCGACCCCGCTGCCGAGCTCGCCGGAGCTCTCGCCTGAGAGGGGTTCCGGCCCTCGGAACTTGCCGATTCTTGCCGCCTGTGCCTTTCTCGGCCTGGGGAACACGGTGGTGCCCTCACCAGAGCGTGACAACGGCCGGAAGAGTGCTCCCGCCGGTAACAGCGGCCGGGAGCTCACCGGCGACGTCGAACTCGGCATCCCCTGCACCTTTTTCGATGCGGTTTGCTAGGGGAGCTCCGCTGACACCTCCTGATCACGGACATGGACACCGATCCTTGTGAAAACAGATGTAACTATGACCTCATCGGCGACCTAGGCCGGATATCGGCTGTGCTCAGAAAACTTCGAAGAACCGTAACCCTAGCCCACGGTTCTTACTGGTTTTTGATCCTAGGTGGTTGTGGCAGGGTATGGAGCGTGTGTGTAGCTCGGTATGCCCGGTGATGAGCTAACCTTCACGAATTTTTGGGATTTTGTGGGGGCTCGGTCTTAGGACCACCGAAACTTTCCCGCCGAAATACTCCCCCGACAGCCCATGAAATGAAGAACGGTTGGGACCAAAAGAATCAGCACCTCAAGGCGGTTCTTTCTTGTGTTGCTCGTCGGGCATGAAGAAGCCTGTGCTGTCCGGGCGCCGGCGACCAGAGGGCGGTGACTCCGGGTGCGCTGCTTCGGATGTGGGCGGGTGGAACCGAGAGAATGGGGAGGGAATTCACGCCGACCAGGGTGCGATCACGTGTTTTGTAGCCGGCGTCCTCATCCCCCGAGCAGGAGGTGGCGCGGTGGCCGCGTTGGGACGGGGTTGACCCTGTGCGCTGTCGGCCGTAGGGTGTTCGACCGCGTGCCCGAGTCGGTTTGCTCCCCGGGGTGGCTGACCAGTGGGCCCTCTTCTCCCCTCTAATTCTTTCTCCCCCTTTCTTTTGTAAATATCCCAGCTACTGAACATTGAATGGGAGACTTAGCCCCAAAGTCTTGGTTTGAATTTGAGTTATCAAATTCAAACTTTGTTGAGTTAAATTTGCTTCATGTTTAAACTGCAATTCAAATTCAGTTTTGAATTATTGCAAATTTAGCTCCCGACAAGATGAACTCCAATGGGGATGAAATTTGGTGGGCTAGCTCATAAAAATGTGCTCAGTTTTAATATGAAGCTAACTTTTGAATTTGAGTGATGAAATTTGCTGCAATTTGAATTTACATTCAAATTGGCCTCTTTTTCAAATACCTCCAAAAGTGCCTCAAAAAGTGTTGAATTTACGTGAAATTTGGCCTGAACCTTCCCAAGACTTTTTAAGTTCTAGGGTGAGCTCAACCTCTCATGTTCATGTGTACAAACCCCCCTTTGTGAAAATGAAGGCTTTCCCCTCTAATCACTCTTTTGATGGAGGTTATTTGCTCTTCACAATATTTCCTAAGATATCCACAATAAAAACTGTTGTGTTGTGAGGTGAAGAAAAGTTTTTGCAAGTCCCTTTTCTTGGGCTTTTACAAAATATCCTCTGCGCCGTATAGAGGACCTATTCGACCAAATGAAAGGAGCCCGAGTGTTCTCCAAGATTGATCTTTGATCGGGACATTTCCAGCTGAAGATTAAGCCCTCCAATATACCCAAGACTGCCTTTCGAACACGGTATGGTTCGTATGAATATACCGTCATGTCTTTTGGGTTAACAAATGCACCCGCATACTTCATGTACCTCATGAACAAGGTTTTCATGGAGTACTTGGATAAGTTCATCGTGGTTTTTCATCGACGACATTATGGTGTATTCAAAAAGTGAGGAGGAGCATGAAGAACATTTGAAATTGACCTTGCAGAAAATGCGTGAGCATCAATTGTATGCCAAGCTTAACAAGTGTCAATTTTGGCTAAAGGAAATATCGTTCCTAGGCCACATAATCTCCGAAGAAGGGGTATCGGTTGATCCCGGTAAAGTGAGAGATGTTCTAAAGTGGGACCAACCGCAAAATGTGAGAGATATTCGGAGTTTTCTTGGGATGGCTGGATACTACCGACGTTTCATTAAGGACTTCTCTAAGATAGCAAAACCC
Source organism: Neostapfia colusana (assembly GCA_030760725.1). Taxonomy (NCBI): domain Eukaryota; kingdom Viridiplantae; phylum Streptophyta; class Magnoliopsida; order Poales; family Poaceae; genus Neostapfia; species Neostapfia colusana. The sequence continues at coordinate 73,560,440 of JASWHV010000005.1, read as the reverse complement.
ATGACGGAGTTGCTAACGAAGGGAAAATCCTTTCGATGGACACCAGCATGCCAAGAAAATTTTGAGGAACTCAAGAAAAGGCTAACCACATCACCGGTTTTGGTATTGCCGGACATAAGCAAGAGCTTTGACATATATTGTGACGCATCCAGACAGGGGCTCGGATGTGTGCTCATGCAAGAAGGACAAGTGGTAGCCTATGCCTCACGACAATTAAAGAAGCACGAGCTTAATTATCCTACACATGACTTGGAGCTAGCAGCAGTAGTTCATGCATTGAAGATTTGGAGACATTATATCCTTGGTCATCGATGTGAGATCTATACGGATCATAAAAGCCTCAAGTACATATTTACACAAACGGACTTGAATTTGAGGCAACGTCGATGGTTGGAACTCATCAAGGATTACGATGTTGGAATCAACTATCACCCTGGGAAGGCCAATGTAGTAGCTGATGCATTAAGCCGGAAGGGAGCATGTCACCAACTCACGGTTCGGGAGCTACCACCCAAACTACGAAAGGAGTTTGAACGGTTACACCTCAGATTCTTGAACAACATGGAAATGATGGAGATCCACTCTTCATTGGAGCAAGAGATAAGAGATGGCCAAGCAACGGATGAGGAGATCAAGGAGATCAAGGAAAGGATCCGACAAGGAATAGAGAAGGATTTCAAAGAAGATGAGAAGGGTACGCTTTGGCTAGGAAAAAGGATTTGTGTTCCTAACGTGAAGCACCTCCGCGACATGATATTGAAGGAGGCATATGATTCACCCTATTCCATACATCCTGGAAGTACCAAAATGTACAAGGACTTGAAGACTTGTTATTGGTGGGATGGTATAAAAAGGGATATAGCCGAATACGTTGCCCTATGCGACACATGCCAACGGGTGAAGGACGAACACCAAAGACCCACTGGATTGTTGCAACCTTTGAACGTACAACAAGTGGAAATGGGAATACATCAGCATGGACTTCATCGTCGGATTGCCACGTACTCAGTCGGGTTACGACACCATCTGGGTTATCGTGGACCGATTGACGAAACAGCCCATTTTCTCCCTATAAGGGCCAATTACAACGTTGCACAATTAGCCGAGTTGTACATGGAGCAGATCGTGTGCCGTCATGGAGTCCCGAAAAGGATAGTCTCTGATCGAGGTTCTCAGTTTACCTCTAGATTCTGGAGGAAGCTGCAGAAAGCTATGGGTAGACTGGATTTTAGCTCCGCCTATCACCCACAATCCGATGGGCAAACCAAAAGGACAAACCAAATTTTGGAGGACATGTTAAGAGCTTGCGCCTTGAAACGTGGGCGTAGTTGGGATAGGAGTTTACCGTACGCCGAATTCTCCTATAACAACAGCTATCAAGCTAGCTTGAAGATGTCGCCTTTCGAAGCATTATACGGTAGACGGTGTAGAACACCCCTGTTTTGGAACGAAACCGGAGAGAACCAAGTGTTTGGACCCGAAGTGCTACAAGAAGCTGAGAAACAAGTCCAAACGATACGGGAGAACTTAAAGGCTGCTCAGTCACGACAGAAAGGCTATGCGGACAATAGGCGAAGGAAGAAAATGTGACGCCCTCAATTCTGTTGGAAAACCACGGAACCGAGAACTAATGCATATGTGTGCCCAGGATGTTCATCACACAAACACATACGTTCCACAAACTGAATTCAGATTATATATTACCACGAATAACAGAGTTATTTAAAATACCTCATGAGTCTTGGACTCATGCTCACAGCGGAAGTCTTTATTCTAAAGCGGAAGCAATTTAACTAATGCGGAAGCAAATCTAAGCAGAAGTGGCTCCATCTCTACTCCCTCCACAGGCAAGGTTGAGAACAGATCACACGCCATAATGCTCCACTTGGTCTTCATAGTAGGCTTCTCCTGCTGCTGATGATGAAGTAATAATGCAACTTTCAGTACAATGATGTACTCAGCAAGTGCGGGAAAACACATGATATGCAGCTCATAAACAAGGTAGGTATAAAAAGGCTAATTTGCAGAAAAGCAGATTTGTAAAACCATGATAAAACAGCAACTTAACTTTAGATGAATGTTATCCCGACATGAATTAAATTACCAACATACCTCCATCGCTTTCCATGTTCCACCCGAACATTAACCAACCTCATTCTTACTCACGAATACCTCCTCGTGTTCGCTACCATCTCACGAATACCTCCCCGTATTCGCTACCATCTCAAAACAACTTCGTCTCACGCCGAGACCAAACTCGTTGCCATGACTCAACAGTCATGCAACCATCTTATTACCCGGACTCAATTGTCCCAACAACCAAACCATAACAAACTCATTAACCATAACCAAGAACCTTCCCAATAACCATCCCAACTAATCATGGCTGTTTAGCCAGGTCCTCGTGACCGTAAGCTCGGCTATCATGATAGTTTTAATAACTCTGCAGAGTTTGCACCTCTTTACCAACAAGTTTGTGACTTCGTCACCCGTCGGCGACTGCAGAACCTCCATTATACCAGTACACAATTGACGGTGTATGGTCAAGAGATCACAAAATAGCCTTTACAAAGGGGTTACTAGAAGTATGGACTCACTAAGGTTTCACCGGCAGGCTAGAATCTCCAATTCTCCCACCCACGGGCCCCCTCTTGTGCCACGCAGTTCCCAGGGCAGTCCTCACTCAACTACCATTCCCCGCGCCTTCCACAGTCCATAACACTCTAGCAACTTACCAAATTACTCAGCTAAGCCGCACCCATACCTGGCCTTGTGGTGGCACTGTTATCCTGGCATGTGCATGCATGAACCGGTCCTTAGATCTATGGCAAGTAAACCACCATCTCATGCTACCTCATTCACAAACCCAGACTTGCCTAGATCCCCCTCCGATCCATGTTTATTATTAACATCAGTTCCTCATTATCATTACGAGTGCAGTTAGCTAGACACATCTATGTCGCTTCCCAATTCCCATAGACTCAGCAAAGCATAAAGCAAAAACCATACCCGACTCATGAACTTCCCAGGCGGCAAGGGTGGTTTAATCAAAACTAGTAAACTCCTATAAAAGGGTTTCCCATCATGTTTGACTCAGCACACACACCTTTTCGCAAAACAAAATAGTTTTACCCAAAACATAGGATCAACATGGTCAAGGAGCACTTGCCTTGTTCTTGCGGTTCCGGTTGTTCTTGAATCCCAAAACTTGGTTGCTGCAGTTCATCGTAGACAGCTCCCTGAGCTTGTCCTGCTAGGTAGGATCACGTGCATACAAGATTCACAGCAATCAATATCATGCACAAACCTTAAACTAGATTCGGTGATGCATATGCATGCTATCCTATGATTTTTATTAAATTGGTGTCTTCGTGTTTTTGCATGGCTTGCATGGACAGAGGTGTTCGGATCAAAGGCGGACGTGGCAATGACCTTGTCTTTATATCAACCTGATCATTAAGTCATCTATCCACGAGAAGGTTTCTAAAGGAATCAAAGAACAGATGCAAGGGAAATACAACAATGCCGTAAGGTGGTGTCGGAGTCCTACCTTACGCCCTTCTTGGTTTTTCGAGGTCCTCCTCAGATCGCTCGGTTCTCCTCCGATGATCTCCCTTGTTGGGCTTCGGCGATGGCTTTCTCGGCGAGTTAGGGCTAGGGCTCTAAGTCGTCGGCTCAGGAGTTGAAAAGAAGTTTGTGGTTTCGGCCAGAGGTTCTGGTTTCTATTTATAATCGGGAAGAGAAGAGTCCTAATCTGATTGTATCCCGAATAAGAGTCTTATTCAGATCGTCGTTGGATCCTATCATCTTATCTTTAGTTGATTTGGTGCGGTAACGTTGTGGAATTCAGGTCGGTTTCCTTTATGTACCGGTATTGTTACGCGTAACAACCGCTCCAGAACTCGTTACATTCGTGGCGATGAGCTCCGGAGGCTCCACGTGTCCTTCCGGGGCCTGGTATCTCCTTTTCCGCAGAGACGAGCTCCGGTTATGCCACGTGTCAATCGACCGAGACCTCCCCCCTCCTTTGGAGGTGAGCTCCGCGCACGCCACGTGTTGGCGCCGGTCTTTCCTCTCTTCTTTCTTCAGGGACATGCCCCGAGGTCGACACGTGTCCATCAGCGACAGACCTCCCGGAGATAAGCTCCGGTGACGACGCGTGTCCAATAGAACAGGACCTCTCGGAGGTGGGCTCCGAGATCGACAAGTATCCCGTGCGACCGGTCCTCTGACTTCTGCGAGGACTAGCTCCGAGGATGACACATGTCCTGCGGAAATGCCTTTGCTTCTTCCGCAGAGGCTAGCTCCGTGGGCAACATGTGTCCCATAGGATCGGACCTCTCCCCTTTGCGGAGATGAACCCCCAGCCTGCCACGTATTCAGCTTGGTGGCGGCCTCTCCCCACTTTGCAGGGATGAGCTCCGAACACGCCACGTGGCCAGCGGCTGCGGTGAGTTTTCTTTGGCGCTTTCTGAGAGCTGGATTCGGCTCTTATTGGCTATCCTTTTGATATTTTTCTCTGTTCCTTCTTTTCTTAAAATGTTTCCTCTTCATAAAGCATGAACATATGGTGACACCCGAGATGAGGGTGTCACAAATCTACCCCCCTTAAATTGAATCTTGCCCTCGAGATTCGTTAGTAGAAAATAGATGGGGAAATTCTGCCTTGATATTCTCTTCATGCTCCCATGTGGCTTCAGCTTCGGTGTGATGGCTCCATTGTACTTTGCACCATCGAATCACCTTGTTCCGGGTGACCCTTTCATTTATGTCCAAGATTCGGACAGGGTGTTCCGCATAAGTCAGGTCTTTTTGAAGTTCAAGCTCTCCCATTGATACTTGTTCCTCTGGTACTCTCAAGCACTTCTTGAGCTGGGATACATGAAACACGTCATGTACGTCGGAAAGGTGGGTTGGGAGCTCTAGTTGATAGGCTACTTCTCCTCGCTTGTCCAAAATTTTAAATGGTTCGATGTAGTGAGGTGCTAGCTTGCCTTTGACGTTAAAACGTCGTTGGCCTCGGATAGGCGACACCTTAAGATATATGAAGTCTCCTACTTCGAAGGTCAACTTTCTACGCCTATTGTCCGCATAGCCTTCCTGTCGTGACTGAGCAGCTTTTAAGTTCTCCCGTACCGTTTGGACTTGGTTTACAGCTTCTTGTAGCACTTCGGGTCCAAACACCTGGTTCTCTCCGGTCTCATTCCAGAAGAGTGGCGTTCTACACCGTCTACCATATAATGCTTCGAAAGGCGACATCCTCAAGCTAGCTTGATAGCTGTTGTTATAGGAGAATTCGGCGTACTGTAAACTCCTATCCCAACTACGCCCACGTTTCAAGGCGCAAGCTCTCAACATGTCGTCCAAAATTTGGTTTGTCCTTTCGGTTTGTCCATCTGTTTGTGGGTGATAGGCGGAGCTAAAATCCAGTCGTGTACCCATGGCTTTCTGCAGCTTCCTCCAGAATCTAGAGGTAAACTGAGAACCTCCATCTGAGACTATCCTCCTCGGAACTCCGTGACGGCACACAATCTGCTCCATATACAATTCTGCCAATTGTGCAACGTTGTAACGGGTCTTTACAGGGAGAAAATGGGCGGTTTTCGTCAATCGGTCCACAATGACCCAGATAGAGTCGTATCCCGACTGAGTACGTGGCAATCCCACGATGAAATCCATACTGATGTCCTCCCACTTCCATTCAGGTATTTTCAAAGGTTGCAACAATCCAGCGGGTCTTTGATGTTCGGCCTTCACCCGTTGGCATGTGTCGCATAGGGCAACGTATTCGGCTATATCCCTCTTCATATCATCCCACCAATAACAAGTTTTCAAGTCCTTGTACATTTTGGTGCTTCCGGGATGTATGGAATAGGGGGAATTATGTGCCTCCTTCAATATCATGTCGCGGAGGTGTCTTATGTTTGGCACACAAATCCTTTTTCCTAGCCAAAGCGTACCCTTTTCATCCTCCTTGAAATCCTGATCTATTCCTCGTCGGATTTTTTTATTGATCTCCTTGATCTCCTCGTCCGTTGCTTGGCCCTCTCTTATTTCTTGCTCCAATGAGGAGTGGATCTCTATTATTTCCATGTTATTCAAGAATCCGAGGTGTAACCGTTCGAACTCCTTACGTAGTTCGGGTGGTAGCTCCCGAACCGTGAGTTGGTGACATACTCCCTTTTTGCTCAATGCATCAGCTACTACATTGGCCTTCCCGGGGTGGTAGTTGATTCCAACATCATAATCCTTGATGATTTATAACCATCGACGTTGCCTCAAATTCAAGTCCGTTTGTGTGAATATGTACTTGAGGCTTTTATGATCCGTATAGATCTCACATCGATGACCAAGGATATAATGTCTCCAAATCTTCAATGCATGCACTACTGCTGCTAACTCCAAGTCATGTGTAGGATAATTAAGCTCGTGCTTCTTTAATTGCTGTGAGGCATAGGCTACCACTTGTCCTTCCTGCATGAGCACACATCCAAGCTCTTGTCTGGATGCGTCACAATATATGTCAAAGCTCTTTCTTACGTCTGGCAATACAAGAACTGGTGTCGTGGTTAGCCTTTTCTTGAGTTCCTCAAAACTTTCTTGGCAGGCTGGTGTCCATTGAAAGACTTTTCCTTTCATTAGCAACTCCGTCATAGGTTTTGCTATCTTAGAGAAGTCTTTAATGAAGCGTCGATAGTATCCTGCCATCCCAAGGAAACTCCGAATATCCTTCACGCTCTTTGGTTGGTCCCACTTCAGAACATCTCTCACCTATCCAGGATCAACCGATACCCCTTCCTTGGAGATAATGTGGCCTAGGAAAGATATTTCCTTTAGCCAAAATTGACACTTGTTAAGCTTGGCATACAATTGATACTCACGCAATTTTTGCAAGGTCAATTTCAAATGTTCTTCATGCTCCTCCTCACTTTTTGAATACACCATAATGTCGTCGATTAAAACCACGACGATATTGTCCAAGTACTCCATGAAGACCTTGTTCATAAGGTACATGAAGTACGCGGGTGCATTTGTCAACCCAAATGACATAACGGTATATTCATACGAACCATACCGTGTCCGAAAGGCTGTCTTAGGTATATCGGATGGCTTAATCTTTAGCTGGAAGTATCCTGACCGAAGATCAATCTTGGAGAACACTCGGGCTCCTTTCATTTGGTCGAACAGGTCCTCTATACGGGGCAGAGGGTATTTGTTCTTGATTTTTACCTCGTTGAGGGACCTATAGTCCACGCACATCCTTTGGGTTCCATCCTTCTTGTCTACGAAGAGCACCGGAGCTCCCCATGGTGACGAGCTTGGACGGATAAAACCCTTCTCCAACTGTTCTTGAATTTGCTTCTTGAGTTCAACTAGCTCGTTGACGGGCATCATATAAGGTCTCTTTGCTATGGGTGCAGTTCTGGGTACCAACTTTATGGCAAACTCGATGTCCCGGTCAGGCGGCATACCTGGAAGCTCTTCCGAGAATACGTCCGAAAATTCCTGAACTACTGGAATGCTGTCCAATGTTGTTCCTTCAACTTCGTTCAAATTTGCCCGTTTGGTTGTTTGCTGGGCTGACTCAAACTCGACATGAATACCGTGCTCGTTTGTCAACTGCATGCTCCTTTCAGCACATTGGCTTACTCCGTCGTGCTTGCTTAGCCAATCCATTCCTAGTATGATGTCAATCCCTTGGGAGTCCAAGACAATAAGGTTGGCAAGGAAGTCTACCCCCCTTATTTTAAGGCTTACTTTAGGACATACTATATTAGTCCTCATTTCTCCTCTGGGGGAATTAACTAACATAGCGCATTCTAACTGGGATACGGGTAGATGATGTTTGGCAACGTATTTGGATGATATGAAGGAATGCGATGCTCCAGAATCAAATAAGATGGTGGCTGGGTTGGAGTTGGCAAGGAACATACCAATTACGACGTCCTCTATCTGTTGTGCTTCCTCGGTAGTGACATGGTTCACGTTGCCGCGAGCATAGTTCTGCTGTCCACGATTCCCTTGATTGTCTCCTCCGTTCGGTCGCGGGTTCTGCTTGGGCACGTTACCATGCTGTCCAGGGCGTCTCCTTGGGCACCGGTTCGCGAAGTGGCCTACTTCCCCGCATGCAAAGCAAGCCATGTTTCCTACGGCAGCAGGTACGTTGGGGCGGGGGTTTTGAACAGGGGCGCCATTGTTAGGTCGGGGCGCAGGAGGCATGGGCACGCGAGGTGCCGGTGCAATGAATTGTTGCTGTGGTGGCAGACCAGGGCGGTACGCAGGAGTGGTCGATCCATACTGCGGTGCAGGGGGCATGTACCTAGGTCGTACGTTGCTCCCTTGGGGCTGGTATGGCATCTTCCTTTTGCACTCTCGCTCAATCTCTCGGATCTTGTTTTCAACCACTATGGCCTTGTCAACCAGCTTTTGGAAGCTTACGTAGTCATTGTTGAGTAGCTGAACCTGGATCTCATTGTTCAACCCTCTCATGAACAGGTACTGCTTCCTTTGGTCTAAGTTGACATCTTCGGGGGCATACCGGGACAGTTGTATGAACTTGTTGAGATACTCATTCACACTTTCTGTCCTTGGCGGAGACCTTCAAACTCCTGCCTTTTGAGCATCATTACACCAGCAGGGATGTAGTGAGAGCGGAAACTTCCCTTGAACTCAGTCCAAGTGATTGTCTCCGGGTTGGCATGAGCGTTGCTCAGGGCATCCCACCAGTCAGCAGCGGCTCCCATAAGTTGGTGCGACGCGAAGAGAACCTTCTCTCGGTCATTGCACTGGACAATGGCAAGCTTTTTCTCCATGGATTTTAACCAATCATCGGCCTCCATGGGATCACTAGCTTGAGCAAAGGTGGGTGGTCAAGTCCTCATAAACTATCCCAACCTATTATGAGCCGGCGGTGGTGGTGGCGGCGGTGCCGGAACGGGGTTTTGGTTGGCCTGCAACTGACCCAAAGTTTGGATCATGGTTTGCATAAGCTGGTTTTGCATGGCCATCAACCTTTCCAGATGGTTTTTGCCAGCTCCTGGGTTAGCAGGAACTTCATCATGGTCATCCTCCTGGATGTTCCTTCGGCCGGTGTTTCCTCTCACCATCTGTGAGAGAGATCGAAATAGAATAGGATGTTAAAAGATTAGATAGATTCCCTCCAACTATATGCATCAAGGTGAGTTGGACTATGTATATATTAGCCCATATGAGGATGTGAGCAAGTGCCGAAACATCTCACACCTCTTTCTTCTTACGTGTGGATATGGACAGCGTTTTGAGACGTCCCACAACTCACACTAAGCACACAATCACAATTAATCATCACAAAGGCCCACACAACTCCTATTCAAGGATGGTTTCCTATGTCAAGGTGGGTTTAAAGGCCAATCTAAGCTATTCACCCTAGGACGCTTCCTTTGGTCAGCGTGGCTTAGTTACCTGTGACTCCTATTTAGGGGTGTAACTTGCTGTTAACCCGTGGCTCTAATATCAATCTAAGGTTTCTATCTAGGCATGTAACCTACTGTCAACCCGTGGCTCTGATACCAGTCTGTGACGCCCTCAATTCTGTGGGAAAACCACGGAACCGAGAACTAATGCATATGTGTGCCCAGGATGTTCATCACACATACACATACGTTCCACAAACTGAATTCAGATTATATATTACCACGAATAACAGAGTTATTTACAATACCTCATGAGTCTTGGACTCATGCTCACAGCGGAAGTCTTTATTCTAAAGCGGAAGCAATTTAACTAATGCGGAAGCAAATCTAAGCAGAAGTGGCTCCATCTCAACTCCCTCCACAGGCAAGGTTGAGAACAGATCACACGCCATAATGCTCCACTTGGTCTTCATAGTAGGCTTCTCCTACTGCTGATGATGAAGTAATAATGCAAGTTTGAGTACAACGATGTACTCAACAAGTGTGGGAAAACACATGATATGCAGCTCATAAACAAGGTAGGTATAAAAAGGCTTATTTGCAGAAAAGCAGATTTGTAAAACCATGATAAAACAGCAACTTAACTTTAGATGAATGTAATCCCAACATGAATTAAATTACCAACATACCTCCATCGCTTTCCATGTTCCACCCGAACATTAACCAACCTCATTCTTACTCACGAATACCTCCTCGTATTCGCTACCATCTCACAAATACCTCCCCGTATTCGCTACCATCTCAAAACAACTTCGTCTCATGCCGAGACCAAACTCGTTGCCATGACTCAACAGTCATGCAACCATCTTATTACTCGGACTCAACAGTCCCAACAACCAAACCATAACAAACTCATTAACCATAACCAAGAACCTTCCCAATAACCATCCCAACTAATCATGGCAGTTTAGCCAGGTGCTCGTGACCGTAAGCTCGACTATCATGATAGTTTTAATAACTCTGCAGAGTTTGCACCTCTTTACCCACAGGTTTGTGATTTCGTCACCCGTCGGCGACTGCAGAACCTCCATTATACCAGTACACAACTGTCGGTGTATGGTCAAGAGATCACAAAATAGCCTTTACAAAGGGGTTACTAGATGTATGGACTCACTAAGATTTCACCGGCAGGCTAGAATCTCCAATTCTCCCACCCACGGCCCCCCTCTTATGCCATGCAGTTCCCAGGGCAGTACTCACCCGGCTCCCATTCCCCGCGCCTTCCACAGTCCATAACACTCTAGCAACTTACCTAATTACTCAGCTATGCCGCACCCATACTTGGCCTTGTGGTGGCACTGTTATCCTGGCATGTGCATGCATGAACCGGTCCTTAGATCTATGGCAAGTAAACCACCATCTCATGCTACCTCATTCACAAACCCAGACTTGCCTAGATATCCCTCCGATCCATGTTTATTATTAACATCAGTTCCTCATTATCATTACAAGTGCAGTTAGCTATACACATCTATGTCGCTTCCCAATTCCCATAGACTCAGCAAAGCATAAAGCAAAAACCATAACCGACTCATGAACTTCCTAGGCGACAAGGGTGGTTTAATCAAAACTAGTAAACTCCTATAAAAGGGTTTCCCATCATGTTTGACTCAGCACACACACCTTTTCGCAAAACAAAATAGTTTTACCTAAAACATAGGATCAACATGCTCAAGGAGCACTTGCCTTGTTCTTGCGGTTCCAGTTGTTCTTGAATCTCAAAACCTGGTTGCTGCAGTTCGTCGTAGACAACTCCCTGAGCTTGTCCTGCTAGGTAGGATCACGTGCATACAAGATTTACAGCAATCAATATCATGCACAAACCTTAAACTAGATGCGATGATGCATATGCATGCTATCGTATGATTTTTATTAAATTGGTGTGTTCGTGTTTTTGCATGGCTTGCATGGGCAGAGGTGTTCGGATCAAAGGTGGACATGGCAATGATCTTGTCTTTAGATCAACCTGATCATTAAGTGATCTATCCACGAGAAGGCTTCTGAAGGAATCAACAGATGCAAGGGAAATACAACAATGCCGTAAGGTGGTGTCGGAGTCCTACCTTACGCCCTTCTTGGTTTTTCGAGGTCCTCCTCAGACCGCTCGGTTCTCCTCTGATGATCTCCCTTGTTGTGCTTCGGCGATGGCTTTCTCAGCGAGTTAGGGCTAGGGCTCTAAGTCGTCGGCTCAGGAGTTGAAAAGAAGTTTGTGGTTTCTGCTAGAGGTTCTGGTTTTTATTTATAATCGGCAAGAGAAGAGTCCTAATCTGATTGTATCCCGAATAAGAGTCTTATTCAGATCGTCGTTGGATCCTATCATCTTATCTTTAGTTGATTTGGTGCAGTAACGTTGTGGAATTCAGGTCGGTTTCCTTTATGTACCGGTATTCTTACGCGTAACAGCCGCTCCAGAACTTGTTACCTTCGCGGCGATGAGCTCCAGAGGCTCCACGTGTCCTTCCGGGGCCTGGTATCTCCTTTTCTGCAGAGACGAGTTCCGGTTATGCCGCGTGTCAATCGACCGAGACCTCCCCCCTCCTTTGGAGGTGAGCTCCGCGCACGCCATGTGTTGGCACCGGTCTTTCCTCTCTTCTTTCTTCAGGGACATGCCCCAAGGTCGACACGTGTCCATCAGCGACAAACCTCCCGGAGATAAGCTCCTGTGACGACGCGTGTCCTGTGGAAATGCATTTGAGGATGACACGTGTCCTGCGGAAATGCATTTGCTTCTTCCGCAGAGGCTAGCTCCGTGGGCAACACGTGTCCCACAGGATTGGACCTCTCCCCTTTGCGGAGACGAGCCCCGAGCCTGCCACGTAGCCAGCTTGGCGGCGGCCTCTCCCCACTTTGCAGGGATGAGCTCCGAACACGCCACGTGGCCAGCGGCCGTGGTGAGTTGTCTTTGGCGCTTTCTGAGAGCTGGATTTGGCTCTTATTGGCTATCCTTTTATATTTTTCTCTGTTCCTTCTTTTCTTAAAATGTTTCCTCTTCATAAAGCATGAACATATGGTGACACCCGAGATGAGGGTGTCACAGATAACTTTCGAAGTAGGAGACTTCGTATACCTTAAGGTATCGCCTACCAGAGGCCAACGACGTTTCAACGTCAAAGGCAAGCTAGCACCTCTCTACATCGGACCATTTAAGATTTTGGACAAGTGAGGAGAAGTAGCCTATCAACTAGAGCTCCCAACATATCTCTCCGACGTACATGACGTGTTTCATGTATCCCAGCTCAAGAAGTGCTTGAGAATACCAGACGAGCAAATACCAATGGAAGAACTTGAACTTCAAGAAGACCTGACTTATACGGAGCACCCTGTCCGAATTTTGGACATAAAGGAAAGTGTCATCCGGAACAAACTGATCCGATGGTGCAAGGTACAATGGAGCCATCACACCGAAGCTGAAGCCACATGGGCGCATGAAGAAGACATTAAGGCGGAATTTCCCCATCTATTCTCTACCAACGAATCTCGAGGGTGAGATTCAATTTAAGGGGGGCAGATTTGTGACACCCTCATTTTTTGGTTTCTGCATATATTCATGTTTCATAAGAGAAAACATTTTAAAATAAGTAGGAACAGAGAAAATTATCAAAAAGGTAGCCAATAGGAGCCAAATCCAGTTCACCGAGAGCGCCGAAGACAACTTACCGCGACCCGTTGGCCACATGGCGTGTTCGGAGCTCATCCCTGCGAAGTGGGGAGAGGTACGCCACTAAACTGGCTACGTGGAAGGCTCGGGGCTCATCTCCGCAAAGGGGGAGAGGTCCGACCCTGTGGGACACGTGTTGCCCCAGAGCTAGCCTCTACGGAAGAAGCAAAGACATTTCCGCAGGACACATGTCACCTTCGGAGCTAGTCAAGGCGGGAATCAGAGGACCAGTAGCGCGGGATATGTGTCGATCTCGGAGCTCACCTCCGAGAGGTCTGGTTCTATTGGACACACGTCGTCACCGGAGCTTATCTCCGGGAGGTCCATCACTGTTGGACACGTGTTTACCTCAGAGCTCGTCTCTGAGGAAAAAAGAAAGTCCGGCGCTACTTGACGCGTGGCATTCACGGAGCTCACATCCGAAGAGAGGGAGGTCCGGAATGGATATGTGGCACACCCGGAGCCACCTCCGGAGAGAGGAAAGGTCCGGCACTGACACATGGCGTGTGCGGAGCCACCTCCTAATAGAGAGGAGGTCCCAACCGCCAGGATACGTGGCGCACGCGGAGCTCACCTCCAAAGAAGAAGGGAGGTATCACCCGCTTGACACGCGGCACCACAGGAGCTCGTCTCTGCGGAAAAGGAGAGATGTAACACCCCAAAACCTGTTAAGAGGGGAATTTAAAAATTTTTGGACGTATTGCATGTGGTGCAGAAATTCAAATTCAAATAGGAGTTCAAATTCAAATCAAAACAGAAAAGAAACGGAAAAAGAAAAAGAAAAAGAAAAACCCCACCGGCCAGTGGGCCGAAACCCACCAGCTGGCCCAATCTCCCCGCGCCAGCCCCAAAGCCTCGCCCCTCTCTTCCTCCCACTGACACACGGGGCCCGCATGTTATCCCTCACCTCCCGCGTACCCGGCCGACCCCGGGACTCTTCTCGCACCCGAATCCAAACCACCTCCGAAAAACCGCGCCACCAGCCCGATCTTCGGCCCCGGACGCTGCTATTTAACCAAGCCGATCCTCCGCCGCCTCCCCTTGTGAAATTCCCGCAAAGAAACTCGCCGAATTCCCCCCGCGCGCTCCACTTTTCTCTCCGGTGAGAACCGAAGCTTCGATCACCGTTTTCTTTCGATCCTTGCTAGGATTTTCTGATCTAACGCGCCGATCATGTTCCACCGCCTCCGGGGAGTAACGCAGAAGAAAACCCGGTGTTTTGCACCCTAGACGCAGCTCCGGCGAGCACCGCCGCTATTTCATCTCGGACCTCGCCGCCGACCACCTTCCAGGGCCTCCGAGCTCAAGAAAAACCCCGAGGTGAGATCCCCGACCTCCCCTCTACTGTTCTATGTCATGAAATCCAAGTTTTAGGAAGTATAGACGAAAACCCGAAGATCTCCGGCGAGATCGCCGCCTCCCGCTGCCGCGCGCCGGCGGGCAGCGCGGGCTGGCTCCGGCTAGGGCGACGTAGCCGCTTGAGGGCCATCTATTTTAAATCGCACAGTAGAATCAAAACCCGCGTGTACCGGTTCGACGATCTAATCTGAGCCGTCTATTTTAAATCGGACGGTCCACATCAGCCCCGCATTATAAAAGCCGGGATTCTTACGCGCTACCCCCTGGGGATCTTGGAAAACACGAGCTAGCCCCGGAAACTTCTGATCTAGCCCCTCGAACTTCAGAAATTCATGTAAATTCATTTAAAAATCAGTTTTAGCCCCTTGGCTTAATAAAAATTAGGAAAACCCCTCTGTTATGGGTAGTTAGACCCCTGGAAATTTATTAAATAATAAATTAGACCCTGTAGTAGGGTGGATTTACCTTTTTGACCCTATATGATATTAAATTCAGAAATTTGAATATGTGATTAGGATTTAAATTTAAAAGGTGAGGCAAACACATGTGCAAACTCAAATTTAAACTCTCCTAGCACTTGGAAAACTTTAGAATGATTTAAAAATAGATTTTAGGCTGAAATGAAATCTGCCTAAGTACTGTTCATATTTATTAGTTCTAGAAATACATTTTTAGGCTAGGAAATAATTCTGAAAACTGATAAAATAAATTTCAATTAGTTCACATCAGAGGAGAAGTTCAAAAGTATATTATTTAATATTTTAGATCAGAACCTATTCTGTTTAGATGATAAGTCCTACTATTTAAGATTTAGAACTCACTTTTAGGCATAGAAAATAATTCTGAAAAATATAGGAAAATAGGTATGCATAATTAGAGAATGATAAATGAAGTCTCTAAATCCAAAAACTTCATTTTAGGATTTGGTAGAAGATCTGAAAACCTATTTGGAGTAGGAAATTACCTTTCATGCAAACTTGGTAGCTAAGAAGTGTATTAATTAAATATAAAGAATTAGTTCAAATTGGAAATTCATATATAGTGTGCAAACAGAAATCTAAATAACAAAAATTAGAAATCATATACATATGTTCAAAAGTTCATGTAGGCCAAAAATCAACACATGTAGAGTAACCACAACACTTAGAAGTGTGAATGACTTTCATAGGTATGTAGGTGTGGTTTGCATGAAGTGAAAGTGTGAACTATGTCTAATGGATTGTTGTTTTCTTTTGCTATGTGTATTGGCATGAGTAGAACCTGCCCCAGAGCAAGTTCTCCCCTTCCAAGACCAGGACTTTCCATTTCCAGAGCAGCAGGAAGAAGGCAAGTGTCCTTGACCACTTTCATCCTATGCTAGGATGTGTAGATAGAATTATTTGCATTGTCAATGGAAATATGAAACCCATGCTAGGAAGTTTCCCTAGAATTGCATTACATTGTTTTCTCGTAGCTTGGGTTGGGATTTATTTTATCATGTCATTTATTTATATGCTTATGCTTAGCCATGCTTAGAATGGGATAAGTGGGATATGAGATCATCAACTTATTTACCTTGCTGTTGAATGAGATATTCTGAGTTATGTAGAGATAGGGATCGAGGCAAGTTGGATGATTTGGTTGGTGTTGGGTGCACGAGACTCGGGTTTGTGTTTAGTAGTTGCCTAGATCCTAAGGACCGGTTCATGGAGCATGTAACCTGGCTTTACCGTGCCAACCACATGCTGAGATGGGGCATCTTGGCTAATTAATTAGGTGTATCCCCGGCGTAGTATGGGTGTGTTGGATGGTGCGGGGAATAGGTGTCAGCTGGACTACCGCATGAACCGGAAGGCTCAAGAGGGGGCCACTGCAGCAGGGTTCGAGCCTCTTGTATGCTGTTAGGGGTGAAACCTCAGTGGTCCCATGCTCGTCGGGAATCCCTTTATAAAGGCTTCGTAGTGATCTCCTGGCTACACACCTGGGAAGTGTGAATGTGGTTCGCGGCCACTGGCATAATGGAGGTTCTTTTAGTCCATCCGGCAACGGGGGATGAAATCACTACATGTGGGTACAGTGGTGCAAACTCTGCAGAGTCAAAACTGTCATGACAGCCATGCTCACGGTCAAGAGTGGCTTGGACTTATTCATGATTAGAGGATGATGACTTTGGAAGTTGTGGATGTTAAGCGAGGATCTTAACATTGGAAATGATGTTATGGTTATTTGATTTTGATGATGGGTTGGGAGATTGGGATCATTTCACCGATGTAGTAATGTAGATGCTTAATAAGCTAAGGTGATAGGTATTGATTGCGTAGTGCTTTAATCATTTGTTCAACCTCTCCTTGCTCTAGCCATGCATGACTGTAACACCCCAAAATCCTGTTAAGACCCAAAATCCTGTTAAGAGGGGAATTTAAAATTTTTTGGACGTGTTGCATGTTTTGCAACAATTTAAATTCAAACTGGAATTCAATTTAAACTCAAAACAGAAAAGAAATAGAAAAAGAAAAAAAAGAAAGCAGAAAAAAAACCGGCCAGTGGGCCGAAACCCACCAGCCGGCCCAACCAGCAACCGCGCCAGCCCGCAGCCGCGCGCGCCTCTTCCTCCCACTGACAGGCGGGGCCCGCCAGCCCTTCTTCTACCTCGCGCACGCGCCGGGACTCTCTCACCCCGAATCCAAACTGACCCGGATTTCTGTGAATCCCAGCCGAATTTCGATCGGGGGCGACGCAAACTCGATCTAAACAAACCCGCCGCCCTACCCCGTCTATAAAAACCCTGGCCTCGTTCTGTTTTTCCCACGCGATCCGCCGATTTTACTCCGGTGAGAAACCGAGCCTTCTCCGGCGAATTTTGGCCGATCTAAGCTCGGAAATTCCGATCTAACTCGCTGGTCTTGATCCACCGCCTCCGGGGAACCCTGCAGGTGCAGAAAACTCGGTGACTTGCGGTTCAAACACAGCGCCGACGAGCCTCGTCGTGGTTTCAATTCGGACCTCGTCGCCGACCGCCTTCGAGGACCTCCGAGCTTAAGAAAACCCCCGAGGTGAGATCCCCGACCTCCCCTCCACCGATCTATGCCCTAAAATCACAGTTCTAGGAAGAATTCCCGAAGATCCGAAACTCTCTGGCGAGATTGCCGCCTCCCGACGCCGTGCGCCGCCCGCGCTCGATCAGAGCGACGTGGCCGGTTGTGCGTCGTCTATTTTAAATCGCACGGTAGACTTCAAATCCCCGCGTACCGGTTTGGCGTTATAATCTCAGCCGTTTGCTGAGTACCATTGGTACTCAACCTTGCTTATTTTGTTGGTTTATATTGTTGCTCAGGTCAAGATAATGAGGTGGTGTATAATGACCAAGACTTTGGACCCGAAGAAGGTTTCTAGGTTCATGGAGACCCCCGGGCAACGCCTGTGACGGAGCCCTCAAGAATAATATTCCGCTGCTAGTTTATTTACTTGTGATGAACTTTTTATTGTCCAACGAGACATTTGCTATGTAAGACTTATTTATATTCGACACCTGCCTTGTAATAAATGATGCTTCACTATTTGTCATCACATGTATGAGAAAATGATCCTGGCATACATGTGATATTCACTTGGTTGTTCTTCGGAAAAACCGGGTGTGACAGTAGTGGTATCAGAGCCAAGGTTGCCCATAGCAACGTGGACCTAGGTAGAAATGGACGTGTTTAAGGGCCCTATTTTCTTAAAAACTATTTTACAAGGTGTGTGTTGAAAAGTGTTATTTAATGAGTCACTTTCTCCATCTTACCCAAATTTTTATTCAAAATAGGATTTTTGTTTAAAAGTTTATCTAACCTAAGTTTAAATGCTTTTTGTTTTAGATGGTTCGTATGATTCGCACCGCTCGCAAGTACACAGGAGGGAGAGTTCCCATAGTTGCCCTTGCCGAAAGAGAGGAGAGCCGTCCAGTGACGTACTTTTCCTACGGATTGGCAGTAGGAGGCTTGTTGCGCCGTCTTCGACGTATGCTCGAAGCCGCCGGCAATACGGGCAAGCTAATCGTCCACTATAACTCCACCAGGACCATCCGTGAGAAGAGGGAAGAATGGAGTTCAGAAATGAGGATTATACACGAAAATCGGCTGCTTAAGATCCACCGCTCTCCAGCTTGTCGAGCGACACAGGTCGATGCGGAGAAGGATGTCACCTGGGAGGCCATCACCTGCCAGAGTCACATCTATCGTCGCCACCTGGACAGGACTGAGTACATGTATATCCTCCAGCGTGAGAGTGGTACCACGGAGTACATGTACCCGCTAGTGCAGCTAGGGACTTCCCATGAGCACATGGACTTGTGATTGGAGGATGCTGCTATGCTCAGCACTCGACTGCAGGAGTGTCAGCAAGAACTTCAGGATGTTCGGGACACCCTGAAGGAAACGGAGGCATTGCTGCGAGCCTGCTTG
The DNA here is from genome assembly GCA_030760725.1 of Neostapfia colusana. NCBI lineage: Eukaryota > Viridiplantae > Streptophyta > Magnoliopsida > Poales > Poaceae > Neostapfia > Neostapfia colusana. The sequence goes on along the minus strand of JASWHV010000005.1, from coordinate 73,541,550 downwards.
AGGGCGAGAGAAAGAGGAGATGGGAATGAACTGTGTGTCACCGTGAATGATACATGGACTCCTGACTCCCCAGATCGCCGAGCGATCAGGCGTCGTCGCACTTCTCCACCAGCAGCCTCCCCACCTAAAGCAGAGTCAGAAGGCAGCCGAAATGATGAGGAACATCCCGAGGAGCCTGCTCAAGAAAACGAGTAGTGTAGAATCCTTCCCTTAGCTAGCAAGAGGTCGAATAGTCGAGTCGTTACGTTAAGTTAATGGTGTGTTAATGATTGGTGTGTGACGTGAGTTGTGGAAGCCATGAGCAATTGTCCACAGCCTCGTCTTTAGATTGTTTTGCTTTGGTGTGTGAACCCACATGAAATAATATTGCATTTATTTTTGGTGTGAGAAATGAACCCTCAGAAAAGTATAACAAAGCCTCAACACTTCAAAGTATAAACAAATGAAAGTAGTAAGATGATACTAAATGCTTTCAAATTAACATTGGTTGATTCTGCCAGATGGCCGGAAGAGGAAAAGTACGTGCTGCCAACCCCGCCAACAACAACGATGAGGCATGCAACCCTCATCTTTCTGGAGGCCAGGACCAGGGTGGTCGCCGTGAAGGAGTTGATCCCCTCCACCAAATGCTGGAGAATCAGAATCAGCTCATCCAGAACTTGACTCAAGTGGTGGCCAACTTGCATCAAGTTCCACCTCCACAAGCTGCACCACGCCAACCAAGGTTGAGTGAATTTCTAGGAACTCAACCTCCGAAGTTTGCAACTGCTGCTGAACCTCTGGAGGCAGATGATTGGCTTAAGACCATTGAGAGCAAGATGAGGATCATACAGTGCCAAGGGTATGAGAGGGTGTTGTTTGCCTCTCATCAATTGCATGGACCTGCTGCTGATTGGTGGACCGCCTACGTGGCTTCCCATCATGACCCGGAGAACATCACTTGGGAAGAGTTCAAGCGTAGCTTCCGCAACCATTACATCCCAAGAGCTGAACTCAAAAACAAGATGAAGGAGTTTTTGGGACTGCAGAAGGGAAACATGACGGTGAGGGAATACCTCACTAAATTTACTCAACTATCCCGTTATGCCCCACGGGACATAGAGACTGATGAGCAGAAACAAGACTGTTTCGTGGAGGGACTTACCGCAGAGATGCAGTGTGCAATGTCCTCAAATGAGTATGAAAGCTTCCAAAAGATGGTGGACAGAGCATTTGTGGTAGAAAGGAAGCTAAAGGCCTTGGAAAATGAGAATAAGAGGAAGGCCGGGTGGTCACATCAAGCCTCAGGGAGCAACACCCGCCCACGTCTGATGCAGCAACCTACAGGGCAGACGAACCGTGCTGCGGTACCCTACTCAGCACCAAGAGGGTACAACCCAAACTACAGGCCTCCCGCAGCACCAGCACAGCCACAACGTCAGTTTATACAGCAGCCTCGCCCCGCATATCCACCTCGACCAGCAGTACAGGGACCACCAAACCAACCCCAAGACAACAAAGGCCAGGCACCTAAGCTTGGGGTGCAATGTTTTACCTGCGGTTATGTGGGGCACTACGCCCATAAATGCCCAAAGAAGAAGCCCGCACAGCCACAACAGCAGAATGTGATGCGAGGACGGGTGAACCACGTCACTATGGAGGAAGCGCAAGAGGCACCCGACGTGGTAGTTGGTAAGTTTCCTGCCAATTTACACCTTGCAACCCTGCTGTTTGATTCTGGTGCTACCCACTCGTTCATTGCTCAAGGGTTTGTTAAGAAGCATGACCTAGCAACCACACAAATGAACCATATGCTAGCTGTAAACTCTCCAGGTGGAGAAATAAGGACAAGACAAGTGTGTCCCAAAGTGAACCTAGACATTAATGGGGTAGTGTTTACTGCTAACCTCATGGTGATAGATTCCCAAGGGATCGATATTATTTTGGGCATGGACTGGTTGACCAAACATAAGGGAATCATCCATTGTTCGACCAGAACGGTGGAACTAACTCACCCTAGTGGCACAAGAGTAAAGTTCATAACAATACAAGAGCCTAGGAGGGACATTAAATTAATTCAAGTTGAGGTGAAAGTGGAGGAGATCAGGACCATCAGGGAATATCCAGATGTTTTTCCGGAGGAGTTGCCAGGAATGCCTCCTGATCGTGAAGTGGAATTCGCAATTGAGCTAGTGCCTGGAACAGCCCCGATATACAAGAGACCTTATCGGATGGACTCCAAGCAGCTAGAAGAGCTCAAGGATCATTTGAGAGAATTGACGGAGAAGGGGTATATTCGCCCTAGTCCCTCACCATGGGGAGCTCCGGTAATATTTGTGCCCAAGAAGGACGAAACCCAAAGGTTATGCGTGGATTACCGTGCCTTGAATGAGGTAACCATCAAGAACAAGTACCCATTACCCCGTATTGAAGACTTGTTTGATCAGTTGAGGGGAGCTTGTGTGTTCTCGAAAACTGATCTCAGGTCGGTATACCACCAACTCAAGATAAGGCAATCTGATATTCCCAAGACAGCCTTCGTATCACGGTACGGACTGTATGAATACACTGTCATGCCTTTCGGGCTAACTAATGCCCCGGCATACTTTATGTATCTCATGAACAAGGTATTCATGGAATATCTGGACAAATTTGTGGTAGTTTTCATAGATGACATTCTCGTCTTCTCCAAAGATGAAGAAGAACATGAGAAACATCTAAGGTTGGTGATGCAGAGGCTAAGAGAACACCAACTATATGCCAAGTTGAGAAAGTGTGAGTTTTGGCTGAAGAGAGTTCCCTTCTTAGGACATATAATCTCGGAGGGAGGAATCTCCGTGGATCTTGTCAAAATCGAGGATATACAGAAGTGGAAGACCCCTGAAAATATCGGGGAAGTTCGAAGCTTCTTGGGATTGGCTGGATACTATCGACGGTTTATTGAGGGATTCTCTAAAATCTCGAGACCCCTCACCAAACTGTTGGAGAAGGGAATGACATTCACATGGACGCCACAGTGCGAGACGAGTTTTCAGGAGTTAAAAAAAAGATTGACAACAGCCCCAGTGCTGGTTATGCCAGATATGCAGAAGAATTTCACGGTGTACTGCGATGCCTTTGGAAACGGGTTGGGATGTGTTCTCATGCAAGAAGGGCATGTCGTGGCATATGCATCCCGGCAGCTTCGGAAGCACGAGAAAAACTATCCTACACATGTCCTAGAACTAGCCGCAGTGGTACACGCGTTGAAAATTTGGCGACACTATTTGATGGGGAAGAGGACAGAGATATATACGGATCATAAGAGTTTGAAGTACATATTCACACAGCCAGATCTCAACCTCAGACAAAGGAGATGGTTAGAGCTAATCAATGACTTTGATGTGGGCATCAACTATCATCCTGGAAAAGCAAACGTCGTGGCCGATGCTTTAAGTCGGAAAGTGCAGGTCAATAAGTTGAGTTTGAAGGACATGCCTGCAAAATTGAAGGACGAGATTATAAGGCTCAATCTATGCCTGGTAAATAGTGGGGAAGCCATCGCCATGGAAGTGGACTCTACACTCGAGTAAGAAATCCGCGAGGGTCAAAAGAAAGACGAGAAGATACAAGAAATCAGGCAACTCATCAAGGAAAATAAAGCCCCTGGTTTTAGAGAGGATGAACAAGGAACGGTGTGGCACGGGAAAAGGATCTGTGTGCCTGAAGTAAAGGAGGTCTGTGAATTAATTTTGAAGGAGGCTCACGATTCTGACTATTCCATTCATCCTGGGAGTACGAAGATGTACCAGGACCTGAAGAGCAGGTATTGGTGGTATGGTATGAAACAAGATGTCGCGGAACATGTTGCCCTATGTGACACATGTCAGTTGGTGAAAGCCAAACATCAATGACCCGTGGGATTATTGCAACCACTCAAAGTGCCTGAATGGAAATCGGAAGAAATCAGTATGGATTTCATAGTGGGACTGCCCAGGACCCAATCAGGGTATGATTCGATATGGGTCATCATTGATAGGCTAACCAAGGTAGCTCACTTCATCCCCGTGAAAGAAAACTACAGCGGATCCAAATTAACAGAGTTGTACATGTCAAGGATCGTGTGTTACCATGGAGTGCCAAAGAAGATTGTGTCGGATCGAGGGACATAGTTCACCTCAAGGTTCTGGCAGAAGTTGCACGAAACCATGGGAACCCATCTGAACTTTAGTTCTGCCTATCATCCCCAAACTGATGGGCAGATGGAAAGAACCAATCAGATTCTTGAAGATATGCTGAGGGCGTGTGCACTAAAAAACAATCGGAGTTGGGACAAGAACTTACCGTATGCGGAGTTTTCCGATAACAACACCTATCAAGCTAGTATGAAGATGTCACCGTTTGAAGCCTTGTACGGGAGGAAGTGCAGAACTCCCCTATTTTGGAACCAAATGGGGGAAAGTAAAGTTTTTGGTCCAGAAGTACTACAAGAAGCCGAGGCGAAGGTGAGGGAAATTCACAACAATTTGAGGATAGCACAGACACGCCAAAAGAGCTATGCCGATGTACGAAGAAGAGAGCTTGTTTTCAACGTGGGAGACTATGTATATCTCAAGGTGTCCCCTATCAGATGACTTCGTCGGTTCAAGGTGAAAGGGAAGTTGTCACCTCGATACATCGGACCCTTTCAAGTTCTGGAAAGGAAGGGCGAACTGGCGTATCAACTAGAGTTACCGGCTCGTCTATCGGATGTGCACGTTGTGTTCCATGTATCACAACTCAAGAAATGCCTGAGGACGCCTGAGGAGGCGTTACCCATGAATGAAGTGGACGTAGCTAAGGATTTGTCTTATGCCGAGCAACCATACAAGATTCTGGAGACAATGGAACGCCTCACCAGAAATAAAAGAATCCGGATGTGCAAGGTGCAGTGGAAGCATCACTCAGAAGAGGAAGCCACCTGTGAGCGGGAAGATGAGCTCAAGGCACAATTTCCGGAATTTTTTTCTTAGAACCACCAATCTCGAGGACGAGATTTCTTTTAAGGAGGGTAGAGCTGTAACACCCCAAAATCCTGTTAAGACCCAAAATCCTATTAAGAGGGGAATTTAAAATTTTTTTGGACGTGTTGCATGTTTTGCAACAATTTAAATTCAAACTGGAATTCAATTTAAACTCAAAACAGAAAAGAAATAGAAAAAAAAGAAAACAGAAAAAAAACCGGCCAGTGGGCCGAAACCCACCAGCCGGCCCAACCAGCAACCGCGCCAGTCCGCAGCCGCGCGCGCCTCTTCCTCCCACTGACAGGCGGGGCCCGCCAGCCCTTCTTCTACCTCGCGCCCGCGCCGGGACTCTCTCACCGCGAATCCAAACCGAGCCGGATTTCTGCGAATCCCAGCTGAATTTTGATCGGGGGCGACGCAAACTCGATCTAAACAAACCCGCCGCCCTAATCCGTCTATAAAAACCCCGGCCTCGTTCTGTTTTTCCCACGCGATCCGCCGATTTTACTCCGGTGAGAAACTGAGCCTTCTCCGGCGAATTCTGGCCGATCTAAGCTCGGAAATTTCGATCTAACTCGCTGGCCTTGATCCACCGCCTCCGGGGAACCCTGCAAGTGCAGAAAACTCGGTGACTTGCGGTTCAAACACAGCGCCGACGAGCCTCACCGTGGTTTCAATTCGGACCTCGTCGCCGACCGCCTTCCAGGACCTCCGAGCTCAAGAAAACCCCCGAGGTGAGATCCCCGACCTCCCCTCCACCGATCTATGCCATAAAATCACAGTTCTAGGTAGAATTCCCGAAGATCCGAAACTCTCCGGCGAGATCGCCGCCTCCCGCCGCCGTGCGCCGCCGGGCAGCGCCGCCCGCGCTCGATCAGAGCGACGTGGCCGCTTGTGCGCCGTCTATTTTAAATCGCACGGTAGACTTCAAATCCGCGCGTACCGGTTCGGCGTTATAATCCCAGCCGTTTGTTTAAATCGGACGGTCCACATCAGCCCCGCGTTATAAACACTGGAAATCTTACGTGCTACCCCCTGGAGTTCTCGGGAAATAAGAGCTAGCCCCGGAAACTTCTGATCTAGCCCCTAGAATTTCAGAAAATCATGTAAATTCGTTTAAAAATCAGTTTTAGCCCCTGGACTTAATAAAAATTAGGAAAAACTCCTCTGTTCTGTATAGCTAGACCCCTGAAAATTTTTAAAATAATATTATAGACCCTGTAGTGGGGTGAGTTTACCTTTTTAGCCCTGTTTAATATTTAATTTAGGAAATTGAATATGTGGCTAGTGTTTAAAATTTAAAAAGTGGGACAAACATATTGTCAAAATTAAATTAAAAACTTTCTCAGTATTTAGAAAAATTTGGAGTGAGATAAAAACATATTTTGGGCTAAAGTGAATCTGTTTAATTTATTATTCACATTTAGGGACACATTTTTAAGTAAGAATAGTTCTGGAAAATAGGGAAAATAATTGTAAAATAGTTTACATCAGAGGAAAAGGTCAAAATATATTAGCAAATATTTTAGATCAGAACCTATTCTGTTTAGATGATGTGTCTTGTTATAATAAAGTTCACATTTAGGCATAGGAAATAAATCTGAAAATATAGCAAATAGTAAATGATAAATGGAGTTCTAAAATCCAAAGAATTCAGTTTAGGGTTGGTGGAAATTATGAAGACTCATATGGAGAAGGAAAATACCTTTCATGCATACTAGGTAGCTAAAAGGTGTAGTAATTGAATATAAGGAATTTATTTAAATTGGAAACTCATATATATAGTATGTAAGTATAAATGTGAACACAAAAGTAGAAATCATATACATATGATCAAAAGTGCATGCAAGCGACAAATCAACACACATAGAGTAACCACAACACATATAATGGTGAATGACTTTCATAAATATGAATGTGTGGTTTGTATGAAGTGGAAGTGTGAATTATGTCTTATGGATTGTTGTTTTTCTTTTGCTATGTGTGATGGTATGATGTAGAACCTGCTGAAGAGCAAGTTATTCCTTTCCAAGATCAGGACTACCCATTTCAAGAGCAGCAAGAAGGAGGGAAATGTCCTTGACCACTTTGATCCTATGCTAGGATGTGTAGCTAGAATTATTTGCATTGTCAATTGAAATATGAAACCCATGCTAGGAAGTTTCCCTAGAATTGCATTACCTTGTTTCCTTGTAGCTTGGGTTGGGATTTAGTCTATCATGTCATTTATTCTTATGCATATGCTTAGCCATGCTTAGAATGGGATATTTGGGACATGAGATCATCAGTTTATTAACCATACTCTTGAATGAGATATTCTGAGTTATGTAGAGATAGGGATCGAGGCAAGTTGGATGATTTGGTTGGTGCTGGGTGCACGAGACTCGGGTTTGTGTTTAGTAGTTACCTAGATCCTAAGGACCGGTTCATGGAGCATGTAACCTGGCTTTACCGTGCCAACCACATGCTGAGATGGGGCAGCTTGGCCAATTAATTAGGTTTATCCCCGGCGTAGTATGGGTGTGTTTGATGGTGCGGGGAATCGGTGTCAGCTTGACTACCGCATGAACCGCAAGGCTCAAGAGGGGGCCACTGCAGCGGGGTTGGAGCCTCTTGTATGCTGTTAGGGGTGAAACCTCAGTGGGCCCACGCTCGTCGGGAATCCCTTTGTTAAGATTCGTAGTGATCTCCTGGCAACACACCTGGGAAGTGTGAATGTGGTTTGCGGCCACTGGCATAATGGAGGTTCTTTTAGTTCACCCGGCAACGGGGGATGAAATCACTACATGTGGGTACAGTGGTGCAAACTCTGCAGAGTCAAAACTGTCATGACAGCCGTGCTCACGGTCAAGAGCGGCTTGGACTTATTCATGATTAGAGGATGATGACTTTGGAAGTTGTGGATGTTAAGCGGGGAGCTTAACATTGGAAATGATGTTATGGTTATTTGATTTTGATGATGGGTTGGGAGATTGGGACCATTTCACCTATGTAGTAATGTAGATGCTTAATAAGCTAAGGTGATAGGTATTAAATGCGTAGTGCTTTAACCATGAGTTCAACCTCTCCTTGTTCTAGCCATGCACGATATAATTTTTCCCACACTTGCTGAGTATCATTGGTACTCAACCTTGCATATTTTGTTGGTTTATATTGCTGCTCAGGTCCAGATAATGAGGTGGTGTATAATGACCAAGACTTTGGACCCGAAGAAGGTTTCTAGGTTCATGGAGACCCCCGGTCAATGCCTGTGACGGAGCCCTCAAGAATAATATTCCGCTGCTAGTTTATTTACTTGTGATGAACTTCTTATTGTCCAACGAGACATTTGCTATGTAAGACTTATTTATATTCGACACCTGTCTTGTAATAAATGATGCTTCACTATTTGTCATCACATGTATGAGAAAATGATCCTGGCATACATGTGATATTCACTTGGTTGTTCTTCGGAAAAACCGGGTGTGACAATGACATAACTTTCCCACACTTGCTGAGTACCAACGGTACTCAAACTTGCATATTTGTTGGTTTAAATTGCTGCTCAGGTCAAGGGGATGATGTGGTGTTCAATGACCAAGACTTCGGACCCGAAGAAGGATTCTAGGTTCATGGAGTCCCCCGGGCAACGCCTGTGACGGAGCCCACAAGATTTATATTCCGCTGCTATTTTATTTACATATTATGAACTTATTATCGTCGATCGAGACGTATGCTATGTAAGACATATTTATATTCGACACCTGGCTTGTAATAAATGATGCTTCACTATTTGTCATCACATGTATGAGAAAATGATCCTGGCGTACATGTGATATTCACTCGGTTGTTCTTCGGACAAACCGGGTGTGACAGAAGTGGTATTAGAGCCAAGGTTTCCTGTAGGAACGTGGACCTAGGTAGAAATGGACGTATTTAAGGACCTTATTTTCTTAAAAACTATTTTACAAAAGTGTGAGTGGAAGGTGTTATTTGATAGGGTCACTTTATTCATCTTACCCCAACTTTTATTCAAAATACAATTTTTGTTTAAATCTTATCTAACTTAATTTTAAATGCTTTATGTTTTAGATGGTTCGCATGATCCGCATCGCCCGCAAGTCCACCGGAGGGAGAGTTCCGGTAGTTGCCCTTGCCTTGAGAGAGGAGAACCGTCCGGTGACGTACCACTCCTACGGATTGGCAGTAGGAGGTTTGTTGCGCCGTCTTCGGCGTATGCTCCACGCTGCCGGCAATACGGGCAAGCTAATCATATACTACACCTCCACCTGGACCATCTGTGAGAAGCGGGAAGAATGGAGTTCAGAAATGAGGATTATTCATGAAAATCAGCTGCTCAAGATCCACCGCTCTCCAGCTTGTCGGGCGACACAGGTCGATGCTGAGAGGAATGTCACCTGGGAGGCCATCACCTGCCAGAGCCACGTCAACCGTCGCCACCTGGACAGGACTGAGTACATGTATGTCCTCCAGTGTGAGAGTGGTACAGCGGAGTACAAGTATCCGCCAGTGCAGCAGGGGACTTCCCATGAGCACATGGACCTGTGCTTGGAGGATGCTGCTATGCTCAACACTCGACTGCAGGAGTGCCAGCAGGAGCTTCAGGATGTTCGTGACATCCTGAAGGAGACTGAGGCGTTGCTTCGAGCCAGCTTAAGGGCGAGAGAAAGAAGAGATGGGAATGAACTGTGTGTCATCGTGAATGACACGTGGACTCCTGACTCCCTAGACCGCCGGGCGAGCAGGCGTCGCCGCACTTCTCCACCAGCAGCTTCCCCACCCAAAGCAGAATCAGAAGGCAGCCGTAATAATGAGGAAGACCCCGAAGAGCCAGCTCAGTGATATGAGTCGTTTAGAGTCCTTTCCCTTACCTCAGCAGGTTATCGAGTAGTCGAGTCAATACCTTAGTTATTTGTGTGTTAATGTTTGGTGTGTGACGTGAGTTCTGGAAGCCATGGCATTTGTCCACAACCTCGTCTTTAAGTTGCTTTGCTTTGATGTGTGAACCCCTATGAATTAAGAGTGCAATTATTTTCGCGTGAGACGTGACTCCCAAAAATCTTCGTGAAACCCCCAGAAAATGTTAATATGTATTAAGGGCTCAAAAGTTTAAGTTTAAACAAGCATTTTGGGAAATTAATACGTAATGCTTTAAATTAACATTGGGTTGATCATGATAGATGGCTGGAAGAGGAAATGGTCGTGGTGCCAACCCCGCCAACTTACACATTGCAACCTTGTTGTTTGATTCTGGTGCTACCCACTCGTTCATTGCTCAAGAGTTTGTTAAGAAGCATGATCTAGCAACAACACAAATGAACCATATGCAAGCAGTGAACTATCCAGGGGGAGAGATAAGGACAAGACAAGGTTGTCCCAAGGTGAATCTAGACATTAATGGGGTAGTATTTGCTGCCAACCTCATAGTGATAGATTCACAAGGGATAGATATTATTTTGGATATGGATTGCTTGACCAAACATAAAGGAATCATCCATTGTTCGACAAGAACGGTGGAACTAACTCACCCTAGTGGCACAAGAGTAAAGTTCATAACCATAAAAGAGCCTAGGAGGGACATTAAACTCAATCAAGTTGAGGTGGAAGTGGAGGAGATCAGTATCATCAGGGAATATCAAGATGTTTTTCCGGAGGAGTTGCCAGGTATGCCCCCCGATCGTGAAGCGGAATTCTCGATTGAGCTAGTGCCTGGAACAGCTCTGATATACAAGAGATCCTATTGGATGGACTCCAAACAGCTGGAAGAACTCAAGGAACATTTGAGAGAATTGACAGAGAAGGGGTACATTCGTCCTAGTTCCTCACCATGGGGAGCTCCAGTGATATTTGTGCCCAAGAAGGACGGGACCGAAAGGTTATGCGTAGACTACCGTGCGTTGAATGAAGTAACCATCAAGAACAAGTACCCATTACCCCGCATTGAAGACTTGTTTGATCAGTTGAGGGGAGCTTGTGTGTTCTTGAAAATTGATCTCAGGTCGGGATACCACCAACTTAAGATAAGGCAAGCTGATATTCCAAAGACAGCTTTCGTATCTCGGTACGGACTGTATGAATACACCGTCATGGCTTTCGGGCTAACTAATGCCCCGGCATACTTCATGTATCTCATGAACAAGGTATTCATGGAATATCTGGACAAATTTGTGGTGGTTTCCATTGATGACATTCTTGTCTTTTCCAAAGAAGAAGAAGAACATGAGAGGCATTTAAGATTGGTGTTGCAAAAGCTGAGAGAACACCAACTATATGCCAAGCTGAGCAAATGTGAATTTTGGTTGAAGAGAGTTCCCTTCTTAGGACATATAATCTTGGAGGGAGGAATCTCCGTGGATCCTGCCAAGATCGAGGATGTACAGAAGTGGAAGACCCCTGAAAATGTCGGGGAAGTTCGAAGCTTCTTAGGATTGGCTGGGTATTATAGACGGTTTATCGAGGGTTTCTCCAAGATTTCGAGACCCCTCACCATATTGTTAGAGAAGGGAATCACATTCGGATGGACACCACAGTGCGAGACTAGTTTTTAAGAACTGAAGAAAAGATTGACAACAACTCTAGTGCTAGTTATGCCAGATATGCAGAAGAACTTTTCAGTGTACTGCGATGCCTCTGGAAATGGGTTGGACTTATTCATGATTAGAGGAGTGATGGTTTTGGAAGTGAGAATGTTAAGCAGGGAGCTTAACATTGGAAATGATGTTATGGTTATTTGGTTATGATGATGGGATGGGAGTTTGGGACCATTTCACCTGTGTAGTAATGTAGGTGCTTAATAAGCTAAGGTGATTGCGTAGTGCTTCAACCATGAGTTCAACCTCTCCTTGCTCTAGCCATGCATGACATAACTTTCCCACACTTGCTGAGTACCAACGGTACTCAAACTTGCATATTTATTGGTTTAAATTGTTGCTCAGGTCAAGGGGATGATGTGGTGTTCAATGACCAAGACTTCGGACCCGAAGAAGGATTCTAGGTTCATGGAGTCCCCCGGGCAACGCCTGTGACGGAGCCCACAATATTTATATTCCACTGCTGTTTTATTTACATATTATGAACTTATTATCGTCCATCAAGACGTATGCTATGTAAGACTTATTTATATTCGACACCTGGCTTGTAATAAATGATGCTTCACTATTTGTCATCACATGTATGAGAAAATGATCCTGGCATACATGTGATATTCACTCGGTTGTTCTTCGGACAAACCGGGTTTGACAAGAGACCAGGCCCCGATGGACACATGGAGCTTCCGGAGCTCCTCACCACGGAGGTAACGAGTTCTGCAGCGGTTTTGCATTCTGTACGCGTAGAAATATCGGTACAGTGAAGAAACTGACCGGAATTCCACAATGTTACCGCACCAAATCAACTAAAGATAAGATGTTAAGATTCAACGACGATCTGAATAGGACTCTTATTCACGATACAATCAGATTAGGACTCTTCTCTTCCCAATTATAAATAGAACCCAGAACCTCTGGCCAAAACCACGAACTTCTTTTCCAGCTACTGAGCCGACGACTTAGAGCCCTAGCCCCCAACTCGCCGAGAAAGCCATCGCCGGAGTTCAGCGAGGAAAATCGCCGGAAGAGAGCCCAACGATCGGAGTAAGGACCCGAGACCGAGAAGAACGTAAGATAGGTCTCCAATACCACGTTACAACAACGTTGTGTTTTCTTTGCATCTGTTCTTCGATTCCTTTCGAACAGAAGCTTTCTCGTGGACAAATCACTTGTTGATCGGGTTGATCTAAAGACAAGGTCATCGCCACGTCCACATCTGATCCGAACACCCCTGTTCATCATAAAGACATGCAAGAACACGTACAAACTGATCTAATAAAGCTGATCATGGGATAGCATGCATATGCATCATCGCATCTAGTTTAAAGTTTGTGCATGGTATTGATTGTTATGAATCTTGTATGTGCGTGATCCTGTATAGAAGGACAAGCTCAGGGAGCTGTCTACGACGAGCTGCAACAACAAGGTTTCGAGATCCAAGAGCCACCAGAACCACAAGAACAAGGCAAGTGCCCCTTGACCATATTGATCCTATGTTTCGAGTAAAACTGTTTTGTTTTGCGAAAAGGTGTGTGTGCTGAGTCAAACATGATGGGAAACCCTTTTATAGGAGTTTACTAGCTTTGGTTAAACCACCCTTGTCACCTGGGAAATTTTATGAGTCAGGTATGGTTTTCATTTTTATGCTTCTCTGAGTCCATGGGATCGGGAAGCGAGATAGATGTGTCTAGCTAACTGCACTCGTAATGATAATGAGAAAACTGATGTTAATAATGGACATGGATCGGAGGGAGATCTAGGTAAGACCGGGTTTGTGAATGAGGTAGCATGAGATGGTGGTTTACTTGCCGTAGATCTAAGGACCGGTTCATGCATGCACATGCCAGGATGACAGTGCCACCACAAGGCCAAGTATGGGTGCGGCTTAGCTGAGTAACTAGGTAAGTTGCTAGAGTGTTATGGACTGTAGAAGGCGCCGGGAATGGGAGTCGAGTGAGGACTGCCCTAGGAACTGCACGGCACAATAGGAGGCCCGTGGGTGGGAGAATTGGAGATTCTAGCGTGCCGGTGAAACCTTAGTGAGTCCATACATCTAGTAACCCCTTTGTAAAGGCTATTTTGTGATCTCTTGGCCATACACCGACGGTTGTGTACTGGTATAATGGAGGTTCTGCAGTCGCCGACGGGTGACGAAATCACAAACTTCCATGATTAGTTGGGATGGTTATTGGGATGGTTATTGGTCATGGTTTGGTTTTGGGACTGTGGAGTCCGGGTGATAAGGTGGGTTGCATGACTGTTGAGTCATGGCATGTAACAGCTCTGATTCCACCCTGTGGGGGACCACAGGATCTCGTTGGGTGGTGCCGTGATATGCGGCACCCAACAGCACACGGGTCGAAGAAACACATCATATTATATAAATAGTTTGCGGAAGCATACAAGAAAGTTTTACAAATACTTGTATCAGAGTAAACTACAGCGGAAGACTATCACTCTCATGACTCATATTTAAACTAGCAACAAAGAAACGGTCCAGCCCGCGGACGTTTCTTACTAGCAACACGAAGAACAATCTGCAGCGGCGAGGATGCTCTTTGAGTAAACACACAGAGGTTCCCGAGTCTCATCGGCATCCCTTCTCATAAGCATCGAGTCAAATACCTGCAAAACAACTCGGATAGCATCCGTGAGCATAACTCTCAGCAAGACTTAACCGTCACCCTAAACATGAAACTCTATGTGAGGTTATAAACCTAAAATAGGATGGCATAAGCATAATTAAACTCGCCTAAAAGTGGATCCTTACTTTCAGGTATTATTGGCAGCCTTTTAAGTAACCCTGGGCACGCCACATAGGGAGTCCACAATCAGACAAGAAACGCTTTCCCCCGATGTAAATTGCTCATGGCATAAAAGAATCGAGTTTGCACTAGCCTATTCATCAAGATCCAGTACAAAGGTAGGATAATACTTCACATCAAAATGATTAGTTCCTTTCTCATGCAAGTTCTTAGTACGTCACGACTGTGAGAACAAGTATGCTCGGTCCATTCCGCGAGCGATGGTGATTCGAATCAATAACACCCGGACTACACGACACGTACGCCCGTACTCGACGTTGCCTACAACCACCATCACTGACGTCGTACGTGGCAGCCTTTCCCCTGTTTCGCCCCCGCAGAATCAATCAAGTCGCCCCGTACAGTAGCCACTCTCATGGTGCACCTGCCGACGTGAGATGTCATGAGAATGTTCCCCACATACTGCACACCGGCCGTCCACCTGAGGCAACCCGAAAAGTCCCAACGACAGCTTCCCGAGGTACATCGGTTTACTGGATCCCATATAGCCAGCATGAGTCCGGTACACAACTCAAACTTGTTCAACAGGGCCGTATACGGATCGGTCCTTGACCGACATGGACAGGTCTATAGCACCCAGTCCCCTATGTCTTGCTGCTCCTACAACCTTCCAGTCTCAACTTTAACTTGCTAATTCATTTATGAACCAATCCCGTATGCCTCTGTTGTTCCTAAATCTGCGAGTAGCATCTCACCACTTGACTTCTACCGAACCGTACTTAAGCATGGCAGTTCTACACGGTGAAAGACACCTACCCAATACTCCATGGGTCATTTGGCTATGCAAGAGGACTATCAAACACTAGACCTAATGCACATTTCATATCTTAACCGAAAGTAAATACAAAGTAAAAAGTTAAAGCTGTTAAATGCAAACCGGAGCTTGCCTGTTTTGCATGGTAGTCGTATATAAACAGTTAGTGTCCTTGCTGATCCACCCTTGATTCTCCGGAGCTTGATCCACTTCAATGAATCACTCCTTTGAATCCCCTTCATTGTGGTTCCTATTGAATTGCATATGCACATATTTTATAGAATGTAATGCAAATAAGTTATAGAATTAATCTCTTAGAAACAGAGGTTGTGTGGAAAAGCCAAGCATGGCTTGGTTTGCCTCTGTTGTGCAAAGAACAGAAATAAACTAAATTGACCTTAAGGCCTTAGCTATACATTAATCATTTTTCCCTAATGAACATAATAGAGAAGCTGAAAAGATTTGAGTGCAACTAAAGAACAAGAACTCCAATGGCCTCAAAACTTTTACAGCAGGTTCTATACTACCTAAGCATTTAGCTTGCCAAATTGCAGCTAATGTGGAGTTAAATTGTGTTCTTCATAATTCTCATAATATCTCTTATGTATTTTCACATATACATAAGTATAGAGAATAAGAACAGGACGTTCAAGGACTCATATTGGGCCGATAATTTACATGTTAGTTCTTGATCACATGAAAGTAATCTGGTCCAAAATTCAGCCCTTTTACTTGAGTAGTTCTCCCTGAACAATTCTTTAAGCATTTGTACTCAAAAGAATTAATTCTGAAGTAATGTGCATTTTCATGCACAATTAAGTGAACTACAATTCCAAGTATGTCTCAGAGAGCCTGCTTAAAGTTTCCTATGATTTTTTGGAGCTATGGATTGCACAAAACAGATTTTTCAAGTGGGAAACATTTTCTGAAAATGTTTCTGGACTCTTTTGAATACAGCAGTTTGCATTTAGCAAATTCCTACCCAAATGACCTTCAAAAGAGCTGAACTTTTGCTAGAAGGTCAATACTATGCTAAAGAATATTTTGGCAAAATTTGGGGATTTTTGGATAAACCAAACTTCCTCAATAATTCATTTTCAAAAAACCTTCAAAGGATTCTCCAGAATATAATATTGACTTTCATACAAATCTAATTTCATATTTAGATACAACTCAGAGAGATGAATCGAACCCAATTGGAATCACTCAAATTGGAGGTTTCTACCAGGAGCTATGAATTTCCCAAGTTTGAGCCAACCCGGGAATTATTTTCCTACTGAAAACTCGGCTGGACCCACTGTTTTAAACCCCAGCCAATCAGAATCAGGCCACACCGGGGCCACAGCCTCCCAGCGCGCCAACACACAGGATCCCGATCGCAGGTTTAAAATTTGAGCTGCTGACAGGCAGGGCCCACGCCTTCTTCAACCTCCAGACAGCTCCTTCGCGCCCGCGCGCTCCCCCCCCCTCGCCAGAGCAACCGGAGACTCGCCGGACCGGCGTTCCCGGCCACTATCCGAACCAGGACTTGCCGCTAGGGGGTTTTGGGCATCGAGGAACACAATGGTGGGGTCTGCTTGGGCTGCCGGAGGCCGGAAAATGGCCGACGACATGTAACAGCCTCTGTGGCGGTTCGGCATCGTCGCCTGAGGTTTTCAGCCCGCCAAAACCTCGGCCAACCAGCTCTACAGCACCAGTGGGTGATCGCAAAGCTCGGCAAGGTCATGAATTAGCTCGGAAACCACGATAAAGGGGTCGGCACCATGCGCCTGATTGGTCCTGCGAAGAACGCCCTCGGTAGAGCTTGAAATTCATCGCTCTGAGGTGTTTTCGTGCCAAGGTTGCTGAGAGCAAAATGACCGCCGACTAGTCTAGCTGCTGCGTGCAAGATTTGGGGACCTAGGGAGGATCAGAGAGCGGAAATTTGCCGAATCCGTACCGGAAGCTCGGAAGGAGGTCGCCGGAGCAAAACTTCAAAATTCACCGTCAATAGCTCACGGCATGGCCTGAGCTTTGGGTGAGAGCTGCACGGTGGCCGTGCCTCCCGTTGCCGCCCTTGCATGGCCGTGAAGACCGCTGTGGCGAGCTGTCCACGTGCTCCCAATCACTTTTCCCGAATTAGGTCGCCGCGGCGGTCGTTTTCGGGCACCGGAGGCCAAAGCTCGCTTGCTTTTGGGTCAGGGAGGTGGAGGCTGAGCTCATGGGAGTGTTTAGCAGCTCGGGGGAGGGTAGACACGATTGCTTTGCCGTTTCTTCGACCGGACCGAGCAGAAGATGTGAGGAGCTCGGGTTGCTCGGCGTTCTCGCTAGAGAGGAAGGCAAATGAGCTTTGCTTCGGCCAGGGGGGGTGATCAAGCCGCTGAACCGCCTCTGGGCACCGTGCGTGGGGGACGGAAGCAGCTGGTGGCGCTGCCGAGCCTCCCAGGGGCTCCACGGTGGGAGCTGCTCGTGGCTCACGCGAGCTGTTCGATGAATTTTCCCACTGAGGCTTAGACTTAGGGTGCAAGGCTACCTCTTTAGCTCTATGACATGTGGGTCCTACTCCACATGTACCTCCCAAATATCTTCTCGAGCTGATCCTCACAATTCCCTGAATGCTGAGTTAAAAAGCTTGGCTAGAATTTGAATTCTCCAAATTCAGTTTGAATTGGTGACAAATTTGAATTTGGCTAGAATTTTCAAATGCTTCTCTTTAACTCCTTTTTTGAGCCCACCCTACAAATGCCATGTTTGTGATAAAACTTTTTCCTATAAATCCAACTATAGGGCTGTATGTTTATTCAAAGTTTTTGGTCGCCACATGTATGAACTTTGAATTTCAAATCTGATTTTTAAACTTACATGCAAAGAGGCATTTAACTCCTTATTGGTTCAACACTTTTAAATAAAAATGTGAGCCTAATCAATGATGGTCATCCATGTATCACTTTGCATGAAGAAAAGTTTTAGCAAGTCCCATTTTCATGTCATTGCCACACATATGAACTCAAACCTTGGTTTTTATTCATACACATATTTGGGACTTTTACATTCCTCCCCCCTTAAAAGAATCTCGTCCCGAGATTACAAAAGAGGAATGAGACGGGAGAGGTAATTACAAACTGTGCAACGTTAAAAATTCCGGATAGTTGGTGCGGAGGTAATCTTCACTTTCCCATGTCGCCTCTTCCACGGTGTGATTACTCCACAGCTCCTTGAAAAATTTGATCGTCCGGTTCCGGGTTACCCGGGCCTTTTCATCCAAAATCTGAACCGGTCGCTCGGTGTAGGCTAGGTCCGGTTTCAATTCGTCGATGTCCTCGGTGCGAACAGCAGCGGTGAATTTGAGACACTTCCGCAGCTGTGATACATGAAATACATCATGAACACCCGCTAGACTTGCCGGTAATTCCAGCCAGTAGGCTACGGGTCCGCACTTCTCCATGATAGCAAAAGGACCAATAAAACAGGGAGCGAGTTTCCCCTTTACACCGAACCGGTGTATTCCCTTCATCGGAAATACACGAAGATACACATGCTCTCCGACGTCAAAATGCAAAGGCCTACGCCTTTGATCAGCATAGCTCTTCTGTCGGGATTGTGCGGCCTTCAAGTTTTCTTGTATCAACCGAACTCCGTCTTCGGCTTCGTTCAAAAGATCAATCCCAAACAGAACACTTTCGCCGGACTCACACCAATTCAACGGTGTGCGACACTTCCGGCCGTAGAGAGCATCATATGGTGCCATTTTAATACTCGCTTGATAACCGTTGTTGTATGAAAACTCCGCCAGCGGTAGGTGATCGTCCCAATTCCTACCGTGGGGGATGGCACACGCTCTTAACATGTCCTCGAGCACTTGATTCACCCTCTCAGTTTGTCCATCGGTTTGAGGGTGATATGCGGAGCTTCTAATTAGCTTGGTGCCCAACGAGGCATGCAGCTGCTCCCAAAATTGAGCAACAAACAGCGCACCTCGATCTGAAATGATGGTCTTCGGGACACCATGTGAGCATATAATTCTGGAGATGAATAACTCTGCATATTGCTTTGCTCGATAATGAGTGTTCACCGGTATGAAATGAGCCGACTTCGTCAACCGGTCGACGATCACCTATATCGAGTCATGCTTCTGGATGTGAGCGGTAATCCGATGATGAAGTCCATACTCACATCCTCCCATTTCCATGCCGGTATATTCAAAGGTTGTAGCGGTCCGGCTTTCCGCATATGATCAGCCTTGACCCATCTACACGTATCGCATTCAGATACGTATTTAGCAATCTCCCTCTTCATCCTCGTCCACCAAAATTTCTGTTTCAAATCTTGTACATCTTGTTACTTCCGGGATGAATAGAAAACTTAGACAGGTGGGCTTCATCCAAGATCTTCTTCCAGAGTTTCATATTGCACGGTACCACTATACGGTCATTAAACCATATCATACCGTTCTCATACTTCCGGAAACATTTCACCTCTC
Source organism: Neostapfia colusana (assembly GCA_030760725.1). Taxonomy (NCBI): domain Eukaryota; kingdom Viridiplantae; phylum Streptophyta; class Magnoliopsida; order Poales; family Poaceae; genus Neostapfia; species Neostapfia colusana. The sequence continues at coordinate 73,521,964 of JASWHV010000005.1, read as the reverse complement.
CGTTGTCTAGTCATCTCCGTATGTGAGACATACCTCTGTATCTTCTTTGAGCCTCAAAAATCTCTTCACAGATTGTTGGAATGAGCGCGAGATTATAAAGCGCGCCATAAGGAATGACACAGAGCCTTGGTTCTTTTTCTTCCAACTCAGCAGCCGCTAAGTTGTGAATGTGGGCTTTCCGACTAAGCGCGTCAGCAACCACGTTTGCTTTGCCTGGATGATAGTGGATCTCAATTTCATAATATTTGATGAGCTTCAACCATCTCCGTTGTCTCATATTCAGCTCCTTCTGCGTGAAGATATACTTCAAGCTTTTATGGTCGGTGTCGAGGTGAACAAGATTACCAAGTAGTTAATGCCTCCACATCTTTAACGCCAACACCACTGCAGCAAGCTCAAGATCGTGAGTTGGATAATGCTGCTCGTGGTTTCGCAGTTGACGAGACCCATAGGCGACTACCCGCCCTTCTTGCATCAGAACATAGCCGAGACCGATGCCGGATGCATCACAGTACACATCAAATGGCTTCGTCGTGTCTGGCTGAGCAAGAACTGGAGCTGTTGTGAGATGTTTCACCAAAGTTTTGAATGAGGCTTCACATGCTGCATTCCACAGGTATTTAGTGCCCTTCTTCAGCAGCTCCGTCATTGGTTTAGCAATTTTTCAGAAGCTCGGAATGAACCATCGATAATATCCTGCTAAACCTAGGAAACTTCGGACCTCATGGACTGATTTGGGAGATGCCCACTTCAGCACTTGTTCAATCTTGCTGGGGTCCACGGCAATACCTTCTGCTGAAATAATATGGCCTAGGAAAGGTACTTGATCAATCCAAAATTCGCACTTGCTGAACTTGGCATATAATTGGTGCTCCCACAACCGTTGTAGCACGATACGTAGATGTTCAGCGTGCTCTTCTTCAGATTTGGAGTAAACCAATATGTCGTCGATGAATACCACGACGAACTTGTCTAACTCTGGCATGAGCACTGAATTCATCAAGTACATGAAGTGTGCCGGAGCGTTGGTTAACCCAAATGACATGACGAGGTACTCATAGAGTCTGTATCTCGTCGAGAAAGCTGTCTTCAGTATGTCCTCTGGTCGGATTTTGATTTGATGATATCCCGACCGAAGATCCATCTTCGAAAATACCTTTGCACCCACCAGTTGATCAAACAGGATGTCAATGCGGGGCAAAGGATACTTGTTCTTTATTGTGACAGCATTGAGAGGATGGTAATCAACACATAGCCGTAGTGTTTCGTCCTTGTTCTTAACGAACAGCGCTGAGCAACCCCAAGGTGAAGAACTGGGCCGTATGAAACCCTTGCTCATGAGTTCATTCAGTTGCTCTTTCAACTCCGCTAGCTCGTTAGGTGCCATTTTGTAAGGCCATCTTGAGATAGGAGTTGTTCCCGGCGCCAGTTCAATCTTGAACTCGACGTCCCGTTCGGGCGGCATGCCCGGTAAGTCATCGGGAAATACATCGGAATAATCACGTACCACCGGAACATCTTCTAGTTTAAGTGCTTCCGTGTGGTAGGCCTCTACCATATCTGGGTCTTCGCTGTCTAAAAACAGCGTGTGCTGTCCGTGAATCGGTGAGTCAATCTGGACAGTCCGGTTACCGATATTGAGAACGACACCATGACGCTTTAACCAAGACATCCCCAATATTATGTCTATCTTCTGCCTATCCAACATAATCAGCGATGTTGGGTATATTTTTCCGCCCAAACACAAAGCTGCTCGGGACACAATCGGGTTGGCAGAGATATTTCCTCCCATTGAACGTATAAGATAACTCGTTGTGGGAGTATTGGTGGATAGTTGGTGCTGATCCACGCATGATTTGCTGATGAAATTGTGGGTTGCACCGGAATCAAAAAGTATCAACACGGGCACGTCTTTGAGATTAAACATGCCCGCTAACACCGGTGCTCCCTCCGGGACATCCTCAATAGCAAGATGTTGCACATTCCCGGATTGCAATGCTGTTATGTTGACTTGAGCAGGTGGTGGCATACCACCTGACGATGATGGCTGTCTGGTGTTCAACAACTTCTCCCGGCACTCTTGCCTAAAGTGCCCAGAACGGTGCCAATAGGAACACGGAGGTTTTCTCGGTTCTTTGTTGACTTGTGGTTGAGAAGTTGATGCACTTGGCTGCAGCAATGAAGCAACAGGTGTCATTCGTTGCTTAGGCAAAGGTGTTGCTTCAAGACATGATTCTTGAGCAGGACATCTGTACGGAGTTGATCTCACTGGTGCTTGCCATATTTCATCGGATGGTGTGTGATACACCACATGGTAATTACGAGGAATGACTGGTGTGTCTTCTTGCACATCCTCCCGGTCCCTCTTCTCTGCATGACACTCAAGTGTCGCTTGTTCTTGCAGCAGAGCAGCACTGATCAACTCGGTGTAACTGCCTTGATTGAACAAAGCTAACTTCTCTTTTAGTATGGTACTCAAGCCATAGAAAAAGTAGTCACACATTGCAGCTTCGCTCGTCGCATAAGCAGGAGCATATTGTGCCAGAAGGTTGAATCGTCTGACATAATCGAGGACACTCATGTCCCCCTGCTTCAAGTTTCTGAATTTTTGCTGTTGGGCCTTGATAAATCCCATAGGAATGTGACGAGCACAGAATGCTTCCCGAAATTCCGTCCAATCCACTTGATGGCCTTCCGGAACGGTGGCGAGATAAGCGAACCACCAATTACCGGCGGCTCCATGGAGCTGTTGAGCTGCAAATAATGTCTTCTGATACTCATCGCACTCAAACACTCCAAACTTGGACTCCATAACTCGAAGCCACTGATCAGCTTCCACTGGTTCATTGGCTTCCGTGAAGATTGGCGGTTGTGTCGCCAAGAAATCCAAGTAGGCGTTCCGAGGTGGAACGTCCTGTTGTGCACGCTGGAGTAAGCCCTGTTGTACCAAGGCTTGGAGTAGTCTTGTGTTCTCTTGACTTGACTCGACCATCTGAGCCATGACATCTGCCCTTACCGTTGATGGTGGTACCCGTGGTGGAGTCGAGTCATCACCGTCTTGGCGAGAACTTTCAGCCCTACTCGGAGAATGAGTACGCACCATACTGCAAAAAATCATTTTTTTAAAGGGAGTCAAAACTTGATCTCAGAAGTATGTGAAAGTACGTAAACATGAACATGCTAAAAACTTTATAAAAGCATAACAAAATTTCACGTTTACACATCTTTCTAAAGCCAACATATTCAGTCCCTTATTCTGTACAGAACAGACCTTTCTGTACTTAACTCAGAATTTGATCCAGTTACTGGCATTTTCATAAATCAAGTCTAATACCAAAGTTAAAGTTAACTTCAGTATCTTTCCATCGAGTACTCACATGCCTCTGGATCATCCCTTCATCAGAAGTTATGATCGTTCAAAGTTGACAGAATTTTCTGGATAAATTTTGCCAGCACCTCCCTTGTATGTGGCTGTTTTCATCACAGTTTTACATACAAATGGGGTACAATTCTGAACAATCTATGGACTACAAAATCGTTGCAAGTTTCATAAACTTTCCAATGGTATATCATATGACCCTTAGAAATTTTTCTACAGACTGTGACGGTTATTTTACAGCAACATCCAGAGAAGTTTGCAGCTGCTCTGTTTTCTGAACAGTTTGCATTCATCTGGACATTCAACCAAGTTGGTGTCGGATTTGGCTCTGGAGTTCTACAGAAAAGTTGTAGAGCACTTAATAACCTTTCCAGAACTGTATCAAACCTCTATTGGGTCAAGCTAATCGGAGTTACGCTCTGTTAAAGCCCAGAAAAATTTCTGGCTGAACAGATCACTCTGTCTTTGAGATCAAAAGAAGCCTAACAAGTCTCTTCTTTGAAACATAGTTCAAATGAAGAGCTCAGTAACCTATATGTGCTTTATCACATCCATTTTTAGTTTGAAAGTTAGTCATGTATGATTTCTTCATGGGTAAGAATACTATCCAGTGTAGTATGGTGACGATGCACCGTAAGACCTATGACGGTACTACATCGCCTCACCAAAGAAAAACCTAACCGGATTACACCAGCATATACGTATCCTTAGGTGGCACTAAAACAATCACTCGCAAATGTGTTCTACACGTACTAAGGTTTTCGTGGTTAGTACCTACATAAAACACACTCAATCATAAGGTTCGGCTGCACACCGAACCCGGTATCCATACAGTTCGTACACCCGGCCGTCATCACTCGCCCAGGTGTTCTCAAGCCAAACACGCCTTGAGTTACGTGTTCACGTTACTGACCGCGTGACTGGGTCTCCCAAATTGCACCACGTACGCCAGGGACAGACGTTGCTCGAATACCCCAAACGACATGAAGAGTCGTAGAGGATACTAAAGCGGGTCGGGTTACCTGCCACCCGTGAGGCTCCACCCTTCAGCTTGTGCGCACTGGTGGACAGCGCATACGTGCACCCTCCAAGATATAGACGTCCTGAGATGCACGATTTTCCGACATAACACATAAGTTAGCTTGCCACCTTCATTATATGCTAATAGTAGTCCTTATGTGGGCCTAGTACCGTTATCTCACCGTATCCTAAGTTTTTGACATAATACGATGCTCAATCCGTGCTCTGTTCCCAACGCAGCTCTGATACCATGTGTAACAGCTCTGATTCCATGCTGTGGGGGACCACAGGTCCTCGTTGGGTGGTGCCGTGATATGCGGCACCCAACAGCACACGGGTCGAAGAAACACATCATATTACATAAATAGTTTGCGGAAGCATACAAGAAAGTTTTACAAATACTTGTATCAGAGTAAACTACAGTGGAAGACTATCACTCTCACGACTCATTTCTAAACTAGAAACAAAGAAACGGTCCAGCCCGTGGACGTTTCTTACTAGCAACACGAAGAACAATCTGCAGCGGCGAGGATGCTCTTTGAGTAAACACTCGGAGGTTCCCGAGTCTCATCGGCATCCCTTCTCATAAGCATCGAGTCAAATACCTGCAAAACAACTCGGATAGCATCCGTGAGCATAACGCTCAGCAAGACTTAACCGTCACACTAAACATGAAACTCTACGTGAGGTTATGAACCTAAAATAGGATGGCATAAGCATAATTAAACTCGCCTAAAAGTGAATCCTTACTTTCAGGTATTATTGGCAGCCTTTTAAGTAACCCTGGGCACGCCACACCGGGAGTCCACAATCAGACAAGAAACGCTTTCCCCCGATGTAAATTGCTCATGGCATAAAAGAATCGAGTTTGCACTAGCCTATTCATCAAGATCCAATACAAAGGTAGGATAATACTTCACATCAAAATGATTAGTTCCTTTCTCATGCAAGTTCTTACTACGTCATGACTGTGAGAACAAGTATGCTCGGTCCATTCCGCGAGCGACGGTGATTCGAATCAATAACACCCGGACTACACGACATGTATGCCCGTACTCGACGTTGCCTACAACAACCATCACTGACGTCGTACGTGGCAGCCTTTCCGCCGTTTCACCCCCGCTGAATCGATCAAGTCACCCCGTACAGTAGCCACTCTCATGGTGCACCTGCCGACGTGAGATATCATGAGAATATTCCCCACATACTGCACACCGGCTGTCCGCCTGAGGCAACCCGAAAAGTCCCAACGACGGCTTCCCGAGGTACATCGGTTTACTGGGTCCCATATAGCCAGCATAAGTCTGGTACACAACTAAAACTTGTTCAACAGGGCCGCATACGGATCGGTCCTTGACTGACACGGACAGGTCTATAGCACCCAGGCCCCTATGTCCTACGGCTCCTACAAACTTCCGGTCTCAACTTTAACTTGCTAATTCATTTATGAACCAATCCCGTATGCCCCTGTTGTTCCTAAATCTGCGAGTAGCATCTCACCGCTCGACTTATACTGAACCGTACTTAAGCATGGCAGTTCTATACGGTGAAAGACACCTACCCAATACTCCATGGGTCATTTGGCTATGCAAGAGGAGTATCAAACACTAGACCTAATGCACATTTAATATCTTAACCGATAGTGAATACAAAGTAAAAACTTAAAGCTGTTAAATGCAAACCGGTGATTGCCTGTTTTGCAGGGTAGTCGTATATAAACAGTTAGTGTCCTTGCTGATCCACCCTTGATTCTCCGGAGCTTGATCCACTTCAATGAATCACTCCTTTGAATCCCCTTCGTTGTGGCTCCTATTGAATTGCATATGCACATGTTTTATAGAATGTAATGGAAAGAAGTTATAGAATTAATCTCTTAGAAACAGAGGTTGTGTGGAAAAGCCAAGCATGGCTTGGTTTGCCTCTGTTGTGCAAAGAAAAGAAATAAACTAAATTGACCTTAAGGCCTTAGCTATACATTAATCATTTTTCCCAAATGAACATAATAGAGAAGCTGAAATGATTTTTGTGCAACTGAAGAACAAGAACTCCAATGGCCTCAAAACTTTTACAGCAGGTTCTATACTACCTAAGGATTTAGCTTGCCAAATTGCAGCTAATGTGGAGTTAAATTGTGTTCTTCATAATTCTCATAATGTCTCTTATGTATTTTCACATATACATAAGTATAGAGAATAAGAACAGGAAGTTCAAGGACTCATCTTGGGCTGATAATTTACATGTGAGTTCTTGATCACATGCTGGTCCATTCAGCCCTTTTACTTGAGTAGTTCTCCCAGAACTATTCTTTAAGCATTTGTACTCAAAAGAATTAATTCTGAAGTAATGTGCATTTTCATGCCCAATTAAGTGAACTACAATTCCAAGTATGTCTCAGAGAGCTTGCCTAAATCTTCCTATGATTTTTGGAGCTATGGATTGCACAGAACAGATTTTTGAAGTGGGAAACATTTTGTGAAAATGTTTCTGGACTCTTTTGAACACAGCAGTTTGCATTTAGCAAATTCTTACTCAAATGACCTTCAAAAGATCTGAAATTTTGCTAGAAGGTCAATACTATGCTAAAGAATATTTTGGAATATTTTGGGGATTTTTGGATAAACCAAACTCCCTCAATAATTCTTTTGAAAAAACCTTCAAAGAATTCTCCACAATATAATATTGACTTTCATACAAATCTGAGTTCATATTTAGATAGAACTCAGAGAGATGAATCCATACCAATTGGAATCACTCAAATTGGAGGTTTCTACCAGGAGCTATGAATTTCCCAAGTTTGAGCCAACCCAGAAATTATTTTCCTACTGAAAACTCGGCTGGACCCACTGTTTTAAACCCCAGCCAATCAGAATCGGGCCACACCGGGGCCACAGCCTCCCAGCGCGCCATCAGACGGGATCCCGGCCGCACCCGATCGCAGGTTTAAAATTTGAGCTGCTGACAGGCAGGGCCCACGGCTTCTTCAACCTCCCGTCGGCTCCTTCGCGGCCGCGCGCTCCCCCCCCCCCCTCGCCGGAGCACCCGGAGACTTGCCGGACCAGCGTTCCCGGCCACTATCCGAACCAGGACTTGCCACTAGGGAGTTTTGGGCATCGAGGAAGACGGTGGTGGGGTCTGCTTGGGCTGCCGGCGGCCAGAAAATGGCCGGCGACGTGTAACAGCCTCTGTGGCGGTTCGGCATCGTCGCCCGAGGTTTCCAGCCCGCCAAAACCTCGGCAAACCAGCTCTACAGCACCAGTGTCACACCCGGTTTTTCTGAAGAACAACCAAGTGAATATCACATGTATGCCAGGATCATTTTCTCATACATGTGATGACAAATAGTGAAGCATCATTTATTACAAGCCACGTGTCGAATATAAATAAGTCTTACATCGCAAATGTCTCGATGGACAATAATAAGTTCATCACAAGTAAATAAACTAACAGCGGAATATTATTCTTGAGGGCTCCGTCACAGGCGTTGCCCGGGGGTCTCCATGAACCTAGAAACCTTCTTCGGGTCCAAAGTCTTGGTCATTATACACCACCTCATTATCTTGACCTGAGCAGCAATATAAACCAACAAATATGCAAGGTTGAGTACCAAGGGTACTCAGCAAGTGTGGGAAAATTATATCATGCATGGCTAGAACAAGGAGAGGTTGAACTCATGGTTAAAGCACTATGCAATTAATTCCTATCACCTTAGCTTTTTAAGCACCTACATTACTACATAGATGAAATGGTCCCAAGCTCCCGTACCCTCATCATAATCAAATAACCATAACATCATTTCCAATGTTAAGCTCCCCGCTTAACATTCACAACTTCCAAAACCATCAATCCTCTAATCATGAATAAGTCCAAGCCGCTCTTGACCGTGATGTCACACCCGGTTTTTCCGAAGAACAACCAAGTGAATATCACATGTATGCCAGGATCATTTTCTCATACATGTGATGACAAATAGTGAAGCATCATTTATTACAAGCCAGGTGTCGAATATAAGTAAGTCTTACATAGTAAATGTCTCGATGGACAATAATAAGTTCATCACAAGTAAATAAACTAGCAGCGGAATATTATTCTTTAGGGCTCCATCACAGGCGTTGCCCGGGGCTTCCATGAACCTAGAAACCTTCTTCGGGTCCAAAGTCTTGGTCATTATACACCGACTCATTATCTTGACCTGAGCAGCAATATAAACCAACAAAAATGCAAGGTTGAGTACCAATGGTACTCAGCAAGTGTGGGAAAATTATACCATGCAGGGCTAGAACAAGGAGAGATTGAACTCATGGTTAAAGCACTACGCAATTAATACCTATCACCTTAGCTTATTGAGCACCTACATTACTACACAAGTGAAATGGTCCCAATCTCCCATCCCATCATCATAATCTAATAACCATAACATCATTTCCCATGTTAAGCTCCCCGCTTAACATCCTCAACTTCCAAAAACCTTCACACCTCTAATCATGAATAAGTCCAGGCCACTCTTAACCGTGAGCACGGCTGTTAAGACAGTTTTGACTCTGCAGAGTTTGTACCACTGTACCCACATGTAGTGATTTCATCCCCCGTTGCCGGGTGGACTAAAAGAACCTCCATTATGCCAGTGGCTACGATCCACATTCACACTTCCCAGGTGTGTAGCCAGGAGATCACTACGAAGCCTTTACAAAGGGATTCCCAACGAGCGTGGGCCCACTGAGGTTTCACCCCTAACAGCATACAAGAGGCTCCAACCCCGCTGCAGTGGCCCCCTCTTGAGCCTTGCGGTTCATATGGTAGTCCAGCTGACACCTACTCCCCGCACCCTCCAACACACCCATACTACGCCGGGGATACACCTAATTAATTGGCCAAGCTGCCCCATCTCAGCATGTGGTTGGCACTGTAAAGCCGGGTTACATGCTCCATGAACCGGTCCTTAGGATCCAGGCAAGTACTAAACACAAACCCAAGTCTCGTGCACCCAGCACACAACCAAAACATCCAACTTGCCTTGATCCCTACCTCTACATAACTCACAATGTCTCATTCAAGAGTATGGTAATATAAACTGATGATCTCATGTCCCAAATATCCCATTCTAAGCATGGCTAAGCATATGCATAATAATAAATGACATGGTAAAATAAGTCCCAACCCAAGCTACAAGGAAACAAGGTAATGCAATTCTAGGGAAACTTCCTATCATGGGTTTCATATTTCAATTGATAATGCAAATAATTCTAGCTACACATCCTAGCATAGGATCAAAGTGGTCAAGGACACTTGCCTCCTTCTTGCTGCTCTTGAAATGGGTAGTCCTGATCTTGGAAAGGAATAACTTGCTCTTGAACAGGTTCTACTTCATACCATCACACATAGCAAAAGAAAAACAACAATCATAAGACATAGTTCACACTTCTTACTTCATACAAACCACACATTCATATTTATGAAATTCATTCACCATTATATGTGTTGTGGTTACTTTGTGTGTTGATCTGTGGCTTGCACACACTTTTATTTATATGTGTATGATTCCTACTTTGGTGTTCATATTTATACTTACATACTATATATATATATATATATATATATATATATATGTGTGTGTGTGTGTGTGTGTGTGTGTGTGTGTGTGTTTGTGTGTTTCAGTTTTAAATAAATTCCTTATATTAAACTACCAAGTATGTAAGAAAAGTATTTTTCTCCTCCATATGTGCCTTCATAATTTCTATCAACCCTAAACTGAACTCTTTGAATTTTAAAAACTCCATTTATCATTTACTAGTTGCTATATTTTTAGATTTATATTCCTATGCATAATTGTGTATTTTATTATGAAATTAGTAATACACATCATCTAAACAGTATAGGTTTTGGTCCTAAATAATTGAATAACATATTTTGACCTTGGCCTCTGATGTAAACTATTTCATAATTATTTTCCCTATTTTCTATAGCTATTCTTTACTTAAAAATGTGTCCCTATACTAAATAATGTGATTAATAAATGAAACAGATTCATTTCAGCCCAAAATATATTTTTATTTCACTCCAAAGTTTTCTAAGTACTGAGAAAGCTTTTAATTAATTTTGACAATTATGTTTGTCCCACTTTTTAATTTTTAAACACTAGTTACATATTCAGTTTTCTAAATTAAATACTAAACAGGGCTAAAATAATGAACTCACCCCATTACAGGGTCTATAATATTATTTTCATAATTTCCAGGTGTCTAGCTACACTTATCAGAGGTGTTTTTCCTAATTTTTATTAAATCCAGGGGCTAAAACTGATTTTTAAATGAATTTACATGATTTTCTGGAGTTCCAGGGGCTAGATCAGAAGTTTCGGGGGCTAGCTCTTATTTCCCGAGAACCCCAGGGGGTAGCACGTAAGAATTCCAGTCTTTATAACGCGGGGCTGACGTGGACCGTCCGATTTTAAACCGACGGCTGAGATTATAACATCGAACCGGTACGCGGGGTTTTAAAGTCTACCGTGCGATTTAAAATAAACGGCGCACACGCGGCCACGTCGCTCTGATCGAGCGCGGGCGGCGCTGCCGGCGGCGCACGGCGGCGGGAAGCGGCGATCTCGCTGAAAAGTTTCGGATCCTCGAGAATTCTGTCTAGAACTGTGATCTTATGGCCTAGATCGGTAGAGGGGAGGTCGGGGATCTCACCTCGGGGGTTTTCTCGAGCTCGGGGGTCCTGGAAAGTGATCGGCGGCGAGGTCCGAGGCAAAACCACGGCGAAGCTCGTCGGCGCTGTGTTTACACCGTAAGTCTCCGAGTTTTCTGCACCTGCAAAGCTCCCCGGAGGCGGTGGATCAAGACCAGCGAGTTAGATCAGAGTTTCCGAGCTTAGATCGGCCAGAATTCACCGGCGAAGTCTCGGTGCTCACCGGAGTAAAAATCGGTGATCGCGTGGGAAAAACCGATCGGGGCTGGGGTTTTTATAGCCGGGGAAGGGCGGTGGGTCAGTTGTGATCGAGTTTGATTCTTATGGGACCAGAATTCGGGCTGAGGGACGCGGTATTCCGATCGGTTAAGATCGTGCGCGCGCGGGAGAGTCCGGGGTCGTGGGGTTAGGGATGACAGGTGGGTCCCACCTGTTTGTGAGGGATAGCGCGGGCGCACGGCTGCGGGCTGGCGCGGGGGGGAAATTGGGTCGGCTGGCGGGTTTCGGCCCACTGGCCGGTTTTTTCCCCTTTTCTCTTTTTCTTTTTCCATTTCTTTTCTGTTTTGAGTCTAATTTGAATTCCAGTTTGAATTTGAATTTTTGCAAAACATGCAACACGTCCAAAAAATATTAAACTCCCCTCTGAACATGGTTTAGGGTTTTGAATCAAAATTTGGGGTGTTACAGCTCTACCCCCCTTAAAAGAAATCTCGTCCTCGAGATTGGTGTTTCTAAGAAAACAATTCAGGAAATTGTGCCTTGAGCTCATCTTCCCGTTCCCAGGTGGCTTCCTCTTCTGAGTGATGCTTCCACTGCACCTTGCACATCCGGATTCTCTTGTTTCTGGTGAGGCGTTCCATCGTCTCCAAAATCTTGTATGGTTGCTCGGCATAAGACAAATCCTCAGCTACATCCACTTCATTCATGGGTAACACCTCTTCAGGCGTCCTCAGACATTTCTTGAGTTGTGACACATGGAATATATCGTGTACATCCGATAGATGAACCGGTAACTCTAGTTGGTACGCCACTTCGCCTTTTCTTTCCAAAACTTGAAAGGGTCCGATGTATCGAGGTGACAACTTCCCTTTCACCTTGAACCGACGAAGCCCTCTGATAGGGGACACCTTGAGATAAACATAGTCTCCCACGTTGAAAACGAGCTCTCTTCTTCGTACATCGGCATAGCTCTTTTGGCGTGTTTGTGCTAACCTCAAATTGTTGCGAATCTCCCTCACCTTTGCCTCGGCTTCTTGTAGCACTTCTGGACCAAACACTTTACTTTCTCCTGTTTGGTTCCAAAATAGGGGAGTTCTGCACTTCCTTCCATACAAAGCTTCAAACGGTGACATTTTCATACTAGCTTGATAGCTGTTGTTATAGGAAAACTCCGCATACGGTAAGTTCTTGTCCCAACTCCTATTGTTTTTGAGTGCACATGCCCTTAACATATCTTCAAGGATCTGATTGGTTCTCTCCGTCTGCCCGTCAGTTTGGGGATGATAGGCAGAGCTGAAATTCAGATGGGTTCCCATGGTTTCATGCAACTTTTGCCAAAACCTCGAGGTGAACTGTGTCCCTCAGTCCGACACTATCTCCTTGGCACTCCATGGTAACACACGATCCTTGACATGTACAATTCTGCCAATTTGGATCCGCTGTAGCTTTCTTTCACAGGAATGAAATGAGCTACCTTGGTTAGCCGATCAATAATGACCCATATTGAATCATACCCGGATTGGGTCCTAGGCAATCCCACGACAAAATCCATGCTGATTTCTTCCCACTTCCATTCAGGCACTTTGAGTGGTTGCAGTAATCCCGCGGGTCGTTGATGTTCTGCTTTCACCAACTGACATGTGTCACATAGGGCAACATGTTCCGCGACATCTCGCTTCATGCCATACCACTAATACCTGCTCTTGAGGTCCTGGTACATCTTCGTACTCCAAGGATGAATGGAATAGTCAGAATCGTGAGCCTCCTTCAAAATTAATTCACGGATCTCCTTTACTTCTGGCACACAGATCCTTTTCCCGTGCCACACCGTTCCCTGTTCATCCTCTCTAAAACCAGGAGCTTTATTTTCCTTAATGAGCCGTCTGATCTCTTGTATCTTCTCATCATTCTTTTGGCCCTCGCGTATGTCTTGCTCGAGTGTGGAGTCCACTTCCATGGCCATGGCTTCACCACTATTTACTAGACATAGATTGAGCCTTATAACCTCGTCCTTCAATTCTGCGGGCATGTCCTTCAAGCTCAACTTATTGACCTGCACTTTCCGACTCAAAGCATCGGCCACGACGTTTGCTTTCCCGGGATGATAGTTGATGCCCACATCAAAGTCATTGATTAGCTCTAACCATCTCCTTTGTCGGAGGTTGAGATCTGGCTGTGTGAATATGTACTTCAAACTCTTATGATCCGTATATATCTCTGTCCTCTTCCCCATCAAATAGTGCCGCCAAATTTTCAACGCGTGTACCACTGCAGCTAGTTCTAGGTCATGTGTAGGATAGTTCTTCTCGTGCTTCCGAAGCTGCCGGGATGCATATGCCACGACATGTCCTTCTTGCATGAGAACACATCCCAACCCATGCCCAGAGGCATCGCAGTACACTGTGAAATTCTTCTGCATATCTGGCATAACCAACACTGGGGCTGTTGTCAATCTCTTCTTTAGCTCCTGAAAGCTCGTATCGCACTGTGGCGTCCAGGTGAATGTGATTCCCTTTTCCAACAGTTTAGTGAGAGGTCTCGAGATCTTGGAGAATCCCTCAATAAACCGTCGATAGTATCCAGCCAACCCCAAAAGCTTCGAACTTCCCCGACATTTTCAGGGGTCTTCCACTTCTGGATATCCTCGATTTTGGCGGGATCGACGGAGATTCCTCCCTCCGAGATTATATGTCCTAAAAAGGGAACTCTCTTCAGCCAAAACTCACACTTGCTCAACTTGGCATATAGTTGGTGTTCTCTCAGCCTCTGTAACACGAACCTTAGATGTTTCTCATGTTCTTCTTCATCTTTGGAGAAGACGAGAATATCATCTATGAAAACCACCACAAATTTGTCCAGATATTCCATGAATACCTTGTTCATGAGGTACATGAAATATGCCAGGGCATTGGTTAGCCCGAAAGGCATGACAGTGTATTCATACAGTCCGTACCGAGATACGAAAGCTGTCTTGGGAATATCAGATTGCCTTATCTTGAGTTGGTGGTATCCCGACCTGAGATCAATATTCGAGAACACACAAGCTCCCCACAACTGATCAAACAAGTCTTCAATGCGGGGTATTGGGTACTTGTTCTTAATGGTTACCTCATTCAAGGCACGGTAATCCACGCATAACCTTTGGGTTCCGTCCTTCTTAGGCACAAATATCACCGGAGCTCCCCAGGGTGAGGAACTAGGGCGAATATACCCCTTCTGCGTCAATTCTCTCAAATGATCCTTGAGCTCTTCTAGCTGCTTGGAGTCCATTCGATAAGGTCTCTTGTATTTCGGGGCTGTTCCCGGTACTAGCTCAATTGCGAATTCCACGTCACGGTCGGGAGGCATACCTGGCAACTCCTCCGGAAAAACATCTGGATATTCCCTGATGGTCCTGATTTCCTCAACTTTCACCTCCACTTGATTTAATTTAATGTCCCTCCTAGGCTCGTGTATTGTTATGAACTTTACTCTGGTACCACTGGGGTGAGTTAGTTCCACCGTTCTGGTCGAACAATGGATGATTCCTTTATATTTGGTCAACCAATCCATACCCAAAATAATATCTATCCCTTGTGAATCTATCACTATGAGGTTAGCAGTAAATACTACCCCATTAATGTCTAGGCTCACTTTGGGACACACATGTCTTGTCCTTATTTCTCCACCTGGAGAGTTTACGGCTAGCATATGGTTCATTTGTGTGGTTGCTAGGTCATGCTTCTTAACAAACCCTTGAGCAATGAACGAGTGGGTAGCACCAGAATCAAACAGCAGAGTTGCAAGGTGTAAATTGGCAGGAAACTTACCAACTACCACGTCGGGTGCCTCTTGTGCTTCCTCCATAGTGACATGGTTCACCCGTCCTCTCAATACATTCTGCTGTTGTGGCGGCGCAGGCTTCTTCTTTGGGCATTTATGGGCGTAGTGCCCCACTTCACCACAGCTGAAACATTGCACCCCAATCTTAGATGCTTGGCCCTTGTTGTCTTGGGGTTGGTTTGGATGTCCTTGCACTGCTGGTCGAGGTGGATATGCGGGGCGAGGCTGCTGCACAAACTGACGTTGCGGCTGTGCTGGTGCTGCGGGAGGCCTGTAGTTTGGGTTGTACCCTCTTGGTGCTGAATAGGGTACCGCAGCACGGCTCGTCTGCCCCGTAGGTTGCTGCATCATACGTGGGCGGGTGTTGCTCCCTGAGGCTTGATGTGACCACCCAGCCTTCCTCTTATTCTCATTTTTCAGGGCCTTTAGCTTCCTTTCTACCACAAACGCTCGGTCCACCATCTTTTGGAAGCTTTCATACTCATTGGAGGACATTGCACACTGCATCTCTGCGGTAAGTCCTTCCACGAAACAATCTTGTTTCTGCTCATCAGTCTCTATGTCTCGTGGAGCATAACGGGATAGTTGAGTAAATTTAGTGAGGTATTCCCTCACCGTCATGTTTCCCTGCTGCAGTCCCAAAAACTCCTTCCTCTTGTTTTTGAGTTCACCTCTTGGGATGTAATGGTTGCGGAAGCTACGCTTGAACTCTTCCCAAGTGATGTTCTCAGGGTCATGATGGGCGGCCACGTAGGCGGTCCACCAATCAGCAGCAGGTCCATGCAATTGATGAGAGGCAAACAGCACCCTCTCATACCCTTGGCATTGTATTATCCTCATCTTACTTTCAATGGTCTTCAGCCAATCATCTGCCTCCAGAGGTTCAGCAGCACTTGCAAACTTTGGAGGTTGAGTTCCTAGAAACTCACTCAACCTTGGTTGGCGTGGTGCAGCTTGTGTAGGTGGAACTTGATGCAAGTTGGCCACCACTTGAGTCAAGTTCTGGATGAGCTGATTTTGATTCTCCAGCATTTGGTGGAGAGGATCAACTTCTTCACGGCGACCACCCCTGTCCTGGCCTCCAGAAAGATGAGGGTTGCATGCCTCATCATTGTTGTTGGCGGGGTTGGCAGCACGTCCTTTTCCTCTTCCGGCCATCTGGCAGAATCAACAAATGTTAATTTGATACCATTTAGTATCATCTCACTGCTTTCATTTGTTGGTACTTTGAGGTGTTAAGGCTTTGTTAAAATTTTACGAGGGTTTATATCTCACACCAAATAAATGCACTATTGTTTCCTGTGGGTTCACACACCAAAGTAAAACAATCTGAAGACGAGGCTTTGGACAATTGCTCATGGCTTCCACAACTCACGTCACACACCAAGCATTATCACACCATTAACTACGTCACGACTCAACTACTCGACCTCCTGCTAGCTAGGGGAAAGACTCTACACTACTCGTCCTCTTGAGCTGGCTCCTCGGGATCTTCCTCCTCATTTCGGCTACCTTCTGACTCTGCTTTGGGTGGGGAGGCTGCTGGTGGAGAAGTGCGACGACGCCTGATCGCTCGGCGATCCGGGGAGTCAGGAGTCCATGTATCATTCACGGTGACACACAGTTCATTCCCATCTCCTCTTTCTCTCGCCTTTAAGCAAGCTCGCAGCAACGCCTCCGTTTCCTTCAGGGTGTCTCGGACATCCTGAAGCTCTTGTTGACACTCCTGCAGTCAAGTGCTGAGCATAGCAGCATCCTCCAAGCACAAGTCCATGTGCTCATGGGAAGTCCCTTGTTGCACCGGAGGGTACTTGTACTCCGTGGTACCACTCTCACGTTGGAGGACATACATGTACTCAGTTTTGTCCAAGTGGCGACGATAGATGTGACTCTGGCAGGTGATGGCCTCCCAGGTGACATCTTTCTCCGCGTCAACTTGTGTTGCTCGACAAGCTGGAGAGTGGTGAATCTTAAGCAGCTGATTCTCGTGTATAATCCTCATCTCTGAACTCCATTCTTCCCTCTTCTCACGGATGGTCCTGGTGGAGTTATAGTGGATGATTAGCTTGCCCGTATTGCCTTCGGCTTCGAGCATACGTCGAAGACGGCGCAACAAGTCTCCTACTGCCAATCCGTAGGAAAGGTACGTCACTGGACGACTCTCCTATCTTTCGGCAAGGGCAACTACGGGAACTCTCCCTCCTGTGGACTTGCGAGCGGTGCGAATCATGCGAACCATCTAAAACAAAAAAATTTAAAATTAGGTTAGATAAATTCTCAAACAAAAATCCTATTTTGAATGAAAGTTGGGGTAAGATGAAGAAAATGACTCCTTTAATAACACATTTCCACCCACACCTTGGAAAATAGTTTTTAAGAAAATAGGGCCCTTAAATACGTCCATTTCTACCTAGGTCCACGTTCCTACGAGCAACCTTGGCTCTGATACCACCTCTGTCACACCCGGTTTTTCCGAAGAACAACCAAGTGAATATCACATGTATGCCAGGATCATTTTCTCATACATGTGATGACAAATAGTGAAGCATCATTTATTACAAGCCAGGTGTCGAATATAAGTAAGTCTTACATAGTAAATGCCTCGATGGACAATAATAAGTTCATCACAAGTAAATAAACTAGCAGCGGAATATTATTCTTTAGGGCTCCATCACAGGCGTTGCCCGGGGCTTCCATGAACCTAGAAACCTTCTTCGGGTCCAAAGTCTTGGTCATTATACACCACTTCATTATCTTGACCTGAGCAGCAATATAAACCAACAAAAATGCAAGGTTGAGTACCAATGGTACTCAGCAAGTGTGGGAAAATTATACCATGCAGGGCTAGAACAAGGAGAGATTGAACTCATGGTTAAAGCACTACGCAATTAATACCTATCACCTTAGCTTATTAAGCACCTACATTACTACACAAGTGAAATGGTCCCAATCTCCCATCCCATCATCATAATCTAATAACCATAACATCATTTCCCATGTTAAGCTCCCCGCTTAACATCCTCAACTTCCAAAAACCTTCACACCTCTAATCATGAATAAGTCCAGGCCGCTCTTAACCGTGAGCACGGCTGTCAAGACAGTTTTGACTCTGCAGAGTTTGTACCACTGTACCCACATGTAGTGATTCCATCCCCCGTTGTCGGGTGGACTAAAAGAACCTCCATTATGCCAGTGGCTACGAACCACATTCACATTTCCCAGGTGTGTTGCCAGGAGATCACTACGAAGCCTTTACAAAGGGATTCCCGACGAGCGTGGGCCCACTGAGGTTTCACCCCTAACAGCATACAATAGGCTCCAACCCCGCTGCAGTAGCCCCCTCTTGAGCCTTGCGGTTCATATGGTAGTCCAGCTGACACCTACTCCCCGCACCATCCAACACACCCATACTACGCCGGGGATACACCTAATTAATTGGCCAAGCTGCCCCATCTCAGCATGTGGTTGGCACTGTAAAGCCAGGTTACATGCTCCATGAACCGGTCCTTAGGATCCAGGCAAGTACTAAACACAAACCCGAGTCTCGTGCACCCAGCACACAACCAAAACATCCAACTTGCCTTGATCCCTACCTCTACATAACACACAATATCTCATTCAAGAGTATGGTAAAATAAACTGATGATCTCATATCCTAAATATCCCATTTTAAGCATGGCTAAGCATATGCATAATAATGAATAACATGATAAAATAAATCCCAACCCAAGCTACAAGGAAACAAGGTAATGCAATTCTAGGGAAACTTCCTAACATGGGTTTCATATTTCATTTGACAATGCAAATAATTCTAGCTACACATCCTAGCATAGGATCAAAGTGGTCAAGGACACTTGCCTCCTTCTTGCTGCACTTGAAATGGGTAGTCCTGATCTTTGAAAGGAATAACTTGCTCTTGAGCAGGTTCTACATCATACCATCACACATAGCAAAAGAAAAACAACAATCATAAGACATAGTTCACACTTCTACTTCATACAAACCACACATTCACATTTATGAAAGTTCTTCACCATTATATGTGTTGTGGTTACTTTATGTGTGTTGAGTTGTGGCTTGCATGCACTTTTAATCATGTGTATATGATTCCTACTTTTGTGTTCACATTTATACTTACATACTATATATATGAGTTTCCAATAAATTTCTTATATTCAACTACTACACCTTTTCACTACCAAGTATGTATGAAAAGTATTTTTCTTCCCCATATGTGCCTTCATAATTTCTACCAACCCTAAACTGAACTCTTTGGATTTTAAAAACTCCATTTATCATTTACTAGTTGCTATATTTTCAGATTTATATTCCTATGCATAATTGTGTATTTTATTATGAAATTAGTAATACACATCATCTAAACAGAATAGGTTCTGGTCCTAAATAATTTAATAACATATTTTGACCTTTGCCTCTGATGTAAACTATTTCATAATTATTTTCCCTATTTTCTAAAACTATTTATTACTTAAAAATGTGTCCCTAATTGTGAATAATAAATTAAACAGATTCAGTTCAGTCCAAAATATGTTTTTATCTCACTCCAAAATTTCCTAAACACTGAGAAAGTCTTTAACTTAATTTTGACAATATGTTTGTCCCACTTTTTAATTTTTAAACACTAGTTACATATTCAATTTCCTAAATTAAATACTAAACAGGGCTAAAAAGATAAACTCACCCCATTACAGGGTCTATAATATTATTTTCAAAATTTCCAGGGGTCTAGCTACACTTATCAGAGGTGTTTTTCCTAATTTTTATTAAGTCCAGGGGTAAAACTGATTTTTAAATGAATTTACATGATTTTCTGGAGTTCCAGGGGCTAGATCAGAAGTTTCCGGGGCTAGCTCTTATTTCCCGAGAATCCCAGGGGGTAGCACGTAAGATTTCCAGTCTTTATAACGCGGGGCTGACGTGGACCGTCCGATTTTAAACCGACGGCTGAGATTATAACGCCGAACCGGTACGCGGGTATTTAAACCCTACCGTGCGATTTAAAATAAACGGCGCACAAGCGGCCACATCGCTCTGATCGAGCGTGGCCGGCGCTGCCGGCGGCGGGAAGCGGCGATCTCGCCGGAAACTTTCGGATCCTCAAGAATTCTGCCTAGAACTGTGATCTTATGGCATAGATCGGTAGAGGGGAGGTCGGGGATCTCACCTCGGGGGTTTTCTTGAGCTCGGAGGTCCTAGAAGGTGATCGGCGGCGAGGTCCGAGGCAAAACTACGGCGAAGCTCGTCGGCGCTGTGTTTACACCGCAAGTCACCGAGTTTTCTGCACCTGCAAGGTTCCCCAGAGACGGTGGATCAAGACCAGCGAGTTAGATCGGAGTTTCCGAGCTTAGATCGGCCAGAATTCACCGGAGAAGTCTCGGTTCTCACCGGAGTAAAAATCGGCGATCGCGTTGGAAAAACAGAACGAGGCCGGGGTTTTTATAGACGGGGGAGGGCGGCGGGGTGGTTTAGATCATGTCCGCATCGGCTACGAACAGAACTCAGCGGGGTTTACGTCGAAATCCCGATCGGTTTCGATTCGGGCGCGGGGGAGTTCGGCGCGGCGCGAGGTAGACGAAGATCGGTGGGTCCCGCCTGTCAGTGTGAGAGAGCGCGGGCGCGCGGCTGCGGGCTGGCGCGGGGTAAGTTGGGCCGGCTGGTGGGTTTCGGCCCACTGGCCGGTTTTTTTCTGTTTTCTCTTTTTCTTTTTCCATTTCTTTTCTGATTTGAGTTTAATTTGAATTCCAGTTTGAATTTGAATTTTTGCAAAACATGCAACACGTCCAAAAATTTTTAAATTCCCCTCTTAACATGATTTAAGGTTTTGAATCAAAATTTTGGGGTGTTACAACCAGTGGGTGATCGCAAAGCTCGGCAAGGTCATGGATTAGCTCGGAAACCACTGTAAAGGGGTCGGCACCATGCGCCTGATTGGTTCCGCGAAGAACGCCCTCAGTAGAGTTTGAAATTCATCCCCCTGAGGTGTTTTCGTGCCAAGGTTGCTGAGAGCAAAATGACCGCCGACTAGTCTAGCTGCTACGTGCAAGATTTTGGGACCTAGGGAGGATCAGAGAGCGGAAATTTGCCGAATCCGTACCGGAAGCTCAGAAGTTGGTCGCCGGAGCAAAACTTCGAAATTCACCATCAATAGGTCATGGCATGGCCTGAGCTTTGGGTGAGAGATGCACGGTGGCCGTGCGCTCCCGTTGCCGCCCTTTCTTGGCCGTGAAGACCGCTGTGGCGAGCTGTCCACGTGCGCCCGATCACTTTTCCCGAATTAGGTTGCCGCGGCGGCTGTCGTTTTCAGGCACCGAAGGCCAAAGCTCGCTTGCTTTCGGGTCAGGGAGCTGGAGGCTGAGCTCGTGGGAGTGTTTAGCTGCTCGGGGGAGGGTAGACACGATTGCTTTGCCGTTCCTTCGACTGGACCAAGCAGCGGAGGTGAGGAGCTCGGGTTGCTCGGCGTTCTCGCGAGAGAGGAAGGCAAATGAGCTTTGCTTCGGCCAGGGGGGGGGTGATCAAGCCGCTGAACCGCCTCTGGGCGCCGTGCGTGGGGGATGGAAGCAGCTGGTGGTGCTGCCGAGCCTCCCAGTGGCTCCACGGTGGGAGCTGCTCGTGGCTCACGCGAGCTGTTCGATGAATTTTCCCACTGATGCTTAGACTTAGGGTGCAAGGCTACCTCTTTAGCTCTATGACATGTGGGTCCCACTCCACATGTACCTCCCAAATATCTTCTCGAGCTGATCCTCACAATTCCCAGAATGCTGAGTTTAAAAAGGGTGGCTAGAATTTGAATTCTCCAAATTCAGTTTGAATTGGTGACAAATTTGAATTTGGCTAGAATTTGCAAATGCTTCTCTTTAACTCGTTTTTTGAGCCCACCCTACAAATGCCATGTTTGTGATAAAACTTTTTCCTATAAATCCAACTATAGGGCTGTATGTATATTCAAAGTTTTTGGTCACCACATGTATGAACATTGAATTTCAAATATGATTTTTAAACTTACATGCAAAGAGGCATTTAACTCCTTATTGGTTCAACACTTTTAAATAAAAATGTGAGCCTCATTTTGGATGGTCATCCATGTATCACTTTGCATGAAGAAAAGTTTTAGCAAGTCCCATTTTTCATGTCTTTGCCACACATATGAACTCAAACCTTGGTTTTTATTCAGACACATATTTGGGACTTTTACATGGCAACAAGGTTGGTCTCGGTGGGAGACGAAGTTGTTTTATGAGGTGAAATGGTAGCGAATAAAGGATGGTATTCGTGAGATGGTAGCGAATACGAGGAGGTATTCGTGAGCGAGAATGAGGTTGATTGATTGTGACATGGAAGGTGATGATCATAGCGGAGGTATGATTGGTATTTTAAGACATGATGGGATTACATTCACTTAAAGATAAGTCGCTGTTTTGTCATGCTTTTGATAAATAACTTTGCTTTTCTGCAAATGAGCCTTTTTATACCTACCATGTTATGAGCTACATATCATATTTTCCCGCACTTGCTGAGTACATCATTGTACTCAAACTTGCATTATTATTTCATCAGCAGCAGCAGGAGAAGACTACTATAAAGACCAAATGGAGCATTAGACGTGTGATCTGGTCTCAACCTTGCACTGTGGGAATGGAGTAGAGATGAAGCCACTGCTGCCTATAATTGCTTCCTCATTAGTTAAATTGCTTCCGCATTAGAATAAAGACTTCCGCTGCATAGAAATAAGACTTCCGCTGTGAGCATGGGTCCAAGACTCATGAAACATTGTAATAAACTCTGTTATTGGTGGATATATATATATATATATTCTGAATTCAGTTTGTGGAACATATGTGTATGTGTGATGAGCATCCTGGGCATACATATGCATTAGTTCTTGGTTCCGTGGTTTTCCACAGAATTGAGGGCGTCACAGAGAGGTCCAACCCTGTGGGACACATGTTGCCCGCGGAGCTAGCCTGTGCGGAAGAAGCAAAGACAGTTCCGCAGGACACATGTCACCTTCGGAGCTAGTCACCGCGGAAATCAGAGGACCAGTCGCGCGGGATACGTGTCGATCACGGAGCTCACCACCGAAGAGAGGGAGGTCCGGAATGGATACGTCACACACCCGGAGCTACCTCCGGAGAGAGGGAAGGTCCGGCACTGACATGTGGCGTGCGCGGAGTCACCTCCGAATAGAGAGGAGGTCCCCGACCGCCAGGATATGTGGCGCACGCGGAGCTCACCTCCGAAGGAGAGGGAGGTCTCGCTCGCTTAAACACGCGGAAAAACCAGAGCTCATCTCTGCGGAAAAGGGGATACGAGGCCCCGGTAGACACTGGAGCTTCCGGAGCTCATCATCGCGGAGGTAACGAGTTCTGGAACGGTTTTTGGATTCTGTACGTGTAGAAATACCGGTACGGAGAAGAAACCGACCTGAATTCCACAATGTCACCGCACCAAATCAACTAAATATAAGTTGTTAAGATTCAACGACAATCTGAATAGAACTCTTATTCGAGATACAATCAGATTAGGACTCTTCTTCTCCCGATTATAAATAGAACCCAGAACCCTTGGCCGCAACCACAAACTTCTTTTTTAACTCCTAAGCCGACGACTTAGAGTCCCAGCCCCAACTCGCCGAGTAAGCCCATCGCCGGAGTTCTGTCGAGGAAGATCGCCGGAAGGGAGCCCAACGATCTGTCTGATCAGAGAAGTACCCCGAGACCAAGAAGAACGTAAGGTAGGTCTCCAATATCACCTTACGACATCGTTGTGTTTTCTCTGCATCTGTTCTTTGATTCCTTTCGAACAGAAGCTTTCTCGTGGACAGATCACTTGATGATCGGGTTGATCTAAAGACAAAATCATCGCCACATCCACATTTGTTCCGAACACCTCTGTTCATAGTGAAATCCATGCAAACTGTGCAAGTACACGTACAAACCGATTTAATAAAACTGATTATAGGAAAGCATGCATATGCATCATCGCATCTAGTTTAAAGTTTGTGCATGATATTGATTGCTGTGGATCTTGTATGTGTGTGATGCTGTATAGCAGGACAAGCTCAGGGAGCTGTCTACGATGAGCTGCAACAACAAGGTT
Source organism: Neostapfia colusana (assembly GCA_030760725.1). NCBI lineage: Eukaryota > Viridiplantae > Streptophyta > Magnoliopsida > Poales > Poaceae > Neostapfia > Neostapfia colusana. The sequence continues at coordinate 73,497,723 of JASWHV010000005.1, read as the reverse complement.
TCGAGATCCAAGAGCAACCGGAACCGCAAGAACAAGGCAAGTGCTCCTTAACCATATTGATCCTATATTTTGGGAAAAACTGTTTTGTTTTGCAAAAAGGTGTGTGTGCTGAGTCAAACATGATGAGAAACCCCTTTTTATAGGAGTTTACTAGCTTTGGTTAAACCACCCTTGTCGTCAGGGAAGTTTATGAGTCGGGTATGGTTTTTTTTTGTTTTATGCTTCGCTGAGTCCATCGGATTGGGAAGCGAGATAGATGTGTCTAGCTAACTGCACTCGTAATGATAATGACAAACTGATGTTGTTAATGAACATGGATCGGAGGGAGATCTAGGCAAGACTGAGTTTGTGAACGAGGTAGCATGAGATGGTGGTTTACTTGCCGTAGATCTAAGGATCGGTTCATGCGAGCACATGCCAGGATAACAGTGCCACCACAAGGCCACGTATGGGTGCGGCTTAGCTGAGTAATTAGGTAATTTTCTAGATTGTTATGGACCGTGGAAGGCGTGGGGAATGGGAGTCGAGTGAGGACTGCCCTGGGAACTGCATGGCATAAGAGGGGGCCCGTGGGTGGGAGAATTGGAGATTCTAGCCTGCCGGTGAAACCTTAGTGAGTCCATACATCTAGTAGCCCCTTTGTAAACGCTATTTTGTGATCTCTTGGCCATACACCGACGGTTGTGTACTGGTATAATGGAGGTTCTGCAGTCGCCGACGGGTGATGAAATCACAAACTTGTGGGTAAAGAGGTGCAAACTCTGCAGAGTTCTTAAAACTATCATGATAGCCGAGCTTACGGTCACGAGCGCCTGGTCAACTTCCATGATTAGTTGGGATGGTTACTGGTTATGATTTTGGATGGTTTGGTTTTGGTTTGGTTTTCGGGACTGTTGAGTCCTGGTGATAAGATGGGTTGCATGACTGTTGAGTCATGGCGACAAGGTTGGTCTCGGTGGGAGACGAAGTTGTTTATGATGAGATTGTAGTGAATACGAGATGGTATTCGTGAGATAGTAGCGAATACGAGGAGGTATTCGTGAGCCAGAATGAGGTTGATTGATGACTGGTTGTGACATGGAAGGTAATGAACATAATGGAGGTATGATTGGTATCTAATACATGTTGGGATTTACATTCACTTAAAGATGAGTTCCTGTTTTATCATGGTTTTGATAAATAACTTTGCTTTCTGCAATGAGTCTTTTTATACCTACCTTGTTATGAGCTACATATCATATTTTTCCCGCACTTGCTGAGTACATCATTGTACTCAAACTTGCATTATTATTTCATCATCAGCAACAGGAGAAGATTTCTATGAAGACCAAGTGGAGCATTAGGCGTGTGATCTCTTCTCAACCTTGCCTGTGAGGGATGGAGTAGAGATGGAGCCATTGCTGCCTAGAATTGCTTCCGCATTAGTTAAATTGCTTCCGCATTAGAATGAAGACTTCCGCTGCATAGAAATAAGACTTCCGCTGTGAGCATGAGTCCATGACTCATGAGACATTGTAATAAACTCTGTTATTCGTGGTAATATATAATCTGAATTCAGTTTGTGGAACATATGTGTATGTGTGATGAACATCCTGGGCACACATATGCATCAGGTCTCGGTTCCGTGGTATTCCACAGAATTGAGGGTGTCACAGTGGCATTGGCGGTCGGAATGGGGGTGGCTGAAACGAACGTCCCCCGAACTGCTGAGATCGCGCCGGTGGATGCCACTGCTGACCGGATGGTGTCTGATACACCATGCAGTATTTCTGGGGAGCTCCACCCCCACTGCTGGGTGGAGTGCTACGCTCTCGCTGCTCAGCCGCCAATTCTCGCTGAGCGTCTTCTTGCATGATCGCGGCATTAACGAGATCGTTGAAGGTGACGCGATTGCATTGGACGAGATGCGTCTTCATATCGGGGTGTAACCCCCGATAGAAGTGCTCTCGCTACTTCTCCTCGGTGGAGACGTAATCCGACGCATATTGCGCCAGATGGTTGAAGGCATGGGAGTAGTCATGAGCACTCCTCCCGCCCTGCATCAGCTCCAAGAACTCTTGGAACTTCCGCTCATTATCCCGGTAGGGATATGGTAGGCGCGGAACGCCTCCCGGAATTCTTCCCACTCCACGCACCAGCGGCACCATGAAGCTGCTGCATCACGAACAGAGTCTTCTGCCACTCTGTACATTGGAGCAGCCCGAACATCGACTCGATTGTCCGCAGCCAGTTGTCGGCCTTCAGGGGTTCTACTGCTTCAGTGAACACCGTATGGTGTGTACTCATGAAGTCCGAGTACGTCACATGACGGGGCTCACGAGCCCCCCTTTCTTGACGCCCCCCCCCCCCCCCCCCCCGCCTGGGACGTATTCTGCACGATCGTGCGGAGCAGGTCAGTCTGCTCCTCACGATTACCCACCAGGGCCGTGATCACATCCGCTAGCGTAAGCGGAGGCGGCGGTGGTGGTTGTTGCTGCGGGGTGCGGTTGTAAGGAGGTGGCTGGGATTCATCAACCCCTGCTGTCTAGAGCCACAGATCTCATGCGTGGTCCCAGTGCGAACCATCTGCAACCATACGACAATAAACATCAGTCCCGCAGCATACTTCATGCAGTCCAATAAAATAGGCGTAAACATAATGACTGTAAAGCATGCGACCCATCTCGTATACAGATAATGTAATAGCTTTGCACAAGCTACACCATTACCAGACCAAATAAAATCTAGTTACATCCAACTTGACAGACTTCCTCTTTGGAAGTTCATCTCAACTAGGTTTGGTCATTACGAGACATTTATATTGCTTTGTCATCATGTATACTACCCTTTTATCTTCAATACGACACAACCATGGTCTCTAGCAAAAGATACTTGAGTAAGGTATGTACTCAATTCTTTCACTGGTCGAAGAAAACCGCTCATGAGTATGTGCTATCCTATTGGAAGTACTTAAACCCCTTAGAGTACAACTATCTCTCAAATGAGTTCAACTGTCACCCCTCTGTCAGAATGACCAGTTTCTACATATCCCAGATTTTGATCTGGTTCTGGGCATTTTCAGGACTCAAGCTGAATACCAAATTTAAAGTTAAATTCAGTATCTTTCCGACAAGTGTTTATTTTCCCTCAGATCAGCTCTGGTTAAAAAGGTATGGTAATTCAATGTCAACAGAATTTCTGGAAGAATTTCAACAGCACCTCCTTTGGAAGTTGCTGTTTTCAACTCTAATTTCCACTGAGTTCTGTGCTGAAATTGCAGATACTTTGAATTACAAAGATGTAACACATCTCCTACCCTTTCCAAATATGTATGATATGAAAATTTTAGATTTTTCTACAAGAAGTTATGCTTGAAAAACAGAACGGTCCAGAGAGTGTTTTAAATCTGTCCTGGTTCTGGCCAGTTTACATTCCTCTGGAATTTAAGCCATCTTAAGGTGTAATTCAGCTCTGGAAGTCTACAACAAAGTTGTAGAGTACTTTAACACCATTCCAGAACTATATCCCACACCACCATTGGCTAAATAATCTGTGAGTTATGCCCTGTCAAGGTTCAGCCAACTTGCTGCCCAAAACAGAGCACTCTGTTTTTCAATCCCTTTGACTACACTGATCAACTTTTGAACTTCTCTACCCAACCAGGGTCCTAATTGTTGAAACTTGGTGACTTTAGTTCCTTGTTATCATTATCTTTCATGCACATGCCTATGATATGTCGGTACTACGTTCCTCACAAAAAGAAGATCCTAACCAGATTATAGCGGCATATACGTCTCAATTGTGGCACTAGACGGGCTCTCGCACACGTATACTACAAAGGATACATACGTGGTTAGTACCTGCAGAAGAACACCCAATAATGATGCACTCAAAGGTTATTTCCGTTTCTGGCAGGTCTATATTTGAAAATAAATACAAACCCCCGTATCATTGCCATACGGCCGTCCTTGAGTTAAGCCACGTCTCAAGGTACGTGATCGTGTTTTAACACCACACGACGAGGAACCCGAGTAGAGCGTGAACGGGTCGTCACGGTTGGGAATTTTATGAATCCAACAGATACCACCTACTGCCCTTCAGGGCATGCCGATGGCAATCGCTGCGTGTGTCCTCCTGGGCTATTTCCAAACGAACACACTCTCGCGTTACTGACCACGCGATGGGGTCTCCACTTGCTTGCCTAATACATGCTAGGGATCAGCGTTTCATACGAACTCAAGAACATGAAGAGTTCAAGAGTTTCATATTGACGTCTCACACCAAGCTGTGAGACCTATCCCTGAACCACATTCCTCGTCAGGGAAGCTAACCGAAATTGAACCACTTTCGATGGCGTTCCTTACCATTTTTACCTGAGCGTAGGTGCGTCGTTACATAATTAAAATTCAGAATTATAACACATATGTTAGTCTGGCCACTTTAAGTAACTTTGCTAATATAGTCCTTACTTGGGCAAACTAGCGAATCCTAACCGTAAACCTAAGCTTCCCCGTAATACAGTCCTTAATTAGTGTTCTATACCCAATGCCGCTCTGATACCAGCCTGTGGCGGACCGAAGTCCGCTCATCCAGGATCGCAGAGGGTGGTGCCGCACGATGCGACACCCAACAGCACACATCATAAGAATGATATTGTATTGCATAGAAAACTAACTGAATATGTACAAACTAGTACAAGACTTCAGTTACAAACTAGTATTTGGATTACAAAAGCAGAAGCTAAGTTTATACAACTCACGCCACCTATCAAGCAAATGTTGGTTACCCAGCCCTAGGGCAACCCACACTAGCTGCACTCCTCAGCTCAGCGCGGCGTGTACGGCTCCCACTCAGCCGTGGTCCCCGATGGAGGGTTGCCCTCACCGGGGGACTCGTAACCCGAGTCCGTGGGATACTCCTCACCTGAAAAACACTTAAGCAGCAACCATGAGCACGATGGCTCAACAAGACTTAATCGACTCACCTAGGCATGAAACTCTACATGCAGTTTACACGAACATGGGATGGTAAATTTCAGCAAATGGACACACCTACAAGTTCATCCTTAGTTCATCTTGTAGCCACAAGTTAACAGTTCATGAATATGAAATTTAGAGAGCAATATTTGGTGGCACACATGTAGCAATACAATTATACATATCACCAGAATTGAATCATAACATTCCATAATTTATCTACGTTACGACGCAGTGAACAAGAGGTACTCATCACTGCGAGGGACGGCGAATCGACTCGATATACACCTGCAGGGATACCCGAATAGCACGTCATGTATGACCATCTGTGGAGCTGCACAGCACGCTCACATGATGTCGTACGGGACAACCTTTCACCCAACAGCCCAAATGTCGAACCAGTCGCACCGAAACGGACAGGAGGTTCCCTACACAGAGCATCTCTCTATGCCTGTTAGCAGATTTCCACCATGCTGCCCTCTACCTACACCTATGTGCTATGCCTCGACGCCTGGATGTTTAGGTTACATCGGTTTATCGGGGCCCATATATCCGATATGCCTTCGGTACGTTCAATACTTGTTCAGCAGGGCCGCACATGGATCAGTTCTCAATCGACGCGGACAGGGCTGCACATACAAGACTTCCTCTTGCTGTGCCCTAGCCCCTGCCTAGTCTCATTTTCATTACTAAAGTGATCTCACATCGCTCGAACCAATCCCGTGTGTCCCAATCCTAACTCGCGAGTAGATTCCAACTACTCGACTTGCACCGAGGTTCTATGAATCATTAAGCATAGCCTGTCTACACGAGTACTTAGACACTACCCTCACTCTTATAGGAAAATTATGGTCATGCACTTGGGTTTCATCCATCCTACACCTAATGCACATCCATACCACATACTAAGTACTCATAAAGCAAAACATTGTAAAATGGGTTAATGGAAACCGGGGCTTGCCTTGTTGCTGCTGGTCAGTGGTTAGGGCTTCGTCCGGAAGAAGGGAGTCGAGCACTTCCGGAGCTTCCTCGCCTTCAGCGACTACACGTAAGCCATATGCTATATGTCAATTTAAATGCAATGTTTGGAATTGAACATGTAAAGACTATAACTCTATCTAGCCCTCCCCTTTGGTTCTGAAATTTTTATGATGGCTTGGTATGGTCCTAACCAAAGTCTTGACCAAGTTTCATTTGAAACAAAGTTCGTTTGAGCTTTGTACAAATTAAATCCTATTTGGTCAACAGTAGAGCCTCTATGGAATTCCAGGGGTTTTCATGGCTCCAACCATTACTTTATGGAAACTAGAATTTGAGATGGTTCTAAGGGAATTGGTTTCATGTCATTTGAAGAATTCTAGATGAAGTTATGCCCTAAACAAGATTTGAGAAAATCTGAAAAATGTTTCTGTATATTTTTCTATTTTCTCTGGGGAGTTCACTTAATCACACCATTAGGGGGACTAAATAAACTTGGATGGGTCTGAATATTTTATTTTGAAACAAAGATTTTCCAATGAACCTCCTAGCCAAATTTCAGAATTTTTCATAAAGTAATTCTCCAGATAAAATTCCTAACAATTTAAATTTTAGGGAATTAATTATGGAAAACCATTAAGTTTCAAGAGCTTAAATTTGTGTTGCTGGAAAGTAATAAAAAATCTGAATTCAGAAAAATTTAGTTCACCGAATTTGGAGCTCCCTAGCAAAAGTTATATGCATTTGAAGTTTGAACTAAACTGGAAAATCCCAAAACGTTTAAACTCTGCGGGTGGGCCCCACTTTTAAAACCGGCCCACTGAGATCGTGGTGACACCGCAGCCCACGGGGTTTTACCCGCGCTGCCGCACCGGATCCCAGCCGCAAAGTGGATCCCCGCGAGAGAACAGGGACTGACCGGTGGACCCGCCCACCCCCCTTCATCTACCTCGCTACCTCCCGCGGCTCCTGCGGCAGCTTCGCCGGAGAACTCCCCGCCGGACATTTCGCTGCCTGACCTCCGATGGATTTCGCTGCCTGTGCCTAACTTTGCTCGGGGAACATGCTGGTGCCCTCACCGAGGCTCGGCGATGGCCAGAACCACGCCCGCGACGGTGACAGCGGCGATCCCCACTCCGGCGATGTCGCCCAAGCTATTCCGGGCCTTATTTTTGGAACGGTTTTCTCCTACAGCTCCGCTGTGGCATGCTGAGCATGAAAATGAACTCGGGTTGCCATGGAAATGGACGGAGCTAGGACCTCACTGTCGACCTAGGGCTAAAACGGCGGATGCTCAAAAAACTCGAATAGCCGCGCCAAAACTCGATGGTGTTTGATGGTCTTTGATCCTAGGTGGCCATGGAGACGTGTAGAACATGTGCTTAGCTTGGTTTACATGGTGGTGGACCGATCATCATGAATTTTGGATTCTTTGCTAGCTCGGTTCTTTGAACACCGAGGACTAAACGTGGAAATTCTTTCCCTACAGGGCACAAAATGAGGTAGGGTTTTCACCGTGAGTTCGAGCACCCTCCGACGCGTCTCTTTGCTGTTGATCGTCGGTCGCGAGAGTGCCTAGATCAGCGGTGCAACGAGGACCCGAGGAGAGCGGCCGGCGAGGTGTTTCGTTTTGGCTGTGTGCGGGGCAGAACGAAGAGGATGAGGGAGGAATCACGTGGCCTGGCGTGTTACTCGAGTGCTGCACCCGGCGCCCTCAGCCACCGAGCAGGAGGTGGCAAATGCGAGGCGGTCGGGCGCTGACGTCGGTAGCTGGCGGTGCGCGCTCTCGGCCGAGTGAAAAAATCAAGCCGAGAATTCTTCTGTGTTAAGGCTACTGACAAGTGAGACCCTCCCCTCTAATTCTTTTTCTGATTTTCATTTCTGTTTTCACTGAAAACATCCCAGCTACTCACAATTGAGTGAAAGACTTAGCCCCAAAGTCATGGTTTGAATTTGATTTCCCCAATTTGAAATTGGTTTGGCTAATTTTGCTACACATTTGAACTGAAATTCAAATTCAGTTTTGAATTAATGCAAATTTAGCTCCCGACAAGATGAAGTCCAATGGGGATGAAAATTGGTGGACTAACTCAGAAAAATATACCGAGTTTGAATATGAATTGAACTTTTGAATTCAAGTGATGAAAGTTGCTGCAATTTGAATTTGCATTCAAATTGGCCCATTTTACAAATGTCTCCAAAAGTGCCTCAAAAAGCATTGGATTTGCATGAAATTTGGCCTGAGCCTTCCCAAGACTATTTAAAATCCATAGGTGAGCTAAACCTTCCATGCTTATGTGTAGAAATCCTACTTTTTGGACTTAGGGCTTTCCCCTCTAATCACCCTTTTGATGGTGTTTACTTGCTCTTCACAAGTGTTCATGAGATATCCATCACAAGAGTTGTGGTGTTGTGAGGTGATGAACATTTTTTTGCAAGTCACTTTCTTGGGCTTTTACACCTATTATCCGCATAACCCTTCTGTCGTGACTGAGCGGCCTTCAAGTTTCACGTATCGTTTGGACTTGCTTTTCAGCGTCTTGCAGCACTTCGGGTCCAAATACCTGGTTTTCTCCGGTCTCATTCTAGAACAGCGGCGTTCTACACCGTCTACCATACAATGCTTCGAAGGGTGACATCTTCAAGCTGACTTGGTAGCTGCTGTTGTATGAGAATTCAGCATATGGCAATCTCTTATCCTAACTATGCCCATGTTTCAAGGCGCAGGCTCTCAACATGTCTTCCAAGATCTGATTTGTCCTCTAGGTTTGCCCATCGGTTTGCGAGTGATATGCGGAGCTGAAATTCAATCATGTACCCATGGCTTCATGCAGCTTCTTCCCGAACCTAGAGGTAAATTGAGAACCTTGATCTGAAACTATCCTCTTCGGAACTCCATGGCAACACACAATTTGATCCATATACAGCTTGTCTAGTTGTGTGACGGTGTACTTGATTCTAACAGGAAGGAAATGGGCCGCTTTCATCAATCGGTCCATGATAACCCAAATGGATTCGTAGCCGGCCTGAGTTCGTGGCAATCTGACAATGAAATCCATTCTGATGTCTTCCCACTTCCACTCGGATACTTTTAATGGGTGTAATAATCCAGCGGGTCTTTGATGTTCGGCCTTCACTCGTTGGCACGTGTCGCATAAGGAGACATATTCAGCGATGTCCCTTTTCATACCATCCCACCAATAGCATGTTTTCAGGTCCTTTAACATCTTTGTACAGCCGGGGTGTATCGAATAAGGCGAGTCATGTGCCTCCTTTAAGATTGTGTCGCGGATGTGCTTCACGTTAGGCACACAAATCCTTTTCCCGAACTAAAGTGTGCCTTTCTCATCTTCCTTGAAATCCTTTTCTATGCCTTGTCGGATTGTTTCCATGATTTCCTTGATTTCCTCATCCGTTGCTTGGCCATCTCGTATCTATTGTTCCAGCATTGAGTTCAGTTCTATCACCTCCATCTCGTTCAAGAATCCGAGATGCATCCGTTCAAACTCCTTACGCAGCTCGGGTGGCAGATACCGATCCGTGAGTTGGTGACATGCTCCCTTTCGGCTCAACGCATCAGCTACTAAATTGGCCTTTCCGGGGTGATAGTTGATTCCAACATCATAATCCTTGATGAGTTCAAACCATCGACGTTGCCTCAAATTCAGATCCGTTTGCGTGAATATATACTTGAGGCTCTTATGATCCGTATAGATCTCACATCACTGATCGAGGATGTAATGCCACCAAATCTTCAAGGCATGTACCACGGCTGCAAGTTCCAGGTCGTGTGTAGGGCATTCAGCTCATGTTTCTTTAATTGCCTCGATGCATAGGCTACCACTTGTCCTCCATGCATAAGCACACATCCAAGCCCTTGTCTTGATGCGTCAAAATATGTATCGAAACTCTTGCTCACGTCCGGCAGTACCAAAACCGGAGCTGTTGTTAATATCTTCTTTAGCTCCTCAAAGCTTTCTTGACACGCTGGTGTCCACTGAAATGCTTTCCCATTCATCAACAATTCCGTCATAGGCTTTGCTATTTTGGAGAAATCCTTGATGAACCGGTGGTAGTATCCAGCCATCCCAAGGAAACTCCAAATATCCCTCACATTCTGAGGTTGGTTCCACTTCAAAACATCTCCCGATTTTCCAGGATCAACCGATACTCCTCCTTCGGAGATAATGTGGCCTAGGAACGATATCTCCTTTAGAAAAAATTGACACTTGCTGAACTTGACATACAATTGATGCTTTTGCAGTTTCTGCAATGTCAAACTCAAGTGTTCTTCATGTTCTTCCTTAATTTTTGAATGCACCATGATACCGTCGATGAAAACCACGACGAACTTGTCCAAGTACTCCATGAAGACCTTATTTATGAGGTACATAAAGTATGCAGGTGCATTCGTTAACCCAAAAGACATAACGGTAATAAGCATACGAACCATACCGTGCCTGAAATGCAGTCTTGGGTATGTCGGACGGCTTAATCTTCAGCTCGAAGTATCCCGACCGAAGATCAATCTTGGAGAAAATTCGGTCACCTTTCATTTGATCAAACAGGTCCTCTATATGGGGAAGTGGGTATTTATTCTTGATCGTCACTTCGTTGAGAGACCTATAGTCCACACACATCCTTTGGGTTCCATCTTTCTTGTCTACGAAGAGCACGGGGGCTCCCCACGGTGACGAGCATGGGTGTATGAAACCCTTATCTAGCTGCTCCTGAATTTATTTCTTGAGCTCCACTAATTCATTAGAAGGTATTATATATGGCCTGTTTGCTATAGGTGCAGTTCCGGGTACTAAATCAATGGCAAATTCAATGTCCCGGTCAGGTGGCATACCTGGAAGTTCTTCCAGGAACACATCTGAATATTCTTGAACCACCAGAATGCTTTCCAATGTCACTTCTTCGATTTGGTTCAGCACTGCTTTCTCTATTGTAGGTTGGGCTGCCTCAAACTCAATACGAGTACCGTGCTCACTCGTCAACTGCACGATTCTCTTAGCACATTGAATCACTCCGTTGTGCTTGCTTAACCAGTCCATTCTAAGTATTATGTCAATCCCTCAGAAATCCTACACAATAAGGTTGGCAAGAAAGTCTACCCCCCCTAATTTTAAGGCTTACTTTGGGACATACTATACTTGTAGGAGCTAGAATTCAGATTTGAGAGAAACGGTTTCACAACTATATGCATCAATGTGTATGAACTAAGTATCTTCCTTTATTAATTTCAGCCTATATGTGGATGTGAACATGTGCCGAAGCATCTCACATCTCTCCACTATGTGTGGATGTGGACATTCGCCGAAGCGTCCTACAACTCACACCAGCACACAAACACAGGCAATCATCATTAAAATTTCAGCACACCACTCTTATTCAAGCTACTACGATCTAAACGTTTCTATTACAGCTTTATTCAATGGAAACCTAAACTTAATTGTGAGAACAGGTGCTATTCTCGCCATGTGACGGGGGTGGTCCATACATAGGTGCACACCATGGTGAGTCGGCAGTCCATGTAGGGATAGATGACGCTGGTGCTCCATTTGCTCCCGCGTTGGCATGGGTATCCTCCTGTTTCTACAGAAAATACAGCTTCTTGCGGAGGTAACGGATCTCTTCTTGTGCGCTTGCATAGAGGTTTCCTAACTCCACGAGCAACCTCTGAGACTTGTCAGCAGCTTGTGGGTTGGAAAGAGCTCCTTCATGGGGTCCAATGATCTCCTTTGTACCAATCTTCCGATACGGGTGCACCTCAAAAGTAGTGTTCTCAAGCTGCTCATGGAAAGCGTTGTACAGTCCGGTGAGTGCATCCCATGCAGCATCATCGATAGCTTCTGCCCTTGTAGCTCTCCATGTAGGTGCGAAGTGGCCGAGTGACTACCGTTAGATAGGATGGTTACTTCAGCCTTCCACTCTTCATATCCGAGATGATGGACTTTCTTGAGAAGATATTCCGGGTATAAACTTCAGCAATCCAGAAATTCTTTCAGCTCCTTGGATATGTGTCCTCCTTCCATTCCGTCGGACAGGAATTCTTGAACTGAACGGTTAGCCCGTTCATCACCTTCATTACTGGCCTCAGCAAGGGGTGGCTTTTCTTTGGATTCATCTCCTCCCGACATAGCTTCATGAGGCTCCACGGGGTGTAAGCCCGTGTGAAAGTCCTCCTGAGGTGCGTACCAATGCTGTTCTTGTGGATCATCTTCCATGTCGTCTTCGAATGGTTCCATCTCTTCCAGATCCTCTTACTCATGCATAGAGCTATTGACATCATTTTCATCATGAGGTTCTATCTTCACCTCCTCCCAATATGGTCCATCGGACACCTCAATGGGGTTAAGTGCACTCCCACGTGGTGGTGGACGAGTCCTGTGCGTGCTGTGCTCCTAGGCACCGACATCTATAAATAAGACATGAGGAAGTTTAGAGAAGAAGAAAATATCTCCAAAACTTCAGAAGCTATGAAGGAAGAAAACAAAAGTGTTGCTGTCCAAAAGGGTGGAAAAAGAGAGCTGAAAATAGCACTTTGCGGTGGCTGAATTGACAAGTAAATTGCAGCAGCATAAAATTTTCAAAAATAGCAGTTTAGAGGGGTGTTCCTATGTGTTTTAGAGTGTCCATTCTACCTAGGCTTGCGTCCTACAGTCAATGTGGCTCTGGTACATATTTGTGACACCCGGTTCAGGAAATAGAACCAAGTGAATGCATATGTGTGCCCAGGATGTTCATCACACATACACATGTAATACACAAACTGAATTAAGAATATAACCATGAATAAATAGTGTTTTAGTACTTTATTACAATGACTCAATATCTCACTCATAAATATCTAACTTATTCTTGCAGCGGAAGTCTCTAAATGAAAGCGGAAAGTGACTAAAACAGCAGGCTCCAATCTTCAACTCCACAGACATGTTGACGGTGGTGCGCACGCCTAGTACTCCACATGTTCCTTGAAATATTCTTCTCCTGTAGCTGATGTATAAGTGGGAATGCAATGGTGAGTACATGTCGTACTCAGCAAGTGTGGGAAAAGTATGACATGTAGCTTACAACAAGGTAGGAAATAAAAAGGCTCATTGCAGCAAGCAAATTTTATTTCATAAACATGGTAAAAACAGCAACTATCTCTAGGTGAGTTCAATTCCATCATAACCAAATTAATCATCATCATTCCTTCATTATAATTCACCATCTATCATGTCCCAACTAGCCATTAATCTTTCTCAAGTTCATCTCATATTCATAAATATTCATAGCCATCTCACATTCATATAACCAAAACCAAACTCATTGTCATGACTCAAAACAGTCCAAAAACCAATCCCAATGACCATACCACAACTATCCCGAATGAAATCCCATGTTTTGCCTCTAATCATGGAAGTTGGCCAGGTGCTTGTGACAGAAAGCACGGCTATCATGATAGTTTTACACTCTGCAGAGGTGGCACCAGTTTACCCTCAAGTTTGTGATTTCGTCACCCGTCAGTGACTAAAAAGAACCTCAATTATACCAGTACACAACCATCAGTGTATGGCCAAGAGATCACAAAATAGCCTTTACAAAGTGGCTACTAGGATGTACGGACCTACTGAGGTTTTCACCGGAAGGCTCGAATCTCCATTCTCCCACCCATGGGCCCCCTCTTGTGCCATGCAGTTCCCAGGGCAGTCCTTTTCGACTCCCATTCCCCGTGCCATCCAACGGTCCATAACAAGCTAGCAACACACCTAAGTAGTCAGCTAAGCCGCACCCATATTTATCCTTGGGGTGAGACAGTTTTCCTGGCACGTGCTCGCATGAACCAGTCCTTAGATCTACGGCAAGTAAACCACCATCTCATTCAGCAACATCCACGAACCAATATTGCCTACATCTCCCCGATTCCATGCTCATCAACATCATCAAGTTAACATCATCTTTATTCTCATGAGTGCAGTAGCAAACCATGTGTTATTTCATCTTCCCGTATCCCGTAAGTTAAGCGAAGCAAAATGGAAAAACGACCATACCCCACTCATCAACTTTCCCGGCGACAAGGATCGTTAACAAAACAAGTAAACTCGTATAAAAGGGTGTCCCATCAAGTTTACTCAAGCACATGAGTTTTCGCAATCAAAACTGTTTCGAAAACATAGGATCAATATGGTCAAGGGGCACTTGCCTTGCTCCCGCGGCTCGTGTTGCTCAAGTGTCTCAAAGTCTTGGTTCTTTAGTTCCTCGTAGATGGCCTCTTGAGCTTGTCCTTCTACTCACGACCACACACATACAAAATTTACAGAAATCAATCCTCATGCACTGTAACACCCTCAAATTCATTTCCATACATTGCATGCATTTTTCATATAGAGAAACATTATAAAAAACTATAGATGGAGAAAAGAACCGTATAAATGGAGGAAGGAACCATAGAAATGGAGAAAGAATCATAAAAATGATGGATAATGGGAAAAAAGATAGCTGAAATGAGCAAATTCCAATTTATCCAGGTGCGCTGTCGACACTTCCCCGGGCCGCGGGACACGTGGCGCCCGCTGAGCTCACCCCTGCAGAGGGGGTGAGGTCCGGCACCGCTTGACACGTGTCGCCTTCGGAGCTCGCCTCTGCGGAGAGGCGAGGCCCGGCCCCACGGGACACATGTCACCCTTGGAGCTCGCCTTTGCGGAGAGGCGAGGCCCGGCCATCGCCCACGGAGCTTGCCTCTGCGGAGAGGCGAGGCCCGGCCCCTTAGGAGACGTGTCACCCACGGAGCTCGCCTCTGAGGAGAAGGGAGGTCCGGTACCACTGGACACATGGCGCCCTCGGAGCTCGCCTCTCAGGAGAAGGGATGTCCGGCACCACTGGACACGTGGCGCCATCTGAGCTTGCTTCTGAGGAGAGGGGAGGTCCGGCACCGCTGGGCACGTGGCGCTCTCGGAGCTCGCCTCTGAGGAGAGGGAACGACCGGCGCCGCTGGACACGTGGCGCCCTCGGAGCTCGCCTCTGAGGAGAAGGGAGGTCCAGCCCTGTTGGACACGTGGCGCCCTCGGAGCTCTCCTCTGAGGAGAGGGGAGGTCCGGCCCTGCTAGACACGTGGCGCCCTCAGAGCTCTCCTCTGAGGAGAGGGGAGGTCCGGCCCCGCTGGACACATGGTGCCCTAGAAGCTCGCCCCTGTGGAAGGGGGCTAGGCCCGGCTCAGCTGGCCGCGTGGCAGGCCCGGAGCTCGCCTCTGAGGAGAGGGAAGGCCCGGCCCCGCTGGACACGTGGTTCCTCCGGAGCTCACCCCTGCGGAGGAGGCGAGGTCCTTAGCTGATTTCTCCTCCTGTGCGCGGGAGTACCCGGTACTGAGGGTACCGACACAATTTCCCCAAATTTTTCCTACATTTGGAGTTTCCCCCACGTTGCTGCCGCACCGATCAATTGGAGATAAGTTTGTTAAGATCCAAAATAAATTGAGTTGGACTCTTATTTGAGCTCCAATTGGAGTAGGACTCCTCTTTTTCCCCTTATAAATAAAACCCAAATCCCCTTTTTGGCCGTAACCCCTTTCCTTTTTCCCCCTCCCAAGTCGATGACTTGGAGGCCCTAGCCCCAATCTCGCCGAGTTGGACACACACCCCCCTCGCCGGAGTTCAGTCGCCGGTGAGCCCGCCGACGAGCCCCGTTACGCCTCGCCGTCGCCGGAAAAGAGCCGACGATCATAAGTGAAGTGAGGTAGGTCTTCGTTACCCATCTTACGACGTCGTCGCTGTTTCTACGCTTTCGTTTTCTTCGCTCCCTTTGAAAAGAAACTTTTTCGTGTGGACAGATCATGTTGTGATCGGGTTTTGACAGTGGAATTGATCTAGATCTTGAGTCAAGATCATCACCACATCCACGCTAGATTCCTACACCCTTGTTCATCATAAAACCCCATGAAAGCCCATTGAAACATGCAAGAACACGTACAAACTTGTGAAGCCCGGTCCCGTGATAACGGATCCGAACTAATGCATATTTGTGCCCAGGATGTTCATTACACATACACAAGTATTCCACAAACTGAATTCAGAATATAACCATGAATAATAGGGTTTGAGTACTTTATTACATCAATCTCTAACTTATTCTTGCAGAGGAAGTCTCTAACTTATTCTAGCAGCGGAAGTCTCTAACGATAGCGGAAGCAAACTAAACAGCAGAAGCGGCTCCATAACCAACTCCACAGGCAAGTTGACGGTAGTTCGCACGCCTAATACTCCACATGATCTTTGAAGTACTCTTCTGCTGTTGCTGATGATGAAGTAATAATGCAAGTTTGACTACATGATGTACTCAGCAAGTGCGGAAAAATATGATATGTAGCTTACAGCAAGGTAGGATTAAAAAGGCTCATTGCAGAAAGCAAAGTTTATTTCACAAACATGATAAAAACAGAAACTATCTTTAAGTGAATTTAATACCAACATGTATCCAATTAAACCAGTAACATACCTCCATCATGATTCTCCACTTTCATGTCTCATCCAGACATTTATCTTTCTCAACTTTTTCTCATGCTCATAACCACCTCATGATCATATCCATCTCATGATCGCATATCCGAACCAAAACTCATTGTCACGACTCAACAGTAGGAAACCATTTTTATTACCAAGACTCAACAGTCCCAAAAACAAATCCAAAAGACCAAACCATAACCAAACCAAAGACCATCCCAAAACTTCCCTCTAATCATGGAAGTTTGCCAGGCGCTTGTGACCGTAAGCTCGGCTATCATGATAGTTTTACACTCTGCAGAGGTGGCACCACTTTACCCACAAGTTTCTGATTTCGTCACACATCGGCGACTGCAGAACCTCCATTATACCAGTACACATCCGTCGGTGTATGGCCAAGAGATCACAAAATAGCCTTTACAAAGGGGCTACTAGATGTATGGACTCACTAAGGTTTCACCAGCAGGCTCGAATCACCATTCTTTCACCTACGGGCCCCCTCTTGTGCCATGCAGTTCCCCGGTCAGTCCTCTCTCGACTCCCATTCCCCGTGCCTTCCACGGTCCATAACAATCTAGCAACTTACCTAATTAGTCAGCTAAGCCACACCCATACTTGGCCTTAAGGTGGCACTGTTTCCTGGCATGTGCTTGCATGAACCGGTCCTTAGATCTATGGCAAGTAAACCACCATCTCCTTCTACCACATCCACAAACCAAGCTTGCCTAGATCTCCCCCGATTCTATGCTCATTATTATCATCAAGTTTTCATCATCATTATTCATATGAGTGCAGTACATAGACATGTCCTACTTCGCCTTCCCGTATCCCGTAGCTTAAGCGAAGCAAAAAGCAAAAACGACCATACCTGACTCATTAACTTTCCTGGCGACAAGGGTGGTTAACAAAGCTATTAAACTCATATAAAAGGGTTTCCCATCAAGTTGACTCAAGCATACATGTTTTCGCAAACAAAACAGTTTCCAAAACATGGGATCAATATGGTCAAGGGGCACTTGCCTTGTTCCTGTGGCTTTGGTTGCTCACTGATCTTGAAGTCTTGGTGTTGTAGTTCTTCGCAGATAGCTCCCTGAGCTTGTCCTTCTACTCATGATCACGCACGTACAAGATTTACAGCAATCAATCATCATGCACAAACTTTACTCAAGATGCAATGGTGTAGATGCATGCTGATCCTATGGTGCAGTTTCATTAATTCGGTTTGTACATGTTCTTGCATGTTTCAATGGCTTGCATGGGGTTTTACGATGAACAAAGGTGTAAGGATCAAGTGTGGATGTGGTGATGATCTTGACTCAAGATCTAGATCAATTCCACCGTCAGAAACCGATCAACACGTGATCTATCCACACGAAAAGACTTCTTTTCAAAGAAAACAGATGCGAAGAAAACCACGATGATGTCGTAAGGTGGTAACAAAGACCTACCTCAGCCTTCCTCCTAGCAATGGCAGCAAGACAGTTCGTCGGCTCTCTTCCGGCGATGGAGAATGTGTCGGGGCTCGTCGGCAGTCTCAGCGGTGGTTGAACTCCGACGAAGGGGGTTAACTCGGTGATGACACGACCCAATGGTCTTGTCGAGCCAGGATCACGCTGAGGGGTGCTGCGTTGCACAGCACCGGATAACACACGTCAAAGGTACAAAGCGGAAGCGAAATTTTATTACATAAACGAGTTTATGAACATTTGTACATCAAAACAAGTCCAGTCTACACTCACGGGCGTAGACTACGCATCAAGTTCACGTTCAGCCCTTGACCGTGTCCTTGCTAGCACACAAGCACACTAACTCTGCGGCGTGCACGACTCCCACTCGACGGGGTTCCCCTCCTGGGGTTCCATCTCCTCTTCGGGAGTCCCTTCCTCATAGAACCCTGCAAAAGCTTCAAACACAAGCAGTGAGCACGAAGGCTCAGCAAGTCTGACCCGTCTCACCTAAACATGGAACTTCTACATGAGGGGCAATGGGTTACATGAGGTAAAAATCATTTGCAAGGAGTCGCCTAATTAGTAGAACCTTATTTTCAAGTTTTAGCAGCAGGTTGTGGAGAACCTTACACTAAGCCACATGAGAGAGCCGCAATCAAACAAGAAATGCATTTCTCTCATGTACTTTGCCCAAAGTTAAAAGAAACTTTAGTTAGCTCTAAACTACAACAAACCATTAACAAGCAAAGTCCATCTTTCAATCAGCAACATTTCAACATGTAACTAGCCTGTTTTTTCTACGTCACGATACAGTGAACGAGTGGTACTCACTGACCGCGAGGGACGGCAATTATAATCGATTTACACCTGCAGGGTTACCCGAATAACCCGTCACGTACGCCCGTACTCGATGTTGCCTACAACAACCATCATGGATGCCGTACGCAACCACCTTTCGCCCGTCAGCTAAATATTGAACCGGTCCCATCGTCCCGAGCAAGAGGTCTCTGCATGCGCATCTCCGTGCCACCAGCCGATTTACACCTCAAGCTCTCAACCTACCCTCTGAACGACGGGCAATGCCTCAATACCCAGCTACCCGAGTTACATCGGTTTCCCGGTTCCCATATATCCGGTAGGTCTTCGGTACTGTTCTAGCTTGTTCAACAGGCCCGCACACGGCTCGGTCCTCAATCAACTCAAGCGGAGCTACAGCACACAGGCACCAAAGTCCTGCTGCCCTTACTCTCCGCTCGGTCTCATCTTTCTTGCCATGTGTATCATGTGCTATCTCTACCCGAGTCGAGTGCCTCTAGCCTATGCTCGCGAGTAGTTCCAACTACTCGACTTGTACCGAATCCTACACTCTCTTAGCATTGCAGTAGCTAACGGGGGTTGCAATCCTAAACCCGACCCATGGTTTTCTTGGCTATGCAGTTGGGTTTCCAAACAAGACTCTAATGCAAAGAATAATAGTATTCAAAGATGTGCTCAAAACAATAAACATTCGTAAAAAGGTTAATGCAAACCGGAGCTTGCCATGCTGCTCTTGGTCGTAGGCTAGCTGCTCCTCCGGAGTAACGAAGTCTAGGACTCCGGGTTCCTCCTCGACCTTAGCGACTACAAGATATACAAGTATATGTATTAATTTAAATGCATTTGATTGAATTTAAACTTGTGAAGTCTATAACTCTTACTAGACAGACCCAATGACTGTAAAACTTTTACTGTGGCTTGGTTACAACCTAAGTACAGACTTGGTCATGTTTTAGTTGCAGCAAAGCTCATTTGAGCCCTCCACAATTAATTATGTACTTGACCTTAATTGGCACTCTTAGGGTGTTCTAGGATTTTCATGGAGCAAACTATGACTTTCTGAAAACTAGATTTTCAGAGGGTTCTAATGGAGTTGGTATCCCTTAATTTTAAGGTTCCTAACTGAAGATATGAGCTAAACAATTTCAGGGAAAATTCTGAAAATGTTTCTGAACATTTTCTATTTTCTCTGGAACAGTTTCACTAATCACACCATTAGGTGGATCAAATGAGCTCAAACGGATCTGAAATTTTTATGGTAGTTCAGGGATATTTTGGTGAACATTCCAGCAAAATTTCAGGATTTTCCTCAAATGGATTCTCCAGTTAAAATTCCAAACATTTTAAAATTTGAGGAATTAATTCTGGAGAATTAAGCATTTTCATGAAGTGAAACTTTATTTGCTGGAAAGTACTCAGAGAGCTGAATCCAACAAAATGTTGTTCACTCGATTTAGAGTTTTCTAGGCAAAGTTATGAGGATTTGAAGTTTGAATGAACTCTGAAAATCGGTGGAAAAGTTTAAATCTGTCGGGGCCCGCAGGGACACGTGTTGAGCGCCGAGGCGACAGCACACCACGGCCAACAGGGTATTTGTGCGCCAGCACACCTGATCCCGGCCACACCCGATCCTGATTTCAAATCTTGAGCCGCTGACGTGTGGGCCAGCCGACTTCGTCTACCTCTCGACGCGCCCGCGCGCCCGCGCCGCTGCCGCTCGGCGGAGCAGACCCGGAGCTCGCCGGCTCGCTGCTGCCGGCCATCCCATGGTCTGAAACTCGCCGCTAGGGGGTTGTCGACATCGAGGAACACGTCGGTGGTGTCAGCTCGGGCTGGCGGTGACCGGAAATAGCCCGGCGACGTGCCGCGGCCTCGGTTGAGGTTCGGCGCCGTCGGCCGTGAATTCTAACCCGCCAAAACCTCGAACAATCGGTCCTACCGCATCAGGGTATCTCTAGGAAGCTCGACAATGTGTCAAAAGGGTTCAGCAATGGCGGCAAGTCGGTCGGCACCGTGTGACCGATCGTGCCCGCCATGACCGCCCTTGATCGAGCTCGAAATTCGTCACTCCTAGACAGTTTCATGCCACGGATGCAGAAAAGAACTTGATCACCGGCTAGTCCAGCGTCTATGTGCAAGATTTGATAGCTAGAGAAGGATCTTAGAGCAAGAATTTGAAGGATCCGTACCGGAAGCTCAGTTTAAGGTCGCCGGAGCAAAAACTGAGAATTCGCCGTGGATTTTTCACGGTTTGCTTCCAAACTTGGAGGAGAGCAGCATGGTGGTTGCGCGCTCCTGTTGCCTCTCTTGCTGGACCGTGAAAACGCCTATGGAACGCTGTCCACGGGCACCTGACTCTCGGCTGAGGCTAGGTCGCCGCAGTGGCGATCTTTTTCGGGCAAAGGAGGTTGGAGCTCGGGGTTTCTGGTGTTGGGGAGGTAGAGTGCGAGCTGAGGTTGCCGTTTATCGGCTCAGGGAAGGAAGAGGCGAGATGTTTTCGCGGTTTTCCCGATCGAGCAGAGAGGCGGCAGCCGGGACTCGGTGTTCACGGGAGAGGGGGAGGTGAGCGGTGCCTGCCTCGGTGGAGCGCCTTAATAGGGCCCTGGAACCGCCCTTGGGCTCGTGTGTAGGCGCGGGAAGCAGCTGGTGGCGCTGCTCCTCCTTGGTGGCGAGCGCAGCTGCTCCCGAGCGTTGAATCGGCAGCTGCTCGGTGGAAGTTCCACCGAGACTTGTGATTTTGGGTGGAAGTCTCCCTCTTCTCTCTATGACATGTGGGTCCCACCCGGGGCTTTAACCTCTGAAATTTATTCCTAATCACTGTTGTAAACAGTGAGCCCCAAAATACCACTGGTGATTCAAATTATTCACCCATGAGCCATTTGAATCGAGTAGAATTCAAATTGGGTTTGGTTGGAATGAATTTCAGCACAAGTTCAGTTTGGAATTCAAATAAAGTTTGAATTTGTCTCACTTAGCTCATGTCAAGATCAACTCCAAATGGAGTGAAAATTGGTGTGTGAGCTCACAAAAATGTGCTGAATAAGAATATGCCTCCCACTTTTGAATTCATGGGATAAAAACAGTTTGAATTTGAATATGGTTTCAAACTGCCCTCTTTCTAGCTATACTCAAACTGACCTCAAAGGGGTTTTGAATTTGAGTGAAATTTGGCATGGACATCCTTAGCAATGTGTAGGAGTTTTCATATGCCCAGCCCACCTATATCACATGTGGGAAATACCACATTTGCAATATGTGAGTTTGTTCTCTAGTGAGCATGTTGATGATGGTTACTTGCTCTTCATTTGTGTTCATCAACTTTTCTCAAATGAGATGTGTGTGTATGGTGATGAACACTTCAAATATGTGTCAAAAACTGAGTCCCTTACATTCCTCCCCCCTTAAAGAATCTCGTCCCGAGATTATAAGGTGAAAATGAGAGAGAGGACGGTGGAAAATTACCGGATATGCGACGTGAAAAAGTTGGGGTTGTTGGCGCGAAGAAATCCTTCGCTCTTCCATGTCGCTTCATCCACGGAGTGATTACTCCATAGAACCTTGTAGAACCACAATGTACGGTGGCGTGTGGTTCGGACCTTTTCATCAATAATCTGCACCGGTTCCTCTCGATAGGTGAGATCCGGTTGCAGTTCTTCAATGTCTTCCAGCTGAATGGTAGTTGATAGCTCGAGACACTTCCTCAGCTGGGAAATGTGAAAGACGTCGTGCACACCGGAAAGTGCTTCTGGTAATTTCAGCCGGTATGCCACTGATCCACATCTTTTCGGTAATCTGGAATGGACCGATGAATCGGGGTGCCAACTTCCCTCTCACCCCGAATCTGTTTACGCCCTTCATCGGAGACACACGTAGATATATGTGATCCCCGACTTCGAATTGTAATGGTCGTCTTCTCCGGTCCGTATACTGTTTCTGATGGGATTGGGCGGCTTATAGGTTCGTTTGAATCAGTCGAACCTTTTCTTCTGCGTTGTTGACAAGGTCAATCCCGAAGGTAACCATTTCGCCAGACTCACACCAGTTCAATGGTGTGGGACATTTTCTCCCATATAGCGCCTCGTAGGGCGCCATCTTGATGCTGGCTTGGTACCCATTGTTGTACGAGAACTCGGCTAACGGCAAGTGATCATCCCAATTCTTGCTGTGGCCGATAGCGCAAGCTCGTAGCATGTCTTCTAAGATCTGATTTATCCGCTCCTTTTGCCCATCCGTTTGTGGGTGGTATGCTGAACTACGGATCAGCTTCGTTCCCAAGGCAGCGTGTAGCTGCTCCCAAAAACAGGACACAAATAAAGTGCCCCGATCCGATATGATGGTACGGGGTACGCCGTACAAGCATAGGATCCGTGAGATGTACAGTTCAGCGTACTTCTTGGCGTTGTAGTTGGTGTTGACCGGGATGAAATGGGCAACTTTGGTGAGCCGGTCGACGATCACCCACACCGAATCATGTTTTTGAATGGTGGTGGGTAAACCGACGATGAAATCCATGCTCACGTCCTCCCACTTCCAGGCAGGAACGCCCAGTGTTTGTAGCAGTCCCGGTTTCCGCATATGGTCTGCCTTCACCCTTCGACATGTATCACACTCGGACACGTACTTGGCGGTCTCCCGCTTCATCCGTGTCCCCCAAAACTTGCTTCTGAGTTCTTGATACATTTTGTTGCTGCCGGGGTGAATAGAAAACTTTGACAAGTGAGCCTCATCAAATATTTTCTTCCGTAACTCTGGGTTACGGGGTACGACGATCCGGTCCTTGAACCATAGGTCGCCGTCTCCGTCCTTCCGGAAACATTTCAACTCCCCACTGTCTACACGTCTCCACAAATGCGACATGCCCTTGTCATGTTTCTGAGCTGCCGCTATTTCTTCACGGATGATGGGGATCAAAGCTAGGTTGTAGAGAGCTCCGTGTGGAATCACATGTAGCTGTGGTTCGCTCTCTTCCAACAGTGTGATGGTCAGATTGTTGACGTGTGACTTGCGGCTCAGCGCATCTGCCACTACGTTTGCCTTGCCCGGATTATAATGGATCTCTATTTCGTAATCCTTTATCAATTCTAACCATCTTCGCTGCCAAAAGTTCAACTCCTTCTGAGTGAATATGTACTTGAGGCTTTTGTGGTCGGTATATAAATGTACGAGGTTACCGCGTAGGTAGTGCCTCCACATTTTCAGTGCAAGTATCACGGCAGCGAGCTCCAAGTCGTGGGTTGGATAATTCTGCTCATGGTTTCTAAGCTGCCGTGATCCATACGCGACCACTCTTCGGTCTTGCATCAGCAGACATCCGAGCCCAATGCCGGATGCATCGCAGTACACATCGAACGGTTTTGTTGTGTCTGGCTGCGCCAAAACCGGTGCTGATGTCAGGTGTTTGACTAAAGCCTTGAATGCTGCTTCACATGCTGGACTCCAAACATATTTGGCAGCCTTCTTCAGCAGCTCTGTCATAGGATTGGCAATCTTCGAGAAGTTCGGAATGAACCTCCGATAATATCCCGCGAGTCCGAGGAAACTCCGTACCTCGTGAACAGTTCTCAGGGATTTCCAATTCAGCACTTGAGTGATCTTGCTCGGGTCTACAGCGATACCCTCCGCTGAGATGATATGCCCGAGAAAAGGCACTTGCGATATCCAAAACTCGCATTTGCTGAATTTCGCGTATAACTTGTGATCCCGCAGCCGTTGCAAGACTATACGCAGATGCTTCTTGTGATCTTCCTCCGACTTGGAATATACCAGAATGTCGTCGATGAAGACCACGACAAACTTGTCCAGCTCCGGCATGAATACCGAGTTCATCAAGTACATGAAGTGAGCTGGAGCATTGGTGAGGCCGAAGGACATGACCAGGTACTCATAAAGTCCGTACCTCGTTGAGAAAGCTGTCTTTGGAATGTCCTCCGCCCTTATCTTAATCTAATGGTACCCGGATCTCAAGTCCATCTTGGAAAAGATCTTCGCTTCGACCAACTGATCAAACAACATGTCGATCCGTGGCAACGGGTACTTGTTTTTGATGGTTACGGCATTTAATGGACGATAGTCCACGCAAAGCCGCAACATCTCATCCTTCTTCTTTACAAATAATGCTGAACAGCCCCATGGCGAGGAGCTCGGCCTAATAAAACCCTTTTCCAGGAGGTCCGTTAGCTGGGTCTTCAATTCAGCCAACTTCTTGGGCGCCATCTTGTACGGCCTTTGGGATATTGGCATGGTTCCCGGTGCAAGTTCAATCTTGAACTCCACCTCTCTATCGGGCGGCATCCCCGGTAAATCATCCGGTAACACATCAGGGAACTCTCGGACCACTGGAATATCTTCCAATCTGATAGTTGTGGCTTGATAGACACTTGGAAGTTTTATTTCTGGACTGTCCGGAAATAAGGAATGAGATTTGTGCACTTCTTAGTTTAAGTGCACAACTCGGAGGACGGTGTCTAAAACAGCGCCGTGGCCGGTTAACCACAACATCCTTAAGATGACATCGACCTTCTGTCCCTCTAAGATAATGAGAGACATGGGGTACACTACCCGCTAAGCATAATGGTGCTTTGGAAACCATTATGCTTGCTGAAATCTTCCCACCCGGTGAACAAATTAAATATGGACTATCGGTGGGTAGTATTGGCAAGCGGTGTCTAGCAATGAAAGCTTGGCTAATAAAATTATGCGTGGCGCCTGAATCGAACAGTACTATAGCGGGATGCTGGTGGAGTTGGAACATACCCGCAAGGATTGGCTCGCCCTCCGGCACGTCCCCTATGGCAAGCTGGTGGACGGTGCCGGGCCTAGGGTTTGCCAGCCGCACATTAGTAGGGTTCCGGGGTTGATTCCTCCCCGGAAACTGCGGTGCCACTCCACCGCCTTGCCTCTCCGGGCAACTGCTCGCGAAGCGTCCTGGACGACCACACTTGTAACATGTGGCCGCTGCTGGTGTAGTGCTCGGGGGACGAAAGCCCGGCATGCGCTGCTGAGGTGCATACGCATGTGGCATCGCCCGCTGCTGCTGTTGTTGCGGAGGTGGTACTGGCAGTGCCGGCCTGAATGCCGGTGAAGAGTACGGCCGACTGCAGAACGGCATCGACCGCAGTGGTGGCTGCCAGCGTGGACCTGATGGTGGGCGATTCACCATCCGAAACTTGTGAGAAGGACCACCTCCTTCTCCGCTGCTCTGCTGCGCGCTTCATTTCTGCTCCGCCGCCGCCAACTCCTTGCCGGAGTCCTCTTGAACAATCGCAGCATCAATGCTGTCGTTGAGGCTGCCGCGATTGAACATCACCAACTTGTCCTTTAGGAGCGGGTTAAGCCCCTGGTAAAAATGGTCCCGCCGCTTCTCGTCAGTATCTGCGTGATACGACGCGTAGAGCGCGAGATCGTTGAACGCCCTGGAGTATTCCAGCACATTCCGACTCCCTTGCTGCAGGTGCAGGAACTCCTGCGTCTTCCTCTTCATCAAGCCTGGTGGTATGTGATAGGCCCTGAAGGCCGTCCGGAACTCCGTCCTGGTCATCACTCGGTCGGTGGGCTGTGAAGCACAGAAGTTGGCCCACCACGCGCTCACGGATCCTTGGAGCTGCTGGACCGTGAACCGAGTCTTGCGCTGCTCGCTTATCTGGAGCAGCCCGAACTTCATCTCTATGGCGCGGAGACAGTTGTCCGCGTCAAGAGGTTCATCTGCCCTTAAGAATACCGGGGGATGAGTAGCCAGGAAGTCGGAGTAGGAGCTCTGTTGACGCTCCTCACGGTCTTGACGTCTCTCTGGGCGAGACGTATTCACAATGAGAGTTTGCAGCAACTCCGTGTGCTGCTGATGTGAACCCGCCATTGCCACGACGATGTCGGCCAATGTAACCGTTGGTAGTGGCGGTGGCGGTGATTGCTGTTGCTGTTGCTGCTGCTGTCCTGAGGACTCCTCGGGAGGTGGTTGGGAGGTCTATTCCCCTTGGCTAGTACCCCCAACGTCAGGGTTGGCACGAGTACGCGTCATTCTGAAATTCAAAACAGCAGCGATTAGCACATGTCTTACTTAAAATTCCATATGTAACAGTAGGTATTGAAGTGACACATGATTAATTTGCACAACATTCACATATATTGATAAAGCATAAACTTTATACAAGATACATTATTCTCGGGTCTCCGAGAAGTCGTGCTCACGTCGTCACTACCTATACATACGCTACTGTCTACACGACATGTCACCGATTACAAAATTTGGGCTACACTGCCCTAGCTGCCTTACTTGGCAACTGTAACCCCCTACTCGGAGTAGAACTCGATATCCTGTGGGTCGTCCAACTCCGGTATTTCTGCTGGTGGCTCTGGATCTACCACCTCTTCTCCCATCCCAGGTTCTCCCATTGCTGGAAGGCCCAAAACTACCGGTATGCCCAATACCGGAGGTACGAGGTCCTGCAATGCATGCACCTCGTCCATAGCCTGGTTGTAGTCCTCTTCCCAGCCTTGCCCTTCCTCAATAGCGTCGTCTCACTCTATAGTAAGGTCCTCGTTCTGCTGGGTCAGATTCTGTACCAGTTCTTGCAACGCCACGATGTCGACACGGCTCTTCTTCTTTGCCTTCTTCAGACGATGCAACTGATTGTGTTGTTCATTCAGTCGCTTGATCGTCGGAAGGAGCACATTACGGAGTGCGCTGTGAGCACTCTCGAAATGGTCTCCACGGCTTGTGCTCTCCTTCAGCTTCGTGGCGAGATGCTCCGTATGAACAGCTTGGCTGTCCATCACGGCGTTTCCCGCCCTCATCTGGAGGCTGAGATTTGCCTCCGCGGGGTTGTACCTTGGGCAACTCGGGTCCGTTGCCTCCAGGTACCTCTCTTCCCACACATGCTGAGCCCGTCCCTCCACCGGAACAAGCGCGTATGGAGTGCCCTCCATAGCCTCCACGTGTAGTTGGCAGAAACGTGACATGGTGTCACGGGCTGCCACTTGCCACATGCCCTCGGGTTGTCTACCTCTCACCGTGACGGTGAACGGCACCCACCCGGGTGGCGTAGGTCCTGCAGGGACTTCGACATGGATTGTCCACGTATTGTTACCCTCTTCGCCTTCTTCCTTGGTGCAGTATTCAGCATCTGGTTATATCCGAAATATTGAAGCATCTGCCTCAATGCCTCCGAATAGCCGCTGCGGTGAGAACAGTGGGACACCACCAACCCGTTCTCCAATTGCTTATCTTCTGTCAACTGTAAAAATATATTTGAGAAATGTCAAATATTTATTTAAACAGTAAACCATTGAGTTATAACATAAGACATGTCATTGAACCCACAAAACTTGGAATCAGTTCAAATTTCAAGCAAACTTGACTGCTGATCTGCTGTCCAACATGACAGCCCTGACCAGTTTCCATTTCAACCTGATTTAGGCCATGTTAAAGGCAAAAATAATTCTGGAGCTCAACATCAAACTTAAAGCTAACTTCCATAGATTTACAGAAAGTATCTGCTTGGCCTAAGATCTGTCCTGGTTCAAGAGTTATGAGAGGTCAAAGTTAACAGAATTTCTGGAGACAATTGGACAGCACCTCCCTGCTTTAGGTACTGATTTGATCCAAGAATTCCAGTTAATTCTGTTCCTAATCTGACAAAACTTTCTGTTACAAAGTTGTAACCCATCTCATAAGCTTTCCAGAACTACCTCATTTTCTATTTTTTGGATTTTTAAGCAGGAAGTTATGCTTAATTTACAGAGAGTCTACAGAGAGTCTTTACTCTGTCCTGTTTTCTGGACAGTTTCAACTCTACTGCATTTTTCGAGTGGTTAAGGGATGAAACACCTCTGGACCTCAACAGAAAACTTGTAAAGATCTTCCAAAGCTTTCCATAAATGTATCATATGACCCCATCCTCGAAATAACTTAACCTCTAACCTCTGATTAACTTCAGCCTTAATTCAGCTGGAAACAGAGTGCTCTGTCCTTAACAACCTATAAGTCGAAAACTTGTTGACTTTGAATATCCTGATTAAGGAAAGAGTTTACAACAATTTTTAGTGCTTTCGATCAAAACCTTCAAGTTTTACAATGAAGTTGTTCATTTAATGGGGTGTGACGTCGATGCGTCACCAGATTATGTCGGTACTACGTACTCACAAAGAAAAACCTATACCGGACTTAGCCGGCTTCGTTAATTCAGTAACACTAAACGTCACTCGCACAAGGATGCTACACGTCTACCGTTTCGTGGTCAGACTACCTGCAGAAACTCAAACAATCGTCAGACTCGGCTGCACACCGAGCCAGGAATCCATACAGTTCGTACACCCGGCCGTCATCACTCGCCCGGATGTTCTCAAGCCAAACACGCCTTGAGCTACGTGTTCACGTTTCAGACCACGCGACGGGGTCTCCAAAATTGCACCACGCACGCCAGGGACAGACTTTGCTCGAATACCCTAAACGACATGAAGAGTCGTAGAGGACATCAAAGCGGGTCGGGTTACCTGCCACCCGTGGGGCTCCACCCTTCAGCTTGTGCGCACTGGTGGACAGCGCTTACGTGCACCCCCCAAGACATAAATGTCCCGAGATGCATGATTTTCCGACATAGAAAAATAGGTTAGTATGCCACTTTCTGTATACTAATACATCCTTATACGGGCTACTAACTCGTTCCTCACTGGATTTTTGAAAAAGATGACCTTTGTAGTGCGTTAAACCTCAAGCGAGCTCTGATACCAACACTGACACGACCCCATGGTCTTGTCGAGCCAGGATCACGCTGAGGGGTGCTGCGTTGCACAGCACCGGATAACACACGTCAAAGGTACAAAGCGGAAGCGAAATTTTATTACATAAACGAGTTTATGAACATTTGTACATCAAAACAAGTCCAGTCTACACTCACGGGCATAGACTACGCATCAAGTTCACGTTCAGCCCTTGAACGTGTCCTTGCTAGCACACACGCACACTAACTCTGCGGCGTGCATGACTCCCACTCGACGGGGTTCCCCTCCTGGGGTTCCGTCTCCTCTTCGGGAGTCCCTTCCTCATAGAACCCTGCAAAAGCTTCAAACACAAGCAGTGAGCACGAAGGCTCAGCAAGTCTGACCCGTCTCACCTAAATATGGAACTTCTACATGAGGGGTAATGGGTTACATGAGGTAAAAATCATTTGCAAGGACTCGCCTAATTAGTAGAACCTTATTTTCAAGTTTTAGCAGCAGGTTGTGGAGAACCTTACGCTAAGGCACATGAGAGAGCCGCAATCAAACATGAAACGCATTTCTCTCATGTACTTTGCCCAAAGTTAAAAGAAACATTAGTTAGCTCTAAACTACAACAAACCATTAACAAGCAAAGTCCATCTTTCAATCAGCAACATTTTAACATGTAACTAGCCTGTTCTTTCTACGTCACGGTACAGTGAACAAGTGGTACTCACTGACCGTGAGGAACGGCGATTATAATCGATTTACACCTGCAGGGTTACACGAATAACCCGTCATGTACGCCCGTACTCGATGTTGCCTACAACAACCATCACGGACGCCGTACGCAACCACCTTTCGCCCGTCAGCCAAATATTGAACCGGTCCCATCTTCGCGAGCAAGAGGTCTCTGCACGCGCATCTCCGTGCCGCCAGCCGATTTACACCTCAAGCTCTCAACCTACCCTATGAACGACGGGCAATGCCTCAATACCCAGCTACCCGAGTTACATCGGTTTCCCGGTTCCCATATATCTAGTAGGTCTTTGGTACTGTTCTAGCTTGTTCAACAGGCCCGCACACGGCTTGGTCCTCAATCGACTCAAGCGGAGCTACAGCATGCAGGCCCCAAAGTCCTGCTGCCCTTACTCTCCGCTTGGTCTCATCTTTCTTGCCATGTGTATCATGTGCTATCTCTACCCGAGTCGAGTGCCTCTAGCGTATGCTCGCGAGTAGTTCCAACTACTCAACTTGTACTGAACCCTATACTCTCTTAGCATTGCAGTAGCTAACGGGGGGTTGCAATCCTAAACCCAACCCATGGTTTTCTTGGCTATGCAGTTGGGTTTCCAAACAAGACTCTAATGCAAATAATAATAGTATTCAAAGATGTGCTCAAAACAATAAACATTTGTAAAAAGGTTAATGCAAACCGGAGCTTGCCTTGCTGCTCTTGGTCGTAGGCTAGCTGCTCCTCCGGAGTAACGAAGTCTATGACTTCGGGTTCCTCCTCGACCTTAGCGACTACATGATATACAAGTATATGTATTAATTTAAATGCATTTGATTGAATTAAAACTGGTGAAGTCTATAACTCTTACTAGACAGACCCAATGACTGTGAAACTTTTACTGTGACTTGATTACAACCTAAATACTGACTTGGTCAAGTTTTAGTTGCAGCAAAGCTCATTTGTGCCCTCCACAATTAATTATGTACTTGACCTTAATTGGCACTCTTAGGGTGTTATAGGGATTTTCATGGAGCAAACTATGACTTTCTGAAAACTAGATTTTCAGAGGGTTCTAATGGAGTTGGTCTCCCTTAATTTGAAGGTTCCTAACTGAAGATATGATCTAAACAATTTCAGGGAAAATTCTGAAAATGTTTCTGAACATTTTCTATTTTCTCTGGAACAGTTTTACTAATCACACCATTAGGTGGATCAAATAATCTCAAACGGATCTGAAATTTTTATGGTAGTTCAGGGATATTTTGGTGAATATTCCAGCAAAATTTCAGGATTTTCCTCCAAAGAATTCTACAGTTAAAATTTCAAACTGTTTAAACTTTGAGGAATTAATTCTGGAGAATTAAGGATTTTCATGAAGTGAAACTTGATTTGCTGGAAAGTACTCAGAGAGCTGAATCCAATAAAATTTGGTTCACTCGTTTTGGAGTTTTCTAGGAAAAGTTATGAGGATTTGAAGTTTGAATGCACTCTGAAAATCGGGGGAAAAGATTAAATCTGTCGGGGACAGCAGGGACACGTGTTGAGCGCCGAGGCGACCGCACACCGTGGCCCACAGGGTCTTTGCGCGCCAGCACACCTAATCCCGGCCACACCCGATCCCGATTTCAAATCTTGAGCTGCTGACGTGTGGGCCAGCCGGCTTCGTCTACCTCTCGACGCGCCCGCGCCGCCGCCCCTCGCCGAAGCAGACCCGGAGCTCGCCGGCTCGCCGCTGCCGGCCATCCCATGGTCTGAAACTCGCCGCTAGGGGGGTGTCGACGTCGAGGAACACGTCGGTGGTGTCAGCTCGGGCTGGCGGTGACCGGAAATAGCCCGGCGACGTGCCGCGGCCTCGGTTGAGGTTCGGTGCCGTCGGCCGTGAATTCTAACCCGCCAAAACCTCGAACAATCGGTCCTACAGCATCAGGGTATCTCTAGGAAGCTCGACAAGGTGTCAAAAGGGTTCAGGGATGGCGGCAAGTCGGTCGGCAGCGTGTGACCGATCGTGCCCGCCATGACCGCCCTTGATCGAGCTCGAAATTCGTCACTCCTAGACAGTTTCACGCCACGGATGCAGAAAAGAACTTGATCGCCGGCTAGTACAGCGTCTATGTGCAAGATTTGATAGCTAGAGAAGGATCTTAGAGGGAGAATTTGAACGATCCGTACCGGAAGCTCAGTTTAAGGTCGCCGGAGCAAAAACTGAGAATTCGCCGTGGATTCTTCACGGTTTGCTTCCAAACCTGGAGGAGAGCAGCACGGTGGTCGCGCGCTCCTGTTGCCTCTCTTGTTGGACCGTGAAAACGCCTGTGGAACGCTGTCCACTGGCACCTGACTCTCGGCTGAGGCTAGGTCGCCGCGGTGGCGATCTTTTTCGGGCAAAGGAGGTCGGAGCTCGGGGTTTCTAGCGTTGGGGAGGTAGAGTGCGAGCTCAGGTTGCCGTTTAGCAGCTCAGGGAAGGAAGAGGCGAGATGTTTTCGCGGTTTTCCCGATTGAGCAGAGAGGCGGCAGCCGGGACTCAGTGTTCACGGGAAAGGGGGAGTGAGCGGTGCCTGCCTCGGTGGAGCGCCTTAAGAGGGCCCTGGAACCGCCCTTGGGTTCGTGTGTAGGCGCGGGAAGCAGCTGGTGGCGCTGCTCCTCCTCGGTGGCGAGCGCAGCTGCTCCTGAGCGTTGAATCGGCAGCTGCTCGGTGGAAGTTCCCACCGAGACTTGTGACTTTGGTTGCATGTCTCCCTCTTCTCTCTATGACATGTGGGTCCGACCCGGGGTTTTAACCTCTGAAATTTACTCCTAATCA
This sequence comes from Neostapfia colusana, assembly GCA_030760725.1. Taxonomy (NCBI): domain Eukaryota; kingdom Viridiplantae; phylum Streptophyta; class Magnoliopsida; order Poales; family Poaceae; genus Neostapfia; species Neostapfia colusana. The sequence goes on along the minus strand of JASWHV010000005.1, from coordinate 73,464,814 downwards.
CTGTTGTAAACAGTGAGCCCCAAAATACCCCTGGTGATTCAAATTATTCACCCATGAGCCATTTGAATTGAGTAGAATTCAAATTGGGTTTGGTTTGAATGAATTTCAGCACAAGTTCAGTTTGGAATTCAAATAAAGTTTGAATTCGTCCAACTTAGCTCATGTCAAGATCAACTCCAAATGGAGTGAAAATTGGTGTGTGAGCTCACAAAAATGTGCTGAATAAGAATATGCCTCCCACTTCTGAATTCATGGGATAAAAACAGTTTGAATTTGAATATGGTTTCAATCTGCCCTCTTTCTAGCTATACTCAAACTGACCTCAAAGGGGTTTTGAATTTGAGTGAAATTTAGCATGGACATCCTTAGCAATGTCTAGGAGTTTTCATATGCCCAGCCCACCTATATCACATGTGGGAAATACCACTTTTGCAATATGTGAGTTTGTTCTCTAGTGAGCATGTTGATGATGATTACTTGCTCTTCATTTGTGTTCATCAACTTTCCTCAAATGAGGTGTGTGTGTGTGTATGGTGATGAACACTTCAAATATGTGTCAAAAACTGAGGCCCTTACAGGTGAGTTGGGGGGCTAGGGCCTCTAAGTCGTCGGCTTGAAAAGGTGTTACGGTCAAGGGGTGTTTCAGGTTCTATTTACAAGGGGATAAAGAAGAGTCCTACTCCGATTGGATTTCAAATAAGAGTACTATTAAATTTGTTTTTGGATCTTAACAACTTATCTTCAATTGATTTGGTTGCAGTATTCAACGATGAAGAATTCGTGTTGGTTTCCTCAGTACCGGGTACTCGCGTACAGGGGAAAACCGCTTAAGGATCTCGTCCATCTGCAGGGATAATCTCTGGAGGTTCCACGTGTCCAGCGGCGGCCGGGCTTCCCTTCTCCGCAGAGGTGGGCTCCGGTTGTGCCGTGTGTTAGGCGGGCGGGACCTCCCTCTCCCCAGAGATGACCTCCGCATTCGCTACGTGTCTGGCGGGTGGGACCTCCCCTCTCCCTCAGAGGCGAGCTCCGTGTATGCCACGTGTCAGTGCCAGACCTCCCCTCTCTTCAGAGGTGAGCTGCGAGTGTGCCACGTGTACAGTAGCGCCGGACTTCCTTTGTCCTCAGAGACGAGCGTTGAGGTCGACACGTGTCAATTGGTGTCGGACCTCCATTCCCTTTGGAGGTGTGCTCCGAGGATGACACGTGGCCGTAGTGTCGGACCTCTCGGAGACGAGCTCGAGGGTGACATGTGTCCCGTGGGGCGGACCTCTCGGAGGTGAGCTCCGAGAGAGACACGTATCCCGCGAGGTTAGGCCTTGCTTTTCTGCAGCGACTAGCTCTGGTGGGGACACGTGTCCTGCGGGGCTGGACCTCGCTTCTCCGCAGAGACAAGCCCCAGAGGCGATATGTGTTCAGCGGGTCGGACCTCGCCCCTTCAACAGAGGCTAGCTTCGAGCCTGCCACGTGTCTGGTGATGCCGGACCTCACCCCTTCCGCAGGGATGAGCTCCGAAAACGCCACGTGGCCAGCAGGCCGCGGGAAGTGTCGACAGTGCTCCTCGGCGAACTGGAATTGGCTCTTTTTCGCTATATTTCTGATTCTTTGTCCATTTCTACTTATTTTAAAATGTTTCTTTATATGAAATATGCATGCATGCGTGAATATGAAATTGAGGGTATTACAAACCTACCCCCCTTAAACTGAATCTCGCCCTCGAGATTCGATAGAGTGGAGAATAGATGAGGGAATTCTGCCTTGAAGTCTTCCTCATGCTCCCATGTAGTTTCGGCTTCCGTGTGATGGCTCCACTGTGCCTTGCACCAACGGATCACTTTGTTCCTTGTGACCCTTTCCTTCACGTCCAAAATTTGAACATGGTAGTCTACATAGGTCAGATCCTCTTGAAGCTCAAGCTCATCGATTGGTACTTGTTCTTCTGGTACTCTCAAGCACTTCTTGAGCTGGGATACGTGAAATACGTCATGCACGTCAGAGAGGTGCATCGGGAGCTCTAGTTGATAGGCTACCTTTCCTCACTTGCCCAAAATCTTAAATGGCCCGATGTAGCAAGGTGCTAACTTGCCTTTGACGTGGAAACGTCGTTGGCCACGGATAGGTGATACCTTAAGGTACACGAAGTCTCCTACTTTGAAGATCAACTTCCTTCGCCTATTGTCCGCATAACCTTTTTGTCGTGACTGAGCAGCCTTCAAGTTCTCCCGTATCGTTTGGACTTGCTTCTCAGCTTCTTGCAGCACTTCGGGTCCAAACACTTGGTTCTCTATGGTCTCGTTCCAAAACAGCGGCGTCCTACATCGTCTACCATACAATGCTTCGAAGGGTGAGAACTTGTCATACGGCAAGATCCTATCCCAACTATGTTCATGTTTCAAAGCACAGGCTCTCAACATGTCTTCCAAAATTTGGTTTGTCCTCTCAGTTTGCCCGTCGGTTTGCGGGTGATAAGCGCAGCCAAAATTTAGCTGTGTACCCATGGCTTCATGCAGCTTCCTCCAGAACCTAGAGATAAACTGAGGACCCCAATCTGAAATGATCCTCTTTGGGACTCCATGGCGGCACACGATTTGCTCCATGTACAGCTCGGCTAGTTGTGCAACATTATACTTGTTTTAACAGGCAGGAAATGAGCTGTTTTTGTCAATTGGTCCACAATAACCCAGATGGAGTCGTAATCCGAATGAGTACGTGACAATCCGATGATGAAATTCATACTGATGTCCTCCCACTTCCACTCAGGTACTTTCAATGGTTGCAACAGTCCAGCGGGTCTTTGATGTTCGGCTTTCACCCGTTGGCACGTGTCGCATAAGGCAACATACTCAGCTATGTCCCTTTTCATACCATTCCACCAATAACAAGTTTTCAGGTCCTTGTACATCTTTGTACTGCCGGGATGTATGGAATAAGGTGAGTCATGTGCCTCCTTTAATATCGTGTCACGGATGTGCTTCACGTTAGGCACACAAATCCTTTTTCCTAACCAAAGCGTACCCTTCTCGTCTTCCTTGAAGTCCTTTTCTATGCCTTGTTGGATCCTTTCCTTGATCTCTTTGATTTCCACATCCGTTGCTTGGCCATCTCGTATCTCTTGTTCCAACGAAGAATGGAGTTCCATCACTTCCATCTCGTTCAAGAACCCGAGATGTAACTGTTTGAACTCCTTGCGCAGATCAGGCGGTACCTCCCGAACCGTGAGTTGGTGACATGCTCCCTTTCGGCTAAATGCATCAGCTACTACATTGGCCTTTCCGGGGTGATAGTTGATTCCAACATCATAATCCTTGATGAGTTCCAACCATTGACGCTGCCGCAAATTCAAATCTGTTTGGGTGAATATGTACTTGAGGCTTTTGTGATCCGTATAGATCTCACATCGATGACCAAGGATATAATGCCTCCAAATCTTCAACGCATGCACCGCGGCTGCATGTTCCAAATCATGTGTGGGGTAATTCAGCTCGTGTTTCTTTAGTTGTCTCGATGCATAGGCTACCAGTCCTTCTTCCATGAGCACACATCCAAGCCCTTGTCTTGATGCAGCATAATATATGTCGAAACTCTTGATCACGACCGGCAATACCAAAACCGGTGCTGTGGTTAGCCTTTTATTGAGCTCCTCAAAGCTTTGTTGACACGCTGGTGTCCACTGAAATGCTTTTCCCTTCATTTGCAATTCAGTCATAGGCTTTGCTATTTTGGAGAAATCCTTGATGAACCGGCGATAGTATCCAGCCATCCCAAGGAAACACTGAATATCCCTCACGTTCTGTGGTTGGTTCCACTTCAGAACATCTCCCACTTTTCCGGGATCAACTGATACTCCTTCCTCAGAGATGATGTGGCCTAGGAAGGATATCTCCTTAGCAAAAATTGACACTTGCTGAGCTTGGCATACAATTGATGCTCTCGCAGCTTCTGCAATGTCAATCTTAAATGTTCTTCATGTTCTTCCTCACTTTTTGAATACACCATGATATCGTCGATGAAAACCATGATGAACTTGTCCAAGTACTCCATGAAGACCTTATTCATGAGGTACATGAAGTATGCGGGTGCATTCGTTAACCCAAAAGACATAACGGTATATTCATACGAACCATACCGTGTTAGAAAGGCAGTCTTGGGTATGTCAGAGGGTTTAATTTTCAGCTGGAAGTATCCCGACCGAAGATCAATCTTGGAGAAAACTCGGGCTCCATTCATTTGGTCGAACAGGTCCTCTGTACGGGGCAGAGGGTACTTGTTCTTGATCGTCACCTCATTGAGAGACCTATAGAATCCTTTGGGTCCCATCATTCTTGTTTACGAAGAGCACGGGGGCTCCCCATGGTGACGAGCTTGAGCGTATAAAACCCTTTTCTAACTGCTCCTGAATTTGCTTCTTAAGCTCCACTAGCTCGTTAACAGGCATCCTATATGGTCTCTTTGCTATAGGTGTAGTTACGGGCACCAAATCAATGGCAAACTCAATGTCCCGGTCAGGTGGCATACCTGGAAGTTCTTCCGGGAACACATCCAAAAATTCTTGAACCACCGGAATGCTGTCCAATGTTGCTTCTTCGACGTGGTTTAACGTTGCCTTCTTGGTTGCCGGTTGGGCTGACTCGAACTCAATGCGGGTACCGTGCTCGTTTGTCAACTGCACGCTCCTCTCAGCACATTGGATCACTCCATTGTGCTTGCTTAACCAATCCATTCCAAGTATTATATCAAGCCCTTGGGAATCCAAGACGAAAAGGTTGGCAAGGAAGTCTACCCCCCCTTATTTTAAGGTTTACCCTTGGACCTATTATATTTGTCCTCATCCATCCACCCGGAGAATTAACTAACATAGTATATTCCATGTGTGATATGGGCAGATTATACTTGGCAACATGTTTGGATGATATGAATGAATGCGATGCTCCAGAATCAAATAAAACAGTGGCAGGGTTGGAGTTGGCAAGGAACATACCAATCACGACGTCCTTAACCTGTTGCGCTTCCTTAGCAGAGACATGATTTACGTTGCCACGAGCATAGCTCTGCTGTCCACGGTTGCCTTGCGTAGCGCCTCCATTCGTCCGCGGGTTCTGCTTGGGCGCGTTGCTTGGAAGTTGGCCAGGCGCTTGTGACCGGAAGCACGACTATCACGATAGTTTTATACTCTGCAGAGTTTGCACCACTTTATCCACAAGTTTGTGATTTCGTCACCCGTCGGCGACTGCATAACCTCCATTATACCAGTACACAACCGTCGGTGTATGGTCAAGAGATCACAAAATAGCCTTTACAAAGGGGCTAATAGATGTATGGACACACTAAGGTTTCACCAGCAGGCTAGAATCTCCAATTCCCCCATCTACGGGCCACCTTTTGTGCCATGCAGTTCCCAAAACAGTCCTCACTCGACTCCCGTTCCCCGCGCCTTCCACAGTCCATAACAATCTAGTAACTTACCTAATTAGTCAGGTAATCCGCACCCATACTTGGCCTTGTGGTGGCACTGTATTCCTGGCATGTGCTCGCAAGAACCGGTCCTTAGATCTACGGCAAGTAAACCACCATCTCATTCTATCTCATCCACAAACCAAGCTTGCCTAGATCATCCCCGATTCATGATCATTATCAACATTAGTTTCTTATTAACATTATTCATATGAGTGCAGTTACCTAGACACAATCTATCGCTTCCCATATCCCGTGGATTAGCGAAGCAAAAAGCAAAAACGACCATACCTGACTCATAAACTTCCCAGGCGACAAGGGTGGTTAACGAAACTAGTAAACTCCTATAAAAGGGTTTCCCATCAAGTTAACCCAGCATACATAATTTTTGCAATCAAAACAGTTTCCAAAAACATGGGATCAATATGGTCAAAGGGCACTTGCCTTGTTCCTGTGGCTTCTGTTGATCACAGATCTCAAACTCTTATTGTTGTAGTCCATCGTAGATAGCTCCCTTGACACGACCCCACGGTCTTGTCAAGCCAGGATCACGCTGAGGGGTGCTGCGATGCACACCACCGGATAACACACATCTAAGGTACAAAGCGGAAGCAAAACTTTTATTACATAGAGTGGTTTATGAACATTTTTACATCAAAATAAGTCCAGTCCACACTCACGGGCGTAGACTACGCATCAAGTCCACGTCCAGCCCTTGAACGTGTCCTTGCTAGCACAAACACACACTAACTCTGCGGCGTGCACGACTCCCACTCGACGGGGTTCCCCTCCTGGGGTTCCGTCTCCTCTTCGGGAGTCCCTTCCTCATAGAACCCTGCAAAATCTTCAAACACAAGCAGTGAGCATGGAGGCTCAGCATGTCTGACCCGTCTCACCCAAACATGGAACTTCTACATGAGGGGTGATAGGTACATGAGGTAAAAATCATTTGCAAGGACAAGCCTAATTAGTGGGACCTTACTTTCAAGTTTTAGCAGCAGGTTGTGGAGAACCTTACGCTAAGGCACATGAGAGAGCCGCAATCAAACAAGAAACAAATTTCTCTCATGTACTTTGCCCAAAGTTGAAAGGAACTTTAATTAGCTCTAAACTACAGCAATCATTAACAATCAAGTCCATCTTTCATCAGCAACATTTTAACATGTAACTAGCCTGTTCTTTCTACGTCACGGTACAGTGAACAAGTGGTACTCACTGACCGCGAGGGACGGCGATTATAATCGATTTACACCTGCAGGGTTACCCGAATAACCCGTCATGTACGCCCGTACTCGATGTTGCCTACAGTAACCATCACGGACGCCTTACACAACTACTTTTCACCCGTCAGCCAAATATTGAACCGGTCCCATCGTCCCAAGCAAGAGGTCTCTGCACGCGCATCTCAGTTCCGCCAGCCGATTTACACCTCAAGCTCTCAACCTACCCTCTAAACGACGGGCAATGCCTCAATACCCAGCTACCCGAGTTACATCGGTTTCCTGGTTCCCATATAGCCGGTAGGTCTTCGGTACTGTTCTAGCTTGTTCAACAGGCCCGCACACGGCTCGGTCCTCAATCGACACAAGCGGAGCTATAGCACACAGGCCCCAAAGTCCTGCTACCCTTACTCTCCGCTCGGTCTCCTTTTTCTAGCCATGTGTATCATGTGCTATCTCTACCCGAGTCGAGTGCCTCTAGCCTATGCTCGCGAGTAGTTCCAACTACTCGACTTGTACCGAATCCTACTCTATCTTAGCATTGCAGTAGCTAACGGGGTTTTCAATACTAATCCCAACCCATGGCTTTCTTGGCTATGCATTTGGATTTTCAAACAAGACTCTAGAGCAAGAAATAATGATACTTAAGTAAGTGCTCAACACAATAAAACTTTGTAAAAAGGTTAATGCAAACCGGGGCTGGTCATGCTGCTCTTGGTCGTAGGCACAGAGTAACGAAGTCTGGGACTTCGGGTTCCTCCTCGACCTTAGCGACTACATGATATACAAGTATGTGTATTAATTTAAATGCATTTGATTGACTTTAAACTTGTGAAGTCTATAACTCTTACTAGAGACCCAAACACTGTGAAACTTTTACTGTGGCTTAGTTACAACATAAACAGAGAATTGGTCAAGTTTTAGTTGCAGCAAAGCGCAATTGAGCCCTCCACAATTAATTATGCACTTGACCTTAATTGAAAGCTTTTAGGTGTTCTAAGGATTTTCCTGAAACAAACTATGACTTTCTGAAAACTAGATTTTCAGAGGGTTCTAGTGGAGTTGGTCTCACTTAATTTGAAGGTTTCTAGCTAAAGATAGGAGCTAAACAATTTCAGGGAAAATTCTGAAAATGTTTCTGAACATTTTCTATTTTCTCTGGAACAGTTTCACTAATCACACCATTAGGTGGATCAAATTGGCTCAAATGGCCTTGAAATTTTTATAGTAGTTCAGGGATATTTTGGTGAACATCCCAGCAAAATTTCAGAATTTTCCTCCAAAGGATTCCCCAGTTAAAATTCCATACATTTTAAAATTTGAGGAATTAATTCTGGAGAAATAAGGATTTTCATGAAGTGAAACTTGATTTGCTTGAAAGTGCTCAGAGAGCTGAATCCAACAAAATTTGGTTCACTCGATTTGGAGCTTTCTAGCCAAAGTTATGAGGATTTAAAATTTGAATGAAATCTGAAAATCGGGAAAAAGTTTAAACTTGCGGGTGGGCCACGGGGACACGCGTCGCACACCGAGGCGTCGGCACAACGTGGTCCGCGGGGTTCCTGTGCACCAGCACAACGGATCCCAGCCACACCCGATCCCGATATAAATTTTTAAGCCGCTGATGCTTGGGCCAGCCGGCTTCGTCTTCCTCCCGACGCGCCCTCGCGCCCGCGCCGCCTCCCCTCGCCGGAGCTGACCCGAAGCTCGCCAGCTTGCCTCTGCCGGCCATCACTTGGTCTGAAACTTGCCGCCAGGTGGTTGTCGATGTCGAGGAGCACATTTTTTTTGTCAGTTCAAGCTGGCGGTGACCGGAAATAGCCCGGCGACGTGCGGCGGCCTCGGTTGAGGTTCGGCGCCGTCGGCCGTGGGTTCTAACCCTTCAAAAACTCGAACAATCAGTTCTACAGCATCAGTACACCTATAGGAACCTCGACAAGGTGTCAAAAGGGTTCAAAGATGGCAGCAAGTCGGTCGGCACCGTGTGACCGATCGTGCCCTCCATGAACGCCCTCGATCGAGCTCAAAATTCGTCACTCCTAGTCGGTTTCATGCCACGGATGCAGAAAGGAAACTGATCGCCGGCTAGTCCAGCGCCTATGTTCAAGATTTGATAACTAAAGAAGGATCATAGAGCGAGAATTCGAAGAATCCATACCGGAATCTCGGGCTGAGGTCGCCGGAGAAAATTCTCGGAATTCGCCGGCGAGAGTTCACGGCGTGGCTGGTGCTTCAGGTGGAAGCAGCGTGGAGTCCGTGCGCTCCTTTTGCTGCCCTTGCTCGGCTGTGGAAGTGGCTGTAGTGTGCTGTCCACGTGAGACCGATCGCCGTTCTTCAGCTCAGTCACGGCGGTCGTCGTTGATCACGGGAACAGAAGCCAAAACCCGGTGGTTTAGGCGTCGGGAAAGTGGTGCTCGAGCTCAGGATGCTGCCTAGCAGCTCAGGGGGGCGAGGGTGCGATGGTTTGCTGCGTTTTCTCGATCGACCGAGAGCTCGGGGAGAAGAGACTGCCACTGCTCGTGGTCGCACGCGAGGGGATAAAGCCAACCGGTCTTCGCTCGGGCTGAGACGGTGCCGGTAGCGTGGAGGCGCGAGCAGGCCGCCCTGGGCGCCAGCGCGCGAAGAGAGAAGCAGCTGGTGGCGCCGGTTGCTTCTCTGTGGTACAGCCGGCAGCTGCTCGGTGGAATTTCCCACCGAGGCTGTGACTTTGTGTGCAAGTCTTCCATCTTCTCTCTATTACATGTGGGTCCCACACTCAAGTTTAACCTCTGAAATTTACTCCTCATCACTGTTGTAAACAGTAAGCCCCAAAATACCCATGGTGATTCAAATTATTCACCCATGAGCCATTTGAATTGGTTATAATTCAAATTGGGTTTGGTTTGGATAACTTTCAGCACATATTCAGTTTGGAATTCAAATAAAAGTTTGAATTTGCCCCACTTAGCTCATGTCAAGATCAACTCCAAATGGAGTGAAAATTGGAGTGTGAGCTCACAAAAATGTGCTGAGTAAGAATATGCCTCCCACTTTTGAATTCATGGGATAAGAACAGTTTGAATTTGAATGTAGTTTCAAACTGCCCATTTCTAGCTACACCCCAAAATGACCACAAAAGGTTTTGAATTTGGGTGAAAATTGGCATGGGCATTACTAACAATGTGTAGGAGTTTTTCATATGCCCAGCCCCTATATCACATGTGGAAAAGACCACCCTTGCATTATGCGAGTTTGTTCCCTAATGAGCATGTTGATGGTGGTTACATGCTCTTCAAATGTGTTCATCAACTTTCTTCAAATGAGGTTTGTGTGTTGTGATGAACACTTCAAACATGTGCCAAAAACTGAGGACCTTACATTCCTCCCCGCTTAAAAGAATCTCGTCCCGAGATTACAACAACAACAACAACCAAGCCTTTATCCCAAGCCTGTTGGGGTCGGCTAGACATGAAACCCAATATCAATGAAGTAAAAGAGAGGAAGAGATATAAGAACAAGGAAAAAAGAAAAAAAAATAGAAAAAATAGAAAAAAAGAAGAAAAAGAAGAAAAAAAGGAAAATAGAAATGAAATAAGAAAAAGGAAAAGAAAAAGAGAAAAGGAAAAAGAAAAAAACAAGACTATGATTCTGGCACATGAATTGCTACTTTCCATGCGGTCCTATCATGAGCTAAGTCTCTGGATACATTCCAATCTCTCAAATCTCGTTTTACTGCCTTCTCCCGAGATTATAAGGTGAAAATGAGAGAGAGGACGGTGGAAAATTACCGGATATGCGACGTGAAAAAGTCGGGGTAGTTAGCGCGAAGAAATCCTTCGCTCTCCCATGTCGCTTCGTCCACGGAGTGATTTGTCCATAGAACTTTGTAGAACCACAACGTACGGTTGCGTGTGGTTCGGGCCTTCTCGTCAATGATCTGAACCGGTTCCTCCCAATAGGTGAGATCCGGTTGCAGTGCTTCAATGTCCTCCAGCTGAACAGTAGTTGATAGCTTAAGACACTTCCTCAGCTGGGAAATGTGAAAGACGTCGTGCACACCGGAAAGTGCTTCTGGTAATTTCAGCCGGTATGCTACGATCCACATCTTTCGGTAATCTGGAATGGACCGATGAATCGGGGTGCCAACTTTCCTCTCACCCCAAATCTGTTTACGCCCTTCATTGGAGATACACGTAGATATATGTGATTCCCGACTTTGAATTGTAATGGGCGTATTCTCCGGTCCGCATACTGTTTCTGACGGGATAGGGCGGCTTTCAGGTTTGCTTGAATCAGTCGAACCTTTTCTTCCGCATTGTTGACAAGGTCAATCCCGAAGGTGACCCTTTCGCCAGACTCACACCAAATTCAATGGTGTGCGGCATTTTCTCCCGTATAGCGCCTCGTAGGGCGCCATCCTGATGCTGGCTTGGTACCCATTGTTGTACGAGAACTCGGCTAACGGCAAGTGATCATCCCAATTCTGGCCGTGGTTGATAGCGCAAGCTCGTAGCATGTCTTCTAGGATCTGATTTACCCGCTCGGTTTGCCCATCCGTCTGCGGGTGGTAGGCTGAACTACGGATCATCTTCGTCCCCAAGGAAGCGTGCAGCTGCTCCCAAAAACGGGACACAAATAAAGTGCCCCGATCCGATATGATGGTACGGGGTATGCCGTACAAGCATAGGATCCGTGAAATGTACAGTTCAGCGTACTTCTTAGCATTGTAGTTGTTGTTGACCGGGGTGAAATTGGAAACTTTGGTGAGCCGGTCGACGATCACCCACACAAAATCATGTTTCTGAAAGGTGGTGGGTAAACCGACGATAAAGTCCATGCTCACATCCTCCCACTTCCAGGCAGGAACGCCCAGTGGTTGTAGCAGTACCGGTTTCCGCATATGATCTGCCTTCACTCTTCGACATGTATCGCACTCGGACACGTACTTCGCGATCTCCCGCTTCATCCGTGTCCACCAAAACTTGCTTCTGAGTTCTTGATACATTTTGTTGCTGCCGGGGTGAATAGAAAATTTTGATAAGTGAGCCTCATCAATAATTTTCTTCCATAACTCCGTGTTACGGGGTACGACGATCCGGTCCTTGAACCATAGGACGCCGTCTCCGTCCTTCCGGAAACATTTCAGCTCCCCACTGTCTACACGTCTTCGCAAATGCGACATGCCCTTGTCATGTTTCTGAGCTGCCGCTATCTCTTCACGGATGGTGGGGATCAAAGCTAGGTTGTAGAGAGCTCCGTGTGGAATCACATGTAGTGGTGGTTCGCTCTCTTCCAACGGTGTGATGGTCAGACTGTTGACGTGTGACTTGCGGCTCAGCGCATCTGTCACTATGTTTGCCTTGCCCGGATGATAATGGATCTCTATTTCATAATCCTTTATCAATTCTAACCATCTTCACTGCCTCATGTTCAACTCCTTCTGAGTGAATATGTACTTGAGGCTTTTGTAGCCGGTATATAAATGTACGAGGTTACCGAATAGGTAGTGCCTCCACATTTTCAGTGCAAGTACCACGGCAGCGAGCTCCAAGTCATGAGTTGGTTAATTCTGCTCATGGTTTCTAAGCTGCCGTGATCCATACGCGACCACTCTTCGGTCTTGCATCAGCACACATCCGAGCCCAATGTCGGATGCATCGCAGTACACATCGAATGGTTTTGTTGTGTCTGGCTGCGCCAAAACCGGTGCTGATGTCAGGTGCTTGACTAAAGCCTTGAATGCTGCTTCACATGCCGGACTCCAAACATATTTGGTAGCCTTCTTCAGCAGCTCTGTCATCGGCTTGGCAATCTTCGAGAAGTTCGGAATGAACCTCCGATAGTGTCCCGCGAGTCTGAGGAAACTCCGTACCTCGTCAACAGTTCTCGGGTACTTCCAATTCAGCACTTGAGTGATCTTACTCGGGTCTACAGCGATACCCTCCGCTGTGATGATATGCCCGAGAAAAGGCACTTGCGATATCCAGAATTCACACTTGCTGAATTTCGCGTATAGCTTGTGATCCCGCAGCCATTGCAAGATTATACGCAGATGCTTCTTGTGATCTTCCTCCGACTTGGAATATACTAGGATGTCGTCGATGAAGACCAGGACAAACATGTCCAGCACCGGCATGAATACTGAGTTCATTAGATACATGAAGTGAGCTGGAGCATTGGTGAGGTCGAAGGACATGACCAGGTACTCATAAAGTCCGTACCGCGTCGAGAACGCTGTCTTCGGAATGTCCTCCGCCCTTATCTTAATCTGATGGTACCCGGATCTTAAGTCCATCTTGGAAAAGATCTTTGCTTCAACCAACTGATCAAACAACATGTCGATCCGTGGCAACGGGTACTTGTTCTTGATGGTTATGGCATTTAATGGACGATAGTCCACGCAAAGCCGCAACGTCTCGTCCTTCTTCTTCACAAATAATGCCGAACAGCCCCATGGCGAGGAGCTAGGCCTAATAAAACCCTTTTCCAGTAGGTTCGTTAGCTGGGTCTTCAGTTCAGCCAACTCCTTGGGCACCATCTTTTACGGCCTTTGGGATATTGGCATGGTTCCCGGTGCAAGTTCAATCTTGAACTCCACCTCTCTATCGGGCGGCATCCCCGGTAAATCATCCGGGAACACGTCAGGGAACTCTCGGACCACTGGAATGTCTTCCAATCTGATGGTTGTCGACTGATAGACACTTGGAAGTTTCATTTCTGGACTGTCCAGAAATAAGGAGTGAGATCCGTGCACTTCTGAGTTTAAGTGCACGACTCGAAGGACGGTGTCTAAAACAGCGCCGTGGCGGGTTAACCATGACATCCCTAGGATGACATCGACCTTTTGTCCCTCTAGAACTATGAGAGACGTAGGGTACACTCTACCCGCAAAGCATAATGGTGCTTTGGAAACCATTACGCTTGCTGAAATCTTCCCACCCGGTGAACAAATTAAATATGGACTATCGGTGGGTAGTATTTGCAAGCTGTGTTTAGCAATGAAAGCTTGGCTAATAAAATTATGCGTGGCGCCTGAATCAAACAATACTATGGCGGGATGCTGGTAGAGTTGGAACATACCCGCAAGGATTGGCTCACCCTCCGGCATGTCCTCTATGGCAAGTTGGTGGACGGTCCCAGGCCTAGGGTTTGCCTGCCGCGCATTAGTAGGGTTCCGGGGTTGAATCTTCCCCGGAAACGGTGGTGCAACTCCGCCGCCTTGCCTCTCCGGACAACTGCTGGCGAAGTGTCCTGGACGACCACACTTGTAACATGTGGCCGCTGCTTGTGCAGTGCTCGGGGGACGAAAGCCCGGCATGCGCTGGTGAGGTGCATAAGCATGCGGCATCGACCGCTGCTGCTGTTGTTGTTGCGGAGGTGGTACTGGCAGTGCCGGCCTGAACGCCGGTGAAGAGTACGGTCGACTGCGGAACGGCATCGACATCTGGGGTGGCTGCCAGCGTGGACCTGACGGTGGGCGATTCACCATCCGAAACTTCTGAGAAGGACCGCCTCCTTCTCCGCTGCTTTGCGGCGCGCTTCGCTTCCTCTCCGCCGCCGCCAACTCCTTGCCGGAGTCCTCCTGAACAATCGCAGCATCAATGATGACGTTGAGGCTGCCGCAATTGAACATCGGCAATTTGTCCTTCAGCAGCGGGTTAAGCCCCTGGTAAAAGTGGCCCCGCCGCTTCTCATCGGTATCTGCGTGATACGACGCGTAGAGCGCGATATCGTTGAACGGCCTGGAGTATTCCAGTGCGTTTCGGCTCCCTTGCTGCAGGTGTAGAAACTCCTGTGTCTTCCTCTTCATCAAACCTGGCGGTATGTGATAGGCCCGGAAGGCCGTCCGGAACCCCGTCCAGGTCATAACTCGATCGGTGGGCTGTGAATCACAGAAGTTTGCTCACCACGCGCTCGCGGATCCCTGGAGCTGCTGGACCGTGAACTGCGTCTTGCGCTGCTCACTTATCTCGAGCAGCCCGAACTTCATCTCTATTGTGCGGAGCCAGTTGTCCGCGTTAAGAGGTTCATCCGCCCTTGAGAATACCGGGGGATGAGTCTCTAGGAAGTCGGAGTAGGAGCTCTGTTGACGCTCCTCACAGTCTTGACGTCTCTCTGGGCGAGACGTATTAGCAATGAGAGTTTGCAGCAACTCCGTGTGCTGCTGATGCGAACCCGCCATTGCTGCGACGATGTCGGCCAATGTAACCGTTGGCGGTGGTGGTGGCGGTGTTTGCTGTTGCTGTTGCTGCTGCTGCTGCTGTCCCGAGGAGTCCTCGGGAGGCGGTTGGGAGGTCTGCCCCCCCCCCCCCCCCCCCCCCCTGGCTAGTACCCCCCAACGTCCGGGTTGGCACGAGTACGAGTCATTCTGAAATTCAAAACAACAGCGATTAGCACATGTCATACTTGAAATTCCATATGCAACAGTAGGTATTGAAGTGACACATGAATACTTTGCACAACATTCACATATATTGATAAAGCATAAACTTTATACAAGATACATTATTCTCGGGTTTCCGAGAAGTTGTTCTCATATCGTCAGGACCTATACATACGCTACTGCCTACACGACATGTCACCGATTACAAAAGTTGGGTTACACTACTCTAGCTTCCCTTCTTGACAACTGTAACCCCCTACTCGGAGTAGAACTCGACCTCCTGCGGTTCGTCCTCCTCCGGTACCTCGACTGGTGGCTCTGGATCTACTACCTCTTCTCCCATCTCGGGTTCTCCCATTGCTGGAAGGCCCAAGACCACCGGTATGCCCAATACCGGAGGTACGAGGTCCGGCAATGCATGCACCTCATCCATGGCCTGGTTGTAGTACTCTTCCCAGCCTTGCCCTTCCTCGATAGCGTCGTCTCGCTCTTGAGTAAGGTCCTCATTCTGCTGGGTTAAAGTCTGCACCAGCTCTTGCAACGCCGCGATGTCGACACGGCTTTTCTTCTTCGCCTTCTTCATACGATGCAACTGATTGTTCTGTTCATTGAGTCGCTTGATCGTCGGAAGGAGCACATTGCGAGTGCACTGTGGGAACTCTCGAAATGGTCTCCACGGCTGGTACTTTCTCTGAGCTTCGAGGCGAGATGCTCCGTCTGAACAGCTTGGCTGTGCAACACGGCATTCCCCGCCCTCAACTGGAGGCTAAGGCTTGCCTCCGCGGGGCTGTACCTTGGGCAACCCGGATCGGCTGCCTCCCGGTACCTCCCTTCCCACACATGATGAGCCCGTCCCTCCACCGGAACGAGCGCGTATGGAGTGCCCCCCATCGCTCTCACGTGTATCTGACAGAAACGTGACATGGTGTCACGGGCTGCCACTTGCGACATTCCCTTGGGTTGTCCACCTCTCACCGTGACGGTGAACGGCGCCCACCCGGGTGGCGTAGGTCCAGCAGGGACATCGACATGGATTGTCCACGTCTTGTTCCCCTCTTCGCCTTCTCCCTTGGTGAAGTACTGCGGCATCTGGTTGTATCCGAAATATTGAAGCATCTGCCGCAATGCCTCCGGATAGCCGCTGTGGTGGAACAGTGAGATTCCACCCAGCCGTTCTCAAACTGCTTATCTGCTGTCATCTGTAAACATATATTTGAGAAATGTCAAATATTTATTTGAACAGTAAACTATTGAGTTGTAACACCAAACATGTCATTGAACTCATAAAACTTGGAAATATTGTTCAAATTTAAACAAATTTGACTGCTGATCTGCTGTCTGCATGACAGCCCTGACCAGTTTCCATTTCAACCTGATTTAGGCCATGCTAAAGGCAAAACCAGTTCTGGAGCTTAAAATCAAAGTTAAAGCTAACTTCAATAGCTTTCCAGAAAGTGTTTGCTTGGCCTAAGATCTGTCCTGGATCAAAAGTTCTGAGATGTCAAAGTTAACAGAATTTCTGGAGAAAATTAGACAGCACCTCCCTGCTTTAGGTACTGTTTTGATCCAAGAATTCCGGTTAATTTGCCTCCCAATCTGGCAAAACTTTCTGTTACAAAGTTGTAACCCATCTCATAAGCTTTCCAGAACTACCTCATTTTCTATTTTTGGATTTTATGCAGGATGTTATGCTCAATTTACAGAGAGTTTACTGAGAGTCTTTGCTCTGCCCTGTTTACTGGACAGTTTCAACTCTACTGCATTCTTCGATTGGTTAAGGGATGAAACACCTCTTGACCTCAACAGAAAAGTTGTAAAGCTCTTCCAAAGATTTCTAGAAATGTATCATATGACCCCAACCTCGAAACAACTCAACCTCTAACCTCTGATTAACTTCAGTCTTAATTCAGCTGAAAACAGAGTGCTCTGTCCTTAGCAACCTATAAGTTGAAAACTCGTTAACTTTGAATATCCTGATTAAGGGAAAGAGTTACATAAAGTTTTAATGCTTTGGATCAAAACCTTCAAGTTTTACAATGAAGTTGTTCATTTAGTGGGGTGTGACGTCAATGCGTCACCAGCTCATTTCGGTACTACGTCCTCACAAAGAAAAACCTATACCGGACATAGCCGGCTTCGTTAATTCAGTGGCACTAAATGTCACTCGCACACGAATACTACCCGTCTACCGTTTCGTGGTTAGACTACCTGCAGAAACTCAAACAATCATCAGACTCGGCTACACACCGAGTCCGGTATCCATACAGTTCGTACACCCGGCCGTCATCACTCGCCCGGATGTTCTCAAGCCAACCACGCCTTAAGTTACGTGTTCACGTTTCAGACCACGTGACGGGGTCTATCATAATTGCACCACGCACGCCAGGGACAGACGTTGCTCGAATACCCCAAACGACATGAAGAGTCTTAGAGGATACCAAAGCGGGTCGGGTTACCTGCCACCCGTGGGGCTCCACCCTTCAGCTTGTGCGCACTGGTGGACAGCGCTTACGTGCACCCCCCAAGACATAAACGTCCCGAGATGCACGATTTTCTGACATAGACAAATAGGTTAGTATGCCACTTTCTGTACACTAATAACATACTTATACGGGCTACTAACTCGTTCCTCACTGGATTTTTTAAAAAGATGACCTTGTTAGTGCGTTAAACCTCAAGCGAGCTCTGATACCAACGCTGACACGACCCCATGGTCTTGTCGAGCCAGGATCACTCTAAGGGGTACTGCGTTGCACAGCACCGGATAAGACACATACAAGGTACAAAGCGGAAGCTAAATTTTTATTACATAAACTGGTTTCTGAACATGTTTACATCAAAATAGGTCCAGTCTACACTCACGGGCGTAGACTACGCATCAAGTTCACGTTCAGCCCGTGAACGTGTCCTTGCTAGCACACACGCACACTAAAACGGCGGCGTGCACGACTCCCACTCGACGGGGTTCCCCTCCTGGGGTTCCGTCTCTTCCTCGGGAGTCCCTTCCTCATAGAACCCTGCAAAAGCTTCAAACACAAGCAGTGAGCACGAAGGCTCAGCAAGTCTGACCCGTCTCTCCTACACATGGAACTTCTACATGAGGGATGATGGGTACATGAGGTAAAACCATTTGCAAAGGACTCGCCTAATTATTGGGACCTTACTTTGAAATTTTAGCAGCAGGTTGTGGAGAACCTTACGCTAAGGCACATGAGAGAACCGCAATCAAACAAGAAACACATTTCTCTCATGTACTTTGCCCCAAGTTGAAAGGAACTTTAATTAGCTCTAAACTACAGCAATCATTAACAATCAAGTCCATCTTTCAATCAGTAACATTTTAACATGTAACTAGCCTGTTCTTTCTACGTCACGGTACAGTGAACAAGTGGTACTCACTGACCGCGAGGGACGGCGATTATAATCGATTTACACCTGCAGGGTTACCCGAATAACCCGTCACGTACGCCCGTACTCGATGTTGCCTACAGCAACCATCATGGACGCCGTACGCAACTACCTTTCACCCGTCAGCCAAATATTGAACCGGTCCCATCGTCCCGAGCAAGAGGTCTCTGCACGCACATCTCAGTGCCGCCAGCCGATTTACACCTCAAGCTCTCAACCTACCCTCTGAACGACGGGCAATGCCTCAATACCCAGCTACCCAAGTTACATCGGTTTCCCGGTTCCCATATAGCCGGTAGGTCTTTGGTACTGTTCTAGCTTGTTCAACAGGCCCGCACACGGCTCGGTCCTCAATAGACACAAGCGGAGCTATAGCACACAGGCCCCAAAGTCCTGCTGCCCTTACTCTCCGCTCGGTCTCCTTTTTCTTGCCATGTGTATCATGTGCTATCTCTACCCGAGTCGAGTGCCTCTAGCCTATGCTCGCGAGTAGTTCCAACTACTCGACATGTACCAAATCCTACTGTATCTTAGCATTGCAGTAGCTAACGGGGTTTTCAATCCTAATCCCAACCCATGGCTTTCTTGGCTATGCATTTGGATTTTCAAACAAGACTCTAGAGCAAGAAATAATGATACTTAAGTAAGTGGTCAAAACAATAAAACTTTGTAAAAAGGTTAATGCAAACCGGGGCTTGCCTTGCTTCTCTTGGTCGTAGGCTAGCTGCTCCTCTGGAGTAACGAAGTCTAGGACTTCGGGTTCCACCTCGACCTTAGCGACTACATGATATACAAGTATGTGTATTAATTTAAATGCATTTGATTGACTTTAAACTTGTGAAGTCTGTAACTCTTACTAGACAGACCCAAAGACTGTAAAACTTTTACTGTGGCTTAGTTACAATTTAAACAGAGAATTGGTCAAGTTTTAGTTGCAGCAAAGCTCAATTGGGCCCTCCACATTTAATTATGCACTTGACCTTAATTGAAGGCTTTTAGGTGTTCTAAGGATTTTCCTGAAACAAACTATGACTTTCTGAAAACTATATTTTCAGAGGGTTCTAATGGAGTTGGTCTCACATAATTTGAAGGTTTCTAGCTAAATATAGGAGCTAAACAATTTCAGGGAAAATTCTGAAAATGTTTCTGAACATTTTCTATTTTCTCTGGAACAGTTTCACTAATCACACCATTAGGTGGATCCAATGGGCTCAAATTATCCTGAAATTTTTATGGTAGTTCAGGGATATTTTGTTGAACATCCCAGCAAAATTTCAGAATTTTCCTCCAAAGGATTCCCCAGTTAAAATTCCAAACAGTTTAAATTTTGAGGAATTAATTCGTGAGAAATAAGGATTTTCATGAAGTGAAACTTTATTTTCTGGAAAGTTCTCAGAGAGCTGAATCCATCGAAATTTGGTTCACTCGATTTGGAGCTTTCTAGCCAAAGTTATGAGGATTTGAAGTTTGAATGAAATCTGAAAATCAGGAAAAAGTTTAAACTTGCGGGTGGGCCACGGGGACACGCGTCGCACACCGAGGCGTCGGCACACCGTGGTCTGCGGGGTTCCTGCGCACCAGGACAACATATCCCAGCCACACCCGATCCTGATTTAAATTTTTAAGCTGCTGATGCGTGGGCCAGCCGGCTTCGTCTTCCTCCCGACGCGCCCTCGCGCCCGCGCAGCCTCCCCTCGCCGGAGCTGATCCGAAGCTCGCCGGATTGCTGCTGCCGGCCGTCACTTGGTCTGAAACTCACCGCCAGGGCGTTGTCGACGTCGAGGAGCACATCTTTGGGGTCAGTTCGAGCTGGCGGTGACCGGAAATAGCCCGGCGACGTGCGGCGTCCTCGGTTGAGGTTCGGCGCCGTCGGCCGTGGGTTCTAACCCGCCAAAACCTTGAAAAATCGGTTCTACAGCATCAGTACACCTCTAGGAAGCTCGACAAGGTGTCAAAAGGTTTCAAAGATGGTGGCAAGTCAGTCGGCACCGTGTGACCGATCGTGCCCGCCATGAACGCCCTCGATCGAGCTCAAAATTCATCACTCCTAGTCGGTTTCATGCCACGGATACAGAAAGGAAACTGATCGCCAGCTAGTCCAGCGCCTATGTGCCAGATTTGATAACTAAAGAAGGATCATAGAGCGAGAATTCGAAGAATCCATACCGGAAGCTTGGGCTGAGGTCGCCGGAGAAAATTCTCGGAATTCGTTAGCGAGAGTTCATGGTGTGGCTGGTGCTTCAGGTGGAAGCAGCGTGGAGTCCATGCGCTCCTTTTGCTGCCCTTGCTCGGCCGTGGAAGTGGCTGTAGTGTGCTGTCCACGTGAGACCGATCGCCGTTCTTCAGCTCAGTGGTTTAGGCATCGGGAAAGTGGTGCTCGAGCTCAGGATGCTGCCTAGCAGCTCGGGGGGGGGGCGAGGGTGCGATGGTTTGCTGCGTTTTCCTGATCGACCAAGAGCTCGGGGAGAAGAGACTGCCGCTGCTCGAGGTCGCACGCGAGGGGATAAAGCCAACCGGTCTTCGCTTGGGCTGAGGTGGTGCCGGTCACGTGGAGGCGCGAGCAGGCCGCCCTGGGCGCCAGCGCGTGAAGAGAGAAGCAGCTGGTGGCGCCGGTTGCATCTCTGTGGTACAGCCGGCAGCTGCTCGGTGGAATTTCCCACCGAGGCTGTGACTTTGTGTGCAAGTCTTCCCTCTTCTCTCTATGACATGTGGGTCCCACACTCATGTTGAACCTCTGAAATTAACTCCTCATCACTGTTGTAAACAGTAAGCCCCAAAATACCCATGGTGATTCAAATTATTCACCCATGGGCCATTTGAATTGGTTAGAATTCATATTGGGTTTGGTTTGGATAAATTTCAGCACATATTCAGTTTGGAATTCAAATAAAAGTTTGAATTTGCCCCACTTAGCTCATGTCGAGATCAACTCCAAATGGAGTGAAAATTGGAGTGTGAGCTCACAAAAATGTGCTGAGTAAGAACATGCCTCCCACTTTTGAATTCATGGGATAAAAACAGTTTGAATTTGAATGTAGTTTCAAACTGCCCTTTTTCTAGCTACACCCCAAAATGACCTCAAAAGGTTTTGAATTTGGGTGAAACTTGGCGTGGGCATTCCTAGCAATGTGTAGGAGTTTTTCATATGCGCAGCCCCTATATCACATGTGGAAAATACCACCCTTGCATTATGTGAGTTTGTTCCCTAATGAGCATGTTGATGGTTGTTACTTGCTCTTCAAATGTGTTCATCAACTTTCGTCAAATGAGGTTTGTGTGTTGTGATGAACACTTCAAACATGTGCCAAAAACTGAGGCCCTTACAAGAGTTCATGAGGAGTCGACCACCCACTTTTGCTAAAGCTAATGACCCCGTGGAGGCCGACGACTGGTTGAAGTCCATGCAGAAGAAGCCTGCCATAGTCCAGTGCAATGACCGAGAGAAGGTTCTCTTCGCGTCGCACCAACTCATGGGAGCAGCCGCTGAC
This sequence comes from Neostapfia colusana, assembly GCA_030760725.1. Lineage (NCBI taxonomy): Eukaryota > Viridiplantae > Streptophyta > Magnoliopsida > Poales > Poaceae > Neostapfia > Neostapfia colusana. The sequence goes on along the minus strand of JASWHV010000005.1, from coordinate 73,442,888 downwards.
TGGTGGGATGCCCTTTGCAATGCTCATGTCGACACGGAGACTATTACTTGGACTGAGTTCAAGGAGAGTTTCCATTTTCATTACATCCCTGCCGGAGTAATGATGCTCAACAGACAGGAGTTCGAAGGTCTCCGCCAAGGACAGAAAAGTGTGAATGAGTACCTCAACAAGTTCACGCAACTGTCACGGTATGCCCCTGAAGATGTCAACACGGACCAACGGAAGCAGTACCTGTTCATGAGAGGGTTGAACAATGAGATCCAGGTTCAGCTCCTCAACACTGACTATGCTAACTTCCAGAAGCTGGTTGACAAAGCTATAGTGGTTGAGAGCAAGATTCGAGAGATCGAGCGAGAGGACAAAAGAAAGATGCCATACCAGCCACAAGGGAGCAACGTACGACCTCGGTACATGCCCCCAGCTGCACCACAGTATGGGTCGACTACACCTGCTTTTCGCCCTATCCAACCACCACAGCAATGTCCCGCCATGCAAGCGCCTCGTGTGCCTTTGCCTCCTGCGCCTCGACCAAACATGGGCGCTTATGTTCAAAACCCCCGCCCAACGTACCTGCTGTCGTGGGCAACAAGGCATGCTTTGCATGCGGAGAGACGGGACACTTTGCGAGCTAGTGCCTGAAGAGAGGTCCTGGACAACCAAGCAATGTGCCCAAGCAGAACCCACGGCCGAACGGAGGAGCCAATCAAGGAAACTGTGGACAGCAGAACTACGCTCGCGGCAACGTGAACCATGTCTCTGCTGAGGAAACACAACAGGCTGAGGACGTCGTAATTGGTATGTTCCTTGCCAACTCCAACCCAGCCACCATTCTATTTGACTCCGCAGCATCACATTCATTCATATCATCCAAGTATGTTTCCGAGTATAATCTACCTATATTACACTTGAAATATACTATGTTGGTTAATTCTCCTAGTGGAGAGATGAGGACTAATATAGTATGTCCAATGGTAAATCTTAAAATAAGGGGGGTAGACTTCCTTGCCAACCTTATTGTCTTGGATTCCCAAGGGGTTTGACATAATACTCGGAATGGATTGGTTAAGCAAGCACAACGGAGTAATAAAATGTGCTGAGAGAAGCGTGCAGTTCACAAACAAGCACGGAACCCGTATCGAGTTCGAGTCAGCCCAGCCAATAGCCGAGAAGGCAGGATTCCCTCATCTATTCTCCACTAGTGAATCTCGAGGGCTAGATTCAATTTAAGTGGGGTAGATTTGTGACACCCTCAATTTTGAATTCTGCATGCATTCATATTTTATGTAGAGGAATATTTTAAAATAAGTTGAAACAAAGAAAGAATAAAAAAGATAGCCAAAAAGAGCCAAACCCAGTTCGCCGAGGAGCGTTGTAGGCACTTCCCACGGCCCGCTAGCCACGTGGCGCGTTCGGAGCTCATCTCCGTAAAGGGGAGAGGTCCGCCGCTAAACTGGCTACGTGGCAGGCTCGGGGCAAATCCCCGCGAAGGGGGAGAGGTCTGACCCTGTGGGACACGTGTTGCCCCCGGAGCTAGACTCTGTGGAGGAGTGAGGCCAGCCGCGCAGGACAAGTGTTACCTTCGGAGCTAGCCTCCGGGAGATCTGACACTACCGGACACGTGTCACCTCCGGAGCTCACCTCCGGGAGGCCCCACACTATTGGACACGTGTCGACCTCGGAGCTCACCCACAGGAGGTCCGACGCTGATGGACACGTGCCAACCTCGGAGCTCGTCTCTGAGGAGAAAGGAAGTCTGGCGCTACTGGACACGTGGCATTCTCGGAGCCACCTCCAAAGAGACGGGAGGTCCGGCTCTAACACGTGACACTATCGGAGCTCCCCTCCGAAGAGAAGGGAGGTCCGTAACTGACACGTGGCGTACGCGGAGCTCGTCTCTGGAAAGAGGGGAGGTCCCGACCCGCAAGGACACGTGGCACACGTGGAGGTCGCTTCTAAGGAAGAGGGAGGTCTCGCCCGCCTAACACGTGGCACAACCGGAGCTCGCGTCTGTGGAAAAGGGGAAAACCAGGCCCCCGCTGGACACGTGAAGCTTCCGGAGCTCACCGCCATGAAGGTAACGAAAATTGAAGCAGTTTTTCTTATGTATGCGTGGGAATCCCCGGTACTGAGGAAACCAACACGAATTCCACGTTGCTACTGCACCAAATTAATTGAAGATAAGTTGTTAAGATTCAAAAACAATTTGAATAGGACTCTTATTTGAATTCTGATCAGATTAGGACTCTTCTCTTCCCGATTATAAATAGAACCCGAAACAACCCCTTGGTCGTAACATCTTTTCTAAGCTGACAACTTAGAGCACTAGCCCCCAAACTCGCCGAGCTAAATCCCTTTGACGGATTTTGACCACCGGAGAGACCACCGACGAGCCCAGAAACAATCGCCATCGCAGGAGAAGAGCCGACGATCTGTTTTTGCTAGAGGATGGACCCGAAGGAAGTAAGAAAGACAAGCTCAGGGAGCTATCTACGACGAACTACAACCTCAAGACTTTGAGATCCCAGAGTAACAGAAGATGCAAGAACAAGGCAAGTGCCCCTTGACCATATTGATCCCATGTTTTGGAAAAACAGTTTTGTTTTGCGAAAACGTGAGTGTGCTTGAGTCAACATGATGGGAAACCATTTATAGGACTTTACTAGTTTTGTTAACCACTCTTGTCGCTGGGAAAGTTAATGAGTCGGGTATGGTTTTTGCTTTTATTGCTTCGCCGAGTCCATGGGATATGGGAAGCGAGATAGATGTGTCTAGTAACTGCACTCGTAAGAATAATGAGAAACTGATGTTGTTAATGAACATGAATCGGAGGGAGATCTAGGCAAGCCTCGTTTGTGAATGAGATAGAATGCGATGGTGGTTACTTGCCGTAGATCTAAGGACCGGTTCATGCAAGCACATGGCAGGATAACCGTGCCACCACAAGGCCAAGTATGGGTGTGGCTTAGCTGACTAATTAGGTAAGTTGCTAGATTGTTATGGAACGAGGAAGTCGTGGGGAATGGGAGTCTAGAGAGGACTGCCCTGGGAACTGCATGGCACAAGAGGGGCCCGTGGGTGGGAGAATTGGAGATTCTAGCCTGCTGGTGAAACCTTAGTGAGTCCATACATCTAGTAGACCCTTTGTAAAGGCTATTTTGTGATCTCTTGGCCATACACCGACGGCTGTGTACTGGTATAATGGAGGTTCTGCAGTCGCCGACGGGTGACGACATCACAAACTTGTGGGTAAAGTGGTACAAACTCTACAGAGTCTAAAACTATCATGATAGCCGAGCTTATGGTCACGAGCGCCTGGACAACTCCATGATTAGTTGGGATGGTTTTTGGAATGGTTTTTGATGGTTTGGTTATTGGTTTGGTTATGGTTTGGTTTTTGGGACTGTTGAGTTTGGGTAATGAGTTTGGTTGCATGACTGTTGAGTCATGGCAATGAGCATTGGTCTCGGGATAAGACGGGAATTGAATATGAGATGAATTGGTAGTGAATACGAGATGGTATTCATGAGATGGTAGTGAATACGAGATGCTATTCACGAGCTTGAGAAAAGTTGAGAAAGATAAGAGACATGAAAGTGATGGAACATGATGGAGGTATGTTGGTATTTAAATACTTGTTGGGATTACATTCACTTAAAGCTAAGTTGCTGTTTTTATCATGTTTTGAGAAATAAACTTTGCTTTCTGCAATGAGCCCTTTTTATACCTGCCTTGTTGTAAGCTACATGTCATACTTCCCACACTTGCTGAGTACGTCATGTACTCAAACTTGCATTATCATACATCATCAGCAACAGGAGAGGAGTACTATGAAGACCCCGTGGAGTATTAGGAGTGTGATCCACAGTCAACTTGCCTGTGGGAATGAAGTAGAGATGGAGCCGCTGCTGCTGCATAGTTTGCTTCCGCACTAGTTAGAAGACTTCCGCTGCTAGAATAAAAGACTTCCACTGCTAGAATAAGACTTCCGTTGCTAGAATGAGTCCAAGACACATGAGACATTGTAATAAACCCTGTTATTCGTGGTTATATATATTCTGAATTCAGTTTGTGAAGTATATGTGTATGTGTGATGAACATCCTGGGCACACATACGAATCAGTTCTCGGTTCTGTGTTCTACAGAATCGAGGGCGTCATAAGTCCTCACTCGACTCCCATTGCCCGCGCCTTCCACGGTCCATAACAATCTAGCAACTTAGATAATTAGTCAGCTAAGCCGCACCCATACTTGGCCTTGTGGTGGCGCTGTAATCCTGGCATGTGCTCGCATGAACCGGCTGACATGACCCCACGGTCTTGTCGAGCCAGGATCACGCTGAGGGATGCTGCGTTTGCACAGCACCGGATAACACACATCAAAGTTACAAAGCGGAAGCAAAGTTTTATTACAAAAACAGGTTTATGAACATTTTCATAACAAAATATGTTCAGTCTACACTCTCGGGCGTAGACTACGCACCAAGTTCACGTTCATCCCGTGAATGTGTCCTTGCTAGCATGCACGCACACTAACGCGGCGGCGTCCATGACTCCCACTCGATGGGGTTCACCTCCTGGGGTTCCGTCTCCTCCCCGGGAGTCCCTTCCTCATAGAACCCTGCAAAAGCTTCAAACACAAGTAGTGAGCACGAAGGCTCAGCAAGACTGACCCGTCTCTCCTAAATATGAAACTTCTACATAAGGGGTGATAGGTGCATGAGGTAAAGTAAGTTGCAAAGGACTCGCCTACTTAGTGGAACCTTACTTTCAAGTTTTAGCAGCAGGTTGTGGAGAACCTTACACTAAGGCACATGAGAGAGCCGCAATCAAACAAGAAACGCATTTCTCTCATGTACTTTGCCCTAAGTTAAAAGGAACATTAATTAGCTCTAAACTACAGCAAATCATTAACAATCAAAGTCCATCTTTCAATCAGCAACATTTTAACATGTAACTAGCCTGTTCTTTCTACGTCACGGTACAGTGAACAAGTGGTACTCACTGACTGCGAAGGACGGCGATTATAATCGATTTACACCTGCAGGGTTACCCAAATAACCCGTCACGTACGCCCGTATTCGATGTTGCCTACAACAACCATCAAGGACGTCGTACGCAACCACCTTTCACACGTTAGCCAAATATTGATCCGGTCCTATCATCCCGAGCAAGAGGTCTCTGCACGCGCATCTCAGTGCTGCCAGCCGATTTACACCTCAAGCTCCCAACCTACCCTCTGAACGACAAGCAATGCCTCAATACCCAGCTACCCGAGTTACATCGGTTTCCCGGTTCCCATATAGCCGGTAGGTCTTCGGTACTGTTCTATCTTGTTCAACAGGCCTGCACACGGCTCGGTCCTCAATCAACACAAGCGGAGCTATAGCACACAGGCCCCAAAGTCCTGCTGCCCTTACTCTCTGCTCGGTCTCATTTTTCTTGCCATGTGTATCATGTGCTATCTCTACCCGAGTCGAGTGCCTCTAGCCTATCCTCGTGAGTAGTTCCAACTACTCGACTTGTACCGAATCCTACACTATCATAGCATTGCAGTAGCTAACGGGGTTTTCAATCTTAACCCCAACCCATGGTTTTCTTGGCTATGCATTTGGGGTTTCAATCAAGAGTCTAATGCAAGAAGTAATGGTACTCAAAGTAAGTTCTCAAAACAATAAAAAATTATTTAAAAGGTTAATGCAAACCGGAGCTTGCCTTGCTGCTCTTGGTCGTAGGCTAGCTGCTCTTCAGAAGTAACGAAGTCTAAGACTTCGGGTTCCTCCTCGACCATAGCGACTACATGAGATAACAAGTACATGTATTAATTTAAATGCATTTGAATTGAATTTAAACTTGTGAAGTTTATAAGTCTTACTAGACAGACCCAATGACTCTGAAATTTTTACTGTGGTTTGGTTACATACTAAACAGAGACTTGGCCAAGTTTTAGTTGCAGCAAAGCTCATTTGAGCCCTCCACAATTAATTATGTACTTGACCTTATTTGGAGCTCTTATGGTTTTCTAAGACTTTTCATGGAGCAAGCCATGACTTTCTGAAAACTAGATTTTTAGAGGGTTCTAATGGAGTTGGTCTCACTTAATTTGAAGGTCCTTAGCTAAAGATATGAGCTAAACAATTTCAGAGAAATTCTGAAAATGTTTCTGGACGTTTTCTATTTTCTTGGGATCAGTTAGGTGGATCAAATGAGCTCAAATGGATCTGACATTGTTATGGTAGCTCAGGGATATTTTGGTGAATATCCCAGCAAAATTTCAGAATTTTCCTCCAAAGGGTTCTCCAGTTAAAATTCTAAATATTTTAAATTATGAAGAATTAATTCTGGAGAAATAAGGATTTTCATGAAGTGAAACTTGATTTGCTGGAAAGTACTCAGAGAGTTGAATCCAACAAAATTTGGTTCACTCGATTTGGATGTCCCTAGCCAAAGTTATGAGGATTTGAAGTTTGAATGAAATCTGAATATCGGGAAAAGTTCAAATCACTGCACGTGGGACCTGGGGCTACGTGTCGGCTCCTCATCGGATGATACACGTGGCTACAGATTCCTTCGCGTGCAGCCGCACCCGATACATGCCACAGCAGATCCCAGTTTTGAAATATCTGCCGCTGACAGCCGGGACCCACCCCCTTCGTCTTCCTCTCGCCTCCCGTGCTCTGCAGCCGCGACACCTCGCCGGAGAGCTCGCCGGCAGCCTCTGTGGTGCTCCAAACTTCATGATTCTTGCCGCCCCTGCCTAAATCCACTTGGGGAACATGATTCTGGGCTCAGCTTGTCATGAAAATGGCTGGCACATGGTCGGCGACGAGCGGTAGCTTCGGAAGAACTTCGGCCGTGTCGGCCGGCCTTCCTAGCACCTCATCTGATCGAACAAAAGGTCGTCGAGCACCAGTGGACCCTAGGAAGGATCAACATGGGCTCAACGGAGCTCGGGGATGGCTGTACTAGGCTGTCACTGTGTGACCTAGGCCGGAATTCGGAAATTCTTCTAAAACTTGATGAACAGTGGCTTCTCTCAATGGTTCTTCGTGGTTCCTGCTCCTATAGACTCGCACGGGCACCAAGAAGTGCTTCCCCCAGTGAGAGGATGAGTGGTGAGGTGTGGACTACGAATTTTGCGAATCGGTCCGGGTTTCCTTTTTGCACACCGTCGTGAAATCATGAAATTCCGGCGTGAGTAGTCTATGTCATGCCGCCGGAGCTTGCGGTAATGAAAGAGGGTCTGAAGGCGAACCTTTTTGCTGTTCACAGCTCGGCGAACGGCAGGCTGTTGTGGCCGGATGGATTGTTCCTGCGATGGCGGCTCGAGCTGAACCAGGAAATGAAAGAACGTCGCGGTGGAGCTCGGGAAGGACTGCTCCGGGCCTGGAACTGGCGCGATGGCGTCAAGGAATACTTGGCACACCCCCTGCTAGTCTCAGCTCACCGTGGAAGCCACAGGATCGCCGGGCGACGAGGGACCGAGGATTCCACCGAGCGGTGAGGGCTTTTGGTTTGCTGGGCGAGAACGCGTTGGCACAGCGGTGAGGAGCACTGGAGACAGCTCGGGCGCGTAGATAAAGGCCCCGAGAGGCGGTTCAGCGGCCGAGGGCGGCAAGCAGCTGCTGTCCTCGCCGTTTCCTCACTGTGGCGGCAGATCGGTTCGGCGCAAGAAACCGAGATCAGTCTTCAGTCGGTTGAATTCTCTCCAGTGGCTGGCATGTGGGTCCATCTCCCTTTTAACCTCTGAACTTAACTCCCTCTTACTGTTGTAAACAGTAATCCCTCTTATACCCATGGTGATTTGAATTATCTACCCCTGAGCCATTTGAATTGGTTAGAATTCAAATTGGGTTTGGTTTGACTAGATCTCAGCACATATTCAGTTTGAAAATCAAATAAAGTTTAAATTTGCTAAACTTAGCTCATGACAAGATCAACTCCAAATGAAGTGAAAATTGGTGTGTGAGCTCACAAAAATGTGCTGAGTAAGAATATGCCTCCCACTTTTGAATTCATGGGATGAAAACAGTTCGAATTTGAATTTGAGTTCAAACCACCCTTTTTCTAGCTATACCCAAAAGGACCTCAAAAAGGTTTTGAATTTGGGTGAAACTTGGCATGGACATTCCTAGCAAGATGTAGGAGTTTTTCATATGCCCAGCCCCTAAATGATGCATGTGGGAAATGCCACTTTTGCATTGTGTGAGTTTGTTCTCTAATGATGATGTTGATGGTGGGGCTTGCTCTTCAAATGTGTTCATCAACTTTCTTCAAATGTAGTGTGTGTGGGGTGTGATGAAACACTTTGAGTATGTGCCAAAAACATAGGCCCCTACATTCCTCCCCCCTTAAAAGAATCTCGTCCTGAGATTATTGTAAAAGTCCCAAAACTTGTAAATAGAAAACTTGAGCTATGAATAAAGTGAGTTATATACAAGAAATGGGACTTACAAAAACTTTTGTTTACTCATGAAAGTGTTGGCATGTGCAATAAAACTCTGGATTCAGTTTGAATTAAGAGGGTCACTTCAAAAAGAAGAAGGGCATTTTCAAAGAGGAAATTCAAACTGTTGTTTAAGAAGTTATAATTGCAATGGCCAACTGGAGCATCAGAGGGCATAATTGAATTTTTCAGGGTCAAAATATGGGGAAGGCAAACTTTGGGCAAATTTGGAAGTGCTTTGATAGGTATATCAAAGGGGGCTTGTAAACTTATTCCAAATTTGAATTTAAATTTGAAACTGTGGCACAACTTGTCAAATGGCCAAATGGCTTTTGAGTTTGGATCCCTAATAGCTGAATTTGCAATGTGTCAAAATTTGGAGATCTTCTGGGGCTGAGAGGAGCTGTGGGCCCCAATTTTCATTGAGAGGGGAGATAAAAACTTAGCACCTAAGTCTTCTCTGCCTGTGCACTGGGACCCAACTGTCAGTGAGATGCGCCACGGGCTCTGTTTTTCCTCCCCCGAGCGCGCGACAGCAGCGGTGCCGCGGCGCCAGCGCACGTACGCGCGAGGCTTCTGCTGAGCGCCGGTCGAACCGCCTCAGCACGCCGATATTATCCCCGCGGGCGGCTACCTCGCTTGGAAAACCCTCACGTTTCCTCTTCTCCGTGTGGCCTCCCGTATGAACCATTTCTTCCGCCGCTGCTGCACTTTCTCGGAGCAACGACGCCCGGACGCCCCGGAAACGTTCACGCCGAGCTGAGCTCATCCTCGGCGCCGCCCACGCTCCCTCGATGTGCCCACAGCGAGTACAAGGTGCTAACCCACGAGAAACCCGACGCCAAGCTCATTTGTCCTGTCCACCGTGCCGGGTAAAGACGCCGTAGCAAGAATTCGTTGCCCGGCCACCTCAAAGCTTCTCGCACCGAGCTGCAAAAGCAAAAAGGTGGCCTGTAAACCTTCTCGCTTCACAGCAACGCCGGCAGCGTGTCATGGACCGTGCTCGCCGAAATCCGCGGACATACAATATGAACCGAGAGTAGGGAATCGGGAAATTCAGGCAACACGGTGCACCACTCATCACCAGACCTGGAAACCCAGTTGTAGACATCCGTGCGGGCACGTGGGATCAAGAACTAGGGAGAAACGTTGAGGAAAACCTCGGTTCTTCGAGTTTTTCCAGTTTTCCCCGAAATCGCCCTAGGTCGCACGGTGAGCCCCTAGTTGCCGACGTTTCTCGCGAGATCAGAGCCCTGGACGTTGCTCCCTAGGTGGTGGCGATGCTGTAGGAGCTAACTGGAGCAAGGTTAGAGCATTACAGTGCCCTAGCGACGTCGCCGAAGTTGCCGCAGCTACTGTCGCCGTCGCACCTAGGTTTCCGGCCGTTGTCGATCTGAGATAAGCCCGGCAACGTGTTCCTCGCACGAGAATACGTGGCGGCGGCGAGGACCAGCAAGTTCCGAGCACCGGAGACCACTCCCGGCGAGAACTCCGGTGAGCTCGGCGGCGCGGGAGCGCGGGCTGCTGGAGGAAGACAAAGACGGGGGCTGGCCCACATGTCAGTCTCTGTTACGAGGGGTTAGATCTTCTGTGGCCTCGGATCTGTATGTGACAACGCGGGAATAACTCTGCAGCCCGTGTGGCTCGGGTCCCAGCGGTCGACACGTGGCCCTGTGGCCCGCAGTCAGAGTTTGAAGAATTCTCGGTTTAATCTGAATTCCAAATTCAGCTCAAACTTTAGGACCTCATAACTTTTGCTAGGAAGCTCCAAATTTAGTGATTCAAATTGGGTTGGATTCAGGATGAAAATCTTTATCCATATAATCAGCCCAATTTACATGAAAACCAATAGAAAATTCTGGAAAATTCTTTAAATCTTTTCAGCAAAAGAATTTTAGAGGGAGTTTGGTTCATCCAAAAATCCCCAAATTTTGCCAGAATATTCTTTAGGATGTTAGGGGACACCTGTAAGAGTTTCAGCTCATTTCGAGTTGATTTAGTTAGGGTAATTCTGATTTCAACTTTCTGTATTCAAATGAATACAGTAACATTTTCAGAGAATTTCCAAAACTTGGAAATTCAATTCTGGGCATTCCTTAGCTCACAAAATCCTAGGAAAATTCTGGCATACTCTCTGAGCTATGTGTGAAAGTGTAGTTCACTTGAATGTGCATGAAAGTGCAAATTTATTTAGAATTAATTCATTTTTGCGTAAATGCTTAGAGGATTGTTCTGGGTGATCTACTTAGTGAAACATTCTGAATTTTGGTTCAGAGGACTTTCTTGTGACCAGGAACGCACAATAAAATTTCCAGCTCCATTGGAGCCCTGGATCAGTAGTGTTCTGTTCAACCAATTAGGTGATCACCACCCAAGTGATGAACATCATTTCTCACTTAATGATAGTGCTTAAACACACACCCAAACAAACACCCCAGTGTCATTTTAAATTTTTAAACAGAGTTCCAGTTTTAAACTTGTCTTTAGAACTTGTTAGCAAAAGTTTTACAATTAAACATGTATGCGTATTCATAACGTGTAGTGATTAAACGTGGAAAGCGAAGAAGGAGAAGTTGAGCTTGGATCAAGGAGCAAGAAGGCAGGGATTGAGCTTCAAGTCAGCAGAAACTAACGTCATACCTCTCTGACTTTAGTCACCTGCAAAACCAAGGCAAGCCCCGGTTTGCATTTAAGTTGTTTTCCCAAGTTTTACTTTGTTCACTACTATGGGTCTAAGTTTGTATGTGCATTAGGTCAAGGATGTTTTACACTGGAATTGGATGACCAAATGAACCTTGGATTAAGGGTAGAAAGGAACACCGCTGTAGAATAACGCCGTGCTAAATAGCTTAGGATATCCGGTAGAAGTCGAGTAGTTGGAATCTACTCGCGAGTTATAGACGGGATTACACGGGTGTAGTCGAAAATAAGGCAAACTAAAGTTTACGTTTCTAAAGATGAGACCGGGCAGGATGGTTAGGCAGCGACAAGACGAGGTCTTGGTCGAGTAGCTCTGCCTGTGTTGGTTAAGGGCCGATGCGTGTGTGGCACCCAGGAGCAGGTATTGAGTTGTGTACCGGATGCTTACTGACATATGGGAACCAGGAAACCGATGTACCAGGTTCACTGGATTGTAGAGGCATACCACATCGTCTCGTTAGACCTATGAGCCCGAGACGGTGCGACCGGTTCTACAGTCTAGTGTCCTGCGAAAGGTTGCCACATACGACGTAATGAAGGACGCCAGAGTTGGGTCTTTAGAGGCGGGCGTATGTATCGAGTTATCCGGGTAGTGTTTGATTCGAATCACCGTCCATCGCGGTTATTGATTACCGCTTGCTCCCTGTGTTGTGACGTAGTAATCAACTTGTGTGGAAACAGTTTGCAAAAGTATAATTGCTGCTATGATTATATTAAGTTGCATGAAAACCCGGTTTGAAGTAGAGATAGAGCAAACTAAATTTATTTTCCACCTTGGGACAAGTAACATTGGAATGAAGCGTTTCTTGTTTGATTGTGGAGTTCCAATGTTGCTGGGCGCAAGGTCACTACAATTATGGCTAAAATCTGGAAGTTAAGGATGAACTCGTAGGCGAGTCATTTCGCAAATTACAGGATAGGTCTTAAGTTACCCTCATGTAGAGTTGCATGCCTTAGGAGAGACGGTTTAGTCTTGCTGAGCCTTTGTGCTCACTCTTGCTACATACGTGATTTTGCAGGTAAACTTCGACGCTATAAAGAAGGTTGTCCGGTGAGACTCGGGAACTTCCGAGTCATGTCACACTTGGAGAACCTAGACGCTGCCATGTCTTCGTGTTGCTAGCGAGAGGAGCCCATGGGCTGGACCTCTTCTCGAGTGCTTATTAGATATTCGACGTGAGATGTTATAGACTTCCGCTGTAGCTACTTTATGTAAAGTATTTACAAAGAGCAGTTGTAAGCTTCCGCTTTGATTTATGTAATACATTGTTCCTTATATGTGTGCTGTTGGGTGCCGCATAACACGGCACCACCCAATGCGATTCCCGGGCCAGGTGCCCCGTCCCCGTGACAGAGCGGGACAGCGGGTCCCGTACGCGTGGTATCAGAGCCACATTGGTAATAGCGCACGGAATAAGGATCGTATTACGACAAAAACTTAGGATACGGTGAGGAAACGGTATTAGGCCCACATATGGACTATAGTAGTATAGTTACTTAATGGCATTACCAACATACTTGTTATAATTCTGAATTTTGATTATGTAACGACGCACCTATGTTCAGGTAAGAATGGTAAGGAACGCCACTGAAAGCGATTCAATTTCGGTTAGCTCCCCTGACGAGGAAAGTGGTTCAAGGATAGGTCTCACAGCTTGGTGTTAGACGTCAATATGAAACTCTTGGACTCTTCATGTTCCTGAGTTCATATGAAACGCTGATCCCTAGCGTGCATTAGGCAAGTAAGTGGAGACCCCATCGTGTGGTCAGTAACCATCGTGTGGTCAGTAACGCGATAGTGTGTTCTTCTGGAAGTAGCCTAGGAGGACATACGCAGCGCTTGCCATCGGCGTGCCCTGCAGGGCAGTAGGTGGTATCTGTTGGGTTGATAACATTCCCAACCGTGATGACCCGTTCATGATTTACTCGGGTTCCTCATCGTGTGGTGTTGAAACATGATCACGTACCTTGAGACGTGACTTAAATCAAGGACGGCCGTATGACAATGGTACGGGCGTTTGTATTTACTTTCAAATATGGAACTGCCCGAAATGAAACAACCTTGAGTGCGCCACAACTGAGTGTTTTTCTGCAGGGACTAACCACGTACGTATCCCGTGTAGTACACGTGTGCGAGAGACCGTCTTAGTGCCACTGATAAAACGGATATGCCGGTATAATCCGGTTTAGGATTTTCTTTTGGTGAGGCTACGTAGTACCGACATTGTTCTTACGGTGCTTCGACACCGTACTACACTTAATAATCCTCTTCTCTATTAAGAAATGATTCATGAACTAACTGTCGACTAAAAATGGAAGTTTGAAACAAATATTAGTTACTGAACTCTTATTTTGATCTAAGATTCAAATGAGAGTATAACTAGGCGTCAAAGATTTCAAAAACAGAGTGCTCTGTTTCTGGCAGGAATTCTTGCTGGACTATAACAGGGCATAACTCTGAGTAGCTTTAACCAATTAAGGTGTATGATACATTTCTGGAAAATTTTGAAGTGCTCTACAATTTCTTTGTATACCTCCAGAGCAAAATCACACGTTAAGTTGGTGAAAAGTCCAGTTGAAGGCAAACTGTTCAGAACCAGGACAGTAGCAAAACCTCTCTGGACCTTTCTGTTTTTAAGCCATAACTTCCTGTAGAAAAAATCCTTAAGGAGCCTATGAGTACTCGTTGGAAAGATACTGAAGTGTACTAAAACTTTGGTATTGAACTCAAGTCAAGAATCTGTATATAACTTGAGTAAAATTTGGAGTTTGTGTGAACTGGTCAGGGTTGTCCCGCTGATTAGTTTAGCGTACTTAAGATTTGTTTAAACATGAATATGGTTATGCTTTCATAGAGTTCATGACATGTTCATGTTTTACTTATATTTACTTACTACTGAGATAGAATTTTGATTGACTCAAAATTTTGTTTCGTGCAGTGTGGTACGCACACATCCTCGAATGGAGATTGGAGGTTCAAGTCGAGGTGGGAATGACTCAGACTTCATCACAAGAGCCATCGCCAACTGGATTGGCTGAAATTATGGCAAGGATGAATGAAACTCTCCAAACTCTAGTTCAGCAAGGCATAAATAGAGAAGCTCAACGTCACATGCTAACCCAGAGAACGTATCTGGATTTCTTGGCGACACAACCGCCGGTATTCTATGAGACGGCTGACCATTGTGAAGCAAATCACTGGTTACGTGTCATTGAGTCCAAGTTTGGGTTGATCCAATGTGATGAATTCTAGAAGACTCTATATGCCGCTCAGCAGCTTCACGGCTTTGCTGGAGCATGGTGGGCAGATTACCTTGCGGTCCAACCAGCAGGACATCGTGTCACATGGGCGGAGTTCCAGGATGCATTTCGTGCTCCTTTCATTCCTGCGGGCATAATGCAAACCAGTCTGGATGAATTCTGGAGTCTGAAGCAAGGGGACATGAGTGTTATTGAGTATGCGAAGGAATTCAATCGCTTATCTCAATATGTCGCTTACTATGTGAAATCACCATCCTTGAAGGGTTATCATTTCTACCGAGGGCTGACCACTAGGCTGCGGTGTGAATTGGCTCAAGTTAGCCAAGAGAATTTTGATGAGTTTGTGAGCTGTGCTATCACTCAGGAATATTATTCCAATCTCTACCTTAAAGAAAAGAGGGAGAGGGACTCATCACAAGATGAAAGCACTCATCTACCTCAGAAGTATCGGTTGGTAATCCGTTCGCCTTCGGGTCGAGAGATTCCACAAGAGGTGCAATCTTTCCGGGAGTGTGACGACTCTTCTACTCCCCAGAGGTCTTATTCACCTCCACCGCAGCAGCAACTTGTTTCTCATGCACCTCAGTATCAACAAAGTGCACCATAATATTATGGCCCTCAAGAGGTTGAAGTTGAACAAGGTGATTTCTCAGCTGAACCAAGTGCTGTCCCACTTCATGTTGACAACGAGCTCAATGTCAATGAAGCAACTGAACCGGGCAGCAACATTATGGCTGTGGGTCCAGTTCCAAAGAGAGATCTTGGACAGCAAAGAAAAGCCATGTCCAAAGTGGGAACAATAAATTATGTGTCGGTCGATGACTGCCAAAGGGAGGACCTGTTCTTGCCGACAGGTTCACCTTAAATGACAAGCCGGTTGTCATTTTATTCGACTCTGGTGCAAGACATAACTTCATTAGCAGGACGACGGTGATCTGGGATCAGATCTCCACAACAATCACAAAAGGTTCCTACCTTATTCATTCGCCAGGTGGAGACATAACAACTAATGAAGTCGTTTCTCGAGCACCACTTTGATTGGGTGGAAACATTTAACCTACCACCCTCATTATTCTCGAAGACCAAGGGATCAATGCCATATTGGGAATATCATGGTTGACCTTACATAAGGCTGTTCTGGACATCGAGAATAGGAGTGTTCACTTTGACTCTCCCCTTCACAGGCGTCAAACATTGTATCTCGGCAAAGCGGTTTCCAAAGGCCCAGAAGTATGTAATGCCGAGGTTTGCAAGATAGAAGACATTCCGGTAGTCCGTGAATATCCGGATGTGTTTCCCGAAGATTTTCGAGGCTTGCCACCTGAGAGCGAGGTGAAATTCAAAATAGAGTTGATACCGGGGACCACGCCAATCTCTCGGAGACCATACAAATTGGCCCCGAATGAATTAGCCGAGCTGAAGGAGCAACTCAAAGATCTGATGGACAAGGGGTTTATTCGTCCAAGTTCATCACCATGGGGTTGCTCAGCTTTATTTGTGAAGAAGAAGGATGAGACGCTGAGGCTATGCGTCGATTATCGTCCTTTAAATGCTGTGACAATAAAGAACAAGTATCCACTACCAAGAATTGATATTCTTTTCGATCAGCTAGTGGGTGCTAAAGTCTTCTCCAAGACGGACTTAAAGTCGGGATATCATCAAATCAAGATCCGAGCGGAAGATATCCCAAAACAGCATTCTCGAAAAGATATGGACTCTATGAGTATCTTGTCATGTCATTTGGATTGACCAATGCTCCGGCTCACTTTATGTATCTTATGAACTTGGTGTTCATGCCGGAGCTGGATCAGTTCGTCATGGTGTTCATCGACGACATCTTGGTCTATTCCAAATCTGAAGAGGAGCACGCTAAACATTTGCATATTATGCTTCAACGCTTGAGAAATCACAAGCTCTATGCAAAGTTTAGTAAATGCAAATTCTGGATCAACCAAGTGCCGTTTCTTGGACATATTATTTCAGCGGAAGGCATTGCTGTTGATCCAAGCAAGATTGAACAAGTGCTGAAGTGGAAGTCTCCAACATCAGTCTATGAAGTTCGTAGCTTCTTGGGTTTGGCGGGATATTATCGGAGGTTCATCCCAAGCTTCTCAAAAATCTCCAAACCTATGACGGAGCTACTGAAAAAGGGCATCAAATATGATTGGAGCAAGCCATGTGAGGAAGCTTTTCAAGTGTTGGTGAAACACCTCACAACAGCCCCGGTTCTAGCTCAACCGGATACAACCAAGCCATTTGATGTTTATTGTGATGCGTCCGGCATCGGACTTGGTTGTGTACTCATGCAAGGAGGACGTGTGGTCGCTTATGGATCACGGCAATTACGGAATCATGAGCAACATTATCCAACTCATTATCTCGAACTTGCTGCCATGGTATTAGCTTTGAAAATGTGGAGACATTACCTATTGGGAAATCTGGTTCATCTCTACACCGACCAAAAAAGTTTGAAGTACATATTCACTCAGAAAGAGTTGAATATGCGACAACGGTGATGGTTGGAGCTGATCAAGGACTATGAGATTGAAATTCATTATCATCCGGCCAAGGCAAATGTGGTTGCCGATGCACTCAGCTGGAAGTCTCATATTCATAACCATACCATTACGCCGATAGAAGAGGAAGAACCAAGTCTCTACTTGGTTCCATATGGAGCTTTACATAATCTGGCTCTCATATCTACAATAAGAGAGGAGGTCATGGAAGGTCAAAATAAAGACAAGGGCATGGCTCATATCAGAAGGAGATAGAAGAACGGGGAGATGAAATGTTTCCGGTTAGATGATGAGGACACCCTATGGTTCAAGGACCGGATAGTCGTACCCCGTGATATGAGGCTGCGGAAGAAAATTTTGAATGAGGCTCACTTATCCAAATTTTCTATTCATCCGGACAGCAACAAGATGTACCAAGAACTGAAGACCAAATTTTGGTGGACCCGGATGAAGAGGGAGGTTGCTAAATACGTATCAGAATGTGATACGTGTCAGCGAGTTAAAGCCGACCACATGAAGAAGGCGGGAACCCTACAACCGCTAAGTGTTCCGGCATGGAAGTGAGAGGATATTAGTATGGACTTTATTGTTGGACTACCTCTCACGGCTAATAAGCATGACTCGGTTTGGGTAATCATGGATCGGTTAACCAAGTCAGCGCATTTCATCCCGGTGCATATGGGATACCATGCCAAAAAGTATGCGGAGCTATATATTGCAAGAATACTATGCCTACATGGAGTTCCCCAAACGATCATCTCCGATCGAGGCGCGTTGTTCGTTGCTCGTTTCTGGGAGCAGCTGCATGCCTCACTAGGAACCAAATTGATTAGAAGCTCTGCATATCACCCTCAAACC
This sequence comes from Neostapfia colusana, assembly GCA_030760725.1. Lineage (NCBI taxonomy): Eukaryota > Viridiplantae > Streptophyta > Magnoliopsida > Poales > Poaceae > Neostapfia > Neostapfia colusana. The sequence goes on along the minus strand of JASWHV010000005.1, from coordinate 73,425,111 downwards.
GATGGGCATACGGAGAGGGTGAATCAAGTTCTCAAAGATATGCTTCGAGCATGTGCCATTCACCACGGTAAAGGATGGGACGATCATCTACTGTTGGCGGAATTCGCTTATAACAATGGGTATCAAGCGAGCATCAAAATGGCACCGTATGAAGCTCTCTACGGCCGGAAGTGCCGCACACCCTTGAACTGGTTTGAATCTGGCGAGAGAGTGATTTACGGGGTTGATCTCGTAAATGAAGCTGAAGAGCGGGTAAGGCTTATTCAAGCAAATCTGAAAGACGCTCAGTCCAGACAAAAGAGCTATGCGGATAAGAGACGTCATCCACTGGATTTCCATGTTGGGGACCACGTATACCTCCGCGTATCTCCTATGAAGGGCATTCACTGATTCGGAGTGAATGGAAAATTAGCTCCGAGTTTCATCGGTCCCTTCGTCATCATTGAAAGGTGTGGACCCGTGGCATACCGTTTGGAGTTGCCGGCTGCCTTAGCCGGAGTTCATAACGTCTTTCACATATCTCAGCTGCGGGAGTGTTTGAAAGTTCCAATGGAGATTCTCACGGAAGGCATAGCAGATTTGAAGCCGGACCTCACATATGTTGAGCATCCAACCCAGATAATTGATGAAAAGACTCGCGAAACCAGAAATCGGACGCTGCCATTTTTCAAGGTGCTATGGGAAAATCACACGTCCGACGAAGCTACATGGGAAAGCGAGGGATATTTACAACGCAATCATCCGGAGTTGTTAGAGGCTTATGTTGAGTAGTTGTCCTCTCCACATTGTCCTTAATCGTGAATACAGGACGAGATTCTTTTTAAGGGGGGAGGAATGTAAAAGTCCCAAAACTTGTGAATAGAAAACTTGAGCTATGAATAAAGTGAGTTTATATACAAGAAATGGGACTTACAAAAACTTTTGTTTACTCATGAAAGTGTTGGCATGTGCAATAAAACTTTGGATTCAGATTGAATTAAGAGGGTCACTTCAAAAAGAAGAAGGGCATTTTCAAAAGAGGAAATTCAATCTGTTGTTTAAGAAGATGTAATTGCAATGGCCAACTGGAGCATCAGAGGGCATAATTGAATTCTTCAGGTTCAAATTATGGGGAAGGCAAACTTTGGGCAAATTTGGAAGTGCTTTGATAGGTATATCAAAGGGGCTTGTAAACATATTCCAAATTTGAATTTAAATTTGAAACTGTGGCACAACTTGTCAAATGGCCAAATGTCTTTTGAGTTTGGATCCCTCATAGCTGAATTTGCAATGTGTCAAAATTTGGAGATCTTTTGGGGCTGAGAGGAGCTGTGGGCCCCAATTGTCATTGACAGGGGAGATAAAAACTTAGCACCTAAGTCTTCTCTGGCTGTGCACTGGGACCCAACTAAACACCTTGCCGGAGAGCTCGCCGGCGGCCTCTGTCGTGCTCCAAACTTCATGATTCTGGCCGCCCCTTCCTAAATCCACTCGGGGAACATGATTCTGGGCTCAGCTTGTCATGAAAATGGCCAGCACATGGTCGGCGACGAGCGGTAGCTTCGGAAGAACTTTGGCCGTGTCGTCCGGCCTTCCTAGCACCTCATCTGATCAAACAAAAGGTCGTCGAGCACCAGTGGACCCTAGGAAGGATCGACATGGGCTCCATGGAGCTCGGGGAGGGCTGTACTAGGCTGTCACCGTGCGACCTAGGCCGGAATTCGGGAATTCTTCTAAAACACGAAGAACAGTGGCTTCCCTCAACGGTTCTTCGTGGTTCCTGCTCCTATGGACTCGCATGGGAACCAAGAAGTGCTTCCCCCCGTGAGAGGATGAGTGGTGCGGTGTGGACTACGAATTTTGCGAATCGGTCCGGGCCTCCTTTTTGCACACTGTCGCGAAATCATGAAATTCTGGCGTGAGCAGTCTATGTCATGCCGCCGGAGCTTGCAGTAATGAAAGAGGGTCTGAAGGAGAACCTTTTTGCTGTTCACAGATCGGCGAATGGCAGGCTGTGGTGGCCGGACGGATCATTCCCGCGATGGCAGCTCGAGCTGAACCGGGAAATGAAAGAACGTCGCGGTGGAGCTCGGGAAGGACTGCTCCGGGCCTGTAACCGGCGCGAGGGCGTCAAGGAATACATGGCGCACCTGGTGCTGGTCTCAGCTCGCCGTGGAAGCCACTGGATCGGCCGGGTAACGAGGGACTGAGGATTCCACCGAGCGGTGAGGGCTTTTGGTTTGGTGGGCGAGAACGCGTCGGGACAGCGGTGAGGAGCACTGGAGACAGCTCGGGCGCGTAGATAAAGGCCCCGAGAGGCGGTTCAGCGGCCGAGGGAGGCAAGCAGCTGCTGTCCTCGCCGTTTCCTCGCCGTGGCGGCAGCTCGGTCGGGCGCAAGAAACCGAGATCAGTCTTCAGTCGGTTGGATTCTCTCCAGTGGCTTGACATGTGGGTCCCATCTCCCTTTTAACCTCTGAACTTAACTCCCTCTTACTGTTGTAAACAGTAATCCCTCTTATACCCGTGGTGATTTGAATTATCTACCCCTGAACCATTTGAATTGGTTAGAATTCAAATTCGGTTTGGTTTGACTAGATCTCAGCACATATTCAGTTTGAAATTAAAATAAAGTTTGAATTTGCTAAACTTAGCTCATGACAAGATCAACTCCAAATGGAGTGAAAATTGGTGTGTGAGCTCACAAAAATGTGCTGAGTAAGAATATGCCTCCCACTTTTGAATTCATGGGATGAAAACAGTTTGAATTTGAATTTGAGTTCAAACCACCCTCTTTCTAGCTATACCCAAAAGGACCTCAAAAAGGTTTTGAATTTGGGTGAAACTTGGCATGGATATTCCTAGCAAGGTGTAAGAGTTTTTCATATGCCCAGCCCCTAAATGATGCATGTGGGAAAAGCCACTTTTGCATTGTGTGAGTTTGTTCTCTAATGATCATGTTGATGGTGGTTACATGCTCTTCAAATGTGTTGATCAACTTTCTTCAAATGGAGTGTGTGTGGGGTGTGATGAAACACTTTTAGTATGTGCCAAAAACTTAGACCCTTACACCGGTCCTTAGATCTACGGCAAGTAACCACCATCTTATACTACCTCATCCACAAACCAAGCTTGCCTAGATCTCCCTCCGATTCATGTTCATTAACAATATCCGTTTCTCATTATTCATACGAGTGCAGTTAGCTAGACACATCAATCTCGCTTCCCGTATCCCATGGACTCAGCGAAGCATAAAAGCAAAAACCATACCCGACTCATTAACTTTCCCGGTGACAAGGGTGGTTAACAAAACTAGTAAACTCATGTGAAAGGGTTTTCCCATCATGTTGACTCAAGCACACACAGTTTTCACAAACAAAACAGTTTTCCATAAACATGGGATCAATATGGTCAAGGGGCACTTGCCTTGTTCTTGCGGCTTCTGTTGTTCTTGTGTCTCGATGTTCTGGTGCTGAAATCCTTCGTAGATAGCTCCCTGAGCTTGTCATTCTAATTACGATCACGCACATACAAGATTCACAGCAATCAATTATCATGCACAAACTTTAATCAAGATGCGATGATGCATATGCATGCTAATCCTATGTTGCTGTTTTATTAGATCAGTTTGTACGTGTTCTTGCATGGCTTGCATGGGTTTTACGATGAACAGAGGTGTATAGATCAAATGTGGACGTGGTGATGATCTGGACTTAAGATCTAGATCAAACCAATCAACATGTTATTTGTCCACGAAAAAGCTTCTGTTCGAAAAGGATCGAAGAGAACAGATGCAAAGAAAACACGATGATGTCGTAAGGTGGTATTGGAAACCTATGTTACTCCCTTCGGGTCCTTCCTCCTAGCAAAACAGATCGTCGGGCTCCTCCGGCAATGGCGATCGTGTCTGGGCTCGTCGGCGGTCTCTCCTGTGGTCAAACTCCAGCGAAGGGGTTTAGCTCGGCGAGTTTGGGGGCTAGGGCTCTAAGTTGTCGGCTTAGAAAAGATGTTACGACCAAGGGGTTGTTTCGGGTTCTATTTATAATCGGGAAGAGAAGAGTCCTAATCTGATTGGATTTCGAATAAGAGTCCTATTCAAATTGTTTCTAAATCTTAACAACTTATCTTCAATCAATTTTGTGCGGTAGCAACGTGGAATTCGTGTTGGTTTCCTCAGTACCGGGGATTCCCACACGTACAGAAGAAAAACCGCTTCAAATCTCGTTACCTTCGCGGCGGTGAGCTCCGGAGGCTCCACGTGTCCAGCGGGGGCCTGGTCTCCCTTTTCCGCAGAGACGAGCTCCGGCTGAGCCGCGTGTCAGGCGGGCGGGACCTCCCTCTTCCTCAGAGGTGAGCTCCGCGTGCGCCACGCGTCCTGGCGCGTGGGACCTCCCTCTCCCTCAGAGGTGAGCTCCGCGTGCGCCACGGGTCAGTGTTGGACCTCCCCTCTCCTCGGAGGTAGCTCTGAATGTGCCACGTGTCAATGCCGGACCTCCCCTCTCTTCGGAGGTGAGCTCCGATAGTGCCACGTGTCCTAACAGTACCGGACTTCCTTTCTGCTTAGGAATGAGCTCCAAAGTCGACACGTGTCCAACAGCGACGGACCTCCCGGAGGTGAGCTCCGAAGGTGACACGTGTCCAATAGGACTGGACCTCCCGGAGGTGAGCTCCGGGGCCAACATGTGTCCCACGGGGTCGGACCTCTCCCCCTTCGCGGGGATGAGCCCCAAGCTTGCCATGTAGCCAGTTTAGCGGCGGACCTCTCCCCCTTTGCGGGGATGATCTCCGAACACGCCACATGGCCAGCGGGCCGCGGGAAGTGTCTTCAATGCTATCGGTGAACTGGAATTCGCTCTTTTTGTCTATCTTTTTAATTCTTTCTCCGTTTCAACTTATTTTACAATGTTTTCTCTATATAAAACATGAATGCATGCAGAAATCGAAATTGAGGGTGTCACAAATCTACCCCCCTTAAATTGAATCTCGCCTCGAGATTCGCTAGTGGAGAATAGATGAGGGAATTCTGTCTTGAGGTCTGTTGATTGGGCTGTCTCGAACTCGATACGGGTACCGTGCTCGTTTGCCAACTGCGCGCTCCTCTCAGCACATTGGATTACTCCATTGTGCTTGCTTAACCAATCCATTCCGAGTATTATGTCAAGCCCTTGCGAATCCAAGACAATGAGGTTGGCAAGAAAGTCTACCCCCCTTTATTTTAAGGTTTACTTTCGGACATACTATATTAGTCCTCATCTCTCCACCAGGAGAACTAACCAACATAGTATATTTCAAGTGTGATATGGGTAGATTATACTTGGCAACATACTTGGATGATATGAATGAATGTGATGCTCCGGAATCAAATAGAATGGTGGCTGGGTTAGAGTTGGCAAGGAACATACCAATCACGACGTCCTCAACCTGTTGCGCATCCTCAGCAGAGACATGGTTCACGTTGCCACGAGCGTAGTTCTGCTGTCCACGGTTTCCTTGATTGGCTCCTCCATTCGGCCGTGGGTTCTGCATGGGCACATTGCTTGGTTGTCCAGGACCTCTCTTCGGGCACTGTCTCGCAAAGTGTCCCGTCTCTCTGCATGCAAAGCATGCCTTGTTGCCCACGACAGCAGGTACGTTGGGGCGGGGGTTTTGAACAGGAACGCCGATGTTGGGTCGGGGCGCAGGAGGCAAAGGCACACGAGGTACTTGCATGGCAGGACGTTGCTGTGGTGGTTGATTGGGGCGAAAAGCAGGAGTAGTCGACCCATACTGTGGTGCAGCTGGGGGCATGTACCGAGGTCGTACGTTGCTCTCTTGTGGCTGGTATGGCATCTTTCTTTTGCCCTCTCGCTCGATCTCTCGGATCTTGCTCTCAACCAATATAGCTTTGTCAACTAGCTTCTGGAAGCTCGCATAGTCATTGTTGAGGAGCTGAACATGGATTTCATTGTTCAACCCTCTCATGAACAAGTACTGCTTCCGTTGGTCCGAGTTGACATCTTCAGGGGCATACATGTGACACCGTCATTTTTTATTTCTGCATATATTCATGTTTCATGTAGAAAAACATTTTAAAATAAGTTGAAACAGAGAAAGAATAAAAAAGATAGCCAAAAGAGCCAAATCCAGTTTACAGAGAGCACCGAAGACAACTCCCGCGGACGCAGGCCATGTGGCGCGTTCGGAGCTCATCTCCGCAAAGGGGGCGAGGCCCGCCGCTAAACTAGCTACGTGGCAGGCTCGGGGCTCATCCCCGCAAAGGGGGAGAGGTCTGACCCCGTGGGACACGTGTTGCCCTAGGAGCTAGCCCCTGCGGAGGAGCGAGGCCAGCCCTGCAGAATACGTGTCGCTTTCGGAGCTAGTCACTGCAGAAAAGAGAGGACCAGCTGCGCAGAACACGTGTCACTCTCGGAGCTCACCTCCGAGAGGTCCGGTCCTACTGGACACATGTCACCTCCGGGAGGTCCGACACTACTGGACACGTGTCACCTCCGGGAGGTCCGACACTGTTGGACACGTGTCGACCTCGGAGCTCGTCTCTGAGAATAAGGGAAGTCTGGCGCTACTGGACACGTGGCGTTCTAGGAGCCCACCTCCAAAGAGAGGGGAGGTCCGGCTCTGACACGTGGCACCCTAGGAGCTCAACTCCGAAGAGAGGGGAGGTCCGGCACTGACACGTGGCATGCGCGGAGCTCATCTCTGGAGAGAGGGGAGGTCCCGCCCACCAGGACGCGTGTGTGAGGCCCGGGAATCGCTGTGGGTGGTGCCGTGCGATGCGGCACCCAACAGCATGCAAGAAAAGAGGCTCAAGAACATAACGAACCCATTTTGTTACTCAAGATAATTTCTTTTACAACATAATGTACACACGCAGCGGAAATTAAAATTTGCTGGACAAACTACTCACTCTCGACCCTAACTACGCCGAAGAGAAGTCGTTCAGCCTGTGAATGCTTTCTACTAGCTTCACCAAAGAAAGGCAGCGGCTAGGTTTCCGATGAGTTGAACAAACTGTGAGGTTCATCGTCTCACCGAACAACCCTCTTCATAGCAGGCATCCTGCTACCTGCAAAAACAACTCAGAAGCAACCGTGAGCACTAAGGCTCAGCAAGACTTAACCGTCACTCCTAAACATGTAACTCTAAATGCAGGGGTAGTAAGATAGTAGGAACAGGAATTTGCAAAATGCAGCTTGACTAAACTTGATCCTTATATTCAGATTCTTATAGCCTTCATTTTAGTGGTCCTCACGCCTCACAACATCGGAAGTCCACAATCAAACAAGAAACGCTTATCCCGATGTTGCTAGCCTAAGGCGGAAATGAAATTTAGTTGGCACTATATCTACTTCAGTCAAGGTTCCAATACAGTGATTAATCCACAAACAGCAAGTTAAGAGACTTAGTTCCTCTTCTTACTAAGTCACGGCGCAGTGGGCAAGTATGCTCAATCCTCTTCCGCGAGCGACGGTGATTCGAATCAATAACAACCCAGAATACACGACACATACACCCGCCTCAAAATACTCTCTCAGGAGCTCTTTCTTACGTTGTATGCAGAAACCTTTCACATGACACCCCGACATAGAAAAACGTTTCACGCCGAGCAGGATGGTCCTCTACGCGGACACGTCGAAGTTGCCCGCTAAAGGATTTACACCTCCCGCTTCTCAACGCCATTCCCACGCGAAGGATGAGTTTCTATATCACGGTCCATCGAGTTACATCGGTTTCATGGGTCCCATACCCCACTATATATCCAGTACAGCTCAATCTTGTCCAGCAGGGCCGCATACATACGGTCCTTAACCGACACGGACGGGGCTACAACCAACCTCCACATTTGCCTTACCATCCCGGTCCAGGCAAAATGTGGTCTCAAGCATTGTCACACCCATCGCAGGTCGAGACCAACCTTGAGCGCTCCATCCTACAGGAACATCCCCGTCCCCATCTCATTTTCATGAGGGAGCTCTTATCATCAACCTCTCGCGAGTAACTCCATTACTCGACCTTTCTCGCGAGTAGCTTTTTACTACTCGACTTCTACCGAGCTAGCTACAACATTAGCCTAGCATCTACAACGAGGCAAAGCCTACACTAAACCTTCTACTCAGGGATGTAATAGCCATGCAAGTGAGTTTCAAACATCCTAGACATAATGCACAATATCAAGTCTAATACAATGAGGTGAAGTAAAGCAAAATTTAAAACGGTAACGATATGCAAACCGGGGCTTGCCTTGCTCAACGGTTTCGTTAGAAGCTAGAAGTTAGTATTCCTCCGGAGAATCTGCCAAACTCTTCACGAGATGGAGAACCTCTCTGCGGAGTTGAGTCCTCGTCGAACGTCGATGTCACGTGATATTAAGACGATTTATGCAGAAGTATTCAAAAGCAATTTAGAAAATGATTCAAAACTGTTGTACCAGTTAACTCACACCTAAAAGGGAAAAACAACAGCAAGGTTTCTGTTGTTGGATGTACAACCCTAGAGATGATGAAAGCTAGGGTGAAAAGGAGATACTAGTAATCACCATGTAATTAAGTGAATTATATGAACACTTAAACCTAAAAGATGGTAGCTCAAGTTACAGAGGTCCAATAAAGCTGAGAATTTAACCAAAGCCTCAATGGATGGTATTCAGGCAGTGTGCAAAAATTGAGCTCAAGAAATAGCTTCATGTGAGCACAACAAATCCTTATGTGGTTTTCACTAACCTACCTTTACCCCCTAGATATTAAGCTTTCCTATGCTGCAAAGTAGACTTTTTGTGAAGTACAAAATGTCCAGAGTCCATAGGAATTGGTTTTACCATTTTTTGGAGTTTACTACATCGAGATATGGATTTTACAAGGATTGGGGAAAAGCTGAAAATGTCTCTGCTCATTTTCCCATTTTTCAGAGACATAAGGAATGAACACATCATTTGACCAAGCAAATGAGTTCCAATGCCTCTTAAATTTTTACTTGACTTCAACGAATTTTGGGAGAATGTCCTGTCCAAATTTGGGAATTTTCCAATAGACAGAACTCCTGTAAAAATTCATACAAAAAATTCCTTAAATGAATTAATGAGCCAAATCCAGGGATTTTCATAAACATTGGGTTGCACCCCTGGATAGTACTCTTTGAGAGGAATCCAACATAATTTGTTTCACAATTTTGGGACATTCCTACACAAAGTTATGGCTCTCCAAAGTTTGAACTAAAATGGGAAAATCTAGAAAATGTTTAAATGCCGATAGTGGGTCCCACCTGTCATCCCTAACCTAAAGACTCGCGCCAAACAGGGCACTGGTGGCCCCCTCCGGCGAGGTCGCCGGAAAAGCACTTCCCAGCCACCTCCAGACCCCCTGCTGGCCGCCCTACCCCCCATATTTCCCCACGCTGAACACGTTGGTGAGGTCGCCGGCGGCTGAGACTCGCCGGAAAACAGGGCGCACCGGCCACAGCAAACCCTAGGGCTCCGGCGAGGTCTTGCACGGTGAATTCTCCACCAAATGGTCGGTTCTTGAGGTCTACAGCACCAGGAGGTCATGTAGAAGACCGGCATGAGGTCTAAACAAGCTGGAGAGGGCTCTAAACCTATCGGCACCGTGTGCCCGATAGGGTCCAGCGGTATACCCTCTAAAAGAGCTCGGATTGCTCACTCTACACTCAATTTCTTGGTCTAAAATCGATGGAGGAGGTGTGCTAGGCAGTTAACATCCTGTATGTGAAGTTTGAGACCCAACAAACACGATTTGAGGACGAATTTTACAATTCCTTACCTCAAGGTCCGTTTCTGCAGCCCTGGAGAAAAACTTGAAATTCTCCGTCTGTGATCAATGGCTAGGGCTGAGCTTTGGGGGTGAGCAACTAGGCTTGTAGGTGCACAGATGGGGTGGCTTGCTTGGGCGTGATCCCTCCTGGTTTGGTCTGTCCACGGTGATCACTTCCGGTTCCTTCAGTTTGAGCTCGGGGGCAGAGAAAACCTCGCTGTTTCTAGGCGCCAGCAAGCATGGATCACCGGGGTGAGGTTGCTAGCCGGCTAGAGCACTCATGGGCGAAGGTTTTTGCTGTTGGAAGCTCGGGCAAATGAAATTCGGTTCATCCTGGGCAGTCTGAGGAAGAGAGAGCGGCTGCTGTGCTTCTCTGCGTGACAGCAGCCGAGGGATACGCACGAGCGAGCGAGAAGAGGGGAACTTCGCCTGTGCAGCCTTCGGGGGGAGATAAGGGCAGAGCCGGTGGAGGAATCCAGCACACAGTTCGCCAGCCACCTTCCTCACCATGGCACGCTCTGAGTAGCCGAGGGAGTCGGTTTGCATTTTTGGTGAGACTGACCAGTGGGGTCCACAGCAACAATTCTCCCTCTTAGCCCCCATTCAATTTAAAAATACTAAACTAGCTCCGGATTTGATCAAACTTGGAGGATATGTCAAAAGAATTATGAGGAACTTGAATATGAAATCTGATTTCAAAATCGAGAATATTTGGTTCAGTTTCCAAATTCAAATTTGAATTTGAATGTGCTCACAAATATTCCTTCAAATTAATTGGTATACGGGCTCCAAAAATATCCAAACTCGGATCATGAGATCATTGATACATGGAGAATGCATCGGTGAATTCATTTGCAAGTATTTGTCAATCTGAATATGAATCCTTTTAAAAGGTTCAAAATTGTGTTTAAATTTCATCCATTCTCCTCATAGAGAAGGTGCACATGAGTTAAAGTTTTTGGGAGTGTAATTATTTCCCCTAGGTTAACATGTGTTGAGCATGGGCTAGAGAAATTTTTTAACTCCCTCACATGTCTATTTATGTGTTCATCATTTAATGTGACACAATTATAGTCTTTTATCGCCTTAACTTTGTTTCATGAGCTGACAACAAACTTTACAAAAGTTAGGGCTGTTACATTCCTCCCCCCTTAAAAGAATCTCGTCCCGAGATTACAAAAAGAAAGAAGAAGGGACAATGACTACTGGACATATGATACAAACAAGTCGGGAAAATTTTAACGGAGAAACTCCTCACTTTCCCACGTGGCTTCATCAGCAGTGTGGTTGCTCCACAAGACTTTGTAAAATCGCAATGTCCGATTTCTTGTGGCGCGAGTCTTCTCGTTAATAATCTGTATCGGATACTCAGAATAAGTGAGATCCGGTTGAAGATCCTCAATGTTCTCTATATGAACCGCGGCTGGGTACTTAAGACATTTCCGCAGTTGAGAGACGTGGAAAACATTGTGAATACCCGAATGTGACGTCGGTAACTCCAGACGATAGGCCACGGGTCCGCATATCTCAGTGACGGCAAACGGCCCGATGAATCGCGGAGCAAGCTTTCCCTTCACTCCGAACCGATGAACCCCTTTCATCAGAGAGACACAAAGATAAACGCGGTCCCCGATGTCGAAGTGAAGAGGTCGACGTCTTTTGTCTGCATAACTCTTCTGCCGAGATTGAGCAGCCTTTAAATTGGCTTGAATCACTCGCACTCGTTCCTCGGCTTCATTCACAAGATCAATCCTGTAGACCACTCTCTCGCGGGATTCACACCAATTCAGTGGTGTGCGGCACTTCCGGCCATAAAGAGCTTCATACGGGGCCATTTTGATGCTGGATTGATAGCCGTTGTTATATGAGAATTCTGCTAACGGTAGATGGTCATCCCAATTCTTCCCATGATTGATGACACATGCCCGTAGCATATCCTCCAGAATCTGATTTTTCCTCTCCGTCTGACCATCAGATTTCTGATGATACGCTGAACTCCGAATTAACTTGGTTCCCAAGGAAGCATGCAGTTGCTCCCAAAATCCAGATACGAACAACGCACCTCGGTCAGACACGATGGTGCGGGGAACCCCGTGTAAACACACGATTCTCGACATGAACAGCTCCATATACTTCTTTGCCACATATTTAGTATGGACTGGAATAAAATGAGCTGTCTTGGTAAACGATCGACGATTACCCAAATAGAATCATGCTTGTTGCTGGTCATGGGTAAACCGACAATGAAGTCCATACTTATGTCTTCCCACTTCCATGCTGGAACCTTCAGCGGTTGAAGTGGTCCGGCTTTCCTCATATGGTCGGCTTTAACCCGCCGACACGTATCACACTCGGATACGTACTTCGCAATCTCTCTTTTCATCCGTGTCCACCAGAACTTAGATTTCAAGTCCTGGTACATCTTATTGCTTCCTGGATGAATGGAGTACTTGGATAAATGTGCTTCATCCAATATCTTACTCTGCAATTTCGTATTCCGTGGTACAACTATTCGGTTGTTAAACCATAGAGTACCCTCTTCATCTTTGCGGAACATCTTCAACTCACCGCTGTCCACTCTCCTCCAGATGTGAGACATACCTCTGTCTCTCTTCTGAGCCTCTACAATCTCATCTCGGTTTGTAGGAATAAGAGCGAGGTTGAACAGCGATCCGTAGGGAACTAAGCGCAGGCTTGGTTCTCCTTCTTCATGTGCAACCATGGCTAAATGGTGAACGTGGGCTTTCCGACTAAGTGCGTCGGCAACCACATTCGCTTTGCCCGGATGGTAATGAATTTCAAGTTCATAGTCCTTGATCAATTCGAGCCATCTTCGCTGCCTCATATTCAGTTCTTTCTGTGTGAAGATGTACTTCAAGCTTTTGTGGTCAGTGTAGAGATGTACTAGATTGCCTAGTAGATAATGTCTCCACATTTTGAATGCTAAGACCACTGCAGCTAGTTCAAGGTCGTGCGTCGGGTAATTCTGCTCATGACCCCTGAGTTGTCGGGATCCATACGTGACCACACGTCCTTCTTTCATCAACACACAACCAAAACCGATGCCGGATGCATCACAATAAACATCAAACGGCTTCGTTGTGTCCCGCTGGGCCAAAACTGGAGCTGTAGTGAGATACTTCACTAAAGTTTGAAAACCTTGTTCGCATGAATTGCTCCAATCATACTTGGTGCTTTTCTTCAACAGCTCTGTCATAGGTTTAGCGACTTTGGAGAAGTTTGGAATGAATCTCCGGTAATAACCCGCTAAACCTAGGAAACTCCTCACTTCATGAACAGATGTTGGAGATTTCCAGTTCAGCACTTGCTCGATTTTACTTGGGTCCACAGTGATGCCTTCCGCTGAAATAATATGCCCAAGAAACGGCATTTTGCTGATCCAAAACTCACATTTACTGAACTTTGCATAAAGCTTGTGATCCCTCAAGCGTTGGAGTACAATACGCAAATGTTCAGCGTGTTCTTCTTCTGACTTTGAATAGACCAAGATGTCGTCAATGAAAACCACGACGAACTTATCTAACTCCGGCATGAACACAGAGTTCATGAGATACATAAAATTAGCCAGAGCATTGGTCAACCCAAAAGACATGACAAGATATTCATAAAGACCATATCTTGTCGAGAACACCGTCTTAGGTACATCTTCTGCCCGGATTTTTATCTGATGATACCCGGACCGAAGATCCATCTTGGAGAATACCTTAGCACCCACTAGTTGATCAAACAAAATATCAAGGCGCGGTAGTGGATACTTATTCTTGATAGTGACAGCATTCAGTGGACGATAATCTACGCATAGTCTCAAAGTCTCGTCCTTCTTCTTTACGAAGAGTGCGTAACAGCCCCAAGGTGATGAACTTGGGCGTATAAAACCTTTGTCCATGAGGTCATTAAGCTGCTCCTTCAATTCTGCTAGCTCCTCCGGTGCCATTTTGTATGGTCGCCGAGAAATAGGTGTCGTTCCCGGTGCTAGTTCAATCTTGAACTCTACATCACGTTCGGGTGGCACACCCGGCAAGTCTTCGGGAAACACATCTGTATATTCACATACCACTGGGATATCCTCAAGCTTATGAGCTTCAATCTGATGCACTGCTGCAACTCGTTGTGATGGATCCACAAGATTCAATGTGTTGCAACCATGTATTGGGGAATTCAGTTGGACAATCCGAGAGCTGATGTCAAAGATAGCTCCATAATGTGTCAACCATGACATCCCCAAGATAATATCAATCCTTTGGCTTTTGAGTATGATAAGGCTTGCAGGATAGATGTTTCCACCCAAACATAAAGGTGTTCATGAGACCATATCATCTGTTGATATCTTGCCTCCAGGTGAGCTGATATGAAACGGATGCTTAACTGTGCTAAATGGAATATTATTCTTCCGCACATAATCTCTGCTAATAAAATTGTGGGTGGCTCCGGAATCAAACAAAATGAAAGTGGGCTGTTCATGTAAAGTGAACATGCCCGCCAAAACTGGTTCGCCTTTAGCAATGTCCTCAATAGCAGTATAATTAGCCCTGCCAGTTTTGAAAGATTCTTCTTTGAATGTTCATGATGCTGATCTGAGCATTGACGAGACAACACACGAGTGTGACGCTGCTCAGCACCACAACGGTTTCGTGTTGTAGAAATCCTCAGCTCTCTACTAACACGAGGTGGAGATAAACTGTGCACAGCTGGTTGTGGTAGGGTTGTGCAAACAACTTTTGATAGCTGCTGTTGAGGTGGAGGCTCATAAGTGATTAACTCTAGTTGTGGTTGTGAGAGTTGCACCACAGGCTGAATTTGTTGCCTAACTGGCGTGTAATATCGCACTCGATAGTTTGGACGAACCTCAATATCACTGTCTGGCGGTGTACTCCTTTTCAGCTCCACTTCACAACGGAGATGCATGTCTTCTTTAATGATAGCGGCATTTACCAACTCATTGTAAGTCACTTGTTCCTTAAGTTTGACATTCAAACCTCAGAAGAAATACTCGCACTTCAACGCTTCCGAGTCTACCATATGGGTGGCGTATTGCATCAAGTCTTCAAACTCTTTGAAGTACTCGTACGCACTCCTTTCTCCTTGCTTTAATTCCAGAAAATCTTGATACTTTGTTCGAAGAATTCCCGAACAAACGTGACGTGCCCGGAAAACATTCCGGAATTCTTCCAATGTCACTCGATGACCTTCAGGAAGAGTAGCGATGTACTCCGCCCACCAAGCTCCAGCGGCTCCGTGGAGTTGTTGAGCGGCAAATAGAGTCTTCTGATACTCATCACACTCAAGCATATCAAACTTGGCTTCAATACATTGGAGCCAATGAGCCGACTCCAACGGTTCTTTCGCTTCCAAGAAAACCGGTGGTTGTCTTGTTAAGAAATCCAGATAAGTGCTTGGCAGGGGATTTTGCTGTAGTGTCTGCTGTCGTATGCTTTGTCGCACCAACAGATCCAGAGACTCAGCCATCTTTGCCAAGTTTTCCGCCAATCCGGTTGATGATGTCGTCACTTCTTGTCGTGGCGAATTACTTTCGCCGTGACTCGACTCACCAACCTCACTCCTGGAATGAGCATGATACATGCTGCAAGAGTGAGCACTTTACGGTTAAAATTCAAAGTTTAAACTCAACTTGAATTGAAAACATAACCGTAAAAGCATCACATAGATATTGCAGCACTACACAATCTAACCCGGTTTCGGCAATTCTGAAATCTATCAAACGTGAGCAAGTTTGTCCAAACACTTAATTCCATTAGTAGGCCAAACTGAAAAATAACTCAAGAACATGTTATGGAGCTTAGAGAAGTCTAAAACATCCCTGTCCACAACAAGTCCTAAGTTAACATAGGCAATAGGCACTACTCTGTTCAGAATGACCAATTGGTCTTAACCCCAGAATTTGAATATAAAAATGGCAATTTCATGTCTCAAGTTGAATATCAAAGTTATAGTTAACTTCAATATATTTCCAACGAGTATTCATTTGCCTTCATATAAGTTCTTGATCAAAAGTTGTGATATTTCAAAGTTAACAGAAATCTGGAACAATTTTGACAGCACCTCCTCTGAAAGTGGCTGTTTTGTCCGCAAGATTTCATATAATTAAACTCCAAATCTGGAGAAACTTTGACCTACGAAGTCATAACATATATCACAATCTTTCCAACGGTGTATTACTTGACCCTTAGAATTTTTTTCTACAGAAAGTTATGGTCGAAATACAGAAATTTCCAGAGAGCAATTTGTGTCTGCCCTGTTTTTGGACAGTTCACATTCATATGAGAGCTTCATCCATTTGGAAGGTGATTCTGATCTAGAGTTCTGCAGAAAAGTTGTAGAAGACTTCAACATATTTCCAGAAATGTATCACTCACCTCCATTGGTTCAACCAAACAAAAATTATGCCCAGTTCAACTTCAGCAAAAATTCTGCCGATAACAGGGGAAGTTATCCCTAAGTCTTTGTTAATAAATCTATACTCCCAATTGACTCTTAGTTCAATATAGGAGTTCATTAACCCCTAATAGAATCCTAGACTCCAAATTTACTCTTTTTCTTTTCAAACCTTCTTTTCCATGCAGTTCAAAACACATCACGGTACTACGTAGCGTTACCAAATTAAAATCCTAACCGGCTTTATACCGTCCTATACGTCTCAAGTGGTGGCACTAAACGATCACTCACAAACATTTTCTACTCGTGGTTATGGTACCTTCAGAAAACCACTCAACAATGATGCGCACATTGGTTTATCATTTCAGGCAGGTCCATATCATAGTAAAAACATACACCCCGTATCATTGCCATACGGGCCGTCCTTGAGTCAAGCCACGTCTCAAGGTACATGATCGAGTTATTCACCACCCGATGGTGGCTCCACACCTTTGCAATAAAGCACACCGGTGGAACAGCGCTTTCGTATGCCTCATAGGACATGAAGAGTCCTAAAGAACACACTTCGTGTTACAAACCACACGATGGGGTCTCCTCCTCTTGCCCCTGGGTTTGCGCACTGGAGGCCAGTGCCATTCATATTTCTCTAAGACATGAAGAGTCTTAGAAAACATATTCACTTCCCATCCATTGCTGAACGGGACATCCCACACTACTTTCCTCGTATGGGAGAGCTAACCGAAATTGATCTGCTTTCTGTGGCGTTCCTTACCATTTTTACCTCCACGTAGGTGCGTCGTTACTGAATTTAAATACTGAAGAGTAACACACTGTTAGCTTGCCACCTTAAGTAACTATACTAATAATACTCCTTATGTGGGCATACTATATGTTCCTCACTCGTATACCTCTAAGTTTTCGAAAATATGCTCTTTTCATGCGTGCTATTCCCAATGCAGCTCTGATACCACACTGTGAGGCCCGGGAATCGCAGTGGGTGGTGCCGTGCGATGCGGCACCCAATAGCATGCACGAAAAGAGGCTCAAGAACATAACGAACCCATTTTGTTACTCAAGATAATTTCTTTTACAACATAATATACACACGCAGCGAAATTAATATTTGCTGGACAAACTACTCACTCTCGAACCTAACTACGCCGAAGAGAAGTCGTTCAGCCCGTGAACGCTTCCTACTAGCTTCACCAAAGAAAGGCAGCGGCTAGGTTTCCGATGAGTTGAACAAACCGTGAGGTTCATCGTCTCACCCAACAATCCTCTTCATAGCAGGCATCCTGCTACCTGCAAAAACAACTCAGAAGCAACCTTGAGCATTAAGGCTCAGCAAGACTTAACCGCCACTCCTAAACATGTAACTCTAAATGCAGGGGTAGTAAGATAGTAGGAACAGGAATTTGCAAAATGCAGCTTGACTAAACTTGATCCTTATATTCAGATTCTTATAGCCTTCATTTTAGTGGTCCTCATGCCTCACAACATCGGAAGACCACAATCAAACAAGAAACGCTTATCCCGATGTTGCTAGCCTAAGGCGGAAGTGAAATTTAGTTGGCTCTATATCTACTTCAGTCAAGGTTTCAATACAGTGATTAATCCACAAACAGCAAGTTAAGAGACTTAGTTCCTCTTCTTACTATGTCACGGCGCAGTGGGCAAGTATGCTCAATCCTCTTCCGCGAGCGACGGTGATTCGAATCAATAACAACCCGGAATACAAGACACATACACCCGCCTCAAAATACTCTCTCAAGAGCTCTTTCTTACATTGTATGCAGCAACCTTTCACATGACACACCGACATAAAAAATGTTTCGTGCCGAGCAGGATGGTCCTCTATGCGGACACGTCGAAGTTGCCCGCTAATGGATTTATACCTCCCACCTTCTCAACGCCATTCCCACGCGAAGGATGAGTTTCTATATCGCGGTCCATCGAGTTACATCGGTTTCATGGGTCCCATATCCCACTATATATCTGGTACAGCTCAATCTTGTCCAGCAGGGCAGCATACATACGGTCCTTAACCGACACGGACGGGGCTACAACCAACCTCCACATTTGCCTTACCATCCCGGTCCAGGCCAAATGTGGTCTCAAGCATTGTCACACCCATCGCAGGTCGAGACCAACCTTGAGCGCTCCATCCTACAGGAACATCCCCGTCCCCATCTCATTTTCATGAGGGTGCTTTTATCATCAACCTCTCGCGAGTAACTCCATTACTCGGCCTTTCTCGCGAGTAGCTTTTTACTACTCGACTTCTAGCGAGCTAGATACAACAGTAGCCTAGCATCTACAACGAGGCAAAGCCTACACTAAACCTTCTACACAGGGATGTAATATCAATGCAAGTGAGTTTCAAACATCCTAGACATAATGCACAATATCAAGTCTAATGCAATATTTCTGTTGTTGGATCTACAACCCTAGAGATGATGAAAGCTAGGGTGAAAAGGAGATACTAGTAATCACCATGTGATTAAGTCCATTATATGAACACTTAAACCTAAAAGATGGTAGCTCAAGTTCCAGAGGTCCAATGAAGCTGAGAATTTAACCACAGCCTCTATGGATGGTATTCAGGCAGTGTGCAAAAATTGAGCTCAAGAAATAGCTTCATGTGAGCACAACAAATCCTTATGTGGTTTTCACTAACCTGCCTTTACCCCCTAGATATTAAGCTTTCCTATGCTGCAAAGTAGACTTTTTGTGAAGTAAAAAATGTCCTGAGTCCATAGGAATTGGTTTTACCATTTTTTGGAGTTTATTACATCGAGATATGGATTTTACAAGGATCGGGGAAAAGCTGAAAATGTCTCTGCTCATTTTCCCATTTTTCAGAGACATAAGGAATGAACACATCATTTGACCAAGCAAATGAGTTCCAATGCCTCTTTAATTTTTACTGGAGTTCAAGGAAATTTGGGGGAATGTCCTGTCCGAATTTGGGAATTTTCCAATAAACAGAACTCCTGTAAAAATTCATACAAGGATTTCCTTAAATGAATTAATGAGCCAAATCCATGGATTTTCATAAACATTGGGCTGCATCCCTGGATAGTACTCTTTGAGAGGAATCCAACTAAATTTGTTTCACAATTTTTGGACATTCCTAAATAAAGTTATGGCTCTCCAACGTTTGAACTAAAATGGGAAAATCTAGAAAATGTTTAAATGCCGACAGTGGGTCCCACCTGTCATCCCTAACCTCCAGACTTGCGCCAAACAGGGCAGTGGCGGCCCCCTCTAGCGAGGTCTCCAGAAAAGCACTTCCCAGCCACCTCCAGACCCCCTGCTGGCCGCCCCCCATATTTCCCCACGCTGAACACGTTGGTGAGGTCGCCGGCGGCTGAAACTCGCCGGAAAACAGGGCGCACCGGCCACAGCAAACCCTAGGGCTCCGGCGAGGTCTTGCACGGTGAATTCTCCACCAAATGGTAGGTTCTTGAGCTCTACAGCACCAGGGGGTCATGTAGAAGACCGGCATGAGGTCTAAACAAGCTGGAGTGAGATCAGTTCCGGTTCCTTCAGTTTGAGCTCGGGGGCAGAGAAAACCTCGCTGTTTCTAGGCGCCAGCAAGCATGGATCACCGGGGTGAGGTTGCTAGCCGGCTAGAGCACTCATGGGCGAAGGTTTTTGCTGTTGGAAGCTCGGGCAAATGAAATTCGGTTCAGCCTGGGCAGTCTGAGGAAGAGAGAGCGGCTGCTGTGCTTCTCTGCGTGACAGCAGCAGAGGGATACGCACGAGCGAGCGAGAAGAGGGGAACTTCGCCTGTGCAGCCTTTGGGGTGAGATAAGGGCAGAGCCGGTGGAGGAATCCAGCACACAGCTCGCCTGCCACCTTCCTCACCGTGGCGCGCTCTGAGGAGCCGAGGGAGTCGGTTTGCATTTTTGGTGAGACTGACCAGTGGGGTCCACAGCAACAATTCTCCCTCTTATCCCCCATTTCAATTTAAAAATACCAAACGAGCTCCGAATTTGATCAAACTTGGAGGATATGTCAAAAGAATTATGAGGAACTTGAATATGAAATCTGATTTCAAAATTGAGCAAACTTGGTTCAGTTTCCAAATTCAAATTTGAATTTGAATGTGCTCACAAATATTCCTTCAAATTAATTGGTATACGGGCTCTAAAAATATCCAAACTCGGATCATGAGCTCATTGATACATGGAGAATGCATCGGTGAATTCAATTGCAAGTATTTGTCAATCTGAATATGAATCCTTTTAAAAGGTTCAAAATTGTGTTTAAATTTCCTTCATTCTCCTCATAGAGAAGGTGCACATGAGTTAATGTTCTTGGGAGTGTAATTATTTCCCCTAGGTTAACATGTGTTGAGCATGGGCTAGAGAAATTTTTTAACTCCCTCACATGTCCATTTATGTGTTCATCATTTCATGTGACACAATTATAGTCTTTTATCGCCTTAACTTTGTTTCATGAGCTGACAACAAACTTTACAAAAAGTTAGGGCTGTTACAGCGTGGCGCACGCGGGGCTCGCCTCTGAGGAGAGGGAGGTCCCTCCCGCCTGACACGCGGCACAACCGGAGCCCGCCTCTTCGGAAAAGGGAGACCAGGCCCCCGCAGGTCACGTGGAGCCTCCGGAGCTCACCACCGCGAGGATATCGAGATTTGAAGCGGTTTTTGCTTCTGTATGCGTGGGAATCCCTGGTACTAAGGAAACCGACACGAATTCCATGTTGCTACCGCACTAAATAAACTGAAGATAACTTGTTAAGATTCAAAAACAATTTGAATAGGACTCTTATTCGAATTCTAATCAGATTAGGACTCTTCCTTTCCGATTATAAATAGAACCCGAAACAACCCCTTGGTCGTAACATCTTTTCTAAAGACAACTTAGAAGCCCTAGCCCCAAACTCGCCAAGCTAAACCCTTTTGCTGGAGTTTGACCACCGGAGAGACTGCCGATGAGCCATACACGATCGCCATCGCCGGAGGAAAGCCGACGATCTGTTTTTGCTAGAGAAAGTACCGAAGGAAGTAAGGTAGGTTTCCAATACCACCTTACGACATCATCGCGTTTTCTTTGCATCTGTTCTTCGATCCCTTCGAATAGAAGCTTTTTCATGGACAGATCACGTGTTGATTGGTCTGATCTAGATCTTGAGTCAAGATCATTACCACGTCCACATTTGATCTTTACACCTCTGTTCATTGTAAAAACCCATGCAAGCCTATTAAAACTTGCAAAAGCACGTACAAACCGATCTAATAAAAACTGCATCATAGAATCAACATGCATATGCATCATTGCATCTTGAGTAAAGTTTGTGCATGATATTGATTGTTGTGAATCTTGTATGTGCGTGGTCGTAATTAGAAGGACAAGCTCAGGGAGCTATCTACGACGAACTACATCCCCAAGACTTCGAGATCCCAGAGCAACAGAAGCCGCAAGAACAAGGCAAGTGCCCCCTGGACCATATTGATCCCATGTTTTTGGAAAACTGTTTTGTTTGCGAAAACTTTGTGTGCTTGAGTCAACATGATGGGAAAACCCTTTGATATGAGTTTACTAGTTTTGTTAACCACCCTTGTCGCAGGGAAAGCTAATTACTCGGGTATGGTTTTTACTTTTATGCCTCGCTGAGTCCATGGGATATGGGAAGCGAGATAGATGTGTCTAGCTAACTACACTCATAAGAATAATGAGAAACTGATGTTGTTAATGAACATGAATCGGAGGGAGATCTAGGCAAGCCTGGTTTGTGAATGAGGTAGAATGAGATGGTGATTACTTGCCGTAGATCTAAGGACCGGTTCATGTGAGCCATGCTAGGATAACAGTGCCACCACAAGGCCAAGTATGGGTGCGGCTTAGCTGAGTAATTAGGTAAGTTACTAGATTGTTATGGACCGTGGAAGGCACGGGGATTGGGAGTCGAGTGAGGAATGCCTTGGGAACTGCATGGCACAAGAGGGGGCCCGTGGGTGGGAGAATTTGAGATTCTAGGCTGCTGGTGAAACCTTAGTGAGTCCATACATCTAGTAACCCCTTTGTAAAGGCTATTTTGTGTTCTCTTGGCCATACACCGATGGTTGTGTACTGGTATAATAGAGGTTCTGCAGTCACCAACGGGTGACGAAATCACAAATTTGTGGGTAAAGTGGTACAAACTCTGCAGAGTCTAAAACTATCATGATAGCCGAGCTTACAATCACGAGCGCCTGGACAACCCACATGATTAGATGGGATGGTTATTGGGATGGTTCAGTTTTGGTTAATGGTTTGGTTTGGTTTTTGGATTTGGTTTTTTGGGACTGTTGAGTCTGTGTAATGAGATTGGTTGCATGATTGTTGAGTCATGGCAATGAGCATTGGTCTCGGTATGAGACGGAATTGATTATGAGATGAAATGGTAGTGAATACGGGATAGTATTCATGAGATGGTAGTGAATGCGAGTTTGTATTCACGAGTTTGAGAAAAGTTGGGAAAATAAATGTCTGGAAGAGACATGAAAAGTTATGGTACATGATGAAGGTATGTTGGTGTTTTAATACATGTTGGGATTACATTCACTTAAAGCTAGATTGTTGTTTTATCGTGTTTTAGAAATAAACTTTGCTTTTATGCAATGAGTCTTTTATACCTGCCTTGTTGTAAGCTACATATCATATTTTCCCGTACTTGCTAAGTACATCATGTACTCAAACTTGCATTATCATACATCCTCAGCAACAGGAGATGAGTACTATGAAGACCCCGTGGAGTATTAGGAGTGTGATCCACCGTCAACTTGCCCGTGGGGATGGAGTAGGGATGGAGCCGCTGCTGCTACTTAGTTTGCTTCCGCACTACAATAAAGACTTCCACTGCTAGAATAAGACTTCCGTTGCTAAGATAAGACTTCCGCTGCTAGAATGAGTCCAAGACTCATGAGACATTGTAATAAACCCTGTTATTCATGGTTATATATATTCTGAATTCAGTTTGTGATATATATGTGCATGTGTGATGAACATCCTGGGCACACATACGCATCAGTCACAGTTCCGAGAGGCTTCCTCTCAGAACCAGGGCATCACAGATTGGTATCAGAGCTACCACGTTGACTGTAGGACACACCCCTAGACCTAGATTTGTATCAACCTACAACGGTTGATCGTAGGTCACACGCCTAGATAGAGATCACAAATTGGTATAGATACGACGGTTGAATGTAGGTCACAAGCCTAGTAACAGATTGGTATTAGAAGCCACGCTGACCATAGGATGTGCGACACCCTCAATTCTGTGGGAAAACCACGGAACCGAGAACTAATGCATATGTGTGCCCAGGATGTTCATCACACATACACATACGTTCCACAAACTGAATTCAGATTATATATTACCACGAATAACATAGTTATTTACAATACCTCATGAGTCTTGGACTCATGCTCATAGCGGAAGTCTTTATTTTAAAGCGGAAGCAATTTAACTAATGCGGAAGCAAATCTAAGCAGAAGTGGCTCCATCTCTACTCCCTCCACAGGCAAGGTTGAGAACAGATCACACGCCGTAATGCTCCACTTGGTCTTCATAGTAGGCTTCTCCTGCTGCTGATGATGAAGTAATAATGCAAGTTTGAGTACAATGATGTACTCAGCAAGTGCGGGAAAACACATGATATGCAGCTCATAAAACAAGGTAGGTATAAAAAGGCTTATTTGCAGAAAAGCAGATTTATAAAACCATGATAAAACAGCAACTTAACTTTAGATGAATACAATCCCAACATGTATCAAATTACCAACATACCTCCATCGCTTTCCATATTCCACCCGAACATTAACCAACCTCATTCTTACTCACGAATACCTCCTCGTATTCGCTACCATCTCACGAATACCTCCCCGTATTTGCTACCATCTCAAAACAACTTCGTCTCACACCGAGACCAAACTCGTTGCCATGACTCTACAGTCATGCAACCATCTTATTACCCGGACTCAACAGTCCCAACAACCAAACCATAACAAACTCATTAACCATAACCAAGAACCTTCCCAATAACCATCCCAACTAATCATGGCAGTTTAGCCAGGTGCTCGTGACCGTAAGCTCGGCTATCATGATAGTTTTAATAACTCTGCAGAGTTTGCACCTCTTTACCCATAAGTTTGTGATTTCGTCACCCGTCGGCGACTGCAGAACCTCCATTATACCAGTACACAACCGTCAGTGTATGGTCAATAGATCACAAAATAGCCTTTACAAAGGGGTTACAAGATGTATGGACTCACAAAGGTTTCACCGGCAGGCTAGAATCTCCAATTCTCCCACCCACGGGCCCCCTCTTGTGCCATGCAGTTCCCAGGGCAGTCCTCACTCGACTCCCATTCCCCGCGCCTTCCACAGTCCATAACACTCTAGCAACTTACCTAATTACTCAGCTAAGCCGAACCCATACTTGGCCTTGTGGTGGCACTGTTATCGTGGCATGTGCATGCATGAACCGATCCTTAGATCTATGGCAAGTAAACCACCATCTCATGCTACCTCATTCACAAACCAAGTCTTGCCTAGATCTCCCTCCGATCCATGTTCATTATTAACATCAGTTTCTCCTTATCAATATGAGTGCAGTTAGCTAGACACATCTATCTCGCTTCCCAATCCCATAGACTCAGCGAAGCATAAAGCAAAAACCATACCCGACTCATAAACTTCCCAGGCGACAAGGGTGGTTAAACCAAAACTAGTAAACTCCTATAAAAAGGGTTTCCCATCATGTTTGACTCAGCACACACAACTTTTCGCAAAACAAAATAGTTTTACCCAAAACATAGGATCAACATGGTCAAGGAGCACTTGCCTTGTTCTTGCGGTTCCGGTTGTTCTTGAATCTTAAAACCTGGTTGCTGTAGTTCGTCGTAGACAGCTCCCTGAGCTTGTCCTGCTAGGTAGGATCACGTGCATACAAGATTCACAGCAATCAATATCATGCACAAACCTTAAACTAGATGCGATGATGCGCATGCATGCCATCCTATGATTAATTTTATTAGATTGGTCTGTACGTAATTTTGCATGGCTTGCATGGACAGAGGTGTTCGGATCAAAGGTGGACGTGGCAATGATCTTGTCTTTAGATCAACCTGATCATCAAGTGATCTGTCCATGAGAAGGCTTCTGTTCGAAAGGAATCAAAGAACGGATGCAAGGAAAACACAACGATATCGTAAGGTGGTATTGGGGCCTACCTTACGTTTCCTCCCAGCTTTCGAGGTCCTCCTCACACCGCTCAGTTTTCCTCCGATGATCCCCCTTGTTGCGCTTCGGCGATGGCTTTCTCGGCGAGTTGGGGCTAGGGCTCTAAGTCGTCGGCTCAGTGGCTGCAAAAGAAGTTTGTGGTTTCGGCCAGAGGTTCTTGGTTCTATTTATAATCGGGAAAAGAAGAGTCCTAATCTGATTGTATCCCGAATAAGAGTCTTATTCAGATCGTCGTTGGATTCTATCATCTTATCTTTAGTTGATTTGGTGCGGTAATGTTGTGGAATTCAGGTCGGTTTCCTTTACATACCTGTATTCTTACGCGTAACAGCCGCTCCAGAACTCGTTACCTTCGCGGCGATGAGCTCCGGAGGCTCCACGTGTCCTTCCGGGGCCTGGTATCTCCTTCTCCGCAGAGACGGGCTCCGGTTGTGCCGCGTGTCAATCGAGCGAGACCTCCCCCTCCTTTGGAGGTGAGCTCCGCACACGCCACGTGTTGGCGCCGGTCTTTCCTCTCTTCTTTCTTTAGGGACATGCCCCGAGGTCGACACGTGTCCAGTAGCGACAGACCTCCCGGAGATAAGCTCCGGTGACGACGCGTGTCCAATAGAACAGGACCTCTCGGAGATGGGCTCCGAGATCGACACGTATCCCGCGCGACTGGTCCTCTGACTTCTGCGAGGACTAGCTCCGAGGATGACACGTGTCCTGCGGAAATGCCTTTGCTTCTTCCGCAGAGACTAGCTCCGTGGGCAACACGTGTCCCACAGGATCGGACCTCTCCCCTTTCGGAGACGAGTCCCGAGCCTGCCACGTAGCCAGCTTGGCGGCGGTCTCTCCCCACTTCGCAGGGATGAGCTCCGAACACGCCACGTGGCCAGCGGCCGCGGTAAGTTGTCTTCGGCGCTTTCTGATGAGGGGGCCTGACCCCGATCATGGGGCCATGCCGCCTCGCCCGGGGATCGCATTGGGTGGTGCCGTGTTATGCGACACCGAACAGCACACATATAAGGAACAATGTATTACATAAATCAAAGCGGAAGCTTAGACTTGTTTCTTTGTAAATAACTTACGTAAAATAGCTGCAGCGGAAGTCTATACACAGCTCACGGTGAATATCTAAGAAGCACTCGAGAAGAGCTCCAGCCGGCGGGCTCTTCTCGCTAGCAACACGAAGACATGGCAGCGGCTAGGTTCTCCAAGGTGACCTGTCTCGGAAGTTCCCGAGTCTCACCGGACAACCTTCTTTATAGCGTCGATGTTTACCTGCAAAACCTCTTATATAGCAGGAGTGAGCACAAAGACTCATCAAGACTTAACCGTCTCTCCTAAGACATGCAACTCTACATGAAAGTAACCTAAGACTTAAACCTGTCATTTGCGAAAAGACTCACCTACGAGTTCATCCTTAACTTTCCGGTTTTAGCCATAATAGTAGTGACCTTGCGCCTAGCAACATTGTAACTCCACAATCAAACAAGAAACGCTTCATTCCAATGTTACTTGTGCCAAGGTGGAAAATTAACTTTAATTTGCTCTATCTCTACTTCAAACATGGTTTTCATGCAATTTACAATTATCATAACAGCATTTAAAGCTTTGCAAAACATTTCCACACAACTTGATTACTACGTCACAGCGCAGTGAGCATGCGGTACTCATAACCACGAGGGACGGTGATTCGAATCAAACACTACCCGGATAACTCGACACATACGTCCGCCTCTGAAGACCCAACTCTGGCGTCCTTCATTACGTCGTATGTGGCAACCTTTCTCAGGCCACTAAACTGTAGAACCGGTCGCGCCGTCTCGGGCTCATAGGTCTAACGAGACGATGTGGTATGCCTCTACAATCCAGTAAAACATGAACATGTCATGAACTTTATGAAAGCATAACCACATTCATGTTTAAACAAATCTTATGTACGCTAAGCTAATCAGCGGGACTACCCTGACCAGCTCACACAAACTCCAAATTTTAATCAAGTTATCAACAGATTCTTGACTTGAATTCAACACCAAAGTTTTAGTAAACTTCAGTATATTTCCAACGAGTACTTATAGGCTTCTTAAAGATTTTTCTACAGGAAGTTATGGCTTAAAAACAGAAAGGTCCAGAGAGGTTTTTGCTACTCTCCTGGTTTTGAACAATTTGCCTTCAACTGGACTTTTCACCAACTTAAATTGTGATTCTGCTCTGGAGGCCTACACAGAAGTTGTAGAGGACTTGAAAATATTTCCAGAACTGTATCATACACCTTATTTTGGTCAAGCTACTCAGAGTTATGCTGTGTCAAAATCCAGCAAGAATTTCTGCCAGAAACAGAGCACTCTGTTTTTGAAAACTTTGATACCTAGTTATACTCTCATTTGAATCTTAGCTCAAAATAAGAGTTCGATAAGTAATATTTGTTTCAAACTTCCATTTTTAGTTGAAAGTTAGTTCATGGATCATTTCTTTATAGGGAAGAGGATTATATGTTTAGTACGGTGTCGATGCACCGTAAGAATCATGTCGGAACTACGTTGCCTCACCAAAAGAAAATCCTAAAACGGATTATACCGGCATATCCGTATTATCAGTGGCACTAAGACGGTCTCTCGCACATGTGTACTTCACGGGATACGTACGTGGTTAGTACCTGCAGAAAACCACTCAATAATGGTGCACTCAAAGGTTTGTTTCATTTCAGGCAGTTCCATATTTAAAAGTAAATACAAACGCCCGTATCACTGTCATACGGCCGTCCTTGAGTTAAGCCACGTCTCAAGGCACGTGATCGTGTTTCAACACCACACGACGGGGAACCCGAGTATGTCATGAACAGGTCGTCACGGTTGGGAATGTTATCAACCCAACGGATACCACCTACTGCCCTGCAGGGCACGCCGATGGCAAGCGCTGCGTATGTCCTCCTGGGCTACTTCCAGACGAACACACTATCGCGTTACTGACCACACGATGGGGTCTCCACTTACTTGCCTAATGCATGCTAGGGATCAGTGTTTCATATGAACAGGAACATGAAGAGTCCAATAGTTTCATATTAACATCTCACACCAAGCTGTGAGATCTAACCCTGAACCACTTTCCTTGTCAGGGGAGCTAACCGAAATCGAACCGCTTTCGGTGGCGTTCCTTACCATGCTTACCAGAACGTAGGTGCGTCATTACATAATGAAAATTCAGAATTAAAACACATATGTTAGTTCTGCCACTTTAAGTAACTATACTCCTATAGTGCTTATGTGGGCCCAATACCGTTTCCTCACCGTATCCTAGGTTTTTATCGTAATACCATCCTTATTCCGTGTGCTATTACCAATGCGGCTCTGATACCATGTTGAGGGGGCCCGACCCTGATCACGGGGCTGTGCCGCCTCGCCCGGGGATCGCATTGGGTGGTGCCGTGTTATGCGACACCGAACAGCACACATATAAGGAACAATGTATTACATAAATCAAAGCGGAAGCTTAAACTTGTTTCTTTGTAAATAACTTACGTAAAATAGCTGCAGAGGAAGTCTATACACAGCTCACGGTGAATATCTAAGAAGCACTCGAGAAGAGCTCCAGCCCGTGGGCTCTTCTCGCTAGCAACACGAAGACATGGCAGCGGCTAGGTTCTTCAAGGTGACCTGTCTCGGAAGTTCCCGAGTCTCACCGGACAACCTTCTTTATAGCGTCGATGTTTACCTGCAAAACCACTTATATTGCAAGAGTGAGCACAAAGGCTCAGCAAGACTTAACCGTCTCTCCTAAGACATGCAACTCTACATGAAAGTAACCTAAGACTTAAACCTGTCGTTTGCGAAAAGACTCGCCTACGAGTTCATCCTTAACTTTCCGGTTTTAGCTATAATAGTAGTGACCTTGCGCCCAGCAACATTGGAACTGAACAATCAAACAAGAAACGCTTCATTCCAATGTTACTTGTCCCAAGGTGGAAAATTAACTTTAGTTTGCTCTATCTCTACTTCAAACATGGTTTTCATGCAATTTACAATTATCATAACAGCATTTAAAGCTTTGCAAACCATTTCCACACAACTTGATTACTACGTCACAGCACAGTGAGCAAGCGGTACACATAACCGCGAGGGACGGTGATTCAAATCAAACACTACCCGGATAACTCGACACATACGTCCGCCTCTGAAGACCCAACTCTGGCGTCCTTCATTACGTCGTATGTGGCAACCTTTCTCAGGCCACTAAACCGTAGAACCGGTCGCGCCGTCTCGGACTCATAGGTCTAACAAGACGATGTGGTATGCCTCTACAATCCAGTGAACCCGGTACATCGGTTTCCTGGTTCCCATATGTCAGTAAGCATCCGGTACACAACTCAATACTTGCTCCCAGGGCCACATACGCTTCGGTCCTTGACCGACACGGGCAGAGCTACTCGACCAAGACCTCGTCTTGTCGCTGTCTAACCCCTCTGCCTGGTGTCATCTTTAGAAACGTAAACTTTAGTTTGCTCCCCTTTCCAACCCCACTTATGTGGTCCTGGAACAAAGCTCGTGAGTAGATTCCAACTACTCGTCTTCTACCGGCTGTCCTAGCCTATTTAGCACGGCCTTATTCTACAGCAATGACACAATTCTACCCTTGACCTCAGGGTTCATGTTTGGTTATGCAAGTGGAGTATCACACATCCTTGACCTAATGCACATACAAACCTTGACCAATAGTAGTGAACAAAGGGAAAACTTTAAAAACAACTTAAGTGCAAACCGGGACTTTCCTTGGTTTTGCAGGTGACTAAAGTCAGATAAGTTTGAAGTTAGTTGCTGATGCTGACTTGAAGCTTAATCCCTGCCTTCTTGCTCCTTGATCCAAGCTCAACTTCTTCTTTACTTCTCCACGTTTAATCACTACACGTTATGAATATGTATACATGTTTAATTGTAGAACTTTTTGCTAACAAATGCTAAAGCCAAGTTTAAAACTGGAACTCAGTTTAAGAATTTAAAATAACACTGGTGTTAGTTGTCTGGGCTGGTGTTTAAGTACTAGGATCAAGTGATGAGTGGGGCTTCATCACTTGGGTGGGGATCAACTAATGAGGTTGAACAAGACATAATGATCCAGGGCTCCAATGGAGCTGATAATTTTCTTGGG
The DNA here is from genome assembly GCA_030760725.1 of Neostapfia colusana. NCBI lineage: Eukaryota > Viridiplantae > Streptophyta > Magnoliopsida > Poales > Poaceae > Neostapfia > Neostapfia colusana. The sequence continues at coordinate 73,394,580 of JASWHV010000005.1, read as the reverse complement.
AGTTCCTTGTCACAAGAATGTCCTCTGGACCAAAATTCGAAATATTTCACTAAGTGGATCACCCAGAACAATTCCCTAAGCATTTAGGCAAAGAAGAATTAATTTTGAATAAATTTGCACTTTCATGCAAATTAAAGTGAACTAAAATTTCATACATAGCTCAGGGAGTATCCCTGAATTTTCCTAGGGTTTTTGGAGCTAAGGAATGGCCAGAACTGAATTTCCAAGTTTTGGAAATTCTCTGAAAATGTTTCTGTATTTATTTGAATGCAGAAACTTGGAATTAGAATTACCTAATTAAATCAACCCCAAATGAGCTGAAACTTTTACAGGAGTGTTCTAATATCCCAAAGAATATCCTGGCAAAATTTGGAGAATTTTGGATGAACCAAACTCCCTCAAAAATTCTTTTGCTGAAAATTTTTAAAGAATTCTCCAGAATTTTCTATTGGTTTTATTGCAAATTGGGTTGCATATTTGGATAGAGTTTTTCATCCTGAATCCAACCCAATTTCAATCACTAATTTTGGAGCTCCCTAGCAAAAGTTATGCAGTTCCAAAGTTTGAGCTGAATTTGTAATTCAAACTGAATTGGAAACAGTTTAAACTCTGACCGGCACATGTGTCAGTCCCTCGCTGTAGCCACACCACGGCCACAGCAGCCCAGTCTGTAGCCGCAGCAGATCGGGTGGCCGCAGCACATCCCAGTCGACCGCCACGGCCACAGACCAGTGGGGCCAGCAGCTTCTTCTTCCTCCCGCCCCCCTTTTTCCCGCGCGCTCCACCCCCTCGCCGGCGCGGTGCTGACCTCGCCGGACTTGACTTTCCGGCCATCCCACGGCCTGCTACTCGCTGCCCGGGTGTTTTCAGGGTCGGGAAACATGTCTACGGGGTTGGCTCGTGCTGCCGGTGGCCGGAAGTAGGCCGGCGACGAGCCGCGGCCTTCGGTGATGATCAGCACCGTCGCCCGACCCCTGTAGCCCGCTAACAGCTCAACTGAACCGCCTAAAAGTACCAGCAGAGGGTGGGCTAGCTCGGCATGGCACCAACGTGGCTCGGAAACGGCGGCAAGTGGGGGTTCACCGTGCGCCCGAGGGTCCCCGCCATGATCGCCGCTCGGAAACTTCAAAATGATCTGCTAATATGGGGTTTCAAGCCATGATTGGGGAGGGGATCGGGTCGTCCTCGAGTCTAGGTCCTTTGAGCACAGTTTAGTGACCTAAAGACGAGAAGGGAGTGAGAATTTGGAGAATTCGTACCAGAACGTCGCCCGGTGGCCGCCGGCGAAGATTTTCCAAATTCTTGCTCGGTGGTTCACGGCTTGCCTTGCGGTTTGGGTGGAAGCAGCAGGGCTCTCTGTCGCGTCCGGGGACATCCTTGCTTGGCGGTGAAAGGCGCTAGACTGTGCTGTCCACGGGAGCGACGAGCTGCTGTGCAGTTCGGTTGCCGCGGAAACGAGCTTTGCTAGGGAAGGGAGGCCGGAACCGGACTGCTCTTGCGCTGAGGGAGTGGAGGACGATCAGGCCTTGCCGTTTTGTGGCTCAGACAGTGCTGCGCGCTGGTTTTGCATGCACCTCCAGTCAGACCCGAAGCGGCGGCGAGCTCTGGGTTTATCGGGCACGAGGAGGAGAAGAGAAACACTGTTGGCTCGGTTCAGAGGAAAAAGATCACGCCGAGGTAGGGAGGGAGGCGGTAAGCTGGTCGCCAGCGCGCGAGGGCGGGTGAGGCGGTGGCTTCGGGTTAGCCTCGGTGGCGCCCGCGCGGTGATCGCGCTCGTGCGTTAACGGGAGAGCAAGACTTAGGCAGTAAGTTTTGATCTCTCCTCTCAATGACATCTGGGGCTCACAGCCCCCCTCAGCACCAAAAGATCTCCAACTTTTGACACCTTGCAAATTCAGCTGTGAGGGGTCCAAATTCAAAAGCCAATTTGACATTTGACAATTTTTGCCACAGTTTCAAATTTAAATTCAAATTTGGATGGAATTCACAAGTTCCTTTGATATTCATATCAAAGCACCCCCAAATTTGCTCAAAACTTGGCTCCCTCATAATTTGGACCTGAAAAACTCAAATATATCCTTTGATCTTTGAGTTGGCTATTGCAATTACAGCTTCTCAAACATCAGTTTGCATTTTCCTTTTTGGAGATCGCCCTCCTCTTTTTTGAAGTGACCCTCTTAGTTCAAACTGAATTTAGAGTTTTATTGCACATGCCAACACTTTCATGAGTATACAAAAGTTTTTTGTAAGTCCCGTTTCTTGAATATAAACTCCACTTTTATTCATGGCTCAAGTTTCCTATTTACAAGTTTTTGGGACTTTTACATTCCTCCCCCTTAAAAAGAATCTCGTTAAGGACAAAATGGAGAGGACAACTACTAAGTATAAGCCTCTAACAACTCTGGATGATTGCGTTGCAAATACTCCTCGCTTTCCCATGTAGCTTTGTCGGACGTGTGATTTTCCCATAGCACCTTGAAAAATCGCAGCGTCCGATTTCTGGTTTCGCGAGTCTTTTCATCAATTATCAAGGTTGGTCGCTCAACATAAGTGAGGTCTGGCTTCAAATCTGCTATGTCTCCCGTGAGAACCTCCGTTGGAACTTTTAAACACTTCCGCAACTGAGATATGTGGAAGACGTTATGAACTCCGGCTAAGGTTGCCGGCAGCTCCAAACGGTATGCCACGGGTCCACACCTTTCAATGACAATAAAGGGACCTATAAAACGTGGAGCTAATTTTCTTTTCACTCCAAATCGGTGAATGCCCTTCATCGGAGATACGCGGAGGTATACGTGGTCCCCAACATGGAAATCCAGAGGACGACGTCTCCTACCTGCATAGCTCTTTTGTCTGGACTGAGCGGCTTTCAGATTTGCTTGAATAAGCCTTACCCGCTCTTCCGCTTCATTTACGAGGTCAATCCCGTAAATCACTCTCTCGCCAGTTTCACACCAGTTCAAGGGTGTGCGGCACTTCCGGCCATAGAGAGCTTCATAAGGCGCCATTTTGATACTTGATTGATACCCGTTGTTATATGAGAACTCCGCCAACGGTAAGTGATCATCCCAGCTCTTACCGTGATGAATGGCACATGCTCTCAGCATATCTTCAAGTATTTGATTCACCCTCTCAGTTTGCCCATCGGTTTGAGGGTGATACGCGGAGCTTCGAATCAATTTAGTTCCCGAGGATGTGTGTAGCTGTTCCCAGAAGCGGGACACAAACAGCGATCCTCTGTCGGAGACAATGGTATGGGGAACTCCATACAAGCAAAAGATTCGTGCTATGTACAACTCCGCATACTTCTTGGCGCTGTATTTGGTACGCACCGGAATGAAGCGTGCTGATTTGGTTAACCGATCCACGATTACCCAAATCGAATCATGCTTATTAGCTGTGAGAGGTAGTCCAACAATAAAGTCCATACAAATATCCTCCCACTTCCATGCCGGAACACTTAGCGGTTGTAGGGTTCCCGCTTTCTTCATGTGGTCGGCTTTAACTCGCCGACACGTATCACATTCTGATACGTATTTAGCAACTTCTCTCTTCATCCGGGTCCACCAGAATTTAGTCTTCAATTCTTGGTACATCTTGTTGCTGCCCGGATGAATAGAAAATTTGGATAAGTGAGCCTCATCCAAAATTTTATTCCGCAGCCTCATATCACGGGGTACGACTATCCGGTCCTTAAACCATAGAGTGTCTTCATCATCTAACCGGAAACATTTCATTTCCCCGTTCTTCAATCTCCTTCTGATATGAGCCATGCCCTTGTCTTTCTTTTGAGCTGCCATAACCTCCTCTTTTATTGTGGGTATGAGGGCTAGGTTATGCAGAGCTCCAAATAGAACCATGTAAAGACTTGGTTCTTCCTCTTCTATCGGCGTGATGGTTAGGTTATGAATATGAGACTTCCGGCTGAGTGCATCGGCAACCACATTTGCCATGCCCGGATGATAATGAATTTCAATCTCATAGTCCTTGATCAGCTCCAACCATCGCCGTTGCCGCATATTCAACTCCTTTTGAGTGAATATGTACTTCAAACTTTTGTGGTCGGTGTAGAGATGAACCAGATTTCCCAATAGGTAATGTCTCCACATCTTCAAAGCTAGTACCACGGCAGCAAGCTCGAGATCATGAGTTGGATAATGTTGCTCATGATTCCGTAACTGCCGTGATCCATATGCGACCACGCGTCCGCCTTGCATGAGTACACAACCAAGCCCGATGCCCGACGCATCACAATAAACATCAAAAGGCTTGGTCGTATCCGGTTGAGCTAAAACTGGGGCTGTTGTGAGGTGTTTCACCAACACTTGAAAAGCTTCCTAACATGGCTTGCTCCAATCATATTTGATGCCCTTTTTCAGTAGCTCAGTCATAGGTTTGGAGATTTTTGAGAATCTCGGGATGAACCTCCGATAATATCCCGCCAAACACAAGAAGCTACGAACTTCATGGACTGATGTTGGAGACTTCCACTTCAGAACTTGCTCAATCTTGCTGGGATCAACAGCAATGCCTTCTGCTGAAATAATTTGTCCAAGAAATGGCACTTGGTCGATCCAGCATTCACATTTACTAAACTTTCCATAGAGTTTGTGATCTCTCAGTCGTTGGAGCACAATATGCAAAATGTTTAGCGTGTTCCTGTTCAGATTTGGAATAGACTAAGATGTTGTCGATGAATACCACAACGAACTGATCCAGCTACGGCATGAACACCGAGTTCATAAGGTACATAAAGTGGGCCGGAGCATTGGTCAACCCAAATGACATGACAAGATATTCATAGAGCCCATATCTTGTCTAGAATGCTGCTTTCGGGACATCGTCCGCGTGAATCTTGATTTGATGATATCCCGACCTTAAGTCCATCTTGGAGAAGACTTTAGCACCCACTAGCTGATCAAAAAGAATATCAATTCTTGGTAGTGGATACTTGTTCTTTATGGTCACAGCATTTAAAGGACGATAATCGACGCATAGCCTCAGCGTCTCATCCTTCTTCTTCACAAATAAAGCTGAGCAACCCCATGGTGATGAACTTGGACGAATAAACCCCTTGTCCATCAGATCCTTGAGTTGCTCCTTCAATTCTGCTAACTCACTCGGAGCCATTTTGTATGGTCTCTGAGAGATCGGCGTGGTTCCCAGTATCAACTCTATTTTGAATTCCACCTCGCGCTCAGGTGGCAAGCCTGGAAGATCTTCGGGAAACACCTCCGGATATTCACGGACTACCAGAATGTCTTCTATCTTGCACACCTCGGCATTACATACTTCCGGTTCTTTGGAAACCGCTTCGCCGAGGTACAACGTTTGATGCCCGTGAAGTGGAGAGTCCAAGTGGACACTCCTGTTCTCGTTGTCCAGAACAGCCTTATGGATGCTCAACCATGATATTCCCAATATGGCATTGATTCCCTGGTCTTCGAGAATGATGAGGGTGGTAGGATAAATTTTTCCACCCAAGCAGAGTGGTGCTCGAGAGACGACTTCATTAGTGGATATGTCTCCACCTGGCGAATGAATAAGGTATGAACCTTTTGTGACAGTGGTGGAGATCTGATCCCGGATTACCGTTGCCCGGCTAATAAAGTTATGTGTTGCACCAGAGTCGAATAAAATGACAACCGGCTTGTCATTTAAGGTGAACCTGCCAGCAAGAACAGGTCCTCCCTTTGGCAGATCATCGACTGACACATAATTAATTGTCCCCGCTTTGGACATAGCTTTTCTTGGCTGTCCAAGATCACCCTTTGGTGCTGGAACCGCAGACACAATGTTGCTGCTCGGTTCAGTTGCTTCATTGACGTTGAGCTCGTTTTCAACATGAAGTGGGACAGCACATGGTTCAGCAGAGAAATCGCCTTGTTCATCTTCAGCCTCTTGAGGGTAATAATATTCTAGTGCACCTTGTGGATACTGAGGTGCATAAGAAATAAGTTGCTGCTGCGGTGGAGGTGAAGAAGACCTCTGTGGAGTAGAAGAGTCATCACACTCCTAGAATGATTGCACCTCTTGTGGAATCTCTCGACCGGAAGGTGAACGGATTACCAACCGATACTTCTGAGGTAGACGATTGTCTTCATCTTGTGATGAGTCCCTCTCCCTCTTTTCTTTGAGGTAAAGGTTGGAATAATATTCTTGAGCAATAGCACAGCTCACGAACTCATCAAAATTCTCTTGGCTAATTTGAGCCAATTCACATCACAGCCTAGCGGTCAGCCCTTGATAAAAATGATAACCTCTCATGGATGGTGATTTCACATAGTCAGGGGCATATTGAGCTAAGCGATTGAATTCCTTCGCATACTCAATAACACTCCTGTCCCCTTGCTTCAGATTCCAGAACTCATCCAGACTGGTTTGCATTATGTCCGCAGGGATGAAACGAGCACGAAATGCAGCCTGGAACTCCGCCCATATGACACGATGCCCTGCTGGTTGGACAGCAAGGTACTCTGCTCACCATGATCCAGCAAAGCCGTGAAGCTGCTGAGCGGCAAATAGAGTCTTTGAGAATTCATCACATTGGATCAACCCAAACTTGGACTCAATGACACATAACCAGTGATTTGCTTCACAATGGTCAGCCACCTCAGAGAATACCGGCGGTTGTGTCGCCAAGAAATCCAGATACGTGTTCTGGGTTGGCATGTGACGTTGAACTTCTCGATCTATGCCTTGCTGAACTAGATTTTGGAGAGTTTCATTCATCTTCGCCATAATTTCAGACAATCCGGTTGGCGATGGCTCTTGTGATGAAGTCGGGTCATTCCCACCTCGACTTGAATCTCCAAGCTCCATTTGAGAATGTGTACGTACCATACTGCACGAAACAAAATTTTGAGTCAATCAAAATTCTATCTCTGTAGTAAGTAAAGATAAGTAAAACATGAACATGTCATAAACTTTATGAAAGCATAACCACATTCATGTTTAAACAAATCTTATGTACGCTAAGCTAATCAGCGGGACTACCCTGACCAGCTCACACAAACTCCAAATTTTACTCAAGTTATCAACAGATTCATGACTTGAATTCAACACCAAAGTTTTAGTAAACTTCAGTATCTTTCCAACGAGTACTTATAGGCTTCTTAAAGATTTTTCTACAGGAAGTTATGGCTTAAAAACAGAAAGGTCCAGAGAGGTTTTTGCTACTGTTCTGGTTTTGAACAATTTGCCTTCAACTGGACTTTTCACCAACTTAAAGTGTGATTCTGCTCTGGAGGCCTATACAGAAGTTGTAGAGCACTTGAAAATATTTCCAGAACTGTATCATACACCTTATTTGGGTCAAGCTACTCAGAGTTATGCTGTGTCAAAGTCCAGCAAGAATTTCTGCCAGAAACAGAGCACTCTGTTTTTGAAAACTTTGATACCTAGTTATACTCTCATTTGAATCTTAGCTCAAAATAAGAGTTCGATAAGTAATATTTGTTTCAAACTTCCATTTTTAGTTGAAAGTTAGTTCATGGATAATTTCTTCATAGGGAAGAGGATTATATGTTTAGTACGGTGTCGATGCACCGTAAGAATCATGTCGGAACTACGTTGCCTCACCAAAAGAAAATCCTAAACCAGATTATACCGGCATATCCGTATTATCAGTGGCACTAAGACGGTCTCTCGAACACGTGTACTACACGGGATACGTACGTGGTTAGTACCTGCAAAAAAACACTCAATAATGGTGCACTCAAAGGTTTGTTTCATTTCAGGCAGTTCCATATCTAAAAGTAAATACAAACGCCCGTATCATTGTCATACGGCCGTCCTTGAGTTAAGCCACGTCTCAAGGCACGTGATCATGTTTCAACACCACACGACGGGGAACCCGAGTATGTCATGAACGGGTCGTCATGGTTGGGAATGTTATCAACCCAACGGATACCACCTACCGCCCTGCAGGGCACGCCGATGGCAAGCGCTGCGTATGTCCTCCTGGGCTACTTCCAGACGAGCACACTATCGCGTTACTGACCATACGATGGAGTCTCCACATACTTGCCTAATGCACGATAGGGATCTGCGTTTCATATGAACTCAGGAACATGAAGAGTCCAAGAGTTTCATATTAACATCTCACACCAAGCTGTGAGATCTAACCCTGAACCACTTTCCTCATCAGGGGAGCTAACCGAAATTGAACCGCTTTCGGTGGCGTTCCTTACCATGCTTACCAGAACGTAGGTGCGTCGTTACATAATGAAAATTCAGAATTAAAACACATATGTTAGTTCTGCCACTTTAAGTAACTATACTCCTATAGTCCTTATGTGGGCCCAATACCGTTTCCCCACCGTATCCTAGGTTTTTGTCGTAATACCTTCCTTATTCTGTGCGCTATTACCAATGCTGCTCTGATACCACGCTGAGGGGGCCCGGCCCCGATCACGGGGCTGTGCCGCCTCGCCCGGGGATCGCATTGGGTGGTGCCGTGTTATGCGACACCGAACAGCACACATATAAGGAACAATGTATTACATAAATCAAAGCGGAAGCTTAAACTTGTTTATTTGTAAATAACTTACGTAAAATAGCTGCAGCGGAAGTCTATACACAGCTCACGGTGAATATCTAAGAAGCACTCGAGAAGAGCTCCAGCCCGCGGGCTCTTCTCGCTAGCAACACGAAGACATAGCAGCGGCTAGGTTCTCCAAGGTGACCTGTCTCGGAAGTTCCCGAGTCTCACCGGACAACTTTCTTTATAGCGTCGATGTTTACCTGCAAAACCACTTATATAGCAAGAGTGAGCACAAAGACTCAGCAAGACTTAACCGTCTCTCCTAAGACATGCAACTCTACATGAAAGTAACCTAAGACTTAAACCTGTCATTTGCGAAAAGACTCGCCTACGAGTTCATCCTTAACTTTCCGGTTTTAGCCATAATAGTAGTGACCTTGCGCCCAGCAACATTGGAACTCAATAATCAAACAAGAAACGCTTCATTCCAATGTTACTTGTGCCAAGGTGGAAAATTAACTTTAGTTTGCTCTATCTCTACTTCAAACATGGTTTTCATGCAATTTACAATTATCATAACAGCATTTAAAGCTTTGCAAACCATTTCCACACAACTTGATTACTACGTCACAGCGCAGTGAGCAAGCGGTACTCATAACCGCGAGGGACGGTGATTCGAATCAAACACTACCCGGATAACTTGACACATACGTCCGCCTCTGAAGACCCAACTCTGGCGTCCTTCATTACGTCGTATGTGGCAACCTTTCTCAGGCCACTAAACTGTAGAACCGGTCTCGCCGTCTCGGACTCATAGGTCTAACGAGAAGATGTGGTATGCCTCTACAATCCAGTGAACCCGGTACATCGGTTTCCTGGTTCCCATATATCAGTAAGCATCTGGTACACAACTCAATACTTGCTCCCAGGGCCGCATACGCTTCGGTCCTTCACCAACACGGGCAGAGCTACTCGACCAAGACCTCGTCTTGTCGCTGTCTAACCCCTCTGCCCGGTCTCATCTTTAGAAACGTAATCTTTAGTTTGCTCCCCTTTCCAACACCACTTATGTGGTCCTGGATCAAAGCTCGCGAGTAGATTCCAACTACTCGTCTTCTACCGGCTGTCCTAGCCTATTTAGCACGGCCTTATTCTACAGCTATGACACAATTCTACCCTTGACCTCAGGGTTCATGTTTGGTTATGCAAGTGGAGTATCACACATCCTTGACCTAATGCACATACAAACCTTGACCAATAGTAGTGAACAAAGGGAAAACTTTAAAAACAACTTAAGTGCAAACCGGGGCTTGCCTTGGTTTTGCAGGTGACTAAAGTCAGATAAGTTTGAAGTTAGTTGCTGATGCTGACTTGAAGCTTAATCCCTGCCTTCTTGCTCCTTGATCCAAGCTCAACTTCTTCTTTACTTCTCCACGTTTAATCACTACACGTTATGAATATGTATACATGTTTAATTGTAAAACTTTTTGCTAACAAATGCTAAAGCCAAGTTTAAAACTGGAACTCTGTTTAAGAATTTAAAATAACACTGGTGTTAGTGGTCTGGGCTGGTGTTTAAGTACTAGGATCAAGTGATGAGTGGGGCTTCATCACTTGGGTGGGGATCAACTAATGAGGTTGAACAGGACATAATGATCCAGGGCTCCAATGGAGCTGATAATTTTCTTGGGCGTTCCTTGTCACAAGAAAGTCCTCTGGACCAAAATTCGAAATATTTCACTAAGTGGATCACCCAGAACAATTCCCTAAGCATTAAGGCAAAGAGGAATTAATTTTGAATAAATTTGCACTTTCATGCAAATTAAAGCGAACTACAATTTCATACATAGCTCAGGGAGTATGCCTGAATTTTCCTAGGGTTTTTGGAGCTAAGGAATGGCCAGAACTGAATTTCCAAGTTTTGGAAATTCTCTGCAAATGTTTCTGTATTTATTTGAATGCAGAAACATGGAATTTGAATTACCCTAATTAAATCAACCCCAAATGAGCTGAAACTTTTACAGGAGTCTTCTAATATCCTAGAGAATATCCTGGCAAAATTTGGGGAATTTTGGATGAACCTAACTCCCTCAAAACTTCTTTTGCTGAAAAGTTTTAAAGCATTCTCCAGAATTTTCTGTTGGTTTTATTGCAAATTGGGTTGCATATTTGGATAGAGTTTTTCATCCTGAATTCAACCCAATTTGAATCACTAATTTTGGATCTCCCTAGCAAAAGTTATGCAGTTCCAAAGTTTGAGCTGAATTTGTAATTTAAACTGAATTGGAAACAGTTTAAACTCTGACCGGCACACGTGTCAGTCCCTCGCTGTAGCCACACCACGGCCACAGCTGCCCAGTCTGTAGCCGCAGCAGATCGGGTGGCCGCAGCAAATCCCAGTCGACCGCCATGGCCACTGACCAGTGGGGCCAGCAGCTTCTTCTTCCTCCAGCCCCCCTTTTTCCAGCGCGCTCCACCCCCCTCGCCGGCGCGGTGCTGACCTCGCCGGACTTGACTTTCTGGCCATCCCACGGACTGCTACTCACCGCCCGGGGGTTTTCAGGGTCGGGAAACATGTCTACGGGGTTGGCTCGGGCTGCTGGGGGCCGGAAGTAGGCCGGCGACGAGCCGCGGCCTTCGGTGATGATCGGCACCGTCGCCCGACCCCTGTAGCCTGCTAACAGCTCAACTGAACCGCCTAAAAGTACCAGCAGAGGGTGGGCTTGCTCGGCATGGCATCAACGTGGCTCGGAAACGGCGGCAAGTGGGGGTTCACCGTGTGCCCGAGGGTCCCCGCCATGATCGCCGCTCGGAAACTTCAAAATGATCTGCTAATATGGGGTTTCAAGCTATGATTGGGGAGGGGATCGGGTCGTCCTCGAGTCTAGGTCCTTTGAGCACAGTTTAGTGACCTAAAGACGAGAAGGGAGTGAGAATTTGGAGAATTCGTACCAGAACGTCGCCTGGTGGCTGCCGGCGAAGTTTTTCCGAATTCTCGCTCGGTGGTTCACGGCTTGCCTTGTGGTTTGGGTGGAAGCAGCAGGGCTGTCTGGCGCGTCCGGGGACGTCGTTGCTTGGCTGTGAAAGGCGCTAGACTCCGCTGTCCACGGGAGCGACGAGCTGCTGTGCAGTTCGGTTGCCGCGGAAACGAGCTTTGCTAGGGAAGGGAGGCCGGAACCGGACTGCTCTTGCGCTGAGGGAGTGGAGGACGATCAGGCCTTTCCGTTTTGCGGTTCAGACAGTGCTGCGTGCTGGTTTTGCATGCACCTCCAGTCAGAGCCGAAGCGGCGGCGAGCTTTGGGTTTATCGGGCACGAGGAGGAGAAGAGAAACACCGTTGGCTCGGTTCAGAGGAAAAAGATCACGCTGAGGTAGGGAGGGAGGCGGTAAGCTGGTCGCCAGTGCGCGAGGGCGGGTGAGGCGGTGGCTTCGGGTTAGCCTCGGTGGCGCCCGCGCGGTGATCGCCTCGTGCGTTACCCGAGAGCAAGACTTAGGCAGTAAGTTTTGATCTCTCCTCTCAATGACATCTGGGGCCCACAGCCCCCCTCAGCACCCAAAGATCTCCAACTTTTGACACCTTGCAAATTCAGCTGTGAGGGGTCCAAATTCAAAAGCCAATTTGCCATTTGACAATTTGTGCCACAGTTTCAAATTTAAATTCAAATTTGGATGGAATTCACAAGTTCCTTTGATATTCATGTCAAAGCACCCCCAAATTTGCTCAAAAGTTGGCTCCCTCATAATTTGGACCTGAGAAACTCAAATATATCCTTTGATCTTTGAGTTGGCTATTGCAATTACAGCTTCTCAAACATCAGTTTGCATTTTCCTTTTTGGAGATGGCCCTCCTCTTTTTGGAAGTGACCCTCTTAGTTCAAACTGAATTTAGAGTTTTATTGCACATGCCAACACTTTCGTGAGTATACAAAAGTTTTTGTAAGTCCCATTTCTTGAATATAAACTCCACTTTTATTCATGGCTCAAGTTTCCTATTTACAAGTTTTTGGGACTTTTACATCTGAGAGCTGGATTCGGCTCTTATTGGCTATCTTTTTGATATTTTTCTCTTTCCCTACTTTTCTTAAAGTGTTTCCTCTTCATAAAACATGAACATATGCTGACACCCGACATGAGGGTGTCACAAATCTACCCCCCTTAAATTGAATCTCGTCCTCGAGATTCGTTAGTAGAAAATAGGTGGGGAAATTCTGCCTTGATATCCTCTTCATGCTCCCATGTGGCTTCAGCTTCGGTGTCAGGGCTCCATTGTACCTTGCACCATCGAATCACCTTGTTCTGGGTGACCATTTCCTTTACGTCCAAGATTCGGACAGGTGTTCCGCATAAGTCAGGTCCTTTTGAAGTTCAAGCTCTCCCATTGATACTTGTTCCTCTGGTACTCTCAAGCTCTTCTTGAGCAGGGATACATGAAATGTGTCATGTACGTCGGAGAGGTGGGTTTGGAGCTCTAGTTGATAGGCTACTTCTCCTCGCTTATCCAGAATCTTAAATGGTCCGATGTAGCGAGGTGCTAGTTTGCCTTTGACGTTGAAACAGTCGTTGGCCTCGGATAGGCGACACCTTACGGTAAACGAAGTCTCCTACTTCAAAGGTCAACTTCCTACGCCTATTATCCGCATAGCCTTTCTGTCGTGACTGAGTGGCTTTTAAGTTCTCCCGTACTGTTTGGACTTGCTTTTCGGCTTCTTATAGCACTTCGGGTCCAAATACCCGGTTTTCGCTGGTCTCGTTCCAAAACAGTGGCGTTCTACACCGTCTACCATATAAGGCTTCGTAAGGCGACATATTCAAGTTAGCTTGATAGCTGTTGTTATAGGAGAATTCGGCATACGGTAAACTCCTATCCCAACTATGCCCACGTTTCAAGGCGCAAGCTCTCAACATGTCCTCCAAAATTTGGTTTGTCCTTTCAGTTTGCCCATCCGTTTGTGGGTGATAGGCGGAGCTAAAATCCAGTCGTGTACCCATGGCTTTCTGCAGCTTCCTCCAGAATCTAGAGGTAAACTGAGAACCTCGATCTGAGACTATCCTCTTCGGGACTCCATGACGGCACACGATCTGCTCCATGTACAACTCTGCCAATTGTGCAACGTTATAACTGGCCTTTACAGGGAGAAAATGGGTGGTTTTCGTCAATCGGTCCACTATGACCTAGATGGAGTCGTATCCCGACTGAGTACGTGGCAATTCGACGATGAAATCCATACTGATGTCCTCCCACTTCCATTCGGGTATTTTCAAAGGTTGCAACAATCCAGCGGGTTTTTGATGTTCGGCCTTCACCCATTGGCATGTGTCGCATAGGGCAACGTATTTGGCTATATCCCTTTTCATACCATCCCACCAATAACAAGTTTTCAAGTCCTTGTACATTTTGGTGCTTCCGGGATGTATGGAATAGGGAGAATCATGTGCCTCCTTCAATATCATGTCGCGGAGGTGTCTTATGTTTGGCACACAAATCCTTTGTCCTAGCCAAAGCGTACCCTTTTCATCCTCCTTGAAATCCTTCTCTATTCCTTGTCGGATTCTTTCCTTGATCTCCTTGATCTCCTCGTCCATTGCTTGGCCCTCTCTTATTTCTTGCTCCAATGAGGAATGGATCTCTATTATTTCCATGTTATTCAAGAATCCGAGGTGTAACCGTTCGAACTCCTTACATAGTTCGGGTGGTAGCTCCCGAACCGTGAGTTGGTGACATGCTCCCTTTCTGCTCAATGCATCAGCTACTACATTGGCCTTCCCAGGGTGGTAGTTGATTCCAACATCATAATCCTTGATGAGTTCTAACCATCGACGTTGCCTCAAATTCAAGTCCGTCTGTGTGAATATGTACTTAAGGCTTTTATGATCCGTATAGATCTCACATCGATGACCAAGGATATAATGTCTCCAAATCTTCAATGCATGCACTACTGCTGCTAACTCCAAGTCATGTGTAGGATAATTAAGCTCGTGCTTCTTTAATTGCCGTGAGGCATAGGTACCACTTGTCCTTCCTGCATGAGCACACATTTGAGCCCCTGTCTGGATGCGTCACAATATATGTCAAAGCCCTTGCTTACATCTGGCAATACCAGAACTGGTGCTGTGGTTAGCCTTTTCTTGAGTTCCTCAAAACTTTCTTGGCAGGCTGGTGTCCATTGAAAGACCTTTCCCTTCATTAGCAACTCCGTCATAGGTTTCGCTATTTTAGAGAAGTCTTTAATGAAGCGTCGATAGTATCCTGCCATCCCAAGGAAACTCTGAATATCCCTCACGCTCTTCGGTTGGTCCCACTTCAGAACATCTCTCACCTTTCCAGGATCAACCGTTAAACCTTCTTCGGAGATAATGTGGCCTAGGAAAGATATTTCCTTTAGCCAAAATTGACACTTGTTGAGCTTGCATACAATTGATGCTCACGCAACTTCTGCAATGTCAATCTCAGATGTTCTTCATGCTCCTCCTCACTTTTTGAATACACCATAATGTCATCGATGAAAACCACGACGAACTTGTCCAAGTACTCCATGAAGACCTTGTTCATAAGGTACATGAAGTATGCGGGTGCATTTGTCAACCCAAACAACATGACGGTATATTCATACGAACCATACCGTGTCCGAAAGGCTGTCTTAGGTATATCAGAGAGCTTAATCTTCAGCTGGAAGTATCCTGACCGAAGGTCAATCTTGGAGAACACTCGGGCTCCTTTCATTTGGTCGAATAGGTCCTCTATACGTGGAAGAGGGTATTTGTTCTTGATGGTTACCTCGTTGAGGGACCTATAGTCTACGCACATCCTTTGGGTTCCATCCTTCTTGTCTACGAAGAGCACCGGAGCTCCCCATGGTGACGAGCTTGGACGGATAAAACCCTTTTCAAACGGTTCTTGAATTTGCTTCTTGAGTTCAACTAGCTCGTTGACGGGCATCCTATAAGGTCTCTTGGCTATGGGTGCAGTTCCGGGTACCAACTCTATGGCAAACTCAATGTCCCGGTCAGGTGGCATACCTGGAAGCTTTTCCGGGAATATGTCCAAAAATTCCTGAATCACTGGAATGATGTCCAATGTTGCTCCTTTGACGTGGTTCAAATTTGCCCGTTCGGTAGTTTGCTGGGCTGACTCAAACTCGAGACGAATGCCATGCTCGTTTGTCAACCGCGCACTTCTTTCAGCACATTGGATTACCCCGCTGTGCTTGCTTAGCCAATCCATTCCGAGTACGATGTCAATCCCTTGGGAGTCCAAGACAATAAGGTTGGCAAGGAAGTCTACCCCCCTTATTTTAAGGCTTACTTTAGGACATACTATATTAGTCCTCATTTCTCCTCCGGGAGAATTAACTAACATAGCACATTCTAAGTGGGATACGGGTACATGATGTTTGGCAACGTATTTGGATGATATGAAGGAATGCGATGCTCCAGGATCAAATAAGATGGTGGCTGGGTTGGAGTTGGCAAGGAACATACCAGTTACGACGTCCTCAGCCTGTTGTGCTTCCTCGGTAGTGACATGGTTCACGTGGCCACGAGCATAGTTCTGCTGCCCACGATTCCCTTGATTGTCTCCTCCGTTCGGTCGCGGGTTCTGTTTGGGCACGGCTTGCTGTCCAGGGCCTCTCCTCGGGCACTGGTTCGCGAAGTGTCCTACTTCCCCGCATGCAAAGCATGCCCTGTTGCCTACGGCAGCAGGTATGTTGGGGCGGGGGTTTTGAACAGGGGCGCCATTGTTAGGTCGGGGCGCAGGAGGCATGGGCACACGAGGTGCCGGTGCAACGAATTGTTGCTGTGGTGGCTGACCAGGGCGGTACGCAGGAGTGGTCGATCCATACTGCGGTGCAGGGGGCATGTACCTAAGTCGTACGTTGCTCCCTTGGGGTTGGTATGGAATCTTCCTCTTGCACTCTCGCTCGATCTCCCGGATCTTGTTTTCAACCACTATGGCCTTGTCAACCAGCTTCTGGAAGCTTACGTAGTCATTGTTGAGGAGCTGAACCTGGATCTCATTGTTCAACCCTCTCATGAAAAGGTACTGCTTCCTTTGGTCTGAGTTGACATCTTCGGGGGCATACCGGGACAGTTGTATGAACTTGTTGAGATACTCATTCACACTTTTCTGTCCTTGGCGGAGACCTTCGAACTCCTGCCTTTTGAGCATCATTACACCAGCAGGGATGTAGTGAGAGCAGAAACTTTCCTTGAACTCAGTCGAAGTGATTGTCTACGGGTTGGCATGAGCGTTGCTCAGGGCATCCCAACAGTCAGCAGCGGCTCCCGTAAGTTGGTGCGACGCAAAGAGAACATTCTCTCGGTCATTGCACTGAACAATGGCAAGCTTTTTCTCCATGGATTTTAACCAATCATCGGCCTCCATGGGATCACTAGCTTGAGCAAAGGTGGGTGGTCGAGTCCTCATGAACTCTCCCAACCTGTTATGAGCCGGTGGTGGTGGTGGCGGTGGTGCCGGAACGGGGTTTTGGTTGGCCTGCAACTGACCCAAAGTTTGGATCATGGTTTGCATAAGCTGGTTTTGCATGGCCATCAACCTTTCCAGATGGTTTTCGCCAGCTCCTGGGTTAGCAGGAACTTCATCATGGTCATCCTACTGGACGTTCCTTCGGCCGGCGTTTCCTCTCACCATCTGTGAGGGAGAGAACAAAATAGAATAGAGGATTAGAGGGTTAGGTAGGTTCTTTCAACTATATGCATCAAGGTGAGTTGGACTATGTATATATTAACCCATATGAGGATGTGAGCAAGTGCCGAAACATCTCACACCTCTTTCTTCTTACGTGTGGATATGAACAACGTTTTGAGACGCCCCACAACTCACACTAAGCACACAATCATAAATAATCATTAAAAGGGCTCACACAACTCCTATTCAAGTATGGTTCCCTATGCCAAGGTGGTTTTAAAGCCAATCTAGCTATTCACCCTAGGACGCTTCCTTTGGTCAGCGTGGCTTAGCTACCTGTGACTCCTAATTAGGGGTGTAACTTGCTGTAAACCCGGGGCTCAATTACCAATCTAAGGTTTTCTATCTAGGCGTGTAACCTACTGTCAACCCGTGGCTCTGATACCAATCTGTGACGCCCTCAATTCTGTGGGAAAACCATGGAACCGAGAACTAATGCATATGTGTGCCCAGTATGTTCATCACACATACACATACGTTCCACAAACTGAATTCAGATTATATATTACCACGAATAACAGAGTTATTTACAATACCTCATGAGTCTTGGACTCATGCTCACAGCGGAAGTCTTTATTCTAAAGCGGAAGCAATTTAACTAATGCGGAAGCAAATCTAAGCAGAAGTGGCTCCATCTCTACTCCCTCCACAGGCAAGGTTGAGAACAGATCACACGCCGTAATGCTCCACTTGGTCTTCATAGTAGGCTTCTCCTGCTGCTGATGATGAAGTAATAATGCAAGTTTGAGTACAATGATGTACTCAGCAAGTGCGGGAAAACACATGATATGCAGCTCATAAAACAAGGTAGGTATAAAAAGGCTTATTTGCAGAAAAGCATATTTTTAAAACCATGATAAAACAGCAACTTAACTTTAGATGAATGTAATCCCAACATGTATCAAATTACCAACATACCTCCATCGCTTTCCATATTCCACCCAAACATTAACCAACCTCATTCTTACTCACGAATACCTCCTCGTATTCGCTACCATCTCACGAATACTTCCCCGTATTCGCTACCATCTCAAAACAATTTCGTATCACACCGCGACCAAACTCGTTGCCATGACTCAACAGTCATGCAACCATCTTATTACCCGGACTCAACGGTCGCAACAACCAAACCATAACGAACTCATTAACCATAACCAAGAACCTTCCCAATAACCATCCCAACTAATCATGGCGGTTTAGCCAGGTGCTCGTGACCGTAAGCTCGGCTATCATGATAGTTTTAATAACTCTGCAGAGTTTGCACCTCTTTACCCACAAGTTTGTGATTTTGTCACCCATCGGTGACTACAGAACCTCCATTATACCAGTACACAACCGTCGGTGTATGGTCAAGAGATCACAAAAAATAGCCTTTAAAAAGGGGTTACTAAATGTATGGACTCTCTATGGTTTCACCGGCAGGCTCGAATCTCCAATTCTCCCACCCACGGGCCCCTCTTGTGTCATGTAGTTCCCAAGGAAGTCCTCACTCGACTCCCATTCCCCGCGCCTTCCACAGTCCATAACACTCTAGCAACTTACCTAATTACTCAGCTAAGCCGCACCCATACTTGGCCTTGTAGTGGCACTGTTATCCTGGCATGTGCATGCATGAACCGGTCCTTAGATCTATGGCAAGTAAACCACCGTCTCATGCTACCTCATTCACAAACCCAGTCTTGTCTAGATCTCCCTCCGATCCATGTTCATTATTAACATCAGTTTCTCCTTATCAATATGATTGCAGTTAGCTAGACACATCTATCTCGCTTCCCAATCCCATAGACTCAGCGAAGCATAAAGCAAAAACCATACCCGACTCATAAACTTCCCAGGCGACAAGGGTGGTTCAACCAAAACTAGTAAACTCCTATAAAAAGGGTTTCCCATCATGTTTGACTCAGCACACACACCTTTTCGCAAAACAAAATAGTTTTACCCAAAACATAGGATCAACATGGTCAAGGAGCACAAGCCTTGTTCTTGTGGTTCCGGTTGTTCTTGAATCTCAAAACATGGTTGCTGTAGTTCGTCGTAGACAGCTCCCTGAGCTTGTCCTGCTAGGTAGGATCACGTGCATACAAGATTCAAAGCAATCAATATCATGCACAAACCTTAAGCTAGATGCGATGATGCGCATGCATGCCATCCTATGATTAATTTTATTAGATTGGTCTGTACGTGTTTTTGCATGGCTTGCATGGACAGAGGTGTTTGGATCAAAGGTGGACGTGGCAATGATCTTGTCTTTAGATCAACATGATCATCAAGTGATCTGTCCATGAGAAGGCTTCTGTTCGAAAGGAATCAAAGAACAGATGCAAGGAAAACACAACGATATCGTAAGGTGGTATTGGGGCCTACTTACGTTTCCTCTCGGCTTTCGAGGTCCTCCTCAGACCGCTCGGTTTTCCTCCGATGATCTCCCTTGTTGCGCTTCGGCGATGGCTTTCTCGGCGAGTTGGGGCTAGGGCTCTAAGTCGTCGGCTCAGGGGTTGGAAAAGAAGTTTGTGGTTTCGGCCAGAGGTTCTGGGTTCTATTTATAATCAGGAAAAGAAGAGTCCTAATCTGATTGTATCCCGAATAAGAGTCTTATTCAGATCGTCGTTGGATTCTATCATCTTATCTTTAGTTGATTTGGTGCGGTAACATTGTGGAATTCAGGTCGGTTTCCTTTACGTACCGGTATTCTTACGCGTAACAGCCGCTCCAGAACTCATTACCTTCGCGGCGATGAGCTCCGGAGGATCAACGTGTCCTTCCGGGGCCTGGTATCTCCTTCTCCGCAGAGACGGGCTCCGGTTGTACCGCGTTTCAATCGAGCGAGACCTCCCCCTCCTTTGGAGGTGAGCTCCGCGCACGCCACGTGTTGGCGCCGGTCTTTCCTGTCTTCTTTCTTCAGGGACATGCCCCAAGGTCGACACGTGTCCAGTAGCAACAGACCTCACGGAGATAAGCTCCGGTGATGACGCGTGTCCAATAGAACCGGACCTCTCGGAGATGGGCTCCGAGATCGACACGTATCCCGAGCGACTGGTCCTCTGACTTCTGCGAGGACTAGCTCCGAGGATGACACGTGTCCTACGGAAATGCCTTTGCTTCTTCCGTAGAGGCTAGCTCCGTGGGCAACACGTGTCCCACAGGATCGGACCTCTCCCCTTTGCGGAGACGAGTCCCGAGCCTGCCACGTAGCCAGCTTGGCGGCGGTCTCTCCCCACTTCGCAGAGATGAGCTCCGAACACGCCATGTGGCTAGCGGCCGCGGTAAGTTGTCTTCGGCGGTTTCTGAGAGCTGGATTCGGCTCTTATTGGCTATCTTTTTGATATTTTTCTCTTTCCCTACTTTTCTTAAAGTGTTTCCTCTTCATAAAACATGAACATATGCTGACACCCAAGATGAGGGTGTCACAGGATGCAAGCTTAGGTAAAATGCATAGATTGGCATTGGAACCACCTTGACCATAGGACAAAGTCGCAGAGTAATCACAGATTGGTATCACCCTGGAAACCCCATAGGACCCCCATTGAGTAAGTCTTGAATAGGAGTTGTGTGCTGAACTTTGTGATGATTATTTGTGCTTGAGTGCTTAGTGTGAGTTGTGGGATGTTTCAGCGTTGTCCATATCCACACATAGTAGAGAGATGTGAGATGCTTCGGCACTTGTTCACATCCTCATATAAGGCTAATATATGTAGCCCATCCACCTTGATGCATATAGTTAGGGGGATCCATCTAACCTTCTAACCACTATTCTATCCAACTCTCTCTCACAGATGGTGAGAGGAAATGTCGGCCGTCAAGGGAGGAACATCCGTGGCAACCAAGAAGAGGACCACGTCAAAGATCCTGAGAATGACAACCCCTGGGCTGGTGAGAACAACCTGGAACGGTTGATGGGTATGCAAAATCAGCTTATGCAAACAATGATCCAAACTTTGGGTCAGATGCAAGCCAACAACAATAACCCCGTTCCTGCACCATCGCTACCACCCCCACCACCACCGGCTCACAACCGACTGGGAGAGTTCATGAGGACTCGACCACCCACTTTTGCTCAAGCTAATGATCGCATGGAGGCCGACGACTGGTTGAAGTCCATGGAGAAGAAGCTTGCCATAGTTCAGTGCAATGACCGAGAGAAGGTTCTCTTCGCGTCGCACCAACTCATGGGAGCAACCGCTGACGTGTGGGATGCCCTTTGTAATGCTCATGACGACCCGGAGACTATTACTTGGACTGAGTTCAAGGAGAGTTTCCGCTATCATTACATCCCTGCTGGAGTAATGATGCTCAAGAGGCAAGAGTTTGAAGGTCTCCGCCAAGGACAGAAGAGCGTGAATGAGTACCTTAACAAGTTCACGCAACTATCACGGTATGCCCCCGAGGATGTCATCTCGGACCAACGGAAGCAGTACTTGTTCATGAGAGGGTTGAACAATGAGATCCAGGTTCAGCTCCTCAACAATGACTATGCTAACTTCCAGAAGCTGGTTGACAAAGCTATAGTGGTTGAGAGCAAGAACCGAGAGATCGAGCGAGAGGGCAAAAGAAAGATGCCGTATCAGCCACAAGGGAGCAACGTACGCCCTCGGTACATGCCCCCAGCTGCACTGCAGTATGGCTCGTCCGCTCCTGCTTTTCACCCTAACCAACCACCACAGCAACGCCCTTCCATGCAAGCACCTCGTGTGCCTTTGCCTCCTGCGTCCTGACCCAACATGGGCGCTCCTGTTCAAAACCCCCGCCCCAATGTACCTGCTGTCATGGGCAACAAGGCATGCTTTGCATGCGGAGAGACGGGACACTTCGTTAGCCAGTGCCCGAAGAGAGGTCCTCGACAATCAACCAACGTGCCCAAGCAGAACCCTGGGCCGAATGGAGGAGCCAATCAAGGAAACCGTGGACAGCAGAACTGCGCTCGCGGCAACGTGAACCATGTCTCTGCTGAGGAAGCGCAACAGGCTGAGGACGTCGTGATTGTTATGTTCCTTGCCAACTCCAACCCAGCCACCATTCTATTTGATTCCTGAGCATCACATGCATTCATATCATCCAAGTATGTTGCCAAGTATAATCTACCCATATAACACTTGAAATATACTATGTTGGTTAATTCCCCGGTGGAGAGATGAGGATTAATATAGTATGTCCAAAAGTAAACCTTAAAATAAGGGGGGTAGACTTCCTTGCCAACCTCATTGTCTTGTATTCCCAAGGGCTTGACATAATACTCGGAATGGATTGGTTAAGCCAGCACAACAAAGTAATCCAATGTGCCGAGAGAAGCGTGCAGTTGACAAACAAGCACGGTACTCGTATCGAGTTCGAATCAGCCCAACCAACAACCGAGAAGACCAAATTCCCTTATCTATTCTCCACTATCGAATCTCGAGGGCGAGATTCAATTTAATGGGGGTAGATTTGTGACACCCTCATTTTTTATTTCTGCATATATTCATGTTTCATGTAGAAAAACATTTTAAAATAGGTTCAAACAGAGAAAGAATAAAAAGGATAGCCAAAAAGAGTCAAATCCAGTTCACAGAGAGCACCGAAGACAACTCCAGTGGCCGCAGGCCACGTGGCGCATTCGGAGCTCATCTCCGCAAAGGGGGAGAGATCCGCCGCTAAACTGGCTACGTGGCAGGCTTGGGGCTCATCCCCACAAAGGGGGAGAGGTCCGACCCCGTGGGACACGTGTTGCCCATGGAGCTAGCCCCTGCGGAGGAGTGAGGCCAGCCCCGCAGGCTACGTGTCGCTTTCGGAGCTAGTCACTGTGGAAAAGAGAGGACCAGCCGCGCGGGACACGTGTCGCTCTCGGAGCTCACCTCCGAGAGGTCCGGTCCTACTGGACACGTGTCACCTCCGGAGCTTACCTTCGGGAGGTCCGACACTATCGGACACGTGTCACCTCCAGAGCTCACCTCCGGGAGGTCCGACACTGTTGGACATGTGTCGACCTCGGAGCTTGCCTCTAAGAAGAAAGGAAGTCTGGCGCTACTGGACACATGGCATTCTTGGAGCCCACCTCCGAAGAGAGGGGAGGACCGGCTCTAACACGTAGCACCCTCGGAGCTCACCTCCGAGGCGAGGGGAGGTCCGGCACTGACACGTGGCGTGCGCGAAGCTCGTCTCTGAAGAGAGGGGAGGTCCCACCTGCTAGGACGCGTGGCGCACGCGGAGCTTGCCTCTGAGGAGAGGGAGGTCCTGCCCGCCTGACACGTAGCACAAGCGGAGCCTGCCTCTACGGAAAAGGGAAACCAGGCCCCCGCAGGACACATGGAGCCTCCGGAGCTCACCGCCGCGAGGATAACGAGATCTGAAGCGGTTTTTGCTTCTGTACGCATGGGAATCCCCGGTGCTGAGGAAACCGACACGAATTCCACGTTGCTACCACAATAAATCAATTGAAGATAAGTTGTTAAGACTCAAAAATAATTTGAATAGGACTCTTATTCGAATTCTGATCAGTTTAGGACTCCTCATTTCCCGAGTATAAAAAGAACCCGAAACAACCCCTTGGTCATAACATCCTTTTTAAACCGACAACTTAGAAGCCCTAGCCCCAAACTCGCCGAGCTAAACCCTTTTGCCGGAGTTTGACCACCGGAGAGACCGCCGACGAGCCAGACACGATCGCCATCGCCGGAGGAAAGCCGACGATCAGTTTTTGCTAAAGGAAGGACCGAAGGAAGTAAGGTAGGTTTCCAATACCACCTTACGACATCATCGCGTTTTCTTTGCATCTATTCTTCGATCCCTTCGAATCGAAGCTTTTTTGTGGACAGATCACGTGTTGATTGGTCTGATCTAGATCTTGAGTCAAGATCATTACCACGTCCACGTTTGATCTTTACACCTCTGTTTATCGTAAAAACCCATGCAAGCCTATTAAAACATGAAAAAGCCTGTACAAACCGATCTAATAAAAACTGCATCATAGAATCAACATGCATATGCATCATTGCATCTTGAGTAAAGTTTGTGCATGATATTGATTGCTGCGAATCTTGTATGTGCATTGTCGTAATTAGAAGGACAAGCTCAGGGAGCTATCTACGACGAACTACAACCCCAAGACTTCGAGATCCTAGAGCAACATAAGCCGCAAGAACAAGGCAAGTGCCCCTTGACCATATTGATCCCATGTTTTTGGAAAACTGTTTTGTTTGTGAAAACTGTGTGTGCTTGAGTCAACATGATGGCAAAATTCTTTGATAGGAGTTTACTAGTTTTGTTAACCACCCTTGTCACCGGGAAAGCTAATGAGTCTGGTATGGTTTTTACTTTTATGCCTCGCTGAGTCCATGGGATATGGGAAGCAAGATAGATGTGTCCATCTAACTGCACTCGTAAGAACAATGAGAAACTGATGTTGTTAATGAACATGAATCGGAGGGAGATCTAGGCAAGCCTGGTTTGTGAATGAGGTAGAATGAGATGATAGTTACTTGCCGTAGATCTAAGGACCGGTTCATGCGAGCCATGCCAGGATAACAGTGCCACCACAAGGCCAAGTATGGGTGCGGCTTAGCTGAGTAATTAGGTAAGTTACTAGATTGTTATGGACCGTGGAAGGTGCGGGGAATGGGAGTCGAGTGAGGACTGCCCTAGGAACTGCATGGCACAAGAGGGGGCCCATGGGTGGCAGAATTGGAGATTCTAGCCTACTGGTGAAACCTTAGTGAGTCCATACATCTAGTAACCCCTTTGTAAAGGCTATTTTGTGATCCCTTGGTCATACACCGACGGTTGTGTACTGGTATAATGGAGGTTCTGCAGTCGTTGACGGGTGAGGAAATCACAAACTTGTGGGTAAAGTGGTACAAACTCTGCAAAGTCAAACTATCATGATAGCCGAGCTTACGGTCACGAACGCCTGGTTAACCCACATGACTTGATGGGATGGTTATTGGGATGGTTCAATTTTTGTTAATGGTTTGGTTTGGTCTTTGGATTTGGTTTTCGGGACTGTTGAGTCCGGGTAATGAGATTGGTTGCATGACTGTTGAGTCGTGGCAATGAGCATTGGTCTCGTTATGAGATGGAATTGATTATGAGATGAAATGATAGTGAATACGGGATGGTATTCATGAGATGGTAGTGAATACGAGTTGATATTCACGAGTTTGAGAAAAGTTGGGAAAGATAAATGTCTGGAAGAGACATGAAAAGTGATGGTACATGATGAAGGTATGTTGATGTTTTAATACATGTTGGGATTACATTCACTTAAAGCTAAATTGCTGTTTTATCGTGTTCAAAGAAATAAACTTTGCTTTTATGCAATGAGCCTTTTTATACCTGCCTTGTTGTAAGCTACATATCATATTTTCCCGCACTTGCTGAGTACATCATGTACTCAAACTTGCATTATCATACATCCTCAGCAACAGGAGAGGAGTACTATGAAGACCCCATGGAGTATTAGGAGTGTGATCCACCGTCAACTTGCCTGTGGGGATAGAGTAGAGATGGAGCCGCTGATGCTGCTTAGTTTGCTTCCGCACTAGAATAAAGACTTCCGCTGCTAGAATAAGACTTTCGCTGCTAATATAAGACTTCCGCTGCTAGAATGAGTCCAAGACTCATGAGACATTGTAATAAACCCTGTTATTCGTGGTTATATATATTCTGAATTCAGTTTGTGAAGTATATGTGTATGTGTGATGAACATCCTGGGCACACATACGCATCAGTCTCGGTTCCGAGAGGTTTCCTCTCAGAACCAGGGCGTCACAATACCGTGGCAGTTGCGTGAACTTGTTGAGGTACTCATTCACGCTCTTCTGTCTTTGGCGGAGACCT
The DNA here is from genome assembly GCA_030760725.1 of Neostapfia colusana. Lineage (NCBI taxonomy): Eukaryota > Viridiplantae > Streptophyta > Magnoliopsida > Poales > Poaceae > Neostapfia > Neostapfia colusana. The sequence continues at coordinate 73,368,581 of JASWHV010000005.1, read as the reverse complement.
TCGGACTCTTGTCTTTTGAGCATCATTACTCCAGCAGGGATGTAATGAGAGCGGAAACTCTCCTTGAACTCCGTCCAAGTAATAGTCTACGGGTCGACATGAGCGTTGCATAGAGCGTCCCACCAATCAGCGGAAGCTCCCATAAGTTGGTGCGATGCGAAGAGAACCTTCTCTCGGTCATTGCACTGAACTATGGCAAGCTTCATCTCCATGGACTTCAACCAATCGTCAGCCTCCATGGGGTCATTAGCTTGAGCAAAAGTGGGCGGTCGAGTCCTCATGAACTCTCCCAGTCGGTTCTGAGCCAGCGGTGGTGGCGGTGGTAGTGGCGGTGGTGCAGGAACGGGATTGTTGTTGTTGGCGTGCAGCTGACCCAAAGTTTGGATCATGGTTTGCATGAGCTGATTCTGCATGGCCATCAACCGTTCCAGGTTGTTTTCACTAGCTCCGAGGTTAGCATTCTCAGGAACCTCAACATGGTCATCCTCTTGGTTGCCACGGACGTTCTTCCCTTGACGGCCGGCGTTTCCTCTCACCATCTTGTGAGAGAGATTTGGATAGAATAGAGGTTAGAAGGTTAGATGGATCCCCCTAACTATATGCATCAAGGTGGATAGACTTAATATCGTTCTATATGAGGATGTGAACAAGTGCCGAAGCATCTCACATCTCTACTATTTGTGGATATGGACAACGCTGAAAAGTCCCACAACTCACACTAAGCACTCAAGCATAAACAATCATCACAGAGTTCAGCACACAACTCCTATTCAAGGCTTACTCAATGGGGATCCTATGGGGTTTTGGGGTGATACCAACCTGTGATTACTCTATGACTTTGTCCTATGGTTAAGGTGGTTCCAATGCCAATCTATGCATTTTACCTAAGCTTGCATCCTATGGTCAGCATGGCTTCTAAGACCAATCTGTTACTAGGGATGCGTCATATAGTCAACGTGGTATCTATACCAATCTGTGATCAATCTAAGCTTGTGACCTACGATCAACCGTGGTAGGTTGATATCAATCTGTGTCTAGGGGTGTGTCCTACAGTCAACATGTTAGCTCTGATACCAACTTGTGATGCCCTGGTTCTGAGAGAGAACCTCTCGGAACTGATACAGATGCGTATGTGTGCCGAAAATGTTCATCACACATACACATGTACTTCACAAACTGAATTCAGAATATATATAACCACGAATAACAGGGTTTATTACAATGTCTCATGAGTCTTGGACTCATTCTAGCAGCGGAAGTTTTATTCTAGCAGCGGAAATATTTATTCCAGCAGCGGAAGTCTTCTAAACTATTGCAGAAGAAACTAAGCAGCAGCAGCGGCTCCATCTCTACTCCATCCCCACAGGCAAGTTGACGGTGGATCACACTCCTAATACACCACGTGGTCTTCATAGTACTCCTCTCCTGTTGCTTATGACGTATAATAATGCAAGTTTGAGTACATGATGTACTCGGCAAGTGCGGGAAAATATGATATGTAGCTCACAGCAAGGCGGTTATAAAAAGGCTCATTGCAGAAAGCAAAGTTTATTTCTCAAAACACGATAAAAAACAGCAACTTAGCTTTGAATGTAATCCCAACATGTATTTAAACACCAACATACCTCCATCATAATTCATCACCTTTCATGTCTCTTCCAGACATTTATCTTTCTGAACTTTTCTCAAGATCATGAATATGATCTCGTATTCACTACCATCTCATGAATACCATCTCGTATTCATTACTATTCTGTCTCATATTCAATTCTGTCTCATACCGAGACCAATGCTCATTTCCATGACTCAACAGTCATGCAACCGATCTCATTACCCGGACTCAACAGTCCCGAAAACCAAATCCAAAGACCAAACCATAACCAAACCAAAAAACCATCCCAATAACCAAAACCGAACCATCCAAAACCATCCCAAAATCATACCCATGTAATCATCGAAGTTGTCCAAGTGTTCGTGACCGTAAGCTCGGCTATCATGATAATTTTACACTCTGCAGAGTTTGTACCACTTTACCCACAAGTTTGTGATTTCATCACCCGTCGACGACTGCAGAACCTCCATTATACCAGTATACAACCGTCGGTGTATGGCCAAGAGATCACAAAATAGCCTTTACAAATGGGTTACTAGATGTATGGACTCCCTAAGGTTTCACCAGCAGGCTAGAATCTCCAATTCTCCCACCCACGGGCCTCCTGTTGTTCCATGCAGTTCCCAGGGCAGTCCTCACTCGACTCCAATCCCCTGCACCTTCCACGGTCCATAACAATCTAGAAACTTACTGTGAGACCTATGTGTGCTGAATACATTGGCAATTAGGATAAAAGTTAGCATTAACATTCAAAGTTTTGAATATTGCCAAAACATTCTTCTGTGGCAAGGTCCGCCAAGTGTTGGCAAGGTCCGACGCAAGGTCCGGAGAGCTCCTGCAAGGTCCGGAGAGCTTCTGTGAGGTCCAGAGCTTGTTTTTAGGGAGCTCCCGTGAAGTTCAACTCGTAGAACTGCAGTGTCTTGTTTTTGCTTTTAACTCACAATGTTTCAAACATGTTTTATGGGAAGGTTTGCTTAGTATTAATTTGCTAAGTTTTTGGTGTGTTTTGGTGGTTATGGCTGTTATCATTTGATATGGTTTGCAACATGCTTATGTGACGTGCTCATGTAAGGTGTTGTGGTTTTCGAACTAACTTGAGTCAAGTCGAGGACTTGTGCTCGGAAGAATTGGTTGTTTATTCACGTGCAGGTGTTGCTTGAGTTCAAGATATGGCTGGTGACGGGATCCTTGGACTAGTCTCAGGGAGGAGATGAGGTTCCAACAACCAAGTTCGGGAGGAGCTGTGGTTGAGTTGATCGGGAGGTCGCGCAGCATGTTTGGATCAAGGGCAGTGCATATGAAGGTTGCGTGTTCGTCGTTGGAAGGTGTTTGCACATGTGCAAGGAGTGCATGGACGTGGCAACATTGTTCCAAGGCGTGATGAAGAGAAGTGGACGTAAAGAATTGGTCGGAAAGGTCCATCTGGCTGGATTGCGTACTTAGGCTGAGGCTGAGTCGGATATGGCTCAAATATGGAAGTTGAGTTGGTTATGATAGGATTTCATGCGAGGCACGAAGTTGAGTTGTTTTAGGAATGTTTAGGACGTTCCTAAGGTTTTTGGAAGTCTCACAATTGCTTCTATATGCGAATAGGAGAGTCCTGAGCAGTTATGGTAAGTTAGGATACGAGTCCAATTAGGAGTAGGAGTCCTAGATTGGATTGTTTAGCCTGAGTGCTGGCTATAAAAGCAAGGGAGGCCAGAGCTCTCATGGGTAGAGAACTTTGGGCTGTTCCTCTTGTGTCTCTATTGAATAAAGTTCATAGTTTCGAGGAGTTTTTGTGCCTTGTTCGTCCGACTTGTTTTTCGTCAAGTCTTTCTCGCCGAGTTTCTGGACAGACCGACGTTGCTTCGGTGTTTCGTTCATAACTCGAGTTTTACAGATCCGATTGACGTGATTCTTTTTGGGTTGTCTTCTCAACTCAGTTATCTATCATCTTTGAATTTTTCACGAGCTTCGGATCTGTAGTTTTTGAGAAACACGACTTTCTTTGCAGCGTTGTAGATCTGTTTTATATCGGGTAGAACAGATTGATCTTCATTTAATGTTTTGATCGTATCTCAAGTTTTACTTCGTTTTTCAAGTGATTCTTGTTGCATTAGATCCGTGACTTGATTCTCTACCTCTCTACTTTATTTTTCACGGTTGAACACGTTTGAAAACACTTTCACACTCGGTTTCTCTAACAGATTAATTTTTTGCTGAGGGGTTTTTGTTGTTTCCGCTGCGAAAAGTTTTAATCTACCATTCACCCCCTCTGGTAGCTTTTCACGTGCTCTTCGATCCTACAATTGGTATCAGAGCCAAGGTGCTCTAATCTTTGTGATTTGCACGTGTTTTGACTAACCATCATGGAGAAGTACTCCGCAAAACCTTGTGTGTTCAGTGGCATCGATTTTCAGGTTTGGAAGGCGCGGATGGAGGCCTACATACAGGCGCAAGGCTTCGCCATATGGGAAAAGGTCTACTGGAACTTCGATGTACCACCCAACAATCAAGTTACGGCTGCGAACATGAGAGATGTTGACAACAGCAACAAGGCTCGCAACTTGATCATCCAAGGATTGACTCAAAGCGACTTCGACCGTGTTGCACACCTCCAATCTGCATATGATGTTTGGAAAGCTCTTTGTGACTACCATGAAGGATCCAATACGATCAAGGAGGTAAGGAAAGATATGTTCAACAAAGAATACATGCGTTTTGAGATGCAACCCGGTGAGTCAATTGACGACCTTTTTGCTCGCTTTAATAAAATTCTCAGCAACTTGCGTAGTGTCAATGTTAACTTTTCAGATGCTGAAAATGCTAGACAATTGTTAGGAGCATTAGATATGTCAATTTGGGAGATGAAAGTTACATCTATTCGTGAATCTACTGTCATGAGTTCTCTTACTTTAGACGTGCTTTATTCTAAATTGAAAACTCATGAAATTGACATCATCTCACGTAAAAACCCCAACAAGTCTATTGCATTTGTTTCGCAACGTGACATGTCTAGTTCTAGTCAATCATCATCTAGTGGTGCACTCTCTTTGCTGTCCTCTCTAACCCTTGAACAGATTGAAGAGTTGCCAGAGGAGGAGCTTGCACTCATCTCTACTCGGTTCTCAAAAGCATTGCAAAATGTGAGAACTAGAAGGATAGGAAGCTCCGGACCTCAATGATGTTTTGAATGTGGTAAGACAGGACATTTTCGTACGGAGTGTCCTAACCTTTCAGGTCTGACTTCACGTGAAGAAAAGCAAACAAGGCCGAAGAAATCGTTTGCAAAGAATAAGAAGAAGAAAGATTTATCAATGCGCAACATAGTGCATAGTATGATCTCTGCACTTCAAGATTTCGGCTCAAGTGATGTGGACACCGGTAATGATGAAGATGAAGAAGCTATGGCAAATATGTGCTGCATTGTCACACCCGGTTTTTCCGAAGAAACAACCAAGTGAATATCACATGTGTGCCAGGATCATTTTCTCATACATGTGATGACAAATAGTGAAGCATCATTTATTACAAGCCAGGTGTCGAATATAAATAAGTCTTACATTGCAAATGTCTCAATGGACACTAATGCTTCATCACAAGTAAATAAACTAGCAGCGGAATATTATTATTTAGGGCTCCATCACAGGCGTTGCCCGGGGGTCTTCATGAACCTAAAAGCCTTCCTCGGGTCCAAAATCTTGGTCATTATACACCACCTCATTATCTTGACCTGAGCAGCAATATAAACCAACAAATATGCAAGGTTGAGTACCAATGGTACTCAGCAAGTGTGGGAAAATTATATCATGCATGGCTAGAACAAGGATAGGTTGAACTCATGGTTAAAGCACTACGCAATTAATACCTATCACCTTAGCTTATTAAGCACCTACATTACTACACAGGTGAAATGGTCCCAATCTCCCATCCCATCATCATAACCAAATAACCATAACATCATTTCCAATGTTAAGCTCCCCGCTTAACATCCAAAACCATCAATCCTCTAATCATGAATAAGTCCAGGCCGCTCTTAACCGTGAGCACGGCTGTCAAGACAGTTTTTACTCTGCAGAGTTTGTACCACTGTACCCACAAGTAGTGATTTCATCCCCCGTTGCCGGGTGGACTAAAAGAACCTCCATTATGCCAGTGGCTACGATCCACATTCACACTTCCCAGGTGTGCGGCCAGGATATCACTACGAAGCCTTTACAAAGGGATTCCCGACGAGCGTGGGTCCACTGAGGTTTCACCCCTAACAGCATACAAGAGGCTCCAACCCCGCTGCAGTGGCCCCCTCTTGAGCCTTGCGGTTCATATGGTAGTCCAGCTGACACCTATTCCCCGCACCATCCAACACACCCATACTACGCCGGGGATACACCTAATTAATTGGCCAAGCTGCCCCATCTCATCATGTGGTTGGCACTGTAAAGCCAGGTTACATGCTCCATGAACCGGTCCTTAGGATCCAGGCAAGTACTAAACACAAACCCAAGTCTCGTGCACCCAGCACACAACCAAAACATCCAACTTGCCTTGATCCCTACCTCTACATAACTCACAATAGCTCATTCAAGAGTATGGTATAATAAACTGATGATCTCATATCCCAAATATCACATTCTAAGCATGGCTAAGCATATGCATGTAAATAAATGACATGACAAAATAAATCCCAGCCCAAGCTACAAGGAAACAAGGTAATGCAATTCTAGGGAAACTTTCCTAGCATGGGTTTCATATTTCATTTGACAATGCAAATAATTCTATCTACACATCCTAGCATAGGATCAAAGTGGTCAAGGACACTTGCCTCCTTCTTGCTGCTCTTGAAATGGGTAGTCCTGATCTTGGAAAGGAATAACTTGCTCTTGAACAGGTTCTACTTCATACCATCACACATAGCAAAAGGAAAACAACAATCATAAGACATAGTTCACACCTCTACTTCATACAAACCACACATTCATATTTATAAAAGTTCTTTACCATTATATGTGTTGTGGTTACTTTATGTGTGTTAAGTTCTGGCTTGCATGCACTTTTAACCATGTATATATATGATTCCTATTTTTGGTGTCCACATTTATACTTGCATACAATGTGCCTTCACAATTTCTATCAACCCTAAACTGAATTCTTTGTATTTTAGAAACTCCATTTATCATTTACTAGTTGCTATATTTTCAGATTTATATTCCTATGCATAATTGTGTATTTTATTATTAAATTAGTAATACACATCACCTAAACAGATTAGGTTCTGGTCCTAAATAATTTAAAATCATATTTTGACCATGGCTTATGATGTATACTATTTCATAATTATTTTCCCTATTTTTCTTTAACTATTCTTTACTTAAAAATGTGTCCCTATACTAATAAATGTGAATAATAGATAAAACAGATTTATTTCAGCCCAAAAATATATTTTTATCTCACTCCAAAGTTTTCTAAGTACTGAGAAAGTTTTTAATTAATTTTGACAATTATGTTTGTCCCCCTTTTAATTTTTAAACACTAGTTACATATTCAATTTTCTAAATTAAATACTAAACAAGGCTAAAATAATGAATTCACCCCATTACAGGGTCTATAATATTATTTTCATAATTTCCAGGGGTCTATCTACACTTATCAGAGGTGTTTTTCCTAATTTCTATTAAGTCCAGGGGTTAAAACTGATTTTTAAATGGATTTACATGATTTTCTGGAGTTCCAGGGGCTAGATCTGAAGTTTCCGGGGCTAGCTCTCAATTCCAGAGAACCCCAGGGGGTAGCACGTAAGAATTCCAGTCTTTATAATGCGGGGCTGACGTGGTCCGTCCGATTTTAAACCGACGGCTGAGATTATAAGATCGAACCGGTACGCGGGGTTTTAAAGTCTACCGTGCGATTTAAAATAAACGGCGCACAAGCGGCCACGTCGCTCTGATCGAGCGCGGGCGGCGCTGCCGGCGGCGCACGGCGGCGGGAAGCGGCGATCTCGTCGGAAAGTTTCGGATCCTCGAGAATTCTGCCTAGAACTGTGATCTTATGGCATAGATCGGTAGAGGGGAGGTCAGGGATCTCACCTCGGGGGTTTTCTCGAGCTCGGGGGTCCTGGAAAGTGATCGGCGGCGAGGTCCGAGGCAAAACCACGGCGAAGCTCGTCGGCGCTGTGTTTACACCGTAAGTCTCCGAGTTTTCTGCACCTGCAAAGCTCCCCGGAGGCGGTGGATCAAGACCAGCGAGTTAGATCAGAGTTTCCAAGCTTAGATCGGCCAGAATTCACCGGCGAAGTCTCGGTGCTCACCGGAGTAAAAATAGGCGATCTCGTGAGAAAAACCGATCGGGGCTGGGGTTTTTATAGCCGGGAGAGGGCGGTGGGTCTGTTGCGATCGAGTTTGAGTCTTCCGGGATCAGAATTCGGGCTGAGGGACGCGGTTTTCAATCGATTAAGATCGCGCGCGCTCGGGGGGAAAAGTCCGGGGTCGGCGCGAGCGAGGTTGGGGATGACAGGTGGGTCCTACCTGTCTGTGAGAGAGCGCGGGCGCGCGGGGGCGGGCTGGCGCGGGGGTAGCTGGGCCGGCTGGCGGTTTCGGCCCACTGGCCGGTTTTTTCCCGTTTTCTTTTTTTCTTTTTCCTTTTCTTTTCTGTTTTGAGTATAATTTGAATTCCAGTTTGAATTTGAATTTTTGCAAAACATGCAATACGTCCAAAAATTTTTAAATTCTCCTCTGAACATGGTTTTGGGTTTTGAATCAAAATTTGGGGTGTTACATGCATGGCGAGCAAGTCAAGTTCAAGCTCCGAGGAGGCAGAGCACAACAGCGACGATGAAGAGGTTTCACGTTTGAGGAAGGAGAACATTTGGATTGTGGATCCAGGTTGCTCACGCCACATGACCGGTAACAAAGAATGGTTCTCCTCTCTCTCTTTCGTGTCATGTGTAGAAAATGTTACTTTCGCCAATAACTCTTCTACTCCCATAATTGCTAAAGGTTCGGTTAGAGTAAACAATCTCTACACTTTGAAAGATGTGGCACTTGTTAAAAATTTGAAATATAACTTGCTTTCGGTTTCACAATTGCTAGATGAAAATCTAGAGGTTAGCTTTGCTAAAAATTGCTGCAAGGTTGTAGATTCAAAAGGTGAGATTTTGTTTAACATGTCTAGGTTTAGAAGAGTTTTTAAAGCTGATTTTGATTTGTCAACTTCTAAGCATCGGTGTCTAGTTGCTAATGATACAAAGGATCTATATTTTTGGACATAGGCCTAGTGTTACACACTTTAGGGTTTTTGGTTGCAAATGCTTTGTTAAGAAACATGGTAATCTTGATAAATTTTAAGCTAGATCTGTTGATGTCATGTTTCTTTGTTATCCATCTCATAATAGAGGCTACCGTGTGCTTTTACTTGACACTAACAAAATTGTGGAGACTTGCGAGGTTTCTTTTGATGAAGCTAGCCCAAGTACTAGCTCCGATATTGCAGGTCCGGATCCATATCCGCAGGGGGAGAGTATTTTTATTGAAGAAGATGAAGAAGTGGTGCTGCTGCCCGAAAACTCGGAAGTAAATAACGATCAAGCTGCTGATTTTGCACCACAACCAGCACCAACAGTCACTACTGCTGGTTCGGACCTTCCTCAATCAACAAGCTCTCCTAATCAAAGGTCTGAACATGAAGAAGAAGGTGCTTGTGAAGTGTCTACTCCCCTCCGAGTACTCAAAAGTCATCCTCCACAACAAATCATTGGAAGCTTGCATGAACGAGTCACTCGGTCCAGGTTTTGCGATCCAAACTCTCATGCTCATTCTGCTTTTGATGCTTCTTTTGAACCAAAGGATATATCACACGCACTCACTAATGAATCTTGGATTAATGCCATGCAGGAAGAGTTAGAAAATTTTGAAAGAAATAATGTTTGGAAACTTGTACCTCCACCTCAAGGTCACACATTATTTGGAACTAAATGGGTATTTAAAAATAAGCAAAGTGAGGATGGGGTTGTGGTTAGAAATAAAGCTAGGTTGGTTGCTCAAGGTTTCACTCAAATTGAAGGTCTAGATTTTGATGAAACATTTGCTCCTATTGCTAGATTAGAAGCTATAAGAATTTTATTAGCATTTGCTGCATCTAAAGGTTTCAAGTTATATCAAATGGATGTTAAAAGTGCTTTTCTTAATGGCTACATAGAGGAGGAGGTTTATGTTAAGCAGCCACTGGGTTTTGAAAATCCAAATTTTCCTAATCATGTTTACAAACTGTCCAAAGCCTTGTACGGTCTAAAACAAGCCCCTAGAGCATGGTATGATAGGTTAAAAACATTCTTACTTGAAAAGGGGTTTACCATGGTCAAGGTTGATAAAACTCTTTTTGTACTTAAGCATGGCAATGACTCATTATTCGTTCAAGTGTATGTGGATGATATTATCTTTGGTTGTGCTTCTCATGATCTCGTCTCCAAGTTTTCAGCTATGATGAGTTCAGAATTTGAGATGAGTATGGTGGGAGAACTCACATACTTTTGGGGCTGCAAATCAAGCAAACAAAAGAAGAAACTTTTGTGCATCAAACTAAGTAAACAAAGGACCTTCTTAAGCGCTTCAACATGGACAAATGCAAGCCTCTTCGGACACCAATGGGAACAGCAACAACACTTGAACTTGACGAAGATGGTGACCCGGTCGATAAAAAAGAATACAGAAGTATGATTGGATCACTTTTGTTTCTCACGGCGTCAAGACCGTACATACAATTCAGCGTATGTCTTTGTGCACGTTTTCAAGCTTCTCCACGTGCTTCACATCGCCAAGCCATCAAAAGGATTCTCAGGTACCTACATGAAACTCAAGAATTTGGCATTTTTCTTCCTTCTTCTTCAACCGTTTCTTTGAAAGCATTTTCAGATGCTGATTTTGGGGGTTGTAGGATTGATAGGAGAAGTACTTCGGGTGCTTGTCATTTTCTTGGTAATTCACTTGTTGCTTGGTCCTCTAGAAAACAAAGTTCAGTTGCACAATCCATGGCCGAATCTGAATATGTAGCTGCGGCTAGCGCTTGCTCACAAATTCTTTGGATTGTTCAAACACTTATGGACTATGGGGTTGATTTAGATAGTGTTCCACTGTTTTGTGATAACACTAGTGCAATTTGTATTGCTAAAAACCCCGTGAAACACTCTAGAACTAAGCACATTGACATTAGGTATCACTTTATTCGTGATAATGTTGAAAAAGGAAACATTGTGCTTCACCATGTCGATACGGAACAACAATTGGCTGATATTTTTACAAAACCTTTGGATTTCACTCGTTTTTGTTTCATTCGTAGTCAAATAGGGGTTATTCATACTCATGGCTTAAATTGAGGGGGAGTTTTTGAAACTTTGAAAGTCTATGTGTGAATAAAAGGGTAGCCCGGTGCATGTAGCTCCCGCTCGCGCAGGGTCCGGGGAAGGGTCCGACCCATTTGGGTCTTTTGTACGCAGCCTTTCCCTGCATTTCTGCAAGAGGCTGTTTCCAGGACTTGAACCCGTGAACTCATGGTCACAAGGCAACAGTTTTACCGCTGCGCCAAGGCCCCCCTTCAAAGTCTATGTGTGAATCTGAAACTAAAATAATATGAGCATAGTATTTCATACATATATGACTTTGTGATTCCTTTTACAGGCTGAAAGTTCTTACTACATTACTCATGTTATACATTTTGTAGTTTTTGCCATGACTAGTAATTGGAATAATTACTTACACTAAATCTGGTGATGATCGAACTTTCTTGCTGTTTTGAACTTGTTGCGTGCTCACAAGTTCTTTTAATCATAAAAAATTAATCAAGTGATCAGCTCACATGTTGAGTTTTCAAATAAAAAATTGAGAAAAGATCAAGAGAATATGCATGCATCACACTTCTTCTTTTGAGATTGCTTATCATTGCACTAAGATATGAACTTGGAAGGAATTGTGTATGACTAAAACCATGTCCTTAAGCGTCTGATTGTCAAATGACATAGGCTTGGCTTGGTTGGTTAGAATAAGGCTGATGTGGCATATAATCTCTTGCAAATATCATATGATCAACTTTCTGCCTTAAATGATTGAAAGAAAGAAATAAAGGGCAGCCCGGTGCATGTAGCTCCCGCTTGCGCAGGGTCCGGGGAAGGGTCCGACCCATTTGGGTCTTTTGTACGCAGCCTTTCCCTGCATTTCTGCAAGAGGCTGTTTCCAGGACTCGAACCCGTGACCTCATGGTCACAAGGCAACAGCTTTACCGCTGCGCCAAGGCCCCCCTTCCTTAAATGATTATGAATAATAAAAATGCAGAAACAAGTGTCATGTTTTCAGTTTTTGAAACAGTTGAGTAAGGTAGATCATGACTTGCTTAAACTGAAAAATACATTTGATCCCTAGCATGGCTTACACTACTTTATGTATCTCATTGATGTGATAGTGTAAGTAACCTGATAGTATGACTTGGATGAGCTTTGTTATGTATGTATATGTTATAATATGCTCATAACATTTAAAATTTTTTCTTTTGAACCTTGCTGAATACATTGTCAAAGGGGGAGAAATATGTATAATTAAGGAGAGATTTTTTTTACACTTTGCATATGTTATACACTTTCTTCCTTCTCTGATTTTAAAAAATGGGGAGAAATTAATAAAGGGGGGAGAAATGAGTTTTCAAAGCTTTTCAAAAGTTTTCATAAGCCAATGTTCGAATTTTAATTGGTGTTGCCAATGCATTCATCAAGGGGGAGATTGTGAGACCTATGTGTGCTGAATACATTGGCAATTAGGATAAAAGTTAGCATTAACATTCAAAGCTTTGAATATTGCCAAAACATTCTTCTGTGGCAAGGTCCGATAAGTTCTTTGTTAGGTCCGCCAAGTGTTGGCAAGGTCCGACGCAGGGTCCGGAGAGCTCCTGCAAGGTCCGGAGAGCTTCTGTGAGGTCCAGAGCTTGTTCTTAGGGAGCTCCCGTGAATTTCAACTCGTAGAACTGCAGCGTCTTGTTTTTGCTTTTAACTCGAAATGTTTCAAACTTGCTTTATGGGAAGGTTTGCTTAGTATTAATTTGCTAAGTTTTTGGTGTGTTTTGGTGGTTATGGCTGTTATCATTTGATATGGTTTGCAACATGCTTATGTGACGTGCTCATGTAAGGTGTTGTGGTTTTCGAACTAACGTGAGTCAAGTCGAGGACTTGTGCTCGGAAGAATTAGTTGTTTATTCATGTGCAGGTGTTGCTTGAGTTCAATACATGGCTGGTGACGGGATCCTTGGACTAGTCTCAGGGAGGAGATGAGGTTCCAACAACCAAGTTCCGGAGCAGCTGTGGTTGAGTTGATCAGGAGGTCGCGCAGCATGTTTGGATCAAGGGCAGTGCATATGAAGGTTGCGTGTAGGTCGTTGGAAGGTGTTTGCACGTGTGCAAGGAGTGCATGGACGTGGCAACATTGTTCCAAGGCGTGATGAAGAGAAGTGGACGTAAAGAATTGGTCGGAAAGGTCCAACCGGCTGGATTGCGTACTTAGGCTGAGGCTGAGTCGGATATGGCTCAAATATGGAAGATTTGAGTTGGTTATGATAGGATTTCGTGCTAGGCACGAAGTTGAGTTGTTTTAGGAATGTTTAGGACGTTCCTAAGGTGTTTGGAAGTCTCACAATTGCTTCTATCTGCGAATAGTAGAGTCTTGAGCAGTTATGGTAAGTTATGATACGAGTCCAATTAGGAGTAGGAGTCCTAGATTGGATTGTTTAGCCTGAGGGCTGGCTATAAAAGCAAGGGAGGCCAGAGCTCTCGTGGGTAGAGAACTTTGGGCTGTTCCTTTTGTGTTTCTATTGAATAAAGTTCATAGTTTCGAGGAGCTTTTGTGCCTTGTTCGTCTGACTTGTTTTTCGTCAAGTCTTTCTCGCCGAGTTTCTGGACAGACCGACGTTGCTTCGGTGTTTCATTCATAACTCGAGTTTTACAGATTTGATTGATGTGATTCTTTTTGGGTTGTCTTCACAACTCAATTATATATCATCTGTGAAATTTTCACGAGCTTAGGATCTGTAGTTTTTGAGATACACGAGTTTCTTTGCAGCGTTGCAGATCTGTTTTATATCGGGTAGAACAGATTGATCTTCGTTTAATGTTTTGATCGTATCTCAAGTTTTACTTCGTGTTTTCAAGTTATTCTTGTTGCATTAGATCCGTGACTTGATTCTCTACCTCTCTACTTGATTTGTCACGGTTGAACACGTTTGAAAACACTTGCACACACGGTTTCTTTAACCGATTGATTTTTTGCTGAGGGGTTTTTGTTGTTTCCGCTGCGAAAAGTTTTAATCTACCATTCACCCCCCTCTGGTAGCTTTTCAAGTGCTCTTCAATCCTACACTTACCTAATTAGTCAGCTAAGCCACACCCATACTTGGCCTTGTGGTGGCACTGTAATCCTGGCATGTGCTCGCATGAACCGGTCCTTAGATCTACGACAAGTAACCACCATCTCATACTACCTCATCCACAGAGCAAGCTTGCCTAGATCTCCCTCCGATTCATGTTCATTAACAATATCCGTTTCTCATTATTCATACAAGTGCAGTTAGCTAGACATATCTATCTCGCTTCCCGTATCCCATGGACTTAGCGAAGCATAAAAGCAAAAACCATACCCGACTCATTAAGTTTCCCGGTGACAAGGGTGGTTAACAAAACTAGTAAACTCCTATGAAAGGGTTTTCCCATCATGTTGACTCAAGCACACACAGTTTTCGCAAACAAAACAGTTTTCCAAAAACATGGGATAAATATGGTCAACGGGCACTTGCCTTGTTCTTGCGGCTTCTGTTGTTCTTGTGTCTCGATGTTCTGGTGCTGAAATCCTTCGTAGATAGCTCCCTGAGCTTGTCCTTCTAATTACGATTATGCACATACAAGATTCACAGCAATCAATTATCATGCACAAACTTTAATCAAGATGCGATGATACATATGCATGCTAATCCTATGGTGTCATTTTATTAGATCAGTTTGTACGTGTTCTTGCATGGCTTGCATGGGTTTTACGATGAACAGAGGTGTATAGATCAAATGTGGACGTGGTGATGATCTGGACTTAAGATCTAGATCAAACCGATCAACACGTGATTTGTCCACGAAAAAGCTTCTGTTCGAAAGGATCAAAGAGAACAGAAGCAAAGAAAACACGATGATGTCGTAAGGTGCTATTGGAAACCTACCTTATTACCTTCAGGTCCTCCTTCCTAGCAAAACAGATCGTCGGGCTCCTCCGGCAATGGCGATCGTGTCTGGGCTCGTCGGCGGTCTCTCTGGAGGTCAAACTCAAACGAAGGGTTTTAGCTCGGTGAGTTTGGGGGCTGGGACTCTAAGTTGTTGGCTTAGAAAAGATGTTACGACCAAGGGTTTTTTTCGGGTTCTATTTATAATCGGGACGAGAAGAGTCCTAATCTGATTGGATTTTGAATAAGATTCCTATTCAAATTGTTTTTAAATCTTAACAAATTATCTTCAATGGATTTGGTGTGGTAGTAATGTGGAATTCGTGTCGGTTTCCTCAGTACCCAGGATTCCCACGCGTACAGAAGAAAACAGCTTCAAATCTCGTTACCTTCGCGGCGGTGAGCTCCGGAGGCTCCACGTGTCCAGCGGGGGCCTGGTCTCCCTTTTCTGCAGAGACGAGCTCCGGCTGTGCCACGTGTTAGGCGTGCGAGATCTCCCTCTTCCTCAGAGGTGAGCTCCACGTGCGCCACGCGTCCTGGCAGGCGGAACCTCCCTCTCCCTCAGAGGCGAGCTCCGTGTGCGCCACGTGTCAGTGCTGGACCTCCCCTCTCCTCGGAGGTAGCTCTGAATGTGCCACGTGTCAGTGCCAGACCTCCCCTCTCTTCGGAGGTGAGCTCCGATAGTGCCACGTGTCCTAACAGCGCCGGACTTCCGTCTGCTCACGAATGAGCTCCGAAGTCGACACGTGTCCAACAGCGACGGACCTCCCGGAGGTAAGCTCCGGAGGTGACACGTGTCCAATAGGACCGGACTTCCCGGAGGTCAGCTCCAGGGCCAACACGTGTCTCACGGGGTCGGACCTCTCCCCGTTTTCGGGGATGAGCCCCGAGCTTGTCACGTAGCCAGTTTAGCGGCGGACCTCTCCCCCTTTTCGGGGATGAGCTCCGAACACGCCACGTGGTCAGCGGGTCGCGGGAAGTGTCTTCAGCGCTCCCGGTGAACTGGAATTTGCTCTTTTTGGCTACCTTTTTAATTCTTTCTCCGTTTCAACTTATTTTAGAATGTTTTCTCTATATAAAACATGAATGCATGAAGAAATCGAAACTGAGGGTGTCACAGACTCCTCCGTTCGGCCGTGGGTTCTGCTTGGGCACTTTGCTTGGTTGTCCAGGACCTCTCTTCGGGCACTGGATCGCAAAGTGTCCCGTCTCCCCGCATGCAAAGCATGCCTTGTTGCCCACGACAGCAGGTACATTGGGGCGGGGGTTTTGAACAGGATCGCCCATGTTGGGTCAGGGTGCAGGAGGCTGTGACACCCTCATTTTTTATTTCTGCATGTATTCATGTTTCATGAAGAAAAACATTTTAAAATAAATTGAAACCGAGAAAGAATTAAAAAGATAGCCAAAAAGAGCAAATTCAAGTTCACCGAGAGCGCCGAAGACACTTCCCGCGGCCCGCTGGCCACGTGGCTATAAAAGCCCAAAAAAAAGGGACTTGCAAAAACTTTTCCTCACCTCACAACACCACACTTTTGTTGTGGATATCTTGTGAAGAATTGTGAAGAGCAAGTAACCTCCATCAAGAGGGTATTAGTTCAAACTTTCTACACATATGATAACACATGAGAGGGTGATTCAAAACTGTTGCATTCAAACTCATGGTGGTAGCAGCTAACAGAAGAAGCAAAGTGCATCATTGGATTCTTTGGGTCCAAATTAGTGGGTTGGCAAAGTTTCGATAATTTTGGAAAAGGTTTGCTACCCATTTTTCCAAAAAGGATCCAAATGTGCAAAGAATTCAAATATACATCTGAATTTGAGGGAAATTTGCCCAACCATACAAATGTAGCTCAGCTGGAAACTCCAAACATTTGAATTCATCACTTGCCAAATTTTTGGAGATCTTTTGAGAGGCGGGGGAGCACTGACTATTGGGACCCACTTGTCATTGGGGGAAATAAACAATTGCAAAAGTCCTCAGTGAAGCACACGGTCGTTGTTTGATTACCTCTCACGCGAAGTAAACCGAGCAGCCGATGCAGCTGCGTGTGACACCGAGGAGCAGCCGGTAGCCACCTCCTCTGGAATTCCCGTGCGCTGGAGAGCTGCCTGACATCTTTGCCCCACTGCCGCGCCTCTGTTATCCCACGGTACCGAAGAACGTCGCCTGTTCTTTCCCTTCGCGCAAGAAACAGCTGAGCTCGCCGCCATCTCCGGGAAATCATCGGAAGCCAGCTCAAACTGTGCCACAGTGCTCTCCGACCTGCACAACAGAGCTACGCCCTCGTTCCTCACCTTCCCAGCGCGAGAGCTAGCAAGCTCTGGCAGTGTCCGAGCCCTGAATTTTGTTGTCCGCGGCAAGCCAAGACTAACCGGCGACCGGGCGCACATGGACAGCCTACACCAGGCCCTTTCACGCCCAAGTGGGGACATCCCCGGACGCGCCGGTGAGCACTGCTGCTTCCACCCAAACCACAAGACCATCCGTGAGCCACCGAGCAAGAATTTGGCAAAACATCGCCGGCGACCACAGGACGATGTTCCGGTATTAGACCTCCGAATTCCCACTCCATTCTCGCCGTCAGTTCACTAAACTGTGCTCACAGGAGCTAGACCGTATGGCGCCCAAGTTTGCTTCGCAACCCTAGCTTAGTTTTGGCTGTAGCCGGCGTATTTCCCGGTTTTCCAACTGCGGATATGGCGGGAAGGGTCGGGCTCACAGTGACAGCATGGTTAGAGCTCTTCCCGAGCCCTTACATGGCCTGGTCGACCTTCTCTGAGATCTCCCGGTGCTGTAGAAACCTTACACCGAGGTTTTGGCGGCCTGAGTTGGCCGTGTGGCATAACCGAAGTGAGTCCGAGCCGCTGCACCGTCGCCGGCTAGGTTAGGGCCACCGCCGGCCGGAGCAGTCGGCGTCATCGTGTTCAGCGCATGAAATTAGGCCCAGACGGCGAGTTTCTGGCCGAGAGGCGGTCGGGAAGCCAAGTCCGGCGAGCTTCAGAGGTGTGCCGGCGAGGGGGTGGCGCGGCAAAAAGGGCGGGCGTGAGGAAGAAGACGAGCCGGCCGGGCCCACTCGTCAGTTCCTCGATGCACAGCTTGGGGATTTTCTGTTGCACCGGATCAGCTGTGACCACACGGAGAACAGTCCTGTGGCCCCGTGTGGCGCAGCCGAGGTGGTGACACGTGGGGGCCGGGCCCGCTGTCAGGAATTTGAACTTTTCCCCGTTAATTCAAATTCCAGAATTCCCACAAACTTTAGAACCCCATAACTTTTGCTACGAAGCTCCAAATTTAGTGATTCAAATTGGGTTGGATTCATCTTGCCTAGCTCTGTCCAAATATACAATCCAATTTGTATTAAACCCTTTAATTAATTCTGGAAAATTCTTTAAAGCTTTTCAGGAAAAGAATTTTAGAGGGCGTTTGGTTCATCCAAAAATCCCCAAATTTTGCCAGAATGTTCTTTAGGATGTTAGTGAAAACCTGTAAAAGTTTCACACCATTTGGAGTTGATTTGATCAGAGCAATTCAAATTTGAAGGTGCTGTGTTCATTTGAATACAGAAACCATTTCAGAGAATTTCCAAAACTTGGAAATTCAGTTCTGAACAAACCTTAGCTCCAAAAATGCTAGGAAAATTCATGAAAACTCCTGGAGCTATAATTGAAATGTAGTTCACTAAGTTGGGCATGAACAGGGGTGTTACCTCAGAATTAATTCTTCTTTGCTTATTTGCTAAGAGAATTATTCTGAGCAAACCACTCAATAAAAAGTGCTAATTTTTGGTCCAGGGGGTTTTCTTGTGACAAGGAACTCACACAAAAATTCTCAGCTCCATTGGAGCTTCGTATCACCCCTGTTCTGTTTAACCAATTGATGTGATCAGAATGGAAGAGGCGGAAAAAACCACTTAGCACTTAATCATGTTCTTAGGTCCAAACACAAACCACTAGCCCAGTTTCATTTTAAATTCTTAAACAAAGTTCCAGTTGTTAAAAACTTGTTATTAGAACTTGTAACAGAAGCATTACAATAAACTCATGTGCATATTCATTAACATGTAGTATATTATTAACGTGTAGTCGCTGAAGGCGAGGAGGCTCCGGAAGTACTTGACTTCCTCCTTCTGGAAGAAGAACTAACCCCTGACCAGCAGCAACAAGGCAAGCCCCGGTTTGCATTAACTTTTTATAAGTTTTACTTGTTTTACATGTGTCATATGAAGTGTGAATGTGCATTAGGTGTAGGATGGATGAAAACCCCACTTGCATGACCAGAAATTTTCCATAAGAGTGAGGGTAGTGTCTAAGACCTCGCGTAGACAGGCTATGCTTAATGTTTCATAGAACTTCGGTACAAGTCGAGTAGTTGGAATCTACTCGCGAGATAGGCTTGGGACACACGGGTTCGGTTGAGTGATGTGAGATCACTTTAGTAATGAAAATGAGACTAGGCAGGGGCTAGGGCTATGACACCCTCATCTCGGGTGTCAGCATATGTTCATGCTTTATGAAGAGGAAACATTTTAAGAAAAGAAGGAACAGAGAAAAATATCAAAGGAATAGCCAATGAGAGCCGAATCCAGCTTTCAGAAAGCGCCGAAGACAACTCACCGCGGCCGCTGGCAACGTGGCGTGTTCGGAGCTCATCCCTGCGAAGTAGGGAGAGGCCGCTGCCAAGCTGGCTACGTGGCAGGCTCGGGGCTCGTCTCCGCAAAGGGGAGAGGTCCGATCAAGTGGGACACGTGTTGGACACGGAGCTAGCCTCTGCGGAAGAAGCAAAGACATTTCTGCAGGACACGTGTCATCCCTGGAGCTAGTCCTCGTGGAAATCAGAGGACCTGTCGCGCGGGATACGTGTCGATCTCGGAGCCCACCTCCGAGAGGTCTGTCGCTGCTGGACACGTGTCGACCTCGGGGCATGTCCCTGAAGAGAGAAGAGAGGAAAGACCGGCGCCAACACGTGGCATGCGTGGAGCTCACCTCCAAAGGAGGGGGATGTCTCGGTCGATTGACACGGGGAACAACTGGAGCTCGTCTATGCGGAGAAGGAGATACCAGGCCCCGGAAGGACACGTGGAGCCTCCGGAGCTCATCGCCGCGAAGGTAACGAGTTCTGGAACGGCTGATACACGTAAGAATACCGGTACGTAAAGGAAACCGACCTGAATTCCACAACGTTACCGCACCAAATCACCTAAAGATAAGATGATAGGATCTAATGACGATCTGAATAAGACTCTTATTCAGGATACAATCAGATCAGGACTCTTCTCTTCCCGATTATAAATAGAACCCAGAACCTCTGGCCGGAACCACGAACTTCTTTTCCAACTCCTGAGCCGACGACTTGGAGCCCTAGCCCTAACTCGCCGAGTAAAACATCGCCGAAGCGCAACAAGGAAGATCGCCGGAGGAAAGCACAGCGGTCTGAGGAGGACCTCGAAGGCCGAAAAGAATGTAAGGTAGGCCCCAATACCACCTTACGATATCGTTGTGTTTTCTTTGCATCTGTTCTTTGATTCCTTACGAACAGAAGCCTTCTCGTGGATAGATCACTTGATGATCAGGTTGATCCAAAGACAAGATCATTGCCACATCCACCTTTGATCCGAACACCTCTGTCCATGCAAGCCATGCAAAAACACGAACAGACCAATCTAATAAAATTAATCATAGGATAGCATGCATGTGCATCATCGCATCTAGTTTAAAGTTTGTGCATTGATTGCTGTGAATCTTGTATGCACATGATCCTATCTAGCAGGACAAGCTCAGGGAGCTGTCTACGACGAACTGCAGCAACCAGGTTTTGAGATTCAAGAACAACCAGAACCGGAAGAACAAGGCAAGTGCTCCTTGACCATGTTGATCCTATGTTTTGGGTAAAACTATTTTATTTTGCGAAAAGGTCTGTGTGCTGAGTCAAACATGATGGGAAAACCCTTTTATAGGAGTTTACTAGTTTTGGTTAAACCACACTTATCGCGGGAAGTTTATGAGTCGGGTATGGTTTTTGCTTTATGCTTCGCTGAGTCTATGGGATTGGGAAGCGAGATAGATGTGTCTAACTAACTGCACTCGTATTGATAATGAGAAACCGATGCTGATAATGGACATGGATCGGAGGGAGATCTAGGCAAGCCTGGGTTTGTGGATGAGGTAGCCTGAGATGGTGGTTTTGCTTGCCGTAGATCTAAGGACCGGTTCATGCATGCACATGCCAGGATAACAGTGCCACCACAAGGCCAAGTATGGGTGCGGCTTAGCTGAGTAATTAGGTATGTTGCTAGAGTGTTATGGACTGTGGAAGGCGTGGGGAATGGGAGTCGAGTGAGGACTGCCCTGGGAACTGCATGGCACAAGAGGGGGCCCGTGGGTGGGAGAATTGGAGATTCTAGCCTGCCGGTGAAACCTTAGTGAGTCCATACATCTAGTAACCCCTTTGTAAAGGCTATTTTGTGATCTGTTGACCATACACCGACGGTTGTGTACTGGTGTAATGGAGGTTCTGCAGTCGCCGACGGGTGACGAAATCACAAACTTGTGGGTAAAGAGGTGCAAACTCTGCAGAGTCTAAAACTATCATGATAGCCGAGCTCACGGTCACGAGCGCCTGGCTAAACTGCCATGATTAGTTGGGATGGTTATTGGGAAGGTTCTTGGGGGACTGTGGAGTCCGGGTGATAAGATGGTTGCATGACTGTTGAGTCATGGCAGCGAAACTGCTCTCGGTGTGAGACAAAGTTGTTTATGAGATAAGATTGTAGCGAATACGTGAAGGTATTCGTGAGATGGTAGCGAATACGAGGAGATATTCGTGAGTAAGAATGAGGTTGGTTAATGTTCGGGTGGAACATTGAAAGCGATGGAGGTATGTTGGTAATTTAATACATGCTGGGATTGCATTCATCTAAAGTTAAGTTGCTGTTTTATCATGGTTTTATAAATCTGCTTTTCTGCAAATAAGCCTTTTTATACCTACCTTGTTTATGAGCTGCATATCATGTGTTTTCCCGCACTTGCTGAGTACATCATTGTACTCAAAGTTGCATTATTATTTTCATCATCAGCAGCGGGAGAAGCCTACTATGAAGACCGAGTGGAGCATTACGGCGTGTGATCTGTTCTGAACCTTGCCTGTGGAGGGATTTGAGATGGAGCCACTTCTGCTTAGATTTGCTTCCGCATTAGCTAAATTGCTTCTGCTTTAGAATAAAGACTTCCGCTGTGAGCATGAGTCCAAGACTCATGAGGTATTGTAATAAACTCTGTTATTTGTGGTAATATATAATCTGAATTCAATTTGTGGAACGTATGTGTATGTGTGATGAACATCCTGGGCACACATATGCATTAGTTCTCGGTTCCTTTGTTTTTCCCACAGAATTGAGGGCTTCACAGATTAGTATCAGAGCCACGGGTTGATAGTAGGTTACACGCCTAGATAGAAACCTTAGATAGATAATAGAGCCAGGGTTACACCCCTAAATAGGAGTCACAAGCGTCCTAGGGTGAATAGCTTAGATTTGCCTTTAAACCCACCTTGACATAGGAAACCATCCTTGAATAGGAGTTGTTTGGGCCCTTGTGATGATTATTTGTGATTGTGTGCTTAGTGTGAGTTGTGGGACGTCTCAAAAACGTTGTCCATATCCATACATAAGAAGAAAGAGGTGTGAAATGCTTCGGCACTTGATCACATCCTCATATGGGCTAATCTATACAGTCTAACTCACCTTGATGCATATAGTTGAAGGGACTTACCTAACCTTCTAACCTTCTATTCTATTTCGTTCTCCCTCACAGATGGTGAGAGAAAATGCCAGCCGAAGGAACGTCCAGGAGGATGACCACGAGGAAGTTCCTGCTAACCCCAGAGCTGGTGAAAACCATCTGGAAAGGTTGATGGCCATGCAAAACCAGCTTATACAAACCATGATCCAAACTTTGGGTCAGTTGCAGGCCAACCAAAACCCCGCTCCGGCACCACCGCCACCACCACCGCCGGCTCATAACAGGTTGGGAGAGTTTATGAAGACTCGACCACCCACCTTTGCTCAAGCAAGCGATCCCATGGAGGCCGATGATTGGTTGAAATCCATGGAGAGGAAGCTCGCCATTGTTCAGTGCAACGACCGAGAGAAGGTTCTCTTCCCATCGCACCAACTTACGGGAGCCGCTGCCGACTGGTGGGATGCCTTGAGCAACGCCCATGCCAACCAGGAGACAATCACTTGGACTGAGTTCAAGGAAAGTTTCCGCTCTCACTACATTCCTGCTGGTGTAATGATGCTCAAGAGGCAGGAGTTTGAAGGTCTCCGCCAAGGACAGAAGAGTGTGAACGAGTATCTCAACAAGTTCATACAACTGTCCCGGTACGCCCCCGAAGATGTCAACTCAGATCAGAGGAAGCAGTACCTGTTCATGAGAGGGTTGAACAGTGAGATCCAGGTTCAGCTCCTCAACAATGACTACGTAAGCTTCCAGAAGCTGGTTGACAAGGCTATTGTGGTTGAAAACAAGATCCGAGAGATCGAGCGAGAGTGCAAGAGGAAGATGCCATACCAGCCCCAAGGGAGCAACGTACGACCTAGGTACATGCCCCCTGCCGTGCAGTATGGATCGACCACTCCTGCGTACCGCCCTGGTCAGCCACCACAGCAACAATTCGTTGCACCGGCACCTCGTGTGCCCATGCCTCCAGCGCCCCGACCTAACAGTGGTGCTCCTGTTAAAAACCCCGCCCCAACGTACCTGCTGCCGTAGGCAACAGGGCATGCTTTGCATGCGGGAAAGTAGGCCACTTCGCTAACCAGTGCCCGAGGAGAGGCCCTAGACAGCAAGGTAACGTGCCTAAGCATAACCAACGACCAAACGGAGGGGACAACCAAGGGAAACATGGACCGCAGAACTATGCTCGTGGCCACGTAAACCATGTCACTGCTGAGGAAGCACAACAAGCTGAGGACGTCGCAACTGGTATGTTCCTTGCCAACTCCAACCGAGCCACCATCTTATTTGATTCCGGAGCATCGCATTCCTTCATATCATCCAAATATGTTGCCCAACATCATCTACCCGTATCCCACTTAGAACGTGCTATGTTAGTTAATTCTCCCGGAGGAGAAATGAGGACTAATATAGTATGCCCTAGAGTAAGCCTTAAAATAAGGGGGGTAGACTTCCTTGCCAACCTTATTGTCTTGGACTCCCACGGGATTGAAATCATACTCGGAATGGATTGGTTAAGCAAGCACAATGGAGTAATCCAATGTGCTGAAAGGAGCGTGCAGTTGACAAACGAACACGGTATTCGTGTCGAGTTTGAGTCAGCCCAGCAAACAACCGAACGGGCAAATTTGAACCACGTCGAAGGAACAACATTGGACAACATTCCAGTGGTTCAGGAATTTTCGGACGTGTTCCTGAAAGAGCTTCCAGGAATGCCACCTGATCGGGACATCGAGTTGCCATAGATTTGGTACCCGGAACTGCACCTTTAGCTAATAGACCATATAGGATGCCCGTCAACAAGCTAGTTGAACTCAAGAAGCAAATTCAAGAACAGTTGGAGAAGGGTTTTATCCGTCCAAGCTCATCACCATGGGGAGCTCCGGTACTCTTCGTGGACAAGAAGGATGGAACCCAAAGAATGTGCGTGGACTACAGGTCTCTCAACGAGGTGACAACCAAGAATAAATACCCTCTGCCCCGTATAGAGGACCTGTTCGATCAGAAAGGAGCCCGAGTATTCTCCAAGATTGATCTTCGGACGGGATACTTCCAGCTGAAGATTAAGCCCTCTGATATACCTAAGACAGCCTTTCGGACACGGTATGGTTCATATGAATATACCGTTATGTCTTTTGGATTGACGAATGCACCTGCATACTTCATGTACCTTATGAACAAGGTTTTCATGGAGTACTTGGACAAGTTTGTCGTGGTTTTCATCGACGACATTGTGGTGTATTCAAAAAGTGAGGAGGAGAATGAAGAACATCTGAGATTGACCCTGCAGAAGTTGCGTGAGCATCAATTGTATGCCAAGTTCAACAAGTGTCAATTTTGGCTAAAGGAAATATCTTTCCGAGGCCACATTATCTCCAAGGAAGGGGTATCGGTTGATCCTGGAAAGGTGAGAGATGTTCTGAAGTGGGACCAACTGAAGAGCGTGAGGGATATTCGGAGTTTCCTTGGGATGGCAGGATACTATCGGCGCTTCATTAAAGACTTCTCTAAGATAGCAAAACCTATGATGGAGTTGCTAATGAAGGGAAAAAACTTTCAATGGACACAAGCCTGCCAAGAAAGTTTCAAGGAACTCAAGAAAAGGCTAACCACAACACCAGTTCTGATATTGCCAGACGTAAGCAAGAGCTTTGACATATATTGTGACGCATCCAGACAAGGGCTCGGATGTGTACTCATGCAGGAAGGACAAGTGGTAGCCTATGCCTCACGACAATTAAAGAAGCACGAGCTTAACTATCCTACGCACGACTTGGAGCTAGCAGCAGTGGTGCATGCATTGATGATTTGGAGACATTATGTCCTTGGTCATCGATGTGAGATCTATACGGATCATAAAAGCCTCAAGTACATATTTACACAAACGGACTTGAATTTGAGGCAACGTCGATGGTTAGAACTCATCAAGGATTATGATGTGGGAATCAACTACCACCCCGGGAAGGCCAATGTAGTAGCTGACGCATTGAGCAGAAAGGGAGCATGTCACCAACTTACGGTTCGGGAGCTACCACCCGAACTACGGAAGGAGTTGGAACGGTTACACCTCAGATTCTTGAATAACGTGGAGATAATGGAGATCCACTCCCCATTGGAGCAAGAAATAAGAGAGGGCCAAGCAACGGACGAGGAGATCAAGGAGATCAAGGAAAGAATCCGACAAGGAATAGAGAAGGATTTCAAGGAGGATAAAAAGGGTACGCTTTGGCTAGGAAAAAGGATTTGTGTGCCGAACATAAGACACCTCCGCGACATGATATTCAAGGAGGCACATGATTCACCCTATTCCATACATCCAGGAAGCACCAAAATGTACAAGGACTTGAAAACTTGTTATTGGTGGGATGGTATGAAGAGGGATATAGCCGAATACGTTGCCCTATACGACACATGCCAACGGGTAAAGGCCGAACATAAAAAACCCGCTGGATTGTTGCAACCTTTGAAGATACCCGAATGGAAATGGGAGGACATCAGTATGGATTTCATCGTCGTATTACCACGTACTCAGTCGGGATACGACTCCATCTGGGTCATTGTGGACCGATTGAAGAAAACTGCCCATTTTCTTCCAGTAAAGAACAGTTATAACGTTGCACAATTGACAGAGTTGTACATGGAGCAGATCGTGTGCTGTCACGGAGTTCCAAAGAGGATAGTCTCAGATTGAGGTTCTCAGTTTACCTCTAGATTCTGGAGGAAGCTGCAGAAGACCATGGGTACACGACTGGATTTTAGCTCCGCCTACCATCCACAAACAGATGGACAAACTGAAAGGACGAACCAAATTTTGGAGGACATGTTGAGAGCTTGCGCCTTGAATCATGGGCGTAGTTGGGATAGGAGTTTACCGTATGCCGAGTTCTCCTATAACAACAGCTATCAAGCTAGCTTAAAGATGTCGCCTTTCGAAGCCTTATATGGTAGATGGTGTAGAACGCCACTATTCTGGAACGAGACTGGAGAGAACCAGGTGTTTGGACCCGAAGTACTACAAGAAGCCGAAAAGCAGGTCCAAACGATACGGGAGAACTTAAAAGCTGCCCAGTCGCGACAGAAAGGTTATGCGGACAATGGGCGTAGGAAGTGGACCTTTGAAGTGGAAGACTTCGTATACCTTAAAGTATCGCCTATCCGAGGCCAACGACGTTTCAACATCAAAGGCAAGCTAGCACCTCGCTACATCGGACCATTTAAGGTTTTGGACAAGCGAGGAGAAGTAGCCTACTGACTAGAGCTCCCAAACCACCTCTCCGACGTACATGACGTGTTTCATTTATCCCAGCTCAAGAAGTGCTTGAGAATGCCAGAGGAACAAGTGTCAATGGGAGAGCTTGAACTTCAAGAGGACCTGACTTATGCAGAATACACTGTCCGAATTTTGGACGTAAAGGAAAGGGTCACCCGGAACAAGGTGATTCGATGGTGCAAGGTACAATGGAGTCACCACACCGAAGCTGAAGCCACATGGGAGCGTGAAGAAGATATCAAGGCAGAATCTCCCCATCTATTTTCTACTAACGAATCTCGAGGACGAGATTCAATTTAAGGGGGGTAGATTTGTGACACCCGCATCTCAGGTGTCAGCATATGTTCATGCTTTATGAAGAGGAAACATTTTAAGAAAAGAAGGAACAGAGAAAAATATCAAAGGAATAGCCAATGAGAGCCGAATCCAGCTTTCAGAAAGCGCCGAAGACAACTCACCGCGGCCGCTGGCCACGTGGCGTGTTTGGAGCTCATCCCTGCGATGTAGGGAGAGGCCGCCGCCAAGCTGGCTACGTGGCAGGCTCGGGGCTCGTCTCCGGAAAGAGGAGAGGTCCGATCAAGTGGGACACGTGTTGGACACGGAGCTAGCCTCTGCGGAAGAAGCAAAGGCATTTCCGCAGGACACGTGTCATCCCTGGAGCTAGTCCTCGCGGAAATCAGAGGACGTGTCGCGCAGGATACGTGTTGATCTCGGAGCCCACCTCCGAGAGGTCTGTCGCTGCTGGACACGTGTCAACCTCGGGGCATGTCCCTGAAGAGAGAAGAGAGGAAAGACCGGCTCCAACACGTGGCGTGCGCGGAGCTCACCTCTGCGGAGAAGGAGATACCAGGCCCCGGAAGGACACGTGGAGCCTCCGGAGCTCATCGCCGCGAAGGTAACGAGTTCTGGAACGGCTGATACACGTAAGAATACCGGTACGTAAAGGAAACCGACCTGAATTCCACAACGTTACCGCACCAAATCACCTAAAGATAAGATGATAGGATCTAATGACGATCTGATTCAGACTCTTATTCAGGATACAATCGGATCAGGACTCTTCTCTTCCCGATTATAAATAGAACCCAGAACCTCTGGTCGGAACCACAAACTTCTTTTCCAACTCCTGAGCCGACGACTTGGAGCCCTAGCCCTAACTCGCCGAGTAAACCATCGCCAAAGCGCAACAAGGAAGATCGCTGGAGGAAAGCACAGCGGTCTGAGGAGGACCTCGAAGGCCGAAAAGAACGTAAGGTAGGCCCCAATACCGCCTTACGATATCGTTGTGTTTTCTTTGCATCTGTTCTTTGATTCCTTACAAACAGAAGCCTTCTCGTGGATAGATCACTTGATGATCAGGTTGATCCAAAGACAAGATCATTGCCACGCCCACCTTTGATCCGAACACCTCTGTCCATGCAAGCCATGCAAAAACACGAACAGACCAATCTAATAAAATTAATCATAGGATAGCATGCATGTGCATCATCGCATCTAGTTTAAACTTTGTGCATTGATTGCTGTGAATCTTGTATGCACGTGATCCTATCTAGCAGGACAAGCTCAGGGAGCTGTCTACGACGAACTACTGCAATCAGGTTTTAAGATTCAAGAACAACCGGAACCGCAAGAACAAGGCAAGTGCTCCTTGACCATGTTGATCCTATGTTTTGGTTAAAACTATTTTATTTTGCAAAAAGGTGTGTGTGCTGAGTCAAACATGATGGGAAAACCCTTTTATAGGAGTTTACTAGTTTTGGTTAAACCACCCTTGTCGCCTGGGAAGTTTATGAGTCGGGTATGGTTTTTGCTTTATGCTTCGCTGAGTCTATGGGATTGGGAAGCGAGATAGATGTGTCTAACTAACTGCACTCGTATTGATAATGAGAAACCGATGCTGATAATGGACATGGATCGGAGGGAGATCTAGGCAAGCCTGGGTTTCTGGATGAGGTAGCATGAGATGGTGGTTTTGCTTGCCGTAGATCTAAGGACCGGTTCATGCATGCACATGCCAGGATAACAGTGCCACCACAAGGCCAAGTATGGGTGCGGCTTAGCTGAGTAATTAGGTAAGTTTCTTGAGTGTTATGGACTGTGGAAGGCGCGGGGAATGGGAGTCGAGTGAGGACTGCCCTGGGAACTGCATGGCACAAGAGGGGGCCCGTGGGTGGGAGAATTGGAGATTCTAGCCTACCGGTGAAACCTTAGTGAGTCCATACATCTAGTAACCCCTTTGTAAAGGCTATTTTGTGATCTCTTGACCATACACCGACGGTTGTGTACTGGTATAATGGAGGTTCTGCAGTCGCCGACGGGTGACGAAATCACAAACTTGTGGGTAAAGAGGTGCAAACTCTGCAGAGTCTAAAACTATCATGATAGCTGAGCTTACGGTCACGAGCGCCTGGCTAAACTGCCATGATTAGTTGGGATGGTTATTGGGAAGGTTCTTGGTTATGGTTAATGAGTTTGTTATGGTTTGGTTGTTGAGACTGTGGAGTCCGGGTGATAAGATGGTTGCATGACTGTTGAGTCATGGCAGCGAAACTGGTCTCGGTGTGAGACAAAGTTGTTTATGAGATAAGATGGTAGCGAATACGTGAAGGTATTCGTGAGATGGTAGCGAATACGAGGAGGTATTCGTGAGTAAGAATGAGGTTGGTTAATGTTCGGGTGGAACATGGAAAGCGATGGAGGTATGTTGGTAATTTAATACATGCTGGGATTGCATTCATCTAAAGTTAAGTTGCTGTTTTATCATGGTTTTATAAATCTGCTTTTCTGCAAATAAGCCTTTTTATACCTACCTTGTTTATGAGCTGCATATCATGTGTTTTCCCGTACTTGCTGAGTACATCATTGTACTCAAACTTGCATTATTATTTTCATCAGCAGCAGCGGGAGAAGGCTACTATGAAGACCGAGTGGAGCATTACGGCGTGTGATCTATTCTCAACCTTGCCTGTGGAGGGATTAGAGATGGAGCCACTTCTGCTTAGATTTGCTTCCGCATTAGCTAAATTGCTTCCGCCGTGAGCATGAGTCCAAGACTCATGAGGTATTGTAATAAACTCTGTTATTCATGGTAATATATAATCTGAATTCAGTTTGTGGAACGTATGTGTATGTGTGATGAACATCCTGGGCACACATATGCATTAGTTCTCGGTTCCGTGGTTTTTCCCACAGAATTGAGGGCGTCACAAGGGCGCAACAAGAGGAAATCTTGTGTGCGCGGCCCTGTCCATGTTGATTGAGGACCGATCCATGTGCGGCCCATGCTGATCAAGTTTGAATGTACCGAAGGCATATCGGATATATGGGCCCTGATAAACCGAGGTAGCCTAAACCTCCGGGCGTCGAGGCATAGCACACCGATTTATAGGTGTAGGTTGAGGGCAGCAAGGTGGAAATCTGCCAACGGGCATAGAGAGATGCTCCGTGTGGGGAACCTCCTGCTCGTTTCGGTGTGACCGGTTCGACGTTTGGGCTGTTGGGTGAAAGGTTGTCCCGTACGACATCGAGTGAGCGTGCTGTGCAGCTCCACGGGTGGACGTATGTGACGTGCTCTTTGGGTTTCCCTGCAGGTGTATATCGAGTCGATTCGCCGTCCCTCACGGTGAAGAGTACCACTTGGTCACTGAGTCGTGACATAGAATAATGTATGAAATATGGTGATTCAATATTGCTGATCTTATATAATATTGTATTGCTACATGTTTGCCACCAAATATTGCTTACTAAATTTCAGCTTCCTGAACTGTTAACTTGTTGCTAAAAGCTGAACTAAGGATGAACTCGTAGGCGGGTCCATTTGCTGCAATATTATTATCCTATGTCATTGTACACCTCATGTAGAGTTTCATGTTTATATGAGTCGGTTAAGCCTTGCTGAGCCTTCGTGCTCACAGTTGCTGCTTAAGTGTTTTTCAGGTGAGGAGCCACCCACGGACTCGGAATACGAGTCCACCGGCGAGGGTTACCCTCCGTCGGGGACCACGGCTGAGTGGGAGCCGTACACGCCGCGCTGAGCTGAGGAGTGCAGCTAGTGTGGGTTGCCCTAGGGCTGGGCAACCGACTTTTGCTAGATAGGTGGGCGTGAGTTGTACAGAGTAGACTTCCTCTGTGAAAAATAAATAATAGTTTGTACTGAAGTTGTACCTGTTTGTACAATTCAGTTTGTTTTTCCCATGTAATATATTGTGTCCTTATGATGTGTGCTGTCGGGTGTCGCATCGTGCGGCACCACCTTCTGCGATCCTGGATGGGCGGATCCCGGTCCGCCACAGTGGCGCCTTCCGAGCTCATCCCCGCAAAAGGGGGGGAGGTCCACCGCTAAACTGGCTACGTGGCAGGCTCGGGGCTCATCCCTGCGAAGGGGGAGAGGTCCGACCCAGTGGGACACGTGTTGCCCCCGGAGCTAGCCTCTACGGAGGAGCGAGGCCAGCCCCGCAGAACACGTGTCGCTTTCGGAGCTAGCCATTTCGGAAAAGAGAGGACCAGCCGTGCGGGACACATGTTGCTCTCGGACCTCACCTCCGAGAGGTCCGGTCTTACTGGACATGTGTCACCTCCGGAGCTCACCTCCGGGAGGTCCGACCCTACCGGACACGTGTCACCTCCGGAGCTCACCTCTGGGAGGTCCGACACTACTGGACACATGTCAACCTCGGAGCTCGTCTCTGAGGAGAAAGGAAGTCTGGCGCTACTGGACACATGGCATTTTCGGAGCCCACCTCCGAAGAGAGGGGAGGTCCGGCACTGACACGTGGCGCACGCGGAGCTCGCCTCTAAGGGACAGGGAGGTCTTGACCTGCCAGGACACGTGGCGCACGCGGAGCTCACCTCTGAGGAAGAGGGAGGTCTCGCCCACCTGACACGCGGCACAACCGGAGCCCGCCTCTACTAAAAGGGAGACCAGGCCCCCGCTGGACACGTGGAGCCTCCGGAGCTCACCACAGCGAAGCTAACGAGATTTGAAGCGGTTTTTTCTTCTGTACGCGTGGGAATCCCCGGTACTGAGGAAACCAACACGAATTCCACGTTGCTACCGCACCAAATTAATTAAAGATAAGTTGTTAAGATCCAAAAACAATTTGAATAGAACTCTTATTTGAATTCCGATCAGATTAGGACTCTTCTCTTCCTGATTATAAATAGAACCCGAAACAACCCATTGGTCATAACATCTTTTCTAAGCCGACAACTTAGAAGCCCTAGTCCCGAAACTTTCCGAGCTAAACCCCTTCGCTGGAGTTTGACCACCGGAGAGACCGCCGACGAGCCCAGACACGATCGCCATCACCGGAGGATCCCCGACGATCTGCGTTGCTAGGAGGGAGGTCCCGAAGAACGTAAGGTAGGTTTCCATTACCACCTTATGATGACATCGCGTTTTCTTTGCATCTGTTCTTCGATCCCTTCGAACAGAAGATTTTTCGTGGACAGATCACGTGTTGATCGGTTTGATCCAGATCTTGAGTCAAGATCATTACCACGTCCACATTTGATCCGAACACATTTGTTCATCGTAAAAACCATGCAAGCCATGCAAGAACACGTACAAACCGATCTAATAAAAACAGCACCATAGGATTAGCATGTATATGCATCATTGCATCATGAGTAAAGTTTGTGCATGATAATTGATTGCTATGAATCTTGTATGTGCGTAATCATAAATAGAAGGACAAGCTCAGGGAGCTATCTATAAAGGATTTCAGCAACAAGACTTCGAGATCCAAGAGCAACAGAAGCCGCAAGAACAAGGCAAGTGCCCCTTGACCATATTGATCCCATGTTTTTGGAAAACTGTTTTGTTTGTGAAAACTGTGTGTGCTTGAGTCAACATGATGGGAGAACCCTTTGATAGGAGTTTACTAGTTTTGTTAACCACTCTTGTCGCTTGGAAAGCTAATAAGTCTGGTATGGTTTTTGCTTTTATGCTTCGCTGAGTCCATGGGATCTGGGAAGCGAAATAGATGTGTCTAGCTAACTGCACTCGTAAGAATAATGAGGAACTGATGTTGATAATAGACATGAATTGGAGGGAGATCTAGTCAAGCTTGGTTTGTGGATGAGGTGGAATGAGATGGTGGTTACTTTCCATAGATATAAGGACCAGTTCATGCGAGCACATGCCAGGATAACAGTGCCACCACAAGACCAAGTATAGGTACGGCTTTGCTGAGTAATTAGGTAAGTTGCAAGATTGTTATGGACCGTTGAAGGCGCAGGAAATGGGAGTCAGGTGTGGACTGCCCTGGGAACTGCATGGCACAAGAGGGGGCCTGTGGGTGGGAGAATTGGAGATTCTAGCCTGCTAGTGAAATCTTAGTGGGTCCATACATCTAGTAGCCCCTTCATAAAGGCTATTTTGTGATCTCTTGGCCATACACCGACGGTTGTGTACTGGTATAATGGAGGTTCTGCAGTCACCGACGGGTGACAAAATCACAAACTTGTGGGTAAAGTGGTAGAAACTCCGCAGAGTCTAAAACTATCATGATAGCTGAGCTTTCGGTCACGAGCGCTTGGACAACTTCCATGATTAGATGTGATGGTTATTGGGAGGTTATGGTTTTTGGTTATGGTTTGGTTTTTGGGATTGTTGAGTCCGGGTAATGAGAACGGTTGCATGACTGTTTAGTCATGGCAATGAGCATTGGTCTCGGTATGAGATAGAATGGTAGTGAATACGAGATGGTATTCTTGAGATGGTAGTGAATACGAGATGGTATTCATGAGATTGAGAAAACTTGAGAAAGATAAATGTCTGGAAGAGACATGAAAGTGATGGAACATGATGGAGGTATGTTGGTGTTTAAATACATGTTGGGATTACATCCATTTAAAGCTAAGTTGCTGTTTTTATCGTGCTTTGAGAAATAAACTTTCTTTCTGCAATGAGCCTTTTTATACCTGCCTTGCTGTGAGCTACATATCATATTTCCTGCACTTGCTGAGTACATCATGTACTCAAACTTGCATTATCATACATCACCAGCAACAGGAGAGGAGTACTATGAAGACCACGTGGAGTACTAGGAGTGTGATCCACCATCAACTTGCCTGTGGGGATGGAGTAGAGATGGAGCCGCTGCTGCTTCTTAGTTTGCTTCCGCACTAGTTAGAAGACTTCCGCTGCTAGAATAAAGACTTCCACTGCTAGAATAAGACTTCCACTGCTAAGATAAGACTTCCGCTGCTAGAATGAGTCCAAGACTCATGAGACATTTTAATAAACCCTGTTATTTGTGGTTATATATATTCTAGATTCAGTTTGTGAAGTATACGTGTATGTCTGATGAACATCCTGGGCACACATACGCATCAGTCTCGGTTCCGAGGGGTTTCCTCTCAGAACTAGGGCGTCACAGATTGGTATCAGAGCTACCACGTTGTCTGTAGGACACACCCCTAGATACAGATTGGTATCAACCTACCACGGTTGATCGTAGGTCACACACCTAGATAGAGATCACAGATTGGTATAGATACCACGGTTGACCGTAGGGTGCAACCCTAGTAACAGATTTGTATTAGAAGCCACGCTGACCATAGGATGCAGGCTTAGGTAAAATGCATAGATGTAAGGGCCTCAGTTTTTAACACATATTTGAAGTGTTCATCACCACACCACACACCTCATTTGAGGAAAGTTGATGAACACAAATGAAGAGCAGGTAACCACCATCAACATGCTCATTAGAGAACAAACTCACATATTGCAAAAGGGGTATTTCCCACATGTGATATAGAGGGGCTGGACATATGAAAACTCCTACACATTGCTAAGGATGTCCATGCCAAGTTTCACCCAAATTCAAAACCTTTTTAAGGTCATTTTGGGTATAGTTAGAAAGAGGGCAGTTTGAAACCATATTCAAATTCAAACTGTTTTTATCCAATGAATTTAAAAGTGGGAGGCATATTCTTATTCAGCACATATTTGTGAGATCACACACCAATTTTCACTCCATTTGGAGTTGATCTTGACATGATCTAAGTGGGACAAATTCAAACTTTATTTGAATTCAAAACTGAACTAGTGCTGAAATTCATTCAAACCAAACACAATTTGAATTCTACTCAATTCAAATGGCTCATGGGAGAATAATTTGAATCACCAGGGGTATTTTGGAGCTCACTGTTTACAACAGTGATTAGGAGTAAATTTCAGAGGTTAAAACCCCGGGTGGGGCCCACATGTCATAGAGAGAAGGAGGAGAATCTTGCACCCAAAGTCAGAGTCTCGGTGGGAACTTCCACCGAGCAGCTGCCGACTCCACGCTCGGGAGCAGCTGCGCTCGCCACCGAGTTGCAGCAGCGCCACCAGCTGCTTCCCGCACCCACACGCAAGCCCAAGGGCGGTTCCAGGGCCCTCTTAAGGCACTCCAGAGGGGCAGGCACCGATCATTTCCTCCTCTCCCGTGATCACCGAGCCAACAACCTGCCGCCTCTCTGCTCGATCGGAGAACCGCGAAACCAGCTCGCCTTCTCCCTCCCCGAGCTGCTAGACGGCCACCTGAGATCGCACTCCACCTCCCCAACGTCAGAAACCCCGAGCTCCGACCTCCTTTGCCCGAAAACGATCGCCACCGCGGTGACCTAGCCTCAGCCGAGAGTCAGGCGCCCGTGGACAGCGTTCCACAGGCGTTTTCACGGTCCAGCAAGAGAGGCAACAGGAGTGCGCGATCACCGTGCTGCTCTCCTCCAAGTTTGGAAGCAAACCGTGAAGAATCCACAGAGAATTTCCAGTTTTTGCTCCGGCGAACGTAAACCGAGCTTCCGGTACGGATTCTTCAAATTCTCGCTCTATGATCTTTCGGTGGTTATCAAATCTTGCACATACACGCTGGACTAGCCGGCGATCAAGTTCTTTTCTGCATCCGTGGCGTGAAACTGTCTAGGAGTGATGAATTTTGAGCTCGATCAAGGGCGGTCATGGCGGGCACGATCGGTCACACGGTGCCGACCGACTTGCCGCCATCCCTGAACCCTTTTGACACCTTGTCGAGCTTCCTAGAGGTACACTGATGCTGTAGGACCGTTTGTTCGAGGTGTTGGCGGGTTAGAACCCACGGTCGACGGCGCCGAACCTCAACCGAGGCCCCGGCACGTCGCCGAGCTATTTCCAGTCACCCCCAGCCCGACCTGACACCACCGACGTGTTCCTCGACGTCGACAACCCCCTAGCGGCGAGTTTCAGACCATGGGAGGTCCAGCAGTGGCGAGCCGGCGAGCTCCGGGTCTGCTCCGGCGAGGTCGCCGGCGCGGGCGCGAGAGAGCGGCGGGAGGAAGACGAAGCCGGCTGGCCCACGTGTCAGCGGCTGAAGAATTTAAATCCGGATCGGGTGTGGCCGGGATCGGCTGTGCTGGCGTGCAAATACCCTGTGGGTCTCAGTGTGCCGGACACCTCCGCGCTCAACCCGTGTCCTCGTGGGCCCCTGAGAGTTTAAACTTTTTCCCCGATTTTCAGAATTCTTCCAAACTTCAAATCCTCATAACTTTGGCTAGAAACCTCCAAATAGAGTGAACCAAATTTTGTTGGATTCAGCTCTCTGAGCACTTTCCAGAAAACCAAGTTTCACTTCATGAAAATCCTTATATCTCCAGGATTAATTCCTCAAAATTTAAACTGTCTGGAATTTTAACTGGAGAATCCTTTGGAGGAAGATCCTGAAATTTTGCTGGGATGTTCACCAAAATATCCCTGAACTACCATAAAAATTTCAGATCCATTTGAGCTCATTTGATCCACCCAATGGTGTGATTAGTGAAACCGATCCAGAGAAAATAGAAAATGTTCAGAAACATTTCCAGAATTTTCTTTGAAATTGTTTAGCTCATATCGTTAGCTAGGAACCTTCAAATTAAGTGAGACCAACTCCATTAGAACCCTCTTAAAATCTAGTTTTCATAAAGTCATAGTTTGTTTCATGAGAATCCTTAGAACACCCTAAAATCCTTCAATTAAGGTCAAGTACATAATTAATTATGGAAGGCTCAAATGAGCTTTGCTGCAACTAAAACTTGACCAAGTCTCTGTTTAGGTTGTAACCCAGCCACAGTAAAAGTTTCACAGTCATTGTGCTTGTCTAGTAAGAGTTATAGACTTCATAAGTTTAAAAGTTAATACAACTACATTTAAATTAATACATGTATTGCTTCTATCATGTAGTCGCTAAGGTCGAGGAGGAACCCAAAGTCCTAAACTTCGTTACTCCGGAGGAACAGCTAGCCTACGACCAAGAGCCGCAAGGCAAGCTCCGGTTTTCATTAACCGTTTTACAAATTTTATTGTTTTGAGCACTTACTTGAGTATTATGATTCTTTGCATTAGAGTCTTGTTTGGAAACCCAATTGCATAGCCAAGAAAACCATGGGTTGGGTTTAGGATTGCAAACCCCGGTAGCTACTGCAATGCTAAGATAGTGTAGGATTCGGTACAAGTCGAGTAGTTGGAACTACTCGCGAGCATAGGCTAGAGGCACTCGACTCGGGTAGAGATAGCACATGATACACATGGCAAGAAAGATGAGACCGAGCGGAGAGTAAGGGCAGCAGGACTTTGGGGCCTGTGTGCTGTAGCTCCGCTTGTGTCGATTGAGGACCGAGCCGTGTGCGGGCCTGTTGAACAAGCTAGAACAGTACCGAAGACCTACCGGCTATATGGGAACCGGGAAACTGATGTAACTCGGGTAGCTGGGTGTTGAGGCATAGCTGGTCGCTCAGAGGGTAGGTTGAGAGCTCGAGGTGTAAATCGGCTGGCGGCACTGAGATGCGCGTGCAAAGACCTCTTGCTCGGGACGATTGGACCGGTTCAATATTTGGCTAACGGGTGAAAAGTAGTCGCGTACGGCATCCGTGATGGTTGTTGTAGGCAACATCTAGTACGGGCGTACATGACGGGTTGTTCGGGTAACCCTGCAGGTGTAAATCGATTATAATCGCCGTCCCTCGCGGTCAGTGAGTACCACTTGTTCACTGTACCGTGACGTAGAAAGAACAGGCTAGTTACATGTTAAAATGTTGCTGATTGAAAGATGGACTTGATTGCTAATGACTTGCTGTAGTTTAGAGCTAACTGAGGTTCATTTCAACTTTGGGCAAAGTACATCACAGAAATGCGTTTCTTGTTTGATTGCGGCTCTCTCATGTACCTTAGCGTAAGGTTCTCTACAACCTGCTGCTAAAACTTGAAAGTAAGGTTCTACTAATTAGGCGAGTCCTTGCAAATAATTTTTACCTCATGTAACCCATCACTCCTCATGTAGAAGTTCCATGTTTAGGTGAGACGTGTCAGACTTGCTGAGGCTTCGTGCTCACTGCTTGTGTTTGAAGCTTTTGCAGGGTTCTATGAGGAAGGGACTCCCGAAGAGGAGAAGGAACCCCAGGAGGGGAACCCCGTCGAGTGGGAGTCGTGCACGCCGCAGAGTTAGTGTGCGTGTGTGCTAGCAAGGAAATGTTCAAGGGCTTTACGTGGACTTGATGCGTAGTCTACACCCGTGAGTGTAGACTGGAACTTATTCTGATGTAAACATGTTCATAAACTTGTTTATGTAATAAAATTTTGCTTCCGCTTTGTACCTTTGATGTGTGTTATCCGGTGCTGTGCAACGCAGCACCCCTCAGCATGATCCTCGCTCGACAAGACCGTGGGGTCGTGTCAGCTTTGGTATCAGAACTCGCTTGAGGTTTAACGCACTACAAAGGTCATCTTTTTCAAAACTCCAGTGAGGAACGAGTTAGTAGCCCGTATAAGGATGTTATTAGCATATAGAAAGTGGCATACTAACCTATTTGTTTATGTCGGAAAATCGTGTATCTCGGGACGGTTATGTCTTGGGGGGTACACGTAAGCGCTCTCCACCAGTGCGCACAAGCTGAAGGGTGGAGCCCCACGGGTGGCAGGTAACCCGACCCGCTTTGATATCCTCTACGACTCTTCATGTCGTTTGGGGTATTCGAGCAACGTTTATCCCTGGCGTGCGTGGTGCAACTTGGGAGACCCCGTCACGTGGTCTGAAACGTGAACACGTAACTCAAGGCGTGTTTGGCTTGAGAACATCCGGGCAAGTGATGACGGCCGGGTGTACGAACTGTATGGATTCCGGGCTCGGTGTGCAGCCGAGTCTGACGTTTGCTTGAGTTTCTGCAGGTAGCCTGAACACGAAACGGTAGGCGTGTAGCATCCGTGTGCGAGTGACGTTTAGTGCCACTGAAATAACGAAGCCGGCTAAGTCCGGTATAGGTTTTTCTTTGTGAGGACGTAATACCGATATAATCTGGTGACGCATCAACGTCACACCCAACTAAATGAACAGCTTCATTTAAAACTTGAAGGTTTTGATCTAAAGTAGTAAAACTTGTTGTAACTCCTTCCCTTGAACAGGATATTCAAAGTTAACAAGTTTTCAGCTTATAGGTTGTTAAGGACAGAGCACTCTGTTGTCAGCTGAATCAAGGCTGAAGTTAACCAGAGGTTAGAAGTTGAGTTCTTTCGAGGTTGGGGTCATATGATACATTTATGGAAAGCTTCAGAAATGCTTTACAACTTTTCTGTTAAGGTCCAGAGGTGTTTCATGCCTTAACCAATCGAAAAATGCAGTAGAGTTGAAACTGTCCAGAAAACAGGACAGAGTAAAGACTCTCTGTAAACTCTCTGTAAATTAAGCATTACTTCATGCTTAAAAATCCAAAAATAGAAAATGAGGTAGTTCTGGAAATCTTATGAGATAGGTTACAACTTTGTAACAGAATGTTTTGTCAGATTAGGAACAGAATTAACTGGGATTCTTGGATCGAATCAGTACCTAAAGCAGGGAGGTGTTGTCCAATTTTCTTCAGAAATTCTGTTAACTTTGATATCTCATAACTTTTGAACCAGGACAGATCTTAGGCCAAGCAAATAATTTCTGGAAATCTATTGAAGTTATCTTTAACTTTGATGTTGAGCTCCAGAACTAGTTTTGCCTTTAACATGGCCTAAATCAGGTTGAAATGGAAACTGGTCAGGGCTGTCATGGGAACAGCAAATCAGCAGTCAAATTTGTTTAAAATTTGAACTATGTTTCCATGTTTTATGGGTTCAATGACATGTCTTATGTTATAACTCAGTGGTTTACTGTTTAAATAAATATTTGACATTTCTCAAATATATTTTTACAGATGAAAGCAGATAAACAGTTGGAGAACGGATGGGTGGTGTCTCACTGTTCTCACCGCAGCGGCTATCCGGAAATATTGAGGCAGAGGTTTCAATATTTCGGATATAACCAAATGCCGCAGTACTTTGCCAAGGAAGAAGGCGAAGAGGGGAACAAGACGTGGACGATCCATGTCGAAGTCCCTGCAGGACCCACGCCACCCGGTTGGGTGCCGTTCACCGTCACGGTGAGAGGAAGACGCAGGAGTTCCTGCACCTGCAGCAAGGGAGCCAGAACGCGCTGGAATATTCCAGGGCGTTCAACGATCTCGCGCTCTACGCATCGTATCACGCAGATACCGACGAGAAACGGTGGGACCACTTCTACCAGGGGCTTAATCCACTCCTGAAGGACAAGTTGGCGATGATCAATCGCGGCAGCCTCAACGACATCATTGATGCTGCAATTGTTCAGGAGGACTCCGGCAAGGAGTTAGCGGCGGCGGAGAGAATGCGAAGCGTGCCGCAGATCAGCGGAGAAGGAGGCGGTCCTTCTGAGAAATTTCGGATGGTGAATCGCCCACCATCAGGTCCACGCTGGCAGCCACCACAGCGGTCGATGCCGTTCCGCAGTCGGCCGTACTCCTCACCGGCATTCAGGCCAGCACTGCCAGTACCACCACCGCAACAACAACAGCAGCAGCGGGCGATGCCGCATGCGTATGCACCTCAGCAACGCATGCCGGGCTTTTGTTCCCCGAGCACTACACCAGCAGCGGCCACATGTTACAAGTGTGGTCGTCCAGGACACTACGCGAGCAGTTGCCCGGAGAGGCAAGGCGGCGGAGTGGCACCGCAGTTTCCGCGAAGGAATCAACCCCGGAACACTACTAATGCACGGCGGGCAAACCCTAGGCCCGGCACCGTCCAGCAGATTTCCATCGACGACGTGCCGAAGGGCGAGCCAATCCTTGCGAGTATGTTCCAACTCCACCAGCATCCGGCTATAGTACTGTTTGATTCCGGCGCCACACATAATTTTATTAGCCAAGCTTTCATTGCTAAACACAGCTTGCCAATACTACCCACCGATGGTCCATATTTAATTTGTTCACCGGGTGGGAAGATTTCAGCAAGCGTAATGGTTTCCAAAGCACCATTATGCTTAGCGGGTAGAGTCTACCCTACGTCTCTCATAATCTTAGAGGGACAGAAGATCGATGTCATCCTAGGGATGTCGTGGTTAACCCGCCACGGCGCTGTTTTAGACACCGTCCTTCGAGTCGTGCACTTAAACTCAGGGTGCACGGTTCTCACTAATTATTTCTGGACAGTCCAGAAATAAAACTTCCAAGTGTCTATCAAGCCACAGCCATCAGATTGGAAGATATTCCAGTGGTCCGAGAGTTCCCTGACGTATTCCCGGATGATTTGCCGGGGATGCCACCTGATAGAGAAGTGGAGTTCAAGATTGAACTTGCACCGGGAACCATGCCAATATCCCGAAGGCCGTACAAGATGGCACCCAAGGAGTTGGCTGAACTGAAGACTCAGCTCACGGACCTTCTGGAGAAGGGTTTTATTAGGCCGAGCTCCTCGCCATGGGGCTGTTCGGCATTATTTGTCAAGAAGAAGGATGAGACGTTACGGCTTTGCATGGACTATCGTCCATTAAATGCTGTAACCATCGAGAACAAGTACCCGTTGCCACGGATCGACATGTTGTTTGATCAGTTGGTCGAAGCAAAGATCTTTTCCATGATGGATTTAAGATCCGGATACCATCAGATTAAGATAAGGGCTGAGGACATTCCAAAGACAGCTTTCTCAACAAGGTACGGACTTTATGAGTACCTGGTCATGTCCTTCGGCCTCACCAATTCTCCAGCTCACTTAATGTACTTAATGAATTCAGTATTCATGCCGGAGCTGGACAAGTTTGTCGTGGTCTTCATCGACGATATCCTGGTATATTCCAAGTCGGAAGAAGATCACAAGAAGCATCTGCGTATAGTCTTGCAACGGCTGCGTGATCACAAGCTATACGCGAGATTCAGCAAATGCGAGTTCTGGGTATCGCAAGTGCCTTTTCTCGGGCATATCATCTCAGCGGAGGGTATTGCTGTAGACCCGAGAAACATCACTCAATTTCTGAATTGGAAATCCCTGAGAACTGTTCACGAGGTACGGAGTTTCCTCGGACTCGCGGGATATTATCGGAGGTTCATTCCGAACTTCTCGAAGATTGCCAAGCCAATGACAGAGCTGCTGAAGAAGGCTACCAAATATGTTTGGAGTCCAGCGTTTGAAGCAGCATTCAAGGCTTTAGTCAAGCACCTGACATCAGCACCGGTTTTGGCGTAGCCAGACACAACAAAACCGTTCGATGTGTACTGCGATGCATCCGGCATTGGGCTCGGATGTGTGCTGATGCAAGACCGAAGAGTGGTCGCGTATGGATCACGGCAGCTTAAAAACCATGAGCAGAATTATCCAACCCACGACTTGGAGCTCGCTGCCGTGGTACTTGCACTGAAGATGTGGAGGCACTACCTACTCGATAACCTTGTACATTTGTACACCGACCACAAAAGCCTCAAGTACATATTCACTCAGAAGGAGTTGAACATGAGGCGGCGAAAATGGTTAGAATTGATAAAGGATTACGAAATAGAGATCCATTATCATCCGGGCAAGGCAAACGTAGTGGCAGATGCGCTGAGCCGCAAGTCACACGTCAACAATCTGACCATCACACCGTTGGAAGAGAGCGAACCACCACTACATGTGATTCCACACGGAGCTCTCTACAACCTAGCTTTGATCCCCACCATCCGTGAAGAGATAGCGGCAGCCCAGAAGAATGACAAGGGCATGTCACATTTACGGAGACGTGTAGACAGTGGGGAGCTGAAATGTTTCCGGAAGGACGGAGACGGCGTCCTATGGTTCAAGGACCAGATCATCGTACCCCGTAACACGGAATTACGGAACAAAATTTTTGATGAGGCTCACTTATCAAAATTTTCTATTCACCCCGGCAGCAACAAGATGTATCAAGAACTCAGAAGCAAGTTTTGGTGGACACGGATGAAGCGTGAGATTGCAAAATACGTGTCCGAGTGTGATACATGTCGAAGGGTGAAGGCAGACCATATGCGGAAACCGGGACTGCTGCAACCACTGGGCATTCCTGCCTTGAAATGGGAGGATGTGAGCATGGACTTCATCGTCGGTTTACCCACTACCTTGCAAAAACATGATTCTGTGTGGGTGATCGTCGATCGGCTCACCAAAGTTGCCCATTTCATCCCGGTCAACACCAACTACAACGCCAAGAAGTATGCTGACCTGTACATCTCACGGATCCTATGATTGTACGGCGTACCCCGTACCATCATATCGGATCGGGGCACTTTATTTATGTCCCGTTTTTGGGAGCAGCTACACGCTGCCTTGGGGACGAAGCTGATCTGTAGCTCAGCATACCACCTGCAGACGGATGGGCAAACGGAGCGGGTAAATCAGATCCTAGAAGACATGCTACGACCTTGCGCTATCAACCACGGCAAGAATTGGGATGATCACTTGCCGTTAGCCGAGGTCTCGTACAATAATGGGTACCAAGCCAGCATCAAGATGGCACCTTATGAGGAGCTATACGGTAGGAAGTGCCACACACCATTGAACTGGTGTGAGTCTGGCGAAAGGGTTACCTTCGGGATTGACCTCGTCAACAACGCGGA
Organism: Neostapfia colusana; assembly: GCA_030760725.1. Classification (NCBI taxonomy): domain Eukaryota; kingdom Viridiplantae; phylum Streptophyta; class Magnoliopsida; order Poales; family Poaceae; genus Neostapfia; species Neostapfia colusana. The sequence continues at coordinate 73,324,854 of JASWHV010000005.1, read as the reverse complement.
AGAAAAGGTTCGACTGATTTAGGCAAAACTAAAAGCCGCTCAATCCCGTCAGAAACAGTATGCGGACCGGAGAAGGCGCCCATTACAATTTGAAGTTGGAGATCACATATATCTACGGGTATCTCCAATGAAGGGCGTAAACAGATTTGGGGTGAGAGGAAAGTTGGCACCCCGATTCATCGGTCCATTCCAGATTACCGAAAGATGTGGATCAGTGGTATACCAGCTGAAATTACCAGAAGCACTTTCCGGTGTGCACGACGTCTTTCACATTGCCCAGCTGAGGAAGTGTCTTAAGCTATCAACTACCGTTCAGCTGGAAGACATTGAAGAACTGCAACCGGATCTCACCTATCGGGAGGAACCGGTGCAGATTATTGATGAAAAGGCCCGAACCACACGCAACCGCACGTTGTGGTTCTACAAGGTTCTATGGAGTAATCACTCCGTAGACGAAGCGACATGGGAGAGCGAAGGATTCCTTCGCACCAACTACCCCAACTTTTTCACGTCGCATATCCGGTAATTTTCCACCGTCCTCTCTCTCATTTTCACCTTATAATCTTGGGACGAGATTCTTTTAAGGGGGGAGGAATGTAAGGGCCTCAGTTTTTGACACATATTTGAAGTGTTCATCACCACACCACACACCTCATTTGAGGAAAGTTGATGAACACAAATGAAGAGCAAGTAACCACCATCAACATGCTCATTAGAGAACAAACTCACATATTGCAAAAGGGGTATTTCCCACATGTGATATAGAGGGGATGGACATATGAAAACTCCTACACATTGCTAAGGATGTCCATGCCAAGTTTCACCCAAATTCAAAACCTTTTTAAGGTCATTTTGGGTATAGTTAGAAAGAGGGCAGTTTGAAACCATATTCAAATTCAAACTGTTTTTATCCCATGAATTTAAAAGTGGGAGGCATATTCTTATTCAGCACATTTTTGTGAGCTCACACACCAATTTTCACTCCATTTGGAGTTGATCTTGACATGAGCTATGTGGGACAAATTCAAACTTTATTTGAATTCAAAACTGAACTTGTGCTGAAATTCATTCAAACCAAACCCAATTTGAATTCTACTCAATTCAAATGGCTCATGGGTGAATAATTTGAATCACCAGGGGTATTTTGGGGCTCACTGTTTACAACAGTGATTAGGAGTAAATTTCAGAGGTTAAACCCTGGGTGGGGCCCACATGTCATAGAGAGAAGGAGGAGAAACTTGCACCCAAAGTCAGAGTCTCGGTGGGAACTTCCACCGAGCAGCTGCCGACTCCACGCTCGGGAGCAGCTGCGCTCGCCACCGAGGAGCAGCAGCGCCACCAGCTGCTTCCCGCGCCCACACACGAGCCCAAGGGCGGTTCCAGGGCCCTCTTAAGAAGCTCCACGGGGGCAGGCACCGATCATTTCCTCCTCTTCCGCGATCACCGAGCCACCAACCTGCCGCCTCTCTGCTCGATCAGAGAACCGCGAAACCAGCTCGCCCTCTCCCTCCCCGAGCTGCTAGATGGCCACCTGAGATCGCACTTCACCTCCCCAACGCCAGAAACCCTGAGCTCCGACCTCCTTTCCCCGAAAACGATCGCAACCGCAGCGACCTAGCCTCAGCCTAGAGTCAGGCGCCCGTGGACAGCGTTCCACAGGCATTTTCACGGTCCAGCAAGAGAGGCAACAGGAGCGTGCAATCACCGTGCTGCTCTCCTCCATGTTTGGAAGCAAACCGTGAAGAACCCACAGAGAATTTCCAGTTTTTGCTCCGGCGACCGTAAACCGAGCTTCCGGTACGGATTCTTCAAATTCTCGCTCTTTGATCTTTCGGTGGTTATCAAATCTTGCACATTAACGCTGGACTAGCCGGCGATCAAGTTCTTTTCTGCATCCGTGGCGTGAAACTGTCTAGGAGTGATGAATTTCGAGCTCGATCAAGGGCGGTCATGGCGGGCACGATCGGTCACACGGTGCCGACCGACTTGCCGCCATCCCTGAACCCTTTTGACACTTTGTCGAGCTTCCTAGAGGTACACTGATGCTCTAAGACTGTTTGTTCGCGGTGTTGGCGGGTTAGAACCCACGGTCGACGGCGCCGAACCTCAACCGAGGCCGCGGCACGTTGCCGAGCTATTTCCGGTCACCCCCAGCCCGACCTGACACCACCTACGTGTTACTCGACGTCGAAAACACCCTGGTGGCGAGTTTCAGACCATGGAAGGTCCAGCAGCGGCGAGCCGGCAAGCTCCGGGTCTGCTCCGGCGAGGTCGGCGGCGCGGGCGCGAGAGAGCGGCGGGAGGAAGACGAAGCCGGCTGGCCCACGTGTCAGCGGCTGAAGAATTTAAATCAGGATCGGGTGTGGCCGGGATCGGCTGTGCTGGCGCGCAAATACCCTGTGGGCCTCAGTGTGCCGGACACCTCTGCGCTCAACACGTGTCCCCGCGGGCCCCCGAGAGTTTAAACTTTGTCCCCGATTTTCAGAATTCTTCCAAACTTCAAATCCTCATAACTTTGGCTAGAAAGCTCCAAATCGAGTGAACCAAATTTTGTTGGATTCAGCTCTCTTAGCACTTTCCATAAAAACAAGTTTCACTTCATGAAAATCTTTAATTCTCCAGGATTAATTCCTCAAAGTTTTAACTGTTTGGAATTTTAACTGGAGAATCCTTTGGAGGAAGATCCTGAAATTTTGCTGGGATGTTCACCAAAATATCCCTGAACTATTATAATAATTTCAGATCCATTTGAGGTCATTTGATCCACCTAATGGTGTGATTAGTGAAACTGTTCCAGAGAAAATAGAAAATGTTCAGAAACATTTCCAGAATTTTCTCTGAAATTGTTTAGCTCATATCCCTAGCTAGGAACCTTCAAATTAAGTGAGACCAACTCCATTAGAACCCTCTGAAAATCTAGTTTTCAAAAAGTCATAGTTTGTTTCATGAAAATCCTTAGAACACCCTAAAATCCTTCAATTAAGGTCAAGTATATAATTAATTGTGGAGGGCTCAAATGAGCTTTGCTGAACCTAAAACTTGACCAAGTCTCGGTTTAGGTTGTAACCCAGCCACAGTAAAAGTTTCACAGTCATTGGGCTTGTCTAGTAAGAGTTATAGACTTCACAAGTTTAAAAGTTAATACAACTACATTTAAATTAATACATGTATTGCTTCTATCATGTAGTCGCTAAGGTCGAGGAGGAACCCGAAGTCCTAAACTTCGTTACTCCGGAGGAACAGCTAGCCTACGACCAAGGGCAGCAAGGCAAGCTCCGGTTTGCATTAACCGTTTTACAAATTTTATTGTTTTGAGCACTTACTTGAGTATTATGATTCTTTGCATTAGAGTCTTGTTTGGAAACCCAATTGCATAGCCAAGAAAACCATGGGTTGGGTTTAGGATTGCAAACCCTGTTAGCTACTGCAATGCTAAGATAGTGTAGGATTTGGTACAAGTCGAGTAGTTGGAACTACTCGCGAGCATAGGCTAGAGGCACTCGACTCGGGTAGAGATAGCACATGATACACATGGCAAGAAAGATGAGACCGAGCGGAGAGTAAGGGCAGCAGGACTTTGGGGCCTGTGTGCTGTAGCTCCGCTTGTGTCGATTGAGGACCGAGCCGTGTGTGGGCCTGTTGAACAAGCTACAACAGTACCGAAGACCTACCGGCTATATGGGAACCGGGAAACTGATGCAACTCGGGTAGCTGGGTGTTGAGGCATAGCTGGTCGTTCAGAGGGTAGATTGAGAGCTCGAGGTGTAAATCGGCTGGCGGCACTGAGATGCGCGTGCAGAGACCTCTTGCTCGGGACGATTGGACCGGTTCAACATTTGGCTAACGGGTGAAAGGTAGTCGCGTACGGCGTCCGTGATGGTTGTTGTAGGCAACATCAAGTACGGGCGTACGTGACGGGTTGTTCGGGTAACCCTGCAGGTGTAAATCGATTATAATCGCCGTCCCTCGCGGTCAGTGAGTACCACTTGTTCACTGTACCGTGACATAGAAAGAACAGGCTAGTTACATGTTAAAATGTTTCTGATTGAAAGATGGACTTGATTGCTAATGACTTGCTGTAGTTTAGAGCTAACTAAAGTTCATTTCAACTTTGGGCAAAGTACATGAGAGAAATGCGTTTCTTGTTTGATTGCGGCTCTCTCATGTACCTTAGCGTAAAGTTCTCTACAACCTGCTGCTAAAACTTTAAAGTATGGTTCTACTAATTAGGCGAGTCCTTGCAAATGATTTTTACCTCATGTAACCCATCACCCCTCATGTAGAAGTTCCATGTTTAGGTGAGACGGGTCATACATGCTGAGCCTTCGTGCTCACTGCTTGTGTTTGAAGCTTTTGCAGGGTTCTATGAGGAAGGGACTACCGTGTGCGTGTGTGCTAGCAAGGACACGTTCAAGGGCTGAATGTGGACTTGATGCATAGTCTACGCCCGTGAGTGCAGACTGGAACTTATTTTGATGTAAACCTGTTCATAAACTTGTTTATGTAATAAAATTTCACTTCTGCTTTGTACCTTTGACGTGTGTTATCCGGTGCTGTGCAACGCAGCACCCCTCAGCGTGATCCTGGCTCGACAAGACCGTGGGGTCGTATCAATAGATAGGCATTGGAACCACCTTGACCATAGGACAAAGTCACAGAGTAATCACAGATTGGTATCACCCCAAAACCCCATAGGACCCCCATTGAGTAAGCCTTGAATAGAAGTTGTGTGCTGAACTCTGTGATGATTGTTTGTGCTTGAGTGCTTAGTGTGAGTTGTGGGACATTTCAGCGTTGTCCATATCCACACATAGTAGAGAGATGTGAGATGCTTCGGCACTTGTTCACATCCTCATATAAGGCTAATATATGTAGCCCATCCACCTTGATGCATATAGTTAGGGGGATCCATCTAACCTTGTAACCCCTATTCTACTCAACTCTCTATCACAAATGGTGGGGGGGAAACGCTGGCTGTCAAGGGAGGAACGTCTGTGGCAACCAAGAAGAGGACCATGTCGATGTTCCTGAGAATGACAACCCCAGAGCTGGTGCAAACAACTTGGAACAGTTGATAGCCATGCAAAATCAGCTTATGCAAACAATGATCCAAACTTTGGGTCAGTTGCAAGCCAACGACAATAACCCCGTTCCTGCACCACCGCCACCACCGCCGCCACCACCGGCTCACAACCGACTGGGAGAGTTCATGAGGACTCGACCGCCCACTTTTGCTCAAGCTAATGATTCCATGGAGGCCGACGACTGGTTGAAGTCCATGGAGAAGAAGCTTGCCGTAGTACCGTGCAATGACCGAGAGAAGGTTCTCTTCGCGTCGCACCAACTCATGGGAGCAGCCTCTGACTGGTGGGATGCCCTTTGCAATGCTCATATCGACCCGGAGACTATTACATGGAATGAGTTCAAGGAGAGTTTCCGCTCTCATTACATCTTTGCTGGAGTAATGATGCTCAAGAGACAAGAGTTCGAAGGTCTCCGCCAAGGACAGAAAAGCGTGAATGAGTACCTCAACAAGTTCATGCAACTGTCCCTGTATGCCACATAGGATGTCAACTCGGACCAACGGAAGCAGTACTTGTTCATGAGAGGGTTGAACAATGAGATCCAGGTTCAGTTCCTCAACAATGACTATGCGAGCTTCCAGAAGTTAGTTGACAAAGCCATAGTGGTTGAGAGCAAGATCCGAGAGATCGAGCTAGAGGGAAAAAGAAAGATGCCATACCAGCCACAAGGGTGCAATGTACGCCCCAGGTAGTGGTTGAGAGCAAGATCCGAGAGATCGAGCTAGAGGGCAAAAGAAAGATGCCATACCAGCCACAAGGGTGCAATGTACGCCCAAGGTACATACCCCCAGCTGCACCGCAGTATAGCTCGTCCACTCCTGCTTTTCGCCCAAATCAGCCACCACAGCAACGTCCTGTCATGCAAGCACCTCGTGTGCTTTTGCCTCTTGCGCCCGACCCAACATGGGCGCTCCTGTTCAAAACCCCCGCCCCAACGTACCTGCTGTCGTGGGCAACAAGGCATGCTTTGCGTGCGGAGAGACGGGACATTTTGCGAACCAGTGCCCGAAGAGAGGTCCTGGACAACCAAGCAACGTGCCCAGGCAGAACCCACGGCCGAACGGAGGAGCCAATCAAGGAAACCATGGACAACAGAACTACGCTCGCGGCAACGTGAACCATGTCTCTGCTGAGGAAGCGCAACAGGCTGAGGACGTCGTGATTGGTATGTTCTTTGCCAACTCCAACCCAACCACCATTCTATTTGCTTACGGAGCATCACATTCATTCATATCATCCAAGTATGTTGCCAAGTATAATCTACCCATATCACACTTGAAATATACTATGTTGATTAATTCTCCTGGTGGAGAGATTAGGACTAATATAGTATTTGAAAGTAAACCTTAAAATAAGGGGGGTATACTTCCTTGCCAACATCATCGTCTTGGATTCCCAAGGGCTTGACATAATACTCGGAATGGATTGGTTAAGTAAGCATAACGGAGTAATCTAATGTGCTAAGAGGAGCGTGCAGTTGACAAACGAACACGCTACTCATATCGAGTTCAAGTTAGCCCAACCGGCAACCAAGAAGGCAACGTTGAACCACATCGAAGGAGCAACCCTGGAAAGCATTCCGGTGGTTCAATAATTCTCGGACGTGTTCCCGGAAGAACTTCCAGGTATGCCACCTGACCGGGACATTGAAATTTCCATTAACCCAGAACCCGGAACTGCACCTATAGCAAAGAGACACTATAGGATGCCCGTCAATGAACTAATGGAGCTCAAGAAGCAAATCCAGGAGCAGCAAGAGAAGGATTTTATACGTCCAAGCTCGTCACCATGGGGAGCCCCCGTGCTCTTCTTAGAGAAGAAGGATGGAACCCAAAGGATGCGTGTGGACTATAGGTCTCTCGACGAGGTAACGATCAAGAACAAATATCCTCTGCCCCATATAGAAGACCTATTTGACCAGATGAAAGGAGCCCGAGTGTTCTCCAAGATTGATCTTCGGTCGGGATACTTCCAGCTGAAGATTAAACCCTCCGATATACCCAAGACTGCCTTTCAAACACGGTATGGTTCATATGAATATACCGTTATGTCTTTTGGGTTAACGAATGCACCCGCATACTTCATGTACCTCATGAACAAGGTCTTCATGAAGTACTTGGATAAGTTCGTCGTGCTTTACATCGACGATATCATGGTGTATTCAAAAAGTGAGGAGGAACATGAAGAACATCTGAGATTGACATTGCAAAAGCTGCGAGAGCATCAATCGTATACCAAGCTCAGCAAATGTCAATTTTGGCTAAATGAGATATCGTTCCTAGGCCACATCATCTATGAAGGAGTATCGGTTGATCCCGGAAAAGTGGAAGATGTTCTGAAGTGGAACCAACCGCAAAACGTGAGGGATATTCGGAGTTTTCTTGGGATGGCTGGATACTACCGACGCGTCATCAGGGACTTCTCCAAATAGAGAAGCCTATGACGGAGCTATTGATGAAGGGAAAGGCGTTCCAGTGGACATCAGCGTGCCAAGAAAGCTTTGAGGAGCTCAAGAAAAGGCTAACCACAGCGCTGGTTTTGGTATTGCCGGACGTGAGCAAGAGCTTCGACATATATTGTGACGCATCTAGACAAGGGCTCGGATGCGTGCTCATGCAAGAATGACAAGTGGTAGCCTATGCCTCATGACAATTAAAGAAGCATGAGCTTAATTACCCTACACATGACTTGGAACTCGTAGCCGTGGTGCATGCATTAAAGATTTGGAGACATTATATCCTTGGTCATCGATGTTAGATCTATACAGATCATAAAAGCCTCAAGTACATATTCACCAAAAGGGATTTGAGTTTGAGGCAATGTTGATGGTTGTAACTCATCAAGAATTATGATGTTGGAATCAACTATCACCCCGGAAAGGCCAATGTAGTAGCTGATGCATTGAGCCGAAAGGGAGCATGTCACCAACTCACGGTTCGGGAGCTACCACCCGAGCTACGAAAGGAGTTCGAACGGTTACATCTCGGGTTCTTGAACGAGATGGAAGTGATGGAACTCCACTCTACGCTGTAACAAAAGATAAGAGAGTGCCAAGCAACGGATGAGGAGATCAAAATGATCAAGGAAAGGATCCAACAAGGCATCGAAAAGGACTTCAAGGAAGGCGAGGGTACGCTTTGGCTAGGAAAAAAGGATTTTGTGCCTAACGTGAAGCACATCCTTGACACGATATTAAAGGAGGCACATGACTCACCCTAGGAGAAGGAAGTTGACTTTCGAAGTAGGAGACTTCGTATACCTTAAGGTGTCGCCTATCCGAGGTCAACGACGTGTTAACGTCAAAGGCAAGCTAGCACCTCACTATATCGGGCCATTTAAGATTTTGGGCAAGCGAGGGGAAGTAGCCTATCAACTAGAGCTCCCGATGCACCTCTCTGACATGCATGATGTGTTTCACGTATCCCAGCTCAAGAAGTGCTTGAGGGTATCTGAAGAGCAAGTACCAATGGATGAACTCGAACTTCAAGAGGATCTGACCTATGCAGAGCACCCTGTCAAAATTTTGGACGTAAAGGAAAGGGTCACGAGGAACAAAGTGATCCGTTGGTGCAAGGTATAATGGAGCCATCACACGGAAGCAAAAGATACATGGAAACCTGAAGAAGACATCAAGGCAGAATTCCCTCATCTATTCTCCACTAGTGAATCTCGAGGGCGAGATTCAATTTAAGGCAGGTAGATTTGTGACACCTTCATTTTTGATTTCTGCATGTATTCGTGTTTCATGTAGAAAAACAGTTTAAAATAAATTAAAACGGAGAAAGAATTAAAAAGATAGCCAAAAAGAGCAAATTCCAGTTCACCGAGAGCGCCGAAGACACTTCTCGCGGCCCGCTGGCCACGTGGCGCCCTCGGAGCTCATTCCCGCAAAAGGGGAGAGGTCCGCCGCTAAACTGGCTACGTGGCAGACTTGCGCTCATCCCCACGAAGGGGGAGAGGTCCGACCCCATGGGACATGTGTTGCCCCTGGAGCTAGCCTCTGCGGAGGAGCAAGGCCAGCCCCGCAGGACACGTGTCGTTTTCGGAGCTAGCCATTTCAGAAAAGAGAGGACCAGCCGCGCGTGTGATACCCTCATTTTTGGTTTCTGCATATGTTCATGTTTCATGAAGAGGAAACATTTTAAAAGAAGCAGGAACAGAGAAAAATATCAAAAAGATAGCCAATAAGAGCCGAATCCAGTTCCCAGAGAGCGCCGAAGACAACTTCCGCAGCCCGCTGGCCACGTGGCATGTTGGAGCTCATCCCTGTGAAGTGGGGAGAGGTCCGCCACAAAACTGGCTACGTGGCAGGCTTGGGGCTCATCTCCGCAAAGGGGGAGATGTCCGACCCTGTGGGACACGTGTTGCTCCCGGAGCTAGCCTCTGCGGAAGAAGCAAAGGCAGTTCCGCAGGACACATGTCACCTTCGGAGCTAGTCACTGTGGAAATCATAGGACCAATCGCACGGGATACGTGTCGATCTCAGAGCTCACCTCCGAGAGGTCCGGTCCGATTGGACACGTGTCGTCACCGGAGCTTTTCTCCGGGAGGTCCAGTCCTATTGGACACGTGTCTTCACCGGAGCTTTTCTCCGGGAGGTCCGTCACTGTTGGACACGTGTTTACTTCGGAGCTCGTCTCTGAGGAAAAGGAAAGTCCGGCGCTACTTGACGCGTGGAATTCACGGAGCTCACCTCCGAAGAGAGGGAGGTCCGAAATGGATACATGGCACACCCGGAGGTACCTCCAGAGAGAAGGAAGTTCCGGCACTGACACGTGGCGTGCGCGGAGTCACCTCCGAATAGAGAGGAGGTCCCCGACCGCCAGGATACGTGGTGTACGCGTAGCTCACCTCCGAAGAGAGGGAGGTCTCGCCCGCTTGACACGCAGCACAACCGGAGCTCGTCTTCGCGGAAAATGGGTGACCAAGCCCCGGTGGACACATGGAGCTTCCGAAGCTCATCAATGTAAAGGTAACGAGTTCTGGAACGGTTTTTAGATTCTGTACGCGTAGAAATACCGGTGCGGAGAAGAAATCGACCTGAATTCCACAATGTTACCGCACCAAATCAACTCAAGATAAGTTGTTAAGATTCAACGATAATCTGAATAGGACTCCTATTCGAGATACAATCGGAATAGGACTCTTCTTCAACCGATTATAAATAGAACCCAGAACCTCTGGCCGAAACCACGAACTTCTTTTCCAACTCCTAAGCCAACGACTTATAGCCCTAGCCCCAACTGGTCGAGTAAGCCATCGCCGGAGATCAGCGAGTAAGATCGCCAGAAGAGAGCCCCAACGATCTGTCTGATCAGAGAAGGACCCCGAGACCACGAAGAACGTAAGGTAGGTCTCCAATACCACCTTATGACATCGTTGCGTTTTCCTTGCATCTGTTCTTCGATTCCTTTCGAACAGAAGCTTTCTCATGGACAGATCACTTGTTGATCGGGTTGATCTAAAGACAAGGTCATCGCCACGTCCACATCTGATCCAAAACACCTCTGTTCATCATAAAACCATGCAAGAACACGTACGAACCGATCTAATAAAACTTTTTATAGGATAGCATGCATATGCATCATCGCATCTAGTTGAAGTTTATGCATGATATTGATTGCTGTGAATCTTGTATGTGTGTGATCCTGTATAGAGGGACAAGCTAAGGGAGCTGTCTACGACGAGCTGCAACAACAAGGTTTCGAGATCCAAGAGCAACCAGAACCTCAAGAACAAGGCAAGTGCTCCTTAACCATATTGATCCTATGTTTTGGGAAAAACTGTTTTGTTTGCGAAAAGGCGTGTGTGCTGAGTCAAACATGATGGGAAACCCTTTTATAGGAGTTTACTAGTTTTGATTAAACCATCCTTGTCGCCAGGGAAGTTTATGAGTCGGGTATGGTTTTTACTTTTATGCTTCGCTGAGTCCATGGGATTGGGAAGCGAGATAGATGTGCCTAGCTAACTGCACTCGTAATGATAACGAGAAACCGATGTTGTTAATGAACATGGATCGGAGGGAGATCTAGGCAAGACTGGGTTTGTGAATGAGGTAGCATGAGATGGTGGTTTACTTGCCGTAGATCTAAGGACCGGTTCATTCGAGCGCATGCCACGATAACAGTGCCACCACGAGGCCAAGTATGGGTGCGGCTTAGCTGAGTAATTAGGTAAGTTGCTAGATTGTTATGGACCGTGGAAGGCACGGGGAATGGGAGTCGAGTGAGGACTGCCCTGGGAACTGCATGGCACAAGATGGGGCCCGTGGGTGGGAGAATTGGACATTCTAGCCTGCCGGTGATACCTTAGTGAGTCCATACATCTAGTAGCCCCTTTGTAAAGGCTATTTTGTGATCTCTTGGCCATACACCGATGGTTGTGTACTGGTATAATGGAGGTTCTCCAGTCGCCGATTGGTGACAAAATCACAAACTTGTAGGTAAAGAGGTGCAAACTCTGCAGAGTTCTTAAAACTATCATGATAGCTGACCTTACGGTTACAAGCACCTGGCCAACTTCCATGAGTAGTTTGGATGGTTACTGGTTATGGTTTTGGATGGTTGGGTTTTGGTTAGGTTTCTGGGACTGTTGAGTCAGGGTGATAAGATGGGTTGCATGACTGTTGAGTCATGGCAACGAGGTTAGTCTTGGTGTGAGACGAAGTTGTTTATGATTAAATGGTAGCGAATACGAGATGGTTTTCATGAGACGGTAGCGAATACGAGGAGGTATTCGTGAGCAAGAATGGAGTTCATTGATGCCTGCTTGTCACATGGAAGAGGTATGGTTGGTATTTTAATACATGTTGGGATTACATTCACTTAAAGATGAGTTGTTGTTTTATCATGGTTTTGATAAATAACTTTGCTTTCTGCAATGAGCCTTTTATACCTACCTTGTCATGAGCAACATATCATATTTTTCCCGCACATGCTGAGTACATCATTGTACTCAAATTTGCATTATTATTTCATCATCAGCAACAGCAGAAGATTTCTATGAAGACCAAGTGGAGCATTATGCGTGTGATCTGTTCTCAACCTTGCCTGTGGGGATGGAGTAGAGATGGAGCCATTGCTGCCTAGAATTGCGTCCGCATTAGTAGAATTTGCTTCTGCATTAGAATAAAGACTTCCACTGCATAGAAATAAGACTTCCGCTGTGAGCATGAGTCCAAGACTCATGAGACATTGTAATAAACTCTATTATTCGTGGTTATATATATTCTGAATTCAGTTTGTGGAACATATGTGTAGTGTGATGAATATCCTGGGCACACATATGCATCAGTTCTCGGTTCTGTGGTTTTGCACAGAATTGAGGGCGTCACAGATTGGTATCGGAGCCACGGTTGACAGTGGGTTACACGCCTAAATAGGAAACACAGATTGGTAACAAAAGCTACGGATGAGGGTAGATTACACACCTGGATACAATCACAAATTGGTACCAGAACCATGGGTTGATGGTAGGTTACACACTTAGATAGATCACAGATTAGTATCCGACACAGATTTGTAGCTAAGCCACGCTGACCATAGGATGCAAGCCTAGGATGCATAGATTAGCCTTGAAACTACCTTGACATAGGAAACCATCCTTGAATAGGAGTTGTGTGAGCCCTTGTGATGATTGTTTATGATTGTGTGCTCAGTGTGAGTTGTCGAACGTTTCAAAGCGTTATCCATATCCATTCATAAGTAGAAAAGAGGTGTGAGATGCCTCGGCCCTTGTTAACATCCTCATATGGGCTAATATATATATAGTCCAACCCACCTTGATGCATATAGTTGAAGGGATCTACCTAGCTTTCTAACTTCGATTCTTTTTCGATCTATCTCACCGATGGTGAGAGGAAACGCCGGCCGAAGGAACATACGTGACAACCAAGAGGATGGTCACGATTAAGTTCCTGTTAACCCCAGAGCTGGCGAGAACCACCTGGAACGGTTGATGGCCTTGCAGAATCAACTTATGCAAACCATGATCCAAACTTTGGTTCAGTTGCAGGCCAACAACAACAACACCGTTCCGGCACCACCGCCACCACCACCGCCAGCTCATAACAAGTTAGGAGAGTACATGAGGACTCGACCACCCACCTTTGCTCAAGCTAACGACCCCATGGAGGCCGGCGATTGGTTGAAATCCATGGAGAAGAAGCTTGCCATAGTGCAGTGCAGTGACCGAGAGAAGGTTCTCTTTGCATCGCACCAACTTATGGGAGCTGCCGCTGACTGGTGGGATGCCCTAAGCAACGCTCATGTCGACCCGGAGACGATCACTTGGACTGAGTTCAAGGAAAGTTTCCGCTCTCATTACATCCCTGCTGGTGTAATGATGCTCAAGAGACAGGAGTTTGAAGGTCTCCGCCAAGGACAGAGAAGCGTGAATGAGTATCTCAACAAGTTCACACAACTGTCCCGGTATGCCCCTGAAGATGTCAACTCAGACCATAGGAAGCAATATCTGTTCATGAGAGGGTTGAACAATGAGATTCAGGTTCAGCTCCTCAACAATGACTACGCAAGCTCTCAGAAACTGGTTGACAAGGCTATAGTAGTTGAAAGCAAGATCCGAGAGATCGAGCGAGAGTGCAAGAGGAAGATGCCATACCAGCCTCAAGGGAGCAACGTACGACTTTGGTACATGCCCCCAGCTGCACCGCAGTATGGATCGACCAATCCTGCATACCGCCCTAGCCAGCCACCACAGCAACGACCCGTTGCACCACCACCTCGTGTGCCCATGCCTCCAGTGCCCCGACCTAACATGGGCGCTCCTGTTCAAAACCCCCGCCCCAACGTACCTGCTGCCGTAGGCAACAGGGCGTGTTTTTCATGTGGGGAAACAGGACAATTTGCGAACCAGTGCCCGAGGAGAGGCCCTGGACAGCAAGGCAACGTGCCCAAACAGAACCCGTGACCAAACGGAGGAGACAATCAAGGAAACCGGGGACAGCCGAACTATGCTCGCGGCAACGTGAACCATGTCTCTGCTTAGGAAGCACAACAGGCTGATGACGTCGTAATTGGTATGTTCCTTGCCAACTCCAACCCAGCCACCATCTTATTTGATTCTGGAGCATCACATTCCTTCATATCATCCAAGTATGCTGCCAAGCATAACCTACCCATATCTCACTTAAAATGTGCTATGTTAGTTAATTCTCCAGGAGGAGAAATGAGAAATAATATAGTATGTCCGAAAGTAAGCCTTAAAATAAGGGGGGTAGACTTCCTTACCAACCTTATTGTCTTGGATTCCCAAGGGACTGACATAATACTCGGGATGGATTGGTTAAGCAAGCACAATGGGGTAATCCTATGTGCTGAAAGAAGCGTGCAGTTGACAAATGAGCACGGTATTCGTGTCGAGTTTGAATCAGCCCAACAAACAACCGAAAAGGCAATCATGAACCAAGTTGAAGGAGCAACATTGGACAGCATTCCAGTGGTTCAGGAATTCTCGGACGTGTTTCCAGAGGAGCTTCCAGGTATGCCACCTGATCGGGACATTGAGTTTGCCATTGATTTGGTACCCGGAACTGCACCAATAGCAAAGAGACCCTATAGGACGCCCGTCAATGAACTAGTAGAACTCAAGAAGCAAATCCAAGAGCAGTTGGAGAAGGGTTTTATACGTCCAAGCTCATCACCATGGGGAGCCCCCGTGCTCTTCATAGACAAGAAGGATGGGACCCAAAGGATGTGCGTGGACTATAGGTCTCTCAACGAGGTGACAATCAAGAACAAAGACCCTCTGCTCCGTATAGAAGACCTATTCGGCCAAATGAAAGGAGCCCGAGTGTTCTCCAAGATTGATCTTTGGTCGGGATACTTCCAGCTGAAGATTAAGCCCTCCGATATACTCAAGACTGCCTTTCGAACACGGTATGGTTCGTATGAATATACCGTCATGTCTTTTGGGTTAACAAATGCACCCGCATACTTCATGTACCTCATGAACAAGGTCTTCATGGAGTACTTGGATAAGTTCGTCGTGGTTTCCATCTACGACATTATGGTGTATTCAAAAAGTGAGGAGGAGCATGAAGAACATTTGAAATTGACCTTGCAGAAAATGCGTGAGCATCAATTGTATGCCAAGCTTAACAAGTGTCAATTCTGGCTAAAGGAAATATCGTTCCTAGGCCAAATTATCTCCGAAGAAGGGGTATTGGTTGATCCCGGAAAAGTGAGAGATGTTCTGAAGTGGGACCAACCGCAAAACGTGAGGGATATTTGGAGTTTTCTTGGGATGGCTGGATACTACCGACGCTTCATTAAGGACTTCTCTAAGATAGCAAAGCCTATGACGGAGTTGCTAACGAAGGGAAAAGCCTTTCGATGGAGATCAGCATGCCAAGAAAGTTTTGAGGAACTCAAGAAAAGGCTAACCACAGTGCCGGTTTTGGTATTGCCGGACGTAAGCAAGAGCTTTGACATATATTGTGACGCATCCAGACAGGGGCTCGGATGTGTGCTCATGCAAGAAGGACAAATGGTAGCCTATGCCTCATGACAATTAAAGAAGCACGAGCTTAATTATCCTACACATGACTTGGAGCTAGCAGCAGTAGTGCATGCATTGAAGATTTGGAGACATTATATCCTTAGTCATCGATGTGAGATCTATAAGGATCATAAAAGCCTCAAGTACATATTTACACAAACGGACTTGAATTTGTGGCAACATCAATGGTTGGAACTCATCAAAGATTATGATGTTGGAATCAACTACCACCCTAGGAAGGCCAATGTAGTAGCTGATGCATTGAGCCGAAAGGGAGCATGTCACCAACTCACGGTTTGGGAGCTACCACCCGAACTACGTAAGGAGTTTGAACGTTTACACCTCGGATTCTTGAACAAGATGGATGTGATGGAGATCCACTTTTCATTGGAGCAAGAGATAAGAGATGGCCAAGCAACGGCTGAGGAGATCAAGGAGATCAAGGAAAGGATGCGACAAGGAATAGAAAAGGATTTCAAAGAAGATGAGAAGGGTACGCTTTGGCTAGGGAAAAGGATTTGTGTGCCTAACATGAAGCACCTACGCGACATGGTATTAAAGGAGGCACATGATTCACCCTATTCCATACATCCCGGAAGTACCAAAATGTACAAAGACTTGAAGACTTGTTATTGGTGGGATGATATGAAAAGGGACATAGCCGAATATGTTGCCCTATGCGACACATGCCAACGGGTGAAGACCGAACATCAAAGACCCGCTGGATTGTTGCAACCCTTGAAGTTACCCGAATGGAAGTGGGATGACATCGGTATGGATTTCATCATCGGATTGCCACGTACTCAGTCGGGTTATGACTCCATCTGGGTTATCGTGGACCGATTGACGAAAACAGCCCATTTTCTCCCTATAAGGGCCAAGTACAACGTTGCACAACTAGCCGAGTTGTACATGGAGCAGATCGTGTGCCGTCATGGAGTCCCGACGAGGATAGTCTCAGATCGAGGTTCTCAGTTTACCTCTAGATTCTGGAGGAAGTTGCAGAAATCTATGGTACACGACTGGATTTTAGCTCCGCCTATCACCCACAAACCGATGGGCAAACCAAAAGGACAAACCAAATTTTGGAGGACATCTTGAGAGCTTGCGCCTTGAAACATGGGCGTAGTTGGGATAGGAGTTTACCGTACGCCGAATTCTCCTATAACAACAGCTATCAAGCTAGCTTGAAGATGTCGCCTTTTGAAGCATTATATGGTAGACGGTGTAGAATGCAGCTGTTTTGGAATGAAATCATAGAGAACCAGGTGTTTGGACCCGAAGTGCTACAAGAAGCTGAAAAGCAAGTCCAAATGATACGGGAGAACTTAAAGGCTGCTCAGTCACGATAGAAAGGCTATGCGGACAATAGGCGAAGGAAGTCGACCTTCAAAGTAGGAGACTTCGTATACCTTAAGGTATCGCCTATCCGTGGCCAACGACGTTTCAACATCAAAGGCAAGCTAGCACCTCGCTACATCGGACCATTTAAGATTTTGGACAAGTGAGGAGAAGTAGCCTATCAACTAGAGCTCCCAACATATCTCTCCGACGTACATGACGTGTTTCATGTATCCCAGCTCAAGAAGTGCTTAAGAGTAACAGAGGAGCAAATACCAATGGAAGAGCTTGAACTTCAAAAGGACCTGACTTATACGGAGCACCCTATCTGAATTTTGGACGTAAAGGCAAGGGTAACAAGGAACAAAGTAATCCGATGGTGCAAGGTACAATGGAGCCATCACACCGAAGCTGAAGCTACATGGGAGCGTGAAGATAATATCAAGGCAGAATTTCCCCATCTATTCTCTACCAACGAATCTCAAGGGCGAGATTCAAATTAAGGGGTGTAGATTTGTGACACCCTCATTTTTGGTTTCTACATGTGTTCATGTTTCATGAAGAGGAAACATTTTAAAAGAAGCAGGAACAGAGAAAAATATCAAAAAGATAGCCAATAAGAGCCGAATCCAGTTCCCAGAGAGCGTCGAAGACAACTTCCGCGGCCCGCTGGCCACGTGGCATGTTCGGAGCTCATCCCTGTGAAGTGGGGAGAGGTCCGCCGCTAAACTGGCTACATGGCAGGCTCGGGGCTCATCTACGCAAAGGGGGAGAGGTCCGACCCTGTGGGACACGTGTTGCCCCCGGAGCTAGCCTCTACGGAAGAAGCAAAGGCAGTTCCACAGGACACATGTCATCTTCGGAGCTATTCACCGCGGAAATCAGAGGACCAGTCGCGCGGGATACGTGTCGATCTCGGAGCTCACCTCCGAGAGGTCCGGTCCGATTGGACACGTGTCGTCACCGGAGCTTTTCTCCGGGAGGTCCGGTCCTATTGGACACGTGTCGTCACCGGAGCTTTTCTCCGGGAGGTCCATCACTATTGGACACGTGTTTACTTCGGAGCTCGTCTCTGAGGAAAAAGAAAGTCTGGCGCTACTTGACGCGTGGCATTCACAGAGCTCACCTCCGAAGTGAGAGAGATCCGGAATGGATACGTGGCACACCCGGAGCTACCTCTGGAGAGAAGGAAGGTCCGGCACTGATACGTGGCGTGCGCGGAGTCACCTCCGAATAGAGAGGAGGTCCCCGACCGCCAGGATACGTGGCGTACGCGGAGCTCACCTCCGAAGAGAGGGAGGTCTCGCCCACTTGACACGCAGCACAACCAGAGCTCGTCTCCGCGGAAAAGTGGAGACCAAGCCCCGGTGGACACTTGGAGGTTCCGGAGCTCATCACTGCGAAGGTAACGAGTTCTGGAACGGTTTTTAGATTCTGTACGCGTAGAAATACCGGTGCGGAGAAGAAACCGACCTGAATTCCACAATGTTACCGCACCAAATCAACTCAAGATAAGTTGTTAAGATTCTACGGTTGTAACACCCCAAAACCTGTTAAAGTGGGGAATTTAAAAATTTTTGGACGTATTGCATGTGGTGCAGAAATTCAAATTCAAATTGGAATTCAAATTCAAATCAGAACATAAAAGAAAAGGAAAAAGAAAAAGAAAAACCCCAACCGGCCAGTGGGCCGAAACCCACCAGCCGGCCTAATCCCCCCCGCGCCAGCCCAACACCCCGCGCCCCCTCTCTTCCTCTCACTGACACGCGGGGCCCGTGTGTCATCTCCTACCTCCCGCGCGCCAACCGACCCGGACTCATCTCCTACCTCCCGCGCGCCAACCGACCTCCGGAAACCCGTGCCCCCAGCCCGATTTATGGTCCCGGACGTCTCCAACTCGATCCCAACAGAACCGCCGCCCTCCCTCGCCTATATAAACGCCGACAATTGCCCTGTTTTTCCCCCCGATCGGTCGTTCTTCTCTCCGGTGAGAACCGAAGCTTCGATCACCGTTTTCTTTCGATCCTTGCTCAAATTTTCTGATCTAACGCGCTGATCGTGCTCCACCGCCCCCAGGGAGCCCTGCACGTGAAGGAAGCGACAAGTTTCGCGCCCTAGCATCGGTTCCGACGAGCACCGAGGAGCGGCTTCAATCATCGTCATCGCAGAGCCAAATTCCGACCTCCCCAAGCCCGAGAAACCCCTAGGTGAGATCCCCTGCCCCTCCGCAGTCGATCCATGTGAAAAACTGCAAGTTTTAACGTATAGCGGCAAGGAACCGAAGCTGCGCCGGCGAGATCGCACCCCCGACGAACTCCGGCCAGGAGCGACGTGGCCTCTTGTGCGCCCTCTGTTTTAAATTGCACGGTAGAAATAAAACCCGGGCGTACCGGTTCGGAGTTCTAATCTGAGCCGTCTATTTTAAATCGGACGGTCCACATCAGCCCCGCATTTTAAAGGTCGGGATTCTTACGCGCTACCCCCTGGGGATCTCGGAAAACACGAGCTAGCCCCAGAAACTTCTGATCTAGCCCCTGGAACTTCAGAAATTCGTGTAAATTCATTTAAAAATCAGTTTTAGCCCCTGGACTTAATAAAAATTAGGAAAACCCCTCTGTTATGTGTAGTTAGACCCCTGGAAATTTATGAAATAGCAAATTAGACCCTGCAGCAGGGTGGATTTACCTTTTTGACCCTATATGATATTAAATTCAGAAATTTGAATATGTGACTAGGATTTAAATTTAAAAGGTAAGGCAAACACATGTGCAAATTCAAATTTAAATTCTCCTAGCACTTGGAAAACTTTAGAATGAATTAAAAATAGATTTTAGGCTGAAATGAAATCTGCTTAAGTGTTGTTCATATTTATTAGTTCTAGAAACCCATTTTAGGCTAGGAAATAATTATGAAAACTGAAAAAATAAATTTAAATTATCGGAGAAGTTCAAAAATATATCATTTAATATTTTAGATCAGAACCTATTCTGTTTCGATGATGTGTCTTACTATTTTCATAATAAAGTTCACTTTTAGGCATAGAAAATAAATCTGAAAAATATAGGAAAATAAGTATGCATAATTAGAAAAGGATAAATGAGTTCTCCAAATCCAAAAGCTTCAATTTAGTATTTTGTAGAAGATCTGAAAACCTATTTGAAGTAGGAAACTACCTTTCATGTAAACTTGGTAGCTAAGAAGTATATATAAAAAATTTGTTCAAATTGGAAATTCATATATAGTGTGCAAACAGAAATCTGAATACAAAAGTTAGAAATCATATACATATGTTTAAAAGTGCATGTAGGACAAAAATCAACACATGTAGAGTAACCACAACACTTAAAAATGTGAATGACTTTCATAGGTATGTATGTGTGGTTTGTATGAAGTGAAAGTGTGAACTGTGTCTTATGGATTGTTGTTTTCTTTTGCTATGTGTATTGGCATGAGTAGAACCTGCCCCAGAGCAAGTTCTCCCTTTCCAAAACCAAGACTTTCCATTCCCAGAGCAGCAGGAAGAAGGCAAGTGTCCTTGACCACTTTGATCCTATACTAGGATGTGTAGATAGAATTATTTGCATTGTCAATTGAAATATGAAACCCATGCTAGGAAGTTTCACTAGAATTGCATTACCTTGTTTCCTTGTAGCTTGGGTTGGGATTTATTTTATCATGTCATTTATTTATATGCTTATGCTTAGCCATGCTTAGAATGGGATAATTGGGATATGAGATCATCAATTTAATTACCTTACTCTTGAATGAGATATTATGAGTTATGTAGAGGTAGGGATCGAGGTAAGTTGGATGATTTGGTTGGTGCTGGGTGCACGAGACTCGGGTTTGTGTTTAGTACTTGCCTGGATCCTAAGGACCGGTTCATGGAACATGTAACCTGGCTTTACCGTGCCAACCACATGCTGAGATGGGGCAGCTTGGCCAATTAATTATGTGTATCCCCGGCGTAGTATAGGTGTGTTGGATGGTGCGGGAAATAGGTGTCAGCTGGACTACCATATGAACCGCAAGGCTCAGGAGGGGGCCACTGCAGCGGGGTTGGAGCCTCTTGTATGCTATTAGGGGTGAAACCTCAGTGGGCCCACGCTCGTCGGGAATCCCTTTGTAAAGGCTTCGTAGTGATCTTCTGGCTACACACCTGGGAAGTGTGAATGTGGCTCGCGGCCACTGGCATAATGGAGGTTCTTTTAGTCCACCCGGCAACGGGGGATGAAATCACTACATGTGGGTACAGTGGTGCAAACTCTGCAGAGTCAAAACTGTCATGACAGCCGTGCTCACGGTCAAGGGAGGCTTGTACTTATTCATGATTAGAGATTTATGAATTGGGAAGTTGTGGATGTTAAGCGGGAAGCTTCACATTGGAGATGAGATTATGTTTACTTGATACTGATGATGGGTTGAGGGATAGGGATCCATTTCACCTGTGTAGTAATGTAGGTTCTTAATAAGCTAAGGTGATAGGCATTAATTGCGTAGTGCTTTAACCATGAGTTCAAACTCTCCTTGCTCTAGCCATGCATGACATAACCTTCCCACACTTGCTTAGTACCCACGGTACTCAAACTTGCTTTTCTGTTGGTTTATATTGCTGCTCAGGTCAAGAGAATGATGTGGTGTTTAATGACCAAGACATTGGTCCCGAGGAAGGATTCTAGGTTCACGGAGTCCCCCGGACAACGCCTGTGACGGAGCCCACAAGATTTATATTTTGCTGCTGTTTTATTTACATGTTATGAACTTATTATCGTCCTTCGAGACGTATGCTTTGTAAGACATATTTATATTCGACATCTGACTTGTAATAAATGATGCTTCACTATTTGTCATCACATGTATGAGAAAATGATCCTGGCATACATGTGATATTCACTCGGTTGTTCTTCGGAGAAACCGGGTGTGACAACGGTAATCTGAATAGGACTCCTATTCGAGATACAATCAGAATAGGACTCTTCTTCTCCCGATTATAAATAGAACCCAAAACCTTTGGCCGAAACCACGAACTTCTTTTCCAACTCCTAAGCCGACGACTTAGAGCCCTAGCCCCAACTCGTCGAGTAAGCCACCGCCGGAGTTCAGCGAGGAAGATCACCGGAAGAGAGCCCCAACGATCTGTCTGATCAGAGAAGGACCCCGAGACCGTTCAGAACGTAAGGTAGGTCTCCAATACCACCTTACGACATCGTTGTGTTTTCCTTGCATCTGTTCTTCGATTCCTTTCGAACAGAAGCTTTCTCGTGGACAGATCACATGTTGATCGGGTTGATCTAAAGACAAGGTCATCGCCACGTCCACATATGATCCAAAAAACCTCCGTTCATCATATAACCATGCAAGAACACGTATGAACCGATCTAATAAAACTGATTATAGGATAGCATGCATATGCATCATCGCATCTAGTTGAAGTTTATGCATGATATTGATTGCTGTGAATCTTGTATGTGCGTGATCCTGTATAGAGGGATGAACTCAGGGAGCTGTCTACGACGAGCTGCAACAAGAAGGTTTCAAGATCCAAGAGCAACCAGAACCGCAAGAACCAGGCAAGTGCTACTTGACCGTATTGATCCTATGTTTTGGGAAAAACTGTTTTGTTTGCGAAAATGCGTGTTTGCTCAGTCAAACATGATTGGAAACCCTTTTATAGGAGTTTACTAGTTTTGGTTAAACCACCCTTGTCGCCAGGGAGGTTTATGAGTCGGGTATGGTTTTTACTTTTATGCTTCGCTGAGTCCATGGGATTGGGAAGCGAGATAGATGTGTCTAGCTAACTGCACTCGTAATGATAATGAGAAACTGATGTTGTTAATGAACATGGATCAGAGGGAGATCTAGGCAAGACTGGGTTTGTGAATGAGGTAGCATGAGATGGTGGTTTACTTGCCGTAGATCTAAGGATCGGTTCATGCGAGCACATGCCAGGATAACAGTGCCACCACAAGGCCAAATATGTGTGCAGCTTAGCTGAGTAATTAGGTAAGTTGCTAGATTGTTATGGACCGTGGAAGGCGCGGAGAATGGGAGTCGAGTGAGGACTGTCCTGGGAACTGCATGGCATGAGAGGGGGCCCGTGGGTGGGAGAATTGGAGATTCTAGCCTGCCGGTGAAACCTTAGTGAGTCCATACATCTAGTAGCCCCTTTGTAAAGGCTATTTTGTGATCTCTTGGCCATACACCGACGGTTGTGTACTGGTATAATGGAGGTTCTGCAGTCGCCGACGGGTGACGAAATCACAAACTTGTGGGTAAAGAGGTGCAAACTCTGTAGAGTTCTTAAAACTATCATGATAGCCGAGCTTACGGTCACGAGCGCCTGGCCAACTTCCATGATTAGTTGGGATGGTTACTGGTTATGGTTTTGGATAGTTTGGTTATGGTTTGGTTTTGGTTTTGGTTGGGTTTTCGGGACTGTTGAGTCAGGGTGATAAGATGGGTTGCATGACTGTTGAGTCATGGCAACGAGGTTGGTCTTGGTGTGAGACGAAGTTGTTTTTGATTAAATGGTAGTGAATACGAGATGGTATTCGTGAGATGGTAGCGAATACGAGGAGGTATTCGTGAGCAAGAATGAGGTTGATTGATGCCTGGTTGTGACATGGAAGAGGTATGGTTGGTATTTTAATACATGTTGGGATTACATTCACTTAAAGATGAGTTGATGTTTTATCATGGTTTTGTTAAATAACTTTGCTTTCTGCAATGAGCCTTTTATACCTACCTTGTCATGAGCTACATATCATATTTTTCCCGCACTTGCTGAGTACATTATTGTACTCAAACTTGCATTATTATTTCATCATCAGCAACAGGAGAAGATTTCTATGAAGACCAAGTGGAGCATTAGGCGTGTGATCTGTTCTCAACCTTGCCTGTGGGGATGGAGTAGAGATGGAGCAATTGCTGCCTATAATTGCTTCCGCATTAGTAGAATTTGCTTCCGCATTAGAATAAAAACTTCCGCTGCATAGAAATAAGACTTCCGCTGTGAGCATGAGTCCAAGACTCATGAGATATTGTAATAAAATCTGTTATTCGTGGTTATATATATTCTGAATTCAGTTTGTGGAACATATGTGTATGTGTGATGAACATCCTGGGCACACATATGCAATGAGCCTTTTTATACCTGCCTTGTTGTAAGCTACATATCATATTTTCCCGCACTTGCTGAGTACATCATGTACTCCATCTTGCATTATCATACATCCTCAGCAACAGGAGAGGAGTACTATGAAGACCCCATGGAGTATTAGGAGTGTGATCCACCGTCATTGTGACGCCCTCAATTCTGTGGAAAACCACGGAACCAAGAACTAATGCATATGTGTGCCCAGGATGTTCATCACACATATACATATATTTCACAAACTGAATTCAGAATATATATATATATAACCACGAATTACAGAGTTTATTACAACGTCTCATGAGTCTTGGACTCATGCTAACAGCGGAAGTCTTATTTCTATGCAGCGGAAGTCTTATTTCAATGTGGAAGCAAAAACTAATGCGGAAGCAAAACTAAGCAGAAGTGGCTCCATCTCTACTCCTTCCACAGGCAAGGTTGAGAACAGATCACACGTCATGATGCTCCACTTGGTCTTCATAATAGCCTTCTCTTGCTGTTGATGACGAAATAATAATGCAAGTTTGAGTACAATGATGTACTCAGCAAGTGCGGGAAAACACATGATATGCAGCTCATAAACAAGGTAGGTATAAAAGGCTTATTTGCAGAAAAGCAGATTTTGTAAAACCATGATAAAACAGCAACTTATCTTTAGATGTAATCCCAACATGTATTAAATTACCAACATACCTCCATCACTTCCCGTGTTCCATCCGAACATTAACCAATCCTTTATTCATACTCATGAATACCTCCTCGTATTCGCTACCATCTCTCCTCATAAATCAACCTCGTCTCACACCGAGACCAATCTCATGTCATGTCCCAACAGTCATGCAACCAATCTCATCACCCAGACTCAACAGTCCCAACAACTAAACCATAACCAAATCCATAACCAAGAACCTTCCCTATAACCATCCTAACTAATCATGGCAGTTTAGCCAGGTGCTCGTGACCGTAAGCTCGGCTATCATGATAGTTTTTAGACTCTGCAGAGTGTGCACCTCTTTACCCAAAAAAGTTTGTGATTTCGTCACTCGTCGGTGACTGCAGAACCTCCATTATACCAGTACACATCCGTCGCTGTATGGTCAATAGATCACAAAATAGCCTTTACAAAGGGGTTACTAGATGTATGGACTCACTGAGGTTTCACCGGCAGGCTAGAATCTCCAATTCTCCCACCCACGGGCCCCCTCTTGTGCCATGCAGTTCCCAGGGCAGTCCTCACTCGACTCCCATTCCCCGCGCCTTCCACAGTCCATAACACTCTAGCAACTTACCTAATTACTCAGCTAAGCCGCACCCATACTTGGCCTTGTGGTGGCACTGTTATCCTTGCATGTGCATGCATGAACCGGTTCTTAGATCTACGCAAGTATAACCACCATCTCATGCTACCTCATTCACAAAACCAGGCTTGCCTAGATCTCCCTCCGATCCATGTTCATTAACATCATCAGTTTCTCATTATCATTACGAGTGCAGTTAGCTAGACACATCTATCTCGCTCCCCAATCCCATAGACTCAGCGAACCATAAAGCAAAAACTATACCCGACTCATAAACTTCCCAGGCGACAAGGGTGGTTTAACCAATACTAGTAAACTCCTAAAAAGAGGTTTCCCATCATGTTTGACTCATCACACACCCTTTTTGCAAAACAAAACATTTTTATCCAAACATAGGATCAATATGGTCAAGGGGCACTTGCCTTGTTCTTGCGGTTCCGGTTGTTCTTGGATCTCAAAACCTGGTTGCTGCAGTTCGTCGTAGACAGCTCCCTGAGCTTGTCCTGCTAGGTAGGATCACGTGCATACAGGATTCACAGCAATCAATATTTATGCACAAACCTTAAACTAGATGTGATGATGCATATGCATGCTATCTCATGATTAGTTTTATTAGATTGATCTGTACGTGTTCTTGCATGGCCTTGTAGGGACAGGGTTGTTCGGATCAAAGGTGGATGTGGCGATGATCTTGTCTTTAGATCAAACTGATCATCAAGTGATCTGCCCACGAGAAGGCTTCTGTTCGAAAGGAATTGAAGAACAGATGCAAAGAGATGAACACAATGATATTGAAGTCCTACCTCACGTTCTTCGAGGTCCTCCTCAGACCGCTCGGTTCTTCTTCGGTGATCTCCCTTGTTGCGCTTCAGCGATGGTTTGCTCGGCGAGTTAGGGCTAGGGCTCTAAGTCGTCAGCTCAGGAGTCGAAAGAGAAGTTTGTGGTTTCGGCCAGAGGTTTTCTGTTCTATTTATAATCGGGAAGAGACGAGTCCTAATCTGATTGTATCTCGAATAAGAGACCTATTCAGATCTTTGTTGGATCCTAACATCTTATCTTTAGTAACATCGTGGAATTTAGATCGGTTTCTGTTGCGTACCGGTATCTTTTACGCGTAAAACCCGCTCCAGAACTTGTTACCTCCGTGATGATGAGCTCCGGAAGCTCCACGTGTCCTCCGGGGCCTGGTATCTCCTCGTCCGCAGAGACGAGCTCCGGTTGTGCCGCGTGTCACGAGCGAGACCTCCCCCTTCTTTGGAGGTGAGCTCCGTGCACGCCACGTGTTGGCGCCGGTCTTCCCTCTCTTCCTTCCTCAGGAACATGCCCCGAGGTCGACACGTGTCCGGCAACGACAGACCTCCCGGAGATAAGCTCCGGTGGCGACACGTGTTCGATAGATCCGGACTTCTCTGAGATGGGCTCCGAGATTGACACGTACCCCGCGCGACTGGTCCTCTGATTTTCGTGAGGACTAGCTCCGAGGATGACACGTGTCTTGCGGAAATGTCTTTGCTTCCTCTGCAGTAGCTAGCTCCGTGGGAAACACGTGTCCCACAGGATCGGACCTCTCCCCTTTGTGGCGACGAGCCCCGAACCTTCCACATAGCTCTTTTAGCAACGGACCTCTCTTCACTTTGCAGGGACGAGCTCCGACCATGCCACGTGGCCAGCGGCCGCGGTAAGTTGTCTTCGGCGCTCTCGGAGGGCTTTATTGGCTATTCTTTTGATAATTCTCTCTGTTCCTATTTCTCATTAAGATGTTTCCTCTTCATAGAACATGAACGTATGCTGACAAACGAGGCGAGGGTGTCACAAATCTCCCCCCCTTAAATTGAATCTCGCCCTCGAGATTCGTTAGTAGGAAATAGATGGGGGAATTCCGCCTTGATATACTCTTCACGCTCCCATGTGGCCTCAGCTTCGGTGTGATGGCTCCATTGTACCTTGCACCATCAAATCACCTTGTTTCGGGTGACCCTTTCCTTTACGTCCACGATTCGGACAGGGTGTTCTATGTAAGTCAGGTCCTCTTGAAGTTCAAGCTCTCCCATTGACACTCGTTCCTCTGGTATTCTCAAGCACTTCTTAAGTTGGGATACATGAAACACGTCATGTACGTTGGAGAGATGGTTTGGGAGCTCTAGTCGGTAGGCTACTTCTCCTCGCTTGTCCAAAATCTTAAATGGTCCGATGTAGTGAGGTGCTAGCTTGCCTTTGATGTTGAAACGTCGTTGGCCTCGGATAGGCGATACTTTAAGGTATACGAAGTCTCCCACTTCAAAGGTCAACTTCCTACGCCTATTGTCCGCATAGTCTTTCTGTCGTGACTGGGCAGCCTTTAAATTCTCCCATATCGTTTGGACCTGCTTTTTGGCTTCTTGTAGTATTTCGGGTCCAAACACCTGGTTCTCTCCAGTCTCGTTCCAGAATAGTGGCGTTCTACACCGTCTACCATATAAGGCTTCGAAAGGTGACATCTTTAAGCTAGCTTGATAGCTGTTGTTATAGGAAAACTCGGCATACGGTAAACTCCTATCCCAACTACGCCCACGTTTCAAGGCGCAAGCTCTCAACATGTCCTCCAAAATTTGGTTCGTCCTTTCGGTTTGTCCATCTGTTTGTGGGTGGTAGGCG
Source organism: Neostapfia colusana (assembly GCA_030760725.1). NCBI lineage: Eukaryota > Viridiplantae > Streptophyta > Magnoliopsida > Poales > Poaceae > Neostapfia > Neostapfia colusana. Next base: position 73,296,826 of record JASWHV010000005.1, on the reverse strand, counting down.
GAGCTAAAATCCAGTCGTGTACCCATGGTTTTCTGCAGCTTCCTCCAGAATCTAGAGGTAAACTGAGAACCTCGATCTGAGACTATCCTCTTCGGAACTCCGTGACGACACACGATCTGTTCCATGTACAACTCTGCCAATTGTGCGACGTTATAACTGGTCTTTACCGGAAGAAAATGGGCAGTTTTCGTCAATCGGTCCACAATAACCCAGATGGAGTGGCATCCCGACTGAGTACGTGGTAATCCAACGATGAAGTCCATACCGATGTCCTCCCATTTCCATTCGGGTATCTTCAAAGGTTGCAACAATCCAGCGGGTTTTTGATGTTCGGCCCTTCCCTGTTGGCATGTGTCGCATAGGGCAACGTATTCGGCTATATCCCTCTTCATACCATCCCACCAATAACAAGTTTTCATGTCCTTGTACATTTTGGTGCTTCCTGGATGTATGGAATAGGGTGAATCATGTGCCTCCTTCAATATCATGCCGCGGAGGTGTCTTATGTTCGGCACACAAATCCTTTTTCCTAGCCAAAGCGTACCCTTTTCATCCTCCTTGAAATCCTTCTCTATTCCTTGTCGGATTCTTTCCTTGATCTCCTTGATTTCTTCGTCCGTTGATTGGCCCTCTCTTATTTCTTGCTCCAATGGGGAGTGGATCTCCATTATCTCCACGTTATTCAAGAATCCGAGGTGTAACCGTTCGAACTCCTTCCATAGTTCGGGTGGTAGCTCCCGAACCGTGAGTTGGTGACATGCTCCCTTTCGGCTCAATGCGTCCGCTACTACATTGGCCCTCCTGGGGTGGTAGTTGATTCCCACATCATAATCCTTGATGAGTTCTAACCATCGACGTTGCCTCAAATTCAAGTCCGTTTGTGTAAATATGTACTTGAGGCTTTTATGATCCGTATAGATCTCACATCGATGTCCGAGGATATAATGTCTCCAAATCTTCAATGCATGCACCACAGCTGCTAGCTCCAAGTCGTGCGTAGGATAGTTAGGCTCGTGCTTCTTTAACTATCGTGAGGCATAGGCTACCACTTGTCCTTCCTGCATGAGTACACATCCGAGCACTTGTCTGGATGCGTCACAATATATGTCAAAGCTCTTGCTTACGTCTGGAAATACCAGAACTGGTGCTGTGGTTAGCCTTTTCTTGAGTTCCTCAAAATTTTCTTGGCAGGCTTGGGTCCATTGAAAGACTTTTCCCTTCATTAGCAACTCCGTTATAGGTTTTGCTATCTTAGAGAAGTCTTTAATGAAGCGCCGATAGTATCCTGCCATCCCAAGGAAACTCCGAATATCTCTCACGCTCTTTGGTTGGTCCCACTTCAGAACATCTCTCACCTTTCCCGGATCAACCGATACCCCATCCTTGGAGATAATATGGCCTAGGAAAGATATTTCCTTTAGCCAAAATTGACACTTGTTGAACTTGGCATACAATTGATGCTCACGCAACTTCTGCAGGGTCAATCTCAGATGTTCTTCATGCTCCTCCTCACTTTTTGAATACCCCATAATGTCGTCGATGAAAACCATGACGAACTTGTCCAAGTACTCCATGAAAACCTTGTTCATAAGGTACATGAAGTATGCTGGTGCATTCGTCAATTCAAAAGACATAACGGTATATTCATATGAACCATACCGTGTCCGAAAGGCTGTCTTAGGTATATCAGAGGGCTTAATCTTCAGCTGGAAGTATCCCGACCGAAGATCAATCTTGGAGAATACTCGGGCTCCTTTCATTTGATCGAACAGGTCCTCTATACGGGGCAGAGGGTATTTATTTTTGATTGTCACCTCGTTGAGAGACCTGTAGTCCACGCACATTCTTTGGTTTCCATCCTTCTTGTCCACGAAGAGTACCGGAGCTCCCCATGGTGACGAGCTTGGACGGATAAAACCCTTCTCCAACTGTTCTTGAATTTGCTTCTTGAGTTCAACTAGCTCGTTGACGGGCATCCTATATGGTCTTTTAGCTATAGGTGCAGTTCCAGGTACCAAATCTATGGCAAACTCGATGTCCCGATCAGGTGGCATTCCTGGAAGCTCCTTCGGGAACACGTCCGAAAATTCCTGAACCACTGGAATGTTGTCCAATGTTGTTCCTTCGACGTGGTTCAAATTTGCCCGTTCGGTTGTTTGCTGGGCTGACTCAAACTCGACACGAATACCGTGTTCATTTGTCAACTGCACGGTCCTTTCAGCACATTGGATTACTCCATTGTGCTTGCTTAACCAATCCATTCCGAGTATGATGTCAATCCCGTGGGAGTCCAAGACAATAAGGTTGGCAAGGAAGTCTACCCCCCTTATTTTAAGGCTTACTCTAGGACATACTATATTAGTCCTCATTTCTCCTCCGGGAGAATTAACTAACATAGAACATTCTAAGTGGGATACGGGTAGATGATGTTTGGCAACATATTTGGATGATATGAAGGAATGCGATGCTCCGGAATCAAATAAGATGGTGGCTGGGTTGGAGTTGGCAAGGAACATACCAATTGCGACGTCCTCAGCCTGTTGTGCTTCCTCAGCAGTGACATGGTTTACGTGGCCAAGAGCATAGTTCTGCGGTCCACGTTTCCCTTGGTTGTCCCCTCCGTTTGGTTGCTGGTTCTTCTTGGGCATGTTACCTTGCTGTCCAGGGCCTTTCCTCAGGCACTGGTTAGCGAAGTGGCCTACTTCCCCGCATGCAAAGCATGCCCTGTTGCCTACGGCAGCAGGTACGTTGGGGCGGGGGTTTTGAACAGGAGCACCATTGTTAGGTCGGGGCGCTGGAGGCATGGGAACACAAGGTGCCGGTGCAACGAATTGTTGCTGTGGTGGCTGACCAGGGCAGTACGCAGGAGTGGCCGATCCATACTGCAGTGTAGGGGGTATGTACCTAGGTCGTACGTTGCTCCCTCGGGGCTGGTATGGCATCTTCCTCTTGCACTCTCGCTCGATCTCTCGGATCTTGTTTTCAACCACAATAGCCTTATCAGCTAGCTTCTGGAAGCTTACGTAGTCATTGTTGAGGAGCTGAACCTGGATCTCATTGTTCAACCCTCTCATGAACAGGTACTGCTTCCTCTGGTCTGAGTTGACATCTTCGGGGGCGTACCGGGACAGTTGTATGAACTTGTTGAGATACTCGTTCACACTCTTCTGTCCTTGGCGGAGACCATCAAACTCCTGCCTCTTGAGCATCATTACACCAGCAGGGATGTAGTGAGAGCGGAAACCTTCCTTGAACTCAGTCCAAGTGATTGTCTCCGGGTAGGCATGGGCGTTGCTCAAGGCATTCCACCAGTCAGCAGCGGCTCCCGTAAGTTGGTGCGATGCGAAGAGAACCTTTGGATTTCAACCAATCATCGGCCTCCATTGGATCACTTGCTTGAGCAAAGGTGGGTGGTCGAGTCCTCATGAACTCTCCCAACCCGTTATGAGCCGGCGGTGGTGGTGGCTGTCACACCTGGTTTTTTCCGCAGAACAACCAAGTGTATATCACATGTATGCCAGGATCATTTTCTCATACATGTGATGACAAATAGTGAAGCATCATTTATTACAAGCCAGGTGTCAAATATAAGTAAGTCTTACATAGTAAATGTCTCGATGGACAATAATAAGTTCATCACAAGTAAATAAACTAGCAGCGGAATATTATTCTTGAGGGCTCCATCACAGGCGTTGCCCGGGGGTCTCCATGAACCTAGAAACCTTCTTCGGGTCCAAAGTCTTGGTCATTATACACCACCTCATTGTCTTGACCTGAGCAGCAATATAAACCAACAAATATGCAAGGTTGAGTACCAAGGGTACTCAGCAAGTGTGGGAAAATTATATCATGCATGGCTAGAACAAGTGGAGGTTGAACTCATGGTTAAAGCACTAGGCAATTAATACCTACCACCTTAGCTTATTAAGCACCTACATTACTACACAGGTGAAATGGTCCAATAACCATAACATCATTTCCAATGTTAAGCTCCCCGCTTAACATCTTTAACTTCCAAAACCATCACTCCTCTAATCATGAATAAGTCCAAGCCGCTCTTAACCGTGAGCACAGCTGTCATGACAGTTTTGACTCTGCAGAGTTTGTACCACTGTACCCACATGTAGTGATTTCATCCCCCGTTGCCGGGTGGACTAAAGAACCTCCATTATGCCAGTGGCTACGAACCACATTCACACCTCCCAGGTATGTACCCAGGAGATCACTACGAAGCCTTTACAAAGTGATTCCCGACGAGCGTGGGCCCACTGAGGTTTCACCCCTAACAGCATACAAGAGGCTCCAACCCCGCTGCAGTGGCCCCCTCTTGAGCCTTGCGGTTCATATGGTAGTCCAGCTGACACCTATTCCCCGCACCATCCAACACACCCATACTACGCCGGGGATACACCTAATTAATTGGCCAAGCTGCCCCATCTCAGCATGTGGTTGGCACTGTAAAGCCAGGTTACATGCTCCATGAACCGGTCCTTAGGATCCAGGCAAGTACTAAACACAAACCCAAGTCTCGTGCACCCAACACACAACCAAAACATCCAACTTGCCTTGATCCCTACCTCTACATAACTCATAATATCTCAATCAAGAGTATGGTATAATAAACTGATGATCTCATATCCCAATTGTCCCACTCTAAGCATGGCTAAGCATATGCATAATAAATGACATGATAAAGTAAATCCCAACCCAGGCTACAAGGAAACAAGGTGATGCAATTCTAGGGAAACTTCCTAGCATGGGTTTCATATTTAACTTGACAATGCAAATAATTCTATCTACATATCCTAGCATAGGATCAAAGTGGTCAAGGACACTTGCCTCCTTCTTGCTGCTCTCGAAATGGGTAGTCCTGGTCTTTGAAAGGAATAACTTGCTCTTGAGCAGGTTCTACATCATACCATCACACATAGCAAAAGAAAAACAACAATCATAAGACATAGTTCACACTTCTACTTCATACAAACCACACATTCACATTTATGAACGTTCTTTACCATTATATGTGTTGTGGTTACTTTATGTGTGTTGAGTTGTGGCTTGCATGCACTTTTAACCATGTGTATATGATTCCTACTTTTGAGTCCACATTTATACTTACATACTATATATATGAGTTTCCAATAAATTTCTTATATTCAACTACTACACCTTTTCACTACCAAGTGTGTATGAAAAGTATTTCTCTTCCCCATATGTGCCTTCATAATTTCTACCAACCCTAAACTGAACTCTTTGGATTTTAAAAACTCCATTTACCATTTACTAGTTGCTATATTTTCAGATTTATATTCCTATGCATAATTGTGTATTTTATTATGAAATTAGTAATACACATCATCTAAACAGAATAGGTTCTGGTCCTAAATAATTTAATAACATATTTTGACATTTGCCTCTGATGTAAACTATTTCATAATTATTTTCCCTATTTTCTAAAACTATTTATTACTTAAAAATGTGTCCCTAATTGTGAATAATAAATTAAACAGATTCAATTCAGTTCAAAATATGTTTTTATCTCACTCCAAAATTTCCTAAACACTGAGAAAGTCTTTAACTTAATTTTGACAATATGTTTGTCCCACTTTTTAATTTTTTAAACACTAGTTACATATTCAATTTCCTAAATTAAATACTAAACAGGGCTAAAAAAATAAACTCACCCCACTACAGGGTCTATAATACTATTTTCAAAATTTCCAGGGGTCTAGCTACACTTATCTGAGGTGTTTTTCCTAATTTTTATTAAGTCCAGGGGCTAAAACTGATTTTTAAATGAATTTACATGATTTTCTGGAGTTCCAGGGGCTAGATCAGAAGTTTCCGGGGCTAGCTCTTATTTCCCGAGAACCCCAGGGGGTAGCACGTAAGATTTCCAGTCTTTATAACGCGGGGCTGACGTGGACCGTCCGATTTTAAACCAACGGCCGAGATTATAACATCGAACCTGTACGCGGGGGTTTAAACCCTACCGTGCGATTTAAAATAAACGGCGCACAAGCGGCCACGTCGCTCTGATCGAGCGCGGGCGGCGCTGCCGGCGGCGCACGGCGGCGGAAAGCGGCGATCTCGCCGGAAACTTTCGGATCCTCGAGAATTCTGCTTAGAACTGTGATCTTATGGCATAGATCGGTAGAGGGGAGGTCGGGGATCTCACCTCGGGGGTTTTCTTGAGCTCGGAGCTCCTGGGAGGTGATCGGCGGCGAGGTCCGAGGCAAAACCACGGCGAAGCTCATCGGCGCTGTGTTTACACCGCAAGTCACCGAGTTTTCTGCACCTGCAAGGTTCCCCGGAGGCGGTGGATCAAGACCAGCGAGTTAGATCGGAGTTTCCGAGCTTAGATCGGTCTTCACCGGAGAAGTCTCGGTTCTCACCGGAGTAAAAATCGGCGATCGCGTGGGAAAAACAGAACGGGGCCGGGGTTTTTATAGACGGGGGAAGGCGGCGGGGTGGTTTAGATCATGTCCGTTTCCTCCTCGAGCGAAATTCGGCTGTGATCCGCAGCAGTTCCGATCGGTTTGGATTCGGTGAGAGAGAGTCCGGCGCGGCGCGAGGTGGAAGACGAAGCCCGGGTGGGTCCCGCCTGTCAGTGTGAGAAAACGCGGGCGCGCGGCTGCGGGCTGGCGCGGGGTAAGTTGGGCCGGCTGGTGGGTTTCGGCCCACTGGCCGGTTTTTTTCTGTTTTCTCTTTTTCTTTTTCCATTTCTTTTCTGATTTGAGTTTAATTTGAATTCCAGTTTGAATTTGAATTTTTGCAAAAGATGCAACACGTCCAAAAATTTTTAAATTCCCCTCTTAACATGATTTAAGGTTTTGAATCAAAATTTTGGGGTGTTACAGCTCTACCCCCCTTAAAAGAAATCTCCTCCTCGAGATTGGTGTTTCTAAGAAAACAATTCCGGAAATTGTGCCTTGATCTCATCTTCCCGCTCCCAGGTGGCTTCCTCTTCTGAGTGATGCTTCCACTGCACCTTGCACATCTGGATTCTCTTATTTCTGGTGAGGCGTTCCATTGTCTCCAAAATCTTGTATGGTTGCTCGGCATAAGATAAATCCTCAGCTACATCCACTTCATTCATGGGTAACACCTCTTCAGGCGTCCTCAGACATTTCTTGAGTTGTGACACATGGAATACATCGTGCACATCCGATAGATGAACTGGTAACTCTAGTTGATATGCCACTTCGCCTTTCCTTTCCAAAACTTGAAAGGGTCCGATGTATCGAGGTGACAACTTCCCTTTCACCTTGAACCGACGAAGTCCTCTGATAAGGGACACCTTGAGATAAACATAGTCTCCCACGTTGAAAACGAGCTCTCTTCTTCGTACATCGGCATAGCTCTTTTGGCGTGTCTGTGCTATCCTCAAGTTGTTGCGAATCTCCCTCACCTTCGCCTCGGCTTCTTGTAGCACTTCTGGACCAAACACTTTACTTTCTCCTGTTTGGTTCCAAAATAGGGGAGTTCTGCACTTCCTTCCATACAAAGCTTCAAACGGTGACATCTTCATACTAGCTTGATAGCTGTTGTTATAGGAAAACTCCGCATACGGTAAGTTCTTGTCCCAACTCCTATTGTTTTTGAGTGCACATGCCCTTAACATATCTTCAAGGATCTGATTGGTTCTCTCCGTCTGCCCGTCAGTTTGGGGATGATAGGCAGAGCTGAAGTTCAGATGGGTTCCCATGGTTTCATGCAACTTCTGCCAAAACCTCGAGGTGAACTGTGTCCCTCGGTCCGACACTATCTTCTTTGGCACTCCATGGTAACACACGATCCTTGACATGTACAATTCTACCAATTTGGATCCGCTGTAGCTTTCTTTCACGGGGATGAAATGAGCTACCTTGGTTAGCCTATCAATGATGACCCATATTGAATCATACCCGGATTGGGTCCTAGGCAATCCCACGACAAAATCCATGCTGATTTCTTCCCATTTCCATTCAGGCACTTTGAGTGGTTGCAATAATCCCGCGGGTCGTTGATGTTCTGCTTTCACCAACTGACATGTGTCACATAGGGCAACATGTTCCGCGACATCTCGCTTCATGCCATACCACCAATACCTGCTCTTGAGGTCCTGGTACATTTTCGTACTCCCAGGATGAATGGAATAGTCGGAATCGTGAGCCTCCTTCAAAATTAATTCACGGATCTCCTTTACTTCTGGCACACAGATCCTTTTCCCGTGCCACACCGTACCTTGTTCATCCTCTCTGAAGCCTGGAGCTTTATTTTCCTTGATGAGTTGCCTGATTTCCTGTATCTTCTCATCATTCTTTTGGCCCTCGCGTATGTCTCGCTCGAGTGTGGAGTCCACCTCCATGGCGATGGCTTCACTACTATTTACTAGACATAGATTGAGCCTTATAACCTCGTCCTTCAATTCTGCAGTCATGTCCTTCAAGCTCAACTTATTGACCTGCACTTTCTGACTCAAAGCATCGGCCACGACGTTTGCTTTCCCAGGATGATAGTTGATGCCCACATCAAAGTCATTGATTAACTCTAGCCATCTCCTTTGTCTGAGGTTGAGGTCTGGCTGTGTGAATATGTACTTCAAACTCTTATGATCCGTATATATCTCTGTCCTCTTCCCCATCAAATAGTGCCGCCAAATTTTCAACGCGTGTACCACTGCGGCTAGTTCTAGGTCATGTGTAGGATATTTCTTCTCGTGCTTCCGAAGCTGTCGGGATGCATATGCCACGACATGCCCTTCTTGCATGAGAACACATCCCAACCCATTTCCATAGGCATCGCAGTACACTGTGAAATTCTTCTGCATATCTGGCATAACCAACACTGGGGTTGTTGTCAATCTCTTCTTTAGCTCCTGAAAGCTCGTCTCGCACTGTGGCGTCCAGGTGAATGTGATTCCCTTCTCCAACAATTTGGTGAGAGGTCTCGAGATCTTGGAGTATCCCTTAATAAACCGTCGATAGTATCCAGCCAATCCCAAAAAGCTTCGAACTTCCCCGACATTTTCAGGGGTCTTCCACTTCTGTATATCCTCGATTTTGGCGGGATCTACGGAGATTCCTCCCTCCGAGATTATATGTCCTAAAAAGGGAACTCTCTTCAGCCAAAACTCACACTTGCTCAACTTGGCATATAGTTGGTGTTCTCTCAGCCTCTGCAACACCAACCTTAAATGTTTCTCATGTTCCTCTTCGTCTTTGGAGAAGACGAGAATGTCATCTATGAAAACCACCATAAATTTGTCTAGATATTCCATGAATACCTTGTTCATGAGATACATGAAGTATGCCGGGGCATTTGTTAGCCCGAAAGGCATGACAGTGTATTCATACAGTCCATACCGAGATACGAAAGCTGTCTTGGGAATATCAGATTGCCTTATCTTGAGTTGGTGGTATCCCGACCTGAGATCAATTTTCGAGAACACACAAGCTCCCCTCAACTGATCAAACAAGTATTCAATGCGAGGCAATGGGTACTTGTTCTTGATGGTTACCTCATTCAAAGCACGGTAATCCACGCATAACCTTTGGGTTCCGTCTTTCTTGGGCACAAATATCACCGGAGCTCCCCATGGTGAGGAACTAGGGCGAATATACCCCTTCTCCGTCAATTCTCTCAAATGATCCTTGAGTTCTTCTAGCTGCTTGGAGTCCATCCGATAAGGTCTTTTGTAAATCGGGGCTGTTCCAGGTACTAGCTCAATTGCAAATTCCACTTCACGATCGGGAGGCATACCTGGCAACTCCTCCGGAAAAACATCTGGATATTCCCTGATGGTCCTGATTTCCTCAACTTTCACCTCAACTTGATTTAATTTAATGTCCCTCCTAGGCTCGTGTATGACACGACCCCAATGGTCCTGTCGAGCCAGGATCACGCTGAGGGGTGCTGCGTTGCACAGCACCGTATAACACACGTCAAAGGTGCAAAGCGGAAGCGGAAGTTTTATTACATAAACAGGTTTATGAACATGTTTACATCAAAATAAGTTCAGTCTACACTCACGGGCGTAGACTAAGCATCAAGTGCACGTTCAGCCCTCGAACGTGTCCTTGCTAGCACACACGCACACTAACTCTGCGGCGTGCACGACTCCCACTCGACGGGGTTCCCCTCCTGGGGTTCCGTCTCCTCTTCGGGAGTCCCTTCCTCATAGAACCCTGCAAAAGCTTCAAACACAAGCAGTGAGCACGAAGGCTCAGCAAGTCTGACCCGTCTCACCTAAACATGGAACTTCTACATGAAGGTAATGGGTTGCATGAGGTAAAAATCATTTGCAAGGACTCGCCTAATTAGTAGAACCTTACTTTCAAGTTTTAGCAGCAGGTTGTGGAGAACCTTACGCTAAGGCACAAGAGAGAGCCGCAATCAAACAAGAAACGCATTTCTCTCATGTACTTTGCCCAAAGTTGAAAAGAACTTTAGTTAGCACTAAGCTACAACATATCATTAACAATCAATGTCCAGCTTTCAATCAGCAACATTTTAATATGTACTAGCCTGTTCTTTCTACGTCACGGTACAGTGAACAAGTGGTACTCACTGACCGCGAGGGACGGCGATTATAATCGATTTACACCTGCAGGGTTACCCGAACAACCCGTCACGTACGCCCGTACTCGATGTTGCCTACAACAACCATCACGGACGTCGTACGCGACTACCTTTCACCCGTCAGCCAAATATTGAACCGGTCCCATCGTCCCGAGCAAGAGGTCCCTGCACGCGCATCTCTGTGCCGCCAGCTGATTTACACCTCGAGCTCTCAACCTACCCTCTGAACGACGGGCAATGCCTCAATACCCAGCTACCCGAGTTACATCAGTTTCCCGGTTCCCATATAGCCGGTAGGTCTTCGGTACTGTTCTAGCTTGTTCAACAGGCCCGCACACGGCTCGGTCCTCAATCGACACAAGCGGGGCTACAGCACACAGGCCCCAAAGTCCTGCTGCCCTTACTCTCCGCTCGGTCTCATTTTCTTGCCATGTGTTTCATGTGCTATCTCTACCCGAGCAATGTGCCTCTAGCCTATTCTCGCGAGTAGTTCCAACTACTCGACTTGTACCGAATCCTACTCTATCCTAGAAATGCAGTGGCTAACGAGGTTTCCAATCCTAAACCCAACCCATGGTTTTCTTGGCTGTGCAGTTGGGTTTCCAAACAAGACTCTAATGCACAGAACAAAGGAAACAAGTATGTGCTCAAAACAATAAAAATTTGTAAAAAGGTTAATGCAAACCGGGGCTTGCCTTGCTGCTCTTGGTCGTAGGCTAGCTGTTCCTCTGGAGTGACGAAGTCTAAGACTTCGGGTTCCTCCTCGACCTTAGCGACTACATGATAAGAGCAATGTATGTATTAATTTAAATGCATTTGTATTATCTTTGAAGTTGTGAAGTCTATAACCTTTGCTAGACAGACCTAATGACTATGAAACTTTTACTGTGGCTTGGTTACAACCTAAACAGAGACTTGGTCAAGTTTTAGTTGCAGCAAAGCTCATTTGAGCCTTCCACAAATAATTATGTCCTTGACCTTAATTTGAACTCTGAGGGTGTTCTAGGAATTTTCATGAGACAAACTATGACTTTCTGAAAACTAGATTTTCAGAGGGTTCTAATGGAGTTGGTCTCACTTAATTTGGAAGTCTCTAACTAAAGATATGAGCTAAACAATTTCAGAGAAATTTCTGAAAATGTTTCTGAACATTTTCTATTTTCTCTGGAACAGTTTTACTAATCACACCATTAGGTGGACTAAATGAGCTCAAATGGATCTGAAATTTTTATGGTAGCTCAAGGATATTTTGGTGAACATCTCAGCAAAATTTCAGGATTTTCCTCCAAAGGATTCTCCAGTTAAAATTCCTAACAGTTTAAACTTTAAGGAATTAACTCTGGAGAATTAAGGAATTTCATGAAGTGAAACTTGATTTTCTGGAAAGTACTCAGAGAGCTGAATCCAGCAAAATTTGGTTCACACAATTTGGAGCTTCCTAGCCAAAGTTATAAGGATTTGAAGTTTGAAGGAAATCTGAAAATCGGGGAAAAGTTTAAACTCGCGCGTGGGCCCAGGGGACACGCGTCGCACGCCTAGGCGATGGCACACCGCGGCTCACAAGGATTTTGCGCGCCAGCACTCCCGATCCCGGCCGCAGCCGGATCCCGATTCAAAATATCGGCCGCTGACAGCTGGGGTCCACCCCTTCTTCAACCTCGCGACACCCGCGCCCCGCCGCCGAGGGACCTCGCCGGAGAGCTCGCCGCTGGCTGCTGTACAGCTCCAAACTTCTTGATTCTGGCCGCCCCTGCCTACTTTTACTTGGGGAACAGGATCCGAGGGTCAGCTGCTCATGACAACGGCCGGAGCATGGTCGGCGACGAGCCGCCATATCGGAACGACTTCGGCCACGTCGGCTGACTCTCCTAGTACCTCAGCTACTTGGGAAATCGGTCGGGGAGCATCAGTGGACCTCAGAGAAGGTCGACATGAACTCGAGGCAGCTCGGGGAAGGCCCGAAATAGGTCCTCACCGTGCGCCCGATACCCCCCGTTCGTTCCGCCCTTAGTAGACCTTAAATTACGCCGGGCACAGAGGTTCTCCGGCCCAGAGTTGTGAAGGCAACTTGTGCGTCACCGTATCTAGCTCGTGTGGGAGTGGCCTAAGGCCCTCTAATCCTTTCTAGAGCATGAATTAAGCAGAATCGTACCCGAAGGTCGTTCTGCACACAGAAAGGGGAAAAGTGGAAATTCGCCGCCGGTGAGCAACCACTCGAGCTGTGGCTCGGGGATGAGCAGCACCGGTCACCTGCGCGTCCAAGGGTGCCCTGGCTCGGGCGTGACAACGCCCTGTTTGTGCTGTCCACGAGAGCCCGAGGTGCGGCGGTTTCCAGTTCCGAGTTTGATCTTTCGGCACAGCCGATATCACTCGGTTTCAATCGACTTCTAGCAATGGGGAGGATGGAGGAAGGTCTCTAGTACCTTGCTGGGACTCTGGAGTGGAAGGAGGGAGCTGCGATCGGCGTTCTCCGATCAAGTCCGAGCTGCGGAAGTTCTTGGCCGGCGCTGAGTTCTTGCGGAAGAGAACTGTGGTGCCTCGGCCGAGGAGGGGGGCAGGCGCCTTAAGAAGGCTCTGCACCGCCTCATGCCCGCGCGTGGGCAAGCAGCTGGTGGCGCGGTGGCTGGCCTCGGTGGCGATCACCGCTGCAGCTCGGCGACCCGAGTGAAAAGTCTCAGTCGGTTTGTGTTGAAGTAGAGGCTGACATGTGGGTCCCACCCCTCCTTTTAACCTCTGAAATTTACTCCTAACAGCTGTGGTAAACAGTGAACCCTATACTACCCTTGGCAATTCAAATTATTCACCCATGAGCCATTTGAATTGATCAAAGTGCAAATGAGGTTTGGTTTGAATGAATTTCAGCACAAGTTCAGTTTGAAATTCAAATAAAGTTTGAATTTCTCCCCCTTAGCTCATGTCAAGATCAACTCCAAATGGAGTGAAAATTGGTGTGGGAGCTCACAAAAATGTGCTGAGTGAGAATATGCCTTCCACTTTTAAATTCAGTGGGTGAAAACAGTTTGAATTTGAATATGGTTTCAAACTGCCCCCCTTCCTAACTATACCCAAACTGACCTCAAAGGTTTTGAATTTGGGTGAAACTTGGCATGGACATCCTTAGTAAAGTGTAGGAGTTTTCGTATGTCCAGCCCATCTATATCACATGTGGGAAATACCACTTTTGCAATGTGTAAGTTTGTTCTCTAATGAGCATGTTGATAATTGTTACTTGCTCTTCATTTGTGTTCATCATTCTTCCTCAAATGAGGTGTGTGGTGTGGTGATGAACACTGCAAATGTGTGTCAAAAACTGAGGCCTTTACAGTGTATTGTTATGAACTTTACTCTTGTGCCACTAGGGTGAGTTAGTTCCACCGTTCTGGTCGAACAATGAATGATTCCCTTATGTTTGGTCAACCAATCCATACTCAAAATAATATCTATCCCTTGTGAATCTATCACTATGAGGTTAGCAGTAAATACTACCCCATTAATGTCTAGGTTCACTTTGGGACACACTTGTCATGTCCTTATTTCTCCACCTGGAGAGTTTACAGCTAGCATATGGTTCATTTGTGTTGTTGCTAGGTCATGCTTCTTAACAAACCCTTAAGCAATGAACGAGTGGGTAGCACCAGAATCAAACAGCAGGGTTGCAATGTGTAAATTGGCAGGAAACATACCAACTACCACGTCGGGTGCCTCCTGTGCTTCCTCCATAGTGACGTGGTTCACCCGTCCTCTCATTACATTCTGTTGTTGTGGCTGCGTGGGCTTCTTCTTTGGGCACTTATGGGCGTAGTGCCCCACTTCTCCACAGCTAAAACATTGCACCCCAACCTTAGGTGCCTGGCCTTTGTTGTCTTGGGGTTGGTTTGGAGGTCCTTGCACTGCTGGCCGAGGTGGATATGCGGGGCGAGGCTGCTGCACAAACTGACGTTGCGGCTGTGCTGGTGCTGCGGAAGGCCTGTAGTTTGGGTTGTACCCTCTTGGTGCTGAATAGGGTACCGCAGCACGGCTCGTCTGCCTCGTAGGTTGCTGCATCATACGTGGGCGGGTGTTGCTCCCTGAGGCTTGATGTGACCACCTGGCCTTCCTCTTATTCTCATTTTCCAGGGCCTTTAGCTTCCTTTCTACCACAAATGCTCTGTCCACCATCTTTTGGAAGCTTTCATACTCATTTGAGGACATTGCACACTGCATCTCTGCGGTAAGCCCTTCCACGAAACAATCTTGTTTCTGCTCATCAGTCTCTATGTCTCGTGGGGCATAACGGGATAGTTGAGTAAATTTAGTGAGGTATTCCCTCACCGTCATGTTTCCCTGCTGCAGTCCCAAAAACTCCTTCCTCTTGTTTTTGAGTTCACCTCTTGGGATGTAATGGTTGCGGAAGCTACGCTTGAACTCTTCCCAAGTGATGTTCTCAGGGTCATGATGGGCGGCCACGTAGGTGGTCCACCAATCAGCTGCAGGTCCATGCAATTGATGAGAGGCAAATAGCACCCTCTCATACCCTTGGCATTGTATGATCCTCATCTTACTTTCAATGGTCTTCAGCCAATCATCTGCCTCCAGAGGTTCAGCAGCACTTGCAAACTTTGGAGGTTGAGTTCCTAGAAACTGACTCAACCTTGGTTGGCGTGGTGCAGCTTGTGGAGGTGGAACTTGATGCAAGTTGGCCACCACTTGAGTCAAGTTCTGGATGAGCTGATTCTGATTCTCCAGCATTTGGTGGAGGGGATCAACTCCTTCACGGCGACCACCCCGGTCCTGGCCTCCAGAAAGATGAGGGTTGCATGCCTCATCGTTGTTGTTGGCGGGGTTGGCAGCACGTCCTTTTCCTCTTCCGGCCATCTGGCAGAATCAACCAATGTTAATTTGAAAGCATTTAGTATCATCTTACTACTTTCATTTTGTTTGTACTTTGAAGTGTTGAGGCTTTGTTATACTTTTACGAGGGTTCATATCTCACACCAAATAAATGCACTATTATTTCATGTGCTTTCACACACCAAAGCAAAACAATCTGAAGACGAGGCTGTGGACAATTGCTCATGGCTTCCACAACTCACGTCACACACCAAGCATTAACACACCATTAACTTAACGTAACGACTTGACTATTCGACATCTTGCTAACTAAGGGAAGGACTCTACACTACTCGTTTTCTTGAGCTGGCTCCTCAGGATCTTCCTCATCATTGCGGCTGCCTTCTGACTCTGCTTTGGGTGGGGAGGCTGCTGGTGGAGAAGTGCGACGACGCCTGATCGCTCGGCGATTCGGGGAGTCAGGAGTCCATGTATCATTCGCGGTGACACACAGTTCATTCCCATCTCCTCTTTCCCTCGCCTTTAAGCAGGCTCGCAGCAACGCCTCCGTTTCCTTCAGGGTGTCCCGGACATCCTGAAGCTCTTGTTGACACTCCTGCAGTCGAGTGCTGAGCATAGCAGCATCCTCCAAGCACAAGTCCATGTGCTCATGGGAAGTCCCTTGCTGCACTGGCGGGTACTTGTACTCCGTGGTACCACTCTCACGTTGGAGGACATACATGTACTCAGTTTTGTCCAAGTGGCGACGATAGATCTGACTCTGGCAGGTGATGGCCTCCCAGGTGACATCTTTCTCCGCATCGACCTGTGTTGCCCGACAAGCTGGAGAGTGGTGAATCTTAAGCAGCTGATTTTCGTGTATAATCCTCATCTCTGAGCTCCATTCTTCCCTCTTCTCACGGATGGTCCTGGTGGAGTTATAGTAGATAATTAGCTTGCCCGTATTGCCGGCGGCTTCGAGCATACGCCGAAGACGGCGCAATAAGCCTCCTACTGCCAATCCGTAGGAAAGGTACGTCACCGGACGGCTCTCCTCTCTTTCGGCAAGGGCTACTACGGGAACTCTCCCTCCTGTGGACTTGCGAGCGGTGCGAATCATGCGAACCATCTAAAACAAAAAGAATTTAAAATTAGGATAGATAAACTCTCAAACAAAAATCCTATTTTGAATGAAAGTTGGGGTAAGATGAAGAAAATGACTCCTTAAATAACACTTTTCAACCCACACCTTGGAAAATAGTTTTTAAGAAAATAGGGCCCTTAAATACGTCCATTTCTACCTAGGTCCACGTTCCTACGGGCAACCTTGGCTCTGATACCACCTCTGTCACACCCGGTTTTTCCGAAGAACAACCAAGTGTATATCACATGTATGCCAGGATCATTTTCTCATACATGTGATGACAAATAGTGAAGCATCATTTATTACAAGCCAGGTGTCGAATATAAGTAAGTCTTACATAGTAAATGTCTCGATGGACAATAATAAGTTCATCACAAGTAAATAAACTAGCAGCGGAATATTATTCTTGAGGACTCCGTCACAGGCGTTGCCCGGGGGTCTCCATGAACCTAGAAACCTGCTTCGGGTCCAAAGTCTTGGTCATTATACACCACCTCATTGTCTTGACCTGAGCAGCAATATAAACCAACAAATATGCAAGGTTGAGTACCAAGGGTACTCAGCAAGTGTGGGAAAATTATATCATGCATGGCTAGAACAAGTGGAGGTTGAACTCATGGTTAAAGCACTACGCAATTAATACCTACCACCTTAGCTTATTAAGCACCTACATTATTACACGGGTGAAATGGTCCCAAACTCCCATCCCATCATAATAATCCAATAACCATAACATCATTTCCAATGTTAAGCTCCCCGCTTAACATCCTTAACTTCCAAAACCATCACTCCTCTAATCATGAATAAGTCCAAGCCGCTCTTGACCGTGAGCACGGCTGTCATGACAGTTTTGACTCTGCAGAGTTTGTACCACTGTACCCACATGTAGTGATTTCATCCCCCGTTGCCGGGTGGACTAAAGAACCTCCATTATGCCAGTGGCTACGAACCACATTCGCACTTCCCAGGTATGTAGCCAGGAGATCACTACGAAGCCTTTACAAAGGGATTCCCGACGAGCGTGGGCCCACTGAGGTTTCACCCCTAACAGCATACAAGAGGCTCCAACCCTGCTGCAGTGGCCCCCTCTTGAGCCTTGCGGTTCATATGGTAGTCCAGCTGACACCTATTCCCCGCACCATCCAACACACCCATACTACGCCGGGGATACACCTAATTAATTGGCCAAGCTGCCCCATCTCAGCATGTGGTTGGCACTGTAAAGCCAGGTTACATGCTCCATGAACCGGTCCTTAGGATCCAGGCAAGTACTAAACACAAACCCAAGTCTCGTGCACCCAGCACACAACCAAAACATCCAACTTGCCTTGATCCCTACCTCTACATAACTCATAATATCTCATTCAAGAGTATGGTATAATAAACTGATGATCTCATATCCCAATTATCCCACTCTAAGCATGGCTAAGTATATGCATAATAAATGACATGATAAAATAAATCCCAACCCAAGCTACAAGGAAACAAGGTGATGCAATTCTAGGGAAACTTCCTAGCATGGGTTTCATATTTAACTTGACAATGCAAATAATTCTATCTACACATCCTAGCATAGGATCAAAGTGGTCAAGGACACTTGCCTCCTTCTTGCTGCTCTCGAAATGGGTAGTCCTGGTCTTGGAAAGGAATAACTTGCTCTTGAGCAGGTTCTACATCATACCATCACACATAGCAAAAGAAAAACAACAATCATAAGACATAGTTCACACTTCTACTTCATACAAACCACACATTCACATTTATGAACGTTCTTTACCATTATATGTGTTGTGGTTACTTTATGTGTGTTGAGTTGTGGCTTGCATGCACTTTTAACCATGTGTATATGATTCCTACTTTTGTGTCCACATTTATACTTACATACTATATATATGAGTTTCCAATAAATTTCTTATATTCAACTACTACACCATATCACTACAAAGTGTGTATGAAAAGTATTTCTCTTCCCCATATGTGCCTTCATAATTTCTACCAACCCTAAACTGAACTCTTTGGATTTTAAAAACTCCATTTATCATTTACTAGTTGCTATATTTTCAGATTTATATTCCTATGCATAATTGTGTATTTTATTATGAAATTAGTAATACACATCATCTAAACAGAATAGGTTCTGGTCCTAAATAATTTAATAACATATTTTGACCTTTGCCTCTGATGTAAACTATTTCATAATTATTTTCGCTATTTTCTAAAACTATTTATTACTTAAAAATGTGTCCCTAATTGTGAATAATAAATTAAACAGATTCAATTCAGTTCAAAATATGTTTTTATCTCACTCCAAAATTTCCTAAACACTGATAAAGTCTTTAACTTAATTTTGACAATATGTTTGTCCCACTTTTTAATTTTTTAAACACTAGTTACATATTCAATTTCCTAAATTAAATACTAAACAGGGCTAAAAAATAAACTCACCCCACTACAGGGTCTATAATACTATTTTCAAAATTTCCAGGGGTCTAGCTACACTTATCAGAGGTGTTTTTCCTAATTTTTATTAAGTCCAGGGGCTAAAACTGATTTTTAAATGAATTTACATGATTTTCTGGAGTTCCAGGGGCTAGATCAGAAGTTTCCGGGGCTAGCTCTTATTTCCCGAGAACCCCAGGGGGTAGCACGTAAGATTTCCAGTCTTTATAACGCGGGGCTGACGTGGACCGTCCGATTTTAAACTGACGGCCGAGATTATAACATCGAACCGGTACGCAGGGGTTTAAACCCTACCGTGCGATTTAAAATAAACGGCGCACAAGCGGCCACGTCGCTCTGATCGAGCGCGGGCGGCGCTGCCGGCGGCGGGAAGCGGCGATCTCGCCGGAAACTTTCAGATCCTCGAGAATTCTGCCTAGAACTATGATCTTATGGCATAGATCGGTAGAGGGGAGGTCGGGGATCTCAGTCTCGGGGGTTTTCTTGAGCTCGGAGGTCCTGGGAGGTGATCGGCGGCGAGGTCCGATGCAAAACCACGGCGAAGCTCGTCGGCGCTGTGTTTACACCGCAAGTCCCCGAGTTTTCTGCACCTGCAAGGTTCCCCGGAGGCGGTGGATCAAGACCAGCGAGTTAGATCGGAGTTTCCGAGCTTAGATCGGCCGGAATTCACCGGAGAAGTCTCGGTTCTCACCGGAGAAAAATCGGCGATCGCGTGGGAAAAACAGAACGGGGCAGGGGTTTTTATAGACGGGGGAAGGCGGCGGGGTAGTTTAGATCATGTCCGTTTCCTCCTCGAGCGAAATTCGGCTGTGATCCGCAGCAGTTCCGATCGGTTTGGATTCGGTGAGAGAGAGTCCGGCGCGGCGCGAGGTGGAAGACGAAGCCCGGGTGGGTCCCGCCTGTCAGCGTGAGAAAACGCGGGCGCGCGGCTGCGGGCTGGCGCGGGTTAAGTTGGGCCGGTTGGTGGGTTTCGGCCCACTGGCCGGTTTTTTTTTCTGTTTTCTCTTTTTCTTTTTCCATTTCTTTTCTGATTTGAGTTTAATTTGAATTCCAGTTTGAATTTGAATTTTTGCAAAACATGCAACACGTCCAAAAATTTTTAAATTCCCCTCTTAACATGATTTAAGGTTTTGAATCAAAATTTTGGGGTGTTACAGTGGCGGTGGTGCCGGAACGGGGTTTTGGTTGGCCTGCAACTGACCCAAAGTTGGGATCATGGTTTGCATAAGCTGGTTTTGCATGGCCATCAACCTTTCCAGATGGTTTTCACCAGCTCCGGGCTTAACAGGAACTCCTTGTGGTCATCCTCCTGGACGTTCCTTCGGTTGACGTTTCCTCTCACCATCTGTGAGGGAGAACGAAATAGAATAGAAGGTTAGAAGGTTAGGTAGGTCCCTTCAACTATATGCATCAAGGTGAGTTAGACTATATATATTAGACCATATGAGGATGTGATCAAGTGCCGACGCATTTCACACCTCTTTCTTCTTACATATGGATATGGACAACGTTTTTGAGACGTCCTACAACTCACATTAAGCACATAATCACACACAATCATTGCAAGGGCTCATACAGCTCCTATTCAAGGATGGTTTCCTATATCAAGGGGGTTTCAAGGCCAATCTAAGCTATTCACCCTAGGATGCTTCCTTTGGTCAGTGTGGCTTAGCTACCTGTGACTTCTATTTAGGGGTGTAACTTGCTGTTAACCCGTGGCTCTAATATCAATCTAAGGTTTCTATCTAGGCGTGTAACCTACTGTCAACCCGTGGCTCTGATACCAATCTGTGACGCCCCTCAATTCTGTGGAAAACCACGGAACCAAGAACTAATGCATATGTGTGCCTAGGATGTTCATCACACATATACATATATTTCAGAAACTGAATTCAGAATATATATATAACCACGAATAACAGAGTTTATTACAACGTCTCATGAGTCTTGGACTCATGCTTATAGCGGAAGTCTTATTTCTATGCAGCGGAAGTCTTATTTTAATGCGGAAGCAAAAACTAATGCGGAAGCAAAACTAAGCAGAAGTGGCTCCATCTCTACTCCTTCCACAGGCAAGGTTGAGAACAGATCACACGCCATGATGCGCCACTTGGTGTTCATAATAGCCTTCTCTTGCTGTTGATGACGAAATAATAATGCAAGATTGAGTACAATCATGTACTCAGCAAGTGCGGGAAAACACATGATATGCAGCTCATAAACAAGGTAGGTATAAAAGGCTTATTTGCAGAAAAGAAGATTTTGTAAAACCATGATAAAACAGCAACTTATCTTTAGATGTAATCCCAACATGTATTAAATTACCAACATACCTCCATCGCTTCCCGTGTTCCATCTGAACATTAACCAATCCTTTATTCATACTCACGAATACCTCCTCGTATTCGCTACCATCTCTCCTCGTAAATCAACCTCGTCTCACACCGAGACCAATCTCATGTCATGTCCCAACAGTCATGCAACCAATCTCATCACCCAGACTCAACAGTCCCAACAACTAAACCATAACCAAATCCGTAACCAAGAACCTTCCCTATAACTATCCCAACTAATCATAGCAGTTTAGCCAGGTGCTCGTGACCGTAAGCTCGGCTATCATGATAGTTTTTAGACTCTGCAGAGTGTGCACCTCTTTACCCAAAGTTTGTGATTTGGTCACCCGTCGGTGACTGCAGAACCTCCATTATACCAGTACACATCTGTCGGTGTATGGTCAAGAGATCACAAAATAGCCTTTACAAAGGGGTTACTAGATGTATGGACTCACTGAGGTTTCACCGGCAGGCTAGAATCTCCAATTCTCCCACCCACGGGCCCCCTCTTGTGCCATGCAGTTCCCAGGGCAGTCCTCACTCGACTCCCATTCCCCACGCCTTCCACAGTCCATAACACTCTAGCAACTTACCTAATTACTCAGCTAAGCCGCACCCATACTTGGCCTTGTGGTGGCACTGTTATCCTGGCATGTGCATGCATGAACCGGTCCTTAGATCTACGGCAAGTATAACCACCATCTCATGCTACCTCATTCACAAACCCAGGCTTGCCTAGATCTCCCTCCGATCCATGTTCATTAACATCTTCAGTTTCTCATTATCATTACGAGTGCAGTTAGCTAGACACATCTATCTCGCTCCCCAATCCCATAGACTCAGCGAAGCATAAAACAAAAACCATACCCGACTCATAAACTTCCCAGGCGACAAGTGTGGTTTAACCAATACTAGTAAACTCCTAAAAAGAGGTTTCCCATCATGTTTGACTCATCACACACCCTTTTTGCAAAACAAAATAGTTTTATCCAAACATAGGATCAATATGGTCAAGGGGCACTTGCCTTGTTCTTGCGGTTCCGGTTGTTCTTGGATCTCAAAACCTGGTTGCTGCAGTTCGTCGTAGACAGCTCTCTGAGCTTGTCCTGCTAGGTAGGATCACGTGCATACAGGATTCACAGCAATCAATATTTATGCGCAAACCTTAAACTAGATGTGATGATGCATATGCATGCTATCTCATGATTAGTTTTATTAGAGTGATCTGTACGTGTTCTTGCATGGCCTTGTAGGGACAGGGGTGTTCGGATCAAAGGTGGACATGGCAATGATCTTGTCTTTAGATCAAACTGATCATCAAGTGATCTGCCCACGAGAAGGCTTCTGTTCGAAAGGAATTGAAGAACAGATGCAAAGAGATGAACACAATGATGTTGAAGTCCTACCTCATGTTCTTCGAGGTCCTCCTCAGACCGCTTGGTTCTTCTTCGATGATCTCCCTTGTTGCGCTTCAGCGATGGTTTCCTCGGCGAGTTAGGGCTAGGGCTCTAAGTCGTCGGCTCAGGAGTCGAAAGAGAAGTTTGTGGTTTCGGCCAGAGGTTTTGGGTTCTATTTATAATCGGGAAGAGAAGAGTCATAATCTGATTGTATCTCGAATAAGAGTCTTATTCAGATCTTTGTTGGATCCTAACATCTTATCTTTAGTAACATCGTGGAATTTAGATTGGATCTGTTGCGTACCGGTATCTTTTACGCGTAAAACCCGCTTCAGAACTTGTTACCTCCGTGATGATGAGCTCCGGAAGCTCCACGTGTCCTCTGGGGCCTGGTATCTCCTTGTCCGCAGAGACGAGCTCCGGTTGTGCCGCGTGTCACGAGCGAGACCTCCCCCTTCTTTGGAGGTGAGCTCCGCGCGCGCCACGTGTTGGCGCCGGTCTTCCCTCTCTTCCTTCCTCAGGAACATGCCCCGAGGTCGACACGTGTTCGATAGATCTGGACTTCTCTGAGATGGGCTCCGAGATCGACACGTACCCCGCGTGACTGGTCCTCTGATTTCCGTGAGGACTAGCTCCGAGGATGACACGTGTCTTGCAGAAATGCATTTGCTTCCTCTGCAGAGGCTAGCTCCATGGGCAACACGTGTCCCACAGGATCGGACCTCTCCCCTTTGTGGCGACGAGCCCCGAACCTGCCACGTAGCTCTTTTAGCGACGGACCTCTCTTCACATCGCAGAGACGAGCTCCGATCACGCCATGTGGCCAGTGGCCGTGGTAAGTTGTCTTCGGCGCTCTCGGAGGGCTTTATTGGCTATTCTTTTGATAATTCTCTCTGTTCCTATTTCTCATTAAGATGTTTCCTCTTCATAGAACATGAACGTATGCTGACACCCGAGGCGAGGGTGTCACAGTCAACTTGCCTGTGGGGATTGAGTAGAGATGGAGCCGCTGATGCTGCTTAGTTTGCTTCCGCACTAGAATAAAGACTTCCGCTGCTAGAATAAGTAATTCGCTGCTAATATAAGACTTCCGCTGCTAGAATGAGTCCAAGACTCATGAGACATTGTAATAAACCCTATTATTCGTGGTTATATATATTCTGAATTCAGTTTGTGAAGTATATGTGTATGTGTGATGAACATCCTGGGCACACATACGCATCAGTCTCGGTTCCGAGGGGTTTCCTCTCAGAACCAGGGCGTCACAGAGGCAAAGGCACATGAGGTGCTTGCATGGCAGGACGTTGTTGTGGTGGTTGATTAGGGTGAAAAGCAGGAGCGGGCGATCCATACTGTGGTGCAGCTGGGAGCATGTACCGCGGACGTACATTACTCCCTTGTGGCTGGTATGGCATCTTTCTTTTGCCCTCTTGCTCGATCTCTCGGATCTTGCTTTCAGCCACTATGGCTTTGTCAACTAGCTTCTGGAAGCTCACATAGTCATTGTTGAGGAGCTGAACCTGGATCTCATTGTTCAACCCTCTCATGAACAAGTACTTCTTCCGTTGGTCCGAGTTGACATCTTCAGGGGCATACCTTGACAGCTGCATGAACTTGTTAAGGTACCTTCGAACTCTTGCCTCTTGAGCATCATGACACGAGCAGGGATATAATGAGATCGGAAACTCTCCTTGAACTCGGTCCAAGTAATAGTCTCTGGGTTGTTATGAGCATTACAAAGGGCATCCCAGCAGTCAGCGGCTGCTCCCGTGAGTTGGTGCGACATGAAGAGAATCTTCTCTCGGTCATTGCACTGAACTATGGCAAGCTTCTTCTCCATGGACTTCAACCAGTCGTCGGTCTCCATGGGATCATTAGCTTGAGTAAAAGTGGGCGGTCGAGTCCTCATGAACTCTCCCAGTCGGTTGTGAGCCGGTGGTGGTGGCGGTGGCGGTGGTGGTGGTGGTGGTGCAGGAACGGGGTTGTTGTTGTTGGCTTGCAGCTGACCCAAAGTTTGGATCATAGTTTGCATAAGCTGATTCTGCATAGCCATCAACTGTTCCAGATTGTTTACACCAGCTCCGGGGTTGTCATTCTTAGGAACATCGACGTGGTCCTCTTCTTGGTTGCCATGGACGTTCCTCCCTTGACGGCCGGCGTTTCCTCTCACCATCTTGAGAGAGGGTTGAGTAGAATAGAGGTTAGAAGTTTAGATAGATCCCTCTCATCTATATGCATCAAAGTGGATGGACTATATATCATCCTATATGAGGATGTGAACATATGCCGAAGCATCTCATATCTCTCTGCTATGTGTGGATATGGACAATGCTAAAACGTCCCACAACTCACACTAAGCACTCAAGCACAAACAATCATCACAGAGTTCAGCACACAACTCCTATCCTAGGCTTACTCAATGGGGGTCCTATGGGGTTTTGGGGTGATACAAATAGGTGATTAGTCTGTGACCTTGTCCTATGGTCAAGGTGGTTCTAATGTCAATCTATGCATTTTACCTAAGCTTGCATCCTATGGTCAGCGTGGCTTCTAATACCAATCTGTTACTAGGCTTGTGACCTACAGTCAACCGTGGTATCTATAGCAATCTATGATTTCTATCTAGGTGTGTGACCTACAGTCAACGTGGCTCTGATACCAACTTGTGACGCCCTGGTTCTGAGAGGAAACCTCTCGGAACCGAGACTGATGTGTATGTGTCCCCAGGATGTTCATTACACATACACATATAATCCACAAACTGAATTTCAGAATAATACCACGAATAACAGGGTTTATTACAATGTCTCATGAGTCTTGGACTCATTCTAGCAGAGGAAGTCTTATCTTAGCAGCGGAAGTTTTTATTCTAGCAGCAGAAGTCTTTATTCTAGCAGCGGAAGTCTTCTAAACTATTGTGGAAGCAAACTAAGCAGCAGCAGCGGCTCCATCTCTACTTCATCCCCACAGGCAAGTTGACGGTGGATCACACTCCTAATACTCCACGTGGTCTTCATAGTACTTCTCTCCTATTGCTGATGATGTATGATAATGCAAGTTTGAGTACATGACGTACTCAGCAAGTGCGGGAAAATATGATATGTAGCTCACAGCAAGGTAGGTATAAAAAGGCTCATTGCAGAAAGCAAAGTTTATTTCTCAAAATACGATAAAACAGAAACTCAACCTGTCGGCGACTGCAGAACCTCCATTATACCAGTACACGACCGTCGGTGTATGGCCAAGCGATCACAAAATAGCCTTTACAAAGGGGATACTAGATGTATGGACTCACTAAGGTTTCACCAGCAGGCTAGAATCTCCAATTCTCCCACCTACGAGCCCCCTCTTGTGCCATGCAGTTCCCAGGGCAGTACTCACTCGACTCCCATTTCCTGCGCCTTCCACGGTTCATAACAGTCTAGTAACTTAAATATATACTCAGCTAAGCCGCACCCATACTTGGCCTTGTGGTGGCACTGTATTCCTGGCATGTGCTCGCATGAACCGGTCCTTAGATCCACGGCAAGTAAGCACCATCTCATACTACCTCATCCATAAACCAAGCTTGCCTAGATCTCCCTCCGATTCATGTTCATTAACAACATCAGTTTCTCATTATTCATACGAGTGCAGTTAGCTAGACACATCTATCTCGCTTCCTGTATCCCATGGACTCAGTGAAGCATAAAAGCAAAAACCATACCCGACTCATTAACTTTCCCGGCGACAAGGGTGGTTAACAAAACTAATAAACTCCTATCAAAGGGTTTCCTATCAAGTTGACTCAAGCACACACACCTTTTCGCAAACAAAACAGTTTTTCCAAAAACATGGGATCAATATGGTCAAGGGGCACTTGCCTTGTTCTCGCGGCTCTGGTTGTTCTTGTGTCTCGATATTCTGGTGCTGAAATCCTTCGTAGATAGCTCCCTGAGCTTGTCCTTGTATTTATGATCACGCACATACAAGATTCATAGCAGTCAATAATCACGCACAATCCTTATTCAAGATGCGATGGTGCATATGCATGCTAATCCTATGGTGCTGTTTTATTAGATCGATTTGTATGTGTTCTTGCATTGCTTGCATGGGGTTTCACGATGAACAGAGGTGTAAAGATCAAATGTGGACGTGGTGATGATCTGGACTCAAGACCTAGATCAAACCGATCAACACGTGATCTGTCCATGAAAAAGCTTCTGTTTGAAGAGATCGAAGGAACAGATGCAAAGAAAACACGATGACGTTGTAAGGTGGTAATGGAAACCTATCTTACTTCCTTCGGGTCCCTCCTCTAGCAAGAACAGATTGTCGGCTCTCCTCCGGCGATGGCGGTCATGTCTGGGCTCGTCGGCGGTTTCTCCGGTGGTCAAATTCCGGCGAAGGGGTTTAGCTCGGCGAGTTTGGGGCTAGGGCTTCTAAGTTGTCGGCTTAGAAAAGAATTACGACCAAGGGATTGTTTCGGTTTCTATTTATAATCGGGAAGAGAAAAGTCTTAATCTAATTGGATTTCAAATAAGAGATCCTTGTGGTGGACCGGAATCCGCTCATTCAGGATCGCAGAGGGTGGTGCCGCACGATGCGACACCCGAAAGCACACATCATAAGGATACATTGTATTACATAGGAAAACAAACTGAAACTGTACAAACTGGTACAATACTCAGTTACAAACTAGTGTCTTTATTACACAGCGGAAGTCTAATTTATACAACTCACGCCCGCCTATCTAGCAAAAGTTGGTTGCCCAGCCCTAGGGCAACCCACACTAGCTGCACTCCTCAGCTCAGCGCGCCGTGTACGGCTCCCACTCAGCAGTGGTCTCCGATGGAGGGTAACCCTCGCCGATGGACTCGTAACCCAAGTCCGTGGGTGGCTCCTCACCTGAAAAAACACTTAAGCAGCAACCGTGAGCACGATGGCTCAACAAGACTTAACCGACTCACCTAGACATGAAACTCTACATGTAGGGTACAATGAACATGGGATGTAAAATTTCAGGAAAATGGACACACCTGTAAGGGCCTCAGTTTTTGACACCTATTTGAAGTGTTCATCACCACACCACACACTTCATTTGAAGTAAGTTTATGAACACAAATGAAGAGCAAGTAACCACCATCAACATGCTCATTAGAGAACAAACTCACATATTGCAAAAGTGGTATTTCCCACATGTGATATAGGTGGGCTGGACATATGAAAACTCCTACACATTGCTAAGGGTGTCCACGCCAAGTTTCACCCAAATTCAAAACCTTTTTAAGGTCATTTTGGGTATAGTTAGAAAGAGGGCAGTTTGAAACCGTATTCAAATTCAAACTGTTTTTATTCCACGAATTTAAAAGTGGGAGGCATATTCTTACTCAGCACATTTTTGTGAGCCCGCACACCAATTTTCACTCCATCTGGAGTTGATCTTGACATGAGCTAAGTGGGACAAATTCAAACATTATTTGAATTCAAAACTGAACTTGTGCTGAAATTCATTCAAACCAAACCTAATTTAAATTCTAATCAATTCAAATGGCTCATGGGTGAATAATTTGAATCACCAGGGGTATTATGGGGCTCACTGTTTACAACAGTGATTAGGAGTAAATTTCAGAGGATAAAACCCTGGGTGGGACCCACATGTCATAGAGAGGAGGCAAAACTTGCACACAAAGTCACAGCCTCGGTGGGAAATTCCACCGAGCAGCTGTCGGCTGTGCCACCGAGCAGCTACCGGCGCCACCAGCTGCTTCCCCTCTCCGCGCGCTGGCGCCCAGGGCGGCTTGCTCGCGCCCCCACGCGACCGGCACCACCTCCACTGAGCAGGAGTCGGCCGGCTTTATCTTCTCGCGGGCAAACCCGAGCAGCGGCATTGTTTCTCGCCGCAGCTCTCTGCTCAATCGGGAAAACCAGAAAAACAATCTCCTCCTTCGTTCCTGAGCTGCTAGACAGCCACCTGAGGTCGCACTCCACCTTCCCAATGCCAGAAACCCCGAGCTCTGACCTCCTTTGCCCGAAAATGATCGCCACCGCGGCGACCTAGCCTCAGCCGAGAGTCAGGCGCCCGTGGACAGCATTCCACAGGAGTTTTCATGGTCCAGCAAGAGAGGCAACAGAAGCGCGCGATCACCGTGCTGCTCTCCTCCAAGTTTGGAAGCAAACCGTGAAGAATCCACAGAGAATTTCTAGTTTTTGCTCCGGCGACCGTAAACCGAGCTTCCGGTACGGTTTCTTTAAATTCTCGCTCTACGATCTTTCGGAGGTTATCAAATCCTGCACATAGACGCTGGACTAGCCGGCGATCAAGTTCTTTTCTGCATCCGTGGCGTGAAACTGTCTAGGAGTAACGAATTTTGAGCTCGATCGAGGGCGGTCATGGCGGGCACGATCGGTCACACGGTGCCGATCGACTTGCCGCCATCCCTGAACCCTTTTGACACCTTGTCGAGCTTCCTAGAGGTACACTGATGCTGTAGGACCGTTTGTTCGAGGTGTTGGCGGGTTAGGACCCACGGTCGACAGCGCCGAACCTCAACCGAGGCCGCGGCACGTCGCCGAGCTATTTCCGGTCAACCCCAGCCCGGCCTGACACCACCGACGTGTTCCTCGACGTCGACAACCCCCTGGCGGCGAGTTTCAGACCATGGGAGGTCCGGCAGCGGCGAACCGGCAAGCCCCAAGTCTGCTCCGGTGAGGTCGGCGGCGCGGGCGCGAGAGAACAGTGGGAGGAAGACAAAGCCGGCTGGCCCATGTGTCAGCGACTGAAGAATTTCAATCGGGATCGGATGTGGCCGGGGATCGGCTGTGCTGTCGCGCAAATACCCTGTGAGCCCCGGTGTGCCGGACACCTCCGCGCTCGACACGTGTTCCCACGGCCCCCGCAAGTTTAAACTTTTTCCCCGATTTTCAGAATTCTTCTAAACTTCAAATCCTCATAACTTTGGCTAGAAAGCTCCAAATCGAGTGAACCAAATTGTGTTGGATTCAGCTCTCTGAGCAATTTTCAGCAAATCAAGTTTCACTTCATGGAAATCCTTATTTCTCCAGAATTAATTCCTCAATGTTTAAACTGTTAGGAATTTTAACTGGAGAATCCCTTGGAGGAAAATACTGAAATTTTGCTGGGACGTTCACCAAAATATCCCTGAACTACCATAACAATTTCAGATCCATATGAGCTCATTTGATCCACCTAATGGTGTGATTAGTGAAACTGTTCCAGGGAAAATAGAAAATGTTCAGAAATATTTTCAGAATTTTCTCTCAAATTGTTTAGCTCATATCTTTAGCTAGGAACCTTCAAATTAAGTGAGACCAACTCAATTAGAACCCTCTGAAAACCTAGTTTTCAGAAAGTCATAGTTTGTTTCATGTAAATCCTTAGAACACCCTAAAAGCCTTCAATTAAGGTCAAGTACATGATTAATTCTGGAGGGCTCAAATGAGCTTTGCTGCAACTAAAACTTGACCTAGTCTCTGTTTAGGTTGTAACCAAGCCACAGTAAAAATTTCAGTCATTGGGCTTGTCTAGTAAGAGTTATAGACTTCACAAGATTAAAAGTTAATACAACTGCATTTAAATTAATACATGTATTGCTTCTATCATGTAGTCGCTAAGGTCGAGGAGGAACCCGAAGTCCTAGACTTCGTTACTCCGGAGGAGCAGCTAGCCTATGACCAAGATCAGCAAGGCAAGCTCCGGTTTGCATTAACCCTTTTACAAGTTTTTATTGTTTTGAGCACATACTTGATTACTTTATTCTATGCATTAGAGTCTTGTTTGAAAACCCAATTGCATAGCCAAGAAAACCTTGGGTTGGTTTTAGGATTTCAAACACCGTTAGCTACTGCCATGCTAAGATAGTGTAGGATTCGGTACAAGTCGAGTAGTTGGAACTACTCGCGAGCATAGGCTAGAGGCACTCGACTCGGGTAGTGTTAGCACATGAAACACATGGAAAGAAAATGAGACCAAGTGGAGAGTAAGGGCAGCAGGACTTTGGGGCCTGTGTGCTGTAGCTCCGTTTGCATCGATTGAGGACCGAGCCGTGTGCGGGCCTGTTGAACAAGCTAGAACAGTACCGAAGAACTACCGGCTATATGGGAACCGGGAAACTGATGTAACTCGGGTAGCTGGGTGTTGATGCATAGCTGGTCGTTCAGAGGGTAGGTTGAGAGCTCGAGGTGTAAATCGGCTGGCGGCACTGAGATGCGCATGCAGAGACCTCTTGCTCGGGACGATTGGACCGGTTCAACATTTGGCTAACGGGTGAAAGGTTGTCGCGTACGGCGTCCATGATGGTTGTTGTAGGCAACATCGAGTACGGGCGTACGTGACGGGTTGTTCGGGTAACCCTGCAGGTGTAAATTGATTATAATCGCCATCCCTCGCGGTCAGTGAGTACCACTTGTTCACTGTACTGTGACGTAGAAAGAACAGGCTACTTACATGTTAAAATGTTGCTGATTGAAAGATGGACTTGATTGCTAATGAATTGCTATAGTTTTGAGCTAACTAAAGTTCTTTTCAACTTTGGGCAAAGTACATGAGAGAAATGCGTTTCTTGTTTGATTGCGGCTCTCTCATGTGCCTTAGCGTAAGGTTCTCCACAACCTGCTGCTAAAACTTGAAAGTAAGGTTCTACTAATTAGGCGAGTCCTTGCAAATGATTTGTTTTCCCTCATGTAATCCATTACCCCTCATGTAGAAGTTCCATGTTTAGGTGAGACGGGTCAGACTTGCTGAGCCTTCGTGCTCACTGCTTCTGTTTGAAGCTTTTGCAGAGTTCTATGAGGAAGGGACTCCCGAAGAGAAGACGGAACCCCAGGAGGGGAACCCCGTCGAGTGGGAGTCGTGCACGCCGCAGAGTTAGTGTGCGTGTGTGCTAGCAAGGACACGTTCAAGGGCTGAACGTGGACTTGATGCGTAGTCTATGCCCGTGAGTGTAGACTGGAAGTATTTTGATGTAAACATGTTCATAATCTTGTTTATGTAATAAAATTTCGCTTCCGCTTTGTACCTTTGACGTGTGTTATCCGGTGCTGTGCAACGCAGCACCCCTCAGCGTGATCCTGGCTCGACAAGACTGTGGGGTCGTGTCAGCGTTGGTATCAGAGCTTGCTTGAGGTTTAACGCACTACAAAGGTCATCTTTTTCAAAAATCCAGTGAGGAACGAGTTAGTAGCCCATATAAGGATGTTATTAGCATATAGAAAGTGGCATATGAACTTATTTGATTATGTCGGAAAATCATGCATCTCGGGACGTGTATGTCTTGGGGGGTGCACGTAAGCGCTGTCCACCAGTGCGCACAAGCTGAAGGGTGGAGCCCCACGGTTGGCAGGTAACCCGACCCGCTTTAGTAACCTCTACGACTCTTCATGTCGTTTGGGGTATTCGAGCAACCTCTATCCCTGGCATGCGTGGTGCAACTTGGGAGACCCCGTCACGTGGTCTGAGACGTGAACACGTAACTCAAGGCGTGTTTGGCTTGAGAACATCCGGGCGAGTGATGACGGCCGGGTGTACGAACTGTATGGATTCCGGACTCGGTGTGCAGCCGAGTCTGATGATTGTTTGAGTTTCTGCAGGTAACCTGACAACGAAACGGTAGACGTGTAGCATCCGTGTGCGAGTGACATTTAGTTCCACTGAAATAACGAAGCCGGCTAAGTCCGGTATATGTTTTTCTTTGTGAGGACGTAGTACCGACATAATCTGGTGATGCATCGACGTCACACCCAACTAAATGAACAACTTCATTTAAAACTTGAAGGTTTTGATCCAAAGTAGTAAAACTTGATGTAACTCCTTCTCTTGAACAAGATATTCAAAGTTAACAAGTTTTCAACTTATAGGTTGTTAAGGACAGGGCACTCTGTTTTCAGCTGAATCAAGGCTGAAGTTAATCAGAGGTTAGAGGTTGAGTTCTTTCGAGGTTGGGGTCATATGATACATTTCTGGAAAGATTTGGAAGATCTTTACAACTTTCTGTTGAGGTCCAGAGGTGTTTCATCCCTTAACCAATCGAAAAATGCAGTATAGTTGAGACCGTCCAGAAAACAGGGCAGAGCAAACAATCTCTGTAAACTCTCTGTAAATTAAGCATAACTTCCTGCTTAAAAATCCAAAAATAGAAAATGAGGTAGTTCTGGAAATCTTATGAGATAGGTTACAACTTTGTAATAGAAAGTTTTGTCAGATTAGGAAGAAACTTAACTGGGATTCTTGGATCAAATCAGTACCTAAAGCAGGGAGGTGCTGTCCAATTGTCTCCAGAAATTCTGTTAATTTTGACATCTCATAACTTTTGAACCAGGACTGATCTTAGGCCAAGCAAATACTTTATGGAAAGCTATTGAAGTTAGCTTTAACTTTGATGTGGAGCTCCAGAATTGGATTTGCCCTTAACATGGCGTAAATCAGGTTGAAATGGAAACTGATCAGGGCTGTCATGTAGACAGCAGATCAGCAGTCAAATTTGTTTAAAATTTGAACTATGTTTCCAAGTTTTATGGGTTCAATGACATGTCTTATGTTATAACTCAAGGGTTTACTGTTTAAATAAATATTTGACATTTCTCAAATATATTTTTACAGATGACAGCAGATAAACAGTTGGAGAACAGGTGGGTGGTTTCCCACTGTTCTCACCGTAGCGGCTACCCGGAAGCATTGTGGCAAATGCTCCAATATTTCGGGTACAGCCAGATGCCGCAGTACTTCGCCAAGGAAGAAGGCGAAGAGGGGAACAAGACGTGGACGATCCATGTCGAAGTCCCTGCAGGACCTACGCCACCCGGTTGGGTGCCGTTCACCGTCACGGTGAGAGGAAGACAACCGGAAGGGATGTGGCAAGTGGCAGCCCGTGACACCATGTCACGTTTCTGCCAACTACACGTGCAGGCTATGGAGGGCACTCCATAGGTGCTCGTTCCGGTGGAGGGACAGGCTCAGCATGTGTGGGAAGAGAGGTACCTGGAGGCAACGGACCCGAGTTGCCCAAGGTACAACCCCGCGGAGGCAAATCTCAGCCTCCAGATGAGGGCGGGAAACGCCGTGATGGACAGCCAAGCTGTTCATATAGAGCATCTCGCCACAAAGCTCAAGGAGAGCATGAGCTGTGGAGACCATTTCGAGAGTGCTCACAGCGCACTCCGCAATGTGCTCCTTCCGACGATCAAGCGACTGAATGAACAACATAATCAGTTGCATCGTCTGAAGAAGGCGAAGAGAAAAAGCCGTGTCGACATTGCGGCATTGCAAGAACTGGTACAAAATCTGACCCAGCAGAACGAGGACCTTGCTCAAGAGCGGGACGACGCTATTGAGGAAGGGCAAGGCTGGGAAGAAGATTACAACCAGGCTATGGACGAGGTGCATGCTTTGCAGGACCTCGTACCTCCAGTATTGGGTATACCGGTGGTCTTGGGTCTTCCTTTAATGGGAGAACCCGGGATGGGAGAAGAGGTGGTAGATCCAGAGCCACCAGTAGAGGTACCGGAGGAGGACGACCCACAGGAGGTCGAGTTCTACTCCGAGTACGGGGTTACGGTTGCCATGTAGGGCAGCCAGGGTAGTGTAACCCAACTTTTGTAATCAGTGACATGTCGTGTAGACAGTAGCGTATGTATAGGTAGTGACGACATGAGCACGACTTCTCGGAGACCCGAGAATAATGTATCTTGTATAAAGTTTATGCTTTATCAATATATGTGAATGTTGTGCAAAGTATTCATGTGTCACTTCAATACCTACTGCATCATATGGAATGTTAAGTAAGACATGTACTAATCGCTGCTGTTTTGAATTTCAGAATGACGCGTACTCGTGCCAACCCTGATGTTGGGGGTACCAGTCAAGGGGGAGAGACTTCCCAACCACCTCCCGAGGACTCCTCGGAACAGCAGCAGCAACAGCAAACACCGCCACCGCCACTGCCAACGGTTACATTGGCCGACATCGTCGCGGCAATGGCGGGTTCACATCAGCAGCACATGGAGTTGCTGCAAACTCTTATTGCCAATACGTCTCGCCCAGAGAGACGTCAAGACCGTGAGGAGCGTCAACAGAGCTCCTACTCCGACTTCCTGGCGACTCATCCCCCAGTATTCTCAAGGGCGGATGAACCTCTTGACACGGACAACTGGCTCCACGCGATAGAGATGAAGTTCGGGCTGCTCCAGATAAGCGAGCAGCGCAAGACTCAGTTCACGGTCCAGCAGCTCCAAGGATCCACGAGTGCGTGGTGGGCCAACTTATGTGCTTCACAGCCCACCGACCGAGTGATGACCTGGACAGAGTTCTGGACGGCCTTCAGGGCCTATCATATACCGCCAGGTTTGATGAAGAGGAAGACGCAGGAGTTCCTGCACCTGCAGCAAGGGAGCCGGAACGCGCTGGAATACTCCAGGGCATTCAACGATCTCGCACTCTACATGTCGTATCACGCAGACACTGACGAGAAGCGGCGGGACCACTTTTACCAGGGGCTTAACCCGCTCCTGAAGGACAAGTTGGCGATGTTCAATCGTGGCAGCCTCAACGACATCATTGATGCTGCGATTGTTCAGGAGAACTCCGGCAAGGAGTTAGCGGCGGCGGAGCGAAAGCGAAGCGCGCCGCAAAGCAGCGGAGAAGGAAGCGGTCCTTCTCAGAAGTTTCGGATGGTGAATTGCCCACCATGAGGTCCACGCTGGCAGCCACCACAGCAGTCGATGCCGTTCCGCAGTCGGACGTACTCTTCACTGGCATTCAGACCGGCACTGCCAGTACCACCTCCGCAACAACAGCAGCAGCGGGCGATGCCGCGTGCATATGCACCTCAGCAACGCATGCCGGGCTTTCGTCCCCCGAGCACTACACCAGCAGCGCCACATGTTACAAGTGTGGTCGTCCAGGACACTTCACGAGCAGTTGCCCGGAGAGGCAAGGCGGCGGAGTGGCACCACAGTTTCCGGGGAGGAATCAACCATGGAACCCTACTAATGCGTGGCGGGCAAACGCTAGGCCCGGCACCGTCCACCAGCTTGCCATTGAGGACGTGCCGGAGAGCGACCAATCCTTGCGGGTATGTTCCAACTCTACCAGCATCCCGCTATTGTACTATTTGATTCAGGCGCCACGCATAGCTTCATTAGCCAAGCTTTCATTGATAAATATAGCTTGCAAATACTACCCACCGATAGTCCCTATGTGATCTGTTCACCGGGTGGGAAAATTTCAGCAAGCATGATGGTCCCAAAAGCACCATTATGCTTAGAGGGTAGAGTTTACCCTACGTCTCTCATAATCCTAGAGGGACAAAAGGTCGATATCATCTAAGGGATGTCGTGGTTAACCCGCCACGGCGCTGTTTTAGACACCGTCCTCCGAGTTGTGCACTTGAACTCAGAAGTGCACGAGTCGCACTCATTATTTCTGGACAGTCCAGAAATAAAACTTCCAAGTGTCTATCAAGCCACAACCATCAGATTGGAAGATATTCCAGTAGTCCGAGAGTTCCCTGATGTATTCCCGGACGATTTGCAGGGGATGCCACCCGATAGAGAGGTGGAGTTCAAGATTGAACTTGCACCGGGAACCATGCCAATATCCCGAAGGCCATACAAGATGGCGCCCAAGGAGTTGGCTGAACTGAAGACTCAGCTCACGGACCTTCTGGAGAAGGGTTTTATTAGGACGAGCTCCTCGCCATGGGGCTGTTCGGCATTATTTGTCAAGAAGAAGGATGAGACGTTACGGCTTTGCATGGACTATCGTCCATTAAATGCCGTAACCATCAAGAACAAGTACCCGTTGCCACGGATCGACATGTTGTTTGATCAGTTGGTCGAGGCAAAGATCTTTTCCAAGATGGATTTAAGATCCGGATACCATCAGATTAAGATAAGGGCTGAGGACATTCCAAAGACAGCTTTCTCAACAAGGTACGGACTTTATGAGTACCTGGTCATGTCCTTCGGCCTCACCAATGCTCCAGCTCACTTCATGTACTTGATGAACTCGGTATTCATGCCGGAGCTGGACAAGTTTGTCGTGGTCTTCATCGA
This sequence comes from Neostapfia colusana, assembly GCA_030760725.1. Taxonomy (NCBI): domain Eukaryota; kingdom Viridiplantae; phylum Streptophyta; class Magnoliopsida; order Poales; family Poaceae; genus Neostapfia; species Neostapfia colusana. The sequence goes on along the minus strand of JASWHV010000005.1, from coordinate 73,260,071 downwards.
CGACATCCTGGTGTATTCCAAGTTGGAGGAAGATCACAAGAAACATCTGCGTATAGTCTTGCAACGGCTGCGGGATCACAAGTTATACGCGAAATTCAGCAAATGCGAGTTTTGGATATCGCAAGTGCCGTTTCTCGGGCATATCATCTCAGCGGAGGGTATCGCTGTGGACCCGAGCAAGATCACTCAAGTGCTGAATTGGAAATCCCCGAGAACTGTTCATGAGGTACGGAGTTTCCTCGGGCTCGCGGGATACTATCGGAGGTTCATTCCGAACTTCTCGAAGATTGCCAAGCCAATGACAGAGCTGCTAAAGAAGGCTACCAAATATCTTTGGAGTCCAGCATGTGAAGCAGCATTCAAGGCTTTAGTCAAGCACCTGACATCAGCACCGGTTTTGGCGCAGCCAGACACAACAAGACCGTTCGATGTGTACTGCGCTGCATCCTGCATTGGGCTTGGATTTGTGCTGATGCAAGACCGAAGGGTGGTCGCGTATGGGTCACGGCAGCTTAGAAACCATGAGCAAAATTATCCAACTCATGATTTGGAGCTCGCTGCCGTGGTACTTGCACTGAAAATGTGTAGGCACTACCTACTTGGTAACCTCGTACATTTATATACCGACCACAAAAGCCTCAAGTACATATTCACTCAGAAGGAGCTGAACATGAGGCAACGAAGATGGTTAGAGCTGATAAAGGATTACGAAATAGAGATCCATTATCATCCGGGCAAGGCAAACGTAGTGGCAGATGCGCTAAGCCGCAAGTCACACGTCAACAATCTGACCATCACAACGTTGGAAGAGAGCGAACCACCACTACATGTGATTCCACACGGAGCTCTCTACAACCTAGCTTTGATCCCCACCATCCGTGAAGAGATAGCGGCAGCTCAGAAACATGACAAGGGCATGTTGCATTTGCGGAGACATGTAGATAGTGGGGAGCTGAAATGTTTCCGGAAGGACGGAGACGGCGTCCTATGGTTCAAGGACCAAATCGTCGTACCCCGTAACCCGGAATTACGGAAGAAAATTTTTGATGAGGCTCACTTATCAAAATTTTCTATTCGCCCCGGCAGCAACAAGATGTATCAAGAACTCAGAAGCAAGTTTTGGTGGACACGGATGAAGCGTGAGACTGCAAAATACGTGTCCGAGTGTGATACATGTCGAAAGGTGAAGGCAGACCATATGCGGAAACCGGGACTGCTGCAACCACTGGGCATTCCGGCCTGGAAATGGGAGGATGTGAGCATAGACTTCGTCGTCGGTTTACCCACCACCTTGCAGAAACATGATTCTGTGTGGGTGATCGTCGATCGGCTCACCAAAGTTGCCCATTTCATCCCGGTCAACGCCAACTACAACGCCAAGAAGTACGCTGAACTGTACATCTCACGGATCCTATGTTTGTATGTCGTACCCCGTACTATCATATCGGATCGGGGCACTTTATTTGTGTCCCGTTTTTGGGAGCAGCTGCACGCTTCCTTGGGGCCGAAGCTGATCCGTAGTTCAGCATACCACCCGCAGACGGATGGACAAACCGAGCGGGTAAATCAGATCTTAGAAGACATGCTACGAGCTTGCGCTATCAACCACGGCAAGAATTGGGATGATCACTTGCCGTTAGCCGAGTTCTCGTACAACAATGGGTACCAAGCCAGCATCAAGATGGCGCCCTACGAGGCGCTATACGGATGGAAATGCCGCACACCACTGAATTGGTGTGAATCTGGCGAAAGGATTACCTTCAGGATTGACCTTGTCAACAACGCGGAAGAAAAGGTTCGACTGATTCAAGCGAACCTAAAAGCCGCTCAATCCCGTCAGAAACAGTATGCGGACCAGAGAAGATACCCATTACAATTCGAAGTTGGAGATCACGTATATCTACGGGTGTCTCCAATGAAGGGCGTAAACAGATTTGGGGTAAGAGGAAAGTTAGCACCCCGATTCATCGGTCCATTTCAGATTACCGAAAGATGTGGAACAGTGGCATACCGGCTGGAATTACCAGAAGCACTTTCCGGTGTGCACGACGTCTTTCACATTTCCCAGCTGAGGAAGTGTCTCAAGCTATCAACTACCGTTCAGCTGGAAGGTATTGAAGAACTGCAACCGGATCTCACCTATCGGGAGGAACCGTTGCAGATTATTGATGAAAAGGCCCGAACCACACGCAACCGTACGTTGTGGTTCTACAAGATTCTATGGAGTAATCACTCCATGGACGAAGTGACATGGGAGAGCGAAGGATTCCTTCGCGCTAACTACCCCGACTTTTTCACGTTGCATATCCGGTAATTTTCCACCGTCCTCTCTCTCATTTTCACCTTATAATCTCGGGACGAGATTCTTTTAAGGGGGGAGGAGTGTAAGGGCCTCAGTTTTTGACACCTATTTGAAGTGTTCATCACCACACCACACACTTCATTTGAAGTAAGTTGATGAACACAAATGACGAGCAAGTAACCACCATCAACATGCTCATTAGAGAACAAACTCACATATTGCAAAAGTGGTATTTCCCACATGTGATATAGGTGGGCTGGACATATGAAAACTCCTACACATTGCTAAGGGTGTCCACGCCAAGTTTCACCCAAATTCAAAACCTTTTTAAGGTCATTTTGGGTATAGTTAGAAAGAGGGCAGTTTGAAACCATATTCAAATTCAAACTGTTTTTATTCCATGAATTTAAAAGTGGGAGGCATATTCTTACTCAGCACATTTTTGTGAGCCCACACACCACTTTTCACTCCATCTGGAGTTGATCTTGACATGAGCTAAGTGGGACAAATTCAAACTTTATTTGAATTCAAAACTGAACTTGTGCTGAAATTCATTCAAACCAAACCCAATTTGAATTCTAATCAATTCAAATGGCTCATGGGTGAATAATTTGAATCACCAGGGGTATTATGGGGCTCACTGTTTACAACAGTGATTAGGAGTAAATTTCAGATGTTAAAACCCTGGGTGGGACCCACATGTCATAGAGAGAAGGAGGCAAAACTTGCACACAAAGTCACAGCCTCGGTGGGAAATTCCACCGAGCAGCTGTCGGCTGTGCCACCGAGCAGCTACCGGCGCCACCAGCTGCTTCCCCTCTCCGCGCGCTGGCGCCCAGGGCGGCTTGCTCGCGCCCCCACGCGACCGGCACCGCCTCCACTGAGCAGGAGTCGGCCAGCTTTATCTTCTCGCGGGCAAACCCGAGCAGCGGCATTGTTTCTCGCTGCAGCTCTCTGCTCAATCGGGAAAACCAGCAAAACAATATCCTCCTTCGTTCCTGAGCTGCTAGACAGCCACCTGAGGTCGCACTCCACCTTCCCAACGCCAGTAACCCCGAGCTCCGACCTCCTTTGCCCGAAAACGATCGCCACCGCGGTGACCTAGCCTCAGCCGAGAGTCAGGCGCCCGTGGAGCATTCCACAGGCGTTTTCACGGTCCAGCAAGAGAGGCAACAGGAGCGCGCGATCACCGTGCTGCTCTCCTCCAAGTTTGGAATCAAACCGTGAAGAATCCACAGAGAATTTCCAGTTTTTGCTCCGGCGACCGTAAACCGAGCTTCCGGTACGGTTTCTTTAAATTCTCGCTCTATGATCTTTCGGAGGTTATCAAATCCTGCACATAGACGCTGGACTAGCCGGCGATCAAGTTCTTTTCTGCATCCGTGGTGTGAAACTGTCTAGGAGTAACGAATTTCGAGCTCGATCGAGGGCGGTCATGGCGGGCACGATCGGTCACACGGTGCCGACCGACTTGCCGCCATCCCTGAACCCTTTTGACACCATGTCGAGCTTCCTAGAGGTACACTGATGCTGTAGGACCGTTTGTTTGAGGTGTTGGCGGGTTAGGACAGACGGTCGACAGCGCCGAACCTCAACCGAGGCCGCGGCATGTCGCCGACCTATTTCTGGTCACCCCCAGCCCGAACTGACAACACCGACGTGTTCCTCGACGTCGACAACCCCCTGGCGGCGAGTTCCAGACCATGGGAGGTCTGGTAGCGGCGAGCCGGCGAGCCCCGAGTCTGCTCCGGCGAGGTCGGCGGCGAGGGCGGGAGAGAACGGCGGGAGGAAGACGAAGCCGTCTGGCCCACGTGTCAGCGGCTGAAGAATTTAAATCGAGATCGGGTGTGGCCGGGGATCGGCTGTGCTGGCACGCAAATACCCTGTGAGCCCCGGTGTGCCGGACACCTCTGCGCTCGACACGTGTTCCCACGGGCCCCCGCGAGTTTAAACTTTTTCCCCGATTTTCAGAATTCTTCCAAACTTCAAATCCTCATAACTTTGGCTACAAAGCTCCAAATCGAGTTAACCAAATTGTGTTGGATTCAGCTCTCTGAGCACTTTTCAGCAAATCAAGTTTCACTTCATGAAAATCCTTATTTCTCGAGAATTAATTCCTCAAAGTTTAAACTGTTAGGAATTTTAACTGGAGAATCCCTTCGAGGAAAATCCTGAAATTTTGCTGGGATGTTCATAAAAATATCCCTGAACTACCATAAAAGTTTCAGATCCATTTGAGCTCATTTGATCCACCTAATGGTGTGATTAGTGAAACTGTTCCAGAGAAAATTCTGAAAATGTTTAGCTCATATCTTTAGCTAGGTACCTTCAAATTAAGTGAGACCAACTCCATTAGAACCCTCTGAAAACCTAGTTTTCAGAAAGTCATAGTTTGTTTCATGTAAATCCTTAGAACACCCTAAAAGCCTTCAATTAAGGTCAAATACATGATTAATTCTGGAGGGCTCAAATGAGCTTTGCTGCAACTAAAACTTGACCTAGTCTCTGTTTAGGTTGTAACCAAGCCACAGTAAAAATTTCACAGTCATTGGGCTTGTCTAGTAAGAGTTATAGACTTCACAAGATTAAAAGTTAATACAACTGCATTATTAATACATGTATTGCTTCTATCATGTAGTCGCTAAGGTCGAGGAGGAACCCGAAGTCCTAGACTTCGTTACTCCGGAGGAGCAGCTAGCCTGCGATCAAGAGCAGCACGGCAAGCTCCGGTTTGCATTAACCCTTTTACAAGTTTTTATTGTTTTGAGCACATACTTGATTACTTTATTCTTTGCATTAGAGTCTTGTTTGAAAACCCAATTGCATAGCCAAGAAAACCTTGGGTTGGTTTTAGGATTTCAAACACCGTTAGCTACTGCCATGCTAAGATAGTGTAGGATTCGGTACAAGTCGAGTAGTTGGAACTACTCGCGAGCATAGGCTAGAGGCACTCGACTCGGGTAGTGTTAGCACATGAAACACATGACAAGAAAATGAGACCAAGCGGAGAGTAAGGGCAGCAGGACTTTGGGGCCTGTGTGCTGTAGCTCCGCTTGCGTCGATTGAGGACCGAGCCTTGTGCGGTCCTGTTGAACAAGCTAGAACAGTACCGAAGACCTACCGGCTATATGGGAACCGGGAAACTGATGTAACTCGGGTAGCTGGGTGTTGAGGCATAGCTGGTCGTTCAGAGGGTAGGTTGAGAGCTCGAGGTGTAAATCGGCTGGCGGCACTGAGATGCGCGTGCAGAGACCTCTTGCTCGGGACGATCGGACCGGTTCAACATTTGGCTAACGGGTGAAAGGTAGTCGCGTACGGCGTCCGTGATGGTTGTTGTAGGCAACATCGAGTGCGGGCGTACTTGACGGGTTGTTCGGGTAACCCTGCAGGTGTAAATCGATTATAATCGCCATCACTCGCGGTCAGTGAGTACCACTTGTTCACTGTACTGTGACGTAGAAAGAACAGGCTAGTTACATGTTAAAATGTTGCTGATTGAAATATGGACTTGATTGCTAATGAATTGCTATAGTTTTGAGCTAACTAAAGTTATTTTCAACTTTGGGCAAAGTACATGAGAGAAATATGTTTCTTGTTTGATTGCGGCTCTCTCATGTGCCTTAGCGTAAGGTTCTCCACAACCTGCTGCTAAAACTTGAAAGTAAGGTTCTACTAATTCGGCGAGTCCTTGCAAATGATTTGTTTTCCCTCATGTAACCCATTACCCCTCATGTAGAAGTTCCATGTTTAGGTGAGATGGATCAGACTTGCTGAGCCTTCGTGCTCACTGCTTGTGTTTGAAGCTTTTGCAGGGTTCTATGAGGAAGGGACTCCCGAAGAGGAGAGGGAACCCCAGGAGGGGAACCCCGTCGAGTGGGAGTCGTGCACGCCGCAGAGTTAGTGTGCGTGTGTGCTAGCAAGGACACGTTCAAGGGCTGAACGTGGACTTGATGCGTAGTCTACGCCCGTGAGTGTAGACTGGAACTATTTTGATGTAAACATGTTCATAATCTTGTTTATGTAATAAAATTTCGCTTCCGCTTTGTACCTTTGACGTGTGTTATCCGGTGCTGTGCAACGCAGCACCCCTCAGCGTGATCCTGGCTCGACAAGACCGTGGGGTCGTGTCAACACCTATAATTGATCCTTAGTTCATATTTTAGCTAGAAGTTAACAGTTTATGAATCTGAAATTTAGTAATCAATATTTAGTGGCACACATGTAACAATACAATTTTATCATACAGCAGAATTTAATCATAGCATTCCATAATTTATCTACGTTACGACACAGTGAACAAGCGGTACCCGTCACCGCGAGGGACGGCAAATCGACTTGATATACACCTGCAGGGAAACCCAAAGAGCACGTCACATACGCCCACCCATGGAGCTGCACAGCACGCTCACTCGATGTCGTACGGGACAACCTTTCACCCAACAGCCCAAACATCGAACCGGTCGCACTGAAACGAGCAGGAGGTTCCCTACACGGAGCATCTCTCTATGCCCCTTAGCAGATTTCCACCTTGCTGCCCTCAGCCTACACCTATAAATCGGTGCGTTATGCCTCGACACCCGGAGGTTTAGGTTACATCGGTTTATCGGGGCCCATATATCCAATATGCGTTCGGTATGTTCAATACTTGTTCAGCAGGGCCGCACACAGATCGGTCCTCAATCGACACGGACAGGGCTGCGCACACAAGACTTCCTCTTGCTGTGCCCTAGCCCCTGCCTAGTCTCATTTTCACTACTAAAGTGATCTCACATCACTCGAACCAATCCCGTGTGTCCCAAGCCTAAACTCGCGAGTAGATTCCAACTACTCGACTTGTACCAAAGTCCTATGAATCATTAAGCATAGCCTGTCTACTCGAGGTCTTAGACACTACCCTCACTCTTATAGGCAACTTCTGGTTATGCAAGTGGGGTTCCATCCATCCCACACCTAATGCACATTCATACTTCACACTAGACATGTAAACAAAGCAAAACTTTATAAAAAGGTTAATGCAAACCGGGGCTTGCCTTGTTGCTGCTGGTCAGTGGTTAGGTCTTCGTCCGGAAGGAGAAAGTCGAGCATTTCCGGAGTCTCCTCGCCTTCAGCAACTACACGTTAATGAGATACTACATGTCAATTCAAATGCAATGTGTAAACTTGAATGAGTAATTACTAATAACTCTAGCTAGCCCTCCCCTTTGGCTCTGAAATTTTTATGGTGGCTTGGTAGGGTCCTAACCAGAGTCTTGACCAGGTTTTATTTGAAACAAAGTTCATTTGAGCTTTGTACAAATAAAAACCTAATTGGTCAATATTAGAGCCTCTAAGTAATTCCAGGGGTTTTCATGGCTTCAACCCTTACTTTCTGGAACCTAGCATATGAGATGGTTCTAATGGAGTTGGTTTCATCTCATTTTAAGAATCCTAGAGGAAGTTATGCCCTAAACATGATTTGAGAAAATCTGAAAAATGTTTCTGTACATTTTTCTATTTTCTCAGGGAAGTTCAATTAATCACCCCATTAGGGGGACTAAATGAAATTTGATGAGTCTGAAAATTTTACTGTGACTCAAGGATTTTCCCATGAACCTCTCAGCCAAATTTCAGAATTTTTCATGCATTTATTCTCCAGATAAAATTCCCAACAGTTTAAAGTTTAGGGATTTAATTATGGAAAACTATTAACTTTCGTGAGCTGAAATTTGTATTTCTGGAAAGTACTCGCCATCCGGAGTTCAGCAAAATTTGGTTCACTGAATTTGGAGCTTCCTACACCAAGTTATGAATTTCTAAAGTTCGGGCTGATCCCTGAATTATTTTCCCACAGAAAATCCTCTCCGCGCTAAACCAGAGGCTGCCAGCGGGGCCCCCCATTTAATTTGATCTAACCGCGCGCTCGCGCGCGATTAGCACAGCGGCTGACATGTGGGACCCCGCCCTTCGTCTACCTCCCGACGCCGCCGCCCGAGCTGCCGGAGCTCCGGCGAGGTCGGTGTTCCCGGCGATCTAGCTCGCCGGCGACGGTGAGACTCGGCGCCCCCACATGATCTCAGACGCTAAACACGCTGGACACCATGCCGCCGCCGGCTAACCGGCGTAGCTCGCTGGCGATGAGCGCTATGTCTCTGTGCCACCTCGGCAACGTGTTCCCGCCCTCCTGACCACCTCCTTCGCGCGCTAATCGCGTCACCACGCTCAGGGAGACCTCGGGAAGCTTGGCATGACCTCGGTTGGGACCTAAACGGCCGGCAACCCGGACCTCACCGGCGACCCCCTCTTCCGCCAAACTGTTCTATGGTGAACCTAGGGTTCTGGCGGTGGTTTCCTTCCTGCTTTTGATCGAGAAAGGTCGCAAGAACCTCTAGATGCTATCTCACAGCTCTGTTCGACCTCCCACCCGATGATCTTCCCGAATTTCTCCTAAACCTAGTCGGTCCCGAAACAAGCTCCCCACCCTAAACTGGAAAATTCTTCGTGCACAAAGGTCGAACATTAGAACGGTTTGCGGGGTGGTCTCGAGGACGAGCTAGCGCTTCAATTTCCTATGGACGTCGAGGGCGGAGTATGATCACAGCTCGGGTGGCGAGCGATCAGAACTCGGGTGATTAGGTGGCTGGTTGCTGAAGTTCGGGAAAACAGGAGCTCGCCGGCGGTTTTATGCCTTTTTATAGGCCACTGAGGATGGTGGAGGGCGCGACACCTGCTGTGCCACCTTCCCCGCCGAAGCAGGAGCTGGCCGGCTGAGGCCGTCGGACGTCGGCGCCGTGGCTGGCTGGCGCGCGTCCTGGTCGAGAGCAAATCAACTGAGGGTGCTTCTCTGTTAAGTCTGCTGACCAGTGGGCCCTCTTCTCCTCCCTAATTCTTTCTCCCCTCTCTGCTGCAAATATCCCAGCTACTCACAATTAACTGTGAGACTTAAGCACCAAGTCATAGCTTGAATTTGGTTTCCAAAATTTGAATTTGGTTTGGCTAAATTTGCTTCACATTTGAACTGAAATTCAAATTCAGTTTGAATTTTTGCAAATTTGGCTCCTGACAAGATGAATTCTAATGGGGGTGAAAATTGGTGGACTAACTCAGAAAAATGTGCTGAGTTTGAATATGAAGCCAACTTTTGAATTTAAGTGATGGAAGTTGCTGCAATTTGAATTTACATTCAAATTGGCCTCTTTTTCAAATGCCTTGAAAAGTGCCTCAAAAAGTGTTGGATTTGCATGAAATTTGGCTTGAACCTTCCCAAGACTTTTTAAGTGCTAGGGGTGAGCTCAACCTCTCATGTTCATGTGTATAATTCCTACTTTGTGAAAGTTAGGGCTTTCCCTCCTAATCACCCTTTTGATGGAGGTTACTTGCTCTTCACAAATCTTCACAAAATATCCACAACAAAAACTGTGGTGTTGTGAGGTGATGAAAAGTTTTTGTAAGTCCCTTTTCTTGGGCTTTTACGTCCCTCCCCCCTTAAAAGAATCTCGTCCCGAGATTACAAAAGAAGAGACCGCGATGTAAGAGGAACTCACCCGTGTTGAGATGCCATGAACTTCGGGTAATTCGAGCGAAGGAATTTCTCGCTCTCCCACGTCGCTTCTTCGGCGGTGTGGTTGCTCCAGAGGACCTTGTAGAACCACAACGTTCAGCTACGCGTGGTCCGAGCTTTCTCATCAATTATTGCCACCGGATATTCATCATATGTCAAATCCAGTTGCAACTCGCCGATGCCTTCGGTAGGAACAGAAGAGGTATGCTTCAGACATTTTCGCAGTTGTGAAACATGGAAAACGTCATGGACACCAGCAAGAGATGCCGGTAGCTCCATCCTATACGCCGCTGGCCCACACTTCTCTGTGATAGCATAGGGTCCAATAAAACGGGGAGTGAGATTCCCCTTCACACCGAACCGGTGCACGCCTTTCATCGGAGACACACGGAGGTACACGTGTTCCCCGACATCAAAGTGCAGCGTTCTACGCCTCTTATCAGCGTAGCTCTTCTGCCGGGATTGAGCGGCCTTCAAGCTGGCTTGAATCGTCCGAACGCGCTCTTCGGCGTCGTTCACCACATCAGCCCTGAATGTGACCCTTTCACCGGACTCGCACCAGTTTAATGGGGTGCGGCACTTGCGACCGTAGAGAGCTTCATAGGGGGCCATCTTGATACTCGAATGATAGCCGCTATTGTACGAGAATTCCTCCAACGGTAGGTGATCATCCCAGTTCCTACCGTGGTGGATGGCACATGCTCTCAACATGTCTTCTAGTACTTGATTCACCCTCTCTGTTTGGCCATCGGTCTGAGGGTGATAGGCGGAGCTCCTGAGCAGCTTAGTACCCAATGCAGCGTGTAGCTACTCCCAAAAGCGAGATACAAATAATGCACCTCGATCCGAGGCGATGGTCTTGGGTACCCCATATAAGCATAGAATCTTTGCTATGTACAGCTCCACATATTTACCGGCATTGTAACGTGTATGCACTGGTATGAAGTGAGCCGTCTTGGTTAACCGGTCAACGATTACCCAAATGGAATCATGCTTGTTGGAAGTCAGGGGAAATCCCACAATGAAATCCATGCTCACATCTTCCCATTTCCATGCCGGGATTTTCAGGGGTTGCAGCAGCCCTGATTTCTTCATATGATCGGCTTTCACTCGTCTACACGTATCGCAATCGGATATGTACTTAGCTACCTCTCGCTTCATCCGTGTCCACCAAAATTTCTTTTTCAAATCTTGGTACATTTTGTTGCGGCCCGGATGAATGGAGTATTTAGACAAGTGAGCTTCATCGAGGATCTTCTTCCTCAGTTCCATATCCCAGGGTACGACTATGCGGTCATTGAACCATAGCGTCCCCTCATCATCCTTCCAGAAACATTTGATCTCCCCATTGTCTATCCGTCTCCGGAGATGTGCCATACCCTTATCAATCTTCTAAGCTGCAATGATGTCCTCCCTAATAGTAGGGATGAGGGAAAGGTTGTAAAGCGATTGTGAGGACCCTGCCGTCCCGATCACTTATGGGGATGGGACACCTCGCCCGGGAATCGCATTGGGTGGTGCCGTGCGATACGGCACCCAACAGCACACATAATAAAGCATCATATTACATAAATCAAGCGGAAGCTTACAAAGTGTAAATTTTACAAATACTTCCCAAAATATTCTACAGCGGAAGACTATTACAACTCATGTCTCATACCTATGCTAAGCAACAGAGAAGGTGTCCAGCCCGTGGACCCTTCTCGCTAGCAACACTGTCATGATAGCAGCGGCAGGGGTTGCCATGAGTTCACCACTCGGGGAGTTCCGAGTCTCATCGGGCACCCGTACATATCAGCCTACAGTCATTACCTGCAAAACAACTTATGCAGTATCTGTGAGCACGAAGCTCAGCAAGACTGACCCGTCACCCTAGCCATGAAACTCTACATGATGAAATTAGAGGGCTGATTATAGCATTTTGCACAAAGTATAGACTTAAGCTAAAGGAGAGTTCTTACTTTCAGTTTTTGGCAACTTGTATAGCCCTCGCGCGACCTACATCGAGACTCCACAATCAAACAAGAAACGCTTCATCTCGATGTCACTTGCCCGAGGTGAAAGTAACTTTAGTGAGCTATTCTAGACTCATACAAACCTTACGCCATTAACGTCGAGACTCCACAATCAAACAAGAAACGCTTTGCCTCGACGCTACTAGCCCAAGGTGGAAATTAAATTTAGTGAAATGTTGATCGTTCCTCATCTCCATTATGAGGATTACCCACGAAGCATATTAAATGTTTCCCGGTTTATTACTACGTCACGACGCAGAGAACAAGTATGCTCACTACCGCGAGCGACGGTGATTGCAATCAAAAACACCCGGCTGACACGACACGTACGCCCGTACTCGACGTTGCACACAGCAACCGTCACTGACGTCGTACGTGGCAACCTTTCACACGACACCCAAATGTCGAACCGGTCCCACCGACTGGGATTAAGTCTCTCTACGGCAAACCCTCGTAGAGCAGACTTTTCTATCCTTTCAGCATCGGCATCAGACGGTGAGGTATGCCTCGACACCCAGGTTAACATGTTACATCGGTTTCCTGGGTCCCATATAGCCAGTATGCATCCGGTACACAACTCAAACTTGTCCAACGGGCCGCACAAGAGAACTGGCCTTAATCGACTCAGACATAGACTAGGTTCACAGGACCACGTCCTTGACCCTTCCATCCACTGCCCGGTCTCCATTCCCAACTATGAGGATCAATTCCCAACTCTTCCGATTGATCCCCCTTAACCCCGTTTCACGAGTAGGAATCAGCCCACTCGATTTATGCCTCTTTTAATCCACTTTTGTTGAGATCAGCAGTTATAATTAATTGGTAACATATCCTACATTAAACTCCAGGGTTTTCTGGGTCATGCATTTGGAGTTTCATACCACCTAGACTTAATGCAATAAATAAAATGCTAGACGTATAAAGTGAATACAAATAGAAACTTGTAAGTTTTGATGCAAACCGGCGCTTGCCTTTGTTTTGCAGGTGACTTATATATATATGCAGTTAGTGAAGATCACTCGGCTTGATCAAGTGCTGTCCTCCTTCCTTGATCTCCCCTCCGATGACTTGAAGTCCTTCACGTAGATGCTACACGTAATGCATATGCACAATTGTTTAATTGTAAAGACTTTGCTACAAGTTCCTATAACAAGTTTTAAAAACTGGAACTCTGTTTAAAAATTTAAAATGACACTGGTGCTAGTGGTTTAGGTTTGGATCTAAACACATGATTAGTGCTAAGTTGTTTCCCCCTCTTCTATATTGATCACCTTAAGAGGTTAAACAGCACTGGGATTATCCAGAGCTCCAATCGAGCTGAGCATTTTCATGTGAGTTCCTTGTCACAGGAAAACCCTCTGGACCAAAAATTAGCACTTTTCATTGAGTGGTTTGTTCAGAATAATTTTCTAAGCAATTAAGAAAAGAAGAATTAATTCTGAGATCACACCCATATTCATGCCAAACTTAGTGAACTACAATTTCAATTATAGCTCATAGAGTTTGCGTGAATTTTCCTAGCATTTTTGGAGCTAATATTTGCCCAGAACTGATTTTCCAAGTCTTGGAAAATTCTCTGAAAAAGGTTTCAGCATTCAATTGAACACAGCATCTTCAAAGCTGAATTGCTCTGATCAAATCATCTCCAATTGATCTGAAATTTTTACAGGGGTTCACTACTACCCTAAATACTATTCTGGAAAAATTTGAGGATTTTTTGATTTTCTAAACTCCCTTTAAAATTCTTTTGCTGAAATTCTTTAAAGATTTTTCCAGAATTAAATAATGAGTTTCATACAATTTGGGTTGCAGATTTGGACAGAGCTGTTCCATACGAATCCAACCCAATTTGAATCACTAAATTTGGAGCTTCCTAACAAGACTTATGAGGTTCTAAAGTTTGGGGAAAAAATCTGAAATTGAACTCTGTTTATTTTCCAATTTTCAGAGACATAAAGAATTAACACCACATTTGGCCAAGCAAATGAGGTCCAATGCTTCTGAAAATTTTACTGGAGTTCAGGTATTTTTGGAGGAATCCTCTGCCCAAATTTGGGGATTTTCAAATACACGGAACTCCTGGAAGAATTCCCACAAGATTTTCCTTCTATGAATTAATGAGCCAAAACCAGGGATTTTAATAAATATTGGGATGTACCCCTGGATAGTACTATTTGATAGGAATTTAACAAAATTTATTTCACTATTTTTGGAGGTTCCTACACCAAGTTATGCATTTTACAAGTTTGAACAACTCTCTGTTTGATTTTAAACAGAACAGTCACACGTGGGGCCCACGGGTCAGGTGCTTCTTCAACCTCCCGCCAGAGCCCACGGGTGCACACCGGCAGAAAACTTGGCATGGCTCGTTCTCTCTCATTTCTCCACCAAATGAGCTCCGGTTTCGCCCTACATGCTCCTGGGAACGTGGCACAGCTGCCGGGCAAGGTTTCCCTGCGTGAAAACGGCTGCAGGTGGGTGGCACCGGCGGGGCGGCTCGGGAGCTCGACATGGACACGTTCCAGCATGTCCAAGGCATCTCCCGGCGAGCTACGATGTCCTACAGCATCCCTATGGGTCTAGGAACATGGAACAGAGATCAAATCGTGCAGAACATGGCTGCAAACTAGTCGTCACCGTGGACCGTGACAGTTTTGGCTGCCGGCGACGATTTCTCATCGCCCGGGGCATAGGAGGGTCGGTTTTCTTTGGTTCTCGGCGCGGGAGGGCGCTAGGCTATCTAGTTGCTGTGGTTTGAATTGTAGGAGGTATGATCAATCGGTTTGGGAGAATTTCACAAATTAAACACGGTCTGTTCTATACGTGCGCCGGTGCCAAAACTCGAATTCCGGCGAGCCGGCATCGAGGGAGAGCAGGGGAACGACAGGATGAGGATCAGTACCTCCTGGCACACCTCTGTGGCCTCTTAAGCACGCCGGAGAGGCGCTGGGCTGGCCGGGAGACAGGGAGCAGTGGAGGCGAGCTGGGTTTCTGTTTCGTACGTGAGAAACAACAGCGGGTGTGCGATCAAATGAGAAGGGCAACGTGCTGCGGTTGGCTCCCGGGTAAGGATCAGACCGGCGTGAATTGGAGCAGGAGGTGGAGCTTCGGGGCGTGGAGCAGAAGCTCGGTGTCGCCCGGGGGCAAGGCCTCGGTTTAGTGAGAACAGAGAAAAAGACTTAGGGATTAAGTCTGCTCATTCCTATGACATGTGGGCCCCACTATTCAGTACCCCTTCTCCTCAAAAGATCTCCAAAGTTTGACAATTATGCATCCCAAATGTTTGAAAGTTGGAAATTGAGCTGCATTTGCATAGTTGGACAAATTCCATCCAAATTCAAATAAACGGTGCCGTGGCTGGCTGGCGCGCGTCCTGGTCGAGAGCAAATCAACTGAGGGTGCTTCTCTGTTAAGTCTGCTGACCAGTGGGCCCTCTTCTCCCCCCTAATTCTTTCTCCCCTTTCTGCTGCAAATATCCCAGGTACTCACAATTAACTGTGAGACTTAAGCACCAAGTAAAGCTTGAATTTGGTTTCCAAAATTTGAATTTGGTTTGGCTAAATTTGCTTCACATTTGAACTGAAATTCAAATTCAGTTTGAATTCTTGCAAATTTGGCTCCCGACAAGATGAATTCCAATGGGGGTGAAAATTGATGGACTAACTCAGAAAAATGTGCTGAGTTTGGATATGAAGCCAACTTTTGAATTTAAGTGATGAAAGTTGCTGCAATTTGAATTTACATTCAAATTGGCCTCTTTTTCAAATGCCTTCAAAAGTTCCTCAAAAAGTGTTGGATTTGCATGAAATTTGGCTTGAACCTTCCAAAGACTTTTTAAGTGCTAGGGGTGAGCTCAACCTCTCATGTTCATGTGTATAATTCCTTCTTTGTGAAAGTTAGGGCTTTCCCTCCTAATCACCCTTTTGATGGAGGTTACTTGCTCTTCACAAATCTTCACAAAATATCCACAACAAAAACTGTGGTGTTGTGAGGTGATGAAAAGTTTTTGTATGTCCCTTTTCTTGGGCTTTTACTGTCCTATTCAAATTGTTTTTAATTCTTAACAACTTATCCTCATTTGATTTGGTGCGGTAGCAACTTGGAATTCGTGTCGATTTCCTCAGTACCGGGGATTCCCACGCGTACCGGGAATTCTCGTTACCTTCGCGGCGGTGAGGTCCGGAAGCTCCACGTGTCCAGCGGGGCCTGTCTCCCTTTTCCGCAGAGATGAGCTCCGGTGGTGCCGCATGTTAGGCGGGCGAGACCCCCCCTCTCCTCGGAGGCGAGCTCCGCATGTGCCACGCGTCCTGGCGGGCGGGAACCTCCCCTCTTTCTAGAGACGAGCTCCACCTGCGCCACGTGTCTGGTGGGTCGGGACCTCCCCTCTCAACAGAGGCGAGTTCCGCGTACGCCACGTGTCAGTGCCGGACCTCCTCTCTCTTCAGAGGTAGCTCGGAATGTGCCACGTGTCAGAGCCGGACCACCCCTCTCTTCGGAGGTGAGCTCCGATAATGCAACGTGTCAGAGCCGGACATCCCCTCTCCTCGGAGGTGGGCTCTGAGAGTGTCACGTGTCCAGTAGCGCCAGACTTCCTTTCTTCCCGGAGGTGAGCTCCGAGGTAGACACGTGTCCAATAGCGTCAGACCTCGCGGAGGTGAGCTCTGGAGGTGACACGTGTCCAGTAGGACCGGACCTCTCGAAGGTGAGCTCCTTGAGCGACACGTGTCCTGCGGGTCGGACCTCTTAGAGACAAGCTCCGAGAGCAACACGTGTCCCGTGCGGCTGGTCCTCGCTCCTCCGCAGAGGCTAGCTCCGGGGGCAACACGTGTCCCATGAGGTCGGACCTCACCCCTTCCGCAGAGACGAGCCCCGAGCCTGCCACGTAGCCAGTTTAGCGGCGGACCTCTCCCCATTTGCGGGGATGAGCTCCAAAGGCGCCACGTGGCAAGCGGGCGCGGTAAGTTGTCTTCGGCGCTCCTCAGCGAACTAGAATTGGCTCTTTTTGGCTATCTTTTTTATTATTTCTCCGTTTCAACTTGTTTTAAAATGTTTTCTCTATATAAAACATGAGTGCATGCAGAAATCGAAATTGAGGGTGTCACATCTGGGCTCGTCGGCGGTTCCTCCGGTGGTTGTACTCCGGCAAAGGGGTTTAGCTCGGCGAGTTTTGGGGCTAGGGCTTCTAAGTTGTCGGCTTGGAAATAGATGTTACGATCAAGGGGTGTTTCGGGTTCTAATCTGATTGGATTTCAAATAAGATTACTATTCAAATTGTTTTTGAATCTTAATAACTTATCTCCAATCAATTTGGTGCAGTAACATCGTGGAAATCGTGTCGGTTTCCTCCCGTATCGGGTATGCCCACGCGTACAGAAGAAAAACTGCTTAAGATCTCGTTACCTCCATGGTGATGAGTTCCGGAGGCTCCACGTGTCCAGCAGGAGCCGGGCCTCCCTTTTCCGCAGAGGCGGGTTCCTATTGTGCCACGTGTCAGGCGGGCGAGACCTTCCCTCTCCTCGGAGGTGAGCTCCGCATGAGCCACGTGTCCTGGCGGGCGGGACCTCCGTCTCCCTTAGAGGCGAGCTCCGTGTGCGCCACGTGTCAGTGCCGGACCTCCCCTCTCTTCGGAGGTGAGCTTCAAGAGTGCCACATGTCAGTGCCGGACCTTCCCTCTCTTCGGAGGTGAGCTCCGAGAGTGCCACGTGTCAAGCAGCGCCAGACATCCTTTCTCCTCAGAGACGAGCTCTGAGGTCGACACGTATCCAATAGCATTGGACCTCCCGTAGGTGAGCTCCGAGGTCGGAGGTGTGCTTTGAGAGCGGCACGTGTCCCGCGGGTCATACCTCTCGGAGACGAGCGCCGAGAGCGACATGTGTCCCGCTCAGCTGGTCCTCTCTCTTCCGCAGTGTCTAGCTCCGAAGGCAACACATGTCCCACGGGGTCGGACCTCGCCCCTTTCACAAAGGCAAACTCTGAGCCTGCCACGTAGCTAGTTAGCGGCGGACCTCTCCACCGTTGCGAGGATGAGCTCCGATGGCGCCACGTGGCCAGCGGGCCACGGGAAATGTCTTCGACGCTTCTCGGTGAACTGGAATTAGCTCTTTTCGGCTATCCTTTTGATTCTTTTTCTGTTTCCACTTATTTTAAAATTTTCTCTCATATAAAATATGAATGTATGCAGAAATCGAAATTGAGGGTGTCACACGTTGGGGCGGGGGTGGTTTTGAACAGGGGCGCCCACGTTGGGACGAGGCGCAGGAGGCATAGGCATACGGGGTGCTTGCCCCACGGGTCGTTGCTGCGGTGGTTGATTAGGGCGAAAAGTAGAAGTAGACGAGCCATACTGTGGTGCAACTGGGGGCATGAAACAGGGACGTATGTTGCTGCCTTGTGGCTGGTATGGCATCTTTCTTTTGCCCTCTTGCTCGATCTCTTGGATCTTGCTCTCAACCACTATGGCTTTGTCAACTAGCTTCTGGAAGTTTGTATAGTCATTGTTGAGAAGCTGAACATAGATCTCATTGTTCAACCCTCTCATGACCAAGTATTGCTTCCTTTGATACGAGTTGACATCTTCGGAGGCATACCATGACAGTTGCGTGAACTTGTTGAGGTACTCATTCACGCTCTTCCTGCCTTCGCGGAGACCTTCGAACTCTTGCCTTTTGAGCATCATGACTGCAGCAGGGACATAATGAGAGTGGAAACTGTCCTTGAACCCAGTCCAGGTGATAGTCTCCTGGTTGCATGAGCATTGCATAGAGCGTCCCACCAGTCAGCGGCTGCTCCCATAAGTTGGTGCGATGCGAAGAGAACTTTCTCCCGATCATTGCACTGAACAATAGCAAGCTTCTTCTCCATGGATTTCAACCAATCGTCGGCCTCCATGGGATCATTAGCTTGTGCAAAGGTAGGCGGTCGAGTCCTCATGAACTCTCTCAGTCTGTTGTGAGCCAGCGGTGGTGGCAGCGGTGGTGGTGGTGGTGCAGGAACGCGGTTAGGATGGTTATGGTTGTTGGCTTGCAGCTGACCCAAAGTTTGGATCATAGTTTGCATGAGCTGGTTCTGCATAGCCATCAACCTTTCAAGGTTGTTTGCACCAGCCCCGGGGTCAATATTCTCAGGAACTTCAACGTGGTCATCCTCTTGTGGTTCCTGGTTGCCACGAACGTTTCTCCTTTGACGGCCGGTGTTTTCTCTCACCATCCGTGAGAGAGAGTTGGGTAGAATGGAAGTTAGAAGTTTAGATTGATCCCCTAACTATATGCATCAAGGTGGACGGACTAAATATATTAACTTTTATATGTGTGACGCCCCTATTCCAAGAAACCCCGGAACCGAGCTGATGCATATGTGTGCCAAGGATGTTCATCACACATACACATGTATCCACAAAATGAATTCAGAATATAACCACGAATAATAGGGTTTTATTACAATGTCTCATGAATCTCTAATTCATACTAGCAGCGGAAGTCTTATTCTAGCAGCGGAAGTCTTCTAAACTATTGTGGAAGCAAACTAAACAGCAGCAGCGGCTCCATCTCCTACTCCACAGGCAAGTTGACGGTAGATCATACGCCTAATACTCCACATGGTCTTCGAAGTACTCCTCTCCTGTTGCTGATGATGAATTAATAATGCAAGTTTGAGTACATGTAGTACTCAGCAAGTGCGGGAAAATATGATATGTAGCTTTTCAACAAGGTATGGAACAAAAATGCTTATTGCAGAAAAGCAAAGTTTATTTCACAAATCATGATAAAAACAGCAGCTAACTTTAAGTGAATATAATCCCAACATATATTCAATCATCAACATAACTCTTTCATGATCCACCACTTTTCATATCTCATCTGAACATTTATCTTTCTCAACTTTTCTTCAAGAATACCCTCTCATATTCATGATTATCTCATCTCATATTCAATGCCATTTCATAACCGAGACCAAAGCTCATTATCACAACTCAACAGTCGCAATCTCTTTACCAAGACTCAACAGTCTCAAAAACCAAAACTCAATGACCAAACCATTACCAAACCAATGACATCCCAATAACCAAACCGAACCATCCATCCCATCTAATCATGGAAGTTGGCCAGGTGCTTGTGACCGGAAGCACGACTATCATGATAGTTTTATACTCTGCAGAGTTTGCACCACTTTACCCACAAGTTTGTGATTTCATCACCCGTCGGCGACTGCAGAACCTCCATTATACCAGTACACAACCGTCGGTGTATGGTCAAGAGATCACAAAATAGCCTTTACAAAGGGGTTACTAGATGTATGGACTCACTAAGGTTTCACCAGCAGGCTCGAATCACCATTGTCCCACCTACGGGCCCCCTCTTGTGCCATGCAGTTCCCAGGGCAGTCTTCACTCGACTCCCATTCCCCGCACCTTCCACCATCCATAACAGTCTAGTAACTTACCTAATTAGTCAGCTAAGACGCACCCATACTTGGCCTTGTGGTGGCACTATATTCCTGGCATGTGCTCGCATGAGCCGGTCCTTAGATCTACGGCAAGTAACCACCATCTAGTTCTACCACATCCACGAACCAAGCTTGCCTAGATCTCCCCCAATTCAAGTTCATTATCATCGAGTTCTCATTAGCATTATGAGTGCAGTAGCTAGAAACATTCTATTGCTTCCTATATCTCGTAGATTAGCAAAGCAGAAAAGAAAAATGACCATACCCGACTCATAAACTTCCCTGGCGAAAAGGGTGGTTAACAAAACTAGTAAACTCCTATAAAAGGGTTTCCCATCAAGTTGACTCAGCATACACAGTTTTCGCAAACAAAATAGTTTCCAAAAACATGGGGATCAATATGGTCAAGGGGCACTTGCCTTGTTCCTGTGGCTTCTGTTGCTCAGGCGTCTCGAAATCTTGGTGCTGTAGCCCTTCGTAGGTAGCTCCCTGAGCTTGTCCTTCTACTCATGATCACGCACATACAAGATTCACAGCAATCAATTATCATGCACAAACTCTACTCAAGATGCAATTGTGCATATGCATGCTAATCCTATGGTGCTGTTTTTATTGGATCAGTTTGTACGTGTTCTTGCATGTTTTAATGGGCTTGCATGGGGTTTTTACGATGAACAGAGACGTAAAGATCAAGTATGGTGATGATATGGACTCAATATCTAGATCAAACTGATCAACACGTGATCTGTCGATGAAAAAGCTTCTGTTCGAAGGGATCGAAGAAACAGATGCAAAGAAAACCGTGATGAGGTCCTAAGGTGGTAACGAAGACCTACCTCACTTCTCCTTGGTCTCGGGGTCTTCCTCCTAGCAAGGCAGATCGTTGGGACTCTCTTCCAATGATGACGAACTCGTTGGCGGTCTTCGTCGACTGAACTCCGGCGAAGGGAATTAACTCGACGAGTTGGGGGCTAGGGCCTCTAAGTCGTCGACTTGGGAATAGATGGTACGACCAAGGGGTGTTTCGGGTTCATTTATAACTGGAAAAAGAAGAGGCCTATTCTGATTGAATTTCAAATAAGAGTCCTATTTGATTTGTGTTTGCGTCTTAACAACTTATCTTCAATAGATTTGGTGCGGTATCAATCGTAGAAGAAATTGTGTCGGTTTCTTCTGTATCGGGCGCTCGCGCACAGGGCAAAACCGCTTAAGGTTCTCGTCCTTCCACAGAGATAAGCTCTGGAGGCTCCACGTGTCCAGCGGGGGCCTGGGCTTCCCTTTTCCTCAGGGGTGAGCTCTGGTTGCGCCACGTATCAGGCGGGCGAGACCTCCCTCTTCCTCAGAGGCGAGCTCCGCGTGCGCCACGCGTCCTGGCGGGCGGGACCTCCCTTCTTTCCAGAGACGAGCTCCACGTACGCCACGTGTTAGTGCCGGACCTCCCCTCTCTTCCGAGGTGAGCTCCGAGAGTGCCACGTGTCAGTGCCGGACCTCCCCTCTCTTTGGAGGTGGGCTCCGTAAGTGCCACGTGTCCTAGCAGTGCGAATCTCCTTTCTGCTCAGAGATGAGCTCCGAGGTCGACACGTGTCCAACTGCGTCGGACCTCTCTTCTCGCCGGAGGTAAGCTCCGAGAACAACACGTCTCAAGAAGTGTCGGACCTCCCGCAGGTGAGCTCCGAGAGTGACACGTGTCAACAGCGCCGGACCTCTCGGAGACGAGCTCCGAGAGCGACACGTGTCCTGTGGGTTGGACCTCCCGCTTCTGCGCAGTGACTAGCTCCGATGGCGACACGTGTCCTGCAGGGCTAGCCTCGCTCCTCCGCAGAGGCTAGCTCCGGCGGCAACACGTGTCCCACGGGGTCGGACCTTGCCCCTTCCGCAGAGGCAAGCTCCGAGCCCGCCACGTGGCCAGTTAGCGGCGGACCTCTTCTCCTCCACGGGATGAGCTCCGAAGGCACCACGTGGCCAGCGGCCGCGGGAAGTGTCTACGGCGCTCCTCGGCGAACTGGATCTGGCTCCTTTTAGCTATCTTTCTGATTCTTTCTTCATTTCTACTTCTTTAAAATGTTTCTCTACATGAAATATGAATGCATGCATGAATTAAAAAATTGAGGGTGTTACAAACCTACCCCTCTTAAGTTGAATCCCGCCCTCGATATTCGATAGAGTGGAGAATAGATGAGGGAATTCTTCCTTAAGGTCTTCCTCACGCTCCCATTGTGACGCGCTCAATTCTGTGGAAAACCACGGAACCGAGAACTGATGCATATGTGTGCCCTGGTTGTTCATCACACATATACATATGTTCCACAAACTGAATTCAGAATATATATTACCACGAATAATAGGATTTATTACAAAGTCTCATGAGTCTTGGACTCATGCTAACAGCGGAAGTCTATATCTAAGCAGCGGAAGTCTAAATCTATTCTGACAGCGGAAGTTTTTATTCTAGTGCGGAAGCAATCTAAGCAGCAGCAGTGGCTCCATCTCTACTCCATCCCCACAGGCAAGGTTGAGGACAGATTACACGCCTAATGCTCCACTTGGTCTTCATAGTAATCTTCTCCTGTTCCTGATGATGAAATAATAATGCAAGTTTGAGTACAATGATGTACTCAGCAAGTGCGGGAAAATATGATATGTAGCTCACAACAAGGAAGGTATAAAAGGCTCATTGCAGAAGGCAAAGTTATTTCTTAAACCACGATAAAAACAGCAACTCAGCTTTAATTGAATGTAATCCCAACATGTATTAAAATACCAACAAACCTCCATTATGTTATATCACTTTCCAGACATTAATCTTTTTCAACTTTGCTCACGAATACCTTCTCGAATTCGCTACCATCTCAAGAATACCATCTCGTATTCGCTACCATTTCATCTCATAAACAATTCCGTCTCACACTGAGACCAATCTCGTTGCCATGACACAACGGTCATGCAACCAAATCTTATCACCCGGACTCAACAGTCCCAAAAACCAAACCATAAACCATCCAATAACCATAACCATCCCAACTAATCCATAACCAAATACCATCCCATCTAATCATGGAAGTTGGCTAGGCGCTCGTGACCGTAAGCTCGGCTATCGTGATAGTTTTAGACTGCAGATTTTGCACCTCTTTACCCACAAGTTTGTGATTTCATCACCCGTGGCGACTGCAGAACCTCCATTATACCAGCACACAACCGTCGGTGTATGGTCAAGAGATCACAAATTAGCCTTTACAAAGGGGTTACTAGATGTATGGACTTACTAAGGTTTCACCGACAGGCTAGAATCTCCAATTCTCCCAGCCACGAGCCCCCTCTTGTGCCATGCAGTTCCCAGGGCAGTCCCAAATTGAATCCCATTCCCCGCGCCTTCCACGGTCCATAACAATCTAGCAACTTACCTAATTACTCAGCTAAGCCGCACCCATACTTGGCCTTGTGGTGGCACTGTTATCCTGACATGTGCTCGCATCAACCGGCCCTTAGATCTATGGCAAGTAAAACCACCATCTCATTCTACCTCATTCACAAACCCAGGCTTGCCTAGATCTCCCTCCAATCCATGTTCATTAACAACATAAGTTTCTCATTATTCTTACGAGTGCAGTTAGCTAGACACATCTATCTCGCTTCCCTTATCCCATGGACTCAGCGAGGCATAAAAGCAAAAACCATACCCGACTCATTAACTTCCCTGGCGACAAGGGTGGTTTGACAAAACTAGTAAACTCCTATAAAAGTGTTTCCCATCATGTTTGACTCAGCACACACACCTTTTCGCAAACAAATAAGTTTTCCAAAACATAGGATCAATATGGTCAAGGGGCACTTTCCTTGTTCTTGCGGTTCCGGTAGCTCTTGGATCTCGAAACCTTGTTGTTGCAGCTCGTCGTAGACATCTCCCTGAGCTTGTCCTTCTATACACGATCAAGCACATACAAGATTCACAGCAATCAATATCATGCACAAACTCTACTTTCAGATGCGATGATGCATATGCATGTAAACCCTATGATGCAGTTTTTATTAGATCAGTTTGTACGTTTTTCTTGCATGTTTGCATGGTTTTACGATGAACAAAGGTGTTCGAATCAAATGTGGATGTGGTGATGATCTTGACTTTAGATCAAACCGATCGACACATGATCTGTCCGTGAAAAAGCTTCTGTTCGAAAGGAATCGAAGAACAGATGCAAAGAAAACACGATGATGTTGTAAGGTGGTATTGGAGACCTACCTTACGTTCTTCTTGGTCTCGGGGTCCTTCTCCTAGCAAGACAGATCATCGGGGCTCTCTTCCGGCAATTTCAATTGTGATCCCGGCTCGTCGGCTGTCTCTCCGGCGATTGTACTTCGGCGAAGGGGTTTAGCTCGGCGAGCTGGGGGCTAGGGCTCTAAGTTGTTGGCTCAGGAGGTTGAAAAGACGTACGTGGTTATGGCCAAAGGTTTTCGGTTCTATTTATAAGAGGAAAACGGAGAGTCCTCCTCTGATCGGAATTCAAAGAAGAGTCCTATTCAAATTGTTTTTGAATCTTAACAACTTATCTTAGATTGATTCGGTGCGGTAACATTTTGGAAATCGTGTACGTTTCCTCAGTACCAGGGATTCCCACGTGTACAGAAGAAAACCGCTTCAGAATCGCGTTACCCTCGCGGCGGTGAGCTCCGGAAGCTCCACGTGTCCTGCGGGAACCTGGGCTCCCTTTTCCGCAGAGACCAGCTCCAGTTGTGCCGCGTGTCAGCCGGGTGAGACCTCCTTCTACCTCAGAGGCGAGCTCCGCGTGCGCCACGCATCCTGGTGGGCGGGACCTCCCTCTCTACAGAGGCGAGCTCCACGTGTGCCACGTGTCTGGAGGGTCGGGACCTCCCCTCTCAACAGAGGCGAGCTCCATGAACGCCACGTGTCAGTTCCGTGCCTCCCCTCTCTTCGGAGGTGGATCCGGGGGTGCCATGTGTCAATGCCGGACCTCCCCTCTCTTCGGAGGTATCTCTGGATGTGTCACGTGTCCTAACAGCGCCAGACTTCCTTTCTCCTCAGAGACAAGCTCCTTGGTCGACACGTGTCCATCAGCGTCGGACCTCCCGGATGCGAGCTCCTGAGGTGACACGTGTCCGGTAGTGTCGGACCTCCCGGAGGTGAGCTCCAGAGGTGACACGTGTTCAATAGGACCGGACCTCTCGGAGACAAGCTCCGAGAGCGACACGTGTCTGGCAGGGCCGGACCTCTCGGAGGTGAGCTCTGAGAGCGACACGTGTCTAGCGGGGCCGGACCTCTCGGAGGTGAGCTCCGAGAGCGACACATGTCCCGTGCGACTGGCTCTCTTTTTCCGCGGTGACTAGCTCCGAAGGCGACACGTGTCCTGCGGGGCTGGCCTTGCTCCTCCGTGGAAATTAGCTCCGGGGGCAACACGTGTCCCATGGGGTCGGACCTCTCCCCCTTTGCTGGGTTGAGCCCCGAGCCTGCCACGTAGCCAGTTTAGCGGCGGACCTCTCCCCCTTTTGCGGAGATGGGCTCCGAACACGCCACATGGCCAGCGAGCCGTGGGAGTTGTCTTCGGCGCTCTCTGTGAACTGGATTTGGCTCTTTTTGGCTAACTTTTTTTTATTCTTTCTCGATTTCAACTTATTTTAGAAGTGTTTTTCTACATGAAACATGAATACATGCAGAACCCGAAAATGAGGGTGTCACACCCATTTAGCTTCGGCTTCTGTGTTATGGCTCCATTGTACTTCACACCAACGGATCACTTTGTTCCTCGTGACCCTTTCCTTCACCTCCAAAATTCAGACAGGGTGCTCTACATAGGTCAGATCTTCTTGAAGTTCGAGTTCTTCCATTGGTAGTTGCTCTTCCGGTACTCTCAAGCACTTCTTGAGCTGGGATACGTGAAACACGTCATGCACGTCGAAGATGTGCATTGGAAGTTCTAGTTGATAGGCTGCTTCTCCTTGCTTGCCCAAAATCTTAAATGGCTCAATATAGAGAGGTGCTAGCTTGCCTTTGACGTTCAAACGTCGTTGGCCACGGATAGGCGATAACTTAAGGTATACAAAGTCTCCTACTTCGAAGGTCAACTTTCTTCGCCTATTGTCCGCATAGCCCTTTTGGCATGACTGAGCGGCCTTCAAGTTCTCCCGTATCGTTTGGACTTGCTTCTCAGCCTCTTGCAGCACTTCTGGTCCAAACACATGGTTCTTTCCGGTCTCATTCTAGAACAACGGCATTCTACACCGTCTACCATACAATGCTTCAAAAGGTGACATATTCAAACTTGCTTGGTAGCTTTTGTTGTACGAGAACTCGGCATGCGGCAAGCTCCTATCCCAACTTCGTCCATGTTTCAATGCACAGGCTCTCAACATATCTTCCAAAATTTGGTTGGTCCTCTCGGTTTGCTAGTCGGTCTGCGGGTGGTAAGCGGAGCTGAAATTTAACCGTGTACCCATGGCTTCATGCAGCTTCCTCCATAACCTAGAGGTAAACTGAGAACCCCGATCTGAAACGATCCTCTTCGGGACTCCATGACGGCACACGATTTGCTTCATGTATAACTCGGCTAGTTGTGCAACGTTATACTTGGTCTTAACAGGAAGAAAATGGGCTGTTGTCGTCAATCGGTCCACAATAACCCAGATGGAGTCGTAACCCGACTGAGTACGTGGCCATCCGACGACGAAATCCATACTGATGTCCTCCAACTTCCACTCGGGTACTTTCAATGGTTGCAACAGTCCAGTGGGTCTTTGATGTTCAGCCTTCACCCGTTGGCATGTGTCCCATAGGGCAACATATTCAGCTATGTCCCTATTCATACCATCCCACTAATAACAAGTTGTCGGTACCCTCAATATGGGGTACCCCCGCGCATAGGGGAAACTGCCTAAGGACCTTGCCTCTCTCCGCGGGGAGAGCACCGAGGGCGCCACGTGTCCCGCAGGGCCGGAACTCCCTCTCCTAAGATGAAAGCTCCGGGCCTGCCACGTGGCCAATAGAGCCGGACCTCCCCCCTCCGCTGGGAGAGCTCCGAAGGCTCCACGTGTCTAGCGGGGCCGGGCCTCCCTCTCCACAGAGGAGAGCTCCGGGCCCGCCATGTGGCGAGCAGAGCCGTGCCTCCCCCCTCCGCAGGGGAGCTCTGAAGGCTCCACGTGTCCAGCGGGGCCGGACCTCCCTCTCCACAGAGGAGAGCTCTGGGCCAGCCACGTGGCGAGCAGAGCCGTGCCTCCCCCCTCCGTAGGGGAGCTCTGAAGGCTCCACGTGTCCAGCGGGGCCGGGCATCCCCCTCCACAGAGGAGAGCTCTGGGCCCGCCACGTGGCGAGCAGAGCCGTGCCTCCACCCTCCGCAGGGGAGCTCTGAAGGCTCCACGTGTCCAGCGGGGCCAGACCTCCCTCTCCTTAGAGGGGAGCTCCGGGCCCGCCACTTGGCCAGCAGTGCCGGACCTCCCCCCTCCACGGGGAAAGCTCTGAAGGCTCCACGTGTCCAGCGGGGCCGGACCTCCCTCTCCTTGGAGGAAAGTTCCGGGCCCGCCACGTGGCCAGAAAAACAGCGCTACCTGCCCCCGCGCGGTAGGCAGCAGGTGTAAAGACACGCCATACCTTGTCCGTACAAGGTATTCAAGACCCGCGCCTTCCCAAGGCGCGGAGACGTGGAGCACGCCGTTGTCAGGAGCCGTTGTGCCCAGTCGCATCACAGTGAAGACTGGCAGGCCGCGTCAGAGGCTCCACACCAATAAGCACAGCGACAAGACATCCCCTGCTGCCCCTGCCGTCATCAACCACTACGCCTAGCTTGCGGCGTGGGAAGGGTGGCAAGAAGAAGACTCAGAAGCCCTTGCCAGAGACAACTACCGGCATAACTGCAAGATATGGTAGATGGCAGGCAATCTCCCTGGGACCACCTGTCGGGTCCCGGGCCCACCTTGTAAGCCGTCCGAGCCCCGGACTATAAAAGGCTCAGGTAGGCAACGTTGCAAGGGGTTTGCACTCCAGCAGCTCGAACTCCATTAGGCTTCTTGCTCACTCACACGCTCAACACTCAAGCAATACAACATGCATCTCTGCTCACCGTGGACGTAGGATTTTATGCTCCGGCGGCTTGAACCACTTAAAAAACCTCTGTGTCAACCTTTCTCCTTCGATAATCCCCAACGTGTAAGCTCTCCGTGAGTGACTAGCCCCTCCAAAAAATAACCTCCACAGGCTGCCCAGTGCAGGCCCAGGGGAAGTGTCGACGGCACACTTCGACATTTGGCACACCAGGAAAGGGACTTTTCCCTTGCGCGACGAGCTTTTACCGACGAAGATGACGAAGCTTCCTTCAGCGGCAAGCTCTCCTCGCCCGCGTTCATGATGAACGGTGACCAGCGGGGACTACGTCTCGACACACTCAGGACGGAGTGTGTCGGAGCAAGCTGGAAGCCAGCAGCCGACTCCGGCAGCGCAGACTCCAGCAAGCCCAAGATCTTCTGCAGCAGCAAGTGTCTCCCATGAGAGCGCACTAGCTGCAGCACGAGCGCTTCTGCGCAATCCACCCGCTGGGGACGCGCCTCAAGCAGCGACCCAACAGTGGATTCGTGACGTCGACTGTGACATCCTCATCTCTGGTTTCTGCATGTATTCATATTTCATGTAGAGAAAACATTTTAAAAGAAGTGGGAACAGAGAAATTATCAAAAAGATAGCCAGCAAGAGCCGAATCCAGTTCCTAGAAAGCGCCGAAGACAACTCCCGTGGCCCGCTAGCCACGTGGCGTGTTTGGAGCTCATCCCTGCGAAGTGAGGAGAGGTCCGCCGCTAAACTGGCTACGTGGCAGGCTCGGGGCTCATCTCCGCAAAGGGGGAGAGGTCTGACCCTGTGGGACACGTGTTGCCCCCGGAGCTAGCTACTGCGGAGAAGCGAAGGCAGTTCCGCGGGACACATGTCACCTTCGGAGCTAGTCACCACTGAAATCAGAGGACCAGTCGTGCTGGATACGTGTTGATCTCGGAGCTCACCTCCGAGAGGTCCGGTTCAATTTAACACATGTCGCCACCGGAGCTTATCTCCGGGAGGTCCGTCACTGTTGGACACGTGTTAAACTCGGAGCTCGTCTCTGAGAAGAAAGGAAGTCTGGCACTGGAGCCACCTCCAGAGAGAGGGAAGGTCGGGCACTGACACGTGGCGTGCGCGGAGTCACCTCCGAATAAAGAGGAGGTCCCCGACCTCAGGATACGGGGCGCACGCGGAGCCCACCTCCGAAGGAGAGGGAGGTCTTGCTCGCTTGACACATGGCATAACCGGAGCTCATCTCTATGGAAAAGGGGAGACCAGGCCACGGTGGAGACGTGGAGCTTCCGGAGCTCATCACCGCGGAGGTAACGAGTTCTGGAATGGTTTTTGGATACTGTACGCGTAGAAATATCGCTATGAAGAGGAAACCGACCTGAATTCCACAATATTACCACACCAAATCAACTAAAGATAAGTTGTTAAGATTCAACGATGATCTGAATAGGACTCTTATTCGAAGACCAATCAGATTAGGATCTTCTTCTCCCGATTATAAATAGAACCCAGAACCCTTGGCCAAAACCACGAACTTCTCTTCCAACTCCTAAGCCGATGACATAGAGCCCTAGCACCAACCCGCCGAGTAAGCCATCGCCGGAGTTCAGCGGAGGAAGATTGTCGGAAGAGAGAACAACGATCTGAGAAGGACCCGAGACCGAGAAGAACGTAAGGTAGGTCTCCAACACAACCTTACGACATCGTTGTGTTTTCTTTGCATCTGTTCTATGATTCCTTTCGAACAGAAGCTTTCTCCTGGACAGATCACTTGTTGATCGGGTTGATCTAAATACAAGGTCATCGCCACGTCCACATCTGATCCGAACACCCCTGTTCATCATAAAGCCGTGCAAGAATACGTACAAAACCGATCTAATAAAGCTGATCATATGATAGCATGCATATGCATCATCGCATCTAGTTAAAGTTTGTGCATGATATTGATTGCTGTGAATCTTGTATGTGCGCGATCCTGTATAGCAGGACAAGCTCAGGGAGCTGTTTATGACGAGCTGCAACAACAATATTTCGAGATCCAAGAGCAACCAGAACCGCAAGAACAAGGCAAGTGCCCCTTGACCATATTGATCCTATGTTTTGGAAAAACTGTTTTGTTTTGAAAAGGTGTATGTGCTGAGTCAAACATGATGGGAAACCCTTTTATAGGAGTTTACTAGTTTTTGTTAAACCACCGTTGTCGCCAGGGATGTTTATGAGTCGGGTATGGTTTTCACTTTTATGCTTCGCTGAGTCCATGGGATTGCGAAGCGAGATAGATGTGTCTAGCTAACTGCACTCATAATGATAATTAGAAACTTATGTTGTTAATGAACATGGATCGGAGGGAGATCTAGGCAAGACTGGGTTTGTGAATGAGGTAGCATGAGATGGTGGTTTACTTGCCGTATATCTAAGGACCGGTTCATGCATGCACATGCCAGGATAATAGTACCACCACAAGGCCAAGTATGGGTGCGTCTTAGCTGAATAATTAGGTAAGTTGCTTGACTGTTATGGACTGTGGAAGGCACGGGGAATGGGAGTCGAGTGAGGACTGCCCTGGGAACTGCATGGCACAAGAGGGGGCCAGTGGGTGGGAGAATTGGAGATTCTAGCCTGCCGGTGAAACCTTAGTGAGTCCATACATCTAGTAACCCCTTTGTAAAGGCTATTTTGTGATCTCTTGGCCATACACCGACGGTTGTGTACTGGTATAATGGAGGTTCTGCAGTCGCCGACGGGTGACGAAATCACAAACTTGTGGGTAAATAGGTGCAAACTCTGCAGAGTTCTTAAAA
Organism: Neostapfia colusana; assembly: GCA_030760725.1. NCBI lineage: Eukaryota > Viridiplantae > Streptophyta > Magnoliopsida > Poales > Poaceae > Neostapfia > Neostapfia colusana. Next base: position 73,228,933 of record JASWHV010000005.1, on the reverse strand, counting down.
CTATCATGATAGCCGAGCTTACGGTCATGAGCGCCTTGCCAACTGCCATGATTAGTTGGGATGGTTATTGGATATGGTTACTGGTTATGGTTTTGGATGGTTTGGTTTTGGTTTAGTTTTCGGGACTGTTGAGTCCGGGTGATAAGATGGGTTGCATGACTGTTGAGTCATGCAACATGGTTAGTCTCGGTGGGAGACGAAGTTGTGAAATGGTAGCGAATACGAGATGGTATTCGTGAGATGGTAGCGAATACGAGGAGGTATTCGTGAGCAAGAATGAGGTTGATTGATGACTGGTTGTGACCTGGAACGGTTGATGGCCATGCAGAATCAACTTATGCAAACCATGATCCAAACTTTGGGTCAGTTGCAGGCCAACAACAACAACCCCGTTCCGGCGCCACCGCCACCACCACCACCGGCTCATAACAGGTTGGGAGAGTTCATGAGGACTCGACCACCCACCTTTGCTCAAGCCAACGACCCCATGGAGGCCGACGACTGGTTAAAATCCACGGAGAAGAAGCTTGCCATAGTGCAGTGCAATGACCGAGAGAAGGTCCTCTTTGTGTCGCACCAACTTATGGGAGCTGCCGCTGACTGGTGGGATGCCCTAAGCAACGCTCATGATGATCCGGAGAAGATCACATGGACTGAGTTCAAGGAGAGTTTCCGCTCTCATTACATCCCTGCTGGTGTAATGATGCTTAAGAGACAGGAGTTCGAAGGTCTCCACCAAGGACAGAGAAGTGTGAATGAGTACCTCAACAAGTTCACACAACTGTCCCGGTATGCCCCCGAAGATGTCAACTCGGACCAAAGGAAGCAGTACCTGTTCATGAGAGGGTTGAACAATGAGATCCAGGTTCAGCTCCTCAACAATGACTATGCAAGTTTCCAGAAGCTGGTTGACAAGGCTATACTGGTTGAAAGAAAGATCCGAGAGATTGAGCGCGAGCACAAGAGGAAGATGCCATACCAGCCCCAAGGGAGCAATGTACGACCTCGGTACATGCCCCCAGCTGCACCGCAGTATGGATACACCACTCCTGCATACCGCCCTAGTCAGCCACCACAGCAACGACCCGTTGCACCAGCACCTCGTGTGCCCATGCCTCCTGTGCCCCGACCTAACATGGGTGCTCCTGTTCAAAACCCCGCCCCAATGTACCTGCTGCCGTAGGCAACAGGGCATGCTTTGCATGCGGGGAAATAGGACACTTCGCAAACCAGTGCCCGAGGATAGGCCCTGGACAGCAAGGCAACATGCCCAAACAGAGCTCGTGACCAAACGGAGGGGACAATCAAGGAAACCGGGGACAGCAGAACTATGCTCGCGGCAACGTGAACCATGTCTCTGCTGAGGAAGCACAACAGGCTGAGGACGTCGTAATTGGTATGTTCCTTGCTAACTCCAACCCAGCCACCATCTTATTTGATTCTGGAGCATCACATTCCTTGATATCATCCAAATATGTCGCCAAGCATAATCTACCCATATCCCACTTAAAATGTTCTATGTTACTTAATTCTCCCGGAGGAGAGATGAGGACTGATATAGTATGTCCGAAAGTAAGTCTTAAAATAAGGGGGGTAGACTTCCTTGCCAACCTAATTGTCTTGGATTCCCAAGGGCTTGACATAATACTCGGGTTGGATTGGTTAAGCAAGCACAACGGGGTAATCCAATGTGCTGAAAGGAGCGTGCAGTTGACAAATGAGCACGGTATTCATGTCGAGTTTGAGTCAGCCCAACAAACAACCGAAAAGGCAATCTTGAACCACGTTGAAGGAGCAACATTGGACAGCATTCCAGTGGTTCAAGAATTCCCAGACGTGTTTCCAGAAGAGTTTCCAGGTATGCCCCCTAATCGGGACATTGAGTTTGCCATTGATTTGGTACCTAGAACTGCACCCATAGCCAATAGACCCTATAGGATGCCCGTCAATGAGCTAGTAGAACTCAAGAAGCAAATTCAAGAGCAGTTGGAGAAGGGTTTTATACGTACAAGCTTGTCACCATGGGGAGCTCCTGTGCTCTTCGTAGACAAGAAGGATGGAACCCAAAGGATGTGCGTGAACTATTGGTCTCTCAACGAGGTGACAATCAAGAACAAATACCCTCTGCCCCTTATAGGGGACCTATTCGACCAAATAAAAGGAGCCCGAGTGTTTTCCAACATTGATCTTCGGTCGGGATACTTCCAGCTGAAGATTAAGCCCTCCGATATACCCAAGACAACCTTTCGAACACGGTATGGTTCGTATGAATATACCGTCATGTCTTTTGGGTTAACAAATGCACCCGCATACTTCATGTACCTTATGAACAAGGTTTTCATGGAGTACATGGATAAGTTCGTCGTGGTTTTCATCGACGACATTATGGTGTATTCAAAAAATGAGGAGGAGCGTAAAGAACATTTGAAATTGACCTTGCAGAAAATGCGTGAGCATCAATTGTATGCCAAGCTTAACAAGTGTCAATTTTTGCCAGAGGAAATATCGTTCCTAGGCCACATTATCTCCGAAGAAGGGGTATCGGTTGATCCCAGAAAAGTGAGAGATGTTCTGAAGTGGGAACAACCGCAAAACGAAAGCGATATTCGGAGTTTTCTTGGGATGGCTGGATACTACCGACGTTTCATTAAGGACTTCTCTAAGATAGCAAAGCCTATGACGGAGTTGCTAACAAAGGGAAAAGCCTTTCGATGGACACCAGCATGCCAAGAAAGTTTTGAGAAACTCAAGAAAAGGCTAACCACAGCACCGGTTTTGGTATTGCCGGACGTAAGCAAGAGCTTTGACATATATTGTGACGCATCCAGACAGGGGCTCGGATGTGTGCTCATGCAAGAAGGACAAGTGGTAGCCTATGCCTCACAACAATTAAAGAAGCACGAGCTTAATTATGCTACACATGACTTGGAGCTAGCAGCAGTAGTGCATGTATTGAAGATTTGGAGACATTATATCCTTGGTCATTGATGTTAGATCTATACGGATCATAAAAGCCTCAAGTACATATTTAAACAAACGGACTTGAATTTGAGGCAACATCGATGGTTGGAACTCACCAAGGATTACGATGTTGGAATCAACTACCACCCTGGAAAGGCCAATGTAGTAGCTGATGCATTGAGCCGAAAGGGAGCATGTCACCAACTCACGGATCGGGAGCTACCACCTGAACTACGTAAGGAGTTCGAACGGTTACACCTCGGATTCTTGAACAACATGGAAATGATGGAGATCCATTCTTCATTGGAGCAAGAAATAAGAGATGGCCAAGCAACGGATGAGGAGATCTAGGAGATCAAGGAAAGGATCCGACAAGGAATAGAGAAGGATTTCAAAGAAGATGAGGAGGGTACGCTTTGGCTAGAAAAAAGGATTTGTGTGCCTAACGTGAAGCACCTTCGCGACATGATATTGAAGGAGGCACATGATTCACCCTATTCCATACATCCCGGAAATACCAAATTGTACAAGGACTTGAAGACTTGTTATTGGTGGGATGGTATGAAAAGGGATATAGCCGAATACGTTGCCCTATGCGACACATGTCAACGGGTGAAGGCCGAACATCAAAGACCCGCAAGATTGTTGCAACCCTTGAAGGTACCCGAATGGAAGTGGGAGGACATCAGTATGGATTTCATCGTCGGATTGCCGCGTTCTCAGTTGGGTTATGACTCCATCTGGGTTATCATGGACCGATTGACGAAAACAGCCCATTTTCTCCCTATAAGGGCCAAGTACAACGTTGCACAACTAGCCGAGTTGTACATGGAGCAGATCGTGCGCCGTCATGGAGTCCCGAAGAGGATAGTCTCAGATCGAGGTTCTCAGTTTACCTCTAGATTCTGGAGGAAGCTGCAGAAAGCTATGGGTACACGACTAGATTTTAGCTCCACCTATCACCCACAAACCGATGGGCAAACCGAAAGGAAAAACTAAATTCTGGAGGACATGTTGAGAGCTTGCGCCTTGAAACGTGGGCGTAGTTCGGATAGGAGTTTACCGTACGCCGAATTCTCCTATAACAACAGCTATCAAGCTAGCTTGAAGATGTCACCTTTCAAAGCGTTGTAAGGTAGGCGTTGTAGAACGCCACTGTTTTAGAACAAAACCGGAGAAAATCAGGTGTTTGGATCCGAAGTGCTACAAGAAGCTGAAAAGCAAGTCCAAACGATACGGGAGAACTTAAAGGCTGCTCAGTCACGACAGAAAGGCTATGCGGACAATAGGCGAAGGAAGTTGACCTTCGAAGTAGGAGACTTCATATACCTTAAGGTCTCGCCTATCCGAGGCCAACGACGCTTCAACGTCCAAGGCAAGCTAGCACCTCGCTACATAGGATCATTTAAGATTTTGGACAAGCGAGGAGAAGTAGCCTATCAACTAGAGCTCTCAACGCACCTCTCCGACGTACATGACGTGTTTCATGTATCCCAGCTCAAGAAGTGCTTGAGAGTACCAGAGGAGCAAATACCAATGGAAGAGCTTGAACTTCAAGAAGACCTGACTTATATGGAGCACCATGTACGAATTTTGAATGAAAAGGAAAGGGTCACCAGGAACAAAGTGATCCGATGGTGCAAGGTACAATGGAGCCATCACACCGAAGCAGAAGCCACATGGGAACATGAAGAAGACATCAGGGCAGAATTTCCCCATCTGTTCTCTACTAACAAATCTCGAGGGCGAGATTCAATTTAAGGGGGGTAGATTTGTGACACCCTCATCTCTGGTTTCTGCATGTATTCATATTTCATGTAGAGAAAACATTTTAAAAGAAGTGGGAACAGAGAAATTATCAAAAAGATAGAAGTAAGAGCCGAATCCAGTTCCTAGAAAGCGCCGAAGACAACTCCCGCGGCCCGCTGGCCACGTGGCGTGTTCGGAGCTCATCCCTGCGAAGTGGGGAGAGGTCCGCCGCTAAACTGGCTACGTGGTAGGCTCTGGGCTCATCTCTGCAAAGGGGGAGAGGTCCGACCCTGTGGGACACGTGTTGCCCCCGGAGCTAGCCTCTGCGGAAGAAGCAAAGGCATTTACGCAGGACACATGTCACCTTCGGAGCTAGTCACCACGGAAATCAGAGAACCAGTCGCGCGGGATACGTGTCGATCTCGGAGCTCACCTCCGAGAGGTCCGGTTCTATTGAACACATGTCGCCACCGGAACTTATCTCCGGGAGGTCCGTCACTATTGGACACGTGTTAAACTCGGAGCTCGTCTCTGAGAAGTAAGGAAGTCTGGCGCTTGAGCCACCTCCGAAGAGAGGGAAGGTCCGGCACTGACACATGGCGTGCGCAGAGCCACCTCCGAATAAAGAGGAGGTCCCCGACCGCCAGGATACGTGGCGTACGCGGAGCCCACCTCCGAAGGACAGGGAGGTCTTGCTCGCTTGACACGCGGCACAACCGGAGCTCGCCTCTGCGGAAAAGGGGAGACCAGGCCCCGGTGGACACGTGGAGCTTCCGGAGCTCATCACCGCGGAGGTAATGAGTTCTGGAACGGTTTTTGGATTCTGTACGCGTAGAAATATCGGTACGGAGAGGAAACCGACCTGAATTCCACAATGTTACCGCACCAAATCAAGTAAAGATAAGCTGTTAAGATTCAACGATGATCTGAATAGGACTCTTATTCGAAGACCAATCAGATTAGGATCTTCTTCCCCCGATTATAAATAGAACCCAGAACCCTTGGCCGAAACCACGAACTTCTCTTCCAACTCCTAAGCCGACGACTTAGAGCCATAGCACCAACCCGCCGAGTAAGCCATCGCCGGAGTTCAGCCGAGGAAGACCACCGGAAGAGAACACAACGATCTGAGAAGGACCCGAGATCGAGAAGAACGTAAGGTAGGTCTCCAACACCATCTTATGACATCGTTGTATTTTCTTTGCATCTGTTCTACGATTCCTTTCGAACAGAAGCTTTCTCATGGACAGATCACTTGTTGATCGGGTTGATCTAAATACAAGGTCATCGCCACGTCCACATCTGATCCGAACACCCCTGTTCATCATAAATCCATGCAAGAATACGTACAAAACCGATCTAATAAAGTTGATCATAGGATAGCATGCATATGCATCATCGTATCTAGTTAAAGTTTGTGCATGATATTGATTGCTGTGAATCTTGTATGTGCGCGATCCTGTATAGCAGGACAAGCTCAGGGAGCTGTTTACGACGAGCTGCAACAACAATGTTTCAAGATCCAAGAGCAACCAGAACCGCAAGAACAAGGCAAGTGCCCCTTGACCATATTGATCCTATGTTTTGGCAAAACTGTTTTGTTTTGAAAAGGTGTGTGTGCTGAGTCAAACATGATGGGAAACCCTTTTATAGGAGTTTACTAGTTTTGGTTAAACCACACTTGTCGCAGGGATGTTTATGAGTCAGGTATGGTTTTCACTTTTATGCTTCGCTGAGTCCATGGGATTGGGAAGCGAGATAGATGTGTCTAGCTAACTGCACTCATAATGATAATGAGAAACTGATGTTGTTAATGAACATGATCGGAGGGAGATCTAGGAAAGACTGGGTTTGTGAATGAGGTAGCATGAGATGGTGGTTTACTTGCCGTAGATCTAAGGACCGGTTCATGCATGCACATGCCAGGATAACAGTGCCACCACAAGGCCAAGTATTGGTGCAGCTTAGCTGAGTAATTAGGTAAGTTGCTAGATTGTTATGGACTGTGGAAGGCGCGGGGATTGGGAGTCGAGTGAGGACTGCCCTGGGAACTGCATGGCACAAGAAGGGGCCCATGGGTGGGAGAATTGGAGATTCTAGCCTGCCGGTGAAACCTTAGTGAGTCCATACAACTAGTAGCCCCTTTGTAAAGGCTATTTTGTGATCTCTTGGCCATACACCGACGGTTGTGTACTGGTATAATGGAGGTTCTGCAGTCGCCGACGGGTGACGAAATCACAAACTTGTGGGTAAAGAGGTGCAAACTCCGCAGAGTTCTTAAAACTATCATGATAGCCGAGCTTACGGTCATGAGCGCCTTGCCAACTGTCATGATTAGTTGGGATGGTTATTGGATATGGTTACTGGTTATGGTTTTGGATGGTTTGGTTTTGGTTTAGTTTTCGGGACTGTTGAGTCCGGGTGATAAGATGGGTTGCATGACTGTTGAGTCATGCAACAAGGTTAGTCTCGGTGGGAGACGAAGTTGTGAAATGGTAGCAAATACAAGATGGTATTCGTGAGATGGCAGCAAATACGAGGAGGTATTCATGAGCAAGAATGAGGTTGATTGATGACTGGTTGTGACATGGAAGGTAATGAACATAATGGAGGTATGGTTGGTATTTTAATACATGTTGGGATTACATTCATCTAAATATGAGTCGCTGTTTTGTCACGTTTTTGATAAATAACTCTGCTTTCTGCAATGAGCCTTTTATACCTTGTTACGAGACTACATATCATATTTTCCCGCACTTGCTAAGTACATCATTGTACTCAAACTTGCATTATTATTTCATCATCAGCAACAGGAGAAGACTACTATGAAGACCAAGTGGAGCAATAGGCGTGTGATCTGTTCTCAACCTTGCCTGTGGGGATGGAGTAGAGATGGAGCCATTGCTTCTTAGATTTGCTTCCGCATTAGTTAAATTGCTTCCGCATTAGAATAAAGACTTCCGCTGCATAGAAATAAAGACTTCCGCTATGAGAATGAGTCCAAGACTCATGAGATATTGTAATAAACTCTGTTATTCATGGTAATATATAATCTGAATTCAGTTTGTGGAACATATGTGTATGTGTGATGAACATCCTGGGCACACATATGCATTAGTTCTCGGTTCCGTGGTTTTCCACAGAATTGAGGGCGTCACATCGACCGTCTCGTCGTCGCCGCCGCCAGCCCTCAACTTCGGCGGGGACGACGTTCCGATCAACCAGGTGTGTCGCTGACGCGCAAGCCGACGGTTTATGGGCAGACGGCAGACTCCTGCTCCACCAGGCTCCCATCTATGGACCTGAGGTCAGAGCTGGAGCTATGTCGCCTGGGCGAAGACGCCCGCGTGACCATCGAGCGACGCCGAGAAAGACGTCGCAACCAAGAGGCTGGCGACAGCATGTCGACCGCCTCGACCCAGCCTGGGCCGCAGACGTTCGCTACGCGATCTCTGCCGCAGGCATACGCCACGCAGCATATGCCTCAGCCATATGCCCTGCAAGTGGCGCCCCCGGTATATGGCGCAGCCTTGCCCATACCGGGGTACACGGTGCCGACAGTGAACCAAGCGTTCGCGGCACCAACACCTGCAGCAACAGGAGCAGGATGTGCGGCCCTGGCGCCACACCTTCGCTTCGCGAAGTGGCCGTGCAAGTTCCGGCCGAACCTGCCCGAGAAGTACGATGGAAGCGTCAACCCGGCGGAGTTCCTCTAGATCTACTCCACCGCCATCCTTGCTGCAGGAGGGGATGATGTGACACCCTCATTTTTGGTTTCTGCATATATTCATGTTTCATGAAGAGAAAACATTTTAAAAAAGTAGGAACAGAGAAAAATATCAAAAAGATAGCCAATATGAGTCGAATCCAGTTCACCGAGAGCGCCGAAGACAACTTCCGCGGCCCGCTGGCCACGTGGCGTGTTCAGAGCTCATCCCTGCGACGTGGGGAGAGGTCACCGCTAAACTGGCTACGTGGCAGGCTCGGGGCTCATCGATCAAAGGGGGAGAGGTCCGACCCTGTGGGACACGTGTTGCCCCGGAGCTAGCCTCTGCGGAAGAAGAAAAGGCAGTTCCGCAGGACACATGTCACCTTCGGAGCTAGTCACCACGGAAATCAGAGGACCAGTCGCGCGGGATACGTGTCGATCTCGGAGCTCACCTCCGAGAGGTGCGGTTCTATTGGACACGTGTCTTCACTGGAGCTTATCTTCGGTAGGTCCAACATTGTTGGACACGTGTCTACCTCGGAGCTCGTCTCTGAGGAAAAAGGAAAGTCCGGCGCTACTTGATGCGTGGCATTCACAGAGATCACCTCCGAAGAGAGAGAGGTCCGAAATGGATACGTGGCACACCCGGAGCTACCTCCGGAGAGAGGAAAGGTCCGGCACTGACATGTGGCGTGCGCACCTCCGAATAGAGAGGAGGTCCCGAACGCCAGGATACGTGGCGCATGTGGAGCTCACCTCCGAAGGAGAAGGGAAGTCTCGCTCGCTTGACACGCGGCACAACCGGAGCTCGTCTCTGCGGAAAGGGAGAGACCAGGCCCGGTGGACACGTGGAGCTTCCGGAGCGCATCACCACGGAGGTAACGAGTTCTGGAGCAGTTTTTGGATTCTGTACGCGTAGAAATACCGGTATGGAGGAGAAACCGACCTGAATTCCACAATGTTACCGCACCAAATCAACTAAATATAAGTTGTTAAGATTCAACGACAATCTGAATAGGACTCTTATTCAGAATACAATCAGATTAGGACTCTTCTTCTCCCGATTATAAATAGAACCCAGAACCTTTGGCCAAAACCACAAACTTCTTTTCCAATTCCTGAGCCGACGACTTAGAGCCCTAGCCCCAACTCGCCGAGAAAGTCATCGCCGGAGTTAAGTCGAGGAAGATCGCCGGAAGAGAGCCCCAATGATCTGTCTGGTCAGAGAAGGACCCCAAGACCGAGAAGGACGTAAGGAAGGTCTCCAATACCACCTTACGACATCGTTGTGTTTTCTTTGCATCTGTTCTTCGATTCCTTTCGAATAGAAGCTTTCTCGTGGACAGATCACTTGTTGATCGGGTTGATATAAAAGACAAGGTCATCGCCACAACCACATTTGATCCGAACACCTCTGTTCATCATAAAACCATGCAAGAACACGTACAAACCGACCTAATAAAGCTAAACTGCATTATAGGATAGCATGCATATGCATCATCGCATCTAGTTAAAGTTTGTGCATGATATTGTTTGCTATGAATCTTGTATGTGCGTGATCCTGTATAGAAGGACAAGCTCAGGGAGCTGTCTACGACGAGCTGCAACAACAAGGTTTCGAGATCCAAGAGCAACCGGAACCGCAAGAACAAGACAAGTGCTCCTTGACCATATTGATCCTATGTTTTGGGAAAAATTGTTTTGTTTTGCGAAAAGGTGTGTGTGCTGAGTCAAACATGATGGGAAACCCTTTTATAGGAGTTTACTAGCTTTGGTTAAACCACCCTTGTCGCCAGGGATGTTTATGAGTCGGATATGGTTTTTACTTTTATGCTTCGCTGAGTCCATGGGATTGGGAAGCGAGATAGATGTGTCTAGCTAACTGCACTCGTAATGATAATGAGAAACTGATGTTAATAATGGACATGGATCGGAGGGAGATCTAGGCAAGACTGGGTTTGTGAATGAGGTAGCATGAGATGGTGGTTTACTTGCCATAGATCCAAGGGCCGGTTCATGCGAGCACATGCCAGGATAACAGTACCACCGCAAGGACAAGTATGGGTGCGGCTTAGCTGAGTAATTAGGTAAGTTGCTAGATTGTTATGGACCGTGGAAGCCTCAGGGAATGGGAGTCGAGTGAGGACTGCCCTGGGAACTGCATGGCACAAGAGGGGGCCCGTGGGTGGGAGAATTGGAGATTCTAGCCTGCCGGTGAAACCTTAGTGAGTCCACACATCTAGTAGCCCCTTTGTAAAGGCTATTTTGTGATCTCTTGGCCATACACCGACGGTTGTGTATTGGTATAATGGAGGTTCTGCAGTCGCCGACGGGTGACGAAATCACAAACTTGTGGGTAAAGAGGTGCAAACTCTACAGAGTCTTAAAACTATCATGATAGCCGAGCTTACGGTCACGAGCGCCTGGCAAACTTCCATGATTAGTGGGGATGGTGATTGGATATGGTTATTGGTTATGGTTTTGGATGGTTTGATTATGGTTTTGGTTTTGGGACTGTTGAGTCTGGGTGATGAGATGAGTTGCATGACTGTTGAGTCATGGCAACGAGATTGGTCTCGGTGGGAGACGAGGTTGTTTATGAGATGAAATGGTAGCGAATACGAGATGGTATTCTTGAGATGGTAGTGAATACGAGGAGGTATTCGTGAGCGTGAATAAGGTTGATTGATGACTGGTTATGAACATAATGGAGGTATGGTTGGTATTTTAATACATGTTGGGATTACATTCACTTAAATATGAGTTGCTGTTTTATCGTGCTTTTGATAAATAACTTCGCTTTCTGCAATGAGCCTTTTATAACTACCTTGTCATGAGCTACATATCATATTTTTCCCGCACTTGCTGAGTACATCATTGTACTCAAACTTGCATTATTATTTGATCATCAGCAGCAGGAGAAGATTTCTATGAAGACCAAGTGGAGCATTAGGCGTGTGATCTGTTCTCAACCTTGCCTGTGGGGATGGAGTAGAGATAGAGCCATTGCTGCCTAGAATTGCTTCCGCATTAGTAGAATTTGCTTCCTCATTAGAATAAAGACTTCTGCTGCATAGAAATAAGACTTCCGCTGTGAGCATGAGTCCAAGACTCATGAAACATTGTAATAAACTCTGTTATTCGTGGTTATATATATTCTGAATTCAGTTTGTGGAACATATGTGTATGTGTGATGAACATCCTGGGCACACATATGCATCAGTTCTCGGTTCCGTGGTTTTCCACAGAATTGAGGGTGTCACAGATGAGGCCGTCATGGCCAACTATTTCCCCGTCGCCTTCACCAGCCCAGCTCAGTCTTGGCTCATGAATCTTCCCCAGGGTTCCATAACCTCCTGGGGAGAGCTCTGCCGACAGTTTACTGCAAACTTCGGCAGCTCCTACACTCGGCCTGGCACGGAGCTCGACCTCCACGCCATCCAACAACAACCTGGAGAGACACTGCACTCCTTCATCCAGCGATTCTCCCAGGTTCCGAAAACCATCCCCCACATCAAAAATTCTTCAGTGGTGGTGGCGTTCCGATAGGGTGTACGGGACAAGAAGATGCTCGAGAAGCTCGCGACCAGAGAAGTGCGCGACGTCTGAGAGCTCTTCAGCCTGGTGGACAAGTGCGCCAGGGCAGCAGAAGGGCGCAGCTGGCACTCACAGCCAGCCTCCAAAGCCGGAGGACAGCCCGGATCTGGCGTTGCTTCCCATGGAAGCAGCAAGAAGATCAAGAACCGGGGTGGTGGCAAGATGAAGCCACCAACCGCAGCGCCTGTTGCTGCAGCTGCAGCACCCACTGGAGCTCAGGGGCCACGCCCCGACAAGAGGCCGTGACAGCCACCAGCCCCAGACGGTGACCAAGGCGAGCCGTGCCCCGTGCACAACACCAGCAGCCATACTGCTGCTGAGTGCCGGGAGATTCAGAAGCTCACGGAACACTTCCACAGGTGGAAGCAGCCGCGTGCGGACGCCCCTCCCTTCCGTCAGAGGGAGGGCAAGCAGAAGGTCGACGCCTAGGACAACGTCGACCAGTACATGGAGTTCCAGGTGCCCCAGCGCGACATGAAGGCAGTGCGCAACCACGAGGACTCCAGCTCCAGCGACGATGATTCGTGTCGGTAGCCCACTACGGCTACTCCATCTTGAAGGTTCCTACATCAACAGGCATCCTCAAGATCTGTGGAGACTGGACTGCTGCTGTGTCAGCCTTCGAAAAGCTCCAAGCATATGCATCAGCCTGAGCGCCAGCACCCGGCGGTGCAGAGCCGGGCCAGCTCCACCCGAGCGCACACCTCTGTGCCTCAGCCTCGCCTCCCGGGGGCCGCCCTGGACCTGTCAACCTCATGTCGGCCTGAGCCAATGGAGGAAGACATCCTGGGTCCCCCAAGAAGGGTCCGGGCCTGTTTACCTCCTGGCAGCATAAGCCAATGGAGGAAGGTACCCCGGGGCTCCCAGGAGAAGCCACGCAGGACCAGCTTCGGCATGAAGATATCGACCTCGTCGACGAGGCATCATTACAAGCAACGCTCCGAAACGCACGGTCCTGGCTGGCGCTCCGGCACTACCGCCAAAGGACCAAGCGTGTCCGGGAGCTCCAAGGAGGCGACCTGGTGCCCCGGCACATACTTTCTCGCGAAGGGACAGACAAACTCTCCCTCAGATGGGATGGACCCTTCCGAGTCAAAAAAGTTTGCCACCCCGGGTGCGCACGCCTCCCCACCAAGGATGGGGTTCCGCTCCCAAGCCCTTGGAACATAGAACACCACTCTAAGTTCTATCCTCAGATCATTGGTAGCACAAGTCTTTTCCTTTCTGTAATAGATCCCATAGAGTCTAGGAGCAGCGCTCGGAGTAACTAAGCCCCAGGGGACGGTCCAGGACTATGTCCAGCTTGGCCTGGTTCTGACACTAAGCGCGTAGGATCTTGCTTCCCCTCATAATGGGGTGGTCATTGCCTCCATGTTTAGCCCGATTTCCTCCTATGGACGTTCATACAAGGAAAAACCTGATCTACCACGCTCTTCCTTTTGTGATCATTTAAATTATGCATTAATTTTTATGACCGCACTTTCCATGTATGCTCACCGTACATTTAGCTCTCCAGTCATTTGCTATCCTACCGAAGACGGTTGCGCTTGAGGTACCTGCCGATGACCAGGGGGCCTTTCAGGACTCCCCTAGTCAGGTGCTGCGATGCCATTTGGTCACCTCCAGGAAAGGCCCGCGCTGTGCGTGGGGGGTCCAGGGTGCGTAGCCTGCTTTGCCTAGTTCCGACCCAAAGCGTGCGCGCCCTGCCCTTCGAAGGTCCAGGGGAGTACAGCCTGCTTTGCCTGGTTCCGTACAGAAAGCATGTACACTCTGCCTCCCCGGCGTTGCGGTCCGGTACTAGGGACCGGGCGGTCGTACCCTGACCTCGGAGGGAACCAGACCCCCGGCACCGGGCGCACAGAATTGCCCAAGCCCCGTATACCGGACCAGGACCGTAAGCCAAATAGGACTAAGAGACAGGGAAGGGAGAGCCCCCAAGGAGAATTACGTTTCCTCTACTTGTGTGCAGGACCTCCAGGCTTTAGCTGTGGCACCGCACAAGGAAGGACCGTAGCTCCTGATGACTCCAACGCAAGACCAGAGGATCCGGACCTCACCCCTCCCGAAGGGGCAGGCTCCGAAGGCCCCACGTGTCCGGTGGGGCCGGGGCCCTCCTCTCCTTAGAGGGTAGCTTCGGGCCCGCCACGTGGCCGGCAGAGCCGGACCTCGCCCCCTCCGCAGGGGCGAGCTCCGAAGGCTCCGCGTGTTCCGCAGGGCCCGACCACCCTCTGCTCAGAGGAGCTCCGGGCCCGCCACATGGCCAGCAGACCCGGACCTCCTCCCGTCCTCACGGGGCGAGCTCCAAAGACCCCTTGGGCCTTTAACAAAACAAGGACCCAAGAAATGTGTCTGTGCAAGGCTTCGAGATTGGTGAAGACCTCTGAGTTCCTTGCGGAGCTAAGGACTCGGATAGGCGAAGCCAAGAAGAAGGTAAACGCAGGCATCATAAGCAAGAGTCTGTTCATTAATTCAGGGCTCCATGAGCTGGGCTACAGACTCAAACAAAGGAAAAGGAAAGGTACAAGGCCTAGGAGTTCCCGGACTCGCGCTGGAACCTAGAGGCTACGAGGGCAACCACATCCCTGACTTCGGCCCTGGCGACTTCCTCCCACTACGCGATGGGGCCCTGCCTCACCAGCTCCAGAGAGAGGGAGGGGTCCCGGCTCCGGAAGCACGCCAGCACGTGCGTGGCAACCTCCTTCGCCAGGCCCCGTCCCTCCGCCTCAAGCTCACCGGCGATCACCGCTTCGAGCCTATCCAGTTTGGCACTGATGGACTCGAGCGTCGGGATTGCCTTGGCCACCTCCAGCGCCGGGGCCCTCGTCTTCACAGGGCTGAAGCCGAGGGGAACCAGGGCGGACCCTGCCTGGCCGACAAAGCTCCAGACCACTTCGGCCTCGGCGGACCCCGAAGTCTGGAGCTTCTTCACCTCTTGGCGGACTGCCAGCAGGGCGTCAGGACCCTCCTCGGAGAATTTCTTCTCCTTGGCCACCAGAGAGTCCTCCAGAAGCTGGAGTCCCCGGGCGAGCTGCTCCATCTCTGATGCCCAAAAAGCGTCCGCCAGCTCCCGGTCCAGCACCGCCTGGCGCTCCCGGGAGACCTGCTCCTCCCTCATGACCAGAGCGGCCTACCGAAGCTCCAGCTCCTTAGCTCGGGCCCTCAGGTCACCCTCGCCAGCCACCAGCCGTGCGGCGACCTTCTTCGCCTCAACCGCGAAGGCGCGCTTCCGGTCCGTGATGACGCGCTCACGGCGCACCAGCTTCAGCCACAGCTCCTCCAGGGCAGAGGAGTGCGCCTCGGCCTCGGCATAAGACTTGCGGGTCTCCTGGTGGAGCCGCCGGGTCTCGGAGTCCAGGCGGTCGACGGCCCTCTTCTGAGCGTCGAGGAGCACCTATATGGCGTCGAGCCTCGCCCGCCTCGAGCCGAGCCCCGCCTCGAGCAAACTTCCATGATTAGTTGGGATGGTTATTGTCTATGGTTATTGAGACAGCCAGGACCTCGTCGGGTGGTGCCGTGTTATGCGGCACCCAACAGCACACGGGTCGATGAACACACATCATATTACATAAATAGTTTGTGGAAGCGTACAAGATTGTTTTACAAATAAGTATATTAGAGTAAACTACAGCGGAAGACTATCACTCTCACGACTCATATCTGAACTAGCAACAAAGAAACGGTCCAGCCCGCGGACATTTCTTACTAGCAACACGAAGACAATCTGCAGCGGCGAGGATGCTCTTAGAGTAAGCACTCGGAGGTTCCCGAGTCTCATCGGCACCCCTTCTCATAATCATCAAGTCAATTACCTGCAAAACAACTCGGATAGCATCCGTGAGCATAACGCTCAGCAAGACTTAACCGTCACCGTAAACATGAAACTCTAAGTGAGGTTATGAACCTAACATAGGATGGCATAAGCATGATTAAACTCGCCTAAAAGTGAATCCTTATTTCAGTATTAATTGCAGTATTTTAAGTAACCCTAGGCACGCCACATCAGGAGTCCACAATCAAACAAGAAACGCTTTCCCCCGATGTAAATTGCTCATGGCATAAAAGAATCGAGTTTGCACTAGCCTATTCATCAAGATCCAATACAAAGGTAGGACGATACTTCACATCAAAATGATTAGTTCCTTTCTCATGCAAGTTCTTACTACGTCACGACTGTGAGAACAAGTATGGTCGGTCCATTCCACGAGCGACGGTGATTCAAATCAATAACACCCGGACTACACGACACGTACGCCCGTACTCGACGTTGCCTACAACAACCATCACTGACGTCGTACGTGGCAGCCTTTCCCCCATTTCACCGCCGCTGAATCGATCAAGTCACCCCGTACAGTAGCTACTCTCATGGTGCACCTTCCGACGTGAGATGTCATGTGAATATTCCCCACATACTGCACACCGGCCGTCCACCTGAGGCGACCCGAAAAGTCCCAACGACAGCTTCCCGAGGTACATCAGTTTACTGGGTCCCATATAGCCAGCATGAGTCCGGTACACAACTCAAACTTGTTCAACAGGGCCGCATACGGATCGGTCCTTGACCGACACGGACAGTTCTACAGCACCCAGGCCCCTATGTCATGTTGCTCCTACAACCTTCCGGTCTCAACTTTAACTTGCTAATTCAATTACGAACCAATCCCGTATGCCCCTGTTGTTCCTAAATCTGCGAGTAGCATCTCACCACCCGACTTCTACCGAACCGTACTGAAGCATGGCAGTTCTACACGGTGAAAGACACCTACCAAATACTCCATGGGTCATTTGGCTATGCAAGAGGAGTATCAAACACTAGACCTAATGCATAATTCATATCCTGACCGAAAGTGAAAACAAAACAAAAACTTAACAGCTGTTAAATGCAAACCGGAGCTTGCCTGTTTTGCAGGGTAGTCGTATATATCAGTTAGTGTCCTTGCAGATCCACCCTTGACTCTCCGGAGCTTGATCCACTTCGATGAATCACTCCTTTGAGTCCCCTTCGTTGTGGTTCCTATTGAAATGCATATGCATATGTTTTATAGACTGTAAAGGAAAGAAGTCATGGAATTAATTCCTTAGGAACAGAGGTTGTGTGGAAAAGCCAAGCATGGCTTGGTTTGCCTCTGTTGTGCAAAGAACAGAAATAAACTAATTTAACCTTAAGGCCTTAGCTATACACTAATCATTTTTCCTAATGAACATAATAGGTAAGCTGAAAACATTTGAGTGCAACTGATAAACAAGAACTCCAATAGTCTCAAAATTTTTACAGCAGGTTCTATACTACCTAAGGATTTAGCTTGCCAAATTGCAGCTAATGTGGAGTCATATTGTGTCCTCCCTAATTCTCACAATATCTCTTATGTATTTTTCCCTTATACATAAGTATGGAGAATAATAACATGGAGTTCAAGGAATCATCTTGGGCTGATAATTTACATGTGAGTTCTCGATCATGTGAGAGTAATCTGGTCCAAAATTCAGCCCTTTTACTTGAGTAGTTCTCCCAGAACAATTCTTTAAGCATTCCAAATCAAAAGAATTAATTCTGAGGTAATGTGCATTTTCATGCTCAATTAAATGAACCAAAATTTCACGTATGTCGCAGAGAGCTTTCCTAAATTTTCCTATGATTTTTGGAGCTATGGATTGCTCAGAACAGATTTTTGAAGTGGGAAACATTTTCTGAAAATGTTTCTGGACTCTTTTGAACACAGTAGTTTGCATTTAGCAAATTCCTACTCAAATGATCTTCGAATGAGCTGAAAATTTGCTAGCAGGTCAACACCATGCTAAAGAATATTCTGGCAGAATTTGGGGATTTTTGGATAAACCAAACTCCCTCAATAATTCTTTTTCAGAATACCTTCAAAGACTTTTCCAGCATATAATATTAACTTTCGTACAAATCTGAGTTCATATTTGGATAGAACTCAGAGAGATGAATCCAACCCAAGTGGAATCACTCAAATTGTAGTTTTCTACAGGGAGATATGAATTTCCAAAGATTGAGCTAAGTCTGGAATTATTTTCCTACAGCAAAATTCGGCTGGACCCACAGTTTTGAATTCCAGCCAATAGAAACGAAGCCACACCGGGCCACGGGGTTTTGCGCGCCAGCACTCAGGATCCAGCCACACCCGATCCCGGGTTTAAAATTTGAGCTGCTGACAGGCGGAGCCCACGCCTCGTCTTCTTCCTCCGGCTCCTCGCTCGCGCCCGCGCGCTCCCACTCGCCGGAGTAACCGGAAGCTCGCCGGACCGGCCTTCCCGGCCACCGCCTGAGCTACAACTCACCACCAGGGGGTTTTGGGTATCGAGGAAGACGGCTGAGGGGTTTGCTTGGGCTGCCGACGACCGGAACATGACCGGCGACGTGTGACTGCCTCTGTGGTAGTTCGGCAGCCTCGCCCGAGGTCTCCAGCCCTCAAAAACTTGTGCCGACGAGCCCTAGAGCACCAGCGTACCTCTAGGAGGATCGACACGACCTCAAACTAGCTCGGAAATGGCTTGAACTAGGTTGTCATCGTGCGACCGAACGGGTCCGCCGTGAACAACCCAAGAAAAGCTTGAAATTCTTGGGTCTGAGGCGTTTTCATGCGCTGGATGCAAAAGGGAAAACGATCGCCGGCTAGTCTAGCTTCTCTGTGCCAAATTTGATGACTTAAGGAGAATCAGATGGCAAGAATTCAAAGGAATCGTACCGGAAGCTCGGAATGGGGTCGCCGGAGCAAAACCTCGAAATTCGCCGTCGATAGCTCGCGGCACGGCCTGAGCTTGGGCTGAGAGCAGTACCGCACCTGTGCGCGTCCGTAGCTGTGATCGCTCGGCCGTGAAACCTCTTGTGGAGGGCTGTCCACGAGCGCCCGATCAACTTCTTGAACTCGGTCGCCACGGCGGCGGTTGTTCTCGAGCACTGGGGGCCGCACCTTGCTTGCTTGCGGGTCAGAGAGGTGGAGGCTGATCTCAGCGAGAGGTTTAGCAGCTCGGGGGAGGGAAGAGCACGGTGGTTTTGCCGTTGTCCGATCGGACCGAGGAGGTGAGGAGCTCGGTTTGCTCGACGTTCTCGCGAGAGGAGAAGGCAACTGCGCTTTGCTTCGGCCAGGGGGGCATGTGACCACGTTGAGGGCGCGGTCAGGGCCGACCTCGGGGCGCCAGCGTGTGGAGACCGGCAGAAGGAGCTGGCGCGGCAAGCTCCTCGGTGGAGCCCGTGAGCTGCTCGGGAAAAGTTCCCACCGAGAGTAAAACTTAGTGAGTAAGGCAGCCTCTTCATCTCTATGATGTGTGGGTCCCGCTCCACATTTTATCCCCAATTATATTGTCAAGCTGATCCTCTCAATCCCCAGAATGCTGAGATTAAAAAGGGTGGCTAGAATTTGAATTCCTCAAATTCATTTTGAATTTGCAAGACTAAATCTGATTTTGGTTTAGAATTTTGCAATTTCTTCTCTTTAACTCTCTTTTGAGCCCACCCTACAAATAGAAAGTTGGTGATCAAACTCCTCCCTATAATTCCATCTATATGGCTGCATTTTTAATCAAAGTCCTTGACCACCCCATGTGTGAACTTTGAATCTCAAATCTGATTTTTAAACTTACATGCAAAGAGGTATTTAACTCCTTATTGGTTCAACACTTTTAAATAAAAAGGTGAGCCTCATTTTTGGATGGTCATCCATGTATTACATTGCATGAAGAAAAGTTTTAGCAAGTCCCATTTTTCATGTCTTTGCCACACATATGAACTCAAACCTTGGTTTTTATTCATACACATTTTTGGGACTTTTACATTCCTCCCCCCTTAAAAGAATCTCATCCCGAGATTACAAAAGAAGAACGAGACGGGAGAGGTAATTACAAACTGTACAAAGCTAAAAGTTCCGGGTAGTTGGTGCGGAGGTAATCTTCACTTTCCCACGTCGCCTCTTCCGCGGTGTGATTGCTCCACAGCACCTTGAAAAATCTGATCGTCTGGTTCCGGGTTACCCGGGCCTTTTCATCCAAAATCTGAACCGGTCGCTCGGTGTAGGTCAGGTCCGGTTTCAATTCGTCGATGTCCTCAGTGCGAACAGCAGCAGTGAATTTGAGGCACTTCCGCAGCTGCGATACATGAAATACATCATGAACACCCGCTAGACTTGCCGGTAATTCCAGCCGGTATGCTACGGGTCCGCACTTCTCCTTGATAGCAAAAGGACCAATAAAACAGGGAGCGAGTTTCCCCTTTACACCAAACCGGTGAATTCCCTTCATCGGAGATACACGAAGATATACGTGCTCTCCGACGTCAAAATGTAAAGGCCTATGCCGTTGATCAGCGTAGCTCCTCTGTCGGGATTGTGCAGCCTTTAAGTTCTCTTGTATCAACCGAACTCGGTCTTCGGCTTCGTTGACAAGATCAATCCCAAACAGAACTCTTTCGCCAGACTCACACCAATTCAGCGGTGTGCGACACTTCCGGCCGTAGAGAGCTTCATACGGTGCCATTTTAATACTCGCTTGATAACCGTTGTTGTATGAAAACTCCGCCAGTGGTAGGTGATCATCCCAATTCCGACCGTGGTGGATGGCACACGCTCTCAACATGTCCTCGAGCACTTGATTCACCCTCTCAGTTTGTCCATCGGTTTGAGGGTGATATGCGGAGCTCCTAATCATCTTGGTGCCCAACGAGGCATGCAGCTGCTCCCAAAAACGAGCAACAAACAGCGCACCTCGATCTGAAATAATGGTCTTCGGGACACCATGTGAACATATAATTCTGGAGATGAATAACTCCGCATATTGCCTTGCTCGATAATGAGTGTTCACCGGTATGAAATGAGCCGACTTCGTCAACCGGTTGACGATCACCCATATCGAGTCATGCTTCCTGGATGTGAGCGGTAATCCAACGATGAAGTCCATACTCACATCCTCTCATTTCCACGCCGGTATCTTCAAGGGTTGTAGCGGTCCGGCTTTCCGCATATGATCCGCCTTGACCCGTCTACATGTATCACACTCGGATACGTATTTAGCAATCTCCCTCTTCATCCGCGTCCACCAAAATTCCTGTTTCAAATCTTGGTATATCTTGTTACTTCTGGGATAAATGGAAAACTTCGACAGGTAGGCTTCATCCAAGATCTTCTTCCGGAGTTTCCTATTGCGCGGTACCACTATACGGTCGTTAAACCATATCGTACCGTTCTCATACTTCCGGAAACATTTCACCTCTCCGTTGTCTAGTCTTCTCCGTATGTGAGACATACCCCTGTCTCTTCTTTGAGCCTCAACAATCGCTTCAGGGATTGTTGGAATGAGCGCGAGATTATAAAGCGCACCATACGGGAGGACACGGAGACTTGGTTCTTCATCTTCCAACTCAGCAGCCGCTAAGTTGTGAACGTGGGCTTTCTGACTAAGCGCGTCGGCAACCACGTTTGCTTTTCCCGGGTGATAGTGGATCTCAATTTCATAATCTTTGATGAGCTCCAACCATCTCCGTTGTCTCGTATTCAGCTCCTTCTGCGTGAAGATATACTTCAAGCTTTTATGGTCGGTGTAGAGGTGAACAAGATTACCATGTAGGTAATGCCTCCACATTTTTGACGCCAACACAACTGCAGCAAGCTCAAGATCATGAGTTGGGTAATGCTGCTCGTGGTTTCGCAGTTGACGAGACCCATAGGTGATTACTCGCCCTTCTTGCATCAGAACGCAGCCAAGACCGATGCCGGATGCATCACAGTATACATCAAATGGCTTCGTCGTGTCTGGCTGAGCAAGAACTGGAGCTGTGGTGAGATGTTTCACCAAAGTTTTGAATGCGGCTTCACATGCTGCATTCCACATGTATATAGTGCCCTTCTTCAGCAGCTCCGTCCTTGGTTTAGCAATCTTTGAAAAGCTCAGGATAAACCTCCGATAATACCCTGCTAAACGTAGGAAACTTTGGACCTCGTGGACTGATTTGGGAGATGCCCACTTCAGCACCTATTCAATCTTGCTGGGGTCCACGGCAATACCTTCTGCTGAAATAATATGGCCTAGGAAAGGCACTTGATCAATCCAGAACTCGCACTTGCTGAACTTGGCATATAATTGGTGCTCCCGCAACCGTTGTAGCACAATGCGCAGATGTTCAGCGTGCTCTTCTTTTGATTTGGAGTAAACCAATATGTCGTCGATGAATACCACGACAAACTTGTCTAACTCCGGCATGAACACAGAATTCATCAAGTACATGAAGTGTGCCAGAGCATTGGTTAACCCAAATGACATGATGAGGTACTCGTAGAGTCCGTATCTCGTCGAGAAAGCTGTCTTCGGTATGTTCTCCAGTCGGATCTTGATTTGATGATACCCCGACCGAAGATCCATCTTCGAAAATACCTTTGCACCCACAAGTTGATCGAACAGGATGTCGATGCGGGGCAAAAGATACTTGTTCTTGATCATGACAGCATTTAGAGGACGGTAATCAACACATAGCCGTAGTGTTTCATCCTTCTTCTTAACGAATAGCGCTGAGCAACCCCAAGGTGAAGAACTGGGTCGGATGAAACCCTTGCTCATGAGTTCATTCAGTTGCTCTTTCAACTCCGCTAGCTCGCTAGGTGCCATCTTGTAAGGCCTTCGTGAGATAGGCGTCGTTCCCGGCGCCAGTTCAATCTTGAACTCGACGTCCCGTTCAGGCGGCATGCCCGGTAAGTCATCGGGAAATACGTCGGGATAATCACGTACCACCGGAATATCTTCAAGCTTCAGCGCTTCCGTGTGGTAGGCCTCTACCATATCTGGATCTTCGCTGTCTAAGAACAGCGTGTGCTGTCCGTGAATCGGCGAGTCAATCTGGACAGTCCGGTTACCGATATTGAGAACGGCACCGTGGCGATTTAACCAAGACATCCCCAATATAATATCTATCTTCTGCCTATCCAACATAATCAGCGATGTTGGGTATATTTTTCCGCCCAAACACAAAGCTGATCGGGACACAATCTGATTGGCAGAGATATTACCTCCCGGTGATCGTATGAGAAAACTCGTTGTGGGAGTATTGGTGGATAATTGGTGCTGATCTACGCATGATTTGCTGATGAAATTGTGGGTTGCACCAGAATCAAAAAGTGAGCACGGGCATGTCTTTGAGAGTAAACATGCCCGCTAGCACCGGTGCTCCCTCCGGGACATCCTCAATGGCAAGATGTTGCACACTCCCGGACTGCAATGCTGTTATGTTGACTGAGCAGGTGGCGGATACCACCTGACGATGATGGCTGTTTGGTGTTCACCAACTTCTCCCGTCATTCTTGCCTTAAATGCCCTGAACGGTGTCAATAAGAACACGGAGGTTTCCCCGGTTCTTCGTTGACTTGTGGTTGAGGAGTTGATGTACTCGGCTGCAGCAATGATGTCACAGGTGTCATTCGTTGCTGCGGCAAAGGTGTTGCTTCAAGACAAGATTCTTGAGCAGGAAATCTGTACGGAGTTGATCTCACTGGCGTTTGCCATCTTTCATCGGATGGTG
Source organism: Neostapfia colusana (assembly GCA_030760725.1). NCBI lineage: Eukaryota > Viridiplantae > Streptophyta > Magnoliopsida > Poales > Poaceae > Neostapfia > Neostapfia colusana. The sequence continues at coordinate 73,205,402 of JASWHV010000005.1, read as the reverse complement.
TGTGATACACCACATGGTATTTACGAGGAACGACTGGTGTGTCTTCTTGCACATTCTCCCGGTCCCTCTTCTCTGCTTGACACTCAAGTGTCGCATGTTCTTGCAGCAGAGAAGCACTGATCAACTCGGTGTAACTGCGTTGATTTAACAAAGCTAACTTCCCTTTTAGTATGGCACTCAAGCCATAGAAAAAATAGTCCCACATTGCAGCTTCGCTCGTCGCATAAGCAGGAGCATATTGTGCCAGAAGGTTGAATCGTCTGACATAATCGAGGACACTCATGTCCCCCTGATTCAAGTTTCTGAATTCTTGCTGTTGTGCCTTAATAAAACCCATAGGAATGTGACGAGCATGGAATTCTTCACGAAATTCCGTCCATTCCACTTGATGGCCTTCCGGAACGGTGGCGAGATAAGCAAACCACCAATTTCCGGCAGCTCCATGGAGCTGTTGAGCTGCAAATGATGCCTTCTGATATTCATCGCACTCAAACACCCCAAACTTGGACTCCATAACTCGAAGCCACTGATCCGCTTCCACTGGTTCATTGGCTTCCGTGAAAATTGGCGGTTGTGTCACCAAGAAGTCCAAATAGGTGTTCCGAGGTGGAACGTCCTGTTGTGCACGTTGGAGTAAACCTTGTTGTACCAAGGCTTGGAGTAGTCTGGTGTTCTCTTAACTTGACTCGACCATCTGAGCCATGACATCTGCCCATACCGTTGATGGCGGTGCCCCTGGTGGAGTCGGGTCATCACCGTCTCGACGAGAACCTTCAGTCCTACTCGGAGAATGAGTACGCACCATACTGCAAGGCATAATTTTGAGGGGAGTCAAAACATGATCTAGCAGTATGTGAAAATATGTACGCATGAACATGCTAAAACTTTATGAAAGCGTAACAAAGTTTCACGTTTACACATCTTTCTAAAGCCAACATATTCAGTCCCTTATTCTGTACAGAACAGACCTTTCTGTACTTAACCCAGAATATGATATAGTTACTAGCATTTTCATAACTCAAGTTGCATACCAAAGTTAAAGTTAACTTTAGTATCTTTTCAACGAGTACTCATATGCCCCTAGACCGTTTCTGGAACAAAAGTTATGATCGTTCATAGTTGACAGAATTTCTGGATAAAATTTGCCAGCACCTCCTTTGTATGTGGCTGTTTTCATCACAGTTTTACATACAACTGGGGTACAATTCTGAACAAACTATGAACTACAAAATCGTTGTAAGTTTCATAACCTTTCCAACAGTGTATTACATGACCCTTAGAATTTTTTCTACAGATTTTTATGGCCAATTTACAGAAACATCCAGAGAAGGTTGTAGCTGTTCTGTTTTCTGAACAGTTTGCATTCAACTGGACTTTCAACCAATTTGATGTCTGATTTGGCTCTGGAGTTCTACAGAAAATTGTAGAGCACTTAATAACCTTTCCATAACTGTATCAAACACCTCCATTGGGTCAAGCTAATCAGAGTTACGCTCTGTTAAAGCCCAGAAAAATTTCTGTCTGAACAGAGCACTCTGTCTTTGAGATCAAAAGAAGCCTAACGAGTCTCTTCTTTGAAACTTAGTTCAAATGAAGAGCTCAGTAACTAATATGTTCTTTATTACATCCATTTTTAGTTTGGAAGTTAGTCATGAATGATTTCTTCATAGGTAAGAATACTATCCAGTGTAGTACGGTGACGATGCACCGTAAGACATATGACGGTACTACGTCGCCTCACCAAAGAAAAACCTAACCAGATTACACCGGCATATACGTGTCCTTAGGTGGTACTAAAACGGTCACTCGCAAACGTGTTCTACACGTACTAAGGTTTCGTGGTTAGTACCTACATATGCCACACTCAATCATCAGGTCGGGCTGCACACCGAACCCGGTATCCATACAGTTCGTACACCTGGCCGTCATCACTCGCCCAGGTGTTCTCAAGCCAAACATGCCTTGAGCTACATGTTCACGTTACTGACCACGTGACGGGGTCTCCCAAATTACACCACGCACGCCTGGGACAGACGCTGCTCAAATACCCCAAACGACATGAAGAGTCGTAGAGGATACTAAAGTGGGTCGGGTTACCTGCCACCCGTGGGGCTCCACCCTTCAGCTTGTGCGCACTGGTGGACAGCGCATACGTGCACCCCCCAAGACATAGACGTCCCGAGATGCATGGTTTTCCGACATAACAACTAAGTTAGCTTGCCACCTTCATTATATGCTAATAATAGTCCTTATGTGGGCCTAGTACCGTTATCTCACCGTATCCTAAGTTTTTGACATAATATGATGCTCAATCCGTGCTCTGTTCCCAACGCAGCTCTGATACCAGCTGAGACAGCCAGGACCTCGTCGGGTGGTGCCGTGTTATGCGGCACCCAACAGCACACGGGTTGATGAACACACATCATATTACATAAATAGTTTGCGAAAGCGTACAAGATTGTTTTACAAATAAGTATATCAGAGTAAACTACAGCGGAAGACTATCACTCTCACGACTCATATCTAAACTAGCAACAAAGAAACGGTCCAGCCCACGGACGTTTCTTACTAGCAACACGAAGACAATCTGCAGCGGCGAGGATGCTCTTAGAGTGAGCTCTCGGAGGTTCCCGAGTCTCATCGGCACCCCTTCTCAAAATCATCGAGTCAATTACCTGCAAAACAACTCGGATAGCATCCGTGAGCATGACGCTCAGTAAGACTTAACCGTCACCCTAAACATGAATCTCTAAGTGAGGTTATGAACCTAACATAGGATGGCATAAGCATAATTAAACTCGCCTAAAAGTGAATCCTTACTTTCAGTATTAATTGCAGTATTTTAAGTAACCCTGGGCACACCACATCGGGAGTCCACAATCAAACAAGAAACGCTTTCCCCCAATGTAAATTGCTCATGGCATAAAAGAATCGAGTTTGCACTAGCCTATTCATCAAGGTCCAATACAAAGGTAGGATAATACTTCACATCAAAATGATTAGTTCCTTTCTCATGCAAGTTCTTACTACGTCACGACTGTGAGAACAAGTATGCTCGGTCTATTCTGCGAGCGACGGTGATTCGACTCAATAACACCCGGACTACATGACACGTACGCCCGTACTCGATGTTGCCTACAACAACCATCACTGACGTCGTACGTGGCAGCCTTTCCCCGTTTCACCCCCGCTGAATCGATCAAGTCGCCCCGTACAGTAGCTACTCTCATGGTGCACCTTCCGACATGAGATGTCATGAGAATATTCCCCACATACTGCACACCGGCCGTCCGCCTGATGCGACCCGAAAAGTCCCAACGACAGCTTCCCAAGGTACATCGGTTTACTGGGTCCCATATAGCCAGCATGAGTCCGGTACACAACTCAAACTTGTTCAACAGGGCCGCATACGGATCGGTCCTTGACCGACACGGACAGGTCTACAGCACCCAGGCCCCTATGTCCTGTTGCTCCTACAACCTTCCGGTCTCAACTTTAACTTGATAATTCAATTACGAACCAATCCCGTATGCCCCTGTTGTTCCTAAATCTGCGAGTAGCATCTCACCACTTGACTTCTACCGAACCGTACTTAAGCATGGCAGTTCTACACGGTGAAAGACACCTACCCAATACTCCATGGGTCATTTGGCTATGCAAGAGGAGTATCAAACACTAGACCTAATGCATAATTCATATCCTGACCGAAAGTGAATACAAAACAAAAACTTAACAGCTGTTAAATGCAAACCGGAGCTTGCCTGTTTTGCAGGGTAGTCGTATGTATCAGTTAGTTTCCTTGCAGATCCACCCTTGACTCTCCGGAGCTTGATCCACTTCGATGAATCACTCCTTTGAGTCCCCTTCGTTGTGGTTCCTATTGAAATGCATATGCATATGTTTTATAGACTGTAATGGAAAGAAGTCATGGAATTAATTTCTTAGGAACAGAGGTTGTGTGGAGAAGCCAAGCATGGCATGGTTTGCCTCTGTTGTGCAAAGAACAGAAATAAACTAATTTTATCCTTAAGGCCTTAGCTATACACTAATCATTTTTCCTAATGAACATAATAGGTATGCTGAAAACATTTGAGTGAACTGAAGAACAAGAACTCCAATGGCCTCAAAACTTTTACAGCAGGTTCTATACTACCTAAAGATTTAGCTTGCCAAATTGCAGCTAATGTGGAGTCATATTGTGTCCTCCCTAATTCTCACAATATCTCTTATGTATTTTTCCCTTATACATAAGTATGGAGAATAAGAACAGGGACTTCAAGGACTCATCTTGGGCTGATAATTTACACGTGAGTTCTTGATCACATGAGAGTAATCTGGTCAAAAATTCAGCCCTTTTACTTGAGTAGTTCTCCCAGAACAATTCTTTAAGCATTCCTACTCAAAAGAATTAATTCTGAGGTAATGTGCATTTTCATGCTCAATTAAATGAACCACAATTTCAAGTATGTCCCAGAGAGCTTGCTTAAATTTTCCTATGATTTTTGGAGCTATGGATTGATCAGAACAGATTTTTGAAGTGGGAAACATTTTCTGAAAATGTTTCTGGACTCTTTTGAACACAGTAGTTTGCATTTAGGAAATTCCTACTCAAATGATCATCGAATGAGCTGAAAATTTGCTAGCAGGTCAACACCATGCTAAAGAATATTCTGGCAGAATTTGGGGATTTTTGGATAAACCAAACTCCCTCAATAATTCTTTTTCAGAATTCCTTCAAAGAAATTTCCAGCATATAATATTAACTTTCATACAAATCTGAGTTCATATTTGGATAGAACTCAGAGAGATGAATCCAACCTAAGTGGAATCACTCAAATTGGAGTTTTCTACAGGGAGATATGAATTTCCAAAGATTGAGCTAAGTCTGGAATTATTTTCCTACAGCAAAATTCGGCTGGACCCACAGTTTTGAATTCCAGCCAATAGAAATGAAGCCACACCGGGCCACAGGGTTTTGCGCGCCAGCACACAGGATCCAGCCACACCCGATCCCGGGTTTAAAATTTGAGCTTCTGACAGGCGGGGCCCACGCCTCGTCGCCCGCGCGCTCCCCCTCGCCGGAGTAATCGGAAGCTCGCCGGACCGGCCTTCCCGGTCACCGCCTGAGATACAACTCGCCGCCAGGGGGTTTTGGGTATCGAGGAACACGGCTGAGGGGTTTGCTTGGGCTGCTGACGACCGGAACATGACCGGCGACGTGTGACTGCCTCTGTGGTAGTTCGGCAGCGTCGCCCGAGGTCTCCAGCCCTCAAAAACTTGTGCCGACGAGCCCTACAGCACCAGCGCACCTCTAGGAAGATCGACACGACCTCAAACTAGCTCGGAAATGGCTGGAACTAGGTTGTCATCGTGCGACCGAACGGGTCCGCCGTGAACAACCCAAAAAAAGCTCGAAATTCGTGGGTCTGAGGCGTTTTCATGCGCTGGATGCAAAAGGGAAAACAATCGCCGGCTAGTCTAGCTTCTCTGTGCCAAATTTGATGACTTAAGGAGAATCAGAGGGCAAGAATTCAAAGGAATCGTAACCGGAAGCTCGGAATGGGGTCGCTGCAGCAAAACCTCGAAATTCACTGTCGATACCTCGCGGCACGGCCTGAGCTTGGGCAGAGAGCAGTGACGCACCCGTGCGCGTCCGTAGCTGTGATCGCTCGGCCGTGAAACCTCTTGTGGAGGGCTGTCCACGAGCGCCCGATCACCTTCTTGAACTCGGTCGCCGCCGCGGCGGTTGTTCTCAAGCACTGGGGGCCGCAGCTCACTTGCTTGCGGGTCAGGGAGGTGGAGGCTGATCTCAGGGAGAGGTTTAGCAGCTCGGGGAAGGGAAGAGCGCGGTGGTTTTGCCGTTCTCCGATCGGACCGAGAGAGGAGGTGAGGAGCTCGGTTTGCTCGACGTTCTCGCGAGAGGAGAAGGCAACTGCGCTTTGCTTCGGCCCGGCGGGCACGTGATCACGTTGAGGGCACGGTCAGGGCCGACCTCGGGGAGCCAGCATGTGGAGACCGGCAGCAGGAGCTGGCGCGGCAAGCTCCTCGGTGGAGCCCGTGAGCTCCTCAGGAAAAGTTCCCACCGAGAGTAAAACTTAGTGAGTAAGGCAGCCTCTTCATCTCTATGCTGTGTGGGTCCCACTTCACATTTCTTCCCCAATTATCTTCTCAAACTGATCCTCTCAATCCCCAGAATGCGGAGTTTAAAAAGGGTGGCTAGAATTTGAATTCCTCAAATTCATTTTGAATTTGAAGACTAAATTTTAATTTGGTTTAGAATTTTGCAATTTCTTCTCTTTAACTCTCTTTTGATCCCACCCTAAAAATAGAAAGTTGGTGATCAAACTCCTCCCTATAATTCCATCTATATGGCTGCATTTTTAATCAAAGTCCTTGACCACCCCATGTGTGAACTTTAAATCTCAAATCTGATTTTTAAACTTACATGCAAAGAGGTATTTAACTCCTTATTGGTTCAACACTTTTAAATAAAAAGGTGAGCCTCATTTTTGGATGGTCATCCATGTATTACTTTGCATGAAGAAAAGTTTTAGCAAGTCCCATTTTTCATGTCTTTGCCACACATATGAACTCAAACCTTGGTTTTTACTCATACACATTTTTTGGACTTTTACAGTTATTGGGTATGGTTTTGGAAGGTTTGGTTTTGGTATTGTTTTCGGGACTGTTGAGTTCGGGTGGTAAGATGGGTTGCATGACTGTTGAGTCATGGCAACGAGGTTGGACAGTGTGAGACGAAATTGTTTATGAGATGAAATGGTAGCGAATACGAGATGGTATTCGTGAGATGGTAGCGAATACGAGAAGGAATTCGTGAACAAGAATGAGGTTGATTAATGTCTGGTTGGGACGTGGAAGGTAATGAACATAATGGAAGTATGATTGGTATTTTAGTACATGTTGGGATTACATTCGCTTAAAGATAATGTGACGCCCTCACTTCTGTGGAAAACCACAGAACCGAGAACTAATGCACATGTGTGCCCAGGATGTCCATCACACATACACATACGTTCCACAAACTGAATTCAGAATATATATAACCACGAATAACAGAGTTTATTACAATGTCTCATGAGTCTAGGACTCATGTTCACAGCGGAAGTCTTATTTCTATGCGGCGGAAGTCTTTATTCTAATGCGGAGACGATTTAGCTAATGCGAAAGAAAATCTAAGCAGAAGTGGCTCTATCCCTACTCCCTCCACAGGCAAGGTTGAGAACAGATCACACGCCGTAATGATCCACTTGGTCTTCATAGTAGGCTTCTCCTGCTGCTGATGATGAAATAATAATGCAAGTTTTTGTACAATGATGTACTCAGCAAGTGCGGGAAAACACATGATATGCAGCTCATAACAAGGTAGACATAAAAAGGCTTATTTGCAGGAAAGCAAATTTATAAAATCATGATAAAACAACAACTTAACTTTAGATGAATGTAATCCCAGCATGAATTAAAATTACCAACATACCTTCATCCCTTTCCGTGTTCCGTCCGAACATTAACCTACCTTTATTCATACTCATGAATACCTTCTCGTATTCGCTACCATCTCACGAATATTTTCCCGTATTCGCTACCATCTCATCTCATAAAACAACTTCGTCTCGCACCGAGACCAATCTCATGTCATGACTCAACAGTCATGCAACCATCTCATCACCCGAACTCAACAGTCCCAACAACCAAGCCATAACCAAACTCATTTAACCATAACCAAGAACCTTCCCAATAACCATCCCAACTAATCATGGCAGTTTATCCAGGTGCTCATGACCGTAAGCTCGGCTATCATGATAGTTTTAATAACTCTGCAGAGTGTGTACCTCTTTACCCACAAGTTTGTCATTTTGTCACCCGTCGGCGACTGCAGAACCTCCATTTTACCAGTACACAACCGGCGGTGTATGGTCAAGAGATCACAAAATAGCCTTTACAAAGAGGTTACTAGATGCATGGACTCACTAAGGTTTCACCGGCAGGCTAGAATCTCCAATTCTCCCACCCACGGGACCCCTCTTGTGCCATGCAGTTCCCAGGGCAGTCCTCACTCGACTCCCATTCCCTGCGCCTTCCACAGTCCATAACACTCTAGCAACTTTCCTAATTACTCAGATAAGCCGCACCCATACTTGGCCTTCTGGTGGCACTGTTATCCTGGCATGTGCATGCATGAACCGGTCCTTAGATCTATGGCAAGTAAACCACCATCTCATGCTACCTCATTCACAAACCCAGTCTTGCCTAGATCTCCCTCCGATCCATGTTCATTTCACATCATCAGTTTCTCATTATCATTACGAGTGCAGTTAGCTACACACATCTATCTCGCTTCCCAATCCCATAGACTCAGCGAAGCATAAAGCAAAAACCATACCCGACTCATAAACTTCCCTGGCAACAATGGTGGTTTAACCAAAGCTAATAAACTCCTATAAAAGGGTTTCCCATCATATTTTGACTCAGCACACACACCTTTTCACAAAACAAAACAGTTTTACCCAAAACATAGGATCAATAAGGTCAAGGAGCACTTGCCTTGTTCTTGTGGTTCCTGTTGTTCTTGAATCTCAAAACCTGGTTGCTGCAGTTCGTCGTAGACAGCTCCCTGAGCTTGTCCTGCTAGGTAGGATCACGTGCGTACAAGATTCACAACAATCAATATCATGCACAAACCTTAAACTAGACCCGATGATGCATATGCATGCTATCCTATGATTTTTATTAGATTGGTGTGTTCTTGCATGGCTTGCATGGACAGAGGTGTTCGGATCAAAGGTGGACGTGGCAATGATCTTGTCTTTAGATCAACCTGATCATCAAGTGATCTGTCCACGAGAAGGCTTCTGTTCGAAAGGGATCAAAGAACAGATGCAAAGAAACCACAACGATGTCGTAAGGCGGTATTGGAGATCTACCTTACGTTCTTCTCTGTCTTCGAGGTCCTCCTCAGACTGCTGGGCCTTCCTCCGGCGATCTTCCTTGCCGTGCTCCGGCGATGGCTTTCTCGGTGAGTTGGGGCTAGGGCTCTAAGTCGTCGGCTCAGGAGTTGGAAAAGAAGTTTGTGGTTTCGGCCAGGGGTTTTGTGTTCTATTTATAATCGGGAAGAGAAGAGTCCTAATCCGATTGTATCCCGAATATGGGTCTTATTCAGATCATCGTTATATCCTAACATCTTATATTTAATTGATTTGGTGCGGTATCATCGTGGAATTCAGGTCGGTTTCTGTTCCGGTATTTCTTACGTGTACAGATTCCAAAATTGCTTCAGAATCCGTCACCTTCACGGTGATGAGCTCCGGAAGTTCCACGTGTCCACCGGCCTGGTCTCTTCCTTTCCGCAGAGACGGGCTCCGGTTGTGCCGTGTGTCAAACGAGCAAGACTTCCCTCTTCTTCGGAGGTGACTCCACGCACGCCACGTGTCAGTGCTGGACCTTTCCTCTCTTCTTTCCTCAGAGACGAGCTCCGAGGTTAACACGTGTCCAACAGTGATGGACCTCCCGGAGATAAGCTCCGGTGGCGACATGTGTCCGATAGAACCGGACCTCTCGGAGGTGAGCTCCGAGATCGACACGTATCCCGTGCGACTGGTCCTCTGATTCCCGTGATGACTAGCTCCGACGGTGACATGTGTCCTGCGGAAATGCCTTTGCTTCTTCCGCAGAGGAAAGCTCCAAGAGCAACACGTGTCCCCCTATGGTCGGACCTCTCCCCTTTTGCGGAGATGAGTCCCGAACCTTCCACGTAGCTATTTAGCGGCGGACCTCTCCCCACCTCGCGGGGACGAGCTCCGAACACGCCACGTGGCCAGCGGCCGCGGTAAGTTGTCTTCGCCGCTTTCTGAGAGCTGGATTCGGCTCTTATTGGCTATCCTTTTGATATTTTTCTCTGTTCCTACTTTTCTTAAAATGTTTCCTCTTCATAAAACATGGACATATGCTGACACCGGAGATGAGGGTGTCACAAATCTACCCCCCTTAAATTGAATCTCGCCCTCGAGATTCGTTAGTAGTAAATAGATGGGGAAATTCTGCCTTGATATCCTCTTCACGTTCCCATGTGGCTTCAGCTTCGGTGTGATGGCTCCATTGTACCTTGCACCATCAAATCACCTTGTTCCGGGTGACCCTTTCCTTTACGTCCAAGATTCGGACAGGGTGTTCCGCGTAAGTCAGGTCCTTTTGAAGTTCAAGCTCTCCCATTGATACTTGTTCCTCTGGTACTCTCAAGCACTTCTTGAGCTGGGATACATGAAACACGTCATGTACGTCAGAGAGGTGGGTTGGGAACTCTACTTGATAGGCTACTTCTACTCGCTTGTCCAATATCTTAAATGGTCCGATGTAGCAAGGTGCTAGCTTGCCTTTGATGTTGAAACGTCGTTGGCCTCGGATAAGTGTTACCTTAAGGTATACGAAGTCCCCTACTTTGAAAGTCAACTTCCTTCGCCTATTATCCGCATAGCCTTTCTGTCGTGACTGAGTAGCCTTTAAGTTTTCCCGTACCATTTGGACTTGTTTTTCAGCTTCTTGTAGTACTTCGGGTCCAAACACCTAGTTCTCTCCGGTCTCGTTCCAGAACAGTGGCGTTCTACACCATCTACCATATAATGCTTCGAAAGGCGACATCTTCAATCTAGCTTGATAGCTGTTGTTATAGGAGAATTCGGCATACGGTAAACTCCTATCCCAACTACGCCCACATTTCAAGGCGCAAGCTCTCAACATGTCCTCCAGAATTTGGTTTGTCCTTTCGGTTTGTCCATCTGTTTGTGGGTGATAGGCGGAGCTAAAATCCAGACGTGTACCCATGGCTTTCTGCAGCTTCCTCCAGAATCTAGAGGTAAAGTGAGAACCTCGATCTGAGACTATCCTCCTCGGAACTCCGTGGCGGCACACAATCTGCTCCATGTACAACTCTGCCAATTGTGCAACGTTGTAACTGGTCTTACAGGGAGAAAATGGGCGGTTTTCGTCAATCGGTCCACAATGACCCAGATGGAGTCGTAACCCGACTGAGTACGTGGCAATCCAACGATGAAATCAATATTGATGTCCTCCCACTTCCATTCGGGTACTTTCAAAGGTTGCAACAATCCAGCGGGTTTTTGATGTTCGGCCTTCACCCGTTGGCATGTGTCGCATAGGGCAACGTATTCGGCTATATCCCTCTTCATACCATCCCACCAATAACAAGTTTTCATGTCCTTGTACATTTTTGTGCTTCCGGGATGTATAGAATAGGGGGAATCATGTGCCTCCTTCAATATCATGTCGCGGAGGTGTTTTATGTTAGGCACACAAATCCTTCTTCCTAGCCAAAGCGTACCCGTCTCATCTTCTTTGAAATCCTTCTCTATTCCTTGTCGGATTCTTTCCTTGATCTCCTTGACCTCCTCATTCGTTGCTTGGCCATCTCTTATTTCTTGTTCCAATGAAGAGTGGATCTCCATTATTTCCATGTTATTCAAGAATCCGAGGTGTAATCGTTCGAACTCCTTACGTCGTTCGGGTGGTAGCTCCCGAACCGTGAGTTGGTGACATGCTCCCTTTCGGCTCAATGCATCAGCTACTACATTGCCCTTCCCGGGGTGGTAGTTGATTCCAACATCATAATCCTTGATGAGTTCCAACCATCGACGTTGCCTCAAATTCAAGTCCGTTTGTGTAAATATGTACTTGAGGCTTTTATGATCCGTATAGATCTCACATCGATGACCAAGGATATAATGTCTCCAAATCTTCAATGCATGCACCACTGCTGCTAGCTCCAAGTCATGCGTAGGATATTAAGCTCGTGCTTCTTTAATTGTCATGAGGCGTAGGCTACCACTTGTCCTTCTTGCATGAGCACACATCCAAGCCCATGTCTGGATGCGTCACAATATATGTCAAAGCTCTTGCTTACGTCTAGCAATACAAGAACCGGGGCTGTGGTTAGCCTTTTCTTGAATTCCCCAAAACTTCCTTGGCAGGATGGTGTCCATTGGAAGACCTTCCCCTTCATTAGCAACTCCGTCATAGGCTTTGCTATCTTAGAGAAGTCTTTAATGAAGCGTCGATAGTATCCAGCCATCCCAAGAAAACTCCGAATATCCCTCACGCTCTGCGGTTGGTCCCACTTCAGAACATCTCTCACTTTTCCAGGATCAACCGATATCCCTTCCTTGGAGATAATGTGGCCTAGGAAAGATATTTCCTTTAGCCAAAATTGACACTTGTTAAGCTTGGCATACAATTGATGCTCACGCAATTTCTGCAAGGTACATTTCAAATGTTCTTCATGCTCCTCGTCACTTTTCGAATACACCATAATGTCGTCGATGAAAACCACGACGAACTTGTCCATGTACTCCATGAAAACCTTGTTCATAAGGTACATGAAGTATGCGGGTGCATTTGTCAACCCAAAAGACATGACGGTATATTCATACGGACCATACCGTGTTCGAAAGGCTGTCTTGGGTATATCGGAGGGCTTAATCTTCATCTGGAAGTATCCCGACCAAGGATCAATCTTGGAGAACACTTGGGCTCCTTTCATTTGGTCGAACAGGTCCTCTATAGGGGGGCAGAGGGTATTTGTTCTTGATTATTACCTCGTTGAGAGACCTATAGTCCACACACATCCTTTGGGTTCCATCCTTCTTGTCTACGAAGAGCACCGGAGCTCTCCATGGTGACGAACTTGGACGTATGAAACCCTTCTCCAACAGCTCTTGAATTTGCTTCTTGAGTTCTACTAGTTCATTGACGGGCATCCTATAGGGTCTCTTGGCTATGGGTGCAGTTCCGGGTACCAAATCGGTGGCAAACTCAATGTCTCGGTCAGGGGACATACCTGGAAGCTCTTCCGGAAACACGTCCGAAAATTCCTGAACCACCGGAATGCTGTCCAATGTTGCTCCTTCAACGTGGTTCAAATTTGCCCTTTCAGTGGTTTGTTAGGCTGACTCAAACTCGACACGGATGCCGTGCTCGTTTGTCAACTGCACGCTTCTTTCAGCACATTGGATTACCCCGTTGTGCTTGCTTAACCAATACATCCCGAGTATTATGTCGATCAATTGGGAATTCAAGACAATGAGGTTGGCAAGGAAGTCTACCCCCCTTATATTAAGGTGTACTTTCGGACATACTATACTAGTCCTCATCTCTCCACAGGAGAATTAACCAACATAGTATATTTCAAGTGTGATACGGGTAGATTATACTTGGCAACATACTTGGATGATATGAAGGAATGTGATGCTCCAGAATCAAATAAGATGGTGGCTGGGTTGGAGTTGGCAAGGAACATACCAATTACGGCGTCCTGAGCCTGCAATGTTTCCTCAGCAGAAACATTGTTCACGTTGCCGTGAGCGTAGTTCTGCTGTCCACGGTTTCCTTGGTTGGTTCCTCCGTTCGGCCGTGGGTTCTGCTTGGGGACGTTGCCTTGCTGTCCAGGACCTCTCCTCGAGTACTGGCTCGCGAAGTGTCCTGTCTCCCCGCATGCAAAGCATGCCCTGTTGCCCATGGCAGCAGGTACGTTGGGGCGGGGGTTTTGAACAGGAGCACCCACGTTGGGACGGGGCGCAGGAGGCAAAGGCACATGAGGTGCTTGCACGGCAGGGCGTTGCTGTGGTGGTTGATTTGGGTGAAAAGCAGGAGGGGGCGACCCGTACTGCGGTGCAGCTGGGGGCATGTATCGAGGTTGTACGTTGCTCCCTTGTGGCTGGTATGGCATCTTCCTCTTGCCCTCTCGCTCGATCTCTCGGATCTTGCTTTCAAGCATGATAGCCTTGTCAACCAGCTTCTGGAAGCTCGCGTAGTCATTGTTGAGGAGCTGAACCTGGATCTCATTGTTCAATCCTCTCATGAACAGGTACTGCTTCCTCTGGTCTGAGTTGACATCTCAGGGGCATACCGGGACAGTTGTGTGAACTTGTTGAGATACTCATTCACACTTTTTTGTCCTTGGCAGAGACCTTCGAACTCCTGTCTCTTGAGCATCATTACACCCGCAGGGATGTAATGAGATCAGAAACTCTCCTTGAACTCAGTCCAAGTGATCGTCTCTGGGTCGACGTGAGGGTTACAGAGGGTATCCCACTAGTTAGCGGCAGCTCCCATGAGTTGGTGCGACACAAAGAGAACTTTCTCTCTGTCGTTGCACTGGATGATGGCAAGCTTCTTCTCCATGGACTTCAACCAATCGTCGGCCTCCATGGGGTCATTAGCTTGAGCAAAGGTGGGTGGTCGAGTCCTCATGAACTCTCTCAGCCTGTTATGAGCCGGCGGTGGTGGCGGTGGTGGCGGTGGTGCTGGAACAGGGTTGTTGTTGTTGGCCTGCAGCTGACCCAAAGTTTGGATCATGGTCTGCATAAGCTGATTCTGCATGGCCATCAACCGTTCCAGGTTGTTCTCGCCAGCTCCGGTGTTAACAGGAACTTCCTCGTGGCCATCCTCTTGGTTGCCACGTACGTTCCTTCCTTGGCGGCCAGCGTTTCCTCTCACCATCTATGAGAGATAACTGAATAGAATTGATGTTAGAAGGTTAGATAGATCCCTCCCTATCTATATGCATCAAGGTGGATCGGACTATACATCTTAGTCCATATGAGGATGTGAACAAGTGCCAAGGCATCTCACACCTTTTTCTACTTATGTGTGGATATGGACAACGCTTGAGACGTCCCACAACTCGCACTAAGCACACAATCTCAAACAATCATCACAAAGGCTCACACAACTCCTATTCAAGGTGTGGTGGACCGGAATCTGCTCATCCAGGATCGCAGAGGGTGGTGTCGCACGATACGACACCTGACAGCACACGTCATAAGGACACCTTTTATTACATGGGAAACCAACTAAACTGTACAAACAGGTACAATCTTCAGTTACAAACTATTGTTTATATTACACAACGGAAGTCTAAATTATACAACTCACGCCCGCCTATCTAGCAAAAGTCGGCTGCCCAGCCCTAGGGCAACCCACACTAGCTGCACTCCTCAGCTCAGCGCGGCGTGTACGGCTCCCACTCAGCCGTGGTCCCTGACGGAGGGTAACCCTCGCTGGTGGACTCGTAACCCGAGTCCATGGGTGGATCCTCACCTCAAAAACACTTAAGCAGCAACCGTGGGCACGATGGATCAACAAGACTTAACTGACTCACCTAGGCATGAAACTCTACATGTGGGGTACAATGAACATGGGATGGTACATTTCAGCAAACGGACGCGCCTATAGTTTATCCTTAGTTCATCTTTTAGCCACAAGTTAGCAGATTATGAATCTGAATTTAGTAAGCAATATTTGGTGGCACACATGTAACAATACAATTATAGCATACAGCAGAATTGAATCATAACATTCCATAAATTATCTACGTTACGACACAGAGAACAAGCAGTACTCGTCACCGCGAGGGACGGCGAATCGACTCTATATACACCTGCAGGGAAACCCAAAGAGCACGTCATGTACGCCCACCCGTGGAGCTGCACAGCACGCTCACTCGATGTCGTACGGGACAACTTTTCACCCAACAGCCCAAACGTCGAACCGATCACACCGAAACGGACAGGAGGTTCCCTACACGGAGCATCTCTCTATGCCCGTTAGCGGATTTCCACCTTGCTGCCCTCAACCTACACCTATAAATCGGTGTGCTATGCCTCAACGTCCGGAGGTTTAGGTTACATCGGTTTATCGGGGCCCATATATCCGATATGCCTTCGGTACATTCAATACTTGCTCAGCAGGGCCGCACACGGATCGGTCCTCAATTGACTGTCACACCCGGATTCTCAGAAGAACAACCGAGTAAATATCACATGTTGGCCAGGATCATTTTCTCATACATGTGATGACAAATAGTGAAGCATCATCATATTACAAGCCAGGTGTTCGAATATAAATATGTCTTACATAGCATACTTCTCGATGGACGATAATAACTTCATAACATTTAAATAAAACAGCAGCGAAATATAAATCTTGTGGGCTCCGTCACAGGCGTTGCCCGGGGGACTCCTTGAATCTAGAAACCTTCTTCGGGTCCAAAGTCTTGGTCATTGAACACCACATCATCCCCTTGACCTGAGCAGCAATTTAATCCAACAGAAAAGCAAGTTTGAGTACCGTTGCTACTCAGCAAGTGTTGGAAAGTTATGTCATGCATGGCTAGAGCAAGGAGAGGTTGAACTCATGGTTAAAGCACTACACAAATAATACTTATCACCTTAGCTTATTAAGCACCTACATTACTACATAGGTGAAATGGTCCCAATCTCCCAACCCATAATCAAAATCAAGTAACCATATCATCGTTTCGAATGTTAAGCTCCCCGCTCAACATTCTCAACATCCAAATTCATCATCCTCTAATAATGAATAAGTCCAAGCCGCTCTTAACCGTGAGCATGGCTGTCATGACAGTTTTGACTCTGCAGAGTTTGCACCACTGTACCCACATGTAGTGATTTCATCCCCCGTTGCCGGGTGGACTAAAAGAACCTCCATTATGCCAGTGGCCGCGAACCACATTCACACTTCCCAGGTGTGTAGCCAGGAGATCACTACGAGGCCTTTACAAAAGGATTCCCGACGAGCGTGGGCCCACTGAGTTTTCACCCCTAACAGCATACAAGAGGCTCCAACCCTGCTGCAGTGGCCCCCTCTTGAGCCTTGCGGTTCATAAGGTAGTCCAGTTGACACCTATTCCCCGCACCATCCAAAACAACCATACTACGCCGGAAATACACCTAATTAATTGGCCAAGCTGCCCCATCTCAGCATGTGGTTGGCACGGTAAAGCCAGGTTACATGCTCCATGAACCGGTCCTTAGAATCCAGGCAAGTACTAAACACAAACCCGATTCTCGTGCAGACAGCACCAACCAAATCATCCAACTTGCCTCGATCCCTACCTCTACATAACTCATAATATCTCATTCAAGAGTGAGGTAAATAAGTTGATGATCTCATATCCCACTTATCCCATTCTAAGCATGGCTAAGCATAAGTAATATGAATGAATGACATAGTAAAATAAATCCCAACCCAAGCTACAAGGAAACAAGATAATGCAATTCTAGGGAAACTTCCTAGCATGGGTATCATATTCCAAATTGACAATGCAAATTAATTCTAACTACACATCCTAGTATAGGATCAAAGTGGTCAAGGACACTTGCCTTCTTCCTGCCGCTCTGGGAATGGAAAGTCTTGGTCTTGGAAGGAGATAACCTACTCTGGGGCAGGTTCTACTTATGCGAATACACATAGCAAAAGAAAACAGCAATCCATAAGCCATAGTTCACACTTTCACTCATGCAAACCACACACACATACATATGGGAGTCATTCACATTTCTAAGTGTTGTGGTTACCCTAGATGTGTTGATTTATGGCCTACATGCACTTTTAAACATATGTATATTATTTCTAACCTTTTGTATTCAGATTTCTATTTGCACACTATATATGAATTTCCAATTTGAACAAATTCTTTATATTTAATTAATACACTTTTTAGCCACAAGTGTATGAAAAATAATTTCCTACTTCAAATAGGTTTTCAGATCTTCTACCAAATCCTAAACTGAAGTTTTTGGATTTGGAGACCTCATTTATCATTTTCTAATTATGCATACCTATTTTCCTATATTTTCAGATTTATTTTCTATGCCTAAAAGTGAATTTTAATATTAAAATAGTAAGACATATCATCTAAACAGAATAGGTTCTGATCTAAAATATTAAATAATACATTTTTGAACTTATTCTCTGATGTGAACCAATTTAAATTTATTTTATCAGTTTTCAGAATTATTTCCTAGCCTAAAAATGTTTTTCTAGAACTAATAAATATGAGCAATACTTAGGCAGATCTCACTTCAGCCTAAAATAAATTTTTAACTCATTCTAAAGGTTTTCCAAGTGCTAAGAGAATTTAAATTTGTATTTGCACATGTGTTTATATTACCTTTTGAATTTAAATTCTACTCGTATGTTCAAATTTCTGGATTTAATATCTTGTAGGGTCTAAAAGGCAAATCCAACCCACTGCAGGGTTTAATTTACTATTTCCTAAATTTTAAGGGGCCTAATTACACATAACAGAGAGGTTTTCCTAATTTTTATTAAGTCCAGGGGCTAAAACTAATTTTTAAATGAATTTACAGGAATTTCTGAAGGTCCAGGGGCTAGATCAGAAGTTTCCGGGGCTAGCTCATGTTTTCCGAGATCCCCAGGGGGTAGCGCGTAAGATTCCTGGCCTTTATAATGCGGGGCCGACGTGGGCCATTGTATTTAAAACAGACGGCTCAGATTAGATGCCGAAGCGGTACGCGTCGATTTAATTTCTACCGTGCGATTTAAAATAGACGGCCCTCAAGGGGCCACGTCCCCCTGGCCGGAGCCAGCCCTCGCGCGCGGTGGCGCGCGGCGGCAGGGGTGGCGATCTCGCCGGCGCAGCCTCGGCTTTTGCCGCTACACGCTAGAACTCGCATCTTTTTGCACGGATCGGCTGCGGAGGGTTAGGGGATGCTCACCGAGGGGTTTTCCAGCACTCGGAGGCCCTGGAAGTCGGTCGGTGGCGAGCTTCAACGGCGATGGTCTTCGGTGCACGTCGAAGTGGCAGTTGGGGCGCAAGACACGTCGTTTCCTTCACCTGCAGGGCTCCCCGGCGGCGGTGGAACGTGATCAGCACGTTAGATCAGGAAATTTGAGCGAGGATCGAAGGAAATCGGCGGTAGAAGCTTCGGTTCTCACCGGAGAGAAAAATGACCGATCAGGGAGGAAAAAGGGGCGGATTTCGGCGTTTAAATGGACAAGGCAGGGCGGCGGTCTGTTGAGATCACGCTGGGGCGTCCGGGACCGGAAATCGGGGCTTGGAGCGTGGGTTCCGGGGGTTGGTTTTGATCGGGCGAGAGAGAGAGAGAGAGAGAGAGTCCGGGGTCGGTTGGGCGCGCGGGGGAAGAAGATGACGGCGGGCCCTGCACGTCAGAGAGAGGGAGAGAGGGAGGCGCGGGTTGGGCTGACTGGCGCGGGGTCTTGGGTCAGCTGGCGGGTTTCGGCCCACTGGCCGGTTTCGGTTTTGTTTTTCTTTTTTTCCTTTTCTTTTTTCTGGTTTGATTCAAATCTAAATTCCAGTTTGAATTTGAATTTCTACACCACATGCAATACGTCCAAAAATTTTTAAATTCCCCTCTTTAGCAGGTTTTGGGGTGTTACATCGACGCGGATAGGGCTGCGCACAAAAGACTTCCTCTTGCTGCGCCCTAGCCCCTGCCTAGTCTCATTTTCATTACTAAAGTGATCTCACATCACTCGAACCAAACCCGTGTGTCCCAAACCTAACTCGCGAGTAGATTCCAACTACTCGACTTGTACCGAAGTCCTATGAATCATTAATCATAGCCTGTCTACGCAAGGTCTTAGACACTACCCTCACTCTTATAAGCAAATTCTTGTTATGCAAGTGGGGTTTCATCCATCCTACACCTAATGCACATTCATACCTCACACTAGACATGTAAACAGAGCAAAACTTTATAAAAAGGTTAATGTAAACTGGGGCTTTCCTTGTTGCTGCTGGTCAGTGGTTAGGTCTTCATCCGGAAGAAGGAAGTCGAGCCCTTCCGGAGTCTCCTCGCCTTCAGCGACTACATGTTAACCATATGCTATATGTCAATTTAAATGCAATGTGTAAACTTGAATAAGTAATTACTATAACTCTAGCTAACCCTCCCCTTTGGTTCTGAAATTTTTATGGTGGCTTGCTAGGGTCCTAACCAGAGTCTTGACTAAGTTTCATTTGAAACAAAGTTCATTTGAGCTTTGTACAAATAAAAGCCTATCTGGTCAATAATTGAGCCTCTAAGTAATTCCAGGGGTTTTCATGGCTCCAACCATTACTTTCTGGAAACTAGAATTTAAGATGGTTTTAATGGATTTGGTTTCATGTCATTTGAGGAATTTTAGAGGAATTTATGCCCTAAACAAGATTTGAGAAAATCTGAAAAATGTTTCGGTACATTTTTCTATTTTCTCAGGGCAGTTCTCTTAATCACCCCATCAGAAGGACTAAATGAACTTGGATGAGTCTGAAAATTTTACTGTGACTCAAGGCTTTTCCAATGAACCCCTCAGCCAAATTTCAGAATTTTTCACGAATTAATTCTCCAGATAAAATTCCCAATAGTTTAAACTTTAGGGATTTAATTCTGGAAAAACTATTAACTTTCATGAGCTGAAATTTGTATTGCTGGAAAGTACTCACCATCCTAAGTTCAGCAAAATTTGGTTCACTGAATATGGATCTTCCTACACAAAGTTATGAATTTCTCAATTTTGAGCTAAAATTGAAAATTCCTGGAAAAGTTCAAACTCTGCGTGCGGGCCCACAATACTGTATCGTCGTCTTCCTCGCGCCAACGGCTCGCTGCGGCGGTAATCTCCGGCGAGCTCCTCGGACCCCGACTTTCACGCCTTCCCCAGCCTGGGGACTTGCCGCCTCCCCCTTTTGGACCACGGGTAACTCATCCCCGAGGTCGGCCGGGGGCTCCGGTCACCGGAAATCTATCAGCGACGGGCGGCAGTGGCGGTGGAAGTCCGGCAATGCAGCTCTCCTGATCGTTGAGCTCAAACACCTCTGTCTTTCTCCCTAGAGCACCGTGGCAACCTCTTATACCCCGGCGTGGACTCAAATCAGCTCAACAGAGGCCGCAACTACGATTTCATCGGCGACCTAGGCCGGAAATCGGCGCTGATGCAAAAATCTCGAAGAACATCGCCCAGACTCGATGAAACTCGATGGTTTTTGACCTTAGAGACGCGTGGGTGAGTCTAGATCACGTTGTCAGCTCGGTCTAGGGAGTGGTGTCTCACTTGCTATGAATTCCCGGATTTCGTGTGGCTCGGTTCTAAACACCCCGACGCACTAATTCACCAAATTCTTTGCCGATCGTGCAAGAGAGAGGGCAAGGTCGGTACGGTTGTGATCAGCTCCTCATAGTGGATCTTCGTGTAACTCGTTGGGCCTGAAGGCGCCTGTGCTGCCCGGGCGCCGGTGATCAGCGAAGTCGGCCTCGGTGCAGTGTCTCGGTCGAGCGAGGGAGAAGGGAGAGTGCGAGGACTGCACGTGGTCGCGGGGTTACTCGATCCCGGCGTCTCCCCTGCGCCCTTAGCCTCTCCCCTGAGCAGGACGTGGCACCAGTTGAGGCGGTCGGCCGCCGGTGTGATCGCGCTGGCGAGCACGCGAGGCTTCGGCCGAAGAAAATATCACCTGAGTGAAAACTTCAGAGTGAAGGCTGCTGACATGTGGGCCTCCTCTCTAATTTATTTTTCCCACTTTTTCATTTCTGTTGGTATCCAATTATCCCCAGCTACTCACAATTGAATGTGAGGCTTAGCCCGCAAGTCTTGGTTTGAATTTGAGTCCTCAAGTTTGAATTTTGTTTGGCTAAATTTGCTTCATGTTTGAACTGAAATTCAAATTCGGTTTTGAATTATTGCAAATTTAGCTACCGACAAGATGGACTCCAATGGAGATGAAAATTGGTGGGCTAACTCAGAAAAATATGCTGAGTTTGAATATGAAGCTAACTTTTGAATTTGGGTGATGAAAGTTGCTGTAATTTGAATTTACATTCAAATTGGCCTCTTTCTCAAATGCCTCCAAAAATGCCTCAAATAGTGTTGGATTTGCATGAAATTTGGCCTGAACCTTCCCAAGAGTTTTTAAGTTCTAGGGGTGAGCTCAACCTCTCATGTCCATGTGTAGGAATCCTACTTTGTGAAAGTTAGGGCTTTCCCCTCTAATCCCTCTTTTGATGGAGGTTACTTGCCCTTCACACTTCTTCACAAGATACCCACAACAAAAACTGTGGTGTTGTGAGGTGATGAAATTTTTTTGCAAGTCCCTTTTCTTGGGCTTTTACACAAGGCTTTTTCAAATGGGGTCCTATGGGTTTTAGGGTGATATCAATCTGTGACTTCACCCTATGTCAAGGTGGGTTTGGTGATACCAATCTGTGATCCAACCATGGCTTCTCCTAGGCTTGCATCCTATGTCAAGGTTGTTCCCATGCCAATCTATGCATCCTAGACTTGCATCCTATAGTCAGCATGGCTTTTAATCATCAATCCGTTACTAAGGTGCGTCCTACAGTCAACGTGGCAGCTTGGCACCAATCTATGGATCGTACCAATTCAACTGTGGCTCTGATACCAATCTGTGATGCCCTCAATTCTGTGGAAAACCACGAAACTGAGAACTGATGCGTATGTGTGCCCATGATGTTCATCACACATACACATATCATCCACAAACTGAATTTCAGAATATATATTACCATGAATGAACAGGGTTTATTACAATGTATCATGAGTCTTGGACTCATGTTAACACCAGAAGTCTTTTCTAACAGCGGAAGTTTTATTTCTATGCAGCGGAAGTCTTCTAACTAGTGCGGAAGCAATCTAAGCAGCAGCAGTAGCTCCATCTCTACTCCATCCCCACATGCAAGGTTGAGGACAGATCACACGCCTAATGCCCCACTTGGTCTTCATAGTATTCTTCTCCTGTTGCTGATGATGAAGTAATAATACAAGTTTGAGTACAATGATGTACTCAGCAAGTGGGGGAAAATATGATATGTAGCTCACAGCAAGGAAGATAATAAAAGTCTCATTGCAGAAAGCAAAGTTATTTCTCAAAACCAAAATAAAACAGTAACTTAGCTTTAAGTGAATGTAATCCCAACATGTTTTAAAATACCAACATACCTCCATTGTGTTTCATCACTTTCCATGTCTCAACCGGACATTAATCTTTTTCAACTTTGCTCATGAATACCTCCTCGTATTCGCTACCATCTCACGAATACCATCTCGTATTCGCTACCATTTCATCTCATAAACAATTCCGTCTCACACCGAGACCCATCTCGTTGCCATGACTCAACAGTCATGCAACCAAATCTTATCACCCGGACTCATCAGTCCCAAAAACAAAAACCATAACCAAACCATAACCAAAACCATAACCAAACCATAACAAAAACTGTTACCAAAACCATAACCAAACCATAACCAAAACCATCCCAACTAATCATGTGGGTTGTCTAGGCGCTCGTGACTGTAAGCTCGGCTATCATGATAGTTTTAAGACTCTGCACAGTTTGTACCACTTTACCGACAAGTTTGTGATCTCGTCACCCGTCGGCGGCTGCAGAACCTCCATTATACCAGTACACAACCGTCGGTGTATTGTCAAGAGATCACAAAATAGCCTTTACAAAAGAGTTACTAGATGTATGGACTCACTAAGGTTTCACCGGCAGGCTAGCATCTCCAATTCTCCCACCTACAGGCCCCCTCTTGTGCCATGCGGTTCCCAGGGCAGTCCTCACTCGACTCCCATTCCCCGCTCCTTCCACGGTCCATAACAATCTAGCAACTTACCTAATTACTCAGCTAAGCCGCACCCATACATGGCCTTGTGGTGGCACTGTTATCCCGGCATGGCTCGCATGAACCGGTCCTTAGATCTACGGCAAGTAAAACCACCATCTCATTCTACCTCATTCACAAACCCAGGCTTGCCTAGATCTCACTCTGATCCATGTTCATTAATAACATCCGTTTCTCATTATTCTTACGAGTGCAGTTAGCTGGACACATCTATCTCGCTTCCCAAAATCCAGTGGACTCAGCGAAGCAAAAAGTAAAAACCATACCCCACTCATAAACTTCCCTTGCGACAAGGATGGTTTAACCAAAACTAGTAAATTCCTATAAAAGGGTTTCCCATCAATTTGACTCAGGACACACACCTTTTCACAAACAAAACAGTTTTCCGAAATATGGGATCAATATGGTCAAGGGGCACTTGCCTTGTTCTTGCGGTTCCGGTTGCTCTTGGATCTCGAAACCTTGTTGTTGCAGCTCGTCGTAGACAGCTCCCTGAGCTTGTCCTTCTATACACGATCACACACATACAAGATTCATAGCAATCAATACCATGCACAAACTCTAATCAAGATGTGATGATGCATATGCATGCTAATTCCTATGATGCAAATTTTTATTAGATCGGTTGTACGTGTCCTTGTATTTTTGCATGGGTTTTACGATGAACAGAGTTGTAGAGATCAATTGTGGACGTGGCAATGATCTTGACTTAGATCAAAACAATCAACAAGTGATCTGTCCATGAAAAACCTTCTGTTCGAAATGAGTTGAACAACAGATGCAAATAAAACGCGATGATGTCGTAAGGTGGTATTGGAGATCTACCTTACGTTCTTCTTGGTCTCAGGGTCCTGATCCTAGAAAGATAGATCATCGGGGCTCCTCTGGTGATGGCAATCATCTCTGGCTCGTCGGCGATCTCTCTGGTGATCAAGTTCTAGCGAAAGGGTTTGCTCGGCGAGCTGGGGCTATGGCTCTAAGTTGTCGGCTCAGGAGGTGAAAAAGAAGTTCGTGGTTGCGGCCAAAGGTTTTCGTTCTATTTATAACCGGGAAGAAAAGAGTTATAATCTGATTGGACTTCGAATAAGAGTCCCATTCAAGCTGTTTTTAGATCTTAACAACTTATCCTAGATTGATTCGGTGCGGTAACATTGTGGAAATCATGTCGGTTTCCTCAGTACCGGGGATTCCCATGCGTACAGAAGAAAACCGCTTCAGAATCGTGTTACCTTCGCGGCAGTGAGCTCCGGAAGCTCCACGTTCCCTGCGGGAACCTGGGCTCCCTTTTCCACAGAGACCAGCTCCGGTTGTGCCGCGTGTCAGGCACTCGAGACCTCCCTCTCCTTCAGAGGTGAGCTCCGCGTGCGCCACACGTCATGGCCTGCGCGACCTCCCTTTTCAACATAGGCGAGCTCCGTGTGCTCCCCCTTTCTTCGGAGGTGGCTCCGAGTGTGCCATGTGTCAATTTCGGACCTCCCCTTTCTTCGGAGGTGGCTCCGGATGTGCCACGTGTCAATTCCGGACCTCCCCTTTCTTCGGAGGTGGCTCCGGATGTGACACGTGTCCAATAGGACCGGACCTCTCGGAGGTGTGCTCCGAGAGCGACACGTGTCTAGCGGGGACGGACCTCTCGGAGTTGAGCTCCGAGAGCGACACACGTCCTGCGCGGCTGGTCCTCTCTTTTCCGCGGTGACTAGCTCCGCAGCCGACACGTGTCCAGCGGGACTGGCCTCGCTCCTCCGCAGAGGCAGGCTCCGGTGGCAACACGTGTCCAACAGGGTCGGACCTCTCCCCCTATTGCAGGGATGAGCCCCGAGCCTGCCACATAGCCAGTTTAGCGACGGACCCCTCCCCATTTGCGGAGATGAGCTCCAAACATGCCATATGGCCAGCGAGCCGCGGGAGTTGTCTTCGGCGCTCTCTGTACACTGAAATTTGCTCTTTTGGCTAACTTTTTGATTCTTTCTCGGTTTCAACTTATTTTAAAAGTGTCTTTCTACATGAAACATGAATACATGCAGAACCTGAAAATGAGGGTGTCACAGACGAGCTTCGAGGTCGACACGTGTCCATCAGCGTCGGACCTCAGGGAGGTGAGCTCCAAGGTCGACACGTGTCCAACACTGTCGGACCTCCTGGAGGTGAGCTTTGGAGGTGACACGTGTCCGGTAGTGTCAAGCCTCCCGGAGGCGAGCTCCGAAGGTGAAAAGTGTCTAGTAGGACCGGACCACTCGGAAACAAGCTCCGAGGGTGACATGTGTCTGGCGGGGCCGGACCTATTAGAGGTGAGCTCCGAGAGAGACACGTGTCCCACGCGGCTGGTCCTTTCTTCTCCGCAGTGTCTAGCTCCGAGGGCAACACGTGTCCCACGGGGTCGGACCTCGCCCCATTCACGGTGTCCCACGTAGCCAGTTTAGCGGCAGACCTCTCCCCCTTCGCGGGGATGAGCTCCGAACACGCCACATGGCCAGCGGGCCGCGGGAAGAGTCTACAACGCTCCTCAGCGAACTAGAACTGGCTCTGTTAGCTATCTTTTCAATTCTTTTTCTGTTTCTACTTATTTTAAAATGCTTTCTCTACATAAAATATGAATGCATGCAGAAATCAAAATTGAGGGTGTCACATATAGAGTGTGTTGGAGAAACACACCCCAAAAGCTCAAGTGAAAGAAATCACACTACCTGCACAAAATCAGCATGTGCGGACTAGTCCAATATCAACCGTACTAGTCCAATTTTCTTTCTGAACAGGAAATGGACTAGTCTGATATGGACCGGACTAGTCCGATTTTGTCTCTGGATAGACAACGGACTAGTCCGCACTTCTATGGACTAGTCCGGTATCTCACAACACTTAGGGTTTTCCACACACCGCACAACGGACTAGTCTGGAGTCAACCACAGACTAGTCTGGACATCACAAACCCTAACGTAACCATTGGAAACCCTACTATAAAAAAAGGTGTACGGCCATACCAACGTAACTCTTCAACCCCCTGCGCCGTCACACCTATCAAGAGCCCAAAATTCATATCTCTCCACACATTCTAACCCAAAAAGGATCAAATCATTGGGGATTAGCAATTGATCAAAGGAGAGACTTGTTCTACACATCGTGAGCTCTTGGGTTTGATCTCTCGCATACTCTTGTTCATTAATTGTTCATCTTTTGAGTGTGTTTGGTTGTAGACATTCATTGTAATTTCTAGGGAGACCTCAACTTGTGAGAATGCCCCTTCAACGATTTATTTGCCCTTTGTGATTAGTGGAAGAGAATCGGCCTCCGTGGCGATTCGACGAGGGTAGTGTTGGTGAAGACCTGGTCCTTAGTGGACTCCTCAACAGAGACATAGATTTCCTTCGTGGAATCGAACCTCAGGATAAACACTTGTCTTCTACTCTTGTTCATTTATTGTTCACCATATTTTAGTGTTTAATTAATCTTGTGAAATTTACATTGAAGCATTGAAACAAAAGTTGATCTCTGTCATTCATTGTTTCACTTTTGCAATACATCTAAGTATAAAATTAATTTCCTCTGCATAGAGTACTAGAAGTGAGATATTGATCAACTTTGATCTCTCTAGTCCACGAATACCGGACTAGTCCGCACAGTACCGGACTGGTCCGATTTTTCTCTGAGTAGAAAACAGACTAGTCCGCAGTCTACCGGACTAGTTCGTTTTCCCTGTACTTGATAAACCTACTAAGTGTTTCAGGGATTAACAAAGCGTCGAAAAGCCTATTCACCTCCCCTCTAGGCTACATTCAATTGGTATCAGAGCCAAACTCTTCAAAAGCGACTCACCGCTTGAAGAGACGATGTCGGACATCAAAGATGTACACAAGAAGATCGACAATCAAAAGGGTGATGACGAAAGGACTCAAAAGCTAAAGAAGCTACTTGACGCCATTCAAGACAGTGAGGACGATGATGAGCAGGTGCTCCAACTCAAGGCTCTTCTATGGAAGAAGGCAATCTCTCAGGGAAGAAGAACACCGATGATGAAAAGAAGAAGAAAGGGGCTATTCACACCAACTACTCCCGATATCCTTTTGACTATGAGCGTTTAAATTCCAACAATAACCATTACTTATAAATTCCTCTATGGAAAGCACCTTACTTTGATGTCAATGACTATTCAATGTGGAGACAAGACATGAAAATGCACCTTATATCTCTTAACCAAAATTTGTGTCATATAGTATGTACAGGGATAGATATCTTGGATGATGATGAAGAGCTGGCCCCAAGGCAAGAACAAGCCATTCATCGGAATGCTCAAGCTGCAGCTGTGATCACATCACCACTGAGCCGAGATGAGTTCACCAAGGTGGACGGACTCGAAATTGCCAAGAAGATATGGGACACACTACAAACCGCACATGAATGTGACCTTCATGTGCGTGAAGCCAAGATAGAAATGATTAAAGGTGATTTGGGAAGATTCGCGATAGAAGAAGATGAATCACCACAAGACATGTACAATCGACTGAAGAATCTTATCAACAAAGTCAGAGCTTATGGCAGCAAAAAGTGGAATGATCATGAGGTTGTGAAGTTGATTCTTAGAGCATTCATGCCTCGCAATGTAACTCTTTGCTCTATGATTAGAGAAAGCCCCGGGTACCGGAAAATGACCCTAGACGAACTTCTTGGCAAGATCATCAACTTTGCAATGATGGAGAAGCAAGCCAAGGAATGTCATGGCTAAGCTACCATGGCGCTGTCCTGGAAACCCTATCACGGACGGTTCACCTCAACTCCCCATTACACCGTCCGCAGTCCCTCCTATTAGATAATCCAGTTCGGGAGGTTTCAGCGATCAAAAATACTGAAGCTCTCAAGTTAGAAGACATCCCCGTAGTCCCGGAGTACCCCGACGTGTTCCCGGATGATCTTCCGGGTATGCCACCTGAGCGGGATGTCGAGTTCAAGATTGAGCTTGCACCCGGGACTACGCCCATATCACGGAGACCCTATAAAATGGCTCAGAATGAGCTGGCTGAACTGAAAGAACAGCTCAATGATCTGTTGAGCAAAGGTTTCATTAGGCCGAGTTCCTCGCCTTGGGGATGCTCGGCGCTGTTCGTAAAGAAGAAGTATGAAACCTTGAGGCTGTGTGTGGATTACCGGCCGCTCAACGCCGTCACCATCAAGAATAAGTACCCACTGCCCCGCATCGACATATTGTTTGGTCAACTTGTGGGTGCAAGTGTGTTCTCCAAGATGGACCTTCGCTCTGGATATCATCAGATCAAGATCCGGGCGGAGGATATCCCGAAGACGGCCTTCTCGATGAGATATGGATTATATGAATATCTCGTCATGTCTTTTGGTCTCACAAATGCTCCAGCCCATTTCATGTATCTCATGAACTCGGTGTTCATGCCGGAGCTGGACAAGTTCATGGTAGTGTTAATCGACGATATCTTGGTTTACTCCAAGACAGAAGCCGAACATGCCGAACACTTGCGGATCATTCTTCAACGGTTGCAGACCACAAGCTCTACGCCAATTTCAGCAAATGCGAGTTTTGGATCAGCCAAGTGCCATTCTTGGGACATATCATCTCAGCAGAAGGCATTGCGGTTGACCCAAGTAAAATAGAACAAGTGCTGAAATGGAAAGCTCCCACTTCAGTTCATGAAGTCAGAAGTTTCCTCGGGTTAGCGGGATACTATCAGAGATTTATTCCAAGTTTTTCCAAGCTCGCTAAGCCAATGACAGAATTGCTGAAGAAGGGAACAAAATATGTTTGGAACACGGCGTGTGAAGGAGCGTTCCGAGCATTGGTGAAGCATCTCACAACAGCACCGGTCTTAGCTCAGCCGGATACAACAAAGCCCTTCGACGTGTATTGTGATGCGTCTGGTACTGGGCTTGGCTGCGTGTTGATGCAGGAGGGACGTGTGGTCGCATATGGCTCACGCCAACTTCGGAACCATGAGCAACATTATCCGACTCATGATCTTGAGCTTGCTGCCATGGTGTTGGCGCTAAAAATGTGGAGGCACTATCTCCTGGGGAATCTGGTGCATCTCTACACCGACCACAAGAGCTTGAAATACATTTTCACCCAGAAGGAGCTGAAGATGAGGCAATGGAGGTGGTTAGAACTAATCAAGGACTATGAGATTGAGATCCATTACCACCCCGGCAAGGCAAATGTGGCTGCCGACGCGCTGAGTCGGAAATCACATGTCCATCACCTCACCATTACACCGGTGGAGGAGGAAGAGCCGAGTTTATACTTGGTTCCTTATGGATCGCTGTACATCCTTGCCCTCATCCCTACCATCAGGGAGGACATAATTGCAGTTCAGAATACTGATAAAGGCATGGCACATCTCCGGAAACGGATAGACAATGGAGAGATCAAATGTTTCCGGAAAGATGATGAGGGGACGCTGTGGTTCAATGACCGCATAGTCGTACCCCGGGATATGGAGCTGAGGAAGAAGATCCTCGATGAAGCTCACTTGTCTAAGTACTCCATTCATCCGGGCAGCAACAAAATGTACCAGGATTTGAAAAAGAAATTTTGGTGGACACGGATGAAGCGGGAGGTAGCGCAGTATGTATCCGAGTGTGATAGGTGTAGACGAGTGAAGGCTGATCATATGAGGAAATCAGGGCTGTTGCAACCCCTGAAGATCCCGGCATGGAAATGGGAAGATGTGAGCATGGATTTCATTGTGGGATTGCCCCTGACTTCCAACAAGCATGACTCCATTTGGGTAATCGTTGATCAGTTAACCAAGATGGCTCACTTCATCCCGGTGCATACACATTACAATGCCGGCAAGTACGAGGAGCTGTACATAGCGAAGATTCTATGCTTATATGGGGTGCCCAATACCATCGTCTCAGACCGAGGTGCATTGTTTGTATCTCACTTTTGGGAGCAGTTGCATGCTGCATCGGGTACCAAACTGATTAGGAGCTCCACCTATCACCCTCAGACAGATGGCCAAACCGAGAGGGTGAACCAAGTATTAGAAGAAATGTTGAGAGCATGTGCCGTCCACCATGGTAGGAACTGGGATGATCACCTACCATTGGCGGAATTCTCGTACAACAACGGCTATCAGGCGAGTATCAAGATGGCACCCAACGAAGCTCTCTACGGTCACAAATGCCGCACCCCATTAAACTGGTGCGAGTCCGGTGAAAGAGTCACATTCAGGGTTGATGTGGTGAACGACGCCGAAGAGCGCGTTCAGACGATTCAAGCCAACTTGAAGGCCGCTCAATCCCGGCAGAAGAGCTATGCTGATAAGAGGTGTAGGCCGTTGCACTTTGACGTCGGTGAACACATGTACCTCCGCGTGTCTCCGATGAAAGGCGTGCACCGGTTCGGTGTGAAGGGGAAGCTCGGTCCCCGTTTCATTGGACCCTATGCTATCACCGAGAAGTGTGGACCAGCGGCGTATAGACTGGAGCTACCGGCATCCCTTGCTGGTGTCCATGACGTTTTCCCTGTCTCACAACTGAGAAAATGTCTGAAGCATACCGCTGCTGTTCCTACCGAAGACATCGGCGAGCTGCAACCGGATTTAACGTATGATGAATATCCGGTGGCGATTATTGATGAGAAAGCCCGAACCACGTGTAGCCAAACATTGTGGTTCTACAAGATACTCTAGAGCAACCACACTGCCGAAGAAGCAACGTGGGAGAGCGAGGAATTCCTTCGCTCAAATTACCCGGAGTTCATGGCATCTCAGCACGGGTAAGTCCCTATTACATCACTATCTCTTCTTTTATAATCTCGGTTCGGGATTCCTTTTAAGGGGGGAGGGATGTAAAAGCCCAAGAAAAGGGACTTGCAAAAACTTTTCATCACCTCACAACACCACAGTTTTTATTTCTTAGGAAAAATTGTAAAGAGCAAGTAACCTCCATCAAAAGAGTGATTAGAGAGGAAAACCTTCACTTTCACAAAGTAGGATTTCTACACATGGACATGAGAGGTTGAGCTCACCCCTAGAACTTAAAAAGTCTTGGGAAGGTTCAGGCCAAATTTCATGTAAATCCAACACTTTTTGAGGCACTTTTGGAGGTATTTGAAAAAGGGGCCAATTTGAATGTAGATTCAAATTGCAGCAACTTTCATCCCTCAAATTCAAAAGTTGGCTTCATATTCAAACTCAGCACATTTTTCTGAGTTAGCCCACAAATTTTCATCATCATTGGAGTTCATTTAGTCAAGAGCTAAATTGGCAAGAATTCAAAACTGAGTTTGAATTTCAGTTTAAACATGAAGCAAACTTAGGCAAACAAAGTTCAAATTGGGGAACTCAAATTCAAACCAAGACTTGAGGGCTAAGTATCACATTCAATTGTGAGTAGCTGGGGATATCTTCAGAAAAAATAGAAAGGAAAAAATCAGAGAATGAATTAGGGTGGGGGACCCACTGGTCAGCCTCACAGAGACCGAACCGACTCAGGCTTCGGTCGAACATCTCTGTGAGCGCCAGCACACGATCGAGTTCCCGCCCCAACGCAGTCGCCGCGCCACCTCCTGCTCGGGGGATGAGGGCGCCGGCTACAGAGCGTCCGGTTGCACCGCTGGGCTGCGTGAACCTCCCGGTATCCTCTCTGTTCCACTGCATACAAACACGGCGACACACTCGGTGTTTCGCCGCCAACTGATCGCCGGCACCCAGACAACCCCAGCTCCTGCGTGCCCGACGATCAACACAAGAAAGAACCGCCTTGAGGTGCTGATCCTTCTCGCCCAAACCGTTCTTTGTTTCGTGTACTGTCGGGGGAGGATTTCGCCGGGGAAGCTTTGGTGGTCTTAAGACCGAGCCACCCCCAAATCCTAAAATTCACGGGTATTGGCTCATCACCGGGCATACCGAGCTACACACATGATCTACACCCTGCCACGACCACCTAGGATCAAAAACCAGCAAGAACCATGGGCTAGGGTTACAGTTCTTCGAAATTTTCTGAGCACAGCCGATATCGGGCCTAGGTCGATGGTGAGGTCCTAGTTACGGCCATTTCCATGGCCAACCGAGCTCATATTCGTGCTCAGCATGCCACAGCGGAGCTGTAGGAGCAAACCGTTGGAAGAATAAGGCCCTGAGTAGCCCAGGCGACATCGCCGGAGTAGAGAGAAGCTCTGTCACCGTCATGGGCATAGTTCCGGCCATTGCCGAGCTCCGGTGAGGGCACCAGCGTGTTCTCCGAGTCGAGTTAGGCACAGGCGGCAAGTTTCGTCGAAGGTCGGGCGGTGGAACACCCGGCGGCGAGCTCTCCGGCGAAGCGCCACCGCGGGAGCTGCGGATAGCGCGAGGTAGACGAAGTGGGGGCCGGGTCCACCGGTCAGCCTCTGGTCTCTGCACGGGGATCTGTTTGCGGCCGGGATTTGGTGCGGCAGCGCGGGTAAAACCCCATGGGCCGCGGTGTGGCCGCATTCTGAGTGGGCCGGCGTAAGGAGTGGGCCCCACCCACAGAATTTAAACATTTTGGGGATTTCCAGTTTTAGTTCAAACTTCCAATGGATAGAACTTTTGCTAGGAAACTCCAAATTCAGTGAAACAAATTTTTCTGAACTCAGGATTCTGATTACTTTCCAGCAATACCAATTTCATGCTCATGAAACCTAATAGTTTTCCAGAATTAATTCCCTAAAGTCTAAACTGTTGGGAATTTTATCTGGAGAATTTCTTTATGAAAAATGCTGAAATTTGGCTGAGAGGTTCATTGGAAAATCCTTGAGTCACAGTAAAATTTTCAAACTGATCCAAGTTCATTTAGTCCCCCTAATGGGGTGATTAAGTGAACTGCCCTGAGAAAATAGAAAAATGTACAGAAACATTTTTCAGATTTTCTCAAATCATATTTAGGCCATAACTTTCAGTAGAACTTTTCAAATGACATGAGACCAATTCTATTAGAACCATCTTAAATTCTAGTTTCCAGAAAGTAATGGTTGGAGCCATGAAAACCCCTGGAATTACTTAGAGGCTCAAATATTGACCAAATAGGCTTTTATTTGTACAGGGTTCAGTTGAACATTGTTTCAAATGAAACTTGGTCAAGACTCTGGTTAGGACCCTACCAAGCCACCATAAAAATTTCAGAACCAAAGGGGAGGGCTAGTTAGAGCAATTAGTAATTAAGTATTCAAGTTCACACATTGCATTTAAATTGACATGTAGTATTTCATTGACGTGTAGTCGCTGAAGGCGAAGAGACTCCGGAAGTGCTGGACTTCCTCCTTCCGGAAGAAGAACTAACCCCTGACCAGCAGCAACAAGGCAAGCCCCGGATTGCATTAAGCCTTTTATAAAGTTTTACTTTGTTTACATACGTAGTGTGAAGTGTATATGTGCATTAGGTGTAGGATGGATGAAAACCCCACTTGCATGACCAGAAATTTTCCATAAGAGTGAGGGTAGTGTCTAAGACCTCGAGTAGAAAGGCTACGCTTAATGTTTCATCGGACTTCGGTACAAGTCGAGTAGTTGGAATCTACTCACGAGTTTAGGCTTGGGACACACGGGTTTGGTTGAGTGATGTGAGATCACTTTAGTAATGAAAATGAGACTAGGCAGGGGCTAGGGCGCAGAAAGAGGAAGTCTTGTGTGCGCAGTGTGAGGGCCCGCCTTCCCGATCACTCACGGGGACGGGGCACCTCGCCCGGGAATCGCATTGGGTGGTGCCGTGCGATGCGGCACCGAACAGCACACATAATAAAGCATCATATTACATAAATCATGCGAAAACTTACAAAGTGTAAATTTTACAAATACTTCTCAAAATAATCTACAGCGGAAGACTATTACAACTCACATCTCATACCTATGCTAAGCAACAGAGAAGGTGTCCAGCCCGCGAAACCTTCTCACTAGCAACACTGTCACAGTAGCAGCGGCAGGAGTTGTAATGAGTTCACCACTCGGAGGGCCCCGAGTCTCATCAGACACCCGTACTTAGCAGCGTACAGTTATTACCTGCAAAACAACTTATGCATTATCTGTGAGCACGAAGCTCAGCAAGACTGACCCGTCACCCTAGTCATGAAACTCTACATGATGAAAATAGAGGGCTAATTATAGCAGTTTGCACAAACGATGAAATTGAGCTAGAGGAGAGTCCTTACTTCAAGTTTTAATCAACTTTTATAGACCTCGCACAACTTACATCGAGACTCCACAATCAAACAAGAAACGCTTCATCTCGATGTCACTTGCCCGAGGTGAAAGTAACTTTAGTGAGCTACCCTAGACTCATACAGACCTTGCACCATCAACGTCGAGACTCCACAATCAAACAAGAAACGCTTTGCCTTGACGCTACTAGCCCAAGGTGGAAAATAAATTTAGTGAAAGTGTTGATCATTCCTCATCTCCATTATGAGGATTACTCAAAAAGCATATTAAATGTTTCCCAGTTTATTACTACGTCACGACACAGAGAACAAGTATGCTCGGTCCATTCCGCGAGCGATGGTGATTGCAATCAAAAACACCCGGCTGACACGACACGTACGCCCGTACTCGATGTTGCAAACAGCAACCGTCACTGACCTCGTACGTGGCAAGCTTTCACACGACACCCAAATGTCGAACCGGTCCCACCGACTGGGATTAAGTCTCTCTACGGCAAACCCTCGTAGAGCAGACTTCTCTATCCTTTCAGCATCGGCATCAGACTGTGAGGTATGCCTCGACACTCAGGTTAACATGTTACATCGGTTTACTGGGTCCCATATAGCCAGTATGCATCCGGTACACAACTCAAACTTGTCCAACGGGCCGCACACAAGAACGGGCCTTAATCGACTCAGACATAGACTAGGTTCACAGGACCACGTCCTTGACCCTTCCATCCGCTGCACGGTCTCCATTCCCATCTATGAGGATCAATTCCCAACTCTTCCGATTGATCCCCCCTTAACCCCGTTTCACGAGTTGGAATCTGCCCACTCGAGTTATGCCTCTTTTAATCCACTTTTGTTTAGATCAGCAGTTATAATTAATTGATAACATCTCCTACATTAGACTCCAGGGTTTTCTGGTCATGCATTTGGAGTTTCATACCATATAGACGTAATGCAATAAATAAAATGCTAGACGTATGAAGTGAATACAAATAAAAACTTGTAAATTTGATGCAAACCGGGGCTTGCCTTTGTTTTGCAGGGGCTAATATATAACTCAGTTAGTGAAGATCACTTGGCTTTATCCCTTCCCTCCTTCCTTTGATCTCCACTCCAATGACTTGAAGTCCTTCACGTAGATGCTACACGTAATGCATATGCACAATTATTTAATTGTTAAGACTTTGCTACGAGTCCTACTAACAAGTTTTCAAAAACTGGAACTCTGTTTAAGAATTTAAAATGACATCGGTGCTAGTGGTTTAGGTTTGGATCTAAACACATGATTAATGCTAAGTGATTTCCCCCTCTTCTATATTATTCACCTTAAGAGGTTAACCAGCACTGGGGTGATCCAGAGCTTCAATGGAGCTGAGAATTTTCAGGTGAGTTCCTTGTCACAAGAAAACACTCTGGACCAATATTTGGGATTATCTAATGAGTGGATTACTTAGAATAATTCCCTAAGCCTTTAGGCAAAAAGGAATTAATTCTGAATAAACTTGCATGTTCATGTAAAACTTAGTGAACTAGAATTTCAATTATAGTTCATACGACTGGCATGAATTTTCCAAAGAATTTTGGAGCTAAGAACCTCCCAGCAATGAATTTCCAAGTTCTGCAAATTTCCCTGAAATGTTTCTGTATTCAATTGGATACAGCACCTTAAATTCTGAATTGCCTGATCAAATCAACTCCAAATGGTCTGAAATGTTTACAGGAGTTCACTATTATCCTAGAGAATATTCTGGCAAAATTTGAGGATTTGTGGATTAACCAAACTCCTTCTAAAATTATTTTGCTGAAAAGCTTTAAAGAATATTCCAGAATTAAATAAAGGGTTTCATACAAATTGGGTTCTATATTTGGATAGTACTCTATCAGAGGAATCCAACAAAATTTGTTTCACAATTTTTGGATTCTCCTACCCAAAGTTGTAGCTATTCAAAGTTTGAACTGAAAACTGAAATTCCCCAAAATGTTCAAATACTGTCTGTGGGTCCAGGGGACAGGTGTCACTCGCCGGGGCAAGCCACACGGGGCTACTGGGTATTTCCCGTGCGTCCACACTAGATCCCAGCACCGCAGCCGATCAGAACTTCGATTCCCGGTCGCTGACACGTGGGACCCGCCTGGTCGTCTTCTACCTCTGGCCCCCCGCGCCCGCGCGCCGCCGGGCTCGCCGGAGTTCGACGGATTCCGGTCTCCCAGCCATCCCCCGAGCCCTCCATCGCCGGCAGGGCCTAATTTCACGTGCTGAACAAGATGGGACCCCCTCCCCTGGCCGGCGGTGGCTCTAACCTAGCCGGCCACGGTGCGGTGGCTCTGTATGAGCTCGGCGCCGTCGCCTTGCTAACCCAGCCTGCCAAAACACCGGTGGAACGGCGCTATAGCATCAGTGGACGCCAAAGAGGATCGTCCAGTGGTTGAAGCAGCCTGGAAATGGCCCTAACCTAGCTCTTATCGGGAGCCCGAACCGCCGCACCATAACCGCCGTCGGAAAAGTGTGAAATATGTCGTGCACAAGGGTTTTCAGGCATTGGTTGCAAAAGGCAAATGATCGCCGGCTAGCCCAGCTCATGTGTGCAAGATTTGACAAGCTACAGAGGATTGGAGAGCGAGAATTTTGGCGGCGATTACCGGATGCTCTGTTTGAGGTCGCCGGGACAAAATCTCCAAATTGGCCGCCGATCCTCCACGGTTTGCTCCAGGCTTTGGAGGAGAGCAGCACCACGATGGCACGCTCCCGTGGCCAGGCTTGCTCGTACGTGACAACCCTTGTGGAAGGCTGCCCGCATGCGCCCGGTCGTCGGCTGGCTGTGGGCGCCGCGGATGAGGCGTTTAAAGCTCGAAACACACCACGGATGGCTATCTCTGGCGCTCAGAAGGTGCGGAACGATGGCACAGCGTTGTTGTGCAGCTCGGGGAGGCGCTGTGGCACGGTTTAGCCGGCTCCCGATGGCTTTCCAGAGGGGGCGGCGAGCTTGGTTTCATTTTCTGGATAACACGCGCGTGAGGAGGAGCAACACCCATGGTCGACTTGGCTAAGCGGGAAGAATGACGTGGAGAGGCGCCGCCAACTCCCGTGCTGCCAGCAGCCCGGGCGAAGAGCAGGAGGTGGAGCTTTGGGGCGTGGAGCAGCCACTCGGTGTCGCCCCGGGGTTAAACTTCGGTGGAGTGAGGAACAGAGAGAACACTTAAGTGTTAAGTCTATTCCTCCACATGACATGTGGGCCCCACTAGTCAGTACCTCTTCTCCTCAAAAGATCTCCAAAGTTTGGCAATTATCCAACCCAAATGTTTGAAAGTTGGAAACTGAGCTCATTTGAATAGTTTGAACAATTTCCATCCAAATTCAAATGTTTATTTGAATCCCTTGCACATTTAACTCCATTTGAAAAAAATGGGCAGCAATCGTTTTCAAAAATTAATGAAACCTTGCCTACCCACTAATTTGGACCTAAGGAATCCAAATATGCAATTTGATTCTTGTGTTAGCTGTTGCAAACAAGGTTTTTGAACACAACAGTTTTGAATCCCCATTGTGGCCTTCCCTCATTTGATGTTTGAGTTTAACCTTTAGTTCAAACTCTTAATTTTTAAACCCTCCCATTGCACTTGAGTTCTTCACTTCTGTGGTTTTATCCACATGAGGTCCATCCATGCAGTAACCCTAAGTTTGTTTAGAAGAATCTCGCCTATTTATCATATGTGGTAAAAGTTTCAACTAAGCCCCTTTTTCATACACATGACTCCAACATTTGTGCAACTCATGTTTCTTTGTATTCACATTTTTGGGACCTTTACAATCCTCCCCCCCTTAAAAGAATCTCGTCCCGAGATTACAAAAGAAAGATGAGGCGGAAGGTAATTACAATAATTACGACAAAAGTTCCGGATAGTTCTTGTGGATGTAATCTTCACTCTCCCAAGTCGCTTCTTCCAGTGTGTGATTACTCCACAGGACTTTGTAAAATTTCAAACTCTGATTTCGAGTGATCCGGCTATTCTCGTCGATAATCTTGATGGGCTTCTCGGCGTAGGTGAGATCCGGTTGCAATATCTCCATGTCTTATGAAAGGATCTCCATCGGTCTCTTCAAAGACTTTCTCAAGTGTGACACATGGAAGACGTCGTGGATGCCCGATAAGGATGGCGGCAGCTCCAAGCGGTAGGCTACCTGCCCACACCGTTCTGTAATAACGAACAGACCCACAAAGCGAGGCACTAGCTTTCCCTTGACTCCGAATCGATGAATTCCCTTCATCGGGGATACTAGGAGATAGACATTATCTCCGACTTCAAAACACAAGGGTCGTCGTCGCTGGTCCGCATAACTCTTCTGGCGAGATTGAGCAGCCCTGAGGTTTTCTTGAATCAGCTGGACTCGCTCTTCAGCATCTTTTACAAGATCAATGCCGAAAATCACCCTCTCGCCCGATTCACACCAATTAAGTGGTGTGCGGCACTTCCTGCCATAAAGTGCTTCGTACGGTGCCATTTTAATACTGGATTGGTAACCATTGTTGTAAGAGAACTCTGCTAATGGCAAATGGTTATCCCAGTTCTTTCCATGATCTATGGCACATGCCCTCAGCATATCTTCCAGAATCTGGTTCACCCTCTCCTTTTGACCGTCCGTCTGGGGATGGTATGCTGAGCTTCTGATTAACTTTGTTCCCAGAGATTCATGTAGTTGCTCCCAGAAACGAGCAACAAATATTGAACCTCGGTCCGATATGATGGTCTTGGGGACTCCATGTAAGCACACAATCCTTGAAAGATACAACTCTGCATATTGCTTAGTTGAAAATCTTGTACTCACTAGGATGAAGTTGGCTGATTTTGTTAAGCGATCAACAATCACCCAAATGGAGTCATGCTTTCTGGACGTGAGAGGTAGTCCAACAATAAAGTCCATGCTGACGTCCTCCCACTTCCATGCCGGAATACTTAATGGTTGTAGCATTCCTGCTTTCTTTATGTGGTCAGCTTTTACTCGCCGACATGTATCACACTCAGATACATATTTGGCAATTTCTCGCTTCATTCGAGTCCAGCAAAATTTTGTTTTCAGGTCTTGATACATCTTATTGCTCCCTGGATGTATCGAGTACTTGGACATATGAGCTTCATCGAGTATTTTCTTCCTTAGCTTCAGGTTCCGGGGCACCACGATACGGTTGTTAAACCATAACACACCTTGTTCATCTTCCCGGAAACATTTCATTTTATCCTCATTGATTCTTGCCAGGATTTTCCGCATTCCTTTATCTCTCTTCTGGGCTTATACAATCTCTTCTCTAATGGTGGGCACAAGAGCAAGATTATACAACGCCCCATACGGAATCACCCGCAAGCTTGGTTCTTCAACCTCATCCAGAACAACCGACAAGTTATTCACGTGGGATTTACTACTGAGTGCATCAGCCACCACGTTAGCTTTGCCCGGATGGTAATGGATCTCGAGCTCATAATCTTTGATTAATTCCAACCATCTCCGTTGCCTCATATTGATATCCTTCTGAGTGAATATATATTTGAGGCTCTTATGGTCGGTGTAGAGGTGCACTAAATTCCCCAGTAAGTAGTGGCTCCACATCTTCAATGCCAGCACCACCGCAGCAAGTTCTAGGTCATGAGTGGGGTAGTGCTGCTCGTGATTGCGGAGTTGATGAGACCCATACGCGATCACGCGCCTATCTTGCATTAAGACGCAGCCATGTCCAATGCCTGAGGCATCACAATAAACATCAAATGGCTTTGTTGTATCCGGTTGGGCTAACACCTGTGCCATTGTGAGATGTTTCTTTAAGGTTTGAAATGCCTCTTCACAGGCCTCTGTCCGCACATACTTGCTGCTCTTCTTCAATAACTCTGTCATTGGTTTAGCCACCTTCGAGAAGCTGGGAATAAATCTCTAGTAATAACCCGCTAGTCCTAGAAAACTGTGGATTTGATGAACCGATGTTGGAGACTCCCACTTCAAAACTTGCTCAATTTTGGTTGGATCCACGGCCACACCCTCCGCTGAAATAATGTGGCCTAAAAATGGTACCTTGCTGATCCAAAATTCACACTTGCTGAATTTGGCATACAGCTTATGTTCCTGTAAGCGTTGGAGCACAATATGAAGATGTTTGGTGTGGTCCTCCTCCGATTTGGAGTATACGAGAATGTCGTTGATGAAAACGATGACGAACTGATCCAACTCTGGCATGAATACTGAATTCATGAGATACATGAAGTGTGCGGGTGCATTTGTTAGCCCGAAAGACATGACTCGATACTCATAGAGCCCGTATCTAGTCGAGAAAGCCGTCTTCGGTATATCCTCCGCTCTGATCTTTATCTGATGATAACCAGACCGTAAGTCCATCTTGGAGAATACCTTGGCACCCACTAACTGATCAAATAATATATCGATCCGCGGCAATGGATATTTATTTTTGATCGTCACTGCATTAAGCGGCCGATAATCCACACATAACCGAAGTGACTCATCCATTTACTTTCACAAAGAGGGCTGAACAGCCCCATGGCGATGAGCTTGGTCGGATGAACCCTTTGTCCATTAAGTCCTTTAGCTGTTCTTTCAATTCAGTTAATTCCTTCGGAGACATTTTGTACGGCCTCCGAGATATTGGTGTGGTTCCCGGTGCTAACTCGATCTTGAATACCACATCCCTCTCAGGCGGCATCCCTGGAAGATCGTCAGGAAACACATCCGGGTACTCACGGACCACTGGAATATCCTCCAGTTTCGTGGTCACACTGTGGTACACCACTGGATTTTTAGAATCCACGGCTTCAAGTATGAGCGTTTGGAGACCGTAGATTGGAGAGTCCAAACTAACAATCCATGGACCAATGTCAAGAACAGCCCCATGGTAGTTCATCCACGCCATTCCTAGAATCACGTCGATCTTCTGCCCCTCTAACACAATGAGATTTGTGGGGTATATGTTTCCACCTAAGCACAAGGGTGCTTTGATCACTACTTCATTAGCAGCTATATTTCCACCCAGTGAGAGGATAAGATAGTGATCCTTCGGTGTAGAGGTGGAGAGCTCAGCTTTGCACACAAACAACCTGCTGATGAAATTGTGTGTAGCTCCAGAGTCAAATAAAATTAACACGGGCAGTCCATTGAGGGTGAACATTCCCGCTAGCACAGGTGCCCCATCTGGCACATCCTCTAGAGCTGTATGATAAATGCACCCGGATTTTGGTGCAGTTCTTTGAAGCTGAGCACGGGGTTGATTTATACCCCGCCCCGGTGTAGTTTCTCTATGGTGTATCCTTTCTGTACACTTCCTGCTGATGTGACCCAAGTACCCGCACGTGAAGCACGGTTTCTCAGCCGGTTCCTGGTTGCTCTGTGCATGGACATTAGTGGTATTCTGCTGCGGCAAGAACACTTGAGGAGCAGAATAACGTGGCTGCATATACCGTTGTTGCAGCTGTCCGAATTAAGAGTATTGGGACGAACGACCGGAATATTGCTGGAGTCGTCGAGCCGGCTGCATCAGCTGACAGTTCAAGGTACTGTCTAACACCCGGTAATTCTGAGGAGCACTACTGCTACCCTCAGGTGATATATGGTCCTTTCTTTTCTCAGCCTGAACTTCCCGCTGAGCATCTTCAACCATGATGGCAGCACTCATCAATTCGTTGAAGTTCTTTCGATCAGCTAAAATGAGTCTCTCCTTTAGCTTGGGATTGAGGCTGCAGAAGAACCATTCACACTTTTGTGCTTCGGTGTTTACATGTCGAGGCGCATACTGCGCCAGCTTGTTGAACACTCGCGAATGCTCGTATGCACCCCTCCCTCCTTGTTTTAAGGCCAGAAACTCCTAGAGTTTCCGCTGAATTATTCCGGACGGAACATGATACGCGAGAAATGCCTTCCGGAATTCTGCCCATGTACAGTCTTGTCCAGCTGGAAGGAGGCGAGTTGATTTGCCCACCATGCACTGGCGGACCCGTGAAGTTGTTGCGCCGCATATAAAACCTTCTGATGTTCGGTGCATTGAAGCAACCCGAACATGGAATCAATGGTACGGATCCAGCTACCCGCCACCAGAAGATCCTCAGCTTCAATGAAAACCGGTGGTTGAGTTGATAAGAACTCAACATAGGAATTCAGTTGAGGTTGGCGCAAGTCTTCGTCTTGACATCCCCCTTGACGGGATGTATTCAT
This sequence comes from Neostapfia colusana, assembly GCA_030760725.1. Classification (NCBI taxonomy): domain Eukaryota; kingdom Viridiplantae; phylum Streptophyta; class Magnoliopsida; order Poales; family Poaceae; genus Neostapfia; species Neostapfia colusana. The sequence goes on along the minus strand of JASWHV010000005.1, from coordinate 73,162,584 downwards.
CACCAGGGTGCGGAGCAAGTCGGTTTGCTCATCGTTTGCACCCATCATGGCAGCCAGAATGTCCGCCATTGTGCCCGTGGGTGAAGGTCCTGGTGGCGGCTGCGGTTGCGGAGCTCGCGGCTCCCGCTGTGGAGAGTTATCACCACGACCACCACTGGACCCACCCAGCTCACTCATGGAACGAGTTCGCACCATTCTGCAATTGCACGAGTTCATTATCAGTTCAACACTATCACTTGATTTATTCCATAAACAACGTAGTGCAACACTGATAATGAAATCTTAACATATAAGCAAAATGATTTAAGCGCAAACTGATGTAACTAACAGCAAGCACTTAAACGTAGATTGACCAGTCCTTAACAAACCAGACTTCGATCCAGTTAAAAGCATTTTCACATCTCATGTTGAATACAAAAGTTAAAGTTAACTTCAATATCTTTCCAACGAGTATCCAGATGCCTCCATATCACTTCTGGATCAAAAGTTATGATTTCGCAGAGTTGACAGACTTTCTGGATAAAATTTGCCAGCATCACCTTTGTATGTGGCTACTTTATCACAGTTGTATATGAAGATACATTAAGAATCTGAGCAAACTCTGAACTACAACAATGTTGCATATCTCATAACCTTTCTAAAGGTGTATCACAGGTTCCTTAGGGATTTTTCTACAGGAAGTTATGGCTTAAAAACAGAAAGGTCCAGAGAGGTTTTTCTGCTGTCCTGGTTCTGAACAGTTTGCCTTCATCTGGACTTTTAACCAACTTAACGTGTGATTTTGCTCTGGAGGTCTACAAGAAAGTTGTAGATCACTTGAAAATATTTCCAGAACTGTATCATACACCTTAATTGGATCAAGCTACTCAGAGTTATGCTCTGTTAAAATCCAGCAAGAATTCCTGTCAGAAACCGAGCACTCTTGTTTTTGAAATCTTTGAAACCTAAACCTTCTCTCATTTGAATCTTAGCTCAAAATAAGAGTTCAGTAACTAATACTTATTTCAAACTTCCATTTTCAGTTGAAAGTTAGTGCATCAATTGATTCTTCATAGGGAAGAGGTTATTAAGTTTAGTACGGCGTCGATGCACCATATGAACCATGTTGGTACTACGTTGCCTCTCCAAATGAAAATCCTAAACCGGATTATCCCGGCATATCCGTTTTATCAGTGGCACTAAGCGGTCTCTCGCACACGTGTACGACACGGGATACGCACGTGGTTAGTATCTGCAGAAGAACACTCAATAGTGGTGCACTCAAAGGTTGTTTCATTTCAGGCAGTTCCATATTAGAAAGTAAATACAAACGCCCGTATCATTGCCATACGGCCGTCCTTGAGTTAAGTCACGTATCAAGGTACGTGATCGTGTTTCAACACCACACGACGGGGAACCCGAGTATATCATGAATGGGTCGTCACGGTTGGGAATGTTATCAACCCAACAGATACCACCTACTGCCCTGCATGGCACGCCGATGGCAAGCGCTGCGTATGTCCTCCTCAGCTACTTCCAGACGAACACACTATCGCGTTACTGACCACACGATGGGGTCTCCACTTACTTGCCTAATGCACGCTAGGGATCAGCGTTTCATATGAACTCAGGAACATGGAGTGTTCAAGAGTTTCATATTGACGTCTCACACCAAGCTGTGAGACCTATCCATGGACCACTTTCCTCGTCAGGGGAGCTAACCGAAATTGAGCCGCTTTCGGTGGGGTTCCTTACCATGTTTACCTGAGCGTAGGTGCGTCGTTACATAATCAAAATTCAGAATTATAACACGTAAGTTAGTTCTGCCACTTTTAGTAACTATACTACTATAGTCCTTATGTGGGCCTAATATCGTTTCCTCACTGTATCCTAAGTTTTTGTCGTAATACAATCCTTATTCCGTGCGCTATTACCAATGCGGCTCTGATACCACGCTGTGAGGGCCCGCCTCCCAATCACTCACGGGGACGGGGCACCTCGCCCGGGAATCGCATTGGGTGGTGCCGTGCGATGCGGCACCCAACAGCACACATAATAAAGCATCATATTACATAAATCATATGAAAACTTACAAAGTGTAAATTTTACAAATACTTCTCAAAATAATCTACAGAGGAAGACTATTACAACTCATGTCTCATACCTATGCTAAGCAACAGAGAAGGTGTCCAGCCCGCGGACCCTTCTTACTAGCAACACTGTCACAGTAGCAGCGGCAGGGGTTGTAATGAGTTCACCACTCAGAGGGCCCCAAGTATCATCAGACACCCGTACTTAGCAGCGTACAGTTATTACCTGCAAAACAACTTATGCAGTATCTGTGAGCATGAAGCTCAGCAAGACTGACCCGTCACCCTAGTCATGAAACTCTACATGATGAAAATAGAGGGCTAATTATAGCAGTTTGCACAAACGATGAAATTGAGCTAGAGGAGAGTCCTTACTTCAAGTTTTAATCAACTTTTATAGACCTCGCGCAACTTACATCGAGACTCCACAATCAAACAAGAAACGCTTCATCTCGATGTCACTTGCCCGAGGTGAAAGTAACTTTAGTGAGCGACCCTAGACTCATACAGACCTTGCGCCATCAACGTCGAGACTCCACAATCAAACAAGAAACGCTTTGCCTCGACGCTACTAGCCCAAGGTGGAAAATAAATTTAGTGAAAGTGTTTATCATTCCTCATCTCCATTATGAGGATTCCTCACAAAGCATATTAAATGTTTCCTAGTTTATTACTACGTCACGACGCAGAGAACAAGTATGCTCGGTCCATTACGCGAGCGACGGTGATTGCAATCAAAAACACCCGGCTGACACGACACGTACGCCCGTACTCGACGTTGCACACAGCAACCGTCACTGACGTCGTACGTGGCAACCTTTCGCACGACACCCAAATGTCGAACCGGTCCCACCGACTGGGATTAAGACTCTCTATGGCAAACCATCGTAGAGCAGACTTCTCTATCCTTTCAGCATCGGCATCAGACGGTGAGGTATGCCTCGACACCCAGGTTAACAGGTTACATCGGTTTCCTGGGTCCCATATAGCCAGTATGCATCCGGTACACAACTCAAACTTGTCCAACGGGCCGCACACAAGAACGGGCCCTAATCGACTCAGATATAGACTAGGTTCACATGACCACGTCCTTGACCCTTCCATCCGCTGCCCGGTCTCCATTCCCAACTATGAGGATCAATTCCCAACTCTTCCGATTGATCCCCCCTTAACCCTGTTTCACGAGTAGGAATCTGCCCACTCGAGTTATGCCTCTTTTAATCCACTTTTATTGAAATCAGCAGTTATAATTAATTGATAACATCTCCTACATTAGACTCCAGGGTTTTCTGGTCATGTATTTGGAGTTTCATACCATATAGACGTAATGCAATAAATAAAATGCTAGACGTATGAAGTGAATACAAATAAAAACTTGTAAATTTGATGCAAACCGGGGCTTGCCTTTGTTTTGCAGGGGCTAATATATATAACTCAGTTAGTGAAGATCACTTGGCTTTACCTCTTCCCTCCTTCCTTTGATCTCCACTCCAATGACTTGAAGTCCTTCACGTAGATGCTACACGTAATGCATATGCACAATTGTTTAATTGTAAAGACTTTGCTACAAGTCCTACTAACAAGTTTTCAAAATCTGGAACTCTGTTTAAGAATTTAAAATGACACAGGTGCTAGTGGTTTAGGTTTGGATCTAAACACATGATTAATGCTAAGTGATTTCCCCCTCTTCTATATTAATCACCTTAAGAGGTTAAACAGCACTGGGGTGATCCAGAGCTTCAATGGAGCTGAGAATTTTCAGGTGAGTTCCTTGTCACAAGAAAACACTCTGGACCAATATTTGGGATTATCTAATCAGTGGATTACTCAGAATAATTCCCTAAGCCTTTAGGCAAAAAGGAATTAACTCTGAATAAACTTGCATGTTCATGCCAAACTTAGTGAACTACAATTTCAATTATAGTTCATAGGACTTTCATGAATTTTCCAAAGACTTTGGAGCTAAGAACCTCCCAGCAATGAACTTCCAAGTTCTGGAAATTTCCCTGAAATGTTTCTGTATTCAATTGGATACAGCACCTTAAATTCTGAATTGCCCTGATCAAATCAACTCCAAATGGTCTGAAATTTTTACAGGAGTTCACTATTATCCTAGAGAATATTCTGGCAAAATCTGAGGATTTTTGGATCAACCAAACTCCTTCTAAAATTCTTTTGCTCAAAAGATTTAAAGAATTTACCAGAATTAAATAAAGGGTTTCATACAAATTGGGTTCTATATTTGGATAGTACTCTATCAGAGGAATCCAACAAAATTTGTTTCAAAATTTTTGGATTCTCCTACCCAAAGTTGTAGCTATTCAAAGTTTGAACTGAAAACTGAAATTCCCCAAAATGTTCAAATACTGTCTGTGGGTCCAGGGGACAGGTGTCACTCGCCGGAGCAAGCCACACAGGGCTACTGGGTATTTCCCGCGCGTCCACACTAGATCCCAGCACCGCAGCCGATCAGAACTTCGATTCTCGGTCGCTGACACGTGGGACCCGCCGGGTCGTCTTCTACCTCCGAACCCCCGCGCCCGCGCGCCGTCGGGCTCGCCGGAGTTCGACGGACTCCGGTCTCTCGTCCATCCCCCGAGCCCTCCCTCGCCGCCAGGGCCTAATTTCACGTGCTGAACAAGATGGGACCCCCTCCCCTGGCCGGCGGTGGCTCTAACCTAGCCGGCCACGGTGCGGCGGCTCTGTATGAGCTCGGCGCCGTCGCTCTGCTAACCCAGCCTGCCAAAACACCGGTGGAACGGCGCTATAGCATCAGTGGACGCCAAAGAGGATCGTCCAGTGGTTGAAGCAGCCTGGAAATGGCCCTAACCTAGCTCTCATCGGGAGCCCGAACCGCCGCACCATAACCGCCGTCGGAAAAGTGTGAAATATGTCGTGCACAAGGGTTTTCAGGCATTGGTTGCAAAAGGAAAATGATCGCCGGCTATCCCAGCTCGTGTGTGCAAGATTTGACAAGCTACAGAGGATTGGAGAGCGAGAATTTTGGCGGCGATTACCGGATGCTCTGTTTGAGGTCGCCGGGACAAAATCTCCAAATTGGCCGCCGATCCTCCACGGTTTGCTCCAGGCTTTGGAGGAGAGCAGCACCACGATGGCGCGCTCCCGTGGCCGGGCTTGCTCGGACGTGACAACCCTTGTGGAAGGCTGCCCGCGTGCGCCCGGTCGTCGGCTGGCTGTGGGTCGCCGCGGATGAGGCGTTTAAAGCTCGAAACACACCACGGATGGCTAGCTCTGGCGCTCAGAAGGTGCGGAACGATGGCACATTGTCGTTGTGCAGCTCGGGGAGGCGCTGTGGCACGGCTTAGCCGGCTCCCGATGGCTTTCCATAGGGGGCGGCGAGCTCGGTTTTGTTTTCTAGAGAACACGCGCGTGAGGAGGAGCAACACCCGTGGTCGCCTTGGCTACGCGGGAAGAATCACGTGGAGAGGCGCCGCCGACTCCCGTGCTGCAAGTGGCCCGGGCGAAGAGCAGGAGGTGGAGCTTTGGGGCGTGGAGCAGCCGCTCGGTGTCGCCCCGGGGTTAAACTTCGGTGGAGTGAGGAACAGAGAGAAAAACTTAAGTGTTAAGTCTATTCCTCCCATGACATGTGGGCCCCAATAGTCAGTACCTCTTCTCCTCAAAAGATCTCCAAAGTTTGGCAATTATCCAACCCAAATGTTTGAAAGTTGGAAACTGAGCTCATTTGAATAGTTTGAACAATTTCCATCCAAATTCAAATGTTTATTTGAATCCCTTGCACATTTAACTCCATTTGGAAAAAATGGGCAGAAAACTTTTTCAAAAATTAATGAAACCTTGCCTACCCACTAATTTGGACCTAAGGAATCCAAATATGCAATTTGATTCTTGTGTTAGCTGCTGCAAACAAGGTTTTTGAACACAACAGTTTTGAATCCCCATTATGGCCTTCTCTCATTTGAAGTTTGAGTTTAACCTTTAGTTCAAACTCTTAATTTTTAAACCCTCCCATTGCAGTTGAGTTCTTCACTTCTGTGGTTTTATCCACATGAGGTCCATCCATTCAGTAACCCTAAGTTTGTTTAGAATAATCTCACCTATTTATCATATGTGGAAAAAGTTTCAACTAAGCCCCTTTTTCATACACATGACTCCAACATTTGTGCAACTCATGTTTCTTTGTATTCACATTTTTGGGACCTTTACAAGCAGCCCTGTCCGTGTCGATTGAGGACCGATCCGTGTGCGGCCCTGCTGAACAAGTATTGAACGTACCGAAGGCATATCAGATATATGGGCCCCGATAAACAGATGTAGCCTAAACCTCCGGGCGTCGAGGCATAACGCACCGATTTATAGGTGTAGGCTGAGGGCAGCAAGGTGGAAATCTGCCAATGGGCATAGAGAGATGCTCCGTGTGGGGAACCTCCTGCTCGTTTTGGTGCGACCGGTTTGACGTTTGGGCTGTTGGGTGAAAGGTTGTCCCGTACGACATCGAGTGAGCGTTCTGTGCAGCTCCACGGGTGGGTGTATGTGACGTGCTCTTTGGGTATCCCTGCAGGTGTATATCGAGTCGATTCGCCGTCCCTCGTGGTGACGAGTACCGCTTGTTCACTGAGTCGTGACGTAGATTAATGTATGAAATGTTCTGTTTCAATATTGCTGTTATGATAGAATTGTATTGCTACATGTGTGCTACCAAATATTGTTTACAAAATTTCAGCTTCCTGAACTTTTAACGTGTTGCTAAAAGATAAACTAAGGATGAACTTGTAGGCATTTTCATTGATTCAATGTTACTCTCCTATGTTCATGGTACACCTCATGTAGAGTTTCATGCCTAGGTCAGTCGGTTAAGTCTTGTTGATCCCTCGTGCTCACGGTTGCTGCTTAAGTGTTTTTCAGGTGAGGAGCCACCCACGGACTCGGAGTACGAGTCCACCGGCGAGGGTTACCCTGCTTCGGGGACCATGGCTGAGTGGGAGCCGTACACGCCGCGCTGAGCTGAGGAGTGCAGCTAGTGTGGGTTGCCCTAGGGCTGGGCAACCGACTTTTGCTAGATAGACGGGCGTGAGTTGTTGAAAAGTAGACTTCCGCTGTGTAATAAATACAATAGTTTGTAACTGAATAATCAGTGTGTTTTCCCCATGTAATATAATGTGCCCTTATGACGTGTGCTGTCGGGTGTCGCATCGTGCGGCACCACCCTCTGCGATCCTGGATGAGCGGATTCCGGTTCGCCACAGTAATAACTTGATCTCGCATAGCTAATTTTTGTGAACACTATTCCTTTGTATCTTCTTTGGAACCATATAGGGTTGAGGATGCATTAAAAGATCCAGATTGGGTGATGGCGATGCAAGAAGAATTGAACAACTTCAAAAGGAACGAAGTGTGGGAGCTTGTTGAAAGACCCAAGTCCAACGTCGTCAGCACTAATGGGTCTTCCGCAACAATCAAGACGATCATGGAGTGGTAACAAGGAACAAGGCACGACTTGTGGCAAAAGGGTACTCATAAGTCTAAGGTTTGGATTTCGACGAGACTTTTGCTCCCATAGCTAGGCTTGAATCGATTCGCATATTACTTGCATATGCTACTCACCATGATTTCAAGCTTTATCAAATGGACGTAAAAAGCGCCTTTCTCAATGGACCGATCAAGGAGGAGGTGTACGTGGAGCAACCACCCGGTTTTGAAGATCAAGAGCACCCCGACTATGTGTTCAAACTGCGTAAGGCTCTCTATGGCCTCAAACAAGCTCCTAGAGCTTGGGATGAGTGCCTTAGAGATTTTTTGATTGAAAATGACTTCAAAATTGGAAAAGCTGATTACACCTTGTTCACTAAACACCTTGATGATGATCTTTTCATGTTCCAAATCTATGTTGATGATATTATATTTGGTTCAACTAACAAATCCTTTTGTCAAGAATTTAGCAAGATTATGACAGATAGATTCGAGATATCCATGATGGGAGAGTTGAGGTACTTCTTGGGATTCCAAGTGAAGCAACAAAAGGACGGGACGTTCATAAGCCAAACAAAGTACACTCAAGACATTCTCAAAAAGTTTGGAATGGACAAAGCTGTCGAAGTGTGTGGTCGACACTTCCCCTGGACCTGCTCTGGGCAGCCCGCGGAGGTTCTTTTTCAGAGGGGCTAGATGCTTGCGGAGAGCTTCAGCGTTAGGGACGAGTGAGGGAGAATCTTGACACGGCAAGTTTTACGTGGTTCAGGCCGCCGGAGCGTAAAACCCTACGTCCACGGTGAGCAGAGATGCTCGCTGTATTGCTTGCTGCTCAAAACCGGAGTCCTGAGCTTGAGGGTGAGTGATGTCTAGGGTGCGAGTTCACAGAGTTCGAACCTAAGGGTGCAAATGGCTGGAGTGCGAACCCTTGCTAACGTCGCCTACCCGAGCCTTTTATAGCCCAAGGCTCGAGTGGCTTACAAGGGGGGCCCGGGACCCGACAGGTGGTCCCGGGGAGATTGCCTACCGACTATCGTACCTGCAGTTATGCCGGTAGTTGTCTCTGGTGAAGGCTTCCGAGTCTTCATTCTGCCGCCCTGACCATGCCGCAATCTAGTCGTAGTGCTTGATGATGGCAGGGGCAGCAGTACATGTCTTGTTCGGTCTTGTCGCTGCCTTCAATGGCTTGCAGCTTCAGACATTGTACGCCTGTCCTGACTGTGACTGGTCACAGCGCCTCCTGACAGGCGTGTGCTGCGCGTCTTCGTCTCGGGAAGGCGCGGGTCTTGAATGCTTTGTACGATAAAGGTATGGCGCACCTTTACTCCCGCTGCCTACCGCGCCGGGCGGCAGCACTGCTCTGCTGGCCATGTGTCGGACCCAGAGCTCTCCTCTGAGGAGAGGGGGAGCTCCGACTCCGCTGGACACGTGGAGCCTTCGGAGCTCACCGCCGCGGAGGGGGCGAGGTCCGGTCTCCTGGGCCACACGGCAGGCTCGGAGCTATCCTTTGAGGAGAGGAGAGCCCCGGCCCTGCCGGACACGTGGCGCCTTCGGAGCTCACCCTTGCGGAGGGGCATGGTCCGGCCTCCTGGGCCACGTGGTAGGCCCGGAGCTATCCTCCGAGGGGAGGGGAGCTCCGGCCCCGCTGGACACGTGGAGCCATCGGAGCTCGCCCCTGCAGAGGGGGTGAGGTCCGGCCTCCTAGGCCACGTGGCAGGCCCGGAGCTATCCTATGTGGGGAGGGGAGCTCCGGCCCTGCTGGACACGTGGCGCCTTCAAACCTCGCCCCTGCAGAGGGGGCGAGGTCCTTAGGCAGTTTTACCCTGTGCGCGGGGGTACCTGGTATTGAGGGTACCAACAGTGGCCACCGGGCTCATCTCGGGGGAGGTAACGAGCCCGAGGTGGGGCCTTCTCCTACCCGTGCACTTTCTTGTCTTGAGTACTCCCTGTGCTGGCAGGGTCTTGACGGCTTTGGAGTTCAGCCTCTTAGGAGAGGGTGAAGCCTGGCATCGGAGCTCAGCCCTTGTGAAAGGGGGAGGTCCGGCTTCAGAGCTCGCCTCTGAGGAGAGGGTGAGGTCCGGCTTTGGAGCTCGCCTCTAAGGAGAGGGTGAGGGCCGGCATCGGAGCTCAGGCGCACGGAGGGCGTGAGGTTCGGCATCAGGGCTCGCCTCTGAGAAGAGGGCGAGGGCTGGCATCGGAGCTCGGCCCAGTTGTGGGGGCGGAGGTCCGGAAGTCATCAGAGCTCAGGCCCACGGAGGGCGTGAGGTCCGGCATCAGGGCTCGCCTCTGAGAGGAGGGCGAGGGTTGGCCTCGGAGCTCGGCCAGCTATGGGGGCGAAGGTCCGGAAGTCATCGGAGCTCAGGCCCACGGAGGGCGTGAGATCCGGCATCAGGGCTCGCCTCTGAAAGGAGGGCGAGGGCTGGCCTTGGAGCTCGGCCCAGCTGTGGGGGTGAAGGTCCGGAAGTCATCGGAGCTCAGGCCCACGGAGGGCGTGAGGTCCGGCATCAGGGCTCGCCTCTGAAAGGAGGGTGAGGGCTGGCATCGGAGCTCGGCCCGGCTCTCGGGGCCGAGGTCCGGAAGTCATCGGAGCTCAGGCCCACGGAGGGCGTGAGGTCCGACTTCGGTGTTCACCCCTGGGGCTGGTGACCGGCTTCGGAGATTGCACCAGCGATTGGTGTGTTGTCTGGCATCGGACCTTAGCCCAGTGTAGGGCACACGGTCCAGCGCTGCTCAGGGGCCCTCCCTTTCCTGTCCCTTAGTCTCATTTGGCTTACTGTCCCGGGCCGGAATACTGGGCTTGGGTAATCCAGTGCACTTGGTCCCGGAGGTTTGGCCCCCAGCCCTAGTCAGGGTGTTACCGTCCGGCCCCCTAGTACTCAGACCGTAGCGCTGGGGGCAGAGTGCACATGCTTTTGGTGCAGGACTGGGCAAAGCAAGGCTCTCGGCCCCCGGGTCTGGCGTAGGTCTTTTTCTGGAGGAGACCATCTGACGTTACAGTACCCTTACAGGGGGAGGTCCATAGGCCCCCAGGCCTCTGGCAGGTACCCCATGCACTACCGCATTCAGTAGGATGGCAAATATCGATTATGCATGAGAGCAGGAAAGAGGAACCGAGTGTACAATGGATGTACACTGTCTATAGCATGGGAAGGTGATCATATAAATTAGTGCGGAATTTAAATAAACACCTAAGTAAGCATGGTGAACTTACTGGGGTAGCGTCGGAGCGCCTGTCCTGGGCTCCCATGCATGGAACGGCGGTGGTAGCGCTGGGGCCCACCGGTTCCGTGCGATCCAGAGCGTGGCTTGCCATCTTGCCTCGACGACGAGGTAGATGTCCTCACGCAGAGCGGGTCATGCATGGCTTCGTCGTACGCTCGGACACGGGGGGACCCCCATGGCGATCTTAGGGGGAAGCATGGCTTCGGCCCCGCATACCATGTAGAAGGGTAATTCCCGTGACCCGGCCCTAGGAAGTCCGCTGGCCCTCGATATAGAGGAGTCGGTATCCCCCGACGGCTCTGGGTGTGGCATCTGCACTGGTTGTGTGGGTCTGCTCGGCGTGGACCTGGCACACATTGCATCTCCTAACTGGTTTGACGGCGTCCAGGTGGCTCTGGGTCAGTAGGAGCCATGTCGGATGGCTTAACCGACCAGCGTGCGGGACGATGAGCGTTCCCAGCACTCGCCTCCGTGGACTACTGCGAGCTGGTCGCAGCCTTCCTCCTGGGTTATGCACCGCAATAGGATGCCGTGGCGCCACGCCAGTAAAGATACCAGCGCGTAACACTTAGCCAACCGCACAATCCGTTCAGCGAATGCACGTTCATCAGGAAGGAGGTCCTTCTAGGAGTACCGGACCTCCGTGGTCCATGCATCAGGACTACTTGAGCTTATGGATCTTGGGCGCTGGGTAGCACGGAGTCCCCAAGGCGCATACGATCCTTTGGCTGGCACCATGGCTGCATGGCCGCCGGGACCGCCAGCTTCGAGGTGCTGGTCTCGCCCCCTTCTCCTGGTCGGCACTCCGGGCTGTGAGTCGCGGAAACGTCCCTTCGAAGGCTCCTTGGAGCTCCGGGGCTCCGGTGAAGACCTTCGCTGTCAGGTTGTTGGCGACGGTGTCGTCGGCGCGCAGTACATGGCACAGGTCCAAGGTACCCAAACCGCTCCCCCGTTGGCATGAGGAGCAGCACGCCGTCGAGGTATAACGTCCAGTGGAGCTCGGTGAAGACCGATGCTCGGGGCTCTAGTTCTCCATCTTCAGGGCCCCCCTGGGATTCTTGGTGGTGGTGTCCACCTGACCACGTAGTCAGTCGGTGCTTGGCTCTTGACTGTCTGATGTGGTCGGGAGCTCAGCTTGAACTCCGCCGTCTTCGGGCTGTCTTCCGGCTTCGGAGGCTGGCAGTGAATGCCAATGACGCCCGTCTTCTGCTCTGGCGCACTTGTCCGCCAGGCTGAAGAGCTCTGAGACGTCGAGAACCTCTCTGGTTGCAAGCTTCTCAAGCATCTTCTTGTCCCGTACACCCTGCCGGAATGCCACCACCCCTGAAGCGTTTTGGATATGCGGGATGGTGTTCCGCACCTGGGAGAACCGCTGGATGAAGGAGCGCAGCGTCTCTCCAGGTTGTTGCTGGATGGCGTGGAGGTCGAGCTCCATGCCAGGCCGGGTGTAGGAGCTGCCGAAGTTAGCAGTGAACTGCCGGCAGAGCTCTCCCTAGGAGATTATGGAACCCTGAGGGAGGTTCATGAGCCAAGACCGGGCTGGGCCGGTCAAGGCGACGGGGAAGTAGTTGGCCATGACGGCCTCATCCCCTCCTGCAGCAAGGACGGCGGTGGAGTAGATCTGAGGAACTCTGCCAGGTTGACGCTGCCGTCATATTTCTCGGGCACGTGCGGCTGAAACTTGCGCGGCCACCTCGCGAAGCGAAGGTGGGGTGCCAGGGCCGGACATCCTGCTCCTGTTGACGCATGCTTTGGTGCCGCGAACGCTTGGTTCGCTGCTGGCACAGTGTACCCCGGTATGGGCAAGGCTGCGCCATAGAGCGGGGACGCCGTTTGTAGGGCATATGGCTGTGGCATATGCTGCGTGGCGTATGCCTGGGGCAGAGTTCGTGTGGCAAAAATATGCGCCTCAGGCAGGGTCGAGGCAGACGTCATGCTGTCGCCGACCTCTTGGTTGCGACGCCTTTCTCGTCATCGCTCGAGGATAACTCGGGCATCTTGGCCCAAGTGGCATCGTTCCAGCTCTGTCCTCAGGTCCGTCGATGGGAGCCTGGTGGAGCTGGAATCCGCTGTCTGCCCGTCAACCGTTGGCGTGCGCGTCAGCGACACAGCCAGTTGGCCGGAGCGTCGTCCCCGCCGAAGTCGAGGGTTTGCGGCGGCGACGAGGAGACGGTCTACCTCATGAATCCACTGCTGGGTCGCTGACTGAGGCGCGTCCCACGCAGGTGGATTGCGCAGTGGCGCTCTTGCTGCAGCTAGCACGCCCCCGTGGGGGACGCTCAGTGCTGCAGAAGATCTCACGCTAGCTGGAGCCTGCGTTGCCGGAGTCGGCGCTGCCGGAGTCGGCTTCTGGCTTCCAGCTTGTGCCGACACACTCCATCCAGAGTGCGTCGAGACGTAGTCCCCGCTTGTCACGGTCCGTCGCGAACACGGGGGAGGAGAGCTTGCCGCTGAAGGAAGCTTCATCATCTTCGTCGGCAGAAACTCGTCGCGCAAGGGAAAAGCCCCCTTCTTGGCACGCCAAATGTCGAAGTGTGTGGTCGACACTTCTCCCGGACCTGCTCTGGGCAGCCCACGGAGGTTCTTTTTTGGAGGGGCTAGACGCTTGCGGAGAGCTTCAGCGTTAGGGACGAGTGAGGGAGAAGCTTGACACGGCGAGTTTTATGTGGTTCGGGCCGCCGGAGCGTAAAACCCTACGTCCACGGTGAGCAGAGGTGCTCGCTGTATTGCTTGCTGCTCAGAACCGGAGTCCTGAGCTTGAGGGTGAGTGAAGTACAGGGTGCAAGTTCACAGAGTTCGAACCTAAGGGTGCAAATGGATGGAGTGCGAACCCTTGCTAACGTCGCCTACCCGAGCCTTTTATAGTCCAAGGCTCGAGTGGCTTACAAGGGGGCCCGGGACCCGACAGGTGGTCCCGGGGAGATTGTCTACCGACTATCGTACCTGCAGTTATGTGACGCCCTCAATTCTGTGGGAAAACCACGGAACCAAGAACTAATGCATATGTGTGCCCAGGATGTTCATCACACATACACATACGTTCCACAAACTGAATTCAGACTATATATTACCATGAATAACAGAGTTTATTACAATACCTCATGAGTCTTGGACTCATGCTCATAGCGGAAGTCTTATTTCTATGCAGCGGAAGCAATTCAGCTAATGCGGAAGCAAATCTAAGCCGAAGTGGCTCCATCTCTACTCCCTCCACAGGCAAGGTTGAGAACAGATCACACGCCTCAATGCTCCACTTGGTTTTCATAGTAGGTTTCTCCTGTTGCTGATGATGAAGTAATAATGCAAGTTTGAGTACAATGATGTACTCAGCAAGTGTGGGAAAACACATGATATGAAGCTCACAAACAAGGTAGGTATAAAAAGGCTTATTTCCAGAAAAGCAGATTTATAAAACCATGATAAAACAGCAACTTAACTTTAGATGAATGTAATCCCAGCATGTATTAAATCACCAACATACCTCCATCACTTCCCGTGTTCCATCCAAACATTGACCAATCCTTTATTCATACTCACGAATACCTCCTCGTATTCGCTACCATCTCACGGATACCTTCTCGTATTCGCTACCATCTCATCTCATAAAACAACCTCGTCTCACACCGAGACCAAACTCGTTGCCATGACTCAACAGTCATGCAACCATCTTATCACCCGGACTCAACAGTCCCAACAACCAAACCATAACCAAACCAATAACCATAACCAAAAACCTCCCCATTAACCATCCCAACTAATCATGGCAGTTTAGCCAGGTGCTCGTGACGGTAAGCTCAGCTATCATGATAGTTTTAGAATCTGCAGAGTTTGCACCTCTTTACCCACAAGTTTGTGATTTCGTCACCCGTCGGTGACTGCAGAACCTCCATTATACCAGTACACATCCGTCGGTGTATGGTCAAGAGATTACAAAATAGCCTTTACAAAGGGGTTACTAGATGTATGGACTCACTAAGGTTTCACCAGCAGGCTAGAATCTCCAATTCTTAGGGCGGACAAGTCTGGTACTCCGGACTAGTCCGACCCTGAACACCGGACTAGTCCAGATGCCCTGAACCGAATCCTAGCTTATGTCAATTCAATGCAATCCCTTGTCATCCTTGATTATTCATACCCTCTATATCTTCCTTGTCAGAAATCATGTTGGGATTGAATGAGAGTGCTCCAACTTTGAGGCTGAGATGGATCAAGATCAAGATGTGATATCTCATCTTCCGGAGTCTCGCTCCAACAAGAGACAAGAGTGTGCTGCCGAGCCTTCGCTCACCCCACCTAGAGTACGTCGAAAGGTTACAATCAAGAGACCAGATTCAAAAGCAAATGTGGCTGGTTCTAGCTCGACGGCTCAACGCCAAACCAAGGGCAAGGGTAAGGGGCTTGCTTCCGGCCCGATTGGTCCCCTCAAGATGACAGCTCCAAGGAAGGGGAATAGGGATCCCTCGGAGCAAAAGTTCAATGGCAAGGGGAGTGATGTGGCATGGAACCTGAGGAAGGTTGATGCCTATAGCTCTGGCAAGAAGGCAGCAGAGAAAAGATTTTGGAGAAACTTCCACTCGGACTACTACAGTTCCGTGTACCTCCAAATGAAGACTCCAGTGGTCCGCAGCCAATGGATCAACTGGACATATTTCGAAAGGAAGGGCTATGAAGCATTTGAGGAGGTCATAGAAGCTGCAGAGAGACATAGACTCAAGGACCTGCTTGCCTTCAGATACAACTGGAATGATGAGATCATTGCCCAGTTCTATTCTACTTGCCACTTTTCCCACGATGGAGAAGACAAAGTGACTTGGATGACACATGGATCCAAGTACACAATTTCTTATACTGAGTTTGCCAGACTGCTGCACCTTGAGGACACCGGCAGTGATGAGATTGTGATTCACAATCTTGGAATTGTGGAGAAGGACAAGATGAAGTTTCTCTATGATACTCGACTCCCATACAATCCTCCCTCAACCAAGAACATGAAACCATTCTTCATTGTTCTCAACAGAGTGATCCGGAAGACCATTGCTCCAAAGGATGGAGATGCCGGGAGCGTCCAAGGTTATTTGAGAACCTTGATGAAAGTAATCAGCAGGAGGAGAAGATTTAATATCTTCGATTATATTTGGAATGACATGGTGAACATATCCTGCACACCAAACCGTTCCTGTGGCTATGCACCATACATGATGTTCATGATTGAAAAAGTCACAGGAATTGAGTTTGTGAAGGATGTGGAGCACACTGCTCTAAGGCCTCAGAAGCCTCGTCAAGCCTCTATCCCAGTGCTTCCTCACCTGGATCACCTGAAGAACATCTAGAGAGAGCTCAAGAAGATGCAAGGCCTTCATCCAAGACTAGGGGCTCTCCTCACAAAGGGTCCTCTAGTGGAATTAAGAAATATTTTACTGCTATTTTTAGTTCTAGCCTAAAAACTGAGGTGAAGCTTCATAAGATGAACAAGGCAAGAAAAGAAGAAATGAGATATATGAAGGCCAATGTCAAAGCTATATGCCAAAAACTGGAGATTGAGCCCATTGGATCTCCAGTCATCTCAGAGGACTCTGAATCTGACTCCACAGAGCTTCCTCCTCTCTCTCCATCAGAGTGTGCCTACTTTGGCACAATGAGTGGTTCCTCTCCTCCTCTTCCTCAGGCTAATGATGAAGATGAAGAAAGGACCGATAGCGAGGATTGAGCCGGCGAGGACAAGTAGATCCCTCCTCTCCTTCTTTTTGGTGCCTTGATGCCAAAGGGGGAGAGATTGAGGGGGAGTCTTAGGTTGTAGGTCTTTCCTTTTGTCCTAGCTTAAGAAATGAGCCTTTGTAAGACTTATGCTACCATTATGCTTTTTGTAGAATGACTATGTTATGCTTATGATTAATGGTGTAATGTTTAAAACTGCTATGTAGGATTGAGACTCTTGATGATGTTATGATTATGCTCATTATGTTATTCACATCAAAATTATTGCTCACACACATAGTTCTGCACCCCACCATAAAGAGTGCACATATGTCTTATGTCTACTTTGCCTATTTTGTCCAAAGCTCATATGCGCACACTCTATGAAAATCTGAATTCTTATTGCCATATTTGTGTGATCTCAATTGGTTGTCATCAATCACCAAAAAGGGGGAGATTGAAAGTGCATCTAGGAACCCCTTGTGGGTTTTGGTTGATTTATGACAAACAAATGAGACCCTAACAAAATTGTTGAGAGGAGCGTAGGTTCTTAAAAGAAATTAGGAAGAAAGCGCAAAAGAAAGGAGAAGGAGGATCCAAAATGATAAGAGCTCAGGAGCTGAAAAGATTAAATTACTTAGTATAGAGTGTGATGGAGAAACACACCCCAAGAGCTCAAGTGAAAGAAATCATACTAACTGCACAAAATCAGCATGTGCATACTAGTCCAATATCAACCGGACTAGTCCGATTTTCTTTCTGACCAGGAAACAAACTAGTCCGATATGGACCGGACTAGTCCAATTTTGTCTCTGGATATACAACGGACTAGTCCGCACTTCTACGGACTAGTCCGGTATCTCACAACACTTAGGGTTTTCCACACACCGCACACCGGACTAGTCCGTAGTCAACCACGGACTAGTCCGGACATCGCAAACCCTAACGTAACCATTGGAAACCCTACTATAAAAAGAGGTGCACGACCATACCAACATAACTCTTCGACCCCTTGCGCCGTCACACCTCTCAAGGGCCCAAAATTCACATCTCTCCACACATTCTAACCCAAAAAGGATCAAATCTTTGGGGATTAGCAATTGATCAAAGGAGAGACTTGTTCTACACATCTTGAGCTCTTGGGTTTGATCTCTCGCACACTCTTGTTCGTTAATTGTTTATCTTTTGAGTGTGTTTGGTTGTACACATTCATTGTAATTTCTGGGGAGCCCTCAACTTGTGAGAACGCCCCTTCAATGATTTATTTGCCCTTTGTGATTAGTGGAAGAGAATCGGCCTCCGTGGCAATTCGACGAGGGCAGGGTTGGTGAAGACCCAGTCCTTAGTGGACTACTCAACGGGGACGTAGATTTCCTTCGTGGAATCAAACCTCGGGATAAACACTTGTCTTCTACTCTTGTTCATTTATTGTTCGTCATATTTTAGTGTTTAATTAATCTTGTGAAATTTACATTGAAGCATTGAAACCAAAGTTGATCTCTATCATTCATTGTTTCACTTTTGCAATACATCTAAGAATCAAATTAATTTCCGCTGCATAGAGTACTAGAAGTGAGAATATTGATCAACATTGATCTCTCTAGTCCACGAATACCGGACTAGTCCGCACCGTACCGTACTAGTCCAATTTTTCTTTGAGTAGAAAACGGACTAGTCCGCACTCTACCGTACTAGTCCGATTTCCCTGTATTTGATAAACCTACTAAGTGTTTCAGGGATTAACAAAGCATCGAAAAGCCTATTCACCCCCCTATGCTACATTCAGTGGGTGATGCCGTTTCCACGTTTGTCCGGGTGTCACAGCTTGCAAAGGGTGTTGGCGACAGAGAACCGGTTGTGTGAGCTCGGTGGCGACAAGAACTCTCGGGAACAGCGCTGTTGCGTGGAGGAGGCGTAGTACAAGCGTGTTCTCAGTTTTGTGAGGTGCACATCCCTGGTGTGAGCTGATAAGGGCGAGGGAAATTCCAGCAGCTGCTCGGGAGGTGTCCTCGGTGTGTGTCTCGGTGTCGCCCGGTGAAGCTGCCTTCGGTCTGCCCACGCCAAACAGAGAGAAGAAACAGACACTAACCACTGAGATCTTTTGCAATTTTTCACTGCCTCAATGACATGTGGGTCCCACAATAGCTCCCTCTTATCCTCTAAAATATCTCCCAAAATTTGCAAATAATGAAATTAAATTGTGGGAGTTCAAATCTGAGGTGCATTTGGATAATTGGGCACGTTTCATCCAAATTCAAATGGGCATTTGAATTCTTTGCAATTTAAAGTCCTTTTTATAAAATGAGTTGCAAACCATTTCAAAAAATCATGAAACTTTGCATACCCACTAATTTGGACCTAAGAAATTCAAATATGAAATCTGATTTTAATTTTGGCTGCTGCAAATGAGATTTTTAGCACAACAGTTTGAAATTCATTGTGTTGCCCTCATTTGAAGTTTAAATTGAACAAATTTGTTCCAAATCTGAATTTAGCTTTCTTACACATATGCGAACTTCCCACCTTGTTTTCAAATCCCTTTTTGGTTCCAAGTCTTCATATAAATACTTGAACTTGTGTGAAGAGAGCTCTCATGTGCATTATCACATGTGGAAAAAAGTTTAAACAATTCCCATTTTTCATACACATGAAACCAACTTTGTGCAAACATGAGTTCCTTTGTATTCATATTTTGGGACCTTTACCCATACACGACCACCCGTCAATCTTGCATTAGCACACATCCGAGACCAATGCCGGATGCATCGCAGTACACATCGAACGGTTTTGTTGTGTCTGGCTGCACCAAAACCGGTGCTGATGTTAGGTGCTTCACTAAAGCCTTGAATGCTGCTTCACATGCTGGACTCCAAACATATTTGGTAGCCTTCTTCAGCATCTTGGTCATAGGATTGGCAATCTTCGAGAAGTTTGGAATGAACCTCCGATAATATCCCGCGAGTCCAAGGAAACTCCGTACCTCGTGCACAGACCTCGGGGACATCCAATTCAGCACTCGTGTAATCTTGCTCGGGTATACAGCGATGCTCTTTGCTGAGATAATATGCCCGAGGAAAGACACTTGCGATATACAGAATTCGCACTTGCTGAATTTCGTGTATAGCTTGTGATCCCACAGCCGTTTCAAGACTATACGCAGGTGCTTCTCGTGTTCTTCCTCTGACTTGGAATAAACAAGGATGTCGTTGATGAAGACCACGACAAACTTATCCAGCTCCGACATGAATACCGAGTTCATCAAGTACATGAAATAAGCTGGAGCATTGGTGAGGTCGAAGGACATGACAAAGTACTCATAAAGTCCGTACCTCATCGAGAAAGTTGTCTTTGGAATATTCTCAGCCCGTATTTTAATCTGATGGTACCCTGATCTTATGTCCATCTTGGAAAAGATCTTTGCTTTGACCAACTGATCAAACACCATGTTGATCCATGGCAACAGGTACTTGTTCTTGATCGTAACGGCGTTTAGTGGACGATAGTCCACGCAAAGCCACAACCTTTCATATTTTTTTTTCACAAATAATGCCGAACAGCCTCATGGCGAGGAGCTCGTCCTAATAAACCCCCTTTCCAGCAGATCCGTCAACTGTGTTTTTAATTCCGCCAATTCCTTTGGCGTCATCTTGTACGGCCTTCGGGATATTGGCATAGTTCCCTGTGCAAGTTCCATCTTGAACTCCACCTCTCGGTTGGGCGGCATACCCAGTAAATCATCCGGGAATACGTCAGGAAACTCACGGACTACAGAATAATCTTCCAATCTGATAGTGGTGGATTGGTATACAACTGGAAGTTTTATTTCTGGACTGTCCAGAAATAATGAATGAGACTCGTGCATTTATGGGTGCAAATGCACGACTCGCAGGACGGTGTCTAAAACAGCGCCGTGGCGGGTTAACCACGACATCCCTAAGATGTAACACCCTCAATTTCATAATTCATGCATGCATTCATATTTCATGTAGAGAAGCATTTTAAAGAAGTAGAAACAAAGAAAGAATCAGAAAGATAACTAAAAGAGCCAGTTCCAGTTCGCCGAGGAGCGCCGTAGACACTTTCCGCAGCCCACTGGCCACGTGGTGCCTTCGGAGCTCATCCCCACGGAGGGGGAGAGGTCCGCCGCTAACTGGCCACGTGGCAGGCTCGGAGCTTGCCTCAGCGGAAGGGGCGAGGTCCGACCCCGTGGGACACGTGTAGCCCCCGGAGCTAGCCTCTGCGGAGGAGCGAGGCCAGCCCCGCAGGACACGTGTCGCCTTCGGAGCTAATCACTGTGGAGAAGCAGGAGGTCCAACCAACGGGACATGTGTCACTCTTGGAGCTCGTCTCCGAGAGGTCCGGCCCTGTTTGACACGTGTCGCTCTCGGAGCTCACCTCCGAGAGGTCCGGTCCTACTGAACACGTGTCATCCTCAGAGCTCTGCTCCAAGGAGAAGGTCCCAATGGACACGTGTCAGCCTCGGAGCTCATCTCTGAGTTGAAAGGAGAACCGATGCTGCTAGTACACGTGGCACCTCCGGACCCACCTCTGAAGAGAGGGGAGGTCCGGCACTGACACGTGGCATTTTCGGAATCCACCTCCGAAGAGAGGGGAGGCCCGGCACTAACACGTGGCACTCTCGGAGCTCCCTCCGAAGAGAGGGGAGGTATGTCACTGACACGTGGTGTACACGGAGCTCGCCTCTGAGGAAGAGGGAGGTCTCGCCCGCCTGGACACGTGGCGCACGTGGAGCTGACCTCCGAGGAGAGGGGACGTCCTGCCCGCCAGGACACGTGGCACACGCGGAGCTCACCTCCGAGGAGAGGGGAGGTCCCGCCCGCCTGACACGCGGCGCAACCGGAGCCGCCTCTGCGGAAAAAGGAAGCCCAGGCCCCCGCTGGACACATAGAGCCTCCGGAGCTTATCTCTGCGTAGGTGACGAGAGCTTAAGCGTTTTTTCTTCTGTACGCGTGGGCATACCCGATACGGGAGGAAACCAACACGATTTCCACGATGTTACCGCACCAAATCGATTGGAGATAAGTTGTTAAGATTCAAAAATGATTTGAATAGGACTCTTATTCGAAATCCAATCAGATTAGGACTCTTCTTTTTCCGGTTATAAATAGAAACCGAAACACCCCTTGGCCGTACCATCTATTTCCAAGTCGACGACTTAGAGGCCCTAGCCCCCAACTCTTTGAGTTAATTCCCTTCGAGGGAGTTCAGTTGCCGGAGACTGCCGACGAGCTCGCCGTCACCGGAAGAGAGCCCGACGATCTGTCTGTCTAGGAGAAAAACCCCGAGACCAAGGAGAAGTAAGGTAGGTCTTCGTTACCACCTTATGACCTCATCGCGGTTTTCTTTGCATCTGTTTCTTCGATCCTTTCGAACAGAATCTTTTTCTGTGTGGACAGATCACGTCTTGATTGGTTTGATCTAGATCTTGAAACAAGGTCATCACCACGTCCACACTAGACCCTTACACCTTGTTCATCGTAAAACCCCATGTAAACTCATTAAAACATGCAAGAACACGTAAAAATCTGATCTAATAAAACAGCACCATAGGATTAGCATGCATATGCACCATTGCATCTTGAGTAGAGTTTGTGCATGATGATTGACTTCTGTAAATCTTGTATGTTCGTGATCGTGAGTAGAAGGACAAGCTCAGGGAGCTATCTACGAAGGACTACAGCACCCGAACTTCGAGACACGTGAACAACCAGAGCAACAGGAACAAGGCAAGTGCCCTTTGACCATATTGATCCCATGTTTTTGGAAACTGTTTTGTTTGCAAAAACTGTGTATGCTGAGTCAACTTGATGGGAAACCCTTTTATAGGAGTTTACTAGTTTTGTTAACCACCCTTGTCGCCAGGGAAGTTTATGAGTCGGGTATAGTCGTTTTTCTTTTCTGCTTCGCTAATCTACGGGATATGGGAAGCGATAGAATGTGTCTAGCTACTGCACTCATGAGAATAGTGATAATGAGAACTTGATGTTAATGAACATGAATCTGGGGAGATCTAGGCAAGCTCAGATCGTGGATGAGGTAGAATGAGATGGTGGTTTACTTGCCGTAGATCTAAGGACCGGTTCATGGCAGCACATGCCAGGATAACAGTGCCACCACAAGGCAAAATATGGGTGCGGCTTAGCTGACTAATTAGGTAAGTTGCTAGATTGTTATGGACCGTGGAAGGCGCGGGGAATGCAGTCGAGAGAGGACTGCCCTGGGAACCGCATGGCACAAGAGGGGGCCTGTAGGTGAGAGAATGGTGATTCAAGCCTGCTGGTGAAACCTTAGTGAGTCCATACATCTAGTAACCCCTTTGTAAAGGCTATTTTGTGATCTCTTGGCCATACACTGACGGTAGTGTACTGGTATAATGGAGGTTCTGCAGTCGCTGACAGGTGACAAAATCACAAACTTGTGGGTAAAGTGGTGCAAACTCTGCAGGGTCTAAAACTATCATGATAGCCGTGCTTACGGTCACGAGCGCCTGGCCAACTCACATGATTAGATGGGATGGTTATTGGGATGGTGATTGGGATGGTATTTGGTTTGATTATGGGTTTGGTCATGGTTGGTCTTTGGTTTTTGGTTTCGGGACTGTTGAGTCTTGGTGATGATATTGGTTTCATGACTGTTGAGTCATAATAATGAGCTTTGGTCTCGGTTATGATATAGAAATTTAATATGAGATGAAATGGTAATGAATACGAGATGGTATTCATGAGCATAAGAAAAAGTTGAGAAAGATGAATGTTTGATGAGACATGAAAAGAGGTGGAACCTGATGGAGGTATGTTGATGTTTTAATTGGATAAATGTTGGGATTACATTCACTTAAAGCTAGTTGCCGTTTTTATCATGTTTTGTGAAATAAATTTTGCTTTCTACAATGAGCCTTTTTATACCTACCTTTCTGTGAGCTACATATCATATTTTCCCGCACTTGCTGAGTACGTCATGTACTCAAACTTGCATTATTACTTCATCATCAGCAACAGGAGAGCAGTACTTCGGAGACCATGTGGAGTACTAGGAGTGTGAACCACCGTCAACTTGCATGTGGAGTAGGAGATGGAGCCGCATGATGCTTAATTTGCTTCCACAATAGTTTAGAAGACTTCCGCTGCTAGAATAAAGACTTCGGCTGCTAGAATAAGACTTTTGCTGCTAGAATGAGTTAGACACTCATGAGACAATGTAATGAAACCTTGTTATTCGTGGTATTATTCTGAATTTAGTTTGTGAATTACAAGTGTATGTGCGATGAACATCCTGGGCACACAAATGCATCAGCTCGGTTACAGGGTGTGACACCCTCAATTTCGATTTCTGCATGCATTTATATTTTATATAAAGAAAACATTTTAAAAGAAGTGTAAACAGAAAAAGAATCAAAAAGATAGCCAAAAAGAGAAAACTCCAGTTCACCGAGAGCACCGAAGACAACTCCCGCGGCCCGCTGGCCACGTGGCGCCTTCGGAGCTCATCCTCGCAAAGGGGGAGAGGTCTGCCGCTAAACTGGTTATGTGGCAGGCTCGGGGCCTGTCCCCGTGAAGAGGGAGAGGTCCGACCCCATGGGACACGTGTTGCCCCCGGAGCTAGCCTCTGCGGAGGAGCGAGGCCAGCCCCGCAGGACACGTGTCGCCTTCGGAGCTAGCCACCGTGAAAAAGAGAGAACCAGCCGCACGGGACACGTGTCACTCTCGGAGCTCACCTCCGAGAGGTCCGTTCCTACTGGACACGTGTCACCTCCGGAGCTCACCTCCGCGAGGTCCGTCACTATTGGACACGTGTCAACCTCGGAACTCGTCTCTGAGCAGAAAGAAAGCCCGACGCCGTTAGGACACGTGGCACTATCGGAGCTCACCTCCAAAGAGAAGGGAGGTCCGGCTCTAACACGTGGCACTCTCGGAGCTCACCTCCAAAGAGAGAGGA
Organism: Neostapfia colusana; assembly: GCA_030760725.1. Lineage (NCBI taxonomy): Eukaryota > Viridiplantae > Streptophyta > Magnoliopsida > Poales > Poaceae > Neostapfia > Neostapfia colusana. Next base: position 73,138,195 of record JASWHV010000005.1, on the reverse strand, counting down.
GGTCCGGCATAGACACGTGGCGCACGCGGAGCTTACTTCCGAGGGAGAGTGAGGTCCCGCCCGCTTGACACGCGGCACAACCGGAGCCCGCCTCTGCGGAAAAGGGAAGCCCCGACCTCCGCAGGACACGTGGAGCCTCCGGAGCTCATCATCAAGGAGGTGACGAGATTTTAAGCGGTTTTTCTTCTGTACGCGTGGGAATCCTCGGTACTGAGGAAACCGACACGAATTCCACGTTGCTACGGCACTAAATCAATTGAAGATAAGTTTTCAAGATTCAAAAATAATTTGAATAGGACTCTTACTTGAAACCTGATCAGAGTAGGACTCTTCTTTTCCCTATTATAAATAGAACCTGAAACAACCCCTTGGTCGTAACATCTTTTCTAAACCGACAACTTAGAAGCCGTAGCCCCCAAATTCGCCGAGCTAAACACCTTCGCTGGAGTTTGACCACCGGAGAGACCGCCGACGAGCCCAGACACGATCGCCATCGCCGAAGGAGCCCCGACGATCTGTTTTGCTAGGAGGGAGGAACCGAAGGAAGTAAGGTAGGTTTCCAATACCACCTTACGACATCATCGCGTTTTCTTTGCATATGTTCTTCGATCCTTTTGAACAGATGCTTTTTTGTGGACAAATCACGTGTTGATCGGTCTGATCTAGATTGAGTCAAGATCATCGCCACGTCCACATTTGATCTTTACACCTATGTTCATCATAGAACCGATGCAAGCCATGCAAGAACACGTACAAACTGATCTAATAAAACTGCACCATAGGATTAGCATGCATATGCATCATTGCATCTTAAAGTGGAGTTTGTGCATGATATTGATTGTTGTGAATCTTGTATGTGTGTGGTCGTAGTTAGAAGGACAAGCTCAGGGAGCTATGTACGACAAACTACAACCTCAAGACTTCAAGATCCAAGAGCAACAGAAGCCGCAAGAACAAGGCAAGTGCCCCTTGACCATAATGATCCCATGATTCTGAAACTGTTTTGTTTGTGAAAAGGTGTGTATGCTTGAGTCAACTTGATGGGAAACCCTTTTATAGGAGTTTAGTAGTTTTGTTAACCACCCTTGTCACCGGGAAAGTTAATGAGTCGGGTATGGTTTTTGCTTTTATAATTCGCTGAGTCCATGGGATACGGGAAGCGAGATAGATGTGTCTAGCTAACTGCACTGAATGAATAATGAGAAACGGATATTGATAATGAACATGAATCGGAGGGAGATCTAGGCAAGCTTGGTTTGTGGATGAGGTAGAATGAGATGGTGGTTTACTTGCCGTAGATCTAAGGGTCGGTTCATGCCAGCCATGCCAGGATAACAGTGCCACCACATGGCCAAATATGGGTGTAGCTTTGCTGACTAATTAGGTAAGTTGCTAGATTGTTATGGACTGTGGAAGGCGCGGGGAATGGGAGTCAAGTGAGGACTGCCCTGGGAACTGCATGGCACAAGAGGGGGCCCGTAGATGGGAGAATTGGAGATTCTAGCCTGCTGCTGAAACCTTAGTGAGTACATACATCTAGTAGCCCCTTTCTAAAGGCTATTTTGTGATCTCTTGGACATACACTGACGGTTGTGTACTGGTATAATGGAGGTTCTGCAGTCGCCGACGGGTGACAAAATCACAAACTTGTGGGTAAAGTGGTACAGACTCTGCAGAGTGTAAAACTATCATGATAGCCGAGCTTACGGTCACAAGCCCCTGGACAACTCACATGATTAGATGGGATGGTTATTGAGATGGTTATGGTTTGGTCTTTTGATTTGGTTTTCGGGACTGTTGAGTCCGGTTAACGAGATTGGTTGCGTGACTGTTGAGTCATGGCAATGAGCATTGGTCTCGGTATGAGATAGAATGGTAGTGAATACGAGATGGTATTCATGAGATGGTATTCATGAGCTTGAGAAAAGTTGAGAAAGATAAATGTCTGGAAGAGACATGAAAGGTGGTGAATCATGATGGAGGTATGTGGATGTTTAAGTACATGTTGGGATTACATTCACTTAATGTTAAGTTGCTGTTTTTATTGTGTTTTGAGAAATAAACTTTGCTTTCTGCAATGAGCCTTTTTATACCTGCCTTGTTGTGAGCTACATATCATATTTTCCCGCACTTGCTGAGTACGCCATGTACTCAAACTTGCATTATCATACATCATCAGCAATAGGAGAGTTGTACCATGAAGACCACGTGGAGTACTAGGAGTGTGATCTACCGTCAACTTGCCTGTGGGGATTGAGTAGAGATGGAGTCGCTGCTGCTGCTTAGTTTGCTTCCGCAATAGTTTAGAAGACTTCCGCTGCTAGAATAAAGATTTCCGCTGCTAGAATAAGACTTCCGCTGCTAAGATAAGACTTCCACTGCTAGAATGAGTCCAAGACTCATGAGACATTGTAATAAACCCTGTTATTCGTGGTATTATTCTGAAATTCAATTTATGGATTATATGTGTATGTGTGATGAATATCCTAGGCACACATACGCATCAGTCTCAGTTCCGAGAGGTTCTCTCTCAGAACCAGGGCGTCACAGATTGGTATCAAAGCTACCACGTTGACTGTAGGATGCACCCCTAGTAACAGATTGGTATTAGAAGCCACGCTGACCATAGGATGCAAGCCTAGGTAGAATCCATAGATTGGCATCAAAACCACCTGGACATAAGATGCAAGCCTAGGTAGAAGCCATAGTTGGATCACAGATTGGTATCATGGGTATCATCCCAAACCACCTTGACATAGGGTGAAATCACAGATTGGTATCACCCCAAACCACATAGGACTCCCATTGAATAAGCTTGAATAGGAGTTGTGTGAAACTTTTGTGATGATTGCTTGCGATTGTGTGCTTAGTGTGATGTGACACCCTCATTTTTGGTTTCTGCATGTATTCATGTTTCATGTAGAACAACATTTTAAAATAAGCTGAAACAGAGAAAATATCAAAAAGGTAGCCAAAAGGAGCCAAATCCAGTTCACAGAGAGCGCCGAAGACAACTCCCGCCGCTAAACTGGCTACGTGGCGCCTTCGGAGCTCATCTCCGCAAATGGGGAGAGGTCCGCCGCTAAACTGGCTACGTGGCAGGCTCAGGGCTCATCCCCGCAAAGGGGGAGAGGACCGACCCTGTGGGACACGTGTTGCCTCGGAGCTATCCTCTGCGGAGAAGGAGGTCCGGTCCTATTGGACACGTGTCACCTCCGGAGCTTATCTCCGAGAGGTCCGTCACTGTTGGACACGTGTCAACCTCGGAGCTCATCTCTGAGAAGAAAGGAAGTCTGGCGCTGTTAGGACACGAGGCACACCCAGAGTCACCTCCAAAGAGAAGGGAGGTCCGGAAACTGACACGTGGCGTTCGCGGAGCCACCTCTGAATAGGAGGAGACCAACACAATTTCCACAATGTTACCGCACCGAATCATTCTAGGATAAGTTGTTAAGATTCAACGACAATTTGAATAGGACTCTTATTCGAAATACAATCATATTAGGACTCTTCTCCTCCCGATTATAAATAGAATCCAGAACCTTTGGCCTAAACCATGAACTTCTTTTCCATCTCCTGAGCCGACGACTTAGAGCCCTAGCCCCAACTCGCCGAATAAACCTTTCGACAGAGTTCAGTCGAGGGAGATGGCCGAAAGAGAGCCCCAACCATCTGTCTTGCTAGGATAAGGACCCCGAGACCAAGAAGAATGTAATGTAGGTCTCCAATACCACCTTACAACATCATCACGTTTTCTTTGCATCTGTTCTTCGATTTCCTTTTAAACAGAAGCTTTTTCGTGGACAGATCACTTGTTGATCGGGTTGATCTAAAGTCAAGATCATCGCCACTTCCATAATTGATCTCTACAACTCTGTTCATCGTAAAACCCATGCAAGCCATACAAGAACACGTACAATTAAACCGCATCATAGGATTAACAAGCATATGCATCATCGCATCTAGTTAAAGTTTGTGCATGATATTGATTGTTTTGGATCTTGTATGTGCGTGATCATGTATAGAAGGACAAGCTCAGAGAACTACCTACGACGTACTACAACAACAAGATTTTGAGCAACCAGAACAGCCGGAACAAGGCAAGTGCCCCTTGACCATATTGATCCCATGTTTTGCAAAAAGTGTTTTGTTTGTGAAAAGGTGTGTGTTCTGAGTCAAACATGATGGCAAATCCTTTTATAGGAGTTTACTAGTTTTGGTTAAACCACCCTTGTCGCCAGGGAAGTTTATGAGTCGGGTATGGTTTTTTACTTTTATGCTTCGCTGAGTCCATGGGATTGGGAAGCGAGATAGATGTGTCTAGCTAACTGCACTCGTAATGATAATGAGAAAATGATGTTGTTAATGAACATGGATCGGAGGGAGATATAGGCAAGCCGGGTTTGTGAATGAGGTAGCATGAGATGGTGGTTTTACTTGCCATAGATCTAAGGACCGGTTCATGTGAGCACATGCCAGAATAACAGTGCCACTACAAGGCCAAGTATGGGTGCGGCTTAGCTGAGTAATTAGGTAAGTTGCTAGATTGTTATGGACCATGGAAGGTGCGGGGAATGGGAGTCGAGTGAGGACTGCCCTGGGAACTGCATGGCACAAGAGGGGGCCCGTGGGTGGGAGAATTGGAGATTCTAGCCTGCCGGTGAAACCTTAGAGATTCCATACATCTAGTAGCCCCTTTGTAAAGGCTATTTTGTGATCTCTTGGCCATACACCGACGGTTGTGTACTGGCATAATGGAGGTTCTGCAGTCACCGACGGGTGACGAAATCACAAACTTGTGGGTAAAGAGGTGCAAACTCTCCTGAGTCTAAAAACTATCATGATAGCCGAGCTTACGGTCACGAGCGCCTGGCCAACTTCCATGATTAGTTGGATGGTTATTTTAGATGGTTTTGGTTATGGTTTGATTTTGGTTTGGTTTTCAGGACTGTTGAGTCCGGGTGATAAGATTGGTTGCATGACTGTTGAGTCATGGCAACGAGATTGGTCTCGGTGTGAGACGGAAATTGTTTATGAAATGAAATGGTAGCGAATACGAGATGGTATTCTTGAGATGGTAGCAAATACGAGAAGGTATTCGTGAGCAAGAATGAGATTGATTAATGTCTGGTTGGGACATGGAAAGTGATGAACATAATGGAGGTATGAGTGGTATTTTAATACATGTTGGGATTTCATTCACTTAAAGTTAAGTTGCTGTTTTATCATGGTTTTGATAAATAACTTTGCTTTTTTGCAATGAGCCTTTTTATATCTACCTTGTTGTGAGCTACATATCATATTTTCCCGCACTTGCTGAGTACATCATTGTACTCAAACTTGCATTATTATTTCATCATCAGCAACAGGAGAAGATTACTATGAAGACCAAGTGGAGCATTAGGCGTGTAATCTGTCCTCATCCTTGCCTGTGGGGAATGGAGCAGGAGATGGAGCTGCTGCTTAGATTGCTTCCGCATTAGTTAGAAGACTTCCGCTGTTAGATTAAGACTTCCGCTGTGAGCATGAGTCCAAGACTCATGAGACATTGTAATAAACTATGTTACGCATGGTCATATATATATTATGAAATTCAGTTTGTGGATGATGTGTATATGTGTGATGAACATCCTGGGCACACATATGCATCAGTTCTCGGTTCCGTGGTTTTCCACAGAATTGACGGCGTCACATGTGAGTTGTGGGACGTCTCAAGCGTTGTCCATATCCGCACATAGTAGAGAGATGTGAGATGCTTCGGCACTTGTACACATCCTTATATAGGCTAATATATGTAGCCCATCCACCTTGATGCATATAGTTAGGGGGATCCATCTGACCTTCTAACCTCTATTCTACTCAACTCTCTCTCACAGATGGTGAGAGGAAACGCCGGACGTCAAGGGAGGAATGTCCGTGGCAACCAAGAGGATGACCACATTGAAGTTCCTGAGAATGACAACCCTGGAGCTGGTGCAAACAATCTGGAACGGTTGATGGCTATGCAAAATCAGCTTATGCAAACAATGATCAAAACTTTGGGTCAGCTGCAAGCCAACAACAACCCCGTTCCTGCACCACCGCCACCACCACCACCGCCACCGCTGGCTCACAACAGATTGGGAGAGTTCATGAGGACTCGACCACCCGCCTTTGCACAAGCTAATGATCCCATGGAGGTCGATTACTGGTTGAAGTCCATGGAGAAGAAGCTTGCCATAGTTCAGTGCAATGATCGAGAGAAGGTTCTCTTCGCATCGCACCAACTGATCGGAGCAGACGCTGACTGGTGGGATGCCCTTTGGAACGCTCATGTCGACCCGGAGACTATTACTTGGACTGAGTTCAAGGAGAGTTTCCGCTCTCATTACATCCCTGCCGGAGTCATAATGCTCAAGAGGAAAGAGTTTGAAGGCCTCCTCCAAGGGCAGAAGAGCGTGAATGAGTACCTTAACAAGTTCACGCAGCTGTCAAGGTATACCCCCGAAGATGTCAACTCAGACCAACGGAAGCAGTATCTGTTCATGAGAGGGTTGAACAATGAGATCCAAGTTCAGCTCCTCAACAATGACTATGCAAGCTTCCAGAAGCTATATGACAAAGCTATAGTGGTTGAGAGCAAGATCCGAGAGATCGAGCAAGAGGGCAAAAGAAAGATGCCATACCAGCCACAAGGGAGCAACGTACGCCCTCGGTACATGCCCCCAGCTGCACCACATTATGGCTCATCCGCTCCCGCTTTTCGCCCCAACCAACCACCACAGCAACGTCCTTCCATGCAAGCACCTCATGTTCCTTTGCCTCCTGCGCACCGACCCAACAAGGGCGCTCCTGTTCAAAACCCCCGCCTCAACATACCTGCTGTCGTGGGCAACAAGGCATGCTTTGCATGCGGGGAGAAGGGACACTTTGCGAGCCAGTGCCCAAAGAGTGGTCCTTGACAACCAAGCAACGTGCCCAAACAGAACCCACGGCCGAACGGAGGAGCCAATCAAGGAAACCGTGGACAGCAGAACTACGCTCGCGGTAACGTGAACCATGTCTCTGCTGAGGAAGCACAACAGGCTGAGGACGTCGTGATTGGTATGTTCCTTGCCAACTGCAATCCAGCCACCAATCTATTTGATTCCGGAGCATCACATTCATTCATATCATCCAAGTATGTTGCCAAGTATAATCTACCCATATCACACTTGAAATATACTATGTTGGTTAATTCTCCCGGTGGAGAGATGAGGACTAATATAGTATGTCCGAAAGTAAACCTTAAAATAAGAGGGGGTAGACTTCCTTGCCAACCTCATTGTCTTGGATTCCCAAGGGCTTGACATAATACTTGGAATGGATTGGTTAAGCAAGCACAACGGAGTAATCCAATGTGCCGAGAGGAGCGTGAAGTTGACAAACGAGCACGGTACTCATATCGAGTTCGAGTCAGCCCAACCGGAAACCGAGAAGGCAACGTTGAACCACGTCAAAGGAGCAACCCTGGAAAGAATTCCAGTGGTTCAAGAGTTCTCAGACGTGTTCCTGGAAGAACTTCTAGGTATGCCACCTGACCGGGACATTGAGTTTTCCATTGACTTGGTACCCGGAACTGCACCTATAGCAAAGAGACCCTATAGGATGCCCATCAACGAACTAGTGGAGCTCAAGAAGCAAATCCAGGAGCAGCTAGAGAAGGGTTTTATACATCCAAGCTTGTCACCATGGGGAGCCCTAGTGCTCTTCGTAGACAAGAAGGATGGAACCCAAAGGATGTGCGTGGACTATAGGTCTCTCAACGAGGTGACGATCTAGAACAAGTACCCCCTGCCCCGTATAGAGGACCTGTTCGACCAAATGAAAGGAGCCCGAGTCTTCTCCAAAATTGATCTTCGGTCGGGATATTTCCAGCTAAGGATTAAGCCCTCCGATATACCCAAGACTGTCTTTCGAACACGGTATGGTTCGTATGAATATACCGTTATGTCTTTTGGGTTAACGAACGCACCCACATACTTCATGTACCTCATGAACAAGGTCTTCATGGAGTACTTGGATAAGTTTGTTGTGGTTTTCATTGACGACATCATGGTGTATTCGAAAAGCGAGGAGGAATACGAAGAACATCTGAGATTGACATTGCAAAAACTGCGAGAGCATCAATTGTATGCCAAGCTCAGCAAATGTTAATTTTGGCTGAAGGAGATATCATTCCTAGGTCACATCATGTCCGAGGAAGGAGTATCGGTTTGAACCCGGAAAAGTGGGAGATGTTCTGAAGTGGAACCAACCGCAAAACGTGAGGGACATTCGGAGTTTTCTTGGGATGGCTGGATACTACCGACGCTTCATCAAGACTTCTCCAAGATTGCGAAGCCTATGACAGAGCTATTGATAAAGGGAAAAGCCTTCCAAGAGACATCAGCGTGCCAAGAAAGCTTTGAGGAGCTCAAGAAAAGGTTAACCAAAGCGCTGGTTTTGGTGTTACCGGACGTGAGCAAGAGCTTCGACATAAATTGTGACGCATCAAGACAAGGGCTCAGATGCCTGCTCATGCAAGAAGGACAAGTGGTAGCCTATGCCTCACGACAATTAAAGAAGCACGAGCTTAATTACCCTACACATGACTTGGAACTCACAGCCGTGGTGCATGCATTAAAGATTTGGAGACATTATATCCTTGGTCATCGATGTGAGATCTATATGGATCATAAAAGCCTCAAGTACATATTCGATGGTTGGAACTCATCAAGGATTATGATGTTGAAATCAACAATCACCCCGGAAAAGCCAATGTAGTAGCTGATGCATTGAGCCGAAAGGGAGCATGTCACCATCTCACTGTTCGGGAGGTACCACCCGAGCTGCGAAAGGAGTTTGAACGGTTACATCTCGGGTTCTTGAATGAGATGGAAGTAATGGAACTCCACTCTTCGTTGGAGCAAGAGATAAGAGATGGCCAAGCATCGGATGAGGAGATCAAAGAGATCAAGGGAAGGATCCAACAAGGAATTGAAAAGGACTTCAAGGAAGATGAGAAGGGTACGCTTTAGCTAGGAAAAAGGATTTGTGTGCCTAACGTGAAGCTCATCCGCGACACGATATTAAAGGAGGCACATGATTCACCTTATTCCATACATCCTGGCAGTACAAAGATGTACAAGGACCTAAAGACTTGTTATTGGTGGGATGGTATGAAAAGGGACCTAGCAGAGTATGTTGCCCTATGTGACACATGCCAATGGGTGAAGGCCAAACATCAAAGACCCGCTGGACTGCTGCAACCCTTAAAGTTACCCAAGTGGAAGTGGGAAGACATCAGTATGGATTTCATCGTCGGATTGCCACGTACTCGGTCGGGTTACGACTCAATCTGGGTTATCGTGGACCGATTGACGAAAACAGCTCAGTTTCTTCCTGTTAAAACCACGTACCGCGTGGAAGATCTAGCCGAGCTATACATGGAGCAAATCGTGTGCTGCCATGGACTCCCGAAGAGGATAGTCTCAGATCGGGTTTCTCAGTTTACCTCTAGATTTTGGAGGAAGCTGCAGAAAGCTATGGGTACACGACTAGATTTTAGCTCCGCTTACCACCCGCAGACTGATGGACAAACAGAAAGGACAAACCAAATTTTGGAGGACATGTTGAGAGCTTGCGCCTTAAAACATGGGCGTAGTTGGGATAGGAGCTTGCAGTATGCCGAATTCTCCTATAACAACAGCTATAAAGCCAGCTTGAAGATGTCACCTTTCGAAGCATTGTACGGTAGACGGAGTAGAACACCGTTGTTTTGGAACGAGACCGGAGAGAACCAAGTGTTTGGACCGGAAGTGTTGCAAGAGGCTGAGAAGCAAGTCCAGACAATACAGGAGAACTTGAAGGCTGCTAGGTCACACCAGAAAGGCTATGTGGTCAATAGGCGAAGGAAGTTTACCTTCGAAGTAGGAGACTTCATATACCTTAAGGTATTGCCTATCCGTGGCCAACGACGTTTCAACGTCAAAAGCAAGCTAGCACCTCGCTACATCGGGCCATTTAAGATTTTGGGCAAGCGAGGAGAAGTAGCCTATCAACTAGAGCTCCCAATGCACCTCTCTGACGTGCATGACGTGTTTCACGTATCCCAGCTCAAGAAAAGCTTGAGAGTACCGGAAGAGCAAGTACCAATGGAAGAGCTCGAACTTCAAGAGGATCTAACCTATGCAGAGCATCCTGTGTGAATTTTGGACGTGAAGGAAAGGGTCACGAGGAACAAAGTGATCTGTTGGTGCAAGGTACAATGGAGCCATCACACGGAAGCTGAAGCTACATGGGAGCGTCAAGAAGACATCAAGGCAGAATTCCCTCATCTATTCTCCACTATCGAATCTTGAGGGCGAGATTCAATTTAAGGGGGGTAGATTTGTGACACCCTCAATTTCGATTTCTTCATGCATTCATATTTTATATAAATAAATTTTTTTAAAAGAAGTGAAACAGAAAAAGAATAAAAAAGATAGCCAAAAAGAGCAAACTCCAGTTCACCGAGAGCACCGAAGACAACTCCCGCGGCCCGCTGGCCACGTGGTGCCTTCGGAGGTCATCCCCGCAAAGGGGGAGAGGTCCGCCGCTAAACTGGTTACGTGGCAGGCTCGGGGCTCATCCCCGCGAAGGGGGAGAGGTCCAACCCCGTGGGACACGTGTTGCCCCCGGAGCTAGCCTGTCCGTAGGAGCGAGGCCAGCCCCGCAGGACACGTGTCGCCTTCGGAGCTAGTCACCGCAGAAAAGAGAGGACCAGCCGCACGGGACACGTGTCACTCTCGGAGCTCACCTTCGAGAGGTCCGGTCCTACTGGACACGTGTCACCTCCGGAGCTCACCTCCGGGAGGTCCGTCACTATTGGACACATGTCAACCTCGGAGCTCATCTCTGAGCAGAAAGAAAGCCCGGCGCTGTTAGGACACGTGGCACTATCGGAGCTCACCTCTGAAGAGAAGGGAGGTCCGTCTCTAACACGTGGAACTCTCGGAGCTCACCTCCGAAGAGAGGGGAGGTCCCGCACAGACACATGCGTGGCGCACGCAGAGCTCACCTCTAAGGAAGAGGGAGGTCCTGCCTGCCTGACACGCGGCACAACCAGAGCCCGCCTCTGCGGAAAAGGGAAGCCCCGACCTCCGCAGGACACGTGGAGCTTCCGGAGCTCATCACCGAGGAGGTGACGAGATTTGAAGCGGTTTTTCTTCTGTACGCATGGGAATCCCTGGTACTGAGGAAACCAACACGAATTCCATGATGCTACCGCACTAAATGTAAGGGCCTCAGTTTTTGACACATGTTTAAAGTGTTCATCACCACACCACACACCTCATTTGAAGCAAGTTGATGAACACAAATGAAGAGCAAGTAACCACCATCAACATGCTCATTAGAGAACAAACTCACATATTGCAAAAGTGATATTTTCCACATGTGATATAGATGGTCTGGGCATATGAAAACTCCTACACATTGCTAAGGATGTCCATGCCAAGTTTCACCCAAATTCAAAACCTTTTTGAGGTCATTTTGGGTATAGCTAGAAAGAGGGCAGTTTGAAACCATATTCAAATTCAAACTGATTTTATTCCATGAATTCAAAAGTGGGAGGCATATTCTTATTCAGCACATTTTTGTGAGCTCACGCACCAATTTTGACTCCATTTGGAGTTGATCTTGACATGAGCTAAGTGGGGCAAATTCAAACTTTGTTTGAATTTCAAACTGAACATGTGCTGCAATTCATTCAAACCAAACCCAATTTGAATTCCAATCAATTCAAATGGCTCATGGGTGAATAACTTGAATCACCATGGGTATTTTGGGGCTCACTGTTTATAACAGTGATTAGGAGTGAATTTCAGAGGTTAAAACCCCGGGTGGGACCCACATGTCAGCCACAGAGAGGATTCAACCAACTGAGACTTTTCTCACTCGGGTCGCCGAGCCGCCGCTGCGATCGCCACCGAGGGGAGCCGCCGCGCCAGCAGCTGCTTGGTCACGCGCGGGCATGAGGCGGTTCAGAGCCTTCTTAAGGCGTCTCCCCCCCTCCTCGGCCGAAGCCTCGCCAGTTTCTTCCCCCGCAAGAACACAGCGCCGGAACAACTCCTTCCGCCGCTTGGAACCGATCGGGAGCGCCGATCACAGCCTTCCCGTCCCCTCCAGATCTACGTCAAGGTACTAGGAACCTTCCTCCTTCTTCCCCGTGGCTAGAATTCAGCTGAAACCGGTCGATCTCGGCTATACTGAGAGCTTAATTCACAGACCTAACGCCGCCGCACTTCGGGCTCCCTTGGACAGCCCAACCGGGGCATTGTCACGACCGAGACAAGGCACCCTTGGACGCGCTGGTGACCGGTGCTGCTCACCCGCGAGCCACAGCCCGAGTGTTTGCTCACCGGCGGCGAATTTCCAGTTTTCCCCTTTCTGGGTATAGACCGACCTTTGGATACGGTTCCATCGAATTCGTACTCTAGAAAGGACTACAGGACCTCAATCCGCTCTCACACAAGCTAGACACTGTAACGCACAAGTTGCCTTCACAACCTTTGGCAGGAGAACCTCTGTACACGGCGTAATTTGAAGTTTACCGACGGCGGAGTATGCGGGAGGCATCGGGCGCACGGTGAGGACCTACTTCGGGCCTCCCCCGAGCTGCCTCAGGCTCATGTCTACCTTCCCTGATGTCCACTGATGCTTCCCGACTGGTTACTCGAGTAGTTGAGGTGCTAGGGAAGTCAGCCGACACGGCCGAAGTCTTTCTGAGGCGCCGGCTTGTCGCCGACCATGTACCGGCCGTTGTCATGACGAGCTGACCCCAGAATCCTGTTCCCCGAGTGAAAGTAGGTAGGGGCGGCCAAGATCGTGAAGTTTGGAGCTCTACAGAAGCTGCCGGCGAGCTCTCCGCCGAGGTCCCCCGGCGGCAGAGCACGGGCGGCGGGAGGTTGACGAAAGGGTGGACCCCAGCTGTCAGCGGGAGATATTTTAAATTGGGATTGGGCTGCGGCCGGGATCGGGTGTGCGGGCACGCCAAAAAACCCTGTGGGCCTCAGTGTGCTGTCGGCTCCGTGCTTAACACGTGTCCCCGCGGGCCCCGGCAGATTTAAACTTTTCCCCCGATTTTCAGATTTCCTTCAAACTTCAAGTCCTCATAACTTTGGCTAGAAAACTCCAAATCTAGTGAACCAAATTTTGTTTGATTCAGCTCTCTGAGTAATTTCCAGCAAATCAAGATTCACTTCATGAAAATCCATATTTCTCCAGAATTAATTCCTCAAAATTTAAACTGTTTGGAATTTTAACTGGAGAATCCTTTGGAGGAAAATCATGAAATTTTGCTGGAATGTTCACCAAAATATCCCTGAACTACCATAAAAATTTCAGATTCATTTGAGCTAATTTGATCCACCTAATGGTGTGATTAGTGGAAATGTTCCAAAGAAAATAGAAAATGTTGAGAAACATTTTCAGAATTTTCTCTGACATTGTTTAGCTCATATCTTTAGCTAAGAACCTTCAAATTAAGTGAGACCAACTCCATTAGAACCCTCTGAAAATCTAGTTTTGAGAAAGTCATAGTTTGTTTCATGAAAATCCTTAGAACACCCTAAAAGCCTTCAATTAAGGTCAAGTACATCATTAATTGTGGAGGGCTCAAATGAGCTTTGCTGCAACTAAAACTTGAGCAAGTCTCTGTTTAGGTTGTAACCAAGCCACAGTAAAAGTTTCAGTCATAGAGTCTGTCTAGTGGGACTTATAAGCTTCACAAGTTCAAACTTAATACAAATACATTTAAATTGATACATATGTTTCTTCTATCATGTAGTCGCTAAGGTCGAGGAGGAACCCGTAGTCCTAGACTTCGTTACTCCGGAGGAACATCTAGCATACGACCAAGAGAAGCAAGGCAAGCTCCGGTTTGCATTAACCTTTTACAAATTTTTATTGTTTTGAGCACTTACTTGAGTATTATGATTCTTTGCATTAGAGTCTTGTGTGGAAACCCAATTGCATAGCCAAGAAAACCATGGGTTGAGTTTAGGATTGCAAACCCCGTTAGCTACTGCAATGCTAAGATAGTGTAGGATTCGGTACAAGTCGAGTAGTTGGAACTACTCGCGAGCATAGGCTAGAGGCACTCGACTCGGGTAGAGATAGCACATGAAACAGATGGCAAGAAAATGAGACCAAGCGGAGGGTTAGGGCAGCAGGACTTTGGGTCCTGTGTGCTGTAGCTCCGCTTGTGTCGATTGAGGACCGAGCCGTGTGCGGGCCTTTTGAATAAGCTAGAACAGTACCGAAGACCTACCAGCTATATGGGAACCGGGAAACCAATGTAACTCGGGTAGCTGGGTGTTGAGGCATAGCTGGTCGTTCAGAGGGTAGGTTGAGAGCTCGAGGTGTAAATCGGCTGGCGGCACTGAGATGCCCGTGCAGAGACCTCTTGCTCGGGACGATTGGACCGGTTCAACATTTGGCTAACGGGTGAAAGGTGGTTGCGTACGGCGTCCGTGATGGTTGTTGTAGGCAACATCGAGTACGGGCGTACGTGACGGGTTGTTCGGGTAACCCTGCAGGTGTAAATCGATTATAATCGCCGTTCCTCACGGTCAGTGAGTACCACTTGTTCACTGTACCGTGACGTAGAAAGAACAGGCTAGTTACATGTTAAAATGTTGTTGATTGAAAAATGGACTTTGCTTGTTAATGGTTTGTTGTAGTTTAGAGCTAACTAAAGTTCCTTTCAACTTTGGGCAAAGTACATGAGAGAAATGCGTTTCTTATTTGATTGCGGCTCTCTCATGTGCCTTAGCGTAAGGTTCTCCACAACCTGCTGCTAAAACTTGAAAGTAAGGTTCTACTAATTAGGCGAGTCCTTGCAAATGATTTTTACTTCATGTAACCTACCAACCCTCATGTAAAAGTTCCATGTTTAGGAGATACGGGTTAGTCTTGCTGAGCCTTCGTGCTCACTGCTTGTGTTTGAATCTTTTGCAGGGTTCTATGAGGAAGGTACTCCCGAAGAGGAGATGGAACCCCAGGAGGGGAACCCCGTCGAGTGGGAGTCGTGCACGCCGCAGAGTTAGTGTGCGTGTGTGCTAGCAAGGACACGTTCAAGGGCTGAACGTGGACTTGATGCGTAGTCTACGCCCGTGAGTGTAAACTGGACTTATTTTGATGTACAAATGTTCATAAACCCCTTTATGAATAAAAGTTTTGCTTCCGCTTTGTACCTTTGATGTGTGTTATACGGTGCTGTGCAACACAGCACCCCTCAGCTTGATCCTGGCTCGACAAGACCGTGGGGTCGTGTCAGCGTTGGTATCAGAGCTCGCTTGAGGTTTAACGCACTACAAAGGTCATCTTTTTCAAAAATCCTGTGAGGAACGAGCTATTAACCCGTATAAGGATGTTATTAGCGTATATAAAGTGGCATACTAACCTAATTGCTTATGTCAGAAAATCGTGTATCTCGGGACGATTATGTCTTGGGGGTACACGTAAGCGCTGTCCACCAGTGCGCACAAGCTGAATGGTGGAGCCCCACGGGTGGCAGCTAACCCGACCCGGTTTGATATCCTCTACGACTCTTCATGTCGTTTGGGGTATTCGAGCAACGTCTGTCCCTGGCGTGCGTGGTGCAATTTGGCAGACCCCGTCACGTGGTCTGAAACGTGAACACGTAACTCAAGGCGTGTTTGGCTTGAGAACATCCGGGCGAGTGATGACGGCCGGGTGTACGGACTGTATGGATACCGGGATTGGTGTGCAGCCGAGTCTGACGATTGTTTGAGTTTATGCAGGTAGTCTAACCACGAAACGGTAGACGTGTAGCATCCGTGTGCCAGTGACGTTTAGTGCCACTGAATTAACGAAGCCGGCTAAGTCTGGTATAGGTTTTTCTTTGTGAGGACGTAGTACCGACATAATCTGGTGACGCATCGACGTCACACCCCACTAAATGAACAACTTCATTGTAAACATTGAAGGTTTTGATGCAAAGCAGTAAAACTTGATGTAACTCCTTCCCTTAATCCGAATATTCCAAAGTTAAAAAGTTTTCAACTTATAGGTTGCTAAGGACAAAGCACTCTGTTTTCAGTTGAATTAAGGCTGAAGTTAATCAGAGGTTAGAGGTTGGGTTCTTTCGAGGTTGGGGGCATATGATACATTTCTGGAAAGATTTGGAAGATCTTTACAACTTTTCTGTTGAGGTCCAGAGGTGTTTCAGCCCTAAACCAATCGAAAAATGCAGTAGAGTTGAAACTGTCCAGAAAACAGGGCAGAGCAAACACTCTCTGTAAACTCTCTGTAAATTGAGCATAACTTCCTGCATAAAAATCCACAAATAGAAAATGAGGTGGTTCTGGAAAGCTTATGAGATGGGTTACAACTTTGTAACAGAAAGTTTTGTCAGATTGATAGCAGAATTAACTGGAATTCTTGGATCAAATCAGTACCTAAAGCAGGGAGGTGCTGTCCAATTTTCTCCAGAAATTCTGTTAATTTGACATCTCATAACTGTTGAAACAGGACAGATCATAGGCCAAGAAAATACTTTCTGGAAAGCTATTGAAGTTAGCTTTAACTTTGATGTTGAGCTCCAGAATTGGTTTTGCTTTTAGCATGGCCTAAATCAGGTTGAGATAAAAAATGGTTAGGGCTGTCATGTTGGACAGCAGATCAGTAGTCAAATTTGTTTAAATTTGAACTATATTTCCAAGTTTTATGAGTTCTATGACATATCTTATGTTATAACTCAATGGTTTACTGTTTAAATAAATATTTGACATTTATCAAATATATTTTTACAGATGACAGCAGATAAACAGTTGGAGAACGGATAGGTGGTATCCCACTGTTCTCATCGCAGCGGCTATCCGGAAACATTGAGGCAGATGCTTCAATATTTCGGATATAACCAGATGCCGCCGTACTTCACCAAGGAAGAAGGCGAAGAGGGGAACAAGACGTGGACAATTCATGTCGAATGTCACACCCGTTTTTTCCGAAGAACAACCAAGTGAATAACACATGTATGCCAGGATCATTTTCTCATACATGTGATGACAAATAGTGAAGCATCATTTATTACAAGCCAGGTGTCTAATATAATTAAGTCTTACATAGAAAATGTCTCGATGGACAATAATAAGTTCATCACAAGTAAATAAACTAGCAGCGGAATATTATTCTTTAGGGCTCCATCACAGGCGTTGCCCGGGGGTCTCCATGAACCTAGAAACCTTATTCGGGTCCAAAGTCTTGGTCATTATACACCACCTCATTGTCTTGACCTGAGCAGCAATATAAACCAACAAATATGCAAGGTTGAGTACCAAGGGTACTCAGCAAGTGTGGGAAAATTATATCATGCATGGCTAGAACAAGGAGAGGTTGAACTCATGGTTAAAGCACTATGCAATTAATTCCTATCACCTTAGCTTTTTAAGCACCTACATTACTACATAGATGAAATGGTCCCAAGCTCCCATACCCACATCATAATCAAATAACCATAACATCATTTCCGATGTTAAGCTCCCCGCTTAACATTCACAACTTCCAAAACCATCAATCCTCTAATCATGAATAAGTCCAAGCCGCTCTTGACCGTGAGCACGGCTGTCATGACAGTTTTGACTCTACAGAGTTTGTACCACTGTACCCACATGTAGTGATTTCATCCCCCGTTGCCGGGTGGACTAAAGAACCTCCATTATGCCAGTGGCTACGAACCACATTCACACTTCCCAGGTGTGTAGCCAGGAGATCACTACGAAGCCTTTACAAAGGGATTCCCGACGAGCGTGGGCCCACTGAGGTTTCACCCCTAACAGCATACAAGAGGCTCCAACCCCGCTGCAGTGGCCCCCTCTTGAGCCTTGCGGTTCATATGGTAGTCCAGCTGACACCTATTCCCCGCACCATCCAACACACCCATACTACGCCGGGGATACACCTAATTAATTGGCCAAGCTGCCCCATCTCAGCATGTGGTTGGCACTGTAAAGCCAGGTTACATGCTCCATGAACCGGTCCTTAGGATCCAGGCAAGTACTAAACACAAACCCGAGTCTCGTGCACCCAGCACACAACCAAAACATCCAACTTGCCTTGATCCCTACCTCTACATAACTCATAATATCTCATTCAAGAGTATGGTAAAAATAAATTGACGATCTCATATCCCAAATATCCCATTCTAAGCATGGCTAAGCATATGCATAATAATAAATGACATGATAAAATAAATCCCAACCCAAGCTACAAGGAAACAAGGTGATGCAATTCTAGGGAAACTTCCTAGCATGGGTTTCATATTTAATTTGACAATGCAAATAATTCTATCTACACATCCTAACATAGGATCAAAGTGGTCAAGGACACTTGCCTCCTTCTTGCTGCTCTTGAAATGGGTAGTCCTGGTCTTGGAAAGGAATAACTTGCTCTTGAGCAGGTTCTACATCATACCATCACACATAGCAAAAGAAAAACAACAATCATAAGACATAGTTCACACTTCTACTTCATACAAACCACACATTCACATTTATGAAAGTTCTTTACCATTATATGTGTTGTGGTTACTTTATGTGTGTTGAGTTGTGGCTTGCATGCACTTTTAACCATGTGTATATGATTCCTACTTTTGTGTCCACATTTACACTTACATACTATATATATGAGTTTCCAATAAATTTCTTATATTCAACTACTACAACTTTTCACTACCAAGTGTGTATGAAAAGTATTTTTCTTCCCCATATGTGCCTTCATAATTTCTACCAACCCTAAACTGAACTCTTTGGATTTTAAAAACTCCATTTATCATTTACTAGTTGCTATATTTTCAGATTTATATTCCTATGCATAATTGTGTATTTTATTATGAAATTAGTAATACACATCATCTAAACAGAATAGGTTCTGGTCCTAAATAATTTAATAACATATTTTGACCTTTGCCTCTGATGTAAACTATTTCATAATTATTTTCCCTATTTTCTAAAACTATTAATTACTTAAAAATGTGTCCCTAATTGTGAATAATAAATTAAACAGATTCAATTCAGTCCAAAATATGTTTTTATCTCACTCCAAAATTTCCTAAACACTGAGAAAGTCTTTAACTTAATTTTGACAATATGTTTGTCCCACTTTTTAATTTTTAAACACTAGTTACATATTCAATTTCCTAAATTAAATACTAAACAGGGCTAAAAAATAAACTCACCCCACTACAGGGTCTATAATATTATTTTCAAAATTTCCAGGGGTCTAGCTACACTTATCAGAGGTGTTTTTCCTAATTTTTATTAAGTCCAGGGGCTAAAACTGATTTTAAATGAATTTACATGATTTTCTGGAGATCCAGGGGCTAAATCAGAAGTTTCCGGGGCTAGCTCTTATTTCCTGAGAACCCCAGGGGGTAGCACGTAAGATTTCCAGTTTTTATAACGCGGGGCTGACGTGGACCGTCCGATTTTAAACCGACGGCCGAGATTATAACATCGAACCGGTACGCGGGGGTTTAAACCCTACCATGCGATTTAAAATAAACGGCGCACAAGCGGCCACGTCGCTCTGATCGAGCGCGGGCGGCGCTGCCGGCGGCGGGAAGCGGCGATCTCGCCGGAAACTTTCGGATCCTCGAGAATTCTGCCTAGAACTGTGATCTTATGGCATAGATCGGTAGAGGGGAGGTCGGGGATCTCACATCGGGGGTTTTCTTGAGCTCGGAGGTCCTGGGAGGTGATCGGCGGCGAGGTCCGAGGCAAAACCACGGCGAAGCTCGTCGGCGCTGTGTTTACACCGCAAGTCACCGAGTTTTCTGCACCTGCATGGTTCCCCAGAGGCGGTGGATCAAGACCAGCGAGTTAGATCGGAGTTTCCGAGCTTAGATCGGCCGGAATTCACCGGAGAAGTCTCGGTTCTCACCGGAGTAAAAATCGGCGATCGCGTGGGAAAAACAGAACGGGGCCGGGGTTTTTATAGACGGGAGAGGGCGGCGGGGTGGTTTAGATCATGTCCGTTTCCTCCTCGAGCGAAATTCGGCTGTGATCCGCAGCAGTTCCGATCGGTTTGGATTCGGTGAGAGAGAGTTCGGCGCGGCGCGAGGTGGAAGACGAAGCCCGGGTGGGTCCCGCCTGTCAGCGTGAGAAAACGCGGGCGCGCGGCTGCGGGCTGGCGCGGGGTAAGTTGGGCCGGCTGGTGGGTTTCGGCCCACTGGCCGGTTTTTTTCTGTTTTCTCTTTTTCTTTTTCCATTTCTTTTCTGATTTGAGTTTAATTTGAATTCCAGTTTGAATTTGAATTTTTGCAAAACATGCAACACGTCCAAAAATTTTTAAATTCCCCTCTTAACATGATTTAAGGTTTTGAATCAAAATTTTTGGGGTGTTACAGCTCTTCCCCCCTTAAAAGAAATCTCGTCCTCGAGATTGGTGTTTCTAAGAAAACAATTCCGGAAATTGTGCCTTGAACTCATCTTCCCGCTCCCAGGTGGCTTCCTCTTCTGAGTGATGCTTCCACTGCACCTTGCACATCCAGATTCTTTTATTTCTGGTGAGGCGTTCCATTGTCTCCAAAATCTTGTATGGTTGCTCGGCATAAGACAAATCCTCAGCTACATCCACTTCATTCATGGGTAACACCTCTTCAGGCGTCCTCAGACATTTCTTGAGTTGTGACACATGGAATACATTGTGCACATCCGATAGATGAACCGGTAACTCTAGTTGATACGCCACTTCGCCTTTCCTTTCCAAAACTTGAAAGGGTCCGATGTATCGAGGTGACAACTTCCCTTTCACCTTGAACCGACGAAGTCCTCTGATAGGGGACACCTTGAGATAAACATAGTCTCCCACGTTGAAAACGAGCTCTCTTCTTCGTACATCGGCATAGCTCTTTTGGCGTGTCTGTGCTATCCTCAAGTTGTTGTGAATCTCCCTCACCTTCACCTCGGCTTCTTGTAGCACTTCTGGACCAAACACTTTACTTTCTCCTGTTTGGTTCCAAAATAGGGGAGTTCTGCACTTCCTTCCATACAAAGCTTCAAACTGTGACATCTTCATACTAGCTTGATAGCTGTTGTTATAGGAAAACTCCGCATACGGTAAGTTCTTGTCCCAACTCCTATTGTTTTTAAGTGCACATGCTCTTAACATATCTTCAAGGATCTGATTGGTTCTTTCTGTCTGCCCGTCAGTTTGGGGATGATAGGCAGAGCTTAAGTTCAGATGGGTTCCCATGGTTTCATGCAACTTCTGCCAAAACCTCGAGGTGAACTGTGTCCCTCGGTCCGACACTATCTTCTTTGGCACTCCATGGTAACACACGATCCTTGACATGTACAATTCTGCCAATTTGGATCTGCTGTAGCTTTCTTTCACGGGGATTAAATGAGCTACCTTGGTTAGCCTATCAATGATGACCCATATTGAATCATACCCGGATTGGGTCCTAGGCAATCCCACGACAAAATCCATGCTGATTTCTTCCCATTTCCATTCAGGCACTTTGAGTGGTTGCAATAATCCCGCGGGTCGTTGATGTTCTGCTTTCACCAACTGACATGTGTCACATAGGGCAACATGTTCCGCGACATCTCGCTTCATGCCATACCACCAATACCTGCTCTTGAGGTCCTGGTACATCTTCGTACTCCCAGGATGAATGGAATAGTCGGAATCGTGAGCCTCCTTCAAAATTAATTCACGGATCTCCTTTACTTCTGGCACACAGATCCTTTTCCCGTGCCACACCGTACCTTGTTCATCCTCTCTGAAACCTTGAGCTTTATTTTCCTTGATGAGTTGCCTGATTTCCTGTATCTTCTCATCATTCTTTTGGCCCTCGCGTATGTCTCGCTCGAGTGTGGAGTCCACTTCCATGGCGATGGCTTCACTACTATTTACTAGACATAAATTGAGCCTTATAACCTCGTCCTTCAATTCTGCAGGCATGTCCTTCAAGCTCAACTTATTGACCTGCACTTTCCGACTCAAAGCATCGTCCACGACGTTTGCTTTCCCGGGATGATAGTTGATGCCCACATCAAAGTCATTGATTAACTCTAGCCATCTCCTTTGTCTGAGGTTGAGGACTGGCTGTGTGAATATGTACTTCAAACTCTTATGATCCGTATATATCTCTGTCCTCTTCCCCATCAAATAGTGCCGCCAAATTTTCAACGCGTGTACCACTGCGGCTAGTTCTAGGTCATGTGTAGGATAGTTCTTCTCGTGCTTCCGAAGCTGCCGGGATGCATATGCCACGGCATGCCCTTCTTGCATGAGAACACATCCCAACCCATTTCCAGAGGCATCGCAGTACACTGTGAAATTCTTCTGCATATCTGGCATAACCAACACTGGGGCTGTTGTCAATCTCTTCTTTAGCTCCTGAAAGCTCGTCTCGCACTGTGGCGTCCAGGTGAATGTGATTCCCTTCTCCAACAGTTTGGTGAGAGGTCTCGAGATCTTGGAGAATCCCTCAATAAACCGTCGATAGTATCCAGCCAATCCCAAAAAGCTTCGAACTTCCCCGACATTTTCAGGGGTCTTCCACTTCTGTATATCCTCGATTTTGGCGGGATCTACTGAGATTCCTCCCTCCGAGATTATATGTCCTAAAAAGGGAACTCTCTTCAGCCAAAACTCACACTTGCTCAACTTGGCATATAGTTGGTGTTCTCTCAGCCTCTGCAACACCAACCTTAGATGTTTCTCATGTTCTTCTTCATCTTTGGAGAAGACGAGAATGTCATCTATGAAAACCACCACAAATTTGTCCAGATATTCCATGAATACCTTGTTCTTGAGATACATGAAGTATGTCGGGGCATTGGTTAGCCCGAAAGGCATGACAGTGTATTCATACAGTCCGTACCGAGATATGAAAGCTGTCTTGGGAATATCAGATTGCCTTATCTTGAGTTGGTGGTATCCCGACCTGAAATCAATTTTCGAGAACACACAAGCTCCCCTCAACTGATCAAACAAGTCTTCAATGCGAGGCAATGGGTACTTGTTCTTGATGGTTACCTCATTCAAAGCCCGGTAATCCACGCATAACCTTTGGGTTCCGTCTTTCTTGGGCACAAATATCACCGGAGCTCCCCATGGTGAGGAACTAGGGCGAATATACCCCTTCTCCGTCAATTCTCTCAAATGATCCTTGAGTTCTTCTAGCTGCTTGGAGTCCATCCGATAAGGTCTCTTGTATATCGGGGCTGTTCCCGGTACTAGCTCAATTGCGAATTCCACTTCACGGTCGGGAGGCATACCTGGCAACTCCTCCGGAAAAACATCTGGATATTCACTGACAATCCTGATTTCCTCAACTTTCACCTCCACTTGATTTAATTTAATGTCCCTCCTAGGCTCGTGTATCGTTATGAACTTTACTCTTGTGCCACTAGGGTGAGTTAGTTCCACCGTTCTGGTCGAATAATGGATGATTCCTTTATGTTTGGTCAACCAATCCATACCCAAAATAATATCTATCCCTTGTGAATCTATCACTATGAGGTTAGCAGTAAATACTACCCCATTAATGTCTAGGTTCACTTTGGGACACACTTGTCTTGTCCTTATTTCTCCACCTGGAGAGTTTACAGCTAGCATATGGTTCATTTGTGTGGTTGCTAGGTCATGCTTCTTAACAAACCCTTGAGCAATGAATGAGTGGGTAGCACCAGAATCAAACAGCAGAGTTGCAAGGTGTAAATTGGCAGGAAACATACCAACTACCACGTCGGGTGCCTCTTGTGCTTCCTCCATAGTGACGTGGTTCACCCGTCCTCTCATTACATTCTGCTGTTGTGGCGGCGCAGGCTTCTTCTTTGGGCATTTATGGGCGTAGTGCCCCACTTCACCACAGCTAAAACATTGCACCCCAATCTTAGATGCCTGGCCTTTGTTGTCTTGGGGTTGGTTTGGGGGTCCTTGCACTGCGGGTCGAGGTGGATAGGCGGGGCGAGGCTGCTGCACAAACTGACGTTGCGGCTGTGCTGGTGCTGCGGAAGGCCTGTAGTTTGGGTTGTACCCTCTTGGTGCTGAATAGGGTACCGCAGCACGGCTCGTCTGCCCCGTAGGTTGCTGCATCATACGTGGGCGGGTGTTGCTCCCTGAGGCTTGATGTGACCACCCGGCCTTCCTCTTATTCTCATTTTCCAGGGCCTTTAGCTTCCTTTCTACCACAAATGCTCTGTCCACCATCTTTTGGAAGCTTTCATACTCATTTGAGGACATTGCACACTGCATCTCTGCGGTAAGCCCTTCCACGAAACAATCTTGTTTCTGCTCATCAGTCTCTATGTCTCGTGGGGCATAACGGGATAGTTGAGTAAATTTAGTGAGGTATTCCCTCACCGTCATGTTTCCCTGCTGCAGTCCCAAAAACTCCTTCCTCTTGTTTTTGAGTTCACCTCTTGGGATGTAATGGTTGCGGAAGCTACGCTTGAACTCTTCCCAAGTGATGTTCTCAGGGTCATGATGGGCGGCCACGTAGGCGGTCCACCAATCAGCAGCAGGTCCATGCAATTGATGAGAGGCAAACAGCACCCTCTCATACCCTTGGCATTGTATGATCCTCATCTTACTTTCAATGGTCTTCAGCCAATCATCTGCCTCCAGAGGTTCAGCAGCACTTGCAAACTTTGGAGGTTGAGTTCCTAGAAACTCACTCAACCTTGGTTGGCGTGGTGCAGCTTGTGGAGGTGGAACTTGATGCAAGTTGGCCACCACTTGAGTCAAGTTCTGGATGAGCTGATTCTGATTCTCCAGCATTTGGTGGAGGGGATCAACTCCTTCACGGCGACCACCCCGGTCCTGGCCTCCAGAAAGATGAGGGTTGCATGCCTCATCGTTGTTGTTGGCGGGGTTGGCAGCACGTCCTTTTCCTCTTCCAGCCATCTGGCAGAATCAACCAATGTTAATTTGAAAGCATTTAGTATCATCTTACTACTTTCATTTGTTTGTACTTTGAAGTGTTGAGGCTTTGTTATACTTTTACAAGGGTTCATATCTCACACCAAATAGATGCACTATTATTTCATGTTGGTTCACACACCAAAGCAAAACAATCTAAAGACGAGGCTGTGGACAATTGCTCATGGCTTCCACAACTCACGTCACACACCAAGCATTAACACACCATTAACTACGTAACGACTCGACTACTCGACATCCTTCTAATTTAAGGGAAAGGCTCTACGCTACTCGTTTTCTTGAGCTGGCTCCTCGGGATCTTCCTCATCATTTCGGCTGCCTTCTGACTCTGCTTTGGGTGGGGAGGCTGCTGGTGGAGAAGTGCGACGACGCCTGATCGCTCGGCGATCCGGGGAGTCAGGAGTCCATGTATCATTCGCGGTGACACACAGTTCATTCCCATCTCCTCTTTCCCTCGCCTTTAAGCAGGCTCGCAGCAACGCCTCCGTTTCCTTCAGGGTGTCCCGGACATCCTGAAGCTCTTGTTGACACTCCTGCAGTCGAGTGCTGAGCATAGCAGCATCCTCCAAGCACAAGTCCATGTGCTCATGGGAAGTCCCTTGCTGCACTGGCGGGTACTTGTACTCCGTGGTACCACTCTCACGTTGGAGGACATACATGTACTCAGTTTTGTCCAAGTGGCGACGATAGATGTGACTCTAGCAGGTGATGGCCTCCCAGGTGACATCTTTCTCCGCATCGACCTGTGTTGCCCGACAAGCTGGAGAGTGGTGAATCTTAAGCAGCTGATTTTCGTGTATAATCCTCATCTCTGAGCTCCATTCTTCCCTCTTCTAACGGATGGTCCTGGTGGAGTTATAGTGGATAATTAGCTTGCCCGTGTTGCCGGCGGCTTCGAGCATACGCCCAAGACGGCGCAATAAGCCTCCTACTGCCAATCCGTAGGAAAGGTACGTCACCGGACGGCTCTCCTCTCTTTCGGCAAGGGCTACTACGGGAACTCTCCCTCCTGTGGACTTGCGAGCGGTGCGAATCATGCGAACCATCTAAAACAAAAAGAATTTAAAATTAGGTTAGATAAACTCTCAAACAAAAATCCTATTTTGAATGAAAGTTGGGTAAGATGAAGAAAATGACTCCCTAAATAACACTTTTCAACCCACACCTTGGAAAATAGTTTTTAAGAAAATAGGGCCCTTAAATACGTCCATTTCTACCTAGGTCCACGTTCCTACGGGCAACCTTGGCTCTGATACCACCTCTGTCACACCCGGTTTTTCCGAAGAACAACCAAGTGAATAACACATGTATGCCAGGATCATTTTCTCATACATGTGATGACAAATAGTGAAGCATCATTTATTACAAGCCAGGTGTCTAATATAATTAAGTCTTACATAGCAAATGTCTCGATGAACAATAATAAGTTCATCACAAGTAAATAAACTAGCAGCGGAATATTATTCTTTAGGGCTCCATCACAGGCGTTGCCCGGGGGTCTCCATGAACCTAGAAACCTTCTTTGGGTCCAAAGTCTTGGTCATTATACACCACCTCATTGTCTTGACCTGAGCAGCAATATAAACCAACAAATATGCAAGGTTGAGTACCAAGGGTACTCAGCAAGTGTGGGAAAATTATATCATGCATGGCTAGAACAAGGAGAGATTGAACTCATGGTTAAAGCACTATGCAATTAATTCCTATCACCTTAGATTTTTAAGCACAAACATTACTACATAGATGAAATGGTCCCAAGCTCCCATACCCTCATCATAATCAAATAACCATAACATCATTTCTGATGTTAAGCTCCCCGCTTAACATTCACAACTTCCAAAACCATCAATCCTCTAATCATGAATAAGTCCAAGCCGCTCTTGACCGTGAGCACGGCTGTCATGACAGTTTTGACTCTGCAGAGTTTGTACCACTGTACCCACATGTAGTGATTTCATCCCCCGTTGCCGGGTGGACTAAAGAACCTCCATTATGCCAGTGGCTACGAACCACATTCACACTTCCCAGGTGTGTAGCCAGGAGATCACTACGAAGCCTTTACAAAGGGATTCCCGACGAGCGTGGGCCCACTGAGGTTTCACCCCTAACAGCATACAAGAGGCTCCAACCCCGCTGCAGTGGCCCCCTCTTGAGCCTTGCGGTTCATATGGTAGTCCAGCTGACACCTATTCCCCGCACCATCCAACACACCCATACTACGCCGGGGATACACCTAATTAATTGGCCAAGCTGCCCCATCTTAGCATGTGGTTGGCACTGTAAAGCCAGGTTACATGCTCCATGAACCGGTCCTTAGGATCCAGGCAAGTACTAAACACAAACCCGAGTCTCGTGCACCCAGCACACAACCAAAACATCCAACTTGCCTTGATCCCTACCTCTACATAACTCATAATATCTCATTCAAGAGTATGGTAAAAATAAATTGACGATCTCATATCCCAGATATCCCATTCTAAGCATGGCTAAGCATATGCATAATAATAAATGACATGATAAAATAAATCCCAACCCAAGCTACAAGGAAACAAGGTGATGCAATTCTAGGGAAACTTCCTAGCATGGGTTTCATATTTAACTTGACAATGCAAATAATTCTATCTACACATCCTAGCATAGGATCAAAGTGGTCAAGGACACTTGCCTCCTTCTTGCTGCTCTTGAAATGGGTAGTCCTGGTCTTGGAAAGGAATAACTTGCTCTTGAGCAGGTTCTACATCATACCATCACACATAGCAAAAGAAAAACAACAATCATAAGACATAGTTCACACTTCTACTTCATACAAACCACACATTCACATTTATGAAAGTTCTTTACCATTATATGTGTTGTGGTTACTTTATGTGTGTTGAGTTGTGGCTTGCATGCACTTTTAACCATGTGTATATGATTCCTACTTTTGTGTCTACATTTATACTTACATACTATATATATGAGTTTCCAATAAATTTCTTATATTCAACTACTACACCTTTTCACTACCAAGTGTGTATGAAAAGTATTTTTCTTCCCCATATGTGCCTTTACATGAATTTTTAAATGAATTTATATGATTTTCTGGAGATCCAGGGGCTAGATCAGAAGTTTCCGGGGCTAGCTCTTATTTCCTGAGAACCCCAGGGGGTAGCACGTAAGATTTCCAGTCTTTATAACGCGGGGCTGACGTGGACCGTCCGATTTTAAACCGACGGCCGAGATTATAACATCGAACCGGTACGCGGGGGTCTAAACCCTACCGTGCGATTTAAAATAAACGGCGCACAAGCGGCCACGTCGCTCTGATCGAGCGCGGGCGGCGCTGCCGGTGGCGCACGGCGGCGGGAAGCGGCGATCTCGCCGGAAACTTTCGGATCCTCGAGAATTCTGCCTAGAACTGTGATCTTATGGCATAGATCGGTAGAGGGGAGGTCGGGGATCTCACCTCGGGGGTTTTCTTGAGCTCGAAGGTCCTGGGAGGTGATCGGCGGCGAGGTCCGAGGCAAAACCACGGCGAAGCTCGTCGGCGCTGTGTTTACACCGCAAGTCACCGAGTTTTCTGCACCTGCAAGGTTCCCCGGAGGCGGTGGATCAAGACCAGCGAGTTAGATCGGAGTTTCCGAGCTTAGATCGGCCGGAATTCACCGGAGAAGTCTCGGTTCTCACCGGAGTAAAAATCGGCGATCGCGTGGGAAAAACAGAACGGGGCCGGGGTTTTTATAGACGGGAGAGGGCGGCGGGGTGGTTTAGATCATGTCCGTTTCCTCCTCGAGCGAAATTCGGCTGTGATCCGCAGCAGTTCCGATCGGTTTGGATTCGGTGAGAGAGAGTCCGGCGCGGCGCGAGGTGGAAGACGAAGCACGGGTGGGTCCCGCCTGTCAGCGTGAGAAAACGCGGGCGCGCGGCTGCGGGCTGGCGCGGGGTAAGTTGGGCCGGCTGGTGGGTTTCGGCCCACTGGCCGGTTTTTTTCTGTTTTCTCTTTTTCTTTTTCCATTTCTTTTCTGATTTGAGTTTAATTTGAATTCCAGTTTGAATTTAAATTTTTACAAAACATGCAACACGTCCAAAAATTTTTAAATTCCCCTCTTAACATGATTTAAGGTTTTGAATCAAAATTTTTGGGGTGTTACATCGAAGTTCCTGCAGGACCTACGCCACCCGGTTGGGTGCCGTTCACCATCACGGTGAGAGGAAGACAACCGGAAGGGATGTGGCAAGTGGCAGCCCGTGACACTATTTCACGTTTCTGCCAACTACACGTGCAGGCTATGGAGGGCACTCCATACGCGCTCGTTCCGGTGGAGGGACGGGCTCAGCATGTGTGGGAAGAGAGGTACTTGGAGGCAACAGATCCGGGTTGCCCGAGGTACAACCCCGCGGAGGCAAATCTCAGCCTCCAGATGAGGGCGAGAAACGCCGTGATGGACAGCCAAGCTGTTCATACGGAGCATCTCGCCACAAAGCTCAAGGAGAGCACAAGCCATGTAGATCATTTCGAGAATGCTCACAGCGCACTCCGCAATGTGCTCCTTCCGACAATCAAGCGACTGAATGAGCAGCATAATCAGTTGCATCGTCTGAAGAAGGCGAAGAGGAAAAGCCGTGTCGACATCACGGCATTGCAAGAGCTGGTACAGACTTTAACCCTGCAGAACGAGGACCTTACTCAAGAGCGGGACGATGCTATTGAGGAAGGGCAAGGCTGGGAAGAGGACTACAACCAGGCTATGGACGAGGTGCATGCTTTGCAGGACCTCGTGCCTCCGGTATGGGGCATACCGGTAGTCTTGGGCCTTCCAGCAATGGGAGAACCCGAGATGGGAGAAGAGGTGGTAGATCCAGAGCCACCAGCAGAGGTACCGGAGGAGGACGACCCACAGGAGGTTGAGTTCTACTCCGAGTAGGGGGTTAATGTTGCCAAGTAGGGCAGCTAGGGTAGTGTAACCCAACTTATGTAATCGGTGACATGTCATATAGGCAGTAGCGTATGTATAGGTAGTGACGACATGAGCACGACTTCTCGGAGACCCGAGAATAATGTATCTTGTATAAAGTTTATGCTTTATCAATATATGTGAATGTTGTGCAAATTAATCATGTGTCACTTCAATACCTACTGTTGCATATGGAATTTTAAGTATGACATGTGCTAATCGCCGCTGTTTGAATTTCAGAATGACTCGTACTCGTGCCAACCTGGATGTTGGGGGTACCAGCCAAGGGGGAGAGACCTCCCAACCACCTCCTGAGGACTCCTCGGGACAGCAGCAGCAACAACAACAGCAAACACCACCACCGCCACTGCCAACGGTTACATTGGCCGACATCATCGCGGCAATGGAGGGTTCACATCAGCAGCACACGGAGTTGCTGCAAACTCTTATTGCTAATACGTCTTGCCCAGAGAGACGTCAAGATCGTGAGGAGCGTCAACAGAGCTTCTACTCCGACTTCCTGGCTACTCATCCCCCGGTATTATCAAGGGCGGATGAACCTCTTGGCGCAGACAACTGGCTCCGCGGAATAGAGATGAAGTTCGGGCCTGCTCCAGATAAGTGAGCAGCGCAAGTCTCAGTTCGCGGTCCAGAAGCTCCAAGGATCCGCGAGCGCGTGGTGGGCAAACTTCTGTGCTTGACAGCCCACCGATCGAGTTATGACCTGGACGGAGTTTCGGACGGCCTTCAGGGCCTATCACATACCGCCAGGTCTGATGAAAAGAAAGACGCAGGAGTTCTTACACCTACAGCAAGGGAGCCGAAACGCGCTGGAATACTCCAGGGCGTTCAACGATCTAGCGCTCTATGCATCGTATCATGCAGACACCGACGAGAAGCGGCGGGACCACTTTTACCAGGGGCTTAACCCGCTCCTGAAGGACAAATTGGCGATGTTCAATCGTGGCAGCCTCAACGACATCATTGATGCTGCGATTGTTCAAGAGGACTCCGGCAAGGAGTTGGTGGCGGCGGAGCGAAAGCAAAGCGCACCGCAAAGCGGCGGAGAAGGAGGTGGTCCTTCTCAGAAGTTTCTGATGGTGAATCGCCCACCATCAGGTTCACGCTGGCAGCCACCCCAGAGGTCGATGCCTTTCCGCGGTCGGCCATACTCTTCACCGGCATTAAGGCCGGCACTGCAAGCACCACCTCCGCAACAACAGCAGCAGCGGGCGATGCCGCGTGCATATGCACCTCAGCAACGCATGCCGGGCTTTCGTCCCCCGAGCACT
Organism: Neostapfia colusana; assembly: GCA_030760725.1. Taxonomy (NCBI): domain Eukaryota; kingdom Viridiplantae; phylum Streptophyta; class Magnoliopsida; order Poales; family Poaceae; genus Neostapfia; species Neostapfia colusana. The sequence goes on along the minus strand of JASWHV010000005.1, from coordinate 73,107,009 downwards.
ACACCAGCAGCGGCCACATGTTACAAGTGTGGTCGTCCAGGACGCTTTGCGAGCAGTTGCCCGGAGAGGCAAGGCGGCGGAGTGGCACCACAGTTTCTGGGGAGGAATCAACCCCGGAACCCTACTAATGCGCGGCGGGCAAAACCTAGGCCCGGCACCGTCCACCAGCTTGCCATAGAGGATGTGCCGGAGGGTGAGCCAATCCTTGCGGGTACGTTCCAACTCCACCAGCATCCCGCCATAGTACTATTTGATTCAGGCGCCACGCATAGCCAAGCTTTCATTGATAAATATAGCTTACAAATACTACCCACCGATAGTCCTTATGTGATCTGTTCACCGGGTGGGAAAATTTCAGCAAGCATGATGGTCCCAAAAGCGCCATTGTGCTTAGAGGGTAGAGTCTACCTTATGTCTCTCATAATCTTAGAGGGACAAAAGGTCGATGTCATTCTAGAGATGTCCGTGTTAACCCGCCACGGCGTTGTTTTAGACACCGTCCTCCGAATCGTGCATTTGAATTCAGAAGTGCACGAATCTCATTCTTTATTTCTGGACAATCCAGAAATAAAACATCCAAGCGTCTATCAGGCCACCACCATCAGATTGGAAGATATTCCAGTGGTCCAAGAGTTCCCTGATGTGTTCCCGGATGATTTACCAGGGATGCCACCCGATAGAGAGGTGGAGTTCAAGATTGAACTTGCACCGGGAACCATGCCAATATCCCGAAGGCCGTACAAGATGGCGCCCAAGGAGTTGGCTGAACTGAAGACTCAGCTCACGGACCTTCTGGAGAAGGGTTTTATTAGGCCGAGCTCCTCGCCATGGGGCTGTTCGGCATTATTTGTAAAGAAGAAGGATGAGACGTTGAGGCTTTGCGTGGACTATCGTCCATTAAATGCATAACCATCAAAAACAAGTACCCGTTGCCACGGATCGACATGTTGTTTGATCAGTTGGTCGAAGCAAAGATCTTTTCCAAGATGGACTTAAGATCCGGGTACCATCAGATTAAGATAAGAGCGGAGGACATTCCAAAGACAGCTTTCTCGACGAGGTGCGGACTTTATGAGTACCTGGTCATGTCCTTCGGCCTCACCAATGCTCCAGCTCACTTCATGTACTTAATGAACTCGGTATTCATGCCAGAGCTGGACAAGTTTGTCGTGGTCTTCATCGACGACATACTGGTATATTCCAAGTCGGAGGAAGATCACAAGAAACATCTGCGTATAGTCTTGCAACGGCTGCGGGATCACAAGTTGTACGCGAAATTCAGCAAATGCGAGTTCTGGATATCGCAAGTGCCTTTTCTCGGGCATATCATCTCAGCGGAGGGTATCGCTGTAGACCCGAGCAAGATCACTCAAGTGCTGAATTGGAAATCCCCGAGGACTGTTCACGAGGTACGGAGTTTTCTCGGACTCGTGGGATATTATCGGAGGTTCATTCCGAACTTCTCGAAGATTGCCAAGCCAATGACAGAGCTGCTGAAGAAGGCTACCAAATATGTTTGGAGTCCGGCATGTGAAGCAGCATTCAAGGATTTAGTCAAGCACCTGACATCAGCACCGGTTTTGGCGCAGCCAGACACAACAAAACCGTTCGATGTGTACTGCGATGCATCCGGCATTGGGCTCGGATGTGTGCTGATGCAAGACCGAAGAGTGGTCGCGTATGGATGACGGCAGCTTAGAAACCATGAGCAGAATTATCCAACTCACGACTTGGAGCTCGCTGCCGTGGTACTTGCACTGAAAATGTTGAGGCACTACCTACTCGGTAACCTCGTACATTTGTATACCGACCGCAAAAGCCTCAAGTACATATTCACTCAGAAGGAGCTGAACATGAGGCAGCGAAGATGGTTAGAATTGATAAAGGATTACGAAATAGAGATCCATTATCATCCGGGCAAGGCAAACGTAGTGGCAGATGCGCTGAGCCGCAAGTCACACGTCAACAGTCTGACCATCACACCGTTGGAAGAGAGCGAACAACCACTACATGTGATTCCAGATGGAGCTCTCTACAACCTAGCTTTGATCCCCACCATCCGAGAAGAGATAGCGGCTGCTCAGAAACATGACAAGGGCATGTCGCATTTGCGGAGACGTGTAGACAGTGGGGAGCTGAAATGTTTCCGGAAGGACGGAAACGGCGTCCTATGGTTCAAGGACCGGATCGTCGTACCCCGAAACCCGGAATTACGGAAGAAAATCTTTGATGAGGCTCACTTGTCAAAGTTTTCTATTCACCCCGGCAGCAACAAAATGTATCAAGAACTCAGAAGCAAGTTTTGGTGGACACGGATGAAGCGGGAGATCGCAAAGTACGTGTCCGAGTGTGATACATGCCGAAGGGTGAAAGCAGACAATTTGCGGAAACCGGGACTGCTACAACCACTGGGCCTTCCTGCCTGGAAGTGGGAGGACGTGAGCATGGATTTCATCGTCGGTTTACCCACCACCTTACAGAAACATGATTCTGTGTGGGTGATCATCGACTGGCTGACCAAAGTTGCCCATTTCATCCCGGTCAACACCAACTACAACGCCAAGAAGTACGCTGAACTGTACATCTCACGGATCCTATGCTTGTACGGCGTACCCCGTACCATCGTATCGGATCGGGGCACTTTATTTGTGTCCTGTTTTTGGGAGCAGCTACACGCTGCCTTGGGGACGAAGCTGATCCGTAGTTCAGCATACCACCCGCAAACGGATGGGCAAACCGAGCGGGTAAATCAGATCTTAGAAGACATGCTACGAGCTTGCGCTATCAACCACGGCAAGAATTGGGATGATCACTTGCCGTTAGCCGAGTTCTCGTAAAACAATGGGTACCAAGCCAGCATCAAGATTGCGCCTTACGAGGCACTATACGGGAGAAAATGCCGCACACAACTGAATTGGTTTGAGTCTGGCGAAAGGGTTACCTTTAGGATTGACCTTGTCAACAACGCGGAAGAGAAGGTTCGACTGATTCAAGCGAACCTAAAAGCCGCCCAATCCCGTCAGAAACAGTATGCGGACTGGAGAAGACGCCCATTGCAGTTTGAAGTTGAATATCACGTATACCTACGTGTGTCTCCAATGAAGGGTGTAAACAGATTCGGGGTGAGAGGAAAGTTGGCACCCCGATTCATCGGTCCATTCCAGATTATCGAAAGATGTGGATCAGTAGCATACCGGCTGAAATTACCAGAAGCACTTTCCGGTGTGCACGACGTCTTTCATATTTCTCAGCTGAGGAAGTGTCTCAAGCTATCTACTACCGTTCAGCTGGAGGACATTGAAGAACTGCAACCGGATCTCACCTATCGGGAGGAACCGGTTCAGATTATTGACGAAAAGGCCCGAACCACACGCAACCGTACGTTGTGGTTCTACAAGGTTCTATGGAGTAATCACTCCATGGACGAAGCGACATGGGAAAGCGAAGGATTTCTTCGTGCCAACTACCCCAACTTTTTTACGTCGCATATCCAGTAATTTTCCACCGTCCTCTCTCTCAGTTTCACCTTAAGTGTTCATCACCACACCACACACCTCATTTGAAGCAAGTTGATGAACACAAATGAAGAGCAAGTAACCACCATCAACATGCTCATTAGAGAACAAACTCACATATTGCAAAAGTGATATTTTCCACATGTGATATAGATGGGCTGGGCATATGAAAACTCCTACACATTGCTAGGGATGTCCATGCCAAGTTTCACCCAAATTCAAAACCTTTTTGAGGTCATTTTGGGTATAGCTAGAAAGAGGGCAGTTTGAAACCATATTCAAATTGAAACTGATTTTATCCCATGAATTCAAAAGTGGGAGGCATATTCTTATTCAGCACATTTTTGTGAGCTCACACACCAATTTTCACTCCATTTGGAGTTGATCTTGACATGAGCTAAGTGGGGCAAATTCAAACTTTGTTTGAATTTCAAACTGAACATATGCTGCAATTCATTCAAACCAAACCCAATTTGAATTCCAATCAATTCAAATGGCTCATGGGTGAATAACTTGAATCACCATGTGTATTTTGGGGCTCACTGTTTACAACAGTGATTAGGAGTGAATTTCAGAGGTTAAAACCCCGGGTGGGACCCACATGTCAGCCACAGAGAGGATTCAACCGAATGAGACTTTTCTCAGTCGGGTCGCCGAGCCGCCGCTGCGATCGCCATCGAGGGGAGCCGCTGCGCCAGCAGCTGCATGGTCACGCGCGGGCATGAGGCGGTTCAGAGCCTTCTTAAGGCGTCTTCCCCCCTCCTCGGCCGAAGCCTCGCCAGTTTCTTCCCCAGCAAGAAAACAGCGCCGGAACAACACCTTATGCCGCTTGGAACCGATCGGGAGCGCCGATCACAGCCTTCCCGCCCCCTCCAGAGCTACGGAAAGGTACTAGGAATCTTCCTCCTTCTTCCCCGTGGCTAGAATTCAGCTAAAACCGGTCGATCTCGGCTATACCGAGAGCTTAATTCACCGACCTAACGCCGCCGCACTTCAGGCTCCCGTGGACAGCCCAACCGGTGCATTGTCACGCCCGAGCCAAGGCACCCTTGGACGCGCTGGTGACCGGTGCTGCTCACCCCCGAGCCACAGCCCGAGTGTTTGCTCACCGGCGGCGAATTTCCAGTTTTCCCCTTTCTGGGTACAGACCGACCTTCGGGTAGGGTTCCGTCAAATTCATACTCTAGAAAGGATTACAGGACCTCAATCTGCTCTCATACAAGATAGACACCGTAACGCACAAGTTGCCTTCACAACCTTTGGCCAGAGAACCTCTGTACCCGGCGTAATTCGAAGTTTACCGACGGCGGAGTATGCGGGAGGCATCGGGCGCACGGTGAGGACCTACTTCGGGCCTCCCCCGAGCTGCCTCAGGCTCATGTCGACCTTCCCTGATGTCTAATGATGCTTCCCGACTGTTACTCAAGTAGTTGAGTTGCTAGGGAAGTCAGCCGACACGGCCGAAGTCTTTCTGAGGCGGCGGCTCATCGCCGACCATGTACCGGCCGTTGTCATGATGAGCTGACCACAGAATCCTGTTCTCCGAGTGAAAGTAGGTAGGGGGGCCAAGATCGTGAAGTTTGGAGCTCCACAGAAGCTGCCGGCGAGCTCTCCGGCGAGGTCCCCCGGCAGCAGAGCGCGGGCGGCGGGAGGTTGACGAAAGGGTGCACCCCAGCTGTCAGCGGGAGATATTTTAAATCGGGATCGGGCTGCGGCCAGGATCGGGTGTGCGGGCACGCCAAAAATCCCTGTGGGCCTCAGTGTGCTGTCGGTTCCACGCTTAACACGTGTCCCCGCGGGCCCCGGCAGATTTAAACTTTTCCCCCGATTTTCATATTTCCTTGAAACTTCAAATCCTCATAACTTTGGCTAGAAAACTCCAAATCGAGTGAACCAAATTTTGTTGGATTCAGCTCTCTGAGTACTTTCCAGCAAACCAAGTTTCACATCATGGAAATCCTTATTTCTCCAGAATTAATTCCTCAAATTTAAACTGTTTGGAATTTTAACTGGAGAATCCTTTGGAGGAAAATCCTGAAATTTGGCTGGAATGTTCACCAAAATATCGCTGAACTACCATAAAAATTTCGGATCCATTTGAGCTCATTTGATCCACCTAATGGTGTGATTAGTGGAACTGTTCCAAAGAAAATAGAAAATGTTCAGTAACATTTTCAGAATTTTCTCTGAAATTGTTTAGATCATATCTTTAGCTAGGAACCTTCAAATTAAGTGAGACCAACTCCATTAGAACCCTATGAAAATCTAGTTTTTAGAAAGTCATAGTTTGTTTCATGAAAATCCTTAGAACACCCTAAAAGTCTTCAATTAAGGTCAAGTACATAATAATTTGTGGAGGGCTCAAATGAGCTTTGCTGCAACTAAAACTTGACCAAGTCTCTGTTTAGGTTGTAACCAAGCCACAGTAAAAGTTTCACAGTCGTAGAGTCTGTCTAGTGTGACTAATAAGCTTCACAAGTTCAAACTTAATACAAATACATTTAAATTGATACATATGTTTCTTCTATCATGTAGTCGCTAAGGTCGAGGAGGAACCCGAAGTCCTAGACTTCGTTACTCCGGAGGATCAGCTAGCCTACGATCAAGAGAAGCAAGGCAAGCTCCGGTTTGCATTAACCATTTACAAATTTTTATTGTTTTGAGCACTTACTTGAGTATTATGATTCTTTGCATTAGAGTCTTGTGTGGAAACCCAATTGCATAGCCAAGAAAACCATGGGTTGGGTTTAGGATTGCAAACCCCGTTAGCTACTGCAATGCTAAGATAGTGTAGGATTCGGTACAATTCGAGTAGTTGGAACTACTCGCGAGCATAGGCTAGAGGCACTCGACTCGGGTAGAGATAGCACATGAAACACATGGCAAGAAAATGAGACCAAGCGGAGGGTAAGGGCAGCAGGACTTTGGGGCCTATGTGCTGTAGCTCCACTTGTGTCGCATGAGGACCGAGCCGTGTGCGGGCCTGTTGAACAAGCTAGAACAGTACCGAAGACCTACTGGCTATATTGGAACCGGGAAACCGATGTAACTCGGGTAGCTGGGTGTTGAGGCATAGCTGGTCGTTCAGAGGGTAGGTTGGGAGCTCGAGGTGTAAATCGGCTGGCGGCACTGAGATGCGCGTGCAGAGACCTCTTGCTCGGGACGATTGGACCGGTTCAACTTTTGGCTAACGGGTGAAAGGTGGTTGCGTACGGCGTCCGTGATGGTTGTTGTAGGCAACATCGAGTACGGGCGTACGTGACGGGTTGTTCGGGTAACCCTGCAGGTGTAAATCGATTATAATCACCGTCCGTCGCGGTCAGTGAGTACCACTTGTTCACTGTACCATGACGTAGAAAGAACAGGCTAGTTACATGTTAAAATGTTGCTGACTGAAAAATGGACTTTGCTTGTTAATGGTTTGTTGTAGTTTAGAGCTAACTAAAGTTCCTTTCAACTTTGGGCAAAGTACATGAGAGAAATGCATTTCTTGTTTGATTGCGGCTCTCTCATGTGCCTTAGCGTAAGGTTCTCCACAACCTGCTGCTAAAACTTGAAAGTAAGGTTTTACTAATTAGGCAAGTCCTTGCAAATGATTTTTACTTCATGTAACCTATCAACCCTCATGTAAAAGTTCCATGTTTAGGAGAGACGGGTCAGTCTTGCTGAGCCTTCGTGCTCACTGCTTGTGTTTGAAGCTTTTGCAGTGTTCTATGAGGAAGGGACTCCCGAAGAGGAGACGGAACCTCAGGAGGGGAACCCCGTCGAGTGGGAGTCGTGCACGCCACAGAGTTAGTGTACGTGTGCTAGTAAGGTTATGTTCAAGGGCTTAACGTGGACTTGATGCGTAGTCTACGCCCGTGAGTGTAGACTGGACTTATTTTGATGTACAAATGTTCATAAGCCCCTTTATGTAAAAAAAGTTTTGCTTCCGCTTTGTACCTTTGATGTGTGTTATACGGTGCTGTGCAACGCAGCACCCCTCATCGTGATCCTGGCTCGACAAGACCGTGGGGTCGTGTCACTAAATCAATTGAAGATAAGTTGTTAAGATTCAAAAACAATTTGAATAGGACTCTTATTCAAAATCCGATCAGAGTAGGACTCTTCTTTCCCCGATTATAAATAGAACCTGAAACAACCCCTTGGTCGTAACATCTTTTCTAAACCGACAACTTAGAAGCCCTAGCCCCCAAACTCACTGAGCTAAACCCCTTCGCTGGAGTTTGACCACCGGAGAGACCGCCGACGAACCCAGACACGATCGCCATCGCCGGAGGAGCCCCGATGATCTGTTTTGCTAGGAGGGAGGAATCGAAGGAAGTAAGGTAGGTTTCCAATACCACCTTACGACATCATCGCGTTTTCTTTGCATCTGTTCTTCGATCCTTTCGAACAGAAGCTTTTTCATGGACAGATCACGTGTTGATCGGTCTGATCTAGATATTGAGTCAATATCATCGCCACGTCTACATTTGATCTTTACACCTCTGTTCATCATAGAACCCATGCAAGCCATGCATGAACACGTACAAACCGATCTAATAAAACTGCACCATAGGATTAGCATACATATGCATTATTGCATCTTAAAGTAGAGTTTGTGCATGATATTGATTGCTGTGAATCTTGTATGTGCGTGGTCGTAATTAGAAGGACAAGCTCAGGGAGCTATCTACAATGAGCTACAGCCTCAATACTTCGAGATCCAAGAGCAACAGAAGCCGCAAGAACAAGGCAAGTGCCCCTTTGAGACGCCTTGGTTCTGAGAGGAAACCCCTCAGAACTGAAACTGATGCGTATGTGTGCCCAGGATGTTCATCACACACACACATATAATCCACAAACTGAATTTCAGAATAATACCACGAATAACAGGTTTTATTACAATGTCTCATGAGTCTTTGACTCATTCTAGCAGCGGAAGTCTTTATTCTAGCAGCGGAAGTCTTCTAAACTATTGCGGAAGCAAACTAAGTAGCAGCAGCGGCTCCATCTCTACTCCATCCCCACAGGCAAGTTGACGGTGGATCACACTCCTCGTACTCCACGTGATCTTCATAGTACTCCTCTCCTGTTGCTGATGATGTATGATAATGCAAGTTTGAGTGCATGACGTACTCAGCAAGTGCGGAAAGTATGACATGTAGCTTACAACAAGGAAGATATAAAAAGGCTCATTGCATAAAAGCAAAATTTATTTCTCAAAACATGATAAAAACAGCAACTTAGCTTTAAATGAATGTAATTCCAACATGTATTTAATCACCAACATACCTCCATCATGTTCCATCACTTTCATGTCTTTTCCAGACATTTATCTTTCTCAACTTTTCTCAAGCTCATGAATACCATCTCGTATTCACTACCATCTCATGAATACCATCTCGTATTCACTACCATTTCATCTCATATTCAGTTCCGTGTCATACCGAGACCAATGCTCATTGCCATGACTCAACAGTCATGCAACCAATCTCATTACCTGGACTCAACAGTCCTGAAAACCAAATCCAAAGACCAAAACATAAACAAATACCATCCAAACCATCCCATCTAATCATGTGGGCTGTTCAGGCGCTCGTGACCGTAAGCTCGGCTATCATGATAGTTTTAGACTCTGCAGAGTTTGTACCACTTTACCCACAAGTTTGTGATTTCGTCACCCGTCGGCGACTGCAAAACCTCCATTATACCAGTACACAACCGTCGGTGTATGGCCAAGAGATCACAAAATAGCCTTTACAAAGGGGCTACTAGATGTATGGACTCACTAAGGTTTCACAATGTGACGCCCTCAATTTTGTGGAAAACCACGGAACCGAGAACTGATGTGTATGTGTGCCCAGGATGTTCATCACACATACACATATCATCGACAAACTGAATTCAAAATATATATAACCACGAATAACAGAGTTTATTACAATGTTTTATGAGTCTTGGACTTATGCTAGCAGCGGAAGTCTATCTTAGCAGCGGAAGTCTAAATTTAGCAGCGGAAGTCTTCTAACTAGCGCGGAAGCAATCTAAGCAGCAGCAGCGGCTCCATATCTTCTCCATCCCCACACGCAAGGTTGAGGACAGATTACACGCCTAATGCTCCACGGGGTCTTCATAGTACTCCTCTCCTGTTGCTGATGATGAAGTAATAATGCAAGTTTGAGTACAATGATGTACTCAGCAAGTGCGGGAAAATATGATATGTAGCTCACAACAAGGTAGGTATAAAAAGTCTCATTGCAGAAAGCAAAGTTATTTCTCAAAACTACGATAAAACAGCAACATAACTTTATGTGAATGTAATCCCAACATGTATTAAAATACCAACATACCTCCATTATGTCTCATCACTTTCCATGTCTCAATCAGACATAAATCTTTCTCAACTTTGCTCACGAATACCTTCTCTTATTCGCTACCATCTCACGAATACCATCTCGTATTCGCTACCATCTCACGAATACCATCTCGTATTCGCTACCATGTCATCTTATAAACAATTCCGTCTCACACCGAGACCAATCTCGTTGCCATGACTCAACAGTAATGCAACCAATCTTATCACCCGGACTCAAAAGTCCCAAAAACCAAACCAAAACCAAACCATAACCAAAACCATAACCATCCCAAAATCCATCCCAACTAATCATGTGAGTTGTCCAGGTGCTCGTGACCGTAAGCTCGGCTATCATGATAGTTTAAGACTCTGCAGAGTTTGTACCACTTTACTCACAAGTTTGTGATTTCGTCACCCGTCGGCGACTGCAGAACATCCATTATACCAGTACACAACCGTCGGTGTATGGTCATGAGATCACAAAATAACCTTTACAAAGGGTTACTAGATGTATGGACTCACTAAGGTTTCACCGGTAGGCTAGAATCTCCAATTCTCCCATCAACGGGCCCCCTCTTGTGCCATGCTGTTCCCAGGGCAGTCCTCACTCGACTCCCATTCCCCGCGCCTTCCACGGTCCATAACAATCTAGTAACTTATCTAATTACTCAGCTAAGCCGCACCCATACTTGGCCTTGTGGTGGCACTGTTATCCTGGCATGGCTGGCATGAACCGGTCCTTAGATCTACGGCAAGTAAACCTCCATCTCATTCTACCTCATTCACAAACCCAGGCTTGCCTAGATCTCCCTGTGATCCATGTTCATTAACAACATCAAGTTCTCATTATCATTACGAGTGCAGTTAGCTAGACACATCTATCTCGCTTCCCAAAATCCCGTGGACTCAGCGAAGCAAAAAGTAAAAACCATACCCGACTCATTAACTGTCCCGGCGACAAAGGTGGTTTGACAAAACTAGTAAACTCCTATAAAAGGTTTCCCATCATATTGACTCAAGCACACAAACCTTTTCATAAACAAAACAGTTTTCTAAAATATGAGATCAATATGGTCATGGGGCACTTGCCTTGTTCTTGCGGTTCCGGTTGCTCTTGGATCTCGAAACCTTGTTGTTGCAGCTTGTCATAGACAGCTCCCTGAGCTTGTCCTTCTGTACGCGATCACGCACATACAAGATTCACAGCAATCAATATCATGCACAAACTCTACTTTAAGATGCAACGATGCATATGCATGTTAATCCTATGATACAGTTTAGTTTGTACGTGTTCTTGCATGTCTTGCATGGTTTTTACGGTGAACAGAGATGCTCGGATCAAATGTGGACATGGCGATGATCTTGACTTTAGATCAAACCGATCAACACGTGATCTGTCCATGAAAAAGCTTCTGTTCGAAAGGAATTGAAGAACAGATGCAAACAAAATGTGATGATGTCGTAAGATGGTATTGGAGACCTACCTTACGTTCTTCTTGGTCTCAGGTCCTTCTCCAAGCAAGAGAGATCGTCGGGGCTCTCTTCCGGCGATCTCCGGCGATCTCTGGCAAATGAACTCCAGCGAAGGGGTTTAGTTCGGCGAGTTTGGGGCTAGGGCTTCTAAGTTGTCGGCTTAGAGAAGATGTTACGACCGAGGGGTTTGTTTTGGGTTCTATTTATAAGAGGAAAACGGAGAGTCCTCCTCTGATCGGAATTCGAACAAGAGTCCTATTCAAATTGTTTTTGAGTCTTAACAACTTACCTTAGATTGATTCGGTGCGGTAACATTGTGGAATTCATGTCGATTTCCTCCCGTACCGGTATTCCCACGCGTACAGAGGAAAACAGCTTCAGAATCACGTTACCTTCGCGATGGTGAGCTCCGGAAGCTCCACGCGTCCTGCGGGAACCTAGGCTCCTTTTTTCCGCAGAGACAAGCTCCAGTTGTGCCGCGTGTCAAGCGGGCGAGACCTCCCTCTTACTCAGAGGTGAGTTCTGCTTGCGCCACGTGTCCTGGTGGGCGGGACCTCCCTCTCTCCAAAGGCATGCTCCGTTTGCGCCACGTGTTTGGTGGGTCGGGACCTCCCCTCTCCATCATAGGCGAGCTCAGCGAACGCCACATGTCAGTTCCGGACCTCCCCTTTCTTCGGAGGTGGCTCCGAGTGTGCCATGTGTCAATTCCGGACCTCCCCTTTCTTCAGAGGTGGCTCCAGATGTGCCATGTGTCCTAACAGCGACAGACTTCCTTTCTCCTCAGAGACGAGCTCCGAGGTCGACACGTGTCCATCAGCGTCAGACCTCCCGGAGGCGAGCTCCAGAGGTGACACGTGTCCAGTAGTGTCGGACCTCCCGGAGGTGGGCTCCGGAGGTGACATGTGTCCAATAGGACCGGACCTCTCGGAGGTGAGCTCCGAGAGAGACATGTGTCTAGCGGGGCCGGACCTCTCGGAGGTGAGCTCTGAGAACGACATGTGTCTAGCGGGGCCCGACCTCTCGGAGGTGAGCTCCGAGAGCGACACGTGTACCACGCGGGTGGTCCTCTCTTTTCCGAAGTGACTAGCTCCACAGCTGACACGTGTCCTGCGGGACTGGCCTCGCTCCTTCCGCAGAGGCTAGCTCCGAGGGCGACACGTGTCCTACGGGGTCGGACCTCTCCCCCTTTGCGGGGATGAGCCCCGAGGCTGCCACGTAGCCAGTTTAGCGGTGCACCTCTCCCCATTTGGGGAGATGAGCTCCGAACACGCCACGTGGCCAGCGAGCCGCGGGAGTTGTCTTCGGCGCTCTCTGTGAACTGGATTTGGCTCTTTTTGGTGATCTATTTAATATTTTCTCTGTTTCTACTTATTTTAAAAGTGTTTTTCTACATGAAACATGAAAACATGCAGAACCAAAAAATGAGGGTGTCATACACCAGCTGGCTAGAATCTCCAATTCTCCCACCCACAGGCCCCCTCTTGTGCCATGCAGTTCCCAGGGCAGTCCTCACTCGACTCCCATTCCCCGAGCCTTCCACGGTTCATAACAATCTAACAACTTACCTAATTAGTCAGCTAAGCCGCACCCATATTTGGCCTTGTGGTGGCACTGTTATCCTGGTATGGCTCGCACGAACCGGTCCTTAGATCTACGGCAAGTAAACACCATCTCATTCTACCTCATTCACAAACCAAGCTTGCCTAGATCTCCCTCCGATTCATGTTTATTAACAACATTAGTTTCTCATTATCCTTATGAGTGCAGTTAGATAGACACATCTATCTCGTTTCCCATATCCCATGGACTCGGCGAAGCATAAAAGAAAAAACCATACCCGACTCATTAACTTTCCCAATGACAAGGGTGGTTAACAAAACTAGTAAACTCCTATGAAAGGGTTTCCCATCATGTTGACTCAAGCACACACATCTTTTCGCAAAACAAAACAGTCTTTCAAAAACATGGGATTAATATGGTCAAGGGGGCACTTGCCTTGTTCTTGTGGCTCTGGTTGTTCTTGTGTCTCGATGTTCTGGTGCTGAAATCATTCGTAGATAGCTCCCTGAGCTTGTCCTTCTAATTACGACCACACACATACAAGATTCACAGCAATCAATATCATGCACAAACTCTACTTTAAGATGCAATGATGCATATGCATGCTAATCCTATGATGCAGTTTTTATTAGATCAGTTTGTATGTGCTTTTGCATGTTTTAATAGGCTTGCATGGGGTTTTACGATGAACAGAGGTGTAAAGATCAAATGTGGACGTGGTAATGATCTTGGCACAAGATCTAGATCAAACCGATCAACACGTGATCTGTGCACAAAAAAGCTTCTGTTCGAAAGGATCGAAGAGAACAGATGCAAAGAAAATGCGATGATGTCGTAAGGCGGTAATGGAAACCTACCTTACTTCCTTTGGGTCCTCCCTCCTAGCAAAACAGATCGTCGGGCTTCTCCGGGGATGGCGATCGTGTCTGGGCTCGTCGACGGTCTATCCGGTGGTCAAACTCCGGCGAAGAGGTTTAGCTCGGCGAGTTTGGGGACAAGGGCTTCTAAGTTGTCGGCTTAGAAAAGATGTTACAAGCAAGGGGTTGTTTCGGGTTCTATTTATAATCAGGAAAAGAAGAGTCCTAATCTGATTGGATTTTGAATAAGAGTCCTATTCAAATTGTTTTTGAATCTTAACAACTTATCTTCAATTGATTTGGTGCGGTAGCAACGTGGAATTCGTGTCGGTTTCATTAGTACCGGGGATTCCCACGCATACAGAAGAAAAACCGCTTCAAATCTCGTTACTTCGCGGCGATGAGCTCCAGAAGCTCCACGTGTCCAGCGGGGGCCTGGTCTCCCTTTTCCGCAGAGGCGAGCTCCGGTTGTGCTGCGTTTCAGGAGGGCGAGACCTCCCTCTTCCTCAGAGGCGAGCTCCGCGTGCGCCACACGTCCTGGCGGGCGGGACCTCCCTCTCCCTCAAAGGCGAGCTCCGTGTGCGCCACATGTCAGTGCCAGACCTCCCCTCTCTTCGGAGGTGGGCTCCGAAAGTGCCACGTGTCCTAACAGCGCCGAACATCCTTTCTGCTCAGGAATGAGCTCCGAATTTGACACATGTCCAACAGTGACGGACCGCCCGGAGGTAAGCTCCGGAGGTGACACGTGTCTAGTAGGACCGGACCTCTTGGAGGTTAGCTCCAAGAGCGACACGTGTTCCGCACGGCGGATCCTCTCTTTTCCGCAACGACTAGCTCCGAAGGCGACACGTGTCCTATGGGCTGACCTCGCTCCTCCGCAGAGATGAGCCCCGAGCTTTCCACGTAGCCAGTTAGCGGCGGACCTCTCTCCCTTTGTGGAGATTTGCTCCGAACACGCCACGTGGCCAGCAGCCACGGAAATTGTCTACAGTGCTCCTCGGCGAACTGGAATTGGCTCTTTTTGGCTATCTTTTTTATTCTTTCTCTGTCTCAACTTATTTTAAAATGTTTTTCTACATGAAACATGAATACATGCAGAAACCAAAATTGAGGGCGTCACAAATCTACCCCCCTTAAATTGAATCTCGCCCTCGAGATTCGATAGAGGAGAATAGATGAGGGAATTATGTCTTCTGGGTTGTTGGTTGGGCTGACTCGAACTCAATGCAAGTACTGTGCTCGTTTGTCAATTGCACACTTCTCACAGCACATTGGATTACTCCGTTGTGCTTGCTTAACCAATCCATTCTGAGTATTATGTCAAGCCCTTGGGAATCCAAGACGATGAGGTTGGCAAGGAAGTCTACCCCCTTATTTTAAGGTTTACTTTTCGACATACTATATTAGTCCTCATCTCTCCACCGGGAGAATTAACCAACATACTATATTTCAAGTGTGATATCGGTAGATTATACTTGGCAACATACTTGGATGATATGAATGAATGTGATGCTCTGGAATCAAATAAAATGGTGACTGGGTTAGAGTTGGCAAGGAACATACCAATTACGACGTTCTCAGCCTGTTGTGCTTCCTCAGCAGAGACATGGTTCACATTTCCGCGAGCGTAGTTCTGCTGTCCATGGTTTCCTTGATTGGCTCCTCCTTTTGGCCGTGGCTTCTGCTTGGGCACATTGCTTAGTTGTCCAGGACCTCTCTTCGGGCACTGGATTGCAAAGTGTCCCGTCTCTCCGCATGCAAAGCATGCCTTGTTGCCCATGACGGCAGGTACGTTGGGGCAGGGGTTCTGAACAGGAGCACCCATGTTGGGTCGGGGCGCGGGAGGCAAAGGCACACGAGGTGCTTGCATGGCAGGACGTTGCTGTGGTGGTTGATTAGGCCGAAAAGCAGGAGTAGTCGACCCATACTTTGGTGCAGCTGGGGGCATGTACCGAGGTCGTACGTTGCTCCCTTGTGGCTGGTATGGCATCTTTCTTTTGCCCTCACGCTCGATCTCTTGGATCTTGCTCTAAACCACTATAGCTTTGTCAACCAGCTCCTGGAAGCTCGTATAGTCATTGTTCAGGAGCTGAACTTGGATCTCATTGTTCAACCCTCTCATGAACAAGTACTGCTTCCTCTGGTTCGAGTTGACATCTTCAGGGGCATACCGGGACAGTTGCGTGAACTTGTTGAGGTACTCATTCATGCTTTTCTGTCCTTGGCGGAGACCTTCGAACTCTTGTCTCGTTAGCATCATGACACCAGAAGAGACATAATGAGATCGGAAACTCTCCATGAACTCGGTCCAAGTAATAGTCTCCGGGTTATCATGAGCATTACAAAGGGAGTCCCACCAGTCAGCCGTTGCTTCTATAAGTTGGTGCGACGCGAAGAGAACCTTCTCTTGGTCATTGCACTGAACTATGGCAAGCTTATTCTCCATGGACTTCAACCAATCGTCAGCCTCCATGGGGTCATTTGTTTGAGCAAAAGTGGGCGATCGAGTCCTCATGAACTCTCCCAGTCGGTTGTGAGCCTGTGGTGGTGGCAGTGATGCAGGAACGGGGTTGTTGTTGTTGGCTTGCAACTGACCCAAAGTTTGGATCATGGTTTGCATAAGCTGATTTTGCATAGCCATCAACCGTTCCAGATTGTTTGCACCAGCTCCGGGGTTGTCATTCTCAGGAACTTCGACGTGGTCCTCTTCTTGGTTGCCACAGACATTCCTCCCTTGACGGCCGGCGTTTCCTCTCACCATCTGTGAGAGAGAGTTAAGTAGAATAGAGGTTAGAAGGTCAGATGGATCCCCCTAACTATGTGCATCAAGGTGGATGGGCTACATATATTAGCCTTATATGAGGATGTGAACAAGTGCTGAAGCATCTCACATATCTCTACTATGTGTAGATATGGACAACGCTGAAACGTCCCACCACTCACACTAAGCACTCAAGCACAAACAATCATCACATATGCCACACCCGGTTTCTCTAAAGAACGACCGAGTGATTATCACATGTATGCCAGGATCATTCTCTCATACATGTGATGACAAATAGTGAAGCATCAATTTATTACAAGCCAATTGTTCGGATATAAATAAGTCTTACATAGCATAATGTCTCGATGGACGATAATATGTTCATAACATGTAAATAAAACAGCAGCGGAATATAAATCTTGTGGGCTCCGTCACAGGTGTTGCCCGGGGGACTCCGTGAGCCAAGAATCCATCTTCGGGTCCAAAGTCTTGGTCATTGAACACCACGTCATCCCCTTGACCTGAGCAGCAATTTAAACCAACAGAAAAGCAAGCTTGAGTACCGTTGGTACTCAGCAAGTGCGGGAAAGTTATCTCATGCATGGTTAGAGCAAGGAGAGGTTGAACTCATGGTTAAAGCACTACACAATTAATATCTATCACCTTAGCTTATTAAGCACCTACATTACTACACAGGTGCAATGGTCCCAATCCCTCAACCCATCATCAATATCATGTAAACATAGTCTCATCTCCAATGTTAAGCTTCCCGCTTAACATCCTCAACTTCCCAATTCATCATCCTCTAATTATGAATAAGTCCAAGCTTCTCTTGACCGTGAGCACGGCTGACAGTTTTGACTCTGCAGAGTTTGCACCAGTGTACCCACATGTAGTGATTTCATCCCCTGTTGCCGGGTGGACTAAAAGAACCTCCATTATGCCAGTGGCTGCGAACCATGTCCACACTTCCGAGGTGTGTATCCAGGAGATCACTACGAGGCCTTTACAAAGGGATTCCTGACGAGTGTGAACCCACTGAGCTTTCACCCCTAACAGCATACAAGAGGCTCCAACCCCGCTGCAGTGGCCCCCTCTTGAGCCTTGCGGTTCATTTGGTAGTCCAGCTGACACCTATTCCCCGCACCATCCAAACACCCGTACTACGCCGGAGATACACCTAATTAATTGGCCAAGCTGCCCCATCTCAGCATGTGGTTGGCACGGTAAAGCCAGGTTACATGCTCCATTAACTGGTCCTTAGGATCCAGGCAAGCACTAAACACAAACCCGAGTCTCGTGCACACAGCACCAATCAAATCATCCAACTTGCCTCGATCCCTACCTCTACATAACTCATAATATTTCATTCAAGAGTAAGGTAAACAAGTTGATGATCTCATATCCCACTTATCCCATTCTAAGCATGGCTAAGCATAAGTATATAAATAAATGACATAATAAAATAAATCCCAACCCAGGCTACAAGGAAATAAGATAATGAAAATCTAGGGAAACTTCCTAGCTTGAGTATCATATTCCAAACTGACAATGCAATTAAATTCTAACTACACATCCTAGTATAGGATTAAAGTGGTCAAGGACACTTGCCTTCTTCCTGCTGCTCTGGAAATGGAAAGTCGTGATCTTGAAAGGTGAGAACCTGCTCTGGGACTGGTTCTACTCATGCCAATACACATAGCAAAAGAAACAGCATTCCATAAGCATTCATCCTCACATACACTCATGCAAGTCATACATACAAACATACATACATACATACATACATACATACATACATACATACATACATACATACATACATACATACATACATACATACATACATACATACATACATACATACATACATACATACATACATACATACATACATACATACATACATACATACATACATACATACATACATACATACATACATACATACATACATACATACATACATACATACATACATACATACATACATACATACATACATACATACATACATACATACATACATACATACATACATACATACATACATACATACATACATACATACATACATACATACAAATTGCTTCACTTTGTTAGTTACATCCTTGCATAAACATGTATATTCCACCCCTAAACAGGATTTTCAGATCCCCTAATCAACTTTCCAATTGAAACTATATTTTCAATAATCCTTATATGACATTTCCTAAGGGTATGCATATTTTCTCATATTTTCAGAATTATTCCTATTCCTAAAAGTGAATTTTGGAATTAAAACAGAAACTAAATTGCCTTTTTAGAATTCATTCTCCATCTAAATCTAAATTTCAAACTGTTCTACAAGTTTCCAAAGAGCTAGGGCAATTTAATTTGAACTTACACACATTTCAGATTTATTTTATGCCTAAAATAGATTTTCAGAAATAAACATAAACTAACTTGGCATTTTCAGCATTGATTTACCACCTAAAACCAGTTTTCAGATCACTCTAATTGTTTTCAATGTACTAGATCAACTCACAATGACTTTACCTAATTATTTGTACTTATAATGAATTTAAATCCTATTTAAATGTCTAAATACCTAATTTACATGCCTACGGGGCCCAAAATTCTATTTTCTATAATACTCAGGGGCCTAAACCTCAAATACAGAAATAGTGTCCTAATTTCTATTAAGTCCAGGGGCTAAAACAGCATTATAAACGTGTTTGCATATTTTCCAGGAAGTCCAGGGGGTAGAACCTAAATTTTAGGGGCTAGCTCGTGTTTTCTGAAAGCCTTAGGGGGTAGCACGCTAAATTCCCAGCGGGAATGGGCGATTCAAATGTGGGCCGTCGGATTTAAAACCGAGGGCCCAGATTAGATCGCCGAAGGGGTAGGCGCCCATAATTTCTGCCGTGCGATTTAAAATGGACACGCCACATTGCGCCACGTCGCTCCGACCGGGGAAAACATAGTGCACGGCGGCGCGCGGCGGCGGAGGCGACGATCTCGCCGGCGAGGTCTCAGATCTTCGTCTACATACGCTAAGACTCGGATTTCTAGGCATAATTCGGCAGAGGGGAGGTAGGGGAGCTCACCTAGACTAACTTCCTAGACCTGAAGGATTCGGAACCCGGTCGGCGACGAGGACAGGCGGCAGCGACTTGCTGTGCTCGTCGAAGTGGCAGTTGGGGCGGTGATCCCTTCGAGCTTTCGGGTCATGACGCTTCCCTGGGGTCTAAGATGGCACACCGATGATTAGGGTGGATCAAAACCGTGTAATTTGAAGGTTTCACTGGCGGGCGGCGGCGGCTTCTTACCAGCGAGCGTCAGGATGGTTGTTTCCGGCGTTTCTCTCCGGAGTCGGCGTCTATGGCTTGTGCGCGGTGCTGCGGGGCCACGAGATCGGTTTGACAGAGGGAAACGGCGACGCTCTTGGGGAATTCCAAGCTCAGCGGCGGCGGTACTCACCGAGAGAGAAACTGCTTGAGCGAGGGGAGGGCGGCGGGAACATCTGTTTTTATCATGGCCGGGGGTGCGGGGGTTGGTTGTGATCATGCAGGACAGCATGGGGGATTCAGGGTTGGGTCGAGTGCAAGGAATCCGGGAGCAGGGCGCGCAATCGGCGCGGAAGAACTGGGGCGGTTGGGGGCGCGCGCGGAAGGAGGGGGGAAGAATATGACATGCGGGCCCTGCGCGTCAGAGAGAGAGGGAGGGGGGAAACAGCCGCGGGCTGTTGGGCTGGCTGAGGCAGGTTTTGGCCCACTGGCCATTTTTCTTTTTCTTTTTCCTTTTCTTTTCTGTTTTGATTCAAATTTAAATTCCAGTTTGAGTTTGAATTGTTTCACCACATGCACTACGTCCAAAAATTTTAAATTCCCCTCTTTAACAGGTTTGGGGTGTTACAACTCTACCCCCCTTAAAAGAAATCTCGTCCTCGAGATTGGTGACTCTAGGAAAACAAATCTGGAACCTGTTCCTTGAGCTCGTCTTCTCGCTCCAATGTGGCTTCTGCTTCCAAGTGATGCTTCCACTGCACTTTGCACATTCGGATTCTTTTATTTCTTGTGAGGCATTCCATTATCTCCAGAATATTGACCGGTTGCTCGGCATATGAATGATCCTCTCGTCGTCCACCTCATTCATGGGTAACATCTCTTCGGGTGTTTTTAAACATTTATTGATTTGTGACACATGGAATACATCGTGCACATCTGATAGGCGAGCCGGGAGTTCTAGCTGATATGCCACATCGCCTTTCCTCTCCAGAATCTGGAAGGGTCCGATGTATCGAGGTGATAGTTTCCATTTCACCTTGAACCTACGAAGCCCTCGGATAGGGGACACCTTGAGATAAACATAGTCCCCCACGTTGAAAACGAGCTCTCTTCTCCGTACATCGGCATAGCTCTTTTGTCGGGTCTGGGCAATCCTCAAATTGTTGCAGATTTCCCTCACTTTCGCCTCGGCTTCTTGTAGTACCTCGGGCCCGAACACTTTACTTTCCCCGGTTTGGTTCCAAAATAGTGGAGTTCGGCACTTCCTCCCATACAACGCCTCAAATGGTGACATCTTCATACTAGCCTGATAACTGTTGTTGTAGGTAGAACTTTGCATAGGATAAGTTCTTATGCCAACTCCTATTGTTCTTGAGTGCACAAGTCTGAGCATATCCTCAAGGATTTGATTGGTTCTTTCCGTCTGCCCGTCAGTCTGGGGGTGATAGGCAGAACTAAAATTCAGATGAGTTCCCATGGTTTCATGTAACTTCTGCCAGAACCTTGAGGTGAACTGTGTCCCTCGATCTGACACTATTATCTTTGGCACTCCATGAAAACACACGATTCTTGACATGTACAATTCATCCAATTTGGATCCGCTGTAGCTTTCTTTCACGGGGATGAAATGAGCTACCTTAGTTAGCCTGTCGGTGATGACCCATATCGAATAATATCCCGATTGGGTCCTAGGCAGTCCCACTATGAAGTCCATACCGATTTCTTCCCATTTCCATTCAGGCACTTTGAGTGGTTGCAATAGTCCTGCGGGTCGTTGATGTTCTGCTTTCACCAACTGACATGTATCACATAGGGCAACATGTTCCGCGACATCTCGCTTCATGCCATACCACCAATATCTGCTCTTGAGGTCATGATACATCTTCGTACTCCCAGGATGAATGGAATAGTCGGAATCATGAGCCTCCTTCAAAATCAGTTCACAGATCTCCTTCACCTCAGGCACACAGATTCTTTTCCCATGCCACACCGTACCTTGTTCATCCTCTCTGAACCCAGGAGCTTTATTCTCCTTGATGAGTTCTCTGATTTCTTGTATCTTCTCATCATTCTTCTGACCGTTGCGTATGTATTCCTCCAATGTTGAGTCCACCTCCATGGCGATGGCCTCACCACTATTCACCAGGCATAGATTGAGTTTTGCAATCTCTTCCTTCAACTCCGTAGGCGTGTCATTTAAGCTCAACATGTTGACGTGCACCTTCTGGCTTAAAGCATCTGCCACGACGTTCGCTTTCCCAGAATGATAGTTGATGCCCATGTCAAAGTCGTTGATTAGCTCTAACCATCTCCTTTGTCTGAGGTTGAGGTCTGGCTGTGTGAAAATGTACTTTAAGCTCTTATGATCTGTATATATCTCTGTCCTCTTTCCCATCAAGTAATGCCGCCAAATCTTCAATGTGTGGACCACTGCGGCTAGTTCTAGGTCATGCGTAGGATAGTTCTTCTCGTGTTTTCGGAGCTGCCGGGACGCATAGGCAACGACATGCCCCTCTTGCATGAGAATACATCCCAACCCGTGTCCAGATGCATCGCAATACACCAAAAATTTCTTCTACATATCTGGCATAACTAGGACTGGGGCTGTTGTCAATCTTTTCTTCAGCTCTTGGAAACTCATCTCACACTCCGGTGTCCATGAGAATGTAATTCCCTTCTCTAACAATTTGGTGAGGGGTCTCGAAATCTTGGAGAAACCCTCAATGAACAGTCGATAATACCCAGCCAATCCTAAGAAGCTTCGAATTTCCCCGACATTTTCAGGGGTCTTCCACTTCTGCACATTTTCGATCTTGGCGGGATCAACAGAGATTCCTCCCTCGAAGATTATGTTTCCTAAGAAAGTAACTCTCTTCAGCCAAAACTCACACTTGCTCAACATGGCATATAGTTGGTGTTCTATCAACTTTTGCAACACCAGTCTTAAATGTCCCTCATGTTCTTCTTCATCTTCGGAGAAGACGAGAATGTCATCAATGAAACCACTACAAATTTGTCCAGATATTCCACGAACACCTTGTTCATGAGATACATGAAATACGCCGGGGCATTAGTTAGCCCGAACGGCATGACGGTGTACTCATACAGCCCGTACCGAGATACGAAAGCTGTCTTTGGAATGTCAGTTTGCCTTATCTTCAGTTGGTGATATCCCGACCTGAGATCAATTTTTGAGAGTACACAATCTCCCCTCAACTGATCAAATAAGTCTTCATTGCGGGGTAATGGGTACTTGTTCATGGTGGTTACTTCATTCAACGCACGGTAGTCTACGCATAACCTTTGGGTTCCGTCCTTCATGGGCACAAATATCACTGGAGCTCCCCATGGTGGGGAACTAGGACGAATATACCCCTTCTCTGTCAATTCTCTTATATGTTCTTTGAGCTCTTCCAGCTGCTTGGAGTACATCTGATAATGCCTCTTGTATATTGGGGCTGTTCCAGGTACTAGTTCAATCGTGAATTCCACTTCACGATCTGGAGGCATACCTAGCAATTCCTCCGGAAAGACATCTGGATATTCCTTGATAACCCTTATCTCTTCCACTTCCACCTCAACTTGATTGAGTTTAATGTCCCTCCTAGGTTCTTGCACGGCTATCAACTTCACTTTTGTGCCACTAGTGTGAGTTAGTTCCACCGTTCTTGTCGAACAATGGATGATACCTTTATGTTTGGTCAACCAATCCATACCCAAAATAATATCTATCCCTTGTGAGTCTATCACTATGAGGTTTGCAGTAAATACTACCCCCTTAATGTCTATACTCACCTTGGGACACACTTGTATTGTTCTTACTTCTCCCCCTGGAGAGTTCACTGCTAACATATGGTTCATTTGTGTTGTTGCTAGATCATGCTTCTTAACAAACCCTTGAGCAATGAATGAGTGGGTAGCACCAGAATTGAACAGTAGGGCTGCAATGTGTAAATTTGCAGGAAACTTACCAATTACCACGTCAGGTGCCTCTTGCGCTTCCTTCATGGTCACTTGGTTCACCTGTCCTCGCATCACATTCTGCTGCTGTGGCTGCATGGGTTTCTTCTTTGGGCACTTATGAGCGTAGTGCCCCACTTCACCACAATCATGTTGCCTTGCTGCAGTCCCAAGAACTCCTTTCTCTTGTTCTTGAGTTCGCCCCTTGGTATGTAGTGGTTGTGGAAACTGTGCTTGAACTCTTCCCAAGTGATGTTCTCGGGGTCGTGATGGGCTGCCACGTAAACGGTCAACAAATCAGCAGTGGGTGCATGCAATTGGTGAGAGGCAAACATCACCCTCTCATACCCTTGGCATTGTATGATCCTCATATTGCTCTCAATGGTCTTTAGCCAGTCATCTACCTCCAGAGGTTCAGCAGCACTTGCAAACTTTGGGGGTTGAGTTCCCAGAAACTCACTTAACCTTGGTTGACGTGGTGCAGCTTGTGGGGATGGAGCTTGGTGTAAGTTGGCCACCACTTGAGTTAAACTCTGGATGAGCTGATTCTGATTTTCGATCATTTGGTAGATAGGATCAGCTCCTTCACGGCGATCACCCCTGTCTTGCCCTCCAGAAAGGTGAGGATTGGCGGCCTCATCGTTGTTGTTGTTGGGGTTGGCACCACGACCTTTTCCTCTTCCAGCCATCTATCATGATCAACCAAATGTTAACTTTAATCATTACGCATTAACTTCCCAAATTGCTTGTTTAAACTTAAACTTTTGAGGCCTTAATATCTAGACAATTTCTGAAGATTTCATATAGATCTTTGGGCGTCATTTTCACGCGAAAATAAATGCACTATTGATTCATAGGGGTTCACACACCAAAGCAAAGAAAACTTAAAGACGAGGTTGTGGACAAATGCCCATGGCTTCCACAACTCACGTCACACACCAAACATTAACAAACAAATAAATAGGGTATTAACTGGACTACTCAATAACCTGCTGAAATAAGGGAAATGACTCTAAACGACTCGTGTCACTGAGCTGGCTCGTCGGGGTCTTCCTCATCATTGCGGCTGCCCTCTGTTTCCGCTTTAGGTGGGGAAGCTGCTGGTGTAGAAGTGTGGCGACGCTTGCTCGCCCGGCAGTCCGGGGAGTCAGGAGTCCACGTGTCATTCACGGTGACACACAGTTCATTTCCATCTCCTCTTTCTCTCGCCCTCAAACTGGCGCGAAGCAACACCTCAGTCTCCTTCAGGGTGTCACGAACAACCTGAAGCTCCTGCTGGCACTCCTGCAGTCGAGTGCTGAGCATAGCTGCATCCTCCAGGCACAGGACCATGTGCTCGTGGGAAGTCCCCTGCTGCACTGGCGGGTACTTGTACTCCGCAGTGCCACTCTCACGCTGGAGGACATACATGTACTCAGTCCTGTCCAGGTGGCGACGGTTGATGTAACTCTGGCAGGTGATGGCCTCCCAGGTGACATCCATCTCAGCATCAGCCTGAGTCGCCCGACAAGCTGGAGAGCGGTGGATCTTTAGCAGCTGGTTTTCATGGATAATCCTCATCTCTGAGCTCCATTCTTCCCGCTTCTCACGGATGGTCCTGGTGGAGCTATAGTGTATGATCAGCTTGCCAACATTGTCGGCGGCGTGGAGCATACGCCAAAGACGGCGCAACAAGCCTCCTACTGCCAACCCGTAGGAGTGATACGTCACCGGACGGTTCTCCTCTCTCATGGCAAGGGCATCTACAGGAACTCTCCCTCCGGTGGACTTGCGGCCGGTGCGGACCATGCGAACCATCTAAAACATAAAGCATTTAAAATTAAGTTAGATAAGAATTAAATAAAGATTGTATTTTGAATAAAAGTTAGGGCAAGATGAATAAAGTGGCCCCATTAAATAACACTTTCAACCCACACCTTTGTAAAATAGTTTTTAAGAAAATAGGGTCCTTAAATACGACTATTTCTACCTAGGTCCACGTTCCTACGTGCAACCTTGGCTCTGATACCACTTCTGTACACCCGGTTTCTCTAAAGAACGACCGAGTGATTATCACATGTATGCCAGGATCATTCTCTTATACATGTGATGACAAATAGTGAAGCATCAATTTATTACAAGCCGAGTGTTCGGATATAAATAAGTCTTACATAGCTCCTGCTACCCTGACGCCGAAAGCCTAAGGCAGTTGGAAAAGTTCCGCTATGGATCTACCAAGGTACATCGGTTTCCTGGGTCCCATATAGCCAGTATGCGCCCGGTACACAACTCAAACTTGTCCAACAGGGCCAAGCACGGACGGGCCATAACCGACACAGGCAGGGCTATGCACGCACGGCCTGGAACCTGCTGCATCTAAACCTCCCTGCCCGGTCTCCATTTCTTATGTGTGAACTTCCCTCATCTTTTCTAATTCGGACCCGTTCCGAGTAAACCAGCCCTAAACTCGCGAGTAGCTTCCAACTACTCGACTTCTACCGGACCTTTCCTACTAACATTTAGCGTAGCCAAATCCACTCGAGGAGGTACTATTCTACCCTTTCTCTCTTAGGTATTTCTGGTCATGCAAGTGGGGTTTTCAATATCATCTACACTTAATGCAATCAACAATGCAAAGCTATGATCTCTACAAATGAAAATGCTTTATAAAACTGTTCAAATGCACACCGGGCTTGCCTGTTTTGCAGGTGACTAAGGTTACAATCAGTTAGTGACGATCACTTGGAGCTTGATCACTTGTTTTCCTTCCTCCTTGATCTTCACTTTACGTCCTTCTCACCTTCTTCGCGTATATGCTACACGATATGATCATGCATATAAGATCTAATGACAGTTTTAAAACTGAAACTCTGTTTAAGAATTTAAAATGACACTGGTGCTAGTGGTTTGGGTTGGGCTTAAACACTAAGATCAAATATTAATTGCTTTTCCCACTTAAGTGTTGATCACCTTAAGAGGTTACCAATGACAGTGGTGATACAGAGCTCCAATGGAGCTGCGAATTTTCATGTGAGTTCCTTGTCACAAGAAAGTCCTCTGGACCAAAATTTAGCACTTTTCATGGAGTGGTTTATTCAGAACAATTCTCTAAGTGTTTAATCAAAGATGAATTAATTCTGAGTTAACACCCATGTTCATGTCAAACTCAGTGAACCAAAATTTCAATTATAGGTCCTAGAGTCTACATGAATTTCCCTAGGATTTTTGGAGCTAAGAATTGCCCAGAACTGAATTTACAAGTTTTGGAAATTCTCTGAAAATGTTTCTGTATTCATTTGAATACAGGAACTTATAATCTGAATTGCCCTGATCAATTTAACTTCGAATGAGCTGAAATTTCTACAAGAGTCTAATAACACCCTAAAGAATAATCTGGCAAAATTTGAGGATTTTTGGATAAACCAAACTCCCTCTAAAATTCTTTTGCTGAAAAACTTCAAAGAATTTTCCAGAATTAAATAAAGACTTTCTTACAAATTGGGTTGCATATTTGGATATAGTTTGTCAATCTGCATCCAAACCAATTTGAATCACAAATTTTGGAGGTTCCTAGCAAAAGTTATGCTCTTCTAAAGTTTGTGGAAAAATCTGGGATTTGAATAAATCTGGGAAATGTTTAAACCTGACTGTGGATCCAGGGGCACGTGTCAGTCACCGGGAGCGCGCCACACGGGGCCACAGGGTCATTTCCCGCGCTGTCACAGCCGATCCGCCGCCACAGAGGATCTAGCTCTTCTATCCCGAGTCACTGGCACACGGGCCCGGAATCGGTCGTCCGGCCACCCTTGACGCTGAAACTTGCCGCCAGCCCCTAATTCAACGTGAGGAACATGCTGGTGGGGTTTGCTCGAGCTGGCAGGGCCCCCAAACTAGCCCGTGATGACGCAACAGTTCGGACGAAGTCCGGCGACGTCGCCCCGACTCCCTAAGCCTTCTAGGCTTCGGTTTCTAAGCTCTGGAGCACCAGCGGACGCTAGGGATCATCGACGTGGAAAAGAAATGGCTCGAAGATGGCTCTAACTTAGGGTTCACCGTGCACCCAACGGTCTCTACCAAAACCGCCGTTAGAAAGATCGAAATCCCGCCGTGCAGAGCGGGTTTCTAGCTATGTTCAAAAAGGAAAGTTGTTGCTAAGCAAGTCTACGTCCCGTGTGTGCAATTTGCAAAGCTCAAACTGAATATAACTCGAGAATTTCACGGTTTCGTACCCGCGGGTCAGATTTCACTGGCCAGAGGAAATCTCGAAAATTCGTCGGCGCGCGGCGACGGCTGGGGCTGAGCTTCGGATGGAAGCTGTAGGGAGCTCCTGCGCGTCCCAGGGTGGCCTTGCTTGATCGTGAAATGCCCTGGAGGAGGCTGTCCACGGGAGCGCTTCGTCGCTGTCGTGTGACGGCCGCTGCTGAAACCGAGTTATCTCAGTGAGGAGAGCACGAACGCCCTTGGTGAGTGCACGAGGGGGTCGTGAGGACGATGGTGGTGTTGCTTGTCTGCTCAACCGAGGCTTCACATGCAAGTTATGGTGATGGCCGATCGAGCGGACGGCGTCGGCAGCTGCGGCTGTTTCTCGCGTGAGGAAAAGAAACAGAACGGCACTGTTCCTCGGGGATGAGCGAAGAGGAGCACGGCAGAGGGTATAAGACGCCCAGCAGCCCTCCAGCGCGACCGGAATTCAGCAGGAGGTGGAGGCATTGGCTCGGTGCGGTGTCGCCCGTAGAGAGTCGGCTCTGCCAATTGCTTCACGTGGGAGGAGAGCTAATGAAGACTAAGGACTGAAGATCTTTTGCAATTTCAGTGCTCCCCATGACATGTGGGTCCCACATGTCAGTTCTCCTTATCCCCTCTAAAATATCTCCCCAATTTGAATATTGATGGAATTCAATTGTGGAAGTTTGAATCTGAGAGGCATTTGGATAATTGGGCAAGTTTCATCCAAATTCAAATGGGTGTTTGAATTCTTTGTCATTTAAAGTCCAATTTGAAAAATGGGTTGCAATTCATTTCCATAAATCATTAAACTTTGCACACCCCCTAATTTGGACCCATGAAATTCAAATATGAAATCTGATTTTTATTTTGGCTGCTGCAAATGAGATTTTTAGCACAACAGTTTTGAATTCCATTGTTTTGTTCCCATTTGAATTTTTGTTTGAACAAATTGTTCCAAATCTGATTTTTGTTTTCTCACACATATGGGAACTTCCCATCTTAGTTTTTGACCCCTCTTGGTTCCAAGTTTCCAATAAACATTTGACTTGTGTGAAGAAAACCCTCATGTGTGTTATCACATGTGGGGAAAAGTTTTAACAAGTCCCGAATTTCACTCATATGAAACAAAACTTTTGCAAACAAGAGTTTCTTTGTATTCACATTTTTGGGACCTTTACATTCCTCCCCCCTTAAAAGGAATCTCGTTCCGAGATTCAAAAGAAGGACGAGACGGGAGGTAATTACAAAGTTTATGACAACAGCTCCGGATAGTTCTTGTGGATGTAATCTTCGGTTTCCCACGTCGCCTCTTCCGGGGTATGATTACTCCACAGGACTTTGTAAAATTTCAAAGTCCGGTTCCTGGTGGTCCGGGTCTTTTCGTCGATAATCTGTACAGGTTGCTCGACATAGGTGAGATCCGGCTTCAATTCATCGATGTCTTTAGTGCGGATGGCAGCAGTACTTGAGATA
This sequence comes from Neostapfia colusana, assembly GCA_030760725.1. Classification (NCBI taxonomy): domain Eukaryota; kingdom Viridiplantae; phylum Streptophyta; class Magnoliopsida; order Poales; family Poaceae; genus Neostapfia; species Neostapfia colusana. The sequence goes on along the minus strand of JASWHV010000005.1, from coordinate 73,077,592 downwards.
CTTCCGCAGCTGGGACACGTGAAATATGTCATGAATACCGGCAAGGCTTGCCGGTAGTTCCAGTCGGTAGGCTACGTTTCCGCACTTCTCCGTTATAGCAAACGGACCGATGAATCGGGGAGCAAGTTTCCCCTTGACACCGAACCTATGAATTCCTTTCATCGGAGACACACGAAGATACACGTGCTCTCCGACTTCGAAATGCAGCGGTCGACGTCTCTGGTCCGCGTAGCTAATTTGATGAGATTGGGCAGCCTTGAGGTTCTCTTGTATTATCCGAACTCTCTCTTCGTCTTCATTGACAAGATCAACCCCGAACGTTACTCGTTCACCGGATTCGCACCAATTCAATGGTGTACGGCACTTCCGGCCGTATAGAGCTTCATATGGTGCCATATTAATGCTCGTCTGATATCCGTTGTTGTACGAGAACTCCGCCAGCGGTAAATGATCATCCCAGCTCTTACCATGGTGGATGGCACATGCTCTCAGAATATCCTCTAGTATTTGATTCACCCTCTCAGTTTGTCCATCGGTTTGAGGGTGATATGCAGAGCTTCTAATCAACTTCGTCCCCAAGGATGCGTGTAGCTGCTCCCAGAAACGGGCTACGAACAGCGATCCTCTATCTGACACAATGGTACGGGGAACTCCATGTAAGCACAAGATCCGTGCTATGTACAGCTCTGCATACTGCCTTGCGTTATACCTTGTATGCACAGGGATGAAATGTACTGATTTGATTAACTGGTCCACAATTACCCAAATCGAATCATGGTTGTGGGAGGTCATCGGCAACCCGACGATGAAGTCCATACTCAAGTCTTCCCACTTCCATGCTGGTACTTGTAGTGGCTGCAACAGGCCTGACTTCTTCATATGGTCGGCCTTGACTCTTCGACACGTATCACATTCTGAAACGTACTTTGCAACTTCACTTTTCATACGTGTCCACCAAAACTTCTTCCGGAGATCTAGGTACATTTTATTGCTGCCCGGATGAATGGAAAACTTGGACAAATGAGCTTCATCCAAAATTTTCTTCCATAGTCCCATATCCCGGGGTACTACAATCCGGTCGTTGAACCACAAAGTACCTTCATCGTCCTTCCGGAAGCACTTCATTTCTCCGTTGTCTATCCTTCGCCGTATGTGAAACATTCCCTTGTCTTTTCGTTGAGCTTCAATGATCTCCTCTCAGATGGTAGGAATGAGAGAGAGATTATAGAGAGCTCCATACGGGATGACACGGAGGCTTGGTTCGTCATCATCCATTTCAGCGATACTTAGGTGATGGATATGCGCCTTATGACTGAGCGCATCGGTGACCACATTCGCCTTTCCTGGATGATAATGAATCTCCAGTTCATAGTCCTTAATGAGCTCTAGCCACCTTCGTTGCCTCATGTTCAATTGTTTCTGTGTGAAGATGTACTTCGAGCTCTTGTGGTCGGTGTAGAGGTGTACAAGATTTCCGAGCAAGTAATACCTCCACATCTTCAAAGCAAGGACCACGGAAGCTAACTCAAGATCATGAGTTGGATAAAGCTGCTCGCGATTTCTGAGTTGACGAGATCCATAAGCGACCACTCGTCTATCTTGCATCAGCACGCAGCCAAGACCGATGCCAGATGCATCACAATAAACGTCGAATTGCTTTGTCGTATCCGGCTGAGCAAGAACTGGGGCTGTTGTGAGATGCTTCACTAAAGTCTTGAAAGCTTGTTCACACGCAGCACCTCATACAAATCTGGTATTCTTCTTTAATAACTCCGTCATCGGTTTAGCGATCTTGGAGATACTCGGAATGAACCTGCGGTAGTAACCCGCTAAACCGAGGAAGCTTCGGATTTCATGTACTGACTTTGGTGTCTCCCATTTCTGCACTTTGATAATCTTACTCGGATCTACAGTGATGCCCTCCGCTGAAATGATGTGTCCGAGAAAAGGTACTTGATTAATCCAGAATTCACACTTGCTGAATTATGCATAGAGCTGATGATCTCGCAATCTTTGTAGCACAGTATGCAGATGTTCAGCATGTTCTTCCTCTGACTTGGAGTACACCAAGATATCGTCGATGAAGACAACGACGAATTTATCCAACTCCGGCATGAACACTGAATTCATCAGGTACATAAAGTGTGCCCGGGCGTTGGTCAAACCAAAAGACATAACGAGATACTCATACAGCCCGTATTTCATTGAGAATGCCATCTTCGGAATATCTTCTGCCCGGATTTTAATCTGCTGATATCCGGACCGAAGATCCATCTTTGAAAATACCTTCGCACCCACTAATTGATCGAAGAGCATATCAATGCGAGGTAGTGGATACTTGTTCTTGATGGTAACGACGTTCAAAGGACGATAATCAACACAAAGCCGTAGTGTTTCGTCCTTTTTCTTGACAAACAACGCTGAACAACCCCAAGGTGATGAACTCGGTCGTATAAAGCCCTTGCTCATTAGGTCATTCAGCTGTGTCTTCATTTCTGCTAGTTCATTGGGTGCCATCTTGTACGGCCTTCGTGATATCGGTGTGGTTCCCGGTATGAGTTCAATCTTGAACTCAACGTCTCGTTCGGGCGGCATGCCCGGTAAATATTCGGGAAACACATCCATATACTCACGTACCACCGGAATGTCCTCTATCTTGACAGCTTCCGTGTGGTTCACTGTTGCAATCTGCTGCCGTCTGGCGCCCAGAATTAATATGTGAAGACCATGCTGTGGGGAGTTGAGCTCAACGGTCCTGGAGCTGATGTTAAGAACCGCTCTGTGGTAATTCAACCACGATATCCCCAAAATGATGTCGATCTTCAGACCCTCCAGAATAATGAGAGTCGTAGGGTATATTCCACCCCCAAAACAAAGAGGTGCTCGGGAGACAACCTCACTTGCGGTACTTCTGCCCCCGGGCGAAGATATGAGGTATTGCCTCATTGTATAAACTGTTTGGAGCTGATGTTGAGCCACAAAAGATTGGCTAATGAAGTTGTGTGTGGCACCGAAATCAAAGAGAACTAAAACCGGTAGCTGATTCAGAGAAAACATCCCTGCTAAAGTGGCTTCTCCTTCCGGAACATCATCAATCACAGTATAGTGAATGTTGCCCCTTATCTGCCCTCCTATCTGCAGATTGAGGTACGGATCGTATTGTGGTAAATATGATGACCTGTAGCCTCGAGTTCCCTCCAGACATTGCCTAGCATAATGGCCCTTATGCCCACAAGTAAAACACGGATGCCTCTCCGGTTCTTCGTTGACTTGCGGTGCGATGCTAGGTACACATGGCTGCAGCGATGGAGCACAAACCCCCGTCTGATGCTGCGGCTGTGGAGGTGGTGCAAGTTGTAGAACTTGACCAGCAATCAATCTCTGAGGAGTTGATCGTACAGGTGGCCTCCATCTCTCACCGGGTGGCGTTTGATACACCAAACGGTACTTTTGAGGCACATAACTTGTGCTGACCTGCTCGATCTCACTCATCTTTCTCTTCTCGGCTTGCCACTCAAGTGTCGGCTTCCCTTGAATGAAAGCCGCATCGACCATGTCAGTGTAACTGCCGTTATTGTGTACGGCCAACTTATCCTGTAATATGACACTCAGGCCATGGAAGAATAGGTCACACTGTGCCTCTTCTTTCGCCACATATTCGGGAGCATATTGGGCCAAAATATTAAATCTTCTGACATACTCGAGGACACTCATGTCCCCTTGCTTCAAGCCCAAAAATTCCTCCCGCTTTGCCTTGACAATACCTAGTGGTATGTAACGTGTACAAAAGGTTTCACAAAATTCACTCCATGTCACTTGATGGCCCTCCGGAATGGTGGCAATATGATCCACCCACCAGTTTCCGGTGGCTCCATGGAGTTGCTGAGCGGCAAACTTAGTTTTCTGGTAGTCATCACACTTGAATACTCCGAATTTTGACTCCATGACACGAATCCATTGATCTGCTTCCACAGGTTCGGTGGCTTCAGTAAAGATTGGCGGTTGAGTCGCCAAAAAATCCAGATAAGCGTCCCGAGATGGAACGGCTTGTTGCGTGTTCTAGAGTACGCCTTGCTGTACCAAAGCGTGGAGTAAGCGTGTGTGTTCTTGTGTTGCTTCTTGGAGTAGCCTAGCGTTCTCTTGATTAGACTCGACAACTCGAGTCATAAGATCCGTCCATCCCGTGGATGGTGGTTCCAACGGTGGAATGGAAGCATCACTGCCTCGACGAGAACTTCCGGCCCTACTCCTAGAGCGAGTACGAACCATACTGCAAAAATATAGTAGATGAGTTAAACAAGAACTCAGCAGTATGTGAGACTAGTGGAAAAATGAATATTTCAACTTTAATAAAAGAAGTAACAAAATCCATGTTTACACAATTCCTTAGTAGGCATAGCTATTAAGCCTATCTGTACAGGATAGACCTTTATGCACTGTCTCCAGATTTTGATCTAGTTAAGAGCATTTTCATAACTCAAGTCGAATACCAAAGTTAAAATTAACTTCAGTATCTTTCCAACGAGTACTCATATGCCCCCAGATCATCTCCGGATTAAAAGTTATGATTTTTTACAAAGTTGACAAAATTCCTGGATAAAATTTGCCAGCACCTCCTTTGTACGTGGCTGATTTTATCACAGTTGTATAAGTAAATACAATAAGAACCTGAACAAACTTTGAACTACAACAATGTTGCACATTTCATAACCTATCCAATGGTGTATCATAGGCTTCTTAAGGGTTTTCTACAGAAATTTATAGCTTAAAAACAGAAAGGTCCAGAGAGGTTTTGTTGCTGTCCTGGTTCTGGACAATTCACCTTCCTCTGAACTTTCTACCCATTTAGTATGTGATTTGGCTCTGGAGGTCTACAAAGAAGTTGTAGAGATCTTGAAGACCTGTCCAGAACTGTACCATACACCTTAATTGGGTCAAGATACTCAGGGTTATGCTCTGTTGAATCCAGCAAAAATTTCTGCCGAAACCAGAGCACTACGTTTTTGAAATCTTTGAAGCCTAGTGTTCCTCTCATTTAAATCTTAGCTCAAAATAAGAGTTCAGTAACTAATATTTGTTCCAAACTTTCGTTTTTAGTTGAAAGTTAGTTCATGACTCATTTCATCAAAGGAAAGGGGTTATTAAGTTTAGTACGGTGTCGATGCACCGTAAGAAGCATGTCGGTACTACGTAGCCTCGCCAAAAGAAAATCCTAACCGGATTATACAGGCACATTTGTATCTTAGGTGGCACTAAAAAGGTCACTCGCAAACATGTACTATTTTTACCACGGTTTCGTGGTTAATCCTGCATAAGTCACACTCAATCGTCAGGTCCGGCTGCACACCGAACCCGGTATCCATACAGCTCTTACACCCGTCCGTCATCACTCGCACAGGTGTTCTCAAGCCAAACATGCCTTGAGCTATGTGTTCACATTACTAACCATGTGACGGGGTTTCCCAAATTGCACCACGCACGCCAGGGACAGACGTTGCTCGAGTACCCCAAACGACATGAGGAGTCATAGAGGATACTAAAGCGGGTCGGGTTACCTGCCACCCATGGGGCTCCACCCTTCAGCTTGTGCGCGCTGGTGGACAGCGCTTACGTGCACCCCCAAGACATAACTCGTCCCGAGATGCACGATTTTCCGACATAACAAATAAGTTAGTTTGCCACCTTCATAATAAGCTAATAGTAATCCTTATGTGGGCCTAATACCGTTTCCTCACCGTATCCTAAATTTTTGTCGTAATACCTTCCTTATTCCGTGTGCTATTACCAATGCGGCTCTGATACCAACTGAGACGGGCACGGTACCGACTGAGACAGGGCTCAGCTCATGATACCACTGGTCACAGCTCTGATACCACGCTGGCGCGGCCCCGTCAACTGAGACAGACCACTCGCCCGGGAATCGCATTGGGTGGTGCCGTGTTGTGCGGCACCCAACAGCACACATATGAGGAATAATGTATTACATAAAACAATAGCGGAAGCTTACAAGTTTTTCTTTGTAAATACTTTACATCAAGTAACTACAGCGGAAGTCTATATCAACTCACGTCGAATAACTAAGAGCACTCGAGATGAAGTCCAGCCCACGGACTCCTCTCGCTAGCAACATGAAGACAACAGCAGCGGCTGGGTTCTCCCGGTGTTAAACGACTCGGAAGTCTCCGAGCCTCACCGGACAACCTTCTTTTCAGCATCGATGTTAACCTGCAAAATCACTTATATAGCAAGCGTGAGCACATAGGCTTAGCAAGTCTGACCCGTCTCTCCTAAACAGGAAACTCTACATGCACGACGGTTGCAATTGGGTCGGCTAGATTTGCATAAAGGACTCGCCTAAAGTTGATCCTTAACTTTCAGATTTTTAAGCCTCATTGTGCGGACCTTGAGCCGAAAAGCATCGCAACTCCACAATCAAACAAGAAACGCTTTGTTGCGATGCTCCTTGCACAAAGTGAAAATAAAGTTTAATGAGCCTATCTCTAATTCAATCATGGTTGCAATACAAGTTATAGCACAGCCTTATCAAGTTCAAAAGAATAACCAGTTCAGTTATTACTACGTCAAGACGCAGTGGGCAAGTATGCTCATATAACCGTGAGCGACTGTGATTCAAATCAGTACATGCCCGGACTACACAACACGTACACCCGTACTCCGAGTTGCCGGCAGCAACCTCGACTGACGTTGTACGCGGCCACCTTTCCCAAGATCTTCCACATTGGACGCAGTCCAACTGCCCCGAGTATGCAAGCTCCCTCAAGGTACATACCCGCTGTGGTATGTTCTTGAGCGAGGTACCTCCTGCTACCCTGACGCCGAAAGCCTAAGGCAGTTGGAAAAGTTCCACTATGGATCTCCTAAGATATATCGGTTTCCTGGGTCCCATATAGCCAGTATGCGCCCGGTACACAACTCAAACTTGTCCAACAGGGCCAAGCACGGACGGGCCTTAACCGACAAAGGCAGGGCTATGCACGCACGGCCTGCAACCTGCTGCATCTAAACCTCCCTGCCCGGTCTCCATTTCTTATGTGTGAACTTCCCTCATCTTTTCTAATTCGGACCCGTTCCGAGTAAACCAGCCCTAAACTCGCGAGTAGCTTCCAACTACTCGACTTCTACCGGACCTTTCCTACTAACATTTAGCATAGCCAAATCCACTCGAGGAGGTACTATTCTACCCTTTCTCTCTTAGGTATTTCTGATCATGCAAGTGGGGTTTTCAATATCATCTACACTTAATGCAATCAACGATGCAAAGCTATGATCTCTACAAATAAAAATGCTTTATAAAACTGTTCAAATGCAAACCGGGGCTTTCCTGTTTTGCAGGTGACTAAGGTTACAATCAGTTAGTGATGATCACTTGGAGCTTGATCACTTGTTTTCCTTCCTCCTTGATCTTCACTTTACGTCCTTCTCACCTTCTTCGCGTATATGCTACACGATATGATCATGCATATGTATTTAATTGAAAAGCTTTTGCTAATAAGATCTAATAACAGATTTAAAATGACACTGGTGCTAGTGGTTTGGGTTGGGCTCAAACACTAAGATCAAATATTAAGCGCTTTTCCCACTTAAGTGTTGATCACCTTAAGAGGTTACCTATGACAGTGGTGATCCAGAGCTCCAGTGGAGCTGGGAATTTTCATGTGAGTTCCTTGTCACAAGAAAGTCCTCTGGACCAAAATTTAGCACTTTTCATTGAGTGGTTTATTCAGAACAATTCTCTAAGTGTTTAATTAAAGATGAATTAATTCTGAGTTAACACCCATGTTCATGTCAAACTCAGTGAACCAAAATTTCTATTATAGGTCCTAGAGTCTACATGAATTTCCCTAGGATTTTTGGAGCTAAGAATTGCCCAGAACTGAATTTACAAGTTTTGGAAATTCTCTGAAAATGTTTCTGTATTCATTTGAATACAGGAATTTATAATCTGAATTGCCCTGATCAATTCAACTCCGAATGAGCTGAAATTTTTACAGGAGTCTAATAACACCCTAAAGAATACTCTGGCAAAATTTGAAGATTTTTGGGTAAACCAACCTCCCTCTAAAATTCTATTGCTGAAAAGCTTCAAAGGATTTTCCAGAATTAAATAAAGACTTTCTTACAAATTGGGTTGCATATTTGGATAGAGTTTGTCAATCTGCACCTAACCCAATTTGAATCACTAATTTTGGAGGTTCCTAGCAAAAGTTATGCTCTTTTAAAGTTTGGGGAAAAATCTGGGATTTGAATAAATCCGGGAAATGTTTAAATTTGACTGTGGAACCAGGGGCACGTGTCAGTCACCGGGAGCGTGCCACACGGGGCCACAGGGTCATTTCCCGCGCTGTCACAGCTGATCCGGCGCCACAGAGGATCTAGCTCTTCTATTCCGAGTCACTGGCACACGGGCCCGGAATCGGTCGTCCGGCCACCCTTGACGCTGAAACTTGCCGCCAGCCCCTAATTCAACGTGAGGAACATGCTGGTGGGGTTTGCTCGAGCTGGCAGGGCCCCCAAACTAGCCCGTGATGACGCAACGGTTCGGACGAAGTCCGGCGACGTCGCCCCGACGCCCTAAGCCTTCTAGGCTTCGGTTTCCAAGCTCTGGAGCACCAGCGGACGCTAGGGATCATCGACGTGGAAAAGAAATGGCTCGGAGATGGCTCTAACTTAGGGTTCACCGTGCACCCAATGGTCTCTACCACAACCGCCGTTAGAAAGATCGAAATCCCGCCGTGCAGAGCAGGTTTCTAGCTATGTTCAAAAAGGAAAGTTGTTGCTAAGCAAGTCTACGTCCCGTGTGTGCAATTTGCAAAGCTCAAACTGAATATAACTCGATAATTTCACGGTTTCGTACCCGCGGGTCAGCTTTCACTGGCCAGAGGAAATCTCCAAAATTCGTCGGCGCGCGGCGACGGCTGGGGCTGAGCTTCGGATGGAAGCTGTAGGGAGCTCCTGCGCGTCCCAGGGTGGCCTTGCTTGATCGTGAAATGCCTTGGAGGAGGCTGTCCACGGGAGCGCTTCGTCGCTGTCGTGTGACGGCCGCCGCTGAAACCGAGTTATCTCAGTGTGGAGAGCACGAACGCCCTTGGTGAGTGCACGAGGGGGTCGTGAGGACGATGGTGGTGTTGCTTGTCTGCTCAACCGAGGCTTCACACGCAAGTTATGGCGATGGCCGATCGAGCGGACGGCGTCGGCAGCTGCGGCTGTTTCTCGCGTGAGGAAAAGAAACAGAACGGCGCTGTTCTTCGGGGATGAGCGAAGATGAGCACGGCAGAGGTTATAAGACGCCCAGCAGCCCTCCAGCGCGACCGGAATTCAGCAGGAGGTGGAGGCGTTGGCTCGGTGCGGTGTCACCCGTAGAGAGTCGGCTCTGCCGATTGCTTCACGTGGGAGGAGAGCAAATGAAGACTGAGGACTGAAGATCTTTTGCAATTTCAGTGCTCCCCATGACATGTGGGTCCCACATGTCAGTCCTCCTTATCCCCTCTAAAATATCTCCCCAATTTGAATATTGATGGAATTCAATTGTGAAAGTTTGAATCTGAGAGGCATTTGGATAATTTGGCAAGTTTCATTCAAATTCAAATGGGTGTTTGAATTCTTTTTCATTTAAAGTCCAATTTGAAAAATGGGTTGCAATTCATTTCCATAAATCATGAAACTTTGCACACCCCCTAATTTGGACCCAAGGAATTCAAATATGAAATCTGATTTTTATTTTGGCTGCTGCAAAGATATTTTTAGCACAACAGTTTTGAATTCCATTGTGTTGTTCCCATTTGAATTTTTGTTTGAACAAATTGTTCCAAATATGATTTTTGTTTTCTCACACATATGGGAACTTCCCATCTTAGTTTTTGACCCCTCTTGGTTCCAAGTTTCCAATAAACATTTGACCTGTGTGAAGAAAACCCTCATGTGTGTTATGACATGTGGGGAAAAGTTTTAACAAGTCCCAAATTTCACTCATATGAAACAAAACTTTTGCAAACAAGAGTTTCTTTGTATTCACACTTTTGGGACCTTTACAACTCCGTGAGCCTAGAATCCTTCTTCGGGTCCGAAGTCTTGGTCATTGAACACCACGTCATCCCCTTGACCTGAGCAGCAATTTAAACCAACAGAAAAGCAAGCTTGAGTACCGTTGGTACTCAGCAAGTGTGGGAAAGTTATGTCATGCATGGTTAGAGCAAGGAGAGGTTGAACTCATGGTTAAAGCACTACGCAATTAATAACTATCACCTTAGCTTATTAAGCACCTACATTACTACACAGGTGCAATGGTCCCAATCCCTCAACCCATCATCAATATCAAGTAAACATAGTCTAATCTCCAATGTTAAGCTTCCCACTTAACATCCTCAACTTCACAATGCATCATCCTCTAATCATGAATAAGTCCAAGCCGCTCTTGACCGTGAGCGCGGCTATCATGACAGTTTTGACTCTGCAGAGTTTGCACCACTGTACCCACATGTAGTGATTTCATCCCCCGTTGCCGGGTGGACTAAAAGAACCTCCATTATGCCAGTGGCCGCGAACCACGTCCACACTTCTGAGGTGTGTAGCTAGGAGATCACTACGAGGCCTTTACAAAGGGATTCCTGACGAGTGTGAGCCCACTGAGGTTTCACCCCTAACAGCATACAAGAGGCTCCAACCCCGCTGCAGTGGCCCCCTCTTGAGCCTTGCGGTTCATATGGTAGTCCAGCTGACACCTATTCCCCGCACCATCCAAACACCCATACTACGCCGGAGATACACCTAATTAATTGGCCAAGCTGCCTCATCTCAGCATGTGGATGGTATGGTAAAGCCAGGTTACATGCTCCATGAACCGGTCCTTAGGATCCAGGCAAGCACTAAACACAAACCCGAGTCTCGTGCACACAGCACCAACCAAATCATCCAACTTGCCTCGATCCCTACCTCTACATAACTCATAATATTTCATTCAAGAGTAAGGTAAACAAGTTGATTATCTCATATCCCACTTATCCCATTCTAAGCGTGGCTAAGCATAAGTATGTAAATAAATGACATAATAAAATAAATCCCAACCAAGGCTACAAGGAAATAAGATAATGAAAATCTAGGGAAACTTCCTAGCTTGGGTATCATATTCCAAATTTACAATGCAATTAAATTCTAACTACTCATCCTAATATAGGATCAAAGTGCTCAAGGACACTTGCCTTCTTCCTGCTGCTCTGGGAATGGAAAATCTTGATCTTGAAAGGTGAGAACCGGCTCTGGGGCTGGTTCTACTCATGCCAATACACATAGCAAAAGAAACAACATTCAATAAGCATTCATTCACACATACACTCATGCAAGTCATACATACATACATACATACATACATACATACATACATACATACATACATACATACATACATACATACATACATACATACATACATACATACATACATACATACATACATACATACATACATACATACATACATACATACATACATACATACATACATACATACATACATACATACATACATACATACATACATACATACATACATACATACATACATACATACATACATACATACATACATACATACATACATACATACATACATACATACATACATACATACATACATACATACATACATACATACATACATACATACATACATACATACATACATACACACATACACACACACATACAGACATACATACACACACACATACACACATACACACATACACACATACACACATACACACATACATACATACACACATACATACATACATACATACATACATACATACATACATACATACATACATACATACATACATACATACATACATACATACATACATACATACATACATACATACATACATACATACATACATACATACATACATACATACATACATACATACATACATACATACATACATACATACATACATACATACATACATACATACATACATACATACATACATACATACATACATACATACATACATACATACATACTGTAACTGCATCTAGGATATCCCTTGTGGGTTTTGGCTAATTGATGACGAACATATGAGATCCTAATGAAACTATTAAGATGATTGCAGGATAAACAAAGTGAACTGGCTCAGCACACACAAAAAGGTGAAAAATAGAGTGGTGCCCGAAAAAGGAAGATGTTAGTGGAATTTAGAGGAGCAAAGTTGATATAAATGTATAGGATGTGTGTGAGAGAGACACATCCCAAGAGCTCATGACTTTGCGTAAGGGTAAGGGGTTTAAAAATCAACTAAAATCCACTGAAAAGCGGACTAGTCCGTTCATGGACCGGACTAGTCCGTTTAACTTTCTGAAAGACGCAAACATAGTGCACCGGACTAGTCCGCCTTGTGAACCGGACTAGTCCGGTCAGCTCACTGGAATGCAACCGGACAAGTCCGGTTTTAGACCGGACTAGTCCGGTCATGTCTCTGTTGTCCTCTTTAGAGGACTGCGGACTAGTCCATAGCGGACTAGTCCATCCAAGCGACAGGACTAGTCCGCTGAAGTTTCTGAAACCCCATCTCACATAGCACCGGACAAGTCCGGTTTGTGGACCGGACTAGTCCGGTTAACCCACTGGAAGTAGACCGGACAAGTCCGATCATATACCGGACTAGTCCGGTAGTAGGTTTAACAACGGTAACTTTTTGGGAAAGCCTATAAAAAGAGGTCCTTCGTCTTTTCCAAAAGAAAATACGACACATATTGTCAAAAGCTTGAACCCTAGCGCCGCCACCTGACCCAAGAGCCCAAAAACACATCTCTCCATACATGTAAGGTGCAAAAAGGCCAAGATCAATCAAATACTTGGATTTGGGATTGAGAGATCGTCGTTCTTTCGTTGTGAGCTCTTGGGGTTTGATTTCTCTACACTCATATTCTGCATTGTAATCTTTTTGAGTGTATTTGATCATCTTCTCACTGTAATTCTTGTGGGAGCCCTCAACGTGTGAGGTTGCCCCATAAACTCGGTGATTATCCGTGATAGTGGAGTCAAGTCAGCCTTTATGGTGATTTGAAGAGGGAAAGGGTTGGGAACCCGGCTATGTGTGAGCTTCATCAACGAGGACGTAGATCTCTTGGTGAGATCGAACCTCGGTAAAAATTCGTGTCTTTTGTCTCTCATTTGTTTTACATCTTGACACATTAGATCACTAGTTTGCTAGTCATCGTTTGAGTTCCTTACAAGTTTGCACGTGCATCCATACAATAAATTTAAGTTATAAAATCTGTTGTTCTCATTCCGCTGCTATAAGATTAAATTTGTGAGACACACTTAATCAACTCAAATAATTCAGCACACCGGACTAGTCCGCCCACACAACCGGACTAGTCCGGTCAATCAAGTTTCTGATAACTTTATTAAGTGTGCAGGAATTCTTTAAAGGCCTATTCACCCCCCTCTAAGCCACATTCAATTGGTATCAGAGCCAAGTTCTCCACCAACGAGACTCACATCTCGGAGAGATCAATGGCCTCTGAGAAGAACAACGATATCCTGAAGACAAACAACAACGATGAGGAGCAAGAAGCCAAAGCCTTCGATGTGCTGAAAGAAAATCCACATGACGATGATGAAGTGAGACAGCTAAAGACATTACTGAGAAAGAAGTTAATGGCACAAAAGGGAAAAGAGGAAGAAAAGACGATGGGGAGTGGTCATCACGACTACTCCCGGTATCCTTACAGCTACAACCGTCTCAATTCAAATAATCATTATCTCTCTATTCCTATGGGAAGGCCCCCACGGTTTGACGGAAGTGACTACACCATGTGGAAGTACAACATGAAGATGCATCTGATATCCCTGAACCCTAGTCTGTGGCACATTGTTTGCACAGGCATCGATATTCCGGACACGGATGATGAACTCACCCCAGAACAAGAACAAGAGATTCACATAAACGCACAAGCCGTCGCCGTGATCACATCATCACTAAGCAGAGAGGAATTCACCAAGATCGATGGGTTAGAAAGTGCAAAAGAAATTTGGGATACCCTCAAGACAGCTCACGAAGGAAATATGTCAGTTCGTGAAGCCAAAATCGAAATGCTTGAAGGAGAGTTGGGGAGATTTGCTATTGAAGAAGGCGAATCACCTCAAGACATGTACAACCGGATGAAAGCACTCATCAACAAAATTCGTGCTTATGGAAGTAAGAAATGGACAGATCACGAAGTGGTCAAAAGAATGATTAGAGCCTTCATGCCAAGAAATGTCACACTTTGCTCAATGATTAGAGAAAGCCCCGGGTTTCACAAAATGACTCCCGATGAGATATTGGGAAAGATCATAAATCATGAAATGATGGAGAAAGAGGCTCAATACGTCAAAGACTTAGCCGAGCTCACCTCTTCTAAAAAGAAAGAAGTTGCCCTCAAAGCAACGTGCAGACCCAAATTCAAAGAAACTCGTGAAGACCAAGACGATGGAGATACAAGCGACGAAAGCACCGATCTTGATGACGAAGAAATGGTACTCTTCATCAAAAAGTTCAAACGCATGATGAAGAGAAGACACGACAACAATTCACATGAAGGCAAAAGCAAGTATAAAGGAAAATCCAAGGCTCGACGCACTTGCTACAACTGCGGAGAGTATGGTCACTTCATGGTGGACTGTACTTATGAGGAAAACAAAAAGAAGAAGGAAACAAGATCTCAAGAAAAGAAAAATTTCAGAAAAAGAAGACAAGCCCATCAAGCTCACATTGGGAAGGAGTGGGACTCAAACGACGAGTCCTCCTCCGATGAAGAAGAAGAGATGGCCACTTTCGCATTCAAGAAACCAACTATGAGAGCCACACTCTTTCCGAACATGGGAGGACGGGACATGAACAACGACACTTGTCTTATGGCTAAGGAAGGCAAGAAAAAGGTTCGACTTACTCCTCCTGTGCTAAATTCCTCCATTGATGACTTTGATAGCTCTAGTGATAATGAAGAATTGTTTAGAGGGCTAAGTAAAATTGCTTTAAAGGAAATGGAAATGTTGTCAAACGAAATCTTTGAAAAGGAGGAACTTGTCAACCGACAAGAAGATATGCTCATCCGTGAGAGGAAGAGATATCAAGAAGTTGAAAAGCTTCTTGAGCTTGAAAGAGAGAAGAATGAGTCACTTGAGTTAAAGCTAGCCTTGAGTAAGGAAACTTACTCAAAGTTAGAGGACTCGCACATTGCAATCAAGGAAGAACTTGCTAACTTGTCAAAAGTTAACAAAATCCTTGAGGTGCAAGTTGAGTCGCTCAAACAAAGTGACTCCTCTTCCTCCAAGAGCTCTTCCTCCAAAGACATGAGCTCGGCAACAGTAAGAACCTGCACTTGCTCTAGTAAGAAGAATGTAATTTCTAATGCTTCAACCCCACATGACATGCATTCTTCTCAAAACGGCATCTTTGATAAGGAGAAGATCAAATATGCACGAAGTGCATATATGATCACTAGACCTCCCAATGTCAAAGATGGTCTTGGCTTTGACAGGAATAAACACATGTCTACTTCTAATCATGCTAAGAATAGGATCATTTTTGTTAAAGAAAAATCCCATGAATCTGAGCTACAAACACTGTTCCATACATTTGATGCTTCTTATGTTCTCATGAAAAACAAGTATGGAAAAGTCATTGCTAAATATACAGGGCCACGCCACAAGAACTTGAAAACTTGTGTGTGGGTGCCCAAGACTCTTGTGACTAACCTGAGAGGACCCAAGCAAGCTTGGGTACCTAAAACCCAGAAATAATTCTATTTTGCAGGCTTACTCCTCCGGTGGATCTAAGTGGGTGCTAGATAGCGGATGCACAAATCATATGACCGGAGAGAAAGGTATGTTTGTGGAATACGAGTGCAACAAGGATCCAAGTGAAGGTATATACTTTGGAGACAACAGCTAAGGAAAGGTCCTTGGTAGTGGTAACATTGAAATATCCTCTCAACACACCTTATCTAATGTTTTACATGTAGACTCTCTAGATTATAATCTTTTATCAATATCTCAACTATGCGACAAAGGTTACAACTGTTTATTCACTAATGAGGGTGTGACCGTCTTTAGAAGAAGCGATGGCTCGATTGCATTCAAGGGATTGTTGAAAGGAAAGCTTTATCTTATTGACTTCAACAAAGATAAAGCCGAACTCAACACTTGCTTGGTTGCTAAGACCAACATGGGATGGCTGTGGCATAGACGGCTAGCCCATGTTGGAATGAGAAATCTGCACAAACTTCTAAAAGGTGGTCACATCCATGGTCTTAAGGATGTGTTTTTTGAAAAAGACAGGCCATGCAGAGCTTGTCAAGCAGGAAAACAGGTTGGAGCACCACACCCCGCCAAGAATGTGATGACCACCGCTAGACCGTTGGAACTTCTCCACATGGATCTCTTTGGTCCAATTGCGTACATCAGCATCGGCGGTAACAAATACGGTTTAGTAATTGTTGATGATTTTTCAAGATTTACCTGGGTATTTTTCTTGTATGATAAATCAGAAACTCAGGGAATCCTCAAGAAGTTCTTGAAAAGAGCTCAAAATGAATTCTCATCAACCGTAAAGAATATCAGAAGTGACAATGGGACAGAATTCAAGAACACCCAAGTTGAAGAATATCTCAATGAAGAAGGTATAAAGCATGAATTCTCGGCACCCTACTCTCCTCAACAAAACGGGGTGGCTGAAAGGAAGAACAGAACATTGATCGAAATGGCGAGAACAATGTTGGATGAATACAAGACGTCAGACTGATTCTGGGCAGAAGCGGTGAACACCGCTTGTCATGCCACAAATCGGTTGTACCTTCATCGACTACTGAAGAAAACTCCATATGAGCTTCTCACGGGTAAAAAGCTTAACGTTTCCTATTTCAAAGTTTTTGGTTGCAAATGTTTTATTCTGAACAAGAAACCAAGGGGCTCGAAGTTTGCTTCGAAGTCCGATGAAGGATTCTTGCTTGGATATGAATCGAACGCCTACGCCTATCGTGTCTTCAACAAGGTGTCCGGCGTTGTTGAAGTAGCGCGTGACGTAGTGTTCGATGAATCTAACGGCTCACAAGTGGAGCAAGTCGATAAGTCTATGCTAGATAAGGAGGAAGCTCCATGTGAAGCGCTAAAGAAAATGGCACTTGGTGATATCCTACCACGAGAGGAGACACAAGATGAATTTCAACAAGGAAGCAATGATCAAGGGGGAGCTCCTACACAAGATCAAGTTGAGGAGGATCAAGAAAATCAATATGATCATGGAAGCAATGATCTAGGGGGAGACATGACACATGAAGACAATGAAGAACAAGCAACTACACAAATTCCACACCCAAGAGTACATCAGTGTGTGCAAAGGGACCATCCTGTCAACAATATCATTGGAGATATTGCTAAGGGAGTAACTACTAGATCTAAAATTGCAAATTTCTGTGAACACTATTCTTTTGTGTCTTTTCTGGAGCCATACAGGGTAGAAGAAGCCTTAAGGGATCCAGACTGGGTGATTGCGATGCAAGAGGAGCTGAACAACTTCAAAAGGAATGAAGTGTGGGAGCTGGTGGAAAGACCAAGGGCGAACATCGTTGGAACCAAATGGGTCTTTCGAAACAAGCAAGATGAACATGGAGTAGTGACAAGAAATAAAGTGAGGTTGGTGGCCAAAGGTTATTCTCAAGTGGAAGGTTTGGATTTCGATGAAACCTTCGCTCCTGTAGCTAGACTTGAGTCCATTCGCATTTTATTGGCATATGCTACTCACCATAATTTTAAGTTGTATCAAATGGACGTCAAGAGTTCCTTTCTCAATGGTCCGATAAAGGAGGAAGTCTATGTGGAGCAGCCACCGGGGTTCGAAGATCAGGAGTATCCCAACCATGTCTATAAACTGCGTAAGACTCTCTATGGCCTCAAACAGGCTCCTCGAGCCTGGTATGAGTGCCTTAGAGATTTTCTGATTCAAAATGGTTTCAAAATTGGTAAAGCTGACTATAATTCTTTACTAAACATTTTGATGATCATTTATTCGTATGTCAAATTTATGTTGATGACATTGTCTTTGGATCCACTAACGAGTCCTTCTGTGAAGAATTTAGCAAAATAATGACAGACAGGTTCGAGATGTCAATGATGGGTGAATTGAAGTTCTTCCTGGGATTTCAAGTAAAGCAACTGAGAGAAGGTACATTTATAAGCCAAACTAAATATACACAAGACATTCTCAAGAAATTCAATATGGACAAAGCCAAGCCCATCAAGACACCCATGGCCATCAACGGACATCTCGACCTCAATGAAGACGGTCCAAATGTGGACCAAAAGGTATATCGGTCCATGATTGGCTCCTTACTATACTTATGTGCATCTAGGCCAGATATTATGCTTAGTGTTTGCATGTGTGCAAGGTTTCAAGCTGCACCTAAAGAGTGTCACTTAATTGCTGTAAAAAGAATCCTAAGGTACCTTGTGCACACACCCAACTTGGGCCTTTGGTATCCCAAAGGATCCAAGTTTAACTTGATAGGGTATTCGGACGCCGACTATGCAGGATGCAAAGTCGATAGAAAGAGCACGTCAGGGACTTGTCAATTTCTTGGTAGGTCCCTAGTTTCTTGGTCATCTAAAAAGCAAAACTCCATTGCTCTTTCCACAGCGGAAGCAGAGTATGTTGCAGCCGGTAGTTGCTGTGCGCAACTGCTTTGGATGCAACAAACTCTTAGGGACTACGGCTACAATCTAAGTCATATCCCGCTTCTATGCGATAATGAAAGTGCTATAAAGATTGCACACAACCCTGTAGAGCACTCAAGAACTAAGCACATAGGCATCCGTCATCACTTTCTTAGAGATCATTCATTAAAAGGTGACATAGCTATTTCACATGTTAGGACTGAAAAACAACTTGCAGATATTTTTACCAAACCATTAGATGAGAAAAGGTTCCGTGAACTAAGAAATGAGCTAAATATTCTTGACTCTCGAAATGTGGCTTGAAACATTGCATACCTGGTTGCAACTTAAATTGTTCCTCCATATTGTCAAAAAATGCTCCTCCTCTTCTTTCTACTCAGAAAACTATTTTTAATGTAGAAATCTTGTGGATTATGACCATTGTTCGACTGCTGATTGCCTACTGGTCGTAATCACCAAGACTATTTGCAAAATTGTTGTCCTTGGATCACTATTAATTATCTATATATGTATCAAGTCTGTTGGAAACGGACTAGTCCGATTTCCAACCGGACTAGTCCGGACATACAACAATTAGGTTAACTCAGGGGTACCGGACTAGTCCGGTCAGTCGCATATAGAAGCAGTTAGCCGGACCAGACGCCTCCCTCTCCACTCATAAGCACTTTGTCTCACCATCTCTCCTAAACCCTAGCTCTCAAAGTGATTTTCGAGTTGAGCCCTCAAACTCGGAGTTTTCTCCGTGAAAAAGCCTCTTCTCGACGAGGGGATCCTACTTTCCGGACTCATCCGGACTGATTTCCACTCCTTCAACGCGAATCTTCAAATCTTGGTAAATCCCCCCCAAAACCAAAATCTCAATTTTTCTAGCTCTAGCTAGTTTCCTTTGATTTCAAAAGGATGTAAATTGCATAAATAGATGTATTCCTACCACTTTCCTACCCTTGTGTCCTTAGATAGGAGATTTGCTTCAAATGAAACATTCAATTTAGGGTTCTTATGCTAGGCCGGACTAGTCCGGCGTTCAGATGCGGACAAGTCCGGTCCACCAGACTAGTCCGCACTCTGAAACCGGACAAGTCCGGTCTCTGACAGTTGAACCCCTACATTCCCATTTGAAGTCGATAATGCGTCCGTTTGCATCTAATCCTTAAACTCCTTATCAGGCATCATGTCTTCAGGATCAGATGACAGCTCTTTTCACATTGACGAAGAAGTTCAACGTGAAAGAGTGAGGAGAGCTAAGGAGGGAGTGATGAAGAAGAGACATGATGTCAATGCTCACTCTCCACCCTCCGACGACAATCTACCTAAGAAGAGGAAAGTCATTATCAAAAGGCCTCAAAGGAAAGATGCTGCTGAGGGCTCGTCAGGGCCAAGAAGAGTTCTCAATAAAGGGAAGGGACTTGCTAGTGGCCCCATTGGGCCTCTGAAATTAAAAAATCCCGTTCACCGCAACAGGCAGCCTTCAAGTGAGGATTTCACTGGAAAAGGGAATGAGCTAGCTGATAACTTCAGGAAGATTGAAGTGTATGGCCGACCTAAACAATGTTCTGATCCTAGGTTCTGGAGCAACTTCCATGCAGACTACTACGAGCATGTGTACATGAAGATGAAGAATTCCGTAGTAGAGAGTCAATGGCTAAATGTTGAATACCTGAAGTCGAAGAGGTATCCTGCCTTTCGTGAGATGGTGGAGGCCTTAGAGAGGCACAGTCTGACGGACCTGCTATCCTTTGAGTATGACTGGAACAATGAAGTCATTACCCAGTTTTACTCCACTCTCTACTTTGCTCGGGATGATGGAGACAGTCTTACTTGGATGACTCATGGTTCAAGGTATAGTGTCACGTATGATGAATTTGCTAGGATTCTTCACCTCCAAAACACTTTGGATCATGAACTGGTCATTCATAATCTGAAACCCCTGGAGAAGGAGGAACTTGAATTTCTCTATGACACAAGGATGCCATATGTTCCTCCCACCATCAAATATCTAAAGCCCTTCTTTGTGGTCCTAAATAGAGTCTTGAGAAAGATGATAGCTCCGAAGGATGGAGATGCAGGAACAATACAAGGAACCTTGAGGACTCTCATGAAGGTCATTAGTGGGAGGAGACCATTCAATGTCTTTGAGTATATCTACAACGACATTGTGAACATCTCAATTACCCCCAATAGGTCCTGTGGATACGCACCGTATATCATGTACATGATTGAGAAAGTGACGGGACTCGAGTTTGTCAAGGATGTCAAGCATACGGGGTTGAAGCCGCAAAAACCCAACGAGTACACTCTCCCTCCGGCTCCAACTGCCCCGTCCTCTCCACCAGTGGAGAGGAGATCAAAGCAAGCTCATGATGACATTAGGTCTGCAGCTGCTCCTCCTGGTTCTCCACCTGCCCAAGAATCATCTAGCGGCATCCTCAAGATGCTCTCCTCCATCTTTGCTTGTTGCCGTAAGATCGAAGACAGGCAACGCAAAGAAAAGCTTGCAAGGAAGAAACATCAACAGTACGTCAATGCCAATATCAAGTCTATCTGTGCAAAGCTTGAGATAGAGCCTGTTGGATCACCGCCCGCTTCCGAGGACTCAGAGGAAGATCCTGCTCCCGTGGATGCTGAAGATGAAGATCAGACTGAGACTGACGGAGGAGGCAGCGATGAGTGATTCCCCTCAATTTTTCCCTTTTTGGTGCCTTGATGCCAAAGGGGGAGAGATTGAGATGGAAGATTGAGATTAGACTTGGACTATTTCTATCTAGTATTAGTTATTAAGATCTTTTGTGATCAAGGACATGTACCTATTTTTAAAATCTTGTAATGCACTATTTCTTTTCTTATGTGTGATGTACTATGCTCTAATGCCCACTTACATGTTCACTACTGTTTGTCTTTAATTTATCACATTTTGTTTGTCACACACCTGTGAGGCACCCCACCATAAAGTGTGTGCATATGTGAGAAGCTTTTTCTTGAATTCTTTATTATTCTCATATGTGCACACTTTATGAAAATCAACTTTTTATTCTCAATTGTGATATCTCAAATAGTTGTCATCAATCACCAAAAAGGGGGAGATTGTAAGTGCATCTAGGATATCCCTTGTGGGTTTTGGCTAATTGATGACGAACATATGAGATCCTAATTAAACTATTAAGATGATTGCAGGATAAACAAAGTGAACTGGCTCGGCACACACAAAAAGGTGAAAAATAGAGTGGTGCCCGAAAAAGGAAGACGTTAGTGGAATTTAGAGGAGCAAAGTTGATATAAATGTATAGGTTGTGTGTGAGAGAGACACATCCCAAGAGCTCATGACTTTGCGTATGGGTAAGGGGTTTAAAAATCAACTAAAATCCACTGAAAACCGGACTAGTCCGTTCATGGACCGGACTAGTCCGTTTAACTTTCTGAAAGACGCAAACATAGTGCACCGGACTAGTCCGCCTTGTGAACCGAACTAGTCCGGTCAGCTCACTGGAATGCAACCGGACAAGTCCGGTTTTAGACCGGACTAGTCCGGTCATGTCTCTGTTGTCCTCTTTAGAGGACTGCGGACTAGTCCATCCAAGCGACAGGACTAGTCCGCTGAAGTTTCTGAAACCCCATCTCACATAGCACCGGACAAGTCCGGTTTGTGGACCGGACTAGTCCGGTTAACCCACTGGAAGTAGACCGGACAAGTCCGATCATATACCGGACTAGTCCGGTAGTAGGTTTAACAACGGTAACTTTTTGCGAAAGCCTATAAAAAGAGGTCCTTCATATTTTGCAAAAGAAAATACGACACATATTGTCAAAAGCTTGAACCCTAGCACCGCCACCTGACCCAAGAGCCCAAAAACACATCTCTCCATACATCTAAGGTGCAAAAAGGCCAAGATCAATCAAATACATGGATTTGGGATTGAGAGATCGTCGTTCTTTCGTTGTGAGTTCTTGGGGTTTGATTTCTCTACACTCATATTCTGCATTGTAATCTTTTTGAGTGTATTTGATCATCTTCTCACTGTAATTCTTGTGGGAGCCCTCAACGTGTGAGGTTGCCCCATAAACTCGGTGATTATCCGTGATAGTGGAGTCAAGTCATCCTTTGTGGTGACTTGAAGAGGGAAAGGGTTGGGAACCCGGCTCTGTGTCAGCTTCCTCAACGAGGACGTAGATCTCTTGGTGAGATCGAACCTCGGTAAAAATTCATGTCTTTTGTCTCTCATTTGTTTTACATCTTGACACATTAGATCACTAGTTTGCTAGTCATCGTTTGAGTTCCTTACAAGTTTGCACGTGCATCCATACAATAAATTTAAGTTATAAAAACTGTTGTTCTCATTCCGCTGCTATAAGATTAAATTTGTGAGACACACTTAATCAACTCAAATAATTCAGCACACGGGACTAGTCCGCCCACACAACCGGACTAGTCCGGTCAATCAAGTTTTTGATAACTTTATTAAGTGTGCAGGAATTCTTTAAAGGCCTATTCACCCCCCCCTCTAGGCCACATTCACATACATACATACATACATACATACATACATACATACATACATACATACATACATACATACATACATACATACATACATACATACATACATACATACATACATACATACATACATACATACATACATACATACATACATACATACATACGTACGTACATACGTACATACATACATACATACATACATACATAGTACGTACGTACATACGTACGTACGTACATACGTACGTACATACGTACATACGTACATACGTACATACATACATACATACATACATACATACATACATACATACATACATACATACATACATACATACATACATACATACATACATACATACATACATACATACATACATACATACATACATACATACATACATACATACATACATACATACATACATACATACATACATACATACATACATACATACATACATACATACATACATACATACATACATACATACATACATACATACATACATACATACATACATACATACATACATACAAATTGCTTAACTTTATTAGTTACATCCTTGCATAAACATGTATATTCCACCCCTAAACAGGATTTTCAAATCCCCTAATCAACTTTCCAATTGAAACTTTATGTTCAATGATCCTTATATGACATTTCCTAAGGGTATGCATATTTTCTCATATTTTCAGAATTATTCCTATTCCTAAAAGTGAATTTTGGAATTAAAACAGAAACTAAATTGCCTTTTTAGAATTCATTCTCCATCTAAATCCAAATTTCAAACTGTTCTACAAGTTTTCAAAGAGCTAGGGCAATTTAATTTGAACTTACACACATTTCAGATTTATTTTATGCCTAAAATAGATTTTCAGCAATAAACATAAACTTACTTGGTATTTTCAGCATTGATTTACCACCTAAAACCAGTTTTCAGATCACACTAATTGTTTTCAAAGTACTAGATAACCTCACAATGATTTTACCAAATTATTTGCACTTATAATGAATTTAAATCCTATTTAAATGTCTAAATACCTAATTTACATGTCCTACAGGGCCCAAAATTCTATTTTCTATAATACTCAGGGGCCTAAACCTCAAATACAGAAATAGTCTCCTAATTTCTATTAAGTCCAGGGGCTAAAACAGCATTATAAACGTGTTTGCATATTTTCCAGGAAGTCCAGGGGTAGAACCAAAATTTCAGGTGCCAACTCGTGTTTTCTGAAAGCCTCAGGGGGTAGCACGCTAAATTCCCAGCATGAATGGGCGATTCAAACGTGGGCCGTCGGATTTAAAACCGAGGGCCCAGATCAGATCGCCGAAGGGGTATGCGCCCATTTAATTTCTGCCATGCGATTTAAAATGGACACGCCACATTGCGCCACGTCGTTCCGACCGGGGAAAACATAGCGCACGGCGGCGTGCGGCGGCGGAGGCGACGATCTCGCCGGCGAGGTCTCGGATCTTCGCCTACACACACTAAGACTCGGATTTCTAGGCATAATTCGGCAGAGGGGAGGTAGGGGAGCTCACCTAGGCTAATTTCTTAGACCTGAAGGACTCGGAACCCGGTCGGCGACGAGGACAGGCTGCGGCAACTTGCTGTGCTCGTAGAAGTGGCAGTTGGGGCGGTGATCCCTTTGAGCTTTAGGGTTGTGACGCTTCCCTGGGGTCTAGAGATGGCACACCGATGATTAGGGTGGATCGAAACCGTGTAATTTGAAGGTTTCACTAGCGGGCGGCGGCGGCTTCTTACCGGCGAGCGTCGGGATGGTTGTTTCCGGCGGCGTTTCTCTCCTGAGTCGGCGTCTACAGCTTGTGCGCGGTGCTGCGGGGCCACGAGATCGGTTTGACAGAGGGAAACGGTGACGCACTTGGGGAATTCCAAGCTCAGCGGCGGCGGTACTCATCGAGAGAGAAACTGCTTGAGCGAGGGGAGGGCGGCAGGGACATCTGTTTTTATCATGGCTGGGGGTGCGGGGTTGGTTGCGATCGTGCAGGACGGCGCGGGGGATTCAGGGTTGGGTCGAGCGCGAGGAATCCGGGAGCGGGGCTCGCGATCGGCGCGGAAGAACAGGGGCAGTTGGGGGCGTGCGGGGAAAGAGGGGGGAAGAAGATGACATGCGGGCCCCTCACGTCAGAGAGAGAGGGAGGGGGGGAACAGCCGAGGGCTGCTGGGCCGGCTGAGGCAGGTTTCGGCCCACTGGTCATTTTTCTTTTTCTTTTTCCTTTTCTTTTCTATTTTGATTCAAATTTAAATTCCAGTTTGAGTTTGAATTGTTTCACCACATGCACTATGTCCAAAAATTTTAAATTCCCCTCTTTAACAGGTTTTGGGGTGTAACAACTCTACCCCCCTTAAAAGAAATCTCGTCCTCGAGATTGGTGACTCTAGGAAAACAAATCCGGAAACTGTGCCTTGAGCTCGTCTTCTCGCTCCCATGTGGCTTCTGCTTCCGAGTGATGCTTCCACTTCACTTTGCACATTCGGATTCTTTTATTTCTTGTGAGGCGTTCCATTGTCTCCAGAATCTTGACCGGTTGCTCGGCATATGAAAGATCCTCTCGTACGTCCACCTCATTCATGGGTAACATCTCTTCGGGGGGTTCTTATACATTTCTTGAGTTGTGACACATGGAATACATCGTGCACATCTGATAGGCGAGCCGGTAGTTCTAGCTAATATGCCACTTCGCCTTTCCTCTCCAGAATCTGGAAGGGTCCGATGTATCGAGTTGATAGTTTCCCTTTCACCTTGAACCGACGAAGCCCTCGGATAGGGGATACCTTGAGATAAACATAGTCCCCCACGTTGAAAATGAGCTCTCTTCTCCGTACATCGGCATAGCTCTTTTGTCGGGTCTGGGCTATTCTCAAATTGTTGCGGATTTCCCTCACTTTCGCTTCGGCGTCTTGTAGTACCTTGGGCCCAAACACTTTACTTTCCCCAGTTTGGTTCCAAAATAGTGGAGTTCGGCACTTCCTCCCATACAACGCCTCAAATGGTGACATCTTCATACTAGCATGATACTTGTTGTTGTAGGAGAACTCTGCATACAGTAAGTTCTTATCCCAACTCCTATTGTTCCTGAGTGCATAAGCTCTCAGCATATCCTCAAGGATTTGATTGGTTCTTTCCGTCTGCCCGTCAGTCTGGGGGTGATAGGCAGAACTAAAATTCAGATGAGTTCCCATGGTTTCATGTAACTTCTGCCAGAACCTTGCGGTGAACTGTGTCCCTCGATCTGACACTATCTTCTTTGGCACTCTATGAAAACACACGATTCTTGACATGTACAATTCTGCCAATTTGGATCCGCTGTAGCTTTCTTTCACCGGGATGAAATGAGCTAACTTAGTTAGCCCGTCGGTGATGACCCATATCGAATCATATCCCGATTGTGTCCTAGGCAGTCCCACTATGAAGTCCATACCGTTTTCTTCCCATTTCCATTCAGGCACTTTGAGTGGTTGCAATAGTCCTGCGGGTCGTTGATGTTCTGCTTTCACCAACTGACATGTGTCACATAGGGCAACATGTTCCGCGACATCTCGCTTCATGCCATACCACCAATATCTGCTCTTGAGGTCATGATACATCTTCGTACTCCCAGGATGAATGGAATAGTTGGAATCATGAGCCTCCTTCAAAATCAGTTCACGGATCTCCTTCACCTCAGGCACGCAGATTCTTTTCCCATGCCACACCGTACCTTGTTCATCCTCTTTGAACCCAAGAGCTTTGTTCTCCTTGATGAGTTCTCTGATTTCTTGTATCTTCTCATCATTCTTCTGACCGTTGCGTATGTCTTGCTCCAATGTGGAGTCTGTAAGGGCCTCAGTTTTTGACACATGTTTAAAGTGTTCATCACCACACCACACACCTCATTTGAAGCAAGTTGGTGAACACAAATGAGGATCAAGTAACCACCATCAACATGCGCATTAGAAAACAAACTCACATATTGCAAAAGTGGTATTTTCCACATGTGATATAGATGGGCTGGGCATATGAAAACTCCTACACATTGCTAGGGATGTCCATGCCAAGTTTCACCCAAAATCAAAACCTTTTTGAGGTCATTTTGGGTATAGCTAGAAAGAGGGCAGTTTGAAACCATATTCAAATTCAAACTGTTTCTATCCCATGAATTCAAAAGTGGGAGGCATATTCTTATTCAGCACATTTTTGTGAGCTCACACACCAATTTTCACTCCATTTGGAGTTGATCTTGACATGAGCAAAGTGGGGAAATTCAAACTTTATTTGAATTTCAAACTGAACATGTGCTGAAATTCATTCAAACCAAACCCAATTTGAATCCTAACCAATTCAAATGGCTCAAAGGTTGATAATTCAAATCACCAGGGGCTTTGTGGGGATTAATGTTTACAACAGTGAATTGGAGTTAATTTCATAGGTTAAAATTGGAAGTGGGACCCACATGTCAGCCACTAATCCAACTCAAACCGACTGAAAACCCAACTCGGGTTCTTGCGCCGGACTGAGTAGCCGCCACGGCGAGGCACCGATCGGGACACCACCTGCTTGCCGCCCCGACTTGCTAAACCGCTGTCACACCCGGTTTTTCCGAAGAAACAACCAAGTGAATATCACATGTATGCCAGGATCATTTTCTCATACATGTGATGACAAATAGTGAAGCATCATTTATTACAAGCCAGGTGTCGAATATAAATAAGTCTTACATCGCAAATGTATCAATGAACACTAATGCTTCATCACAAGTAAATAAACTAGCAGCGGAATATTATTCTTTAGGGCTCCATCACAGGCGTTGCCCGGGGGTCTTCATGAACCTAAAAACCTTCCTCGGGTCCAAAATCTTGGTCATTATACACCACCTCATTATCTTGACCTGAGCAGCAATATAAACCAACAAATATGCAAGGTTGAGTACCAATGGTACTCAGCAAGTGTGGGAAAATTATATCATGCATGGCTAGAACAAGGAGAGGTTGAACTCATGGTTAAAGCACTACGCAATTAATACCTATCACCTTAGCTTATTAAGCACCTACATTACTACACAGGTGAAATGGTCCCAATCTCCCAACCCATTATCATAATCCAATAACCATAACATCATTTCCAATGTTAATCTCCCCGCTTAACTTCCAAAACCATCAATCCTCTAATCATGAATAAGTCCAGGCTGCTCTTAACCGTGAGCACGGCTGTCAAGACAGTTTTGACTCTGCAGAGTTTGTACCACTGTACCCACATGTAGTGATTTCATCCCCCGTTGCCGGGTGGACTAAAAGAACCTCCATTATGCCAGTGGCTACGATCCACATTCACACTTCCCAGGTGTGCAGCCAGGAGATCACTACGAAGCCTTTACAAAGGGATTCCCGACGAGCGTGGGCCCACTGAGGTTTCACCCCTAACAGCATACAAGAGGCTCCAACCCCGCTGCAGTGGCCCCCTCTTGAGCCTTGCGGTTCATATGGTAGTCCAGCTGACACCTACTCCCCGCACCATCCAACACACCCATACTACGCCGGGGATACACCTAATTAATTGGCCAAGCTGCCCCATCTCAGCATGTGGTTGGCACTGTAAAGCCGGGTTACATGCTCCATGAACCGGTCCTTAGGATCCAGGCAAGTACTAAACACAAACCCAAGTCTCGTGCACCCAGCACACAACCAAAACATCCAACTTGCCTTGATCCCTACCTCTACATAACTCACAATAGCTCATTCAAGAGTATGGTATAATAAACTGATGATCTCATGTCCCAAATATCCCATTCTAAGCATGGCTAAGCATATGCATGGAAATAAATGACATGACAAAATAAATCCCAACCCAAGTTACAAGGAAACATGGTAATGCAATTCTAGGGAAACTTCCTAGCATGGGTTTCATATTTAACTTCACAATGCAAATAATTCTATCTACGCATCCTAGCATAGGATCAAAGTGGTCAAGGACACTTGCCTCCTTATTGCTGCTCTTGAAATGGGTAGTCCTGATCTTGGAAAGGGTTAACTTGCTCCTGAACAGGTTCTACTTCATACCATCACACATAGCAAAAGAAAAACAACAATCATAAGACATAGTTCACACTTCTACTTTATACAAACCACACATTCATATTTATGAAATTCATTCACCATTATATGTGTTGTGGTTACTTTGTGTGTTGATCTGTGGCTTGCATACACTTTTATTTATATGTGTATGATTCCTACTTTGGTGTTCATTATTTATACTTACATACTATATTTATATATATATATGTGTGTGTTTCAGTTTTAAATAAATTCCTTACATTAAACTACCAAGTATGTATGAAAAGTATTTTTCTTCTCCATATGTGCCTTCATAATTTCTATCAACCCTAAACTGAACTCTTTGGATTTTAAAAACTCCATTTATCATTTACTAGTTGCTATATTTTCAGATTTATATTCCTATGCATAACTGTGTATTTTATTATGAAACTAGTAATACACATCATCTAAACAGAATAGGTTCTGGTCCTAAATAACTTAATAACATATTTTGACCTTGGCCTCTGATGTAAACTATTTCATAATTATTTTCCCTATTTTTCTATAGCTATTCTTTACTTAAAAATGTGTCCCTATACTAAATAATGTGAATAATAAATGAAACAGATTCATTTCAGCCCAAAATATATTTTTATTTCACTCCAAAGTTTCCTAAGTACTGAGAAAGTTTTTAATTAACTCTGACAATTATGTTTGTCCCTACTTTTTAATTTTTAAACACTAGTTACATATTCAATGTTTTAAATTAAATACTAAACAGGGCTAAAATAATGAACTCACACATTACAGGGTCTATAATATTATTTTCATAATTTCCAGGGGTCTAGCTACACTTATCAGAGGTGTTTTTCCTAATTTTTATTAAGTCCAGGGGCTAAAACTGATTTTTAAATGAATTTACATGATTTTCTGGAGTTCCAGGGGCTAGATCTGAAGTTTCCGGGGCTAGCTCTCAATTGCAGAGAACCCCAGGGGGTAGCACGTAAGAATTCCAGTCTTTATAACGCGGGGCTGACGTGGACCGTCCGATTTTAAACCGACGGCTGAGATTATAACATCGAACCGGTACGCGGGGATTTAAAGTCTACCGTGCGATTTAAAATAAACGGCGCACAAGCGGCCACGTCGCTCCGATCGAGCGCGGGCGGCGCTGCCGGCGGCGCACGGCGGCGGGAAGCGGCGATCTCGCCGGAAAGTTTCGGATCCTCGAGAATTCTGCCTAGAACTGTGATCTTATGGCCTAGATCGGTAGAGGGGAGGTCAGGGATCTCACCTCGGGGGTTTTCTCGAGCTGGGGGGTCCTGAAAAATGATCGGCGGCGAGGTCCGAGGCAAAACCACGGCGAAGCTCTTCGGCGCTGGGTTTACACCGTAAGTCTTCGGGTTTTCTGCACCTGCAAAGTTCCCCGGAGGCGGTGGATCAAGACCACGGAGTTAGATCAGAGTTTCCGAGCTTAGATCGGCCAGAATTCACCGGCGAAGTCTCGGTGCTCACCGGAGTGAAAATCGGCGATCGCGTGGGAAAAACCGATCGGGGCTGGGGTTTTTATAGCCGGGGGAGGGCGGTGGGTCAGTTGTGATCGAGTTTGATTCTTCGGGGACAGGAATTCGGCTGAGGGACGCGGTTTTCAATCGGTTAAGATCGCGCGCGCTCGGGGGGAAAAGTCCGGGGTCGGCGCGAGCGAGGTTGGGGATGACAGGTGGGTCCCACTTGTCTGTGTGAGAGAGCGCGGCGCGCGCGGGGGCGGGCTGGCGCGGGGAAACTGGGCCGGCTGGCGGGTTTCGGCCCACTGGCCGGTTTTTTTTCCCGTTTCTCTTTTTCTTTTTCCATTTCTTTTCTGTTTTGAGTATAATTTGAATTCCAGTTTGAATTTGAATTTTTACAAAACATGCAACACGTCCAAAAATTTTTAAATTCCCCTCTGAACATGGTTTAGAGTTTTGAATCAAAATTTGGGGTGTTACAGCTCTACCCCCTTAAAAGAAATCTCGTCCTCGAGATTGGTGTTTCTAAGAAAACAATTCCGGAAATTGTGCTTTGAGCTCATCTTCCCGTTCCCAGGTAGCTTCCTCTTCTGAGTGATGCTTCCACTGCACCTTGCACATCCGGATTCTCTTGTTTCTGGTGAGGCGTTCCATTGTCTCCAAAATCTTGTATGGTTGCTCGGCATAAGACAAATCCTCAGCTACATCCACTTCATTCATGGGTAACACCTCTTCAGGCGTCCTCAGACATTTCTTGAGTTGTGACACATGGAATACATCGTGTACATCCGATAGATGAACCAGTAACTCTAGTTGGTACGCCACTTCGCCTTTTCTTTCCAACACTTGAAAGGGTCCGATGTATCGAGGTGACAACTTCCCTTTCACCTTGAACCGACGAAGTCCTCTGATAGGGGACACCTTGAGATAAACATAGTCTCCCACGTTGAAAACGAGTTCTCTTCTTCGTACATCAGCATAACTCTTCTGGCGTGTTTGTGCTATCCTCAAGTTGTTGCGAATCTCCCTCACCTTCGCTTCGGCTTCTTGTAGCACTTCTGGACCAAACACTTTACTTTCTCCTGTTTGGTTCCAAAATAGGGGAGTTCTGCACTTCCTTCCATATAAAGCTTCAAACGGTGACATCTTCATACTAGCTTGATAACTGTTGTTATAGGAAAACTCCGCATACGGTAGATTCTTGTCCCAACTCCTATTGTTTTTGAGTGCACATGCCCTTAACATATCTTCAAGGATCTGATTGGTTCTCTCCGTCTGCCCGTCAGTTTGGGGATGATAGGCAGAACTAAAGTTCAGATGGGTTCCCATGGATTCATGCAACTTCTGCCAAAACCTCGAGGTGAACTGTGTCCCTCGGTCCGACACTATCTTCTTTGGCACTCCATGGTAACACACAATCCTTGACATGTACAATTCTGCCAATTTGGATCCGATGTAGCTTTCTTTCACAGGGATGAAATGAGCTACCTTGGTTAGCCTATCAATAATGACCCATATTGAATCATACCCGGATTGGGTCCTAGGCAATCCCACGACAAAATCCATGCTGATTTCTTCCCACTTCCATTCAGGCACTTTGAGTGGTTGCAATAATCCCGCGGGTCGTTGATGTTCTGCTTTCACCAACTGACATGTGTCACATAGGGCAACATGTTCCGCGACATCTCGCTTCATGCCATACCACCAATACCTGCTCTTGAGATCCTGGTACATCTTCGTACTCCTAGGATGAATGGAATAGTCAGAATCGTGAGCCTCCTTCAAAATTAATTCACGGATCTCCTTTACTTCTGGCACACAGATCCTCTTCCCGTGCCACACCGTTCCTTGTTCATCCTCTCTAAAACCAGGAGCTTTATTTTCCTTGATGAGCTGTCTGATCTCTTGTATCTTCTCATCATTCTTTTGGCCCTCGCGTATGTCTTGCTCGAGTGTGGAGTCCACTTCCATGGCGATGGCTTCACCACTATTTACTAGACATAGATTGAGCCTTATAACCTCGTCCTTCAATTCCGCGGGCATGTCCTTCAAGCTCAACTTATTGACCTGCACTTTCCGACTCAAAGCATCGGCCACGACGTTTGCTTTCCCGGGATGATAGTTGATGCCCACATCAAAGTCATTGATTAGCTCTAACCATCTCCTTTGTCGGAGATTGAGATCTGGCTGTGTCAATATGTACTTCAAACTCTTATGATCCGTATATATCTCTGTCCTCTTCCCCATCAAATAGTGCCGCAAAATTTTCAATGCGTGTACCACTGCAGCTAGTTCTAGATCATGTGTAGGATAGTTCTTCTCGTGCTTCCGAAGCTGCCGGGATGCATATGCCACGACATGTCCTTCTTGCATGAGAACACATCCCAACCCATTTCCAGAGGCATCGCAGTACACTGTGAAATTCTTCTGCATATCTGGCATAACCAACACTGGGGCTGTTGTCAATCTCTTCTTTAACTCCTGAAAGCTCGTCTCGCACTGTGGCGTCCAGGTGAATGTGATTCCCTTCTCCAACAGTTTGGTGAGAGGTCTCGAGATCTTGGAGAATCCCTCAATAAACCGTCGATAGTATCCAGCCAATCCCAAAAAGCTTCGAACTTCCCCGACATTTTCAGGGGTTTTCCACTTCTGGATATCCTCGATTTTGGCGGGATCTACGGAGATTCCTCCCTCCGAGATTATATGTCCTAAAAAGGGAACTCTCTTCAGCCAAAACTCACACTTGCTCAACTTGGCATATAGTTGGTGTTCTCTCAACCTCTGCAACACCAACCTTAGATGTTTCTCATGTTCTTCTTCATTTTTTGAGAAGACGAGAATATCATCTATGAAAACCACCACAAATTTGTCCAGATATTCCATGAATACCTTGTTCATGAGGTACATGAAATATGCCGGGGCATTGGTTAGCCCGAAAGGCATGACAGTGTATTCATACAGTCCGTACCGAGATACGAAAGCTGTCTTGGGAATATCTGATTGCCTTATCTTGAGTTGGTGGTACCCCGACCTGAGATCAATTTTCGAGAACACACAAGCTCCCCTCAACTGATCAAACAAGTCTTCAATGCGGGGTAATGGGTACATGTTTTTGATGGTTACCTCATTCAAGGCACGGTAATCCACGCATAACCTTTGGGTTCCGTCTTTCTTAGGCACAAATATCACCGGAGCTCCCCATGGTGAGGAACTAGGGCGAATATACCCCTTCTCCGTCAGTTCTCTCAAATGATCCTTGAGGTCTTCTAGCTGCTTGGAGTCCATTCGATAAGGTCTCTTGTATATCGGGGTTGTTCCCGGTACTAGCTCAATTGCGAATTCCACGTCACGGTCGGGAGGCATACCTGGCAATTCTTCCGGAAAAACATCTGGATATTCCCTGATAGTCCTGATTTCCTCAACTTTCACCTCCACTTGATTTAATTTAATGTCCCTCCTAGGCTCGTGTATCGTTATGAACTTTACTCTTGTGCCATTGGGGTGAGTTAGTTCCACCGTTCTGGTCGAACAATGGATGATTCCTTTATGTTTGGTCAACCAATCCATACCCAAAATAATATCTATCCCTTGTGAATCTATCACTATGAGGTTAGCCGTAAATACTACCCCATTAATGTCTAGGCTCACTTTGGGACACACTTGTCTTGTCCTTATTTCTCCACCTGGAGAGTTTACCGCTAGCATATGGTTCATTTGTGTGGTTGCTAGGTCATGCTTCTTAACAAACCCTTGAGCAATGAACGAGTGGGTAGCACCAGAATCAAACAGCAGAGTTGCAAGGTGTAAATTGGCAGGAAACTTACCAACTACCACGTCGGGTGCCTCTTGTGCTTCCTCCATAGTGACGTGGTTCACCCGTCCTCTCACTACATTCTGCTGTTGTGGCGGCGCACTTCTTTGGGCATTTATGGGCGTAGTGCCCCACTTCACCACAGCTGAAACATTGCACCCCCAATCTTAGATGCTGGGCCCTTGGTGTCTTGGGGTTGGTTTGGGGGTCCTTGCACTGCTGGTCGAGGTGGATATGCGGGGCGAGGCTGCTGCACAAACTGACGTGGCGGCTGTGCTGGTGCCGTGGGTGGCCTGTAGTTTGGGTTGTACCCTCTTGGTGCTGAATAGGGTACCGCAGCACGGCTTGTCTGCCCCGTAGGCTGCTGCATCATACGTGGGCGGGTGTTGCTCCCTGAGGCCTGATGTGACCACCCCGCCTTCCTCTTATTCTCATTTTCCAAGGCCTTTAGCTTCCTTTACACCACAAATGCTCTGTCCACCATCTTTTGGAAGCTTTCATACTCATTTGAGGACATTGCACACTGCATCTCTGCGGTAAGTCCTTCCACGAAACAATCTTGTTTCTGCTCATCAGTCTCTATGTCTCGTGGAGCATAACGGGATAGTTGAGTAAATTTAGTGAGGTATTCCCTCACCGTCATGTTTCCCTGCTGCAGTCCCAGAAACTCTTTCCTCTTGTTTTTGAGTTCACCTCTTGGGATGTAATGGTTGCGGAAACTACGCTTGAACTCTTCCCAAGTGATGTTCTCAGGGTCATGATGGGCGGCCACGTAGGCGGTCCACCAATCAGCAGCAGGTCCATGCAATTGATGAGAGGCAAACAGCACCCTCTCATACCCTTGGCATTGTATAATCCTCATCTTACTTTCAATGGTCTTCAGCTAATCATCTGCCTCCAGAGGTTCAGCAGCACTTGCAAACTTTGGAGGTTGAGTTCCTAGAAACTCACTCAACCTTGGTTGGCGTGGTGCAGCTTGTGGAGGTGGAACTTGATGCAAGTTGGCCACCACTTGAGTCAAGTTCTGGATAAGCTGATTTTGATTCTCCAGCATTTGGTGGAGAGGATCAACTTCTTCACGGCGACCACCCCTGTCCTGGCCTCCAGAAAGATGAGGGTTGCATGCCTCATCGTTGTTGTTGGCGGGGTTGGCAGCACTTCCTTTTCCTCTTCCTGCCATCTGGCAGAATCAACAAATGTTAATTTGATATCATTTAGTATCATCTTACTACTTTCATTTCTTGGTGCTTTGAGGTGTTGAGGCTTTGTTAAAATTTTACGAGGGTTTATATCTCACACCAAATAAATGCACTATTATTTCCTGTGGGTTCACACACCAAAGCAAAACAATCTGAAGACGAGTCTGTGGACAATTGCTCATGGCTTCCACAACTCACGTCACACACCAAGCATCATCACACCATTAACTACGTCACAACTCGACTACTCGACCTCTTGCTAGCTAAGGGAAAAACTCTACACTATTCGTCCTCTTGAGCTGGCTCCTCAGGATCTTCCTCCTCATTTCGGCTACCTTCTGACTCTGCTTTGGGTGGGGAGGCTGCTGGTGGAGAAGTGCGACGACGCCTGATTGCTCGGCGATCCGGGGAGTCAGGAGTCCATGTATCATTCACGGTGACACACAGTTCATTCCCATCTCCTCTTTCTCTCGCCTTTAAGCAGGCTCGCAGCAGCGCCTCCGTTTTCTTCAGGGTGTCTCGGACATCCTGAAGCTCTTGTTGACACTCCTGCAGTCGAGTGCTGAGCATAGCAGCATCCTCCAAGCACAAGTCCATGTGCTCATGGGAAGTCCCTTGCTGCACCGGTGGGTACTTGTACTCCGTGGTACCACTCTCACGTTGGAGGACATACATGTACTCAGTTTTGTCCAAGTGGCGACGATAGATGTGATTCTGGCAGGTGATGGCCTCCCAGGTGACATCTTTCTCCGCGTCAACTTGTGTTGCTCGACAAGCTGGAGAGTGGTGAATCTTAAGCAGCTGATTCTCGTGTATAATCCTCATCTCCGAACTCCATTCTTCCCTCTTCTCACGGATGGTCCTGGTGGAGTTATAGTGGATGCTTAGCTTGCCCGTATTGCCGGCGGCTTCGAGCATACGTCGAAGACGGCGCAACAAGTCTCCTACTGCCAATCCATAGGAAAGGTACGTCACTGGACGACTCTCCTCTCTTTCGGCAAGGGCAACTACGGGAACTCTCCCTCCTGTGGACTTACGAGCGGTGCGAATCATGCGAACCATCTAAAACAAAAGAAATTAAAATTAGGTTAGATAAATTCTCAAACAAAAATCCTATTTTGAATGAAAGTTGGGGTAAGATGAAGAAAATGACTCCTTTAATAACACTTTTCCACCCACACCTTGGAAAATAGTTTTTAGGAAAATAGGGCCCTTAATTACGTCCATTTCTACCTTGGTCCACGTTCCTA
The DNA here is from genome assembly GCA_030760725.1 of Neostapfia colusana. NCBI lineage: Eukaryota > Viridiplantae > Streptophyta > Magnoliopsida > Poales > Poaceae > Neostapfia > Neostapfia colusana. The sequence goes on along the minus strand of JASWHV010000005.1, from coordinate 73,040,555 downwards.
CGGGCAACCTTGGCTCTGATACCACCTCTGTCACACCCGGTTTTTTCGAAGAAACAACCAAGTGAATATCACATGTATGCCAGGATCATTTTCTCATACATGTGATGACAAATAGTGAAGCATCATTTATTACAAGCCAGGTGTCGAATATAAATAAGTCTTACATCGCAAATGTCTCAATGAACACTAATGCTTCATCACAAGTAAATAAACTAGCAGCGGAATATTATTCTTTAGGGCTCCATCACAGGCGTTGCCGGGGGTCTTCATGAACCTAAAAACCTTCCTCGGGTCCAAAATCTTGGTCATTATACACCACCTCATTATCTTGACCTGAGCAGCAATATAAACCAACAAATATGCAAGGTTGAGTACCAATGGTACTCAGCAAGTGTGGGAAAATTATATCATGCATGGCTAGAACAAGGAGAGGTTGAACTCATGGTTAAAGCACTACGCAATTAATACCTATCACCTTAGCTTATTAAGCACCTACATTACTACACAGGTGAAATGGTCCCAATCTCCCAACCAATTATCATAATCCAATAACCATAACATCATTTCCAATGTTAAGCTCCCCGCTTAACTTCCAAAACCATCAATCCTCTAATCATGAATAAGTCCAGGCCGCTCTTAACCGTGAGCACGGCTGTCAAGACAGTTTTGACTCTGCAGAGTTTGTACCACTGTACCCACATGTAGTGATTTCATCCCCCGTTGCCGGGTGGACTAAAAGAACCTCCATTATGCCAGTGGCTACGATCCACATTCACACTTCCCAGGTGTGCAGCCAGGAGATCACTACGAAGCCTCTACAAAGGGATTCCCGACGAGCGTGGGCCCACTGAGGTTTCACCCCTAACAGCATACAAGAGGCTCCAACCCCGCTGCAGTGGCCCCCTCTTGAGCCTTGCGGTTCATATGGTAGTCCAGCTGACACCTACTCCCCGCACCATCCAACACACCCATACTACGCCGGGGGTACACCTAATTAATTGGCCAAGCTGCCCCATCTCAGCATGTGGTTGGCACTGTAAAGCCGGGTTACATGCTCCATGAACCGGTCCTTAGGATCCAGGCAAGTACTAAACACAAACCCAAGTCTCGTGCACCCAGCACACAACCAAAACATCCAACTTGCCTTGATCCCTACCTCTACAGAACTCACAATAGCTCATTCAAGAGTATGGTATAATAAACTGATGATCTCATGTCCCAAATATCCCATTCTAAGCATGGCTAAGCATATGCATGGAAATAAATGACATGACAAAATAAATCCCAACCCAAGCTACAGGGAAACAAGGTAATGCAATTCTAGGGAAACTTCCTAGCATGGGTTTCATATTTAACTTGACAATGCAAATAATTCTATCTACACATCCTAGCATAGGATCAAAGTGGTCAAGGACACTTGCCTCCTTCTTGCTGCTCTTGAAATGGGTAGTCCTGATCTTGGAAAGGGTTAACTTGCTCCTGAACAGGTTCTACTTCATACCATCACACATAGCAAAAGAAAAACAACAATCATAAGACATAGTTCACACTTCTACTTTATACAAACCACACATTCATATTTATGAAATTCATTCACCATTATATGTGTTGTGGTTACTTTTTGTGTTGATCTGTGGCTTGCATACACTTTTATTTATATGTGTATGATTCCTACTTTGGTGTTCATATTTATACTTACATACTATATTTATATATATATATATATATGTGTGTGTTTCAGTTTTAAAGAAATTCCTTACATTAAACTACCAAGTATGTATGAAAAGTATTTTTCTTCTCCATATGTGCCTTCATAATTTCTATCAACCCTAAACTGAACTCTTTGGATTTTAAAAACTCCATTTATCATTTACTAGTTGCTATATTTTCAGATTTATATTCTTATGCATAACTGTGTATTTTATTATGAAACTAGTAATACACATCATCTAAACAGAATAGGTTCTGGTACTAAATAACTTAATAACATATTTTGACCTTGGCCTCTGATGTAAACTATTTCATAATTATTTTCCCTATTTTTCTATAGCTATTCTTTACTTAAAAATGTGTCCCTATACTAAATAATGTGAATAATAAATGAAACAGATTCATTTCAGCCCAAAATATATTTTTATCTCACTCCAAAGTTTCCTAAGTACTGAGAAAGTTTTTAATTAACTCTGACAATTATGTTTGTCCCTACTTTTTAATTTTTAAACACTAGTTACATATTCAATGTTTTAAATTAAATACTAAACAGGGCTAAAATAATGAACTCACCCATTACAGGGTCTATAATATTATTTTCATAATTTCCAGGGGTCTAGCTACACTTATCAGAGGTGTTTTTCCTAATTTTTATTAAGTCCAGGGGCTAAAACTGATTTTTAAATGAATTTACATGATTTTCTGGAGTTCCAGGGGCTAGATCTGAAGTTTCTGGGGCTAGCTCTCAATTCCAGAGAACCCCAGGGGGTAGCACGTAAGAATTCCAGTCTTTATAACGCGGGGCTGACGTGGACCGTCCGATTTTAAACCGACGGCTGAGATTATAACATCGAACCGGTACGCGGGGATTTAAAGTCTACCGTGCGATTTAAAATAAACGGCGCACAAGCGGCCACGTCGCTCCGATCGAGCGCGGGCGGCGCTGCCGGCGGCGCACGGCGGCGGGAAGCGGCGATCTCGCCGGAAAGTTTCGGATCCTCGAGAATTCTGCCTAGAACTGTGATCTTATGTCCTAGATCGGTAGAGGGGAGGTCAGGGATCTCACCTCGGGGGTTTTCTCGAGCTCGGGGGTCCTGAAAAATGATCGGCAGCGAGGTCCGAGGCAAAACCACGGCGAAGCTCGTCGGCGCTGGGTTTACACCGTAAGTATTCGGGTTTTCTGCACCTGCAAAGTTCCCCGGAGGCGGTGGATCAAGACCAGCGAGTTAGATCAGAGTTTCCGAGCTTAGATCGGCCAGAATTCACCGGCGAAGTCTCGGTGCTCACCGGAGTGAAAATCGGCGATCGCGTGGGAAAAACCGATCGGGGCTGGGGTTTTTATAGCCGGGGGAGGGCGGTGGGTCAGTTGTGATCGAGTTTGATTCTTCGGGGACCGGAATTCGGCTGAGGGACGCGGTTTTCAATCGGTTAAGATCGCGCGCGCTCGGGGGGAAAAGTCCGGGGTCGGCGCGAGCGTGGTTGGGGATGACAGGTGGGTCCCACTTGTCTGTGTGAGAGAGCGCGGCGCGCGCGGGGGCGGGCTGGCGCGGTGAAACTTGGCCGGCTGGCGGGTTTCGGCCCACTGGCCGGTTTTTTTCCCGTTTCTCTTTTTCTTTTTCCATTTCTTTTCTGTTTTGAGTATAATTTGAATTCCAGTTTGAATTTGAATTTTTACAAAACATGCAACACGTCCAAAAATTTTTAAATTCCCCTCTGAACATGGTTTAGAGTTTTGAATCAAAATTTGGGGTGTTACAACCGCCTCGCAGCCCCCTTATCTACGCCGTCGCCCTGATCGGAGTGAGCACCGCACACTCTGCTGCTTCCTCGCACCAGAAATGCGCCATTGCTGCCGATCACTCGGAGCTGATCAAGGAAGCGTGATGACAGCCTCCCCGTCCCCTCCAGAGCTACGGCAAGGTACTAGGAACCTTCCTCCTTCTTCCTCGTGGCTAGAATTCAGCTGAAACTGATAGATCTCGGCTATACCGAGAGTTTAATTCAGTGACCTAACGCCGCCGCACTTCGGGCTCCCGTGGACAGCCCAACCGGGGAGTTGTCACGCCCAAACCAAGGCACCCTGGGATGCGCTGGTGACCGGTGCTGCTCACCCCCCGAGCCACAGCCCGATTGCTTGCTCACCGGCGGCGGATTTCCAGTTTTCCCCTTTCTGGGTGCAGAACGACCTTCGGGTGTGGTTCTGTCAAATTCTTACTCTAGGAAGGATTAGAGGGCCTCAATCCGCTCTCACATATACTAGACACGGTAACGCACAAGTTTCCATCACAACCTTTAGCCGGAGAACCTCTGTACCCGGCGTATTTCGAAGTTTACCAACGGCGCAGCAAGCGGGAGACATCGGGCGCACGGTGAGGTCCTACTTTGGTATTCCCCCGAGCTGCTTCAAGATCATGTCCACCTTTCCTGAGGTCCACTGATGCTCCCCGACCGATTGCTCGAGTAGTTGAGGTGCTAGGGAAGTCAGCCGACACGGCCGAAGTCTTTCCGAGGTGGCGGCTCGTCGCCGACCATGCACCGGCCATTGTCATGATGAGCTGACCCCAGAATCCTTTTCCCCGAGTGAAAGTAGGGAGGGGCGGCCAAGATCGTGAAGTTTGGAGCTCCACAGAAGCTGCCGGCGAGCTCTCCGGTGAGGTCCCCTGGCGGCAGAGCGCGGGCGGCGGGAGGTAGACGACGGGGGTGGACCCTAGCTGTCAGCGGGAGATATTTTAAATTGGGATCGGGCTGCGGCCGGGATCTGGTGTGCTGGCGCGCAAATACCCTGTGGGACTCAGTGTGCTGTCGCCTCCGCGCCTAACACGTGTCCCCGCGGGCCCCGGCAGATTTAAACTTTTCCCCGAATTTTCAAATTTCATTCAAACTTCAAATCCTCATAACTTTGGCTAGAAAGCTCCAAATCGAGTGAACCAAATTTTGTTGGATTCAGCTCTCTGAGTAATTTCCAGCAAATAAAATTTCACTTCATGAAAACCTTAATTATCCAGAATTAATTCCTCAAAGTTTAAACTGTTTGGAATTTTAACTGGGGAATACTTTGGAGGGAAATCCTGAAAATTTGCTGGAATGTTCACCAAAATATCCCTGAACTACCATAAAAATTTCAGATCCATTTGAGCTCATATGATCCACCTAATGGTGTGATTAGTGAAACTGTTCCAGAGAAAATAGAAAATGTTCAGAAACATTTTTCAGAATTTTCTCTGAAATTGTTTAGCTCGTATCTTTAGCTAGGAACCTTCAAATTAAGTGAGACTAACTCCACTAGAACCCTCTGAAAATCTAGTTTTCAGAAAGTCATATTTTGTTTCATGAAAATCCTTAGAACACACTAAAAGCCTTCAATTAAGTCAAGTGCATAATTAATTGTGCGGGGGGGGGGGGGGGGCTCAAATGAGCCTTTTTGCAACTAAAACTTGACCAAGTCTCTGTTTAGGTTGTAACCAAGCCACAGCAAAAGTTTCACAGGCATTGGGTCTGTCTAGTAAGAGTTATAGACTTCACAAGTTTAAATTCAAACACATGCATTTAAATTAATACATATACTTGTGTATCATGTAGTCGCTAAGGTCGAGGAGGAATCCGAATCCTAGACTTCGTGACTCCGGAGGAGCAGCTAGCCTACGACCAAGAGCAGCAAGGCAAGCTCCGGTTTACATTAACCTTTTTACAGGTTTTTATTGTTTTGAGCACATACTTGAATACCTTATTCTTTGCATTAGAGTCTTGTTTGGAAACCCAATTGCATAGCCAAGAAAACCATGGGTTGGGTTTAGGACTGCAAACCCCGTTAGCTACTGCGATGCTGAGATAGTGTAGGATTTGGTACAAGTCGAGTAGTTTGAACTACTCACGAGCATAGGCTAGAGGCACTCGACTCGGGTAGAGATAGCACATGATACACATGGAAAGAAAATTGAGACCGAGCGGAGAGTAAGAGCAGAAGGACTTTGGGGCCTGGGTGCTATAGCTCCACATGTGTCGATTGAGGACCGAGCCGTGTGCGGGCCTGTTGAACAAGCTAGAACAGTACCGAAGACCTACCGGCTATATGGGAACCGGGAAACTGATGTAACTCGGGTAGCTGGGTATTGAGGCATTGCCCGTCGCTCAGAGGGTAGGTTGAGAGCTCGAGGTGTAAATAGGATGGCGGCACGGAGATGCGCGTGCAGAGACCTCTTGCTCGGGACGATGGGACCGGTTCAATATTTGGTTGACGGGTGAAAGGTGGTTGCGTACGGCGTCTGTGATGGTTGCTGTAGGAAACATCGAGCACGGGCATACTTGACGCGTTGTTCGGGTAACCCTGCAGGTGTAAATCGATTATAATCGCCGTCCCTCGCGGTCAGTGGGTACCACTTGTTCACTGTACCATGACGTTGAAAGAACAGGCTAGGTACATGTTAAAATGTTGCTGATTGAAAGATGGACTTTGATTGCTAATGATTTGCTGTAGTTTGGAGCTAACTAAAGTTCTTTTCAACTTTGGGCAAAGTACATGAGAGAAATGTGTTTCTTGTTTGATTGCGGCTCTCTCATGTGCCTTAGCGTAAGGTTCTCCACAACCTGCTGCTAAAACTTGAAAGTAAGGTTTTACTAATTAGGCGAGTCCTTGCAAATGATTTTTCCTCATGTAACCTATCAATCCCTCATGTAGAAGTTCCATGTTTAGGAGAGACGGGTCAGTCTTGCTGAGCCTTCGTGCTCACTGCTTGTGTTTGAAGCTTTTGCAGGGTTCTATGAGGAAGGGACTCCCGAGGAAGAGACGGAACCCCAGGAGGGGAACCCTGTCGAGTGGGTGTCGTGCACACCGCAGAGTTAGTGTGTTTGTGTGCTAGCAAGGACACGTTCAAGGGCTGAATGTGCACTTGATGCGTAGTCTATGCCCGTGAGTGTAGACTAGACTTATTTTGATGTACAAATGTTCATAAACCACTTTATGTAATAAAAGTTTTGCTTCCGCTTTGTACCTTTGATGTGTGTTATTTGGTGCTATGCAACGCAGTACCCCTCAGCGTGATCCTGGCTCGACAAGACCGTGGGGTCGTGTCAGAGTCCACCTCCATGGCGATGGACTCACCACTATTCACCAGGCATAGATTGGGTTTTGCAATCTCTTCCTTCAACTCCGTAGGTGTGCCATTTAAGCTCAACATGTTGACGTGCACCTTCCTTCTTAAAGCATCTGCCACGACGTTTGCTTTCCCAGGATGATAGTTGATGCCCATGTCAAAGTCGTTGATTAGCTCTAACCATCTCCTTTGTTTGAGGTTGAGGTATGGCTGTGTGAAAATGTACTTTAAGCTCTTATGATCTCTGTCCTCTTTCCCATCAAGTAATGCCGCCAAATCTTCAATGCGTGGACCACTGCGGCTAGTTCTAGGTCATGCGTAGGATAGTTCTTCTCGTGTTTTCGGAGCTGCCGGGACGCATAGGCAACGACATGCCCCTCTTGCATGAGAACACATCCCAACCCGTGTCCAGATGCATCGCAATACACCGAAAAAATCTTCTGCATATCTTGCATAACTAGGACTGGGGCTGTTGTCAATCCTTTCTTCAGCTCTTGGAAACTCATCTCACACTCCGGTGTCCATGTGAATGTAATTCCCTTCTCTAACAATTTGGTGAGGGGTCTCGAGATCTTGGAGAAACCCTCAATGAACCTTCGATAATACCCAGCCAATCCTAAGAAGCTTCGAACTTCCCCGACATTTTCAGGGGTCTTCCACTTCTGCACATCCTCGATCTTGGCGGGATCAACGGAGATTCCTCCCTCCGAGATTATGTGTCCTAAGAAAGGAAGTCTCTTCAGCCAAAACTCACACTTGCTCAACTTGGCATATAGTTGGTGTTCTCTCAACTTTTGCAACACCAGTCTTAAATGTCCCTCATGTTCTTCTTCATCTTTGGAGAAGACGAGAATGTCATCAATGAAAACCACTACAAATTTGTCCAGATATTCCATGAAAACCTTGTTCATGAGATACATGAAATACGCCGGGGCATTAGTTAGCCCGAACGGCATGACGGTGTACTCATACAGCCCGTACTGAGATACGAAAGCTGTCTACGGTATGTCCTCCGGTCGGATCTTGATTTGATGATATCCCGACCGAAGATCCATCTTTGAAAATGCCTTTGCACCCATAAGTTGATCGAACAAGATGTCGATGCGGGGCAAAGGATACTTGTTCTTGATTGTGACAGCATTTAGAGGACGGTAATCAACACATAGCCGTAGTGTTTCGTCCTTCTTCTTAACGAACAGCGCTGAGCAACCCCAAGGTGAAGAACTTGGCCGTATGAAACCCTTGCTCATGAGTTCATTCAGTTTCTCTTTCAACTCCGCTAGATCGTTAGGTGCCATCTTGTAAGGCCTTCTTGAGATAGGCGTCGTTCCCGGCGCCAGTTCAGTCTTGAACTCGACGTCCCATTCGGGTGGCATACCCGCTAAATCATCGGGAAATACGTCAGGATAATCACGTACCACCGGAATATCTTCAAGCTTAAGTGCTTCCGTGTGGTAGGCCTCTACCATATCTGGATCTTCGCTGTCTAAAAACAGCGTGTGCTGTCCGTGAATCGGCGAGTCAATCTGGACAGTCCGGTACCGATATTGAGAACGGCACCGTGACGATTTAACCAAGACATCCCCAATATAATGTCTATCTTCTGCCTATCCAACATAATCAGCGATGTTGGGTATATTTTTCCGCCCAAACACAAAGCTGCTCGGGACACAATCTGATTGGCAGAGATATTTCCTCCTGGTGAACGTATAAGAAAACTCGTTGTGGGAGTATTGGTGGATAATTGGTGCTGATCCACGCATGTTTTGCTGATAAAATTGTGGGTTGCACCAGAATCAAAAAGTACCAGCACGGGCACGTCTTTGAGAGTAAACATGCCTGCTAACACCGCTGCTCCCTCCGGGACATCCTTAATAGCAAGATGTTGCACACTCCCGGATTGCAGTGCTGTTATGTTGACTTGAGCAGGTGGCGGCATACCACCTGCCAATGACGGCTGTCTGGTGTTCAACAACTTCTCCTGGCATTCTTGCCTAAAATGCCCAGAACGGTGGCAAAAAGAACATGGGGGTTTCCCTGGTTCTTCGTTGACTTGTGGTTGAGAAGTTTATGTACTTGGTTGCAGCAATGATGCAACAGGTATCATTCGTTGTTGCAGCAATGGTGTTGCTTCAAGACAAGATTCTTGAGCAGGAAATCTGTACGGAGTTGATCCCACTGGTGCTTGCCATATCTCCTCGTGTGGTGTGTGATACACCATACGGTATTTACGAGGAACAACTGGTGTGTCTTCTTGCACCTCATCCCGGTCCCTCTTCTCTGCTTGACACTCCAGTGTCGCTTGTTCTTGCAGCAGGGCAGCACTGATCAACTCGGTGTAACTGCCTTGATTGAACAAGGCCAACTTATATTTTAATATGACACTCAAGCCATGGAAAAAGTAGTCACACCTTGCAGCTTCGCTCATCGCATAAGCAGGAGCATATTGTGCCAGAAGGTTGAATCGTCTGACATAATCGAGGACACTCCTGTCCCCCTGCCTCAAGTTCCTAAATTCTTGCTGTTGGGCCTTGATAAAACCCAAAGGAATGTGACGAGCATGGAATGCTTCACGAAATTCCGTCCATTCCACTTGACGGCCTTCCGGAACGGTGGCGAGATAAGCGAACCACCAATTACTGGCCACTCCATGGAGCTGTTGAGCTGCAAATAATGTCTTCTGATACTCACCACACTCAAACACTACAAACTTGGACTCCATAACTCGAGGCCACTGATCAGCTTCCACTCGTTCATTGGCTTCGATGAAAATTGGCGGTTGTGTCGCCAAGAAGTCCAAATAGGCGTTCCGAGGTGGAACGTCCTGTTGTGCACATTGGAGTAAGCCCTGTTGTACCAAGGCTTGGATTAGTCTTGTGTTCTCTTGACTTGAATCGACCATCTGAGCCATGATATCTGCCCATACCGTTGATGGCGGTGCCCGGGGTGGAGTCGGGTCATCATCATCTCGGCGAGAACCTTCAGCCCTACTCGGAGAATGAGTACGCACCATACTGCAAAAGAATCATTTTTTTAAAGGGAGTGAAAACTTGATCTCAGCAGTATGTGAAAGTATGTAAACATGAACATGCTAAAACTTTATGAAAGCATAACAAAATTTCAGGTTTACACATCTTTCTAAAGCCAACATATTCAGTCCCCCATTCTGTACAGAACAGACCTTTCTGTACTTAACCCAGAATTTGATCCAGTTACTAGCATTTTCATAACTCAAGTTGAATACCAAAGTTAAATTTAACTCCAGTATCTTTCCAACGAGTACTCACATGCCTCTGGATCATCCCTTAACCAGAAGTTATGATCGTTCAAAGTTGACCGAATTTCTGGATAAATTTTGCCAGCACCTCCTTTGTATGTGGCTGTTTTCATCACAGTGTTACATACGAATGGGGTACAATTCTGAATAAACTATGAACTACAAAATCGTTGCAAGTTTCATAACCTTTCCAACGGTGTATTATATGACCCTTCGAAATTTTTCTACAGAATGTTATGGCTAATTTACAGAGACATCCAGAGAAGTTTGCAGCTGCTCTGTTTTCTGAACAGTTTGCCTTCATCTGGAGATTCAACCAAGTTGGCGTCTGATTTTTCTCTGGAGGTCTTCAGAAAAGTTATAGAGCACTGAAAAACGTTTCCATAACTGTATCATACACCTTGATTGGGTCAATATAAATAGAGTTATTCTCTGTCAAAATCCAGCAAAAATTTCTGCCAGAACAGAGCACTCTGTTTTTGGATCAAAAGAAGCCTAGCAATTCTCTTCTTTGAAACTTAAGCCAAATGAAGAGTTCAGTAACTAGTATGTGCTTTCCAACATTCATTTTTAGTTTGAAAGTTAGCCATGAATGATTTTTTCATAGGAAAGAATACTATTAAGTGTAGTACGGTGACGATGCACCGTAAGACATATGATGGTACTACGTTGCCTCACCAAAGAAAAACCTAACCGGTTACACCGGCATACACGTATCCTTAGGTGGCACTAAAACGTTCAGTCGCACACGTGTTCTACACGCACTAAGGTTTTCGTGGTTAGCACCTACATAAGCCACACTCAATCATCAGGCCCGGCTGCACACCGAACCCGGTATCCATACAATTCGTACACCCGGCCGTCATCAATCGCCCAGGTGTTCTCAAGCCAAACACGCCTTGAGCTACGTGTTCACGTTACTGACCACGTAACGGGGTATCCCAAATTGCACCACGCACGTCAGGGAATGGCATTGCTCGAATACCCCAAACGACATGAAGAGTCGTAGAGGATACTAAAGCGAGTCGGGTTACCTACCACCCGTGAGGCTCCACCCTTCAGCTTGTGCGCACTGATGGACAGCGCATACGTAAACCCCCCAAGACATAGATGTCCCGAGATGCACGATTTTCTGACATAACAAATAAGTTAGGTTGCCACCTTCATTATATGCTAATAATAGTCCTTATGTGGGCCTAGTACCGTTATCTCACCGTATCCTAAGTTTTTAATGTAATATGATGCTCAATCCATGTGCTATTCCTAACGCAGCTCTGACACCACGCTGTGGGGGACCACAGGACCTCATTCGGTGGTGCCGTGATATGCGGCACCCAACAGGACACGGATCGACAAAAACACATCATATTACATAAAGAGTTTGTGGAAGCGTACATGAAAGTTTTACAAATAAGTATATCAGAGTAAGCTACAGCGGAAGACTATAACTCTCATGACTCATTTCTAAACTAGCCACAAAGAAACGGTCCAGCCCGCGGACGCTCCTTACTAGCAACACGAAGACAATCTGCAGCGGCGAGGATGCTCTTTGAGTAAGCACTCGGAGGTTCCCGAGTCTCGTCGGCATCCCTTCTCTTAAGCATCGAGTCAATTACCTGCAAAAAAACTCGTATGGCATCCATGAGCATAACGCTCAGCAAGACTTAACCGTCACCCTAAACATGAAACTCTATGTGAGGTTATGAACCTAAAGTAGGATGGCATAAGCATAATTAAGCTCGCCTAAAAGTGAATACTTACTTTCAGGTATTAATTGCAGCATTTTAAGTAACGTTGGGCATGCCACATCGGGAGTCCACAATCAAACAAGAAATGCTTCCCCCGATGTAAATTTCTCCTGGCGTAAAAGAATCGAGTTTGCACTAGTCTATTCATCAAGATCCAATACAAAACTAGTATAATACTTCACATCAGTATGATTAGTTCCTTACTCATGCAAGTTCTTACTACGTCATGACTGTGAGAACAAGTATGCTCGGTCCATTTCGCGAGCGACGGTGATTCGAATCAATAACACCCGGACTACATGACACGTACGCCCATACTCGACGTTGCCTACAACAACCATCATTGACATCGTACGTGGCAGCCTTTCCCCCGTTTCACCCCCGCTGAATCGATCAAGTCGCCCCGTACAGTAGCCACTCTCATGGTGCATCTACTGACGTGAGATGTCATGAGAATGTTCCCCACATACTGCACACTGGCCGTCCGTCTGAGGAGACCCGAAAAGTCCCGACGACACCTTCCCGAGGTACATCGGTTTACTGGGTCCCATATAGCCAGCATGAGTCCGGTACACAACTCAAACTTGTTCAACAGGGCCGCACACGGATCGGTCCTTGAACGACATGGACAGGTCTATAGCACCCAGGCACCTATGTCCTGCTGCTCCTACAAACTTCCGATCTCAACTTTAACTTGCTAATTCATTTTTGAACCAATCCCGTATGCCCCTGTTGTTCCTGAACATGCGAGTAGCATCTCACCACTCGACAACTACCGAACTGTACTTAAGCATGGCAGTTCTACACGGTGAAGGACACCTACCCAATACTCCATGGGTCATTTGGCTATGCAAGATGAGTATCAAACCCTAGACCTAATGCACAGTTCATATCTTAACCGAAAGTGAATACAAAAGAAAAACATAACAGCTGTTAAATGCAAACCGGAGCTTGCCTGTTTTGCAGGGTAGTCGTATATAATCAGTTAGTGTTCTTGTTGATCCACCCTTGACTCTCCGGAGCTTGATCCACTTCAACGAATCACTCCTTTGAATCCCCTTCGTTGTGGTTCCTATTGAAATGCATATGCATATTTTTTATAGAATGTAATGGAAAGAAGTTATAAAATTACTTTCTTAGGAACAGAGGTTGTGTGGAAAAGCCAAGCATGGCTTGGCTTGCCTCTGTTGTGCAAAGAACAAAAATAAACTAAATTGACCTTAAGGCCTTAGCTATACACTAACCATTTTCCCTAATGAACATAATAGATAAGCTGAAAAGATTTGAGTGCCACTGAAGAACAAGAACTCCAATGGCCTCAAGACATTTACAGCAGGTTCTATACTACCTAAGGATTTAGCTCGCCAAATTGCAGCTAATGTGGAGTCAAATTGTGTTCTCCATAATTCTCACAATGTCTCTTATGTATTTCCACCTATACATAAGTATGGAGAATAGGAACAGGGAGTTCTACAGCTAAACTTTGGCTGATAATTTACCTGTAAGTTCTTGGTCACATGAGAGTAATCTGGTCCAAAATTCAGCCCTTTTACTGGAGTAGTTCTTCCAGAACAATTCTTTAAGCATTTCTACTCAAAAGAATTAGTTCTGGAGTAATGTGCATTTTCATTCCCAATTAAGTGAACTACAATTTCAAGTATGTCTCAGAGAGATTGCCTAAATTTTCCTATGATTTTAGGAGCTAGGTATTTTCCAGAATAGATTTTTTTGAAATGAGAAACATTTTCTGAAAATGTTTCTGGACTCTTATGAACACAGCAGTTTGTTTTTGGCAAATTCCTACACAAATAATCTTCAAATGAGCTGAAATTTTGCTAGAAGGTCTATATCATGCTAAAGAATATTGTGGCAAAATTTGGGGATTTTTGAATAAACCAAACTCACTCAATAATTCTGTTTCAGAAAACCTTCAAAGAATTCTCCAGAATATAATATTGACTTTCACACAAATCTGTGTTCATATTTGGATAGAACTAGGAAAGATGAATCCAACCCAATTGAAATCACTCATTTGGAAGTTTTCTACAGGGAGCTATGATTTTCTAAAGTTTGAGCCCTCACTGGAATTGTTTTACTACTAAAAATCCTACTGGGCCCGCTTCTTTAAATTTCAGCCAATCAGGACTGGGCCACACCGGGGCCACAGCTTCCCAGCGCGCCAACACATGGGATCCTGGCCACACCCGATCACAGGTTTAAATTTCCTGCTGCTGACAGACGGGGCCCACCCGTCTTCTTCTTCCTTCGGCTCCCCTTTCGCGCCCGCGCTCTCCCCCTCGCAGGAGAACGTCGGTGCTCGCCGGCCCCGCCGTTCACGGCCACCATCTGGACTAGGACTTGCCGCTAGGGGGTTTTGGGCATCGGGAAACACGGCTGTTGGGTCTGCTTGGGCTGCCTGCGGCCGGGACATGGCCGGCGACGTGCGACAGCTACTGTGGAGGTTCGGCGGCGTTGCCTAAGGTCTCCAGCCCGCCAAAACCTGTGCCGACGAGACCTACAGAACCAGCGCACCTCTAGGAGGATCAGCATGACTTCAAAGTGGCTCGGGTGTGGCTGCAAATAGGTTGTCGTCGTGCGACCGAATGGTCCCGCCATGAACACCTCTAGTCGAGCTCGAATTCCGTCGCGCTGAGGCGTTTTCATGCGCTGGATCCTAAAGGAGAAATGACCGCCGGCTAATCCAGTGTCTAAGTGCCAAATTTGATGACTTAAGGAGGATCAGAGGGTAAGGATTTGAAGAAACCGTACCGGATGCTCGGAATGAGGTCGCCGGAGCAAAACTTCGAAATTCGCCGTCAATAGCTCACGGCATGGCCTGAGATCTGGGTGAGAGCAGCGCGGTGGCCGTACGCTCCCGTTGCTACCCTCGCTTGGCCGTGAATACCGCTGTGGCGAGCTGCCCACGTGCGCCCGATCACTTTCTTGAACTAGGTTGCCGCTGCGGCGGTTGTTCTCGGGCACCGGAGGCCGAAACTTGCTTGCTTTCGGGTCAGGGAGGTGGAGGCCGAGCTCGCCGCGATCTTTAGCAGTTCAGGGAAGGGATGGCACGGTTGTTTTGCCGTTTCTTCGATCGGAACGAGAGGCGGAGGCGAGGCTCTCGGTTCTGTCCGTGCGCTCACGAGGAAAGGAAGGCAAATGATCCTTTGTTCGGTCTGAGGGCACGTGATCACGTTGAAGGAGCGGTTAGAACCGACCCCGGGGCGCCAACGCGAGGAGGCAGGCAGCAGGAGGTGGCGCCGGCAAGCTCCTCGGTGGCTCCCGTGAGCTGTTCATGGAAATTTCCCACTGAGGCTGAAACTTAGTGTGCAAGGCACCCACTTTAGCTCTATGACATGTGGGTCCCACCCCGCATTGTTTTCCCAAATATCTTCTCAAGCTGATCCTCACAATTCCCAGAATGCTGAGTTTAAAAGGGTGGCTAGAATTTGAATTCTCCAAATTCAGTTTGAATATGTATGACAAATTTGAATTTGGCTAGAATTTTGCAAATGCTTCTCTTTAACTCCTTTTTGAGCCCACCATACAAATGGAAAGTTTGTGATCAAACTTTTCCTTATAATTCCAACTATATGGCTGCATGTTTATTCAAAGTTTTGGACATCACATGTGTGAACTTTGAATTTCAAATCTGATTTTTTTTAAACTTACAAGCAAGAGGTATTTAACTCCTTATGGGATCAACACCTTCAAATAAAAAGGTGAGCCTCATTTGGGATGGGCATCCCTGTATTACTTTGCTTGAAGAAAAGTTTTAGCAAGTCCCATTTTCATGTCTTTGCCACACATATGAACTCAAACCTTGGTTTTTATTCATACACATTTTTGGGACTTTTACACCACTGGCCGTTTTTCTTTTTCTTTTCTGTTTTGATTCAAATTTAAATTCCAGTTTGAGTTTGAATTGTTTCACCACATGCACTACGTCTAAAAATTTTAAATTCCCCTCTTTAACAGGTTTTGGGGTGTTACAACATAGTTCAGCACACAACTCCTATTCAAGGCTTACTCAATGGGGGTCCTATGGGGTTTTGGGGTGATACCAATCTGTGATTACTCTGTGACTTTGTCCTATGGTCAAGATGGTTCCAATGCCAATCTATGCATTTTACCTAGGCTTGCATCCTATGGTCAGCGTGGCTTCTAATTACAATCTGTTACTAGGGGTGCGTCCTATAGTCAACGTGGTATCTATACCAATCTGTGATCAATCTAGGCTTGTGACCTACGATCAACCATGGTAGGTTGATACCAATCTGTGACCTATCTAGGCGTGTGACCTACAGTCAACGTGGCTCTGATACCAATATGTGACGACATGGTTCTGAGAGGAAACCACTCGGAACCGAGACTGATGCCTATGTTTGCCCAGGATGTTCATCACACATACACATATAATCCACACACTGAATTTCAGAATAATACCATGAATAATAGGGTTTATTACAATGTCTAATGAATCTTGGACTCATTCTAGCAGCGGAAGTCTTATTCTAGCAGCGGAAGTCTTTATTCTAGCAGCGGAAGTCTTCTAAACTATTGCGGAAGCAAACTAAGCAGCACAGCGGCTCCATCTCTACTCCATCCCCATAGGCAAGTTGACGGTAGATCACACTCCTAGTACTCCACGTGATCTTCATAGTACTCCTCTCCTGTTGCTGATGATGTATGATAATGCAAGTTTGAGTACATGACATACTCAGCAAGTGCGGAAAGTATGACATGTAGCTTACAACAAGGCAGGTATAAAAAGGCTCATTGCATAAAAGCAAAATTTATTTCTAAAACACGATAAAAACAACAACTTAGCTTTAAATGAATGTAATCCCAACATGTATTTAAACACCAACATACCTCCATCATGTTCCATCACTTTCATGTCTCTTCCAGACATTTATCTTTCTCAACTTTTCTCAAGCTCATGAATACCATCTCGTATTCACTACCATCTCAAGAATACCATCTCGCATTCACTACCATTTCATCTCATATTCAATTCCATCTCATACCGAGACCAATGCTAATTGCCATGACTCAACAGTCATGCAACCAATCTCATTACCCGGATTCAACAGTCCCGAAAACCAAATCCAAATACCAAAACATAACCAAATACCATCCAAACCATCCCAAAAACCATCTCATCTAATAATGTGGGTTGTCCAGGGGCTCGTGACCGTAAGCTCGGCTATCATGATAGTTTTAGACTCTGCAGAGTTTGTACCACTTTACCCACAAGTTTGTGATTTTGTCACCCATCGACGACTGCAGAACCTCCATTATACTAGTACACAACCATCGGTGTATGGCCAAGAGATCACAAAATAGCCTTTACAAAGGGGCTACTAGATGTATGGACTCACTAAGGTTTCACCAGCAGGCTCGAATCTCCAATTCTCCCACCCACGGGCCCCCTCTTGTGCCATGCAGTTCCCAGGGCAGTCCTCACTCGACTCCCATTCCCCGCGCCTTCCACGGTCCATAACAATCTAGCAACTTACCTAATTAGTCAGCTAAGCCGCACCCATATTTGGCCTTCTGGTGGCACTGTTATCCTGGCATGGCTCGCATGAACCGGTCCTTAGATCTACGGCAAGTAACCACCATCTCATTCTACCTCATTCACAAACCAAGCTGCTTAGATCTCCCTCCGATTCATGTTCATTAACAACATCGGTTTCTCATTATCCTTACGAGTGCTGTTAGCTAGACACATCTATCTTGCTTCCCATATCCCATCGACCCGGCGAAGCATAAAAGCAAAAACCATACCCGAGTTAACTTTCAATGTGACAACGGTGGTTAACAAAACTAGTAAACTCCTATGAAAGGGTTTCCCATCATGTTGACTCAAGCACACACACCTTTTCGCAAAACAAAACAGTCATTCAAAAACATGGGATCAATATGGTCAAGGGGCACTTGCCTTGTTCTTGCGGCTCTGGCTGTTCTTGTGTCTCGATGTTCTGGTGCTGAAATCCTTCGTAGATAGCTCCCTGAGCTTGTCCTTCTAATTACGACCACACACATACAAGATTCACAACAATCAATATCATGCACAAACTCTACTTTAAGATGCAATGATGCATATGCATGCTAATCCTATGATGCAGTTTTTATTAGATCAGTTTGTACGTGCTTTTGCATGTTTTAATAGGCTTGCATGGGGTTTTGCAATGAACATAGGTGTAAAGATCAAATGTGGACGTGGTAACGATCTTGACTCAAGATCTAGATCAAACCGATCAACACGTGATCTGTCCACGAAAAAGCTTCTGTTCGAAAGGATCGAAGAGAATAGATGCATAGAAAATGTGATGATGTCGTAAGGCGGTAATGAAAACCTACCTTACTTCCTTCGGGTCCTCCCTCCTAGCAAAACAGATCATCGGGCTCCTCCGGCGATGGCAATCGTGTCTGGGCTCATCGTTGGTCTCTCCGGTGGTCAAACTCCGGTGAAGAGGTTTAGCTCGGCGAGTTTGGGGGCTAGGACTTCTAAGTTGTCGGCTTAGAAAAGATGTTACGACCAAGGGGTTGTTTCGGGTTCGATTTATAATCGGGAAAAGAAGAGTCTTAATCTGATTGGATTTCGAATAAGAGTCCTATTCAAATTGTTTTTGAATCTTAACAACTTATCTTCAATTTATTTGGTGCGGTAGCAACGTCAAATTCGTGTCGGTTTCCTTAGTACCGGGGATTCCCACGCGTACAGAAGAAAAACCGCTTCAAATCTCATTACCTTCACGGCGATGAGCTCCGGAAGCTCCACGTGTCCAGCGGGGGCCTGGTCTCCCTTTTCCGCGGAGGCGAGCTCTGGTTGTGCCGCGTGTCAGGCGGGCAAGACCTCCCTCTTCCTCATAGGCGAGCTCCGCGTGCGCCACGCGTCCTGGCTGGCGGGACCTCCCTCTCCCTCGTGTCAGTGCCGGACCTCCCCTCTCTTCAGAGGTGGGCTCCGAAAGTGCCACGTGTCCTAACAGCGCCGGACTTCCTTTCTGCTCAGGAATGAACTCCGAAGTCGACACGTGTCCAACAGTGATGGACCTCCCGGAGGTAAGCTCCGGAGGTGACACGTGTCTAGTAGGACCGGACCTCTCGGAGGTTAGCTCCGAGAGCGACACGTGTCCCGCACGGCGGGTACTCTCTTTTCCGCAGCGACTAGCTCCGAAGGCAACACGTGTCCTGCAGGCTGACCTCGCTCCTCCGTAGAGACGAGCCCCGAGCTTGCCACGCAGCCAGATAGCGGCGAACCTCTACCCCTTTGCGGAGATGAGCTCCGAACGCGCCACGTGGCCAGCAGCCGCGGAAATTGTGTACAGCGCACCTCGGCGAACTGGAATTGGCTCTTTTGGCTATCTTTTTTTATTCTTTCTCTGTTTCAACTTATTTTAAAATGTTTTTCTACATGAAACATGAATACATGCCGAAATCAAAATTGAGGGTGTCACACCCTTGACCATATTGATCCCATGATTTTGAAACTGTTTTGTTTGTGAAAAGGTGTGTGTGCTTGAGTCAAATTGATGGGAAACCCATTTATAGGAGTTTACTAGTTTTGTTAACCACCCTTGTCACCGGGAAAGTTAATGGGTCGGGTATGGTTTTTGCTTTTATGCTTCGCTGAGTCCATGGGATACGGGAAGCGAGATAGATGTGTCTAGCTAACTGCACTCGTATGAATAATGAGAAACGGATATTGTTAATGAACATGAATTGGAGGGAGATCTAGGCAAGCTTGGTTTCCGGATGAGGTAGAATGAGATGGTGGTTTACTTGCCGTAGATCTAAGGACCGGTTCATGCCAGCCATGGCAGGATAACAGTGCCACCACAAGGCCAAATATGGGTGCGGCTTAGCTGACTAATTAGGTAAGTTGCTAGATTGTTATGGACCGTGGAAGGCGCAGCGAATGGGAGTCGAGTGAGGACTGCCCTGGGAACTGCATGGCACAAGAGGGGGCCCGTAGGTGGAAGAATTGGAGATTCTAGCCTGCTAGTGAAACCTTAGTGAGTCCATACATCTAGTAGCCCCTTTGTAAAGGCTATTTTATGATATCTTGGCCATACAACGACGGTTGTGTACTGGTATCATGGAGGTTCTGCAGTCACTGACGGGTGAAGAAATCACAATCTTGTGGGTAAAGTGGTACAAACTCTGCAGAGTGTGAAACTATAATGATAGCCGAGCTTACGGTAACGAGCGCCTGGACAACTCACATGATTGGATGGGATGGTTTTTGGGATGGTTATTGAGATGGTTATGGTTTGGTCTTTGGATTTGGTTTTCAGGACTGTTGAGTCCGGGTAACGAGATTGGTTGCATGACTGTTGAGTCATGGCAATGAGCATTGGTCTCGGTATGAGACAGAATGGTAGTGAATACAAGATGGTATTCATGATATGGTAGTGAATACGAGATGGTATTCATGAGATTGAGAAAAGTTGAGAAAGATAAATGTCTGGAAGAGACATGAAAGGTGGTGAATCATGATGGAGGTATGTGGATGTTTAAGTACATGTTGGGATTACATTCACTTAAAGTTAAGTTGTTGTTTTTATCGTGTTTTGAGAAATAAACTTTGCTTTCTGCAATGAGCCTTTTATACCTGCTTTGTTGTGAGCTGCATATCCTATTTTCCCGCACTTGCTGAGTACGTCATGTACTCAAACTTGCATTATCATACATCATCAGCAACAGGAGAGGAGTACCATGAAGACCACGTGGAGTACTAGGAGTGTGATCCACCGTCAACTTGCCTGTGGGGATGTAGTAGAGATGGAGCCGCTGCTGCTGCTTAGTTTGCTTCCGCAATAGTTTAGAAGACTTCCGCTGCTAGAATAAAGATTTCCGCTGCTAGTATAAGACTTCTGCTGCTAAGATAAGACTTCTGCTGCTAGAATGAGTCAAGACTCATGAGACATTGTAATAAACACTGTTATTCATGGTATTATTATGAAATTCAGTTTGTGGATTATATTTATGTGTGATGAACATCCTGGGCACACATACGCATCAGTTTCGGTTCTGAGAGGTTCTCTCTCAGAACCAGGGAGTCACACGGGGTTTTCTCGGAACAGGGGCATCACAAATTTTTGTATCAGAGCTACCACGTTGACTGTAGGACACACCCCTAGTCACATATTGGTATTAGAAGCCACGTTTAACTGTAGGTCACAAGCCTAGATAGAAATCACAGATTGGTATTAGAAGCCACGCTGACATAGGACGCAAGCCTAGAATGCATAATTGGCATCAGAACCACCTTGACCGTAGGATACAAGCCTAGGAGAAGTCACAGATTGATCACAGATTGGTATCATAGTTATCACCCCAAACCACATTGACTATAGGACGAAGTCACAGACTGGTATCACCCTAAAAACACATAGGACTCCCATTGAATGACCTTGAATAGGAGTTGTGTGAAACTTTTTGTGATGATTGCTTGTGATTGTGTGCTTAGTGTGAGTTGTGGGACGTTTCAGCGTTGTCCATATCCACACATAGTAGAGAGATGTGAGATGCTTTGGCATGTGTTCACATCCTCGTATAGGATGATATATAGTCCATCTACCCTTGATGCATATAGTTGGGGGGATCCATCTAAACTTCTAACTTGTATCCTATCCAACCCTCTCTCAAATGATGGTGAGAGAAAACGCCGGCCGACAAAGGAGGAACGTCCGTGGCAACCAAGAGGATGGCCACGTCGAAGTTCCTGAGAATGTCAACCCCGAGGCTGGTGGAAACAACCTTGAAAGGTTGATGTCTATGCAGAACCAGCTCATGCAAACAACGATCCAAACTTTGGGTCAGCTGCAGGCCAACAACAACAACCCCGTTCCTGCACCACCACTACCGCCACCACCACCGGCTCATAACCGATTGGGAGAATTCATGAGGACTCGACCCCCTACTTTTTCACAAGCTAATGACCCCATGAAGGCCGATGACTAGTTGAAGTCCATGGAGAAGAAGCTTGCCATAGTTCAGTGCAATAATAGAGAAAAAGTTCTCTTCGCATCGCACCAACTTATGGGACTAGCCCTGACTGGTTGGACGCTCTATGCAACGCTCATGTCAACCAGGAGACTATAATTTGGGCAGAGTTCAAGGAGAGCTTCTGCTATCACTACGTCCCTGTTGGAGTCATGATGCTCAAAAGACAAGAGTTCAAAGGTCTCCGCCAGGGCAGGAAGAGCGTGAATGAGTACCTCAACAAGTTCACGCAACTGTCACGGTATGCCCCCGAAGATGTCAACTCAGACCAACGGAAGCAGTATTTGTTCATGAGGGGGTTGAACAATGAGATCCAGTTTCAGCTCCTAAACAATGACTGTGCAAGCTTCAAGAAGCTAGTTGACGAAGCCATAGTGGTTGAGAGCAAGATCTGAGAGATCGAGCAAGAGGGAAAAAGAAAGATGCCATACCAGCCGCAAGGGAGCAACTTACGCCCTAGGTACATGCCCCCAGCTGCACCACAGCATGGCTCGTCTACTTCCATTTTTCGCCCTAATCAACCACCGCAGCAACGTCCCGTTATGCAAGCACCTCGTGTGCCCTTGCCTCCGGCGCCTCATCCTAACATGGGCGCCTACTATAAAAACCCTCGTCCCAACGTCCCCGCTGTGTTGGGCAACAAGGCATGCTTTGCATGCGGAGAAACAGGACACTTTGCAAGTCAGTGCCCGAGGAAAGGTCCTGGACAACCAAGCAACGCGCCCAAGCAGAACCCACGGCCGAACAGAGGAGCCAATCAAGGTAACCGTGGAGAGCAGAACTATGCTCGTGGCAACGTGAACCATGTCTCTGCTGAGGAAGCGCAACAGGCCGAGGATGTCGTGATTGGTATGTTCCTTGCCAACTCCAACCCAGCCACCATTTTATTTGATTCCGGAGCATCGCATTCATTCATATCATCCAAGTATGTTGCCAAGTATAATCTACCCATATCACACTTGAAATATACTATGTTGGTTAATTCTCCCGGTGGAGAGATGAGGACTAACATAGTATGTCCGAAAGTAAACCTTAAAATAAGGGGGGTAGACTTCCTTGTCAACCTTATTGTCTTGGATTCCCAAGGGATATGTGGACAATAGGCGAAGAAAGTTGACCTTCGAAGTAGGAGACTTCGTATACCTTAAGGTATCGCCTATCCATGGCCAACGACGTTTCAACGTCAAAGGCAAGCTAGCACCTCACTATATCGGGCCATTTAAGATTTTGGGCAAGCGAGGGGAAATAGCCTATCAACTAGAACTCCCGATGCACCTCTCCGATGTGCATGACGTGTTTCACGTATCCCAGCTCAAGAAGTGCTTGAGAGTTCTGGAAGAACAAGTACTGATGGATGAACTTGAGCTTCAAGAGGATCTAACCTATGTAGAGCACCCTGTCCGAATTTTGGACGTGAAGGAAAGGGTCACGAGGAACAAAGTGATCCGATGGTGCAAGGTACAATGGAGCCATCACACGGAAGCCGAAGCTACATGGGAACGTGAAGAATACCTCAAGGCAGAGTTCCCTCATCTATTCTCCACTCTATCGAATCTCGAGGGCGAGATTCAATTTAAGGGGGGTAGGTTTGTAACACCCTCAATTTCATAATTCATGCATGCATTCATATTTCATGTAGAGAAGCATTTTAAAGAAGTAGAAACGAATAAAGAATCTAGTTCCAGTTCGCCGAGGAGCGCCGTAGACACTTTCCGTGGCCCGCTTGCCACGTGGCGCCCTCGGAGCTCATCCCCGCAGAGGGGGAGAGGTCCACCGCAAACTAGCCACGTGGCATGCTCGGAGCTTGCCTTAGCGGAATGGGCGAGGTCCGACCCCGTGGTACACGTGTTGCCCCCGGAGCTAGCCTCTGCGGAGGAGCGAGGCCAGCCCCGCAGGACACGTGTCGCCTTTTGGAGCTAGTCACTGCGTAGAAGCGGGAGGTCCAACCCACGGGACACGTGTCGTTCTCGGAGCTCGTCTCCGAGAGGTCCGGCCCTGTTTGACACGTGTCGCTCTCAGAGCTCACCTCCGAGAGGTCCGGTCCTACTGAACACGTGTCATCCTCAGAGCTCACCTTCGAGGAGAAGGTCCCGATGGACACGTGTTAGCCTCGGAGCTCATCTCCAAGTAGAAAGGAGAACCGATGCTGCTAGGACACGTGGAACTTCCGGAGCCACATCCAAAGAGAGGGGACGTCCAGCACTGCCACGTGGCATTTCCGAAACCCACCTCCGAAGAGACGGGAGTTCCGGCACTGACACGTGGCACTCTCGGAGCTCACCTCCAAAGAGAGGGGAGGTCCGGCACTGACACGTGGCGTATGCGGAGCTCGCCTCTGAGGAAGAGGGAGGTCCCTCCAGCCAGGACACATGGCGCACACGGATCTCACCTCCGAGGAGAGGGGAGGTCCCGCCCGCCAGTAGACTGGCTCATGCGGAGCTCACCTCCGAGGAGAGGGGAGGTCCCACCCGCCTGACACGCGGCGCAACCAGAGCCACCTCTGTGGAAAAGGGAAGCCCATGCCCCCGCTGGACACGTGGAGCCTCCGGAGCTTATCTCTGCGAAGGTGACGAGAGCTTAAGCGGTTTTTCTTCTGTACGCGTGGGAATACCCGATACGGGAGGAAACCGACACGATTTCCACGATGTTTCCGCACCAAATCGATTGGAGATAAGTTGTTAAGATTCAAAAACGATTTGAATAGGACTCTTATTCGAAATCCAATCAGATTAGGACTCTTCTTTTTCCAGTTATAAATAGAAACCGAAACACCCCTTGGCCGTACCATCTATTTCCATGTCGACGACTTAGAGGCCCTAGCCCCCAACTCGTCGAGTTAATTCCCTTCGCCGGAGTTCAGTCGCCGGAGACCGCTAATGAGCTCGCCATCGCCGGAAGAGAGCCCGACGATCTGTCTTACTAGGAGGAAGACCCCGAGACCAAGGATAAGTGAGGTAGGTCTTCGTTACCACCTTACGACCTCATCGCGGTTTTCTTTGCATCTGTTTCTTCGATCCCTTCAAACAGAAGCTTTTTCCGTGTGGACAGATCACGTGTTTATCGCTTTGATCTAGATCTTGAAACAAGGTCATCACCACGTACGCACTAGACCCTTACACCTTGTTCATGGTAAAACCCCATGCAAACTCATTAAAACATGCAAGAACACGTACAGAACTGACCTAATAAAACAGCACCATAGGATTATCATACATATGCACCATTGCATCTTGAGTAGAGTTTGTGCATGATGATTGATTGCTGTAAGTATGTGTGTTATCGTGAGTAGAAGGACAAGCTCAGGGAGCTATCTACGAAGGATTACAGCACCTGAACTTCGAGACACGTGAACAACCAGAGCCATAGGAACAAGGCAAGTGCCCCTTGACCATATTGATCCCATGTTTTTGGAAACAATTTTGTTTGCGAAAACTGTGTATGCTGAGTCAACTTGATGGGAAACCCTTTTATAGGAACTTACTAGTTTTGTTAACCACCCTTGTCTCCAGGGAAGTTTATGAGTCAGGTATGGTTGTTTTTCTTTTCTGCTTCGCTAATCTACGGGATATGGGAAGCGATAGAATGTGTCTTGCTACTGCACTCATGAGAATAATGATAATGAGAATTTGATGTTAATGAACATGAATCGGGGGAGATCTAGGTAAGCTCGGTTCGTGGATGAGGTAGATTGAGATGGTGGTTTACTTGCCATAGATCTAAGGACCGATTCATGCCAGTACATGCCAGGATAACAGTGCCACCACAAGGCCAAATATGGGTGCGGCTTAGCTGACTAATTAGGTAAGTTGTTAGATTGTTATGGACCATGGAAGGCGCGGGGAATGGGAGTCGAGAGAGGACTGCCCTGGGAACCGCATGGCACAAGAGGGGGCACGTAGGTGGGAGAATGGTGATTCGAGCCTGTTGGTGAATCCTTAGTGAGTCCATACATCTAGTAACCCCTTTGTAAAGGCTATTTTGTGATCTCTTGGCCATACACCGATGGTTGTGTACTGGTATAATAGAGGTTCTGCAGTCGCCGACGGGTGACGAAATCACAAACTTGTGGGTAAAGTGGTGCAAACTCTGCAGGGTCTAAAACTATCATGATAGCCGTGCTTATAGTCACGAGCTCCAGGCCAACTCACATGATTAGATGGGATGGTTATTGGAATGGTGATTGAGATGGTATTTGGTTTGATTATGGGTTTGATCATGGTTGGTCTTTGGTTTTTGGTTTCGGGACTGTTGAGTCTTGGTGATGAGATTGGTTTCATGACTGTTGAGTCATAATAATGAGCTTTGGTCTCGGTTATGGGATGGAAATTTAATATGAGATGAAATGGTAATGACTACGAGATGGTATTCATGAGCATAAGAAAAAGTTGAGAAAGATGAATGTCTGATGAGACATGAAAAGAGGTGGAACATGATGGAGGTATGTTGATGTTTTAATTGGATAAATGTTGGGATTACATTCACTTAAAGCTAGTTGCTGTTTTTATCATGTGTTGTGAAATAAATTTTTCTTTCCGCAATGAGCCTTTTTATACCTACCTTGCTGTGAGCTACATATCATATTTTCCCGCACTTGCTGAGTACGTCATGTACTCAAACTTGCATTATTACTTCATCGTCAGCAACAGGAGAGGAGTACTTCGGAGACCATGTGGAGTACTAGGAGTGTGAACCACCGTCAACTTGCCTGTTGAGTAGGAGATGGAGCCGCATGATGCTTAGTTTGCTTCTGCAATAGTTTAGAAGACTTCCGCTGCTAGAATAAGACTTCCGCTGCTAGAATGAGTTAGACACTCATGAGACAATGTAATAAAACCTTGTTATTCATGGTATTATTCTGAATTTAGTTTGTGGATTACATGTGTATGTGTGATGAACATCCTGGGCACACATATGCATCAGCTCGGTTCCGGGGTTTTCTCGGAACAGGAGCGTCACATAAGATGACATCGACCTTTTGTCCCTCTAAAGCTATGGGAGACGTAGGGTATACTCTATCCCCTAGGCACAATGGTGCTTTTTGAACCATCATGCTTGCTGAAATTTTATCACCCGGTGAACAAATCAAATATGGACTATCAGTGGGTAGTATTTGCAAACTCTACTTAGCAATATAAGCTTGGCTAATGAAATTATGCGTGGCGCCCAAATCAAATAAAAACTATGAAAGGGTGTTTGTGAAGCTGGAACATACCCGCAAGAATGGGTTCTCCCTCCGGCACGTCCTCTATGGCGAGTTGGTGGACGGTGCCGGGCTTAGGGTTTGCCCACCGCGCATTAATGGGATTCCGGGGCTGATTCCTCCCCGGAAACGGTGGTGTCATTCCGCTGCCTTGCTTCTTGGGGCAGTTGTTAGCAACGTGCCCCTGGCAACCGCACTTGAAACATGTGGTCGCTTGCTGGCCAATGCTTGGGGAACGAAAGCCCGACATGTGCTGCTGAGGTGCAAATGCACGCGGCATTGCCTGCTGCTGCTGTTGTTGCTGCGGAGGTTCTGGTAAGGCCGGTCGGAATGCCTGTGGTGAATACGGCCGATTGTGATACTGCGTCGGTCGCTGCGGTGGCTGCCAGCGTTGTAGCGATGGTGAGCGATACACCACTGATATTTCTGGGGAGGACCAGCTCCCTCTCCGCTGCTTTGCAGCATGCTTCACTTCTTCTCCGCTGCCGCCAATTCCTTGCCAGAGTCATCTTGTAAAATTGCAGCATCAATCATTTCGTTGAGGCTGCCACGATTGAACATCACCAGCTTGTCCTTCAGGAGCGGATTTAGCCCCTGGTAAAAGTAGTCCCGCCTCTTCTCGTCCATATCGGCATGATAGGAAGCATAGAGGGCGAGATCATTGAACACAAGGGCATACTCCAGTGCGTTCCTGTTTCCCTGCTGCAGGTGGAGAAATTCTTGCGTCTTCCTCTTCATAAGACCTGGTGGTATATGATAGGCCCTGAAGGCAGTCCGGAACTCCGCCCAGGTCAACACTCGCTCGGTGGGTTGCGAGGTGCAAAAATTCGCCCACCAAGCGCTCGCGGACACCTGAAGTTGCTGGGCCGCGAACTGTATCTTTCACTGCTCACTAAATTGGAGCAGCCCAGACTTCATCTCCATCGTGCGGAGCCAGTTGTCGGCATCGATGGGTGTGGCGGACCGGGATCCGCTCATCCAGGATCGCAGAGGGTGGTGCCGCACGATGCGACACCCGACAGCACACATCATAAGGACAGAATATATTACATGGGAAAACAACTGAACTGTACAAAGTAGTACAAACTCCAGTTACAAAATATTATTTATCTTACACAGCGAAAGTCTACACTATACAACTCACGCCCGCCTATCTAGCAAAAGTCGGCTGCCCAGCCCTAGGGCAACCCACACTAGCTGCACTCTTCAGCTCAGCGTGGCGTGTACGGCTCCCACTCAGCCGTGGTCCCCGACGGAGGGTAACCCTCGCTGGTGGACTCGTACTCCGAGTCCGTGGGTGGCTCCTCACCTGAAAGACACTTAAGCAGCAACCGTGAGCACGATGGCTCAACAAGGCTTAACCGACTCACCTAAACATGAAACTCTACATGAGGTGTACAATGACATAGGATAGTGATATTGCAGCAAATGGACACGCCTACAAGTTCATCCTTAGTTCATCTTTTAGCAACAAGTTAACAGTTCAGGAAACTGAAATTTAGTAAGCAATATTTGGTGGCAAACATGTAGCAATACAATATTATATCATATCAGCAATATTGAATCAACATATTTCATACATTATTCTACATCACGACTCAGTGACCAAGTGGTACTCTTCACGGAGAGGGACGGCGAATCGACTCGATATACACCTGCAGGGAAACCCAAAGAGCACGTCACGTACGCCCACCCGTGGAGCTGCACAGCACGCTCACTCGATGCCGTACGGGACAACCTTTCACCCAACAGCCAAAACGTCGAACCGGTCGCACCGAAACGAGCAGGAGGTTCACCACACGGAGCATCTCTCTATGCCCGTTGGCAGATTGCCACCTTGCTGCCCTCAGCCTACACCTATAAATCGGTGCGTTATGCCTCGACGTCCGGAGGTTTAGGCTACATCGGTTTATCGGGGCCCATATATCCGATATGCCTTCGGTACGTTCAAACTTGATCAGCATGGGCCGCACACGGATCGGTCCTCAATCGACACGGACAGGGCTGCACACACAAGACTCCCTCTTGCTGCGCCCTAGCCCCTGCCTAGTCTCATTTTCATTACTAAAGTGATCTCACGTCACTCAACCGAACCCATGTGTCCCAAGCCTATCTCGCGAGTAGATTCCAACTACTCGACTTGTACCGAAGCCCTATGAATTTTTAAGCATAGCCTATCTACTCGAGGTCTTAGACACTACCCTCACTCTTATGGAAAATTTCTGGTCATGCAAATGGGGTTCCATCCATCCTATACCTAATGCACATTCACAAGTCACATGACACATGTAAACAAAGTAAAACTTATAAGAGGTTAATGCAAACCGGGGCTTGCCTTGTTGCTACTGGTCAGGAGTTAGTTCTTCGTCCGGAAGAAGGAAGTCCAGCACTTCCGGAGTCTCCTCGCCTTCAGCGACTACACGTTAATAAAAATACTACATGTTAATGGATATGCACATGAGTTTAGGGTAATACTTCTGCTATTAGTTCTGCTAACCAGTTTCTAACAACTGGAACTCTGTTTAAGAATTTAAAGATGAACTGGGTGTTGGTGGTTTGGCTTAGGCTTAATCACATGGTTAAATGCTAAGTGGTTTTCCCCCTTTTCCATATTAATCCCTCAAGTGGTTAAACAGGACAGGGGTGATCCAGAGCTCCAATGGAGCTGAAAATTTTTGTGTGAGTTCCTTGTCACAAGAAAACCCTCTGGATCACACATTAGCACTTTTCATTGAGTGGTTTGCTCAGAATAATTCTCTTAGCACCTAAGCAAAGCAGAATTAATTCCGAGGTAACACCCCTGTTCATGCCCAACTTAGCGAACTACAATTTCAATTATAGCTCATAGAGTTTGCATGAATTTTCTTAGCATTTTTGGAGCTAAGATTTGCCCAGAACTGAATTTCCAAGTTTTGGAAATTCTCTGAAAATGTTTCTGTATTCAAATGAACACAGCATTTTCAAATTTGAATTGCTCTGATCAAATCAACTCCAAATGGTCTGAAACTTTTACAGCGGTTCATTAACATCCTAAAGAACATTCTGGCAAAATTTGGCGATTTTTGGATGAACCAAACTCCCTCTAAAATTCTTTTGCTGAAAAGCTTTAAAGAATTTTCCAGAATTGATTATTGCGTTTCATACAAATTTGGTTGCATATTTGGATAGAGCTATGCAAGCTGAATCCAACCCAATTTGAATCACTAAATTTGGAGCTTCCTAGCAAAAGTTATGAATTTCTAAACATTGGGCCGAAACTTGATTTGTTTTGCTATTGGAAAAGAACCTGGGCCCACTCTTTAAATCCCAGCCAGTGAGAACCGAGAACACATGGGCCACAGGGTTACCCTGCAAACAGCCACACGGAATCCTGGGCCATATTTGATCCAGTTTTAAACTCTCCCTCACTGACTGGTGGGCCCGCCCCACCCTTCTTCTTCCTCCAAGCCCTCCTTCCCGCGCACACGCTAACCTCGCAGGACCGAGGCGGCGCCTCACCGGCTGAGTGTCTCCAGCCGTCTCCCGGCTGGAGGCTCGCCGCCTGGGGGTTTATGGGGTCGGGAAACATGTTTGTGGGCTCGGTTCAGGCGCTAGAGGATCGGAACGGTGCCGGCAGCGTGCGGCGACCTCGGGGAATGATCAGCATCGTCGCCCGGTGGTCCTAGCCTGCCAACGACTCAGCCCATCCGTTCTAGAGCACCAGTGGGTGCTAGGGAAACACGGCAAGTAAAGGCCGGCGCTTGGCAACACCTCCAGAGGAGTTCTCACCGTGCGCCCGACTCCTGCCGCGCGGTTGAGCGTGGAACGACATGAAATACCCCGCACTGTGTCAGTTTTCTAGCTAGGGTTGCGAAGAGAAATTGACCGCTAGCCAGTCTAGGTCCTGTGTGCATGATTTGGTGGCCTAAGAACGAAGATTAAGGACGAATTCGATGGATTCTTACCCGGAGGTCCGAGTGGATGCGCCGGGAGAAAAATGTCAAATTGACGCTCGATGGTCCACCGTCAGGGATGTGGCTTGGCTAGTAGCAGCGTGACTATCCGGCGCGTCTCCGAGTGGCCTAGCTCGGCCGGGAAAGCCTCTGGTTCGAGCTGCCCACGTTGAGCCCGTGCCGGCTGTTCTTCTTGGTCACCACCAATAGTCTCTGGGCTAGGTTCTGGGCAGCTAAACTCGATTGTCTTCGGCCGGAGGAGGTAGAGGGTGAGTAGCTGTTGTGGTTTTTGGCTAGGGGGGTGCTGCAGGCGAGAGCTCGGCCGAATCCTCACGGGAAGTCGATCGGCGGCAGTCGGGTCGGTTCAGCGCGAGGCACGGGAGCAGTGATGATCTTCATGTGGCCGCGCGTGTTACCACCGCTGCAGTCGGTCCTCCACGGCGCGCTGGCTCGTGCGGTGTCCCTCCCTCTCGGGCGCGGGAGCAGGAGCTGGCGTGCTGTGTTCGACCGGCGTCGGGGAGAAAACAGGCCACGCTCGGTTTGGAGAACAGTCCTCCCACTGACTTGTGGGCCCACTCTCCCCCTAATCCTCTTTTTCCAAATTCTTCTGTAAATATCTCAGCTACTCTCCATTTAATGAGAGACTTTGCCCCCAAGTATTGGTTTGAATTTGAGTTCTAAATTTTGAAATTTATTTGGCCAAATTTGCCCCACATTTGAACTGAAATTCAAATTCAGTTTTGAATTCTTGCAAATTTAGCTCTTGACAAGATGAACTCCAATGAGGATGAAAATTGGTGGATTTACTCAGAAAAATGTGCTGAGTTTAAATATGAAGCTAACTTTTTAATTTGGGTGATGAAAGTTGCTGCAATTTTAATTTACATTCAAATTGGTCTCTTTTTCAAATAACCCAAAAAGTGCCTTAAAAAGTGTTGGATTTGCATGAAACTTGGCTTGAACCCTCCCAAGACTTTTCAAGTTCTAGGGGTGAGCTCAACCTCTCATGTTAATGTGTCCAGATCCCACTTTGTGAAAATGAAGGCTTTCCCCTCTAATCACTCTCTTGATGGAAGTTACTTGCTCTTCACAATATTTCCTAAGATATCCACAATAAAAACTGTGGTGTTGTGAGGTGAAGAAATGTTTTTGCAAGTCCCTTTTCTTGGGCTTTTACATCCCTCACCCCTTAAAAGAATCTCGTCCCAAGATTATAAAAGGAAACATAGCGATGTAGTAGGGACTTACCCGTGTTGAGAAGCCATGAACTCCGGGTAATTTGAGCGATGGAATTCCTGGCTCTCCCACGTCGCTTCTTCGGTGGTGTGGTTGCTCCAGATTTTTTTGTAGAACCACAATGTTCTGCTACGTGTGGTTCTGGCTTTTTCATCAATAATTTCCACCGGATACTCGTCATATGTTAAATCCGGTTTCAATTCGCCGATGTCTTCGGTAGGAACAGAAGCTGTATGCTTTAAACATTTTCGCAGTTGCGAAACATGGAAAACATCATGGACACCAGCAAGGGATGCTGGTAGCTCCAGTCTATACGCAGCTGGTCCACATTTCTCGGTAATAGCATAGGGTCCAATGAAACGGGGAGCGAGCTTCCCCTTCACACCGAATCGGTGCACGCCCTTCATCGGAGACACGCGAAGGTACACGTGTTCACCGACGTCAAAGTGCAACGGTCTATGCCTCTTATCAGCGTAGCTCTCCTGCCGGGATTGAGCGGCCTTCAAGTTAGCGTGAATCGCCCGAATGCGCTCTTCGGCGTCATTCACCACATCTTGATACTCGCCTGATAGCCATTGTTGTACGAGAATTCCGCCAATGGTAGGTGATCATCCCAGTTCCTACCATGGTGGATGGCACATGCTCTCAACATGTCTTCCAGAACTTGATTCACCCTCTCTGTCTGGCCATCTGTCTGAGGGTGGTAGGCGGAGCTTCTAATCAGTTTAGTACCCAAAGCAGCATGCAACTGCTCCCAAAAGCGAGATAAAAACAATGCACCTCGGTCTGAGACTATGGTCTTGGGTACACCATGCAGGCATAGAATCCTGGCAATATATAACTCCGCATATCTGTTGGCATGGAAATGTGTATGTACGGGGATGAAGTGAGCTGACTTGGTTAGTCGGTCAACGATCACCCAAATGGAAGCATGTTTGTTGGACGTTAAGGGTAATCGCACAATGAAATCCATGCTCACATCTTCCCATTTCCATGCTGGAATTTTCAGGGGTTGCAACAGCCCTGATTTCCTCATATGATCCGCCTTCACTCGTCTACACGTATCACACTCGGATACGTACTTTGCCACCTCCCGTTTCATCCGTGTCCACCAAAATTTCATTTTCAAATATTGGTACATTTTGTTGCTGCCCGGATGAATGGAGTACTTGGACAAGTGGGCTTCATCGAGGATCTTCTTCCTCAACTCCATATCCCAGGGTACGACTATGCGATCATTGAACCATAGCGTCCCCTCGTCATCTTTCCGGAAACATTTGATCTCCCCGTTGTCTATCCGTCTCCAGAGATGTGCCATGCCTTTATCATCTTTATGAGCTGCAATGATGTCCTCCCTGATGGTAGGGATGAGGGCAAGGTTGTACAGCGACCCATAAGGAACCAAGTATAAACTTGGCTCTTCCTCCTCCACCGGGGTAATGGTGAGGTGATGGACATGTGATTTCCGACTCAGCGCGTCGGCAACCACATTCGCCTTGCCGGGGTGGTAGTGAATCTCAATTTCATAATACTTGATCAGTTCTAACCACCTCCTTTGCCTCATGTTCAGCTCCTTCTGGGTGAAAATGTATTTCAAGCTCTTGTGGTCGGTGTAGAGATGCACCAGATTTCTCAGGAGATAGTGCCTCCACATTTTTAGCGCCAAAACCACTGCAGCAAGCTCAAGATCATGAGTGGGATAATGCTGCTCATGGTTCCGAAGCTGGCGTGAGCCATAGGCGACCACACGTCCTTCCTGCATCAACACACAGCCGAGCCCAATACCGGACGTGTCGCAATACACGTCGAAGGGCTTTGTTGTATCCGGCTGAGCTACGACCGGGGCTGTTGTGAGATGCTTCACCAATGCTTGGAACGCTCTTTCACACGCCGTGTTCCAAACATACTTCGTCCCTTTCTTCAGCAATTCTGTCATCGGCTTAGCGAGCTTGGAGAAGCTTGGAATAAATCTCCGATAGTATCCCGCTAACACGAGGAAACTTCTGACTTCATGAACTGAAGTGGGAGCTTTCCATTTCACCACATGCTCTATTTTACTTGGGTCAACCGCAATGCCCTCTGCGGAGATGATATGTCCCAAGAATGGCACTTGGCTGATCCAAAACTCGCATTTGCTGAAC
Organism: Neostapfia colusana; assembly: GCA_030760725.1. Lineage (NCBI taxonomy): Eukaryota > Viridiplantae > Streptophyta > Magnoliopsida > Poales > Poaceae > Neostapfia > Neostapfia colusana. The sequence goes on along the minus strand of JASWHV010000005.1, from coordinate 73,006,207 downwards.
TTGGCGTAGAGCTTGTGGTCTCGCAATCGTTGAAGAACGATCCTCAAGTGTTCGGCATGTTCGGCTTCTGTCTTGGAGTAAACCAAGATATCATCGATGAACACTACCACGAACTTATCCAGCTCTGGCATGAATACCCAGTTCATGAGATACATGAAATGTGCTGGAGCATTTGTGAGACCAAAGGATATGACGAGATATTCATATAGTCCATATCTCGTCGAGAAGGCCGTCTTCCGGATATCCTCCGCCCGGATCTTTATCTGGTGATATCCAGAGCGAAGGTCCATCTTGGAGAACACACTTGCACCCACAAGTTGATCAAACAATATGTCGATGCGGGGCAGTGGGTACTTATTCTTGACGGTGACGGCGTTGAGCGGCCGGTAATCCACACACAGCCTCAAGGTTTCATCCTTCTTTTTAACAAACAGCGCCGAGCATCCCCAAGGCGAGGAACTCGGCCTAATGAAACCCTTACTCAACAGATCATTGAGTTGTTCTTTCAGTTCCGCCGGCTCATTTGGAGCCATCTTGTATGGTATCCGTGATATGGGCGTAGTCCCGGGTGCGAGCTCGATCTTGAACTCGACATCCCGCTCAGGTGGCATGCCCGGAAGATCATCTGGGAACACATCGGGATACTCCCGGACTATGGGGATGTCCTCCAACTTGAGAGCTTCAGTATTGTTGATCACTGAAACTTCCCAGACTGGATTATCTAATAAGAGGGACTGCGGACGGTATAATGGGGAGTTGAGGTGAACCGTCCGTGATAGGGTTTCCAGGACAGCGCCATGGTAGCTTAGCCATGACATTCCCAAGATTGCATCAATCTTCTGCCCCTCAAGGATAATCATAGCGGTGGGATATATCTTCCCACCTAAGCACAGTGGTGCTTTTGGAACCATCATCGTTGCTGAAATCTTTCCTCCCGGTGAGCAGATCATATACGAACACTCGGTTGGAAAGGCTTCCAGCTGATGCTTAACCACATATGATGCACTTATAAAGTTGTGGGTTGCACCAGAATCAAACAATATGACGATGGCTTGATGGTTCAGAGTGAACGTACCCGCCAGCACGTTGTCTCCCTCCGGGGCGTCCTCATTGTCGAGGTTGCGGACGCCACCAGTACGCTGACCAACCTTCTTCACCGGAGGTCGGCCTCGAGCACCGCCCTGGAACTGGGCTTGCCCACTGCTCTGCTGCCCCTGGGGACAGTCCTTCGCGAAGTGGCCCGACTGGCCACACGTGAAGCAGGTGAAACGGGGCGGTCCCCCGCTGATCGGTGGATGGAATCCCGGGGCGCGTTGTGGCGGTGGAAACGCCCGGGGTACCGTCTGCTCCTGCTGCTGCTGTCTTGGTGGTGGCATCGGCGGACGGAACGGAGGTGACTGAAAAGGACGTCCTCCGAACCGTTGAGGTCGTGCCGGTGGATGCCACTGCTGCCCGGATGGTGTCCGATACACCATACGGTACTTCTGAGGCGCGCCACCACCGCTGCTAGGTGGAGCGCTGCGCTTCCTCTGCTCAGCTGCCAACTCCTGCTGAGCATCCTCTTGCATAATCGCGGCATTGACTAGGTCGTTGAATGTGCCGCGATTCCACTGCACGAGATGTGTCTTCATCTCGGGGTGTAACCCCCGATAGAAGTGTTCCCGCTTCTTCTCCTCAGTGGAGATATAGTCTGACGCGTATTGCGCCAGATGGTTCAAGGCATGGGAGTAGTCATGGGCACTCCTCCCGCCCTGCTTCAGCTCCAAGAATTCTTGGAACTTCCTCTTCATGATCCCGGGAGGGATATGGTAGGCGCGGAACGCCTCCCGGAACTCTTGCCATTCCACGGTATGGCCAGCCGGACGTTGTGACGGCTCTGATGCCACGCTGAGACGGCCCCACGGGACCTCGTTGGGTGGTGCCGTGTTATGCGGCACCCAACAGCACACGGGTCGATGAACACCCATCATATTACATAAATAGTTTGCGGAAGCGTACAAGATTGTTTTACAAATAAATATATATCAGAGTAAACTACAGCGGAAGACTATCACTCTCACGATTCATATCTAAACTAGCAACAAAGAAACGGTCCAGCCCGCGGACGTTTCTTACTAGCATCATGAAGATCAATCTGCAGCGGCGAGGATGCTCTTTGAGTAAGCACTCGGAGGTTCCCGAGTCTCATCGGCACCCCTTCTCATAATCAGCGAGTCAATTACCTGCAAAACAACTCGGATAGCATCCGTGAGCATAACGCTCAGCAAGACTTAACCGTCACCCTAAACATGAAACTCTAAGTGAGGTTATGAACCTAACATAGGATGGCATAAGCATAATTAACTCGCCTAAAAGTGAATCCTTACTTTCAGGTATTAATTGCAGCATTTTAAGTAACCCTGGGCACGCCACATCGGGAGTCCACAATCAAACAAGAAACGCTTTCCCCCGATGTAAATTGCTCATGGCATAAAAGAATCGAGTTTGCACTAGCCTATTCATCGAGATCCAATACAACACTAGTATAATACTTCACATCAAGATGATTAGTTCCTTTCTCATGCAAGTTCTTACTACTTCACGACTGTGAGAACAAGTATGCTCGGTCCATTCCGCGAGCGACGGTGATTCGAATCAATAACACCCGGACTCCACGACACGTACGCCCGTACTCGACGTTGCCTACAACAACCATCACTGACGTCGTACGTGGCAGCCTTTCCCCCGTTTCACCCCCGCTGAATCGATCAAGTCGCCCCGTACAGTAGCTACTCTCATGGTGCACCTTCCGACGTGAGATGTCATGAGAATATTCCCCACATACTGCACACCGGCCGTCCGCCTAAGGCGACCCGAAAAGTCCCAACGACAGCTTCCCGAGGTACATCGGTTTACTGGGTCCCATATAGCCAGCATGAGTCCGATACACAACTCAAACTTGTTCAACAGGGCCGCATACGGATCGGTCCTTGACCGACACGGACAGGTCTACAGCACCCAGGCCCCTATGTCCTGCTGCTCCTACAACCTTCCGGTCTCAATTTTAACTTGCTAATTCAATTACGAACCAATCCCGTATGCCCCTGTTGTTCCTAAATCTGCGAGTAGCATCTCACCACTCGACTTCTACCGAACCGTACTTAAGCATGGCAGTTCTACACGGTGAAAGACACCTACCCAATACTCCATGGGTCATTTGGCTATGCAAGAGGAGTATCAATCACTAGACCTAATGCACAGTTCATATCTTGACCGAAAATGAGTACAAAATAAAAACTTAACAGCTGTTAAATGCAAACCGGAGCTTGCCTGTTTTGCAGGGTAGTCGTATATAAGCAGTTAGTATCCTTGCAGATCCACCCTTGACTCTCCGGAGCTTGATCCACTTTGATGAATCACTCCTTTGAGTCCCCTTCGTTGTGGTTCCTATTGAAATGCATATGCATATGTTTCATGGAATGTAATGGAAAGAAGTTATAGAATTACTTTCTTAAGAACAGAGGTTGTGTGGAAAAGCCAAGCATGGCTTGGTTTGCCTCTGTTGTGCAAAGAACAGAATTAAACTAATTTGACCTTAAGGCCCTTAGCTATACACTAACCCTTTTCTCTAATGGACATAATAGATAAGCTGAAAAGATTTGAGTGCAACTGAAGAACAAGAACTCCAATGGCCTCAAAACTTTTACAGCAGGTTCTATACTACCTAAGGATTTAGCTTCCAAATTGCAGCTAATGTGGAGTCATATTGTGTCCTCCATAATTCTCACAATATCTCTTATGTATTTTTCCCTTATACATAAGTATGGAGAATAAGGACAGGGAGTTCCAGGACTCATCTTGGGCTGATAATTTACATGTGAGTTCTTGATCACATTAGAGTCATCTGGTCCAAGATTCAGCCCTTTTACTTGGGTAGTTCTTCCAGAAAAATTCTTTAAGTATTTGTACTCAATAGAATTAATTCTGTAGTAATGTGCATTTTCATGCCCAACTAAGTGAACTACAATTCCAAGTATGTCCCAGAGAGCTTGCCTAAATTTTCCTATGATTTTTTGGAGCTATGGATTGCTCTGAACAGATTTTTGAAGTGGGAAACATTTTCTGAAAATGTTTCTGGACTCTTTTGAACACAGTAGTTTGCATTTAGCAAATTCCTACACAAATGATCTTCAAATGAGCTGAAAATTTGCTAGTAGGTCAATAATATGCTAAAGAATATTCTGGCAAAATTTGGGTATTTTTGGATAAACCAAACTCCCTCAATAATTCTTTTTCAGAAAACCTTCAAAGAATTTCCCAGAATATAATATTGACTTTCATAGAAATCTGGGTTCATATTTGTATAGAACTCAGAGAGATGAATCCAACCCAATTGGAATCACTCAAATTGGAGTTTTCCACAGGGAGATATGAATTTCTAAAGATTGAGCTAAGTCTGGAATTATTTTCCTATTGAAAATCCCACTGGGCCCGCTTATTTGAATTCCAACCAATCAGAACTGGGCCACACCGGGGCCACGGGTTTTTTCGCGCCAGCACACGGGATCCCGGCCCACGCTCCGTCTTCTACCTCCGGCTTCCTCTCTCGCGCCCGCGCGCTCCCCCTCGCCAGAGTAACCGGAAGTTCGCCGGAACGGTCTTCCCGGCCACCGCCGGAGCTACAACTCGCCGCCAGGGGGTTTAGGGCCTCGAGGAACAGGGCTGTGGGGTTTCCTAGGGCCGCCGACGACCGGAACATGGCCGGCGACGTGTAACTGCCTCTGTGGAAGTCCGGCAGCGTCGCCCGGGGTCTCCAGCCCTCAAAGGCTTGTGCCGACGAGCCCTACAGCACCAGCGCAGCTCTAGGAAGATCGGCACGACCTCAAAATGGCTCGGGAGCGGCTGTAAATAGGTTGTCGCTGTGCGACCGAATGGGTCCGCCATGAACACCTCTAGTCGAGCTCGAATTCCGTCGTGCTGAGGTGTTTTCATGCGCTGGATCCTAAAGGAGAAATGACCGCCGGCTAATCCAGCGTCCATGTGCCAAATTTGATGACTTAAGGAGGATCAGAGGGCAAGAATTTGAAATAGTCATACCGGAAGCTCAGAATGGGGTCGCCGGAGCAAAACTTCGAAATTCGCCGGCGATGCTTCACGGTATGGCCTGAGCTTGGGCTGAGAGCAGCACCGCACCCGTGCGCGTCCGTAGGTGTGATCGCTCGGCCGTGAAACCCGTTGTGGAGGGCTGTCCACGAGCGCCCGATCACTTCCACGGCTTAGGTCGCCGTGGCGGCAGTTGTTCTCGGGCACTGGAGGCCGCAGCTCGCTGGCTTGCGGGTCAGGGAGGTGGAGGCCGAGCTCGCGGTGCTGTTTAGCAGGTCAGGGGAGGAAAGAGCGTGGTGGTTTCGCCGTTCTTCCGCTCGGACCGAGAGGCGGCGGGGAAGATGGTCGCTGGCCGTGCGCTCGCGAGGAGAGAAGAAGGGACGGCCTTTGCTTCGTCCAGGGGGGTTTATCAGGTCGCAGAACCGCCTCTGGGCGCCGTGTGTGGGGAAATGCAGCAGCTGGTGGCGCTGCCGAGCGCCCCCGTGGCTCCACGGTGGGAGCAGCTCTTGGCCCACGTGCTGCTCGACGATTTTCCCCACTGGGGCTGAGACTTAAGGTGCAAGGCTCCTCTTTTAGCTCTATGACATGTGGGTCCCACTCCACAGTTCCTCCCCAAATATCTTCTCAAGCTGATCCTCTTGATTCCCACAATTCTGAGTTTTAAAATGGGGGTTAGAATTTGAATCCTTCCAATTCAGTTTGAATTTGCTTGCCAAATTTGAATTTGGTTGAAGTTTGCAAATTCTCCTCTTTAACTCCTTTTTGAGCCCCCTACAATTGAAAAGTTTATGAGCAAACTTTTCCCTATAATTCCAACTATAGGGCTGCATGTTTACTCAAAGTTTTTGGTCACTACATGTGTGAACTTTGAATTTAAAATCTGATTTTTAAACTTACATGCAAAAAGGTATTTAACTCCTTATTGGTCCAACACTTTTAAATAAAAAGGTGAACCTCATGTTGGATGTTCATCCATGTATTACCTTGCATGAAGAAAAGTTTTAGCAAGTCCCATTTTTCCTGTCATTGCCACACATATGAACTCAAACCATAGTTTTTATTCATACACATTTTTGGGACTTTTACATTCCTCCCCCCTTAAAAGAATCTCGTCCCGAGATTACAAAACAGGAACGAGACAGGAGAGGTAATTACAAACTGTACAAAGCTAAAAAATTCCGGATAGTTGGTGCGGAGGTAATCTTCACTTTCCCACGTCGCCTCTTCCGTGGTGTGATTACTCCACAGCACCTTGAAGAATCTGATCGTCCGGTTCCGGGTTACTCGGGTCTTTTTATCCAAAATCTGAACCGGTCGCTCGGTGTAGGTCAGGTCCGGTTTCAATTCGTCGATGTCCCCAGTGCGAACAGCAGCGGTGAATTTGAGGCACTTCCGCAGCTGTGAAACATGAAATACATCATGAACACCCGCTAGACTTGCCGGTAATTCCAGCCGGTAGGCTACGGGTCCGCACTTCTCCGTGATAGCAAAAGGACCAATAAAACGGGGAGCGAGCTTCCCCTTTACACCGAACCGGTGAATTCGCTTCATCGGAGATACACGAAGATAAACATGTTCCCCGATGTCAAAATGTAATGGCCTACGCCTCTGATCCGCGTAGCTCTTCTGTCGGGATTGTGCAGCCTTTAAGTTCTCTTGTATCAACCGAACTCGGTCTTCGGCTTCGTTGACAAGATCAATCCCAAACAGAACTCTTTCACCGGACTCACACCAATTCAGTGGTGTGCGACACTTCCGGCCATAGAGAGCTTCATACGGTGTCATTTTAATACTCGCTTGATAACCGTTGTTGTATGAAAACTCCGCCAGCGGTAGGTGATCGTCCCAATTCCTACCGTGGTGGATGGCACACGCTCTCAACATATCCTCAAGCACTTGATTCACCCTCTCCGTTTGTCCATCAGTTTGAGGGTGATATGCGGAGCTCCTAATCAACTTGGTGCCCAACGAGGCATGCAGCTGCTCCCAAAACCGAGCAACGAACAACGCACCTCGATCTGAGATGATGGTCTTCGGGACACCATGTGAACATATAATTCTGAAGATGAATAACTCCGCATATTGCCTTGCTCGATAATGAGTGTTTACCGGTATGAAATGAGCTGATTTCGTCAATCGGTCGACGATCACCCATATCGAGTCATGCTTCTTGGATGTGAGTGGTAATCCGACGATGAAGTCCATACTCACATCCTCCCATTTCCACGCCGGAATCTTCAAAGGTTGTAGCGGTCCGGCTTTCCGCATATGATCAGCCTTGACCCGTCTACACGTATCGCATTCGGATACGTATTTAGCAATCTCCCTCTTCATCCTCGTCCACCAAAATTTCTGTTTCAAATCTTGGTACATCTTGTTACTTCCGGGATGAATGGAAAACTTTGACAGGTGGGCTTCATCCAAGATCTTCTTCCGGAGTTTCATATTGCGCGGTACCACTATACGGTTGTTAAACCATATTGTACCGTTCTCATCCTTCCGGAAACATTTCACCTCCCCGTTGTCTAGTCTTCTCCGTATGTGAGACATACCTCTGTCTCTTCTTTGAGCCTCAACAATCTCTTCACGGATTGTTGGAATGAGCGCGAGATTATAAAGCGCGCCATACGGAATGACACGAAGGCTGGGTTCTTCATCTTCCAACTCAGCAACCGCTAAGTTGTGAACGTGGGCTTTCCGACTAAGCGCGTCGGCAACCACGTTGGCTTTTCCCGGGTGATAGTGGATCTCTATTTCATAATCTTTTATGAGCTCCAACCATCTCCATTGTCTCATATTCAGCTCCTTCTGCGTGAAGATATACTTCAGGCTCTTATGGTCGGTGTAGAGGTGAACAAGATTACCCAGTAGATAATGCCTCCACATCTTTAACGCCAACACCACAGCAGCAAGCTCAAGATCGTGAGTTGGATAATGCTGCTCGTGGTTTCGCAGTTGACGAGACCCATAGGCGACTACACGCCCTTCTTGCATCAGAACGCAGCCGAGACCGATGCCGGATGCATCGCAGTATACATCAAATGGCTTCGTCGTGTCCGGCTGAGCAAGAACTGGAGCCGTTGTGAGATGTTTCACCAAAGTTTTGAATGCGGCTTCACATGCTGTATTCCAAATGTATTTAGTGCCCTTCTTCAGCAGCTCCGTCATTGGTTTAGCAATCTTTGAGAAGCTCGGAATAAACCTCCGATAATATCCTGCTAAACCTAGGAAACTTCGGACCTCGTGGACTGATTTGGGAGATTCCCACTTCAGCACTTGTTCAATCTAGCTGGGGTCCACGGCGATACCTTCTGCTGAAATAATATGGCCTAGGAAAGGCACTTGATCAATCCAGAACTCGCACTTACTGAACTTGGCATATAACTGGTGCTCCCTCAACCGTTGTAGCACAGTACGCAGATGTTCAGCGTGCTCTTCTTCCGATTTGGAGTAAACCAATATGTCGTCGATGAATACCACGAAGAACTTGTCTAACTCCGGCATGAACACAGAATTCATAAAATACATGAAGTGTGCCGGAGCGTTGGTTAATCCAAATGACATGACGAGGTACTCGTAGAGTCCGTATCTCGTCGAGAAAGCTGTCTTCGGTATGTCCTCCGGTCGGATCTTGATTTGATGATAGCCCGACCGAAGATCCATCTTCGAAAATACCTTTGCACCCACAAGTTGATCAAACAGGATGTCGACGCAAGGCAAAGGATACATGTTCTTGATCGTGACAGCATTGAGAGGACGATAATCAACACATAGCCGTAGTGTTTCGTCCTTCTTCTTAACGAACAGCGCTGAGCAACCCCAAGGTGAAGAACTTGGTCGTATGAAACCCTTGCTCATGAGTTAATTCAGTTGCTCTTTCAACTCCGCTAGCTCGTTAGGCGCCATCTTGTAAGGCCTTCGTGAAATAGGCGTCGTTCCCGGCGCCAGTTCAATTTTGAACTCGACGTCCCGTTCGGGCGGCATGCCCGGTAAGTCATCGGGAAATACGTCGGGATAATCACGTACCACCGGAATATCTTCAAGCTTCAGCGCTTCCGTGTGGTAGGCCTCTACCATATCTGGATCTTCGCTGTCTAAAAACAGCGTGTGCTGTCCGTGAATCGGCGAGTCAATCTGGACAGTCCGGTTACCGATATTGAGAACGGCACCGTGACAATTTAACCAAGACATCCCCAATATAATGTCTATCTTCTGCCTATCCAACATAATCAGCGATGTTGGGTATATTTTTCCGCCCAAACACAAAGCTGCTCGGGACACAATCTGATTGGCAGAGATATTTCCTCCCGGTGAACGTATGAGAAAACTCGTTGTGGGAGTATTGGTGGATAATTGGTGCTGATCCACGCATGTTTTGCTGATAAAATTGTGAGTTGCACCTGAATCAAAAAGTACCAACACGGGCACGTCCTTGAGTGTGAATATGCCCGCTAACACCGGTGCTCCCTCCGGGACATCCTCAATAGCAAGATGTTGCACACTCCCGGATTGCAATGCTGTTATGTTGACTGGAGCAGGTGGCGGCATACCACGTGATGATGATGGCTGTCTGGTATTCAACAACTTCTCCCGGCATTCCTGCCTAAAATGCCCAAAACGGTGGCAATAAGAACACGGAGGTTTCCCCGGTTCTTCGTTGACTTGTGGTTGAGAAGTTGAGGCACTTGGCTGCAGCAATGATGTAACAGATGTCATTCGTTGCTGAGGCAAAGGTGTTGCTTCAAGACATGATTCTTGAGCAGGAAATCTGTACAGAGTTGATCTCCCTGGTGCTTTCCATATCTCATCGGATGGTGTGTGATACACCACACGGTATTTACGAGGAACGATTGGTGTGTATTCTTGCACATCCTCCCGGTCCCTCTTCTCTGCTTGACACTCAAGTGTCGCTTGTTCTTGCAGCAGAGCAGCACTGATCAACTCGGTGTAACTGCCTTGATTGAACAAAGCTAACTTCTCTTTTAGTATGGCACTCAAGCCATAGAAAAAGTAGTCACACATTGCAGCTTCGCTCGTCGCATAAGCAGGAGCATATTGTGCCAGAAGGTTGAATCGTCTGACATAATCGAGGACACTCATGTTCCCCTGCTTCAAGTTTCTGAATTCTTGCTGCTGGGCCTTGATAAAACCCATAGGAATGTGACGAGCCCGGAATGCTTCACGAAATTCCGTCCATTCCACTTGATGGCCTTCCGGAACGGTGGCGAGATACGCAAACCACCAATTTCCGGCGGCTCCATGGAGCTGTTGAGCTGCAAATGATGTCTTCTGATACTCGTCGCACTCAAACACCCCAAACTTGGACTCCATAACTCGAAGCCACTGATCAGCTTCCACTGGTTCATGGGCTTCCGTGAAGATTGGCGGTTGTGTCGCCAAGAAATCCAAGTAGGCGTTCCGAGGTGGAACGTCCTGTTGTGCATGCTGGAGTAAGCCCTGTTGTACCAAGGCTTGGAGTAGTCTTGTGTTCTCTTGACTTGACTCGACCATCTGAGCCATGACATCCGCCCATACCGTTGATGGCGGTGCCCGTGGTGGAGTCGAGTCATCATCTTCTTGACGAGAACTATCAACCTTACTCGGAGAATGAGTACGCACCATACTGCACAAAGATAATTTTTGAGGGGAGTCAAAACATGATCTCAGCAGTATGTGAAAGTATGTAAAACATGAACATGCTAAAACTTTATGAAAGCATAACAAAATTTCATGTTTACACATCTTTCTAAAGCCAACATACCCAGTCCCTCATTCGGTACAAAACAGACCTTTCAGTACTTAACCCAGAATTTGATCCAGTTACTTGCATTTTCATAACTCAAGTTGAATACCAAAGTTAAAGTTAACTTCAGTATATTTTCAACGAGTACTCACATGCCCCTAGATCATTGCTGGAACGAAAGTTAGGATTGTTCAAAGTTGACAGAATTTCTGGCTAAAATTTGCTAGCACCTCCTTTGTATGTGGCTGTTTTCATCACAGTTTTACATACAACTGGGGTACAATTCTGAACAAACTATGAACTACAAAATCGTTGCAAATTTCCTAACCTTTCCAACGGTGTATCATATGACCCTTAGAAATTTTTCTACAGACTGTGACGGCTAATTTACAGCAACATCCAGAGAAGTCTGCAGCTGCTCTGTTTTCTGAACAGTTTGCATTCATCTGGACGTTCAACCAAGTTGGTGTCGGATTTGGCTCTGGAGTTCTACAGAAAAGTTGTAGAGCACTTAATAAACTTTCCAGAACCGTGTCAAATACCTCCATTGGGTCAAACTAATCAGAGTTACGCTCTGTTAAAGTTCGGCAAAACTTCTGCCAGAACAGAGCACTCTGTTTTTGAGATCAAAAGAAGCCTAGTAATTCTCTTCTTTGAAACTTAGTTCAAATGAAGAGTTCAGTAACTAATATGTGCTTTATCACATCCATTTTTTTAGTTTGAAAGTTAGTCATGAATGATTTCTTCATAGGTAAGAATACTATCCAGTGTAGTATGGTGACGATGCACCGTAAGACATATGACGGTACTACGTTGCCTTACCAAAGAAAAACCTAACCGGATTACACCGGCATACACGTATCATTAGGTGGCACTAAAACGATCACTCGCAAACGTGTTCTACACGCACTAAGGTTTTTGTGGTTAGTACCTACATAAAACACACTCAATCATCAGGTCCGGCTGCACACCGAACCCGGTATCCATAACAGTTTGTACACCCGGCCGTCATCACTCGCCCAGGTGTTCTCAAGCCAAACACGCCATGAGCTACGTGTTCACGTTACTGACCACGTGACGGGGTCTCCCAAATTGCACCACGCACGCCAGGGAAGACGTTGCTCTAATACCCCAAACGACATGAAGAGTCGTAGAGGATACTAAAGTGGGTCGGGTTACCTGCCACCCGTGGGGCTCCACCCTTCAACTTGTGCGCACTGGTGGACAGCGCATACGTGCACCCCCAAGACATAGACGTCCCGAGATGCACGATTTTTCTGACATAACAAATAGGTTAGTTTGCCACCTTCATATTATATGCTAATAGTAGTCCTTATGTGGGCCTAGTACCGTTATCTCACCGTACCCTAAGTTTGTGACATAATATGATGCTCAATCCGTGCTCTGTTCCCAACGCAGCTCTGATACCATGTGTGACGGCTCTGATGCCACGCTGAGACGGCCCCACGGGACCTCGTTGGGTGGTGCCGTGTTATGCGGCACCCAACAGCACACGGGTCGATGAACACCCATCATATTACATAAATAGTTTGCGGAAGCGTACAAGATTGTTTTACAAATAAATATATATCAGAGTAAACTACAGCGGAAGACTATCACTCTCACGATTCATATCTAAACTAGCAACAAAGAAACGGTCCAGCCCGCGGACGTTTCTTACTAGCAACACGAAGATCAATCTGCAGCGGCGAGGATGCTCTTTGAGTAAGCACTCGGAGGTTCCCGAGTCTCATCGGCACCCCTTCTCATAATCAGCGAGTCAATTACCTGCAAAACAACTCGGATAGCATCCGTGAGCATAACGCTCAGCAAGACTTAACCGTCACCCTAAACATGAAACTCTAAGTGAGGTTATGAACCTAACATAGGATGGCATAAGCATAATTAACTCGCCTAAAAGTGAATCCTTACTTTCAGGTATTAATTGCAGCATTTTAAGTAACCCTGGGCACGCCACATCGGGAGTCCACAATCAAACAAGAAACGCTTTCCCCCGATGTAAATTGCTCATGGCATAAAAGAATCGAGTTTGCACTAGCCTATTCATCGAGATCCAATACAACACTAGTATAATACTTCACATCAAGATGATTAGTTCCATTCTCATGCAAGTTCTTACTACGTCACGACTGTGAGAACAAGTATGCTCGGTCCATTCCGCGAGCGACGGTGATTCGAATCAATAACACCCGGACTACACGACACGTACGCCCGTACTCGACGTTGCCTACAACAACCATCACTGACGTCGTACGTGGCAGCCTTTCCCCCGTTTCACCCCCGCTGAATCGATCAAGTCGCCCTGTACAGTAGCTACTCTCATGGTGCACCTTCCGACGTGAGATGTCATGAGAATATTCCCCACATACTGCACACCGGCCGTCCGCCTGAGGCGACCCGAAAAGTACCAACGACAGCTTCCCGAGGTACATCGGTTTACTGGGTCCCATATAGCCAGCATGAGTCCGGTACACAACTCAAACTTGTTCAACAGGGCCGCATACGGATCGGTCCTTGACCGACACGGACAGGTCTACAGCACCCAGGCCCCTATGTCCTGCTGCTCCTACAACCTTCCGGTCTCAATTTTAACTTGCTAATTCAATTACGAACCAATCCCGTATTCCCCTGTTGTTCCTAAATCTGCGAGTAGCATCTCACCACTCGACTTCTACCGAACCGTACTTAGCATGGCAGTTCTACACGGTGAAAGACACCTACCCAATACTCCATGGGTCATTTGGCTATGCAAGAGGAGTATCAATCACTAGACCTAATGCACAGTTCATATCTTGACCGAAGATGAGTACAAAATAAAAACTTAACAGCTGTTAAATGCAAACCGGAGCTGGCCTGTTTTGCATGGTAGTCGTATATAAGCAGTTAGTATCCTTGCAGATCCACCCTTGACTCTCCGGAGCTTGATCCACTTTGATGAATCACTCCTTTGAGTCCCCTTCGTTGTGGTTCCTATTGAAATGCATATGCTTATGTTTCATGGAATGTAATGGAAAGAAGTTATAGAATTACTTTCTTAAGAACAGAGGTTGTGTGGAAAAGCCAAGCATGGCTTGGTTTGCCTCTGTTGTGCAACGAACAGAATTAAACTAATTTGACCTTAAGGCCCTTAGCTATACACTAACCCTTTTCTCTAATGGACATAATAGATAAGCTGAAAAGATTTGAGTGCAACTGAAGAACAAGAACTCCAATGGCCTCAAAACTTTTACAGCAGGTTCTATACTACCTAAGGATTTAGCTTCCAAATTGCAGCTAATGTGGAGTCATATTGTGTCCTCCATAATTCTCACAATATCTCTTATGTATTTTTCCCTTATACATAAGTATGGAGAATAAGGACAGGGAGTTCCAGGACTCATCTTGGGCTGATAATTTACATGTGAGTTCTTGATCACATTAGAGTCATCTGGTCCAAGATTCAGCCCTTTTACTTGGGTAGTTCTCCCAGAACAATTCTTTAAGTATTTGTACTCAATAGAATTAATTCTGTAGTAATGTGCATTTTCATGCCCAACTAAGTGAACTACAATTCCATGTATGTCCCAGAGAGCTTGCCTAAATTTTCCTATGATTTTTTGGAGCTATGGATTGCTCAGAACAGATTTTTGAAGTGGGAAACATTTTCTGAAAATGTTTCTGGACTCTTTTGAACACAGTAGTTTGCATTTAGCAAATTCCTACACAAATGATCTTCAAATGAGCTGAAAATTAGCTAGTAGGTCAATAATATGCTAAAGAATATTCTGGCAAAATTTGGGTATTTTTGGATAACCCAAACTCCCTCAATAATTCTTTTTCAGAAAACCTTCAAAGAATTTCCCAGAATATAATATTTACTTTCATAGAAATCTGGGTTCATATTTGGATAGAAATCAGAGAGATGAATCCAACCCAATTGGAATCACTCAAATTGGAGTTCTCCACAGGGAGATATGAATTTCTAAAGATTGAACTAAGTCTGGAATTATTTTCCTATTGAAAATCCCACTGGGCCCGCTTATTTCAATTCCAACCAATCAGAACTGGGCCACACCGGGGCCACGGGGTTTTTCGCGCCAGCACACGGGATCCCGGCCACACCCGATCCCGGATTTGAATTCCGAGCTGCTGACAGGCGGGGCCCACGCTCCGTCTTCTACCTCCGGCTTCCTCTCTCGCGCCCGCGCGCTCCCCCTCGCCGGAGTAACCGGAAGTTCGCCGGAACGGTCTACCCGGCCACCGTCGGAGCTACAACTCGCCGCCAGGGGGTTTAGGGCCTCGAGGAACAGGGCTGTGGGGTTTGCTAGGGCCGCCGACGACCGGAACATGGCCGGCGACGTGTAACTGCCTCTGTGGAAGTCCGGCAGCGTCGCCCGGGGTCTCCAGCCCTCAAAGGCTTGTGCCGACGAGCCCTACAGCACCAGCGCAGCTCTAGGAAGATCGGCACGACCTCAAAATGGCTCGGGAGCGGCTGTAAATAGGTTGTCGCCGTGCGACCGAATGGGTCCGCCATGAACACCTCTAGTCAAGCTCGAATTCCGTCGTGCTGAGGTGTTTTCATGTGCTGGATCCTAAAGGAGAAATGACCGCCGTCTAATCCAGCGTCCATGTGCCAAATTTGATGACTTAAGGAGGATCAGAGGGCAAGAATTTGAAAGAGTCATACCGGAAGCTCGGAATGGGGTCGCCGGAGCAAAACTTCGAAATTCACCGGCGATGCTTCACGGTATGGCCTGAGCTTGGGCTGAGAGCAGCACCACACCCGTGCGCGTCCGTAGGTGTGATCGCTCGGCCGTGAAACCCGTTGTTGAGGGCTGTCCACGAGCGCCCGATCACTTCCTCGGCTTTGGTCGCCGCGGCGGCGGTTGTTCTCGGGCACTGGAGGCCGCAGCTCGCTGGCTTGCGGGTCAGGGAGGTGGAGGCCGAGCTCGCGGTGCTGTTTAGCAGGTCAGGGGAGGAAAGAGCGTGGTGGTTTCGCCGTTCTTCCGCTCGGACCGAGAGGCGGCGGGGAAGATGGTCGCTGGCCGTGCGCTCGCGAGGAGAGAAGAAGGGACGGCCTTTGCTTCGTCCAGGGGGGGTTTATCAGGTCGCAGAACCGCCTCTGGGCGCCGTGTGTGGGGAAATGCAGCAGCTGGTGGCGCTGCCGAGCGCCCCCGTGGCTCCACGGTGGGAGCAGCTCTTGGCCCACGTGCTGCTCGACGATTTTCCCCACTGGGGCTGAGACTTAAGGTGCAAGGCTCCTCTTTTAGCTCTATGACATGTGGGTCCCACTCCACAGTTCCTCCCCAAATATCTTCTCAAGCTGATCCTCTTGATTCCCACAATTCTGAGTTTTAAAATGGGGGTTAGAATTTGAATCCTTCCAATTCAGTTTGAATTTGCTTGCCAAATTTGAATTTGGTTGAAGTTTGCAAATTCTCCTCTTTAACTTCTTTTTGAGCCCCCTACAATTGAAAAGTTCATGAGCAAACTTTTCCCTATAATTCCAACTATAGGGCTGCATGTTTACTCAAAGTTTTTGGTCACTACATGTGTGAACTTTGAATTTAAAATCTGATTTTTAAACTTACATGCAAAAAGGTATTTAACTCCTTATTGGTCCAACACTTTTAAATAAAAAGGTGAACCTCATGTTGGATGTTCATCCATGTATTACCTTGCATGAAGAAAAGTTTTAGCAAGTCCCATTTTTCCTGTCATTGCCACACATATGAACTCAAACCATAGTTTTTATTCATACACATTTTTGGGACTTTTACAGACGTGAGGCGACATAATTCGCCCACCACGCACCAGCGGCACCGTGGAGTTGCTGCGCTGCGAACAGAGTCTTCTGCCGCTCCGTACATTGGAGCAGCCCGAACTTGGACTCGATGGTCCGCAGCCAGTTGTCAGCCTCCAATGGTTCTTCGGCTTCGGTGAACACTGGAGGGTGCGTACTCATGAAGTCCAAGTACGACACTTCACGGGGCTCACGAGGCCCTCACTCTTGACGCCCCCCCTGCCTGGAACGTATTCTGCACGATCGTGCAGAGCAGGTCGGTCTGCTCCTCACGACCTCCCACCAATGCCGCTATCACATCCGCCAGAGTAAGCGGAGGCAGCGGTGGTGGCTTCTGCTGCGGGGTGCTGTCGTAGGCCGGTGGCTGGTAGTCATCGCCTCCCCCTTGGCTAGAGCCACCAACCTCGTGCGTGGTCCTAGTGTGAACAATCTGCAACCACACAACAATAAACATCAGTCCCGCAACATGTTGCATGCAGTCAAATACAATAGGCGTAAACCATAATGACAATAAAACATGCGATACATCTCGTATGTAGATAATGTAATAACTTTGCACAAGCTACATCATTACCAGACCAAATACAAGCTAGTTACATACAACTTGATGAACCTCCACTTTGGAAGCTCACCATTACTAGGTTTGGTCACTACGAGATATTACTATCGCTTTGTCATCAAGTATACCACCCTTAGGGTACAACACCCTCTCTAATGAGTTCAACTGTCCCTCCTCTGTCAGAATGACCAGTTTCTACCTATTCCAAGTTTTGATCTGGTTCTGTGCATTTTCATGACTCAAGTTGAATACCAAAGTTAAAGTTAACTTCAGTATATTTCCAAAGAGTATTCATTTTCCCCCAGATCATCTTTGGTTAAAAAGTTATGGTAATTCAAAGTCAGCAGAATTTCTGGAAGAATTTTAACAGCACCTCCCTTGGAAAGTTGCTGTTTTCAACTTTGATTTCCACTGAATTCTGTGCTGAAATTTCAGGAACTTTGAATTGCAAAGATGTCACACATATTCTACCCTTTCTAAGGATGTATCATATGAAAATTTTTGGTTTTTCTGCTGGGAGTTATCATTGAAAAACAGAACAGTCCAGAGAGTGTTTAACTCTGTCCTGGTTCTGGACAGTTTACATCCCTCTGGGATTTAAGCCATCTTAAGCTGTGTTTCTGCTCTGGAAGTCTACAACAAAGTTGTAGAGTACTTAAATACCTTTTCAGAACTATATATCACACCTCCCTGGGCTAAAAGACCTGTGAGTTATGCCCTGTTGAAGATCAGCAAACTTGCTGCCCAAAACAGAGCACTCTGTTTTTCAGTCTTTTGGAACTACACTCAACACTATCCAAGTTGTCTACCCAACCAGGGTCCTAGATGTTGAACCTATAGATTTTAATTCCTTGTTATCATTATTTTTCATGCATATGCCTACAATATCTCGGTACTACGTTCCTCGCAAAAGAAAATCCTAACCGGATTATACCGGCACATACGTCTCAAGTGTGGCCCTAAACGGTCTCTCGCACACGTTTTCTACACGGATACATACGTGGTTAGTACCTGCAGAAGACCACACAATAATGGTGCACTCAAGGGTTGTTTTCACTTCAGGCAGTTCCATATTTGAAATTAAATACAAACGCCCGTATCATTGTCATACGGCCGTCCTTGAGTTAGGTCACGTCTCAAGGTACGTGATCGTGTTTCAACACCACACGACGAGGAACCCGAGTATGTCATGAACGGGTCATCACGGTTGGGAATGTTATCAACCCAACAGATACCACCTACTGCCCTGCAGGGCACGCCGATGGCAAGTGCTGCTTATGTCCCCCTGGGCTACTTCCAGACGAACACAGTCTCGCGTTACTGACCACGCGATGAGGTATCCACTTACTTGCCTAATGCACGCTAGGGATCAGCATTTCATATGAACTCACGAACATGAAGAGTCCAAGAGTTTCATATTGATGTCTCACACCAAGATGTGAGACAAATCCCTGAACCACGTTCCTCGTCAGGGGAGCTAACCGAAATTGAACCGCTTTCGGTGGCGTTCCTTACCATTCTTACCAGAGCATAGGTGCGTCGTTACATAATTGAAATTCAGAATTAAAACACATAAGTTAGTCTTTGCCACTTTAAGTAACTATGCTAATATAGTCCTTACTTGGGCAAACTACCAGATCCTCACCGTATACCTAAGTTTTCTCGTAATGCAGTCCTTAAGTACTGTGCTATCCCCAATGCAGCTCTGATACCAGGCTGTGGCGTACCGGGATCCGCTCATCCATGATCTCAGAGGGTGGTGCCACACGATGCGACACCCGACAGCACACATCATAAGGACAGAATATATTACATGGGAAAACAACTGAACTGTACAAAGTAGTACAAACTCCAGTTACAAAATATTATTTATCTTACACAGCGGAAGTCTACACTATACAACTCACGCCCGCCTATCTAGCAAAAGTCGGCTGCCCAGCCCTAGGGCAACCCACACTAGCTGCACTCTTCAGCTCACCGTGGCGTGTACAGCTCCCACTCAGCCGTGGTCCCCGACAGAGGGTAACCCTCGCCAGTGGACTCGTACTCCGAGTCCGTGGGTGGCTCCTCACCTGAAAAACACTTAAGCAGCAACCGTGAGCACGATGGCTCAACAAGGCTTAACCGACTCACCTAAACATGAAACTCTACATGAGGTGTACAATGACATAGGATAGTGATATTGCAGCAAATGGACACGCCTACAAGTTCATCCTTAGTTCATCTTTTAGCAACAAGTTAACAGTTCAGGAAACTGAAATTTAGTAATCAATATTTGGTGGCAAACATGTAGCAATACAATATTATATCATATCAGCAATATTGAATCAACATATTTCATACATTATTCTACGTCACGACTCAGTGACCAAGTGGTACTCTTCACCGCGAGGGACGGCGAATCAACTCGATATACACCTGCAGGGAAACCCGAAGAGCACGTCACGTACGCCCACCCGTGGAGCTGCACAGCACGCTCACTCGATGCCGTACGGGACAACCTTTCACCCAACAGCCCAAACGTCAAACCGGTCGCACCGAAACGAGCAGGAGATTCCCCACACGGAGCATCTCTCTATGCCCGTTGGCAGATTTCCACCTTGCTGCCCTCAGCCTACACCTATAAATCGGTGCGTTATGCCTCGACGTCCGGAGGTTTAGGCTACATCGGTTTATCGGGGCCCATATATCCGATATGCCTTCGGTACGTTTAAACTTGATCAGCGTGGGACGCACATGGATCGGTCCTCAATCGACACGGACAGGGCTGCGCACACAAGACTCCCTCTTGCTGCGCCCTAGCCCCTGCCTAGTCTCATTTTCATTACTAAAGTTATCTCACGTCACTCAATCGAATCCGTGTGTCCCAAACCTATCTCGCGAGTAGATTCCAACTACTCGACTTGTACCGAAGCCCTATGAATTTTTAAGCATATCCTATCTACTTGAGGTCTTAGACACTACCCTCACTCTTATGGAAAATTTCTGGTCATGCAAATGGGGTTCCATCCATCCTATACCTAATGCACATTCACAATTCACATGACACATGTAAACCAAGTAAAACTTATAAAAGGTTAATGCAAACCGGGGCTTGCCTTGTTGCTGCTGGTCATGAGTTAGTTCTTCGTCCGGAAGAAGGAAGTCCAGCACTTCCGGAGTCTCCTCGCATTCAGCGACTACATGTTAATAAAAATACTACATGTTAATGGATATGCACATGAGTTTAGGGTAATACTTCTGCTATTAGTTCTGCTAACCAGTTTCTTACAACTGGAACTCTGTTTAAGAATCTAAATATAAACTGGGTGTTGGTGGTTTGGCTTAGACTTAATCACATGGTTAAATGCTAAGTGGTTTTCCACCTTTTCCATATTAATCCCTCAAGTGGTTAAACAGGACAGGGGTGATCCAAAGCTCCAATGGAGCTGAGAATTTTTGTGTGAGTTCCTTGTCACAATAAAACCCTCTGGACCAGACATTAGCACTTTTCATTGAGTGGTTTGCTCAGAATAATTCTCTTAGCACTTAAGCAAAGCAGAATTAATTCCGAGGTAACACCACTGTTCATGCCCAACTTAGTGAACTACAATTTCAATTATAGCTCATAGAGTTTGCATGAATTTTCCTATCATTTTTGGAGCTAAGATTTGCCCAGAACTGAATTTCCAAGTTTTGGAAATTCTCTAAAAATGTTTCTGTATTCAAATGAACACAGCACCTTCAAATTTGAATTGCTCCGATCAAATCAACTCCAAATGGTCTGAAACTTTTACAAGGGTTCACTAACATCCTAAAGAACATTCTGGCAAAATTTTGGGATTTTTGGATGAACCAAACTCCCTCTAGAATTCTTTTGCTGAAAAGTTTTTAAGAATTTTCCAGAATTGATTAGTGGGTTTCATACAAATTGGGTTGCATACATGGATAGAGCTGTGCAAGCTGAATCCAACCCAATTTGAATCACTAAATTTGGAGCTTCCTAGCAAAAGTTATGAATTTCTGAACATTGGGCCGAAACTTGATTTGTTTTGCTATTGGAAAAGAACCTGGGCCCACTCTTACCCAGCCAGTGAGAACCGAGAACACACGGGCCACAGGGTTACCCTGCGCACAGCCACACGGAATCCTGGGCCATATTCGATCCAGTTTTAAAATCTCCCTCACCCTTCTTCTTCCTCGGAGCCCTCCTTCCCCCGCGCGCGCTAACCTCGCCGGACCGAGGCGGCGCCTCACCGGCTGAGTGTCTCCGGCCGTCTCCCGGCCGGAGGCTCGCCGCCTGGGGGTTTATGGGGTCGGGAAACATGTTTGTGGGCTCGGTTCAGGCGCTAGAGGATCAGAACGGTGCCGGCAGCGTGCGGCGGCCTCGGGGAATGATCGGCATCGTCGCCCGGTGGTCCTAGCCTGCCAACGACTCAGCCCATCCGTTCTGGAGCACCAGTGGGTGCTAGGGAAACACAGCAAGTAAAGGCCGGCGCATGGCAACACCTCCAGAGGAGTTCTCACCGTGCGCCCGACTCCTGCCGCGCGGTTGAGCGTGGAACGACATGAAATACCCCGCACCGTGTCAGTTTTCTAGCTAGGGTTGCGAAGAGAAATTGACCGCTAGCCAGTATAGGTCCTGTGTGCATGATTTGGTGGCCTAAGAACGAAGATTAAGGACGAATTCGATGGATTCTTACCCGGAGGTCCGAGTGTATGCGCCGGGAGAAAAATGTCAAATTGACGCTCGATGGTCCACCGTCGGGGCTGTGGCTTGGCTAGTAGCAGCGTGACTATCCGGCGCGTCTCCGAGTGGCCTAGCTCGGCCGGGAAAGCCTCTGGTTCAAGCTGGCCACGGTGAGCCCGTGCCAGCTGTTCTTCTCGGTCACCGCCAATAGTCTCCGGGCTAGGTTCTGGGCAGCTAAACTCGATTGTCTTCGGCCGGAGGAGGTAGAGGGCGAGTAGCTGGTGTGGTTTTTGGCTAGGGGGGGTGCTGCACGCGAGAGCTCGGCTGAATCCTCACGGGAAGTCGATCGGAGGCAGTCGGGTTGGTTCAGCGCGAGGCACGGGAGCAGTGATGATCTTCACGTGGCCGCTCGTGTTACCACCGCTGCAATTGGTCCTCCACGGCGCGCTGGCTCGTGCGGTGTCCCTACCTCTCGGGCGCGGGAGCAGGAGCTGGCGGGCTGTGTTCGACCGGCGTCGGGGAGAAAACAGGCCACGCTCGGTTTGGAGAACAGTCCTCCCACTGACTTGTGGGCCCACTCTCCCCCTAATCCTCTTTTTCCAAATTCTTCTGTAAATATCTCAGCTACTCTCCATTTAATGAGCGACTTAGCCCCCAAGTATTGGTTTGAATTTGAGTTCTAAATTTTGAAAATTGTTTGGCTAAATTTGCCCCACATTTGAACTGAAATTCAAATTCAGTTTTGAATTCTTGCAAATTTAGCTCTTGACAAGATGAACTCCAATGAGGATGAAAATTGGTGGGTTTACTCAGAAAAAAATGTTCTGAGTTTAAATATGAAGCTAACTTTTGAATTTGGGTGATGAAAGTTGCTGCAATTTGAATTTACATTCAAATCGGCCTCTTTTTCAAATAACCCAAAAAGTGCCTTAAAAAGTGTTGGATTTGCATGAAACATGGCTTGAACCCTCCCAAGACATTTCAAGTTCTAGGGGTGAGCTCAACCTCTCATGTTCATGTGTCCAAATCCCACTTTGTGAAAATGAAGGCTTTCCCCTCTAATCACTCTCTTGATGGAGGTTACATGCTCTTCACAATATTTCGTAAGATATCCACACTAAAAACTGTGGTGTTGTGAGGTGAAGAAAAGTTTTTGCAAGTCCCTTTTCTTGGGCTTTTACAATGGGTTCATCCGCCCTTGAGAATACCAGGGGATAAGTAGCAAGGAAATCCGAGTAGGAAATCTGCTGTCGTTCCTCTCGGTCTTGAGGCCTCTCTGGTCGAGACGTATTTGCAATCAGAGTTTGCAGCAACTCGGTGTGCTGCTGGTGCGAGCTCGCCATGGCCGCAACAATGTCTGCTAACGTGACTGTTGGCGGTGGTGGCTGTGGTTGCTGCTGCTGCTGTGGTCCCGAGGATGTCTCGGGAGGCTGTTGGGAGGCCTCTCCCCCCTGACTTGAATCCCCAACCTCGGGGTTGGCACGAGTACGAGTCATTCTGAAATTCAAAACAACAACGGTCAGCACATGTCATACTCAAAACTCCATGAGAACAGTACGGTAATATAGTGATGCGTTGAGAACTTTGCACAACTTTCACATATATTGATAAAGCAAAAACTTTATACAAGATAAATTATTCTCGGACTTCCGAGAAGTCGTGCTCATGTCGTCACTACATATACACACACTACTGTCTACACGACATGTCGCTGTTACAAAAGTTATTACACACCACCCTCGTTGCCCTACTTGGCAACGGTAAACTCACTACTCAGAGTAGAAGTCGACCTCCTGCGGGTCTTCCTCCTCCGCTAGTTCTGCTAGTGGCTCCGGGTCCATGACCTCCTCTTCGGGTTCGAGTTCCGGCATCACCGGAATACCGAGAACCACGGGTACGGCACCTACCATCGGTAGGCCCACTACCGGAGGTACGAGGTCCTGCAAAGAATGCACCTCGTCCATGGCCTGGTTATAATCCTCCTCCCAGTTCTGCCCCTCCTCAATAGCATTATAACGCTCTTGAGTAAGGACCTCGTTCTGATGGGTCAAAGCTTGGACCTGCTGCTGCCAAGCCGTAATGTCGACATGGCTTTTCTTCCCTGCCTTCATCATCCGACGGAACTGATTATATTGGTCTTTCAGTCGCTTTATCGTCGGGAGAAGCACATTACAGAGTGTGCTGTGGGCACTCTCGAAATGGTCACGGCGGATGGTGCTCTCCTTGAGCTCCGGGGCAAGTCGAGCCGTATGGACAGCTTGGCTGTCCATGACGTTCTTCCCTGCCATCAAATGGAGGCTGAGGTTCGCCTCCGCGGGTTGTACCTTGGGCAACTAGGATCAGTCGTCGCAAAGTACCTCTGCCAGCACACCTTGTTAGATCGTCCATCCACTGGAAAAAGCGCGTATGGAGTGCCCTTGTGACGCCCTCAATTCTGTAGAACACAGAACTGAGAACTGATGCATATGTGTGCCCAGGATGTTCATCACACATACACATATACTTCATAAACCGAATTCAGAATATATATTACCACAAATAACAGGGTTTATTACAATATGAGTCTTGGACTCATTCTAATAGCGGAAGTCTTATCAAAGCAGTGGAAGTCTAAATCTAGCAGCGGAAGTCTTTATTCTAGCAGCGGAAGTCTTCTAACTAGTGCGGAAGCAACTAAGCAGCAGCAGCGGCTCCATCTCTACTCCATCCCCACAGGCAAGGTTGAGGACAGATTACACGCCTAATGCTCCACTTGGTCTTCATAGTAATCCTCTCCTGTTGCTGATGATGAAGTAATAATGCAAGTTTGAGTACATGATGTACTCAGCAAGTGCGGGAAAATATGATATGTAGCTCACAGCAAGGAAGCTATAGAAAGGCTCATTGCAGAAAGCAAAGTTTATTTCTCAAAACCAAGATAAAAGCAACAATTTAGCTTTAAATGAATGAAATCCCAACATGTATTTAAACATTAACATAACTCCATTATGACTGATCCCTTTCCATGTCTCAAGAGACATTAGTCTTTCTCAACTTTGCTCATGAATACCTTCTCGTATTCACTACCATCTCATGAATACAATCTCGTATTCACTACCTTTTCATCTCATAAACAACTCCGTCTCATACTGAGACCAATCTCGTCGCCATGACTCAACAGTCATGCAACCAATCTTATCACCCAGACTCAACAGTCCCTAAAAACCAAACCATAACCAAACCAAAAACCATAACCAAACCAATAATCATCCCAAAAACTATCCCATCCCATCTAATCATGTGAGTTGTCCAGGCGCTCGTGCCCGTAAGCTCGGCTATCATGATAGTTTAAGTTTCTGCAGAGTTTGCCAGTACACAACCGTCGGTGTATGGCCAAGAGATCACAAAATATCTTTACAAAGGGATTACTAGATGTATGGCCTCACTAAGGTTTCACCGGCAGGCTAGAATCTCCAATTCTCCCACCCACAGGCCCCCTCTTGTGCCATGCAGTTCCCAGGGCACTCCTCACTCGACTCCCATTTCCCGCGCCTTCCACGGTCCATAACAATCTAGTAACTTACCTAATTACCCAGTTAAGCCACACCCATACTTGGCCTTGTGGTGGCACTATTATCCTGACATGGCTAGCATGAACCGGTCCCTAGATATACAGCAAGTAAGACTACCATCTCATTCTACCTCATCCACAAACCAAGGCTTGCCTAGATCTCCCTCTGATTCATGTTCATTAACAATATCCGTTTCTCATTATTCGTACGAGTGCAGTTAGCTAGACACATCTATCTCGCTTCCCATATCCCATGGACTCAGCGAAGCATAAAAGCAAAAACCATACCAGACTCAATAAATTTCCTGGTGACAAGGGTGGCTATCAAAACTAGTAACTCCTATGAAAGGGTTTCTGATCATGTTTGACTCAAGCACACACACCTTTTCACAAACAAAACAGTTTTCCAGAATATGGGATCAATATGGTTATGGGGCACTTGCCTTGTTCTTGCGGTTCCTGTTGCTCTTGTGTCTCGTTGTTCTGGTGCTGTAGCTCATCGTAGATAGCTCCCTGAGCTTGTCCTTCTAATTACGATCACGCACATATAAGATTCACAGCAATCAATATCATGCAAAAACTCTACTTTAAGATGCAATGATGCATATGAATGTTGATTGTATGGTGCAGTTTAGTTTGTACGTGTTCTTGCATGGCTTGCATGGGTTTTATGATGAACAAAGGTGTAAAGATCAATTGTGAACGTGGCGATGATCTTGACTCAAGATCTAGATCAAACCGATCAACACGTGATATGTCCACGAAAAGCTTCTATTCGAAAGGAATCGAAGAGCAGATGCGAAGAAAACGCGATGATGTCGTAAGGTGGTATTGGAGACCTATCTTACTTTCTTCGGGTCCTTCCTCTAGCAAAAGCAGATTGTCGGCTCTCCTCCGGCGGTGGAAATCGTCTCTTGACTCGTCGGCGATCTCTCTGGTGGTCAAACTCGACGAAGGGGTTTAGTTCGGCGAGTTTGGGGGCTAGGGCTCTAAGTTATCGGCTCAGGAGGTGGAAAAGAAGAACGTGGTTGCGGCCAAAGGTTCTGGGTTCTATTTATAAGAGGGAAACGAAGAGTCCTACTCTGATTAGAATTCAAATAAGAGTCCTATTCAAATTGTTTTTGGATCTTAACAACTTATCTTTAGTTGATTTTGTGCGGTAGCAACGTGGAATTTGTGTCAGTTTCCTCCCATACCGGTATTCACGTACGTACTGAAGCAAAAACCGCTTCAGAATCGCGTTACCTTCACGGTGATGAGCTCCAGAAGCTCCACGTGCCCTGCAGAAGCCTGGGCTCCTCTTTCGGCAGAGACCAGCTTCGGTTGTGCCGCGTGTCAGGCGGGCGAGACCTCCCTCTCCCTCAGAGGTGAGATCCACGCGTGCTGGCGGGCGAAAACCTTCCTCTCTCCAGAGGTGAGCTCCATGTGCGCCACGTGTCTGGTGGGTCGGGACCTTCCCTCTCAACAGAGGTGAGCTCCGCGAATGCCACGTGTCAGTTCCGGACCTCCCCCTCTCTTCGGAGGTAGCTCCAAATGTGCCACGTGTCAAAGACGGACCTCCCCTCTCTTCGGAGGTGAGCTCCGATAGTGCCACGTGTCCTAACAGCGCCAGACTTCCTTTCTCCTCAGAGACAAGCTCCGAGGTTGACACGTGTCCAACAGCATCGGACCTCCCGAAGATGAGCTCCGGAGATGACACGTGTCCGATAGTGTTGGACCTCCCGGAGATGAGCTCCCGAGGTGACACGTGTCCAATAGGGCTGGACCTCTCGGAGGTTAGCTCCGAAAGCGACACGTGTACCGCGCCGCGGGTCCTCTCTTTTCCGCAGCGACTAGCTCTGAAGGCGACACGTGTCCTGCGGGGCTGGCCTCGCTCCTCCGCAGGGGCTAGCTCCAGGGGCAACACGTGTCCCACAGAGGTCGGACCTCTCCCCCTTCGCGGGGATGAGCCCCCGAGCCTTCCACGTAGCGAGTTTCGCGGTGGAGTACTTCTCCTCTGCGGGGATGAGATCCGGAAGCGCCACGTGGCCAGCGGTCGCAGAAATTGTCTTCGGCGCTCGGCGAACTGGAATTGGCTCTTTTTTTACTATCTTTTTAATATTTTCTCTGTTTCTACTTATTTTAAAATGTTTTCTCTATATAAAATATGAATATATGCAGAAATGAAAAATGAGGGTGTCACAACCCTCCATAGACCTCACGTGTATTTGGCAGAAGTGCGACATGGTACCGCGGGCTGCCACTTGCCACATGTATTCCAGTTGTCTTCCTTTCACCGTGACGGTGAATGGTGCCCAACCCGGTGGCGTAGGTCCTGTTGCAACATCGACATGGACAGTCCATGTCTTGTCCCCCTCCTCGCCTTCTTCCTTGAAAGGTAACACGGCATCTCCACATATCCGAAATATTGAAGCATTACCTTCAACAATTCCGGATATTCGCTGCGTTGAGAACAACGGGATACTACCCACCCGTTCTCCAATTGGTTATCCTCTGCCATCTGTAGAAACATATTTGAAAATGGTCAAATATTTATTTCAACAATAAATCAGTGAGTTATAACATAAAACATATCATTAAACTCATAAAGCTTGGAAATATAAATCAAACTTAGAACAAATTTGATTTCTGGTCTGCTGTCCAAAATGGCAATACTGATCAATTTCCACTCTACCCAGATTTAGACCATGTTAAAGGCAAAATTGGTTCTGGAGCTCAACATCAAAGTTAAAGCTAACTTCAGTAGATTTCCAGAATGCGTTTGCATGCCCTCAGATCTGTCCTGGTTCAAAAGTTATGAGATGTCCAAATTGACAGAATTTCTGGACAAAATTGGGCAGCACCTCCCTGCTTGAGGTACTGATTTGATCCAAGAATTCCAGTTAATTCTATAAAAGGTGCTGCGATATACAACACCGGATAACACACATAAAAGGTGATCAGAGGAAGCGAAATTTTATTATATAAACTTGTTTATGAACATAGTTACATCAAAATAACGTTAAGTCTATACTCACGGGCATAGACTAATCAAAAAGAGTTCACGTTCAGCCCGTGAACGTGCCCTCACTGCACCCGCACCACACTAACATGGCGCCGTGCACGGCTCCCACTTAACGGTGTTACCCTCTTGGGGATCCGTGTGACACCCTCAAATTCATTTCCATACATTGCATGCATTTTTCATATAGAGAAACATTATAAAAGAAGTATAAATGGAGAAAGAATCATAAAAATGGTGGGGAATGGGAAAAAGATAGCTTAAATGAGCAAATTCCAATTTGTCTAAGTGCGTTGTCAACACATTCCCGGGCCGCGGGACACGTGGTGCCCGCGGAGCTCACCCCTACGGAGGGGGGGTGAGGTGCGGCACCGCGGGACACGTGGTGCCCGCGGAGCTCACCTCCGCGGAGGGGGTGAGGTCCGGCACCGCGGGACACGTGGTGCCCGTGGAGCTCACCTCCACGGAGGGGGTGAGGTCCGGCACCACGGGACACGTGGCGCCCGTGGAGCTCACCTCCGCGGAGGGGGTGAGGTCTGGCCCTGCAGGACACATGTCGCCCTCGGAGCTCGCCCCTGCGAGGGGGCGAGGCCTGGCTCAGCTGGCCGCGTGGCAGTCCTCGGAGCTCGCCTTTGAGGAGAAGGGAGGCCCGGTCCCCGCTGGACACGTGGCGCCCTCGGAGCTCGCCTCTGAGGAGAAGGGAGGTTCAGCACCACTGGACACGTGGTGCCCTCGGAGCTCGCCTCTGAGGAGAGGGGAGGTCCGGCACCACTGGACAAGTGGCGCCCTTGGAGCTCGCCTCTGAGGAGAGGGGAGGCCCGGCCCCCGCTGGACATGTGGTGCCTCCGGAGCTCACCCCTCCGGAGGAGGAAAGGTCCTTAGGCGGTTTTTCCTCCTGTGTGCGGGAGTACCCGGTACTGAGGGTACCGACACAATTTCCCCAAAATTTTCCCACATTTGGAATTTTCCCCACATTGCTGCCGCACCAAATCAATTGGAGATAAGTTTGTTAAGATCCAAAACTAATTGAGTTGGACACTTATTTGAGCTCCAATTGGAGTAGGACTCCTCTTTTTCCCCTTATAAATAGAACCCAAAACCCCCCCTTGGCCGAAACCCCTTTCCTTTCCCCTCCCAAGTCGATGACTTGGAGGCCCTGGCCTCCAACTCGCCGAGTTGGACACATCCCCCCCCCCCCCCGCCGGAGTTCAGTCGCCGGTGAGCCCCCGCTGCTGCCATTGCTAGGAGGAAGACCCTGCCACCAAAGGGAAGTGAGGTAGGTCTTCGTTACCCATCTTACGACGTCGTCGCTGTTTCTACGCATTTGATCTGTTTTGATCATGTGGACAGATCACGTTTTGATCGGTTTTTGATGGTGGAATTGATCTAGATCTTGAGTCAAGATCATCAGCATGTCCACACTTGATCCCTACACCCTTTTTCATCATAAAACCCCATGAAAGCCCATTAAAACATGCAAGAACACGTACAAACTGGTTTAATAAAACAGCACCACAGGATTTGCATTCATCTACATCATTGCATGTTGAGTAGAGTTGTGCATGATGTTTGATTGCTGTAAATTTTGTATGTGCATGGTCGTGAGTAGAAGGACAAGCTCAGGAAGCCATCTACGAAGAACTACAGCACCAAGACTTCGAGACGCTTGAGCAACAAGAGCCACGGGAGCAAGGCAAGTGCCCCTTGATCATATTGATCCCATGTTTTGAAACTGTTTTGTTTGCGAAAACTCGTATGCTTGAGTCAACTTGGTGGGACACCCTTTTATAGGAGTTTACTAGTTTGTTAACCATCCTTGTCGCCGGGAAAGTTGATGAGTCGGGTATGGTCGTTTTTCCTTTTTGCTTCGCTTAATTCACGGGATATGGGAAGCTGAATTAAGACATAGTTAGCTACTGCACTCATATGAATAATGATAATGAGAACTTGATGATGTTAATGAGCATGGAATCGGGGGAGATCTAGGCAAGATTGGATCGTGGATGTTGCTGAATGAGATGGTGGTTTACTTGCCGTAGATCTAAGGAACGGTTCATGCCAGCACATGCCAGGAAAACAGTGCCACCACAAGGACAAATATGGGTGCAGCTTAGCTGACTAATTAGGTGTGTTGCTAGCTTCTTATGGACCGTGGATGGCAGGGGAATGGGAATCGAGAGGGACTGCCCTGGGAACTGCATGGCACAAGAGGGGTCCCGTGGGTGGGAGAATGGTGATTTGAGCCTGCCGGTGAAACCTCAGTGAGTCCATACATCTAGTAGGCCCGTTGTAAAGGCTATTTTGTGATCCCTTGGCCATACACCGACGGTTGTGTACTGGTATGATGGAGGTTTTGCAGTTGCCGACGGGTGACGAAATCACGAACTTGTGGGTAAAGTGGTGCCACCTCTGCAGAGTGTAAAACTATCATGATAGCCGTGCTTACGGTCACAAGCACCTGGCCAACTCACATGATTAGAGGGAAAACATGGGATGGTTGTTCGGTATGGTTATGGTATGGTCATTGGGATTGGTTTTGGGACTGTTTTGAGTCATGACATTGAGTTTCATTTCGGCTATATGAATATGAGATGGTTATGAATATTTATGAGCACGAGATGAACTTGAGAAAGATTAATGGTTGGTTGAGACTTGATAAATAGTGAATTATGATGGAGGAATGTTGCTGTTTTACTTGGATATATGTTGGGATTAAATTCACCTAGAAATATTTGCTGTTTTTACCATGTTTATGAAATAAAATTTGCTTGCTGCAATGAGCCTTTTTATTCCATACCTTGTTGTAAGCTACATGTCATACTTTTCCCGCACTTGCTGAGTATGACATGTACTCACCCTTGCATTGTCACATAAACATCAGCAACAGGAGAACAGTACTTCGAGGACCATGTGAAGTACTAGGCGTGCGAACTACCGTCAACATGCCTGTGGAGTTGAAGATGGAGCCACTGCTACTTAGTAATTTTCGCTGTCGTTTAGAGACTTCCGCTGCAAAAATAAGTTAGACAATTATTAGTGAGACAAATTTTCGATGTAATAAAGTACTTAAACACTATTTATTCGTGGTTATATTCTGAATTCAGTTTGTGGATTACATGTGTATGTGTGATGAACATCCTGGGCACATATATGCATTAACTTGATTCTGGTTTCCGGAACCGGGTGTCACATTCCGTCTCCTCTTCGGGAGCCTCCTCCTCATAGAACCCTGCAAACGCTTCAAACACAAGCAGTGAGCACGATGGCTCAGCAAGACTGACCCGTCTCACCTAAATATGAAACTCTACGTGGTGGATTTGCAATGGATAATAGGAAAGTATCTTGCAAAAGACACACCTAATTAGATTAATCTTACTTTCAAATTTTAGCGACAAGTTCGTGGGGAACCTTGTGCCAAGACACATAAGAAATCTGCAATCAAACAAGAAACACATATCTCTTATACGGTTTGCCTAAGGTTGAAACAAACCTTGATTTGCTCTAAACTAAAGCATTTCATTAACAAAGAACGTAAAGCTTTCAACCAGCAACTTTTATCATGACAACTAGCCTGTTCTTTCTACGTCATGGTACAGTGAACAAGTGCTACTCACTGACCGCGAGGGATGGCGATTATAATCGATTTACACCTGCAAGGTTACCCGAATAACCAGTCACGTACGCCCGTACTCGATGTTGCCTTCAGCAACCATCACGGATGTCGTACGCAACCACCTTTCATCTGTTAGCCAAGTGTTGAACCGGTCCTATCGTCCCGAGCAGGAGGTCTCTATGCGGAGCATCCTCGGTGCCCGCTAGTGGATTTACACCTTGCTGCTCTAAACATACCCTCTGGACAACAAGCAATGCCTCAATACCCAGCTACCCGAGTTACATAGGTTTCCCGGTTCCCATATAGCCGGTAGGACTTCGGTAATGTTCTAGCTTGTTCAACAGGCCCCACACGGCTCAGTCCTCAATCGACACAAGCAGAGCTATGGCACCCAGGCCCCAAAGTCCTGCTTCCCATACTCTCCGCTCAGTCTCATTTTTTCCCATGTGATTCATTGTCTATCTTCCTAACGGAGTGGTGTGCCTCTAAGCCTATTATCGCAAGTAGTTCCAACTACTCGACTTGTACCGAAAGCTATACCATTTTAGCATTGCAATGGGTACTCGAGGTTTAAAACTTAAGCCCAAAACCCCTGGTTCTCTTGGCTATGCAATTGGGTTTCCAATCAAGACCCTAATGCACAATTGTAGGAAATGCATAAAGTAAGTGATCAAAATATAAGACTTTGTAAATGGGTTAATGCAAACCGGAACTTACCTTGCTGCTGGTCGTAAGCTAATTGTTCTTCCGGAGTGTTAAAGTCCAGAACCTCCGGTCCTTCTTCGATCTTAGCGACTACACGAAAAGGAAAAACGATGTGTGTCAAACTTGAATGTATTTGTATTTAATTGAGACGGTGAAGACTATAAGTATAGATAGACAGTCCTTTTGACTCTGAAATTTTTACTGAGGTTTGGCGACAACCTAAGCAGGTATTTGACCAAATTTCATTTGAAGCAAAGCTAATTTAGTGCTCTTATGGCTTTCTAAGGATTTTCATGGGGCAAGCCATGACTTTTCGTAAACTAGAGTTTCAGAGGGTTCTAATGGAATTGGTTTCATCTAATTTAGAGAATCCTAGCAAAAGAAATCAGCTAAACAAGTTCAGAGAAAATCTGAAAAATGTTTCTGGACATTTTTCTTTTTCTCTGGACCAGTTTCCTTAATCACACCATTAAGTGGAATATATGAGCTCGGATGGATATGAAATTTTATGGTCGCTCCGGGATATTACCAGGAACATCCTGGCCAAATTTCAGAAATTTCTATCAAAGGGATCTTCAGACAAAATTCCCAACAGTTTAAATTTTGGAGAATTAATTCTGGAGAAATAAGGGTTTTCATGGAGTGACAATTGTTTTTTCTGGAAAGTACTCAGAGAGCTGAATCCAAAAAAAATTTGGTTCACTTGATTTGGACAATCCTAGCGAAATTTATGGATTTCTAAAGTTGCAGCTGAATTCCAATTTATTTTCCAATAGAAAATCGATTCCCGCGCTGACTCAGCCGCTGACAGCGGAACCCGCCGGTTTGTTTACATTAAACGCGGCGCGCACGCTCCAGACAGCGGCTGACAGATGGGGCCCACCATCTTCGTCTACCTCTCAACACCTTACAGTCCCGCGGCGGCGCACTCTGGCGAAGTTCGCCACCGGCCAATCCCCTGTGCTGAGCTTCACGAAACTCGCCACTAAGGCCTAGTCCGACACGAGGAACACGCTGGTGGGATCGGCAGTGGTCGACGGTGACAGGAAAGTGGCTCCCGGCGGTACAGCGAGGCAGAGCAACTTCAGCGACGTAGCCCGAGCTCGGGAAAACCCCAAGCGCTCAGCCGTTTCTTCCTACATCACCGGTGGAGCTCGGGGATCAAGGATCTTATCCCAGATGACGGAGAAAACGGCCGCAACACCGAACTCACCGACGACCCAAGGTACTTTTTCTGGTGATGGAGGATTTTTGAGCAAACCGAAGCTATACATGAGGGTTTGGCTCGGGGTTTGCTTGAGGATGATCGCTGCAGGCATAGGAATCTTCCTCTAGACCCTTTGCCTGCCAACTAAATGTGTCCGACGAATTTCTAGGTTTTCTAAACTACTGTTCAGTGAACCTGCCGGCGGTAGACCTCAAATTCCGCCCGGCGTGGTCCATACTAGGGTTCTATATTTTTAAGACAGCTAGTAGACCTTCTCACGCACCTCTGAGGTCAAAAGATAGCCCGGACAGTGGACGATGTCGCCGAGGCGACGAGTTGGCGTGGAAGCAGAAAAACTCGGCCACTGGGACGAACAAGTTGTCAGGGTTCGGCAACTGCGCGAGCAGGCGTCCTTGGAGGTGGTCCAGAAGGTGCAGAGGGTATTGCGCTCCTTCTTGCGGCCTCAGTTCGGCGTGATGTGCACGAGAGCGAAGGTTCACCGGTGAGGTGGTCGGCGCATGGAACGGCAAGTGTTTCGGCGGTTTCTCTGTGCGAGGACTTGGGCCCTCGGGTGAAATGGTCCCGGGGACAGTCGGGTTGAAGGATAAGAAGGAACAGCGCTGCTCAGCTGCACCGATCGGGAAGCAGGTGGTGGCACTGAGTTCGGTCACCGTGGCGTCCGCGGGTGAATGTGACGGACCGGAATCCGCTCACCCAGGATCTCAGAGGGTGGTGCCGCACGATGCGGCACCTGACAGCACACATTAAAAGGCAAACATGTATTACATAGAAAAACAACTGAATATGTACAAAGTAGTACAAACCTTCAGTTTACAACTCAGTATAGAGGTTACAACAGCGGAAGCTAAATTTATACAACTCACGCCCACCTAACTAGCAAAAGTCAGTTGTCCAGCCCTATGGACAACCCACACTAGCTCCACTCCGCAGCTCAGCGTGGCGTGTACGGCTCCCACTCAGCCGTGGTCCCCGACGGAGGGTAACCCTCGCCGGTGGACTCGTACCCCGAGTCCGTGGGGTAGTCCTCACCTGAAAAACACTCATAGCAGCAACCGTGAGCACGATGGCTCAGCAAGGCTTAACCGACTCACCTACACATGAAACTCTATATGCGGGTCATACAAACATAGGATGGAACATTGCAGCAAAGGACACGCCTACATGTTCATCCTTAATTCATCTTTTAGCCACAAATTAACAGTTCATGAAATCTGAAATTTAGTGAGCAATATTTGGTGGCACACATGTAGCAATACGAGTTAATCATAAAAGCAATATTGAATCATATCATTTCATATATTAACCTACGTCACGACTCAGTTACCAAGTGATACTAATCACCGCAAGGGACGACGAATCGACTCGATATACACCTGCAGGGATACCCAAAGAGCACGTCTCGTACGCCCATCCGCGGAGCTGCACAGCACGCTCACTCGATGTCGTACGGGACAACCTTTCACCAAACAGCCCAAACGTCAAACCGGTCGCACCCAGATGGAAAGGAGGTTCCCTACACTCAGCACATTTTTATGAGCTCACACACCAATTTTCACTCCATTTGGAGTTTATCTTGACGGAAGCTAATTTGAGCAAATTCAAACCAAGTTTGAATTTCAGCTTCACATGTGCTGTAAATTCATTCAAACCAATTCAAACTTTTAATTATTCAAATTCAAAATGGTCATTGGGTGTTTTGATCAAAGTTCCAATGGTATTTGGGTCCCCAATATTTAGAGCAGCAGGAAAAATCAATTTTGTGTGACAAAATTTGAAAGAGTCCACCAGTCAGTGTAACAGAGATCAAAACCGACTCTCCGAGAGTGTTCGGATTCTCACACGAGCGCCATGGCGCTGGAGGCTGGTGCCACCTCCTGCTCACTGAACTTTGCAGCTGGGCGACGTCCTCGGCCACTTATTCCCGAGAAACTGACAGCCAAAACCCATTTTCCCACTGCTTCGACGCCTTCTCGCACAGAAATGGCGCTACACCTCGTCGCACCACCCAAGCTCCCACCTCCACCATCAACCGGCCAGTTCAGAGGCTTTCACACTGAACTGAGGCTAAAAACGGAATCACCTGACTTCCCTCGACGTCCTCGACACAACCCTGAGTTGTACCCGACGATCTTCTTCCTCAGGACAGAGCATCGCCGCTGGTAGGAATCTTCATTGCCCTACTACACCGAAGCTTCTCCGGCTTGGACAAACAGTCACAGAGGTTAGCAACCGATTCTACTTTGGCTTCCTAGAATCGTGTGAGCTCCCTCAATGCCGGTGAGCCAGAATTCCATTTTCCCCGTCGGCCACCGTGTAGAACAGAGAAAACCAAAACTGGAAATTCACCTCAATCACTGGATCACCGGAGTTTCTGGTCTAGCTAGAGCTATAGTAGCACCTCACGATCATTTAGGTCGAATTTTAGCAAGAATGTTCCATCCAGCGAGCTCAGCGCCGTGTTTTCACCGCCGACAGTGAAAATGCTCCGGGTCACCGGTGAGGTCTACCTACCTGGCGATCTCCGGCCAAGAGGAGGGCAGGGTTAGCTTCCTCGTGTCGCCGCGGTGCTGTACGACCCTTCGGTTGGTCGTGTTCACTACCGAGATGCGTGCTCACCGTCAGAACCGAACCAAATTCCACCGCCGTCATCGCCGATGAGGTTGCCGGCGATGCTGAGGTGCACGGGGTTGTCCGGTGTGTGTACCATGGTCTGATGATGGTGTAGGAGGAATCCATTTGAGAAATTATCCGGTGTTGGCCGAGAACAGTGCACGTCACTGCCTCAGTTCATCGCACGCTCGGGCGCCGGCGAGAAGTTGAAGAAGACACTGTTCAGTGGGTCCCGGGTGGCAGTAGTTTAAACAATTCGAATTGATTTTCCAGTTTTCCTTCCGAAACTTTAGAAGCCCATAACTTTGGCTACGAGTGTCCAGATCAAGTAAACCAAATTTCGTTGGATTCATCTCTCTGAGTACTTTCCAGCAAAACAAGTTTCACCCCATGAAAACCCTTATTTCTCTAGAATTTATTCTCCAAAATTTAAATTGTTGGGAATTTTAACTGGAGATTCCTTCTGTATAAAATTCTGAAATTTTTCCAGGCTGTTCTTTGTAATATACCTGAGTCACCATAAAATTTTGAGATCCATCCAAGCTCATTTAGTCCACCTAATGGTGTGGTTAAATAAACTGGTTCAGATAAATTTTGAAAAATGTTCTGCTTCTTTAGCTCATACTTTTGCTAGGATTCTCCAAATTAGATGAAACCAATTCCATTAGAACCCTCTGAAACTCTAGTTTCCAAATGTCATGGCTTGCTCCATGAAAATCCATAGAAAATTATAAGAGCCCTAATTATGGCTAAATACACATTTATTTGTACAGGGCTCAACTTAGCTTTGCATCAAATGAAATTTAGCCAAGTCCCTGTTTAGGTTGTCTCCAAACCACAGTAAAACTTTCAGAGTGGAAGGGGCTGTCTAGCTACAATTATAGTCTTCATCATCTTAATTCAATACAAATGCATTTAATTTTGACACGCATCGTATTTTCATTTCATGTAGTCACTAAGGTCGAAGAAGACCCGTAGATTCTGGACTTTATTACTCCGGAAGAACATTTAGTCAGTGACCAGCAGCAAGGCAAGCTCCAGCTTGCATTAACCCTTTCATGAATTCTTATGTTTCGATCACTTACCTTATGCATTTTTGACAATGTGCATTAGAGTCTTGATTGGAAACCAATTGCATAGCCAAGAGAACCAGGGATTTTGGGCTTAGGATTTAAACCTTGAGTAGCCACAGCAATGCTCAAATGGTATAGGATTCGGTACAAGTCGAGTAGTTGGAACTACTCACGAGAATAGGCTTAGAGGCACACCACTCGGTTAGAGAGATAGACAATGAATCACATGGCATAAAAATGAGACCGAGTGGAGAGTAAGGGCAGCAGGACTTTGGGGCCTGGGTTCCATAGCTCTGCTTGTGTCGATTGAAGACCGGGCCGTGTGTGCGGTCCTGTTGAACAAGCTAGAACTATACCAAAGACCTACCGGCTATGTGGGATGTGACACCCGGTTCTAAAAACAGAACCAAGTATATGCATATGTGTGCCCAGGATGTTCATCACACATACACATGTAATCCACAAACTGAATTCAGAATATAACAACGAATAAATAGGGTTTAAGTACTTTATTACATCGACTCATTGTCTCACTCATGAATTTCTAACTTATTCTTGCAGCATAAGTCTCTAAACGACAGCAAAAATAACTAAATAGCAGCGGCTCCATCTTCAACTCCACAGGCATGTTGACAGTAGTTCGCACGCCTAGTACTTCACATGGTCCTCGAAGTACTCTTCTCCTGTTGCTGATATTCATGTGATAATGCAAGGGTGAAAAGTCGTACTCAGCAAGTGCGGGAAAATATGAGATGTAGCTTACAACAAGGTAGGAATAAAGAGGGCTCATTGCAACAAGCAAATTTTTTTCACAACATGATAAAAACACAAACTATGTCTAAGTGATATTTATCCCAACATGACCAAGTAATTCAGCATCAATTTCTCCATCATAATTCACCATTTATCAAGTCTCAACCAGCCCTTAATCTTTCTCAAGTTCATCTCATGCTCATAAATATTCATAACCATCTCATATTCATATAACCAAACAAAACTTATTTTCATGACTCAAAATAGTCCCAAAACCAATCCTAATGACCATACCATAACCATACCGAATAACTATCCCAAGTTTTCCCTCTAATCATGTGAGTTGGCCAGGTGCTTGTGACTGTAAGCACGGCTATCATGATAGTTTTACACTCTGCAGAGGTGGCACCACTTTACCCACAAGTTGGTGATTTCATCACCCGTCGGCGACTGCAGAACCTCCATTATACCAGTACACAACCGTCGGTGTATGGCCAAGAGATCAGAAAATAGCCTTTACAAAGGGGCTACTAGATTTATGGACTCACTGAGGTTTCACCGACAGGCTCGAATCACCATTCTCGCACCCACGGGCCCCCTCTTGTGCCATGCAGTTCCCAGGGCAGTCCTCTCTCGACTCCCATTCCCCGCGCCATCCACGGTCCATAACAAGCTAGCAACACACCTAATTAGTCAGCTAAGCCGCACCTATATTTGGCCTTGTGATGGCACTGTTTTCCTGGCATGTGCTGGCATGAACCGGTCTTTAGATCTACGGCAAGTAAACCACCATCTCAACTGGCAACATCCACGAACCAAGCTTGCCAAGATCACCAGATTCCATGCTCATTTAAATCATCAAATTCTCATCATCATTTTTCAAATGAGTGCAGTAGCTAACCATGTTTAATTCAGGTTCCCGTATCCCGTGGATTAAGCGAAGCAAAAAGGAAAAATGACCATACCCGACTCATCAACTTTCCCGGTGACAAGGATGGTTAACAGAACTAGTAAACTCCTATAAAAGGTTATCCCATCAAGTTGACTCAAGCATATGAGTTTTCGCAAACAAAACAGTTTCAAAACATGGGATCAATATGGTAAAGGGGAACTTGCCTTGCTCCCCTTGCTCTTGTTGCTCAAGCGTCTCGAATTCGTGGTGCTGCAGTGCTTCGTAGATGGCTTCCTGAGCTTGTGCTTCTACTCACGGCCATGCACATACAAAATTTACAGCAATCAACCATCATGCACAAACTTTACTCAAGATGCAATGGTGTAGATGAATGCAAATCCTATGGTGCTGTTTTATTAAACCAGTTTGTACGTGTTCTTGCATGTTTTAATGGGATTTCATGGGGTTTTATGATGAACAAGGGTGTAGGGATCATATGTGGACGTGGTGATGATCTTGACTCAAGATCTAGATCAATTCCACTGTCAAAACCCGATCAAAACGTGATTTGTCCACACGAAAAAGTTTCAGTTTAAAGGGAGCGAAGAAAACGAATGCGTAGAATCAGCGACGGGGTCGTAAGATGGGTAACGAAGACCTACCTCACTTCCCTTATGATCGTCGGCTCTTTTCCGGCGATGGCGAGGCGTGACAGGGCTCATCGGCGGGCTCACCGGCGACTGAACTCCGGCAAGGGGGGGGTGTCCAACTCGGCGAGTTGGGGGCTAGGGCCTCCAAGTCCTTGACTTGTGAGGGGAAAAAAGGAAAGGATTTATGGCCAAGGGGGGGTTTTGGGTTCTATTTATAAAGGGGGGAGGAGAGTCCTACTCCAATTGGAGCTCAAATAAGATTCCTATTCGATTTGTTTTGGATCTTAACAGACTTATATTTTCAGTTATGTGCGGCAGCCTTGGGGAATTTATCGCCCCCAAATGTGGGGAAAATTTGGGAAAATTGTGTCAGTACCCTCAGTACCGGGTACCCCCGTGCACAGGAGGAAAAACCGCCTAGGGACCTCGCCCCCTCCGAAGGGGTGAGCTCCGAAAGCGCCACGTGTCCGGCGGGGCCGGGCCACCCTCCTCCTCGGAGGCGAGCTCCGGGCCTGCCACGCGGCCAGTGGAGCCGGGCCTCGCCCCCTCCACAAGGGTGAGCTCCGAGAGCGCCACGTGTCCAGCGGGGCCAGGCCACCCTTCTCCTCAGAGGTGAGCTCCGAGGGTGCCACATGTCCCGCATTGCCGGACCTCCCTTCTCCTCAGAGGTGAGCTCCGAGGGTGCCACGTGTCCAGCGGTGCCGGACCTCCCTTCTCCTCAGAGGCAAGATCCGAGGGTGCCACGTGTCCAGCGGTGCTGGACCTCCCTTCTCCTCCGAGGCGAGCTCCGAGGGTGCCACGTGTCCAGCGGTGCTGGACCTCCCCTCCTCCGCGGAGGTGAGCTCCAAAGGTGCCACGTTTCCAGCGGTGCCGGACCTCCCCTCTCCTCGGAGGCAAGCTGCAAAGGTGCCACATGTCCAGCGGTGCCAGATCTCCCCTCTCCTCAGAGGCAAGCTCCGAGGGCGCCACGTGTACGGTGTTGCCGGACCTCCCCTCCTCCGTGGAGGTGCACTCCGAAGGTGCCACGTGTCCAGCAGTGCCGGACCTTACCCCCTCCGTGGAGGTGAGCTCCGAAGGCACCACGTGTCCAGCAGTGCAGGACCTCACCCTACATCCACAGGGGTGAGCTCCGAAGGCGTCACGTATCCAGCGGATCCGGGGGAAGTGTCGACAGCGCACTTCGACGAATTGGAATTGGCTCATTTCAGCAATCTTTGTCCTATCCCCCACCATTTTTATGATTCTTTCTCCATTTCTATGGTTCCTTCATTTCTACTTCTTTTATAATGTATCTCTATATGAAAAATGTATGCAATGCCTGGAAATGAATTTGAGGGTGTTACTGTGACGCCCTCAATTCTGTGGAAAACCACGGAACCGAGAACTAATGCATATGTGTGCCAGGATGTTCATCACACATACACATATGCTCAACAAACTGAATTCAGATTATATATTTCCACAAATAACAGAGTTCATTACAATATCTCATGAGTTTTGGACTCATGCTCACAGCAGAAGTCTTTATTTCTATGAAGTGGAAGTCTTTATTCTAATGCGGAAGTAATTTAACTAATGCGGAAGCAATTCTAGGCAGCAATGGCTCCATCTCTACTCCATTCCCACAGGCAAGGTTGAGAACAGATCACACGCCTAATGCTCCACTTGGTCTTCATAGAAGTCTTCTCCTACTGCTAATGATGAAATAATAATGCAAGTTTGATTACAATGATGTACTCAGCAAGTGCGGGAAAATATGATATGAATCTCATAGCAAGGTAGGTATAAAAAGGCTCATTTGAAGAAAAGCAAAGTTATTTATCAAAAGCACGATAAAACAGCGACTTATCTTTAAGTGAATGTAATCCCAACATGTATTAAAATACCAATCATACCTCCGTCATGCTCATTACTTTCCATGTCACAATCAATCAACCTCATTCTCGCTCACGAATACCTCCTCGTATTCGCTACCATCTCACGAATACCATCCTGTATTCGCTACCATTTCACCTCATAAAACAACTTCGTCTCCCACCGAGACCAACCTTGTTGCCACGATTCAACAGTCATGCAACCCATCTTATCACCCGGACTCAACAGTCCCAAAACCAAACCATAACCAAACCATCCAAAACCATAACCAATAACCATCCCAATAACCATCCCAACTAATCATGGCAGTTGGCCAGGCGCTCGTGACCGTAAGCTCGGCTATCATGATAGTTTTAAGAACTCTGCAGAGTTTGCACCTCTTTACCCACAAGTTTGTGATTTTGTCACCCGTCGGCGACTGCAGAACCTCCATTATACCAGTACACAACCGTCGGTGTATGGCCAAGAGATCACAAAATAGCCTTTACAAAGGGGCTACTAGATGTATAGACTCACTAAGGTTTCACCGGCAGGCTAGAATCTCCAATTCTCCCATCCACAGGCCCCCTCTTGTGCCATGCAGTTCCCAGGGCAGTCCTCACTCGACTCCCATTCCCCGCGCCTTCCACAGTCCATAACACTCTAGCAACTTACCTAATTACTCAGCTAAGTCACACCCATACTTGGCCTTGTGGTGGCATTGTTATCCTGGCATGTGCTCGCATGAACCGGTCCATAGATCTACGGCAAGTAAACCACCATCTCATGCTAACTCATTCACAAACCCAGTCTTGCCTAGATCTCCCCCCGATCCATGTTCATTAACAACATCAGTTTCTCATTATCATTACGAGTGCAGTTAGCTAGACACATCTATCTCGCTTCCCAATCCCATGGACTCAGCGAAGCATAAAAGTAAAAACCATACCCGACTCATTAACCAAATCTAGTAAACTCTTATAAAAGGGTTTCCCATCATGTTTGACTCAGCACACACACCTTTTCGCAAAACAAAACAGTTTTACCCAAAACATAGGATCAATATGGTCCAGGAGCACTTGCCTTGTTCTTGCGGTTCTGGTGGCTCTTGGATGTCGAAACCTTGTTGTTGCAGCTCGTCGTAGACAGCTCCCTGAGATTGTCCTTCTATATAGGATCACGCACATACAAGATTCATGACAATCAATACCATGCACAAACTTTAAACTAGATGCGATGATGCATATGCATGCT
This sequence comes from Neostapfia colusana, assembly GCA_030760725.1. Taxonomy (NCBI): domain Eukaryota; kingdom Viridiplantae; phylum Streptophyta; class Magnoliopsida; order Poales; family Poaceae; genus Neostapfia; species Neostapfia colusana. The sequence goes on along the minus strand of JASWHV010000005.1, from coordinate 72,963,168 downwards.
ATCCTATGATCGGTTTTTATTAGATCGGTTTGTACGTGTTCTTGCATGGCTTGCTTGGATTTTATGATGAACAGAGGTGTTCGGATTAAATGTGGACGTGGCGATGACCTTGTCTTTAGATCAACCCGATCAACAAGTGATCTATCCACGAAAAAGCTTATGTCCGAAAGGAATCGAAGAACAGATGCGAAGAGAACACAATGATGTCGTAAGGTGATATTGGAGACCTACCTTACGTCCTTCTCGGTCTCGAGTTCCTCCTCTGACCAGACAGATCGTTGGGGCCCTCTTCCGGCGATCTTCCAAGTTGAACTCCGGCGATGGCTTACTCGGCAAGTTAGGGCTAGGGCTCTAAATCGTCGGCTTAGGAGTTAAAAAAGAAGTTCGTGGTTTCGGCCAGAGGTTCTGGGTTCTATTTATAATCGGGAAGAGAAGAGTCCTAATCTGATGGGACTTCTAATAAGAGTCCTATTCAGATCATCGTTGAATCCTAACATCTTATCTTTAGTTGATTTGGTGCGGTAACGCTGTGGAATTCAGGTCGGTTTCTCCTCCGTACCTGTATTTCTACGCGTACTGACACGGCCCCGACGCCGCCCGTTTAGTCATGGGGACGGGGCACTTGCCCGGGAATCGCATTGGGTGGTGCCGTGTTTTGCGGCACCCAACAGCACACGTACAAGGAACAATGTATTACATAAAACAATAGCGGAAGCTTACAAAATTTTCTTTGTAAGTAATTTACATCAAATAGCTACAGCGGAAGTCTATAACAACTCACGTCGAATAACTAAGAGCACTCGAGATGAAGTCCAGCCCGTGGACTCCTCTTGCTAGCAACACGAAGACAAGCAGCAGCGGCTGGGTTCTCCATATGTTACCTGACTCGGAAGTCTCCGAGTCTCACCGTACAACCTCCATCTTAGCATCGATGTTAACCTGCAAAACCACTTATATAGCAAGCGTGAGCACATAGGCTCAGCAAGACTAATCCGTCTCTCCTAAACAAGAAACTCTACATGCAGGACGGTTGCAATTGGGTTAGCTAGATTTGCATAAAGGACTCACCTACAGTTGATCCTAAACTTTCAGATTTCAAGCCTCATTGTGCAGACCTTGAGCCGAAAATCATCGCAACTCCATAATCAAACAAGAAACGCTTTGTTGCGATGCTCCTTGCACAAAGTGAAAGTAAAGTTTAATGCGCCTATCTCTAATTCAATCATGGTTGCAATACAAGTTAAAGCACAGCCTTATCAAGTTCAAAGATAACCAGTTCCAGTTGTTACTATGTCAAGACACAGTGGGCAAGTATGCTCATATGACCGCGAGGGACGGTGATTCGAATAAGTACACGCCCGGACTACACGACACGTACACCCGTACACCGAGTTGCCGGCAGCAACCTCGACTGACGTTGTACGTGGCCACCTTTCCCAAGATCTTCCACATTGGACGCAGTCCAACTGCCCCAAGTATGCAAGCTCCCTCAAGGTACATACCCGCAGTGGTATGTTCTTAAGCGAGTTACCTCCTGCTACCCTGACGCAGAAAGCCTAAGGCAGTTGGAAAAGTTTCACTATGGATCTCCCAAGGTACATCGGTTTTCTGGGTCCCATATAGCCAGTATGTGCCCGATACACAACTCAAACTTGTCCAACAGGGCCAAGCACGGACGGGCCTTAACCGACATAGGCAGGGCTATGCACGCACGGCCTGCAACCTGCTGCATCTAAACCTCCCTGCTCGGCCTCCATTTCTTATGTGTGAACTTTCCTCATCTTTTCTAATTCGGACCCGTTCCGAGTAACCAGCCCTAAACTCGCGAGTAGTTTCCAACTACTCGACTTCTACCGGACCTTTCCTACTAACATTTAGCGTAGCTAAATCCACTCGAGGAGGTGCTATTCTACCCTTTTTCTCTTAGGTATTTTTGGTCATGCAAGTGGGGTTTTCAATATCATCTAGACTTAATGCAACCAATGATGCAAAGCTATGATCTTTACAAATGAAAATGCTTTATAAAACTGTTCAAATGCAAACCGGGGATTGCCTGTTTTGCAGGTGACTAAGGTTACAATCAGTTAGTGATGATCACTTGTAGCTTGATCACTTGCCTTCCCTTCCTTCTTGATCTTCACTTTAAGTCCTTCTCCCTCCTTCACGTATATGCTACACGATATGATCATGCATATGTATTTAATTGAAAAGCTTTTGCTAATGATATCTAATGACAGTTTTAAAACTGGAACTCTGTTCAAGAATTTAAAAGGACACTGGTGCTAGTGGTTTGGGTTGGGTTTAAACACTTTGATCAAATGTTGAGTGCTTTTCCCACTTAAGTGCTGATCACCTTAATAGATTACACATGACAGTGGTGATCCAGAGCTCCAATGGTGCTGGGAATTTTCATGTGAGTTCCTTGTCACAAGGAAGTCCTCTGGACCAAAATTTAGCACTTTTCATGGAGTGGTTTATTCAGAATCATTCTCTAAGTGTTTAGTCAAAGATGAATTAATTCTGAGGTAACACCCCTATTCATGTCAAACTCAGTGAACCACAATTTCAATATAGTTCATATAGTCTACATGAATCTTCCTAGGATTTTTGGAGCTAAGAATTGCCCAGAACTGAATTTACAAGTTTTTGAAATTCTCTGAAAATGTTTCTGTATTCATTTGAACACAGTAAATTACAATCTGAATTACCCTGATCAAATCAACTCCAAATGAGCTGAAACTTTTACAGGAGTCTAATAATAACCTAAAGAATATTCTGGCAAAATCTGAGGATTTTTGGATAAACCAAACTTCCTCTAAAATTCTTTTGCTGAAAAGCTTTAAAGAATTTTCTAGAATTAAATAAAGGCTTTCATATAAATTGGGTTGCATAATTGGATAGAGTTTGTCAATATGAATCTAACCTAATTTGGAGGTTCCTAGCAAAAGTTATGCTCTTCTAAAATTTGGGGGAAAACCTGGAATTTGAATAAATCCGAGAAATGTTTAAACCTGACTGTGGGACCAGGGGGCACGTGTCAGTTACCGGGAGCGCGCGACACGAGCTACAGAATCGTTTTCCCGTGCTGTGACAGCCAATCCTGCGCCACAGAGTATCTGGCCTACGGTAGCCGTGCGACTGATGCATGGGGCCGGCAGTATCATCGTCTACCTCCCGGCCCCGCGCTTCTGCGCCACCGGGTTCGCCGGAGTTCGCCGGTTTTAGTCGCTCCGGCCAACTCCCGAGCTGCTATTTGCCGCCAGGCCCTACTTTAACTCGAGGAACATGATGGTGTGGCTTCTACAGACCGGCGAAGATCCTAAACCACCCCGCACTGGTGCAGCGGCTCTGAGGGAGTCCGGCGACGTCGCCCCGACGCTATAGCCCGCCAAAAGTTCCCTGGAAAGGTTCTACAGCACCAGTGGAGGTCGGCAAAGCTAGGCATGGTCGCACATGGGCTCGGGAACGGCTCCAAACCAGGGTTCACCGTGTATCCGATGCACCTTATTGCGGTAGCCATCGAAAAAGCTTGGAGCAAGCCTTCTACCATGGGTTTCATGCGACGCTTTGTGAAGAAGAAAGGTTGCTACGCCAGTCTAGGTTCTGTGTGCGAAATTTGCAGAGCTGTAAACCACCATAGCATGAGAATTTAAGCGATTCTTACCCGCGGATCCGTTTACACCGGCCGGAGGAAATTTCCAAAATTCGTCGGCGAGCGGCAACGGCTGGAGCTGAGCTGCGGATGGGAGCTGCAGGGAGCTCCTGCGCGTCGCAGGGCCCTCTAGCTTGGTCGTGAAAGCCGCTCTGTGGAGCTGTCCGTGGGAGCACGTCGCTGCCGGGGGGTTCGGCCGCCGTGGGAACTTGATGTTCCCGGCGTAGAGGGCCCGAACACGCTTGGCGATGGCTCGAGGAGGTCGCGGGAACGATGGTGGTATGGTTTTGCCGATCAGCCGGGGCTCGCACGCGAGATAGGCGGTGGGCGATCGGTTTAGAGCTCAGCGGCGGTCTCTGCTCGTTTCTCGCGTGGGAAGAGAAGGAACAGCGCCGTGGCTTCGGTAAAGAAGGCGAGAGAGGGAGCGCCGCAGCAGCTGCCGACGTCCAGCAGCTCTCCAGCACGAAGGAATTCAACAGGAGGTGGCTTCGGCTGTGCTCGGTGTCACCCGGAGAAGAATCGGGTCTGCCGTTGCTTCGCGTGGGAGGAAAGCAAACAGAGACTGTGTACTGAAGATTTTTAGCAAATTTCAGTTCTCCCAATGACATGTGGGACCCACTGTTCAGTTCCTTTTTTCCCTTTCAAAATATCTCCCAAGTTTGAATATTGATAGAATTCAATTGTGGGAATTCAAATCTGGTATGCATTTGGATAATTGGGCAAGTTTCATCCAAATTCAAATGGGTGTTTGAATTCTTTGTTATTTAAAGTCCATTTTGGAAAATGGGCTGCAATTCATTTCCATAAATCATGAAACTTTGCACACCCCCTAATTTGGACCCAAGGAACTCAAATATGAAATCTGATTTTAATGTTGACTGCTGCAAAATGAGATTTTCAGCACAACAGTTTTGAATTCCATTGTTGCTCTTATTTACATTTTGAGTTTGAACAAATTGTTCCAAATCTGAGTTTTGTTTTCTCACACATATGGGAACTTCCCATCTTTGTTTTAGACCTCTCTTGGGTCCCAAGTTTCCAAATAAACATTTGAACTTGTGTGAAGAAAACCCTCATGTGTGTTATCACATGTGGAAAAGTTTTAACAAGTCCCAAATTTCATACCTATGAAACCAACTTTTGCAAACAAGTTTTTCTTTGTATTCATATTTTTGGGACCTTTACACGTACAGAATCCAAAACCGCTCCAAAACTCGTTACCTCCTCGGTGATGAGCTCCGGAAGCTCCACGTGTACATCGGGCCTGGTCTCTTCCTTTCCGCAGAGACGAGCTCCGGTTGTGTCGCGTGTCAAGCGAGCGAGACCTCCCTCTACTTCGGAGGTGAGCTCCGCGTGCGCCACGGATCCTGGCGGTCGGGACCTCCTCTCTATTCGGAGGTGGCTCCGCGCACGCCACGTGTCAGTGCCGGACATCCCGTCTCTCCGGAGGTGGCTCCAGCGCCAGACTTCCATTCTTCTCAGGGACGAGCTCCGAGGTTAACACGTGTCCAACAGTGACGGACCTCCCGGAGATAAGCTCCGGTGACGACATGTGTTCAATAGAACCGGACCTCTCCGAGGTGAGCTCCGAGATCGACACGTATCCCGCACGACTGGTCCTCTGATTTCCGCGGTGACTAGCTCCGAAGGCGACATGTGTCCTGCAGAAATGCCTTTGCTTCTTCTGCAGAGGCTAGCTCTCGGGGCAACACGTGTCCCACAGGGTCATACCTCCCCCCCCCCCTTAACGGAGATGAGCCCCAAGCCTGCCACGTAGCCAGTTTAGCGGCGTTCCTCTCCCCACTTCTCAGGGATGAGCTCCGAACACGCCACGTGGCCAGCGGGCTGCGGAAGTTGTCTTCGGCGCTCTCTGGAAACTGGATTCGGCTCTTATTGGCTATCTTTTTGATATTTTTCTCTGTTCCCACTTATTTTAAAATGTTTTCTCTACATGAAACATGAATACATGCAGAAACCAGAAATGAGGATGTCACAAATCTACCCCCCTTAAATTGAATCTCGACCTCGAGATTCATTGGTAGAGAATAGATGAGGAAATTCTGCCTTGATGTCTTCTTCCCGCTCCCATGTGGCTTCAGCTTTGGTGTGATGGCTCCATTGCACCTTGCACCATCGAATCACTTTGTTCCTGGTGACCCTTTCCTTTACGTCCAAAATTCGGACAGGGTGCTCCGCATAAGTCAGGTCCTCTTGAAGTTCAAGCTCTTCCATTGGTATTTTCTCCTCTGGTACTCTCAAGCACTTCTTGAGCTGGGATACAGGAAACACGTCATGTACGTCGGAGAGATATGTTGGGAGCTCTAGTTGATAGGCTACTTCTCCTCGCTTGTCCAAAATCTCAAATGGTCCGATGTAGCGAGGTGCTAGCTTGCCTTTGACGTTGAAACGTCGTTGGCCTCGGATAGGCGATACCTTAAGGTATACAAAGTCTCCTACTTCGAAGGTCAACTTTCTTCGCCTATTGTCCGCATAGCCTTTCTGTCGTGATTGAGCAGCCTTTAAGTTCTCCAGAATTGTTTGGATTTGCTTTTCGGCTTCCTGTAGCACTTCGGGTCCAAACACCTGGTTCTCTCCGGTTTCGTTCCAGAACAGCAGCGTTCTACACCGTCTACCGTATAATGCTTTGAAAGGCGACATCTTCAAGCTAGCTTTATAGCTGTTTTTATAGGAGAATTCGGCGTACGGTAAACTCCTATCCCAACTACACCCACGTTTCAAGGCACAAGCTCTCAACATGTCCTCCAGAATTTGGTTTGTCCTTTCGGTTTGCCCATCGGTTTGTGGGTGATAGGCGGAGCTAAAATCCAGTCGTGTACCCATAGCTTTCTGCAGCTTCCTCCAGAATCTAGAGGTAAACTGAGAACCTCGATCAGACACTGTCCTTTTCGGGACTCCATGACGGCACACAATCAGCTCCATGTACAACTCGGCTAATTGTGCAATGTTGTAATTGGCCCTTACAGGGAGAAAATGGGTGGTTTTCGTCAATCGGTCCACGATAACTCAGATGGACTCATAATCCGACTGAGTACGTGGCAATCTGACGATGAAGTCCATGCTGATGTCTTCCCATTTCCACTCGGGTACCTTCAAAGGTTGCAACAATTCAGCGGGTCTCTGATGTTCGGCCTTCACCCGTTGGCATGTGTCGCATAGGACAACGTATTCGGCTATGCCCCTTTTCATACCATCCCACCAATAACAAGTTTTAAAGTCCTTGTACATTTTGGTACTTCCGGGATGTATGGAATAGGGTGAATCATGTGCCTCCTTCAATATCATGTCGCGGAGGTGCTTCACGTTAGGCACACAAATCCTTTTTCCTAGCCAAAGCGTACCCTTCTCATCTTCTTTGAAATCCTTCTCTATTCCTTGTCGGATCATCTTCTTGATCTCCTTGATCTCCTCATCCGTTGCTTGGCCATCTCTTATCTCTTGCTCCAATGAAGAGTGGATCTCCATCATTTCCATGTTGTTCAAGAATCCGAGGTGTAACCATTCGAACTCCTTACGTAGTTCAGGTGGTAGCTCCCGAACCGTGAGTTGGTGACATGCTCCCTTCTGGCTCAATGCATCAGCTACTACATTGGCCTTCCCGGGGTGGTATTTGATTCCAACATCGTAATTCTTGATGAGTTCCAACCATCGATGTTGCCTCAAATTCAAGTCCGTTTGGGTAAATATGTACTTGAGGCTTTTATGATCCGTATAGATCTCACATCGATGACCAAGGATATAATGTCTCCAAATCTTCAATGCATGCACTACTGCTGCTAGCTCCAAGTCATGTGTAGGATAATTGAGCTCATGCTTCTTTAATTGTCATGAGGCATAGGATACCACTTGTCCTTCTTGCATGAGCACACATCCGAGCCCCTGTCTGGATGCGTCACAATATATGTCAAAGCTCTTGCTTACGTCCGGCAATACCAAAACCGGCGCTGTGGTTAGCCTTTTCTTGAGCTCCTCAAAACTTTCTTTGCATGATGGTGTCCATCGAAAGGCTTTCCCCTTCGTTAGCAACTCCGTCATAGGCTTTGCTATCTTAGAGAAGTCCTTAATGAAGCGTTGGTAGTATCCAGCCATCCCAAGAAAACTCAGAATATCCTTCACGTTTTGCGGTTGGTCCCACATCAGAACATCCCTCACTTTTCCGGGATCAACCGATACCCCTTCTTCGGAGATAATGTTGCCTAGGAACGATATTTCCTTTAGCCAAAATTGACACTTGTTAAGCTTAGCATACAATTGATGCTCACGCAATTTCTGCAAGGTTAATTTCAAATGTTCTTCATGCTCCTCCTCACTTTTTGAATACACCATAATGTCAACGATGAAAACCACGACGAACTTATCCAAGTACTCCATGAAAACCTTGTTCATGAGGTACATGAAGTATGCGGGTGCATTTGTTAACCCATAAGACATGACGGTATATTCATACGAACCATACCGTGTTCGAAAGGCAGTCTCGGGTATATCAGAGGGCTTAATCTTCAGCTGGAAATATCCCGACCGAAGATCAATCTTAAAGAACACTCGGGCTCCTTTCATTTGGTCGAATAGGTCCTCTATACGGGGCAGAGGGTATTTGTTCTTGATTGTCACCTCATTGAGAGACCTATAGTCCACGCACATCCTTTGGGTCCCATCCTTCTTGTCTACGAAGAGCACAGGAGCTCCCCATGGTGACGAGCGTGGACGTATAAAACCCTTCTCCAACTGTTCTTGAATTTGCTTCTTGAGTTCTACTAGTTCATTGACAGGCATCCAGCATCCTATAGGGTCTCTTTGCGATGGGTGCAGTTCCGGGTACCAAATCAATGGCAAACTCAATGTCCCGATCAGGGGGCATACTTGGATGCTCCTCTGGAAACACGTCCGAGAATTCTTGAACCACTGGAATGCTGTCCAATGTTGCTCCTTCGATGTGGTTCAAGATTGCCTTCTCAGTGGTTTGTTGGGCTGACTCAAACTCGACACGGGTACCGTGCTCATTTGTCAACTGCACGCTTCTTTCAGCACATTGGATTACCCCGTTGTGCTTGCTTAACCAATCCATCCCGAGTATTATGTCAATCCCTTGGGAATCCAAGACAATAAGGTTGGCAAGGAAGTCTACCCCCCTTATTTTAATGCTTACTTTCGGACATACTATATTAGTCCTCATTTCTCCTCCGAGAGAATTTACTAACATAGCACATTTTAAGTGGGATATGGGTAGATTATGCTTGGCAACATACTTGGATGATATGAAGGAATGTGATGCTCCAGAATCAAATAAGATGGTGGCTGGGTTGGAGTTGGCAAGGAACATACCAATTACGACGTCCTCAGCCTGTTGTGCTTCCTCAGCAGAGACATGGTTCACGTTGCCGCGAGCATAGTTCTGCTGTCCCTGGTTTCCTTGATTGTCCCCTCCGTTTGGTCGCGGGTTCTGCTTGGGCACGTTGCCTTGCTGTCCAGGGCCACTCCTCGGGCATTGGTTCGCAAAGTGTCCTGTTTCCCCGCATGCAAAGCATGTCCTGTTGCCTACAGCAGCAGGTACGTTTGGGCGGTGGTTTTGAACAGGAGCGCCCATGTTAGGTCGGGGCACAGGAGGCATGGGCACACGAGGTGCTGGTGCAACGGGTCGTTGCTGTGGTGGCTGACTAGGGCGGTAGGCAGGAGTGGTCGATCCATACTGCGGTGCAGCTGGGGGCATGTACCGAGGTCGTATGTTGCTCCCTTGGGGCTTGTATGGCATCTTCCTCTTGCACTCTCGCTCGATCTCTCGGATCTTGCTTTCAACCACTATAGCCTTGTCAACCAGCTTCTGAAAGCTTGCGTAGTCATTGTTGAGGAGCTGAACCTGGATCTCGTTGTTCAACCCTCTCATGAACAGGTATTGCTTCCTCTGGTCTGGGTTGACATCTTCGGGGGCATACCGGGACAGTTGTGTGAACTTGTTGAGATGCTCATTCACGCTTCTCTGTCCTTGGCGGAGACCTTCAAACTCCTGTCTCTTGAGCATCATTACACCAGCACGGATGTAATGAGAGCGGAAACTCTCCTTGAACTCAGTCCAAGATTTGTCTCCGGGTCGACATGAGCGTTGCTTAGGGCATCCCACCAGTCAGTGGCAGCTCCCATAAGTTGGTGCGACGCAAAGAGAACCTTCTCTCGGTCATTGCACTGCACTATGGCAAGCTTCTTCTTCATGGATTTTAACCAGTCATTGGCCTCCATGGGGTCGTTGGCTTGAGCAAAGGTGGGTGGTCGAGTCCTCATGAACTCTCCCAACCTGTTATGAGCCGGTGGTGGTGGTGGCGGTGGCGCCGGAACGGGGTTGTTGTTGTTGGCCTGCAACTGACCCAAAGTTTGGATCATGGTTTGCATAAGTTGATTCTGCATGGCCATCAACCGTTCCAGGTGGTTCTCGCCAGCTCCGGGGTTAACAGGAACTTCCTCGTGACCATCCCCTTGGTTGTCACGGACGTTCCTTTGGCCGGTGTTTCCTCTCACCATCTTGAGAGAGATCGAAATAGAATAGAATGTTAGAAAGTTTAGGTAGATTCCCTCAACTATATGCATCAAGGTAAGTTGGACTATATATATTAGCCCATATGAGGATGTGAACAAGTGCCGAAACATCTCACACCTCCTTCTAGTTACGTGTGGATATGGACAACGTTTTGAGATGTCCCCCCTCTTGTGCCATGCAGTTCCCACCCATGGGCAGGCTAGAATCTCCAATTCTCCCACCCACGGGCCCCCTCTTGTGCCATGCAGTTCCCAGGGCAGTCCTCACTCGACTCCCATTCCCCGCGCCTTCTACAGTCCATAACACTCTAGCAACTTACCTAATTACTCAGCTAAGCCGCACCCATACTTGGCCTTGTGGTGGCACTGTTATGCTTGCATGTGCTCGCATGAACCGGTCCGTAGATCTACGGCAAGTAAACCACCATCTCATGCTACCTCATTCACAAACCCAGTCTTGCCTAGATCTCCCTCCGATCCATGTTCATTAACAACATCGGTTTCTCATTATCATTACGAGTGCAGTTAGCTAGACACATCTATCTTGCTTCCCAATCCCATGGACTCAGCAAGGCTGACACGACCCCACGGTCTTGTCGATCCAGGATCACGCTGAGGGGTGCTGCGTTGCACAGCACCTGATAACACACATCAAAGGTACAAAGCGGAAGCAAAATTTTATTACACAAACTGGTTTATGAACATTTTTACATTAAAAATATCCAGTCCAGTCTACACTCACGGGCGTAGACTACGCATCAAGTTCACGTTCAGCCCGTGAACGTGTCCTTGCTAGCACACACGCACACTAACACGGCGGTGTGCACGACTCCCACTCGACGGGATTCCGTCTCCTCCTCTGGAGTCCCTTCCTCATAGAACCCTGCAAAAGCTTCAAACACAAGCAGTGAGCACGAAGGCTCAGCAAGACTGACCCGTCTCTCCTAAACATGGAACTTCTACATGAGGGGTGATGGGTACATGAGATAAACACTTTGCAAAGGACTCGCCTAATTATTGGAACATTACTTTCAGGTTTTAGCAGCAGGTTGTGGAGAACCTTACGCTAAGGCACATGAGAGAGCCGCAATCAAACAAGAAACGCATTTCTCTCATGTACTTTGCCCAAAGTTGAAAAGAACTTTAGTTAGCTCTAAACTACAACAAATCATTAACAATCAAAGTCCATCTTTCAATCAGCAACGTTTTAACATGTAACTAGCCTGTTCTTTCTACTTCACGGTACAGTGAACAAGTGGTACTCTCTGACAGCGAGGGACGGAGATTATAATCGATTTACACCTGCAGGGTTACCCGAATAACCCGTCACGTACGCCCGTACTCGATGTTGCCTACAGCAACCATCCTGGACGTCGTACGCAACCACCTTTCACCCGTCAGCCAAATATTGAACCGGTCCCATCGTCCCGAGCAAGAGGTCTCTGCACGCGCATCTCAGTGCCGCCAGCCAATTTACACCTTGAGCTCTCAACCTACCCTCTGAACGACGGGCAATGCCTCAATACCCAGCTACCCGAGTTACATCAGTTTCCCGGTTCCCGTATAGCCGGTAGGTCTTCGGTACTGTTCTAGCTTGTTCAACAGGCCCACACACGGCTCGGTCCTTAATCGACACAAGCGGAGCTATAGCACACAGGCCCCAAAGTCCTGCTGCCCTTACTCTCCGCTCGGTCTCATTTTGCTTGCCATGTCTATCATGTGCTATTTCTACCCGAGTCGAGTGCCTCTAGCCTATGCTCGCGAGTAGTTCCAACTACTCGACTTGTACCGAATCCTACGATATCTTAGCATTGCAGTAGCTAATGAGGTTTGCAATCCTAAACCCAACCCATGGTTTTCTTGGCTATGCAGTTGGGTTTCCAAACATGACTCTAATGCAAGGATTAATGGTACTCAAGTAAGTGCTCAAAACAATAAAAAATTGTAAAAAGGTTAATGCAAACTAGAGCTTGCCTTGCTGCTCTTGGTCGTAGGCTAGCTGCTCCTACGGAGTAACGAAGTCTAGGACTTCGGGTTCCTCCTCGACCTTAGCGACTACATGATATAACAAGTACATTTATTAATTTAAATGCATTTGAATTGAAATTAAACTTGTGAAGGTTGTAAGTCCCATTAGACGGACTCAATGACTCTGAAATGTTTACTGTGGCTTGGTTACAACCTAAACAGAGACTTGGCCAAGTTTTAGTTGCAGCAAAGCCCATTTGAGGTCCCCACAATTAATTATGTACTTGACCTTAGTTGGAGCTCTTATGGTGTTCTAGGGCTTTTTCATGGAGCAACTCATGACTTTCTGAAAACTAGATTTTCAGAGGGTTCTAATGGAGTTGGTCTCACATAATTTGAAGGTTCCTAACCAAAAATATGAGCTAGACAATTTCAGGGAAAATTCTGAAAATATTTCTGAACATTTTCTTTTTTCTCTGGAACAATTTCACTAATCACACCATTAGGTGGATCAAATGAGCTCAATTGGATCTGAAATTTTTATGGTAGTTCCGGGATATTTTGGTGAACGTCCCAGAAAAATTTCAGAATTTTCCTCCAAGGGATTCTCCAGTTAAAATTCCAAATGATTTAAACTTTGAGGAATTTATCCAAGAGAAATAAGGATTTTCATGAAGTGAAACTTAATTAACTGAAATGTACTCATAGAGCTGAATACAAAAAAATTTGGTTCACTCGATTTGGAGCTTCCTAGCCAAAGTTATGAGGATTTGAAGTTTGAATGAACTCTGAAAATTGGGAAAAGTTTAAATCTCTGCGCGTGGGACCCGGGGCTACGTGTCGGCCCCTCATTGGATGACACACGTGGCTGCAGATTCCTATGCGTGCAGCCGCACCCGATCCGTGCCACAGCAGATCCCGGTTTAAAATATATGCCGCTGACAGCCGGGGTCCACCCCCTTCGTCTACCTCCCGCCGCCTGCGTTCTGCCGCCGCGGTACCTCGCCGGAGAGCTCGCCGGCAGCTTCTGAGGGGCTCCAAACTTCATGATTCTGGCCGCCCCTGCCCAAGTCTATTCGGGGAACATGATTCTAGGCTCAGCTCGTCATGAAAACGCCCGGCACATTGTCGGCGACGAGCGGCGGCCTCGGGAGAACTTCGGCCGTGTCGGCCGACCTCCCTAGCATCTCTATCACTTGAGCAACCGGTCGGGGAGCATCAGTGGACCTCAGGAAAGGTCTACATGAGCTCCACGGGTCTCGGGAGGGGCTGTGTTGGACTGTCACCGTGCGACCTAGGCCGGAAATCGGGATTTCTACTAAAACTCGAAGAACAGTGGTTTCCATCCACGGTTCTTCGTGGTTCCTGCTCCTATGGACTCGTATGGGCACCTAGAAGTGACCCTCTCCACGAGAGGATGAGTGATGCCGTGTGTCTTACGAATTTCTCTGATCGGTGCAGACTTCACTTTTGCACACCATCGCAAAAACATGAAATTCCGGCCTGAGCAGTGTTTGTCATGCCGCCGGAGCTTGCGGAAATGAAAGAGGGGCTGAAGGCGAACCTCTTTGCTGTTCACAGCTCGGTGAACGGTGGACTGTGGTGGCCGGAAGGATGATTCCCGCAGTGGCGGCTCGAGCTGAACCGGCAGAGGAAAGATCGCCTCGGTGGAGCTCGGGGAGGACTGCGCAGGGTCTGGAACCGGCGAGGGTGTCGAAGATGGCTTGTGTAAAAGCCCAAGAAAAGGGACTTGCAAAATTTTCTCTTCACCTCACAACACCACAGTTTTTATTGTGGCTATCTTAGGAAAAAGTGTGAAGAGCAAGTAATCTCCATCAAAAGGGTAATTAGAGGGGAAAGCCTACACTTTCACAAAGTAGAATTTCTACACATGAATATGAGAGCTTGAGCTCACCCCTAGGACTTGAAAAGTCTTGGGAAGGTTCAAGCCAAATTTCATATAAATCCAACACTTTTTGAGGCACTTTTGGAGGTGATTGAAAAAGAGGCCAATTTGAATGTGAATTCAAATTGCAGCAACTTTCACCACTCAAATTCAAAAGTTAGCTTCATATTCAAACTCAGCACATTTTTCTGAGTAAGCCCACCAATTTTCATCCTCATTGGAGTTCATCTTGTCAAGAGCTAAATTTGCAAGAATTCAAAACTGAATTTGAATTTCAGTTTAAACATGCAGCAAATTTAGCCAAACACAGTTCAAATTTTAGAATTCAAATTTAAACCAAAACTTGGTGACTAAGTCTCACATTAAATTGTGAGTAGCTGAGGATATTTTGGCACAACAGAATTCAGAAAATTGGAAAAAAACAAAAGAATTAGAGGGGAGGCCCACTGGTCAGTAGACTTAGCACAGAAGTCTCCTCAGCCGACTTCCTCGACCGAGCGCGCTCGCCAGCTGCAGCCAGCGTCGCCGCCCGACCACCTCGGCCGGCCATCTCCTGCTTCGGCAGAGGAGGTGGCACAGCAGGTGTCGCGCTCTCCACTGGCCTCAGGGGCCTATAAAAGGCCCGAGACCGTCGGCGAGTTGCTGATTTTCGCGAGTTCCGTAACCAGCAGCCTAGTCGCCCGAGCTCCGATCGTATGCCACCCCAGCTGTGATCATCTTCCGGCTTTGACCTCCATAGGAAAGTGAAGCGCTAGCTCGTCCTCAAGACCACCGCGCAAACCGTTCCAAGGTTCGACCTTTGTAAGCGGAAAATTTTCCAGTTTAGGACGGGTAGCTCCTTTCGGGACCCGATTAGGTTTAGGAGAAATTCGGGAAGCTTAGTGGGTGGGAGGTCGAGCGGAGCTGTGAGAGAGCATCTAGAGGTTCTGGCGACCCTTCTCGATCGAAAACCGGAAGGAAATCACCGCCGGGACCCTAAGTTCAACCTAGGACAGTATGGCGGAGGAGGGGGTCGCCGGTGAGGTCTGGGTTGCCGTCCGTTTAGGGCCCAACAGAGCTCATGCCGAGTTTCCTGAGGTTTCCAGCAGGTTCAGCACCCGAGATTACGTCGGGGCGGCGAGTCTCGTCGGCTCTGGTGAGCTAGATCGCCGGGAATGCTGACCTCGCCGGAGCTCCGGCGGCTCGGGGCGGCGACGTCGGGAGGTAGACGAAGGGCGCGGCCCCACCTGTCAGCCCCTGTGCTAATCGCGCGCGAGCGCGCGGTTAGTTCAATTTAAACGGGCGGGCCCCGCTGTCAGCCTCTGGTTTAGCGCGGGAGGGAATTTTCTGTAGGAAAATAATTCAGAGATTAGCTCAAGCTTTAGAAATTCATAATTTGGTGTAGGAAGCTCCGAATTCAATGAACCAAATTTTGCTGAACTCAAGATTCTGAGTACTTTCCAGCAATACCAAATTCAGCTCATGAAAGTGAATAGTTTTCTAGAATTAAATCCCTAAAGTTTAAACTGTTGGGAATTTTATCGGGAGAACTACTTTATGAAAAATTCTGAAATTTGGCTTAAAGGTTCATTGGAAAATCCCTGAATCTCAGTAACATTTTCAGATTGATCCAAGTTCATTTAGTTACCCTAATAGGGTGATTAAAAGAACTGCCCTGAGAAAATTGAAAAATATACAGAAACATTTTTCATATTTTCTCAAATCTTAATTAGGGCATAACTTTCTGTAGAATTCTTCAAATGACATGAAACCAACTCCATTAGAACCATCTTGAAGTCTAGTTTCCAGAAAGTAATGGTTGGATCCATGAAAACCCATGGAATTATTCAGAGGCTCAAATATTGACCAAATGGGTTTTTATTTGTACAAGGTTCAATTGAATTTTGTTTCAAATGAAACTTGGTCAAGACTCTGGTTAGGACCCTGCCAAGCCACAATAAAACTTTCAGAACCAAAGGGGAGGGCTAGCTAGAGTTAGTAGTAAATAAGTATTCGAGTTTACACATTGCATTAAAATTTACATGTAGTATTATATTCAACGTGTAGCCACTGGAGAAGAGACTCCGGAAGTGCTGGACTTCCTTCTTCCGGACGAAGAACTAACCCCTGACCAGCAGCAACAAGGCAAGCCCCGGTTTACATTAACCCTTTTTATAAGTCTTAATTTGTTTACATGTGTCATATGAAGTATGTATGTGCATTAGATATAGGATGAATGGAACCCCACTTGCATAACCAAAGGTTCCTAAAAGAGTGAGGGTAGTGTCTAAGACCTCGAGTAGACAGGCTATGCATAATGAGTCATAGGACTTCGGTACAAGTCGAGTAGTTGGAATCTACTCGCGAGATAGGCATTGGGACACACGGGTTCGGTTGAGTGACGCGAGATCTTGTGTGCGCATCCCTTCCCGTGTCGATTGAGGACCGATCCGTGTGCGGCCCTGCTGAACAAGTATTGAACGTACCAAAGGCATATCGGATATATGGGCCCCGATAAACCAATGTAACCTAAACCTCCGGGCGTCTAGGCATAATGCACCGATTTATAGGTGTAGGCTGAGGGCAGCAAGGTGGAAATCTGCCAACGGGCATAGAGATATGCTCTGTGTGGGGAACCTCCTGCTCGTTTCGGTGCGACCGATTCGACGTTTGGGCTGTTGGGTGAAAGGTTGTCCCGTACGACATCGAGTGAGCGTGCTGTGCAGCTCCACGGGTGGGCGTACGTGACGTGCTCTTTGGGTTTCCCTGCAGGTGTATATCGAGTCGATTCGCCGTCCCTCGCGGTGACGAGTACCGCTTGTTCACTGCGTCGTAACGTAGACTAATGGATGAAATATGTTGATTCAATGATGCTGATTGATATAATTGTATTGCTACATGTGTGCCACCAAATACTGCTTACTAAATTTCAGATTCATGAACTGTTAACTTGTTGCTAAAAGATGAACTAAGGATGAACTTGTAGGCGTGTCGTTTTGCTGAAATGCTACTAACCTATGTCTTGGTATACCTCATGTAGAGTTTCATGCTTAGGTGAGTCGGTTAAGCCTTGCTGAGCCTTCGTGCTCACGGTTGCTGCTTAAGTGTTTTTCAGGTGAGGAGCCACCCACGGACTCGGAGTACGAGTCCACCGGCGAGGGTTACCCTCCGTCGGGGACCACGGCTGAGTGGGAGCCGTACACGCCGCGCTGAGCTGAGACGTGCAGCTAGTGTGGGTTGCCCTAGGGCTGGGCAACCGACTTTTGCTAGATAGGCGGGCGTGAGTTGTACAAAAGAAACTTCCGCTGTGTAATAAAGACCCTAGTTTGTAACTGAGAAGTGTACTACTCTGTACATTCAGTTTGTTTTCCCTTGTAATATAATGTGTTCTTATGACGTGTGCTGTCGGGTGTCGCATCGCGCGGCACCACCCTCTGCGATCCTGGATGAGCGGATTCCGGTCCGCCACAGCCTGGTATCAGAGCTGCAGTGGGGATAGCACAGTATTAAAGGACTGCATTATGGGAAAAACTTAGGTATACGGTGAGGAATCGGTAGCTGCCCAAGTAAGGACTATATTAGCATAGTTACTTAAAGTGGCAAAGACTAACCTATTTGTTATAATTCTGAATTTCAATTATGTAACGACGCACCTAAGCTCTGGTAAGTATGGTAAGGAACGCCACCGAAAGCGGGTCAATTTCGGTTAGCTCCCCCTGACGAGGAAAGTGGTTCAGGGATTGGTCTCACAGCTTGGTGTGAGACGTCAATATGAACCTCTTGGACTCTTCATGTCCCTGAGTTCATATGCAACGCTGATCCCTAGCGTGCATTAGGCAAGTAAGTGGAGACCCCATCACGTGGTCAGTAACGCGAGAGTGTGTTCGTCTGGAACTAGCCCAGGAGGACATACGCAGCGCTTGCCATCGGCGTGCCCTGCAGGGCAGTAGGTGGTATCTGTTGGGTTGATAACATTCCCAACCGTGACGACCCGTTCATGACATACTCGGGTTCCCCGTCGTGTGGTGTTGAAACACGATCACGTGCCTTGAGACGTGACTTAGCTCAAGGACGGCCGTATGACAATGATACGGGCGTTTGTATTTACTTTCAAATATGGAACTGCCTGAAATGAATAACCATTGAGTGCACCATTATTGTGTGGTCTTCTGCAGGTACTAACCACGTATGTATCCGTGTAGAAAACGTGTGCGAGAGACCGTTTAGTGCCACACTTGAGACGTATATGCCGGTATGATCCGGTTAGGATTTTCTTTTGTGAGGAACGTAGTACCGAGATATTGTAGGCATATGCATGAAACTGATGATAACAAGGAATTAAAATCTATAGGTTCCACATTTAGGACCCTGGTTGGGTATAAGAATGGGATATTGATGAGTGTAGTTCCAAAAGACTGAAAAACAGAGTGCTCTGTTTTGGGCAGCACGTTTGCTGATCTTCAACAGGGCATAACTCACAGGTCTTTTAGCCCAGAGGGGTGTGCTATATAGCTCTGGAAAGGTATTTAAGTACTATACAACTTTGTTGTAGACTTCCAGAGCTGCAACTCACCTTAAGATGGCTAAAATCCCAGAGGAATGTAAACTGTCCAGAACCAGGGCAGAGTGAAACATCCTCTGAACTGATCTGTTTTCGAACATAACTCCCAGTAGAAAAATCTAAAATTGTCATATATTACATCCTTAGAAAGAGTAGAAGATGTGTGATATCTTTGTAATTCAAAGTTTCTGAAGTTTCAGCACAGATTTCAGTGGAAACTCGAATTGAAAACAGCAACTTCCAAGGGAGGTGCTGTTAAAATTCTTCCAGAAATTCTGCTGACTTTGAATTAGCATAACTTTTAACCAAAGCTGATCTGGGGGGGGGGGCAAATGAATACTCGTTGGAAAGATACTAAAGTTGACTTTAACTTTGGTATTCAACTTGAGTCGTGAAACTGCCCCGAACCAGATCAAAACTTGGAATATGTGGAAACTGGTCATTCTGACAGAAGAATGACAGTTGAACTCTTTGAAAAGGGTGATACCCTAAGGGTGGTATACGTGATGACAACGCGATAGTAATGTCTCGTGGTGGCCAAACCTAGTTATGGTGAGCTTCCAAAGTGGAGGTTCATCAAGTTGGATTAAACTAGCTTGTGTTTGGTCTGGTAATGGTGTAGCTTGTGCAAAGTTATTACATTATCTACTTACGAGATATATCACATGTTTTGTTGTCACAATATTTTTACGCCCATTGTAATGGAACTGCATGCAAGTGTTTCGGGACTGATGTTTAATGTCGTATGGTTGCAGATGGTTCGTACTAGGACCACGCACGAGGTTGGTGGCTCTAGCCAAGGTGGAGGCGATGACTCCCAGCCACCGGCCTACGACAGCACCCCGCAGCAGCAGCCACCACCGCCGCCTCCGCTTACTCTAGCGGATGTGATAGCGGAATTGGTGGGAGGTCGTGAGGAGCAGACCGACCTGCTCCGCACGATCGTGCAGAATTCGTTCCAGGCGGGGGGACGTCAAGAGCGAGGGCCTCGTGAGCCCCGCGAAGTGTCGTACTCGGATTTCATGAGTACGCACCCTCCAGTGTTCACCGAAGCGGAAGAACCACTGGAGGCTGAAAACTGGCTGCGGACCATCGAGTCCAAGTTTGGGCTGCTCCAGTGTACGGAGCGGCAGAAGACCCTGTTCGCAGCACAGCAGCTCCACGGTGCCGCTGGTGCGTGGTGGGCGAATTATGTCGCCTCACGTCCTGCTGGCCATGCCGTGGAATGGCAAGAGTTCCGGGAGGCGTTCCGCGCCTATCACATCCCTCCTGGAATAATGAAGAGGAAGTTCCAAGAATTTTTGGAACTGAAGCAGGGCGGGAGGAGTGCCCACGACTACTCCCGTGCCTTCAACCATCTGGCGCAGTATGCGTCAGACTATATCTCCACGGAGGAGAAGAAGAGGGAGCATTTCTATCGGGGGTTACACCCCGAAATGAAGACGCACCTCGTTCTGTGGAATCGCGGCACATTCAACGACTTAGTCAATGCCGTGATCATGCAAGAGGACGCTCAGCGGGAGTTGGCAGCTGAGCAGAGGAAGCGCAACGCTCCACCTAGCAGCGGTGGTGGCGCACCTCAGAAGTACCGTATGGTGTATCGGACACCATCCGGGCAGCAGTGGCGTCCACCGGCGCGACCTCAACAGTTCGGGGGACGTTCGTTCCAAGCACCCCCGTTCCGTCCGCCGATGCCACCACCAAGACAGCAACAGCATCAAACGGTACCCCGGGCGTTTCCACCGCCACAACGCGCCCCGGGATTCCGTCCACCGATCAGCGGGGGACCGCCCCGTTTCACCTGCTTCACGTGTGGCCAGACGGGCCACTTTGCGAAGGACTGTCCCCAGGGGCAGCAGAGCAGCGGGCAAGCCCAGCTCCAGGGCGGTGCTCGAGGCCGACCTCCGGTGAAGAAGGTTGGTCAGCGGACTGGAGGCGTCCGCAACATCGACAATGAGGACGCCCCAGAGGGAGACAACGTGCTGGCGGGTACGTTTACTCTCAACCATCAAGCCATCATCATACTTTTTGATTCTGGTGCAACCCACAACTTCATTAGTGCGTCATATGTGGCTAAGCATCAGCTGGAAGCCTTTCCAACCGAGTGTTCTTATATGATCTGCTCACCGGGAGGAAAGATTTCAGCAACTATGATGGTTCCAAAAGCACCACTGTGCTTAGGTGGGAAGATATATCCCACCACTATGATTATCTTAGGGGGGCAGAAGATTGATGCAATCTTGGGGATGTCATGGCTAAGTTACCATGGCGCTGTCCTGGAAACTTTAACACGGACGGTTCACCTCAACTCCCCATTACACCGTCCACAGTCCCTCCTATTAGATAATCCAGTCAGAGAGGGTTCAGCGATCAATAGTGCTGAGGCTCTCAAGTTAGAAGACATTACCGTAGTCTGGGAGTATCCCGACGTGTTCCCGGATGATCTGCCGGGCATGCCACCTGAGCGGGATGTCGAGTTCAAGATTGAACTTGCACCCGGGACTACGCCCATATCACGGAGACCATACAAAATGGCTCCAAATGAGCTGGCTGAACTGAAAGAACAGCTCAATGATCTGTTGAGCAAGGGTTTCATTAGGTCGAGTTCCTCGCCTTGGGAATGCTCGGCGCTATTCGTGAAGAAGAAGGATGAGACCCTGAGGCTGTGTGTGGATTACCGGCCGCTCAATGCTGTCACCATCAAGAATAAGTACCCACTGCCCCGAATTGACATCTTGTTTGATCAACTTGTGGGGGCAAGTGTATTCTCAAAGATGGACCTTCGCTCTGGATATCACCAGATCAAGATCCGGGCGGAGGATATCCCGAAGACTGCGTTCTCGACGAGATACGGCTTATATGAATATCTCGTCATGTCCTTTGGTCTCACAAATGCTCCAGCCCACTTCATGTATCTCATGAACTCGGTGTTCATGCCGGAGCTGGACAAGTTCGTGGTAGTGTTCATCGATGATATCTTGGTTTACTCCAAGACAGAAGCCGAACATGCCGAACACTTGCGGATCGTTCTTCAACGATTGCGAGACCATAAACTCTACGCCAAGTTCAGTAAATGCGAGTTTTGGATCAGCCAAGTGCCATTCTTGGGACATATCATCTCAGCTGAAGGCATTGCGGTTGACCCAAGCAAAATAGAGCAAGTGCTGAAATGGAAAGCTCCCACTTCAGTCCATGAAGTCAGAAGCTTCCTCGGGCTAGCGGGATACTATAGGAGATTCATCCCAAGCTTCTCCAAGCTTGCTAAACCGATGACGGAATTGCTGAAGAAAGGGACGAAATATGTTTGGAACACGGCGTGTGAAGGAGCGTTCCAAACATTGGTAAAGCATCTCACAACAGCCCCGGTGTTAGCTCAGCCGGACACAACAAAGCCCTTCGACGTGTATTGTGATGCGTCCGGTATTGGGCTCGCCTGCATGTTGATGCAGGAAGGACGTGTGGTCGCTTATGGCTCACACCAACTTCGGAACCATGAGCAGCATTATCCCACTCATGACCTTGAGCTTGCTGCAGTGGTTTTGGCGCTAAAAATGTGGAGGCACTATCTCCTGGGGAACTTGGTGCATCTCTACACCGACCACAAGAGCTTAAAATATATTTTCACCCAGAAGGAGCTGAACATGAGGCAGAGGAGGTGGTTAGAACTGATCAAAGATTATGAGATTGAGATCCATTACCACCCCGGCAAGGCGAATGTGGTTGCCGACGCGCTGAGTCGGAAATCACATGTCCATCACCTCACCCTTACACCGGTGGATGAGGAAGAGCCAAGTTTATACTTGGTTCCTTATGGATCGCTGTACAACCTTGCCCTCGTCCCTACTATTAGGGAGGACATCATTGCAGCTCAGAAAAATGATAAAGGCATGGCACATCTCCGGAGACGTATGGACAACGGGGAAATCAAATGTTTCCGGAAGGATGATGAGGGGACGCTGTGGTTCAATGACCGCATAGTCGTACCCCGGGATATGGGGTTGAGGAGGAAGATCCTCGATGAAGCTCACTTGTCCAAGTACTCCATTCATCCGGGCAGCAACAAAATGTACCAAGATTTGAAAAAGAAATTTTGGTGGACACGGATGAAGCGGTAGGTAGCTAAGTACGTGTCCGAGTGCGATACGTGTAGACGAGTGAAAGCTGATCACATGAAGAAATCAGGGCTGTTGCAACCCCTGAAGATCCCGGCATGGAAATGGGAAGATGTGAGCATGGATTTCATTGTGGGATTACCCCTAACGTCCAACAAGCATGATTCCATATGGGTAATCGTTGATCGGTTAACCAAGACGGCTCACTTCATCCCGGTGAATACACGTTACAATGCCGGCAAATATGCGGAGCTGTACATAGCAAAGATTCTATGCCTATACGGGGTACCCAAGACCATTGTCTCAGATCGAGGTGCATTATTTGTATCTCGCTTTTGGGAGCAGCTACACGCTGCATTGGGTACTAAGTTGATCAGGAGCTCCGCCTATCACCCTCAGACAGATGGCCAGACAGAGAGGGTGAATCAAGTCCTGGAAGACATGTTGAGAGCATGTGCCATCCACCATGGTAGGAACTGGGATGATCACCTACCATTGGCGGAATTCTCGTACAACAACGGCTATCAGGCGAGTATCAAAATGGCACCTTACGAAGCTCTCTACGGTCGTAAATGCCGCACCCCATTAAATTGGTGCGAGTCCGGTGAAAGGGTCACATTCCGGGTTGATGTGGTGAACGACGCCGAGGAGCGCGTTCGGACAATTCAAGCCAATTTGAAGGCCGCTCAATCCCGACAAAAGAGCTACGCTGATAAGAGGCGTAGACCGTTGCACTTTGACGTTGGGGAACACGTGTACCTCCGCGTGTCTCCAATGAAGGGCGTGCACCGGTTCGGTGTGAAGGGGAAGCTCGCTCCCCGTTTTATTGGACCCTACGCTATCACCGAGAAGTGTGGACCAGCGGCGTATCGATTGGAACTACCGGCATCTCTCGCTGGTGTCCATGATGTTTTTCATGTTTCGCAACTGCGAAAATGTTTAAAGCATACGGCTGCTGTTCCCACTGAAGACATCGGCGAGCTGAAACCGGATTTAACCTATGAGGAGTATCCGGTGGAAATTCTTGATGAGAAAGCCAGAACCACGCGTAGCAGAACGTTGTGGTTCTACAAGATACTCTGGAGTAACCACACCACGGAAGAAGCGACGTGGGAGAGCGAGGAGTTCCTTCGCTCAAATTACCTGGAGTTCATGACATATCAACACGGGTAAGTCCCTATTACATCGCTATCTCTTCTTTTGTAATCTCAGGACGAGATTCTTTTAAGGGGGGAGGTATGTAAAAGCCCAAGAAAAGGGACTTGCAAAATTTTCTCTTCACCTCACAACACCACAGTTTTTATTGTGGCTATCTTAGGAAAAAGTGTGAAGAGCAAGTAACCTCCATCAAAAGGGTAATTAGAGGGGAAAGCCTACACTTTCACAAAGTAGAATTTCTACACATGAACATGAGAGCTTGAGCTCACCCCTAGGACTTGAAAAGTCTTGGGAAGGTTCAAGCCAAATTTCATATAAATCCAACACTTGTTTAGGCACTTTTGGAGGTGATTGAAAAAGAGGCCAATTTGAATGTGAATTCAAATTGCAGCAACTTTCACCACTCAAATTCAAAAGTTAGCTTCATATTCAAACTCAGCACATTTTTCTGAGTAAGCCCACCAATTTTCATCCTCATTGGAGTTCATCTTGTCAAGAGCTAAATTTGCAAGAATTCAAAACTGAATTTGAATTCAGTATAAACATGCAGCAAATTTAGCCAAACACAGTTCAAATTTGAGAATTCAAATTTAAACCAAGACTTGGTGACTAAGTCTCACATTAAATTGTGAGTACTGAGGATATTTCGGCACAACAGAATTCAGAAAATTGGAAAAAAAAACAAAAGAATTAGAGGGGAGGCCCACTGGTCAGTAGACTTAGCACAGAAGCCTCCTCAGCCGACTTCCTCGACCGAGCACGCTCGCCAGCTGCAGCCAGCGTCGGCGCCCGACCACCTCGGGCGGCCAGCTCCTGCTTCAGCAGAGGAGGTGGCACAGCAGGTGTCGCGCTCTCCACTGGCCTCAGGGGCCTATAAAAGGCCCCAGACCGCCGGCGAGTTGCTGATTTTCGCTAGTTCCGTAACCAGCAGCCTAGTCGCCCGAGCTTCGATCGTATGCCACCCCAGCTGTGATCATCTTCCGGCTTTGACCTCCATAGGAAAGTGAAGCGCTAGCTCGTCCTCAAGACCACCGCGCAAACCGTTCCAAGGTTCGACCTTTGTGCACGGAGAATTTTCTAGTTTAGGACGGGTAGCTCCTTTCGGGACCCGATTAGGTTTAGGAGAAATTCGGGAAGCTTAGTGGGTGGGAGGTCGAGCGGAGCTGTGAGAGAGCATCTTGAGGTTCTGGCGACCCTTCTCGATCGAAAACCGGAAGGAAATCACCGCCGCGACCCTAAGTTCAACCTAGGACAGTATGGCGGAGGAGGGGGTCGCCGGTGAGGTCTGGGTTGCCGGCCGTTTAGGGCCCAACAGAGCTCATGCCGAGTTTCCCGAGGTTTCCCTGAGTGTGGCGACGCGATTAGCGCACGAAGGAGATGGTCAGAAGGGCGGGAACACGTTGCCGAGGTAGCACAGAGGCATAGGGCTCGTCGCCGGCGAGCTATGGCGGTTAGCCGGCGGCGACATGGTGTCCAGCGGGTTCAGCACCCGAGATTACGTGGGGGCGGCGAGTCTCGTCGGCTCCGGTGAGCTAGATCGCCGGGAATGCTGACCTCGCCGGAGCTCCGGCGGCTCGGGGCGGCGACGTCGGGAGGTAGACGAAGGGTGCGGCCCCACCTGTCAGCCCCTGTGCTAATCGCGCGCGAGCGCGCGGTTAGTTCAATTTAAACGGGCGGGCCCCGCTGTCAGCCTCTGGTTTAGCGCGGGAGGGAATTTTCTGTAGGAAAATAATTCAGAGATTAGCTCAAGCTTTAGAAATTCATAATTTGGTGTAGGGAGCTCCGAATTCAATGAACCAAATTTTGCTGAACTCAGGATTCTGAGTACTTTCCAGCAATACCAAATTCAGCTCATGAAAGTGAATAGTTTTCTAGAATTAAATCTCTAAAATTTAAACTGTTGGGAATTTTATCGGGAGAACTACTTTATGAAAAATTCTGAAATTTGGCTTAAAGGTTCATTGGAAAATCCCTGAATCTCAGTAAAATTTTCAGATTGATCCAAGTTCATTTAGTTACCCTAATGGGGTGATTAAGAGAACTGCCCTGAGAAAATAGAAAAATATACAGAAACATTTTTCATATTTTCTCAAATCTTAATTAGGGCATAACTTTCTGTAGAATTCTTCAAATGACATGAAACCAACTCCATTAGAACCATCTTGAAGTCTAGTTTCCAGAAAGTAATGGTTGGTGCCATGAAAACCTCTGGAATTATTCAGAGGCTCAAATATTGACCAAATGGGTTTTTATTTGTACAAGGTTCAATTGAATTTTGTTTCAAATGAAACTTGGTCAAGACTCTGGTTAGGACCCTGCCAAGCCACAATAAAACTTTCAGAACCAAAGGGGAGGGCTAGCTAGAGTTAGTAGTAAATAAGTATTCGAGTTTACACATTGCATTAAAATTTACATGTAGTATTATATTCAACGTGTAGCCATTGGAGAAGAGACTCCGGAAGTGCTGGACTTCCTTCTTCCGGACGAAGAACTAACCCCTGACCAGCAGCAACAAGGCAAGCCCCGGTTTACATTAACTCTTTTTATAAGTCTTAATTTGTTTACATGTGTCATATGAAGTATGTATGTGCATTAGGTATAGGATGAATGGAACCCCACTTGCATAACCAAAGGTTCCTAAAAGAGTGAGGGTAGTGTCTAAGACCTCGAGTAGACAGGCTATGCTTAATGAGTCATAGGACTTCGGTACAAGTCGAGTAGTTGGAATCTACTCGCGAGATAGGCATTGGGACACACGGGTTCGGTTGAGTGACGCGAGATCTTGTGTGCGCATCCCTGCCCGTGTCGATTGAGGACCGATCCGTGTGCGGCCCTGCTGAACAAGTATTGAACGTACCGAAGGCATATCGGATATATGGGCCCCGATAAACCGATGTAACCTAAACCTCCGGGCGTCTAGGCATAACGCACCGATTTATAGGTGTAGGCTGAGGGCAGCAAGGTGGAAATCTGCCAACGGGCATAGAGAGATGCTCTGTGTGGGGAACCTCCTGCTCGTTTCGGTGCGACCGGTTCGACGTTTGGGCTGTTGGGTGAAAGGTTGTCCCGTACGACATCGAGTGAGCGTGCTGTGCAGCTCCACGGGTGGGCGTACGTGACGTGCTCTTTGGGTTTCCCTGCAGGTGTATATCGAGTCGATTCGCCGTCCCTCGCGGTGACGAGTACCGCTTGTTCACTGCGTCGTAACGTAGACTAATGGATGAAATATGTTGATTCAATGATGCTGATTGATATAATTGTATTGCTACATGTGTGCCACCAAATACTGCTTACTAAATTTCAGATTTCATGAACTGTTAACTTGTTGCTAAAAGATGAACTAAGGATGAACTTGTAGGCGTGTCGTTTTGCTGAAATGCTACTAACCTATGTCTTGGTATACCTCATGTAGAGTTTCATGCTTAGGTGAGTCGGTTAAGCCTTGCTGAGCCTTCGTGCTCACGGTTGCTGCTTAAGTGTTTTTCAGGTGAGGAGCCACCCACGGACTCGGAGTACGAGTCCACCGGCGAGGGTTACCCTCCGTCGGGGACCACGGCTGAGTGGGAGCCGTACACGCCGCGCTGAGCTGAGACGTGCAGCTAGTGTGGGTTGCCCTAGGGCTGGGCAACCGACTTTTGCTAGATAGGCGGGCGTGAGTTGTACAAAAGAAACTTCCGCTGTGTAATAAAGACCCTAGTTTGTAACTGAGAAGTGTACTACTCTGTACATTCAGTTTGTTTTCCCTTGTAATATAATGTGTTCTTATGACGTGTGCTGTCGGGTGTCGCATCGTGCGGCACCACCCTCTGCGATCCTGGATGAGCGGATTCCGGTCCGCCACAGCTTGGCGCACCCGGTGCTGGTCTCAGATCGCCGGGAGGATCACTGGATTGGCCGGGCGATGAGGAACCGAAAGTTCACTCGGGCGGCGAGGAGTTTCAGTATGTTGGGCGAGAGCGCGTTGGGGTAGGGATGGGGAGCACCGGCGACCGCTCGGACGCCTAGATAAGGGCTCCGGAAGTCGGTTCAGAGGCCGTGGCGGCAAGCAGGTGGTAGCGCGGCGGCCTCCCCTCGGTGGCGCTCTCGGGAGAAGCTCGGGGACCCGAGTACTGAAAGTCCACTCGGTTGAATTCCCTTAGTGACTGACATGTGGGTCCCACTTTCAATTTTAACCTCTGATCTTAACTCAAATTCACTGTTGTAAACAGTAGTCCCCACAAAGCCCATGGTGATTTGAATTATCTACCCTGGAGCCATTTGAATTGGTTATAATTCAAATTGGGTTTGGTTTGAATGAATTTCAGCACATGTTCAGTTTGAAATTCAAATAAAGTTTGAATTTGCCACACTTAGCTCATGTCAAGATCAACTCCAAATGGAGTAAAAATTGGTGTGTGAGCTCACAAAAATGTGCTGAGTAAGAATGTGCCTCGCACTTTTGAATTCGTGGGATAAAAACAGTTTGAATTTGAATTTAAGTTCAAACTGCCCTCTTTCTAGCTATACCCAAAAGTACCTCAAAAGGTTTGAACTTTGGGTGAAACTTGGCATGGACCTTCCTAGCAATGTGTAGGAGTTTTCCAAATGTCCAGCCCCTATATGATGTATGTGGGAAACACCACTTTTGCATTTTGTGAGTTTGTCCCCTAATGAGCATGTTGATGGTAGTTACTTGCTATTCAAATGTGTTCATCAACTTTCTTCAAATTAGGTGTGTGTGTGATGATGAACACTTTAAACATGTGTCAAAAACTGAGGCCCTTACATTCCTCCCCCCTTAAAAGAATCTCGTCTCGAGATTATAAGGTGAAAATGAGAGGGAGGACGGCGGAAATTTACCGGATATGTGACGTGAAAAAGTCGGGGTAGTCAGCGCAAAGGAATCCTTCGCTCTCCCATGTCGCTTTGTCCATGGAGTTATTACTCCACCGCACCTTGTAGAACCACAACGTACGGTTGCGTGTGGTTCGGGCCTTTTCATCAATGATCTCAACCGGCTCCTCCCGATAGGTAAGATCCGGTTGCAGTTCTTCAATGTCCTCCAGCTGAACGGTAGTTGATAGCTTGAGACACATCCTCAGCTGTGAAATATGAAAGATGTCGTGCACACCGCAAAGTGATTCTGATAATCTCAGCCGGTATGCTACTGATACACATCTTTCGGTAATCTGGAATGGAATGATGAATCGGGGTGCCAACTTTCCTCTCACCCCGAATCTGTTTACGCCCTTCATTTGAGACACACGTATGTATACGTGATCCCCGACTTTGAATTGCAGTGGGCGCCTTCTCCGATCCGCATATTGCTTTTGTCGGGATTCGGCGGCTTTTAGGTTCACTTGAATCAGTCGAACCTTTTCTTCCGCGTTGTTGACAAGGTCAATCCCGAAGGTAACCCTTTCGCCAGACTCACAACAATTCAGTGGTGTACGGCATTTCCTCCCGTATAGCGCCTCATAAGGCGCCATCTTGGTGCAGGCTTGGTACTCATTGTTGTACGAGAACTCGGCTAACGGCAAGTGATCATCCCAATTCTTGCTGTGGTTGATAGTGCAAGCTCGTAGCATGTCTTCTAGGATCTGATTTACCTGCTCGGTTTGCCCTTCCGTTTGCGGGTGGTATGTTGAACTACGGATCAGCTTCGTCCCCAATGCAGCGTGCAGCTGCTCCCAAAAACGGGACACAAATAAAGTGCCCCGGTCCGATATGATGGAACGGGGTACGCCGTACAAGCA